>CM070598.1:57116838-59633948 GCA_036346395.1 Hsuehochloa calcarea
GACGCCATACGAGGACGCCACACGTAGAATGGAGGCTGCAAACGTGAAAAGAAAAAAAGGAAAGGAGGAGGAGAAGAAAACATGAAATGTGAAAAGCTCACCACCACCCCCCCGCCCAACATCTAACCGGCTAACCCTAGCCGCCTCTCCTCTCGGCTATCCCCATCTCCCACGTCTCTCTCTCCCCCTACCTCCTCTCGGCGATCTGGAGGGGTGGCGGTGAGGCGAAATCCATGGCAGAGGAGGCGAAATCGACGGTCGCGGCGGTCGCAGCAACGCGGTGGGGTCGTCGTGGAGGTGTAGCGCGGTGGCACAGATCTGGAGCAGTGGCGGGAGATCCGGAGGCGGCGGCTTTGCACGGTGGAGGGGGTCGTCGTCGTTGTTCCAGAGGTCCTCGGCGACAGGCTTGAGGAAGCGGTCGGTGAGGGCGACGGGTGCCCCCCGCACCTTGTTGACGAACTCCAAGATCCAGGTGAGCTCCTGGCTCCTCTCTTCTCTCCTTCTACCCACCTCTCCACCGAAGGCTTCGAGCAGAGGAGGTGCGGGCAGGGCACGGGGAACCGCGGGGAGGAGGTGCTGACGAGCTGCGCGACGGTGACGGGGAGCCAGGAGGAGGAGTCGTGCGAGGAGAAGGCGTCAAGGTGGGGGCGACACAAGGCGGGGCGACGCCTTAGCACCCGGCAGCGCCTTACCGCCTAAGCGTCGCTTTAAGCGACACTTAATAAGCCTGGTTTAGACTTGGTTTAATTTGACCATCGTCCTTCAATTAGTACAAGCTAAGCCCGTGGGCCAAACGAAACATCATTGTGTATGCAGCACAACTACATTTTTTTATTTTCTTTCACATTTAACAATTAGGGATTTTGTTGATTATCTCAATTCTTTTAATATTTTGTTCGAAAATGTTTTTAATATTTTGAAAGTGCCTTTATGAACCACAGTAAAATATTGGGGAATTTTACTAACGGTGTATCGCTATGGTACACACATCTTTGATCTACTAAAGGTTTTTCAACTTGCCCTTTTGGCAATTTTGCAATTGACTCACTACTTGTGTGAAGAGTAGTGGATAGTGTAGAGATAGCGTTTATAGGTGCATAAATAGATTAACACTTGTATCATACTCATCTTGTTTCATTGTTGATTGTCATTGTAACACCGTGTGATCCATAATTCGCTAAAGCTCAGCACCCAGTGGGATAGGCGTACACATTTGAGCACCTCACAGACTTTACACTACCAATATGGGACAAATCCCACCGCTAAAACACACGGGGCCACACGGGGCCAACATTAATTAGGATGTGATGTTATAGTCACCCCCTTAAAGAGCTAATGCCCACAACACCATACCATATACACGACAAATGCCTACAACTGCCCTAGAAACACATTCATGTCTTGTTCTTTGAACGGGCCCATGCCACAAGCTTGCGTGCAACTAGGGTTGATGCTCTGATTCGATCTGTAGTGTCTTAGGGTCCAAAATTCGCTAAAGCCCTACCCTTATGCAGGCTGCGTGCGCAAATACGTAGAAACTTGTTTGAGATATTGTCTAGGCTTCACCAAAAAGATTGACCCGTAGTTTGGAAATAATGTATCTGCCGGTTTCTAGCCTTACTTGTGGGTCCTGGTAGAATAACGTACCAACTAAAATAATTTTGTTTAGTTTGAATTTGCAAGGAATAAAACCAGCAGCATGACTTAAGTTATACGCAAACCTTCAGTTGGCCCAACGGTAAAACATGAGCCATGTCTGCCTTAATTCTTGGGTTCGAATATTTGGTTAGGCATCATCCCCACTTTCCTCCTCTATTTCCACCTCTGGAATATGGGTCCCACAGCTGCAAATCGAAAAAAAGTTGAAAACCAACAGTTTGCTAGGCAGGGAGTCACGACGCACAAGACAAGCGGGAAGCTTCTTCCCACTATTGTAGTGTAGTTTTGTCCATATCATAGTTGCGCATGCTTTAATCCTTACCTTTAAAATGTAAATTCAAACAAAAAATTCAAAGCGGTAACCTGTTGGTTATACCAAAGCACACTTTAACCACCACCTTTGGTTTTTTATCACCAGCAACTTTTTCCCTGCCCGTAGTTACTATATTTGGACCCTTAAAGTTTTATATGATACTACACAACTTAGACTGCGAATTGTTGGACTAGTCTCACCACTACTATACACATGGGTCACATTGGCCACCACTAAGTTTGCTAGGATGTTACAACAATGGTTGGAAGCTACATTGAGATTGCTACTATGGTCTAAGGGTCATGGTTTTAAGGCATCCATAAGGCGCCGCCTAGGCGGTAAGGCGCTGGCATGGGTCAAGGCGTCGGCCACCTTGCCGTTCGCACGTATGGCGTCCGCCTTAATCCTAAGGCGTCTCCAAGGCGGGATATGGCGTCGGGAAGGCTCAAGGCGACGCCTTGGTAGAGGAGGAGCGCGCGACGCGACTAAAAGGCAGCCTAGAACCCTAGCGCGACTAAACCAGAGAGAGAGAAGCTGGAACCCGCGGCGAAGAGCCAAGAAAGACTCACCGAAGTTGGAACCATGCGGTGCAGACCTCCATTTCGTCGCCCTCTGCGTCTCTCTCCCTTCCACCGCCGTTGTTGTCTCGTGTCGCCCTTTCCCCGTCGCCTAGCAAGTCTGCAAGGTACACACCTCTTTGCTCGCTCTGCTCTCCCCTCCTCTTGGCCTCCCCCTCCCTTCCTTCCCCCGATGGCGACCGGACTCCTCTCCTCCCTTCTCCTCGGCGGAACTCGACTCCCTCCTCCCTTCCTCGGTGGCGACTCGACTCCCTCCCCCGGCCTCCCCTGACGTATGGAAGGAAGGTCGGAGGAGGAGAGGCGCGGGAGGCCGGATGCGGAGAAGACCGGAGGAGGGGACGCGTGAAGGCGGGTCGCTCGGACGCGGGAGAAGGCCGGATCCCTGTGAATCAAAGAGCAGAGGCGGAGCGAACTGAGCTGCTTGCTTAAAGAACTGCTACTGTGTAAATGATTGAAGGCAGCGAGCCAACGATTGCGTTATGCGCTCTCTCTGCTACTATGATGCTCGTTATTGCTTTACTTAATTACTTCTCTGTAATGCAGATGGCAAGTGCAAGTATTTCATCCTTCGAGGCCGTGTGTGATCCAAAGACCGATCCAAAACGGAAGGCAAAGTCAAATGATCCGGGATAGAAGTATCGCTATTGGCCGAATATTGGCAACTGAGATAAGGTGATGTGTATCCTTTGTAACACCCCTAGTTCAGGAGGGATTAAAAGGCTGAAGGAGCATCTTGCGGGTGGCTACTCAGATGTGGTAATGTGTCCCAATACTATCACAGAAATCAGGAAAGAGATTGAGATTATTTGAAAAAAAAGAGAGGAGTAGACCAATCTTCCTAGATGATGAGGATGAAGGGGGAGGTCAAGATGTGGAGGTGGTAGCACATGGCATCAAGTCCCAAGACTCCACTGTGAAGCCAAGTTCAGGGACAACTGCCAAAAGAAGGCATGCTACCTTGTCATTTAAGGTTCTACCATCAAGCAAGGCAAAGGAGACCAAGTCAGTTGCTAGCATGCTTCGAAGAACACCCAAAGAAGTTGTAGATCAAAGACGTTCTGGGTCTTTTCAAAGCACCATGGAGGCCAACACAAGGACCAAGGATGACAGGCATTATGTGAATAAGCAATGGGCCTTGTGGTTCTATGAGTGTGGCATACCATTTAATGTCGCAAACTCAAGGCAGTTTGAGATTGCTTGTGAAGTCGCAGCAAGATGCGGTTCCCGTATAAGCCTCCTAGTACCCATGAAATGAGGAGCCATTGCTTTGGGATTGCGCCAAGGAGACAAGTACTTTGAGGAGGAGCATGAGCGACGTGGAAGCAATATGGTTGCATACTTATGTCCGATGGATGGTCCGACAGAGGGACGCCACTTGATCAACTTCCTTGTCAACACCGGAGGACTTCTTGAGTCCGCTGATGCATCAAGTGAACAACATGATGCAACTATGATAGCTAATTTGCTAGAGGAGAGAATTGATGCCATTGGAAAAGACAAGGTGGTTCAAGTTGTCACCGATAATGGTGCTAACTACAAGGCAATGGGCAAGCTTCTAATGGAGAGGATTCCTACATTGTTTTGGAGTTCTTGTGCCGCACATTGTTTGGACCTTATGTTGGAAGACGCTATGGTTAAATGAATTTAAGAAGCCTATTGCACTTGCCAGCGTGTCACCACATTCATTTATAGTCATGGGAGGCTTCTTAGTGCAATGAGGAGAAGACATGTGAGTTGGATCTTGTGAGACTCATGACCACTGATTTGCCACGCCTTCCTTACTTTGAAGAGCATGCACAAGCACGAGGATGCTTTGAAGTGTCTATTTGTGAGTGAATCGTGCATTAGGATCAAATTATCAAAGACGGAGGCCGGTATGCATGTGACATACATTGTGCTCTCTCTCTAAGGAGTTTTGGAATTCAATTGAAGATTGCCTTAGAGCTTTATCCCCACTTCTTATCGTGCTTTGGGTTGTTGATGGTGATGAGAAAGCCCGCAATGCCAGAGGTTGCAGCATTAATGGTTCATGCAAAGGAGAAGATCAAGCTTAGCTTCTCTACCCAAAACAAGCAACGTTTGCTCAAGAAGATCATTAACATTGTTGAGTGACGTTGGGTGAAACAAATAGATCATCCATTGTATGGGGCTGCACTCTATTTGAACCCAGGGAAATTCTTTGCCATCCAAAAGAGTGAAGATGATACCTATATTGAGGAGCTAAGGAGTTGCTTCAATGATGTGCTTGCAAGAATGGTACAAGATGAGAATATTCAGAATAAGATTGATGAACAAGCCATGCATTATAAGGATCAACGAGGAGATGTTTTTTCAAACAAATTGGCAATCCAAAACTTAGAGTCAAGGAGCCCGAGTAAGTGTTAATTTCAGCATGTTTATTTCATTCCTATTTCCTAATATGCGTGTATTTGCCATTCTAGTTGATTGGTAGCGTTCATATGGTGGGCGAGCCATTGACCTACAAATGTTTGATAAGCGTGTTGTTAGTCTTTGTGCTTCATTATTCGGTTGTGAGAGAAATTGGAGTACTTTTGAATTTGTGAGTCAATTTGTAGCTTCTTTGTGTTTATTTTCATCTACTCAATTTGTAGCTTATATGTGTTTATTAATTTCAGCAAGTTATTTATTCATTTTATTTGCTTTGCTTGCCATTTGTGCCTTTGTAGATGCATACAAGGAAAAGGAACCGGTTACTACACAAGAGATTGAATGATTTGGTCTTTGTTGTATACAACCGGAAGATGAAAACAAGGTTTCAAATGAGGTGGGAGAAAGCGGACAAAAACTATGACCCTTTGGTCATTTAGGATTTTGATTGGGACAATGAATGGACTGACTCATTGGTTGTTCCACCTCATGGTGGTCATGAGTGTGACATTACATGGGATGTTGATGGAGCCATTAGTGTATCACGCTTGCTTCGAGGTCGCAATCTTCCAAGGCAAGCTAATAGGTATACTCCTGGTGAGCCTATGGCCTACCAAAGGCGTGCAAGATCTACAACAATTGTGGTTGAAGATGACTTAGATGAGCAAGGGCAATGAAGAAGATGAGGAAGAAGATCCACATGATGGTGCAGATGTGAGCGATTGTGACGAAGCTCCCATTGCTACCAAAGATGGTAGAGAAAACTTGGATTCTACTAGCAATCCAAACGAGTTCGACGATGGATATTGAGAGATGAGAGAGTTGGATTATGCTACTTTTGTGTTGTGGACTACTATTATGCCATTAGACTAGTACAAGCTTGTGGATTTATCACATATGTTATTTGTGTGGACTTATGTCGCTTATGTCGTGCTTGTTAATTTGTTATGTTGCCCATATTTAATTCTCAGATTCACTTAATTATAATTGTGAACTTATGTTGCTCATCATTCATGTACATTGTTGCTTGGGAGAAGAGAGGAGAGATTGTCAACAAGGTATGTTACTCAATTCGTATTTACTCAATTAATTGGAATACAATTTGTATCTATTACATTTATAATAATCTATATGTTGAAACTTGTAAGGGAGTGGATGCTACATGGGAGAAGAGCAATTGGAAAGGGATGAATACTACATGATCTCAAGAATTGGCAACAACAAGGTACATGTGCTGCTAAAATGCTCATTTTATTCACTGCCTTATCGCCTTAGGACGTGGGTAAGGCGTCGCCCCGCCTCACGCCTTAAAAGGTAAGGGGTGGGTCGCTTGCCTCCGCCTTTAATAACCATGCTAAAGGTTACCAACCAACGCTTGGGGAGAACCTTCTAAACTTAAACATCAATGATTGGTCTTTTGAGTTTTAACTATATAACCATATTTGGAACTTTAGACTAACTAGCAAAGTGGCATGTTCAATCGTGTGCACCATGAGCATGTTCCGGGTACTGATGTTATTATGATGCTATATGTAGAGACGATCCAATAAGATGTTAATATATACATAGTAGAGAAAATTGCACCGGAGGTCCCTATACTTGTTGGGAAATACTACTTAGAGTCCAATAAGATGTTATGAGTCTCGCCTGAACATTTTATGATCCCAATTTGAAGTTTTCAGAGGGAAGTCCTGGACATGAAAGCTTCCTTATTTTCCCCCTATATTTACTGTGTATGTTCTCAACCGCATGATTAGCTCCATCCTATTAATCACGTAGATTTTGAATTAAAGATAGATTAGTTCTATGGATCTTTATATTTATGCAATTGCCAATTGTTCATGACAACTTCAGTTAGCATAACTCCATAAGGTATGCTCACGTAGCTTCCTATCTCCCTAACTTATTTCTCTAGCTATTTGAACATTACGGAGTCTTTAGCCGTTTTGTCCTCTTTTTGGAATAGAATAGCAAATCTATTCCCCCCCCCCTCCACACACACACACACACAAACGAAATGGCAAAAACGGCACTCCTATCACGCGAAAACGCTGCAGCAGGCCACCTACCGCACCCCCCATATGCGGCAGCCCGCAAACACTGTTTTTGCACTGCAGCTACAGTGCTCAACATCATTCTGCTACTGATATTCAACTGCAGTGCTCGTTTTCCCTGCGCATAGGGGCATGGTAGGTGGCCTGCCATGTTGTTTTCGCGTGGTAAGGGTATCATTTCTGCTATTTTGTTCATGTGTGTGTTTGGGGGTGGTTAGATTTGCTATTCTGTTCGAAAAAGAGGTCAAATGGGCCAAAAACTCGAGCATTACGCGGCCAAAAAAAAACTGTATATAGAAACTGAGGAAGCAATTAGACAAACACTAAACCGGTGCTAAGTTATTGAAGCAACTATTTTATCTATACACATAAAACCGAAGCGATGACAAAACTTAACAGAAAATCTTTGATCCTTTCTCAAACATCTGTATACCTTCAAGTGAAGGGCATCTACAATGATTTGAGTTAAGAATTTTATGACCCTGTGGAGAAAATTTTTTAACAAATTAAGTTTAATGTGTTGCTGCTTGAGAACAAATGAACAATTCAGTACTGTAGCATAGATTTGAGATGGCTGATTGTTGAATACGTGCACATTTTAGTACAGCATATCACTTAATAGTCATACTTGAAAGCATACTGTAACATAGTTTCTCGTATGCTTTATATATGAACATTAGTTTTTATTATATGCTCAATCTAGTTTGTATGTACAGGTATGAGAAAGCTGGAAATGAACAATTTGTGTCAGAGACAAGCAAATGGAACTAAGGGGTTCACTAAGTACTCGATACATTATATATGTCACTAGAATTCATTTATCTTTAGGGAAGAGATGTATGTAGGAGGGTTACCTTGCCAATAGACCATGCATAGGGAGGCAGATTTGTAGATGAGTTGGGAACACCAAGGCTGCGCCTACATCTAAAAAAAGGATAGGAAAACATAACTTTGGTGTCCTAGGGGTTGGAATGGGCCAGGTCAGGATTGGGGCCTATTTCCTTATTGGACTGGACGGGACGGGGTTCTGATAGATTCAGTTGGACTGGGTTGGGGTTGGCTGTCTATTAGAATTCTTGGGCTAGGGTAGGATTCGGGTTGGGCCCTGGACAATCACAACGCTGACATGGTGACTCCATTCCTTTTTTTTTTGGGGGGGGGGCATCAATAACTTTTTGTTCATCCATTTCATAACCATAAATAATCTCTTTGGCAACAGCTGGGTAATTTTGGAAATTATCTCTTTAGGAAGTCTCTCTTGGTTAAGAAGTTTCTCTCTAAAATTTGGTTATCTTTAGGATTTTGTTGTTTGGGGCGGTGTGTATAGCCAGCCGATGCAATTTGCTTAATCAATCAAAAGTATCAAAGTCTATCTCTTCCTCTCTCAGCTGAGCGTGTGGACTTGGGTACGCTGCCGCCATGGCACCGCCCAAGTCCAGCAGTCTGGGTCCTCGATCTCCGGTCTAACATAGTTACCCTATTCGTTCTCAAGCACGTGACGACATTGTAAAAGTTAAACCTATCTATCAGATTCTATATAGTGAGGGGATAATACACACGCATTTATACAGAGGTGATTCAAGTAAGCATGAAGACAAAAACTTTGAACGAACAGCATAAGCATTATGTATGCAGTTCGTACAATTTCTTTTCGTTTACTTGCACCTTAACAATCAGTGATCTTGCTGATTATCTCTGTTGTTTCAAATATATGGCATGAGGATATGCTTTGTGAGTATATTTAAATTTTTTTAGGTTTTATAAAATTGTTGATTGCTAAGATACACCTTTTAAGAATTGTTCCCTTGGGTATTGATCTGGTGGAACATATCTGGAACTTCAGACCAATAAGTTTGTTGCTAACTAGGTTGCAACAATCACACCTATAGGCCAGAGGTATTTGCAAACGAATTTAACTAGTAGAATGCAGTTGTCTGCAGTACAAACCCGGTTGAAGACAAACAAGTGTTACATACTTATGCACTGCAAATCTACTGGAAGAAAATTACCACTTTTACTGTAAATTAGTAAGTGATTTACGTTTGGTTTCTTTCTTAAACTGCATTTGTTTTGTTCCCCCACATTTTTCTGTGGTTTTTTCCTCTGAACATTGTTCTCCTTGTCTTCTCTGTAGGTTGAGGCCTTTTCCCTATGATGCCCAGCTGAAGATAAAAATGGAAATAAGTGGATCTATGCACCTGGATTTAAATCGTATTCTATGTAAACATCTGGCGGCAAGCTTTCAGATGACATATCTGGCATAGAGGTCTATTGATCTAATCAAGTGCATTGTTTTTGTATATGAAATATGATGCCCTGTTTTCAGTTTCCCCATGGCACTTGAAGTTTCAAACCATCTATGTGAAGCGCCATCATCATCTCTCTTTTCAGATTACTAGTTTTGCTATTTTCCAGTGTCATATAGCTTGTGCATGTCATATATGTGCAGATGGCGGCTCCGGCTCTGGCTCTTGTGCAGTATGCTGGTCTCATGTTAGCATGTACATCCTACTGATCAAGATATGAGTTGATATATAGTTGATAGGCACCAAAGAAATTCAGATTGAGATATTTTTCTTTTCTCCATTGTTAGTAAACTGTACTTTGCACACGAGGGATACTAATTCTGCTATGGCCTAGATCTGTGATTCTGTGTCACATTGGAATGATACAACAGGTGCACATGTGCTCCAATTTCAAGCTTCAATTTGTGTACTGCTGTATGTCCTAAAAATTGTAAAACTAGACCACTGTAGCTGAGACCTAAGGATGGCAATTTGAATAAAAATTGATTTGAGTCACTCGGGCTCGTTTGTGTTGAACGTGCTAAGATCTGCATTGCTGGTATTTCAAGAACTGGGTTTTCAATATGCTAATGTGGTACTATGTTAATTTAAGGCCTTGTTTGGATATACTGGGATTATATTCAATCTCCCTGGATTGACAGGTAATTTGAACTAAAATTCCCATCAATAAAATGGGATTGTGTCTAATCCCTGTTTATCCAAAACAAGCCTTAAGAGTTCACTTCACGCTGGATTCTATTGCAACTTCCTTAAAAGTGCTACCGAAAGGGTGGTCGCCATGGCGTGTGTCGGCGTTGAAGTGCAGGGAGCCCTTCTGTCGGACTCGGATTTTTTAATTTCGAATTCTTTGTGAAAGTACTGTGCTATTCCCTAGATCAGTAGATAACATTCACAGATACATCACTGAATCATTTCATACATGACGTAAAACCATACCATTTATTAATTTAACACATCATAGTTTACATAGACCGTATCGGGTCAAATTTTACAATAAAGACCGAACATGCCAAATGATTACATCACAAAAGTAGCGGCGAGCGACAATGTAAACAAAAGGGTGAGGGCACATCTCCACAGCAAGCGAAACATGTGACATCCGATATTACTCGGATAATATAGGATGACCTAGGTACAGACATCCGATATTATCTTCAAAACTCGACTTCAAGATCCTCGTATAATATAGGATGCACCTATGAAATAAAAAGGGTGATGGCTCAGGTTCTTTTATTTGCTAAAGCAACATTTTCAATTATCATAAGTACAAATCCCTATGACTTAGCATTTTAAACAAATTGTATTTTCATTAAAGAGAATAAGTGCAATATTAAATAACAAAGAGATGTTACCTCTACCTCATGCTTAATTTTGATAGCTACATCCACCGATTATCAACACCGGTAAGGCTACCCAGAAAAATCCAAAACAAGGGTGGATGAGCCCACCACATTTTCATTCCACCCACAAATGTTTTTGAAATAGAGCTAACTCAGGTTAAGTTCCCATGTTCGCCTTTGACTGTAGGCGCGGCTGTTTAAACAATTTAGACTCTGCAGAGGTTGTACACTGTACCCACAAGAGATAATCACACTCGTTACCCCACATGATTCCTTAGTCATGTAGTTGAGCGATCGTCACAAGAACGCTTCAAACTACCTTGCCCTTCCGTCATCTCACCCCTATGGCCAATTCCATAAGTTGTGCGGGATGCTTACCACAACGACTAGCGCAGTTGGCCTCGGCCACAACGACTAGCGCAGCTGATAACTTCACCATTTTCTGTCCCATTCAAGCTAGCATACGCCCCGCCGCTTGCACACTTCTAAACACCATTCTATGGATGACATTCGTGGTTCAATAATTTTACTAAGCCAAGTTGCAATTTGCAGACTTGCGGTTGTATTTGTTTTACACAGGAGGTCATAATAAGATTAAGTCCTTAATTCATCTGGACGGTTCATACCACATACCAACCATTCTCGTGCTACGTCCGCACCCACCACTCTTTCCATCCGTCCAGATGTGGTACTATCAAGTTGTTTTAGGGTTTTGGGAAGGAAAAAACCAATTAACACAACACATCAGTCATCTACATCCAATGACTGCCCAAAACCATTTTTCATGTTTAAAGGATGATGATTGGGACATTTATTGCCCCGGTACTTAAGCAAGACTAACATGTCGCTTAAGTACAACCTATACTAGTATTTACCATATATTTACTAGGGTGACAAAGAATACTGGATTCAATTATCAAAGGATGGCTTAGTAAGTAATTAATCAGCAAATGGGTATTTAACTACTTTAAACTTTAACATATCATTGATTACAAAATTAAAGCATGCAACTTTGATATTTTAAATGAACATAGTTTGCATAAAATGTAGGCTCAGAATGATCAAAGTATTGACTCGCCTTGGTTAAATGCGTGGGTCTTGGTATTCTTGAGCTTGATCGAAGTTGAGGTCTCCGTCTTTTGAACCCTAATCTGACGAAAGTACCTAAAAAGACACAACAAAGAAAGAGAGTAAATAAATACCAAACTCATAATAAATGAACTCCAAAATGAACAAGACCAGTGCCATTAGCAAGATCTTGATTTTAGAAAATTTTGGAAACTAGTTTCATAATTTTTGGAGTTATAAGGAAAAAGATATAAATTTTGGAAGTTTTTCAAATGAATTTTTAATTGAAAAAAAAAATCAGAAAACCAGAAAACCTCCCGTACTGACACGTGGCACGTACGGAGCGCGGTCCACGGGCACTATGCTTGTGGACCGGATCCACGTGCACGGCCGCGGGTCCACGCAAGACTATTGTCGCCCACCCGCCGAGGCACATCACGGGTGGGGCCGGCCTGTTAGTCGCGACAGCGGTGATAAAAACGACGGCGTCGCGCAAAGCGCGACGCCTCATTTTCTCCGCGCCTGCGAGAGGGAGAGAGGAGAGGGGCGGGGAGGGAGAGGAGCAAGGGGGGGAGCGGGCGCACGGCGGCGGCAGAGGCGGAGGAGGAAGAGAGCGGCCGAGCGGGCGGCGGCGGAGGCGGAGAGGGCGCCAGAGCGGGCCGAGCCGAAGCGAAGGAGAAGCCTAAGAGGCGACGGCGACGGCAACGGCTCCAAGAGACGAAGGTGAGTGGGGAAGGCGGCGGAGTGGAGGGGAGGAAGCGAAGTAGGCGGCCCGGCTTTTATAGCCAGCGGAGGCGAGGAGGGAGAGAGAATCGGCACGGCTCGGACGAAGGGATTGGCGGGGGCGGGCGGTGAGGGGAGGGGACGGGGAGGCGCAGAGGAGGGGGATTGGGGAGGAGGCGCGGTGACGCGACGGGGCAGAGCTGCGGCTGTCGACGGCGAAAGCGGAGAGGTGACAGAGGGGAAGGAGAGAGAAGGCTAGAGATTGGGGGAGAGGGCGGTGGCGTGCGGCGCACGGGCGAGGCGGCGGGAGACCGGGCCAAGGTGAGCGAAGAACCGGGCCGGGACAGGACCGAACCAACCAGGTTAGGGTTTGAGTTTGTAGATTTTGAAAGTTGAAAACTAAATTTTGATTTTGAAACTCTTGCAAAAACAGGATGTTACACCTTCAGGGACTGCATGCTCATTTGAAAAGTAGACAAGATATACATGGTCATGATATGTCATGTCCAGCAAGTACGCGGAACAAGAACGTTGATGTGCAGTGCAGGGCGGAGGCGGAGCAGAGTAGCACCTCCGTCTGCTGCTTGTCCGACGACATCACGAAGTTGTCCGCACCGAGCATGCACGTGGGTGGCTTACTCCCGTCTGAACTCGCTCATGCTGAGGCCTCACCTTTAGCCCAAACGCTTTGCCGAACTTGACAGCCATGTGGCCAAGCCCGCCGTGCCCGATGATCCCGAGGGACTTGCCGGGCTGGCTGTCGATATTGTGCCGCTTCATCGGAGCGTACACGGTAATCCCCGGCGCACAGGAGAGGCACCGCCTTCGCCAGAGGGTACTCACCGGGTATATCTTGAAGCAGTACCTACCTGAAGATTATCTGAATCCAAGCATGCAAAGTTGCTTCGGGTCGTCAGAAACAGCACGCATCATGCTGATTAATTCTTGATTTGATCATGCAGGCTAGTCGTACTACTGCTGCTTAGCATACTACCTTTTGTTAGGGCATTGTGGCTAGATCTAGAATAATTTTATTGATGAATAATTGACAATGTTGCTTACTAATATTAACTGAAGCATGTAGTGTGTGTGGGTTTATATCGATCAAGTTGGGAAGAACTTGTGTTGAGAAATATAGTGTTTTAGTCTTTGTATGTGTAGAGAAACTCAGAGGCGATTGTGGTCTACGGCGAGAACCGGGAGATAACTTGGTGCGAAGCTATAATTCAAAGGGTCGAGAATGCTAAGGAGACGATCGAGCTCGAGTTGGAGTGCGTGGATATCAAAGATGGATGATACGTGTTGCAGCTACAGAGGTGTGGTTCGGAGGCTACAACACGTAACAATTTTGGGGTGTTCGAAATTGGAAAGCGAGGATAAATTGAAAAATCCATGTTAGAAATGGTATCAGGTCCCTTTATTATTGGAATTAGATAGATTTTCGTGACCTCGTGGCTGAAAATCACGTTTTGGTTGTTTTGGCCGGTGCGCGTGATCCAGAGAACAAGAAAATACACCGTGTGGGCGTTGGCTGCCGCAGCGTGATTTCCAGGAGAGAAAAAATTGGAGGCATTGTGCGACGTGCTGCTCTGTCTATCACGGCACAGGAGTTGTGCGAGACATGAAGTTGGTGGCTGTCGTTGTCATCAAGGGATTTAGAAGAGAAAAAACACGTTTTGCTGTTTTGTGTGATTTCCAGAAGAGCGTTGAGTTAAATTGAGAATACGGCCATGTGGGCTTTGACTGCTGTGATCTTTTGCCGTGCGTGACATGTGATTGATAGATGCCTTTTTCTGTTGGGTCATCAAGAACGTGAGCATTATGAGTATCTGGACGCCGCCGTCAAGAATCAACAGCCGATTTGCTTTTTGGAGGATTCCTTGCTGCTGGCACAGGTGATGTGCACTTTGGTGGCGCGTGTGCTGGCAGCGACGTAAGCCATGCGTGATCTCGTTTTTGTTCTGCGCGAGCAATCAACCCAGCGCCTTCTACCGCATCGGCGTCGTCGAGCTGCAGCACACGCACTGTGGTCACTTCTGCCCGGACCATCGCTGCGGCTGGCTCGGGCAAAAGCGACGAAGAATGCGAAAAACCTTATATATAATTATTCACTTTTTATGATTGTCATTAACTATAAAAAAACATTTTCACTGACAAGTCTGCTATTGCACAGTCTGATCTTACTGTAGTGATTAATAGTATGCACATGTTAGATTGCTGACTTACTGCATAATTGGCATCATTGCTGACGCTAAGACCACAAATTTGACAGATCTGCCTACGTCTGCGCATACGTGCCTGGAGACTTGTGGCCTTGACGGCACGCTAATTGTGCAGTAAGTCAGCAGACTAATACGTGCAGACTCGTAATTGCTACAGTAAAATCAGACTCTACAATAGCAGATTTGGCAGTGACAAGTACGCAAAGATATCTATCGAGGCCTAGGCTATGACGAGTATACGGAAGGTTTCTTATTTTTTGTCTGTTACTTTTCTCTCAAATAAGAGCATATGTGCTGTTGTTGTTAGGACTTGGGAGCCCGTGGTCAAACCTTGCTGGTGAGCGTGTGTACATGGAGATAAGCACGACAAATATAGTGGAGAGGAGGCAGAAATATGGAACCCGACGTACGATGCCGATGCGATGCGAGACGAGTCAGCCAGGTCGTGGTTGTCTTCCATGCATCGTTACGACCGACCGAGAGCTGGGGTCACACTCTGCACCACAGGTCCACAGCTAAAGCGCGTTTGGCGCTCGCTTCTCGCTTCTCCCGTTTTTGGGTCAACATCACCTACAATTCATGAAACGAGTTGACCAAAGTTCAGAAAGACGAGCTGTTGATGGATATTTTTCGATCGTTTGAGATCCCAGAACAACACTAAGAATCCGTGCTATGACACACATTGCTACAGGCGTGCAAATATTGGAAGAACTTCAAGGGCACGCTTGTCAAGAACTACTTGGAGAAGGATCTGACACCCTTCCACAAGTATCCGTTCTTGAAAGAGTACTGAGAAGAGTTTGTGGCGAAGAAGTCGACATATCATTTTAGGAGTGAAAGTGTAGCGCACAAAGCCCTCCAGGCAAAAAACACTGACCCCCCACAGACTCAGCACCACTGCATATGTGGGTAAAATTCCGCAATGGAGGGATTAGGACCAGCAGGCAAACCTTTCGAATGCCTCCCCGCCTTTTGCCGAGATCCTGACGAGCACATCCGAAACTGGCGAAGAGCGAAGTTATCTACCCTGTCTTCGGGAGTCATCTCCTTTCCAAACCCCGCAGATGAGGAAGTGTCCTAGCAACGGTGTCAAGTCAACGGGAGCTACCTACACCGGAGCTACCTGCACCGAAGCAGCAAGGGTCCGGTGCATCAGATGTATCTACACCTTGTGCTCGGTCGACTCTCGTGAAGTCGACCGCTAAAAAGCAAGGTAGCAAGGGAAAATCGAAGATGGTCGACTCCTGTTCTGATATCCCTTTCATGCCGTTGGCCCAGAAATTCGTGTTAGGCGAGCCGTTGGTCAAGATGGTAGAGCACGACCGTACCCTAGGATTCACTTGCACGAGATTACATGTATGGTACATGAAATAGGCCAACAAGACGGATGGACAACAATGCTCGGGTGTCAACGTCAAGGTCAAGAAGGATCATCTTAACCACGTGGTTCAAGACTATATCTTCACGGTGATATTAGAGGACTTGTTCTTTCTCTTCAACCTCGACGCCCTCGACGCCTCACTCATGCGATGCTAGACACTGTAAGTGTGTACAATCACGGTCAGTGTTCGTGTAATACCGATAAATATGATATTTAGCTCCTTGCTTTTATGTATACATACATACTATATCTTCACAGTGACATTCGAGGACTTGTTCTTTCTCTTCAACCTCGACGTCTCACTCATGCGATGCTAGACACTGTAAGTGTGTACAATCATGATCAGTGTTCGTGTAATATCGATAAATGTTATATTTAACTCCTTACTTTTATGTATACATATATACATACATATATGTATATACATATATACACATATATATATATACATGGTTTCTGAAGTCGAATTAAGGAATTCGCCGGTAGGTTTCCTCGACCCACACTTGGTCTCCTTGCAAACCATCGAGGAGAATGCAAAATTCGTCGAGAATTACATGACAGAGTCATTGCTGGCTTACCGTGATAAGAAATTCATACTTTTGCCATACAACCAGGAGTAAGTGCTGCACTAGTGGCTATACTTGTTGATTTGTACTTTATAAGCAATACGAACTTAGATTTAATAACTATGGTGACATACCTGGGTAGGTTCCACTGGATTCTAATTGTAATTATACCAAAATGGAACAAGGATAATATACCTAAATTCCCTAAAGAGGACTGCACATGACTTCACAATTGTCTGACAATTAATCGACGGGTAAACATATGTCCTCCATAGATAACTCTATTGTAGGTTTTTCCTTACTTTACAGTGGCTATGGCTACTTCTCGGAATCACGTAGGTCGTTCTTCATGTACTTTGCTAAAGGAGGGAAATGCAAGGAAAGATTCTGCGACACGGTCTAAATTTCTCTAGATTCGCTAGTACACATTAATCCTATATAACACTTCGTAGTAATGCCTCTCGAACTAACTAATTCTATTTTTACAGTACCACCAGCAGCCGCCGGCCTGCAACACCTGTGGATACTATGTTTGCCACAACATGGAACTACTTGTTGGTTCCGTGATGACCAATTATCCTCAAGTTTATCAATCTTGTAATAATTATTTCATACTTATCAATTTATATATACACAAATTTAATCTTTCTAGCGACAGGATGCGAGCATTTGATGAGGACATCACTTCTACTGATACGAACACTCCTCATGTGCAAGGTCCAATTACTCAAGCACGTGCTCGTCAACTTATTTATCAGGTAAATTCGTTTCTAGGGCTGAGTGTATTAATTGAGAACTCTATGACACTACCTAACGGAGATGATTTACTTTTGAATTAGAATGTGATGCTAGTGGCATAGGTCTTGGTGGTGTGTTAATTCAAGAAGGAAAACCTATTGCTTACTTTAGTGAAAAATTAAGTGGTCCTAGTTTGAACTATTCTACCTATGATAAAGAATTATATGCTCTAGTTCGAACTTTGAGAACATGGCAACATTATTTATGGCCCAAAGAGTTTGTAATACATTCTGATCATGAATCTTTGAAGCATATTCGAAGTCAAACCAACTTGAACCGCAGACATGCTAAGTGGGTTGAGTTCATTGAGTCTTTTTCCTACGTCATTAAATATAAAAAGAGCAAAGAAAATATGATAGCTGATGCTTTGTCTAGGAGATATACCATGCTTTCACAACTTGACTTCAAAGTCTTTGGATTAGAGACAATAAAAGAGCAATATGTGCATGATGTTCATTTTAAAGATGTGTTGCTAAATTGTCAAGAGGGAAAGAGTTAGAATAAATTTGTGGTGTATGATGGGTTCGTGTACCGTGCTAACAAGCTATGCATTCCAGCTAGCTCCGTTCGTCTTTTGTTGTTACAGGAGGCGCATGGAGGAGGATTGATGGGTCACTTCGGCGTGAAGAAGACCGAGTACATTCTGACCCACCACTTTTATTGGCCAAAGATGAGGCGTGACGTCGAACGCTTCATTACCCGCTGCACCACGTGCCAAAAAGCTAAGTCACGACTTAATCCTCATGGTTTATACATACCTCTTCCTGTTCCAAGCATACCTTGGGAAGATATTTCTATGAACTTTGTGTTAGAGCTTCCTAGAACAAAGAAGGGGAAGGATAGTATTTTTGTTGTCGTGGATAGATTCTCTAAGATAGCTCATTTTATACCATGTCATAAAAGTGATGATGCTTCAAATGTTGCTGATTTGTTCTTTAAGGAAATTATTCGCTTGCATGGTATTCCGAATACGATAGTTTCAGATCGTGATGCTAAATTTTTTAGTCATTTTTGGAGAACCTTGTGGGGTAAGTTAGGGACTAAGCTATTATTTTTCACTACTTGTCATCCCCAAACCGATGGACAAACTGAGGTTGTCAATAGAACCTTGTCCACTATGCTTAGGGATGTGCTTAAAAAGAACTTAAAAATGTGGGAGGACTGCTTGCCTCATGTGGAGTTTGCTTATAATCATTCGCTGCATTCTACCACAAAGAAGTGTCCTTTTGAGATTGTTTATGGATTCATCCCTCGTGCACCTATCGACTTGTACCTCTTCCAGCTTCGGAGAAAGTAAATTTTGATGCTCAACAACGTGCTGAGTTGATACTAAAAATGCATGAGACAATGAGAGAGAGTATTGAGATTTTGAATGCTAAATATAAAATTGCTGGTAGTCAGGGACGCAAGCATGTTTCTTTTGAACCTGGTGATCTAGTGTGGTTACACTTGCGTAAAGAACGATTTCCTGAATTAAAAAAAGTCTAAACTCATGCCATGTGCAGATGGTCCTTTTAAAGTTCTTGAATGTACTAATGATAATGCATATAAGTTAGACTTGCGTGCAGATTTCGGGGTTAGCTCCAGTTTTAACATTGCAGATTTACGGTCTTTCTTGAGCGCGGAGAATGATCTTGAGTCGAGGACGACTCCAATTCAAGAAGGGGAGGATGATGAGGATATTACTTCTACTGATACGAACACTCCTCATGTGCAAGGTCCAATTACTCGAGCACGTGCTCGTCAACTTATTTATCAGGTAAATTCGTTTCTAGGGCTGGGTGTATTAACTGAGAACTCTATGATACTGCCTAACGGAGATGATTTACTTGTACTTAGGAATCTAGGACTACGACAAGTTCAAGAAGGTCTACGACCAGTTCCGCAGGGTCTACGACCACTTCAAGAAGGCTTACGACCAGAAATAACATGGACTCCTCAAGACCACCACAGGACCAGTCCTACGACCAGGTCTTCGACCAGAGATACGCAACCTGAATAGTGAAGAAGGTGATGCGTCACCGTTTTGGCCTAATATGGTCTTGTAAGTGTGTCGAGGTCGGAGTCCAGGCTGTGTACGCCTCTTCCTGTGGCCGCACAACCCTAGGTCGACCTCCTCACGTCCCCCTATATATATACAGTAGCCGTCATAGTTTAACGTAGGTTTTCCTTTGAGATTATTCTGCTTAGTAGTCTCGCCGCACGATCGGTTGAGGAACCCCACATTGTGTGCTTCATCTATATTCGCAATACAATATCAGATTGCATCTTCTACTTTCTTGCTTGTGTTCTCGATTCGCATGCAGGAGATAGCCTTCTTGGCGAGGTCAACCGCGTTCGACACGGTTGATAACCATCGGAGCAGTGGTGTAGTGATTGCAGGAGGTTTGATCTGTTATGGTCGGAGCCTTCGGATCATCAACGTCGAGTTCTCCACAATCGACTTATTAGTACCTTTCGGAAGATTAGGGCCATAGACTCATCAGCATTGATACAACTGCGTTGGAACATGGTCAACTCATAAATATTCGAGGATAGTTTGCATCATTCTTGAACCGTGAGGTCATAAATCCAAATGGAAAATTCCACAATGTAAATTGAACTTAATGGTACAGTGTGTAAATGTACATGAATGGTTAATTTTAGTTAATTGATTTGTGAATTGGATGTGCTTGTTGCTGAAATGAATGTGAATTGGATGGATACATATACTTGTTGTGTTTCAGCTTGTTTCAAAGGGTATGGCTAGCATTTCCTGAGGCTAACCAATAGATAGAAATAGATTTAGCAATACAAAAGAATATCACAGACTGTTCCTTAGGACATATCGTCCGCGATACATCAGCTCTCAACGATTTCATCTACAAACCATCTGTGATACATTAGCTTTCACATACGATTTTATCTACAAACCGTCTGTGATACATAAGCTACATAGACGATTTAATATACAAACTGTCTGTGATAGTCAACTATTATAGACGGTTTTGAGTTAATAACCGTGTGTGATAGTCTGCATCACAGACGGTTCGAAAACTGTCTGCGATGACCACATGTCATTACTGACTTATAAACTTAGACGGCTCACGAAACCGTTTGTGATGACGTTTTTAAACCATCTGTAAAAGACATTTTCTGCAGTAGTACAAGTTAATAATGTTGGCCATCGGTTAGTAGTTGTCAATTAATCTGCCTCCTCTCCCCTCTTTTTTTTTTTTTTAAATTCTTCCCAGATGGCCAATCTGGTTGGTAATGATAGACAAGAAAACTTCAACTCATCCAAAGTTGCAAACAAGAGCCCAAGCCTGCAATATTATCCTTGACAATACTCGGACGAGCTGATTGTCATAACACACATTATACTACCTTCCCAGCAATTTATGTGAAATAATACATAATTAGTCATCTCTAGTAGTGACAGAATTGTCTCAAATCACAATTCATAGATGTTAATGCAAACTACATCATGCACAAGCATTCACCAAAGAAAACATGAACAGCTGCATTTAAGAAAAGCGAGAACATGTACAAGCTAGCATATGCATGCTCCTACCAAATTAAAGCCTAACGATTCGAATTAATTAGTAGTCGAACGAACTAGAACATTCAACCAATCGCCACCCACGCAGCACGTCCTTATGTTGTTCTATGCAAAGACAGCGCCCCATTTCTTTATAGCAAGTTGCCAGAGTCCCATGAGAAATGATCAGTTCAATGTCAATTAGGGGAATCTCTTCTCAGATCACAGTGCCCTCAAGCTTAATGACAGTAGTATTAGTTTGCAGGTAGCACATCCCAGAGGGGAATTGATAAACTACAATATCGCAATGCTCTCTGAATTATTAGATCGTGGTGCTCCTCGTGCTTAACGGTACATGATTTGTTAACTGCTCGCTTACTTTTCTGAACAACTAGTATGGACGGCTCGATCGCTAAATTCTTGTGATCCCTCTGAAACTATATTTTAATTACCATTTTCCACTGGAATATAAGGTGGCAAACCACGCCAGAGAATCCAAAGACTGTCACGCATGTACATGTATGTGTCGATTAAGTCGGTTTTTCTCATATATATCATACGATAGTTCAGCGATTAGGATTATCTGTCCGTGCATAATCACCGAGCGCTAGGAGAGGAAGTTATAAGCATTGCGTCGGGCCAAAAGTCAAGCGAATATGCTGCTGGTAAAGACATTTTTGGGGTTCAGAGAAAAGCGGAACGAAGGGGAAAGGGGAGAATTAATGTTCATTTTGTGCGGTTTTTGTTGTTAAACGGAGTGCACGTCACGCGCGCTCTTCTCTTCCTCCTTGTGCATGTTCACGATCTAGCTTGGCCCCAACTATTCCCCGGATCGCCAGCATGTTCACGTCGAGGCATCTCCTTGCCAAAGCCAACACAATATTCATGATTCATCACGCACCTGCCTCGTCCAAGCTGAGGTACCACAAAAAATGAAGCATCTGCTAGTACTAGTTCTAATTAGGATTAGGATTAGGTGAGAGAAATGAAAAAATGAATGATTCTACATTAATTGGTGTGGTGACAATATTTTTCTCTGCTCGATGCTCAAGTGAAATGAAAAAAGGTTTTTAAGACGACGATGAGGGTCATACGATTAGCACGCCGTGGGGATGACTAGAGACACGAAATTGGGCTGCGTGGGTTTGCATGTGACGCGTCGCCGCCGTGTCTCGTGCCGATCGATCCACTGTTCGAAGCCAGCAGTTGAACCTAGAGTCTTTGGCTTATTTACGTACTCTTTTTTAAAAGATTTAGCAAATATAGTCTCTGCGCGTCGAAAATGATAAAAATATCATCACGGTAGGTTAAGCAATCGGCACATGTTGCCCTACCGTGCTCCCGAATCGCGGCTGCATCCTATCGCGCACTCAGACCGCTGCATGTCGCCTGTCGCGATCCCCGTTCACTGGCCCCCTCTTGCCGTGATCTCGTGCGCATCGCAGCTCTGCCAGGCGCCCCGTGCATAGTCTACCCAGCCCGACCTCCTGCCGCACTGCCTATCACGGACCCGGTCCGCTGTAGGTGCCCTCCACGACCCCATTTAACCCCGTGGTTGCAGTCCCTACTATGGTCGAGGAGGGCGGCAGGTACCAGCCGTGGTTTGGAAGCATGGTAAGAACATATCTAACCTACCGCATTATTATTTTTACGATTTCGGATGCACAGGGGAGCTACATTTACTAAATCGTTTGAAAAAAAAGATGCCAAAGAGCCCAAAGTCGTTAAATCTACCGCTAACGATTACTGCGTTGTGGGTGCAGCCGTTCATGCCCGCCTGCCACGGGGAAATTCACGGTGTGAATTGAAGTAGTGTTCATGCATGCACCAAAAATTTTAACATATGAGAGTACATACAGGCCGGAGCTAGTACTACTATTTGAAGTACTCCGATGAGCATAAATTTGCGAATACTTGTAATCGATTTAACCGCAAAAAGGACCAGCTGAAACCGATTAGTTCACTTTTAAGTACTAGTACTACTCTATATATACACTCTCTGTTCCCCCGATCGTTTACATTTCCTGCAGCAGCAACGACTGTTCTTTGAACATGTTCAACTGTCATCTGCTGACATTATTAACTAGTTGTCAATACAGAAATATTCGACGCTCCGATATAGGATGGTGGTAATAGTACTGTATAGTAGGATGCATGCATCTTTCGGCGAGGATTGTGAATTTGTCACTGCCTGCCCTCTCAATCTCTGTACTCTCAATGCCCGATAGGATGGCGTAACTGACGGAACTCCATTCTGGTACATCTCCGATAGGATAGTGGGGGAGCTCACTCACTCGCATGCATGAATTTGATGCCGCGCGCATGCAAAGACAAAGGAGGACGATAGGTACAGTGCATTGCATGGAAGTGTGGGAAAGTGTGAGCTCGCAAAGGCACAATTCCACCCCCCTCTCTTTAGAGCTTTACGCCTTTTCCTGTCCCCATGGCCACACCGTGTGTTATCTGCGAGTGCACTGCTTTGGCATCTCAATACAAGAATAAAATAGTAGATTAAACACAGAGATATGAAGGGACTTCTACCTTCTTTATTGCTCTTCTTTTTAGAACTGTACACAATGTTGAGGGTCTCCCCTCCTTTACATAGCTTATTGGATAGATGAGGAGCTCACCTGGGTTGGGACTCCTGGCCTTAGCCTGGTTTCTTAACACTCCCTCTTGGGCACTCATCTGTTATATTCATGTCTAATCAAAACTCCATAAAAATCCAGTGAATTTTTTTTAGAGAAATAGTACATGATACATGTTCTGCTGTGCTGCACGAATTACTTCATTAAAAACCTTAGCCGAAAAACTTCACGAAAACTCGTCAAGGGAAAAAGAGTACAATCCACCCAATTTTATTTAATCTCCAGGATTTATTCTTTGGGTACTCGATCTTCGTGATCAAACTTTAATAAAGAGTTCGTGAAGATTCTCCCCCTGAATTTTGCACTTCTCTAAGTCTTATCATTCCAATTCCACGTATGCATCTTTCAAAACTAGACGCTGGAAGTGACTTAGTGAATAAATCCGCAAGATTTTCATATGAGTTAGTATGCAGTACTTTAATTTCGTCCATCTTTTGCAATTCATGAGCATAAAAGAACTTGTGGCTGATATGCTTAGTGAGAGAATTCTTCACATAACCCATCTGCATTTGTACAACACACGCTAGGTTTTGTGCGGTATTCAATCCACATGACCGCTGGATGTGATGAATCATCCGCCGAAGCCAAGAACATTCCAGTGAGGCCTCGTACAGTGCTATGATTTCTGGGTGGTTCGTCGAAGTAGATATAAGACTTTGTTTAGACGATTTTCATGAAATTGCAGTTCTACCACATAGGAATATATAGTCTGTTTGCAACTTAGTTGTATGCGAGTCTGGCAGGTACCCAACATCTGCATAGCCAGTCGTAGTTAGGTCTTGGTTCTTTCTGTAAAATAGGCTAAAATCTTTTCTTCCTTGGAGGTATCGGAAGATGTCATTTATTCCCTACCAATGTCTTTTGGTAGGTTCTACACTATACCTTACTAGTAGGTTCACGACAAATGAAATATCTGGTTTAGTACAGTTTGCTAAATACATGAGTGCTCCTAATGCACTCAAGTACATGAATTACGGTCCCATGACTTCCTCCCCCTCTTCTTTAGGTATGTACGGTTCCTTGTCCTGCTGCAAGGATCTCCCGACTATCGGCACTTTCGAAGGATATGTCTTTTCAAAGCCGAACCATTCTAACACTTTCTGAGTGTAGGTTGACTGATGTACAAAAATCCCTTCAGGGGTATGCTCAAGCTGCAAGCCTGGGCAATATTTGGTTTTATTCAAGTCTTTCATTTCGAACTCCGACTCCAGGTAAGATATTGCTTTCTTAATATCTTCCAGTGTCCCGATGATATTCAGATCATCTACATATACTGATATTATACAGAATCCATTCTGTAATCGCCGTATAAAAACACAGGAACAATCCTCATTGTTCGTGTAGCCTTTCTTGCAGAGAAAGTCGCTCAAGCGATTATACCACATTCTGTCTGATTACTTTAGTCCATACAGTGAGAAGAGTTGCACACTGTACATATTTCTAATTGATCTGTCTTGGTTTGGGACAGGGATACCTTCAGCTACCTTCATATAAATGTCTGAATCTAAGTTCCCAGAAAGGTATGCAGTTACCACATCCATCAATTTTATTTCTAAATTCAAGTTTACTGCCATTTAAATTAAATATCTAAATGTAGTTTCTTCATAATCGACTCCTAGTCGTTGAGTGAAACCTTGTGTAACAAGCCTTACTTTATATCTTACTACTTCATTGTTTTCATTTCTCTTTCGAATAAATATCCACTTATGCCCTACAGGGTGCACATGGGGAGGCGTGCGGCTTATAGGCCCAAATATCTCTTTTTTATTCAGAGATAATAATTCTGCTTCTATTGTCTTCTTCTAATCTTCCCAATCTGATCTTTTCTTATATTCAGCGAGTGATGTAGGCTCTCGATCAAGATTGATGATTGTGTCAATTTTCTTTACAAAAAAAATATCGACATTGGATGTTGTTCTATTCATAGATTCTCCCGTGGTCACATATTTTATAGCTATTTCTTCATGGGGCGATAGTTCGAATGCTTCTACTTGCTCACCGCTGCTTTCAATTGCGGGGGAAAGTCCCTTTAGGTTTTCGGCTCTTATGTGTGCACACACATCCATGCTGATGTCTCCCTCCGTGGGAATATTCAAATCTGGTATGTCTTTTACTGAAGGTTTCATACTGGTGCCAGGTCTCAACAAGCTCCCCTTCTGATTATGGGGAACTTCAGTGACCGGTTATGTCAAATCCTTCTTATCCTTTTTCGTCAGGCGTCCCCGATTACTTGGGATTCGAGAGACCGGGGTTCTCGTTCTTTTGTTCTGAGGCCTCTGAATGGGATTAGGGATACCTTCAGTTTTCTTTGGTATTTCAACCCTCTCCGGCACATTGCGTGCAGGCACATGCGACTTGGTCACGCTCTTCAAATCACTAAAGTGGTTAGATAGTTGATTCGCTAATGTTTGTAAATTAATTATTTTCTTGACTTCTCTATTTTCTTCACTAGTGTGCGGATCATGTGCATAGATTCCCGTGGCTTGCTACGTCATTTCCCGATATTTTTCATCAAGGGGTTGATTTCCTCCCACCAATGACAGGAAATTATCCTCATCAAATATGTTGTCAGCGAAGCAGGCTGTATGTAAATCTCCAGTCATGGGGTTCAAATAACTGATTATGGATACTATCTCATAACCAATGTATATCCCAGACTTTCTGAGAGGGGCCATTGCAGTTCGCTGCGGAGGTGGTATAGATACATAAACCTTGCAACCAAACCTTCGTAGATGAAAGATTTTCGGTGCTAACCCTTGTGCTAGTTGCAAAGGTGAATGAGTGTTATATGATGACGGTCGAAAATTGATGAGAGTTACTGCGTGTAGGACTGCGTGTCCCCAACATGTAGTTGGTAAATTACAACTCTGCAAACGCGGTCGAGCAATTAATTTAATTCTTTTAATTAATACCTCTGCTAGTCAATTCTAGGTGTGGACATTTGATACGGAATACTCAACGGTAATTCTCATTGTCATACAATAATCACCAAATGTCTTTGAATTAAATTCTCCGGCATTGTCCATTCATCAGGGAAATTATTCTTCATTTTAATTATCTACGAGATCATCTTTGCAAAAGTATGATTTCTCGTGGATATAAGCATACATTCGACCATTTCGAGGAAGCATCGATGGGCACCATAAAGTACCTAAATGGCCCTAACAGGGGTTGTATAGGATCACAAATGTCTCCCCAGATATGGTCCAGTGATGCAAGGAATTCATCATTTACTTTCAGAGTAGATGGTCTAGTAATCAGTTTTTCGGTGGCACATGCGGAGCACACAAAATCTTCCTGATTCAGAAAATTCTTTACATTGACATTGTGTCCCTAAGAATTAGTAATTATCTTTCGCGTCATTCTAAGACCGGGGTGGCCTAATCTATCATGCATGAGACAGAAAAGTTATTCTAAGACCGGGGTGGCCTAATCTATCATGCCTGAGACAGAAAAGTTAAGAGCTTCTAAAAGTGGTTTTCAGGACAGTATAAGCTGTAGGTGCCTTAATGTGAGTGTAGTATAGCTCATATTCATATGAAGGAAGTCATTCTAATACTCTTTTCCCATTTTCTTTGCGCTTTGTAATGAGCATATATTCCTTACCATACTCTTATTTAGTCTCTACGTGGAGACCGTCAGCGCGAATATCTTTAAAGCTTAAGAGAGTCCTAGTCGATTCTGGGTACAACAAGGCTTCTTCAATAACCAATGTTGTGCCCATTGAGAGTATAATTATGGCTCTTCCTGAGCCTATTATACAAGTATCGCTGCCTGCGATTGTCGTAATACTTCCAGCATTCTTGCTAATCGACTGAATTTTTTTTGTCTCTCTGAATATGGTATTCGTTGTGCCGCTATCTGCTAAGCACACTTCCTCCATAGGGCGCCACACGCATTCTGATATATAAAGTATTTATTAATATAAGGTAGGAAGCAATCCACACATATAAGTAAAATACTTCAAAACAGAACATAACTTGTTTTTATTAATACGAGGAAAATCTTGCAGAACTCATCATAAGAATTTATTGCTTTGCTCTCGTAGAGCTTACAACCATTATTCAAAATTCAATGTTCTATCACAACCATAAACTCAAAATGACTATAAAATCTAAGTTTAATGCGTGCACTAGATTGAAATAGCGAAGTATGAAGAAACTTCTGCCTAAATCTGCTCTATGTCCAACTTCTCTTCTTCGGCAACAACAGTTGTTGCCGCTGTGATGTCCAAAGAAGGTGTGATCGATCGTGCTGATAACGTGTTAAGGAACCGTTGCTGAGTCCAGTCCGAGCGATTACCTCGTAGACAAATTCAGAATCGTAAGAACAATGTAAAAACACAAGAACAGAATAGTAGATTGAACACAGAGATATAAGGGGACTTCTGACTTCTCTTTATTGCTCTTTTTTTAGAATTGTACACAATATTTAGGGTCTCCCCTCTTTTATATAGGTTGTTGGATGGATGAGGGGGCCATATGAACTAGAACTCCTAGCATAGGCCTGGTTTCTTAACAGTAACATGACTACACATGGATGAGCTAGAGAATAGCACTGTGACCCTTTCGATCGGACGCGTGTAATATAAATGCAGGATTTGGATATCAGATATGTACAGTCCCCACTCCACTACGTTCATGCTCGAACCGTTGCCTTCTCCGGAAAAAATGGGATGGGGGAGGGCCTCATGTGGAGGGCCTCACATGAGGCCCTCCCCCGGGAAATTTCCTTCTGCCTTCTCCTATCATTGGATAGTATGCACATAATGTAACAGTAAACACCAACGACTGAGAGAAAGTGTGTGCTTTGATCTTTTAGTTTTGTAGCACTAGTGGGTCCTTTAATACCGATTGGCGAGTTGCAAACTCTAAAAGAAAAATATCATGTAGAGACATTTTTATTGTAGAGTAGAGACATACTTTCTAGTCTCTATACAATTTTAAAGATATATTTCAAAATACCACAACGGTGCATCTACGTGCACTGTCGCTACGGCTAAAGAGCACCATCGCCACAGCTAAAGAGACACTTGCTAAAATAGTTTTCATTCTATAAAATATTTTGTAAAGGCACTCTACATTGTTTTTCTACTCTCTAACATCCTCTAGCAAAACAAAAAATGTATTCTAAAAATATGTTGAAACTAATCCTCAAACTCAAGACCTTGTAGAGAAACAACTAACCCCACTAACCATTTCAACCAAAAACAACTTACATATAATCAATTGTTATTAGTAGTACACAACATGTTTCAAACATCTGAAAAAATGTCTCAAATACCGTCTTGAGGAGATAAGATCAATTTAAGAAGTGACTAAAAAATGTGT
Organism: Hsuehochloa calcarea; assembly: GCA_036346395.1. Classification (NCBI taxonomy): domain Eukaryota; kingdom Viridiplantae; phylum Streptophyta; class Magnoliopsida; order Poales; family Poaceae; genus Hsuehochloa; species Hsuehochloa calcarea. Next base: position 57,145,733 of record CM070598.1, read on the forward strand.
CTTGTTTTGACAATTTACAAGATGCCTCAAAAAACACCTCTCCAATTTACAAGTAGCCATCAACTTGAAGCTCAAATTCAAGGAGTGCAAGACACACTGAACGATCGTCTCAACGTAAATGAACGTCGTATGATGGAAGGTTTTGACCGTCTGAATCTTGCTATCCTTCGTTTGGAGGAGAGGCTACCACCGCCACGAGGAGCAAATGTACCGGTGCTGCCCCAACCACAACATGGACGTGCACAACGTGTTGTACGCCATGCTGGAGATGACTTCTATGTCACGATTCGGAGGAGGCCGTTTTGATGATCGTGAAAGACATCAACGACGCTCACGACGTGAATACTTTGATCGCCGAGGTGCCGGACATGGTGTTCGCTATAATGGAGGTGAATATGAAGATGGCGGTATCGGGAGAATCAAGATCACCATACCGGAGTTTAAGGGCAGATCTGATCCGGAGGCTTATTTGGAGTGGGAGATGCGTGTCAATCAAATTTTTGACAACCACCACTACTCTGAAGAGAAGAAGGTTCGTGTTGCCTCTATTGAGTTCACCGAATATGCTATTATTTGGTGGGATCAATTGAATCGTCAGGGAACGCCCTAACACTTGGAAAGTAATGAAACAAGCTATGCGGGAACGATTTGTCTTAGATACTATACAAGGACACCGTGATACAAAGTGCGACGACTTACACAGGTGCTAAGACGGTGAGCGAGCATTGTCAAGAGATGCAAGTGCTCATGATCCGTATAAGTGTGCGTGAGTCTACGGAGGCGACCATGACACGCTTTGAAGGGTGAATGAAGATGTGCGAAACTGTATTGATTTAATGCAATATAACACTGTGCAAGAATTACTTCATCAAGCGGAGCGTGCTGAGCAATGGGTGAAGGACACTCAAGCAAGGGTTGGTCGTACCACTCATAGCACTTTGAGACGTGCAACTTCGCATGATGGAGATGCGGGATCAACTCCTAAACCGGTTGCATCCACTATACCGGTTCGTAGTACATTCAAAGAAGCTTCGAAACCTATTAGTGTTGCAGGCAAAGATCATGCTGATTTGAGTGTGTCGGTGTATTAGAACCGATCTTACGTAAAGATTGTTTGATTCGGGGGGTCTCCTAGAGATGAGATCACGCAGAGTGGATTGACACGGGATGTTTAGACAGGTTCAGGCCTTCTCCGGAGAGAATAATAACCCTAATCCTGTGTGTATGGTATTCTTGATGATCAAGTAAAAGACTAAGACTATTACAGAGAATAGCGCTTATGTTCCTACTTGACTAGCTCTTGTTCGCTGTCCTCCCATCTCTCTGATTGATGCCCTTATATAGTCGTGAAGAAGTAGCCGTTTTGTCCTGCGGGAGATGCGCCTAATTAATCCAGTAACGAGCGCATGATGGCAGTAATTACCGACGCCTCGGCTTCTTCACGCCGTCCGCAATTATCTTCCGAGATAATGGGGTAGTTACACACCATTAATAAGCGGAATAATAGTGCGTGTAGACCGCTCGATTCCTTAATCAATTGGACCCACTCTTTGTAGGTTTGATTATAAGGTGGTCGAAGTTTACTCGGTCGTAGAAGAACTTACGACTGTGTAGCGATCGTAAAAGGACTTACGACGTGTAACGATCGTAGAAGGACTTACGACTATGTAGTGGTCGTAGAAGGACTTACGACCATGATATAGTCGTAACAAGACTTACGACTATGGGGGTGATTGTAGAAGAACTTACAATCACTTGTTGGGCTTCTCCCTTATAGATATAAGGGGTACTTCTGGGGACTATGTGACATCATATTTACCCATAACAAGAATTATAGATAAAAGATAAAATAAGGATTATTAGATCCTCGTCATCTAGCCCCCCAGCTTCAAGTGAAAGTAACTTACTTGATAAAGGTTTCAGAATGGACTTACGACCATGAGAATGTCGTAGAATGATAGTCGAAGGAAAAACTCTTCGACATTTGAGTGCTGCTTTGACCAGGAATTTGCTTGGTCAGGAAGGTTGCTTACGACTATCAAAAAGTCATAAAAAACCCCTACGACCGTCTGGTGGTCGTAGTAGGGGAATCGGAGATAAAACTCTTCCGATTGATACTTCCTTCGACTAGAAAGACTTGGTCAAGAATGTAATTTCGCTTGGAGGTGACAATACGCACCTATTTTTTCTCGAACGGACCATCTGGGGAATTGCAACCGGCTCTCATAGACTTGTCCGATGAAGCGGTTCCCGAAGCGGTACAACCATCTCTCATAGACCTATAGCCGAGACGGTTTCCGAAGCGGCGGAGATCGTGCGGTTATAAAAACTTACCAGGAGGTAGACTTGGATTTTTACCTTTCCCCCAAATCACTCCGCTGTTCTTCGAGCTCTTGCTTTCTCCCTCCTCGACTAGGTTTCATCTTCTCCGCCGCCAACCCAATTAAAAAACTTTTGCTTCGGCGAAATGGCCAAGAGAGTTTCGAATGGGAGGAATCGGAGATGGATGCGCTAAGATTAAGATCTTAGTCGATGTCGGAAGATTCCAGAGAAGGCTCGTGAAGTGGATTCCAAATATCGGGCAAGATCGCCATCGGGGAAAATGGGCAAATTCCGCCTTCCAAGCGTATTGACAGAGTGCGGCCTTCGATTGCTCGCCCACCCTTTCTTCTGATGAGTACTCGAACACTTTGGGGTGGAACCGTGAACTTAGGTCCCAATTCCATTACCATGTTGAGTGTGTTCGTATTCTGCGGCGAGGCGCACTAGGATTCCGCGGATCTCGAAATGCTTCAATATTATTATGGGATGGCTCGACAAACCGAATCGCCGAAGTCATGGCTCAAGCTCCATGACTCAAGTCGAAGGAGTACATTCAGAGTTTCACCCGGTCTTCGTGGCGGGCCGGAGGAAGAGGTGGTTCTCCGAAGGTCACCTCTGAGACACCTTTCTTTCATGGGAAGGTCGCTAAAAGAAATCTTCATGGGACTCAACCTCAAGATATCAAAGGATTAGTCCTTATATTCAAGCTATTAAGGACTTGAAGGAAGAAGGGTTGATCGGATGGCATGTGGTGAAGGATTTCATCACACGCCTAATTAGTCCTCTCAAGAAACGAGCATCTCCTATGTGGAGGTACTCGGGGAGAGGAGACCCCACCGAGACTACGAGGAGGGTAAGCAATTGTCGACTTAGCTCTCCGCTTGGTCTTTCTCAACCTTGTCTAATATTTTTATCTGCTTATACAGATCTTTCACAGCCGAGGTTGACTCAGTCGACTCATCTGTGAGAAGTCTCCGCCACTCGAGGGGCTGTTCTCAAGTCATTGTGGCTTTGTCCGCAGATGAAAGGATAGAGCGCCTAAAGGTAATCAAAAATCTGATTTTTCTTTAGGACTTTATAGTCGAGAAGATACTTACGACTAATGGTGATCGTAGAATATCTTACGATCAAGAAAAAGTCGAGAAAAACTTACGACTTGGTACTAGTCGAGAAAAACTTACGACTAATTAGTGATTCTTCTTTTCTGCTTTTGCTTTACGTAAAGTAGGCATGGAAAATCGCCGAGACGACGAAGAAGTCGCTCGATGATTATTGGCGCTGGGTTGTCGAAAGATAAAGGCTCGGCCCTCCTCAAAGAGACGCCGACTTGTAAAATCTGCCGATAAGGGGAGCAAGCTCGAGCTCGGTCTTTCGATCGCACCCTCTACAAAGCTCGCGCGCACCGTAGTTGTATCCGCCGAGGCCGCACCGCGGGCCGAGGAGGTTGAAGCAACAACCTCTTAAGCGCAAACCTCGCAAGGCTAAGGTACCTTCTATTATGACACTAATCTTTCGCATCGGTGCCACTCCTAGTTTTATTAAGCAACCGGAAAGGGAGAACCGGAAAGATTTTATGTCTTTATGAAGGACGATGTCAGATCAAGACAACTCGCAATCGAGGGCGTTGTCGCTCGAATGGTCGAGACCGATCTCGCCCATCCAGAGGATCAGAAACCGAGCCCCGATCCTCGTTTCAAACTCTACGACCGACGTGGTCGTAGCCGGGCCAATTATTGAACCTCGACCGACGTGATCGTGGAGAAGAAGAGGTCCTCCGTAGGGAGGATTGCTCCAAAATTCTGGTTAAGACCAGGTGCGGTATGTGAAATGTACTAAAGTGTAAGAACGACATTTACCTTTTTCTTTTCACAACCTTGATTTGCTTTTCTTTATTTCATCCGACTCCTCAAATTTCCGGAATGCTTCACGAGAAGTCCATTGCTATCCCTTCATTCACCGGAGAGGTATCAATGGAGGTGGTCAAGCATCACCTTTGACCTGTGGCCGATGAAGTCGAGACTCCCAGAGTGACTTCCACATCTGCTGAGGTCGTAACTACGACCCTTGAAGTAGCGGTTGTTACTGTTGAGGTGGCCGCTACGACCACTGAGGTTGTGGAAACAACAGAGGCAGCTTTGGAAGCCTCTGGTCAAGGTGGTGACCACCTGCGACCGCCTGGGAAGGAAATCGAGGGCGTTCCTTCCCTACCCAAAGAGAAATCACGTAACCGTAAGGAGAAAATTTCAACTTCTGTGGTGACTTCTTTGGGCCTGCCTCCGTCGTAGGGTCTTCTGCTTACAGATCTCGTGACCGAGTCCCCCATCCCAAAGATATTCCCAATACGGAGAATACTTTTGATAACGAGCGCCTTGAGAAGGTGTGGTGGGACAAGGTCGCGAGGATGGATAAGCTGCAAAACCCAGACCTTGTATATTCAATGTTTGCTAGGACGACTATGAATGTAAGTATCTTTAAAATACTTATATATGTGGCTTTCCTTCTCTTCTCACTATTCTCTTTTTGCGTAAAGCTCGAGCAAATTGTCGTTGTCTCGTGAGTATCATCGACAACTTTTAGAGCTAAGACAGAGAAAGAACTACTCAAGCAGAGGCGAGAGGTGGTAAGTCACTTATCATTTATAGTTGTTTTTGACTTAAATACTGTGATAATGTTTTACGAGAATAGTCATGGAAGAAACTCATGACAAAGTACTAGTCGTAAAAGAGCTTACGACTACTTACAACCGTAGTGGTCGTCGAGAAAGACTTACAACCATATCGTAGTCGAGAAAAACTTACGACTAGGTCGGTAGTTGTAGAAGTACTTACAACCATTCTACTGATGTTTATCTTCGCCTCGCTCTTTGTAGGTTAAACAAGGATACGAAGACCTTAATGACTCACCGACTATGAGAAAGAAGAGTCGAGGAGGCTAAGGAACGAAGTATTAGTCCTCTCTGATAGACTTCGAGAGACTGCTCTCGATCTAAAAGATTGCAGAAAAATAAACAAAGAAGTTCTGAACTTAAGACTGCTTTTGATCTTTAACCTTTACCCGACTCTCCTTTCTTCTCCAGATAAAGAAAAAGAGATGCGGAAGCTCCAGACCGAAGTTCAAGAAAAAGCTTTGGTTATTCAGGAGTTTTCCCGCATTACCGCGAATAAGGATCAAGAACTCGAGGGTTTTAGAACTCGATTAACAGGTAAGTAAATCTTTACCTGTTATCCTTTTTGAGTATTTTCCCTTTTCTAATGCCAATTTCTTGTTCGTAAATTGTCGCCCAATTGAGAAACCTCGAGGCTGAAATCCAAGCAAAGACCTTAATCTGCAATGAGTCCGTCCGCATTGCTAAGATGAATGCAGAGGACATCAGAGCATGGGAGCAAAAGCATGCTGAAACCGTTGCTTCCCATCGAGAAGAGGTCAAGAAATTGGATTCTCAATTAGTAGGTAAGAAAAAGCTTTTACCTATAATTATCTTTGTGTTATCTTCCTTAGAAGTATATTTTTGTTTGACCGATATTATTCTTTTCGTAACAAGTGGTCGAAAACAAGAAGCTTCATGAGGCTTCGACTTGTACCCAACAGGAGATGGAGTCGATGAAGACTAGTCTTCAAGGCAACATCACTCTCCTGAACAATGTGCTTAGTGAGCTACATTCTGAGGGAAAAACTCCTCGAGAAGATACTATAGCTGCTCACACAAGTACCATTGGGGAACAAGTCGGAAAATTGCAAGAAATGGTGACCACTCAAGACTAATCAAGTCAATCAATAAGGAAGCAATGAAGTCGCAGAAGTTACGCTTTGGCGAAACTTAAAGCTCAAGACCCCGCCTAATGTTAAACCAATCGAAGCCGACTTCGATCGTCCCGAATCGAGGGCAAGTCGTCTGATTGAGGAAATGCAACGATTGGTAAAAAGGTGGCGAGGAAATGCGACTAGGCTCTCCCTTCGTAGTAATCTTGTAACTACCTTGTAAGGCGCATAATTTTGTTGATGAGTAATATATGATCCGCCTCATTTCACGAAAATCATCTTGTCGAGTAGTTAGTAACTCAAAAGATAATAAACGAATGAAAGACTAAGAATTGAAGTCAAATTAATAACTTTATCCTAGCCCCGACTATTTGCTTAGATTGTTTAGACAATCTAAATAAATAGTGTTTAAAAATGGGGTTTCAAAACAAAGAGAGGTTTATTTAACTTATAGCTTTTGTTACTGTTGTTAAGCAATCGGTCTAAAAGAGTAGAAACGACTGACACTAGGAAGTTCCTTCTAGTGGGCGGGACCACGTGCAGAGAGGAAAGGCTTCGACTAGGTGATGTTCCCATCTCCGACTAGTTTAATCAAACCAAGAACAAAGAACTTGAGTTAAACAAACGCCTTAGAGGACTTTAGTCATTCGCTCGTCCTTTTTGGTGGACTTCGATAAGTCTCTTCCAAGAGCAAAAGTAGGAGATCGAGCGACACTAGGAAGTTTCCTTCTAGTGGGCGTGACCACATGCGTAAAGGAAAGACTTCGACTAGGTGTGTCTCTTCCTTCACCAGCTTAAAACAAATCGAGTACACCAAAGGTGGTCGAACAAATGTAAGAAAGTGCACTCTACTTAGAATATTTTTGAATTTATCAAAAAATAGACTAAGATTGAGAGAGTTGGCTTTGAGAACATTACGACTAGATAAAACCCGAGCTCTTTGTATTGGCGTAAAAATGAGTAACGAGTCGATGCTAGGAAATTCCTTCTAGTGGGCGTAACCACATGCAGAGGAGAAGTTTCACTGGATGACGCTTCTCGCTTTTAGGCCAGTGTAAAGAAAACTGGGTGTTTTCATATCATAGTCGACCGCCCCATTGCTTTGGTGATGTGCAACAGAAGCATAGCATAACTTGGTACCCAACTCGTCGCAAAATTCCTGAAATTTTGCACTTGCGAATTGTTTACCATTGTCGTGTAATTATCCGACTTAACTCCAAATCGACTAATTACGCTTCTCATCATGAACCTTTTGCCGCTTCGCTGTTATCCCATTCTGTGTTCACTTGATCCATTTTGTGAACGTGTCAATAGCCACAAAAGGAATTCAAACCTCCCGGAGCTTTGTGAAACGGTCCTAGGATATCAAGCCCCTGTGTCGCAAAAGGCCAAGAAAGAGGTATTGTTTGTAATGCTTGAGCTGGTTGGTGTATCTGCTCTACCATGGAATTGGCATCGACACACTTTTTAACCACCTCCATAGCATCGCATGTATCGTAGAGGCCAAGAAAACCTTGTCGAAAGGCTTTACCAACCAATGTTCTCAGAGGAAGCATGCGCCCCACAGATGCCACCGTATATCGTGAAGGAGTGTTATTCCTTCGCTTTGCGGAATGCATCGCATGAGTATTCCTTGGGTTCCTCGCTTATAGAGGACTCCTTCAACCAAAGTATACATTTTGGCTTTTCGATAATCGACCGCCTCAAGATCATTTTCGCACGGAACCCTTGTAAAGATACTCGAGATGGGAGTCATCCGTATCCTCGTAATCTAATGAGGCCATCTCAAGAGGAGGTGTTTCGGTTCTTCACTGAGACGGTTTTTGGAGTTGCTCCAAGAAAACTCCTTTGGTACTCGTGGATCGGGAAGAAGCCATCCGAGCAAGTTGGTCTCATGAGGAAATTATCCTTCGAGGGATAAATTGTACCTCGAAACCTAAAAATGTTTTTCTAGCTTACGATTTCGATAAGTACCGAGCCATTGTTGAGTTAGAGCACCGTACTCTTTCCCGATTTGATTCACGACTAGTTGAGAGTCTCCTCTCACGAGTAGTCGATTTAATTGAGAGTGCTTTCGCAACTCGTATGCCGCCTAGCAAACCTTCGTACTCGCCACATTGTTAGTAGCCCGAAAGTTTAATTGTATAGCATACTTTAAGGTTTCTCCTAGAGGAGATACCAGACCACTCAACCCAGAGCCACTTAAAGTCGTGACCCAAAGTACATCATCCACCGGTCGTGGGAATCGATCGGGATCCCGAATGTGTTCAGATTTGTCCATTCGGCGACAAAGTCCGCCAAGATCCGGGATTTTATGGCCGTCGACACGAATGGAGGTCGAACTCCCAAGTTCGACCGACCATTTTGCCATGCGCCCCATTGCTTCCTTATTATGGAGGATTGCTCCCAAAGGAAACTCGACGCATGCCTATTTTGTGCGCTCAAAATAATGCCGCAGCTTCTCAAGACATGAGGAGGGCATATAGAAGTTTTTGGACCCGAGGGTAACGCCCTTAGGCCCGTGTAAAACTTCGCTAACGTAGTAAACCGGTCGTTGTATTTTCACGCTCTACGACTAGTATCGCGCTTGTCGCTCGTGGCGTGGCGCCTAGGTAAATTAAGAGCGCCTCTTCCGCTTTGGAGAAACCGTAACAGAGCACTCGAAAGATACCTCTTGACATCCTCAAAGGCGCGTTTGCCTCGCTCGACCACTCAAAACCTTCATGTCTCCCGAGAAGTTTAAAGAAAGGTAGTCCTTTTCTCCTAGTCGTATGCGATGAAACGACTTAAAGCCGCCATGCACCCAAAGAGTTTACGACTTCCTTTTTGTGTTTGGAGGACGATCCGAGGATGGCTTTTATTTTTTCAGATTTGCTTCGATTCCTCGCTCGTATACTAGGAATCCAAGCAATTTTCCCAAGAAATTCCAAACACACACTTCTTGATTGAGTTTTAAGCGGTGCTTTCGAGGTTGTCGAATGTTTCTTGAAGGTCGCTGATATGATTAAGTCTCTTAATGCTTTTTACGACTAGATCATCAACATAGGCTTCCAAATTCCTACCTAATTGAGATGAAAAAGTCGATTGCATTAGGCGTTGAAAGAAGCACCGCATTCTTTAGACCAAATGGCATTTTGACATAGCAAAAGGTACCAAATGGAGTAATGAATGCGGTCTTTTCTTCATCGCTTAAACACATATTGATCCGTGGTATCCGAATATGCATCTAAAAACTTAATATCTCACAACTCGCAGCTTGAATCAACCAACCGATCGACACGAGGTAAAGGGAAATCATCTTTTGGACAAGCTTTATTAAGATCAAGAAAGTCCACGCACATACGCCATTTGCCGCTTGACTTTTTGACCATTACAGGTTAGCCAACCACTGGGGTGGTTGACTTCTCTTATAAAGCCCGCTTTAAGTAGCTTATCCAACTCGATTTAATAGCATCTCGCCGATCGAGGCAAATCTCCGTAATTTTTGTTTTACAGTACTTTATCAGCCGTAAAGCTAGCCTCGTGCTCGATCACCTCCCGGGGACTCGGGCATGTCGGATGCTTGCCACGCAAAGACATCTGCGTTAGCTCTGAGGAAGGTAATGAGGGCGCCTTCCTATTTGGGGTCGGAAGTCTCCCGATGCGCAATCTTCGAGGGTTCTTCAAGGCCCGTGAGGAACCTCTTTGACTTGGTCGTTCGGCTTTGGTGCGCTTTTTAGGCTTCGACTTGCTAGTCGGTCGACTTTCATCTCGAGTTGGTATTTGACCAACCATCTCGAGGATCGACGGCCGCAGCTATACGCCATCTTTTGTCACATCGAATGGTGATCACCCTTTGGGACTGGCATCTTAAGACATTGATACCCGTAATGAGTAGCCATTAAGAATTTTGCCAAAGTTGGTCGTCCGAGTATGGCGTTATATGCCGACGAAATCGACCACATCAAAGGAGACTTTCTCCGTCTCCAAATTACTTGGTGAGCCAAATGTTAAAGGAAGAGAAACTTGGCCAATAGGTTTGGTCAAGACCCCTGCACGATTCCATGAAAGGAGTATCGCATCGCCTTACCTTTGTCCCGGTACTTGCATCTCGCCCGTGGCATTAGTAAATAATATGTTCAAAGAATCGCCACCATCAACCAACACTGATTGACCCGACAGCTTGTTGATGGTGGGTTCGACCACAATCGGATATCGACTGATCGACTCAGAGTGATTGGGCGGTCATCCTTCTCAAAAGAGATGGTAACTTCCGACCACTTGGTAATTTATTGACGAGAGGAGTATGTATAGAATTTACCTCTCGTCCGTGCAGCTTTAAGTTGTCGCTTGGAGTCGATGCCGATGATCCTCCGTAGATGTGCTCAACGGTATGTTGCGGATCTTGGAACGGCATCTCCTCATCATCCGACGACTTTTGGCCACTCGTATGTCCTACCCGCCGAGAGTAGGGAGTGGTGCTTTGCCGTTGTAGTAGTCCTCGAGCTTTCTTTGGAAAACTTCTGCAGCTATGAGGTCATGTCCTTCCTTTTATGAAAAGGACACCACCTTGGTTTGTCGCTCCTACGATCGTGGCGCTTACCTTTGCCTTGATCAGTAACGACTTGGTGGTTTGGGGCTCTCCATCTTTCACTACCAGAACCTCCTTGGAACCACCGGTTTGTGGTTTTGACTTTTATTTTCTTCTTGGACTTTTTGCTTTTTTATCCTTACCAACTTCACCGCTCTCGAGGAGTATATGTTTCTCGATCGATAGTGTTGTTCCACTCATCGCCTCGTAGCGCTTGCATATCGATCGGCCACCTCAAGAGTTCAAGAATGTGTGTTGGGAGGATTCAGAGCAATGTCCTCCGTTATTCTTCATCGGACTCCTTGCTTAAAAGCCCCGATCACAGAGGAATCGAAATTTCCAAATTGAGTTACTGAACCCGACTAAAGCGCTTGATGAATTGACGCAAAGTCTCGTTGTTGTTCTGCTTTATTCGGTGCAAGTCGCCTTCTTTTCCGTATGTTGTATGTGCCTTGTAAATTCGCTGTAGAAGATCACAGAGGTGTTGCCAAGAGTAGATCGACTGAGTGGTTGGTTTAATAACCACGATCGAGCGGATCCTTCGAGCACGATCGGAAGGTAATTCGCCATTACATGCTCTCCTCCTCCCGCCGCTCGGACAATTGCTAGATAGATCTCAAGAAATTCGATGGGATTTTGAGATCCATCAAATTTCTCCATGTTCACCGGTCGAAAATGAGGTGGCCAAATGAATCGCTCAAGGTTAGCGAAAATGCCCAGATCCCAGAATTACATCTTGACGCCTTCTTTGTAGGAAAGAAGGGTTAATGTCACCAGTGATCGTATACGACGATACCCTGAGCAGTCGACTGCTCGTAGTAGGCCTCGTTCTCTACGAGGGAATACTCCTCGTACTCCACCCGCTAGAATTTCTTTGTCGGTGGTGAATGATCACCTCTCCGAGGGGCTTGATCTTCACCGATCGAAATGTATTTCTCTCAATAGGGATCGATTCGACTTATGGCCGGTCGATTCCTACGAGAAATATTCGATTGATCGTAGTGAGGAAGTCGATTGCTACGACTACCAATGTTGTCGGCGAGGTACCTCCGCCTTGTCATCACAATTCGAAGTCTTTGCGTAATCTCTTCAAAGAAAGAGATCGTACCTGGCGCTCGAGCAAGCTCTTGATCGGGATTCTCGAGCAAGTCGCTGATGTCCCGGAGTTCTTGTACCTCCTCCGATCGATGTTGAATGCGCCCAGCAGTGTTCTTACGATCGCAATTTTCTTTCTTCGACGACATCAAAATCCTCCTCATCGTCTTTGAGGCCTTCTTAGTGGAGTGCGAGAATGTCGAGGATTTCCTCGCTTATCGTCAGTGTTGGTTCTCTCGCCAACGGTGGTGCCCTTGCCATTACCACGAGGGGCGCAGTGTGATCTTCGGGAGTGTTCTTATCTCGGCCTCCATGAGGTCGACCTGATTTGGGGAAGGACGAAGACCTCCGCTGATGATTCTCACTTGCGCCGAGGCCTCCCGCTTGAGGAGTGCTCGAGGGACACCATCTCGCGACTTGGAGTAATCCTCCGTAGGGGAACTCCGGTTATAATCGCCTCCGTCGCAAATGAGATCCGCGGGAGACGGCCGAATTTGCAGGAAAAGCATGCTTGATCCCACCTCTCCGGAGTTACCCCGAGAGAGGATCACTAGATCTTTGGTGGAGTCCCGGAATGGTGGCTCCTGAACTTGACTTACCAAGTCGGACCGCCTTAAGGGACTTGAACACTTGGAGAAAGAACTCTCGTCGTGTTGTGAGTCCTCCCGGAGCGGTCCTGGTCGGATTGACCCTTGTCCTTTGAGAGAATTGGCTCCTCTGTTGGACGATTGTTGTGGGGATAAGGATCCTCCTCAACTCCATTAATGGGATGGTTTCGGAGAATAATCTCCGAGGCAACATCACCATCACGGATGCATCACTCGGCTCGTAGTCGAAACCGCATCCATGTCGACGCCTCACAGACCGCCAAGTCAAACCAGTTCTCCTCGCTCCATTCTCCCGCCATGATTGCATGAGATTGGAAAAGAGAGTATGTTGACAAGAGATTACCTAAGATCCCCACTGACGGCGCCAACCGCTTGTATTAGAACCGATCTTACGTAAAGATTGTTTGATTCGGGGTCTCCTAGAGATGAGATCACGCAGAGTGGATTGACACGGATGTTTAGACAGTTCAGCCTTCTCCGGAGAGAATAATAACCCTAATCCTGTGTGTATGGTATTCTTGATGATCAAGTAAAAGACTAAGACTATTACAGAGAATAGCGCTTATGTTCCTACTTGACTAGCTCTTGTTCGCTGTCCTCCCATCTCTCTGATTGATGCCCTTATATAGTCCTGAAGAAGTAGCCGTTTTGTCCTGCGGGAGATGCGCCTAATTAATCCAGTAACGGGCGCATGATGGCAGTAATTACCGACGCCTCGGCTTCTTCACGCCGTCTGGCAATTATCTTCCGAGATAATGGGGTAGTTACACACCATTAATAAGCGGAATAATAGTGCGTAGACCGCTCGGATTCCTTAATCAATTGGACCCACTCACCGTAGGTTTGATTATAAGGTGGTCGAAGTTTACCCGGTCGTAGAAGAACTTACGACCGGTAGCGATCGTAAAGGACTTACGACTGTGTAACAATGAGAAGGACTTACGACTATGTAGTGGTCGTAGAAGGACTTACGACCATGATATAGTCGTAACAAGACTTACGACTATGGGGGTGATAGTAGAAGAACTTACAATCACTTGTTGGGCTTCTCCCTTATAGATATAAGGGGTACTTCTGGGGACTATGTGACATCATATTTACCCATAACAAGAATTATAGATAAAAGATAAAATGAGGATTATTAGATCCTCGTCAGAGTGCATTCTCTACGGCTAGAACTAGCAATATTGAATGTTTCAAGTGCAAGGGCCGAGGTCATATGAAGAAGGATTGTCCAAACATGAAGACGGTGTTGCTTACACATGATGGCTATGCAACAGAGAGCGACAATGATAAATCTGAACCTTTTGATGAATCTGAGAAGCTAGAGCAAATCATTTGTTATCCCGAACAAGGTATTAGCTTGATGGCTCAAACGGTGCAGCGTGATAACACTGTTATTGTGAGGAAGGGAGAGCGACATCATATCTTTCAAACCGATTGCAAGATCAAAGAAAAGGTGTGTAAGTTGATTATTGATAATGGGAGTTCAACCAACATGATTGGCAAGAATGTGGTGGAATCACTCTCATTGTCCACATGGAGGCATCCTAAACCATATTACATCCAATGGCTCAACAACGTCGGCAAAGTCAAGATCACACACAAGGTGAGAGTGCCACTTACTATTGATGGCTATGTCGATAAAGTGGAGTGTGATGTGGTACCAATGCATGCTGGTCATATTCTATTGGGACGTCCATGGCAATTTGATCTGAATGCTACACATCAAGGACGGTCCAACTGATATACATTCATGCACAAGGGAGAGTTCCATGCTTTGGTGTCAAAGACTGATGAAGAAATCAAGAGTGATTTGGTTATGGTTAGCAAGAAGAAGGCCGTAAAGACTACACTAAAACCGAGGACGGTTTTGCTTCAAGAAGGGGAGGATGATGAGGCCCTAAGTGCATCTACTACGGTAGTCAATATCCCTAAGCTGCAAGTGTGTATTAAGCCTCAAGTTGAGCCTATTATACAACAATGGAGAAAAAAAAACAAGAACCAGGTTCGGCAAAGAGCAAGGATAGGGAGGAATGCCTACCGGGGAGTTTTAGCGGACATGGGAAGACACAAGAACAAAGGACTTTGCATGTTGCAAAGTATACAAGAGAATTCAGCCAAGAATTCAGCCAAGAAAAGAATTCAGCATAAGAATCCAAAATGGGTTTGGATTGGTGCAATTCCAATTCGGATCATTCTTTAAAAGAAGTTAATTATAAATTACTTATAATAGGATAGTTTAATCTATTTTCAGCAATTAGAGTAGTTTAAATTTTGAATTAAAGGAGTTTGCAATAAAAGAAAACCGTTCGATATTGTTCATGAACAAGAATCGAAGCTCAGATCGCTCATTGCTACAAGAATCACTTTGACATCGCTCATTGCTCTGATCGAGACAGCTTTCTTGATCATGGGCTATATATTAGGGGGTAGAGCCCCATTGTAAGAAATTAGAGTTGAATAAAATACAGAAAAGTCACAGGTTTATGTGGCGCAAAATGAATACATGCGTTTCGGAAATTCCCATCTAGGGTTTTGTGATTGCGTGAATATTGGAGGGAGGTTGTTCTTTCAAGATCTGTGATTCCTTGTGGATCATCTCACCAATTCGTAGCATCCTCAATTGCTCACGGTTTGGTGTTGTTCTTCCGGTTTGATTTTGTTTCTCTCTTCGGATTGATTCAACATGTAACACCCTGACTATAAGGAAGTCAAGATGTCACCTACAACCACTACTCTTTAGAAGAATAACATCAAAACACATGACAAGGTTAATCAAGTAGTAAGATTATACGGAAACAAGAATTCATCATCAAGTTTAATCAATGGAATGGAAATAAGTAATTCTGAGAGATAAGGTAGTTATGACCAAACTGGCTTATTACAATTCAACACAAGTCATAATTAACGACAGTAAAAGTCCTCAAAATGTTTGGTTTATGGTAGTGAGTGCATCGTGATGAACTACCCTCCACAAGATCATTCTTCCTTGTCATTTACCTAAATAAGACAATAAAGCAAGAATGAGCCAAAGACTCAGCAAGTAACTGTATGTAACAATCAAACATTCCATGAGCAATATATCACAATTACCATTTGAACATTTACTGGAAACGAATTTATGAATGGATGAAGTGGAATGATGCATTGAAGGAAATGGACATATTGTCGATATATCTGGATAGCGAGTGAATCACCCGTCGGTGTTCACTTAAAGTAATCGTATGAAGAACATTTCATACAACCGTCCAACGTGGCCCACATTGGAATGGTGGACTCGCGTAACGTGGCCCACATCGGAATGGTGGACTCACGTACCCATTCTGGAGTTGATGGGATTTTCAAGTGCCCATACTGGAATTGATGGGTCTTACAAATGTAATACATGCATGTCATGATGTGATCCCATGACAATATTGAATAGTACTCATAAATAAAAAGTAACACATGGCATTCATCTACAAGTACGAACAAATATAATCATTCATTCACACATCACATATTGCATCAATCATAGTATACAAGTTACTTGCCTGCCGCGCTGCAACGGGTTGGGAGGTAATTGAGATACCCCTCCACTCACCGCTTCACCGCCTACAATATAAAGTAATCGAAATGAGGACAAACGAGTATGGCAAAGCTACACGTGTCCTCCCACAATCTCTAGCCAAACCAACCAAACAAAAGTTCAATTTGATCAATTTACCCAAACATTCCAAATATCCCTAATCTGGCAGTTTTACTAGAAAATTCACCAATAAAAAACCGTAAGTCCAAAAGACCTGAAACCAGTGCTCATATTTTCTTAACTTAACTAGCTACGAAACTCTAGTTGATGGTAAACTCTAATTCGGCCAAAATAGAGGTCTAACCGTCCAATGAAAAACTATAACTGCAGTCTGCCCAGAAATCAGAACATCCCTAAAGAAAAGGCTCTAACTTTTAAACCACTGATCCAAATAAAGTGATCTTTATCAGCCTAGAAACATGGTGAAATTATCTTCATAAACCTAGTTGGGTGGCCGATCTGATTCTGAATCTAACTAGATCAAATCCTAGGTGCAACCGACTATACCCAGAATTTCTGACAGACAGAGCAGTACGTGGTAAAATAGTCTTAACTTTTAATCTACTAAGTGAAAATTCGTGATCCAGGTGCCAAAAGAAAGCTAATGAAACCAGGAACAATTCTTCAGAAGGCGAAGACATCCAATTCTGACTCTAAGACACGCAAAACTGAGTTACAACGTTCTGGACCGAATCAATCTACTGACAGAGATTAAACGATACTACTAAAATCATTGAATCGACAACTCAAACGCAATCAAACAGCGATGGGGTCTCTCGTTACCCTTGTATAACCGAAGAATGATGAGGATCAACTTCCTGAAGACTTCTTCTCTCCTTCTTTGGCCGGCCCCAACTCCACGAACCCGAGTGGATTGCAAACGCCCGGTGGAGGAAGAACCGAAGGTGTACGCGTGGAAGACCGGGTGTGCAACTCCGGGGGATCACCAATGGCAGCCACCAATGGAGGAGGAGGCGCCTAGGAGGAGGGGAGGCGCCGGGTGGAGGGGGAGATGGGGGCGGCTCAAGGGGGAGGAGGTGGAGGCTCTAGGGTTTGGGGGGGAAGTGATGCCCCCTTTGGCGGCCCCTACATGGGCCTACCCCTCATGGGCCACAGGTCGCGAATCATGCCCAGTTGTCCGCAATAACGCTTACCCCAAGATTGGAATTTTCCGAAAACAATTTCTTTTACTCTCTCCGACCTCTTTCTTTTTACCAACCATTTCCTGAGTATTACACCACCCCTTAACAGATTCACCTCGAATCTATTCAACGATCCAACAGAAAGAAATAAATACCGGAAATTACAAATTAAACAATTTACCTTAATCGAACAGTCGTCGGTAATGTTCTCGCATGCGGGACTTCAACTCCCAAGTGGCCTCTCTCTCGATCGATGAGACCAAAGAACTTTGACATACTTGTGGTCTTGTTCCTCGTAACCCGCTCGATTCTTCTAATATCTTCACCGCCGGGACTCAAGGTAAGGTCTTGCTTGACAATCAAAGGCTCCAAAGGAATGACATGATCCGGGTCTCTCGTAAACTTTCTCAAAGATCGAAACATGAAACACGCTAGAACCCCACTCATAGAATCGGAAGGTCCAAACGGTAAGCTAGCTTTCCAATTCGTGCCACGATTGGGAAGGCTCCAACATACCTTGGACTAAGCTTCCCTTTGGTGCCAAACGCACTACGCCTTTAGATGGCGATACTCTCAATGAAACTTCATTTCCCACCTCGAATTCCAAATCTCGTCTTCGACATCAGCGTAGCTCTTACAGCCGGCTCTGGCGCCAACAAATTTCGCTTAACCTCTCGCCACTCTAGCCATCGTCACTGAACCCGGTCGGACCCAAGATCGCCGCTCTCAACCTCATCCCAAAGACAACGGGACTCGCACTTACGCCCATAAAGAACCTCGTATGGTGCGGCTCGAATCGGAATGATAAGCTGTTGTTATAAGAAAACTCGCCAAGGCTAAATGCTCTTCCCAATTCCCTTTCCAGGATAAAACACAACACCGAGCATGTCTTCTAATGTCCGAATGGTGCGCTCGGATCGCCCATCATTTGGGGATGAAAGGTCGTGCTAAGACGGAGTTGTGTGCCCAATGCACTCTGCAAACTTTCCTGAATTTGGAAACGAACTTGGCATCTCGGTGTAAACAATGGTCTTTGGCACTCCGTGCAAACGCACAATTTCGTACATAAAGAGGAGCCAAATCGCTTCAATTGGTTGTACGAATAGGAATGAAATGTGCGTACTTCTCAACCGGTCCACAATTACCCAAATAGCATCCTTTCCTCATTGCGTGCGAGGTAAACCAACCACAAAATCCATAGATATATCGTCCCATGGCCAAACTGGTACCTCCAAGGGTTGCAACAGTCCTGCTGGTCGCTTGTGCTCAGCCTTGACCCGCTGGCACACCCCACATGAAGCCACATACTGTGCGATATCAATTTTCATCCGTTTCCACCAGAAACTTTTCTTTAAATCTTTGTACATCTTGGTCTCACCAGGATGTACGGTATAAGGAGTACGATGGGCCTCTTTCAAAATCTCCAATTTAACCTGAGACTCCTGTGGCACACAAAGGCGTCCTTTAAATCGCAAAGAATCAAACTTGTCCACACCGGTGACCTTGCTTGCCCTCGGCTGACAACGCTCTCACTAGTTGGAGCATCCGATCTTCTTCTTTGTGCTACTCGCACCGATCCGAAGTGCCGACTCTAAAATCAATCGAAGTCTCGATGCATGCGGTACCCGCAGCGTAAGGAAATATCCATACGCCAAAGTCGCAATAAGACAATCGAGGATAGGAGGTGTCGCCTTGCGACTCAAGGCATCAGCTACCACATTAGCCTTGCCGGGATGATACTGAATAGTAAGATCATAGTCCTTGATCAACTCTAACCATCTCCTCTGTCTCAAGTTCAAGTCCTTCAGGTAAAGATGTATTTGTGCTCTTGTGGTCGATGAACACATCACAAGATTCGCAGTACAAATAATGACGCCAGATCTTCAAAGCATGAATCAACGCAGCAAGCTCTAGATCATGGGTGGGATAATTATGTTCATGCTTCTTCAGCTGTCTCGATGCATAGGCAATCACTTTACCATCCTGCATGAGTACACAACCAAGTCCAACTATGGACGCATCTGAATAGATAGTGAATCTCTTACCAGGCTCAGGAAGAGTAAGAATTGGAGCAGTCACTAATATATCTTTCAAAGTGCAAAAACTGCGCTCACAAGCATCAGACCACTGGAACCTAACACCTTTCTGTGTCAATCGACATTGGTTTAGCAATGGTTGAAAAACCCTCCACAAACCGCCGTAATAGCCGACTAAACCCGTAAAACTCCTTACTTCTTTAACATTGGTTGGTCTCTCCACTCTACCACCGTCGAAATCTTGCTAGGATCAATCAAATACCCTTCTGATTAATAACGTGACCCAAAAACCCAACTTCAAAAATCCAGAACTCACATTTCTTCAGCTTGGCATAGAATTGATTCTCTCTTAAAGTTTCAAGCACCAACCGCAAATGATGGGTGTGATCCTCTTCCGTCTTGGAATAAATCAAGATATCATCTATGAATACCACAACGAAATCATCAAGGTATTGATGCAAGATATCGCTCATGGCTTCCATGAAAATCGCAGAGCATTCGTTAGTCCAAAAGACATAACTTTATACTCATAATGTCCATACCTCGTAGAAAAGCCGCTTTCAATATCCCGCCACGAACTCGAATCGATTATAACCCGATCGAGATCAATCTTGGAAAATATCCTAGCTCCTTTCAAGCGGTCGAAAAGGTCCTCAATGCGAGGCAAAGGATATTTGTTCTTCACGATCGCTGATTAAGCGCCTAGATAATCTATGCACATACGCCACCGCCATCTTTCTTCTTAGTAAAAGAACAGCGCTCCCCATGGCGATACGCCGTTGAATCATACCTTTGGACAGCAGGTCGTCCAATTGCTTCTTCAATTCTTCCTGAAATGGCCGAGCCAATCGGTAAGGAGACTTGGACAAAGGCCGAGTTCCTAACAAGATCAATCCGAACTCCACTTTCCTCACCGGAGGCATTCCGAAGTTCTATAGGAAAGACATCGGAAAACTCCTTCACAATGGAATCTCCTCAATACGCGCAAGAATCGGTCTTTTCATTGAGGGAACAAAGTAATCCAATGGTCGATGCACGCGGCTAGGGAATAGGTTAGCCAAGACAAATCTTGAATCGACGGTGCATACGCTCGAATACCAGTTCTTCACCTAAGGAGCTAGCAAGGTCACCGCCTTCCGTAAACAACAAATCTTGGCACGGTATTGGAATAACCACCCATACCGAATAACATCGAATGGTGCCAATTGAATAACCATAAGATTCGCGGTGAAAACCTCATCATCTATAAGTATAGAACAACCGGAACAGACGGTAGAGCTAGAAATAAGTCCTCCGGGAGCCGACTACCACCGACTCGTAAATAAGTCAAAACTCAAACCCACTTTTCTAACAAACTCCAAAGACACGAACGAGTAAGTAGCCCCGAATCAAACAAAGACAAAGGCATCATGCGAATCCACAAGTAAAGTACTGTCACCACATCGGGGCGTCCCAAGGTCTCGAGGGTGGGCATGTCGAGACCCCACGATGCACGGCAGGTAAGACGACCGACACTCTGCGACGGAAAGCTGAAACAAATGCCGGAGGAACAAACGACGGAGGTGCGATGGTGCGGATTCCAATAGAACCTGCAGAGGCGCCGAGTAAAAGCCGCAGTGGAACCCATGCCGAGGGTACTGTGGTGCGAACCGCCGTCAGTCTGAATCAACCTCTGTGGAAGCCGGAGGAAGAAGCTGCTGGACGGCTTCCCATTTGATGATACTAGCCGGGTTTTGCTTGCACATCGAGGACTTGTGGCCCTCCGACCACATCTTGGCATGTTCCCTTGAAGGAACATTCAAGCTCGATGCCCATCACCACACCGAAACACTTCATGCCCCGACTCGAACAGACGCAATCAGGGCGAAAGATGAAGAACGTGGCGCCAAGAAGAAGATCGCCATCTTGAACCGGACGGAGTCTTGGTTCTTTTGAAACCTCTTAGCAACGGGTCGAAAAGACCCACCACCTCCACCAAACTCCGCTCGCCACCGCTGCGGATCCACCGGCACAATAGAACCACTAGCAACATGCCCTTGCGGCGAAGGAGCTCTTTCCAACTCCATCCTCTAGCCTCGCTCAACCACCGAGCTAAAATCACGAGACTCGCCGCTCCCGAATTTGGCGATACTCTGGTTGAGGCCCCACGAACCTCTTAGCCTTCTCTTTATCATCACTTGCCACGGCTGGAACAAAACGCACCAGATTGTTAAATCCGGCCTCATACTCAGATACTGACATCTTTCCTTGCACAAAAGTCAGGAGTGATTGCTCCATCTTCTCGATGAAGGAGTCAGGATAAAACTGTGTCCTGAACATCTCCACAAATACCTCCCAAGTAACAAGACCTGCTACCGAGTCCCGGAAGACAGACCCCTTCCCACGGATATCGGCTGGCCTTCACCGAAAGGCCACAAATCGCGCCTTCGCGCGGATGCCACTCTAAGGCTCCAAATCGACGCTCCATGTACCTCAACCACCCGCGGCTGAACCGGTGCTGCTCTCGTCAAAAATGTCCAGACGGCGACATCCACTCACGGAGGCTCATCCTAGCCTCGGGTGGAACGATGGCGACAATGAGTTCCGCCACAGTGAAAGCGACGCAGGAATGGCCGCCTGCAATTGTTGGCGGAGTTGTTGATTCTCCCTTAATAGGTTCTGAATGAGATCACCATTGCGGCGGTGGCTCAAGAACCGAGGCGCAGCTTGAGGCAATCTCCTCGATACGGACCGACCAACCCTTCAGACGAAGACGATGTAGTCACGATCGCGGCCACGACCACGACTACGGGTCGGTGGACGACCACGACCACGGCCTCTACCTCTTGCCATCTATGAACAACACAATAGAAAGAAAATCAAATACTTAGCTCAACGAACTGATAAACACATAATTGGGACATAACCAAGCAATTGCGGAAAACAATGGTTTACCCAAACCCCACCTACTGTGCACAGTGTGTCATTTTAATACTTTTCTACTAACCACGGACCTAAAGCCCGCTCTGATACCAATGTAACACCACGACTATAAGGAAGTCAAGATGTCACCTACAACCACTACTCTTTAGAAGAATAACATCAAAACACATGACAAGGTTAATCAAGTAGTAAGATTATACGGAAACAAGAATTCATCATCAAGTTTAATCAATGGAATGGAAATAAGCAATTCTGAGAGATAAGGTAGTTATGACCAAACTGGCTTATTACAATTCAACACAAGTCATAATTAACGACAGTAAAAGTCCTCAAAATGTTTGGTTTATGGTAGTGAGTGCATCGTGATGAACTACCCTCCACAAGATCATTCTTCCTTGTCATTTACCTAAATAAGACAATAAAGCAAGAATGAGCCAAAGACTCGACAAATAATCAGATGTAACAATCAAACATTCCATGAGCAATATATCACAATTACCATTTGAACATTTACTGGAAACGAATTTATGAATGGATGAAGTGGAATGATGCATTGAAGGAAATGGACATATTGCTGCATATACCGGTATAGCGAGTGAATCACCCGTCGGTGTTCACTTAAATTAATCGTATGAATGGCCCACATTGGAATGGTGGACTCGCGTAACGTGACCCACATTGGAATGGTGGACTCACGTACCCATTCTGGAGTTGATGGGATTTTCAAGTGCCCATACTGGAATTGATGGGTCTTACAAATGTAATACATGCATGTCATGATGTGATCCCATGGCAATATTGAATAGTACTCATAAATGAAAAGTAACACATGGCATTCATCTACAAGTACGAACAAATATAATCATTCATTCACACATCACATATTGCATCAATCATAGTATACAAGTTACTTACTCGCACACAAGAACGGGTTGGGAGGTAATTGAGATACCCCTCCACTCACCGCTTCACCGCCTACAATATAAAGTAATCGAAATGAGGACAAACGAGTATGGCAAAGCTGCACGTGTCCTCCCACAATCTCTCGCCAAACCAACCAAGCCAAAGTTCAATTTGATCAATTTACCCAAACATTCCAAATATCCCTAATCTGGCAGTTTTACTAGAAAATTCACCAATAAAAAACCGTAAGTCCAAAAGACCTGAAACCAGTGCTCATCTTTTCTTAACTTAACTATCTACGAAACTCTAGTTGATGGTAAACTCTAATTCGGCCAAAACAGAGGTCTAACCATCCAATGAAAAACTATAACTGCAGTCTGCCCAGAAATCAGAACAGCCCTAAAGAAAAGACTCTAACTTTTAAACCACTGATCCAAATAAAGTGATCTTTATCAGCCTGGAAACATGGTGCAATTATCTTCATAAACCTAGTTGGGTGGCCGATCTGATTCTTACTCTAACTAGATCAAATCCTAGGTGCAACCGACTATACCCAGAATTTCTGACAGACAGAGCAGTACGTGGTAAAACAGTCATAACTTTTAATCTACTGGGTGAAAATTCGTGATCCAGGTGCCAAAAGAAATCTAATGAAACCAGAAACAATTCTTCAGAAGGAGAAGACATCCAATTCTGCCTCTAAGACACCCAAAACCGAGTTACAACGTTCTGGACCGAATCAATCTACTGACAGAGATTAAACGATACTACTAAAATCATTGAATCGACAACTCAAACGCAATCAAACAGCGATGGGGTCTCTCGTTACCCTTGTATAACCGAAGAATGATGAGGATCAACTTCCTGAAGACTTCTTCTCTCCTTCTTTGGCCGGCCCCAACTCCACGAACCCGAGTGGATTGCAAACGCCCGGTGGAGGAAGAACCGAAGGTGTACGCGTGGAAGACCGGGTGTGCAACTCCGGGGGATCACCAATGGCAGCCACCAATGGAGGAGGAGGCGCCTAGGAGGAGGGGAGGCGCCGGGTGGAGGGGGAGATGGGGGCGGCTCAAGGGGGAGGAGGTGGAGGCTCTAGGGTTTGGGGGGGAAGTGATGCCCCTTTTGGCCGGCCCCTACATGGGCCGGCGGCCTCATGGGCCACCTGGTCGCGAATCATGCCCCGGGTTGTCTAACAATAACGTTACCCCCAAGATTGGAATTTTCCGACGAAAACAATTTCTTTTACTCTCTCCGACCTCTTTCTTTTTACCGAACCATTTCCGGAGTATTACAGTCCACCCCCCTTAACCGGATTCGACCTCGAATCTATTCAACGATCCAACAGAAAGAAATAAATACCGGAAATTACAAATTAAACAATTTACCTTAATCGAACAGGTCAGGGTAATGTTCTCGCATGCGGGACTTCAACTCCCAAGTGGCCTCTCTCTCAGTCTGATGAGACCAAAGAACTTTGACATACTTGAGGTCTTGTTCCTCGTAACCCGCTCGATTCTTCTAATATCTTCACCGCCGGGACTCAAGGTAAGGTCTTGCTTGACAATCAAAGGCTCCAAAGGAATGACATGATCCGGGTCTCTCGAAACTTTCTCGCATCGAAACATGAAACACGCTAGAACCCCACTCATAGAATCGGAAGGTCCAAACGGTAAGCTAGCTTTCCAATTGTGCCCACGATTGGGAAGGCTCCAACATACCTTGGACTAAGCTTCCTTTGGTGCCGAAACGCACTACGCCTTTAGATGGCGATACTCTCAACAGTAACTTCATTTCCCACCTCGAATTCCAAATCTCGTCTTCGACATCAGTAGAGCTCTTCATCGGCTCTGGCGACCAACAAATTCGCTTAACCTCGCCACTCTAGCCACTCTGCTGAACCCGGTCGGGACCCAAGATCGCCCGCTCTCCAACCTCATCCCAAAGACAACGGGACTCGCACTTACGCCCATAAAGAACCTCGTATGGTGCAGCTCGAATCTTGGAATGATAATCATTGTTATAAGAAAACTCGCCAAGGCTAAATGCTCTTCCCAATTCCCTTTCGAGGATAAAACACAACACCGAGCATGTCTTCTAATGTCCAATGGTGCGCTCGATCGCCCATCTGTTTGGGGATGAAAGGCTGTGCTAAGACGGAGTTGTGTGCCCAATGCACTCTGCAAACTTTCCCAGAATTTGGAAACGAACTTGGCATCTCGGTCAGAAACAATGGTCTTTGGCACTCCGTGCAAACGCACAATTTCTCGTACATAAAGAGGAGCCAAATCGCTGTCAATTGGTTGTACGAATAGGAATGAAATGTGCAGACTTACTGAACCGGTCCACAATTACCCAAATAGCATCCTTTCCTCGCTGCGTGCGAGGTAAACCAACCACAAAATCCATAGATATATCGTCCCATGGCCAAACTGGTACCTCCAAGGGTTGCAACAGTCCTGCTGGTCGCTTGTGCTCAGCCTTGACCCGCTGGCACACCCCACATGAAGCCACATACTGTGCGATATCAATTTTCATCCGTTTCCACCAGAAACTTTTCTTTAAATCTTTGTACATCTTGGTCTCACCAAGATGTACGATATAAGGAGTACGATGGGCCTCTTTCAAAATCTCCAATTTAGCCTGAGACTCCTGTGGCACACAAAGGCGTCCTTTAAATCGCAAAGAATCAAACTTGTCCACACTGAAGTGACCTTGCTTGCCCTCGGCTGACAACTTCTCACTCGTTGGAGCATCGATCTTCTTCTTTGTGCTACTCGCACCCGATCTGGAAGGGCTGACTCTAAAATCAACTGAGTCTCGGTCTGTGCGGTACCCGCAAAGCAGAAGGAAATATCCATACGCTCAAAGTCAGCAATAAGACAACTGAGGATAGGAGGTGTCGCCTTGCGACTCAAGGCATCAGCTACCACATTAGCCTTCTTTGGGATGATCTTGAATAGTAAGATCATAGTCCTTGATCAACTCTAACCATCTCCTCCGCCTCAAGTTCAAGTCCTACAGGTAAAGATGTATTTCGGGCTCTTGTGGTCGGTGAACACATCACAAGATTCGCCAGTACAAATAATGACGCCAGATCTTCAAAGCATGAATCATCGCACAAGCTCTAGATCATGGGTGGGATAATTACATTCATGCTTCTTGGTGTCTCGATGCATAGGCAATCACTTTACCATCCTGCATGAGTACACAACCAAGTCCAACTATGGGCGATCCGAATAGATAGTGAATCTCTTACCGTGCTCGGGAAGAGTAAGAATTGGGCGATCACTAATCTATCTTTCAAAGTGCAAAAGCTGCGCTCACAAGCATCGGACCACTGGAACCTAACACCTTCTCGTGTCAATCGGGACATTGGTTTAGCAATGGTTGAAAAACCCTCCACAAACCGCCGGTAATAGCCAGCTAAACCCAGAAAACTCCTTACTTCTTTAACATTGGTTGGTCTCCTCCACTCTACCACTGTCGAAATCTTGCTAGGATCAACTGAAATACCCTTCTGATTAATAACGTGACCCAAAAACCCAACTTCAAAAATCCAGAACTCACATTTCTTCAGCTTGGCATAGAATTGATTCTCTCTTAAAGTTTCAAGCACCAACCGCAAATGATGGGTGTGATCCTCTTCCGTCTTGGAATAAAGCAAGATATCATCTATGAATACCACAACGAAATCATCAAGGTATTGATGCAGCATACTGTTCATGGCTTCCATGAAAACTGCAGGAGCATTCGTTAGTCCAAAAGACATAACTTTATACTCATAATGTCCATACCTCGTAGAGAAAGCCGTTTTCTCAATATCCTGCTCACGAACTCGAATCTGATTATAACCCGACTGGAGATCAATCTTGGAAAATATCCTAGCTCCTTTCAACTGGTCGAAAAGGTCCTCAATGCGAGGCAAAGGATATTTGTTCTTCACGATCGCTGATTAAGCGCTCGATAATCTATGCACATCGCCACCGCCATCTTTCTTCTTAGTAAAAGAACAGCGCTCCCCATGGCGATACGCCGTTGAATCATACCTTTGGACAAGCGAGGTCGTCCAATTGCTTCTTCAATTCTTCCCGAAATGGCCGAGCCAATCGGTAAGGAGACTTGGACAAAGGCCGAGTTCCTGAACAAGATCAATCCGAACTCCACTTTCCTCACCGGAGGCATTCCGGAAGTTCTATAGGAAAGACATCGAAAACTCCTTCACAACTGGAATCTCCTCAATACGCCGCGAAGAATCAGTCTTTTCATTGAGGGAACAAAGTAATCCAATGGTCGATGCACGGCGGCTAGGGAATAGGTTAGCCAAGTACAAATCTTGAATCGAGGCGGTGCAGCGCCTCGAATACCGCTTCTTCACCTAAGGAGCTAGCAAGGTCACCGTCTTCCGAAACAACAAATCTTGGCACGGTATTGGAATAACGGTCCATACCCGAATAACATCGAATGGTGCCAATTGAATAACCATAAGATTCGCAGTGAAAACCTCATCATCTATAAGTATAGAACAACCGGACGAGACGGTAGAGCTAGAAATAAGTCCTCTGGGAGCCGACTACCACCGACTCGAAATAAGTGAAAACTCAAACCCACTTTTCTAACAAACTCCAAAGACACGAGCGAGTAAGTAGCCCCGAATCAAACAAAGACAAAGGCATCATGCGAATCCACAAGTAAAGTACTGTCACCACATCGGGGCGTCCCAAGGTCTCGAGGGTGGGCATGGCGTAGACCCCGATGCACGGTCAGGAAGACGCACCGACACTCTGCTGACGGAAAAGCTGAAACAAATTTGGAGGAACAAGCAGCGGAGGTGCGGATGGTGCGGGATTCCAATAGAACCTGCAGAGGCGCCGGAGTAAAAGCTGCAGTGGAACCCATCTTTGGAGGGTACCGTGGTGCAGAACTAACCGTCAGTCTGAATCAACCTCTGTGGAAGCCGGAGGAAGAAGGCTGCTGGGACGGCTTCCCATTTGATGATACTAGCCGGGTTTTGCTTGCACATCGAGGACTTGTGGCCCTCCCGACCACCGCCGGCATGTTCCTTGAAGGAACATTCACGAGCTCGATGCCCATCACCACACCGAAAACACTTCATGCCCCGACACAGAGCAGGGCAATCGCGTGGGCGAAAGATGAAGAACGTGGCGCCAAGAAGAAGATCGCCCTTCGCTGAACCGGACGGAGTCTTGGTTCTTTTGAAACCTCTTAGCAACGGGTCGGTGAAAAGACCCACCACCTCCGCCAAACTCCGCTCGCCCCGCTGCCACCGGCACCGCGAAATAGAACCACTAGCAACATGCCCTTGCGGCGAAGGAGCTCTTTCCAACTCCATCCTCTAGCTTTGCTCAACCACCGAGCTAAAATCACGTGAGACTGTCGCTCCCGAATTTGGCGATACTCTGGTTGAGGCCCCGCGAACCTCTTAGCCTTCTCTTTATCATCACTTGCCACTACTGGGACAAAGCGCACAGTTTGTTAAATCCGGCCTCATACTCGATATCTGACATTTTCCTTGCACAAAAGTCGAGTGATTGCTCCATCTTCTCGATGAAGGAGTTAGGATAAAGCGTGTCTGAACGTCTCCACAAATACCTCCCAAGTAACAAGACCTGCTACTGAGTCCCGGAAGACAGGACCCCTTCCCACTGAGATATCGGCTGGCCCTTGGTGAAAGGCCACAAATCGCGCTTCTGCGCGGATGCCACTCTAAGGCTCCAAGCGGCGCTCCATGTACCTCAACCATCCGCGGCTGAACGGTGTGCTGCTCCGTCAAAAATGTCGACGGCGACATCCACTCACGGAGGCTCATCCTAGCCTCGGGTGGAACGATGAGCGACAACATGTTCCGCCACAGTGCGGCGGCGCGCGAATGGCCGCTTTGCAATTGTTGGCGGAGTTGTTGATTCTCCTTAATAGGTTACGAATGAGATCGGTATTGCGGGCGGTGGCTCGGCAAGCTGAGGCGCGATTGAGGCAATCTCCTCGAGACAAGCACCACCAACCCTTGAGACGAAGGCGATGTAGGCTGCGGACGCGGCCACGACCACGACTACGGGTCGGTGGACGACCACGACCACGGCCTCTACCTCTTGCCATCTATGAACAACACAACAGAAAGAAAATCAAATACTTAGCTCAACGAACTGATAAACACATAATTGGGACATAACCAAGCAATTGCGGAAAACAATGGTTTACCCAAACCCCACCTACTGTGCACAGTGTGTCATTTTAATACTTTTCTACTAACCACGGACCTAAAGCCCGCTCTGATACCAACTGTAACACCCTGACTATAAGGAAGTCAAGATGTCACCTACAACCACTACTCTTTAGAAGAATAACATCAAAACACATGACAAGGTTAATCAAGTAGTAAGATTATACGGAAACAAGAATTCATCATCAAGTTTAATCAATGGAATGGAAATAAGCAATTCTGAGAGATAAGGTAGTTATGACCAAACTGGCTTATTACAATTCAACACAAGTCATAATTAACGACAGTAAAAGTCCTCAAAATGTTTGGTTTATGGTAGTGAGTGCATCGTGATGAACTACCCTCCACAAGATCATTCTTCCTTGTCATTTACCTAAATAAGACAATAAAGCAAGAATGAGCCAAAGACTCAGCAAGTAACTGTATGTAACAATCAAACATTCCATGAGCAATATATCACAATTACCATTTGAACATTTACTGGAAACGAATTTATGAATGGATGAAGTGGAATGATGCATTGAAGGAAATGGACATATTCTTTATATATGGGGTATAGCGAGTGAATCACCGTCGGTGTTCACTTAAAGTGTCGTATGAAGAACGTTTCATACGATCATTCAACATGGCCCACATTGGAATGGTGGACTCGCGTAACGTGGCCCACATTGGAATGGTGGACTCACGTACCCATTCTGGAGTTGATGGGATTTTCAAGTGCCCATACTGGAATTGATGGGTCTTACAAATGTAATACATGCATGTCATGATGTGATCCCATGGCAATATTGAATAGTACTCATAAATGAAAAGTAACACATGGCATTCATCTACAAGTACGAACAAATATAATCATTCATTCACACATCACATATTGCATCAATCATAGTATACAAGTTACTTGCCTGCCGCGCTGCAACGGGTTGGGAGGTAATTGAGATACCCCTCCACTCACCGCTTCACCGCCTACAATATAAAGTAATCTAAATGAGGACAAACGAGTATGGCAAAGCTACACGTGTCCTCCCACAATCTCTAGCCAAACCAACCAAACAAAAGTTCAATTTGATCAATTTACCCAAACATTCCAAATATCCCTAATCTGGCAGTTTTACTAGAAAAATCACCAATAAAAAACCGTAAGTCCAAAAGACCTGAAACCAGTGCTCTTCTTTTCTTAACTTAACTAGCTACGAAACTCTATTTGATGGTAAACTCTAATTCGGCCAAAACAGAGGTCTAACCATCCAATGAAAAACTATAACTGCAGTCTGCCCAGAAATCAGAACAGCCCTAAAGAAAAGGCTCTAACTTTTAAACCACTGATCCAAATAAAGTAATATTTATCAGCCTGGAAACATGGTGAAATTATCTTCATAAACCTAGTTGGGTGGCCGATCTTATTCTGACTCTAACTAGATCAAATCCTAGGTGCAACCGACTATACCCAGAATTTCTGACAGACAGAGCAGTACGTGGTAAAACAGTCATAACTTTTAATTTACTGGGTGAAAATTCGTGATCCAGGTGCCAAAAGAAAGCTAATGAAACCAGGAACAATTCTTCAGAAGGCGAAGACATCCAATTCTGCCTCTAAGACACCCAAAACCGAGTTACAACGTTCTGGACCGAATCAATCTACTGACAGAGATTAAACGATACTACTAAAATCATTGAATCGACAACTCAAACGCAATCAAACAGCGATGGGGTCTCTCGTTACCCTTGTATAACCGAAGAATGATGAGGATCAACTTCCTGAAGACTTCTTCTCTCCTTCTTTGGCCGGCCCCAACTCCACGAACCCGAGTGGATTGCAAACGCCCGGTGGAGGAAGAACCGAAGGTGTACGCGTGGAAGACCGGGTGTGCAACTCCGGGGGATCACCAATGGCAGCCACCAATGGAGGAGGAGGCGCCTAGGAGGAGGGGAGGCGCCGGGTGGAGGGGGAGATGGGGGCGGCTCAAGGGGGAGGAGGTGGAGGCTCTAGGGTTTGGGGGGGGGGAAGTGATGCCCCCCCTTTTGGCCGGCCCCTACATGGGCCGGCCGGCCCCCTCATGGGCCACAGGGTGTGACTGCGGCCAGGTTGTCTGCAATAACGTTACCCGAAGATTGGAATTTTCGATTTAAAACAATTTCTTTTACTCTCTCCGACCTCTTTCTTTTTACCGAACCATTTCCGGAGTATTACACAACATCAACCAAGTGTTATGTGCTTTGGAGATATACTTGCTCTTCTATTTTGCCAAATCAAGAGAGAGGAAAGGGGGAGTTTCACTTCATTCAGACTTGAAATACAAGTACCGTGAATGATTGGACCACATTACGCATCAACACACGTTGATCCGTATCACTTGGTTTCCTATTTTCATTCGAATTTTCAAATTTGGTTTAAATTTCAAAAACTCCTAGCTTCCTCTAAGCTCGAGTTTATGTTTCAAACCTTCTTTCATTTTTTTTCAAATTCAAATTTCAATTTGAATTCTCCATTTGCGAGTTTTGGACCCACTCTTTTCTTCTTGGGCCAGCCCTATTCTTTTTTTCTGGGCCCGACCCATTTCTCCACTCAGCCGGCCCGGGCGGATTTTTCCTCCCCCGACCCATCTTCCTCCTCCCGGTTTCTTTTCCCCGGTTCGACCGCACTCCCCCTGCCATCTCTCTTTCTCTTCTCTCCCCCGTGAGCCGCCCCTGGTTTCTTCTCTCGGGCGTTCCGCCCGACCCGGCTTCTCTTCTCCCCCTTTCTCCCTTCGCGCCGGCCTTGCCTCGCTCGTCCTCTCCCCCTACTGGACCCGCCTCCCGGACCGGTGCCGCTTGCTCTGCACCAGCGCCTCGGCCGACTCCATCGGCGCCCAGTCCGTCCTGCTCCATGCCTCCCCTTGCCGCCCGCCCGGTCTCCTCCCCCATCTCCGCCGCTCCCGACGTTCCCGCCGCCTCCATCTACTTTCCCCTTCTCTCCCCGGTTATAAAAGCTGCTCTCCCCTACCTTCTCCCCCCTCCTCGCCTCCCTCTTCTCCCCGCTCTCCGTGGAGCTCGGTGTCGCAACCGCCGCCGCCATCTCCTCCCCCTCCGGTGCCCCTTCGCCCGAGTTCTAGCCGCCGGGAGCACCGCCCCACCACCCTCAACCATCTCCTAGCATAGGCCTGGTTTCTTAACAGTAACATGACTACACATGGATGAGCTAGAGAATAGCACTGTGGCCCTTTCGATCGGACGCGTGTAATATAAATGCAGGATTTGGATATCATATATGTACAGTCCCCTCTCCGCTACGTTCATGCTCGAACCGTTGCCTTCTCTGGAAAAAAAATGGGATGGGGGAGGGCCTCATGTGAGGCCCCTCCCCCATCTCCACCCATTCCTCCCTGCATCCAACGGCCCGGGGGAGGGGCTCCCCCGGGAAATTTCCTTCTGCCTTCTCCTATCATCTAGCCTGAGGTTTGATTTTTTCTGGATCATCGTATCCAGTGTTGTCAATGAGTGGAGGTAACTCCAATCAAATTAAGCATTTATAGAGTTTCCGATAGAGGGAACCTCTACTGTTATTTAATATTGCACTACTCTCTTTAATAAAATGCAATTTGTTTAAAATGCTAAGTCTCAAGAATTTGTATTACGATAACTGACAAAGTTGGTTTAGCAAATAAAAGAACACGAGCCACCCTTGTTAAGCCTTGCATGTATATATTGCATCATGTGTGTTGGCTCGCGAGCACAGAAGTTGTGCTCATCCTCGCTCTTTCCACAAACCCTCAGAAACAGGAAATCTTGAAGCTTTCAACTTCTACAAAGAACCAGACGTCTGAAGGCCCAGGAGTTTCCGAAGCGTAGTTTAGTCTTTAGCTACTCTAGTTTCCTCTCGGTCTAGCTAATTCCGCTGGTACCTATGTGCATCCTATATTATCTGAGTTTCAGGTAATATCAGATGTACACCGGTTTCCCCGGTAACTTGCTTGTGGAGAGATGTGTCCTTCCCTTTTTTTTTTTGCTTCCGTTGTCGTTTCTGCTACTTTTGTGATGTAATCATTTGGCATGTTCGGTCTTTATTGTAAAACTTGTCCCGAAGCGGTCTATGTAAACTATGATGTGTTAAATTAATGAATGGTATGGTTTTACACCTTGTATGAATTGATTCAGCAATGTGCCTGTGAGTGCTATCTACTGATCCAGAGAATAGCACAGTGTATTCATAAAGAATTCAGGATTAGAAAATCTGAGTCCGACAGAATTGGATGATGAACTAGCTGCTAGCTCAAGAATTCTGAAATTAGTGAGCAAACCAATTAAATTGTACTACATTATTGAGTATTGACAAAGTAGTCAGCATCAAAGTGCTAGAGGGCAACGCAGGCATGGCTGCGGAGGGAGATAGGGGTCCTGCAAAAACCAAATGTTCAGAAGGGGAAATGTTAAGAATGCAAAGGTTGGAACCCCACATTTGTTCAACATAGGGTTCAAGATTATCAGATGCTAAAGGAACTTGAATACTTGATTCAACCTGTATGGAGTACTAGACTACGAGTAACATTTGAAATAGAAAGTTACAAACTACCTGAAACCGAAGTATTAACATTTAATCTGTGTGCAGTAGTCAATCTTGCAGAACTAAAAACACTGTCTAGTTTCCACATAGGCACTAATAATATGAGAAAGAATCTGACTTGTGCCTAATAATATGAGAAAGAATCTGACTAAACAAGGGATGAAGTTTCTCTATATATGAACATGGATCAAACCATGTCAACGCAGTGGCATACATCGCCTCGATCTTTGTACAAACTACAAAGGTCTTCTCACAACTTAAAAGTCGTAACTCACACCACTCTATACATGCAACAAGCCCTAAAAAAAAAAATTAAACCACGCAAAAAGAAAGAAAAATATTATAATTTCAGTCTGTTCGTCTTGGTCTTCTTGGATCGGTTTTCCTGACTCCAACTCACCAGCTTGCGGACAACCCCCTGCCTGTCCTCGTAATTCGATTTTCTCCCGAAGCTACTACTGTTCTTGCCACCCAAACTGCTCCAGGTCCCCAGCTTCACCTTCTTGTCCCCGTCTGAAGCGGCAGCGGGAGCCGCGGCGTCCGTCTCTGGAACCACCGGTGGCGCCACGCACCGTATGAGCGCCCATTCCACGCCGGAGAAGAACGGGTGCCTCTTGATCTCGGCGGCGCCCCGCGCGGAGCCCATGCGCTGCCGCGGGTCCCTCTCGAGCAGCCTGCCGACGAGATCCCGCAGCTGCGCGGCGTCGGCCTCGCCGTCGAGCTGCGGGTACGAGACCTGCTTGGAGAGGATGTTCTTGAGCGTGGCCTCCTTGGCGTGCCCCTTGAAGGGCGTGCGGCCGTACACAAGCTCGTAGAGGAAGACGCCGAAGGCCCACCAGTCTACGCCGTTGCCGTGGCCGCTCCCGCTCACGAGCTCCGGCGCGAGGTACTCGTGCGTGCCCACGCAGTCCTTGGAGCTAGCCGCCGTCGGCTCGGCAACGAACTCGAAACGTTCCTTCGCGTCAACCTCCTCGCCGTCGCTGCCGCCATTGGCAGAGAAGCACGATGGAAGGATGCTCTTCTTGCGGCGACTCTGTCGCCGCACATGGCGGCGGCGGACGTCGGGCTCCACGGAGGCCGGGAGCGCGAGGTCGAAGTCAGATAGAACGACGTGCCCGTCTCCTCGGAGCAGGACGTTCTCCGGCTTGAGGTCACGGTACACGAAGCCGAGCGCGTGCAGGTACTCGAGAGCGAGCAGCACCTCGACGGCGTAGAACCTTGCGGCTGCGACGGGCAGGCGGCCCCCGGGACAGCGTCGGAGCACCGCGTGGAGGTCGCCGCCGGAGCAATAGTCCATGAGGAAGCACGCGTAGCGTCCGGCGTCGAGGCGCGCGTAGAGGGTGGGTACGAAGGGGTGGTCGAGCGACGAGAGAACGCGGGACTCGGCGAGCACGTGGGAGACCCGGGAGGGGTCGTCGTCGCGGAGGTCGACGACCTTGAGCGCGAAGAGCGGGGAGGCGGGCGGCGAGCTGTTGAGACGGCAGAGGAAGACCCGCGCGAGGTGGCCGTGGCCGAGCTCGCGCATGAGGTGGAGGTGAGCGAGGCGGAGAACGCCGTCGGGGGTGGCGGCGCTGGCGGCGGCGAGGTGCGCCCAGTGCGGGGAGGCGGACGACGAGTGGGGCCGCGGGGAGAGCGAGGTGGAGGAGGAGAAGGACGGCAGGGAGAGGGAGCTGCGCGCGCTGAAGGTGGTGGCGGTGGTGAAGGAGGATGTGGAAGCGGAGGTGGTGGAGGTGAAGGAGAGGTCCGGAGCGCCGGCGCCGGCGTCCACGATGGCCGGCGGGAAGTGGGGGGAAATGTCGGAGGAGATCGGGGACGGCGGGGCGGGGTCGTGGACGTCCATTGGC
Organism: Hsuehochloa calcarea; assembly: GCA_036346395.1. Taxonomy (NCBI): domain Eukaryota; kingdom Viridiplantae; phylum Streptophyta; class Magnoliopsida; order Poales; family Poaceae; genus Hsuehochloa; species Hsuehochloa calcarea. Next base: position 57,181,283 of record CM070598.1, read on the forward strand.
GGCGGAGCAAGAGATGGTACTTCCATGTGCATGGTGTGGAGAGTGGGAGAGAGGAAGACAGGAGAGGGAACGGGAGTCCGTCTGTGCGTGTGTGGGTGGGTGACGCGGGGTTGGGGTTATAAAGGCGTCGCAGCAGAGAGGAGGAGGTGAGCAGAGAATGAAGCGGGTGATCAACGGTAGCGAGTAGCATGGGGGAGTAACTAGGGGCAGGTTCTATCTGGCTACTGAAATGGGCTCGATTGGATCCTCTGCCGCTCAGAAATGGTATCAAGGTGAATGCACAGTTGCTCGGTTGAACTTTGGACGGTTGGGACTGGGACGGTGAAGTGCCCGTTGGAACGTGGGATTTTCACGTGACTTTTGCGTTTTACATAAAGCAGTGTAATTTTGCCGATAAATTTGTGAAATTCCCGTGTTTGAAGTGGGACCTAAAAAATTCGGTTTGTCTAGAAGGAGTTTCAAATTAAAGCAGCCTCAGCCTAACCATGGTGTGCTTGTATAGTACACTACACAGCTCGTGCCTTTTTCTATTAGTGTGCAAATGGATCCGTAGTTGAATGCAACTTCGCCAGTTGCATGAACCTTATAATTCTAAAATTCAACTATTTTCCGCATATTGTATAAAATAATGTTGCTTTCAATCTGTGATTTTTCACATGATTTCTTAGTTAAAATCTCTATATTAGTACCATATTGTTGTGTATATTAGCAAAGTTTCTTCTGACTGTGATCTTTAGTGCACCGAGTCTAAAAGTTCCATAGAGATTACAGTGTCCACGTACATGAGCTAGCTAGAAAGCAGCGACCATGGTCGGCAAACTTGTTCGTTTTTGCCGGTGAGGCGATCGAACCAGGTTCCCTGAAGAGATCAGTCAAGAGTTTGAACGTTGAAACATTGCCCTTCTCGATGTGTCATGTGTCCCAACGGGTAAGCTAGCTACCGCATTACTAGCTTACAATCATTAGATTCGTGCTCTGTCCAATCTCTACAGCTCTTGGTTCCTGACGAATGTGCTTAAGGTTTGTTCTTCTTATGCACGCACGCTGTTCTCTTCTCTACTCAGCAGGTGCTTTGCCTAGTTTTGGAAGATAAGATTATGAAATAATGCTGACGGTTTGTTCTCGTGTCTCTATATCAACTGTTGGGCATGATGCATACATAGGACGAGATTGATCCGTGATCTGATGTGCATAGTTTTCCATGGTTGGCAGTGAAGTTTCGGATGATAGATCGGTCGCACGATTGATTGTTCTGATCCGTTGTGTGTTCGGTTCACCCGGGCCCGTGCATTGAGAGAGTAGCACGTCGACGTGACCTAGCTCCCATCTTTCGAGGTTTCGGATCGGATCGACGACGCCCTGAAGGGTTGGAGCTTCCGAGTGGAAAGAGGAGGGAAATTCCATCCATGTTCCATACCCCCTCAGTCACTCGATCCTAAATTCACATTTTGATTTGCACATGCTTCATCCCTTGATCGATCCATGCCCACCATTTATATTTTCTACAAATCACGCTGCTCTGCAGTTTCCTGGCCTTCTTGTAACACAAAAGTTTTGAAGCAACGTATTGAGTTTAGGCGGGCTGTTGGCTACCGTTTCCGCCTAAAAAGTATAAAAATAAAAATTCAGTATATACCACATCTCGAGTGTTGTATGGTTTTGTTTGGTTGGTGCCTTGGATTCCATGCTTAGGAAAAAGTGGTGGTTGGAGGTATAGATATTTTTTTGCCTGGTCAGCCAAACTTGAAGATGAGTTGTTTGGTTAGAAGTATGTGTCTAAAATTGGTGAATGAAAAATAGAATATTGTATCGGGCATTCAACAGTGGATCGGAGCAGCTGGGAGGCCTGGCTCCCAGGCGTTTGTTTTCCACACCTGGGCCTGGCGGCTTGCCTGGGAGGCAACCAAGCACACAGCGGGCATCTAGCAGGTTCTCTACCGAGCAGGCATTTTGCGCACAGGCCTTGAAGCAAACAAATCCGTAGTTAACTAGCGGAATTATCCGTGCAGTTACACAGCTAGATATTACGATATAATTATATTTGTTATATAACTAATGTTTATGGCTGAAAATACAGTTATATTTGTTATACAACTCTAATTTCTATCAACATAAACGGTGTAGATCTTTCTCTTTTTCTATCGTTTAATAAGAGAAATTTTTAGGATTTTTTATTTTCTAGTATTTTTGTGGGATTTTCTTGGACTCAAAACGAAAGAGATGCATTGAATCTCACCAGTTGTTTTTATTTATATAAATATCGGTCCTGGCATCCGAGACCAGTATGAATTCTTGATGGTGAGAGCGAGGGGTGCGCACCATTTGACCTAGGTTCACTGCAAACTAGGCGGAAAACATCCTTGTTAAAAATGTTAACAGTAGTCGTTGTATAGATGGTGTGCATTTGTATGTCTTGACTGCAAGGCTAATGCTGGTAGGGTGGCCATTTTTTTAATACCGGAACTGAATTAACAACCGAACCGAATTAAACCGAATAAACCAAAATACTCAGTTTATTTTGTTTTTGGTGTTAGATTCGATTTTTATTTCCTCCCTATTCGATTTTCGGTGTTTAGTTTGATTTTCGCTTCTCGGGAACCAAAATTGATATGTAAGCGCCCTACTCTCACTCCTACACTCCCAGTTCACAATTTTGCCGAATTTTTTTTGTGAAATTTTGATAATTTTGTTACCATCCAAAATAAATACGACTTGTTCGAAAAAAAGAAAACATTCAAATTTGTACAAAATTACATCCTAAATTCGGCAACATTTGAATTTGGACAAATTTCGTTCAAAATTGAAGAGCCTATTTGAAAACTCACCAAAATTATATCAAAATTTTTGGTAATTTTGTTCATTTTGTCACCCTCCGAAATAAATTTCAAAACAAAATTGTTTTCCTTGCCTACACTACACAGGCACGAGTGCCCTCACTCCTCTCGGTCTCTCTGAAGTCCCGATGACCACCCCATCCCAGATCCACAAAGGACGAGCCAAGCAAGCGAGGCAAGAGGGCACGTGACGGATAGGGCAGAGCTCGAAGAAGGAGGCGTGTCGTCTAGGATAAGCGTAGCGGAGGCGCCACGGGTGCCTAAGGGCTAGGGGCGTGGCGGAGGAGTGCCGCCGCTCGGGAGCACAATGTATTGTGGGTGTTGTGATGTGTTTTGTTAATCAGAATATCAAATTAACTGAACCGAATTAATTCGATTAATTAGGTTCATTTTCTTTTGTTTCTGTCTGGTTAATTCAATGACCACCTCTCGAAAACCGAAAAGTTTCTTTGCCGAATATACCGAACCAAATTAGCGGTAAGAAAAAGAAAAAAGCTCACCCCTAAATGCGTGTGTACACGTGCCGCACTTCTCATAAATTTAATGCACTTTACAAACTGCTAAAATTGTCGTTCGTACCTCTGAGGTCAACGTCCAGTGGAATATGATGCAGATGGATCGAGTTAGGCGGGCATATGGCCTCGATGGGTTGATCGGTTCACTATGACAGGGATGGCAGCACATATTTTTTTTTTCCTTTAGGAAATAACGAATGCGTCTAGTGCAATATGCATGCCAGGCTCGAGGAATAAGTTGGTAAAAGCCTCAATTCCCGGTCGTAATTCTAGTGCCGAATGATGCCCATCTACCAAACACACATCACTTGACTTTTGTTGATGATGATGAAATTGTTCTCTTGTCCTCTCTCTAACCTCTAACCTATAGCTGTTAAGCCAAGACTAAACAAACGAACAACTCAAACGTAAATTGTGCTATACTCCCAGAACTGACCCAACCTACCGATCGAATTAACTCCTAACTATTCTATGTAGCGAGTACTTGTAGCTAACATCCCCCTCCGAGTCTGTGCACCCACGCACGGCCGGCACAAAGTCGTTCAGGCTTGGACACGCGTTGATGCCTCTGGCAGAATTGGCATCTCCGGCGCCGTCCGTCCTCGATAGTCCCATGCTAGCCGCATTCTGCTGGTTTTTCTCCAACGCAAAGATTCCTGATTATTTTTTCTTGGACAGAGAAAGAAAATTTGCGCAAGTACAGCTTTAGGAACGGCCGCACATGCTGAGATTTCGCCGAAATGATTGACACTAGCTCTATGTGCCCGCCCGGCCGTTTGATATGTACAAAATCGACCAGGGCCGGTCTTGGTATTTTACTTAGGACACACGTACAAATGAATGCAAATTATCTCTTGATGCTTTGTTTCAGATGAACACTACAGCTAGCTTTCCGTGGAAATTAATAACAATGAGCACCCGCGGCATGTCGCTAGCAGATCCCGTTCCCAAATTTATTATGTGTCACTCCTGCAAGGCTACAAGCAATAGTTGTATTATGCAGGGTAATCGAGTAACATTTGATGGAGCAATTACGACTCCCTCCGTTCTACGATAGAAGTTGTTTTAGAATGCGTACAGTCAACATATTTTAAGACTTTGATTATTAATTCCTAAAAAAAATATTTAGATTAGTCGTGAAAAAATTATATGAGTAGATTTGTCATCGAAAGTACTTTGATATCATTATTATTTTTATATAATTTTGGTATAATATAATTAAAAAAAGTAATAGTCACAGGCGTATAGTTGAAACCGTATCGAAGTCTATAAAGAGACGTAAGAAAAAGAATAGATGTAATAGAAAAGTTCCATGTCCTGTGATACAGTGATACAATAGATCTATGTCAGATCACCCGAGACGACAGTCGGTAATCTAATGTGTGGGATCGAGCTAGGCTGCAGCCAGCTCACTGTACTATAAACCGGCCAGTTGCAAGTTGCAGCCGACCAGGCCATTTTTCACCGTCAAATTAGAATTACTTCCACTAAGTTACACTATATATCCACCTTGGATCTTGCATCGCTGATCGATCTCCCTTTCTCTGACATGTATCATCCGCTGCACATATAGTCTGCAGTTACTACCAAATACCAATACATCAACTAGCTAGCTAGCTAATGCTGGCATCGGCCTGCCTTTCTGCCTCTGCCTCTGCCTATTGTAACATGGACTTCGAGGATGTATATAAAAGTTTGGCCGTACCACCGCCACGTGCATCGCAACGCTCTACGTGCTACCGGTAAAACCGAAAAGAAGAAAACTAAAAAAAAATGGGATCACACATGGATGATGCCATGCTTACTCTCACTCGGTACCCAGACGGACAGTGTAATACTACTGCTGCATTAGGCATGGAGTTGCAGAGTTATCTGGTTTTGGTTGCTGATTTCGAGGCGGCGGTATAGTTGGAGCTAGGAACGAGGGCACGTACAACAGATGGAGGACTTTGCTTGTGTCGATGGCTGCATCCACCCACGCACCACGCGTGCGGCATGTTGGGGCTGCCGAATCCGTGTTGGCCAGCCAGCTAGAGGTTCGATCGCGCGATCTCCATCCAATTCTCCATGAACAAGTCAGCAGTAGCACAACCGCACATGTAAGCAGTCAACCTAGCTAGCTGTGTGATCTAAAACGGACGAGTAATACTCCATCCGTTTAAAAATTCATGTAGTAAAACTTTTTACATTTCGATCGCTAATATGTAAAAATACATTCATATTGGTTACGTGAACATGATATCATTAGATTAACTATGAAAAATAATTTTATAATATACTATTTTATATTATTCTATAAACATATTCATATTAAGAGTAATAGCCAAATTTGTATGTTAAAGATTATATCGATACCAAAATAACATATATTTTTAAACAAAGAGGTATATATACATACTCCGACTCAGAAATAAACACAGCGAGATCTTTTCCCCTGCGGCCTGCGCCACTGCGGTACTACTGCACAGTGAAAAAACGTGTGGTACTACTACTACCACCTACGTGCGTGCGGAGTGATTTGCAGTAGACGCCCGCGAAAAGTAGTAGCTAATAGCCTAACACTGACTGAAGTGAACCGAGGCTGCAGGTACATTTACCCAGTACCACCACGGACTACGGCACCACGAGTCCATGAATACAGTAGTAGTGTGTATAGTAGTACACCGTACTCCTCTGCATGCGCGCTATATATGTATACTAGTAGTTGGGTACATGTGCGTTGTAACAGAATCCCAAATCCACGTATTCAATAATATTTTCTTCACACATAATAACATAAACAAATAATGAAAAGAAATTCAAAAATATTTTCTTCACATATAATAACATAATCAAATAACGAAAAGAAGTACTTCAGTCGGCATGCACCTGGAATCCATATTTAAAAACAAAAAAGTAATACAACCAGAAGGGCCTAGAGGCACCACATTTATTTCAAAGTTTGGTTCTACAAACCTAATTGTTACAAAAAAAAGGACCTTTAAAAGACAAGAAATTGTGTAGACACCCTTAAAATATTACAAAAAACTATAACTAAATATTACAAAATAAACTTGAAGACAGTGAAAAATCTAAGTAACTGTGACAATGGACATCTAGGCCAAGAGCATCTACGACAGAAAGAAATGATCATGATCAGCACATTGCAAAAATTTCAGTACCACAGTGAATCAATTTTTTTATACAAGAACCACAGTAAATCATACAAAACAAAATGCAAAATTAGAAAGTAGCTTTGAAAGTGATCTGGTTGTCATGAGCACAGATCCATATAAATGTGACTATCTATATTCAAATCCCATGCAACATAATGTTTTTGATTTTTACATAATATGCCTAGACACAAATACAAAACATGCTATCATAGCACAAGTACAAAATTGTTTCTAACTTTCCATGTTGCCAGTTAGACACAATTACAAAACATGCTATCATGGCAATGTCATTTCTGTTAACGCTGGAATAATTTGCATGACAGTAAAGTGATAGATATTGATTTTGAGTTTCGACAACGGTATGATGGAAAACAATAGAACTAGACATTGAGACCTTCATGATAGAAGCCATCACTTCCACCAGCAAAAGCGTTGGGTTAGTTTGAGTGATAATATAAATACTGAGTACTGACAATAACAAGCATCTTATCATGTCAAATTCTATCCAAAAAGCACAAACCCAAAACTAACCATATACCAGTACATACAAAGCTTCTTACACGATGGATCATGTGAGGGTCCTCTAAGCCCTTTAAGGGGCAGTTCAGGTTGATGTGCACCATCTGCTACCTTGGTATGGTGGTGGTCCAGTGGGTCTTGTTATTGTGTAATGCCACCTACTCAACGTTTACCTGATTGTTTTACATCTAATTTACCAAGAAATCGAGCAAATGGGGGGCTTGGCATCCAATACCTGAGGAAACCAAACATCAACCTAGTGTGCAAATGATGGTGGAAGCAAAACTGCAGAAGCGTATAGGCATTTTTTTTAAGAAATGTGGATGGCTCCAAGGCCCCAACTGAGCAGCCGATACGTACTAGCTAGCTGTGTGTAGATCGATGTTGGTCGACCGGCGGCCGCGCCGCGCGACACCAAAACTTGCAGCGCAGGCTCCTTCGGTCCTCCTGCCCCGCCGTACGCGGCTGCGCTCTGCTACATGTTGAGAGCATATATACGATCAAGCAACACGTACGTTATTTCACTAGTGTGCACACGTACGTACGTTTTTCTTAATTATCACAGAATCTAGAGTAGGGGCAAATCATATATATCGGGTTAAACTGTCTCTACATAGCGCCACAGCTGCTAGCTTGCATGCGTGAACTAGAATCCAGTCAAGTCAGTTACGCCGGCATTTACGGGCTCAAACCAACGGTTGCTGGCTAATATATCTGTCCGGGACTCGATCTGAAAGGAGAGAATCGAGGGATTATCGATCGATCCATCATCATTGCTAATTATGCCAGTCAAGTACTGCTCACAGATGCTAAGTTCATCATTGCCTCATGTGACTTGCCTCAAGGAGAAAAACCGGCCGGTAGTAGATCCATATGACAACGTGTTGGCCATATATGTCCACCTGATCGAGCTAGCTGTAGCCTACTGCCCTACAAGCTCTGCTTTTCACCAGCGCGCAACAAAAGCAAACATTTGAAAATGGGTTCAGTTCAACAGAGGGAACCTCCTCCCTTTACTTTGGCAAACTTTCGTACATGAAGCGAAAGCGTATCCATCATTCGCCTTAATTCTGATCCAGCAACCCCACGCCAACGCTTTCATCCCTCTTTCTTTGCTTGGCATGGCAGCTCCAACGAACCAATCATTATCTAGGTCCCATGAACCACCGCCCTGGCCCCGGCCTCCAAGTCTTTCTTATGCCCATACCTACAATATATCCATTTCCCTACTCGGATCTTGCTATTTTGGACAAACAAGTAGAGAATCAGCACCTCTCTCTCTCTCTCTCTCTCTATATATATATATATATATATATATATATATCATGTTAACTCGAGTGCTTTACCTGTCAGTGAGTATCCCTGCCCTAGTAATCAATCTCTGCAAAATGAAATGCTTCAGTTAACAACTAATTAATCACTACTGGTGCTTTAAGATTTCTAAATATTGTTTTCTTTGAGCACTGAAGCACCCATCGCCCTGATGAAAATGTGAGTAGGCAGTTTTTTCTTCTTCCCTGTATACTAAATTCAACACTTTCAGTGTCTAAACCAGACTTCAATTTTAGACACAGAGAGCGCTCAACTAATCAGTTAGACCGATAATTCACTAGGGAACATGCCCACATTGTCTCACATGCCCTCCCCCTAATATTATATTTCACAAGCCCCCACAGGGACAAAAAAACAATGACAGCCCCAATCATCATACGAACAACCTCTCTCTAATTGAGGATCAGGTGATGGTGCATGCAAGGAGGGAGCCACAGCTAGCCACTTGTACAATATATATACAACCTTGCTCTTTGTTAGAGATATATATGTTAGAGATATATTTGTATTAGAGTAGGACTCTAGATATGATTTGGTTTCCTTATATGTAACCTATACTCGTGTATATATACTGGCCCATTGGCCTCCTGATAATACAAGCATTATTTCTAACATGGTATCAGAGCGTACCTAGGGTTTCGCTTCGCTTGTCGCCCCGTCACCGCAGCCCAGACGGCATCGCCTCCTGTCGTCATCTTCGACGACTCCCGATCGGATCTTCGGTGGTCGCGCCTCCTCGGTCTCGGACATCGCTCCTCCGTCGTCGCCGTCGGCGCTCCTCGGTCTGCTCGGAGTGCCGCCCGAGTCGGCGCTTCGGATGACCAGACCGCCACGCACTCCTCGGCTACACTTGGGTGCCGCCAAGTCGACCACCGCCTTTTCTTGGCGTCACGCCAGCCGTGAAGGCCGTTGCCGCCGGAGGGCCGTCGGCCGCAAGGGCCTCGCCGCCGCTCCTCGGATGCCTCTCGGCTCGGCTCGCCCGCAAGGGTGGTCGCCGCTCCTCGGGACAACGGATCGGCCTCGCTTCTTTGTTAGCCTACCGGTAAATCGGCCAAGGGTCTCGCCGCGCTCCTCGGTGCCTCTCGACTCCGCTCACAGCTGCAAGGGCCGCCGCTCCTCGGGACAACGGATCGGCCTCACGCTTCTTTAGCCGCCCATGCCGCCCGGAAGATCGCCGCTTGTCGCCCACCGCCGTCGCCGCCACGGGGAGGAACCCTAGCCCCCTCTCGCTCGATCATTTTCTGGGCCGACTCGTGGGCGATTTTCCTTTAAAAGAAACAATCGGTCGGTAAAAAATATCGGTCTAATCGCCGCGCCGTCGGCGCCGCCTATTAGACTACGTTACCTTAATCGCCATGGCGAGTCGGCGCCGCCTACCAATAGGCACCGTTTCTCTCCCTCATTGCCGGTGATCTTCGGCGGTGTTAATTACACCGACCGTGTCTCATGCGCATCCACATGTGTGGTCTTCGACTACAGGGCGTCCTCTCGGCGATGTCACACGCGCCGTGCCCTACTCCTCCGACGGACCTACGTCGATGTGCTATCCTCGACGGTGACAAAGTGCTTTGTTGAGGCTGCGAGCCTTGCGATGAGAAGGTGCCTCGCCTACCAAGAGGCTCGGATTTCTATATGGATCGCTTGATGCGCCTACACTCGGTGGTGCGGCGACGGCCTTCGAGTGCTTCTTTGTCTTCATCGCTAGTGTCGACCTCGATTCTCTTACGAGGTTGTGGGATTTTCTTGGTACCGTCGGATGTGGACTCACTTTCGTCGGCCTCTGAACTCTCTGGAGATGCCCTCTACATCGGTGGTTCGCTAGGAGCACTCTCTTGAGAGGTGGCGCTTCTTGTTGGCGCCTTCTATGCTCGAGTTACTGCATTTGGCGTCAATTGGACTCTCTTCGCTTCTTGGCCGCCGCTCCTGTTCATCTTGCTGGTTATGCGTCTTGACACAGGTTTCGATTTATCTCGAGTTCCTTACTCGTCTTAAATCTGATTCGGCGGGCGTGCCCGGCTTCTTGCCGCCACCCTCGTGTCACTCTTCTGGAGGCCCTTACCGAGATACGTGCAGATGAGACTCGTCTGAGTGGTGCTAGTCTGATGTCACTCCCCTCCGTGCTCGCCGCCCGTCCACCTGCTACACCGACTGCTTCACGCTTCAGTACAGTGCCTCCTCCAGCGGCTGCCACAGGTGGTGGTGGCTGCCCTCCATCTGGCGGTGGTCGTCCTCGCTGCTCCTACTGCGACAAGGTCGGCCACATTGAGTCCCAGTGCTACAAGAAGCAGCGGCATCTTTCACGCCGTTCTTCTCCTAGCACTGGCACCGGTACTTCTACATCGACGTCTGCATCGACTACTCCCGCAGTCTCTCACCGAGGAGAGATAGCGGACTTGACGCTTGCTTGTCGCCGGGTTCTACCTCGGCAGGCTCACTCTCGACTCTTGAGCCTTTGAGAAACCACCTCCTACACAGTTAGGTACCTCCCCGTAGATCCTTGATTCCGGAGCATCCTTTCACATGACTTCTTATTCTTCCACTCTGTCTTTTGTAACACCTCTTGATTCCCTTGTCAGTGTGCTTACTTCTGATGGTACCTCTCTTTCTGTTTCTGGTCGAGGACCTCTTAGCAACTCATCATTTCATGTTCCTTCTGTTGCTCATGTTCATCGTCTAACTATGCAGCTTCTTTCTGCTGGACAGATTACTGACCTTGGTTGTTGGGTCATTCTTGACTCTGACGCCTTGTTGTGTTCAGAACCGCCACACGGGGGCTGTGGTTGGTTCTAGCCCTCGGCGCCTTGACTCTCAGCGTCTCTGGGAGCTTGACTGGCTTCACCTTCCTTCCGCTGCCACCGTCGCCACCAGTCTCTCCGCTTCTGCCACTCCGTCTACCAGCTCTTTCCAGCAGTGGCGCCACCGTCTTGGTCATCTGTGTGGATCTCGTTTGTCATCTTTAGTTAAATCGTGGTCTTACGGGGTGCATTTGGGAGACATATCTTTAGATTGTCAGGGTTGTAAGTTAGGAAAACAGATTCAGCTTCCCTATTCTCATAGTGAGTCCGTATCTCAGCGACCATTTGATCTTGTTCATTCAGATGTTTGGGGTCCGGCTCCCTTCCTTTCAAAAGGGGGCCATCGATATTATATAATTTTTATAGATGACTTCTCTCGTCACACTTAGATATACTTTATGTCTTCCCGTAGTGAGGCTTTGTCTATCTATAAACAATTTACCACTATGGTTTGCACACAGTTCTCCACTCCTATTCGAGTCTTCCGTGCTGACTCTGCTAGTGAGTACCTCTCTCGTTACCTGCGCAGCTTCCTTGCTGAGCAGGGCACTCTCGCTTAGTTCTCTGTCACGGTGCTCATGCCGAAATGGTGTCGGCTGCGCGCGCGCCGTCACCTCCTTGAGACGGCTCGTACACTGATGATTGCCGCCTCTATTCCACCTCACTTTTGGGCTGAGGCTATCTCCACTGCCACCTATCTCGTCAACATCCAGCCCTCTTCTGCTCTTCAGGGTGAGATCCCGGTTGAGCGTCTCTGTGATCTTTCTCCAGACTACTCGCCCTTAAATGCATTTGCGCTGCGTTTGCTCGTTCTCCTTGCACCTCGAGCGCACCAAGCCGGCCCTTTCGATTTGTTGAGTGTGTTTTTATGGGATACAGTGCCGAGCACAAGGGCTATCGGTGCTAGGATCCTGTTGGTCGACGGATGCGGATTTCTCGGGATGTGACTTTTGACGAGTCTCGTCCCTTCTACCCACGTCCTGCCTCTCCTTCGGTTTCCTCTGTGGAGTCCCTGTCTTTTTTGACCTTTCCACATACACCCATCTCTGTCTTGCCCTCGTCCATCCGTCCCACTGAGTCTCCACATATATCTCTTGAGGCCTCTCCGCCGTTGTCGCCTCCTGCTTCGTCACCTGTGGCTCCTCAGGCTCCTCCCACTCTCTTTTACATTCGTCGACCTCGTATTGAGGCTCTTCCATATGAACCATCTTCCTCTGATGTTTCATCTTCTCCTGATGCTCCATCTTCCTCTGATGGGCCATCATCTCCTCGCTTCTGGTCTCGCGATCGTCGATCGATTCGGCCTCTGCCGCTTTGGTCTTCTTGGTGCGGCTACCCATGAGCTGTCTCCCTCACCGGGATCTTTGTTACTCATCTGAGTGGCGACATGCTATGGCCGAGAGATTCTTTGCTCTCGAGCGTCTTGGTACTTGGGATCTTGTTCATTTCCATCTCACTCGTCCCATCACGTGTAAATGGGTCTATAAGATTAAGACTTCGCTCGATGGCTCTCTTGGCGCTATAAGACGCGTCTTGTTGCTCGTGGCTTCCAGCAGGAGCATGGTCGTGACTATGACGATACTTTTGCTCCTGTGGCCCACATGATCACTGTCCGCACTCTTCTTTCGGTGGCGTCTGTTCGTCATTGGTCCGTTTCTCAGCTTGATGTAAAGAATGCCTTTCTTAATGGCGAGTTGCGTGAGGAGGTCTACATGCATCCGCCACACGGGTATTCATTCTGAGGGTATGGTGCATGCCGTCTTCGTCGCTCTCTCTATGGCCTTAAACAAGCTCCTCGTGCTTGGTTTGAGCGTTTCTCCTATGTGGTCACTGCTGCTGGCTTCTCAGCTAGTGATCATGATCATGCTATTTTTGTCCACACTTCGTCTCGTGGTCGAACTCTTCTTCTTCTATATGTTGATGATATGATCATCACCGGAGATGATTCTGAGTACATTGCCTTTGTCAAGGCTCGTCTGAGTGAGCAGTTCCTTATGTTGGATCTTGGTCCTCTTCGTTACTTCCTTGGGATTGAGGTTACTTCCACCCCAGATGGTTTCTTTATGTCCCAAGAGAAGTATATTCTGGATCTTCTTGATCGCGCTTCTCTCATCGATCGTCTTTGTTGAGACTCCCATGGAGCTCAACGTTCATCTCCGGCCTTCTGATGGCGAGCCTCTTTCTGATCCGACTCGCTATTGTCATCTTGTTGGGAGTCTTGTCTACCTTGCTGTTACTCGTCCGGATATCACTTATCTAGTTCATGTTCTGAGTCAGTTCGTTTCCACTCCCACTCAGGTCTACTATAGCCACCTTCTTCGAGTTCTGCGATACCTTCGTGGGACTATCTCTCGCCGTCTCTTCTTTCCACACTCCAGCTCGTTACAGCTTCAGGCTTATTCGGATGCTACTTGGGCCAGCGATCCCTCTGATCACCGGGCTATCTCTGCTTACTGTGTTTTTCTTGGTGGTTCTCTCATTGGTGGAAGACAAAGCAAGATTGCAGTGTCCGTTCGAGTCACGAGAGGTTGAGTTGCGAGCTATGGCTCTCTTGACAGCAGAGATTACTTGGCTACGGTAGTTACTTAAGGATTTTGGTGTTTCTGTCACTACACCGACTCCTCTCTTGTCAGACAGTTAAAGTGCTATCAGTATTGCCTGTGATCCTGTGAAGCATGAGCTCACCAAGTATATTGGTGTTGATGCTTCCTTCATGAGGTCTTGTGTGCATTATCAGGTGATTGCTCTTCAGTATGTGCCTTCAGAGCTTCAGATAGCGGATTTCTTCACGAAGGCCTAGACTCGAGCACATCACGGCTTCTACCTTTTCGAACTCAGTGTTGTTGATCCACCATGAGTTTGAGGGGGGTGTTAGAGATATATATGTTAGAGATATATTTGTGTTAGAGTAGGACTCTAGATATGATTTGGTTTCCTTATCTGTAACATATACTCGTGTATATATACTGGCTCATTGGCCTTTTGATAATACAAGTACTATTCCTAACACTCTTAACTGTTGCACTTAAATTACAGGCGTCTCTTGAGCTTAGCACTCAGAAAGGTAGCTTAGCTGATCGATCCATCAGGTAGATAGATAGATGCCTCGCTCCTGCTGGGAGTTGGAGCTTATCAATTATCATAATGCAGCTCGTCAGGTCCCCTTCATAAATTCAGAGCTAGTCGAAGAGATCGATGCATGAAAGAAAATAATGGACCACAACGTGTCCCTGTCGGAAGAAACCAAAGCTCGATCGATCGCCTGCGACGCCCATTGACCGTGCTTTGTTTAAGGGAGACGAAATTTGTTTGCAGTTTAGTAGTCCGACCATGCACGCAGGCGTCAGGCATGAGATGGTAAACGTACTGGTGTGTTGATCAGATGGGCGATTAATTGCCAATTAGATAGCAGGAGGGCCCTGCTTTGTTGGTGGTTTGCATGCAGGGAGATTCCTGTAATTAACTGCATCATAACCATACACTAGGCTGTTGCTCACGCGTGCCTGGCAGCATTAAATGGGCGACCGGCGTCTCTCCGAGTGCAGCGCGCAAGCCGCGCACGCCCGAGAGCATTAAATGGAAGCTGCGTTTCATGGCGGGTCGCAGCGAAGCGGAGCTGCGCTGAGCAGAGAGAAGCGCACGCGCAGCGGTCCACTGGCCATCGGACCGCGCAGGCGCGCGAGAGCGGCGGCACGCGACGGGAAGAAAAGGCCCGCCAAGCGCGCAGAGGCCGCCGGCATACTGCGCTATAACAAGAGGGGGTAGTAGTAAGGTGTTTATGCGTTATAACAAAATCTTGGAAAAAAGTGATGTATATCAACTGATAGAATTTTAAATCGTATAATAAATATTAATTTTTTGACACATATATAAAAATAAATATTATCTTCGTCTATTGCATCACATGCTATTACTACTATCTAAAAATTAAAATTTTGAGCTCATGGATTGTTTACCTTTAGAAATTAAAGTTGATATCGACTTCCCTCCTCGACGCGCTACCCATTTTCAGCCACCGCCTGACAAGGAAGAGGGCTACACGTCGACGACCACCTTCTTCCACCCTGAACTCAAGCCACAACTTCATTCTCACGAGCATTGCCCTATGCAGCCTTTGCCAGGCACATCATGGCTAGGAGGTGGGAGGTTGAGGGGGGAGGCGGTGGCAGCGTTGCGGTGTTAAGTAAGGAGGCGGCGATGCTTGCTTGGCCGACGCGGAGCAGGAGGCAGCGGCGACGCAGGGGACGATTAGGACGCGGTGCGATGAACTCCAGACGACAGTGTGGCAAGGGAATGATGCATTCGTCAATGTCTCTTCCTCGTGCGCCATTGCTGCCCCTTTCCTTCCCCAGAGCCACCTTCCTCTCGTCCCTTCCCTCCCGTCCCCGACGCCGCCTTACTGTGCCGCTGGTTTCCCTCCCTGCTACCTCCTCCTATCACCGACATGGACACACTCACGAGTCGCGGGGGGAGGAAGGGGTGAGAGGATTTCCCACTACGTAGAGGTAAACCCATTCTTTTATTAGTAGTGAAAAGAAGAAGAAATATAGTACTCCTACCACCATATCCTTTCCATTGATCGATGCCAAAACATAACATGTTTGGGATCAAACTATTGAGGAAACCTCCTTTGATCCAGTCAAAATAGGAGAAAACAACATGATCTAACAAGGCTCCCAGCGTTCAGATTCCAGGAAGCCTATGCACAAAAACTCCACTGCCGACTGCTAAAACGGACAACAACATGCAAGAAGTGAATCAAGGCCACAATGGAGGTACACTACTACCAACACCTGCATTTATCCTACCACTACCAGCTGACGCTCTTGTGGTACTACATGCTATAGTCGTCATGCAATGCACTTTGCAATGACCATGTCACCGAGCTCAGTTGGTAGCTCACCGCCTTGAGTGGCTGTTGTACCATGCAGTGCAGCAGCCATTGCTAGAGCACCTCACCCTGCGGGGCGTCGGCGATCGCGAGTTGATCACACCTGTCCTGCTCAACCTCCAAGGACATGCTTTCGCTGTCCTCGGCGTCGACATCTGTGACGCCCCCGGGATTATTAAGCTTATAATGATCAGTCACCACTTGACCCTATCATCATAAGCATAATAACTCGTGACGCCGAGGAATGTATACTTCCCAGTGCGATATACACCCTCTCACAAAAGTTCATGCATCAATTCCACTCAATCACATAGAACCAAAGCACGAAACAAAATAAAGACATACATAATAATATTCAAGAGTAATTACAATAAAGAGGCCAACCGCCAGGATAAATATTACAGAACAGCGGAAGCAAAAGTGCCATAAGATGGCGATAAACAAAAGAGCCCAACGGTGTGCCTTTTACCCACAAGGCAACCGACCAGGCCGCAGCTAGCCGTCGAACCCAGCACATCTCACAGAAGTGAAGCCCTTGGGGCTCACCTTCTTCCTCTGCAAACAAGAGCAGCCACAAAAAGTGGGTGAGTACTTTGAATGTACTACGCAAGATATATAAGAATGATAACAGATCTATCGATAACAATATGCAAGCGTATTTAAGTGGAGCGAGCTAGGACTGAAGTTTGCAAGCATAAAGCAAGTTTTATTTGCAATAATGTAATAGATTGAAGGCAATTTTGCAATCTGATTTTATTTGACAAAAGCATTAGTAAACAAGTATCAACAACAGTAAAACAGTCCTGGTAGTGACTAAACCATTAGTCACCACAACAATAGCATGAATTACCCATTCATGCCAACCATATCAAATTTTAATTTAAAAGGTTGTAGTCTAGTTCTTGCACGACCTTACCAAGCATGTCCATAACCTAGGGCGAGGCTATTGAATAGTTTTATCCTGCGGGTGTACCAACTTACCCACATGCCGGACCGCCTTTTTGCCACATGATTAAGCACACTACCTTTGGTATCTTAAGCACGGCTAAGTCCTCTGAGACGTTTCCAATCTTATGTATTAACCCGAGTCGCCCATATGGATAGAAACCCATACGTTGTGTCGGGTCGTGGCCCGACCTCGGACAACTACCCCTCACGGGTAAAGCCTCGGACAAGCTGCGGCGCCCCTCGAGGTGGAGAGTCCATCCGGAAACTCCACCACCGCACACCCAAACACAAGAACACAATTCCTTTTCACACAACACACACAACGCTCCTCCTGCGACTCGGAGATAACACACTCCAAAGTACTAGGTCAAGAGGGTCCCATATAACCCTCATGTGGTTAGTACGCATAAAAGCGCTGGCTTAGTGACACAAGTAACTCGGTCCTTAGGGACACAGGCACCTTTCCTTGTCACACCCAACAATCACACCAACATGCCATTGTGCCCAAGTCAAACCATTTTGTTTCATTTTCGGTTTTACAAAACAAAAGCATAAGGTGCTGAACCAAAATAAACAAAATGATTTGTGTGATCAAGGTCATCGACTAGGTCGATAACCCCCAATTCTACCGGTAGCTAAGCATTTCTAAGCATGACATCATAAAAGGCGATAAAGAGCATAATTAAATCACGGGCTCTAATTCACCAGCGATGATAATAACTTATGGTTGTGGCAGGGGATAACATTTTAATGGCAACAATGCATTAGGAATAGCTACCTCTAAACAGGGCAAAAATAATTGGACACAAAAGCAATGCATACATATAGTTTGTAAACAAGATATTAGACTTTGAAAGTAATGGGACATTTATGGTCAAATATCTTGCCTTCTTTGGCTTCATTGTTTTTCTGCAGAGGATCACTCTCGATATGATCAATATTATGCAACCTATCGAAAGAACCAACAAGAACCAAAAAGGCGAGAAATATCAAAAGATGCAACAGCAAAACTCAGCAAAAAGTTCTCAAATTTTTACAGTAGAAAGAACATAATTTTATGAACTAAAGCAACAAGAACCAATTGATTTGGATTCTCAATGCAAAAGTTATGGCCAAAACAATTTCAGTCGGCCAGAAAAGGAAAAACAGCACTATTCACCTAAGCAATGATTTTAGTGAAATTTTCTAGAATGACACGGCTACTGAAATTTTATGATAAATCAAGCACCTCATAAGATGAACATTTCCACTGGATTCATCTCATTTGGAGCTTGCAATAATTAGTTATGAGTTTTCTAAGATCCACTATTTTTACATTGTAAAGATAATCGGTTTAAAGCTTACTTTTAAAATAAATCTTTTACGCTCTGCGACAAATGAGCAACCTATACTGGAAATAAGTTTACTAAGAATGAAAAATAATGGCATTGGTTTTATCATTTTTGAAGTTCTGAGAAAATTACTTATGAATTTTGGAAGATAAAACTATTTTTCGGTTGATAAATAACTCTACAGAAATATAACTCGGATAAGCGGCGTGGAAGAACATGGGCGAAGATCATTGATCCAACAGCCCACACGCGCGACAACAGAGCGAACGCGCCAACCCTAAGCATCGGCCGTTGGATGAAAGATGAACGCACGGATGCGAGGATGTTCGGCGGTCCGAGCGTTCACACGTCGTGAACCGTTGATCTTGGATCCAGCGGTCCACGCGGATTGAACCGTTCGGACGGTCCGAACGTTCCTCGAATCTGGATCGTTGATCGAAAATCGGACGACCGCGCGCGATGACCTAGCGCTGCAGCGTCCGATCACGGCCACAAGAATCCGGCGATTGATCTAAAATCCTACGGCTCAAACTCAGCGATAACGAAAACTCTCACATTTTTCGTCCGACAACGAAGATCGACAAAGGAACAGAGGCAAAGCCCGACGATGCGCCGGCGACTCAAGAAAAAAAAAATAGCGAAATCTAAAACTACTACGATGATCGCAATAGCATGGAGTACCTACTGAAGCAAGGAATTGGGCAGAGATGGACTTACCGGAGCTGGAGAAGACAATAACCAATTTTTCGGCCGAAAGAGGGGAAAAACCAAATTGATAAGATTCCTGCGGGAGAAACCCAAATTGATTAAGGGTTACTGATCACCGAGGTGAGAGGAATCGAGAGGAGCAAGAATGAAAGGATTGAGCCCAATGGTACCGCCTTCACCGAAAAGCTTGAAACTCGGCAATGGCGGCAATGGCGACAGACAAAGAACTGAGGCGATAAAGCTCAAATGGACCTCCAGTACAGATGCTAAAGCTCAGTGGTGCTCAAAGGAGGCTAAGGAAGCAATGAAGAAGCTTATATAGGCCGAGAGAACAAAGGAGGAAGCAATGCAACTTTCGGTCAAAAGCTTGCATCGAAAGCGGCGAAGGGATGAGGCGGTGCAGAGGTAGAAGACGACTAGAGGGTTCGGTAGCACTAGCACTCAATGCTCAAAGGCGTTGGCGAAGCTTGAGATGACCCGACGCCCATGCTCTGCGATTTTCAACCACTCTCGTTGACTTCGTCGGCCTTGGCGGCGAGAGAAACACGAAAAGAGGACGGCCGTTAGATTGCATAGGATTCCAATCGATGCGGCTATCGCGCTCTGAAAGCGTTCGGCTATTGAGTTTGGTGGCCCGACCGTTCCATCGCTTGTCGACCTCACGATCAAGATCAACGTTGGTTATCGGCCGCACCTCTCGGACGGTCCGAACATCCCCTTCCATCGCGGCGTTGATTTGGATCCTACGGTTCACGCGTTGCGAGGCGTTCGGACGGTCCGACGTTCACGCGATCGTGAGCCGTTCGATGCCGATCAACGGCGCTGCCGCGCCCAAACGATCGAGCCGATGCGTTTAGTTGGTGAACCAAATCAAGTGGCTCGAGCCCGAGTCGATCCGAACAGAGGAACAGTGGCAGGTTAGGGTTTGAAATTGAATAAGCGATCTTTGGAGGAATTATTTGGGGTAGCAAACAAACTCCAAAATTTATGAAATTTTAACGGAGATTGCTAACATGGGAAGAACCTTATATAAGATTTTCAGAGACTTTTATGCACTGCATTTTCTCTAAAAATTCAGAAGGCTATTTTAGGAGTTTGACTAATGTTTGACTTGCCTCAAAAATTATCAAATAATTTCTGAAAATTATGAAATAATTCTGAGGTGTTAAACATCTCTCCTAGGTCCAATGAAAATTATTTTGAGGGGTTGGGCACCAGGTTTCCATTGAGGAGATTTATGACTTGAATTTAATTGGGGAAATTTTGAGTTTTAATTCCCACCAATTAAAGGAAAGAGGTTTCAAACACTGTAACAACACATGAGGCAGCAAAAGTTTTAATTTATCCTCATTTTTATTACATTTGAAACATAAACCCAATTTGGGATGTTACAACATCCATCATCTCTATCACCATTGTCAAGGCCGTGGAGCCTGTCTGTGATTGGGAGGGCGCCCATGGGACCATGGCTAGGTTGGAGCTATCGTCCCTTGCAAGCTCCTCGAACAACGCCCGGTGGTTGCTCGCCTCTTGTAACATGGTGTCTGCATGGTCAAATTAATTTCCTGATCAGTTTCATTGATCCCAACAGTTGGGAACATCACAATTGAATCGAATTAAAAGCTCACAGGTCGCATGGTATGAAGAATTAAATTGGAACAATTTGATGTGTGCATGCACTTTCAGTATCAATCAAAATTAACCCAGATCAATTGCACAATTTAGGGAGACGTGCAATTCTCTTGCAGAATTAGCTAGCAGGAAGAGAGGAAGAGTTGGGTGAGGAGACGCGTACTCTTGAGCCCGTGGATCCATTCAGGGTTGAGCAGGAGACTGCGTGTGGCATGCCGCTCCCCTTCACCCGCCGTCGCCCTAGTGAACCGCCGCCGCGCTCCACCCACCTCCCTACTTCTCTGCTCGTCCTCGCGTGCTCCGCTTCCCCCGGGTGTCACCGACAGGTATTATGGGGACTGGTGGCACCAGATTTGCATGATGGCAGGCGAGGACGGTAGCCCAAATCTTTGTGATGACCAGTGAGGACAGTGGTCACTTGAGCAAGGCGTCAGCATCGACAACGGGTTTGGGATCGTTGGTGGTGCATTTGTGCAGGGGATGTAGGAGGGAGGGGATTTGAGGAGGTAGGTGAGCCAATTGTAGGTTGCAGTTGGGACTTGGGAGATGGGGAGGTGGGAGATCGTGGGCATATAGACAGTTTTGAGACTAGAATTGATTCAACGTGCCGTAAGCCAGAGAAGTAATTGGTTGGGGCCACCTGTCGGCGCACGATGAAAGTAAAGGTGAGATGATTCCTCCTGCTGCGCAGGGGTAAACTCCTTTTATTAGTTAAGACATACCTACTCGTGTAGTTGTTTTAGCCATGTATTCTTTCTGTTCAAGAATATATAACATTTTGGATATTGATACGGTCTCCAACCAGTAACTTTGATCATTACTTTTATATGAATATATTCATAAAATAATTATATTATAAAAATGTTTTTCATGACTAATCTAATAATACTATTTTTATATAACCAGTACAAATAATTTATATATATATATATTAGTAGTTAAAGTTAAGAAAGTTTGACTGACCGCTTTTTAATCAGACATCCTATCTGCCATGACAGTTTTTCTAGGGAGTCCTGTGCAAGTGAGAGCTACTCATCAGGGTTGCAGTCTTGCAGTTGAGGATTCTAATCAAAGACTAGCGTCGCAGACACACTTAACAATAAGCACATTACCTTCCCGTTGTACAGTGTGACTTTGGATGTTCAAGATATAACCAAACGTCCGATTTCCTAATGCAATTCGTTTCTTTTTCAAAAAACGAATGCGAGCAGTACAAACTAATGGAAACGTAACCTTTTCTCGTGTCTGCAGTCGGCAGTTCGGCACATGATTAACAATCCGAATTCCCCTTGCGTTTATTCCACTGCTTCAAGAAGCAGTACCCAGCCTTCAAAAAGAATCTAGCATTTCTACAAGAATTAGCAGAGCTTAGTGGGAGTTTTATCTTCCACTTTTCAGTCAAATGATCCTAGGGGAGCTAACGTTGCTCCGCATCTTTGTGCTCAGCAAGCTTCAACTGAATGTAACCGTGTTGAGTGGGCCGATACGATCCACCCGCTTTGTAACTCACTTGTGTTTTGTGTTTAGGGGTGGATAACGAGTTGGTTCAGTCCGACTCCTTAAGCTAACGAGCAGAATAACAGGCTCGGTTTGTTAAAAAGTTCAAACTCAGCTCGTTAAAATGCTCGAACTTAGCTCGTTAGACTCGTTAAGAAAGTCAAGAGATCATAACTTGGGATTCGTTAGGCTCGCTAAAACGGAAAATCAGCCTAATAAAAATTTTAGAAAGTCAAAAGATCACAACTTGGGGCTTGATCGAACCTCCATGGACCACTTAAGGGTTGCTTGGTTGGGCTGCCTGGTGCTACTGCTCAACTGTGCTGGTTTTTTAACGGGCTAAATGAGCAACCCGTGAGCCAGTTCGAACTCGGATCGTTAAGAAAACAAGCTAAATTGCCAGCTCGGCTCGGTTCGTTAAGGGACTGAGTTCGAGCCGAGCCCTTAACGAGTCGAGTTGGTTCGCGAGTTTCAAGTTTTTTTTTCACCCTTGTGTTGGATAAAGTTAAGGGTATATACAGTAATGTGATATCAACCGTCTATAGGTTTTACCATGTAGGATTTTTACTCATGCAGGAGAGAGAAAGGAGAGACTAACCCAACAGACAACACTAAACACCATTGTGTGAGTTCTTGTCTGTAACAAATACTATTTTCATTTAATAAATTAAAAGATTATGGGTTGTATGAAGGTAAACTTAAGAGACAACTCATTATAGAAACTGTCTTTAGTCTTGTCTCTAGATAACCTAGACGAGTATATAGATAACAATCGTCTCTACTGTTATAGAAGCTCTAAGCTCCTGCTTTATTCTCACATAAGAAAAAAAACAGTAACCCAGTAAATACAAGGAATGCATGTGTACACTCCTTTGCATCCCCCGAGCCTGAAGCCCAATAATGGCCCATGCACTCTTACCAGGAACGAGCTAGCCCAATAAAAGGACCAAACTCTCCAAATCAGGGCCGTGGTGTTGGTCGTGTTCAGCCATGCCTGCGGCCTCCTACTCCAGCCCATCAATGAGATCACGCAGCGGCGTTAGTCACGGGCTCACGGCCTCACTGGCTCACTGCCACCTGGGCTCTAGTGTTGACGTGTACAACACCCCGCCGCCGCGCGACGACCACACTCCTCGGTTCCTCCGCCGCGGCTCGCCGTAAGTGACCTCGACAGCGCGCCGCGCGCACGGCCTTCTCCCCTTGAATTCCACTACACGACCTGCCAGCCGTGTCGGCGACCGCCGGATCGTGCCTCGGTCGCAGAGGAGAAGAGCAATGGAAGTGTGAGTGGCCTCTACTAGATTTTGCTTGCTCTGGCTAGATTTTGCGTCTGTCTGTCTCTCTGCCTCATCGGGCCTGCTCCGATCTGATCATCTCATCCCGCTCGGTTGTGTCGACAGGGTGGCGTCGGCGCCGGGGAAAGTGCTCGTCGCGGGAGGCTACCTGGTGCTGGAGCGCCCCAACGCCGGCCTCGTTCTCAGCACCACCGCCCGCTTCTACGCCATCGTCCGCCCGATCCACGACGACCTCGGCTCCGACTCCTGGGCATGGGTGAGCCTCGACTCCTCTTATCGGATTTCTCGACCAACCTACTAGTAGCGTCACGGCGAATTGCTCCTTACCCTGCGTACCTTTTCTATGTTTAGGCGTGGACCGATGTGAAAGTAATCTCCCCTCAGCTCTCCCGGGAGGCCGCCTACAAGCTGTCCCTGAAGAAATCGACGCTCCAATTGACCTCTGCAAGGCAAGTTTTTGATAGTTCTCTGGGGTTGCGGTATCGCATAATGCTCTTGCTTTGTTGGATTATCTTTCGAATTTCATGTTTGGTGATAGGTGTTAATGTTGCAGGGAATCCGCGAACCCTTTTGTGGAACAGGCGATACAATTCTCAGTAGCGGCTGGAAAAGCTACTATTACTGACAAGGAGCGGAAGGAAGCGCTGGATAAGCTGCTTTTGCAAGGTTGTGCAACTTTTCATTAGTAGTTTTGCTCCTCTCCAAATGAATTTTTTGTATACTGTATTATCATTTGATTTCATCTTTGTAAAATTTTCAATCTTCTTTGTGCAGGTCTGAGCATTACTATTCTGGGTTGCAATGATTTCTATTCTTATAGAAAGCAGGTAAAGCGTCTTATTGAATTAGCTTATGCATACTTGTTTTTTGCCTATTGCAGAGCTTCATTACATAACTGGATTTCCCGGCCGGTTTTTCCAGAGTTTGCAAATTCAAATATTAAATTTCGATTTTCGGATGGTTTTTAAGCGAATTTATGCGAAATTCAACCGAGTTTTTTTTTTTCTAGGAAAACCGGTAACCGGCCGGTTTTTTTCCCAGCTCCCCGGCGGGATTTCCACTGGAAACGGTTTTTCAATCCTTGCACCCATCCCCAACCCAAAAGTTAAAAGAAAAGAGATATTTGTTCTTATCATGGCCCTTGTTGCTCCTTTCATCTTTTACTAATTTTGAACCATCTAATTTTGAATATATACTCCCTCCGGTCACAAAACAATTTTTTATTGGGGGTACATGCAGTCAAACTTTCTAAACTTTGGCTATCGATATCCTTTTCAATATTTAGATTGAACACACGGAAATGATATGTATAGATTTGTCTTGAAAATAACTTTCATAATAGTATAGTTTTATTAGGTTTTATAAATCTCTTACAATAGAAATTAGTGGTCAAAATTGCGTTTTGGGACCGTGTCGATGTCCAAAACGACATTCTTTTGTGACTGGATGGAGTATTTTCTCCAATTCTATTAGAACAGTAACATGGTTACAATTGCCAAGTTCAAAACTTAAAGTGATGAATTCTTCTGTATTGAGCTTGTACTCAGTATTTTCTTCCTCGTTAGCCGATGCCTGATGATCATAGCTTTTATTACCATAGTATCATTTCAGTGGCAAGAGATTACACTCGGCCTATCAGGAACTGCAATGAGTTGAGTAGAATTGGTTATAATATCAGGTCATTGTTTTCAACATAACCACAATTTCAAAGTGGGATTCATCCTGCCAAGGAGGAAATCACACGCAAAACTCATATTAGAATATTAGATATAATACATGTTCATATGACATAGAATGCGTATAAAATACTTGCTCTTTCTCTCTTTTTTAGAGGCTGTGTTATTTCTCTTGTACTATTTATAATGTAGTATTTTTTCCCTTTTTTATGCTTTTTTGTATTCATGATACTCTCTAATGTTTATTGTGTAAAGAAGTAAAGATTCAATGGACTTTTGAAGGAGAAACCAGTTGTAAAAACATCAAAATGGATGGATTGAGATGTCAATGTGTAGAACATTCAGAAGTTGTTCTTTCCTTGCATGGTTTTATAAATTGCAAATTTACTTTCTCTACACACTAAATATCTAGAATAAATTATATTAAGTTCCCACTTCCCATGTTCGTGTCTTACAACTATAGCTTACCCTGAAAGCATTGCGTCCTTGGTAAATAATTAGCTTGTGGATTTCCATTGTTTCTTCAGATTGAAGCACACAGTCTCCCTTTAACTCCAGACGTATTGCTTTCATTGCCTCCATTCTGTTCAATTACATTTAACTCAGAAGTTACTAATGGAACAATGACTGGAGAAAAATGCAAACCTGAAGTAGCCAAAACTGGACTTGGGTCATCGGCTGCCATGACCACATCAGTTGTTGCAGCTCTTCTACACTATCTTGGAGCTGTTAATCTTTCGTCTTTGGGACAATCTTCCAGTGATAGTGCAACTGGACGAGATATTGATTTGGTGCATGCTATTGCTCAAAGTGCACATTGTATAGCACAAGGGAAAATTGGCAGTGGTTTTGATGTTAGTGCTGCTGTCTATGGGAGTCAGCGCTACACAAGGTTTTCTCCAGAAATACTCTCCTTGGCTCAGGTAAAAGAATCCCAGTCATCCAGTGCCAGATGGTTGTCTAGCCCAACAACTTTATCAGTAGAAATCTTGCCATATGTGATGTGCTGATAATTTATCTAATCCAATATTTACAGGTTACAGGTGGGAGTTGCTTGCCAGATGTGATAGCATATATTGTTACACAGAGGTGGGATCATGAGAAGACTCGATTTTCTTTGCCTCCTCTGATGTCCCTTGTAAGTTGCTAAATCTCATGATCGATGAACAGGTTTTCCTAACCGGCTATTAAATCATTTTACTGGTTGTCACCACTCACCTGAACAGTAGTCCGCCACTGGCAATATAGGATTTACAGTTTGATTAGTGGTTAGTTGCACTCTATGCTTATTAACCATTTAGCCCTTAGTCCATGTCTGATGCTGATATCGACAGCATGTGATAAATACTGTTATAAGCATGACCACCACAAAGCAGGCTTCTCTCTCTAATCATAGAATGGTGGGTCTGTTTGATTATGTTCTCACCATCACTAGGCAAACCTTCACCTTAGTCTGGAGACTGGAGCTTTGCCTTCCCTTAAAAATATTTGTCCTTTCGAATTTGTTAAATTATTTTTTCCGCTTGATTTCATGTTTTAGCCTCGCTAGGCATGCATCGTACAACGCACAAAATTTTGGTGCCTTGCACAAGATAAATTTTAGGTGAGGCAAAATTTGAAGGACACTATAAAAAAACACCTTTCTATTCAGAAGGCACAGCACAGACCAGGCAAAATTTTGCGAGAACGTGAACCAAACAACCTATCAATTATTTTTTAGCAGTCTTATTTGATGTTATGTGTATCTGTTCATTAGTGAGGACAAGTTCAAGAATTATAACATACCGTTGGAATTTCTTATTAGCTTCTAGGGGAACCTGGAACTGGAGGATCATCCACTCCATCGATGGTTGGATCTGTGAAACAGTGGCAGAAATCTGACCCTCAGAAATCCAAAGATACATGGAGTAAGTTGACCATTGCCAATTCAGTGCTGGAGAACCAACTGAGAAACTTAAACAAACTCGCTGAAGATCATTGGGAGGTCTATGAATCTGTAGTACGGTCATGTAGTCATCTCACGTGCAGGAAGGTAACTACTTGGTAACTTCTCATTAGTTTTACTAGAGATCTGGATTGCATATTTTACATATCAAAATTGTAAATGTATAATATATTTGTTAGATTATGTTGTCAATTTTCTGAAAGACAACCAACGGCTGTTCAATGTAATAGATCAATGATCAAGGGAAAAAGCAATTATAGGATAAATCAAATCACGATAACAAAATGGTTGTCAACTGATTAGGCACAGCAAGGATCATGTGTAAAAAAATAAAGATTGTGTCAATTGTGCAAAAAAAATTATAAATCGTGTGAAGGTATTTTTTTTATGGACAAGAGCTTGCACCACCCATAATATATTTTTTAATCAGCCTCTGTTACATGATTCTGAAATCCTTACCTTTATCTATTTCACGCTAGTAGTTCTTAACTATCACCATGTGCATCTGTGGAAACTGGAAAGGAAGAGAAAAGCAATATTTAGGGATCTATGCTAAAACCTTTTCCCCCCTTTATTCTCATCAGTGGACAGAGGTGGCTACTAATCAACATCAAAAAATGATTGTTAAATCATTATTGGCTGCAAGAGATGCTTTCCTTGAAATAAGGCTTCATATGCGTGAGATGGGCGTAGCAGCCGGTGTTCCAGTAAGATTCCCTTTATGAAATTATTACTATTGTAGTATAGTATGTCCAAAGAATTTTCTTCTGCATGGTGATTGGCATAGTTATATCTACATGAATTGCTTAGTTATAGTCATAAAATTGTAGATGATGGTCACAATGTACTTAAGCAGTCTTGTTTGTCCTCAATGTCCCAACTTTGCAGATTGAACCAGAATCACAAACTCAACTTCTGGATGCCACTATGAGTATGGAAGGTGTTCTACTAGCTGGAGTTCCTGGAGCTGGTGGCTTTGATGCGGTTTTCTCAGTGATCTTGGGTGAAGCAAGTGATGCTGTAGCGAATGCTTGGAGCTCGGTTGGCGTTCTCCCACTTCTTGTTCGAGAAGACCCTCGGGGTGTTTCATTGGAAGCTGGTGACCCAAGAACAAGGGAGGTGTCAACCGCTGTATCATCCATACAAATAAACTGATGTGTTGACAAATTCCATAATCTTTTTCTATGGTGTACCTGTGGTCTTCATTCGTGTAGCAGTAGCCAAATGGGAAAATCGGACAAATTAAAAAAGTTACATGGTTAAACTAAGTGCTGAGCACGGAGCAAGATAGTATGTTGTTGAAGGACAGTGCATGAGTGTAGAAAATGAGAAACTCTAATTACTTCCATGGAAGCAGTGCCTGCTAATTACTTCCATGGAAGCAGTGCCTGTAAGTTTGTGTAACTTCGGAATGTACGTGATGAAATGTCTAGCTGTTTCAATAAACTTAGTTTGAACCCTCTATTTGGGACTCGTTATAACATTTTACGATGGTTTATATTAGAACTGGAGATGTTTTGGTGTTTTTCAAAGCGTGTTCATCTACGACGACGTTTGAATTTTGTTGTTCTCCTAGGGAGCCATGGATTTACTGGAGCTCACTAAAACTGCGGCTAGTTGGACAGCAGGGTGCCTGACATGTTTAAGATATAGGCATGTGGGTACAACGATGGTACATTTACGTACCTTAATTTGGAGCATTGAAATGAATCGATCCGGGGAAGTAGTGGTCGTCATTCTCTCATTCCCTGCAAAGTTCCGCTGGCTCACTGCAGGGCATTCATGTTTTTTTAGACAGGAAATCCAACTTTTATAGAAAACTTTTATAGAAAGCTAATACTATGTTTTACAAACCGACCATCAACAGAAACTAGCTGGAAAACCAGCTTAACCATAAACCACATAGTAACTACCAAAAAAACCTAAAAGATATAGACAATCCAAAAGACAACTATTAGCAAAAGGCCCTAACAAACACCACCAGAATTCAGAAAAACTACTCCAAACTTAGACTTCATGCACAACACAAAAGATCTTCAGCCAGGCTCATCCAACTATCTAACTCCACACGTTCAGCTTCTTTGATCAGTATTCGTCATCGCTACAAATATGATACAAATTTGAATATAATTTCAGTTGGTTGCTTAGAAAAAATCTTCTCAATCATCATTTTATTTCTGATTTTTCAAAACGTCCAAGCCAAAGCTGTAAAACTGAAAAGTCCAATGTGGTAATTGTTAGCACCCCTTATTATCTAACCAATAATGGTGGAAATCATCTAAAGACTCCGGGACCTTCTCCCAAAACAAGATTCCCTTGACACACACCCAAGCAAATTTTGCTAGAGCACATTGAAAGATGACATGATTTGTGTTCTCAACAACCCCACAAAGAATGTAGTTTTCATCCCCTTACCAATTCCTCAACTTGAGTTGGGTTGCCGTTTGTAACCTGTTCCGATAAGATTGCCACAGAATTTTTTTCACTTTTAGGGGAATTCTACTTTTCCAAAGTTTTTGATTTCTCCTAAGAATAACCCCTCAAAAGACCAATATCTATACAAAGATTTAACCGAAAACTTTCCAGAATTCTCCTAGCACCACACCATCCTATCCTTATCATCATTAAGTTCCACCCCATATAAAGCAGTCTTCAAACTAATCCACAATTCCTCCTCCTTCCTACCAAACTATCTACTAAAGTTAATATTCCACTCCCCATTCTCCAAACTATCTGCCACACTTTCATCAAAGTTTGAACTGATATTAAACAATCTAGCAAATCTGATTTTCAGAGAATAATTATCTACCCAAACATCTTTCCATTAGGAAGGAGCAGGGCATCCATGCTCGATCGATATGCTTACGTAGAGGAGGAATATATGGTGATTTTTGGTTCGTAGAAAACGCGAAAAGCTCCTAAGGGAAAGAGGCAATGGTACCCTGAGGCCCCTCACGCCTCCTTCGTAGTTGACTTACAAAGTAGATATCATATTGTTTCCTAGTTACTGTCCAGCTAGCACATTACATATCATCCCGTTGTATACACAGAGAGGGAGAGATATTACCTTAAATTACTAGAACATAGGGAAAACTAAAGACTTAGGTATATACAATGGTATAGACAATTTGTTGTCTATAATATTTATCAATGTTATCTATAGATAGCACTAAAGACATATATTCTACAATAGGTTGTCTTTTACATTTCTCTGTAGACAGCTCCTCTATATACAATGTGTCTTGTTTAATTATCATATTACTGATCATTCTTTGCATGAGAGACGACCCAATTCTCTATACTCTCCTTTTCTCTTCCACATCATCTTGTCATACGTGTCAACAGACAACTGCCACCACACCATTGTACGGCCTTATTGGAGAACAGAAAAACTAATCAATATATATGCTGAAACTCTGAACTAGATAAGACTCTTAGAAAGAAAACATAGTTATGATGGACCCAGATTAAGAGTCATCTTGTTTCTTGCAGCTTCCTAACTAGCTTGTCTTCATTCAAATGGCCAATGGCGAATTGTTTGTTGAATGCGTTGGAAACTGGACTCAGAAAGTCTTCCATCCATGTATAACATGAACAATGAAAGTGTTCGATCGACGGATGCAGACCCAGCCCTGAAATTGACGGGTTAGAAGAAATGCATCAAAACTGGTACGGCCCGGATAAACTGTTTGGACAAAGGTTACATGGGTAAACTTAGGCTTTCTGGAATGCCACTGAATGTCGTTGCTCGTTAGGCGGCAACACAGCACACACGTACGCACGAGAGAGATGTTGGGAACAATGCGTTACATTCTTTGAGAGAACTTTATTATGGAATATTCTTTTTTAAAAGATAGATTGATACAACAGAAACAATACTATACTATATACTTCTGTGCCTCCATCTATCACGGCAGAAAAAATAATCGAATATAGTTGTAAATGATGACGCAATACACAAAATATTACAAGTTGGAGCATCTAATCTTTCGGCGTGCGCCCACAAAAATTTGAAGGAAAAAGTTTACCATTTGAAGGAAAAAGTTTACCATTGTGGAATAGTAGTAAGTAATTCATATAATACAGTAAATTGCATTGCCTGTGTATTCTGAAATTCTCTGTCCGGGAGCTTCCAACGCATGCCTGCCACCTTTCTTCAGTTCTAGAATTCCTTTTTCAAATAAGTTAATTAACCAATCGTTGTATATTATCGTGGAGCTTCTTTCTTTGATTCTTCTGACCTCTAGAGAGAAATACGTCATCCACGATTAATTCTTTTTTTTTTTTGAAATAATCTATTTTTTTTTGGTTCAAAGTTACAAAATTATACCTGCGTTTTTTTTTTACAAAAGTATACCTCTATCGCCGAACCGTCGGGCGACTCGGCTAAGCGATATTAATGCGGTCAGCCAACCGTTGGACAACATTAATGTAGTCACCGAACCATTGGGTGATTGGATCCAGTCACCCAACAGCCAGGTGACATTAATGCAGTCGTCGAACCGTTGGGTGATTGGATCTAGCCGCCCAACGGCCAAGCGATAATAATGCAGTAGCTGAACGGTTAGCGACAACAGCCTCCAGTCGCCGAATGGTTGGGCGATTGAATGGCTTGTATAAAAAGCGTGCGACTCGACCTCTGGCCGAGCGATAGGTAGAAGAAAGAAAGAGAGGAGAGGAGAGGAAAGAAAGGGGAAGAGGGAGAAGAAGAAGAGGAGATGGAGAAAGAGAAGAGGGAGAGAGAAGAAGAAGAGGAGGAAAGATTCGTTCGTGAGGTAATTTTTTTAATCTTGTGGTGTATTTCTTTGTAGTAAGTAAATGGCTTTTGTAGTTAAAATAGTAGTATAAATAGCACCCGTAGAAAATTTTAGTTAGAGAAAAAAAGTAGAAAATCGAAATGTTGTTAATTTATATGTAAGTAGTACCGGTAGAAACATTTAGTTAGAGAAGAAAGTAGTCCGTGAGGGAGAAGTAGTGCTGTTTGTGAGAAGTATTGTAGTTGTGTTGGTGCATTTGTGACTGACTATTATTCGGTGAATAATTAGAAAGTTGGCCGAGTGCATGAGGAGGATGAATTATTTGTATGGACTAATTAGTACATGTTAATTAGTATAGACTAATAGACTTAGGTAATTGGTATAGCTCTGTAGAAGACTGGAACACCACTTGTAGCATTTCGGATTGTAAGTTAGCATCAGAATTGAATAATGCTTAGTATGAAATAGCTCGGTTTTCAGGTTGAATCGGAATAGTGTACTACACGTTCATTGTGGCCTCTGCCTTAGGGAATGAACGACGCCTTGACCATGTTGTAATGTAGTTATTCACGATAGGCAAAGGGCCGTACAAATGTAAATTACAGTGCAGTAGTACTTGCATATCGTTTGTTGCGATCTGACTAGTTGCAATATTGGAAATATTTACAGGCAGACATCAGTCATGCCTATACCCACTACATTGAAAGTGCATTACGGTGATGGCACCGTTTGTGATGGTACGTACAATGTTCACTTGAGCAGTTTTTCGCAAGCCACTCTGGTACACCCGGACGACGAGAATGCACGAATCGCACATGTGATGTACTGGCTCACCCGCAGCTTCTCCTTGGACCCTGAGATGTGCAGCGTCGTCATACCCACTAATGGCTTTCCTCATGCCCACAAGTCTCTCCTATCTGGTTCCCACTGGACCACCTCAACACTTGCACCAGCTCGAGCCACTTGATGCAACCAGTTGCACCAAACTTCCCATTCTTGTGTATCTTGCGCCTTGCTTGAGACCAACCACTTCACCCAGCATCCTTGCTTGTTCTAGATCTTGATATCACCAAACCAAGTCTTGATCATCCTCGTTGTTGACCCTAGTTGACTTCAAGCTTCCCCGCACAACAATAGACCAAGAAATCGATTCTGGGCATAAGTTCTTCGCAACTTGACCAATGTTATGCATCATACAACACATATTCAGCAATTTCACGAGTTTTGGCCAATTCCCAAAATTCAGCACAACTCATTGTGCACTCAAACCTCCACGGATGGTTGGACCGTCGCCACCAGGCCAGTCTAGCCGCCACCCCTTGGCCGGTATGACTGCGTCGGCCGATCTGACCGCTCCCATTGGTAACAGGACACCAGACAGATCACCAACGGTCTGACCGCCATGGTGTGGCCGGTCTGACCTCTTCCCTTCACTAGAAAACACCATTTTCTGGACTTTTCAGTTAAACCCTATTTAGTTTCACGTCCAATTTCTATTTTTAATACCACCTAGTGCAAACACACCCCCAAACAACCCTATAAAAAAGTGTTTGGTGTCAATTTACCCCATATTTGCAAAGACTATGCCATTCTGACCGCATAAACCCTGACAACATGCCAGCTTTTGCAAAATAAAGAGCTAACTTTCCAAACTATTCGACAATTATGCCAATTATTCATCACCAGATGTAAGACCAAACCACATGGTCTCTACAACAACAATGTCCAAAAGAAACTACTGCTGTATCTACATGACTATTAGATAGTAGACATACTAGTCAAAGCACATAATTGGGTAAACGACTAGCCATCAAAACACCACTCGTCGTGGATGCATACATGCTACAGGCAAGCTAACGATGAATGATGTCCAAATATAGGAGTTTTTCTTCGGTTTATATGGCACTATTCATAGCATTAATAGCAATTTTGGCTCTCTCCCTACGTCAACGTCAAAAATGGCATCCTCCACCGTGCCCTAGGGGGCTGGACTCTCACTACGCGTCACATATGAAATTTGGGCCCCTAGGGTACGGAACAGGCCAAGTCCGGTCCCCAGGGGCACGACAGAGGGCACTGCCGTGCCCTGGAACCACGGAAGCGGCGAGGCCATGCCTGGGAGGCACGAAGCTGCCGAGAGGAAGTGAAAAAGTAGATTAAAAAAATATTTCTAATACTATTGGATACTATTTGATACTATTCAACACTATTTGAAACTTTTAAAAATATATATTTTCTTTTGGATTTTTTATTCTCATTTTTTACCTTGCACTCGCAGCTTCAAATGTATTCACATGTATCAGGGAAAAAAATTCCACAATTTTTTTCAAATGAAATCACGGCACAACACAACACACACAACTTTAAACATCGGTGTCAACTGTCGCCATCGCTACCCTTCACAGCCCTCAGTGGCTCGGTGAGTCGATATACGGTGCATGTGGAATACTATTTGACGACACGGCGATAGGCAGTAGTACACCATCATCGGACGCGGCGGGGCAGTAGTACAACATCACCGGTCGCGGTGTACTACTGACCGCTATCGTTACCGATGACGGTGTACTATTGCCCGCTGTCGCGTTCGGTGATGGTGTACTACTGCCCGTTGCCTCATCATTAAATAGTATTTCACATGCACCGGCTATCGACTCATCGAGCCACCGAGGGCTGCGAAGGGTGGCGACGGCGACGGTTGACACCCATGTTTAAAGTCGCGTGTGCTGTGTTGCGCCGTGATTTCATGCGAAAAAATTTATAGAATATTTTTTTAGTACATGTGATAATACATTTGAAGCTGCGAGTGCGAGGTAAAAAACGAGAAAAAAAATCCAAAAGAAAAAAAAATGTTTTTTAAAGTTTCAAATAGAGTCAAGTAGTATCATGAATAAAATTTTAATCTACCTTTTCACTTTCTCTCAGCAGCTCCATGCCTCCCTGGCACGGCCTTGCCGCTTCTGTGGTTCCAGGGTACGTCTGTCGTGCCCTTGGGGGTCGAACTCGGTCTGGTCCATGCCCCAGGGGCCCGGATTTTACACGTGACGCATGATGGGGAGTCTAGTCTCCTGAGTTATGGTGGGGGTGCTATTTTTGGTATTGACACAAAGAAATTGCCAAAATTGCTATTAGCGTTATAAATAGTGCCATATGAGGGGGAAAAAAACTCTAAATCCAGTGCCGATTCTGTGATGCTGTTATGCTATCTGGTGCGTGATTATCTCAGGTGAAGTTGCATCCATCTCAATGCAGTGCAACAATAATCAACTTGGGAATTTGTTAATGTGCATAATGTTGGAGGAATCTATGTCGGTCCCACCTGCGCACTTGCGCCAGATATTGCAAATAAGTAATGCATTATTCCTTATCATTTGCTTTATGTCTGTGAGATCATACATGATTGGTTAGCTTGTTTTCAATATTAGGCAAGCGATACAGAATGCAAGTCTAGCTTGTTGGAACTTCTGCTTTAATTAGTCCTTGCCTATGTTTCAAAAAAAAAAGTCCTTGCCAAAGAAAAGTGATAATTTCTTTTCGAGAAAAGAGAAAAAAAATTATAGATTATCCAGTTCGATCAATGTATCTACTAGTGGAAGGAGTATTCCTTTGGTGCCGACTGATCCTGGTTGTGCTAGCTAATGTTAATTCATAATTTAGTTTCGGTAAATGGGAAGACAATCATCTCTTCTTCTTCTTCTTCTTCCCATAAGTTGGAGAGCAGTATGGTACTGTCGATGGTTTAGTATCGATATTATGAATGAATGTTGAGGGCTCTCCTAGAAGGAAACCACACAGAAAAGGACACATGAATTTTATACAGGTTCAAGCCTTCTCTTGAGAGAATAATAACTATACTCCTGTGTTGTTGTATTGATTGTGTTTACAACAGGGAGAAAGTCACTAAAACTAGGGCTTAATGACTTCTATCTCTCGTCGTGCTTGTCGAATCCCTTGATCTTCTTCTCTTTATATAGCGCATAAAGGGGTGACAGTTGTCCACGTCAAGAGACACCTTGTCGTTTGATGCAATGCACACATTTAAGGATGGTTATTGTTATAGACATACCCCCCACGTCGTCTTGTTTTTATATCAGAGATAGATGTTTCATACGTGCAACTATCTCAAGAATAACGACACATATTAACTACTGCGTGTATTAAACACAACGCATAAATATTCCTAGTCGATTGGGCCTACATGTCTATAGCCTTTATCGATCATAGGGTGGTCATAGCTGACATGGTCGTAGTAATACTTAAGACCATGATGTGATCGTAGCAGGATTTACGATCAATAGGTGGTTGTAGAAGAACTTACGACCATAAGGTGATTGTATTAGGGCTTACGACTTGTAGGGTGGTTGTAGAATAGCTTACGACCACTAGGTGTGTATGATCTCCCTCATTGTTAATATTGAGGGGTACATTTGAATGTTGTATAAGCGATATTATTATCTATAATAATAAATATTACAGATAAATAACCTAATTAATTGAAGATTATTAGATCCTCATCATCTAGCCCCCAACTTCAAGTGAAAATGACTTACATGGAAAAGAGGTCGTAGGAACGTTGGTGAAGATTAAGTATCTTTGACCTGGTTTTTCTTTTGACATAAAATTGACTTGATCAAGGAAGATATTTTTACTTGAGTTGTAAAAAATACAACCTCTTTTCCTGAATAGACAAAAAAGGAATGCCAACCGTCTCTTGCAAACTCTGTCCGTTGGGAGCGGTTCCCGAAGAGATTTGCAGCTGTTAGCATCACACGATCTTTTACTCGGACCAACATCTATTAATATTCACCAGGGAGTAACTTAGGATTTTTATTTTCCCCATTTGCTTCAACCATTCCTGAGCTTTTGTTCTCTCCGCTGCCAACCAAGTTTGCAATTCTTCTCCAAATCCTCAAATCTAAACCAAATCTCCTCGAATTTGACTAAAACCCTTGAAGAAATGGTCGGAGTCGCGTCGAAGTGAGATAAATCGAAGATGAATGTTGTGAATATGACATCTCTAGTTATCGTGGAGAAGATTCTGAGGCACGCCCTGGTGAAGTGGACCAACGCTGAGGGGCAGCATTGGCCATCGGAGGAGGGAAGGATTCTCATCTTTCAAGCGTACTTTGAGTCTGACCTTCGACTGCCTTGTTACCCATTCCTATCGATTGTGCTCGAGCACTTCGGGGTGGAGTTGGTGAACTTGGTTCCCAACTCCATCACGATGCTGAGCGTATTCGTGTACCTGGGCGAGGCCTATCTGGGAATCACTCCAGATTTTTACATCTTTAGGTACTATTATGGAATAGGTAAGCACAGGTCGATTGACGACAATTTTGGTTTTCAACTCCACGACGGGATGTCGAGGGAGTATATCCTCATGTTCACTAGGTCGTCGTGGCCGGGATGGAGGAAGAAGTGGTTCTACTAAACCCTGACCAAAGACGACATTATCTATTTTGAAG
Organism: Hsuehochloa calcarea; assembly: GCA_036346395.1. Taxonomy (NCBI): domain Eukaryota; kingdom Viridiplantae; phylum Streptophyta; class Magnoliopsida; order Poales; family Poaceae; genus Hsuehochloa; species Hsuehochloa calcarea. The sequence continues at coordinate 57,218,575 of CM070598.1, forward strand.
GCAAGCCAGCAAAGAAGAAGAAGGCTTAGCACCCTTCATTCGAGCCATCAAGGAATTGAGAGAAGGAGAGCTAACCGGATGGCATGTGGTGAAGTTTTCATCACACGTCGTATTAGCTCTATGGAAAAAAGAGCACATTCCATGTTGGAGTACTCGGGGGTTAATGATCCAACCATGGACTACAAGGAAGATAATGCTATAATCGATATGCTTTTGTCAATTTGTGATTGGAGCACATCTATTAATCATATTCTTCTACTCGTAGAATTGCTAGAGAGAGAGAGAGAGAGGTTGATGCTCGGGTCAAGCTCATCTATGAGAAGGCCCCTGCAACCATAGAGGGAGCTCCTCAGATTCTGGCAGTCGTATCCAAAGAGGAGAGGATAAGACATCTAAAGGTAACCAATATTTGTATTGGTTTCATCTTTAGGGAGTAGTGTTTGTAGTTTCAACTACTTGTTGATTCTTGTTTTGCGACCTTTTGCAGCAAGTCGGGGTTTTAGATCCTCAGGATGTCCCTGAGATGGACTTGGGGTCTGCTGAGGAGGACTCTGAGGAGGACAGAGTGCCTCTGAGCAAGAGGCGTCGTCTTGTGAAGGCAGTCGACAAGAAGAAGAAGAAGGATGTCGGGGGTTCGAGCACAACTTCCCGATTGACCACTGCCATAGGTCATTTTTTTTGCCGATCTGACTGCTAAGGACATGCAGGATGTGATTGTGGACCTCAAGCACAAGGTGCCTAAGGCCAAGGTACCATTCTATTGCGATGATAAAGCATTCTTAGTTTCTTGTTCTCCTACTTTTGTCAAGCGACTCGAAAAGGAAAACTAGAAGAGTTGCATTTCTTTTGTGAAGGCTACTGCCGATTCAGCAGAGCCTGTGGTCGAAAGAAACGACAACCTACATGCGATCAAAGTTAGTTCCGACCACCCAGAAGAAGAGGTTGCACAAGAATCTCGACCACCCCTTGGTGTACGACCAGCTAAGGTTGTACAGGATGTGGCCATTCAAATTGGCGATGCAGGGAGCTTTCGAGAGGCTGAGACCGCAGAGCCAACGAGAGTGACCAAAGAGGAGGGAAAGAAAAATGAGAAGAAGATCAAGTGTTCTCTCGGAAAGGTTTCCTTCGGGTTTCAAGATCGTATCTAAGAAGCCTAGGTATGTAAAATTTAAAGAATAAATAATTGTACTTACTCTTTTATTTTACTTCTTAATGTACTAATATCTGTCTTGTTTCAGTTCCGCCTCTCCAGCTCCCGGGGATGCCCCTATGGAAAAAGAGGCCATTTTCAAGGCTACGATTGTGGGAATGCTAGTTTCCCCTCCGATAGTAGAGACATAAGCGACGGCTGTTGAATATTCAATGACTATCCCTGAGGTAGCAGGAGAAGAGACGCTCGCCATTGAGCCATCTACGCACACTGAGTTGGTCGAACCACCTGTGGTCGTGGAGGTAGAGACAAAGACGCTTGAAGACGAAGCAATGATTGTGATCGAGTCAACTGTAGAGGACATCAATGTTCGGACATGAGACTTATCATTGCAGTTGCCAAGAGTAGCTGATCCAATGGTCATGGAGAGTTCCAACCACTGTGCCGGAAAAGTGGTTGCGGAGGATGTTCCTCCAGGTCCCCAAGGTGGAGTCGTTTCTTTTGTCAACAATGAAGAAGAAGACTCTTTCGACCTCTTTCCCGGGTTGTTTGGATCACCGACCGTTGGATCCTCTTCATTTAGGTCCCATGATCGAGTCCCGCACCCTAAGGATATTCCCAACAGGGGACATATCTTTGATGATTATGTAAACTAGAGGATTCTGAGACGGATATTCCCAACAGGGGACAAAGTCGACGGATTCTGTAAACTAGAGGATTCTGAGACGGTGTATGCTCACTTTGCTCGATCAACAATCGATGTAAATGCTCAATACCAAACATTTATATATTTGGGTTTTTGTATTTATGCTTTTCCCCACTGTGTATTTCTTTGTTCAGAGAGCTCTCGAACAAGTTACCACTGTTGGTGAATACCACAGGCAGCTCGTGTTGCCGAGGAAGCAGAAGGCTAAACTCTGTAAACAAGCAGTGAGATGGTAAGACACTATTAACGAGTTGTTTTCGACTACCTGTTTAGTGCTCATATCACTTTTCCCTATAGGTTTAAAAGTGATGAAATGACCATAGCCGATGCACTTGATTATGTAAAAGCTAAGGTGCAAAGGCTAAAGATTGAAAAAGAAGTCTTGTTGAAGAATCTTCAGAAGGCAAATTATGTAGCTTATAAGCTGCAAAATAAAATAAATAGTAAGTTTTTCACTTGACATTGCTTATTTCTATAACTTGGTTTTCTTTTTCCAACTCTTTTTCTTGTTTAGAAAAAGAGGTCAATATGGGTAAGTTTCCCACTGAGGTCGATTCGAAGATCTTGGTGATCCACGAGCTTACTCGTATCTCCAAAGAAAAAGATAAGAGCATAAAAGAATAGGAAGTGCAGTGCATAAGAACACTACCTCCCACGATGATGAAATCAAAAAGCTTGACTCTCGCTTGGCAGATAATAATTCTTTACCTACGACCAGTTTTATTTACTGATCTTTGAGATGTGTTTTTTTTTCTAACTGATCGTGCTCTATTTTTAGAGCAAGCAGTTGAAATAAAACGACTTTAGGAAGCTTCGACCCGTTGTCAGGAGAAAATGAAGGATACAAAGATAAATCTTCAATACAATATTTCTCTTGTAAACAATGTGCTCGGTGGACTTGATGCTGAGATGGTCACTCCTCTTGAAGAAACCGTGGTCGGACATACGAACACCATTGGGCAACAAGTCGAGACACTACAGGAGTTGATAACTACTTTGAATAACAATCAAGCTGATTCAATAATACAAGCAGTCAAAGGCACATTAAGCTTGCAAAACTTAAGGCTCGTGACCGGAGTCTTAGCCTTCAACCAGTCGAAGTTGACTTCGACTGCCCTGAAGCAGAGGCAGCATGATTGATCGAAGAAGTGCAGCCAGTCGGCAAGAAGGTCGTAGAGGAGGTGCATATCGAATCTCCTTCATCAAAGTAGTTTGTAATAGGATTTCCTTTGTAAAAACAATTGCTTGTTTATGTATATAAAACTTCATTTCCTGTTATATATCTTTTCGAGTAGTTAGTAACTCACAAGACAAGATAAAAAAATAAGAATTGAAATTATAAGATAAAAAATGAATAGTTTAATTAGATAAACTAAATAAATAGTGGAAAAAGAGCTTGCTTAAAAAATTTGTTCGACCTTTGCTTGTGATCTTGATTTTTTTTTTGCACTGGTAGCAAGAGTTAGGAACATATCGACGCTAAGAATTTCCTTCTAGTGGTCAAGACCATGTGCAGAGAGAAAAGATTTCGACTAGGAGAGCACTCTTCCTCCAACCAGGTTAATCAAATTGAGTGTATCAAAAGTAGTCGAACAAACTATAAAAGCCCGACTCATTTAGAAATATTTACGTAAAATGAAGTAAAGAAATAAGTAAATGATCAAAAAGAGCTTGTTTTAAATTATTTCGACCACATTTTGTTGAACTTATTTCCCTTGTATTGGCAGCTAAAGTTAGGAACAGATCGACGCTACAAAGTTCCTTTTAGTGAGCAGGACCACGTGCGGAGACGAAAGACTTCGACTAGGTGTTGTTACATTCCTTCGACCAGTGTAACAAAAACCAAGTTTTGTAAAAAGGTGATCAAAAAAATATCGAAGCGTAGCTCAATGGATATTTTAAGATAATAAAGATTGAATAAAACATAAACTTTATTGAAAATGCAAGTGGTTACACATAGAATTTTTGCAACTGGTCGATATTCCATGAATTAGAAAGAACTCTACCATCTTCCATTGCTTGTCGTACTGAGCCTGGTCGCATGACTTCAACCACTGTGTAAGGACCTTCCCATTTAGGGGAAAGTTTGTTCCGATTAGACCGGAATTGAATCTTTTTCAATACCAAGTCACCTACAATAAGGCTGCAAGGTTGGACCTCATGATTGTAGTATTTGCATGGGGCTTGTTGGTAAACTACCGAACGGGTTAAGTCTTGGTTTCTCTTTTCTTCAAGTATATTGATGTCATCAGCTCGAAGTTGTTCTTGGCCAGAGTCGTTATAGGTTTCGACCTGTGGATATCATGGGGAGTCGCCTTTTCGGTCCAACAGGACCCTTGTTGACCGAATCTTTAGTTTAGGTAGAACCATAGCTTCAGCACAAAAAACTAAGAAAATTGGTGTTTCGCCTATAGTCCAACTAGCAGTAGTGCGAATTGCCCATATTACTAAGGGTAATTGTTTTCCCCAAGCCCCTGAGCGCTTTATAAGCTGGTAAAAAACTCGAGTTTTGATTCCCTACATAATTTGGTTATTTGCCCTATCGATTGCCCCATTGCTTTGTGGATAGGCGATAGAGGCATAACATAGCTTAGTACACAATTCTTCATAAAATTCTTGGAATTTTTGTGCTAAAAAATTGTGTACCATTATTTGTTATGATTCGACTTGGCACATCAAATCGAGTGATCATATTTTTCATAATAAATTTCTTGTATGCTTCTGTTGTTATCCTAGTCACAGGTTCGGCTTCAATCCATTTTTTGAATATATCAATAGCCACAAAAAGGAACTTGAAACCTTATGGAGCTTTTATGAACAGTTCTAGGATATCGATGTTGGAAATATGCCCTAGAGGCAATCATAGAGATGATGATATTTCATTGTGTTCACGATTTTGATAATTTGTTATCGTGTTCCTTGAATGAATCATTTGTTATAGATCAATAAGTATGTGACTTGTTGGTAGAACTCTTTAACTTATATGATGTCATTCTAAATGTATCCCTGGTCGAAGGTCACTGGTCGGAACACCAGTGACTCTATGACTAGCACATGTATTGATTGATGACCTTGTTTCACCGGTCATGTATATGGAGATATCGAATCAATAATGTGAGCACATGTTAGAGAACATGGTGTTGGATAGACCCATCATTGAGACACTATTGAGATTGTTATGAATCTTTGTGTCATTAGTTGGTCTCAAGTAATGATGATGTATAATCCTTAGATCTGAGATCAGCATGGTTTCCTACATGTGTAATAGCACTCTTAGGGGTTACCAAACGCTACTCCGTAACTGGGTAGTTATAAAGGTAGCTTTCGGGTATGCTATGAAGCATGCGGAGGAATGTGACTGATCGAGATGGGATTTGCCCCTCCTAACATAACAAGAGAGATGTCTCTGGGCCCCTCGTGGTGATCGGATAAAGAAAGTGCATGGCCATGCCACTAGTGGTCGAAGTGTCGACCACAAGATGTTATCCGACACTCGATCGAGAAAGTATTGAACAGTCCATGGATGACACATCATCTCACCTGGAGTTCAACCAGACATCGTGAGGCAAAGGGAGAATGCATGAGTAGGTTGCTTAGTTTGATCAGTTATAGACTAGTCGTATGGAGATACGTCTTTGGTCGTAGGCAGATCAAACGTAATCCTGAATGGTAAGAACACAGTCGTAAGGAGTTCTGAACTGGTGGTGACCAATTACAACACAGTCGTATAGAGATCTGAATCGGTCGTAAGTGATAAGGACCTGATCATAGATCATATTACATCAAGGTTCGTTCGATTTATTCTATGTGTCTTTGGGAATCGTTATGTGCTGCTAGGTACCGCTAACGACTAGTGACCGAAAAAGAGTTTCCGAGTTATAACCGATTACACATGAACCTGTGGGGTCGCACACTTAAAGGGTAAGGATCTATTTTGGATGGTGATCCAAATTCGTATAGGCCACGAGTTCCTAATGGGCCTCAGGTATGAGACCCATCATGGATGCCTATATAAAGAGGGGCGGTGGCATGGGGTAAAGGAGGACGAGGATGATCTTTGAAAGAACTCCTGGAACCCTAATAGCCACGCCTTCTTTACCATGCTGCCGGAGCTAGCACTCTAGTGCGTGGTGATCCTGCACCATACGTGTGGATACCTCGGAGGTGTTGTTGCGAAGCATCAGCACTTGGACGATCCGCGACTTGTGTTGATCACCGGAGTCAGAGAAGAAGTCGCGTGGTGGGTACGACCACTCGAAGAAGCAGATGCGCATCGAGCACGACTACTCGAAGAAGGAGACGCGTCGTGAGTACGACTACGACTGCATCAACTCGCTACAACGACTCTACTTCCGCTACGAGTCGACTCTCTGAACAGGTTCAAAATTTATCCATTCGGCGACAAAGTTTGCTAAGATATGGGATTTAATGGTCGTTCAGGACACGAAATGGAGGTCGAAATCCACATGTTCAACCGATCACTTTGTCATGCGCCCCGCTGCTTCCCTGTTCTAGAGGACCTCTCCTAAGAGAAACTCAGACGACACAATTAACTTGTGCGACTGGAAATAATACCTCAGTTTCCTCGAAGATATGAGGAGGGCTATATAAGTTTTTAGACCTGAGGGTAATGCTCCTTAGGCCCATGTAAAACTTCACTGACGTAGTAAACTATTTGTTGAATGTTATCACATTCAACAATCAATACTGTGTTTAATGCATGTGACGTAGTAGCTAGATACATTAAGAGTGTTTCTTTTGATTTAGGAGAAACCTAAACATGAGTACTTGTAAGATATCTCTTGACAACCTCGAAGGCTTTGTTTGCCTCCTGTGGCCACTCGAAACCCTCGTATTTTCTCAGAAGTTTAAAGAAAGGAAGTCATTTTTCTCCCAGTCGTGCGATAATATGACTTAAAACAGCCATGCATCCTCTGAGTTTTTGAACTTCTTTCTTTGTGGTCGGAGGGTGCATTTGTTCAATGACCCTTATCTATCAGGGTTTCCTTCGATTCCTTGCGCAGAGATAAGGAACCCAAGCAACTTTCTTGAAGAGACACCGAACACACACTTCTCATTATTGAGTTTCCATTGATATTTTCTGAGGTTATCGAATGTTTCCTGCAGATCAGAAATAGGATTAAGACATTGTATGCTTTTTATGACCAGGTCATCAACATAGGTATTTCACAACTAGCAGTGGAATCAACTAACTAATCAATACGAGGAAGGGGAAAATCATCCTTTGGACAAGCTTTATCAGGAAGGGGAAAATCATCTAAACACATACGCCATTTACCATTAGACTTCCTAACTATTACAAGGTTAGCCAATCGCTCTAGGTGGTGGACCTCTTTTATAAAACATGCCTTAAAGTAACATGTCCAATTCTGATATAATAACATCACGTTAATCAGGTACAAATCTTCATAATTTTTATTTTACGGGCTTCTTGTCAGGCCGTAAATCTAGCCTATGCTCGATCACCTCCCTAGGGACTTCGGGCATGTTGGATGCTTACCATGCGAAGACATATGCGTTTGCTCGAAAGAAAGTGATGAGGGCATCTTCCTATGTGGGGTCAAGAGCGACTCTAATGCGAACGGTCTTTGAAGGCTCCTCTGAATTAAGTGGAACTTCTTTGACTTTGTCGTTCGGCGTTGGGGCAATTTTAGACTTCCACTGCTTGGTCGAAGGTTGCACTTGTTGCGGATATGCCCTAGAGACAGTCATAGAGATGATTGTATTGCGTCTATATTCATGAGTTATAGAATAAATGTTATTATGTTCATTGAATGAATTATCATTGATAAAGATTAACAAGTATGTGACTTGTTGGTGAAGCTCTTTAGATTATATGATATCATTCTAAATGTATCCCTGGTTGGATGCCACTGGTCGGAACACTAGTGACTTATCGACTAGCAAATGTATTGATTGATGACCAAGTTTCATCGGTCGTGTATATGGGGATATCAATTAATAATGTGAGCACATGTTAGAGAACATAGTGTTGGATTGACCCATCTTGATACACTGTTGAGATTGTTATGATTTTGTATGTCATCAGTTGGTCTCAAGCAATGATGGTGTATAATCCTTAGACCTGAGATCAACATGGTACTCTTAGGGGCTGCCAAATGCTACTTCGTAACTGGGTAGTTATAAAGGTAGCTTTCGGTTATGCTATGAAACATGCGGAGGAATGTGACTAGTCGGATATGGGATTTGTCCCCCTTAACATAACAGGAGCGATATCTTTTGGCCCTTCAATGTGGTCGGATAAAGAAAGTGCATGGCCATGCCGCTAATGGTCGAAGATTCAACCACATGAATTTATTCGATACTTGATAGAGAAAGTATTGAACATTCCATGGATGACAAATTATCTCACATAGAGTTCAATCAGATATCGTGGGGGCAAAGGGAGAATACACGAGCAGGTCGCTCAGTTAGACCAAATACAGATTAGTCCTATGGAGATACAAGCTGGTCATAGACTGGTCGAACATAATTACTAAGTGGCCGTAAACTAGTCGTAAAGAGTTATAAACTAGTATTGACTAAATATGAACCGGTTGTATAGAGATACGAGCTGGTCATAAGTGATAAGGACCTGGTCGCAGATCATGTTGCATTAAGGTGAGTCTGATATAATTTATGTGTATTCAGGAATCGTTACGTCCTGCTAAGAACCGCTAACGAATCGTGGTCGAAAATGTGTTTTCGAGTCACAACCGTTTACGCATGAACCTACCGGGTCACACAATTAACGGGTTGGAATAAATGTGCTCGAATAGGATCCGTTATGGGCACTATATAAGGAGATCCATGAGACTGTTGGGATACACGAGAGACAGACGTGACGTGAGTTGCTCCACCGAAACCCTAGCCGTCATCTTCTCAAGAGCACTATTGTGCGAGTTGGTGCTAGCACACCGGCGTACGGTGTTCATTCTCTGGACGTGTGGATACCGTAGAGGTGCTACTGTAGTTGTTGTTGCACTGAAAGGACTATCCACGACTTCGCAAGTGATGTGATTGGTTGCTGGACAAGACGATTGGTGACAAGGACATTAGATGATCGACTACAACCACTTTATCGACGCGCTCTACGTTGGATCCGGCTGCTCCAACTCTTCTTCCGCTGCACTGCGTGTCTGGTGGTAATGATCTATGATCTCTTGCTTGCATGTTATCCTGATTTATGTATTAGAATTTTTGAATTGCCAGCTAGTGTAGCCTACCCGTATCCCTTCAGCGCTTTGCTTGCTTCTCGAGTTGGTATTCGGCCAAAAATCTCGAAAGATTTATAGTTGCATGTAAGCGTCATCTTTTTATCTCAGTGGAGTGTGATTACTCTTTTGGGTCCTGGCATATTAAGACATTAATAACCATAATGAGCAGTCATTAGGAATTGTGCGAGAGTTGGTCGACCAAAAATAGCATTATATGCCATGTCAAAATTGACTATATCAAAAGAGATTTTCTCTGTCCTGAAATTGTTTGGTGACCCAAACGTAACAGGAAGGCACACTTAACTAATAGGCTAGGTCGAACACCTCGGCACGATCCCATGAAGTGAGTACCGTACTGGTTTGATCTTTGTCTTGAGAACTTGCATTTCGTCCAGGGCACTTTTAAAGAGTATGTTTAATGAATTTTCACGATCAACTAACATGCTATTGACTCAACATTTGTTGATGGTGGGCTTGACCATGATCGAAAAATGACCAGGTCTAGTAGAAGGGATTGCATGGTCACCTTTTTCAAAGCAGATTGTGATATCTGACCACTTTGGTACTTTATTGACAAGAGGAGGATCGATAGAATTTACCTCACGTTCGACAGATTTGAGGTGTCGTTTCGACTCATATGCTGAAGATCCCCTGTAGATGTGATAGATATTGTGTTCTAGTTCTTGAAACAACATATCCTCTGTAACATCCCAAAAATCACATCTTGGGAAGGCATAACAGAAATAATTTTGAAAATAATTTTTAGAATATTTTATATGAGAGACCAACCATGCATGATCTTGGAGTTCTTTTATAAAGCAAATACTAAAATTCATAAAAAATAAGAACTTGTAAGAAATTTTAAGGATAACAGAATGAAAATAAGTGAGAAAATAATTTTTGGCATGTTTTATTAGGGAAAAAAATTATTGAGCATCTTTTGAGAAAATTTCATTTAAAGCACCAATGTATTTCTTGAAAATAGTAGCTTGTGCGAATTTGTGAGAAAATCACATAATATATTAAATCCTGAGAAATTTAGACAAGAAATTATAAGGGGTCAGAAGTCATCACAAAAATGTTCATAAATTTTTGAGATATATTTCTATGTTGAAAAATTTCCTCAAGCCCTAAGCCTTTTCTTTTCAAAATCCAGAACTAATCTCTCTCCCCTCTCGCTGACGTGTGGGGCCCACATGTCAGAACCTTTCTTCCACCTCTTGCTGCCATCCCTTGCACCCTGTAGCCTCGCCAAGACTTCACCCATGCCACTGCTGTCGTCATCTTCGCGCGCCCTCGGGAGGAGACCGCGATCGCCCAATCTCACCTTCCTCGCCCACCGTTTCTCTCCGCCTAGGTCTCATTACCACGAGAGAAAAATGTGAGAAACCGAGCTGGCTGCATCATTCTTGTCACCATTCTCGTCTTCGTCTCACTACTTGAAGCTACCTCCTCTGTGTCAAAACACTTCCTTTTCACTGCCATTTCCATTTCTCTTTTGCTCGGTAAGTTTCATCCACTAACTCGCCTGGAACACTTCGTTGTCCCGAGCTCTAGTGCACGCACTCCGCCAATGCACAACCATGTCCCGACAAGCCAAGCCTTCAACGTGCGTGTCATCTTGTGCCATTTGGCTCACTCGATCGTATCCTCACTTCCCCGCTCTTCGATTGCAGTGTAGCGCTGCAATTGGACCTTCTTCCTCGCCTCCAACGCCAAGGTAGTCGCGAAGGATCTCCAAGCTCGGTGAGTCCCTGTCGACCTCGTGCCCAGTTTGAGCTTCGCCTCATCTAACTGTACCTCCTCGCACCACCCATTTCTGCTATCCTTGCCCCCACGGAGCTGCCACCGTGAGCCTCCCTGTCTCCGCCGCTGCTGTCGACGCCAACGCCTCTCCGGCGAGCCCTTGACCTCGCTGAGGCAGTTTTCTCCATCTATGACCCCATGAAGCTATGCATGCGCTTCATTTTAGTTGATTTCAACCAGGGCGGTTCGTCATCGTCAAGCTTGTCACCAACTGTAATACTATGTTTAATTCTAAGGAAGAAATTGTTCAAAAAGAGAAAATAGAATTAAGAAATAGGGGATTTCCGTAGTTGTTAGCCAACCTGGGCCTGGGCCTTCAGCCAGGAGGCCCATGAGGAGCTGGCCAAGGGGAAACCCTAGCGCCTTTTCCCCCAAACCACCATCCCTCCTCTCTCCCCCACCCAAGCTGCCACCCCTTCTTCCCCATCTGGCCGCCACCCCCCTCTCCTCCCTTGTGCTTCCTCCCAGTCCCGCACCTCCCCTTGCAGGCCATGCTGTCCATCTCCATCCATTGGTGGTGTCCCCTCCATTGATGCCGGCCAAAGGAAGGAGGAATAAGCCATATGTGCTGCCAGCCATGGTAGAAGAGAAGAGAGAGAGAGAGAGAGAGAGAGAGAGAGAAGAAGAGGAGAGGAGTACCTCATGGGGATCTCAGCGGCACGCGTCTTCAAGGGGTAACGATCTACTCCCTGCTGTTTGGATCATGTTAGATTTGTAATTGCTGTCGATTAGAGAATTGTTGAACTGATGTGATTGGAATCAGAACTCTATTCCCTGTTTGTACATCAGTTTTCATGTAGTTAAAAGCCGGATTGGAGGTTAGGGTCCTCTAGATATTTGTGGGGTTTGTTCTCAGCTTTCTGTAGAGTCTGAGATCACCCAATTCGGATTTGTAGTTTGGGAGATACGTTAGTTTCTTTACTAATGTCCAGAAATCCTAACAAGATTACAACAACCGTCTTGTTTAATAGATAAGGTTTAGTTAATTGCCGATTCAAGGGGGGTATCCCAACACAACTTTCGTAGGAAATTTTATTTTCTTTCCAGATTGATAAAGATCATGAATGTTGGTTTAGTAATTTGAAAGATATGGATTTTTCTTATACTACTGTTCCTTCAGACTATCAGATTCTGACTTCAAGTTTTCAACTCATGTTAATGGCCGAATTAGAGAATCTCACAAACTAAGTTATTGTAGATAATTTCGTTATCTTTCCATAGAGTCTTAGAACATTGAATTTGGATTTACCAAAGAAAAGTTACGAAATTCACAAGTTAGTAGTACCGAAGATGATAGAACGGACTTTGGGATTAAGAACAAATGCTTAGTTGGGATAATTTGATCTTTAGGTCACCTGAGAAGTTGTTGCTATGCCTGTGTAGATTCTATAAAAATTGTATTAATGAATTTGGGAGTTTTTACTCAAAAGTTATTGATTTTTCTTTGATAGTTTTCTGTTTGGACAAATTGAGATTTGAGAGTGTATCGGATAAGTCTCGGGTTGCGATTAAGAACGATTTATTTCATTTTGTTCCATTGCTATGCTGTGTACTTTGAATGATATATTTAATATACTTTGTGGTTGCCAGGTGGTGATGAGCACAAAGTCAATGCATGTGGGACCGGCTAAAAAGATAAATGGAAATCTAATTTTATACATGCTTAGTGAATGAGTCACTGACACGTAGGCCCCGCCGGTAAGATAAATGAAAAAATCTGAAGAAAATAGAAAAAAATGCTTTTAGTTCTAAGGAGAATACGCTTTCTCTGTTGGAAAATGTAAACCTCGGGAAGTACGCTTTTGACGTCACCCTTTCTATTTTACGGAATTTTCAAAGTGAACCAAATTGAAACGTTAATAACTTTTGCATACGAACTCCAAATGAGATTATTCTTTTTTTATAAATTCATATGAAATCATGCTCTACCTGAATATGCAAAAATATTTCGGTTTGGTTTCTAATGAAATTATTTTTCCTTATTTAATTTGCTTCTGACTCTTTTGAATATACATTGATTATTTGAACGATTTTCACGACGATCCTTCGCTATCATATTTAGAGCAACCAGAGCAAGGCAAGCACCCCTTTTGATCATGTTGATCCTACTATTTAAATTATTGTAGTTCCTTTCGAAAAATATGTTGTAGCCATTAGGATATGGTTTAGGCAATAGATAATGTCAATGTGGGAGTTTTAAGTGTGAACATCACACAGATTCTTAATAGAGTGATAGACTTTTCTTAAACTTTGTAAAAGGACAATATGATAAACATGGGTTTTTGAGATTTTGAAAAGAATGAACAGAGGGGCGTACCTATGTTATTTTGAATAAAAATGAAAAATGAAAAACCTAGATTTCGATGCGGGCGAGTTATATTATATTCTGAGAAGTGTGAGAGAGTAGTCTCAGCAGTAGATAGGGAGAGATCCTTGCCCGGGTCAATTAAGGACAAAACACCAGTAAGTCCTATATAAACCTAAGCGTACAACCACATGTGGTGGTATGGGATGACATTAGCTAATTAAGTTATTGAAAACTAGCCTGGCACGTTGGTAGACTGTAGTAGTGAGAACATGGCTGGTATAGACATGTTCGAAGGGGCTCACTTCACCATGGTGTTGAGCACAAAGCTTACTGACACAACGATGAATGCTACACTGAGATGGGGGTGTACTCGAGTGAAGTGAGGGTGTTCATTCACCGGGCTAGTGCAAAGTTAAGACTAGATGATGTAAAGGGTTCGACACATGCCCTAGACTGCTTACCAAAGGTAGTGAGCGGTGGTATCGACAGATGCCAAATAAGCTAGAGAATTTGTGTGCTGTGGGTAAAGTTGTAGACCTCTGCAGAGTGTAAAATTTATTTAAATATCCATGCTTGTGGTCATGAGTGTGCTAAGTACAGTCTTAATGGGTGTAGTCTTGGTTTTCACAAAAATGTTTATTGTCGAAAAAATGAGGGAATGATTTGTTGATTTACATTTGAGTTGAATACTATGTCTATGGCTGAAAGTTAAAAGTTGCTCGCAGTTGAGGAGGGTTGCGAGTTGTGGTTTATTTAATTATGTACTTATTGTCTTTTACCTATTTGACCGCACTTAAAATTTTCGTTGCAAAATACTACATATTGATATTGTAAATAAAATCTACTTAATGATGAAAACAACTTGTAGCATAGAGCCTCATCTTTTGTTAGCTTTGCATTTATATAAAATTTGCAATACACTACAAGTCTTTCTGATTACACATTGTACTCAATCTTGCTTAAACTATTATTCAGAGTATGAGGACGAGCCTACGTTAGACGATATTTTCTTCGCACCCCGAACCAGTGGGTTTGGTGATGGGCCTTGTTAGGAGTTGTCGCTAGTCAGTTGCTTGAGGGATTGGATAGGCATGCCGCTGGAATTTGGCATTATTATTACCTTTTGCTTCCGCTGTTATATTTGTTAACTCTGACACTTAAGCTTTTATTTGGCCGGTTGGCCATTGTAATGTAAATAATGTAATCGCTTAAGTTATGTACCATTTTTGTTTTACTTATGTACATATGAATGTATGGATGTGATATCAATATTGGAGCTGTGTGTACTAGTTATTGATCTTGGGACTAGTACGGTACACACACACGAGGGCTTCGAGTATTTAAAGCTCGGGGTCTGACATCCTCTTCATCATCCGAATGTTTTCAATCACTCATTTATCCCACCTCTTTAAGTGTAGGAAACAGTACCTTGTCGGAGTAGTAGTCCTCGAGTTTCTGTTGAAAAACTCGGTAGTTGCGAAGGTCATGTCCTTTTTTGTGAAAAGGAGACCACCTAGGTTTGTCATTCTTCCGTTCGAGGTGTTTACCTTTGCACCGATCGGAGTATGGTTTGGAGCTCCGAGGCTCCTTATCGCTCATGGCTAAGACCTCCTTAGAGCTTTTGATTTGAGATTTTTGGCCTTTAGTTTTGCTCTTGGATTTCCCAGCATTTTTATCTTTCTTCTTGTTACCTTCGCTCACTCCTCGTGTGTCCTTATCGTCACGATCATTCATGCGATTTCACTCGACCGCTTCTGCTGCAGTTGCATAATTATCTGCCATTTCAAAGAGCTCGACAACAGTGGCCGAAGGATTTAGAGCGATATCCTCTAAGATCCTTTGATTACAGACTCCCTGCTTGAATGCCCTGATGACAGAAGAGTCAGAAAATTTAGGTATTGAATTGTGAACTTGACTGAAACAAATGCTAAATTGGCATAGGGTCTCGTGAGCATCTTGTCGCATTCTATGCAGGTTGTCTTCCTTTCCAGGGCGGTTGTAAGTTCCCTGGAAGTTGGCTAACAGTAGGTCACAGAGGTGGTGACACGAATATATCAACTCTTGTGGTTGATTTAATGGCCACGATCGAGCAGATCCTTCAAGTACAGTAGGAAGGTAGTTGGCCATGACATACTCTCCTCCTCATGCTGCTTGAACTGCGGTGGTATATATTTGAAGAAACTCGATGGAATTTTGCGACCCATCAAACTTTTCCAAGTTCACTAGTCGGAACCGGGGCGGCCAGCGAACTTCTCGAAGGTCAGGCAAAAATGCCAGACATGTAGTAATGATACCATAACGCCTTCTTTGGGGGAAAGAAGGGTTAACATCGTTAGGCGATCGTACTCGATGACATCTAGTGGCAAATGGACCTGACATATCATAGACCTCGGTCCTACGAGGGTAATACTCATCGTGCTCCATCTGCTAGTGTAGATTTTCTGGAAGAAGTGGTGAACGACCACATACCCTAGGAGTTTGTCGATCACGAGTCATTCATAGAACTCTTCTCTGACTAGCGTTGTGGTAGGGGGATTAACCAGATCTGTGGTCCTGTCGTTCTCCACGAGGAGAGTTGTTCGAATGACCGACATTTGATGGAGTTGTCAAGGTACGACTTCCACGACGGTGTTGTCGATTCCACTCGAGCCTGACCATTGTGTCCCGAAGTCTTCGTGCGGTCTCTTGGGCAAACAGGTCGTAGCTTAGCGCTTGTCCAAGCTCTTGAGTTGGTTTTTCAATTAGGTCATTGATTCGTTGAAGTTCTTGAGCTTCCTCTGACTGGTATTGGGTGCGCCTAGGTAAGGATATATGGGTAGCAATTCTTCTTCTCTTGGCGGTTCCAGGATCATCGATATCTGAGTCAGTCGGAGCCTGTCTCAGTGGAGAGCGATCACTTCTAGGATTTCGGCCACGCTCATGAATGTGGAGATCCTGGTCGTCACCGGAGGTGTTCTTGCCATCACCATGAAAGCCCAAAGCGAGTGCACGATGAGAAACAACCCCAGTCTTGCCTCTGTTGGGGAACGCGGCAAGGCTACGATAGCACAAACAAAAATTACCGCGCAACCAAGGAACCGCCGCTAGAAATAGATCACGAGATTACCGCTAGACGCGCCGACTCGTAGCAGAAGTAGAGTCGTCGTAGCGAGTAGATGCAGTCATAGTCGTACTTACGACACGTCTCCTTCTTCGAGTGGTCGTACTCGCCGCGCGTCTGCTCCTCCGAGTGGTCATACTCACCATGTGACTTCTCCTCCGACTCCGGTGATCGTCACGAGTTGCGGATCATCCTAGTGCTGATGCTTCGCAACAACACCTCCGAGATATCCACACGTACGGGGCAGGATCACCACGCGCTGGAGTGCTAGCACCGGCAGCGTGGTTGAGAAGGCGTGACAATTAGGGTTTCAAGAGTTCTTCCAAAGATCATCCTCTACCCTCACCCTATGCCACCGCCCCTCTTTATATAGGCATTTATGATGGGCCTCGAACTTGAGGCCCATTAGGAACTCGTGGCCTATACGAATTCGGATCACCATCCAAAACAAATCCTAGCCCTTTAAGTGTGCGACTCCATAGGTTCATGTGTAACCGGTTATGACTCAGAAACTCTTTTCTGACCACTAGTCGTTAGCGGTACCTAGCAGCACAAAACGATTCCCAAAGACACATAGAATATATCGGACGAACCTTGATGTAATATGATTTATGATCAGATCCTCATCACTAATGATTAGTTTGTATCTCCATATGACCATATCGTATTTGGTCCCTACCAGTTCGTAACTTCTTACGACCAGGTTCTTACCATTATGTGATTACGTTCGACCAGTCTACGACTAGCATGTATCTCCATACGATTGGTCCGTAGCTGATCGAACTAAGCGACCTACTCATGCATTCTCCCTTTGCCTCACGATGTTTGGTTGAACTCCAGGTGAGATGATGTGTCATCCATGGACTGTTCAATACTTTCTCGATCGAGTGTCGGATAACTTCATGTGGTCGACACTTCAACCACTAGTGGCATGTCCATGCACTTTCTTTATCTGATCACCATGAGGGGCCCAGAGATATCTCTCCTGTTATGTTAGGAGGGGCAAATCCCATCTCGACCAGTCACATCCCTCCGCATGTTTCATAACATACTCGAAAGTTACCTTTATAACTAACCAGTTACGAGTAGCGTTTGACAACCCCAAAGAGTGCTATTACACATGTAGGGAACCATGCTGATCTGAGGTCTAAGGATTATACATCATCATTACTTGAGACCAACTAATGACACAAAGATTCCTAACAATCTCAATAGTGTCTCAATGATGGGTCTATCCAGCCCTATATTCTCTAACATGAGCTCACATTATTGATTCGATATCCCTATATCCATGACCGGTGAAACAAGGTCATCAATCAATACATGTGCTAGTCATAGAGTCACCGTGTTCCACCAAAGTGACCTCCACTGTGGATACATTTAGAATGACATCATATAAGTTAAAGAGTTTCACCAACAAGTCACATACTTATTGATCTATAAAAAATGATTCATTCAAGGAACACGATAACATATTATCAAAATCATGAACATAATAAAATATCATCATCTCTATGATTGCCTCTAGTGCATATTTCCAAAAGCCTCTTGGAGAGAGATTTGGATATGAGGAGAGGACAAAGACCTCCTGGGTGCTACTATCCCCACTCGTAGCTGAGTCCTCCTGACTCGAGAAGTAGTAAGGATAATACCATGCGACTTGGATCAATCCCATCCAGGAAAGGAAATTTTGGGTTATAGTCGTCTCCAGTTGAAGGTGAATCCTACGGGGGTATCACTACTACAGAAAAGGTCATTACAGGCGGTTCAAAAATGTCATCATAGACGGTTTCATGAGCCGTCTTAGTTTATGAGCCAGTAATGACATGAGGTCATCATAGACGGTTTTCGAATCGTCTGTGATGCAGACTATCACAGACGTTTGTTAACTCAAAACCTTCTGTGATAGTTGACTATCACAGACGGTTTGTAGATTAAACTGTCTGTGAAAGATGATGTATCACAGACGGATTGTAGATGAAACCATCTATGAGAGCTGATGTATCATAGATGGTTTGTCCGTAGGAACCATTTGTGATATTCTTTTTTATTGCTAAATCCATTTCTATTTATTGGTTAGCCTTAGGAAATGCTAGCCATGCACTCTGAAATAAGCTGAAACAACACAACAAGTACATGTATACATCCAATTCACTATCATTTCAGAAACAAGCACATCCAATTCACATTCATTTCAGAGATAAAGCATATCCAAGTCACAAATCAATTAACTAAAATTAACCATTCATGTATATTTACACAAATATACCATTAAATTCAATCTATATTGTGGAACTTCCCATTTGGATTTATGACCTCACGATTCAAGAATGACGCAAACTGTCCTCGAATGTTTATGAGCTGGTCTTTTTTTCAATGCAGTTGTATCGATGCTCACAACCTGTTGCTAGGAAAATTAAATTCGAGCATTGAAGGACCGAAATGGCAACAGAGGGGGGGTGAATGGTGCCTTAAAAATTAAGAACTCCCCTTTACTGTATTTAAAACAAACCTACAAAGCCCTCTGGAAATATCAAGAAGAGTAAAGCAAAATCAGAGAACTAAAACAAGCTTCAGTCTGTTCTGTCAAAAATCGGAAGCTCCGATTCTACCTAGCGGTAGTTCCGGGTTCAGTGCGGAAGTTCCGCTCACGGTAGTTCCGCCGTGGACAATCGGAAGTTCCGATTGTCCTGACCGAAGAACAGTGCGCTCGGGTTTTTCCCAAAAATCCGAAATACAAAATCTTGAATGCTCTTCTCAGGTCAAGTTTCACAGGACATCATCCTAAACAACATCTTGACCTCATGGAGAAGAATCGCAAACAAAGATTCATTAAACAAAGCAAAATCGGATTTCTTGAAGAAGGGGCAAGAAAGACCAAAAACCACAATAGACAAGATTCTCAGATTCTTAGCTCATGAAAGTTTGAGGATATATTAGCAATAGCAATACGACTCTAGATATCAAGTTTCATGCCATCTTATAAGAGGAATCAAAAGATACACCAAAAACCCTAGCTATTCAAGAGAGGAACAGAGAGACGAAGAGAGGCATAAGCAAGTAATCAAAACCTCAGAGTTTCATTGATAGAAATCAAACGATTACAGAGGGAAACACAGAGGAATGATTACACAAGATTTCAGTTCATCCTCTCCAACTCAACAAACTCTCAAAAAGCAAAACAAACCCTTTTGCTAAAGCTAACCCTAATTTTCTCTCTCAAAGTCTAACCCTAACACCAGAGGTTCACCTCTATTTATAGCCCTTGGCTAATGGGCCTCCAACCCATTAAGCCCGCTACACCCGAACGGAACCGCCTCCACTTGTGCCGCTTTGCGAAAAGACCGTTTCGCCCCTTGCGCACCTTCTCCGAAGCCTCCGTGCGCCTTTGCTGTCCTTGACTCGCAACCACCTCAAGATTCACGCCGTCTTCGACACATCCCGACCGTTCTGACCTCAACGCCGCCTGCGCCTAGTCCGATCACCTCGTGTCTCGCCACGACTTCGTCTCGATGTCCTGCAGTCAACACAGACAAAAACACATCACATAACATTGCACAATATCATAGCATCAATATTTGTACAAGACTCAAACTCATACAAACTCAAAATCACAAACTTTCCTTCTCTGCACAGTTCTGAACACAATCGGAAGTTCCGCACTTACCATTGCGGAAGTTCCGATTTCCGGAACATCCGCACTTGTCAGGATTATCGGAAGTTCCGCGCTTACCATTGCGGAACTTCCGATTATCGGAACGTCCGCACTCCCAGATTTTCAATTCCGATTTTCGTCTCAGAGGAAAACTCACGTCAGTATTATCGGACAAACCGCGACCCCAGGTGCGAAAGTTCCGATTACTTCAACCGAACACAATTCCCAGATTAATCGAAAGTTCCTTTTTCCAAAGCCGGTAGTTCCGATTATCGGAACTTCCGCTACAAACACAGCGGTAGTTCCGATTATCCTGATTCAGCACAGAAACAGTACAAACAGAGAGACTCAACTCTCAACCTATTCAACAAGTTGTCAAATACTCATCACTCACAATGGAGGACCTCTCACATGGTCTCTCAATCTCCCCCTTGATGAGTATATTGACAAACACGAAAAAGCATATAGAAGAGTTTGTGATAGAAGGCAAACATGGTCTAATCTAGAAATCAAGAAGGTTCAAAACCATGTTTGTCAAAGATGAAAGATTTGAGCTTTAAATGAAAGAGCAAATTGTTCTGCAAAGCTCTCCAGAAGACTTTTTCTCTCCAAACCAACTTCTCCCCCTTTTGGCAATAAACACATCAAGAAGTTGTAAAGAGAGGAAATGACTATATGATATTCATTTTTAGGCATTAGGAGCCATGTAGATTATCCAAAATGACTATTAGAGTATTACACCAAGCCATAACACAAGAGAATGCTATCAAGATCATGACAATTGATGTATAGAAAAGCTAAGACAAAAAATCCATAATCTGATTAATGATCCAATTCTTTAGCAAGTCAAATAAACCAAGATTGAAGTCTAGCTAAAGGTATCCAAGGATGATACAAGCCATGTCAAATAATCTAAGTTGAACCAAGAAGACTCATATTGAATAGCTTTAGAGTGCTACCATTGAAGAAGGACTCATTTTATCCGAACTTGGTCTTTTTAATGATAAGCAATTTTAGCACATTTTTCTTTTTCTGAAAGCTCTTTATGGTTTTATCTCAGTAAAGCAAGATCTGGACTAGGTGCCATCCACAACTGCCTCCTAAGCTTCAACCAATTTTTTCAAATCTTAACTATGTGCTAGATCCAAAGCCTTATGCGACCACTCCAAGCAACAGACTTAAGGAGGTGATCTTAGGTCATCCAAGGCTCCCCCTGAGTTCATGCCTAGTGCAATGGCAAGCCATCTCATGAGAAAGATTTGGTGAGATCAGTTTTTTCGCACAAAAGAGATCATTTTTGCTTTTGAAGTTTTTAGACCAATGATTAAAGATAAGTCATGTTTCTTAACAAACTGACATAGCTTACTCAAAAGTTCAAAAGAGATTCAAGACTAAACTCAGCCTACTTGACATGGCGAGAATCATAAAAGGATAACTTCAACCAGACTAGTCTCAAGAGCTATCATGACAAGATTTTAATTCAAGTTTAGCATTTTTTAAACACTTTAGCATGGCAAAGACTAAACTACACATAAAAAGTCATGATAAATCTAGCAGTTTAGCATAAATCATGGCAAGATGTAAAACAGTGAAAACAGATCATAAGGGATAATAGACAAGGCTCCATATGATTATATTACAATGCAAGATGAAATGCAGAAAAAACCAGATTCCCTTCAGAATGGGATGCACTCTTTTAACTCAGGTTGAGTTATGACAAATTTAAGAACTAGAAAACCAAGATAAACTCCCCCTGAACCAAAGGAACAAAAACGAGAATCTGATAAGAGAAACAGAAAAGGCAGTCCTTAGAGCATAGAAAAGATATAGATAATACTATCGCTCAAACAGGTTCTTATCCACCCCATATGATTCTAGGACTATCAGCTGATCAACTCACACACTAAGGAGCAAACAATGTCCCTGTCTACCCAAGGGTGGCCCGACCCTTGCTAGAACCTATAAGAAGTGAGTAAGCTCTACTTAGAGAGAGAAGAGACAGCTAATAAGCAGCATCCTACAAGCACAAGATAAGAATTAGCAGTCAAAGCAACTTGGCAAGAGAACCACTCTAACCTATGCTGGAAGGACTTAGACCCAAATCACTCAAAAGAAATGCAACAAGACATGAGTAAGCATAATATAATACAGTAGAAAAACACAAGCTCCCCCTCACAACAGTCTGTAAGGACAAATCACCCCAAGCTCTCCACGCAGAGCTGAAAATCGAGAGCTGTCCAGAGGCTTGGTGAAGATATCAGCCAACTGATGCTCACTCTCCACAAACTGGAGCACAATGTCACCCTTCTCTACATGGTCTCGAAGAAAGTGATATCTGATATCAATATGCTTGGTCCGAGAATGTTGCACTGGGTTCTTGGCAATGCAAATTACAGACGTGTTATCACAAAAGAGTGGAACACAGTCTATCACTAACCCAAAGTCCTGCAGGGTCGAGACCATCCAAAGCACTTGGCTACAGCAACTGGCTGCAGCAACGTACTCGGCCTCTGCAGTGGACTGTGCAACACCGGACTGCTTCCTTGACGACCAGGAGACAAGAGAAGTGCCAATGAATTGGCAAGTGCCAGAGGTGCTCTTCCTATCTATCCTACAAACCGTAAAATCAGACGGAGAAGGCTCTAAGAGATAGACAAGAGGAGGAAGAGTACCAGATACCATAGTCAATGGTAGCTCGAAGGTATCGAAAGATGCGCTTCACCGCCTGACGGTGAGATACGTGAGGAGAAGCCTGAAACCGAGCGCAAAGACACAGAGAAGTGTATGTCTGGTCTCGAGGCTGTGAGGTACAAGAGAGAGCCAATCATGCTCCTAAACTCCTTTTGGTCAACAGGTTCACCGTCTTCATCTGGATCAAGAGCAGCTGTAGATGCCATCGGAGTTGATACTGGCTTTCCATCATTCATGTCGAAGCGCTTCAGGAGGTCTTGAGTGTACTTGCCTTGATGAAGAAATGTACCTTCCCGAGTCTGTTTGATTTGGAAGCCAAGGAAGAAGCTCAACTCGCCCATCATGCTCATCTCAAATTCCGAGCTCATAACATCGTAAAACCGAGACACGAGTATGTGAGGAGTCGCTAAAGATGATGTCGCCCACATAGATCCGGACGAGCAAAAGATCGCTGCCAAGACGGCGGATGAACAAGGTCTTGTCTATTTTACCCATTTCAAAACCATGACTCAAAGAGATAGGACTTAAGCCTTTCATACCAAGCTCGGGAGCTGCTTGAGTCCATACAAAGCTTTGGAAAGCACAGAGACATGGTTAGGGTATTTGGAGTTCTCGAAACCTAGAGGTCAGTCGACATAGACTTCTTCCTCAATAAGGCCATTGAGGAAAGCACTCTTGACATCCATCTGTAAAGCTTGAAACCCTTAGAAGCCGCAAAGGCAAGCGAGATTCTAATGGCTTCAAGTCTAGCTACTGAGGGCAAAGGTCTCTTCAAATCTAGACCCTCAACTTGGGAGTACCCTGAGCTACCGACCTAGCCTTGTTTGAATGACTAACCCATCTTCACTTTGCTTGTTCTTGAACACCCATTTGGTCCCAATGATATTGTGACCTTGAGGGGACTCAACAAGGGACCAGACCTTGTTTCTTTCAAAGTTTTCCAACTCCTCATGCATGGCGTTTATCCAAGACTCGTCAGATAGAGCATGACAAACGCCTTTGGGCTCAAATGAGGCAACAAAGACGAATGGAGACAGAGAGACAAGCCGCTTTTGAACGAGTGACTCACTCAAAAAGATCTCCAATGATCTGCTCTGAAGGATGGTCCTTTTGAATGTGTCTAGGAGTTCCAGGGTGAGATGAAGAAGTGGCCTCTACCTCATTAGCAGATGAGATAGGAACAGAGCCACTAGCTTCGTAAGAAGCGAAGGTAAGGTGATCTCCTCGAGGTGCAAAGTGGAAGAAGGCACCTCAAGGGAGGAGGAAGAACTGGATCGTAGACAACCCTCATCTCCGTCTTCCTCATCGTCCACAAAGATGGACTCGGTCGCTCTAGAGAACTCGAGATATCGTGCCTAGTCCCGGATGACCGCCTCATCAAGGTCACCTCACGTGTTTCTACCATTTTGCTAGACTCGCAGCCCATACTCTATAGGCACGAGAAGAAGTCGAGTAACCTGTAAAGATCCCATCACAAGATCGTGATTCGAACTTGTCTAGGTTCCCACTTGAAATAAAACACTTGCAACCAAACACACAAAATGCGAGACTGGGTTTTCGCCATATCTCAACTCATAAGAAGTGCGATGCAAGAGTGCCCAAGAAAGACTCAGTTAGAAACATGACAAGCCGTAGCAATGGTGTGAGACCCCGGTTTATCGGGCTTGTAATGCTTAACCATCCATTCGGCCCTAGCATCACAAATCAGATAATCCGAGACTCGAGACATGTATACTTCCCAGAAATGCAGTATACACACCTCTTTACAAAGTTCTTGCATCAATTCCATTCATTCACATAGAACCGAAGCAAAAACAACAATCCAGAAGATAACATAAATAGAAGATAGTTATTACAAAGGAGAGGCCGACCGGCCAAAAGACATATACATAAGGAAATTTAACAACGGAAGCAAAAGCGCCATAAGATGGCTACAAACAAAAGAGCCGACCAGTGTGCCCTCAACCCACAAGGCAACCGACCGGACCGCCATGCTAGTCGTCGAATCCACATCTGTTGGACCGTAAAGGCAACTAGAGGGGGGGGGTGAATAGGAGCACGCTCACTTTTTCACAAATTATGAACTCAATACAATTTAACTCCAGTAGCTATTAGAAAGCTATGAAGATCAATGTACCAGTACAGCGGAAGACTAGTATTGAATCCAATTAAACCCCTAAGCAATATAACAAAATCAACTAAGATTACCAAGACTCACAGCACGGGCGGTCTGACCGTTATACTCAACCGGTCGGACCGATTGTCGGGCGATCGGACGGCGTTATCTTGGCGGTCGGACCGCTCAAAATCGGTCGACCCGTGATGACAGGCGGTCGACCGCCGACTCGAACCGATCTGCAATAGTAAAATCAGCCCGATGACGAACTTGCAATTAGGTGAAACTTTTGATTCTCAACTCTAATCTTTATGAAACTTTGCACACACCTTCTATATGCTATTGAGGACCTATTCCAATTGAATATTATGATAATTCTTGGAACGATCTTGAGCAGTTTGTCATTTGATTAACGAAGGTCTAAAACCGGGCAAGAACGAAAACTTGATCCTAAAGCTTGTTCGTGAGAGATTGATGATCAAGATGATGCTAGATAGATTCACACATATCACAGCAAGCTAATTCACGTGAAAGAATCAATCACAAACTCGCGGATCAAGGAAAGCCCTAAAATCACCAAATTGAAAGCAAGAACGAAAAGAGACTTATCTCAAGCAAACCTTGCATAGATTGATTTCGTGATTGAAGCTGGATTACATCCACACCATCATGGATCAGTAGACAATCAAGGATTACGAAATTCACCACAAACCATCAAGAGCCCTAGCCTCCACCTCAACTCCCCTAAAGACAATTAGGGTTTTGAAACATAAAAAGGCGAGAGGAAGAGAGGTGCAGCCACCATCTCCTCCTATTTATAGTGGAGGCCTAAAACTCTTAGGGTTTGACTTAATTGAGCTCCCGTTAAGGCCCACTAACAAACGGGTCACATACGCACGCCGCCATGGCGCCGTCTTTAACCTTTTGACCTAAACCGCTTCACCATGCGTCATGGATTTGCCAATAGGTCACCATTGTCCATCTTGTGTCACGCTTGAGTCGTTGACTCCACCCGCATCGCCGATCGCTCGACCTCAACTCTTCAAGTCTAGTCCCGATTCTCCTCGCCGTTGACCGTCGTTGACCACCAAGCCACCCGCACAACCACGCATAAGAAAACACGATTCGGGAACAAGTTCTTCACAACTTGACCCATGTTAGTCAAAACATGCATCATGCAAATCATATGCCATGAAACCAATGACTTTGACCTAACAAACCAACATCGCCACGGTTGGCCGACGTTCAAGTAGTTACGGTCCGACCGCTCGGGTGAGCGGTCGATCGCTTCATGGCGGTCGGACCGCTCCACAATGAGCCGTCGGACCGCCTTAGACTTAGCCAAATTCAAGCTCCCAAAACCAAACCTTCGGAAACTTAAATCCAATAGAACTTCTTCTCGAGACTCCAAAATTATGAGACCAAGTGCATTGGGATCCCCTTACTTGTCTACAACACCTATTTTTAGCCCACTCGATTTGAACACTTTTGGTCATCGCCGTCCGACCGCCCGGATGGCCGGTCCGACCGATATGGGACCGGTCGGACCGCCGTGCAAGGACGGTCGGACCGCCCGAGCAATAAGCTCAGAACTTTGTCGAAAACGCGTGAAACGACAAACCGTAAACGCCATTGCCAATTGTCACATCATCCTAAGATCTGGAGCATATCCCCATGAAATCCACAATCTCCCCCTTGATGAACACATTGGCAATTATCCAGAAAATGGAAGTAAGAGGTTTGAAAACGAGTTTACTCGTAGTTTTCGACAAAAGCACAACTTGGTCCATAAGCAAGAAAAAGCAATGAAAATGACCAAGCCGGCATCGTAATAGTATAGGCATGTGAGACAAAGCAAAAATAAGCATAAAACTTTAATTTCCAGAAACGGGTCAAAATTCTCACATGAGGTCCATATGAATAAACAATTGTTCAATTGACCTATGATCATTG
Source organism: Hsuehochloa calcarea (assembly GCA_036346395.1). NCBI lineage: Eukaryota > Viridiplantae > Streptophyta > Magnoliopsida > Poales > Poaceae > Hsuehochloa > Hsuehochloa calcarea. The sequence continues at coordinate 57,245,298 of CM070598.1, forward strand.
TGAGTATAAAAGAATGCAATTCAAGAACTCCCCCTCACTATGATCATCAAATTTCAAATTTTCAGTTTCTCCCTTTGTATAAACTTCTCCCCAATCTTCTCATTAACACATCTTCTCCAAATAAGAGTAGCAACGAAATATTACACATCATCTCCCAAAGAAATATCTTTTCACTTCTCCCCTTTGACAATGGATTCATCAAGGAATCACGCCTTCCTCTCATCCAGGATAACAAATAGAGAATAAAGAAAGAAGCGTAAACAAAAGAAGCATAAAGAGGAATATGCATGAAGTGCAATGGAGTGGCTTCAATTTTTGTATTTTTAAATTTTTTTTTTTTGATTACAAGAAGCTTTGGAGATTACCCAAAAGAACAAGCTAGTATCTCTAATATTGCACAAACAAGATATCAAGCCCGACAATAGCTAGCAAGATCATGGTAAGACATATATATCAAAGCTAAGCACAAAGGCTCAAAAGTAAAGCAATAGATTTGATCAATTTAAGCAACGCTTCAAATTCAAAGAAGTTCATCAACAGGATCCTAAAGTGAAATTGGCCATGTCAAATCACAAAGTGAGATCAAAAATCTAACAAAGACCACAAGAAGAGTCAATCAAGTCCCGTATTGAATCATTTTGCTCAAAATTTTGTAAACGCCCATTTGTCAACATTTTTCTCATTTGCATTGAATATTGAAGTTGACTAATGATCTAACTTAGTGACAAGATCCTGGACTAGGAGCCATCCACAAACTCATCCTAAGCTTCACCAAAAGTTGTTTAAAGGTATATCTTAGTAAAGAAGATCCTGACTAGGAGCCATCCACAAACTCTTTCTAAGCTTCTACCGGGCGACAAATCTTGAGGTTCATGTCATTTCGACACGCAATCCCCATGAGATCGTGCGGATCATCAAACTATCTCCAAGTTCATGTCATTTGACAAGCGCCTCTCGTAAGAATAGTTTGGCACAATTTAAGCATAAGACAATCTTGATTTTCATTTTTCACATGAGTACTTTTAGAATCTCAAGAACACAAAAGCTCAAGAAATGGTCAATTCTAGATCAAAGAGCTAACAAAGCAATTCGACAGGCCAATGTCACAAGAGGAGCACTAATTACGCAACTCGCTAAAACATCCACAAATTGCAATTTTTAGTTTGAGTTGTTAAAAGGTTCTAGCTCATATAGCAAAGACTTAGCTACACATGTAAAAGCATGATAATTCTAGCAAGTCAAAGAACTAGACATGACATTGAGCAAGAATTGAAACACAAAAGCTCTAAAGGGTAATAGGCAAAGCTTCATCAACTTTAAAAGATAAGTGAAAATCTTATATTACAATGCATCTTTTGGATTTTTCATACCATTTGTTGTAACCACTTGATGGAGTTTCTATATGAATGCAATATGACACAATGAGATGCAATTAAAAAGCCTAAAAACTAAAAAGTTCAAAAGATCACTAAGTTCGGAAAAGAACAATAAAAATCAAAAGAACAAGGAAAGATAAGAAAAGATCAAACTCCCCTCAAACCAACCCATAAGGATAAATTACCCTAACTCGCTTCTTAAGGAGGAAAATGCTGGTTTGATCTAAAGGCTTGGTAAGAATATCCGCCAATTGAGCTTCTGACTCTACGAAGTGCATCACAATATCACCTTTTCAACATGATCTTTAAGGAAATGAAAGCGAATGTCTATGTGCTTAGTCCTAGAATGTTGCAATCGGGTTTTTAGCAATATTAATAGCGAAGTGTTATCACGAGAAAGAGGAACACTAGCAAAGTTTAACCCATAATCTTTCAAAGTAGACGTCATCCACAAAATCAAGCTCTGACAACTAGCAAGACTACATACTCCGCCTCGGAGTGGATTGTGCAATGTAAGACCGCTTCCTAGAAGACCAAGATACAAGAGAAGTGCCTAGGAAGTGACAAAGCACGAGGTACTCTTCTTATCTAACCGACACCCCAAAATCGAATCAAAAACCTCTAATGGACAAAGTCAAGAGCAGAATACCAAATGCCATATAAGAGGGTAGAGTGTAAATACGAATATGCGCTAATGACTTGGCGATGGGAAGTTCTCGAGACGCTGAAATCTTGCACAAAGGCATACCGTGAAGTGTATGTCCGGTCTCGAGGCCACAAATCACGAAGGAGCCGATCATGTCATGGTGCTCGCGTTGATCCACGACTTCTCCTTCCTCATCCGGATCCAAAACGAATGTTGCCATGGGAGTGGAAATTGGCTTGCAGTCACCCATGTTGAAGCGCTTGAGAAGATCTTTAGTGTACTTCGTCGATGGATGAAAGTTCCTTTCTTGCATTGCTTGATTTGAAGTCCCAAAAGTAATTAAGCTCTCCCATCATACTCATCTCAAATTCCCTAGACATAGTGTCGAAAAGTCAAAACAAGAGCATTAGAGGAACCACCAAAGATAATATCATCCACATAAATTTGAGCAAGCAGAAGTCATTGTCACGCCTAAGAATAAATAGAGTTTTATCCACTTTACCCATCTCAAAATTATTTTTAAGTAAGAAGGTCTTAAGTCTATCATACCAGGCTCTAGGAGCTTGTTTAAGACCATACAATGCTTTAGATAGCTTGAAAACACGATTTGGATATTTAGGATCCTCAAAACCAGGGGGTTGCTTAACATACACTTCCTCATCTATGAAACCATTTAAAAGGCACTTTTAACATCCATCCGATATAATTTAAAACCTTTTGATGCAAAGAAATGCAAGCGTAATGCGAATGGCTTCTAGTCTAGCAACAGAGCAAATGTCTCATCAAAATCTAACCCCTCAACTTGGTCAAACCCCGAGCTACTAATCTGGCCTTATTTCTAACCACGTAACCATCCTCACCTTGTTTATTCTTAAACACCCAACGGGTTCCTATAACATTATGACCACTAGGAGGTTCTACTAGGTTCCAAACTTTGTTTCTTTCAAAATTTTCTAACTCCTCATGCATGGTATTTACCCAGCTAGAATCAGATAAAGCATGTGATATATCGCGGGGTTCAAAAGAAGCAACAAAAGCCGAATGAGAGTAGAGATTTGAATCATTATACCCGAGCGAGTGACTCGCTCATGTAGATTACCTATTATCCATTCCGGAGGATGCCGTCTCTGAATGCGGTGGAGCGCCGGGTGAGATGTCGTTTCTTCGACCTCCGCAGTATCGATGATGATGATGATGCAGGAGCCTCAATCAAGGTGAAGTAGACGTAGCGTGTTCTTGTATCAATATGGGCACCTCGGCAGATAGATGAGGGAATGACATTAGCTTCGTCCTCATATTCCTCCACAAAAATACTCTCATCACACCAGAAATCATCTCAGAGCAATTGATCTAGCTCTGTGGCTAGTCTCATCAAAAGTGACATTACAAGTCTCCTGAATAATGTTAGTCTCAATATTAAAAACTCGAAACCCCTCGAATGAGCAGGATAACCTGTAAATACCCCATCAAAAGTTCTTGATTCAAATTTATCTAAGTTGCTGTCTTAAGGATAAAACATTTTGATCCAAAACTCAAAATGCGAAATGAGGGTTTTCTACCAAAACGAAGCTCATAAGGAGTCTTGCCTAAAGAAGGTCTCAAGAAGACACGATTTGCAATATAGCAAGCGAGCAATAGCTTCGCCCAAAATCTCCTCGGTGTGCTATACTCATCTAGCATCGTCCTAGCCATTTCGACCAAGGTTCTATTCTTCCTTTCCACCACGCCATTTTGTTGAGGGACGTGTGGAGAAGAGAATCGATGCTCAATACCACGCCAAAGACAAAAAGAAGCAAAGAAGCATTTTTGAACTCCGTGCCATTATCATCGCGAATCGCTCTCAAAGCACCAGGAAGCTCAGAAGCCAAACGAAGAACAAGGTCATGAAAATAACCAAAAGCTTCATCTTTTGAAGTAAGAAAGAACACCCAAGTATATCTAGAAAGATCATCAACTATAACAAGAATATACCATTTTCCACCGACTGACCGGACTCTAGCAGACCAACAGTATCCATATGAAGCAACCGTCTCCGTCCGTCGGTCATAACTATAGTCATGTAAGGGTGTGGCGGCAACTTGTTTGCCATGCCTACAAGGCGCACATACAGCATCTTTGACAGCTTTGAGCTTAGGCAAACCTCTCATGAGATCAAGGTTGCTAACTCGTGTCAGATGATCAAAACCAATGTGCCCCAAACGTCGATGCCAAAGCCAGAAATCAGAAGAAGATGTAAGCAAACATTTAAGAGATCCAGCAAGAGATTCTGAAAAATCAGCTCCAAAAATTCTACCAACTCTAGAGATTCCAAACACAAGCTCACCAGTAGAATCAAGCACGCGACAAGCATTTTTCTTAAAAACAGTCTCATAGCCATCATCAAGAAGCTGAGAAACAGAAAGAAGATTATACCTAAGCTTGTCCACAAGAGCGACATCTTTTAGAATGAATTTGTTGTTTACCCTAATTGATCCTGTTCCTTCAATTCGCCCTTGTGTATCATCTCCAAAGGTGATGAAGTCATCACCTGTTGCTCGCGTGAAAGAGGTGAACCATTTTGAGTTCCCGGTCATGTGGCGTGAACATCCGGAGTCAACGAACCACGTGTTCTTCCCCTTTTCGCGGTAATCCTCATCATCATCAATGTCGTCGGTGTCAGCCATGAAGCACATGCCAGTGAAGTCTTTGGCCTTCCCTTTCTTTTTGCCTTGAGGGATCTCCTCCTCCTTGTCCTCCTCACTCCCAAAGATCCACATCGCTCAAGGATTGATCCTCAAAAGCGGCAAGGACCCGGTGAGCAGCCTTCACAAGCTTATTTGCCTCATACCTTGATTTGTTGAAAGGAGGCTTCTTCCAAGTCGCTTTCCTTCCTTATGATTGCTCTTACCTTTCAACTTAGGGCAATTTGTCTTGATATGATTGAGCTCACCACATTCATAGCATGTTACCGGACCACCTCTCTTTTGTTTCTCACATTATTGTAGGCCTGTGTGAATTTCTTAGCTAGAAGAGCTAACTCTGCTTCAGAATACTTTCAAGCTCCTCTTCATGAATAGCGGATAAACAAGCAAATGAAAATCCGAAGAAGATTCACAAGAGTCATCAAAAGCCTTTTGAGAGGATCTGCTACCAAAGCTAAATTATCTTTCTTAGGATGATCAACTCTTTTAATTTCATGAGTCTTGAGTTTACTATAAAGCAATTCTAAAGTAAGACTTGAAAGATCAACATTTTCTTCTATAGCAGTAGCTTTCATCTCCCACTCCTTGGTGTTGATTGCAGCCAAGAGATGGGTGGCATTTTCAGATTGAGAATATTCAATATCAACGACTTTCATTTGATTAATTACTTTATTAAAGCGATCGAAAATGTCATCGATGCTCTCTCAGGACGATCTCGAATTTATTGTACTCACGCTTGTAAACAGTTTGACACACTTTTTGATTTGGGACGAACCCTCATGATATGTTTCGAGAGTGTTCCAAATTTCATGCGCAGTTGAAAGATTGCAAATTCTATCATATTCTTGTCTACCAAGTGCACCATATAAAAGATTCTTAGCCTTATTGTTGTTAGCCAAAAGAATTGCAGAAGAAGGTGTAGCAATTTCAGGAATAACCAGCGGGGCTCTAACAACATCCCAAATAGCTTGTCCCTCGCTCTCAAGAAAGACGCGCATACGATTCTTCCAATAGGCATAGTCGTGCCCATCGAAGATATGCGGTTTAGTAGAAAACTTATCCATCGCCAAAGTTCAATGACCGTTAAGATCAAGATTGAACTAATCGGGCTCGATACCACTTGTTGGACCGTAAAGGCGACTAGAGGGGGCGAATAGAGCACGCTCACTTTTTCACAAATTATGAACTCAATACAATTTAACTCCAGTAGCTATTAGAAAGCTATGAAGATCAATGTACCAGTACAGCGGAAGACTAGTATTGAATCCAATTAAACCCCTAAGCAATATAACAAAATCAACTAAGATTACCAAGACTCACAGCACGGGTGGTCTGACCGTTATACTCAACCGGTCGGACCGATTGCCGGGCGGTCTGACCGGCGTTGTGCTGGCGGTCGGACCGCTCCAAAATCGGTCTGACCGGTGATGACGGGCGGTCTGACCGGCCGACTCCAGAACCGATCTGCAACAGTAAAATCAACCCGATGACGAACTTGCAATTAGGTGAAACTTTTGATTCTCAACTCTAATCTTTATGAAACTTTGCACACACCTTCTATATGCTATTGAGGACCTATTCCAATTGAATATTATGATAATTCTTGGAACGATCTTGAGCAGTTGTCAATTGATTAACAGAAGGTCTAAAACCGGGCAAGAACGAAAACTTGATCCTAAAGCTTGTTCGTGAGAGATTGATGATCAAGATGATGCTAGATAGATTCACACATATCACAGCAAGCTAATTCACGTGAAAGAATCAATCACAAACTCGCGGATCAAGGAAAGCCCTAAAATCACCAAATTGAAAGCAAGAACGAAAAGAGACTTATCTCAAGCAAACCTTGCATAGATTGATTTCGTGATTGAAGCTGGATTACATCCACACCATCATGGATCAGTAGACAATCAAGGATTACGAAATTCACCACAAACCATCAAGAGCCCTAGCCTCCACCTCAACTCCCCTAAAGACAATTAGGGTTTTGAAACATAAAAAGGCGAGAGGAAGAGAGGTGCAGCCACCATCTCCTCCTATTTATAGTGGAGGCCTAAAACTCTTAGGGTTTGACTTAATTGGGCTCCCGTTAAGGCCCACTAACAAACAGGTCACATACGCACGCTTCGCGAAGCGCCGTCTTTAACCTTTTGACCTAAACCGCTTCACCATGCGTCATGGATTTGCCAATAGGTCACCATTGTCCATCTTGTGTCACGCTTGAGTCGTTGACCCCACCCGGCATCGTCGATCGTTCTGGACCTCAACTCTTCAAGTCTAGTCCCGATTCTCCTCGCCGTTGACCGTCGTTGACCACCAAGCCACCGCACAACCACGGACAAAAACACGATTCGGGAACAAGTTCTTCACAACTTGACCCATGTTAGTCAAAACATGCATCATGCAAATCATATGCCATGAAACCAATGACTTTGACCTAACAAACCAACATCGCCACGGTTGGCGGACGTTCAAGTAGTTCTGGGTCCGACCGCTCAGGTGAGCGGTCGATCATTTCATGGCGGTCGGACCGCTCCCGTGAGCGGCCGGACCGCCTTAGACTTAGCCAAAATTCAAGCTCCCAAAACCAAACCTTCGAAACTTAAATCCAATAGAACTTCTTCTTGAGACTCCAAAATTATGAGACCAAGTGCATTGGGATCCCCTTACTTGTCTACAACACCTATTTTTGGCCCAAATTCGATTTGAACACTTTTGGTCATCGCCGGTCCGATCGCCCCGGATGGCCGGTCCGACCGATATGGGACCGGCCGGACCGCCGTCTGAGGACCGGTCGGACCGCCCGACAAGCGAAAGCTCAGAACTTTGTCGAAAACGCGTGAAACGACAAACCGTAAATGCCATTGCCAATTGTCACATCATCCTAAGATCTGGAGCATATCCCCATGAAATCCACAACATCACATTTCAATCTTTTTGAGTGGAGGCTGTATGTTTCATTTTCAGCACAAAGCAATCTTTATTTGCAATAATGTAATACATTTAAAAGCAAGTTACCAAATCAGTTTTTAATGTTCAAATAATCGTAAAGGACAACAATGTAATAGTAGATAAAGAACAACAACAATCCTGGAAGTGACTAAACCATTAGTCACCACAACAATAGCATGAATTACCCATTCATACCACCCATGTCAAATTTTAGTTTAAAAGGTTGTAGTCTAACTCTTGGAAGACCTCCCCAAGCGTGTCCATAACCTAGGACGAGGCTATTCGAATAGTTTTATCCCTGCAGGGGTGTACCACTGTACCCACACGCTGCATCGCCTTTTGCCAAGCTATTAAGCACACTTCCAAGGTATGCCGGCACGGGGCAAAGCCTTCCGAGACGTTTCCATAATTGGGATTTATTAACGAGCCGCCCGTATGGATAGAAACCCATCCGTGTGTCGGAGTCATCGTAAAGCCTCGGTCAACTACCCTTCCCGGGTAAAGCCTTGGACAACTACGACGCTCCTCGAGGTGGAGAGCCTACCCGGAATCTCCACCACCGCACACCCAACACAAGAACACGACCACATATCATGTTTCACACAACACACACAACCCCCTCCTGCGACTCGGAGATAACCCACGCCAAAGTACTAAGTCAAGAGAGGTCCCATATCCCTCTCGCGTGGTTAGCACGCAAAAATGCTTGGTTTAGTGTAACAAGATGTTCGGTCCTTGTTGACTTAGGCAAGACATCCACAAACCCCATAACCCACCATCCGACCACTTGCTCAAGTCCAAATCAGTTTTCCATTTTCATATTTTGACTTTACAAAATAACAAAGCACAAGTGCTAGCTGGTCGTAATGACATAATACTTAAGTGTGTGTTCAAGATCATCGACTACAATCGATGATCGCCCAGTACTACCGAAACTATGCATGTCTAAGCAATTTCAAGTCGGAAGCTACTAAGTGACAAGAGTCCCTCCATCGGACTCCGACCACAGCAAATAACCTAAGCTCATGGTAGTAGAGGATAAACAAGTCCTACAGACTATGCAACTATAGGATACTAACCATAATTTAACAACAAAATAGCAATGCATACATACGAGTTGAAATCAATATAGTAGACTTGAAAAATAATAGGATGAACATGATCAAACTGCTTGCCTGTTTGCTGCGGGTCAAGATGTAGCTGCGGATCACTTATGTTGTCAATGTGCTCTTCGGATCCTAACGAGAAATCGGAAAGCAACCGATAAGAACGAATAAAACGCAAAGACTCAACAGCAAACTTTCTCCAAAAATTATGAAAAGGTTACAGTAACAGGAGCTTAATCTATAAAGAATTTAGCAACAAGAACCAATTAATTTGGATTCTTAATGCCAAAGATACGACCGAAAGAAGGTCTTACGACCAGGTAGTGGTCGTAAAAGAAACCTACGACTATGACGTAGTCGTAGCAAGTCTTACGACTAAGTTCCAGTCGTGGAAGAACTTACGACCAGTTAAGGGTCGTAGAAGAACTTACGACTAGGTACAAGTCGTAATGGAACTTACGACTGGGTACTAGTCGTAGAAGGACTCATCCCCTGGCATAGTCGTAGTAAGACCTACGACCATTTACACGTTGTAGTAGATCTTACGACTAAGTTAGGAACCGCGGTGAATCCGACCACGAGGTAACGCCTCCCGCACGCTTTGCCAGTGGCTCGGCGGCGTCTCCGACCATAGCCGCGCCAGCCAAAGGCAGGAATGAGTGTCTAAAAGTTGAAGGGTTCGACCGGCGGCCAGTACTGGTCGGAGTATGGCTGCTACGGTGGTACGACCACGGAGTGCGGCCGAATAGGTATGGCTCGGGAGGGCTCCCGAACGAACCATACCAAAAGAAAAGCGAAAACACACCTAAGCTCCTACAGGGCAAGGTGAAATTACCTGAGCTGAAGAAACGACCAGAGTCCCACGGAGTGGCTCCGGCGACGAGTATCCGAACGGCGGCGGTAAGGTTCTCGCTAGGCCACAGCGACCTGGGCAAAGAGAGAACCAAACCGAGCGAGAGTTAAGCTCCAAAGAGTAAAGGGGGAGCAGAGGGGGCAAGGACTTGAAGAAGAAAACCCCCGCTGCACCGCCTCCACCGAAGCTCCACACTCAACAATGGCGGTCGAAGAGATTGCGAGGGACTGCAGCTCAAGCAAGCTGGTGAGTGCTAGCTGGAGTTGCGGAAGTGCTAAAAGAAGCGAAGGGTGAAGAAAAGGAGCTTAAATAGAGCAATGGCAGTGAGCAACGGCCGGGTTTTCCAGTCGGGTCAACACTGCCATGAGAGCACTTGAGAGCGATGGGAGCAGTTGAGTCATGGCCCTCTGAGGGATGAGCGCGACAGGCATTTAATGCGCTCAGAGCTAGCCGTTTATAGGTGGACATAGAGTGGACTGCACGCCACTACTTTTCTCCTCTGCGCACGCCATGGAAGGGCTCACGCGCGCGCGGACAGAGGAAGGAGATGACTCGTTGGTCGCCGGATTGAAATCGAGCACCGGGCCGGATCGCGCGATTGAAACGATCCCAGCGTTCGGCTGGTAGAAGACCGTTCGATGCCGATCCAACGGCTGAGTCAGATCGAGCGGTTTACAACGATTCCATTCGTTCGGCTGGTCGAAGACCGTGCGATACCGATCCAACGGCTCACGACCCTAGCGCCCGAACGACCGAGTTGGCACAGCTAGTGGACTGGACCGAGTCAAGTGGCTCGAGCCCGAGTCCGATTCGAACCTACGGAATAGTGCAAACCAGTTAGGGTTTGAACTTGAATAACTGATTTTTGAGGAACTATTCAAGGCAGCAAGCAAGCTCCAAAAAATTACGAAATTTTAACTAGAGATTGCTGACAGCAGGAGGGACCTCACATAAAATTTCCAGAGACTTTAATGTACTGAATTTTCCTCCAGAAATTCCAGAAGGTGAAAGCTAGGGTTTGACCAAGCTTTGACTCGCCTCCACAAATTATCAAATAATTTCTAAAAATCATGAGATAATTCAGAGGTGTTGCCTAGCCTTCCAAGAACTCAGGGAAAATATTTCCAAGGGTTTGGCACAAGATCTATGACACGGAGGTTTTTGATTAGAGTCAAATGAGGATTTGAATTTGGTTTTCCATAATCTTTTTCGAAAGAATTACAAAAATGACCAAGGGTTTTCAAGATGCAAGAAAAGTTTTTAATTTCTTCGCATTTTCTTACATTTGAAACACAAATCCCTTTCTGGGATGTTACAAATGGCCTCAGCCCAAAACTTCCTAGGTGTAGAGTACTCATCAAGCATCGTCCTGGCCATCTCGACCAAGGTACGGTTCTTCCTCTCCACAACGCCATTCTGTTGGGGGACGTATGGAGACGAGAACTGGTTCTCTACACCTGTCTCACCACAGAAACTCTCAAAGTAGGAATTCTTGAACTCGGTGCCATTATCACTGCGAATTGCTCGTAATGCACCTGGGAGCTCAACAGAAAGCCTACTAAAAAGACCACGAAAAAGAGTAAACGTCTCATCCTTCGAGGCTAAGAAAAACACCCAAGAGTACCTCGAGAAGTCATCGACTACAACAAGAATATACCACTTCCCTCCCGCTGTCAGACTCGAGCCGACCAAGCTGTATCCATATGGAGCGATTATCACAGTGCATCGATCATTGTCACTTGGATTTGGAGAGTGAGAAGCGGCAACCATCTTGCCGTGCCGGCATGGAGAGCAAACTAGATCCTTGACCATCTTGAGTTTTGGCAAACCACGAATGAGATCGTGGCCGCTAACTCGTGTTAAATGATCAAAGCCTATATGACCTAGTCTCCTATGCCAGAAGGTTAAATCACGGGATTCAGAAGCAATTAAACACCGGAGAGGATCACCAGAAGACTCAGAAAAATCAGCACGAAAGATCCTCCCATATCGAGAAATCCCGCAAACTAGACTACCCGAAGAATCAAGAATTTTGCAATTGTTTTTCTTAAAGCTCACCTCGTAACCGTCATCGGTGGTCGAGAGACGGCGATTATCTGCAGCTTACTTACTAAGGCAACATCTTTCAAAATAAAAGAATCATTAATGCTCACAGCCTTTAGCGATGGCGCACCCAAATGAAGCATCTCGAAGGTGATCGTCTCATCACCTCGAGCACGGGCTAGGGAAGAAAACCAGCGAGTCTCCGATCATATGACGAGAACACGAGTCTACAATCCGGACCTTTCCCTTCCCGGCCGGCTAACTGAGTCAAGCAGTAAAGTCTCGATCTTGGGGTGAATCAACGTGATTTTGGCACCCAATCTTGAGTAACACGTCGAATGGATGAAGTAGTCAAACAAGACCGACCTCTATCTACCCTACGCCTACGCCACTCAACAAGTCGGAAGGTGCAGATGCGGACCTAAAGTCATTCTTTGAATCCATTGCTAGGTAAGAGCGAGTCGAAATGCGCAACATCTCGATCTCGCCGCGGTAGCCATCTCGAAAGGAAACCGAGATCTACCCTCAAAGCGACGGAGTCACGACCAAAGGGAGTATGAGGACGAAAATCGAAAACTCGGAAAAACCAAGTCCTCGATGCTTGCCTAAATCATCGCCAGTAGCAAACCTAGACCTCATGTTAGTCTTAGGTGCACTCATGGTCTGGGGCTGACCCTGAATACGCCTAGAGGACTCAACATGATCTCCACGCGCGATCTTGGCGCGCCTGAAACAATGATCAACCAAATGTCCATCCTTCTGACAGAAGGTGCAATGATACTTCGCCTTCTGAGGGGCCGAAGCTGCAGGTGGAATCACCTTGCTGTCAGAGATCCTTTGAACAAAACCCGCTGATTTAAAATTTACTTTATCAGTCCTGGGCTTAGTTTTGATCACACCTGGTGCTATGGTTCTGAGCACGACAGGTGGATGCTTCCTCATATCCTCATGGAAATCATATCCTAGACTCTGATTAAATTTGCAAATCTTAGATTGGTCTAGAATGAGGTTGAGCTTCTTCTTGCCTCCTACAAACCTCTCGAGAGTGTTCATAAGATACTGACACTCCCGAAAGAGAGAGGTGCAAGAAGAGCAGGGGGAAGAAGGAACAAAGAAGGTAAGGGGGCGAAGAAGAACCAGCGGCGAGAGGAAAGATTGGCTTGTGCATGCACAAACCGACTTTGAAGCGACAGTCCCATCACTAGCGATTGGTTCACGTTGCTAGGCGTCTCTACCAAACCCTTAGACTTCTTCCCAGCACACACAATACAAGCAGATGATTATGTTTCTAGAAGATCCTTAGTTAGCTTCACATATTTTTCATCCAAAGCAACCAAATCACATTTTAGTTTATTACATTGATTGCACGGTGAGCTAACAAGGTCCTTAGAAGCATATTTGGCCAACTTGTTATTGTTGTCAACTAATTCTTGAAACCGCTGTTTGGAGACGATTCAAGTTCAAGATAAGTTTGGGACAGTTCATACATGAAGCAATAGGCTCAAGAAGGAAAGCTTGTAGTTCATTGATTTTGTGGTCTGCCCGTTTTAGATTCATCTTCAGATTATTACAGCTTTCACAAATCTCATGCAGATCAAGCAACATGGTATAAAGACCTTTAAACGCATTATCCTTATCCTCACATGAGGTGCAAGAAGTAGTTTCTACACTAGTCGATGAACTAGGCGCTACCCTACTCATTTCTAGTTCAGTAAGCATACTAGCATTCTTCACCTTAAGCTTATCAAGCTCAGAAGTCAGACTATCATGCGAGGTCCTTAGTTTCTCCATGTCACCAATCAAACCACAGCATGTATCACAATCATCACGGGAGGAAGCAGATCTAAGTGAAGTAAGCTCCCGTGATTGTCTATCTACTTCCTTCTCAAGATCACCAACCCTAGCTCTAGATCTAGCATAAAACTTTCCTAGCTTAAGGAATGCATCATTGAGCTGGTCGTAGGAGGGACCTACCTCATCGGAGTCGCTGTAGAGCTCGCTGTCGCTGACGTCGGTCCCGTTGGCCATGAAGCACATGCCGATGAAGTTGTCCCCGTCCTTGGGATCTTGATCATCCTTGCCCTCGTCGTCGCTCCATCCCTCCACGTCGCCGAAGTTGAGGTCGTCGAAGGCGGTGAGGACGCGATGGAAGAGCTTCTTGGCCTTCCCAAAGTTGCGAAACTTCTTCTTGTCTTGAGTAGGCGCTGAGGGCTTCATGTTGCGGTTCTTGTCGATGTAGTCATTCTTGCTCGGACCGTCGTAGTCACCTTTGCCCTTCCCCAGCTTGGGGCAGTTTGCTCGGATGTGGTTGGGGCCACCACACTCGAAACAAATCACGGGACCTCCTCTTTTTCCATCCCTCCTCCTCTTGTAAGCATGGGAAAACTTCTGAGCTAGGAGGGCTAGCTGTTCATCCTCAAGCTGCTCTAACTGATCATCAGTTATGTCACAGAGAGCAGCTAGGGAGAACCCGTGTATCGACTCAGAAGAAGATCCAGAGGTGGGATCAGTGACTAAAGCCATCGACTGTGACTTCGACCTTCGAGAGACAATGTCAATCTCGTGAGTCTTGAGACGCGAGTAAAGCGCATCAAGAGTCAGGGTCGAGAGGTCCGTGCTATCCTTGATGGTAGTCACTTTCATCTCCCAAACACGAAGATCGAGTCGAAAAGCATCATCGGCGTTATCCGAGTCGGGGTATGTAAGACCGACCGCTCGGAGGTTGCTCAAAATCTTATGAAACCGCGAAAAGCACTCGTCAAGAGATTCACCAGCAAGCATCTCAAATTTACTGTATTCACGCTTGAACTGGTCTTGTCGGACCGTCTTAATCTGGGTGGTGCCCTCATGGTATGCATCGAGGTCACCCGGATGTAAAGCGTAAGGCAAATGAGAAATACGATCGAACTCACTTTTGCTCAAACCCTGAATGATAATGTTCCTAGCCTTAGCATTGGCCTCAACATCAGACATGTTTCCCACATTGATGTTTTCATCGGTAGGAACGGCGAATCTAACCTTCACCTTTCTCCAGATGGCATACCCCTGAGCCTGGATGTATGTTTCCATTCGGCTCTTCCAGAAGGGGTAATCCAGTCCATCAAAGACTGGAGGCTTGGTGGAATACTTGTCCGTCGCCATGGCTCAACTGACCGGTTAAGATCTATAAGGAAGAGCTAACCGGCTCTGATACCAATTGAAGGACCGAAATGGCAACAGAGGGGGGTGAATGGTGACTTAAAATTAAGAACTCCTCTTCAGTATTTAAAACAAACCTACAAAGCCCTCTGAAATCTCAAGAAGAGTAAAGCAAAATCGAGAGAACTAAAACAAGCTTGATGCATTCATCAAAAATCAGAAGCTCCGATTCTACCTAGCGGTAGTTCCGCACTGCGGTAGTTCCGGGTTCAGTGCGGAAGTTCCGCTCGCGGTAGTTCCGTCGTGGACAATCGGAAGTTCCGATTGTCCTGACCGAAGAACAGTGCGCTCGGGTTTTTCCCAAAAATCCGAAATACAAAATCTTGAATGCTCTTCTCAGGTCAAGTTTCACAGGACATCATCCTAAACAACATCTTGACCTCATGGAGAAGAATCGCAAACAAAGATTCATTAAACAAAGCAAAATCGGATTTCTTGAAGAAGGGGCAAGAAAGACCAAAAACCACAATAGACAAGATTCTCAGATTCTTAGCTCATGAAACTTTGAGGATATATTACCAATAGCAATACGACTCTAGATATCAAGTTTCATGCCATCTTATAAGAGGAATCAAAAGATGCACCAAAAACCCTAGCTATTCAAGAGAGGAACAGAGAGACGAAGAGAGGCATAAGCAAGTAATCAAAACCTCAGAGTTTCATTGATAGAAATCAAGCGATTCAGAGGGAAACACAGAGGAATGATTACACAAGGTTTCGATTCATCCTCTCCAACTCAACAAACTCTCAAAAGCAAAACAAACCCTTTGCTAAAGCTAACCCTAATTTTCTCTCTCAAAGTCTAACCCTAACACCGAGGGTTCACCTCTATTTATAGCCCTTGGCTAATGGGCCTCAACCCATTAAGCCCGCTACACCCGAACGGCGCCTCCACTTGTGCGCTTTGCGAAAAGACCGCTTCGCCTTTTGCGCACCTTCCGAAGCCTCCCGTGCGCCTTGCTGTCCTTGACTCGCAACCACCTCAAGATTCACGCCGTCTTCGACACATCCCGACCATTCTGACCTCAACGCCGCCTGCGCCTAGTCCGATCACCTCGTGTCTCGCCACAACTTCGTCTCGATGTCCTGTAGTCAACACAGACAAAAACACATCACATAGCATTGCACAATATCATAGCATCAATATTTGTACAAGACTCAAACTCATACAAACTCAAAATCACAAACTTTCCTTCTCTGCACAGTTCTGGACACAATCGGAAGTTCCGCACTTACCATTGCGGAAGTTCCGATTTCTGGAACATCCGCACTTGTCAGGATTATCGGAAGTTCCGCGCTTACCATTGCGGAACTTCCGATTATCGGAACGTCCGCACTCCCAGATTTTCAATTCTGATTTTCGTCTCAGAGGAAAACTCACGTCAGTATTATCGGATAAACCGCGACCCCAGGTGCGGAAGTTCCGATTACTTCAACCGAACACAATTCCCAGATTAATCGGAAGTTCCTTTTTCCAAAGCCGGTAGTTCCGATTATCGGAACTTCCGCTGTGACTTCCGCTACAAACACAGCGGTAGTTCCGATTATCCTGATTCAGCACAGAAACAGTACAAACAGAGAGACTCAACTCTCAACCTATTCAACAAGTTGTCAAATACTCATCACTCACAATGGAGGACCTCTCACATGGTCTCTCAAGCATATATAAATTGATAAGTATGAAATAATTATTGCAAGATTGACAAACTTGAGGATCATTGGTCATCGCGGAACCTACGAGTAGTTCCATGTTGTGGCAAACATAGTATTCACAGATGTTGCAGACCAGTGGCTGCTGGTGGCACTACAAAAATAGAATTGGTTAGTTTGAGAGGTATTACTACAAAGTGTTATATAGGATTAATGTGTACTAGTGAATACCAGAAAATTGAGATTGTGTCACAGAATACTTCCCTTGTTGTTCCCTCCTTTAGCATAGTATACGACGAACAACCTACGTGATTCTAAGAAGTTAGCCTTAGCCAATGCAAAGGAAGTAAAGACTACAATAGAGTTATGTATGGAGGAAACATGTTTACATGTTGATTAATTATCAGACAATTGTGTAGTTGTGTGCGGTCCTCTTTAGAAAATCTAGGTATATTACCCTGTCCCTTTTTGGTATAATTACAATTAGAATCCATTGGAACCTACATAGGTATGTCGCCATGATCATTAAATCTATGTTTGTATTGCTTATAAAGTACAAATCAACAAGTATAGCCACTAGTGCAGCACTTACTCCTGGTTGTAGGGCAAAAGTATGAATTCCTTATCGCGGTGAGCCAGCAATGACTCTATCATGTAATCCTCGACAATTTTTGCATTCTCCTTGATGATTTGCAAGGAGACCAAGTGTGGATCGAGGAAACCTACCAGTGAATTCCTTAATTCCGCTTTAGAAATTATGTGTGTGTATGCAAAAGCAAGGAGTTAAATATAACATTTATCGGTATTACACTAATGTTGACCATGATTGTACACACTTACAGTGTCCAACATCAAATGAGTGAGGTGTCAAGAGCGTTGAGGTTGAAGAGAAAGAACAAGTCCTCGAATTTCACCGTGAAGATACAGTCTTGAACCACGTAGTTAAGATGATCCTTCTTGAACTTGATGTTAACACCTAAGTATCGTTGTCCATCCATCTTGTTGGCCTGTTCCATGTACCATACATGCAATCTCGTGCAAATGAATCCTAGGGTACGATCGTGCTCTACTGTCTCGACCAACGGCTCGCCTAGCATGAATTTCTAGGCCAATGGCAAGAAGGGGATATCAGAATAGGAGTCGACCATCTTCGATTTGCCCTTACTGTCTCGCTTTTTATCGATTGACTTCACGAGAGTCAATCGAGCATGAGGTATAGATGCATCTGATGCACCGGGCCCTTGCCGCTTCGGTGCAGGTAGCCTCGAGGCAGGTAGCTCCTATAGACTTGACACCGTTGCAAGATATTCCCATGAAGTTGACACCGGAGTAGGGAGCTCCAGGCAGATGTTGCTCTTGGGCCACTGTATGAATGTTCCAATGGCTTGCCCTAGAGTCATGACCTCGTCATTTAGGGGAATATGCAGCGGGAAGACCGCGAAATTGGCATGAATACCGTCCATATTTACTTTTGCAAAGCCCGACGCTACATTTACACCATACACCAAAGCCCTGACACCGAATGGATACGCCTAGCCCCAAATAGCATCTTGGGCAACAGAGGCAATCTCACTTGGAGCTTGCACTTTTGCGAAGCCCGACACTAGATTTACACCGTGCACCAAAGCCCTGACACCGAATGGATACGCCTAGCCCCAAGTAGCATCTAGGGCAACGGAGGCATATCTCACTTGGAGCTTAAACTTCGTAGCCATCTACATAAGATACAAAATTAGCTACTCCAATAGGCCTATTAATGGATCGAGCATTCTAGAGATAATAATTATTACCAGCATGTCATTGATAGGAAATCTGTCGTCGTCTTTTGGGGTAGGGTTAGGGTTTGACGCGTAGCTACTCGAAAGTTTGGGGGGTTGGCAAGCACAACAGGGGTAGGGGCTTGCAACTGACTTTCCCTAAGGCTTTCCTCAAGGCTCTCCATCAGCCGTCACGTCTCATCTCTGACGCGATCATTGATCTTATCTTTGATGGATTCAGTGATCTCATCTTTGAGGGATTCACGAATCTCCTCTCGTAGTCGTGCATCGTGCTCGGCTTTGGCTCTCTTCCTACTCTGGTGCGCTTTGGAGTCCGCTGGGAATCCATGTTTCCATGGAACATGAAGACCAAGACCTCTCGTGTGACCTGGGTGCTCATCGTTTCCCAGGGCCGCGGAGAGTATATCTTTCTCCCTAATTGCCGAGAATGAGCCTTGGGAAGATTGTGCACTCAGCGTTTCCTGCAATAGCCTGACATGTCATTTCACTTCCTATGAAGTTAAGGAGTAATTGCAAACTAGGTAGTTCAATATCTTACCGGGCGTTGGGACACTTCCTCGTCTGCGGGGTTTGGAAAGGAGATGACCCCTAAAGACAGGGTAGATAACCTCGCTCTTAGCCAGTTCGGGTGTAGTCATCAGGGATCTCGTCAAATGGCGGGGAGGCATTTGAAAGGTTTGCCTGCCGGTCCTGATCCCTCCATTGCGGGATTTTATCTGCATACCCAGCGGTGTCGAGTCTGTGGGGGTGCATGTTTTTTGCCTGGAGGGCCCTGTGCGCCACACTTTCACCCCTCAAATCATCTGTCGTCTTCTTCATCATAAATTCTTCACTACTCTTCCAAGAACGGATACTTATGGAAGGGCGTCAGATCCTTCTCCATGTAGTTCTTAACAAGTGTGCTCTTGATGTTCTTCCACGCTTTGCACGCCTGTAGCAACGCGTGTCATCGCACAGAGTCCTGGTGTTGTTCTGGGATCTCGAACGTAGGAAAATATGCGTCAACAACTCACCTTTCTAAGCTTTGGCCAACTCTTTCCACGAATCGTAGCTGATGTTGAGCTGTTCCCGTGCAACTATTCCGACCATTCTCCGGAATGCTAACGCTGCTCGGGGAGGATTGATAGGGGTCCCATACTCATCGACCTTCATGATGGTAAATCGGCCCGCGGGCTTTTTCGATATTCCTCTTCTTCTACCGCGCTTGGATATTCCAGAGGACGTCGTATCAGATGCATGATGTGATGATGACGAAGAATAAGCGAAAGACATCTTCACAAGAAATAGAAGTTCTGACACGCATAAACATTTTATCATAAGATTCAATCTCTATGTGTATGGGTATAAACACCAATTAATAAATAATTGGGATATGTAGGGAAGAAATTAAGACCAATACAATGACATAATTAACATATAAACATGTAAATCCTCTAAGTCATTTAAAAGGAATAATATGCTTAACACAAACATCATGTGAACAAAGGAAATCAGAATAAAGCTAAGATGTAACATTTTGGTATTTCCCTCAGATGTAGTGTAAGCATTCCAATTAGAGCTAAAGTTCAAACTCGATTATCAAAATAATTTCAGTACAAAACTATTATCATCCCAGAGCATTCATCTCAAGCCTACCATACCACATTGCAATATATTCCAATAGCAATATCAAAACAAATACCATCTGAATAACTGACTAGAACAAATACAAATTCCTAAAACAAGTACAACACCTCATACCACTCAGTGCTTGAACCAGATACATGAGTCCATGAGGACCGTGACAGCATGACAGATTATTGATAGAAAAAGTGTGGGAAAGGGGCGTTGGGGTCGGTAACTCGGCATCGGTTACCTTTGGGCGTCGAGGAGAAGGACGAGTAGGGAGCAGTACCGGAGCAACAGGGCGGTGTCGAAGGGGAGGTGCACCGGGCTCGGAGGAGGGAAGGAGGCGGTGGGCTCGGGGAGGAGGAGGCGACGCGTGCTCGTGCTCGGGGCGGAGGCGGCATCGAGGATGGCGGCGACGGGCTCGGTGGAGGAGTCACACTGGGCTCGAGGAGCAGGCGGCGTTGAGGACAGTGGCGACGGGCTCGAGGAGGAGGCGGTGTGGAGGACAATTGCAATGGGCTCGAGGAGGAGGGTGAGTAGTTGAGAAATTTAATCGATTGAGTGGGGAGCGGCGCAACAAACCCTAGAATCTGAATATAAATAGGGTTAGACATCACAGACGGTTCTAATAAATAGCTGTCTGCGATAGATTACGTATCACAGACGGTTTGTAGATGAAACCGTCTGTGACATCTGATGTATCACAGACGGTTTTTAGATTAAACCGTATGTAATAAATTATCATAGACGGTTTTTAGATGAAATCGTATGTGATATTCTTTTGTATTGGTAAATCTAGTTCTGTTTATTGGCTAGCCTCATGAAATACTAGCCATACCCTCCGAAACAATCAGAAACACAACAAGTACATGTATACATCTAATCCACATTCATTTCAGAAACAAGCACATTAATTTCACAGTACAAATCAATTAACTCAAATGAACTAAAATTAACCATTCAGAATATATACACACATTGTTCAATATTTAAAAATTAGCCCCTCATGATGATTGATGCGTATGTAGCTAGTTTCGTCACGTTGTTCTTCCTCGACCCTTATGCTATTTCCGAAAGAAGGCAACTTATCAAATTGATTGTGTGGATATCGTGGGGATATGTGCATGATCTTAGAGTGATGAGTCAATTGGCAATGGCGTTGTTGGTTTGATGAATCTCACGTTTTCGGAAAACTTCGATGCTATCAAACATTGGCGGTCCGATAAGTGGCCACCGGCCGACTAGCGTGTGTGGCAAACCGATCAAGAATGCTTGACGGTCCGACCGCCACTTATTGATGATGGAGTTTGGGGCTAGGCCAAAAATAGGTTGTGTAGGCATGAGAGGGGAGTCTCCTGGATGTGGTCACATAATTTTTGGAGCTCCCAGTCAAAAGTTCTATCAATTTGAAAATTCCAGAGAGGTTGCGGTTTTCCGAGTTGAAATTTGGCTAAGTCTTTTGGGGCGGTCCGACCGCCGTTATGGAATAGGTCCGACCGCTAGGAAATCGGTCCGACCGGCTTGGTAGGGTGGTCAGACCGGCTTCCACTTGGACTTCGGCCATTTTGGCATTGATGTATTTTCGTTGTGTTTAATGCATGAGTTTCAATACTTTATTGTTGCATATTGCATTGTTGAGCTAACGTGGGTCAAGTTATGAAGAACTTATTCCCGGAGACGATTTCTTTGTTTATTGCTGTGCAGGTGGCTTGTAGATCAACGACGTCAACGGCAAGGAGGATCGGGACTACGCTTGGAGAGCTGAGGTCCAGAACGATCATGGATGCCGGGTGAGGTTGTGTGACTCAAGCATGGTGCAGATTGGACAAGATGGATCGAACGGGCGGTTCGTTGCAGCTGGTTGGATCAAGCGGCGCGGGAGTCGGTGCAAGTGCCTTGGAGGTTCCGATGGGATTCGGACGGGAGAGACTTGCCGACATGATGAGAGCCGCTGATCAACCTACACGTGGTGAAGCAGGCGCTTGCTTCAACAGATTGATGTGTATGTGGGTCCCATTTGTGTTGGGCCTTAATGGGAGCCCATTAGATAAACCCTAGCCTCTCCTATAAATAGAAAGGGGGGAGATGGAAAAAACCCCCCAAGCACTTAAGCTCTCATTTGCAAAATCTCTTGTTAGGGTTAGGGTTTGGAGAGGAGAGGAGAGGAGAGGAAAATTTGTGTGTGCTCTTGGATTGAGCTCTTGTCCTCCTTGAGGGAGTGGCTTTGTAAGCAACATCTTGAATCAATCAATCTATGGATGTTTGCTCAAGGGTGAAGTCTCATTTGCTTTCTTCTCTCTTTTGATGATTTTGGTGCTTCCTTAATCCGAGTGTTTATGCTTGGTCTCTTGATCGATTTTACCTTGCTATGATGTGTGGAAATACTCGTAGAATCATCTAGATCATCAATCCCCCACAAGCAAGTCTTGGATCAAGATTTTCATATTTCTGGGTTTTGGAACACTTCTTTGGTAAAACCTTAAGAGATCGATTCTTTGAAGTGGATCTGGACGATCGTCGCTAGAAATAGGTCTTAGATATCCTTAGGGAGGTGTGCTCCAAATTTGGTCAAGTTTCATTGGTCGAATCAAAAGTTGGACCAATTTTCGTTTTGGGTTTGGGCATTGTGAGTTGCCTCTGGACTAAATCGGTCTGGCGGATTTTACATCGCCGGTCCGACCACTTGACAGTCAGACCACCAATTGAGCGCCGGTCCGACCGCCAGGCAGTCAGACCGCCGGCACTACACCGGTCCGACCGGTCCAGTGAGATCAATTCTCCCTAATTGTGTCTTGTGCTTAAGAGGGTAATCGAATTCAGCACAAGGCTTCCTCTGTGCAATTACTGATATTCTTAGCTTTCATCGCTAAAGGAGAAAAGTGCGTGTTGAATTTGATTAAGGCGAAAAATCGAGAAAGCGCCTATTCACCCCCTCTAGTCGCCTTTACGGTCCTACAGATTGTATTCTTCCTCGACCACTACTTTCTCAACTACAACAATCCTCCTTTTTCCATGAAGAACTACATGGCGCTTCTTATTTGCCTGGTCGGTTACATAGAAGACTTGAATAACTTGGATAGCGAGTATGAATGGTTCGTCTTTATATCCGACACGTTCGAGGTCCACGATAGTGACACCATACTTGTCAACCTTCACCTGTGGGAGATAAACCCAATGACACCGAAACAGGGAGATCTTGAAAAGCACGCAGTCGAGCTCCTAAATCTCCTCCATGAGCCCATAGTAGGAGCTCCCCAACCGATCGGTACTAAAGGCATCTATGCAGACACCGCTGTTCTGGTTAGTGCTAATTATATCCTGAGCCTGCGTATAGAATGTGTACAAATTTATGTCGTATCCTTGTCATGTCACAACTGTAAATATTGGCCATTTTGCCAACCATATCAGCTTATCATTTGACGTGCTCCTAGTGAGTCGCTCCTTCAACCATTTGTTGAACCGACTATTGTGATGTCTCGTGATCCAAACATTCGGTCCCTCTGGATTCTGTTGTCGAAGCACGTCCTTGTGCTGGTCGATATACGGGGACACCTCAGTCTTGTGTTGCAAGACCGTGAAATAGGTTTGAGCATATGCATCCATATCTGGAGTGATTGCTTTCCTTTTGGTGGTCCCGATACCCTTGAGCATCCCCTCGTTGCGAGATCGAGGCACACCAATCAGTTCGACCTGGGTCATATAATCGACGCAGAACTCAATGACCTCTTCGATTGCATAACCTTCGATGATGCTGCCCTCCGGCCAAGATCTACTCCGTACATAGGACTTGAGAATTCCCATGAACCTCTCGAATGGGTACATGCTGTGTAGGAACATGGGCCCACACATCTTTATCTCCCTCACAATGTGAACAATGAGATGGGCCATGATATCAAAAAACGACAGAGGAAAATATATCTCAAGATCACATACAGTCATCACCACCTCGTCCTGTCGAGCATATAGTCCTTCGGTTCGATGACCTTCTGAGCAATTGTGTTAACGAAATAATGCAGCCTCATGATTGTCTCTCGGACCTTGATCGGCAAAATATTTTTAATTACAACAGGGAGCATCTGTGTTATCAGTACATGACAATCATGAGACTTCATGCCAATTAACTTCAAATCTTCCATTAAAATAAGTTCCTTCATGTTTGCGGAGTAACCAAATAGAACTTTCACACCATGCAAGCACTAGCACAGTTCAGTTCTCTCGGCCTTGGACAGAGTGTAACAAGCAGGGGGAAGGTATGTTCGTCACTTATCGGTCTTTGTCGGTACTAACTCACGTTTGATGTTCATATCAACCAAGTCAAGCCGTGCGTTAACACCATCCTTTGTTTTTTCACAAATGTACAGTAAGAGACAAATCAAGTTGTCACATACATTCTTCTCTACGTGCATGACGTCGATGCAGTGACAAACTCGTAGGTGCTCCCAATAATGTAAGTCCCAAAATATTGATCTCTTCTTTCAAATGTTCTTCTCACGGGTCCTCGATTTATGCCCCTTTTTGAGCACAACATCTAAATTTTTAACCATATCATAGACCTCTTTTCAGCTTAAATGCTTTGGAGCTGAACTATCCTCCTTCTCCTCGTCGAATTGTTTCTTTATCTTGCGGTATGGGTGAGCCCTCCGAAGGAATCTACGGTGACGCATGTACACAGTTTTGTATGAGTGCTTCAGCCACACACTCTCGGCTAGCGATGGCAATCGGGTGCGGCGGGCACTGGTAGTGCTCGCCCATACCCATGCCCGCGACCCCGATTTCCCCCCACGGGCACACCCGCGAAGGATAACAGGCGAAGAACCTCTCCCATGCCCGTCGCCCGCGGGTACTCGTCACCCGCGGGCATGCCTGTTTACCCGAGAACAACGCACCACCACCCGTGGGTACCCATCGCCCGCGGGCAGACTCAACACACACAAACAATGCACACATCAAGTTCATTTCAATTCACATCAATAGTGCATCACACATTCAACAACTAATGAAGTTCATCACAATTCACACATCAAGTTCGACAAGACAACTAATCAAGTTTAACAAATAAAAAGAAAATACAAACTGCAGTTCCTCACACAGTCACACATAGTTCCTCACACATAAACAAATTAAGTTTGCAATAAGAGTAGAACATATGAAAATGGTTCAATCAGAGTCAACGATCGAGATTGAACAACAATCTTTAAGCTCCTCTTCAATGTCTTCAAGACATGTCCATAAACCCTCAACTCCTCCTTCACCTGAAAAGTAAACATTGCATTACATCACTAGTTTGCAATCACATAGAAAATTTGAAATATTTACATCACTAGTTGCATTGCATACCTTTAAGGTCATTCTGAAGCCAACTTTGTGGGCACATCAATGCCTCCAATATAGCTGGAGTGAGACGACAGCGATGTTCACTTAGCACTCAACCACTAGTGCTAAAAGCCGATTCAGAAGCTACAGTTGTTATTGGAATAGCCAAGATATCACGGGCAATCATTCGCAATGTAGGCTAACGTGTCCCAACCACCTTCCACCAACCCAGTATATCAAATTCCTCATTTGTGCAAGGAAGAGTTCTTCTTCCAAATAGCGATCTAGTTCACTTTTGGTCTTTACTGCACTGGTACTTTTCTTACTAGCAGCTAGTGTTTTAAATATTAAAAGCACCTCTTTAGCACCAGTTGCAACACTAGTACTAGATGATGTAGCCATACCCTCTTCTCCACTATGCACTTGGTACTCATTCATCAACTCACACAAGCAATTATAACTCTTTGTAACATTCTCTTCAAAATTTTCTTCACCAAAGAGGGCAATATAGCATGCATGTAACATTGTCATTTTTCCATGTGAATCAAGAATAATAGCAATAGCCATCAAACCATGAATATCAGACCAGTACTTGTCAAACTTTTTTATCATCTCGACAGACATAGCCTCAATTATTAGATCTCCACATCCTAGCCATTTATTCATGTACATTTTGACCTCACATATCTTTGGAAAGAATATATTAGCTGTTACATATTTAGTTCCAGAAAATATTTCAGTGAGTTCATAGAAGATACTTAATTTTTCACAAACAGTTGAGGCAAAATTCCAATCAGCAGCTGTTGGTGCACAAATAAACTGCATATCAAGTTGCTTTAACCTCTCAAAGACTTTCTTATAGGGAATAGCAGTACTAAGCATAACATAGGTTGAATTCCATCTAGTTTTGCAATCAAGACCAATCTTTTTAGTAATTTCAACCTTAACAAACCGAGCTGCTTTCACAAATTTTCCGTACCTCTTTGGTGTAGCTGTCCAATAGGAAACATTATCACGTACTCTCTTAATGCTATGCTCCATGACACTCAATCCATCTTTCAGAATTAAGTTAAGAATATGTGCACAACAACACATATGTAGCATCTTTCCACCTAATAAAAGATTAAATGGACCAACCTTTGTCTCTATTGCTTCAATCAATTTATCATTTGTTGAGCAGTTGTCCAAGGTCAAATTAGATAGTTTGCAATCAAGATTCCAATTCTGCAGGTTTTTATATAGCGCTTCACAAATAACCTCTGCTGTATGTGGGCATGGCACATATATTAACATACATGGTTCAGCATAGCAAGAAGATTAGTATTTCAATGCAGCAATCACCTCAAAATGCAGCTTCTAATCTTCCAAGAGTCATCAACAAAATATCATGTTACTGCCATGTAGCCTCTCTTTTGATTATCAGCTGTCCAAAGGTCAGTTGTAATAGCAACACCACAACTGGTTTTATCCAAGTAACTGAGCGCTCTCTTTCTCCCTGAATCATAATGATCCAAGATATCATTTCTAATAGTATTTCGAGTGACCATTTTAAATAAAGGTTGCAGTACACTAACAAATTTACGAAACCCATGGTGATAAAAAATGGACAGTGGGTACTCATGCAGAATAATCATAGAATAGAGAGCTTTTCTAGCAACTTCTTGATCAAAGACATAGTTCTCTATAGTTACTTGCCCATGTTTAGAAGATCCATACCTCAAACTGGTTTGTACCTTCCCTTGCCTCTTCCGATAGATGCAAACCTTCATATGCTCATGCAGATGTTTAGTACCATTCTTCGTTTCTGCCGAAAGGTACTTGCTGCACCAAATGCACTTTGCCTTCCAAGCACCCATAACTTTTAGTCTTGTAAATTCGTTCCAAACAGGTGAAGTGAGTTTCCTCTTTGTGCCACGAGAGTCTTCCTCTTATGCATCTGCATCTTAGACATGTTGTTCTTCAGCTTGAGGTTTGGCTTCAGATCCTACTTGCTGATCCCGGAGTATTGAGCCTTGAGAAGATTGCCTATGTTGGCTACTACTTCCCGGAGTCGCCATCTAAGAGTTGAACAAAAATATCAGAGTTGACAAATATGAGACTTAGAACACAAATATGAGACTTGTAAATTCGTTTCCAATACACATTAAGTCACTGCCTTATGACAGTATGGTAGTAAAAATTATAAAAATATAATAAGATGGAGGTATTTCTCATTGTAAATCTAGTGACGTTATTTTCATGTAACAAAGCTAACTTGTTTTTCAAGTGGAGGTAGTTTAATCTGGAGCATGGTATTTTCTCCATAGAGGAGAAAAATTAAAACAAAACACCACAATAAAAAAATTCGTTAACGGTACCAAACTGAATTGGAGTATAACTTTAAAATTACTTCAATTAAACTGACAGTGATTATTATAGGAGCTCTTATCTGTGTCTTTTTATGTTCAACATGTGACATTGTGACTACCAAACAATCAAAATTGGTTAATGAGAGAATTTCTAGCTATTTATTTTAATCTTTACTAATTCCAGTAAGATTTTGCTATTCCAGATCCATAATAGATGATTTCCACTATAATCGTGACATGTAAGAAAAGAAATAAATAAGTGCTTTGAAGCCACCAAACCGAGCCTTACATATTAATACCCCTTGAGACATTCTACATTTACAACTCACCATTCCACCTGCTCAGTAGTCTACCTTAATATGCACTACCTAAGTGTGATCTAACAGCTAATTACGATTCAAGAATCAGGATTATGGTCTTTCATTCTCCTATTTCAAGGAATCTTAGCAGAAGGTAAACATGTTTCATTATGCTGCATAATAGAACATTTCCAAATACCTTTGCCAATAAAATCAGAATCCAGTACATAGTGCCACAAGGCATATGTATACTCTTACTTTGAGAGAAATGGTCACATACTCACATACTTAAATGACTGGATAGCAATAACAGCACGAAGCAAAATTTCTAATTCAGTGGAAACCATCGATAAAGTTAACGATCTTCATCTAACAAATGTAACTTGCCTGAATTTGCAAGTTGCAAGACTAGATGTCAAACCAACAACATGGTTTGCTACTTCAGCTTCATCTGCACATTGCCTTGAGTGAACTCTAACATACTGTGTTGCTAATTTGCATAAAACCTGAATGAACTCTAACATACTGTGTTGCTAATTTGCATAAAACCTGAACAGGCAAATCTGTTACACATTCTGGAACAAGAAAAGTTCAGGATTTTTTCGTTAATGATACATATGAAAACATACCTCTTCCACTGGACGTTGCCAACTATTAGAATTTGATGGGTTCTTATACTGACTTTGCTCACTGACATGCAAAAAAGAAGAAGAAGAACAATGACACAGGAAACAGCCAGGAGGTAGGGGATGGCCGGGAGAGGGACAGCCGAGAGGAGGACGGCCGGCCGGGAGGACTGAGGAGATCTGGAGACGGGGGAGGAGATCTGGAGACGCAGTGGCCGGTGGACGATGGGAGGGTGGCTGGCGGGGAGGAGGATGGCTGGGAGGAGGGCGGCTGGCCGGGAGGGGGACAGCCGGGAGGAGGGGGACGGCCGGGAGAGGGACGGCCGGAGGGGCCAGGGGAGGCCGGCCGGAGGAGGGACGGCCGGGAGGAGAATCGAGACGGCGACCGATCCGAGACGCGGTGGCCGGTGGGAGGGCGACTTCGATCTGGACTCTAGAGACTGCTGGAAATGGGAGGCGTGGGTTGGCGTGGGTGGGGAGGCGGCTGGAAGTGGGAGGCTGATAAGTCTATGTCCCGATCTTCCGAAAGGTATTGATAAGTCGATTGTGGAGATCTCGACATTGATGATCCAAAAGCTCTGACCAAACAGATCGAACCCCTCACAATCACTAAACCACTGCTCCGATGGTTATCAACCGTGCCGAACGCGGTTGACCTCGCTAAGAAGGCTATCTCCTCCATTCGAATCGAGAACACAAGCAAGAAAGTAGAAGATGCAATCTGATATTGTATTGTGAATATAAAAGAAACTCACAATGTGGGGTTCCTCAACTGAACGTGCGGCGAGACTGCTAAGCATAATAATCTCAAAGAAAAACCCACCATAAACTATGACGGCTACTGTATATATATAGGGGGACGTGAGGAGGTCGACCTAGGGTTGTGCGGCCGTGGAAAGAGGCGTACACAACCTGGACTCCGACCTCGTCACGCTTACAAGGTCCAAAATGGTGACACAACACCTTATTCACTATTCATATCGCGTATCTCTGGTCGAAGAACTGGTCGCAGGACTGGTCTTGGGGTGGTCTTGAGGAGTCCATGCTATCTCTGGTCGTAGATTGTGTCCAACGAGTACTGTGCTCGCTTCTCTGGTTGTAGATTGCTCCCAATGGGTCCTGGGCTCGCCGAGTACTGGTGAAACTGGTCGTAGGCCTTCATGAAGTGGTTGCAGACCCTGCGGAACTGGTCGTAGACCTTCTTGAACTGGTCGTAGTCCTAGATTCCTAAGTACAAGTAAATCATCTCCGTTAGGAAGCATCATAGAGTTCTCAAATAATACAATCAGCCCTAGAAACGAATTTACCTTATAAATAAGTTGACGAGCACGTGCCCGAGTACTTGGACCTTGCACATCATTCAAAGTAGTAGAAAGAGGAGTGTTCATATCAGTAGAAGTGATGTCCTCATCAGAGGTGGTGGGAACGTCTAGGGTTTCAGTGTTTTATTAAGTGAGGGTGTCTACGGTTCCACCTGTCAGTGTATATGACGGGTAAACGGGCGAAGCGGGCAGGGGTGGAGTTTACCCATGCCCGCGCCTGTTTTCCCGATGGGTAAGTTATTGTGCCCGTTTTTATACCCGTGGGCAAAGAAAGATACCCATACCCGCCTCCATTAGGGTATTTACCCGCGGGCACGCGGGTAATTGGGCACAATTGCCATCCCTACTCTCGGCATAATCTAAGTATTGAGTACAGGCTTTGGCCCCATTTTGGACTCTGGCCCAACAAGTTAGCAAGGGTTGGATAATCATTTATGGTGCAGAACAACAAGGAGCGTAAAGTGAAATTCTCTCATTTATACGCATCTCATACTTGTACCCCCTTTAATCTATAGTATTTTTAGATCTTTTATGAATAGTACTAGGTACACATCAATATTATTCCTAGGTTGCTTCAGCCCTTGGATAAGTATCGATAGCAAAATGTACTTCTGCTTCATGCACAACCAAGGAGGAAGGTTGTAGATACAGAGAGTCACGAGCCAAGTGCTATGTCGGCTGCTCATGTTACCGAAAGGATTCATTCCATCTATACTCAATCCAAACCTTATATTCCTCGGTTCCGCACCGAAGTCTGCAAACCTCCTATCAATGTTTCTCCACTGGGCAGAATCAGTAGGGTGTCCTAGCTTTTCGTCTTTCTTGCGCTCCTCTGAGTGCCAATGTAGCAGTTTTGCATCCTTTGGGTTTGCAAAAAACCACTTCAAATGGGGAATTACAGGAAGATACCACGCCATTTTAGCAGGAGGTCATTTCTTCACGTCGATTCCCTCGCCATCATCTGATTTATTCTTACAATTGTATCGGGATGCGTTGCACACCGAGCATATATGCATGTTTGCATACTCATTACAGTAGAGGATACAGTCGTTCGGCCACGCATGTATTCTTTCTACTTCCATTTTCCATTCCCAATGGACAAAGAACCTTCTTAGCTTTGTACGTGGTTTTGGGCAACTCGTTTCCCTCTGGAAGCATGTCCGCTAAGAGACCTAACAGTGCCGTGAAACTCTTGTCAGACCAACCGTTGCTTGCCTTCAATTTCAGCAGTTCAAGCACAGATGACAACCTTGTGTATTCCAGCTTACAACCCGGGAACAAAAGTTTCTCCGAGTCCTCCATCAAGCCCCAGAATTTAACATACTCCCGCTCATCGCAGTTCCCTTCTACACCACGAAGCATTTGATCCAGATTGTCATCGTGCAACCTAACCGAATCGGAACCACAATCGACATCATCCGGTGGCATATCGTTGACTTCGTCGTCGATGTTGTTATTACTACATTCCTGTATAATATGTTCTTCACCGTGACTAGTCTAACGTATATAACCCTTTTTGAAACCCCTTCAAATATAGTGTGCTTTAATTTGCGCTCGGTTCTTAAACATCTTAAGATTCTCACAATCAATGCATGGACAATACATATATTCCACCCCCTTGTTCAACATATCCTCCTCGACAGCTCTTGTAAAAGCAGACATGCTATTAATGAACTCTTCACTCACATGGTTGCCAGCGTACATCCAGCTTCGGTCCATCTACATGACGCATATAACAATTTGGTGTTAAATATTGAATTAATTAATTAATTAGTATACTATAGATGCAACTTTTGATATGTCTTTTGAAATATGTATTTCTAATGAACTGAAAAAAAACAACAATGCACCCTAGGGTTAGGTTGTTCATCACAAACACATTATAGATAGCACATGCCCAACTTCAGATGGCAAGAAGCCAACACTTGCAAAACAATACAAAAATATAGATCTAAACCATCTTCAATTCTCTCTCTTTACCAAGCTAGATCTAGAATACAATGCAAGGAACAAATTACGTACTAACCATCGATAGTCAATAACAAATTACCAAATCCGCGGTCTCCTTTCACCAAATCGCCTCAAAGCCCCACCTCCAGCAGCAACAGCAGCGAGAGTAGAGTTGGAATTTAAGACAGATCGATCTGTGAGGGACGGTTTTACAATAAATGAGATTATCACCGACGATTTGTATACAAACCGTTTGTTATGAGGACGGGAAGTCATAGATGGTTCATGTTGAAAACCGTCTGTGAAGTATCACAGACGGTTCTGAACAAGAATCGTCTGTGATATTACTAAATATCACAAAGAACCGTCTGTGATACTTCATAGACGGTTTTCAACAATAACAATATGTGATATTACCTCTTCACAGACGGTTTTTACCATAGAAAGTCACACAGACGGTCGCTAAACCAAAACCGTCTGTGATTGTATTTAATACAGACGATTTTAGTAAATCGTCTATGATGAGACGTCCAGTATTGGACTTTTTGTAGTAGTGTATAGTCAAATCCACAGGTAAAGCGGGCTCGACCACACACCTTGTGGGGGTAACCGAATGGTGACGGTTACCAGGCATTGATTAAGTCCTAGAATCCTTGTTGTGCTAGATTGGACGACCTTAGATGAGCTTGAACGTTTGGAGGAGGAACCATCACTGTGTTCGCCACTTGCCACGAGATGATACTGATCCTGGTCGGTTAGACCCTTGCCCTTTGAGAGTTCTAGTTCCTCCTCTGAGCGTAACGTTGTGGGGGAGAGGGCTTCCTCATCGACCTTGTCTGTGGCATTGTTTCGTGGGTCTGGTGAAAGATCCATGGAACCGACATTGCCATCGGATGAAAAGATGCTCTGCTCGTACTCGTAGTAGGGATCTATGTCTAGTCATGCGTAGTCTACTAAATCAAACCAATTCTTCTCATTCCACTCCCCTACCATGAAAGCATCAGAGTTGAATATAAAGACAATTTATCGAAAAGGAAAGGAGAAATAGGAGATTCCCACGGACGGCGCCAACTGTCGATGGTTTAGTATCGATCTTATGAATGAATGCTGAGGGCTCTCCTAGAAGGAAATCACACATAAAAGGACACATGAATTTTATACAGGTTCAGGTATTCTCCCGAGAGAATAATAACCTTACTTATGTGTTGTTGTATTGATTGTGTTTACAACAGGGAGGAAGTCGCTAAAACTAGGGCTTGATGACTTCTGTCTCTCGTTGTGCTTGTCGAATCCCTTGATCCTCTTCTCTTTATATAGCACATCAATGGGTTGTAGTTGTCCACGTCAAGAGGCACCTTGTCGTTTGTGGCAATGCACACGTTTAAGGGCGGTTATTGTTAGAGATATATCCTGCCCCCCGGTCACCTTGCAGTTATGTCGGAGACAAAGGTTTAATACATACAATTATCTCGGGAATAATGACACATGTTAACTACTGTGTGTATTAAACATAACATATAAATGGTCCTAGTCGATTGGGTCTACATGTCTATAGGCTTTATTGACCATAAGATGGTCGTAGTAAGACTTACGACTATAATGTGATCGTAGTAGGACTTACGATCAATATGTGATCGTAGAAGAACTTACGACTATAAGGTGATCGTAGTAGGGCTTACGACTTTATAGGGTGGTTGTAGAATAGCTTACGACCACTAAGTGTGTATAATCTCCCTCATTGTTAATATTGAGAGGTACCTTTGAAAGTTGTATAAACAATATTTTTATCTATAATATTAAATATTACATATAAATAACCTTATTAATTAAGAATTATTAGATCCCGTCAAGTACAATGGTATCCTTTAATTTGGCTTCATGAGTCAGTGGTATTTTCAGTACTCATAACACTCATGTTTCTAACATGAAAAGCTAAACATTGTTGTCAGGATATCGATATGTATCGTAGTGCCATGACACATTGTTGATCACGATCCTACTAACATAGAAACGATTGTGCCTAGGATCCGATCCTGACAATTGGGGAAAAAATAACCTGAAGTTAACTTGTTGCGGCACAGAAGCCGGTAATTAAGTGGTCGCTAGCCCAGGATATACGAGAAACGGCATCGATCGATCCCGCTGATCTGGCAACCAATTAACTATACAAATTAACAAATGCCAAGAGGCAGTTAAAATAATGTAATAATTGTCATCTAAAGCCTTGATACTTTCTTACGTTGGTCGAATAAAAAGCCCTCCAATCGTTCGCTCGCGCTAGCTGTTCATGGCGATGAATGCATGGCCTCCTCCCGTCGCGAAATTTGCATCCCCCTTTCCTTGATAGCTTTATCAAATCGCCTCTTAGTTTAATCACAGCACAGCTCCACTGCTATTTGCGGCAGTTTTTATTAGTAGAACCATGTTGCGACAAATGAAAGCCTTTGCTCCCCTATAAATATCGATCCATCGTGTACTCCTTTGGAGGCAACAAGCTAGTTAAGAATTAATCAGACGGCGTCGATCGTCTTGTTTCTTGATACTTGATAGGGAGAGGGAGCTAGCCAGGGATCGCGGCGTAGATACATCGATCGATGGCGTGGAGCACGACGGAGAACGAGAGGTTCGAGCGCGCGCTGGCCATGTACGACCGCGACACGCCCGGCCGCTGGGAGCGCGTGGCGGCCGTGGTCGGCGGCGGCAAGACGGCCGACGACGTGAGGCGCCACTACGACCTCCTCGTGGAGGACCTCGGCAACATCGAGTCCGGCCGCTACGGCAACCCCAACGGCGCCAACAACACCAACGGCGCCAACAAGAACAGCAGGTAACGTACGCACGCACCTACTGAACTACTGATCACCCATCAATTTAAGTACATTAATTAGCACAGTGACATGCATGCCTATCTATGTACGTGCGATTCCGTTCAAACGTTTACGACTCGTTCATTGTGCCGTCGCAGAGCCAACCGGCCCCAAACATGATCGATCGACGGAAATCAGGCGCACGCACGTACTACGTACAACAGGCTGCAGCTTAATTCTTCAAGTGATCGAGATCGATGTATATGTTCATATTCTATAGACATGCATGCAAGTGTGTCTTCTAATACGTACGTATCCGCTGTACGTATGTTTTGATTTTGGGAGCGTCCGTGTCGCCAGCTATAGATGTCGTGAAAAATAGTACGTACGTGTGGCCGCTACTGGCTTCCGTGATGAAGCACGCGGTGGATATATTGCTCTTCGTCGTCTGTATATGGCAGTAGTGTGCATGTAAAGCTTGCTCTACTGTGTAATGGTTCGTTGCTCCTGATTAATTAATGTGTATTGTTGTTACGGTTGCTTCTGACTACGACTGGAGAATTGATCGACCGTTTGCCATTCCACAGTTCGAAATTAACGTCACGATCGCACGGGATGTAAACAGAAGAAGCGGAAATAGCTGGCCACCTGCGCCGCCCACCCGCCGGAATCGCTCGTCGTCGGTACCTGAGGCCCTGAACCCACGTAGGGATGATGGCCCATACCGACATTTGGGCCATTCAGCGTCGCAACGTGGCCCGGTGCGCGAGGCATAAAGGCCTAGTCGCTTGTGGGCTTGTGAAGAGGCGCGGCCCACGTTAAACTCAGTGCGCTGTGACCGTTCTAGTGACATATGTTTCTCCTCTTGCTAGTAGGGTGCATGACATAAAAAATTATTCATATTATGTTCGCTGCAGTTTGTTTCATCTCGCTATTGGCAAAGTACATACGAATTAGTACCTTAAATTTATCTTCTGTAAAAAAAATTTATCTTCTGTAAAAAAAAAGTAACTATAATTTATCTGCTTCACCATGTATAAAGCACCTACTTAGTATTTCACTTCAACCGTAGTTATTTTCTTGTACTAAACATTTAAACCTCGGTTAAATGCATAGATAGAAATTGAATGAAAATATAGTACCCGAGAACATATATAATGCTCCCAACATATTTCATGCTACCCGTTCTCCCATTCATTGAAAAATGTATCATTGAGATTTTACATAAGCTTTGCCTACTGAAAATGACAAATAGAAGTAGCAGAAGTTCAAATAAGAATGACACCATATTGTCCTTCCATAAATCATAGTACCATTGAGATTTTAAACAATACAAATAGAAGTATTGCTAACGTACAACTAACTATGTTGTTCCAACTTCCAAGAATAATATCCTTGAGATGGTGAGTGCAAAATTAAGGAAAGACATGACCCTCTCAGTCTGAAGCTTCAGTGCTTTTATTGTCATTTTTGTATCTTTAGAGGCCTATAGATTTTCAATGCTACAGGAACAACCTAGCAATTTCGGTGAAAATCAATTATACTTGTCACCCAAGGTTTATGGCTGCAATAGTTATCATGTTGCTTTATCTAATTTGGGTGTGCAACAACAGCAAAGTTAGTTTAAAGAGTACCAAAAGGAATTATATGCTTGAAATAACATATCAATAGCTCCAGTAGCTCCAGTGAAACAATATGTAACACAAAAAATGTTAGTTAGAAGGTTTTAATAACATTTGCATCAAAACTAACAAAATGTAATTTTGGATAGTTTACTAAAATAAATGCGATGCTCAAGCGCATACATGCATAAAAGTGTAATGTAATAACTGGTCCTCCCATTTTAGTACGCCAATCATCATTCGCTTGATTGTGAAAATAAAAACAAATCTAAAGCGCCTCTTGTCGCCCAACTTTGGTGACTATCCTCCCTAGGGATGGCAATTATGCCCGATTACCCGTGTAGCCGCGGGCGAATACCCTAATGGAGGTGGGTATGGGCGTCTTTCTTTACCAGGTATAAGCGGGCACAATAACTTGCGTCGGATGGCAGACGCGGGCATGGGTAAGCTTCACCGTGCCCGCCGCCGTTTGCAGTCATATATCTACCGACAGGTGGGACCGTAGACATCCTCACTATAAAAACACCAAAACCCTACGTTCCCAACCGCCTCCCACAGTCCCAACTCCCACGCTGCTACGCCAGCACGCCCTCTCCCAGCCGCCTCGCCTCCCACGCCCACTTCAGCGGCGCCGCCTCCTCTCCCTCCCACTCTTCCTCTCCTAGAGAACGACTCCGTCTCCGGTCTCCCTCCCACAGTCCCACTCCCCCTCTCCCAGACTCCGTCCGCCAGACTGCCTCCGTCCACCTCCGAAGCTCCGACTCCCCCTCCTCCCGGTCGTCCTCCTCCCAGCCGCCATCCTCCCGGCCAGCCGTCCTCCTCCCGGTCGTCGTCCTCCCGGCCAGCCGCCCTCATCCCGGCTGTCCCCCCGATCCATATCTCCTCTAGGCTGTCCCCCTCCTCCCGGTCGTCGTCCTCCCGGCCATCCGCCCTCATCCGGCCGTCCCCCCGATCCAGATCTCCTCTAGGCCGTCCCCCCGATCCAGATCTCCTCCCGGCCAGTCGGCCTCCTCCCGCCCAGCCGCCCTCCTCTCGGTCGTCCACCTCCCGGCCAGCCGCTGCCCCCCTCCTCCTTCGGAACGCCGGTCGCCTCCTCCCGCTCGTCTCCTCCAGATCTCCTCCCGGCCAGCCGCTGCCCCCTCCTCCTCCTTCGGAACACCGGTCGCCTCCTCCCGCTCGTCTCCTCCAGATCTCCTCCTGGCCAGCGGTTGACCTCCTCCTCTTTCAGAACACCGGTCACCTCCTCCCGCTCGCCTCGTCTAGATCTCCTCCTGGCCAGCCGGCCTCCTCCTGAACTCAGGTGCGTGAAGTGATGCTCTCCAGTTCTTGATGCTTCCTTAGCTATGAAGAAGCTTGTTTGGGTGGATTCTGATACGGGCATGATTAGAATGTGTTGTTACTTTATGTCATGCTATTTGTTTTGCATCACTTGTTTTGGTCAGTGCATTGTCAAATGTGAAACAAATATCTAAACTTAGTGGTGACATAACCAGTGACAACCAATGAGTTCGCTCAGCTTATTGTGTTTGGCTCTTGTTATTCTGCAATTGTTATTGTGTTTATCAAATGTCGATGTATCCATATTGTGTCTGGCTCTTGTTATTCTGCAAGCAACTAACACTGCTTGATCTAAAATTCTAGATTGCACGGCTGATGCTCCACAGTACAGAATGCAATATTTTGATGTTTCCTTAGCATGGTGTTGCCTCTAACAAGCAGATGTTCCCTTTCAATTGATTATGAGAGGTTAAAGAAGATGCAGGGAGTTAACATCAGATTTGTAATCTGTTGGTTGAAGCGAGCGACGTGATGCCAGTTAGTTGTGTATGTGTGAATTCGAGTGGTTAAATATTGCCAGTGGCGCAGTTTGTACCGTAATTTAACTCTGTAGTGTGATTGGTTAGTTCAATTTGTATCGCACTGTTTGGGTTAGAGTGGGTTATGGACTTATGTGTTATCTATCTGGATTCTAGGTTGTGCAATTTGTATTTATGGTGAGAAGTAATACGACAACTGCAATCCGCAATCATGTGTTACCATCAGATTTGTCATCTGTTGGTTGAAGCGAGCGAATTTCTCTTTTCCCAATTATATCTGAGAATCGAGAGGTTAAAGAAGATGCATTTTTGTTTGTAGTGTATTCAGATCTGGTTATAAATTTTTCGATCTACTTGTGGATGTATTGCGGGATCAAGAACAAGAAGGAGCTGAATTCATATATTGCCAGATGTCATCCTTTTCTTTTTCTTGCCACTTACCTCTGTTTCTCCTATTTTTGTTATGATGCCGGAAAGAGGACTACCAGTTTATAATATTTGTAATTATGTGAAGTGTTAGGGGCTTGTGTGAAAAGTACATCCCAATTCATAGTTCTTATGTTTATCACACGCTTTATATGTAAATCATTTCACTAACTTGATGAACTCACAATTTTCATCAATTCCAACTCTTAGATGGTGACTCTGGGAAGTAGTAGCCAACATGAGCAATCTTCTCAAGGCTCAATACTCCGTGATCAACAAGTAGGATCTGAAGCTGAACCTCAAGTTGAAGAAAAACATGACGACGATGCAGATGCACAAGAGGAAGACTCTCGTGGTACAAGAGGAAACTCACTTCACTGTTTGGAGCAATTTACAAGACTGAAAGTGATGGGTGTCTGGAAGGCAAAGTGCATTTGGTGCAGCAAGTACCTTTCGGCAGAAATGAAGAATGGTACTAAACATCTGCATGAGCATCTGAAGGTTTGCATCTATCGAAAGAGGCAAGGGAAGGTACAAACCAGTTTGAGGTATGGATCTTCTGAACATGGGCAAGTAACTGTAGAGAACTATGTCTTTGATCAAGAAGTTGCTAGGAAAGCTCTCTATTCCATGATTATTCTCGCATGAGTACCCACTTGTCCATTGTTGATCACCATGGCTTTCAGTAAATTTGTTAGTGCTTTGCAACCTTTATTTAAAATGGTCACTCGAAATACTATTAGAAAGGATATCTTGGATCATTATGATTTAGAGAGGAAGAGAGCTCTCGGTTACTTGGATAAAAGCAGTTGTTGTGTTGCTGTTACAACTGACCTTTGGACAGCTGATAATCAAAAGAGAGGCTACATGGTAGTAACATGATATTGTGTTGATGACTCTTGGAAGCTTAGAAGCCGCATTTTGAGGTGATTGCCATATTGAAATACTAATCTTCTTACTACGCTGAACCATGTAGGTTTATATATGTACCATGCCCACATCTGAGAGGTTATTTGTGAGCGCTATATAAAAGCTCGCATAATTGGAATCTTGATTGCAAACTATCTACTTTGACCTTGGACAACTGCTCAACAAATGATAAATTGGTTGAAGCAATAGAGACAAAGGTTGGTCCATCTAATCTTTTATTGGGTGGAAAGATGCTACATATGTGTTGTTGTGCACATATTCTTAACTTAATTGTGAAAGATGGATTGAGTGTCATGGAGCATAGCATTAAGAGACTACGTGATAGTGTTTCCTATTGGACAGCTACACCAAAGAGGTATGAAAAATTTGTGAAAGCAGCTCGGTTTGCTAAAGTTGAAATAACTAAAAAGATTGGTCTTGATTGCAAAACTAGATGGAATTCAACCTATGTTATGCTTAGTACTGCTATTCCCTATAAGAAAGTCTTTGAGAGGTTGAAGCAACTTGATATGCAGTTTATTTGTGCACCAACAGCTGCTGATTGGAATTTTGCCTCAACTGTTTGTGAAAAATTAAGCCTCTTCTATGAACTCACTGAAATATTTTCTGGAACTAAATATGTAGTAGCTAACATATTCTTTCCAAAGATATGTGAGGTCAAAATGTATATGAATAAATGGCTAGGATGTGGAGATCCTATAATTGAGGCTATGTCATTGAGATGATAAAAAGTTTGACAAATCTTGATCCGATATTCATGGTTTGATGGCTATTGCTATTATTCTTGATCCACGTGGAAAAATGACAATGTTACATGCATGCTATATTGCCCTGTTTGGTGAAGAAAATTCAGAAGAGAATGTTATAAAGAGTTATAATTGCTTGTGTGAGTTGATGAATGAGTACCAAGTGCATAGTGGAGAAGAGGGTATGGCTACATCATCTAGTACTAGTGTTGCAACCGGTGCTAATGAGGTGCGTGAGATCGCTATTTGGAAGAAGAAACTCTTCCTTACACAAATGAGGAATTTGATATACTGGGTTGGTGGAAGGTGGCTGGGACACGCTATCCTACATTGCGGATGATTTCCCGTGATATATTGGCTATTCCAATAACAACAGTAG
Organism: Hsuehochloa calcarea; assembly: GCA_036346395.1. Taxonomy (NCBI): domain Eukaryota; kingdom Viridiplantae; phylum Streptophyta; class Magnoliopsida; order Poales; family Poaceae; genus Hsuehochloa; species Hsuehochloa calcarea. Next base: position 57,285,774 of record CM070598.1, read on the forward strand.
CTTCTGAATCAGCTTTTAGCACTAGTGGTAGAGTGCTAAGTGAACATCGCAGTCGTCTCACTCCAGCTATATTGGAGGCATTGATGTGCTCACAAAACTGGCTTCGGAATGACCTTAAAAGTATGCACTGCAACTAGTGATGTAAATATTTCAAAAAATTTATGTGATTGCAAACTAGTGATGTAATGCAATGTTTATTTTTCAGGTGAAGGAGGAGTTGAGGGTTTATGGACATGCCTTGAAGACATTGAAGAGGAGCTTAAAGATTATTGTTCAATCTCGATCGTCGACTCTGTTTGAACCATTTTCATATATTCTACTCTTGTTGCAAACTTAATTTGTTTATGTGTGAGGAACTATGTGTGACTGTGTGAGGAACCGCAATTTTTATTTTATTTTTATTTATTGAACTTGATTAGTTATCTTGTCGAACTTGATGTGTGATTGTATGAATTGTGATGAGCTTTATTAGTTGTTGAATGTGTGATGCACTATTAATGTGAATTAAAATAAACTTGATGTATGCATTGTTTGTGTGTGATGAGTATGCCCGCAGGCGATGGGTACCCGTGGGCGGTGGGTACCCACGGGTGGTGGTGCATTGTTCGCGGGTAAACGGGCATACCCGCGGGCGATGGGTATGGGCGAGGTTCTTCGCCCGTCGTCCTTCGCGGGCATGCCCGTGGGGGGAAATCGGTGTCGCGGGTATGGCTATGGGTGAGCACTACCCGTGCCCGCCGCGCCCGATTGCCATCCCTAATCCTCCCCATGCAGCTTTCCCATTGTCTGACGTTCATATCTGCAACGTGCGACGAGGAGCCTAGGTCAAGTGGGGAGGTGAGGGGAGAAGAATGGTAACAATTGGGATTGGGAGGAAATCACGATGCGGTTAATCATGGGAGAGGGGTGCGACGGTTGGTGCGAATGTGAGATATGGGAGAGTGCAAGGTAGTTCTCGATCAGAGCATAGACCCACGAGTTGGCGTGAGTTTTTTTTCAGGGTTGGACTATCGTCTCGCTGCGCACGGGGGTAAACTCCTTCTTTTATTAGTTAAGAAAAAGAGTGGTCGTTGGATCTAACTAAATAATACATCCCGCGGCCGTCCAATCTTTCCTTGAGGTAGTACAACAAATTTAGAGCGAATGCAACAATTGAATTCTAATCATGCAACAAATGTAGGGTAGCGCGCAAGGCTACGATAGCATAAACAAAATTTACCACGCAACCAAGGAACCACCGCAAGTAATAGATCACGAGATTATTGCTAGGCGCGCCACTCGTGGCGGAAGTAGAGTCGTTGTAGCGAGTTGATGCGATCGTAGTCGTACTCACGGCGCGTCTCCTCTTCGAGTAGTCGTACTCGGCGTCGTCTGCTTCTTCGAGTGGTCGTACCCACCACACGACTTCTTCTCGTCTCAAGTGATCAACACAAGTCACGGATCGTCCTAGTCTTGATGCTTCGCAACAACACCTTCGAGGTATCACACGTATGGGGCGGGATCACCACACACTAGAGTGCTAGCCGGTGGCGTGGTAAAGAAGACGTGGTTATTAGAGTTTGGGAGTTCTTCCAAAGATCATCATCTCATCCCATGCCACCCCTCTTTATATAGACATCCATGATGGGTCTCGTACTTGAGGCCCATTAAGAACTCGTGGCCTATACGAATTTGGATCACCATCCAAAACAGATCTTTGCCCTTTAAGTGTGCGACCCCACAGGTTCATGTGTAATCGGTTATGACTCGGAAACTCTTTTCCGATCACTAGTCGTTAGCGGTACCTAGCAGCACATAACGATTCCCAAAGACACATAGAATAAATCGGACTAACCTTGATGTAATATGATCTATGATCGAGTCCTCATCACTTACGACCGATTCGTATCTCTATCGACGAGTTGTAATTGGTCACGACCAGTTCGTAACTCCTTATGACCAGGTTCTTACCATTCTATGATTACTTTTGACTAGTCTACGACCAGCATGTATCTCCATACGACTAATCCGTAACTGCTCAAACTAAGCGACCTACTCATGCATTCTCCCTTTGCCTCACGATGTCCGGTTGAACTCGAGGTGAGATGATGTATCATCCATGGGCTATTCAATACTTTCTCGATCGAGTGTCGGATAACTTCATGTGGTCGACACTTCGACCACTAGTGGCATGGCCATACACTTTCTTTATCCGATCACCACGAGGGCCCGAGACATCTCTCTGTTATGTTAGGAGGGCAAATCCCATCTCGACCATCCACATCCTCCGCATGTTTCATAGCATACCCAAAGCTACCTTTATAACTACCCGATTCACGAGTAGCGTTTGGTAACCCCAAATAGTGTTATTACACATGTAGGAAACTATCTTGATCTCGGTCTAAGGATTATACATCATCATTACTTGAGACCAACTAATGACACAAATATTCATAACAATCTCAATAGTATCTCAATGATGGGTCTATCCAACACCATGTTCTCTAACATGTGCTTACATTATTGATTCGATATCTCCATATCTATGACCGGTGAAACCAGGTCATCAATCAATACATGTGCTAGTCACATAGTCACTGGTGTTCCGACCAGTGACCTTCGATCAGGGATACATTTAGAATGACATCATATAAGTTAAAGAGTTCCACCAACAAGTCACGTACTTATTGATCTATAACAAATGATTCATTCAAGGAACACGATAACATATTATCAAAATCATGAACATAATAAAATATCATCATCTCTATGATTGCCTCTAGGGCATATTTCCAACAACAAATCCAAGGCAAAAGAACGGAGCAACAAACCAACAACACACGTGCAACAAAAATGTACTTACGTTCATTCTCCTCTCCCTTTCTCATCAGGTCTCTGGCGTGTAAGGTTGTCAAAATCTCATTTCTAGTCATACAATCATACGTTTCTATGATTGAGATTGGTTGGACTGATCCGATCATATGGTAGAATATTAATATAATTATGATTCTTGCAAAAAAAATTTTGTAGAATCGTAATCAAAATTTTCATACGATCCTACTCGATTCTAGCGATTTATTATAAATAATTATTCTCATATGTCCATTTCATTGTAAAATTTTACTTTTTATTTCTTTATGTCCATTATAATTTGCATAAATAACAAATGATCTTTCCTTTGCACTATATTTTGGTAAACAAAAGTTCTAAAAGTATGATTTAAAAATGTAAAAGTGTTAAAATACAAGGTAAATTTAAAAAAAAATATTTCTTTGGTAGAATCAAATGGGGTCTTAGATTATATGTCGATACTACGATTCATGATTCTCTTGAACAACTTTCAATCCAATTCAGGATCGCAATTATGACAACCTTGCTCGTGTGGCACTCAGGCGACTCATAGGAGTCTTTGGCACAGGACTTTCTGGGTTCAAAATTGATCTAGATCGTGTTTTCTCCACCAAATCCACGAGTTCGCGTGAGTTTTTCTATGGAGTTCGTGATGGCATCTGGGATGGAGGTGGTGGTGAGGAAGGACTAGACGGGATGATGACGAACATAAGGCTCTCGGCGGTGGAAAGAAAAGACATTCGTGTGGAAAGGAAGGAGGAGGAGGATAGCAAACGAACTAGGATCTACAAGCAGTAGGGAAGCTTTTCTCTGACAAGTTAGGTTTCACGAAAGGAGTCAACCAAAACCTAGGCAAAATTTGGTGCCCAGGGAAGGGTATTGGATGCAGGGATCTAGGAGAAAATATTTTTCTGCTCACGTTCCTAAGTGTGAGCGGAAAAGAAGGGCTTTAGAGGATGGTCCATGGGCAATCAATAAATGATATGTTCGTGGTGATGGATTTTGAGAGGGGGGAGCCTGGAGGAGATTTCTTTCACCTCAACTCCGATATGGATTAGGGTTCATGGTTTTCTTCGGGCATGATGAACAAGTAGACGGGGAAACAAATAGGGAAGTGTGTTGGCGAGACCATAGAGGTGGGCACGGAGGAGGATGGCTTGACAGTGGGGAGAACTCTCATAATAAAGGTCCATATTGAAATTAGCAAACCTATCATGCGAGGGACGATGACGTGGCGAGTGAGGCGAGTAGGCGCAGAACTTGCGCGCGCGAGGCGACTAGGTGGGCCTGCACGACGACGTGGAGGCATGTGCACCGCACGCGGGCGGAGGCGGTGACATGCACGTGTGGCGACATCGGCGAGCACTCGGGCGTGGTGGTCGGTGGCGCAAAGCGGGGTGGCGGCGTGGAGGTTGGAGGTGACCAGGCGGGCGGTGGTGTCACGGGAGGGGGCTTGGCATGACGTCGGCGTGCGGGGCGGCGGGCACAACCCGCTCCCGTGTCGTGCCGCCTAGCGTGCCTGTCCTCGAGTCGGCCGGTCCTCTTGTTCGTGTCGTGCCCGCTCGGAAAAGCACGACCCAACTCCCAGGTTTACCAACGACAGAGGGACCGCTAGCTTTGCCGAAGCTAGAATTAGAGACTCCACCTGCAACACAACACATGTTAGAAAATTCAAGACCCCGAATTTTGTATTCAAGTTATATGTATCAAATCCGTTCTTGAAATAGTCCACCTATATCTTTGCAACAACTTTGAAGTGTGAAGTCAATCGCGAGGCAATGCAGTAGAAGGGAAAAGTAGGTCAGTACCACTCCATTCGCTCGATTTTAGATAAATAACATCCAACTCACACTCGATTGCCGAATGACACTACGAACACGTGAAATTGTGGAAAATAATACTTTGAGGGTGAATTGATGATATTGCCCATGGGGATGCGGACATCGATGACCTCAGGATGCTACGGCGAGGATGTGGAAGTGGGGCCAGAGATGGAGGCATCAGACTGAGGTTCTTCATGGTGCGGTTGGCCTTGGAAAAGTTGGAGACCATTGCGTGGGGCGGTTGGCGAAGGCGTAAATAGGGGAGGAGGTGGTGCTGGCGGAGGAGGCAGGCGATGAAGCTGTCGGAGGAGCGGTGGGCGAAGAAGAGGAGGACTTGGACGCGAGAGGGGAGGAGGTGGGTGGTGATGAGGTCGGCGGCGAGGGAGAGGAGGAAAGGCGGCGGGAGGAGTAGAGGGCAGTACAATGAAAAAGGAAGAGGGTGTCGTAGGAGGAGCAGAGGGCGACACAATAAAAAAGGAAGAGGGTGCTGTAGGAGTAGAGAGTGGCACGGTGGTGGGCGGCGAGGGCGCTGGGGAGAGAAAGAGGGCAGTGCGGGGGGGGGAGTAGAGGGTGGCGCGATGGTGGGTGGAGAGGAAGAGAGCAGGCGGAAGACGGTGCAGCTTCTGGCGGCTTCTGACAGAGGCGTGGCTTCCACCGGCGGTGGCGCGGCGGAGGAGGCGTGGCGCGACTCGTCAGAGAGAGATCGTAATAGAGACATCGGAGTTGGGGGAGAAGGGACAATTGTGTCTTTTGGAAAAATTTGTGATGGGGTGTTTTCTAGATTTTTTTTAGCAATTTGGATGCTATTGTAGCCTAATTGACCCGCAGCAGAAAGGTAGATGGTTAGCTAACTAAAAACCCCCGAAAAATAAATTTGTAATTGTCAGCCAGTATTGACCATTGCCATCCTCATTAACGCTGGCCTGGTCGAAACGAACGAGCTTGAAAATGACAAGCCCAGCCAGCCAGCCGAAGACGACCGCCGCTCGAACACAAGCCCACTCAAACAAGGTCATCATGTCCTATTCTATTCCTCCTCCTCATCGTCTCTCTGAGCGCGCTCCATTAGAAATCGGGGGAGTCCAACACTGACCACCTCGAATCCTTCGCCCTCCTTCCCTCTCCCGTATATAACCCCGTACTATCTATCATTGCCTCGCTGCGATCTTGCACTGGTGTTGGTACCTGGTAATCAGCACGAGCACCGGCCGTTCTGTTGTGCAACGCATTGGATTGGGTGTCCAAGGTGAGGAGGGTTTCTTATCCTCTTTCTTTCCTCGAGTGACTTCTTGATGTGAGTTGTGGGGGGATTTTGTGAGACTCTGCGAGGTAGATGTGGGTCTTTTCTTGAATTTGATGTTCCTAGGTGTAAGTAATCCCCTCCCCAACCAAACCAAACAAGACGCGACGAGGTCGTGGGCGTTGTCGTCCTCCCGCCTGAGACCGCCGCCGCCGCCTGGGGCAATTTGCTCTGCGCCATCGCTGCGGCCTTAATCACCAACCCTTTGTTCGGATTCTAGAGATCTTTGAGGAATAGTGGGGAAAGCCTATCCAGAATCGGGTTTTGGTCTGCAAAGGTGAGGCCTTTCTTGAGCTTTATCTCGCGCTGTCCGTCGATGTGAGATTGGGATCTCGAGGGGCACACAGAAAGTGGGAAAGCTAGGAGCTTTATCGAGCTCTCTCCCAGATTTGATCCAAGCATGTGATTTCTTCCTGTGACCGTTGCAAAGCAATCTGAGATAAACCTGATCCCTTCTGTGTCTCTGGTTCAATCTTTAGGCCCAGTTTTGTGTCGGTTTGAACATTGGGTTCTGCCTTTCTGTGATCGATCTGGCTGGTTGAGGAGCAAAGCATTGTTTTTTTGGCAGATTTGACACGCTGAATTCCATCTTGTGTTACAAAAAGCTCCCCCTAGAGTTAGGACATGGACATGGCATTGCCGGTTGTGAATGCCACCGCGGCGGTGCTTGCTCGTGTCTCAGCTGCATTCAACGCCCCTTTTGCCCGTGCGGTCGTCTTCGGGGTTCATATTGATGGTAAGCCTCTTCTGTCCATCAATTACGAACTTGTGATTTGATGATGGTGTTGGCCTTAGTGTTTGACATTTGGTGGTGGTGTGATTATTCAGGGCACTTGGTTGTGGAAGGGCTTCTTATTGCGGTCATAGTGTTTCAGCTTTCCAGGAAGAGCTACAAACCTCCAAAGAAGCCACTCACTGAAAAGGTGAAGTGTTTTTTTTCTTTTTCTGTTCATTGTTCACTGTTTGTATGTTAAAAGAATATTGGTTTTGGTCATTGCTTCACAAACATGTTGGTGAAAGTTAGCATTTTGATCTCTGCAGGAGATTGATGAGCTATGTGATGAATGGGAGCCAGAACCTTTATGTCCTCCAATCAAGGAGGGGGCCCGAATCAACACACCAATGTTGGAAAGGTTTGTGTGATGGCTTGATTTCCAATGGTGTAGTCCTATCAGTTTGCTAGTTTAAACCTGTAGTTGATGCACCAGTGTTGGAATTTTTTAACTCTAATTGTCTCCATCCTTAAGGTATATTCATATCTAATTTTTAAGATCAATTCAAGTTGTTCCTGCCCAAAAAAAGAGAGTTCATTATAAATATTCCTACATATTATTTCATAACTAGGGAATTTAAAAGATTTTCAGCGATAGCAATCATGATAGTGTTGGGCCAGCTATAGCTTGGTTTAGCTTAAGGTGATATTGGCACTTGAGAAACCAATATTGAATTGAACCTTTTCTTTTGCTAGATTTACTATGTGAACAGCACTCATTTTAAAGCAGTACAGGGCATTGTGAAGCACATGCAGTACCATAGTCCCCTTGCTGCCGAAATGCCTGAAGTCTCTCTCTATACTCTTTAGGCAGGCGACTGTGCTTAACAGTTGATACGGTTGCTCCCCTCAACTATTTTTTGTAGTGTCTTCTCAAATTGTTTTTCGCTCATTGATATCAATACGATCATTAAAACACTTAATTTATGCTGCCACATGGTATCCTACTAATATTTTTACTTAAATGTCTCTTGTAGTCTTGTCATGTCAATAAGCTTGTATGTTTATCTAGTTATCAATAATATGCCATTTCTGTGCCTGCATTGCACTAATAAGATAATATTGGATGAATCATATGTTTGCTTAGTATGCACCAGTGTGTATTCGGATGTATTTTGTTTTAAAATTTTAGGAATAATAGCCAACTCCCAGCATTGACATTGCACTATCTGAAGTATCTGCAAATGATATTTTGTTTGATCAAAGCTCACCATTGGCAGAAATCTTTCTTGAGATTTTCTTGTATGTGGTTGTCAATCTAGATCCATTTTCTTAGATCATTGGAATATGAAATGTACATATTTACTATGTGAGCAAGTTATGCTTACAGGATATATGCAGTTGTTGGACATCCCGCATGATTTGTCCTGACTTCTGAGGATCGGAATTAATACTGCTATTCTGTTTTTTTTATACAGTGCTGCTGGACCACATACGACCATTGATGGGAAGGAGGTTGTAAACTTTGCATCAGCAAACTACCTTGGTTTAATTGGCAACGAGCAAATTATTGTAAGAGATCTCTATTGTTTGACAGTATTTTCATCAACTGTATTCTTCCAGAATATCTTATCAAAGTGAGTGAATTGCAGGATTCTTGCGTTGGTTCGTTGGAGAAATATGGTGTTGGATCTTGTGGTCCACGTGGCTTTTATGGAACAATTGGTTTGTATATCCTCTGTTCACAGCCAATGACCTCTATTGCAAATATGGAGGAGCTTACCTTTTAAATGTGGAACACTTGTGCAGATGTCCACCTTGACTGTGAGGCAAAAATAGCCAAGTTCCTGGGAACTCCGGACTCCATTCTGTATTCATATGGGCTTTCTACAATATTCAGTGTGATACCTGCCTTTTGTAAGAAAGGAGATATCATAGTCGCGTAAGTTAACCTTATTTTCCTCTCAACAATATATGAAACATATAGCTTCAGGGACACAGATAGTTGTTCTAGTGCTTTCAGTTTGGCATCATATATAAATTTTTTGTTGTTTATGGAATTTTGACTTGCTTGTTGTATTAATGACAAACTTGATTGAGCAATTTGGAAGTCGTGCATTTCTTTAGCTCATAGGCTTGATTAAAGTTGTTGCTTCTTTCATTTCTTTATTTGTCAATTGCAGACTTCTTCATGCAGTTAACTATAGCTGGCTAATTCTTTGCACTAAATAGCATTTGTTGGTCCCCCGCCTGCGTGCTGAACCTAAGCCAGTTTTTATGTGCATTGCAGTGATGAGGGTGTTCACTGGGCAGTGCAAAGCGGTCTTCATCTATCAAGAAGTACTGTTGTTTATTTCAAGCACAATGATATGGCTTCACTCCCAAGCACTTTGGAAAAACTTACTCGTGGAAATAACCGTGCTGAAAAGATTAGACGCTACATTGTTGTAGAATCTATCTACCAGGTGCAGTGCCTTTTGTGATTTTTTTTTGTGTTAGATAAGTGCAGGGTTTTTCTTATTTGCCCATGGAAATTTGCAACATAAAATATTGATCCTACCTGTAGAATCTAAGAAACTCATGAAATACTTTAGATATAAAACTTTGGATGAAACCTCTCTTACTGTTGTGATGACTGCAGAATTCTGGTCAAATCGCCCCCTTGGATGAGATTGTCAGATTGAAGGAGAAATATCGGTTCCGTGTTATTCTGGAGGAGAGTCATTCTTTTGGTGTGCTTGGCAATACTGGGCGCGCCTTGCTGAACATTATGGAGTTCCAGTGAGTGTTTACTACCAGAATTTCTAAAAATGTTTTGCTGCAATACCCAACACCAAAGTAGTGTAAAAGAAAAAAAAAAGAGTTGGTATAGTCGACAGCTTCCTGGGCAGGCGCCAATTAACTTATGACATCTGTCTTACTGACTAGCTTTAGCTGGATACTTCTGCACATGTTCTTCCTATTTCTGAAATTTTCTTACAAGTGCAGATTGACAAAATTGATATTATCACTGCTGGAATGGGAAATGCATTAGCTACTGATGGTGGCTTTTGTACAGGAAGTGCCAGAGTTGTTGATCATCAGGTAGATGCAATACCAGATTGATAGGGCATCAGTTGAGATAAATAGAAATTATGTTGTTAAATGTTTTGAGTTTCGACTAAGGAGCTATGCTTTTGCAGCGTCTAAGCAGCTCTGGCTATGTTTTCTCTGCCTCTCTGCCACCCTATCTTGCCAGTGCCGCGGTTTCTGCTGTCAATTACCTGGAGGAGAGTCCGTCAGTTCTTGCAAACCTAAGACACAATGTTGCTCTTCTGCATCAAGGTAAAGATGATTCTGTTGTCATTTAACTATTTATTTGACCATATTGTACTTATTTGTTTTCTTTTTTCATGGTTAATGGAGATATAGATGTCCGTGTAAGTGCAATACTGTTAAGCTAGAAGCCTGTAACTGTAGTTGTGGAACTATATATGCAATCCATGAAATGTGATGTGGAAGTACAATAAGGCATGTCATAATACTTGTTCATGGGCGATATGATTTCCAGTTTACCTGTACCTGGTCACCACCTTGATGCCTTTTATGTGTTTGACCTGCAGAACTGTCAAATATCCCAGGGCTTGAAATTTCTAGCCATGTTCTGTCACCTATCGTCTTCCTTAAGCTGAAGAAATCGACAGGTTCTCAGACCACCGACCTAGATCTTCTTGAAACCACTGCTGAGAGGGTAAGTTCGAATGGACTCGACAAAACTTCCGGCGGCAGTTTACATGCACAAGCATATATTTACACACCTTTTTCCCAACAGGTCTTGAAGGAAGATTCAGTTTTCATTGTGGCATCGAAGAGGTCAACTTTGGACAGGTGCAAGCTTCCCGTTGGAATCCGCCTATTCGTATCAGCTGGCCATTCCGAATCAGACATCTCCAAAGTGTCCTCGTCCTTGAAGAGGGTTTCAGCATCAGTTCTTTCGGATTACATATGACCCCGGATCCCCTTCAAGATGAACTCGATCCTTTTCTACGCGCTGTGTACGCTAGGCTGTGTGTTTGGTAAATGTACATAACCTGTACATTTCTAGATCTGATGGATTAATTTTGTTGTCGTTCATACCCACAACACTTGCAAAAATAAAATTTTGTAGAACAGCGAGGTTAGAGATTGTGCGTTTGTGCTGTACATTTGACTGATTTTCCTAGTAGTAAACTAGATATGTCATCAGTAACCTTAACCTTTTTTTAGAACCATTTCTTCAGTAACCTTGTCGTGTTTGTGTACTCTCTGCATCTTGGTTACCTGAGTACACATGGAATTGTCCCATCTCCGAAAAAGCACGACGGCTTTCAGCAATGGATAGAATAGGCGTGGACTTCTCTAGCTGTGAATGAAAACGCACATGGGCTACTTCAGCCCGTGAGAAAAAGATATCACATCCAGTCTCTGCGCTGCCGTCCTAGTTCCGGCGAGCTCGGCTGCTAGGCCCGCGCGCCCGGTCAAACTCGTTGCCACCCATCACGGGGGAGCACGTGGGGTGGTTCTGCCGCTTGCTCGGTCCCCGAAAGCGACACGGCGTTGTTCCACTGGCGCGAGAATCCCCGCTCGCCACTGTGCGCATGGGGCACGGGTTCGACGGGAATCATCATCGTCCATACCGCGGCCGCCGCATCCACTCCACACGACCTGCGATTGACGAGATAAAAAGCGCCCAGCTACTGGAAAATTCGGAACCGGCCTCACTCGAGGGCTTGTTTGGTTCGAGGATCAAAATTATCCACGAAAGTTAAGTTAAAATTTGGTATTATCAAAATTGGGGTGGCCAAATCGACTGCTTGAATTATGGCAAAGTTTGGTATCAGAAACAAAAGTAAAGATCCAATGTGAACAGAATTTTATCAAAAAATTGGTATCAAATCAAACGGAGGCCAAATCTGATCAACGTTACTAAAATTTGGCTTAGCATACTTTGGTTCCCATGGATATCAAATCAAATAGCCCCTCAAGTCTCCCATTTTTGAATTGAAATGGATTTTTTTTTAAAACAAAATAGCAAAACTAGCCTTCCGCAAACAAATAATAAAAATAACATCTTTGCCCTACTATTTTACCATAGAACCGATATTATGGTCAACAGTGGCCTGTCGCGCGGTTCGTTGAGGGATATTAGTACATAGACTAAGTAATCAACATTTGATTCGATCGAGTAACGAACGAAAATCCCGAACGAAAACCCCACCACCACCGTCCACCGGCTCCTCCTGCTCGCCCGTGGCTCTCCGATGGAGTAATAGGTTCCGCAACTCGCAACTCCCAACCCCGCCTGCTCCCGCGCCGCGCGAGCTATATATGCGCTACGCGCTCAGACGCTCGGTTATGCCGCTCCTGCAGCTCCGTGTGAGTGGGTAACATAACACCCAGGCTTGCCTCGCCGGCAACTTTGAGCTAAACAGTAGTAGCAGTAGTAAAGGCGATGGACCCGTACAAATATCTCAACATCCGCTTCAACCCCGACGGCTCGCTCACCCGCAACGGCGCTGCGAAGCTCCTCCCGCCGGCGCCGGCGGGGGAGCCCGTCGCGGTCACCGCCGCGAACGGCGAGGACGGGCCCACGCGCCGCATTATCCACTCCAACGATGCCCCGCTCAACGACGCCAACGGCACGAGCGTCCGCTTCTTCGTGCCGTCCGGTATCGACGCTTCGACTCCCAGCGGCGGCAGGCTGCCCTTGATCCTGTACTTCCACGGCGGCGGGTACGTCCTCTTCCGCGCGGCCTCCGAGCCGTTCCACAACAACTGCGCGGTTCTCGCCGCCACTATCCCCGCGGCCGTCGCCTCCGTCGACTACCGCCTCGCGCCCGAGCACCGCCTCCCCGCCGCATTCGAGGATGCCGCCGACGCGGTCCGGTTGGTCCGCTCGTACGCTGCTGGCTCGCCCGGCAGGCCCGTCTTTGTGATGGGTTGCCACGCGGGCGCGAGCATCGCGTTCCGCGCGGCGCTGGCGGCCGTGGAGGAGGGCGTGGAGCTGCGCGGGGTCATACTGAACCAACCGCACCACAGCGGTGTGAGGAGGACGGCCGCGGAGGAGGCGTCGGTGAACGACCGCGTCCTGCCGCTACCGGCGAACGACCTGCTCTGGGAGCTCGCGTTGCCGTTCGGCGCCGACCGGGACCACGAGTACTGCAACCCGGATGCCATGCTAGCCGGCGTGAGAGCGGCACGGCTGCGGAGGCTGCCCCCGTGCCTGGTGCTCGGCCGGATGAAGGACCCGCCGAGGGACCGGCAGAGGACGCTGGTTGAGGCGCTGCAGAAGGCCGGGGTGGCCGTGGAGGCACTGCTGGACGGCGCCGGGTACCATGCGATGGAGCTGTTCAAGACCGACCGCGCCGCGGAGTTCATCGCGCAGGTGACAGACTTCATCCGCCGACACGCCGGCGCCGACTGGTTGGGAGGAGCAGGTTGTGATGGACGGATCGCACATATCATCATCATCATCGTGCTACGATGGAGAGTGCCGAGCTCTGGAGTCTAGACCGACTCACTATAGTGCCGAGCTCCTTATCTCCGCTTCCCGGATGGGTTTGTCACGTTGGCTTTTCTTTTTCGTTAGTGATTTCCAGAGTTTCTACCAACCCGTGAATCGAGATTTCACGTGCTAGCTTACCCTATTCTGCAATCAAGTCTGGCACGCACTTCGTAGCCAAAAAAGAGAGCATGTTTTTGTCGTATAAAAATGCTTCGTATGCGTGCATAGTCTTGCTCCTATTTGACTTCAGTCTATGTGCGTACTCCCACGAGTCAAAAAAGAAATCTTAGAATGCGTGCAATCGATGATATATTGTATCAATTTTGATTTAAAAAAATTATCTAAAATACATAGTTTGAATATACAAAAATAATATAAGTAAATTTATCAAAAAAAAATACCTTCATAAGATTATACTTATATATATAAACAAATCGAAAAATAATAATAAATTTTAGTTCGACAAGTCAAAAGCAACTTCTTTCGTAACAGGAGCAGCAGTTACCTAGAAAATGTTTGAAGTACCGGCTCAACGTAGCACGCAGCAGGGGACATGATTTGAATCCACTTGGACTACCTGTACTACAGTATCAATGCCACATCCCGGCTTGTTTCTCACGAGTCACAGCCTAATTAACTAGGGCGCTAAGCCGCGACATTAGGAAGACATCATCTCGGCCAATTTGACGCATCGACAATAACAATAGCATTATTAGGCACATGTTTAGGTCAATGACGAGAACAATGCCGGACCAACATTGTTCAGCAGCAGCAAATGAATCATGAAATTTTTTTGGTAACCTTTTCATTTCGTATTTACATTAACATTAATGATCATATCTGATTTTTTTTTTTACAAATATAACGTCGCTGCCGCACGATCACCATGTGGGAACGGTGTGATCGTGCATGTGCACGAGGACAAACGTTCGTGCATAATCACTGTGCATAAAACCCCTCGGCCCGCTACATGTTCTGGATTAGGATTTAGGCCGAAATTAGGTTAGGGTTTCAGCGCTGTTTATAGATATTTTAAAATATAGCAAATAAGTTTTAAAAATTATAAAATTTTATATGAAACCTCCTGACACATTACATGCTTATGTAAATTTAAGATAATTTTATATCTTCAAAAAATTTCTCGTAATTCCATATAAGTGTACTTTGTACGAATTGTGAGCATGTGACCATCCGACAAATTACCTAACGTAGCATGCCCACCGTGCGGTGGCCCTCCCCTCCGCTCCCCTCGCCAGCCCCCCTCCCGCCACGTGGAAAGCGGTCCGGTCTAGCTCTCCAGAGAAATAAAAAACCGAAAAAACCCGCAGCTATCGTTGGGAGATGCTTCGAAGCCCAGACCCCTCCCCATAATTCCATAGCCCATTCTCCTCCTCTGCACATCCGTTGCCTAGTCCAGAATTTTCGACACCAACGATTTTTGAATTCCGGCACCAACATCGCGGCTCCTCCTTCGCTCGGCTTTAAATACTGAATTCTTGCCGTCGCTCTTCTCTCGTCTCAATTGCATTTCGATTCTCGTTCTGGCACTTGTCGCTGAGAACTCAGAGAATGTAATATAATTAATTTTATTGGGAGATTAAGTATTTGCTTGCTTCTCGTTGCTCGTCCGGTTTTGATAGCTTTCTTCCGAAGGGCAGATAATTTGTCGGATGTTTTTGTCATTATTACCGTAGTCATAGCTAATCAGTCTTGGTCAGCTAGTCGTAATTAGTAAGCTTAGTGGTAATTAATTATTCATAATTAGTAAGCTTAGTGGTAATTAATTAGTCATAAGTAGTTAGTTTACTGGTAATTAATTAGTTTATTGGTAATTCATTAGTCGTAATTAGTTTAGTAGTCATCATTACATCATATTAAATTAGTGAAAATGAAGTACTAGTAATTTATTTAGTGGTAATTAATTAATCATAATTAGTTAGTTTAGATATAAGTAATCAGTCGTAATTAGTAAGTTTAGTGATAATTACATACTTTGCTATAATAAATTAGTCCTAATTAGTTTAGTGGCTATCAATCTGGCATATTAAATTAGTGGAAATGAACTACTCGTAATTTATTTAGTGGCAATTAATTATTCCTAATTAGTTCAGTAGCAATTAGTCAGACATAACTCATTCAGTGCAAATTAGTTAGGCCTAAGTAATTAGGTGGCAATGAACATATACTTTAATAGTGGTAATCACGGTAGTAATGAATTACCAATATTTTTTAGAATTTTTGGTAATTAATTAATTATTCGTATTTAATTACACATATATAATCCATCAGTTGCATGCAATTTGTTGTATTTAATTACACACTAGTAGGGTGTCTATGCGTTGCAACGAATCTCAAAAAAGAAGTTCAAATAACACATAGCAAAGAAAATCATGTCAAACACCTCATAATTCATAATTCAGAACCGAGCCACTGCTTTCTGCCTTTGTCACAAGAAAATGTGAAGAAATAAGCATACCAAGAGCTAATAAACATTTATGGTTCAATATTTTTAAAATCTAGAGTGGTTACTTCAATTTATAAATATCAATCAAATCAAAACCTGTGTTATTTGGTTTCCTTGTGTTCCAAGGAATTTTTGGGTATTTTCTGGATTTGTTTACTATTTATTTGATCTCCTTGATTTTTGGCCTTTTATTTAATTCTAAAAATAGTTAAATTTCTCTCTCCTCTCGGCTGCTACTGTACCATGCTGTTACTGTTCACATCGGTTTTCAACCGAACGCGCAAACCGAGTTTGTTACGACTTGTGTTTCAACCCAAAACTTTCAAAATTGATATCTACTTCATCGGTGCATATAAAAGCAAACCGTTTGCGCCCAGACGTCTGTCTTGATCTTCTCTTCCAATCCCCTAAATTGGTTTCCTCCGAATCAATCTATTTTCATTGTAATCGGCAAAATACTAAGCTTCAACCAGAGGTCTTCTCCGACGAGTTGTTCCTTCATCCGATGTTAACACAACTTAATAAATGTGTATGATTGGTTTCCTCCGAATCAATCTATTTTCGTTGTAATCGGCAAAATACCAAGCTTCAACCAGAGGTCTTCTCCGGTGAGTTGTTCCTTCATCCGATGTTAACACAACTTAATAAATGTGTATGTTTAGACCGAAATGTTTGTTAAAAAAGATAGAACTGATTTGTGTTAATGAGGGTTTGAATAGGTTGACACCGAAATGAAAATAAAAAAACATCCAGCAATTTGTGTGAGAACTGATTTCTCTATCAGGAAAAACATAACATGCTGATTCTAACAGACTAAAAATGCCAAATGTGATCTGTTTCCAGCATATGAGTAGCAAAACCCATTCAGCACATTTCATGCAACGATGATACAAGATGATATCTTTTTTACATTACACTTCAATTATCTACCCCTACTTGGACACCATAACTTTAGTAAAGCCGTGGAGTGGAATCCAGAACAAATAATATGGACTTGTTTCGAATCAACCACATACGGAAGGAAGTAAGAGCTCTAAAAATACTTACAGAAGACTGGTTGTGGAGAGTTCTCCTCAGAAGCTGGTCAATACCCTACTGGACATCTACTCAACTACTCAAGGTTCCTGCATTGAATGTTGCGAAGTTTGTTATTGAATGAAAGAGGGTTTTGATATGACAGCCACTTCTCTTTTCTTCACTCCAAGTACCTGTATATTTCATGGACATTCTCATAATTAAGACGAGACCTAAAAAAATGAAACATCGAATGTTTTAAGACGTTCACAAATCACAACTTCTGTATAAATTATATAGAACCAATGAGTGTAGTCTAACAAAATGCAGTTTTTTCTTGCCCTTTTGATGAATGAACTAATATTTGGACAAAGCACCTATCCTCAATCAGGTATCTGCCATTTTAATCCACAATAGTACCTAGATGATGACAATGATGAACAACATGATAGTACTGAAATCTGAGTTGTCAATACTTCCTCATTTTCTCATTTGAGGCTACCATTTTCAAAATTAGTAAATGATAATGTTAAATCTAAGGCTACGATTTTCAAAATGTTGTCATATAGCCATCATCTGGTTCCTCTGTTTGTAGATCAACCAATTACTAATAATAGCACTTAAGTATAGCAATAACACCACTTAGACATAGAAGAAACTATGAATCAAAACCATCTTGGTCTGCAATAAGCATCCCGTAATTGTTAAACTTTACTGCCTACTTCTGGAGACAACTTAAATGTGCAGCCTTTGCAAGTTCAGCAGAATATGTTATCTACTGACAAACAGACTTCCGTATGATCATTTACCTGACTTCATTGGGATTAGTTTGGTACCAAAGAGAGAGAAAGAGATTGATAGTAGTGTATACACATCACAGGGCATCAATGTTTTGTTATAATGTTCTATCAAGAGGTCTTAGAATATATTTTTTCTGAGCATCTGTAGGTGTTAGCAGGTAGTTGTTTACTCTCAAGCAAAAGGGCGTACATAGACCTGATAATACAACTCAATAGCGTCCCTTGTGTAAGTGTGGTTCTCATCCCATGGCCATGGCAACGGTGGGGAGCTTTCTAAAAACATGTTTGATAGCTAAGGATACCACAAATTCCATCATGCTACTTATAATTCTAAGCATTAAGCATTTAAATCAAACAAGAACTGTATCATGTAACTTCTGAAGGATATGACATCAAGGTGGGGGAGAGAACAAATCAGTCTCTGGAAAATCCTCAATGAAGTCACTCGACGTGACTTCCGGATAGAGCAGAAGAAACGGCCAATGGAGCACGCCCTGCTCGTCCAGCTTCAGCTTCTTCACCCCCGTGAGCTCTTGATATGCTACCCTCCCAAGCCTCAGCCCTCTCTTCTCTATAGCAGAAGCAAGTTCCTACATACACCAAATAGCTCTGGTCAATTCAACACATTCGAATAGCAATACGACAATGTCAAACTCGCAGCTTGGGGGAAGAATAGACCTTTGCTGCAGTGATTGCTTGTGCAACCTTAGCACTTTGACGATCTTGCTCACTCTGTTGCGCGTCAACTTGCGCGAGCAATTTCTTGAGCTCCTAATTAGCGGGGTCCTGCTCGAGCCCCCGCCGGCAGAAGGACGCCGAATCCGGCAACAAGTTGAGAGCAAGCGCTGCCTTCGCCGCCCGGTAGTACGCCTAGCTACAAGAACCTCACACATTAAGCGATGGTTTCTTCACCGAATCCAACAAATAAGAAAGAGGGGTAATGCGCGCGCGTGCGGAATCTTGACGTTGGAGGGGGAGAGCCGGACAGCCTGCTCGGCGTCGTCGAGGGCGCGGCGGTGGTTGCCGAGGAGGAGGTTGACATGGGCGCGGTTGGCGAAAAGGACGGAGGCGTCGGAGTTGGGGCTGGAGGCGGGGAGCGGCTCCATCTGGGCGATGGCCTTGGTGTAGCAGTCGATGGCGTTGGCGTAGTGCTTGCGGCCCATCTTGACGAACTGGTTGCTCTGCTCCTTGTACTCGCGCACCGCCGACTCCTTGATGGCGGCGATGCCCTCCAGGTCGGCCTTCTCGTGCTCCGTGAGGCTGCACCCCGGATCCATCAACGGCTGTTGAATATGTAAGTATTTTTTGAATTACTTTAATTCAAAAATATACTAGATGAATCATGAATAATATTTTAGCCTTTTGCATAAGACAGATAAATATGAACACCATAGTCATACTAATTTCTAACAGAACAGAAACTAGCATTTCTATCTCAGTGTTCAAAACAATAACATAAATAAAAAATAAACATAGTACATAGATTGATATACCCAGAACCAGTTGAAGGAGCAGCAGCAGGAGAGGAGTTGACGAGATTGTCGTTCGGCATGGCGTAGTGGACGTAGTCGTGCAGTTGATGTAGAGGAAGCAGAAGATCGGATGATGACGAAGCAGCGAGCAGTCGCGCGAACGCTCCCCAAAAACCTTATTCGTCCTCGCTCGTGTAAGCCTTCAAGGACGGGGTTCCGGAGGCCTACTCTCCCGGTTTGACCGTACACGAGCCTCGTCGGGATGGAGATCGTCAGAGAAAGCAGCAGCAAAACGTGGAGTGGAAGAGCCTGTCTCAGTCGCGTGGAGTGAAAAAAAGAGAATGGAGATGAAGAGTCTCACGAACAGTTCACTGTTCTTTTAATGGTCCACAAAAAACAAAGAGACTGAAATCGCGCCATCAACGATGGTAATCGAACCGTTACTGCCGCCAATCCGTTTGTTAATTCCATTCTCGCGAGTCGGTGCGTTTGATTTCGAATAGATAAAGAAAACGCGCGCGCGCTGGACGCGCAAGACACGCACACCACCGCACGCGGCGCGGCGGCTCGGCTCGGCCTAGCTCGGCGCGGCTCGGCGGCGGCGGCGAGCGCGTGTGTTGACTCTCTCCAATTCCATAAGGGGTTACCACGATCCACCTTATAAAGTGGTGTAACTCCCACTAATACTCCATGTGGGACTAAACAGTTTTAGCACGTGCACATGGGCCTTTGAGATTTTTCAGGAATTAATTAGAGTTAAAATTGGACCAAGCCCGTATTAATTCCAACAATCCCCCACCAGATCCCAAAGGCACATGTCAAATGCCTTGATCCACAGTATTGTTTTAATATACCAGTGTTTTGATGGAGACCGGTTAAGGTTGAACATCCACCTAGAACAGAAGCTACATTTATCCACAACTGCACAATGGACTAAGCCTTGAATTGACAGTTTTGTGTGAATAGGTTTCACTTAAGTCCTTAACTGATACTAGGCTGCAAGGCATCCCATGAGTTGGAGCATATAAGTCATACTCCTGGCCTATTCATGAGCTTCCTAGAGATTACCCTATCTCATAGACTGTGACTAGCAGTCGGGCTCATATAGGTGTGTTCTTTCAAGACTGCTCTGTAGGACAACATCTTTGCTTAAACAAGCCACAAAACACATTAAGATAAAAATCATCCTGCCATACAGATTTAGGAGAGAATTGCATCTCCAATGGAGTGGGTCTATAAAAGTACTCTCCTCCTAGTTAACCAATAGCTTGTTTCGTCAATCCTACTTCACGGGATCTCCGATCACATAGGATGGGTTACCACTATGGTATAACTCATGTGGGTCTCAAACCCATCTCCCTCGATGCATTGTCTATCACATTCCGTGATAAACCCTTTGTGAAGGGATCTGCCAGATTCTTAGCTGTTTGGATATAATCCAAAGCTATTACTCCAGAGTTTCTCATTTTCCTGACAGACTTGAGTCTTCTCTTCACATGTCTTGATGTCTTCATATTATCCTTAGAACTGTTCACCTTGACAATCACAGTCTGATTGTCACAGTTCATCAGAATAGCCGGTATCGGTTTTTCAACCACTGGCAAATCCATCAAGAGTTCTCGAAGCCATTCGGCTTCAACAGTGGCAGTATCTAATGCTGTGAGTTCTGCTTCCATTGTTGACCTTGTTAAGATGGTCTGCTTGCAAGACTTCCATGAAACAGCGCCACCTCCAAGTGTGAAGACATATCCACTTGTGGCCTTAATCTCATCAGCATCAGATATCCAGTTTGAGTCACTATAACCCTCAAGTACCCTAGGATACCCGGTATAGTGAATGCCATAGCTCATTGTACCCTTTAGATAGCGCATTACCCTCTCAAGAGCATGCCAATGATCATCTCCCGGATTGAAAACAAAACGGCTTAGTTTGCTCACAGCAAACGAGATGTCAGGCCTAGTGCAGCTAGCTAAATACATGAGTGAACCAATTATCTGAGAATATCTCAATTGGTCTCTGGCTATTCTCCGATTCTTCCTAAGCAACATGCTAGGATCATAAGGTGTTGGAGAGGATTTGCAGTCGCTATAACCAAAACGACTCAGAATCTTTTCCACATAGTGGGTTTGCAACAATGTAATCCCACCTTCATCACCTCTCAACAGCTTGATGTTCAAGATAACATCAGCTACTCCCAGATCTTTCATCTCAAAGTTTTGAGACAAGAAATCCTTGACCTCCTTAATCACATTAAGGTTGGTCCCAAAAATCAGTATGTCATCAACATATAGACATAGAATGACTCCTTCGCCCCCACCATGGCGATAATACACACATCTGTCAGCTTCATTCACAATAAAGCCTGTAGATGTTAAAATTCTGTCGAACTTTTCATGTCATTGCTTAGGTGCTTGTTTAAGACCATACAAAGATTTCAACAACTTACACACCTTTCTTTCTTGACCATTTACTACAAATCCATCTGGCTGTTCCATGTAAATCTCCTCATCCAACTCTCCATTTAGGAAAGCCGTCTTAACGTCCATCTGATGAACGAGAAGACCGTGTGAGGCAGCCAGAGATAGTAGTACTTGAATAGTGGTCAATCTAGCCACAGGTGAATAAGTATCGAAGAAATCTTCGCCTTCCTTTTGGGTATAACCCTTGGCCACAAGCCTTGCCTTGTACTTCTCGATAGTACCATCAGGTCTAAGTTTCTTTTTGAACACCCACTTACATCCTACAGGTTTACAACCATAAGGACGCTCAGTGATCTCCCAAGTTCCATTAGAAATAATGGAATCCATTTCACTACGGACTGCTTCCTTCCAGTATTCTGCATCTGGAGAAGCATATGCCTCAGAAATGGTACTTGGAGTATCATCCACAAGGTACACAATGAAATCAGGACCAAAAGACTTTGCAGTCCTTTGTCTTTTACTCTTTCTCAGAGTTTCATTATCTTCCTCCTCAGAAATTTGCTCAGTGGTCTGCTCAAAATATTCCATTGGAATGGCAGGTTCAGGAGTTGTATCAGGCTCCTGACTCGATGAACTAGGCATATCTTTTATCGGAAAAATATCCTCAAAGAATGTAGCATCTCTGGACTCCATAATTGTACCGACATGCACAACAGGTACTCCAGATTTCACCACTAGAAATCTATATCCAACACTATGGTGAGCATAGCCTAGAAAGACACAATCCACGGTTTTTGGTCCAAGCTTACGCTTTTTGGGAATTGGCACATTGACTTTCGCCAAACAACCCCAAATGCAAAGTATGAAAGTGATAGTCTTTTCTTCTCCCATTGTTCATATGGGGTTATCTCTTTATTCTTTGCAGGAACCCTGTTCAGGACATGACATTAAGTCAATATAGCCTCCCCCACCATGCTTTGGAAAGACCCGCTGTGTCTAACATGGCGTTAACCAACTCAGTTAGAGTGCGGTTCTTTCTTTCATCAATCCCATTTAACTGGGGTGAATAGGGAGACGTCCTCTCATGGATTATACCATGTTCCTCACATAATAAATTGAACTTATTAGAAAAGTACTCGTCGCCACGATCAGACCTAACCCTTTTGATTTTTCTTTCAAGTTGGTTCTCAGCTTCTGCCTTATAGATTTTAAAGTAGTGAAGTGCTTCACCTTTAGTTTTTAAAAGATACACATAGCAGAACCTAGTGGAGTCATCAATCAAAGTCATGAAATATCTATTACCACCTTTTGTCAACACACCATTCATCTCACACAGATCTGAATGTATGAGTTCTAATGGTGCCAAGTTTCTTACCTCTGCGGCCTTATGAGGCTTACGAGGCTGCTTTGATTGTACACAAACTTGACACTTAGAACCTTTGGCAAGGGTAAATTTCGGGATTAACTCTAAACTGGCTAAACGCGTCATGCAACCAAAATTTATGTGACAAAGTCGTGAATGCCAAATAGTAGTCTCATTACCACTGCAAACATGGTTCACAACATTATTACACAAATATGAAAGAGATAGGCGGAACAAGCCTCCGCACACATAGCCTTTACCAACAAATTGTCCACACTTGGACATAACAAATTTATTGGATTCAAACACCAGTCTAAAGCCATCTCTACACAGAAGAGATCCGCTGACGAGATTCTTATTTATGGATGGCACATGATGCACGTTCTTGAGTTGCACAATCTTCCCCGAAGTAAACTTCAGATTGACCGTACCAACACCATGAACAGTAGCATATGACCCGTTCCCCATTAGAACGGCTGAATCCCGAGTGACCTGGTAAGAAGAAAACAAAGAAATATCAGCACACACATGTATGTTAGCACCAGTGTCTATCCACCAATCGGTAGTTTGACATACGGAAAGAACAGTAGGTAAATTAACATACCCTGATGTTCCCGTCTCAGTGGTACCAACAACAATATTAGCAGACTTGGAATTCTGCCCTTGCTAATTCTTCCCACCTTTGCGTTGGCTGTAATCTTTGGCCCAATGACCAG
This sequence comes from Hsuehochloa calcarea, assembly GCA_036346395.1. Lineage (NCBI taxonomy): Eukaryota > Viridiplantae > Streptophyta > Magnoliopsida > Poales > Poaceae > Hsuehochloa > Hsuehochloa calcarea. The sequence goes on from CM070598.1 coordinate 57,309,210, forward strand.
ATTCGCCACACACAAAGCAAAGACCATCCTTTGTATTCTTCTTCTTCTTCTTGAAGCTAGTTGTTTGTGCGGTCTTGTTCTTGCCTTTGAACTTCTGAGCTTGGCCATTCTTTTTCTGCACCACATTGGCACTATAATGTCCCTCATTACCTCTAGTGTGTGTATCTTTTGCTCTCGCCTTCTCTTCAACATCAAGAGACCCAATGAGATTTTCAACAGAAAACTCTTGTCTCTTGTGTTTAAGAGTAGTAGTAAACTTCCTCCAAGAAGGAGGAAGCTTGGCAATAATGCCCCCCGCAACAAACTTGTCCGGTAACACACACTTGAAGTGCTCAAGTTCTGTGGCCATGGATTGTATCTCATGAGCATGTTCAACTACAGAACGGCTATCAACCATTCTGTAATCATGATACTGCTCCATGAGATACAGTTCACTGCCTGCATCCGAGACCCCAAACTTGGCCTCGAGTGCATCCCACATCTCTTTCCCTGTTTTGATCACCATGTATGCATCGATTAACTTCTCACCAAGAACGCTAACCACGACACCTTTGAAAAGGTTATCGTGACCTCGAGCGCTTGCTCTGTTCAGAGTAAGGGTTCCTTCAGCTGCCATTTGCCACATGGAAAACGCGTTCATGGCGATTAACCAAAGCACCATCTTGGTGCGCCACCTCTTATAATTCGCGCCATCGAATTCAGAGGGTTTGAGCGCAGCAGCAAAGCCAGTTGACGAAAAATGTCTAGAATAAGGTTTTTGGATTGTTGAATATGTAAGCATTTTTCGAATTACTTTAATCCAGAAATATACTAGATGAATCATGAACAATATTCTAGCCTTTTGCATAAGACAGATAAACATGAACACCATAGTCATACCAATTTCTAACAGAACAGAAACTAGCATTTCTATCTCAGTGTTCAAAACAATAACATAAATAAAAAATAAACATAGTACAAGAATTAGATTGATATACCCAGAACCAGTTGAAGGAGCAGCAGCAGGAGAGGAGTTGACGATATTGTCGTTCGCCATGGCGTAGTGGACGTAGTCGTGCAGTTGATGTAGAGGAAGCAGAAGATCGGATGATGACGAAGCAGCGAGCAGTCGCGCGAACGCTCCCAAAAACCTTATTCGTCCTCGCTCGTGTAAGCCTTCAAGGATGGGGTTCCAGAGGCCTGCTCTCCGGTTCGACCGTACACGAGCCTCGCCGGGATGGAGATCGCCAGAGAAAGCAGCAGCAAAACGTGGAGTGGAAGAGCCTGTCTCAGTCGCGTGGAGTGAAAAAAAGAGAATGGAGAGGAAGAGTCTCACGAACAGTTCACTGTTCTTTTAATGGTCCACAAAAAACAAAGAGACTGGAAACTGTCGCCATCAACGATGGTAACAATGACCACTAATGGCGAACCGTTCTTGCCTTTGCCGATCCGTTTGTTAATTCCATTACTGCGAGTCGGTGCGTTTCGATTTCCACGCACACGCACAAGCACACGCACACGCACGGCTCGGCTCGGCTCGGCTCGGCTCGGCTCGGCACGGCTCGGCGAGCGGCGGCCTTGCGTGTGTTGACTCTCTCCAATTCCACAAGGGGTTACCACGATCCACCTTATAAAGTGGTGTAACTCCCACTAATACTCCATGTGGGACTAAACAGTTTTAGCACGTGCACATGGGCCTTTGAGATTTTCAAGAATTAATTAGAGTTAAAATTAGGCCAAGCCCGTATTAATTCCAACAACAGCGCCATGGCTGTCGAGTTGTTCTCAGTGCTTGGCCTACCTGCGAACGGAGGAGGGCGGGCGCCGGCCGCGGCGGCTCTGGGAGTTGGCGGCGGTCGAGGAGAGAAGGGCAACGGAGGGGCGAGGCGGACAAGGGCGAAGGTGGCAGTGGGAGTGGGTGGGTGGGTGAGGCGCCGGGCGGGTGGACGGGTGGGTGGTTGGGGGGAGGCGAGGTGCCGGGCGGCTGGTGGGTGGGAGTGTGTGTGGGGTAAACTCTAAATTATATAGTAGTTAAGATTGTACTGTGGATAGGGTTGTTATGGCTTTAGGTAATATCGAACATGCAAGACTTGTATGTGTTTTATAGCGATGGTCTCGTATGGACTGGACCTGTCGAGATGCCAGTACAAGGTGGTCCGAGCGGAGGGGGTCGATGCGATGACTATTCACGAGCTTCGAAGATGCATCCGGAGGGAGTTCGACATGGAGGCAACGATGAAGAAAGTTGTGACCGAGGGGATCACATGCACGAATTATGTGTGGGAGCTCGTCAAGATGAATGGTAGCATGGCATGGAGTCGTACATGCATATTGCCTCCCAGTCTAAGGCGACCATTCATGGGAGGCTGATGGTATACATGAATTTCGTATACAGGGTGCCAGAAAACCTTGATGATGCTGAGACCTCTACAAGCAGGCAAGCGCAGCCCGAGCCTGAAGACGGTAGCACGAAATGTGCTACTGTCGAACCCGGGAGCGAAGGATCCCGGACTCTCTGTGTATTCCACACTAGTCATATGATCAGTAGCTAGTGTACAGTCAAACAAAAGGTGATAGCATAACCATAACATGCGATTCATTCGTAATACTTAAGTTCATTACAAAATGGCATAATACAGAAAGCAAGATACAACAGAAAGCAAAAGTACTAAGATAGACCACACGATTCGCCATAGGAAATCGTTTCGGGCGTATCCTAGTCATCCAAGTTCTTATCCTCCTCGTAATACTCTTCTCCTGATCAATAATTTATTAAGCAAGGTGAGTACAAATGAATGTACTCCGCAAGTTATACCCAATAACAGATATAATGCATACATGATAATGTCAAAGGAAGACTTAGATGATTGTTTTGCACAAAGCTACATTTTTCAGTTGAAATACACTTATAAAGTTCCAAGGCATTTTATCTTGTACTAAAAGTTATTTTTTTATTTTGATTCATCAATTCTCAAGTGTAGGATAAACCTCCATACACAAATAGTGAAGGATTGCCCCCCTTACACCAGGCTTACTGCCCAAAATTTTCAAGTGGATAAACTATCCAAAAACATGTGCCAAATTTATTTTTAAAACAAAACCAAAGTCTAACTTTGACTGGATTTGCTCAGCATGTCTATGACCGTGGACACGACTATTCGAATAGTTTTTAACACTCTGTAGAGGTCGTACAGCTCTACCCACAAGAGATAATCACTCGTAATGTTTGCTTCACACACTTTCAAAGGTGTGCTACTAAAAGATTATCACAAGGCCTTTACAATGCACCATTCCACCATAGTCCCACCTCGTTAAGGTTTCACTTCCTTTGAATTGAACCATCTATCGGATTTAAGCCCCCTCTTGCGCCATGTAGGAATACATAAAAGTAGGTCATAAAGACACCCAGCAACCGGATGGCACGACCATAGTGAAATGTTGCAAATTAGTTAGCCGAGTCCCACCCACACCGGACATGTGATAGTACGATGGACCTTAGCAAGATGCGGCTCGAAGATCGGTCCTTAACTGATTTGGGAGACTTTCCAAAATAACCCCTAGACCTCGATCATAGAAATGACTCGATCCCGTGTATAAACCTGCACCATCCAAACATTCATTTCACCCAGGTCTAAACCAATTTTTATTCATTTTCCAAGTTAAATCATTTGCTAAAGATTCTATGGTAAATACATATCATAGCCTCATTGTAATCATGACCGAAGAGTTTGGCTAAATTCTCTAAATCAAGATTTTTAGTCTAAGCTTTGACTAAGCATAATTTTCAAATATGTTCTAGTCATAATAGTGTACCAACCAGATTTTTCACTAAGGTGACAAGGGAATGACAACTTCAAATTCAACATTTTGTTGTACAACGGTAACAGAATTAACTAGTAATTTAACGCAGGAATTTAAATTACTAGAATATAAATAAGCATGCAATAATATTTTAAATACCGAGCTCAAATATGATCAAAGGATGTAACTTATCTTGCTCGAAAGCTTGAGGATCTAGCTCTTCGAATAATTCGGATTCCCCAGAGTCGTCAAAATCTATACGAGAAAATGAAACAAAATCAAATAAAATTCAAATGAACTCCAAATTAAATTATTTTAGTGTAGATAGCTAGATCTTGAATTTATATGAATTTAGAAATTTAAATCAACAAAATCGGAATTCGTATGAAGAAGAACGAACATCCGAAAGTTTGGATATCACATGGTCGGAAAGATGTTCGACTACCTGGTCAGAAGGATGTTCGCCTACAAGTGGTCAGAAGAAGGTTTCGACTGCCCGGTCGAAGGGAGGTTTCGACTACCTGGTCGGTAGCGGCGGCATGCACGGAGAGATAGGGATGGAAGGGGGACCGGGTGCTCACCGTTTCAGCGGCGAGGCATAAGAAGGTGGCCGACGATGACGAAGAGTTGCGGTGGCGAAGCTCGGGTAGGTGTGTGTACCAACTAGAACACGATTCGGCGATCTTATTAGTGTAGGAGATGGTGACGAAGCGTCGACGGCGGCGGGGCAATCGACGACGGCGCAGCTCAGGCATGGCAACGAAAAATCTCTGATTTCGGCTAATACAGAAGGGATTGGAGAGGGAAGAGGGAGGGGAAGGAAAGAGGAGGAGGAGGTGGTCACGGTGACGCGAGTGGCGCAGAGAGGGGTGAAGGAGAGGGGAACGAGGCAGAGAAAAGGTTGAAGGAGGTTTGGCGCGTGGATTTTATAGAAGGGGGAGGGGAGTGAGCAGTGTGGGCGGTGAGCGGTGCAAACGGGCGGCGAGGCATTTCGGGTGCGTCGGGAGTGGAAGTGGTGGGGCGGCATATGCGTGGTGATGCGGGGGGCACGGGCGGCGACGTGGCGCATGGCGCGGGCGGTGACAGCGCAGCAACGCGCGGGGGCGACGCGATCAAGAAGAAGCTGGAGGGGCTAACAGGCGGGCCCCGCCTATTGGCGAGAGAACAGAAAGAGAGACCTGGTGAGAGGGTGTGGTCGAAATCGAGTGGCTGGTCGAAATCAAGTTGTTCTGATCGAAACCGAGTAGGTAGTCAAAATCGAGTCGAGTCAACTCGATTGGTTTGACCGAGTTGATTTCAAAAGGCTGAGAGGGTTGCGAATTTTAAATAGAGTTTTACCTAAAAATTCTAGAAAATAATTAAAATTTTCTTTTATCTGGAAATGAAAATTTGGGCTGTCACAGCTACCTCGAAGGATTGTCGCATGCATAATATTGTGTGAAATGAGGGGGTAGAATTGTGTGGTCGGCCCACATTGACTGTCACGAGTATCTACGAGACCAACCTCTCGGGTTGGAGTCCGACGAGGACACTAAACCAGGCTCGGACGGTAGCGACGAGGACAGAGTGAAGTGCGTAGTGGAAGGCTGTCCTGGCAAGGTTAGCACTCACCGAGCAAAGATCTTCAGCTCGATCTTCACGGTCAAGGCGTTGATCGACCAAACTTGCGAGCTTAGCGAGCCGTTGCGGCAGCATTGGAACGTGACTTCCACATATGTTACAAGCCTCACCAGGAACCTACCTGAGGAGGACGTGTCCGCCTCCCCCAAGATGCTGATGTCAGAAGTCGCCAGCCAGGTTGGCTATCCAGTCAGCTACAACAAGGTCCGACGAGCCAAGCAGAAGGTCATCGATTTTGCGTACGGGACATACAAAGAGGCGTACAACCATGTACCGAGATTGCTTCACCAGATTGTCGAATCAACACCATGAAGCACGGGACAGAACCCCGAACCGGTGGAACAACGTGCAATCTAGGTGGTGCATGAAGCATCTTGCATCTAACATGTTCACGTGGTTTCACAGTCAGAAAGTTATGAAGACGTTCAAGGCATTGTGTCTGAAGAACTAGAGGTGAAAGTTTGAGTCCATCTTGAGAGACCTCGAGCATCGTACTACGAGGTATACAAGGGAGTCCACTCTGGAGGCACCGGAGGTAGAGTAGCCCAGCATTGCCATAAGTTTATCGGAGTGGATTAATGGCCATGCTCCTAAATTAGAGAAATAACCCCTTCTCTATGACACAGACGGTTCGAGGTACGAGATTATCACGACCAACATGTCCGAGGTCTACAAAAGCGTCCTAAAAGGTGTGCGGTGCTTCCCTATCACCGCGATCGTCCAAGAGACATGGACTCGCATTGTTGGTTATTTCGTCAATAGAGCCATCGTAGCTAAGTGGCAGATGGAGGAAGGCAAGCAGTGGTGGGAGAACATGTAGAGGCGCATGGACCAGAAGATGGAGAAGGCCCACGACATCCGAGTGATCGATGGTCTTCGAATGCACACGACTCGGAGGCTACGGTACATCGTTATATGATTTGCATGCCACACATTTTCCTTAGTTGGCTCATGTACAATCTTATATATCATGTGGTACAATACAATATTAAATAATATTATCCACATTAAACAGATATATTGACAAAGAGTGTCTATTTGATTGGGTTACATGTGATAATACCCCCTCCTTCATCCCGATTATAATAAACATGTGCGTGTATCATGTAATATTTGTAACGCTTCAAATATCATCAATTTTATGTATGAAAACGTCTTAAATTGGTTCATGTAATGATTGCAATAAATGGTTGGTAGAGCTTAATGAAAATAATATTTTCTTAATTGAACCTCTTTAATTAGGAAAAAATCCTACGGAAAATGATAACTCTATCTAGCATCGGGTTTCCCACACCACCCTCTTTCTAGCATGACTCCCCCACACCATCTTTTTGTACCAAAATGACAACTCTACCTCCCCCGTAGCAGCAACCCCAACCGGAATATTACCACCGAGCTTTCGCCGCAAGACCCGCCCAAGGGGGACACACCGCCCCTCTCTTGGTGCAGGGACACATGCAAGTTCTTCAAGTTCAAGGAGCGGCTCAGCCTGGGCATGCGTTACTGGGGTTGTGCCAACTACTCCTCGGACTATCCCGACTTCCGTTGGGACACGACCCGCTATCGGCGGCCAGTAAGGACCAGTTACAGTATGTTCCCCTACCATTTATCTTTTAAAGTACGCACTAATAACCTCTCCCGTCTACCCGTAGTCCTTGGGTCCTCTATGTGGCTACCGTAAGTGGATCAACAAAGGGATCCACCCACAGGACCAGTGGCGTCTCGACTGTGAGGAGTGGGATGCCAAGAGGGACCGCGAGAAGAGGGAGGAGGAGTGCCGCATCGAAAAACACAATGAGCGTATCTGGCGGGAAACACAAGCTCATCTCGAGATGTGCAAGCACAGGGAGCACGAGGCTCACGAGAGGGAATGCTAGAAAAAGAGGGAAAGGGCGGCCGAGGCCAAGACGGCCGGCGAGGAGTACAACATTGATCTCGCAAATAAGGGCAAATGGCCCTAGTCTACACAGTAGGTTGGGTCATTCCATAGTAGTCCCCCGTCCTACCTGCCATATTAATCCTATCTCCTCAAGGCATGTATACTTACATGGTCTAGATACTTGTGTCGTAGTGTACCATAGTAGCAGCGAGGATGTGTAAAGAAATTAGCCGAACCATCATGCCATATGACCACATGCAACGTGCTTATGTCTGCGGACTCTAATGTAGTTCTGGTTCCGTGCCTCGCACTTTACCTTCGGTCGATTAGTAGTCAACTGACCTTTGGGTTTCTCGAGGCCCAGTACATGTCGCCGTTAAAATCACTATTAGCTATCTCATTGGCCAAAAATCATTTTTCAGAAGTAGGGAAAATTATAGCATATTTGGAATATCCCACAACCTCCTCTAGACCGCTAATATACCTTGATGTCAAGACATGTATATCACCAAAATGTAACCTCCTTTAAAACATCAGCAAATCTCAAATAACTAATGACTTCATATTGCATATTGGTGCGTGTTTTATAGGAGGCCAAGACATGCTAAAGAACGAAGGTTCTTAATATTTTCTGCGAAATTAATACCTTATGATAATCCAAGAAATCTGTTACATATTTTATAATTAAAAGCAACTAAACAAAATCAAATTCCTCTTCTCTTATAGGTTATATACTGTCCAGTTAGTCAAAATTTAACCAACTAAATCAAAGAATGACATGACATACCCCTCCAAAAAAATAATGCCATTCTAGCTCTTTACCTTCGGTCGAGAGATTCATCAGCACGAGTACATTTGTAATAAAAAAAACCTCGTACAAAAAATGGACTTTATGATGATGTGAAAATTAATGAACCAAACGTAACATGAAATTCATGTGTCATATTGCATATCGACATCTCCAATGGAGTTGCAATGCATATTTTTTCTCTATACATTCCAAGTCACATGAAATCATGAAACTCTAATTTCCGAAACCTAAAATCCAAATTTTCGCGATCTAAATCCTAAATTTTTGAGACAATTCCAGAACATATATAAAATTGTCGAAATATTACATAGTTAAGTCTACTACGTGAGGAGCCTTCAAAATAAAATTCATAATTTTTGGAGCCCATTTTCAATATTTACAAATTCATACAAACAATACACTTATATAAAATTGTGAGAAAAATTATGAAGGAATAAAATTATTGAAAATTTACACAAGCAAGTACACTGCGTCAGGAGACTCTACATAAAATTTCATATTTTTTGGAACTCATTTGCTATATCTTAAAATTCCTACAAACAACACCGAAACTCTAACCTAATTTCGGTCTAAACCCTAATCTGAGACACGTGGTGGGTCAAGCGCGTGCATGAACATTCATGCACAACATTCCCGCATGGTGATCGTACGGCAATGGTGCCATATTTGCAAAAACAAATTTTTGAGATGGTCATTAGTATAAATACAAGATAAAAAGTTACCAATACGGCCAAAAATTCATAAATCACACAGCATGCGAAGTGTGGCAACACTGTGTCGTGGCCATGTATTTTTTTAGAGGGATCAGGTGGACACACTCAACTTGTACCACCACACACACGTTTGCGTGTTCTCTTACACATGTTGAGAATTTTGCAGAGACACCAGTATCTTACAGATTGCGTACGCATATTTTTTCAATGAATGCGCACGAGTATGTACCGTAATTTAATTAGTCAGGTGAGACATGCAAGTGCGATCCTAGATGCCAGGATCCTGGCCCACCCACATGGAAGGAACCCATTCGAGAAAGGCCTTGATATTGGGATGACATGGCTGCTACCTCCGCAGAGGCATCACAAACATACATCACACGAACGAATTCAACAGACAGGCTATTTACTTTCTGAAGCATACCATGCCTTTATAGCTATAGCAGCTGAATGTGAGTTCTGAACAATATTTTATTTGGAATATTATTATGCTATAGTCACAGATCACCATGTCTTGCTCACCAGATCTTATTCCCATGTACTTCCACCGGTAGTAAAAGAGTGATGTCCTAAAATGCATACTCTCATCAGTCGCAAAAGAGTCACGTCCTAAAATGAGTGCAGTCAAAGTGAAATAGTTTTAACCAAATATATTATCTCGAATATATGGTTTGAATATATGAAAACGATACGAGTGAATTTATCATAAAAAATACTTTTATAATATTTTACTTTTATAAATATATATGATAATAAAATAAAGTGGTCAAAGTGACGTCTAGTTGACTTTGGAAAATAAAAAACGTAAGGAGGGAGTGCTATCTATTAGGCACAGAGTCAAGACATTCGCTACTAATCCCTTACATCTACGACCATGTGCTTAATTAGTGTTTACGATTTCCTGTTCTTTTATAATTAGTGCTTATGAAACATTGACCACAGGTGCACCTGTAGCTACATTGGGATATGGGGAGCTGTGATCACGCGAAAACGGAATTGCACGGCACATTTGGAATAGGATGGATCAATGTGAAGCTATTTCAAGTTTCAAGCACGTAACACAATACCACAATACCACATTGGAATAAGATGGATCAATGCAACAAAAAAAAGCTTCAAAGTGGCACCTAAGGTTCATATATAAATTTAATTTCAGCTAGAGTTATCACAATACCACAAGGGTAGAAATCATGTGACACCTAATTAAGAGTCTGTTTGCTAGAGCTTTAGATTACCATTTTTCAACTCCTACTCTTGATTATATGAGAATCTACTTTTTTGAGAATTTGGAGCTGCCTCATGAAAGTGTTTCGCTAGTAAGTTAGCTCCAAAAACTATAAGAGAGAGGATTAGAGACAAATAAACATTACAACCCTTGTAATACTTAAATTGTATTTATGTCTTACACCTTTGTATTTGTACACAAATTATGAATTTTTTAAAATATTTTTTGAAGAACATATGAATGTATATAAACGATGCAAAGTGTGACCACATCATTCCTGCGGAGAGAGAGGGAACATTGTTTGCTCTTTAGTTGTGTTGTCAGTTTTGTATTGAGTTAAGAAGGAATTTCTTCCCTAGTTGGATTGTATCTTAATCCTTTGTATTTGTACACAATTGAATACGATACCATAGGGATGTATATGAATGAGACAATACACCAAAGAAATGGGAAAAGTATTGCACATCGATCACATCCCTCTGAACAATTATAGGCTGGACAAAATATTCCTTGCATATTTGACATCAATCATAAACTGTTAACCTACCTATCTGAAGAGTTCCACATCATATATAATATTTATACATTCTGGAAAGTCAAAATTATGTCAATTCAGCACGTGTATGATAGTTTCATACATCTCTGAAGTATTACAACCCGTATATATATTAGCCCAGGCAATTTGGGGGAGGAGAAAGACTGTATTATAACTTAGCAGTTAGCAGTGGTAAACATCTGAAATTAGCCACTCTTGGACTGTTCTGATTCGGAGTGGATGGGCAATCCTCAACATTGCATACATAGAGAATTGCAGGTATTCATACGAAATTCCCAAATGGCCTATCGTTATCGGCGTTGCTCTATGTTCCCAATGGCCTACCATTCGGGAATGCACAAGATTTACAGATCCTGGAATTAACGTCAGGCTGACAATTTTGTGCGGCATGGCGTCGCTCTGTACACCTGAGCCATCCGGCTCATCAGGGCCGTGTAAACACTCTTGTGAGCTCTACTAATATGCCTGTGGCTCATCATTAACTTGGTTACTGGTTCCCTCCGTAGCATTAACCAACGCTGTAATTGCAATCAGAATGATGAATTAGTACAAGAAAAGCAGTATTTCTCCAGACGACAATATTAAAATCGGTAGGCATAAGTGAATTATTTGAGCAATCCTACCTTCATAACCAAGGAGAAGCTGACAAGTATGGTTTCTAACTTTCTATTTCATGTACTCTATGCATTTCAGTCAACGATAGTGGCAACAGTAACGGGACAAAAAGAGAACTTACTATAAGGTTTATACAACGGAAAAGAGACATAGCGAGGGCAATGACTTCTGCTCAATGCATTGTCAGCCTCCAATGTGCAAATGTCGTGGGTCTACAGCATGATGGCCATCCCCCATAGCTATACTGTGGCCAGAGCCCATCTACCCAAGTAAAGAAATTTAATTGATGATCAGCATCTCAACTGATGCACTTGTCTAAACCTAAATTCTTGGTACGCCCAACTCTTCTGCAAACATATGTGATTGTCAAATGTGTATGTGACTAACTCTAAACTTTAATTTAATCTTTATTGGGATTGCAGTTGCAATGGAAGCATATCACCTATATGAGCATTTCAGTTTCAACAAGATCTGATGTTTATTCTTGATGTAACCGGTGGCTGAACAAAAAAAGTCAAGCAAACAAATATACGGCTTGTAATTTTTTCACTGTTACTGCCCAGAAATTTCAAAGCATCCACTACTTGGAGGACTAATACATGACAAATTCGAGCATTGATATGAACTACAAGCATGAAGAATAATATAGTTGATATCAACATCCAAATTACGAATGGTAAACTCATGGATTGTGAACCATTTGAGAGGCTTGGAGCAGAATGCGGGGAAGCCGGCACAGAGGGGGGAGGCGGAGGCGGAGGCGGAGGCGGGGGAAGCCGGCGCGAAGGGTGAAGCGGAGGCGGGGGGAAGCCGGCTCGGAGAGGGGAGGCCGGCACGGAGGCGGAGGCGGAGGCGGAAGCGGGGGAAGCCGACACGGAGGTTGGAGGCACCGAGCTCGCCTTCTCCAGGCACGTAGGTGGGGGAGGCGTGATGCGAAGGGCAGCGCCTAGGGGTAGAGCTGACTAGATGTCACGTGCCTATTGGGCTGGCTCGAGGCATAATACTATTGGCCCAACCCAAGCACGGTACAATCTACACTGTTTATAAGTCAGGCTAGCATAGCACGATAGTTTGGACCGTGCCAGGGCTATCACTTCGGCACGATGGGCCGACACGACACGAACAATATAGGATCGTGCTAGGCATGGAATGAGTCCAGCACGACCCACGTGGCATGTGTGTGGAGGGGCCGACTGGCCGAGGGAGGCAGCTGGTGAGTTGGGCTGGGAGGAGAGGAGGCTGGCGCGGAGGAAGAAGGAGGGGGAGGAGGAGGAGGGTGGGGGTGGGGTGGGGCAGCGCCAAGAGCCGGCTCGAAGAGAGGACAAGGCCGGGAGGGAGCCAGGTGAAGGAGGAGGAGGATACGAAGAGGAGGGCGGGGTGGCCCCAGTGGCCGGAGCGGAGGGAGAAGTGGGAGGAGGAGGGCTGGGTGGTGCCGGTGTGGAGGAAGGAGAAAGCGGGAGCAAGTGCAGTGTTGAGGAGAAGGTGAGGAGGCGGTGCGGCGTGGAGGACAATGCAGTATGGAGGCAAAGGGCATGCAGGCTCGGCGTGCGCCGTCTTGGTATCTGCCAAGACTTCTAAGATGGGCTAGTGGGCGATCTTGGTAGTGCCAGAGTGCCACAAAGTGGCGGGGGGAAAAGAGGAGCCAGGTAGGCGGGGTAGGGGCACCGGGAAGGCGGGCTCATGGGCTGTGCCTGGTACAGCACGCCAGAATAAAATCCGGTAGTTAGCATTTTAGCCCTTTTTACCATTTGGCTTTTTAAAAATAGCATAAAATTTTTAAAAAATTCTAATTTTTTTTCTATAAATAGCCACCATACACCTCTCATTAAACACTCATCCATTCCTCAATCTCACTTTGAAATTATGTTGTGTAAATTCAAATTTGTTGTGAGATAATTTGGCAAAATTCAAAAAAACTTTGCCAAATTTTGAAAATTTCAATTTCGCCACAAGTCAGCAAAAGAGGTACAATTCTATTTTTTTGGCATACTTTTATTGTTAGTACTTGTTATGCTAAGATGAAAATAATAATAGTGTTAGTTTCAATTTTGCAGTTTTCACTATGGACAGTTACGACAACTTTGCTCTCAGTGATTACAGACTTTCATCGGAGGAAGTTATATCCATGGATGCAGCTGCGTCAAGCCAACCAGAAAGGCAAGGAAGACTTCCATCATCAGGCTCCACGGCAGCATCTACGTCGGCGACCACCGGAGCAAAGAGGTTGAGATCGTCTACATCGAGAGTGTAGGATAATTTCAACAGGACAACTAAGCAAGACACACAGAGAAATTAGGTACCATATGCTATTTATAAAAATTTATCTCAATGAATTGTCTGCAAGGTCTACAGGTGGAACGGACCACTTTCTTAGACATGCTACAAGATGTAAGGCCAAGCAAGTATCGGTGATGAGACAGACGCTGCTGCAACAGTACAATCCCGATGGTATGATATATAGCTGGGACTAGGATCCTGAGGTAGTCCGTCAATCTCTCTGTCATTTTAATTGCTTCTGAGGATTTATCGTTAGGTTTTGGGGAGTCCGTTGCTTTCCAAAATTACATTAGGCTACACAAAATCCTAGATTTTGTCGTTTCTAGACAGACAACTAGAGATCTAGTAAAATACTACAGTGAACGCCGTAATAAAATAAAAAAACTATTTAGTATGTGCACATTTTCGGTGGCTCTGACCTCAAACATATGGAGTGGTCGAGCTAGGGAGGATTATCTTAGTGTAGTTGCTCATTATATTAATGATGACTGAGTAATGGAGAAAAGAATCATAGATTTGAAATTAATTGATGTAGCACAAACGAATGAGAATATTACGGAGAGTATTATCAAAATCGTGGAAGACTTTGGTTTTACAGACAAAATATTCTCAATTACTTTAGACAATGCAGCTTCGAACTATAGAACCATAGATATTCCTACTCTAGTGTTGAGTACATACGCTGATTACTTCTTGCTACATTAGCGATGTGCTTGTCATATTATTGACTTTATAGTCAAATGTGGTTTGAAGAGAATGAGTTCGTATATTCAAGTTTTTCGCGATGCGATTTCTTTATTGAATAATTCTAACGTAAGAATAGCAACATATAAAAAGTTCTACAGGGTGATGGGTGTATGTCCAAGAAAGTTCGGTTTGGACATACTGGTAAGTTGGAACTTTACTTACCTAATGCTTAAGAGTCTTTTACCATATAAGAGCATTTTTTCTGTTTTTATTCAAAAGTACAATCAGAGCATTGATGGTAGTATACTATTAATTAAGCAATATTGGTTTGTTGCTGAGAAGATACTACAGTTTTTAGAAATTTTTATGAGGCCACTGTTTGCACTGTCTACTATCCAACATCTTCTATCATTGTGCATAGTATTTTACAGTTTGCTACTCAATTGAAAATATATGAAAATAACTTAGTTTTATGCGAGGCTATTATTGCTATGAAAAGTAAATACCTTAAATATTAGAGAGAAATCTCTTACCTATATGCATTTGCATTTGTTTTAGATCTTAGAGCTAAAATTGAAACATTTGATAGTGTACTTAATCTTCTTAGTGATGCTATAGGGCTAGACTACACTAACTATTTTGTAAAAATTCGTTCTCGGTTACACATGGTTTACCAAAGGTATGAAAATAAGCTCCGGGGAGTCCACTTGCAACGACCTCCAGTAGCCCCGCCTCAAGTAGCATGACAAATATGTGGGGCAAGATCTTTGATGGCTCTTCATCCAGGTCCAGGTTTTATTATTCTACAACACAACCTGCTCAACCAAGAACCCCGAGGAGTGGAGAACAACTATCCACATATCTGGTCAGCGATACGGTGGATTTCAACTCAAAAGGCTTTGAAATTTTACAATGATGGCAAGCCCATAAGTTATCATATCCGTGCTATCCATACTTGCACATGATGTGTTAACTGTTCCTGTCTCAACGGCTTCTTTCGAGTCTGCTTTCAATCTTTCTAGAAGAATATTGGAGGAGAGAAAAATAAGTCTCACAAGTGAGATGGTGGAGATACTTCTAACTGTAATGGATTGGGAACAAGCCGATTCACGAATGCAACACTTTGTGAAAAATTTAGAGTTGTCGGAGGTGTTCAAAAATCTATACCTAAACAACAACACGTAGAATAAAGATATATGTAGAGCTATATGTTGTACTCTTTTTTCCTTTGTCAAAGTTTTCTCATGTTTAATTTTTACTTGTCAAAGTTTTAAAGAGACGACCATTTGAATATTAATAAAACTCTTTATTATATTTTCAATATGCTTGTCTCATTTTTTACAATTTTCATATCTTTTTTTTTTGAATTCTACATATTTTTTTTTTATTTTTAAAAGATTTTTTCGGACCTAACGGACTAAGTGGGCCGAAACGTCCGTCGAGCTAAATGGACTCGGGTGGTCAGGCACGACAGGCCATCGGACTGTGCCTGGGCAGCCTCCCTGGCACGTGGGCAGGCACGACACGACCCACCTATTAGCCAGGCCATGATGGGCCATGCTGAGATGGGCCAAGGCCACATCGTGCCTGTGTCCAGCCATGTTGGGCCGCCTATTTGGCCAACTCTACCTGGGGCTCGCGATGCGGAGGGGAGGGGTTAGATTGGTGATATTTTGCTTCGAATTAAGTCTAACTTTAATATTCGTCGAATTAAGTCTAACTTTAATATATTATTTCGTTGGATCAAAATCCCTACTCATCCATATGGATGGACTAAGTTTTTAGTTCAAATTCTCGGTCCATTTACGTGGATACCGGCCAGGAATGGGCTTCCCAAGCAAGCCTTAAGGGGTATTTTTGTTTCTAATAGGCTGGTTTCTCACGACAATTCACAAGAAGGTTGCTCCTCATTACTGGTTCATTTTCGATACAACTCTTCACGAGAAGCAGAATCAGGTCATTTTGGTATGTGTTTAGTGGCTTTGTAAGATCGGAATGAGAAGTTGAGAGTATGAGGTATACCAAACGGACCCTATATGTTGATGATATTGCCAAATGAAGTTACTATTGTGCATGATGTTAACTTGTGACTCGCTTTGTGGTCAAATTAAGGCTACAGGTTTTTGCGAGTCTGCCCAATTAAAAGTGCCCAATATCACAGGTTCTGAGAGAATAAAAATGGAAGATTTCGTGGTGTGAACATGTGATTTTCTCGTGCAAGATAAAGCTAGAGATGGTAATAGATAGAGACAAGCGTAGGAGGAAGCGCACCGGAGAGAGCTTGCGGTTCTTGGCAATGGTGGTGCAATGGGAGGTTGGGGAGGAAGAGGAAATGGAATTGGAATTCGGTGGTGGCTCGACATGACGCAAAGCAACCAAGAGCTGAAAGGGGAAGAAAAGGACGCGGAGAAGGAAGGTGGGATTTGGATTCCAAATGAACTGAACGGAACGGAATTTGGGCCGCGACCAAGACCAGAAAAATGCAGAAAGAAACGCGAGTTGCACTGCATCAACAAACCAGTGAAAATCCAGAGCAGCCAATTTTGATGCTGAGGTGACCAGTCACTGTGTATAGTACTACTATAATATTGGGCTCTCTTTGCAAATTAAAGGGGAGGGAAATTTGGTGCTGATCGGTCCATGTTGATGCGTGCCCGGCGTTCATTCCAATCCCCAGGCCAAGCTGTTAATAGCCTGCACCTTTTCTGACGTGTGAACGGACCAGATTAATTTCGCAAGAAAAAAGTAGAGTACTGCTACAGTCGAGTGGTTGCATGATGCATGGATGGTTGATCGATCCATGGATGGATGGTTGAACGGGCCATGATATGCATGCTGTTGGATCATTAGGTTCGGACACCTCAACTCCTCAAGTGCTGCGCAGAGCAATCAGTGCACTCTACTCTCTCTTTTTTCTCGGATCGAAACACGTATGTACGTAGAGTATGAAAAAATGAGTTTACTCAGGGACGATATCATTTCTCCTATACATTTGGTTGACCTCTCTCACCTTTTCTAAATTCTTCATTGAAGTACACCAACATGTAAACCTAACCTGACAGGAACAAGATCTCGTCCCACCATCCCCCGTGATTCGTAAACATATTCATGCCCCTCATTTCTTCCGCAACCACCTAAGTCTTCACTGCCTCATTTCTTCTTCACATGCACACATTGAAATTCATCGCCGTCCCAATCATTCATGTCTCGTGCTATGACTCGCCACCTGCGTCTGTCTGACATTCACTTCATACCTCAGAGATCTTGATCACATTCGGTACTCAGTCCGCAGTTTGCAATGACGACATACACGAAGATGAGAGGATCCGACAACGTAGGAGGTAGCAACGTGAGGAGGTAGTGCTGGCGACAGGAGAAGGTAGCGGGAAGGGGAGGTGGCATCGGGGACGGGAGAAGGCACTGGGAGGGAAGGGAGGAAAGAAGGAGGCGGTACCTCAGAGGAGAAGTGGCGGCGCCAGGGAAAGGAGGGGAAGCAGCGACGACGCACGAGGAAGAGACAGAGACGAAGACGTCCTTACCTTGTCGCACAGCCATCTCGATTTCACCGCATCGTGTCCTGTTCATCCTGATCCTCCCCTACATTGCCACCGCCTCCAACTCCGCGCTGGCCGAGCAAGCATCGCAGCCGCCTCCCGCTTACCACCGTGACGCCGCCGCCTCCCTCCCCTGACTCCCACCTCCTCACCACAATGTGTCTGGCGAGAGCAGCAGAGGCCAATGGTCGTGAGAACCGAGTCGTGACTTGGGTTCAGGGTGGAAAAAAGGTGACCATCGACGCGTAGCCCTCTTCATTGTCAGCCGACAATGGCTGAAAATGAGCAGCACGTCGGGGAGAGAAGTTGACATCAACTTTAACTTCCAAAATTAAACAATCTATGAGCTCAAAATTTTAATTTACGAGCAATGGTAGTAGGTGATGCAATAGGCGAGGTTAATTTATATGTGTGTGAAAGAAAATTGATATTTATTATGCGGTTTAGGATCCCATCTACTGATATGTATCACTCTTTTTTTAGGCTTCTGTTGTAATGCATGAACACCCTACTAGTATGTAAAGTAAACGCGAGTCGGGGCAAAACAAAACACCTGGATTGGAGTAGTTAAAAAACTGCACGCTCGTGTCGTATCTCACAGTATCTGATTTGATTCGAGGATTGTTGTATAATGAGGGTTATCAGAGTATAACAAGTAGTATCGAAACCCAGACCGGATTCTGATTTGTGAAAAGGTCGGCAAAGCATCAGGAAACACAAAATCAAGATCAATGTCGATGATGTGGAGTCAAGTACAGAAATTTGACGATAGAGGTGTAAGATCGAAGTGGCCAACTAGACAGGGGTTGACTAGGCGCTTTTAAAATTCTCTTTGGTCAAAATCGGTTTTACATGTGGAAGCATAAATCAATATGGTTTTTTACATTAAAACCTAAATAATCTTGTTTCAACTAAGTGCATCAACAACCTAAGTCTAAATCAAGTTTTGCAATCCTAAGTTGGCAAGCAAGTAATTCAATTCTAGGAATATAAATTGTGCAAGGTAAATACAATATGGCCACAAGAAAGCAAACCACATGATGCCATTATAATTTTTTTACCGTGGTGTTCAGAGACTTGCTGATCTCCCCTAGTCCACTTTGAGGTAAGCCCAAATGAATTGAACTGGCTCCATGAATTAAGCCAAACACCTCAATGCACTCGTGCTTGCTCTTTTTCCACTCCAGAGATGACGAGCACCAAACCACTCACAACCAACCTGAGCATCTTCACATTCTTCTTAAAGAGATCATCACCACGACTCCTCCAATCCGTTTAGGTGGAGAAAACCACAAAAGTAACAAGCCAAGATGCTCACTTGACTTCAACCAAGTGCCCAAAGCTTAATCTTGAATGCAATGCACTTGAAACTTGCCTCTAAAGTCTAAATCTCATAAGATACAACACATGCACTTGAATCTTACCTTTAAACCGCACAAGGTGCAATACATGCACTAGATGTTGCAATGGACTGCTAAAGAGTCTTATAATGCCAGTCCAAGCCATCTTTATATAGCCCGACAAGCAAAACTAGACGTTATTCATTGCAAATTGCACAAAGCGCACTGTCTAGACATGTCCACACTCAGGCAAGTGTTATGGTTAGATATGTTTGCCTGGCTTTCCAATGGCTAGTTTATTAAATACAAGAATATGACCGTTGGGAGTTGACTTATACTCGACTGGACATGTCCACACACCAACACATGCTTCGGTTGGACATGTCCATCGACTCCTCTATTGGGAAACAATTTTAGTCACTTGACTAGACATTCGGTTGGACACGTCTATCACCCTCTGTCTATAATTCTAAATCAATCAAGCACAATGGAACATTGTCATCATGTTTATTATTAAGAAAAATTGGGTACATGATATCCAGATTTTGTGTCGTTTGCTCAAGGACACTAAAAAATTGTGGCATTGCTCCAGCACACTACAGTTTTGTACCTTTTTGTTGTAGGACACTCTACTCACTCAAATAATATATCCGGCTTGGAGAGGAGAGATAATGTTGATGAGAAGACTATTTTGCCCCTATTAGGTGGTGAAGCCCACCGGCCAATATCTTTGTCACTTATATTTGTCTTTTTTCTTCTCCTCCATAGATCGGTGGTGGTAGCACCGAGGTGGATGATGCCCCATGCGGTGGGCAGTGGGGCCAACACGTTGTTGTAGGTGCAACCGGGGGCACATTTGCGATGATGGGCTTAGATGTAGATAGAACAAGCTACTTGACAGAGACCGACGTGGTGGAACGACTCTTTGGTTGGAGGAGGCTCTCTTTGACGAGTGAACATATCGTGTGCTCTCAGCCATCTTCATCTCCTCCGCCAATCCGACCTCCATTCCCAAATCGTTGAGAGCATCCCCTAATTCCAAACCGTTTGCAGCAGCGCCATCGCCTCCCCTCGCGACTCCATCTCCACCGCGCCTATGACCCCATCCACGCACTCATCTCCACCACCCACCATCTCCACCTCGTACCATCTCCGCCTTGTCCCCATCTCCACCGCGCCTATGATGTGTTTCAAGCCCATGCTAAGACACGAACTTGGTTATGTGGCGCGCCCGCGCAGCTCCGCAATGACATTTTTGTAATTCTTTGAGAGAGGGGACTATCTTTGCTATTTCATACATAAACAGTACCAAATCGGCCAAAAACTTGTATTACTAGCAAGTCTATCACACTGAATACTACTAAATTGTTTGTCATACTGAATACTACTGCTTCTCGCAACAAAAAGGGTTCTTCTTACTGAGTACTATTCTGCAATTTAAGCTGCCTGATCGTAAGGTACTGACGCAGTAGTATGCTTTTTTCACTCTTAAATACCACTCATCCAATTTTCTTGTTTCACTACTGTTCTCCCCTGCACCGGGTAGCGGCAGCAGTACAAGAACTAGTTCATCACCATGCCATTCTCCAGTATATTACAAACATCCTCTTTTTTCCCCTCCACCTATTAGATACTAGGACACCAAAATATGAGTACAGTATATGGTACGGCTTTTTGTTGTTGAAGGGAGTAAAATTTCTGTACGTTCGCTGGATTGATGAGTGATAAAATCAGATCATAACCGAATGGTGAATTGATTATGATAAATGGAAAGGTGATAATAAATGCATGTCACTTTGTACATTAAGCCTGGACAACTCAACAGCATAGAGCCATCAAAGCTCACAAGAAATCACAGTACAGGCTTGGCTGATTATTTTCTCTTTTTACCCTTTTGTCTGGACTTGTCCTGTAAGTGTGATTTGGTGATTTGTTACCTACTTGTGACAACAGTGATTTGAGCGAACAGTACTCTAACCATTTCAACAATGCAATATGAAATCAGCACAACAATTTCATGATTTCATCCCAGAAACAACAATGCCTGATCAAATCTGGGTAAAGCTAGATATAGGAAATCAGTCAGTTACCCCACAGATGCCCATCACTAAATGCTTCAACATATACCCCTTCATGGTCTCATATCATGGACCCCCATTCATTTCTTCCCATTGATACGGGGAAGCTGTTTTTTTTTTTGAAACCGATGTGGGGAAGCTGATTGATTTTAGCAAATCATGACAATATCTTATACTTGAGTAACAGCAGAGGAGATGACCTTCCGCTGAGCCCATTAAAAGAGTTCATCTAGCTGGTTCCAGCAAGATTTGGTCACTATGTCAAGATGCTGTCAGTAAATCCCTGATCTCATGGACCAAGTTTTCCTTAAGGACACATCAAAGTCTAAAACTTCAGATCTTCAAAGTTTAATGGCTGGGTTTCCAGTCGTTTTCCATTTAAGGAATCAGCCACCGCCACCGGTAGTCCAGCACAGACTGAACGAATGGATAATAAAAGGAAAGAACTGCAGAAAGGGATCAAATAAGCCATCAAGTTGAATTTACATATCGCCCGATGTAGTTTCAAGTTTCAACAGATTTAATAATTTCGAACTCTCAAAATTGACACAAAAGAATTTACATGTATAAGGCACATAATATGTGTTCTAGAAGTGTTGACCAACTTGGACTTTTCATACCCATCATTGATAGCATTTCTAACCAAGTAACCATTGACCTCAAACAGTGGAAAATTCCAGGTTCAGACAGCCCAACTCATGTAGTGGCATATACCTAAACTATTTCATTGTTGTACCAAACTATGCCCACACTAGCAAGATTGAGGAAATGCATTTTTAGATAGCACAATGGCCTACGTGAGTCTTATATTGTAAACTGCTTGCAGCAACTACGTAGAATATACTAGCTGAAGAAAAGTGATGGTGCTATCTCAGTGCAAAAAGAAGTGACAGGGATCTGCGAACATGGAAAGCTTGAAGCCATCACACAAGTGGGCACGCCTGTTTAGGAAAAAAATGGTTGTCAAACAGAGGAAGAAAACAGACAGCTCTCACAGGGCCCAGCAAAACACTGCATCCAAAGCATGTCCAAAAGCAAGATGCTTCCCAATCTACCAACACAAAGAGAAAACTTCCCAATCCACAATATTCTGAAGTGGTCTTGCTTATCAAATCATGCATGGCATTCTTATCGTTAACCAAACTATGATTGTGTATGCGATTAATGGGGACAGCGCTCTTGTCAAACTTGAATTGAAACTGTGAATGTTTTATCCCATAAAGATCTTTACACATCAATCAATTAAATGGGTAAACTGTGAATAATGTACAGAGCTTACCGAGCTATGATTATGCATGTGATTAATGGGGATGCAGTTCTTATCAAATTTGAATTGAAACTGCCACTGTTTTTTCCCATCAAGATCTTTATACATCAATCAATTAAACAGATAAATTAGCGGTGGTGTACAAGAAGAAACGTGCATAACAATAGAAAACTAACACTACCTTTTTCATCTAACCAACAAACTAAACTTACCGACCTTTCTTGCGGGACCTGAAAGGGAACCCACCAGGAGGCGATGGCGAGAACTCTATCGGGAGATGCGGTGGTTCACCCTCACCAGAGAGCATTTCAAGCACCTCCTCGCTAGATGGGCGGCGAGTTGGTGACCTCTGGATACACAGGAGTGCAACGGTAATGCATAGCAGTGCCTGGTCACGGCTAACATCCCGCAGTGCAGGGTCTACAAGATCAAGCAAGCGGCCAACACGGGCAAGATGCCTCGCCCACGAAATGAGACTCGCCTTCTCAAACTCTGACATGGGTGAGGCTGTCATTTGGAGGGGGCGGCGTCCAGAGATAAGAACTAACAACAAAACACCAAAACTGTAGATGTCACATTTCTCCGATAGAGGCCCACCGCCACCGTACTCGGGAGCCACATAGCAGACTGTTCCACGCATGCTCGGTGTGCTGCTCACTGCTCCACCACTCTTGGGCACAAATTCCCCACTAGTCCAATCCCTGCTGCTCCTTCTCACACCGTCAATCCACCAATCAAAGCTGCCATTGCCATTGCTGCTCCTCCGGCTCCAGCTTTTCATCATCCTCCACCTTGAACATCCCTTCTCCTCTAAATCGCAATCCCTCTCCCACCACTGCATGCCAGACATCGCACCAGCCTCACTCCTTGACTTAGCAAGTGCCCGCCGTTTTTGCTTCTTGGTGAGCTCCTCGGCATACTCCTCACGCCACCACTCTCGTGCTCTACGCTTTGGCCTCTTCCTCTCTGTCGAGGTTGCAGGGGTGGTTGTAGATGCTCCCGCAATCCAATCATTCTTCGGTCGCTCCTTCTTGATCTCTGATCTAATCCATTCCATCACATAGTCCTTAACACCACCACCACCAGCACCACCACCATTATCCTGACGCCACCACCAGTCACTCCCAGCTCCTGAAGCTGCAGCAACCCCACCGTTGCAGCTTCGACTATTAAATCCACTACCAACACTAGTCTTATCACACCCGGAAGTGGACGCTACATCTACAGGAGACGCCGTGGTGAACCCCTCATCATCCTCCGGCGACTTGGCGGCATTGTCTTCCCCATTCACTACAATAGCAGTCGTGCTCTCGCCGGCCACTGATGCATCATCATCGCATCCACCACCAGGATTGACATTCCCATCCCCATTGCCTTCAATCGCACCACTCTCTAACTCATCTTCTTCTTCAGACTTGATCCGTGCGAGGCCGAAATCTGCGAGGCAAGCACGGAGCTCACCATCCAGCAACACATTGCTCGGCTTGACGTCTCCATGGATCACCGGTGGGTGCACGGCGGAATGGAGGTAATGGAGCGCGGCGGCTACGTCGCGAGCGACCGCGAGCCGCCGCGGCCACTCGGACACCAGCTCGGGGCACCTCTTCCCCAGCAGCGCGTCCTGCAGCGACCCGTTGGGCATGAGCTCGTACACCAGCATCATTCGGCGGCGGCGCGGCTGCGCGGAGAGAGAGTAGGCGAAGGGCAGGAGGATGGAGGGCGTAGTCCCGTGGCCGCAGCCGAGGAGGTGGGAGGCGAGGGAGAGCTCGTTGTGGAACTCGCGCTCGCCCTGGAGGGAGCCCGCGGCGTCCATGACCTTCACGGCCACGGGCTGCCCCGACCTGGGTAGCGCGCCGCGGAACACGGGGCCGAACCCGCCCTGCCCCAGCTTGCTCCCCGCCGCGAAGCTGCCCGTCGCGCGCCGCAGCTGCTGGTACGACAGCCTCCGCATCTCCGGCGCGGGCTGCGTCCTCGTCCCAGGCCCCGGCCCCGCCGCCGCGGCTCGTTTCCTCCCCCGCCGCAGCCAGACGAGCAGCGCGAAGGCCACTAAGATCAGCGCCGCCGCCGCCGCCGAGGCCGCCACGGCAGAGCCGCGGAGCTGGAGTCTCCTGTGAGATCGGAGGTCAGCGACGACGGCTGCAGCCGCGGCGGCCGGAGGCGGGGAGGCATCGGGCGGCGGAGGCTGCCGCGAGGGCATCGCGGGGGCGGGGGTTTAGAGCAGCAGGGCAGTGGGACGAGGGAGAGAGATGGGGAAAAGACAAGCAAAGCAACGCAGGGGACTGAGGAGAAAAGTGAGTTGGCTTTTCACCATTCCTCTCAGATGCGCATGCGCAGTGCATTGTGGATTAGGGAGGGAATAATCCTATGCCACTGCCGAGTAGGGCCTAGATGGTACCCGTGGTCCACAAGCAGTGGGGCGAGGCCGTGTCCCGATCTGGAGTGTGGAGTTGGTGTCATTGTGATCTGTTCCGATAGTGAGTGTGGGTGAGAGAGAGAGAGAGAGAGAGATCGTTGGAGTGAGCCCGTGAAGGGAGGCGTATTTGTAGGTAGGATCTCAGGATCGCTATCATAGGGGGATGTTTTTGGTTTGACGCGATTGGGACTAGCTGTAGGGTGGGATCGTAGAGTCAAGATTATATCAAATTTTTTTTTCAAAAGCACGTATATTTTATATAAAATTATATTATATTTTCAAATATGCAAGTCTACAGTAGAATTTAAAATATTTTAAATACAATTTTGTAAATTTGGGTGCACTTGTTCATGTTACATTCAATTAAAGTTTTTTTTAACCTGATTTGATTATTTTAAAAATAAATTAATCCTTTAAACTCTAATATGTTAATGAAAATATGTTTTAGCTAAAACAACACTTAAACAACACAAACAATGCAAAATAAACTATTGCAACTTATATTGGTAAAACAACACTTAAACAACACAAACAATGCAAAATAAACTATTGCAACTTAAATTACCAATATGTGATATCAAAATTTATATGTTGGTATAGTTTGTTGTCAAGATCATGATGCTACTCGATTTTGAGCACGATCCTACTCGATTTTATATGATTCTATCTTCAAAATCATGATTCTATCAAATTCCTATCCATGTACCTATCTGTGCCATTTTGGGTCCATATAATCATACGATCTCACCATTCGTATCTCGGTCTTGACATCCTTAGGTAAGATTAGGTTGAGAGCGGATTTAATGAAGAGGGTGGATGAGGAGGAGGTCAAATGGTCAACGTAGACTTGTTAATATGATGCGGTCAAGAGCGACCGCAATTTGTTGAGGTGGTTAGTTATGGCATTCGTCTCTAAGGATAGCATAGTAGGAGTGAAAACGAAGCGGATAGATTTCGATCGTCCGTCCGTCCGAATAAATTCGGTGTCATAGCAAGAAAGACTAAACAGTAGAAAAAGAGGACCCTCGATGTCTACACGAGGGACCGAGGGGTCCTCGAAGAGGGGATCGATTGTCAGGAGTAGATGTGCGTTAATTGTCCCAAAAATCGGGTCTCTGTTATTACATGGGGGGAGGTGGCTATTTATAGTCTTTTGACAGGGTACATGAGTTTACGGATCTACCCCTAAAAAGGTCATATGCCCATAAGGGTTGCAGGGATTTTTCTACCCCTACGCGTAACCTTCGGCTCATGATGGACCTCTCTGGCCTTGGTCCATCCGGTTGGTACGCTTGGTCCACCAGTGCTTTCTGTCCTTCACGGTGTGCAGGGTGTTCCGGGCGAGGGGCCCCGGACACGCTTTGGCTCCCCCGAGGTGGCCCCGGGGACTCTTGACTCCTGGGTTCGTGGTGCCTTCGCGACACTTCGGTATCCTTAGCACCTCCTTCAGAATCTCCCCGAAGGTATGCCTCATACCCTCAGGGAGGGGGCCCATCTGCGTCCTGGCCGCAGGGTCTTCGGGGGAGGCCCTGTGGTCTTCACCGGGTCGTTGGGACCAGTGGGGCCGCCCCTACGACATTCAGAGCTTGAAACCAGATATCCAAGATTTTTCTCGATTTCAGATTCGGAGCTGGATAGTTTTTCGGATACAGAAACGGATTCGGGAAGGAGGTATTTGTTGGATTTGGAGCTATCCGGATAATCTATTAAACATTATTTCGGATATCTATAAACCCTAGGTCCAGTGGGCTGGAGAGAGAAATAAGCCAACGAGGATTTCTAGTCTTTAATTATTATTTTATTTTTAGAAAAATACAAGAAATCCAAATAATCCAAGAAAAATAGCAAATGAACTCAAAAAATTCTAGAAAATTACAAAAATACTTTGGAACATAAGAAACTTAAATAAAATACTTTTGAATTTAATGGATGTTTGATTTTTCTTATTAAATAATTTTAATTTCTAAAAATCTATTTAAACTTTGTTAAATTCTAGAAAATCATGAAAAAAAAATATATAACCTCATTTTAAATAAATTATTTTAAAAAACTTAAAAATTAGGAAGCTACAGACTTGCTACCAATCAACATTCTGTTTATCCCTAATTAGTTATTGATACTGGTATGTAGGCTTTGTATATGTTGCAGCTATCGTGTCGTGTAGTTGACTAGTTATATTTTGGATATCTTTTGTACTACACTATGACTTGCTACTTGTTACTATTTCTTTAACTAGCTGTCGTGATAGTTTGATGTAGTTAAATTTGCTTGTTAAATTATTAATGTAGTTGTATTTTGGATATATAGTATGGTTGATTGATCTTTATATGTGCGATATATATGATTTTTGTTTTTGCGAAATATCCGACTAAATATTCGTGATCAAGACAATCCGTATTCGGTTCGGCATGTATTCGTTTTGTATTCGTATCTGAGACTATCCGCTTTCGTATTCGTATCCGTCACTGTCCGTGTCCGACTCTGATTCCAAGAAAAAATATAGAGTATGATACGGGATGAACGATATCCGTCTATATCCACTATGATTACACCCTTGTAGCATAGCATCGTGGCCTTCTTTTGCATGGATATACTACTGCACACTCTAACTGTTGGGGCGTAGATAAGTGTACAAATGAAAGTTTGACAGTACGTATTACAGTGAAATAAGAAGTACGGAGGGAGTAACTATACGCATACGAGTGTGTTGCACATATTACTTAAAATTGGCATAAGATGATCACTGGTAAACCGCGATACCCCTTTCTTAACAGAGTAGCAGGCTAAATTGCACAGAAGACGTTGGACCTGGTTCTCGGGGGTTTGGACGTGGTTGGAGGGAAGTAAAAATCAAGGGTGGGCCCATCCTGCAGAGTGAAGACTTCAACCCTGCTGGGACTCCGGAAACAATCAAGCAGCTGCATACAATTAATACAGGAAGAGCGCTTCTGCTTAGTATTGCACCTACAACTCTTCAGTTGTATTTCTTGGACTGCGTGTTTGGATGTAAATGAACACTGTGGTGGTTGTTTATTGATGATTGCTAGGAACATCTTTCTATCGGCATCCTCAGTTGTTGGGTACAATCCAATAATATGATTTCTAAGACTACTTATTCCGGATTAAAAGTTACATACTAGCCTCAATTGACATTATTTGCACATAGCTTTTGTGACTCCATCGACACCTAACAAATTTTGTTTAAAGTGTTTCCGGACTTTAGCTCTCCTATGTGGAGTTGTTGATGAAAGCTCGTCTATGGATTCACCGGTACCCGAGCCCTTCGATACGTTTGCAGGCATGTTTAGAGTTTGTTCGTCACCCAACATTAGCAAATTATCTTTATTGTATAAATAATTTGGTTATCTATACACATTGATAAAGGCACTAGCTCCTTAGGGTGAGATAAATTGATACACATTGATATAAAGGCAATAGATTATTGTTTCTTGTAAAAAAAAATTGATCTTGGAGTGGCATGTCCCTACTACACATAAGTTATTGAGAAAAATCATGAAACAATCAATCATACTAATATGCAATATGATAATAGAAACAACATGAAAGAAAACAGACATAGAGCACTTCTAGTAAAAGGTTCAACAATGGACTTTTAGTACACATATTTATCTGCAATACGATGCTTAGTCATGCAAAGTTACTTAGAGTTCTCAAAATACTTGTAGTAAAGTTTACCATGCAGTGTTTAGGGCAAAAAAAAAAAAAACAACAACAAAAGGCTACAATATAGAGACTGCATGATCTGGTCAAGAATATTGCAATAGTTGTGAACAATAATAATTTTGCAATTCAGGAATCAAAACCACGAGAACATAGACTGTACACTAGATCAGAGTAGTATTATGTTCACTAGATCAGAGTAGACCAGACATAAAAAGTGACGATAAGTAGCATCACCTAGGAAGAGAAGGGAACCAATGTCCACGCTGCCCCACCAAGAATTCACTATCTTACTCCCTGCAAATATAAATAGTAACAAACCAAGTAATCTGATTATTTTATTTATATTTTGGGTAATTAAAGCATCCTTCTACCTCAGTAATACTATGCAATCAAGAGACCACTTGAACTAACACAATGTCTCCTCACCTGATTAAGCATCCACTTGAAGCCAACATCAGCAGTACACTCATTCCTAGAAGCACTCTTCTCACCTGATTAAGAGAAAATTTATTTGTCACCAGACCACACAACAGTCAGATCAGCAGGACTATGCCTCGAACTGAAGGTTCTTGCTATGACATCAATATTTGGGCTAACAACAAAATTGTGCCTTAGAACTAAATCTGAAAAGAAGCACTTGATGCCAGAGAATTGCTTTAGAACAATTCCATGAGGATGTTGTGAACCTATAAGAAAGGATTCAAACTTTCATGGAGTATTAGTTTTAGGAGGCATCTCCATAGTATCTCATCTATACAAGAAAAGGCGAAACCGCGAAAGACACAACTCCGAAGAATGGCACAGATTTTTTTGACTCTGTAGTCTAGCTCAAAAGTTTAGACCCAATTTGTTCAAGCCTAGTTGTAATATTGCTCTTTGAGTTTAAAGTTCAACCATTATGAATGACGCATAGAAATCTTGGTAACAATTTTGGTAATAAGCTATTGCTGCATCATCATGGCTAAACACTGACAAGGGATAGACTTAGTGTACGATCGGATACGACAATCAGAGGGGGTGAATAATTGTAGTACTTTTTTTCAACTTACCGAGAAGACCCTGGGTGAATAATTGTAGTACTTTTTTTCAACTTACCGAGAAGACCCTGCTCTGGATTCAACCGACAATTGAAGACTATGTATTCGTACGACTTGGTCTCCTCGACATAGTGGTCGAAAATGTTATGATCGATTATGTCAGTCGATGTTATTATCGACAACCGGAAGAACAACACAATACATAATCGAAGAAAACGAAGTCGACCTGGTTGAGAGAGTTACGACCACCCAGTCAAAAGAGTACGACTATCAGATTTCTTTCACCATCCGGTTCGGGAGATTCACGCACTGTAAAGAACAAAAGCATATTGAAAACATTGGACGAGAACAAGTCGAAGATCTCTCAGAACAGGAACTAGTCGAAGAACTGATCAACACGAGAGCTGGTCGAACACATGTCTAGAATCACATGCCGGCAGAGATGACAAATCTTTCTTGAAATAGATCTCATCTATTATTACTCAAACATGTTCTGTGGCTACAAAGTGTTCTCGCAGTATCCCTCAAACCCTAGCAAGAAAGCACAGAAAAAACTCTCTCTCTCTCTCTCTGAAAGTCGCAGCCAAGAAAGCACAGAAAAAACTCTCTCTCTCTCTCTCTGAAAGTCGCAGCCGCCAAAAGCCCCCCAAAAAGCCTTCCGCAAGCCTTTTTCCTCTTAACCTCTTCAGCCTTATTTATGCTAGGGCACTAAACCGTGTCTTTATCAATATGGACATAAAGTCTTATCTTTTCCGTGAAACAAGGGAACCGAACCCCTCAAATCACGGTAATATCTCTAAACCTTCCAAAACTCTTCACGCGTCGAAACCTCCAAGACGGCACCTCCTATAGATTCGATCACACATCATGCATTCACCTTTGATCTCCATGTGCCCTAGCGTGAGCACGATCACCTCGTGACATCCACGACCACCTGAACCTTGGATTGCCCCCTCCAAGTTCCGGTCTTCCTCGTCATCGACCATGACCGTCTCCACACTCAACCTGCGCATGCAAAGATCAAAGAACATTTTTCTTGTAGAAGTCCTCCAACTTGACCCAATATCAGTTCACACACACATATCACACTCACATCCATCTATAAATACGAATTAGATCATTCATGACCATAAATTTTAGCTTTTAGAAAATAAATCGAGACTACTCTATAAAACTGGTCATACCTCTGTGTACATGCCGGTCATACCACTGGCCAACCATAAATGAGTGCTCAAGGTACTCGAAGAAACCAAGTTTTGAAGCACTCGAAGCTTACGACCACTTACCAGAGGCATACGACCACTTACTATAAGCGTACGACCACCGATCATAAACATACGATCACTGATCGCAAAGTCTACGACCACTCAGCACGAAGCCCACGATTACCTATCACGAAGCCTACGACTACCGTCCACGACTATCGATCAGTCACTGTAGCATCGACCATTGACCAGTCATTGTAGCTTCGACCATCGACTATGTCACTCCGACTGCCCTTCGTGCTCGATACACACCTCAACTTACAACTGAGTACATTCTTGGAAACTCTACCACTCGGTACTACGAAAACTAATACTCAGTACTTGGAGCTATAGTACTCTGAACTGTATTACTCGGTACTCGAAACTACAGTACTCGTAGCTACAGTACCCTGAGTCTAGTCGAAAGGATCATCAAGTATCACCAATTAGACCACCTGATACAAGGTACGATCCAATCATTCACACTGAAAGTTAGCAACTGAAACTTTCACAACCGCAAATGTCAATACAACCCTACCATCAATTATTCATCATTGCAAAAGTATACGACCAGTCCACATGATTTTTTACGACCGGTCCACTCGGTCTAACAATCTCCACCTTGATGAATACATTGACAACACTTCAAAAACTTGAGTTGAATTTTGAAAGAACCGAAACAAACAAAGTTTCAGAGCTGCAAATAAGGAATTTTGACAAATGACAGCAGCAGTTGAAAAATAGCAGTCGAAACAGCAGTTGTAGATTGATTTCTCCAATCCCCCCCTTGACAATGTAATCATCAAGAACTTCAGAGAAGGAAAAAATCTCAAGAAAGGAGCAAGAAGAGTAAAAATCAAGAAGCTTTGTAGATTATCCAAGTCACTGCGCGTTGATCTAATAGATTGATCACGCCATCTTTTTTAGTAGATCTATCTAGATCATATAAAGTTATATACTAGATATCAATGTCATAACAAGTCTTTTAGAATGATTAAGCAATTTAAATTACTGACATGCATCTCAACATTGACCAAACCGAATTTAAAGAGCACAATGCGATATCATAATGAGAAGTTAAAGCCTAAAAAGTAAGGCAAACTTTAAATCTAGAAGAGCTAGCAGTCTCATGTAACAACCCATTATTCCAACTCAAATCTTCAAGCACGTGGCATGCTTTGAGTATACTTGTTTTCAACGGTGGTATGCTTGTAGTATACTTCTTTTCAATTTTGGCATACTTAAAGCATACTTCTTGTCATTTGAGCACATTTGATGCTCCTCTTTTTTTGTTGTATACATATATATGCATGGCATGCTTGAAGCATACATCTTTTCAATAATCTCTTTTTATTTTTTTATAACATGTCAAAATGAGTGAACATAAAAGGATTGCAACAAGAGACATATGAGCCTCAAAATCAAGATTTAAAATAAGACTCACAAACAAACTAATCCTTATCGATGAACATCGCAAAGTAAAAATTATAATCAATCCAGTCATAGTATTTCACCATATCAGTTTTAGTTCAAGTGTGACAAAGTAATTATACCCAGATATAATCAAAGCTACACAATATATGAGTAAATATGATAAAGAGAGCTCCACACCTCAATTGATTTCAATGGCTTGGACTTAATGAATTGTTTGAAAAGTATAATAAACAAATTTTCTTACAATTTAGACGATAAATTCCCCCTCAAAATAATCCCATAGGACGCAACACACCCAACTCATTTCGCAAAAGAGCAAATCGTTCAGAATCAAGTGGTTTTGTGAGAATATCGGCAACTTGAGAATCTGTATAAATAAAATGCAAAACATCATCTCCTTTTTCCACTTGGTCTCTAAGAAAATGAAAACGAATATCAATGTGTTTGGTTCGAGAATGTTGCACAGGATTTTTAGCAATACAAATAGTACTAGTGTTATCATAGAAAAATCGTACACTATCCAATTCTAAGCCAAAATCCTTAAGAGTAGCTGTCATCCAAAGCAATTATGAACAACAAGAAGCGGCAGCTACATATTCAGTCTCAGTAGTAGAAAGAGCAACAAACAACTATTTCCTAGAAGCTTATAAAACAAGAGATGTGCCTAAAAAGTGACATATGCCAGAAGTACTCTTCCTATCAATTCTACAACCCCAAAATCCGTATCTGAGTAAGCTCTAAGGGTAAGGCATGATGAAGAAGAATACCATAGACCAAATTCTAAAGTTGACTGAAGATACTTGAAAATTCGCTTAATGGCTTGGCGATGTGAAGCACGTGGAGAAGCTTGAAAGCGAGCACACAGATATACAACAAAGTGAATGTCTAGCCTTAAAGCGGTGAGATACAGAAGTGACCCAATCATGATTTTGTATTCTTTTTTATCAACAGCCCCTCCATCCTCGTCAGGCTCTAACACGGCTGTGGATCCCATTGGTGTGGAGACTAGTTTACTTGTCCCCATGTCAAAGTGACGAAGGAGATCCTGTTGGAAATATGCCCTAGAGACAATCATAGAGATGATGATATTTTATTAGGTTCATGTTTTTGATAATATGTTATCATGTTCCTTGAATGAATCATTTGTTATAGATCAATAAGTATGTGACTTGTTGGTGGAACTCTTTAACTTATATGATGTCATTCTAAAAGTATCCCTGGTCGGAACACCAGTGACTCTATGACTAGCACATGTATTGATTGATGACCTGGTTTCACCGGTCATGGATATGAAGATATCGAATCAATAATGTGAGCACATATTAGAGAACATGGTGTTGGATAGACCCATCATTGAGACACTATTGAGATTGTTATGAATCTTTGTGTCATTAGTTGGTCTCAAGTAATGATGATGTATAATCCTTAGACCTGAGATCAGCATGGTTCCCTACATGTGTAATAGCACTCTTAGGGGTTGCCAAATGCTACTCGTAATTGGGTAGTTATAAAGGTAGCTTTCGGGTATGCTTTGAAACATGCGGAGGGATGTGACTGGTCGAGATGGAATTTGCCCCTCTTATCATAACAGGAGAGATGTCTCTGGGCCCCTCGTGGTGAACGGATAAAGAAAGTGCATGGCCATGCCACTAGTGGTCGAAGTGTCGACCACATGATGTTATCCGACACTCGATCGAGAAAGTATTGAACAGTCCATGGATGACACATCATCTCACCTGGAGTTCAACCAGACATCGTGAGCCAAAGAGAGAATGCATTAGTAGGTCGCTTAGTTTGATCCATGTCGATGGAGATACATCAGATCATAATCTGGTAAGAACACGTTGTAAGGAGTTACGAACTGGTCGTGACCAATTACAACCTGGTCGTATAGAGATACGAACTGGTCATAAGTAATGAGGACCCGATCATAGATCATATTACATCAAGGTTCGTCCGATATATTCTATGTGTATTTGGGAATCGTTATGTACTGCTAGGTACCGCAAACGACTAGTGATCGGAAAAGAGTTTCCTAGTCATAACCGATTACACATGAACCTGTGGGGTCGCCCACGTAAAGGGCAAGGATCTGTTTTGGATGGTGATCTGAATTCGTAAAGGCCACGAGTTCCTAATGGGCCTCCAGGTCGAGACCCATCGTGGATGCCTATATAAAGAGGGGCGGTGGCATGGAGTGAAAGGGAGGATGATCTTTGGAAGAACTCCCGAAACCCTAATAGCCACGCCTTCTCAACCACTCTGCCGGTGCTAGCACTCCAGCGCGTGGTGATCCTGCCCCGTACGTGTGGATACCTCGGAGGTGTTGTTGCATTGTCGTCAGAGTCATAGAAGATGTCTTCGGTTGTGTCATTTACCTGTACACCTGCATTGTCGGGTCTAGTGCCAGAACTAGCCTCATTAAAAGTGACCTCGCAGGTCTCAACAATTTTGTTAGTTTCTAAGTTGAATACATGATAGCCTCGAGTATGGGCCGCATATCCAAGAAAAAATTCCATCTAAGGATCTAGATTCAAATTTATCAAGATTTCCATGTTTAAGAATAGAACATCGACATCCAAACACCCTCAAATGAGAAATTTTAGGAGAATGATCAAAACGAAGTTCATAGAAAGTCTTATGTAATTTGGCTCGCAAAAATACTCTATTAGAAATATGGCAAGCAGTAGAAATAGCTCCAGCCCAAAATTTCCTAGGAGTAGTATGTTCATTTAACATCGTTCTAGCCATCTCAACAAAAGTTCTTTTTCACGTTCTGCAACATTTTTCTGTTGTGGTACACATGTTGAAGAGAATTGATGATCTAAACCTTTTTCAAAACAAAAAGACGCTAATGATGCTTTCTTGAATTCTGTTCCATTATCACTTGTAATTGCTCTAAGAGCTCCTAGGAGTTCGGTGGCAAGTCTAAGGGCAAGCTCTCTACAGTGACCAAAAACTTCATCCTTAGATGCCATGAGAGAGACCCACGAGTATCTAGAGAAATCATCAACAATAACAAGAACATACTGTGGATATCATGGGGATATGCTTATGATCTTAGGATGATGTTACAATTGGCAATGTCGTTGAAGGTTCGTCGAATCAAGCGTTTTCAACAAAAGTTCAGTGCTGTCAGGTTGTTGGCGGTCTGACCGGCCAGAGGGCGGTCCGACTGGCCACCCCTGGCGGTGGGACCGGCCAGTGGCGGTGGGATCGGTCATGGCGGCGGTCGGACCGGCCAGATACAAAATGTGGAGTTTTTAGCTGGGCCAAAAATAGAGGGTATAGGCAAGAGAGGAGATTCTATTGCACTTGGTCCCATAATTTTTGGAGTCTCTAGGCAAAAGTTCTATTGGTTTGAAAATTCCAGTAGGTTTCGGATTTCCAGGGAGGAAATTTGGCTAAGTCCCAACTAGGCGGTCCGACCGGCCATGGTGGCGGTCTGACCGGATTTCACTTGTTTCGTCGTCCTTCGTGGCGGCGATGTTTGGTTGTTAGGTCAAAGTCATGAGTTTCAGTGCATATGTGTTGAATGATGCATGTTTTGACTAACGTGGGTCAAGTTGTGAAGAACTTGTTCCTGGATTCGATTTGCTTGTCTATTGTTGTGCAGGTTGCTTGGTGGTCAATGACGGTCAACGACGAGGATGATTAGGACTAGGCTTGGAGAGCTGAGGTCCAGAACGATCGACGATGCCTGGTGAGGTCAATGAACTCAAGCGTGGTGCAGAATGGACAAGGATGATCGAACGGATAGTTCGGTGCGACTGGTTTGATCAAGTGGCGCGGGGGTCGGTGCAAGTACCATGATGGTTTCGGTGGGAGCCGGATGGGAGAGACCTGCCGACATGATGAGAGCCGTTGATCAACTTACAGGTGGCGGAGCATGGTACTGCTTCGCGAAGATTTGACTCGGTCTTTGGAGAAGGTCCGAGAAGGGATATTTTGGTAATCTTACCAAATACCGCCTTGGTGACCTTTTTCCAAACCGCGGCGCAAGGTGGCTCAAGGTGAAGCTGATTAGGTCAAGAGGCGATGAAGACGGCGCTTTAAAATGCGTGCGTGTGTGATCCGTTTGCGTTGGGCCTTAACGGGAGCCTATTTGGGTCAATCTTCTAGAAGGTCTAAGCCTCCACTATAAATTGAGGAGGGAGGTGGCTGCACCCCCTCAACCCTTTCATTATGTTTGAAACTCTAGTTTGCTTAGGGAGAAGATTAGTGGATGTTAGTGTTCTAGAGAGTTTTGATTTGATTTCGTGCTCATAGATTGAGCTTTGTCCTCCATTGATGGAGTGGCTATAAACCCAATCCATATCAAATCAATGTATGGAAAGTTTGCTCAAAGATTTGTCTCTTTGCTTTCCTTCTTTCTATTTGGTGATTTTGAGTCTTTGTTTGATCCGTGAGTTTTTGCTTGATTCCTTCACGTAATCTAGCTTGCTGTGACATGTGGGAACACATCTAGGATCATCTTGATCATCAATCACCCACGAGCAAGATTTTGAATCTAGTTTTCGTTTTGACTCGGTTTTGAACCATCCTCCTCTCAAACGGAAAAAGATCGTAACTTTTCCAAGGATCTTCACGATATTCGATTGGAATAGGTTTCTGACATCCTAGAGAAGGTGTGTTCCAAGTTTCATCGTGTTTGGAGTTGTAGATCAAAAGTTACATCTATTTGCAACTTTGTTTTTCGGGCTGATTTCACTGTTCATCAGGCTGGAGGTCAGACCGCCATTAACATAGAGGTAAGACCGCCCATGGACTGGTCAGACCGCCATTAACATAGAGGTTAGACAACCCAACACTTAGAATTTTAGCGTGTGTTGATTTTGGTTGATTTGCTCGGGGTTTGGATTGAATTCAATACTAGTCTTCCGCAGTACTGGTATATTGATCTTCATAGCTTCCATAGCTATTGGAGTGAAATTCGTGTTGAATCCGATCTTAGTTGAAAAAGTGAGTGTGCTCCTATTCACCCCCCTCTAGTTGCCATTTCGATCCAACACATACGATTTACCACCAGCTGACTGAACTCTAGCAGGACCTACAGTGTTCATGTGCAACAATTGGTCAGGTGCATCAGTCATAACTAGTGAGAGTGGAGGATGTGATGCAGATATCATTTTACCGTGATGACAGGGTGAACATACAAAATCCATTGACTTTTCAATTTTATGATTAGGCAACCCTCTAACAAGGTCCATATTAGTGATACGAGTAAGATGATCAAAACCAATATAACCTAATCTACGGTGTCAATGGAGTAAATCCTTAGAATCAGATGAAACAAGACACCTAAGATCAGAGGATGAAGAATATGAAAATTCATCCTTAAACAAATGAACAACTCGAATAATTTTGCATACTAGATCGCTAGATGAATTTAAAATGTAGCATGGATACTTTTTAAAGCTCACCTCAAGATCATCATCTATTAACTGTGAGACTGAAAGTAAATTATAACTCAACTTTTGACAAGAGCTACATCTTTTAAAATGAATTTGTTGTTGACGCGCATAGTACCTTTTGTAATAACTCGTCATTGAGCATTGTACCCAAAAGTAATCATCTCAAGACCGGTGGCATGAGTGAGGGAGGAGAACCATCTAGAGTCTCCAATCATGTGGCGAGAGCAACCGAAGTCGATGAACCATATGTTCTCCTTCCACTTACGACGAGCCTACAAATCACAAACAATTGTTGGTATTTTAGTACTGGGGTTAGACAATAAAGCTTTAGGTAACCAGTACTAAGATACACAACGAATAGAAGCAGCAACCGACAAAGACAACGAATTTTTAGATTCTGGGCACTGTCGGTCCGACCGCTGTTGACGTGCTGATCTAGCCGCCGACCAGTATGACCGCGTGACAGACGCCGGTCGTACTGGTCTAGTCAAAGAGACTAGCAGAGAAAAGGAATTTTGAAATTCTGGTTACTGTTGGTCAGACCACTGTTTACGTTCTGGTCGGACCGCTGACCGGTATGACAACGTGACAGACGCCGGTCTGGCTGGTCCAGTCACAAAAACTCTGAAACCTGCAGAAAATTATTTAGATGGAGCAAAGCGATGATAAGGAGCTTGATCAAACTCCACTCCAGTACTAGAAATATTTGTTAACCCGTCTTTCTTTTCTTTCTTCGCTTTGCGAAAGAAAAAAATTAAACCAAATGACTCTCTCTACCACAATGAGTGCATTTATACTTATCTTGATGAGAAGTCCTATCTATTGCCTTTACAACACCCACTTGGGTAGATGGATTCTTTGCAATACCAGTTGATTTAAAAATAATTTATTTTGGTTCAGATTCTACTTTAAATTTTTCATGTTCAATAAGCTTAACAATCTTAGGAGGATTATTATTGGCATGCTCAACAGAATTAAATCCTAGACCCTGATGTTTAACACTCACTTTTGACTTGTCTATGGTCATATTTAAAATTTTCTTGCAAACAAAAATCTCTCTAAAGTGTCCTTAAAATACTCATTGTCTTTAGTGAGAGTGAGACAAGTTGTGCATTTAACATATTCATTCACATGTTTCTTAGAAGCACTAGATTGAGCAAATTTTTCTTTTTCAGCAAAATCATTAAGTTGTCTAGTCAAAGCTTCTATTTCTATGGTAAGTTTAGGACAGTTAGAGTAATAAGATATCTCATGATAAAGTATTTGTTGAATTGTTTCCTGAGATGAATTTAGTATAGCTTTAACAATCCACAATTAGAGCAAGTTTTAGTTTGAATATTTGAAATACTTGACTCTAAACATGTTGAAGAACTAAACTTGAGCTTTTCAATTTCATCATTAGTAAGTTTTAACTTTTCATCACAGGAGTCATGAGCCAACCTTAAATCATTAAATTTAGCATTTATATTCTTAAGTTGAATTAAGTTTGATGCATTTATTGACATAGCAGTCTCCAACTTAGAATGTAAAACTTGACAAGATTCACAAGATTCTTTATCAGGAGTAACATCTTTAAGTTTATTGATTTCAGAAGTTAAGCTTTCAACAAGGCCATTATTTTCTTTCAGTTTTTTTTGTCTTTTCAATTCAATAGCAAGTTTAATCAAATAATTTTCAAGCTCATCATATGTTGGTCTTACCTCATTGAGATCACTGTCATTGTCATCATCATTGTCATTTTTCGCCATGAAGCACATGCCCGTGAAGTCATCATTGTTCTTCTTCTTCCCTTTAGCATCATCTTTGTCGTGGTCATTATCATTGCAACTCTCATATTCCACATCACTCAAATCCAGATGCTTGATGGCCGAGAGAACCTTTTCAGGAAATTTCCAACGAAAATATCCACCCTTGATGTTGTTGTTCTTGGATGGCCGACGATGGTAATTCTTATCTTCCTTGATCACTTTCTCCTTGAGCTTGAGACACTCTACCTTAATGTGGCCTGGCTCACCACACTCATAACACTTGATCGAGCTTGACACGCCACCTTGCTTCTTCATCCTCATGTTGTTGAGTGCCTTGTATTCCTGTCAGGAGATCAATACTAAGTCCTCTTTAGGGAGCTATTCGAACTGTTCCTCTGAAAAAGAAGACAAAGAAGACACAAGAAAAGAACTCGACGAAATAGCCAGCATGGGGTTAATCACAAGAGCTAACGATGAAGATTTATCAATCTTAGATGGAAAGCTTCCAACTCGTAGGTTTTCAATTTAGAGAAAAGATTATCCATGGTTAGAGTATCTAGATCGATAGTTTGATTGATAGTTGTGACAATCGTCAACCACTCAGAACCTGAAGATCTCAAAATTTTAGTTGCGTTATGTTTATCAGTAGGAATAACATTAACACTGCAAATTAATTAATATTTTTTCAAAACGAGCAAAAAGATGATTAATAGCTTCACTAGGATTCATAGCAAAATCAGAATATTCTTTTTGATAAAGATTTTTATGCACTTTCTTATTTTTAGTAGTTCCTTCATGATAATCGCAAAGATTTTTCCATATTAAGTGAACAGAATTAATATGAGCTACATGATCAAATTCTTTGCGAGAAATTCCTTGAAACAGCAAGTTACGAGCTTGAGCATTTAAATCAATATATGTCTTATTGAGATAGTAACAGTAGTTGGAACCTCATATGGTCTAGAAACCTTATTACAAACATCACTACCTTGAGACTTAATGTATGCTTGCATACGATATTTCCAAAAAGCAAAATCAGTACCATATAGTATGGGGGGACGATTCACATACCTCTCTGATGCCATAGAAACCTTGCTCTAATACCACTTAAAGTATTGGATACGACAATCAGAGGGGGGTGAATGATTGTAGTGCTTTTTTCAACTTATTGAGAAGACCCTGCTCTGGATTCAACCAACAACTGAAGACTACGTATTCGTACGAGTTGGTATCCTCGTAATAGTGGTCAAAAATTTTGTGATCGATTCTGCCAGTCGATGCTATTGTCGACAACCAGAAGAACATCACAGTACGTAATTGAAGAAGATGAAGTCGACCTGGTTGAGAGAGTTATGACCACCCAGTCAAAAGAGTACGACTATTAGATTTCTTTCACCATCCGGCTCAGGAGATTCACGCACTTGAAAGAACAAAAGCAGATCGAAAACATTGGATGAGAACAAGTCGAAGATCTCTCAAAACAGGAACTAGTTGAAGACTAACCAACAAGAGAGCTGGTCGGAGATAGAAGAACATGCAGTCAGCAATGAAGGAGGAAAATCGAACACAATGTCCAGAATCACACGCCGGTGGAGATGACAAATCTTTCTTGAAATAGATCTCATCTATTATTACTCAAACATATATTTCTTTTAGCAAATATTGGCCTTCCCCTCAGGAGATGCATTGCAACAAAGGGGCGAAAACGCCTCCTTTGTACAGCTAGCCGTCGATGATGTGGTAGTTGCGCGCTCGATGCTTTATGCGGTTGGCTTCGACCGCATCGTCTGGCTCATCTCCATCTAAGTATTTGCGGATGACATCTCGCCAATCCGCGTTGTCTATCTGGAGAACCTTGCGAGCGATGCTTGGGCCGCTGGCGACCTCGGTTCTTCGGCGACCCACGGTGCTTCCGGGGTGATGGACGGCTTAGGTATTACTTGGTACATGATGTCTGGCGGACAACATTCGCCTGAGCTAGCCATCTTGGCCAGTTTATCTACTGCATCGTTGTCAGCTCATGGGATGTTATGAACAGTGATGTCGTGAAAGTGTTTTGCTTCGGCCCGAACCGCTGCCATCTTTGGATCCCTGGGTGTAAATGTCTTATCAAAGTGTCCTGCGATAAGGCGAGAGTCTCTCTTGATGATTATGCGTTTTGCGCCCAACTCCCTTGCCCTTCGTAAGCCGAGAAGCAATGCCTCGTACTCGGAGTCATTGTTGGTTATTGGGAACTCTAGTCGCATGGTGTAAGAGATCCGACGACCATCTGGTGTGGCCAGGAAGGCTGCAGCGCTTGCCCGGGTTGCGCACCATGATCCATCGGTGTATATCACCCATGGTGCTTCAATATCAACATGTGGATGATCTCGGGCTTGGGGCGTCCACTCAGCGATGAAGTTGGCCAAGGCTTGTGACTTTATTGCGGTGCGTGAGGCAAAGGTGATGTCGAAGAGTGCCAGCTCCGCTGCCCACTTGCCTATGCGGCCCGAGGCGTCCTTGTTTCGTAGCATGAGAGCCAGTGGGTATGATGTTGGGATTATGGTGGCATGTGCTAAGAAATAGTGCCGAAGCTTGCGCGAGGCCATGAGTAAGGCGTATGCCAACTTTTCCAACTTGGTGTATCAGGCCCTGTCCCCCTGGAGGGCCTCTGAGACGTAGTACACCGGGCGTTGCACTCCATCTTCTTGGACAAGGACTGTGCTGACGGCGGAGGAAGAGGCCGCGAGGTATAGCAGGAGGCTTGCGCCTCGATCTGGGCTTGATAAGCTTGGTAATTGGGTAAGGTGCTGTTTGAGTAGGATAAATGCTTCTTGACACTCTTCGGTCTATTTGAACGGCTCCGCTCCCCGGAGCGTTCTGAAAAATGGCAATGCCCTCTGCTGAGCGGGACAGAAACCTGTTGAGAGCTTGCCAGGCGGCCTGTTAACTTCTGCACCTCGCGAGCGGTTCTGGGTGGTGTCATCTCTTGTATGGATTTTATCTTCTCGGGTTCGCCTCGATGCCCTTTCGGAGATGAGAAAACCAAGAAGTTTTCCTGCCTTGACACCGAAGGCGCACTTGTCTGGGTTGAGCTTGATGCCTTGCAGCTGAAGGTTGCTGAATGTTTCTTACAGGTCTGTAGTGTGCGAAGCCTTGAGCCTACTTTTGACTACTATGTCATC
Organism: Hsuehochloa calcarea; assembly: GCA_036346395.1. NCBI lineage: Eukaryota > Viridiplantae > Streptophyta > Magnoliopsida > Poales > Poaceae > Hsuehochloa > Hsuehochloa calcarea. Next base: position 57,351,750 of record CM070598.1, read on the forward strand.
AACGTAGGCTTCGATATTGCGGCCGAGCTGGTTGGCCAAATTTTTTTGACGAGGCGGGTGAATGTGGCGCCCGTGTTTTTCAGTCTTAAGGGCATGCGGTTGTAACAGTAGGTACCGATGGGTGTGATAAATGCTATTTTGAGTTCATCTTCTTTTGCCATGAGTATTTGATGATAGTCGGAGAGGCATCAAGGAAGCTCATTAGTTCACAACCCGACGTGGCGTCCACAAGCTGGTCGATGCGGGGCAAGGGGAAATTGTCCTTCGGTGATGCTTTGTTGAGATCGGTGAAGTCGACGCACATCTGCCAGCTGCCATTGCTTTTCTGAACAAGGACAGGGTTGGCTAGCCATTTGGAGTGTTTGATCTCTCGGATGACTCCTGCTTTCAGGAGCTTTGCAATCTCTTTCTTTGCCGCTTCGAGACGTTCCACCGATATTCGTCTCAATTTTTGCTTCTTGGGTATAACGTCGCTTCGCAATGCCAGGCGATGCTCGATGGTGTCCCGTGGGACCCCAGGATGCCCTCGGGGCTCCACGCGAGGACGTCGGCATTACTGCGGAGTAACTGGAGAATTCGTCACGTGTGGCGGTTGGGAGGTCGGCTCCGAGAGCCACTATTCTCTCCGGGGTACTGTCGAGTAGGGGGATTTTTAGGAGTTGGCCCTCAGGTTTTGCTTTTGGCACCCACCTTGCTGTGGTGCCACCGAGTGGAGCTGCCGCCGCTCCGACCGCTTGGACTCACCGAGTCGGCGATAGCACTTCCAGTTCCGTTTACCTTGCTAGGTCTTGGTCACCCCGCACTGTAACTATTCCTTCAGGGCTCGGGAAGCTTCATGCAGAGGTAGTTATGATGTGCCACCACGATGAAGGAGTTCAGCGTGGCTCGACCAAGGATGGCGTTATTTTGATAAGGCATCTGGACAAGATCGAAGGTGACGATCTCGGTGCGGGAGGCGAAGTCATCACTGAAGGTGACGGGCAGGTTGATTTGGCCCAGGGCCATCACTGGCCTGCCTCCGAAGCCTATCAAGGGTATACTGGGGTGTGATAGGCGGTCCCTAGGGATTATCATTTTGTCGAAGGCCTCTGCAAACAGCAAGTCAGCAGAGCTTCCTCTGTCCACGAGGACGCGTCGGACATCGAAGTCCGCGATGTTGGCCGAACGACGAGGGGGTCTTGGTGAGGGAAGTACACACCAGAGGCGTCCTCTGGGCCGAAGGTAATGGGAATCTCGGCGTAGCGAGGTGGGCTAGATGCCGGGTATGATGCGACATGGTGGATCTGGCGGGCATATGCGTGCCATTGCCTTTTTGATGACATGCCCTCCGACGACCCTCCGACGATCATATTGATGACTCTCCGACGATGCTCCGACTGGCCCCCCTCGAGGCGAGGCCTTAGTGGAGGGGCGGGCAACCGATTGCCCGGGCCCCTCTTGTCTTCGGTCCCCGCCGGTTGCTGGTTTCGGTTCATGTAGTCTTGCATGGCGGATATTGTGTGGCACTGCTGGGTTGTGTGGGACCCTTCTCCATGTAGATCGCAGAATAACAGGGTTCCCCCAGTGCTGGCCCGAGTGGTACGACACTCTTGGGTGGTGTGGGATCCCTCGCCATGCAAGTCACAGAAGAGCGGGATGCCTCCGTTTCCGCTTCGGTTATCCTGTGATCCTCGGCCGGTGTGGCCGCGGTCCCCCCGGGGGGTTTTGTTGCGCTCCGTCTACGTGGTAGACGCTTCACCCTCTAGGGCGGTACTCATTGGCGCGTGGCTTGGTAGTCGCTCCTGCTGCAGTTGATGTGGTCTCTTTCGCAGGCTGCACGCTTGCTTTCGCCGTAGGGCCGTTGCAATTTGGGAGTCCCGCCCGCCGAGCGCTATTTTCCTCCGCCCGGGCGTACTCCTCAATTTTGTCGAAGAGATCCGCTACGGAGCGGATGGGCTTGCGAGCCAATCTTTCTGCCAGGGGGCCTTTCTGGAGTCCGCAAGTCGCGGCATTTATGATGATTGTTTCATTGACCCCCTTCACTTGGTACTTCACCTCCGCGAATCTCCTGAAGAAATTGCGAAGGGACTTGCCCGGGGCCTGTTTGGTGTCGAAGAGGTGCCCAGCATCTTTTGACTCGGCGTAGTTCCCCTGGAAGTTGTTCTACACCAAGTCCCGTAATTGCTCCCATGCATACACGGAGCGAGGTGGAACGATGAAGAACCAGGTTAACGGCCCCTTTTCAGGGCCAGGGTGATGCTTTTCGCCTTTGTGTTGTCATCTCCCCCTGCGACCTCGTGTTGGAAATATGCCCTAGAGGCAATCATAGAGATGATGATATTTCATTATGTTCATGATTTTGATAATATGTTATCATATTCCTTGAATGAATCATTTGTTATAGATCAATAAGTACGTGACTTGTTGGTGGAACTCTTTAACTTATATGATGTCATTCTAAATGTATCATTGGTCGGAGGTCACTGTTCAGAACACCAGTGACTATGTGACTAGCACATGTATTGATTGATGACTTGGTTTCACCGGTCATAGATATGGAGATATCGAATCAATAATGTGAACACATGTTAGAGAACATGGTGTTGGATAGACCCATCATTGAGACACTATTGAGATTGTTATGAATCTTTGTGTCATTAGTTGGTCTCAAGTAATGATGATGTATAATCCTTAGACCTGAGATCAGCATGGTTCCCTACATGTGTAATAGCACTCTTAGGGGTTGGCCCCCGACTGCCGGAGATCAAGCATCTCCTGGCGGAGGTTGGCTAATTCCTGCTGGAGGGCCTCATGCACCTCCTGTGCTACGCCCTTCGCCCCCGATGGTGTTTCCATGCATGGAGTTGTCTGTTTCTTCCTCCGCGGCAATGGCGGCAGTTGCCGCTGCTACCGAAGTTCTAGTGCGCTTGGCCCTTTGGATGACAGGCGGTGCTGTCGCTGCCGCGGCTTTGGCCGTGAACATCTTTAATGGTACTCTTCGAGGTGGTGCCATTACGCTGCTTCGGAGTTGCACCTAACTTCTGCCGAACTTCACGGACGGCGCCAACTGTCGTATCAAAGAAAGACTAAACATTAAGAGAAAAGGGGACCTCCGCTACTCTAGGAGGAGCCGAAGGATCCTCGGAAAGGGGATCAGTAGTTAGTGAATATGTATTGATTGATTGCTTATGAAAAATCAAAAATATCCCCTCTTACATGGGGGGTGCTTCCCTATTTATAGCCCTGTGTTTACACTACTATCCTACCCCTACGGTAGTGCTTTATGCGTAGGGGATGCAGGGACTTTCCCCCCTACACGTAGGTCCTGGTCCACGGTAGGTCTTCTAGCGCTTGGTCCACCTGGCCGGTGCACCTGGTCCACCAGCGCCCGGAGCGCTCCGTTGCAGGGGTGCTTCGGGTCCCCTCCGTAGGTGGCTCGGAGGGCATGCTGCTCTGGGCTTTGCGAGGTGCCGACGAACCTCTGGGGGTGCTTCGGGTCTCCTCTGAAGGTAGCCTGGAGGGCCTGTTGCTCCGGGCTTTGCGAGGCGCCGAGGAACCTCCGGGGGCGCTTCAGGTCTCCTCCGGAGGTGTTCCGGAGGGCTTGCTACTCTGGGCTTCGCGAGGCGCCGAGGACCCTCCAGAAGTGCTTCAGGTCTCATTCGGAGGTGGCTTTGCCTGACCGTTGGGGCTGGTGGGGCCACCCCTACGACACCTATAAATATGCTTCTACATTTCAGATATAAGCTAGCAGTCCTTGCAACTGATCCATCTGATATTACAGAAGACAATGCACCTATAGTAGAGTTTATTTTATTTGGTTCCATGGCTGAGCAATTAATTGGTGCTCCTGTTTTATCTCTGACAACAGTTGCTCCAAATATACATGACATAGTCCCATCACAGATAATAAGGCTATACAATAGACAATACACTTTCAGAGTTAGCGGCTCACGTGGATCATTATAGAGGATAAAGGCTTCTTTTCATGTAGATTCCATAGCGCCACTTTCAATACCACTACTCTCGGAAACATCCCACAACACAGTTGCCCAAGCTACTACCTCCTCACTGTCTACAAGCCATGTCCCAAATATTGAGCCTTCAGCTAATATCAGTAACCCAGTTCAAACAGGTGACAAAGAAATTTACTCATCTCCAGTGAAACATAGGTGCTCCCATTCTGATGAGGTATCAATCACTATCAATACATATAACATAAATGCAAAAAAACTATCTTTATTCAGATTGATTGGATAATAACACTAAATTCTCCTACAAAATTTCAGCCCAACCAAAATACACCGACTGATGTTGAACAGGTTGATACTTCTATCTACATACACATGTTCCTTTTGCTACTTGCTTCTCTTATATTTATGCTAATCATTTCCATTTCTACTAATACACAGAACAAGGCACCAGACTTAGTCCCTGCTAAACACGTCACATCTGAATATACATCCATTGCAGCTTCTTCCAATTCACCAAAAAAGGTTAGAGAAATATATTAGCAGTATGTCATTGTATTGCTACTCGCAGTATGCTCTTTTGCTAATGCATCTGTTTACCCATTTGATCCACATTGGAACAGCAGGCCATCAGCCATGAAAAAACTAAAAATGGATGGCCCAACTGAAAAAAGACTTGCAAGGTATTCTCCCAGCCTGTTTGCTATGAGATGAAAACATGCCAAGCAATATATATATATACAGTTTCCTTTCCAGATTACCTACCAAAAAAAACATTTGTTATCCATAATGGTAGAGGTTCGCCGTAAAATAATGGAGGTATCCAGTGGCTTTTACATCGCAGAGCCATGTTGCTTTCAAGTCAATACATCAATGCAGCGGCAACAATGTCAACCTTTTGAGCATGTTCCATATTACAATTTTGTTATATACGTGCCCTCATCCATGCCACATCCTTAGGTAGTACATCCGTTGTGAATAGTACCTGCTATATTTGGACCAAATCGTTTTCCAGAAAGCTATATATATTAGAGGCTGTGAACTGGAACCTAAAGACATTATGTGTTACCTTAAAAAGTATGTCAGCACTTATATATTTCCTGTGATGTGCATGGTATCAGTGCTATGCTTATTTCGCTCTTACTATTGTCCTATCTATATATGTATAATTGCCTGCTGTCTTGGCAATACATGCCACTAGCTTTATAGCGGACACACTAGCATCTTTTTCGTTTTAACAATTAGGATGCCTCTGCTGCTATGGACATGCCCAGAAACATTAGCTATGATGGAATGCACTTACATTTAGCTGCCAAGCCAATACGATTCCTGAACAGCAAGACCTAATAATATAGTGTATACAATGCTTAACTTTGTCTCCACTAAAAGTTGACGCGGAATTCCGTTTCATTTGCATCAGCTACTAAACACGGACATAGCAATTCATTTACGCACGATGCAAAAAAAAAAAAAAGAGGGATCAGTCGGGCGCAGCAGCGCGCGCCAGACCATCTAGTAGTACTAGTGTGTCACAATATCACTTTTGATTGGATTCTTTTAGCACGTGAGAAAGAGCTGCTTCACTTTTTGTGGGAGTATCTTATTAACCAGTAACGTGGGCGAGTTGTTAAATTAGAAAGACATGTATATTCCTGTCATAAAACAACGAAGCCTACAGGGATATTGATCACGTCAGCTCTTTCAGGAAAAAAATTCTATGATATCGGTAAAAGAAATTTTTTTTATGGTATCGGTGCTATGTGAAACCGGGTCTAGATGGACAACACATAGCAAATGTTATATAGCATCGATGCCACATGTCGTCTATTCAAACTCAATACTACTTAGTACCTGTGTCGTAGAATTTTTTTGGCCCATTCACCTCTTGCACACTTTGTCACAAAACCCAACTAGTCATGTGTAACGTTATAAGGTTAGCGCTTGGTTTGTTGCCATCGTGGCAACTTTTGTCGCACTTATGACATACGATTCATCCATCGTAAAATGTTTAGTATGGTAAAGTATGGTAAAGCTTGGCTTCCAAGTTCCAACCATACAAGTCTATATCATAATTCACAAGTATCTATAGGAGATTGATTATATACACTTCCTTTAGTTGGCAATCTAGCATATGCCATCTTTCCTAATGTAATTGATAATTTGCCCTCTTATAGTTGATATGCTTGAGGATATACCACTATTACAATTGAATTGATCATATTAACCCTCCACCTTCCTCTTCCTCCCAAATCCTCCTCTTCTCCCTCACCTCACCGACAATGTCAGCGTACCCTTTGCTCCTACTGGTGCTGGAGCAGCTCATCGGTGGCCGACAACCACCCTGCTCCCCGCCCACGTTCCGCACCCTCCACTGAATTCCGGCCTCATCTCCTTCCTTGTCTTGTGTGTGTGCGCGCTGTCGTCGTCTCCGAGCCATTTTCGATCAAATCTGGTGTCCTCGAGCCTCTTAATCACCAGATCCAGAATTACCGAGCCTCGTCTCCCCCGCAACTGGTGTTTTTGAGCCTCATCACCACTGCATCCGGTGGAGGAACATGGTGTGGGACGTGGCGGGGCGCACGACAATGCTACCGGCGTGGCACGGTACAAGCGTGCACACGGAGCGCGGGTCGCACGGCGACGCAACGCAAGACATGGTGTCACGGCCCGGCGCAGAGGTGCCCGGTCGTAGAGCATGAACGTGGATGATAAGGGGGAGGAAGAGGATGAGGGGTAAAATTGTTCATAGTGGCGTATCCTCAAGCATCTCAATTATAAGAAGACAAAATATCAATTACACTGAGAAGGGGGATATATCCTAGATTTTCAGCTAAAGTGGTAAATAATCAATTCCCCGTCTACTATATGCTCGAAGAGTCTCAAACCCTCTGCTCTAAAAATCGGGGTGGCTTCAGTAACCAGATGCCTTGATCATTCGTGATACCTCCATGATTTGCTCCAAGGGTTCGATGTGTAAAAAGCGTGCACAGATCTAGCCATGCAAAAATCACCGTGATCGCAACCATCTCCACCAATCGCACGTTACTACACCTCTGCCCCCTCCCTCTCCCTCTTTCCCGTTGTTGTTACTATTTGCACGCGAAAAAGTCGGCCCCAAATGCAGCGTGTTGTTACTATTTGCACGCGAAAAACTCGGCCCCAAATGCAGCGTGTTGTTACTATTTGCACGCGAAAAACTCGGCCCCAAATGCAGCGTTAGCAGCAAAAAAAGAATTTAGAGAGAGATTTGGCGCATCGATTTGCTCCAAGAACTGTTGCACATGCACTCCATTGTTGTTTGATCCTTTTTTCCCGTCTGAGATTGAGAAGATACAGAGGAGAAATGGGGTTCATATCGGGAGTTGTGATGGGAATGATCGTCGGCGTCGCCCTCCTCGCCGGCTGGTCGCGGGCCATGGCTCGCCGCGCCGCCAAACGCAGTGCCAAGGCAAGTGCGCCTGTAAAATATTATGAATCATTCACATGCATATGTACGACTTGATTTTGATCCATGCAGTCATGCAAAGTTTTGATCTTGATGCGTTTGCGATATGTTATTGGTTTTCGTGACTGATTTTCTGATCTACACGGCAATGTTAAGGGTTCGGTTGGTTTTTCGTGATTAGTTGAATAAAGAAAATATATGTTTAATTTTGAGTGATGTGTTGAATCGCCAGAAAGATTCAGTCTTAAGAACATTATTCAGTTTTCTTTATTGATCATTTGTGTTCTGCCAATGTTTTGCATGTGTGCGTTGCCTTGTAAATTTACTCCATCTAAGTTTTTGAAGGTGATGTGATGCAGTATATTCATTTTGGGAATCCCATTTAGTTGGATTTGTACACTGTTGATCAAATGGTGATGCGAATTGATGCTAAGTTTTTCGTTTGGTATGTAAAGAGTAGTTTGAGATAACTTGCAGAACAAATACATTTTGAAACAGGCTGCCGATATCAATTCACTTGGATCTCTCAACCGCGAAGATGTGAAGAAAATATGTGGAGAAAATCTCCTGAGTGGATATCATTTCCAGAGTATGAACAGGTGAAATGTTATTTGACTGCCACTCTTTTGATGTATCCTATTAATCATAACATAAGAAATGCTAAAAAAATTGCACTCCTAAAAAAAGATGCCATGAAGAAAATAATTTGTAGTTCATACTATAAAAGTATCAAATTTCCAAACTTTTCAATATTTAAAACACTGAAAACAATATCCATGGCATTTCATTGTTAATCAAAGAGCTATACTCACTTGATGTCTAGTTTGCATGCTTACCTTGATCCATGTTTTGAGTATTGTGGTTTTATTCTTCAGGTTAAATGGCTCAACAGACAATTGAGCAAGCTTTGGCCCTTTGTTGAAGAGGTACATACAAGTAACTTCCCTCTGTTCTTTTAGAAAACTTTAGGGGCGAGCCCCATAGATTTAAAACGAAGCCACTTCCATTTCAAGATATAGAAGCACCTTATCGTTTTGCTGTTAACATCTATTCTGATTTGCAAGTATTTTGTTACAGGCAGCAACTATGGTCATCAGGGATTCTGTGGAGCCTATACTCGATGATTATCGCCCGCCAGGGATATCCTCACTAAAGTTCAGCAAACTCTCACTTGGGACTGTTCCACCGAAAATTGAAGGTTGCAGAGAAAGTGTTGTCAATTATACAATACAATTTTCTCCTAAAAGGATAAAATCTTGATCTGATGTCTGCTGTTCTGTTGTCCAGGAATTCGGATTCAGAGCTTCAAGAAAGGGCAAATTACAATGGACATTGACTTCCGCTGGGGTGGGGATCCAAATATTATCCTTGCAGTTGAAACTCTAGTTGCTTCACTTCCCATTCAGGTTTGCAACTCGCACCGCAAGCCGCGCCTTAGCTTAAATACACCGTAGTTTTCACATGACAGTAACTATATATATATATATATCCGTAGCAATTTACTGTGTAGCTTAATTTGCTTTAGCTGAAATTGTCGTAACATCAACTATGTGGATTAACATAGCATTGTTATCTAAAGGTACAAAGTAAATCTTGATAAACCTAACAGCAATTTTTTAATCCTGTAACGTCGTGAATTTAGTAAGTGGCGTTAGTAATTCCAGTTTTGCCCAAACTAGGTGAAAATTGACCATACAAGTTTTGTTCTTCTAATGCTTACTTGCAAGTAGTACAAGCACTTCAAATTACACAGTAACGATTTCCATGTTTACTCTACATTGTATACAGTTTAAGAATCTTCAGGTGTACACCATCATCCGTGTTGTCTTCCAATTGTCCGAAGAGATACCTTGCATCTCTGCTGTTGTTATTGCTCTTCTGTCAGAGGTGTGCTTCTTATAACCACTCTTAACTGCTCCGTCATGAACAGTACTGGTTTCTTTGTGATTGATTTGTTGCTGAAGTAAGTGGTTTTCTGCACTTGCAGCCAAAACCAAGAATCGACTACGTACTGAAGGCGGTCGGGGGAAGCCTGACGGCAATGCCTGGACTTTCAGACACGATAGACGTATTTCCTTCCTTTCTGCCATCCTTGATTGCATTTATTTGTCCAGCGATCAAATAGCCTCATATCTCCTTTTAGCTGCATATCTGTGTCGACAGATGAGAAGTGTTTGATTATTATTTTTCTGTAGGACACGGTGGCATCATTGATCGTTGACATGCTCCAATGGCCACACAGAATTGTTGTTCCACTGGGTGGAGTTGACGTCGACACAAGGTTCGCTTAATCTATCCATTTTACAGAGCTCAGGAGTTACATATGAGGATTGAACTTGTCACAGGAAGCTCGTTGATTGATGTGTCCACAGTCCACAAGAACGGTGTGTTGGAGTGACATGATATTGTGCTCTTCTGCAGTGATCTGGAGCTGAAGCCGCAGGGGAAGCTCACCGTCACCGTGGTTCGCGCGGAGTCTCTCAAGAACAAGGAGCTTATCGGCAAATCCGACCCTTACGTGGTCTTGTTCATACGCCCAATGTTCAAGGAAAAGACCAGGGTCATCGACGACAACCTGAGCCCGGAATGGAACGAGACGTTTGAGTTGATCGCCGAGGACAAGGAGACACAGCATCTTATTCTTGAGGTACACCAACTCATGCATCTCACTTCGCTTCCTTGGTAAATAAACTTCAGATGAGATCGCACATCACGCACAATCTCTCTCTCTCTCTCTCTCTGCTTTCAGGTGTTTGACGAGGACAAGCTGAAGCAAGACAAGAGGCTGGGCATAGCCAAGCTGCCTCTGAGCGACTTGGAAATGGGGACCGTGCAGGAGGTCAACCTGCAGCTGCTGTCGTCCCTGGACACGACCAAGGTCAAGGACAAGAAGGACAGAGGCGTGCTCACCATCAAGGTAAACTAATCTCCTCGGACACGTTGCTGCGTTCCTGCATGTTTTGGAACAAGAACTCGAGTTGTTTCGCTGCATATTTCTGACACTGCGCCTCTTCTAAACGCAGGTGCTGTACCACCCGTTCACCAAGGCGGAGGCGCTTGAGGCGCTGGAGCTGGAGAAGAGGGCGGCGGAGGATCGGCGGAAGATGAAGGACGAGACGGCGGCCGTCAGCGGCGCGGCGGACGCGGCCAGCGGCATGGTGTCCACGGTCACCTCCGTGGCCGGCACGGGCGTCGCGGCGGGCGCCACCGTGGCGGGCTCGGGCATCAGCATGGCCGGCTCGGGCGTGGGGCTGGTGGGCACGGGCATCGGCGCGTTCGGCAGCGGCCTCAGCAAGGCCGGCAAGTTCGTCGGCCGGACCGTCACGGGCCCGTTCAGCAGCGCCAGGCGCAGCGCCAGCAGCGTGCCGACGATTGACGAATAATTAACGGAAGTGTCAGCTTGGCTTTGCCGTTCGCGTGTCCTAATTACTAGTACTTAGTTTGCACTTCGCACTGCTAGTATGATTCAGATTCCAGACAAACCTTTTCGGCTTTGCACCGACGTTACATTACCATTCGGACGAGTTTATCATGTAGCGACAGTGTGCATTGTACTGTTCATTAGATTTTGTATTGACTGTGCAACATAGAGCTGAGTATAGTGCAAGGAATTCCAATGTATTTGTTCAAAATTTCTCCCATACTGATAGAAATCAACTCCGAAATTTCGCACCATGTTGCACCACCGTGTTCTGCATCTCCTCTATTTTTATTGGATTGTTCGCGGCGTTTTGATTCTGCGAGAAAGCCGAGAACCCCTTGAGGTAACTGGGGCGAACGTCCGGGCGCAGGCCGTCCAATCGGGCACTCCGCGTCGCGTGGGCCGCGCATGTACCGAATCGCGTACGCTTCCCAGGTCCTTTATGCTGGTACAAACAGTCCTCGTGGACGTGGACGTTGACGTATGTCGATCACAAATAAAATCACAACAACGTGAACATGATGTGAGAGGAAAAGAGGTGAAGCTCTTTATTTATTATCATCTCTCTCTTTACAATAATAACTAATATTTATAGCCTAAATCTACTAAGGACAGTTTCGGTATTTGCTCACTAAAACGCTTAGGTCAAAGGTTTCATAACACTCACCCTTTAGGCAAATACCGTCTTATAGCCTAAACCTACTAGGGACAGTTTCGGTATTTGCTCACTAAAACGCTTAGGTCAAAGGTTTCATAGCACTCACCCTTTAGGCAAATACCGTGACATGCATATAGCTCGTCAAAAATTCCTTTTAAAAACCCAGTGGAAAAAATGGAATAGAGAAAAGTGTACATAACATACGCAAATTGCATTGCACTTATTGCCCCATAGAAAACCTTCACGTGAGAAACCTACTGAGAAAAACACACTAAGAGAAAAAAAAATAGTACAACACTTATCATCAGGATTTAGTAATGATCATCGGGATCTTTGCAATATTGATCGACTAGATTTATATCATTTAAAACAATCAAGGTAGTGATCATCACGTCTATATCTTTTAGGTTTGACTACAAATGAGATTTTCATAATAACGATCAATGTTTAGCATATGCTCCCCCCAAGACGACACACGTTGAAATCTTCGTGTAAGTAAATCTGGAAATTGTGAGAATAAAATAATTTTAGAGTGTCATGCTTAATTCATCGAATACCACTATTTGATTGTGCAACACAAGTATATTGTCCTTGCAAAGGCTATGAGGGTAATATTAATTGCAACATCATATGTCTTCTGGATATGACTTATCAAAACCATATGTGTCTTAATATTTTTCAGCCATCTCTAAGTGGTTAAAGTTACAACCAGAGACATGTTTTGCAGATCTTTAAAGTATGGTTGTACCACTATAGAGTAAAATAAAATAAGTCTTACTTTTGGCATTTATAGGATTAATCGAATTGCCATTATAACCAATATACATTGTACGTTCATGGTACTAGAGGATAGCTCCACTCCACTAACTTCTAGTAGGAGATGCACTTTACAAGTGCTTATGTGTCACACTTCTTGTCTTTAGGTTTCTCAACATTCTTTCGGGTCCGATGGTTCTTTGTCCACTCCCAAGGATCGTATAACCATTGGTGTAATCTAGAAAACTACTAGTAAGTTAATTTTTCTTTAGGAAGATGTTCTTTCTTCCGAAAGATGTCCTTTCTTCAGGTAAAGGATTTGTAGGTATGAGTTTTGTATATACACATATGTTGCGATTTTCTTTCCTTTCTTATTAGGATTTTGATTCCTTCAAGTATTTCATCAAGGATTTTCATAATCCATTTACTGCATATTTTATTTTTTAATTCATGCCATCTGCTAGAGTTATTATGTAACGAAATATTATTTCATTCATACCGGGAGAGTATCAGTCTCTACAAGGGCCTTTGAACCATAGCTTTCACCACCTCATTATATTCATAATGACTCATCAAGTCTGAACTGGTTGGTTTCATCTCAACTGCTTTCTTTATTTGACTCGATATGAACGCTTCAAGCGCTTGGTCATGGACTTTGGTTTCAAATCAGTGTTCTCGTAAGATAAACTTTAGCAATTATAGATGGAAAGTGGTTGTCGCCATATTTTCTCTCATATCCTCATAATTGATGATATCTCAGTGTTTACCAGATCTTCGTCATTTCCTAAATAAAATATTATTGGTCGTTTCATATTCCCAACATTGTAATATGCGCGCATCAAATTGCTTGGGTTTTCATCTTAATGATGAGCCTCTTCATGGGGTATTTCATTTTTAAGGTGAGTTCTCTTCAAAAGCGTGTAAAGGAGAGATTAACAATTGTTTTGACTAGTGTCATTAGACCTTAGACCCCGCAGGCGTCCCATAGATTTTAGATCATGGACCAATAATTCAATTTCACATAGGTGGATATACTATCCAACACGGGGTATTCCACTCTTAGCGTCACGTTTACTACAAGTAAACACTGTGTTAACTCCTCCATAGAAAATATCTAGCAGACTTCTCGATTCTAGAGTACATGGGCATCAACTAAGCCTTATGTTTAGCTTGGCTAGTGCGTGAATCTTAGTACTAAAGATCGTTTCCTCAGGGAAAAGATCAAGGCATTCGAAATTTTGGGCATTTCTCTCCACCTAATGTTGAGATTTGATCTTTTTATTAATGAAAAAATTGCAATGTAGGTCCCTGAACTTGCGAGGTTGTGCCACTTGGCTCTTTGAATTTGCATTTTACTTTCTCAGCCCCTTGAACTTACGATGTCGTACCACTTAGCTTCCTGAACTTGTACTTTACTTTCTCAGCCCCCTGAATTTGAAAGGTTGTTCCACTTAGCATACCGCAAAATCCCCTACCACAGGAACAATATTGATGGAATTTAAGATCCAACATGATCCCCAACAACTAGTGGTGGTCCAAAGGTGTATGCTACAGTGGAGATATTATGTGAGAAATATTTGATTCCTCCAACACGCACGACCTTTAATAACGGGTTTGGTAATTATAAGCAGTGAGCTAGACTTGTATTAATGCAGTGACATGAAAAACTGCATACCCCTACAACGGGTGGGTTGTTAATTTGACACAAGGCGCCCGAATAGGGTCCGATGGTTGACATAATTGCTCTATAGTCTAGCTTCTTGTATAATTGCCCAAGATTTGACCCAATTACTCGTACCATATCTTAAACAATTTGTATCATTAAACTTTAAGTTCATATTAACACAACATATTTTCGTATGGTCAAAAGTAGTATGTTATGCATAATATAAATCAACAAGATGCTCAACGGGAGCATAAATATAATGGTGGCACATAAAACATGTCTCTCTTTACAATAATAACTCATATTTATAGCCTAAACTCACTAGGTGCATCTTCGATATTTGGCCACCAAAATACTTGGTTCAAGGATTTCGTAACACAAACTTCTAGCAATCCTAAGGCCATCTCCAAGATCCACCTTAGTCGTCTCTTACCTGTCATGTCACTCGAAATCCTAGTTTAGGTGATATGAGATGAAGAGAGAGAATGTGCTATCCTAGTTGGATGAAAATGGTACAAAATAGTTAAGGGTGATTTTAGAGACAAATTATTGGTGGTGTTATGTAGTTGTCTCTAGGCGAGTTGAGTCATTAGAAACAATCTTTTATTAAGGGCATGAAACCATGAACAATGTAGGAGCTAGAAAAGACATGTCAATGCCACGTAAGTGGGGGCTAAGTTTCCAATTTCTTAACTAATAAAAGATATGGTTTACCCCCGTGCAGTGGGGTGATCGTCACACCCGATGTTCATTGGCACTTTTCAGCGTCTGTTGGATCAGTGCGCGGGGCCCAGACAGCCCAGATCGCGTCATGTGGCCTGCAACCCTAGCGCCTACTCCCACGCTCACCTCCCACTCTCGCACCACCCTCCTTCCCTCTCCTCTCTCTCACGCATCCTCACCCCATCTCGTGTTCCTTCTCCCTGCCCGTGCCGCCCTCCTGTCTCCCACCCTTTTGCAGTTGTCGCCGAGCTCCGCCCCGTGCTACCGCTAGCCCTCCCTTCCCCTCGCCCGCTATGACCGAAGCCCTACAACTTGCATCCACGACACCACCGCCCCTACAAAGCCCCACCCCTACTGTATCCGCGCCACCCCACCATACATCTACCCCCATCTTCTCCCCCTCATTCTCTCTCCACCTCTCTCTCCTATCCTAATGCCCACGCTGGATTTGGCTACCCCTGACCTCACCGCCGCTACCGCGGTGTCGACTTGTGCGACGGGTCCAGCAATGTAGGTGGTTGGCGAGTTGGGGCGCGACATGTAGGTGACGAGCGTAGGATCAGGCCGCCCCAACCTTGCCGACACGGATCTTGCCACCCACGACATCGCCAAGCCATCGCCCCATCATGTCGTGTGCTGGACCTGGCCACTCGGGTGGTCGGCGAGTGCGAACGCGGTGTGTGGGCGTCGAGTGTGGGATCCGATGATGAGGGGGAGGTGGTTGGGAGGTGGACGGTGGTGTGCAAGCCCTGGTTAGACTATGCGGTGGTGGAGGTGGCGAGGGGATGGATGTGAACCATGCATACAAGCAATGCATGAAGCCACTGAGGTTGGTGAACGCCAAGCTCCGCCTCCTCCCAGCGTACTGAGTCTTCCGCCTCCTCCCCCACCCCGTTGGCTCCTTTGTCGTGCCCTTCTCCCACACCGAGGAGACCGCCATACTCTCCCATCGCGTCCTCCCCATCGCTGCATCCCTCAGCCCTATGCTCTCCACCCACCGCCATCAAGCCTCTTCACATCCACGCCACAGCCGCCGTTGCCACCCTGTCAACCTCCAGTCATCCAGTGATGCTCGAAGTAGCCACGACGTTCGTCATCCTCCACAATGTCATGCGCTTGCCAACCACCAAGAACACGGTGCTACTGTCGTCAGCTACCTCTGCGACCATCACGGTCGCACCCTTCTCTCTCGTACTAGTCTTTTCCTTCCATGGAAATGTAACACCCTAGCTATTCGAAGCCAAGATGTCACACAAATCTAACAAAGATACTAATAGTACACAACATTACCAGGTTAATCAGGCTCAATCATCAATATCCCATAAGGAACGACGATAAACGATTAACAGTTTCATGGGAAGGAATGGAAAACAGTCATAAAACGACGTACAGTAAGCATTACCAAAATTGGATTATTACAATATGGAAATTTATCAAATAGTTGACATGACTGAAAGATAACATTAGTTATTATGGTTTGATAAAGGTGTTGTGCAGCGTGTTGGACTACCCCACAAAAGGTCTTGCCTTCTTCCTCATTTACCTAAATAAAACAAACAAAGCAAGGATGAGCCAAAGACTCACCAAGTACATTTAACGAATAACCGAAACATCAAGAGAACAAGGTAATCACAATCCACTTGTAAACACTTCTCTGAACATTTATGAAAATGCATGGAATAGAATAATGCAATGAAGGAATGGACTGCTCACAACTTATACCGGTATAGTGAGTGACACACCCGTCGGTGTTCACTTAAGCCCGTACTTAACAAAGTACGGGGACCTCAAATACCGTATGAAGAACGTTTCATACGGGTGTCCAACATTGCCCACATTGAAATGGTGAGTCTTACGTGCCCATTTTGGAATTGATGGGACTTAATCAAATTTCCACTCCTGTGGACGGAAACGAAGCATGCATAAATGGAATGAATCATGTATCACAAGAGACATAAATATTGAAATCTATCCACATCATGAGCACAACGTAAGAACAATCATATATTCAACACATCATCATGCATTCATTTGAAAACAACACACATTAACAAACAGTACTTGCCTTTCGCGTTGCGACGCGTTAGTAGGCAACGAAGGTGTTCCCACACGCGATGCTTCGCCGCCTACACAGATATGTTCCCAAAATAAGAACAACGATATTACATTACTACCGGTGTTCTACAATATCTTCTAACTACCCAATATACCGCACAGACCCGACTTGAAAACAAACTATTCAGCCAGATTTCAGCCCTTCTGATCAGCGGTACGAGAAAAATCGTAATTAAATATCTGTAACTCATAATTAATTGAAACCACTGCTCAAATAATCTTAACGCACCAGGCTACAAAACTCTAGTTGGTGGAATCCTTTGATTCTGCCAAAATAGAGGCCTAAATAACAGTTGAAAACACTAACAGATATCTGTCAGATTTCAGAACAGTGGTAAATAAAATGACGTAACTTTTATTCTACTGATCCAATAGAGGTGATATTTATCAACTTGGAAAGATAATTTAAATGTATACAATAACCTATTTGGGTGGGAGTTCTGAATCTGATTGTAACTAGATCAAAACCGACGAGCAATTGACAGTCTCCAAAATCTCTGACAGACAGAGTAGTGTGCGGTTAAAAATTCATATATCCTAAACCACAGGGTGGAATCTCGTGATATTGATGCCAAAAGAAATCTAAGGAAACCAGGAACATAACTCTAGGAGACACAAACCCGAGATTCGACCTCTAAGTAATTCATAATGGCCCGACAAGAAAATCTGGCAAAACACGTCAGCTGTCCTGGACGGTCGCGGTAAAACTACTATATCTCCTAAACCGTAACTCCAAATCAGATGATCTCGGTGCCTAAATAAAGCTAAGATCAAGGGCTACAACTTTCTAAGAGGTGGGAAGATCAGAAAACTTACGGAACTTACCCAAATCGGATGAACAAATCTGGCGCACGACAGGGAGGAGGGTGGCGGACGGTTGGAGAGGGGGAGGAGGGGGTGGCGGCTTGGGGAGGGGAGTGGGGAGAGAGAGGGGATAGGCTAGGGTTTGGGAATGAGAAAACCCCCCCCCTTGGCTGGCCCCTCTCATGGGCCCCTCTGGCTGCAGCCTGTGCCCAGTTGTCGGAAGATCGCTGAAAACCCCCCGCCGATTCAGGAAATTTCAGTTCTTGTTTGCATTTTTCCTCCCCAGCTGCTTTTCTAATTACCCGATCCGAATCCGGGGTATTACAGGAAAACCATCCCCTCATAGCAATCATGTCCCTTGATCGACTGAAAGAAAACAGAATAACTCTGTATCATCCCAATCGGTTACCATTTTCTTCTACTCCCCAGTGACTCCCACCCCGATAGCCACTCTCCCTCACTGTGACTCCTTGCCACTGCTTCCCGATTCCCCACCATCTTCGTCCAAAATGCCATATCGATAGCTGAGAGGTGGCTAGCATAGAGGCAAAGGCGTCACTGCGAGGAGGGTGAAGCGGGTCATCCTGGTGGACCGGGACATCAATAGGATATTCTCATCAATGCCGCCACCGAACATCATGAACAATAACAACAATTGTCAGCAATGGTGGCAGAGCAGCATATTTGTGATGGCTGAGGTGGCGGCGACCGTCGGCAACGGTGGTGGGACAATTTGCCCTTCATATTTTATTTGTGGTAAGTCATTCAATCTTTGCTTCTGCTTGTTGGGTGTCCAGATGAACAGATGGCCATGCAAATGGAATAGGTTGTCTAACACATGAGTTCACTACTAATCATGGCTATGTTTTTGAAATTATATGGCTCAGTGTGAATTCGGGATTGGGTGAAAAGACGATTAACTATTTCTTGGTGTATCAAAACTTGTTTTTTGCCATCTTATAACAAATTATATATTATAATGCATAAGTTTCTGCGTTAGTCAGTAGCAAACTAAGATCCATATATGACCTTTCTCATGTTAATTTCTCAGGGAATATCAAATTGAGGATGGTATGTTAGCTATGGTTGTAGATTGTTTGTAATGGAACATTTTTTTGTCTATAAAATATCTTTGCATGATGCTTATATGGTTCTGAGTAAATATTTATATTTTTACATTTTCACTTAGGTTCTCATTTTTATTTTTTAATACATGATTGTATCATGTTGTCCTTCATGATTCACATGCCAAGGTTGTTGAGTCAGCGTGAGAGGTGGTGGTTGATGCAGATGGTCAAATTTTTAGTTAGGTGGTGCAAGTGGCTGCTAAGAAGATGAAAAATTAATAGCATTCCATTCCAATAATTTTACACACAAACAATTTGCACTATCTTCGGCTCTTTCTAGATTACACAAGATCTTCTGATACAGATCAATGTGTGTTGATGCGTAATGTGGCATAATCTTTCATGGTACTTGTATTTCAATCTCGATCGAAGCAAAACCCAAGCTTTCCTCTTTCTTGGTTCGGCAAAAAGGAAGAATAAGTGTATCTCCAAAGCAAGTAATGATACTTGGTTGATGTTGAATCAATCCGAAGATAGAAACAAAATCAAACCTGAAGAACAACATCAAACCGTAAGCAATTGAGGATGCTACGAATTGGTGAGATGACCCACAACGAATCATGGATCTTGAAAGAAAAATCACCCTCCAATATTCACACAATCACAAAACCCTAGATGAGAATTTTTGAAACGCATATACTCATTATGCGCCACATAAACGTGTAACTTTTCTGTATTTTCTTCAACTCTCACTTGCTTACAATTGGAGGTCTACCCCTAAATATATAGCATCGGTCAACAGCGCAAGCGGTGAACAGTAATCCATTCAATGAATAGTGTCCTATTCGAGAACGATCCCGTGTGAATAGTAATCTGAAACCACTCGTATTGCAAACTCCTACTTTAATTCAAAATTTAAAATACTCTAATTGCTAAAAATAAATTAAACTATCATATTACAAGCAATTTCAAAATTAATCTCTTTTAAAGAAAGATCCAAATTGGAATTGCTCCTATCCCAATCTATTTCGGATTCTCATGCTGAAAATGTATTGATTTGGAACTGAGTTTGAATTTGGCTCCTTTGTCTTTTCCTAGCCGAATTCTCTCGCAAACTTTTCAACATGCAAAGCCCTCGGTCCTTGTGTCTTCCCGTGTCCACTCAAGCTCCCCCGTCGGCCTACCTCCCTCTCCTCGACTCTTGGCCGAACCTAGTTCTTGTTTCTTTCTCCTTTCATGCAAAATAGACTCAACTTGAGGTTTAACACACACTTGCAACTTGTGGATATTTACCACCATAGTAGATGCACCTAGGGCCTCATCATCTTCAACTTGTGATATTTGATATGTGAGACGCTACCTATCTGACAATTTTGAAAGCTGATAATATTTATTTGTGTCATTTTTCATGTGAAACTAAACTGCAGTTCTGTATTTTTTTCAATTTGCCACATTTATGGAACTCAAGGTTGTTGCATTTCATTATTCAGATGATAACCAAATGCACTCCTTGATTACAATGTCTGAAAGGGAATCTAGGGAAGTATATGTAACCAAATAGATAGTACCTTTTACAATGTCTGAAAGGGAATCTGGGGAAGTATATGTAACCAAATAGATAGTACCTTTGCAATGGTGAAAGGAATGCTTCCTTGACTGAGTAAGACATCCTTCTCTCAATCAAAGAGGAAGCAATCTTATGGGGAATGGCTTGGAGAGAAGGGGCTGAAGGAACTCTTAGTCCGAGTGAGGAATCAATAGGAAAGACCAGCTATCATTAGTCTCTGTCTACTTTTATATGTAGAAATTTTGTTTCATGTAAATATATGCACTCTTTATCAGGACATTCATTTCTGCATAAAACATCCTAGCTACATCAACATGAATATAACAGGCTCACAAAATCGAAGATACGGTGTTGGTTTGAAATATTAGCACTTCAACAAAGTAAATGTAGTTTTCTGCACATACTTTTATCTTCTTTTTGGACTTTGATGCTTATATATCGATGCATATCCAAACCTAAAAGGACAAACCATAGTCCACATGAAATTTTCATCGTGTGCATTTGTGCCTTTAGGAACCTTTGTTGTGGATAGAGATCATGGAGTTAAGACAATCCTGGCTTATCTCTAGTAAATTGATTGATTGGTCACAACTATATATAACATGCCAAAAAAGTAGTACCCGATTCAGTGATTTGGCATTCCATTTCCTAGATTGATATTCATAGTCCTCAGATTCACTTACTTCCTGTCATTCTGTTTGTCCGTTTGAAACATTGCATATATCTAATTTGTATAACAATAATTTTGTTATCCTAAACATGGTGCTCTTCATATTCTTATTATTTCTTGATGTGGATTCCATGTGCGTGCCAACTGATACATTTCTTTTGGTTAGTTAGTTCGCTTGTTATGTTTATAAAAATGCTATTAAATATAAGGTTTGGTTGATTCGCTTCATGTGTTAAAGAAAATATTATTTAGTTCAAGGCTTAAGGTTGGAAAGCACATGCACTTTACTAGTTCTCTACAATGTTTAGCCTCTCGTGCACCTAAAAAGTAGGCCCCACTAATAAATAAAAGAAGGGAGTGTCTATTTGTTATTCGAATGTTTTTTGCTGCAAATTAATCAGATTTTGAGCCTTACAATCAGATCCAACCCCCCTCAGATAGCTTCCACGTAACAACACAGGAAATGAATTTCAGATATGCTTAACGGGCCCACAAACTGCAAACGGGTCTCTCATAGGACAAACGGGCTGCTTTCGGCCCATTGTTATTTTTTCTTCATTTTTGTTGGGTTGGAATTTCCTATTATTATTACATGACTTAGAAGTGGCTTGAACCGGTAAGAATCACACATGCCAACATAAAGCCAAGCTCAATTTGCGAAAGACATCCGTCATAAACACATAGATCAAAAAAGAATCAAGAGAGTATTTTAATACCCGAGAAAATACCATTTTCTCATTCTTTCTTTTAATAATTTAACTTCTCTTAAACCATGATATTCTAAAGCAGCGCATAACACTCTAACTCATTTCTCTTAAATTGGCAACCTCAACGCTATGCTCAAACCGAATACATCATTCACACCTTTGTAAAGAGACTCTACTGACCCCACAAAACATACTCTAGCCAACTTCTCTACCAACGGAGTTACTTTGATAAATAATTTCAGTGCACCTCAACATGGAGTTCACCAACAATCACAACGTAATCAACTTGAAATCCACATTACGCGCTCTCATTAACAACATTAAAAGGGTTCTATTAATGATCGTCATATTATTCGAAATCCACTATTATGCTACTAGTTCTACACATAATCATTGAGCAACTAACGATCTAGCATAGAACACCAAACCCAATCTCAATCTTCAAGACTCCTATAAATATATTTCGGTGTAACTGATACGGAAACTCTCAAATACGATGACTCAAATTTCCACAATCCAAACATACTCAATCATTAACACTGACATGTAAACATATTCTCGACCAAATTATCTTTAACTCCCAGAAGGTTACCCACTGAAGCCAAATCATACTTGATAACAACTCAACAATCCCTGTTGTTCCAGTAATTTCCATAATGATTAGCAAATTTTAGTTAATCTATGCACCACGGACCTAAAGTCCGCTCTGATACCAACTGTAACACCCCAGCTTAGCAAAATCCAAGAGGTAACACTATTATGCTAACTTTAACATTCACTACAATTTTTTTATCAAATCAACCACTATTAACAACTAGACCTCCGGACCATACGTTTGCAATCACTAAGTTAAGGTAAATTCCAGCAAGGAAATAATACTATAATCACAATCATCTCAATCCTAACAATTGATGTAACATCATGAATAATACTCTAGTAGAAAAGATCATTCACCAGCATAGAGAAAATCCATAGGGAACTAATAGAGATTCAAAATAACCAATTATTACAATATGAGTTTCTATGATGGCAAAAGTGGTATTTAGGTAGTGTGAAGTGCATAGATGTGAAATCCTTCCATGAGTTACTTTCACCCGATGCATGCCGGTCTCAACGATCACCTAAAACAACAAAAGGCAAGAGTGAGTCCTAGACTCAGTAAGTACATGCAAGGTTAATAAAAAACATCACTAAATCATCAACAATTCTTCCTTGGTATAAAACATACATCTACTAATCAGTGAATGCAATGTAATGCAATTCATGCATATGCAAAAATCTCTTCTCTTCTGCTTATACTGGTATAGCCGAGTATAACACCCGTCAGTGTTCACTTATGACCACATTATCAAATGCAGGGACCCAAGCCCATCATTTTTAGATGGGGACCCATTGCCCATACCTTAAATATAGGGATCTCAAGCCCACTCCCATGGGTACATCATGCCAACATGCATGCATAATATGAAGTGATATGAATATTCCACAATCTCTTATCATAAGAAATTCTCAACTAATGAACAACGTATAAGCAATATGAGATAAACATTCTCATCCTGATTGATCATATTAAGCTTGCATCACATCAAAGGTGTTACCACACACAACACCGCACTGGAATTGTACTTGCCTCAACTGTGATATAGACGACGATGAGTAGATGGCTCTAACCTCGGATTCACACCACTACCGGCATTTGTAAAACATACTAAGAATACCATCAAAAGCACACAACAATGCTATAAAGCTAAATAGTCATAACCGCTCCTAATTTGTAGATATCATGGAGATGTGCTCACGATCTTAGGATGATGATACAATTGGCAATAGTATTGAGGGTTTATCAAACACTCGTTTTCAGCAAAGTTCACTAATTTCGGTATGACCGCAACAGAGGAGCGGTATTACCGCAGCGCAGTATGACCGCAATAGAGGAACAATATTATCGCAGCGCGACCAGGTGGTTGTAACCCTTTCAACCAGGTGGTCGTAACTCTTTCGACCAGGATGTCATAACATGGTGGTCGTAACTCTTTCGACCAGGTGGTCGTAACCCCTTCGACCAGGTGGTCGTAACGTTTTGACCATGTAAAATTGGCATGACCGCATTTGAGAAGCAGTGTTACCGTGGCGGTATCACCGGATTTTACTTGGTGGTATCTTTTTTCCAGAGATCATGTTTTTGGGAGTTTCTTCTTCCTTTAGAATCGGTAAGACCGCAAATGTGGAACGGTACTACCGCAGTGCGGTAGGAGCTGTGTGCACTGGCAGTATTACCTATTTTGCTCTATTCGCTGGCCAGCCTGGCGGCGATTTTTGCTTGTTAGGTCAATTTCATGGGTTCCATTGCATATGTGTTGCATGATACATGTTTTTACTAACGTTGGTCAAGTTGCGAAGAACTTATTCCGAAATCGATTTCTTGGTCTATTGTTGTGTAGTAAGCTTGGAGGTAAACGACGGTCAATGGCTAGGATGATCAGGACTAGGCTTGAAGAGCTGAGGTTCAGAATAATCAAGGATGCCGGGTGAAGTTAGTGGACTCAAGCATGTCACAAAGTGAACAAGGATGATCGAACGGTAGTTCGGTGTGATGGGTTGAATCAAGCGGTGCGGGGGTTGGTGCAAGTGCCATGTTGGTTTCGGTAGGAGCCGGATGTGAGAGACTTGTCGATATGAAGAGAGTCGTTGATCAACCTATACGTGGCGAAGTATGGGATTGCTTCATGAAGATTGGACTTGGTCTTTGAAGAAGGGTCGAGAAGGGGTATTTTGGTAACTTCACTTAAATACCATCTTGATTGCTTTTGGCTAAACCACGGCGTAAGACGGCGTGAGAAGTGGTTTAGGTTAAGAGTAGATGAAGATGGCGCTTTGAAATGCGTGTGTAAGTGAAACCCGTTTGTGTGTGGGCTTAACGGTGCATGTTTAGGTGTCTTCATCTAGAAGCTAGCCTCCTCTATAAATAGGGGAGGGTGTTAGTTGTGCACTCTCCAACCCTTATATTCAAGAAACCCTAGATTGTGTTTAGGGATAGGAGAGATTAGGGTTCTAGAGAGTTGGATTGACTGAGTGCTCAAGTGTTGAACTTTTGTCCTCCATGGTGAAGTCGTTGTAAACCAACTTCAATCTCCAATTAATCCGAGCAAGATTATTCAAGTTGACTCTCTTCTTATTCTTGCTCTCTCTTTGATGATTTTGGGTTTTTGATGATCATTTGGTTTCTTTATGAGATCTTGCTTACCGTGACATGTGGGAATGCATCTAAGATCATCTTGCCCATCTCTTACTCACGAGCAAGTTCTAGGATCAAAATTTGATTTTGGCCCGATTTTGGAGCAACCTTCACTCAAACAAAAAATGTTAGAACTTTGGCAATGATCTTCACGATCTTTGATTGGAATATGTTCCTGACATCCTAGAGAAGGTATGTTTCAAATTTCATGAAGTTTAGAGTTGTGGATCAAAAGTTGTGCCAATTATGGATTTGGATTTTGGGTTGCGTCCTATTCATCATGCTAGTTTTTACTATTTATCTGATAGTACCATTACTATTCATCAATACTACCAATTTTCAGTAATACCACTATTGTTAACCGATACAATCGGTAATGTTCTTGGGTACTGTTCATTAGAACATTTTTGTGTTTTTAGGTTGTTATGCTTCGGGGTTTTGATTTGATTCAATATAAGTCATCCATTGAACTTGTATGTTGATCTTTATAGCTTTCATAACTATTAGAGAGAAAAATGTGAATTTGATCAAGATGAAAAAATGTTGAGCTCCTATTCCCCCCTCTAGCCGCTTTTTCGTCCAACAAGTGGTATCAAAGCCCGGTTAATTCATACTTGACCTCAACCGGTCACTAAACTTGACGATGGAGAAGTACTCCACCAAGCCACCTGACTTCGATGGGTTCGACTATGCCTATTGGAAGAATCGCATACATGTCTACCTTCAGAGCGAAGGTCAAGCTGTATGGGAGGTTATTCGAGCCGTGCTCGTCTTGCCCGAGGTTGCTACGCCGGCTTCAGCAGCCCTCTTGGCTAACAACCATAAGGAAAAGAGCCTCATGTATGCTGGGCTTGGTAGACAGGAGTATGACATGATTTGTCACCTTGAGACAGCACATGAGATCTAGAAAACTCTCGAAACTTACCATGAGAGTTCGTCCCAAATCAAGAAAGTACGCCAAACGGTCTTCAAGTGGGAATACAATAAGTTCGAGTTGCGTCCTGTAGAGAGCATTGATGATGTATTCACTCACTTCAACAAGGTGCTTAATCAGTTGAGAGCAATCGACATCGAGTATTCTCAGTTTGAGGATGCTACCCATCTCTTGGTTGCAATCAACACCAAGGAGTGGGAGATGAAGGATACTGCCATTGGGGAGAATATCAATATCTCTGATCTCACTTTGGAGTTGCTCTATCGCAAGCTCAAGACCCATAAGATCAAGAGAGTTGATCATCCTAAGAAGGAGAACATGGCTTTGGTTGGTGACCCTCTCAAGCGAACCTCTGATGGCTCTTCTGAATCTTCCTTTGGATTTTCACTTGCTTGTTTATCTGCAATCCATTAAGAGGAACTTGAGAGTATTCCTGAGCCCGAGTTAGCCCTCTTAGCCAAAAAATTCACACAAGCCTATAACAATGTGAGAAACAAAAGAGATGCGGTCATGTGACATGCTATGAGTGTGGAGAGCTCTACCACATCCAGGCGAACTGCCCCAAGCTGAAAGGGAAGAGCAACCACAAGGAGGAGAAGGCAGCTTGTAGGAAGCTTCCAGGGAACAAGTCTAAGTTTGATGCTGCCAAGCTCATGAAGGCCGCTCACCGGGTTCTTGCCGCTTTTGGAGAGCAATCCATGAGCGATATGGACTCCGGGAGAGAGGAGGACAAGGAGGAGGAACTCTCTCAAGAGGAGAAGAAAGGGAAGGAAAAGACTTCACCAGCATGTGCTTGATGGACAACTCCGTCAACGTTGATGACATCGATGAGGTACCTCCATATTATGAAGTTCTCTCTTCTAGGTGCGATACCATCTATTAGCAATTGCTTAGCCAGGATAAGGTATTAGAGTTCACCATGTCTAAGAATAAGGATTTAGAGTCACAAGTTGATAATTTGATGTTAGAACTTGTGAATGCTAAGAACCTTGATGCTGATGAATGTTCATCCTGACATGCTTTACACTCTAAACTTGCTAAATTACAAAATGCTCATGATGTTGCCTTGCACCTACTAGAAAATGCTAGGACTGAGTTAATTGAAGTTAAATCTACTCCATTTGAAAAATATTTAGAATCTAGTAAGTTGGTCGCTTCTATAAGACTGGGTCTAGCACTTGCTCTTTCTGCTTAAAATGTGAACATGAAGTAAAATACATATTAGAAGCAGTTAGAGCTAAGTATGTCAATCTTAAGGACAAAATTAATTCTTCTCCTTGTGCTTCATGTGAAGCCCTTAAGATTGAAGTTGTTATTCATAAGGAGAAGCATGCTAGAACCATTAAGGCTAAAACTTGTGAATCATGTCTTAACCTTGAAAAAGAGAATGCTTATCTCAAGGACACATTAGAAAAATTCTCTAAGGGTAAGAAGCAGTTAAACATAATTCTTGATAAGTCTAAAACTTCTTCTAAGAAGCAATGGTTATGATACAACTTTGCCCAAGAAAAGTTCAAGCTAAATGTCATTCAAGTCTTGGAAAATGGCTTAGTTGAGTTCAAAACCCAACCTGCAAAAACCTTTTCAAATCTGCAGGTTTTGCCCAACCATCTGTTGAGTCAAAAGGTACTTCTCTCAATGGTACCAAGTACTATTGCACCTATTGCAAGAAGGATGGACATTTACTTGAGTTATGTTGGTGTAGGTTAAAAAATGCTAAGAAAAATCTTGCTAGACTTTCATCTCATCAATCTAGAGCTTTCATGAGACATGGTTATCTAGAAAAGAAGAAACTTGGATTAGGATCATCATCATCATGTTCCTAGATAGGATGCATCCCATATTCATGTGACCATTGCTCATGATAGAACCTCAAGTAGGATCAAGGCTAGCAATTCTGCTTTTCATACTACTCGCAGACGTGTGTCTCAGTACTGGGTTCCAAATTCATGTTTAACTAACCCCAGTATTGAGACACAACGATCTCCTATGCCTTGATTTTCAGGATCGTCGCGGAAGGGTGAAGAACATGTGGTTCGTTGACTCCAGCTGTTCACGCCACATGACCGGAGACTCAAGATGGTTTACCTCCTTCACACGGTCGACGAGTGATGACTTCATCACCTTTGGAGATGATACACAAGGGAGGATTGAAGGAACGAGATCGATCCGGGTGAATGACAAGTTCATCCTGAAGGATGTTGCCCTTGTGGACAAGCTAAGGTACAACTTGCTTTCTGTCTCGTAACTTCTTGATGATGGCTATGAGACTAGGTTTAAGAAAAATACTTGTCGTGTGCTTGATTTAGCTGGTGAGCTTATCTTTGGGATTTCTAGAGTTGGTAGGATCTTGCTGGCTCTCTCAAGTGTTTGATTGCATCTTTTTCTGAGTTCTGGCTTTGGTACCGTCATTTGGGGCATATTGGTTTTGATCATCTAACGTGAGTTAGCAACCTTGATCTCATGAGAGGTTTACCCAAACTCAAAGACGTCAAGGATGTTGTATGTGCGTCCTGTAGTTATGGCAAGCAAGTTGTCGCCTCACACTCTTCATTGACTATGGTCTTGACTGACTGAGCGGGACAGTTGCTTCATATGGATACTATTGGTCCTACTAGGGTTTGGTCAGCTGGTGGTAAATTGTATATTCTTGTCATAGTAGATGGTTTTTAAGATACTCTTAGGTGTTCTTTCTTGCTTCGAAGGATGAAGTTTTTGATCATTTTCATGATCTTGTTCTTCGTTTGGCTTCTGAACTTCCTAGTGCCTTGAGAGCAATCCGTAGTGATAATGGCATTGAGTTTAAGAATGCCTATTTGCCTCTTCCTATGCTGAGTGTGGTATTGAGCATCAGTTCTCTTCTCCACATGTTCTTAACAAAATGATGGGGGGAAGGAAGAACAAAACCTTAGTCGAGATGGCTAAGACGATACTAGATGAGTATAGTACTCCGAGGAGGTTTTAGGCCAAAGCTATTGCTGCAGCTTATCATATTGCCAATCGTGTCTTCTTGAGACCATCTTTGGGCAAGACATCATGTGAACTTCGGTTTGGTATAAAACCCTATATTTCTCATTTTCGAGTTTTTGGAGCCAAGCATTTCATTCTCAAGACAGGAAATCTAGATAAATTTGAGTCAAGAACTTCTGATGGTTTATTTCTAGGTTATCCTGCACATTCGAGGGGTTTTCGGGTTCTTAATATTAATACTAACGTTATTCAGGAGACATGCAATGTCAACTTTTATGAGACTAGCCCTAGAAATAGATCAGATATTTCAGGTGATACACAGGCGACAGAGAGCATCTTTGTGGAGAAAGATGAAGATGAATCTGGTGATTATCTCTCGCCTACTGCTGCTACACCTCCTAGTCCAATTGAAGAACCTGTTTCAACTACTTCACCTTCAGTTGAAGCTCCTGCTGCATCCTCATTATCAGCAGTACCTGCGGAGGTCAAAGAGATGCAATCTCCCCCGAGCGCTCCACTTCGCATTCAAAGGCGTCATCCTCTAGATCAAATTATTGGTCAGCTTCATGAGCGAGTCACTCGCTCCAAGTATCACGATCTGGTCTCTACTCCCATTTTGCATTTGTTGCTTCTTTCGAACCCTGTAATATATCACATGCTTTATCTGATTTGAGCTGAGTTAATGCCATGCATGAGGAGTTAGAGAACTTTGAGAAGAACAAGGTCTGGAACCTAGTAGAGCCTCCTAGTATCACATGCTTTATCTGATTTGAGCTGAGTTAATGCCATGCATGAGGAGTTAGAGAACTTTGAGAAGAACAAGGTCTGGAACCTAGTAGAGCCTCCTAGTGCTCATAATGTGATAGGAACCCGTTGGGTGTTCAAAAATAAACAAAGTGATGATGGTTCTGTGGCTAGAAACAAGGCTAGATTGGTAGCTCGGGGTTTTAGCCAAGTTGAGGGGTTAGACTTTGATGAGACATTTGCTCCTATTGCTAGATTAGAAGTCATTCGTATTCTGCTTGCATTTGCTGCATCTAAGGGCTTTAGGCTGCATCAGATGGATATCAAGAGTGCATTTCTGAATGGTTACATAGAGGAGGAAGTGTATGTTAGGCAACCCCAAGCTTTGAGAATCCCAAGCATCCACATCATGTCTTCAAGCTATCCAAAGCCTTGTATGGTCTTAAGCAAGCTCCTAGAGCCTGATATGATAGACTTAAGACCTTCTTGCTTAAGAATAACTTTGAGATAGGTAAAATAGACAAGACTCTGTTCATTCTTAGGTATGGCAATGACTTCTTGCTTGTTCAGATTTATGTAGAAGATATTATCTTCGATGGTTCATCTCATGCTCTTGTTTCTAGTTTTTCTGAGACCATGTCCAGGGAATTTGATATGAGTTTGATGTGAGAGCTCAATTACCTTATGGGGCTTCAAATCAAACAATGCAAGGAATGGATCTTCATTCATCAGACGAAGTACACCAAGGAACTGCTAAAGCGCTTTGAGATGGGTGAATGCAAGTCAATCGCCACTCCCATGGCGACTTCGATTGTTTTGGATCTAGACAAGGAAGGAGAAGTCGTGGATAAACGCGAGTACCGTAGCATGATTGGATCCGTCCTTTACCCGACGGTCTCAAGACCGGACATCCACTTCGAGGTCTGCCTCTGTGCGATGTTTCAGGCATCTCCGAGGACTTACCATCGCAAAGCCATCAAGCGCATCTTCAAGTACCTTCACTCTACCCTCTAGTATAACATTTAGTATTTCTGCTCATCTTCCTTGTCCATTCGAGGGTTTTCTAATTCGATTTTGTGGGTTATCGGCTAGATAGGAATAGTACCTCAGGCACTCGTCACTTCTTAGGCATTTCTCTTGTCTCTTGGTCTTCTAGGAAGCAGTCCTCTATTGCACAATCCACTGTAGAAGCTGCATATGTAGTTGCCGCTAGTTGTTATAGTCAAATTCTGTAGATGGTGTCCACCCTTAAGGACTATGGGTTAGCTTTTGATAGTGTTTCTCTTCTCTGTGACAACACTTCTGTCATTAATATTGCTAAGAATCATGTTCAATGTTCTAGGACCAAGCACATTGACATTCACTATCACTTCCTTAAAACCATGTAGAGAAGGGTGATATTGTGCTACAATGTGTGGAGTACGAGACTCAGTTAGCTAATATCCTCACCAAGCCTTTAGACCCAACTAGGTTTGCCACCTTGAGGAGTGAGTTAGGGGTAATTTACCCATATGGGTTGGTTTGAGGGGGAGTTGGTTCTTTTCTGAGCTTTCCTTGTTCATCTGATCTTTCCTTTATCTTTTTCTAAACTTGCTGATCTTTTCAATATTTTTCTTGCATCTCATTGTATCCTATTGTATTATATGAAAATCACAAAAAGATGCATTGTAATCTAAGCTTTACTGCTTGTCCCTTAAATTAATGAAGCTTTGCTTATTAACCTCTTGAGCTTTAGTATTTCAATTCTTGCTTAATGTCATATCTAGTTCCTTGACTTGCTAGAATTATCATGTTTTCACATGTAACTTAGTCTTTGCTTAATGAGCTAGATTTTTAAGACAACTTGAACTAAAAATTATAATTTGTGGATCTTTTATCTAGTTGCATAATTAGTGACCTTTTTGTGACACTGGTCATGTCAAAATTATTTTGTTAGCTCTTGAATATAGGATTAAACATATCTTGAGCTTTTTGTTCCTTTGTGAATATAAAATTGCTCTTGTGCAAAAGAAAATTTTAAAGTTCTCATGTAATTAAATTGTGACAAACTGTTCTTACGAAACATGAACTTAGAGATAGTTTGATGATCTAGACGATCTCATGGGGACTGCTTGTCAAAATTGACATGGACCTCAAGATTTGTCGCTTTGGTTGAAGCTTAGAAAGAGTTTGTGGATGGCTCCTAGTCCAGGATCTTCTTCACTAAGATAGACCTTTAATCAACATCAATATTCATTGCAAATGAAACTGTTGTTAAAAATTGGGTGATTGAGGTACCTTAAGAAAAATGATTCTATTTCGGAATTTTTGTCTCTAGAATGGTTTTTGTTAGTTTCTTGATCTCACATTGATATTCTGTCATGGTCATTATCACTTTAGGATCTCTTTTGATGAACTTGGTAATTTTGAAGCTTTGCTCAAATTGTTACAATTCACCACTTTATCTTGAGCCTTCTAGCTTAGATTTGATATATATGTCTTAACAAGATCTTGCTAGTGCCTTTAGGCTTAATAGGTATTGAGTAATAGTAGAAATGATAGCTTGTTCTTTCGGGTAATCTCCAAATTTTTGTATTAAAAATTAAAATATACAAAAAAATGATGCTACTCCATTGTACTACATGCAAGCTCTTTCTTCTGCCTTTTCCTCATTTCTGTGTTTGTCATCTCTATATGAGAGGAAGGTGTGATCCTTGATGACTCCATTGTCATAGGGGGAGATGATATTGCAAAAATCTTTGAAAAATGATGATCTTAGTGGGGGTTGCTTAATTTGTATTCTTATGATCTTATTGCCACTTCTGATCTTGAATTGCAATTCTTAGAACCTCACAATGATCAAAGGTCAAATTAAACAATTGTTCTTTCATATGGACATTAAGTGAGATTTTTTACTCTTCTTTGAAAATCGAAGCTTTCTTGCTTTCTTTTGCCTTATCTCACTTGCCTATGCTATTCTGAAGCCACATTGGTCATTTCCATTGCGTTCTCTTGCTTTTGGACCAAGTTGTGCCTCTGCACGAAAATGTTGAATTTTTTGTTTTCAAACCTCGAACTTTCATTTTTGGGTAATTGCCAATGTGATCATTAAGGGGGAGATTGTGGATATCATGAGGATGTGCTCACGATCTTATGATGATGATACAATTGGTAATAGTATTGAGGGTTTGTCAAATACTCATTTTCAGCAAAATTCAGTAATTTTGTTATGACCACAACAGAGGAGCGGTTTAACCGCAGCACGGTATGACCACAATAGAGGAACGATATTACCGCAGCGCGACCAGGTGGTCGAACCTGATGGTCGTAACCCTTTCGACCAGGTGGTCATAACCTGATGGTCGTAACTCTTTCGACTAGGTGGTTGTAACTCTTTCGACCAGACGGTTGTAACTTGATGGTTGTAACTCTTTCGACCAGGTGGTCGTAACCCTTTCGACTAGGTGGTCATAACCTGGTGGTCGTAACCTTTCGACCAGGTAAAATCGGTATGACCGCAATGAGAAGCAGTGCTACCACAGCGCGGTATGATCGTATTTTACTTGGTGGTATGTTTTTTTTTCAGAGAACATGTTTTTAGGAGTTTCTTCTTCCTTGATAATCGGTAAGACCGTAATTGTGGAATGGTACTACCGCAGTGTGGTAGGACCGGTGTTCACTGCGGTATTACCAGTTTTGCTCTGTTTGTTGGCCAGCTTGGTAGCGATTTTTGTTTGTTAGGTCAATTTTATGAGTTCCATTGCATATGTGTTGCATGATACATGTTTTGACTAACATGGGTCAGGTTGTGAAGAACTTATTCCCAAAATTGATTTCTTGGTCTATTGTTGTGCAGGAAGCTTAGAGGTAAACGACGGTTAACGGCGAGGATGATCGGGACTAGGATTGAAGAGCTGAGGTTCAGAACGATCGAGGATGTCGGGTGAAGTTAGTGGGCTCAAGCATGGCGCAAAGTGGACAAGGATAACCGAACAAGAAGTTCGATGTGACGGGTTGCATCAAGCGGTGCGGGGTTGGTGCAAGTGTCATGGTAGTTTCGGTGGAAACCGGATGGGAGAGACTTGTCGCCATGAAGAGAGACGTTGATCAACCTACACGTGGCGAAGCATGGGATTGCTTTATAAAGATTGGACTCGATCTTTGGAGAAGGATCGAGAATGGGTATTTGGTAACTTCACCTAAATATCAACTTGATTGCTTTTGGCTAAATCGTGGCGCAAGACGGCGCCAGGAGAAGTGGTTTAGGTTAAGAGTAGATGAAGACAGTGCTTTGAAATTCGTGTGTAAGTGAGTCCCATTTGTGTGTGGGCTTAACGGTGCTCATTTAGGTGTCTTCCTCTAGAAGCTAGCCTCCTCTATAAATAGGGGAGGGTGCTGGTTGTGCACTCTCCAACCATTGTATTCAAGTAACCCTAGTTTGTGTTTAGAGATAGGACAGGTTATGGTTCTAGAGAGTTGGATTGACTGAGTTCTCAAGTGTTGAGCTTTTGTCCTCCATGGTGGAGTGGTTGTAAACCAACTTCAATCTCCAATCAATCCGAGTAAGATTCTCCAAGTTGACTCTCTTCTTGTGCTTGTTCTCTCTTTGATGATTTTTGAGTTTTTGATGATCCTTTGGTTTTCCTTTGGTTTCTTGTTGAGATCATGCTTGTTGTGACATGTGGGAATGCATCTAAGATCATCTCTTACCCATGAGCAAGTTCTAGGATCAAAGTTTGATTTTGGTCGGTTTTAGAGCAACCTTCACTCAAACGGATAAAGTTTGGAACTTTGGCAATGATCCTCACGATCTTTGAGTGAAATAGGTTCCTGACATCCTAGAGAAGGTATGTTTCAAGTTTCATGAAGTTTGGAGTTGTGGATCAAAGTTGTGCCAGTTTTGGATTTGGATTTCGTGAGTCCTATTCATCGTGTTGTTTTTACTGTTCATCCGATAGTACCACTTTTGTTATCGGTACTATCGATTTTCAG
This sequence comes from Hsuehochloa calcarea, assembly GCA_036346395.1. Taxonomy (NCBI): domain Eukaryota; kingdom Viridiplantae; phylum Streptophyta; class Magnoliopsida; order Poales; family Poaceae; genus Hsuehochloa; species Hsuehochloa calcarea. The sequence continues at coordinate 57,386,150 of CM070598.1, forward strand.
TAATACCACTGCTATTCACCGGTACAACCGGTATTGTTCTTGGGTACTGTTCACCAGTGTGTTTTGCGTTTTTTGGTTGTTATGCTTTAGGGTTTTGATTTGAACCAATACAAGACATTCGATGTGCTTGTTTGTTGATCTTTATAGCTTTCATAGCTACTCAATCACTCCTCCCCCCTCTAGTCGCCGTTTCGATCCAACATAATCGCAACCCAAAATGACACCATTCCTTCTCGAACACTGTTTTGTCCAGAATGAGCAATCACCTTAGAAAAACATAACTTTTGTTTTTTAGCTCCAAAAGTCATGAGCTCAGACTTTCTGGAATCTACACAACTATATCCATAATTTCTCAGGTGATCGAAAATTCAGATTATTTCGTCTAAACACTTGTTTTTAACCCCGAAGACCAATTTGTCATCTTCGACAATCTTAACTTAGAAATTCCATATCTTTTAATTGATTCGTCCAAAAACAGTAATATAAGACATTCTAGAATCCATTGGAAATTATCTACAAAAATAAATTTAATCTAATTTTTCTACTCTGCAACAAACTTCGTTAACTTAACATTTTTCTCTGACTGTCCCCAACAAAAAGACAGAACTGGATCGCATAACTCAAAACTTCATAACTCATATTATAGTTGTCCGAAAATCACCCTTGAAGACCACGCTGGACCCCATTGAAATCCCCATGAGAACTCTCTTTTCCACTTCCTTCTCCCTTTTCCTCTCTCTTCTCTTCCTTTCTTTATCTACTGTTGCCATGCTGATGGACATGTACAAAAATGAAGCACACTTATCTGGTTGCAGCACTATTACATCTAGTTAGCACACGGGAGCACCAACGCCAAAACTTGCAGGGCAAAGGACATGCATGCATGCAAGGCAGCGCAACAGCAAGCAAGGCTGGAGGGCAGAGGGCAGGCGGCGACGGCAGCTGGAGACAGGAGGCAGGCGGTCAGGGGATGGCTCGGCTAGGTCAAGGGTTTGCTGGTGGGACTGCCTCCTTTGGTCTTTCTTATGGCAGGCTTCCCCTTGGGCCCAAAAGCTAAGACTTGAAAGAGAGGAGACTTCACCTGCACAGTGCCCGCGATTATGTCATCTAGGGATCCATGGGGTAAGCCAGCATTTGTTTGGAGCACCCTTGTCATAGCCTGTGGAGAACAAATGAGTGGGGTGGCAGAATATCTAGCTAGCTACCTTATCTGGGTTCAACATATTTTGTCAGGATTCAGGTACAATGATGCAAAACTGAATGGACCTAAGTTTGGAGTTGCATTTTTTTTTTCCATAAGGACAAGTTCACGGTGTCATGCAATGTTTCTCAGTAAATTTGATGATGTGAATGAGTTGTGCCACAAATTAACTTTGCTATTTATGTTGCGCTGTCTAATTGTTGTGAATAATATGTGTATAGCCATCTCCCAATTTTGTCGTAAGAGGTAACAATGTCTAATGTGTACTTTTTTATGAAGCCAATAGATTTCATTAATTGGAAACAAGAGTAGTGTTACAATCTAGGCGAAGGCTAGACATCAAGAAGCAATGGCTCATCGCGCTAATTGGAAACATGCAAACATTGCACAGCAGCTGGCGGGACTGTTAACGTCCCTTCTTACAAAATAAAAGGCAAATTTAGAGAAAACATGAATAAGCTCTCTTTAGGTCCAGTTCCCTAAGGCGCCGGTTTGGGGACAAACGGCTTTTTAAGGGAGGAGGAATGTTACAGCATCAACTATGACAAGAGCAGTTAACCTGAACAGGGAACGGCGGGAAGCAGAGAAGGAGAAGCTGGAATACAGGAAGAGATCAGTGCGACCAAGGCGTCCATCCGTTCGATTTGGTGGATCACTTTGTGTGTCATTTGGATAGCTACCAGTTGTAATTAGGTGTAGTGTGTGTGGGGGTCCTGTTGTGAGAGAGAGAGAGAGATGTGATGGGTGTTGAAGAAGAAAACTCTAGATCTATAACTCTTATAGCTAAGCTATATGTGATTTGGGAGGAGGCTCCGCCACACCGCCGACGAGAAGCTTGAAGATGAAGCAGATGTGAGAATGCAGGTGGGGCAGCGTCCGCGTGCACCAAACCCCAACCCTAAGTAGATTTGGGAGGAGGCGCTGCTATGTCCTATGGGTAGGGATGTCAATCTTGCTCGATAACCCGATTATCCATGAGCAAAAACCCTAATGGAGGTAGGTATGTTCCTCATTTTGTGCCCACGGGAATATTAGTGGGAAGAAAACTCCACTCGATGGGTAATCGGGCGTGGGCATGGGAGAGTGTCACCATGCCCGCTTCCCGATAACCTGCCAAAGGAACTAACATGTAGGCCCATATAAAAATTGTAGATTCTCAGCCTTACCCTCCACTCCAGACTCAACCCTAGTCTCTCCACTCGGCATCACACTCGCACCCCACACACCAAACTCCACCTGAGCAAACCTCAGCTCCCTCCTCCTAGATCAGCTCCACATCCCCACCCGTGCTCCATCCTCCTCCCATGTCTCTCGCTAGTGGTCGGACAGCGACACGCCACAGACTCCATTCGCCTCGTTGTTTGCCTTCTTCCCCAGTCCCTCTCCCCTCACCCGAAGAGCTCCCGTCCTAGTCCTGCAACGGCGCCATCTGCTCACCCCCAAGACACGCCGCCCTGGATCGCCATCTGGTCCCATCTGGCGACGGTGCCATCTGCTCACCCCCAAATCCAATCCCCAATCCATCTCATCTCACAGGAAGGCTACAGACCACCGGCCAAATTGATTCCCCAAATCCATGCCTCTCCCTTCTCTAGCCATGGAGGTGTTCTTCTACCTGGTGTTCGGCGCGCTCGTTGCCGTCGTGGTGGGGCTCAAGCTCGACAAGAGTGTCAAGTACCGCGTCACCACATCCTGGTCTTCAACTCCTTCAAGAACAACTATACCCTTGTCTACTCCCTCATGATGTGTACATACACGAACTTCAATCGAAAAAAACAATATCTCCCTTTTATTCCCCTTTCCTTTCCTGCTGCCCCCAAATTGTCAATCTATCGCGCATTTCCTCGGTTCAGATCTGGAATGGAGACGCAGTGTTGTGGTTTTGACTTTTGATGGTGTTTTGTTTTGTGAATGGATTGTGATGGTGCAGCTGGGGATTGGCTGCAAGGGTTGTACGTGTTGGTGAGGAGCAGCAGCTCGACCAAGGAGAGCCTGGAGAGCCAGGAGAATATGATGAGGATGGTGACCAACAGCTTCTTCGGCGACGTCATCTTGCTCCCATCACCGTTGTCGCTGCCGTCGCTCACGGCTCATCTGCATCTGCTTGTTCCTTCTTGATCTGGTATTCCTCTCCACCTCCTCTTGTGTTCTACTGGTTTCTTGATACGATCCTTCCCTATTTCTGACTGGCCCCCATACTTCCGCGTCGCCATGCTGCCGCTCGTCCGTTCGCGCCCTCCTCTCCTCCTCTATAGTGTGGCGGGCACATGGCCATGCCTGTGGGCGACGGGCATAGGCAAGGTTCTCTACTGTCGCCCTTCGCGGGCATGCCAGTGGGGGAGTTTTGGCAGGCAGGCATGGGTATGGGCGAGCACTACCCATAACCGTCACGCTGATTGCCATCCCTACTACGAGGGAGGCACTTCTATGGGAACGGATGGTTGGGGAAGAAGTTGTTTCTGGAAATGATGAGATAGCATAGGGGTAAAGTGCAAGAATGCACAAGTGGGATGGGGGATCTCCCACCTATTATCTCGCTCGCCCAAATCAAATCCGAGGGCTATGAATGGGTTTGTTCATATGTTCACCAATTAGGTCTTGTGCACCAGATATGTTGCCAATTTTGTTGGGCTTTTATTTAGTCTTTTGATTTTATGCCTTTTCTCTACCTATTTGTAATACTTTTCTATAGGCATTTTGTTGGTGATATGCCCTAGAGTCAATCATAGAGATGATTGTATCACATCTATATTTATGTGTTATACAATAAATATTATTTTGTTCCTTGAATGAATCATCAGTGGTAAAGATTAACAAGTATGGGACTTGTTGGTGAAGCTCTTTAACTTATATGATATCATTCTAAATGTATCCCTGGTATGGTGTCACTGGTCAAAACATTAGTGACTCTATCGACCAGCACATGTATTGATTGATGGTCATGTTTCACCGATAATGGATATAGGGATATCGAATCAATAATGTGAACACATGTTGGAGAACATGGTGTTGGATTGACCCACCTTGAGACACTGCTGAGATTGTTATGATTTCATGTGTCATCAGTTGGCCTCAAGTAATGATGATGTATAATCCTTAGACCTAAGATCAGTATGGTTTCCTACATGTGTAATAATACACTTTAGGGTTGTCAAATGCTACTCCATAACTGAGTAGTTATAAAGATAGCTTTCAGATATGCTATAAAACAGGCAGAGGAATGTGACTGGTCGGATATGGGATTTGCTCCTCCTAACATAACATGAGAGATATCTCTGGACCCCTTGATGTGGTTGGATAAAGAAAGTGCATGGCCATGCCACTAGTGGTTGAAGAGTTGGACCACGTGAAGTTATCCGTCACTTGATCGAGAAAGTATTGAACAGTTCGTGGATGATATAATATCTCACATGGAGTTCAAACAAGATATCGTGAGGCAAAGGGAGAATACACAAGCAAGTCTTTCAGTTAGAACGGATTTAGACTAGTCGTATGGAGATACGAGTTGGTCGTAGTCTACTCGAACATGATCACTAACTGGTCATAACCTGGTTGTAAGGAGTTACTAACTGGTCATGACTAAATATGAACTGGTCATATAGATATATGAGCTAGTCGTAAGTGATAAGGACTTACTCGTCGTAAGTGATAAGGACTTACTCGTAGATCATATTGAAGTAAGATTCGTCTGATATAATTTATGTGTATTCAAAATTGTCATGTCCTGCTAGGAGCAGCTAACGACTCGTGATCGGAAAAGGGTTTCCGAGTCACAACCGATTACTCATGAACTTACAAGGTCACACACTTAACGGGTTGGAACAAATGTGTTCGGATAGGATCCGTCGTGAACACTATATAAGAAGATGCATGAGGCTATTGGGATACATGAGATACACGTGACGTGAGTTGCTCCACCGAAACCCTAGCCGCCATCTTCTTGATAGCCCTACCGTGCGAGTTGGTGCTAGCACACCAGCGTACGGTGTTCCATCCTTGAATGTGTGGAAACCGTAGAGGCGCTACTACGGTTGTTGTTGCGCTAAATGACCATTCGCGATCTTCACAAGGAATGCAATTGGTTGCTGGAGAAGACGATCGGTGACAAGGACACTGGACGAACGACTGCGACCATTGCATCGACGTGCTCTACGTTGGATCCGGCTACTCCAACTTTTCTTCTGCTGCACTGCGCGTCTGGTGGTAACGATCTATGATCTCTTGCTCGCATATCATCCTGGCTTACGTGGTAGAATTTTGAATTATCAGCTAGCGTAGCCTACCCGTATCCCTTCACATTTTCTATTCTTTTGGCCTTTTTTCATTGTCAACAAAAACAGAAAGGCAATGAAGCCCAAAACCCACATGGCCCAAGAAATAACAATAAGAAAACTTGGGAGTACAAGTAAATGAAATTCAAAAATCATAATAGAACAATAACACAATCATAAAAGGGACCGAAGAAGCATTAAAAAGTATGATTAATTAATTTCAATTTTGTCCTACCTATGCAGTAATGCATGAACCTTGAATTCATGTCCTCAATTGAACAAAAGGAGCAAGGCTCCATCATAAAAAGCATGCAAGTAAGAAGTTTGAGTTCTCAAGTAGATAAAACCAGATAATTGAGTAGAATCTAAAGGCATGCACATTCAGCTATCCTACACCCTGCAAGAAATGAAGCATATGTGTAGAAAATATTGTTGTGATCAATGAAGCACAAGAGGACTAGAAGGATTATGAACTTTAGAATCAAAGAAAATGCTTGTTGAAGTCAATGTATTAATACTTGATTTAACTTGTTGAACTTAGGGATGTAGTTTTTAGAAAAATAATGCACAATTCATGCAAAAGGAAGTAATTTTTCAAGAAACATATATTACAATATGTTGACTTTTTATGAACCCATATATTACAATTAAACCATGAAACAAATTACACAGTTACAAAAGAAAAAAAACTATTCTAAACTACAGAAAATTAAACTATTTTAGTGGCGAACCCAACAATAAAAATGGTAACATAGACAATAACAAAAAAAAAATCTAGTTCACAAACACTAAAACTATCCTAGTTGTTAACCCTACGATGACAATGACAACTTAGGATAAATACGATAATAAAATATGTTTTTTTTACTTAATTTGTAACAAGCAGACAAATATTCTTCATAATGCTCTCAACAAAGATATTGTATTCATAATGTAGCACATTGCCCTTCTAATAACATATATTGCAAACTTCACGGAAAACCAGGTAAATATTGAAATAAAACTAATATTTCTTGGACTATACAATAATTTGCAATACAAACCAGTCACAACACTATCTTCCTGTGAACCCATATATTAATGTGGTGAACTCTAAAAGAAAATAAAACTCTAATAGAAATAACAACATAAATGAAACCTAAAACTATATCTATCTATGATACAGATAGTACAACTTCACCCTGTGGTGAACCCCAAAATGAAAATGAAACCATATTACAAAGTAACAAAATAAACTAAACTAAACTATACCAAATTACTATGAGGTACAAAGCTCAAGAATTTACAGTTACAAAATGCGGTATTTAGACACATTAGTCAATACTAAAAATCATTGTGTAACACCCTGGCTATGTGAAAGCCAAGATATTACCTAAAACCTCTACCACTAGTCATCAATTTGAACAAATTCTAACATACCAACCATTAAGAGCAAATTAAGGTTTATTCCTAATGGCATCTAGTAAAGCAATCAACCTAATTTCAGCAATAAACAAATAATATCTGAATTCGAACATGATACCTCATTCGAAAGAAAACTATTAAACTATAATCGGAGAGCATGAATCTATAACTCGCAAATCTTAAGCATAACGATATCCAATAACGACCATCAAAAGAGTTACTTAATAATACAATCCAAACTCATAAATGCTGAATAAGAACAAATGATTATTTCAATGGTGCCTGCAACTGTGTGTCTACTCCCTCCCATAAATGCCGTCATCATGGTTCACCTAAAAACAAGAAACACAGCAAGGGTGAGTCCATGACTCAACAAATACAAAAGAATACTTTGAACATAACAGGTACAATTCATCAAGCGTATAGTGGACCAACATATGAAATAGACATAACACATGAATGAATGAATGTGCATGCCTTCACTTCTGCTCATACCGGTATAGCTAGTGAACACCCGTCGGTGTTCACTTATGCCCGCATTCTACAAAACGCGGGGATCCAAGGCCCGTTTGAGAATATTTTAAAACGGGGATCCAAATTGCCCACATTGGAATGGTGGGTCTTACGTGCCCATATTGGAATGATGGGACTTCACTATCCACTCAAGTGGGTGTAGCAAGAACAATACTTGCATGCATGAATGAATCAGATGAATAAAGAAATAACATTAACAGAACCATAGTAATCCAATACTACTATGAACAAGTACATAACATCATCATTCATCATATAATCATCAAGCAGGGGAAAACACATATCAATTACAAACATACAGTTGTACTTGCCTTTTTTCCGCTATGACGTGCGGGGAGGCAAGGACGAAGCCCCTAACTCTGGAACTCCTCCTTCTACACAAGAATATTGCTAACAATAAAAACGTTGAGGAAAAAGGACTCCATTCACACCCCTTAACCCGACTCCCCGAAACCTAGGGTTCGAATAAGGGTTCTACTCAATTTTCCCGACAGTCTAGCAGAAGGTCACACGGCACAGTAGTACTAAAATCATCATATCTTTTACTACGAAACTCAGAACGGGGTGATCTTGGACTCTCTGAAAACACAACAAAACTGTCTACGATAACCTATTTGGAAAGGTCCTTTGATTCGGCTTTCTAATAAATCTAATGATCAGGTGAATTTTCTATTCCTTCAATCTGTCAGTCAGAAATGCAGCGGTAGTATAAAATCTGTAAGTTTTTATTGACACAACTAAAAATCATGATCTTTACCAATCTGGAGAGCTTACTAGATTACCTACAATATTCATGTTGGTCAACTTTCTGATTCGGTCTCTAATTAAGTCATATTGGCCAGACAAGGTAACTGCTAATTCTCGTCAACCCTTCTGGACAGTCGCAAATAAACTATCATAACTCCTAAACCGTAACTCCAAATCGAATGATCTTTGCGCCTATAGAAAGACAAGGACGAGCACTACAACTTTCTAAGAGATGACCAAACAAGAAAACACACGTAACCTACCCAAAACCGATGAGCAACGTCGCTATACAAAACTGATATACTACTGATAGCATCAAAACGAATCGATTAATCTACCGAGCGACCGGGGATCGAGTTTACCCTTGATGAACCAATGGAGATCGGAGTCTCGCTGCGTGATTGCACCCTTCCTCTCCTCTTCCTTCCTCCCCTTTCTTCCTTCTTCCTTTCTTCCTCTTCCTTTCTTTTTCTTCCTTCCTCTCCTTCCTTTCTCCTCTTCTCCTCATCTTGGTTGAGCAACATGGGGAGCTGCTACAGTGACATGAACAGTGGCAGTGCACTGTAGCTACAGTGCTACTAGAGTTTTCCCCCTCCTTTTATACGTGGCCGGCCCCTCATGGGCCTCTTGGGCCAAGGCCTAGGGCCCAGATTGCCAAAAAACTGCAGAAACCCCATTTTTTATGTCTAATTTCTCTTTTGAGTGCTTTCTTTCTTATAATAATCAGAGTATTACACATTGTTAATCACTGTAACTAATATTTAGTTATTTTCATGACAACACACTAACCTTCCGTGGTCATCATCAATGGTGAAATAGTAGATGGTGCCAAGAAATAGTTTTCAAGTAAGCACTAATCCATCAAACTATTATATGAATTTAGTACATGATAATGAACGTTAAAACCCTAATTCATATATCGAATATTGCTAAAAAAAGACAAGAAAATTGATGGATATACCATCATTTCTAAGAGGAGGGCCGAGGACACTACCATACACAAAAAAGGGTGTCGTCAACTTGAAAACCTCTATTACAAGGAAGAGCTCAACCAACAATATGATGAAGCTCAGAGACTAGAGTATTTATACATGAAACAAGCACAACATACTAAAATTCTTCTACGCGAAAGTAATGTAACATAAGAACCCACAAAAAGGTAAAATGGCCTCTAAAAACTACAAAAACCAGTGCACCTCAGTGCACTAACCATCTCTCAACTGTAAAAATAACATTGTGTTGCATGTTGCTGCAAATCACCACTGATATATGCTTCTAGCTACTAGAATGAATGCTAGCCTATGGGCATTTTTTATTCTCTGGACCATTTTTCATTGTGAATAACATAAAAACAATGAAGCCCAAAACCTAACAACAAGAAAACTTGGGAGTACAAGAATATATGAATTCACATATCGTCAAAGAATAACAATACCGCCATGATCAGTGAAGCACAAGAGGACTAGAAGGATTAAAAATAGTAGAATAGTAGAAAATACAGTTATGAAATCATACAGACATATAACATGTTTGGGCATAGAGAAAATCAAATTTCAGTGCTAACCCCTTGCCTGTGGACAATTCCACAAATTAGCACATGAAGTCAACATATTAGTACTTGATAGAACTTGATGAACTCAACCTGGTGACTCAGGGATTTTGTTTTTAGGTAAAATAATGCTTAGTGCATGCACACACATGCAATTTTTCAAGAAACGTATATTATACTATGTTGACTTTCTTGTGAACCCATATATTACAATTGAACCAATAATACAAAGTACATGTTGATAAAAGAAATTATTTCATTCTAAACTACAAAAATGGAACTATTATAGTGGTGAACCCTACAATGAAAATGATAACATAGACTAACAAGAAAATTAAATCTAGTTTACTGGCACTAAAACTATCCTAGTGGTTAACCCTACAACAACAATGACAATAATTAACAATATAATCTAACTAGACAAAACAATGACATAATAAAAGTAGACAAAGCAATATGATTTGTGAACCCCTTAAAGACATTAACACTACCTCTCCAGTCTACCTAAATTAGTACAAAATTATGACTCTAAGCAAACAAAACTTTAGGATCTCCAAACCACCACAAAGTAGACAACACATCAGGTGTCCAATATACTAAAAATCACGACACACTACCATTCCGAAGCTCACAAAGCTTTTGGATTTGTGAACCCCAACAAAGGCAAAGAAGAAAAAAAAACTCTATGACCTACCTCAAATGCAAGAGAGGTGTATCATTCTGAAAATATTAATAACCAGTTATAATATCGCAATAGTTATATAACTAGCACATGTTATTCACTTGTAAGCAAACTAGGATAAATGAGGTAAAATATAAATAACTTTAATATCTCATGGAACTACGAGGCATGAGACTCAGGAATTTACAGTTACAAAATGTAGAAGTTACGCACAGTCAATAGTAAAAATCATTGTTAATCATTGTAACTAATATTCTACGGTCATCATCAATGGTGCAATAGTACATGGTGCCAGGAAATAGTTTTCAGGTGAGCACTAATCCATGAAACTATTATCTGACTTTAGTATATGGAAAGCGAGGATAAAATCCTAATCCATGCATCTAGTAATTGCTACAAATGGATAAGAAAAATTGATGGATATACCATCATTTCCATGGAAATACCACATTATCTGAATTTAGAACACTAGTGTACTTCTACATGAAACAAGCACAGCATACTTAAATTCTTCTACAGGAAACAAGGTAATATAAGAAACCACAAAAAATATGATATGGCCTTAAAAAATACAAACAAGTGCATCCCAGTGCACTAACCTTTTCTCAATTGTAAAAAATAATATTGTGCTGCAAGTTGCTGCAAATGACGACTGGTCTTTGCTTCTTGTTGTCGTAAATCACCCACTTATGTTGCTTGTTGACAGGAATCACCATTGTGCCTTTGTCCAGCGGTCACTCTGGCCTCTTGCTACCATTATTCATCACTTTCCTCCCATTAACACGATATAGGTAGGAAATTTCACTTTCCACCTCTCAGTGCTCTCATACAACATGCATAGTAAAATAAAAAAAGAAACTGAAGTGAGGTTATCTCAAAGACTCGCACTACATGGCCTGAATATCAAACAACACTAAAATATCAAATTAGTTTCCAAAGCAAAACAATAAAGGCATCACATCCCAACCTTGGCAAAATAGTGATATTATCTGTCAAGTAAAAAAAACAATGAAAGAAACAAATTATCATTTTCACCTAAATAGCTAATAACTAGCGCAAGCACACACATGGAGTGCTAGCATCTCTATTTAACTAACACAAAATGGAGAATTATATTTGAGCTAGGGAAAAAATTACACCGTAAATGAGGAATTTATATACACATTTTTACAGTTAAAACAATTCAAATGTACTGTAAACTACAATTTGTACTTACAAGTGCTCAAACTATGATGCTCAAATTCCACTAGAGCTTCGAATAAACTGAATTTGCACGTGTAGCCGAAGCCTTGTCAAATTATTACAATACATAGAAACTAGTAAGAGTCAAATAATATTAATGATTACAATTTGACAACTACCACATAAATGACTATGGTGGAACATGAATGTAAACATTCTCCACCGAACCATTCTACCATAGCAACATTGCCAAAAAAAAAACAAAAAGAAAGGTAAGAAAAACAAGATAGGAATCATGCTGCCACAAGGGTGTGTCATTACCTTTTATGTCGAGATTGTTGTGTTGGGCAACAGTCCTCTCACTAGCAAGTGTGGAAGTTGAAGCCATTGTCGTCATCACACAGAGTGAGGGGGAGCCATTGGATGGATGCACAATGAGCGTAGTTGGTGGTTGGTCATCAGCGTGGACCAGCAACATGTCACGCTAGAACAAGCTGAACCAAATCTATAATATACGGCCAAAAAGAACAAACTTGGTGATCAAAACACAAAATCAAACCTACCGCGCACAAATTTGGTCAAATCGGGAGTGACAAAAGCAGAATTTGTGAAGACAAATCAACAAATAGAACATGAATTTGACCAAATCGGAACCAACAAAAGCTGAATTTGTTAGACAAATCAACAAATCCCATACGATCTTGACCAAATGGAACAAACAAAACAGCTAAATTCTTGAGACAAATCTAAATGGGTTGCGATTTTGGGAACGATACCTATCACATAAGCTAGTCCTTCCATACATAGCCCTGAGCAACTCACCGGTTGGGATTTCATCGGCACTCACAAGCAATAGTAGCTCTCACCTTGTAACACCCTGGCCCATCCATTGGGCCCAAAATGCTATCACTACACCATAACCAATACAAAGTTTGAGCAGCGAATTTAACAAATAAATATAATACAACAAAAATGATTATCTAGGGAAAATAGTTTGCAGTAGTGACTGCATGTGACGTGGATGTGCTATTCTCCTTCCCGATACATGCCATCTTCATCGTTCACCTAAACACCAAAATAAACAAGGGTGGGTCCGAAGACTCAACAAGCACATAATAGAAACGATAAACATTGCCACACAAACATAACCATATCATTACTTCCATCATAATCTTCCCATTAATGCAGTGCACCAATATTCTACATGCTCATTTGCTCATATGCATCTCATCGGCTGATACCGGTATCACGTAGTGCTCACCCGTCGATGACACTCTCCCCCCATCTTCGTTAGGATGGGGTCCTTACATTGTAGGACTTTATTTAGTCCCTACAGATGTAAGACTTCATCTAGAGCACTCTGGATTAGTCATGTATTTTTCTCACCGACCTCACTGGAATAGTTACATGACTTTCTCATCGACCTAGCTCATGCATTCTTACCATGATGCAGAATGCATATGTTCATTGTTATTAACATGGTTCATCATCATCATCATTAACATGGTAGCCTCATTGCTCACCCTGTTCCATCATTATAGCCATCATCATATAAACATCATCATATCATGAAAACATCACATATTTCATAGCACTTACAGGCTATCGCTCTACCATACACTTGCCTGTTAACCAAGTGGAGCGGAATAACGTGCGGATGGCGCTGTTCCAGAACCTCCACCTGAACAGGCATTCAACCAAACTTAACACATTGTAGTAATACATGTATATATATGGATGTCATTAATCCTACGTGCAACCCGACACGAATAAACTCCTCTCACGGGCATTATCCTGCTGACCCGGTGCCCAAATTATAATGATTTAGGGATCGCATCGTCTAACTTTGCAAATAAAATTTTATCCACGCCCCCTAATTTCTTTCCCCTCTTATTCTTTTCTCTTCTTTTCTTTTTTTTTCTTTATTTCCTCCTTTTTCCTATCTCCTGGTGAAGCCATCTCCCCCAGTCTTATCCCTTCACCTCCTCCTTTCTCCTGGTGGTTCTCCTCAGCCGAAGGCCGGCGCATGGTGCCACCTCCTTGGTTCTCGGCTCGGCACGGTGGCTCGGCGCTGCCTCCTGCGCTCGCCGTCCCCGCTCGGCCTACTTCCCCCTGCTGTGGCGCGGCCCGCACTTCCTGCTCGGTCGCGCCCTCGGCCCCCTACGCTCGTGCAACTCCTCTCCACCTCGCTCTCGGCTGCCGCGGCGCCTCCCTGCGTGACGCCCGCCCAGCACCGGCGCGCCGCCTCGCTCCAATGCCACCTTGCCCCGCCACGCCCCGGTGTGCCGCTTCCGCTCCAGCGCCACCACACCTGACTGCGCCCCGGTGCGCCACCCCCTACGAGCTCCACCCCAGGGACGTCTTCTCTTACCTCTCCCTCCCCTTGTTCTTTACGTATGCTAGTGATATGTGACTGATGGATAAGATGGAGGGACGGAGCAGCCTACTTGGTTTGCCAGTTTAGAGGTGGGAAGTGGTGACAATGTTGCCTGTGGTGGCTATAGCTTTGCTTCTTAGTGGTGCTTCCCTGGTGGGTGCTTCTTCCCTTGAGATGGTGGGTGCTTAGCTTTGGGCTTGAGCTCTTACTCTCGGTTTTGTCTGGGAGAAGGAGACAATGTTTATGTTGTGGGAGCTTCACTGGCTATGAATGGCTCGGTCTTATCCCCTTTCTCCTTCACTATGGTGGGCAGGTCTTGTTCCCTTTTCTTCTCTGTAGCTCCTGTTGGCTTGGTGAAAAATAAGGTTTTACCTCATAGCCAAAAGTTTGTGGGTAGAAATGGCATTATTTGATGGTATTTCTACTGCGAAAGGTAAGATGGTAAAAATCGTAGGTGGTTGATTTTATACTGTCGAATGATGATGTCTACATAAGTGAGAGGCGCCGACCGAACAACCTGGGAATCTCAATAGCGATAATTTATTTGGCATTGCTAAAGCCGAAAAGTTCTGACGGTAAAACTCTTTTTATCTCTATTATTATCCCTTGAATTATTCTCAATTTTCGCGACCTCTCTCCCTCTCTCGGGATGCATCTAGCTCTGCTCTGCTCGGAAATTGGAAATGATAAGCTTCGATGTCCTTCCTACAAACGGTCTACATGATGACCCTTAAGCAAAATCCAATGTACAGCCTCCTTTCACTTCCGGCCACCCCCACGTGGTACGTGGTCCTCTCAAGCTCCTCCACCGGTTCCTCTACGTGGACTGCGCTGCCTCCAACCAGGTCCTTGGCGTCGACGTCCATGGCGGCGACAAATCTGGAGAGAGCAGCTTCGGAAGCAACAGCCTCGGCGGCCTACGGCGGCGGCGACGACTTCGGCCGGTCGAGGTCAACGGCGGAGCCTCGAAGCTTGTGCGCTGACAGATGAGCTTGTTAAAAAAACTATTGCACTGAACTCCGACCCTAAACTTTCTTCGACTCCAGGGCTGCTTAGCTTAGCCCCTCCCTCTACAATGTAAGTGTAAGAGGCCAAAAACTTGAAAGCATCACATTGCACATGCCGTGCCCTAAGAGATGTACTACTGTAGATGCCTTAAAGGGGGGGGTAACTGCCCTCTTTATTGCCAATAAACACAATGGAATATTATTAACCTTTAATACAATGTTTATTTATGTCCAGATTACACATCGCCCAAACGGCAACCACGAGTGCAAAACTCGCTATTAACATTACACTGAAACAATGATGATGCCACCCAAGATTCGTTGCCAACCACCCCCAAAAAAGCCCTCTTCCTTCGTGTGATCTGTACCTAACGAAGGAAAAAATGATGCTGTGCTTCCCTTGCTTGAACAAGGAACTGGAGGTTTGTGATTCTTCCGTGATAAATAATGATTATTCTGGGAACAACCGCCACCCCAAGATATTACAAGGACAACAATAGATACAAGAATTCTTACTAGCTCAGTCTTCCTCCTCGCGGATCAGCGCAAAAGAAAATGGCGCGAAGTTGTACCCATCACCCTGGTAGAATTTGTTCTGGAACTCCACCCAATGGAGCCTCAAGGCGTGAAGGAATGCGCTTAGGGTCTCCATAACAAGCAACACACCGACAGTGGCGAAGATGAAGATGATGATGCCAACAATGAGGATGAATATGTCGTTGTACCTTGAAGAATGCGCAAAACATGAATGTTTCAGTCAGAGAGAGAGATGCTTGCTTTTCTAGTTAATATCTAGCATGGTGAAGATTTGACTTGATCAAACTAGATGAAAAGTGGAAACGTGAGGAGTGAAGCTGTGTTTAGAGTTTGGCTTATTCAAAACTCATATGGTGCTTAATGTGTAACCAGGGATCGAAATCATGTTCCCGGGAAAATTCCCGGCGGACGGCCGGTAACGGTTACCGACCGGTTACCGGAATATTCAAAAAAATGGACAAATTTACATTTCAAATTTTGGTCTGAGGTTTTCCCAGGGGCCGGTTACCGGAAAAACTGGTGGAAAAACCAGAAATACCGAAAAATATAGAAAATGGTAATTAGCCAATTGAAATTTGGAATAATGCAAATATTAATGAGAAAGTGTTTCAAGTTGTACATAAAAAGTCCTCCTTGGTAAGCTTCACTCTAGAGCAGTCCTCTCGTCCAAGCGTTCTGAAGCATGTAAAATAATAAAAAAAAACATAAGTTAATGGTAATGAATGATAACTTGACTAACATACTAAAAACAATAATGAGTAGTAATTCATACCAGTACATTGTCGAGAAACACGAAGGTTGTGCAATGTAGTCATTGTTATCATAGAATACAAGTCCTTTATATTGAGATAGATGAGCTTTGTATTGATCTCAAGTGTGTGTTTCGTGGGCATATTGTACCCAATAATTGTAAAGTTGTTGGTAATATTCGGGTTCGACCTACTAGTAAACCATTCTGGCATTGGTATTGAAGGGCATGAGACCGTAATGGGAACTAGGATCAGAAGAGATGTCTGACAAATGAGAATCATCACTAGAAGGCAATAGATTGGCATCTCGACGTCCATAAGTCCGAGTGGACCTTGAGCTAGCATGGGATTCATAGGAAGAAGGGTCATGTGGCTGAGATTGATCTTTTTGGCGACTCTTAGCCCTCGTGTAGGTCTTATGAATTTGTCTTGAAGCATGACAACCATGGTCTTCATTCTGAGTAGCATGCGTGAAGTTTTGCTCACAAGAGAATTCCAATGGTTGGTCTTGTCTTGCATCATGAGCTGTCCCACCATCAGCACCATCATCGGACGACGAAGAGCTACTATCAGCAGACTCTTGGTACTGGACTTCATCAGATGACGGACTTTCTGTTTCTTCGTCGCTTCCCACAATATCCTCCTCAATTGCATTTTTCTTCTTATCAGGCGTTTGTTTCCTTGTTTGTGTAAGTGAGGCAAAGTCCGCAGCCAATTTTTCAGTTGGTTGGCTACAATATTTCCTTTTTCCCAAGATGACTCTTGATAATATTTTTCTTTGTCCATTGCACCAACGGTTCATCATGTAGTGCCTTATCCAATTCCTTTTGAGGGATGGCATCAACTACAATTGTAGATGGCATGGGAGGCTCACCTTCCTCGTCTAGTAGGGGCTCTGATTGTATCATAGAGCTATCAAGCCACTCATGGATTGGATTCTCTCTGTCGTACATAGAGACATTTATTAGATCGCCAAAAGGATCTACATCCCTATCTTCATTTCTAGTCTCATGCTCTTATAATCATAGCCTTAGATTGTACTGGACATACACAAGTTTATGTAGTTTCTTGAACATACACAACCGCTGCTCCTGCTGCTACTGCTGTTGCTTGCTGCTCGAGGGAAGGAGGGAGCAAGGTTGCTGCTTGCTTTCTGCTAGAGGGAGGGACGGAGGGAGGGAGCAAGAGGGAAGCAGGAATGACACATTAGTATGTGCTGCTGTCCAGGACTTTAGGACAAGTTGGAGCATCTAAGGAGCATCCGAGGAGTATCCAAGGAGCATCCAAAGAGCATTCAATGCTCTTTTATATATTATAAGTGCTACATATACTGCAAACCAGTGTTTCAATAGATAATCTAGCATAACAATGCCTAAACCAACTGAGAAAGGAAATTATGAAATCAAAAATTCAAATTTGAATTCAAATATTTTCGACTGGTTTTTTTATCCCGGACCGGGCCGGGATAACCAGTTGCCGGCGGTTACCGGCCGGTATTTCGAGCTCTGTGTGTAACAGTACATTAGAGCCCAGAGACGAAGATATGAAGCGGTATTTGAGACTGCACCTAGAACAAACTCAATCGTGTGGATCAGCTGGTGAACAAAAACTTCACTGAACTCAAACTCCTCATGGTGGTTTGAGTCTTCATGATGTTCCCCCAACTCTGCTACCACTGATTCGTCTGCGCTCTGAAACATGGCATATTGGTGGCCTTGATGCCTCTGATAGAAATCAAACAGAAAATTAGCCAGCACAGAAGTAAATTCAAAATCGTTAAACACTGATAAAATTTGGAATACTATATAAAAGTACGAAACATACTCGCTCATATTCCATCTTCAAGAAAAATGGCTTTGGAACCAGCATCCAGGGGACAGACACCAGGGCAAGCAGAAGTAAAACAAGCTGTATAAGAAACAGCAGATGTTAGGAATAATCCACCAGTTTAATTCATAGAACACACCAATAATGAATATAGACCTGCACTGTTTTCTGGCCAGGAAATAACTGGTTCTCCCCAAGTTCATCTGTTGGACTGAGGATTGAGCAACATATATATCATAACATGGTACAGATCTGCTGTTGACCCCGTGCACCACTTAATAATGATGAGCAAGGAAAGGTAACCAAATAAGCTGTTCAAGAAGATCAGCTGGGGAATGAACTGGTACCTGTTACAAAAGCAAACAATAGCAATAAGCATAATCTAACGACTGTACCACAAGCTACGAAGGATGAATTGCTTCTTCACAGGGACTATAGATCCTCATCTCAAATAAGAATATCATAGGTAAGTGCATTTCTCAGGGGGCGAGGTAAACTACCACACATTAAGACTGTTTCTGAAGAATTTCGCATTAAAGTAACTCATCGCAATTCCAAGGTTCATTTGTGCAACTCCAAGAAGAATTGACATCTTCAGTGAGTTGAGAAATGGCAGCTCGCTACGGCTACCATGCCACACAGGGTCCACACCAAATGGGTACGTCCGCCTTACCTTAAGTAATCCTTCAGTAGCAGCATCTCTATCACCACACAAAAAGGGATGAGCAAGAAATGGTGCATAAAATTTATATTTTAAAAAATACAAAATTAGCAGAGTTACTTTTTTCCTTACCCACAAGAAGGATCAAAGCATGCATAGGCAGATTTACCAAAAAGCTCAAATGGAACAGAGAAAAATTCATTGTATATTAATCCTGTGTAGGTTGAAAAAAGTGCCATCATCATAATTACATAGCGCCCACCAAACATCATCTCCATTATGTCTCCAAGTTTCTGTAATCAAAATCAGACATTAGACCCAGCTTTTCCACTGAACTATTAACGAAACTTTGGGGACTTTCAGAACATAAATACTTGCTCTAAAGTTCTAAACTCTTTGGAATCACTACTATATGTTCCAAGAGAACAAGTTCTAAATAGGGTCGTAGAATTATAGTAATACAGATACAGGTAGGTGAAGCAAAATATAATGAAGACTACTGAGCAAACCTGCGAAGCTAGTTTCTTCTCTCGGATTATCAGATAGAGTGTTGCAACTAATAAGCAAACTCCATGACCCCAATCTCCAAACATGACAGTAAATAAGAAAGGGAAAGTGATAATAGTGAATACACCAGGATTTGCTTCTTGATACTTGGCTACCCTATATCAGATGTAACACAAAGTTAGCACTACCCAACTTAAAACATTTCATATTTTGACTCGAACACCAAACAACATGAGTCCCCCTTATTTATTTATCAAAACAAGCAGTCCAAATTTGTTCAAATTCAAAGGAAATAATTTATTAAATTTCCAGAAACAGAAACAAATTCTGGTTCCATTACAAGATGAAACACACAATTTTGAGTACAAGTGATTAACACTTCCTTGACCAATACACCTATAGTGATTCCCCACATGAAAAGATATATTCAAAGACGGAAAGTCTTTCACTTAGCATGCCAACAGAGACAACCAGCCTGAGGCGTCCCTTTATCTAATAGAAGAGTAAAGAAGAGGGAATGATCAGTAGCAATCCCGGCATGGGAATGAGGAAAAGAGCATCATTTCTGAACAAATTGAGAAAAGGGAACAATGCCTCACACGAACAGAGCTCTTACACATAACAGCCCTATAAACAACTAGGAATACACCCACAGGCAAATAAATTATCTTCAAATCCATAAAGGAAACAAAGAAACAAAAAAAATAGCATCTCAAATATAGAAGAGATAAAAAATATTGTACTCTAGAAACATACCCATATGCATCAACAATTTCCTGGAAGGCTGAAGTAAATTTATTTGTCCGGAAATATGTTGGAGGGGATTCTTTTGTGTTGAGAACTTGAAAAATTGAGCCAACTTGGGATTTGCTTTCAAGAGTAGCATGCTGAAGCGCATCTTGAATCTGCAAAATATATATTGTAAATCATGCAGACCACAAATGGAAATAAGAGAATCAGGGAGGTGGCCAGAAAACATCATCTGGCACCTGGGTGAGAGTGCATTTAATTACCTGACTAGTTGCAAAAATTGGACTCCAGCCCTCACCAACTAAGCATTTCTTCGTCACATTAACACTCAATGTGTTTAAAGTGTGGTAAATTGATTTTTCCTTCTTTGCCTGGAGCATTTGTATGCTGATTAGTAATGAAAATAAGTTAGAAGGAGACTACAACATACTCCACTAAAAGTAGTGTACTCCAAACTTTTAAGATACAGAATTTATCAAATGTGGGGAAAGCAATACAAACTCACCAGATGGTTCCAGTGCTCAAACTCAGATGCAATACTTTTAAGTATACTGTCACGATGAGCTAATAACGTGTCAATCGTTGCATTTAACTCTGATATCTTTCCAGATACCTACATGATTGCAAACATTTCAGTACAGAATGAAATTAGTAGCACATAATAATTGCACAACAAGGCTCTCCTAATAGCATCCACTTTATGGTTCAAAAATGATGCAATGACAGAAAATCATTTTCAGTAGTCACCAAAACAGCAACAATAAAGATTAAAAGGGACATAATACTCTGGTATCTTTCCAGATACCTACATGATTGCAAGCATTTCAGTAGAGACTGAAATTAGTAGCACATAATAATTGCAAGACAAGGCTCTCCTAATAGCATCCACCCTATGATTCAAAAATGATGCAGTAACAGCAAAATCATTTTCAGTAGTCACCAAAACAGCAACAATAAAGATTAAAAGGGACAGAATAAAAGTTCTGATATTAGAACCATTTAATTAGAGATTGTTTAATCGGGAATGAAAACAACAACAGTATCATAGCATCAGAATAGGGATGCTAAGCATGGCTGTATCACATCACATGCAAAGCACATTCGTGTCCAAAAAGAACATCTACTGCGAAGAACTTTTCTCAAATCCCGACTTCTTCACTAGAAGTATAGAAGTGCTACCTTATGCCCACGTAGAAACATCCAAATACTAATCAACAAGAAAGAATTTCATCGAAGAATAACAGCAAACATCATATTTCCAAGTGCTGACCTCCTAAACAGTACACAGTTGTTTAGCAACGTCTTCTGGAAATGGGTAGCGGTTTGCATTAAAAGCATCACATATCTTCAGAATTTTGGCTTTTGCTCTCTCCCCAGAGTAGAATATAACGAATGCATTTTTGGCAACCTGCATTATCATATAACAGGTGGTAGATAAGTGTGTGCTTGGAAAAAATAATAAGCATAACTTCAGATCTAAACAGACATTGGAAAGGAATCAAAGAATCTAGAATTTTTCAGGAATCTATAAGTAGATAAAATCTAAGTAACAACCATCACTAGACACTACATCAATAATATGCCGCAAAATTGTAATTAGCACAATCAGAACTGTCCAGCATATGCAGCTGAGATTTATTTTACCATTTTGTACAGAAGAATGAATAGGTATATTTTGATCATTCAAAGAACATAATTTTCTTCGCCAGCGCACAAATTTAAGGGAAACATTACCACGATACCAAGTTGCAAAATTTGAAAGGGTGTGCATTGTGACTTTGCAAGGAACAAACAGACTATAGTTACTGTAAAAAATAATAACAGCAACCTTTTCTCCAGAGAGTGGATCGGTGACAGGTTCATCAACAGACTCTTGTCTGAGGAAAATGTTGCCCCTCGTGGCACGGAATAAGATACGTTCAAAAGCCATTGCCTTTTCCTTTGGCACAAGACCACTCAATGAGCCAAGCTTCACTTGTTTGGATGCATCTGTTAACATATTTTATAAATACAACCAACACCCTATCAGAGAAACAAGAAAAGACAACAGGGGTGACGGTGGACGCTGTTTCCTGAAACAATATTTTTACCTGCTCCATCAGAGGGCTCTCCAGTGAAATTTCACCAGATTGATTTGCCTCCATTTCCCTCTGCTGTGCTGCAGCGCTTCTTTGAGCCGAATAGAAAAATTCACCAGCCTGAAAACGAAAATGATAAAAATGGAATAAGTAAACAGAAGCTTGGTGATAGATAGGGTGCATGAAGCTTAGTCACTATACAGGAGCAGCATGAGCATGAGGTGAGAATGGGAAAGTTGGCTTTATTTTATGCTAACAAACAATAGCAAGCCTCTCAAGTGATGCATGTTAAACAACATTGTTTCTCAGCATGGCAAATAGATACTACTGCCAGTCCAAATCACTTGTCTTTAGAGCTTAGGGCACAAGCCAAGAGTGATAACCATAAAAATATGACATGTTTAACCTCATTAACTAAATTGTGAAGTAATTTCGAGTTGAGGTAATAATAGATAAAGCAAATACTAGTGAAAAAATGTAAAATCACTTGTACATGAAGGTACATGTACTAATCTTAGACCTCCGAAGTGCTCCGAGATTTGTGCAAGGACATTACAATGAATATGAGATGGGATGGTAGTTTGAATTTTGAAAGTTTGCATCAATCTCGAGGCACATTTGATGATGGTGATAGTACGTGCACTTACATGTACAAGTGGGAAACCATTTTCACACTCGTGCAATTGATAATTTGATACAACATATGTTCTGGCAACAGGGTGAGGAACCAGGAGCAAGAAGAAGTTAAAAGATTTCCAATAGACCAGCCATTCCTTAAGCTCAATTGCTTGTTGCAATATGCATGATAGGTATATCCAAATGCAATTAAGAATAAATAATTTAAATCTAAGTAGAGTTATACCTTTTGAAGAACAGTACTGTACTCCAACAACTCATTGTAGGCCCGTTGTAGCTTCTCATTGTTTGCATTAACTTCAGTTAGTTCAGTTTCCAGTTCTCCAAGCTTTATCTGTTACTTGACAGCGTTAAAAACAACTCTGAGATGTATAATTTGAACATATAAGGGGATATCCCATTGACTGACATACTTCCAAGTCATTAAATTCCAGAGGAGTTTCGGTTAACTGCACAGGAGAAGTTGATATGCCTGCTTTCGACATTTGTTCCTTAAAAAACCTCAACTTGCGAGCCATTTCACCACACCTTTTGATCTGCACAATGAGTAAATCCAGAGCAGAAAGAAAACAGTAAAAAATTATGTAGTAAAACAGACAGGGTAATAGTCTTGTGAGTATATTTTAAACTGATACATATGCAAGTCGGGCAGACTATGATTTTGGCAAATGTCACATTTATATCATTTTCTAAAGATAACACTCTAATTCATCGTTGAAAAAGGGTTAATCTGATTCAAAAAAGGACGGAAAATAACACAAAATAACACAACGGTTTTCTACTTGAAGAAGATTTCAAACTGTTGTGACAAGCTTATATATAATCAAATAGCCCAGATATAGCATAAAATTCTCTCTATAAAAAGGTATGCAATACCATAAATTAAGAAGAAATCAATGTTAAGACAAGCGAGCATAGTACCTGGGTAGCATACGTTCGTTGAAACGGGCTCTTGTCTGCATTGATCTGACAAAAAAACGTCAGAATAACAGCAAGGAAAACAACCAAAAACCAAAAGCAGCACCTAGAACAGTACCGGAGCATCAAAATACATCCGCGCATTCCATGATTTACTAATCCAGTTCGATTGCATATTAACAGTAACTTGAATTGGCTAATGCAAGTGTGCGTACGCGAGAGAGAATTCCCGATTATAGAGCGTCCCCCTGCTTAAATGCCCAATCCGGATTGCCTACCAATCACGCCCATGCAAATCTACACATCACGATTTCCAATGGAAAGGTATATACTACTAAGGAGTAAACAGTTACACGCAGTAATCGCACAACAGTCTCAATTCCCCAAATTTACAATGCCGACGGGAAACTCCCGCTAATTCCCAGTAAATCGCGAGCACGGAGCCCTAGCAACCAGTCACCACCTCAGATCGGTACATCGAGACAGGCACCAGATAGATCCCCTCGGAACCGGCAACAGCGAACAGCCAAATCGACGGCGGGAGCGGAGATAGGCGGCTTACGTCTTTAAACTGGAGGAGACCGAGGTCGCCGAGGTAGGAGACGGTGAGATGCGCGGACTCGGTGGGGATGATGACCTGCACCAGCTGCACCGCCTCCGACCGCATCAGATCCATCGGGGGGAAGCATCCGCTGCCGCGCGCCATGGCGTGCAGCCCCACCGTTCAGCGGACTAAGGCTCCTCCTCTCCGGTGGTGGCAGGCGACGCCGGCCTGATCGGTTTCTCGCGTCGTGGGGAGCGGGCGTGCGGTGGGCGGCGCGTACGGCGGGCCCTGACGCTCGGGGCCCGGATGTCAGGGGAAAGGCGGAGTTCGTTGGCGATTGGGGGCAGAAGAGTATGGGATTCTTCGGATCAAAAGAAGAGCCTGGATTTCGCGGGGGTGCTACCAGTGGCAGTGCTACTGACAAGTGGGGCTGGATGAAATCAAAGCATTGATAAGAAGAGTTCTAGTTGTTGGTTAACTATTTGGGAATTGATAGTACAGAAATACGAAAACATCGGATGCTCTATTCACTTTATTTTTTTTAGCCCACTTTATGTCTGATCCTCATCTAACTCGACTCTCCTCCATATATCTTATTTATGTCAAACACAAACACAAACAGTCAAGCACAAACACATTGTTCTCATTTCTACCACCGACACCTCCCGTGATCAGAAATAGCAGGTCAAGCAAACACCGGCCGCTCGATTCCGCGGTGTTTGTCTCACTCTCTTCTGCTTGTTGGTCTCATGCATTGCTTGCGGCATGGACGAAAGCCAAGCGGCCGAGCCGGCAGGACCTCGACATCAACCTCGGCAATGGCAGGGGATCAGCATCGGTATTGGCGGCGGCGGTGGAGGAGGTGGTGGTGGTGGCTAGGAAGACGCCTCCACCGGGTCTGGGTTCGGCAATGCCTTCGGCACCGGCGCCAACGCATCCACCTGCTGTTACTACACCTGCTCGACCGGCGATGCCAATTGGTGGTTCCAGTGAATCCAGGTCTTTGCCTACGGCCTCATAGTCCTGTTTCCCCTTCCTTTTCTTTTGATTTTTTTGTTGAAAAATGGTGAATTGTTATGATGTTGCGGCTCGTTGAAAAAATATTGCGGCCCATTGAAAAGAATGTTGCATACTATTCTTTGAGATGTTGCACCCTGTTGAAAAAAAATTTGCATCTGTAGGAGAGAAAAAAATTGCATCTCTAGAAAAAAATATATATATTGTATACTATTCACAGTGATGTTGCAAGATTTTCAACGTATTTTTTAGATACTTTGTTTTAATTCTGAGCTTTTTTGAGATGATATTCACGGTGATGTTTCTTTGGGATGATGTTAACGCGTCTGTTCACGGTGATGTTCTTTGAAATGATGCATGTGATTTTTTGTTATGTTACGCACGTTCTGAATTTTATTGCATTTAGCACACAACGATGTTGCGCTCGGGCATATGACACCAGCGCTGGTGCACAAGAACTATTTTGTAGACATATGAACATACTTCATCTTGGTCATCCAATCCAAAACGGGTGCACCGGACTCAGACGAGTGCTCCCACCATCCTAATTATGTTTTTTTTGTGTTTTGCCGCCGCTCAATCCACCGAATTTTTGCAAAAAAAATCATGCATAGTCGTCTTCCCCAACCCGTTCGGCCTCCCTCTCAATCCCCACTCCCAAATCTTCACACCAGCTAGGGCTAGGGAGAGAGGAGCCACTGCCCGCCACCACGCTTGCTCCCCCGAGTGCCTTTCCTCTTAGGCTCGACAACCCTGAGTGCCATTCCCCTCCTCCCAAATCTCAACTAGGGTTATAGGGTTGCGCGTCCTCCCCACCGACGCCACCGACGTCCGTAGCCGACATCTCCACCTCCCTAAGCCCCTCCCTTCCAGCTAGCACCAACGCCGACCACCATAGTCTCCTCCCAGCGCGACGTTCCCTCCAGCGCCGTTGATCATGTGCTCCCTCCGCAACCGATGGACGGGACGTCGATGGGGTGAGTCCGCCGCCTTTGCTCTCTCCGTCGGAGGTGGCCACTGATGTGTCGCCTATATCCGAGCTGCGAATGCTCCGTACGGTCGGGAAGTCGATGAACTCTGCCGCGTTGGGCATGCACTCGTCCTCGTCGTCTTTGTCTTCTTCCACAAGGGGGTCTGTCATTGGTGTAGTTGATGTTGCTTTGCAGCAACTTGAACTGTTGAATGCAAAAATTCACTTGTATGAATGTTTCCTAAGGATATCCTGTTGAATCCTACTTTGTTGTAAAGATGGAAATCCTCCAATGTTGAATCTTATTCTGTTGTAAAGATGGAAATCCTCCTGTGTTAAATCCTACTCTGTTGTGAAGAAGGTTTTCGATAATGTACAACTAATTGAATGCAAAGTTTTTGTAAAGTGAATAGTACCAGCTTGCCCTCCAAAATTGTACCCCAGTTTTGTCGGATTGTTGAATGAAATAGTATCGGGTTTCCTCTTGTATGAATATTTCCTAAAACAATTGCTCAATGCCAATATGTTGAGTTCAATGCAAAGCAGTTTGTTCAATGCTAACATCCTGCTTGGAATGTTTAATGCAAAATTAACTTCCAATATGTTGAGTTCAATGCAAAGCAGTTTGTTCAATGCTAACATCCTGCTCGGAATGTTTAATGCAAAATTAACTTGTCTGAAAGTTTTCCGTGAAAATCCTGCAAATTGGTTGATGAAGATTCAACGCAATGCAAATTGCTAAATGGAAATGGGAAGTGCCATATTACTGATTGCAAAGATTTGTATAAGTCTTGATCGGAAGAAGAAAGCAAACTGAGTGTATAATTGGAGAACAATAGTTTAACATTTTGACTTTTGTGAGCTTAATGTACCAAAAACTGATGCTTTAACACCTGATAGAAGAATTCTTGAGACAAAGTGGCAACTTGGATATTGTAGCATCACTTTGTCCACATGGAAAGCAAAAACTGAACTGAATAGTAGAACATAAATTTCTCCACATGGAAACTTACAATAAGTCATCATAGAAACAAGAGTACATGTCCACAAGGAATGGATCTCACATACAAAATAGGGCATAAAACAAATAGTTAATTACATCAACCAGAATAGGTCGTTCTAATAATACAACAGTACAGGCAGGAGGCATGACATCAACCAAAGCACTTCTCCATGCTATATTTTTTCATCATTCTAACTGAACTCGATGTCTTCAACCAAAAGCATACTTACCTGCAAGAAAAAAATGGGATGCGCAGCCTCGTCGTCCACTACCAGCGACGAGATGAGCGGGGCATCGGTTGCCACGGGATGAGCACAAGCGGCCTAGGCAGAGTAAGGGCGGTGGCCACGGGGGCCACAACGGCGGTGGACACGGCCGATGGCTCATCTCTCCCTAGCCCTAGCTGGTGTGAGGATTTGGGAGTGGGTATTGGGAGGGAGACCGA
Source organism: Hsuehochloa calcarea (assembly GCA_036346395.1). Lineage (NCBI taxonomy): Eukaryota > Viridiplantae > Streptophyta > Magnoliopsida > Poales > Poaceae > Hsuehochloa > Hsuehochloa calcarea. Next base: position 57,413,746 of record CM070598.1, read on the forward strand.
ATGGGTTGGGGAAGACGACCGTGTGGGGTTTTTGTAAAATTTTGATGGATTGAGCGGGGGCAAAACGCAAGAGCGCGTAAGTGGGGGAGTTGGGAGCACCCACCTGCATCTGGTGTGCCCGTTTTGGTTTGGATGGTCGAGACAGAGTATGTCCATATGTCCACAAAGGAAATTAACACCCTTATACTCTTCCAAAAGTTCAAAAATCAACCCTGAACTGCTAAACCAGACACCCGACCACCCCCAACTATTAATATCGTTCACTTTATGCACTTTATACCCCCCTTGAGTCCATTCCACTCCTGTTTTTAGTTAATGTGGTAGTGATTTTTATATATATGTAGGCAATAATTTGTTGATGTGGCACCTACGTGGCACATATGTGGACAAATGTATCCTAAACAATCACCTTCTTCCTCCTCATCTTCTTATTTCTCCCCCTCTTTTTTGCCGAGGTCGCCGACGAGATCCGACGTTCAAGCCATGGCCACGCCCACCATTGCTGGTTTTCGAAGCTCGTCGTTGAGAGACTCCAACGACTACAGTTGCCCCCTTCGCGGTGGATCTGCTCCCACCAACAACCACGCCGCCGCCCCTTCGCGATAGACGCATCCTCCTCTTGCCTCGTCACTGGCCCATGAGTGTGTCACCACAACAATCTCGACCTCCTGATCCTCACCATGCCGTCCTACCGTCGCCATCACCTTTGCACCTCGCCGCCATAGAGCTCTACCACTACACCATGGTGGGCCACCATTGCCAGTCTCCCTCGCGTTGCCTCAGACCAAGACGCTGCCACAGGATGGGTCACACAGGTCACTCCGTGGTTGTGTGCCCATCAGTTGGGCTAGGGGCTGTCAGAATTCGTCACCAACGAGCTCATCTTCTTTGCGTCCGCCAGCCCATTGCCACCCCGCTCCAGTTGTTCATGATCTCCTCAACACCGAGCAACCACACCACTAGCTTCTCCTTGCCTCACTGCATCCCATGAGCACTCTCGACAGTGGAGGACACCGTCAGAGCTCACCGTCGACGGGTACCTTGTTTCGAATGTCATGGTTCGTCACTGCCGCCGTTGTGCTCTCCATGCTGCTCTAGTTCTTCCCGGCGCAAACCACCACCATTGGGTGTACGCCATTGTGTTCTAGTTCATGTGCGTTCTCCTGGGCAAAGAACCTCAGCAGCATTTTGGGTGTACGCCAGTGGTGAGTGCTGGTGGTCTTCTTGTCGGAATATAGTGTGCAAGAAACAACAGTGAAGTGGGGAATGTGGCGGGGCAAGAGGATGTTGATGCACACTCTAATTTGAGGAGAAGAGGAATCGACCATGGATGGAGTGGTGAGGTAGTGGTCACGATTAGATGTAGGAGAGTGAGGGGAAGAAGAAAGAGGGAGGAGTAGAGCGTGGCCGGCAGCGGTAGTAAGTAGGGAGGAGCAGAGGCTTGAATAAGGGTTATGATCAGCGGCGTGAGAGGATAAGGAGAGAGAGAGAGGAAGGAGATGGTGAGGGAGAGAGGAAGAAGACGATAGGGAGGATTGACATGTGGGCCTCTCCACCCTTTTTAATTTGCTGATTTGTTAGATTCTATGATGGGTGATGTGGCAGACACGTGACATCCACGTGGAATATTTTTGATAGCTAGGATCCATGTGGACGACACGTAGGGGAAAACCACATCGGTTTGGTCCAAGAGGGTAAAATGAAAGGTATTGATAGTTGAGAGGGTTAGATGTCTAGTTTAGCAGTTCAGGATTGGTTTCCAAACTTTGAAAGAGTTTAGGGCCATAAAATGAACTTTTTCCCATCCACAAAATAGGTTGTGCACCATGCATGTATGTTGCCCTACTTAACGTGTCGTGTTGGCCCACTCAGCATTGGCGATGGCACACAGGTGGGCCATTAACTCGTAATAGGCTGAAAATGTACAGTACCAACCTATTGGGCCGGAGTGTTGTTTGGAGTGGACCATACGGGACATCGGATCATTGGATTTGGATAATACATTGGCCCAAACTACAATGGGCTAACAGTAAAATTAGAAATATCATCTTGGTTTTGGGGTTGGGACTTTTAGGTCCAAATAGACCTGATGATGATTGATATCACTATTGGTCTAATCTGTAGCTAATCTGTTTTGCCACCAGAAGCTTATGGAAAGTAACTAAGTCTAAAAAAAGTGGTAGGAGGCTATAAAGTGAGAGAAACACGAGAGTTTCAAATTATCAATTGAAAACCGCAAATTTCAAAGCAAGTTGCAGCGGTGGAATTTCCCTTGTGACGTAACCAATTCAACATTTCTAAGAAAAAAAATTCCTTATATACCCGTATGAACGATCTGATGGAAAAGGAGTCTACTACTGATTTTTCGATGCTTCCATGATAAGTACTAGAGTCGTCCCCATACCATCAGTCTAGCTCTAAAACTCTATTAGATCAAAGGTGTTGGTATTTGTTAAATCTGAAGTTCTGATCGATTTGACCATGCTAGACATTTCTTATGGGCAGTGTTCACCGATTGGCTACGTTGCTTGAACTCCACGCGCCTAGAAACTACAGCTGGGGCCACGCGGCGGATTTAGATTTCTTCCCGGCAGTGATGGATCGACCCAGCTGGGCCGACACCAACTAAGCGCAGAATTTTGAGAGGCTACCAAACTTCCAGAATGGATAATATCCATATCCGAAAAGACCAAGCCTGGCCACGAACGCCCGCTCTCCCAGATCTCCTCTTCATCTTTTCTTATCCTCAGGTAAATCACTAACTCAAAAATAAATCACTACCTCGATACCTTTTTCAGTTTTCACAGCAGAGTGGACAAAGCCTAGCTTGCCCCTTGACCAACTAGCTAGATATAATATATTGCACTGCTTCTGCTAATTCAGTGTTAACTCTAATGCCTAATTAGCTAAAAATTTTAATAATGGTGATAGTACTCATACAGGTTCAGTCCCCCGTTACATATTGGCATGTACAAAGCCCAAATCATATAGCATTGCTGTTGCTGTTTAGCTCGTACTCCTATAAACATAGTAATACAAGACTATGCACTGTTTTTATTAAACATTCAGATTTCAGAGAAAGGTAAGGTACTGATTTCAAAAGGCAGTTTCATTTACAGTTGACACTCTGCAGGAGTCTAAACTATAAGTAAACACTCAAAATTATTTTATGCTAGCTTCCAAGCAGCCGAAAATGACGCGCATGCTTCGGATATCGAAGGTCTCCGTCTACTACATGATTTTTTTCAGCTATATTGGACCAAGAACCCATGAGATGAGAGGGAGCTGACCATTTTATTCAGACTTGGCAATGGCTGCGAGGGTGAGGAGTGTGTCCTGCCGCTTCCTCTGATCTCCATGCGTGCTGAAGCATCTGATACTTTTGGAGCTGTTCTCCTTTACTCCTCCAAGGCCTCTCGATATCTGAAGCAGTAAAAACTAAAACGTACTCAAGTTCACGCGCGAGGTTAGTCTGATCTGCCATGTGGTAAAGACTTCATTTCCCTCATGAGATGTAGATATATATGCATGTGCATCACCTCGAGCGTTTTGTTATGTGGATCGATCGTTCGCTTTGTTCCAGCTTAATTTTCTAGCGGTTTTCTTTACCATCTTACATATGCAGACGTGTAGCGCTGAAGTGTCTGCAATTCTTCTAATCTCTCTCTATCTGTCTTCTGCTTATTTTCCTTCCTTCTTGAACAAAAAGAGAAGCAGAGATTTTTCTCCTTGTTGCAAATAGCATTAGTATCTTGGCTTCCTTTTGGTAAGTAGATCATCAGTGTAGTTTTCCCCTATATTTCTCATCCAACGCTGCTCTCGAGGCTTCATGTTCTACCTGCAGTTTGTTATGAAAAAAAAAATACAAAGTTCAATCAGTTATCACTAGATCTGAATACCGTATATCACATGTCATCTGTTTTGAAATAAATCCAATCGACCCTTTTTATTTTCTAACTTTGTACTAGAACTGAAGGAGTTTAAGATAATGCTCATGGATCTCAAAGACCAAAAAAAAGAAGAAGAAGGAAGAATGTCGAAAGGAAGTACATACGCACATGCATGTCGAGCAAAATGTACAGAAATTAATATGTCGATCCTATTGTCAATATAAGATGCAGCTAGTTCAAGTGTTCCTTGGTGAGAGTTGAATTAGTCTCATGGACAATCTGCATGCATGATATAATAATTAACAAAGAGATAAGTAGGCCCCAGTAGCTGCATTTCGCCACCTATAGCTAGTCTCGCATCCTCATCTCTTGATCCGCTGCACATGCTAATTAGGCTACCAAACTTTAGATTACCCATATATGAATCTCCCAATGGCTAATACATTATCTCGTCTCTACTCTCCTGGCTCTCACCATAATTTTACATCTCGTCTTCAACTCATCGATGATCTCTGTTGCCCTTTACAAAGCGTCTACACTTTGCATGTAACTTGAACTAGCTAGTAGCCATTGCTACATACGTGGAACATGTGCCTGTCATTCATCTTCATTTTCTCCATGCAGCTACGACGTCCTAGCCAGGAAGCATCGATCGCAAGCTAGCAACCAATGGACAACCAGCAGCTGCCCTACACCACGCAGCCCCCGGCCACCGGGGCCGGAACCCCGGTGCCGGGCGTTCCTGGCGGGGGAGGCCCGCCGCCGGTGCCGCACCACCACCTGCTCCAGCAGCAGCAGGCCCAGCTGCAGGCGTTCTGGGCGTACCAGCGGCAGGAGGCGGAGCGCGCGTCGGCGTCGGACTTCAAGAACCACCAGCTGCCGCTGGCGAGGATCAAGAAGATCATGAAGGCCGACGAGGACGTGCGCATGATCTCCGCGGAGGCGCCGGTGCTCTTCGCCAAGGCCTGCGAGCTATTCATCCTCGAGCTCACCATCCGCTCCTGGCTGCACGCCGAGGAGAACAAGCGCCGCACCCTGCAGCGCAACGACGTCGCCGCCGCCATCGCGCGCACCGACGTGTTTGACTTCCTCGTGGACATCGTGCCGCGCGAGGAGGCCAAGGAGGAGCCCGGAAGCGCCCTAGGGTTCGCGGTGGGAGGGGACGCCGCTGGCGCGGCCGGCGGGGGGCCCGCGGCCGGGCTGCCGTACTACTATCCGCCGATGGGGCAGCCGGCGCCGATGATGCCGGCGTGGCATGTCCCGGCGTGGGACCCGGCGTGGCAGCAAGGAGCAGCGGACGTGGATCAAGGCGCCGGCAGCTTCGGCGGGGAAGGGCAAGGGTTTACAGGTCATGGTGGTGCAGCTCCTGGCTTCCCTCCGGCACCTCCAAGCTCCGAGTGATCGCTGCTATAGGCGCGCGCTACATGCGCACTGCGTTGTGGTATTTACCATGGCGCGCAATGGAGCAAGGGACGCACAAGTGATGTCTAGTAATTTGTATATGACATGTGATGTGTTAACTAAAGACTAACGAGCAGTTAATTGCCATGAGTATGCAAGCATGCAGGATCCATGTACTTATGATTGACTATAGCAATGCACTACTTATGCACGTATATATCATCTTTCTACCCGCATCGAACTTAAAACTAAACCATGTAGGGATTTATGCCTTAATTTTCACTTTCGTCATATAGTATATTTTACTCCTCTAGTGGGAACAAGATGGAAGTTAAAAAAAATATACTCCTCTTTTTTAAGTGACACCCTGTGTTCCGCCCGTCAAACTTTCTAAAGATTGGCCACTGATATATTTATAAAATTTGGGTTGGCTACATGAAAATTATATCATTAGATTTGCACTTAAAATTACTTTCATAATATTATAATTTAATTAGTATATAGTAAGACGAAGTTGCAAAAAAGTAACCGTCAAAATCACATCTCATAGACCGTGAAAAGTAAAAAAACGTCACGTAGGGAGTATATTTGTTTTATCAAACAGTTGTTTGTGCCATAACTATATCTAAATAAAAATACGTAAGTGGAAAAATAATATAAAAAATACATCGGAAATATTTGGCATACATAATTCATGGTTGTCTATACCACGATTTGCGGATGTGGTGTGCTTTTGATGAGGATAGGGGCACGATGACAATCTGGATCGGATGCTACGCGATGCGAAGAGAACTACAGTGAGAGAGTGTTTTGTAAATTCGAGGGCTTAAGGGAGGACTCGGTGAGACCTTTGTTCCCAGGCACAGCAAGCCGGAATACACAAGGTTGTCAACCGTGCTTGAGCTATGAAATTGAAGGCAAGCAATAGTTGGTCCGATAAGAGTTTCACGGCGTTGTTAGGTCTCTAGCGGACATCCTTCCGAGAAGCGTGTTGCCCGGACCACCTATCAAGCAAAGAAGGTTATTTGCCCATTGGGAATGGAAGTAGAAAGAATACATGCATGTCCGAACGATTGTATCCTCTACCGTAAAGAGTATGCGGACATGCATTATTGTCCGTGTGCAAAGCATCCCGATACAAGCGTCAAAATCGCTAAGGTGAAGCAAGGACCTCTGCTAAGATGTTGTGGTATCTACCTATAATCCCACGTTTGAAGCGTTTATTTGCGAACCCAAAGGAGGCAAGATTGCTGCGTTGGCACTCGGAGAGCGTAAGAGAGATGGAAAGCTAAGACACCTGCGATTACGCGGTGGAGAAACTTGATCGGAGCTTGAAGAGTTCGGTCGGAACAGGAACATAAGGTTAGGGTTGAGTACGGATGGAATGAATCCTTTCGGTAACATGAGCGTGAGCATAGCACCCGCCCGTGAATCTATGTATGTACAACCTTCCTCCTTGGCTCTGTATGAAGCGGAAGTACATTTTGATGTCACTACTTATCCAAGGGCGAAGCAACTGGGAATGATATTGATGTGTACCTAGCACCATTCTTTGGAAGATCTTGTGACACTGTGGAGCGAAGAGTGCAGGTATGGGATGCGTACAAGCGAGAGAACTTTACTTTACGCGCCATGTTGTTACTCGCACCATCAATGATTTTCCCGCCCTTGGTAACTGTCGGGCTTGATACAAAAGGAGCCAAAGCTGTCCGCATCTTGCTTAGATGCTACGGAGAGTGTATGGTTTGAACAACTCGCATAAAGCGTGTACATGCGTCACCGTAGGTTCCTTCAGAGAGTCACCCATACCGCAAGATGAAGAAACAATTCGCGGAAATAAGGAAGGCGGTTCGACTTCAAGGGCTTTTAGTGGGAAAGAGGTCTATGATATGGTTAAGGATATCGATGTTGTGCTTGGGAAGGGCGTAAATTAAGAACCCGTGAGAAGAACATCGGAAGAAGCGGTCAATTTTTGGGACTTGCCTTATTGGGAGTACTTAGAAGTTCGCCATCGCATCGACGTTATGCACGTAGAGAAGAATGTATGTGATAGCTTGATTGGTCTCTTCTTTGAACATTAGTGGCAAAACAAAGGATGGTGTTAACGCACGCGGCGTGACTTGGTCGATATGAACATAAGGACCGAGTTAGCACGAAAGAGACCGACACAGACGACGTACCTTCCCCGACTTGCTACACTCTGTCCAAGGCGAGAGAAATGAAGCGTGCGAGCTTGCACGTGTGAAAGTCCGTCTGGTTACTCCGCTAACATTAAGAAACTTGTTTCTATGCAAGATTTGAAATTAATTGGTATGAAGTCGCATGATTGTCGTGTCTTGATGACACAAATGCTTCTGTTGCAATTAGGAGTATCTTGCGAACAAGGTCCGAGTGGCAATCTTGAGGTCGTGTTATTTCTTCAACTCAATTGCTCGAAGGTCATCGATCCCCAAGGACTAGATGCTCTGCGAGCCGAGGTAGTGACGACTCGTGTCATCTTGAGATGTATTTCCCTCCGTCATTTTCGATATCATGGTCCATCTCATTGTTCACCTTGTGAAAGAGATAAAGATATCGCGACTGTGTTTCTCGTCATATGTACCGTTCGAGAGGTACATGGGAATTCTCAAGTCCTACGTCGGAATCGATCTCGTGGGAGGCGCATCATCGAAGGTTATGCAGCGGAAGAGGTCATTGAGTTCTGCGTCGACTACATGGCTCGGTGGATCCGATTGGTGTGCCTCTATCTCGTCATGAGGGGAAGCGGATGGTATCGGGACCATCGGAAGGAAATCAATCACTCCGATCTGATCGTCGCTCAAGCCCATTTCACGGTCTTGCAACACATGACCCAAGTGTCCCCGTACATCGATGAGCACAAAGACATGAATGCATACGCCATCGGACCGGTCGGAGGTTTGGATCACGAGAGAGCACAACCGTCGGTTCAGCGAATGGTTAAAGGTGCGAATCACTCGGAGGTCATCAAGTGATGATCTGTTGCTATGGTTGGCAAGAGGGCCACATTTTACAATTGTCACATGGCAAGGATCGACATAAATGGGTACACATTTTATCTGGCTCGGGATAGGAAGAGCACAAGGTCGAGCAGCGGTGTCCGCATAGATGCATTCAATGCCGATGGTTTGAGGAGCTCGTACTATGGGCAAATAGAGGAGATATGGGAGATCGACTCACGTGCTTTTCAAGATCCCCTATTTGGTGCCGTTGGGTCCATCTCCCACAGTGAAGGTCGACAAATGCGGCGTCACTACCGTGGACCTCGAGCGTGTCGGATACAAAGGCGAACCATTCGTCTTGGCTAACCAAGTTGTTCAAGTCTTCTATGTAACCGACCGGCAAATAAGAAGCGCCACGTAGTTCTTCATGGAAAAAGGAGGATTGTCGGAGTTGAGAATGTAGTGGGCGAGGAAGAATACAATCAATTTGACGAGTTGCCACCTTTGGAGACGGCATCGAGCTCGAGGAAGAACCCGGTGAGGAAGCTAGCTATATGCGCGTCGATCATCATGAAGGGCTGTATTTTAATTAAGAATTTAATTACTCCATTGTAATTAATTTATTTATTCCATTGTCATGTGTTAATGTGTTATGGACTTGTGATCTTTAATATTGATGTCAATGTGGATATTCATGGTAATGTTGAGTTGAATTAGATATGAACTTTTGAACTCAAACTTGTCATCATACTGCTTATCCAACAGTTCATACATCTTGTTGTGGGGATATCATGAGCCAGTTATTGCGGCAAGGTCCAAATATTCTAGATTGGTAAGGAGTCTATTTTAGGAGGAATTGCACTGCAAAGAAAGTTACGAGATAGGTCTATCTTCCTTAGGATCTGACCCTTCTCGACTTCACTTCATTGGGTAGGTTCTCTCTTGGAGTCATTTTGAACATACTATTGCACGATATGCCAATAACTTTTCCGTTGAGATATTCGTGTAGCTTTTTGGAATTCTTGTTGTCTGTTCCTTTTTTTTTTTTTTTTGCCTAGCATGCTTTAAATCTTGCTAAACTTTTGGGCTTTACATTATAATTAACTAATGCTAAAAACACCATCTTGGAAGTTCATCCAAAAGCTGCATATACGAAATATTGCATTTGTTTTATGTATAATATGCTCACTAAAGCATTAGTGAAGTGCCCAAGGTTTATTCATGTGACCCTTAACTAAAAATGATGACATACTCCTCTTTTTTAAGTGACACCCTGTGTTCCGCCCGTCAAACTTTCTAAAGATTGGCCACTGATATATTTATAAAATTTGGGTTGGCTACATGAAAATTATATCATTAGATTTGCACTTAAAATTACTTTCATAATATTATAATTTAATTAGTATATAGTAAGACGAAGTTGCAAAAAAGTAACCGTCAAAATCACATCTCATAGACCGTGAAAAGTAAAAAAACGTCACGTAGGGAGTATATTTGTTTTATCAAACAGTTGTTTGTGCCATAACTATATCTAAATAAAAATACGTAAGTGGAAAAATAATATAAAAAATACATCGGAAATATTTGGCATACATAATTCATGGTTGTCTATACCATACAAATACAATGATCGATTCAATAAGAATATGCCCATATTGACACAACAACTTTTTTCTGGGCTTGGAGGAATACCCCAGGCTTCATTTATTGAAACCAAGACGATATTACAACTTACTATTGGTAGTTCATGCCCTTGTGACCCAAATGTTTTTTCCCTGGTACATGTAATATGCAGAAGTTGGAGGCTACTTGAGTTTAATCTTCTATTATTATATCTATTATTATATATATTAAAAGTCGATGAGATGTCTTTTACATCTGCTAAGAAAAAGGATAAATATGCTAGAAATTCTCACAAAAAGAAGAAAAAAAACAGATGAACCTTAAATTGGACCATAAGTTTAAAGGCTTAAATTTTACAGCTGTCTTAGAGATATATACTAATTTGAAAAATGTTTTAAAAAATCTAATCCTTAAGGGGAGAGATCTGGAAGAGGTTGGTTTAAAGGCTTAGATTTAATAGTTGGTTTAGAAATATATTAATTTGAAAAAAAAGAAATATGTAGCACTACATTTAATTCAAAGGTTGAGAGTGTAAATTTCTTGGATGGACCCACCTCTCAATCCTCTCTTTCACACATAAGGGGAGAGATCTCAAAATAAAATTTGCTAATTAAATATGAAATCAAACATGCCAAATTCAAATTTAGATTGCAACATATAAATTTTGAAATTGCGTAAAGTTATAATATACTACACCAAACCACACAATTGCGCGGGCCAATTGGCTAGTTAAAACGATAGAAAATAAGTCACCACATTCACTCTCAAGAGGTAGAAATTCCTACGTTAATTGGAGGAAAAAGAGAAATATCTACATTGTTTATTTTGGTGGGTCCAGATTATGCGATGCAAATTAATAAGATATGTTACGGTTTTACAAGAAATACAACTCTATTTTAAATCATACTCTCTCCGTTGTTTTTATTTGACATCCGTTAGAAAGTTTGACTGCCAACATTTTTTAAACTATCTAGATTTGTATATCTTAATATAATGTTATATAAAAAGTATATATCAAAGTTACATCTCAGAGACCGTGAAGATTAAAAAACTTCGAATAAAAAAACAGGTGGAGTAATTAAGTACTAGAGTTGTATAACAAATGCAAGTCTGTTTTCAAATAAAAGCATATGTATTGCAATGGTAGCTGTGCAGTAGGACATTTGACTAGTTCTTTTACAATAATGTAGTTATTTACATTGTAGTAGAAAATTTTTATTGTATCTGAACACATATTTTGATGATGCCAAAGCAAACACAAAATAATTTAGAAAAACAGAAGGCGATGAGATTAGGGATGACTATAGTACAATTACTTTTAGCAATATATTGAAGTGTCATTCCATAGGATTTTTTTTTAAAATAAACTATTTTTTAATCTTTTTAACAGAAATAAACTTATTTTTTTTTACACGTAGCTCTCACTCGCTCAGCTGTATTTATGTAAAAAGATTAAAACTGTTTTTTAATCATTCTATAGAGTATAGAGACTCCTACCCAGTGGCGCAACGTGAGAGAAACACGAGAGGATGCCAATTGTCCAATGCGGGTCAAAAATGAGTGACACAAGTGCTAAATGAACCAAAAAGTTTTGGTAGAATTTATAATCATAGATGTATTAGAGATTGATCTTGTTCATTTGGGTCACAATATATAATATTAGAGCATATATATATATATATATATATATATATATATCTTATATATATATATATATATATATATATATATATATATATAAAGTCTTTTTTCTACTCTGGGAGTAGTTACTCCCTATTCCATATCTCACAACGTAGGAAATATCTTGCGCAATGAGAATATGTATGTGTAATATACGAGTATATAAGACCATTTAGGTGGTATTTGCACCTTTTTAGGGGTGATATGTATAATTTTTTTTAGATATACTCCTTTTTATGTGTGAATATGTGAAGGTATTTACAAAATATACTAAAAACTATGAACTCTTTTGTAAATTTTTCATGTGATTCGCATTGGAGTATCTTATAATTAGTAAATGAGTATAACCAAAGTGATAAAAGGGCATGTCAAGTTCCTTTAGGTGGTATATCAGAGATGGAAATAACTACACCTGGATATATATATATATATATATATATCTATATCTATATATATATATATATATATATATATATATCACAAAAAAAGAGAACTAAAACACAAGTTAACTTAACCATGAAAACTAGCACTAATTAAAGGTATGCTCTTCTTTTCTTCAAATTATTAAAATCAACAATTATGTCTTCATAACTATAATTAGCTGCGATTGCCCCTTCTAGGTGTATTAGCAATATCTATTGGCAAGAAAGTGATCTTCCATCTTGTATTTTATGGCCTTGTTTTTATGATTTTCAAACTAGAAAATGCACATTCAACATTGCTCGACCAAAAATGGTGGAGTCTATTCGTCACATTTGGGAAGAAAGAAGAGATCACGAGGTAGGAGTGGATATATGGATGCATCATGAGGAGAAATGCAGTTAAGTATTGTAGTGTTCTGGATCTAAATAACACAATACTACCTGGACTCATATCTAAATACTAACCAAACAAAAGTTGAGGAAGAGGAGGCCGGAGCCCTCTTCGGCCCCAACGGCGCTCCGCCACTGCTCCTACCTCAAAAAAATAAAGGAAAATAGTATAGGCACTCATTCAACAAAGTCTTCATATTTTTTTTTGTTGACAACTTAACAAAAACAACAATTTGGCATGCATGCATATCCAACATCAAAATCAAATCTTCCCGTCTTTTTTTTTTTTTGGTGGTGCTCATCATCATCCCAAAGAAAACATGTGGCCCAAAAATGCCCTCTCCTCTCCGCTAGGATACGCCGTCCTCCGGACCCAACCCGGACACCACGGCCCAACCGCAAACCAATAAAAAGCTGCAGGAAGCGCGCAGCAGCATGTAACGGGTGACGCAGCCATGGCCACCTCCTCCTCGTCGCTCACCGCCCTCTACTCCTCCTTCCTCTACTCGACGCCTTCCTCGCCCACCTCCATGGCGGCGCTACCGCGGCGGCGGAGGCCCGGCGCGCGGTACCCTCGTATCCAGGCCATCGACCTCGACCAGAACACGGTACGCCCAGGGCTACACGCGCGGCTCGGCCAGTTCTTGGAGGTTAGTTCTTGATTTGCCGCGGAGTTTAACGCACGGTTTCTTTGGTGGCTTCAGATTGTGGCGATATCGGTTGGCGTCGTTAGCATCGCCGTCGGGATAGGTATCCCGGTGTTCTACGAGACGCAAATCGACAATGCCGTGAGTCCTTGTTCCTTAATTCAGTTCGTAGCGAGTTGTTTCCTTTCCCCTCCACAAGCAGATGTTGAAGAATTGAATTTGGTGAAGTTAAATTTAGGAGTTGGCAGCTGCAGGTGTTAGAATGATCTCATCTCAGGCATTTGGCCGTTGGAGTCCGGCCGATTTGTGGGCTCGCCGCCGCTCCAAAGCCGGCCTCCGTCGGCTGATTCCTTGCGCAGCCGCGGCCTTCGCCAGCTCGCTCCGCCTTGACGCGATCTAAGCCGTTCGATTCGCATCGACGGCTGAGCGCCGTTTTCGGCGAAACAAAACCCCGCGAGCGCGGCGCCCCCGTAAACCCTAGCTCATTTCATTCCTCTCCTCTCTCTCACTTCGCTCCCAAGCGGAAGAAACGGCGGCGACACGGAGAGAAAAAGAAGACCGGCGCCACCGCGGGCCCTCTCGCCGGCGTGCGCGCTCCCTTCGGGGAGTACGCCGCCGTCGAGCGGCTCCGTGTTGGCGCACTTCCACACGCCATGGATCCGCGGCAGCGACGGAGGCCGGCTTTGGGCGGCGAGCCCACAAATCGGCCGGTCTCACCGCACGCCAGCGACGACGACGGCGAGCCCACGGCTCGCCCGACCATCCCGCACGGCCAGGTAAGACCCGCCGTTTTAGATCTAGGGTTAGGGTTAGGGTTTTGATTCCCCCTCTTTTTTTGTTTCTTTTCTTTTCCCGCTCTGATACCATTGTTAGTATTTCTTTGGATCTCCTAGGGGTAGATCTGGGTGTTTTTGTTTCGGATTCTAGAGAGAAGGGGGGAGAGAGAGGGCATTAGGGTTCGTTACCGACCGTCCGATGTAGAGGAGGAGAGGTTGGCCATCGTGGTTTGTCGGTGATAGGGGTCTCCCTGGTGGCGGCGTCTCCCGGGCGGCGGCGATCTCCCTGGCGGTAGAGGCGGCGGTAGTAGATCCCGTCGCTGGAGCGCCCCCTTACAGATCGGTCTAGGCTTTGTTGGTGGGGTTTGTGGCGGCACGGTGAACCTCGTGTTCTGTGCCGCCCCGACCCCCACCTCTATTTATGTGGCATCGCGACGAGGCCCACCACCAATTAATGGGCGCCCCGATCGTATGCGAACAAAGGGGGAGGCATTTGGTCGTTGGGCCAAATGCCTGAGATGAGATTATTCTAACATTCTCCCCCTTGATCTCAATTTATGCTTTATCTTTAATTACTTTTGACTTTACTCATTCCATCACAGATTGGTGCATAGAATATGTCTCATCGTCACGGTCAATCGCCGATAGATTCAACAGCTACAATACACCTCCTTGTTCTGAAATAGTTACTTTAATCTTTTGGGCCATCTTTTAGTCCAGGAATCATAGGATTTCCCTTAAACCCATGCCGGCTATATGTTCTCTGAACACGTTGGGTGGTAAGCCTTTAGTAAGAGGATCCGCTAACATCTTTGCGGTACTTATATGCTCAAGATTTATAATTTGATCCCGAACTTTATCTTTCACAACATAGTACTTTATGTCAATGTGTTTGGCAGCACCACTTGACGTATTGTTGTGGGCATACATTACTGCGGGTTCATTATCGCAGTACAACTTAAGTGGTCTATTGATGTCGTCAACCACTTTTAAACCGGGTATGAACTTCTTTAGCCATTCACCGCCTGTAGCCTCATAACATGCTACAAACTCGGCATACATTGTGGACGATGTAGTGACGGTTTGCTTTGAGCTTTTCCACGATATAGCTCCTCCAGCGAGAGTGAACACATATCCGGATGTCGACTTTCTACCATCTCTCGCAAAATCAGAATCTGTATACCCCACTATATGGAGTGAATTTGATCTTCTGTATGTCATCATGAGGTCTTTTGTTCCTTGCAAATAACGCAAGACTTTCTTTATCAATTTCCAATGTTCTATTCGAGATTGCTCGAATCGCCAAATAACCGGTAACAAACGCTAAGTCGTATGCGTGTACACACTTGAGCATCTTGCAAGCTTAAGACAACAAGCATATGGAACCGATTTCATTGATCGAGCTCGATCTTGGTTCCCGGGCATTGAAAATCCCCATATCTATCGCCCTTACTATAGGTGCAGGTGAAGGACTACATTTATGCATACCAAATTTCTTTAATACTTTCTCTATGTATGCTTTTTGTGATAGTCCCAATATTCTCTTGTTTCTATCCCGGTGAATTTCGATCCCTAGAACGAACGAAACTTCACCAAGATGTTTCATATCAAAGTTTGAGGACAAAAACTTCTTTGTCTTCGATGTGATGACATCACTACTAGCCAGTAGGATATCATCCACATACAGGATTAGGAAGATAAACTTCCCATCTTTAAACTTTGTATAGACACAGTTGTCCTCTACATTCTCTTTAAACCCAAATTTTCTTATTGTACTGTCAAACTTCAAGTACCACTGACTTGAAGCCTGCTTTAACCCATAAATCGATTTCTTTAGGCGGCATCCCATTCTTTCATTTCCTTCCACGACAAAACCTTTCGGTTGTGCCATGTAAACATTTTCCTCCAAATCCCCATTAAGAAATGCCGTCTTTACATCCATCTGATGTAACTCTAAATCATAATGTGCTACTAATGCCATTATGATTCTGAAGGAATCTTTACAGGAGACTGGAGAAAAGGTCTCATTGTAATCAATCCCTTCTCTTTGCGTAAAGCCTTTTGCCACAAGTCGCGCTTTGTATCTTTCTACATTCCCTTGGGAGTCAAGCTTTGTTTTGTAGACCCATTTACAGCCTACTATTTTGGCTCCTTTAGGAATAATTTCCAAGTCCCAGACTTTATTAGCCTTCATGGACCTCATTTCCTCTTCCATGGCCTCAAGCCATTTTGAAGAATTTTCGCTTCTCATGGCTTCTTCAAATGAGGTGGGATCATCCTCCATTTGAAATTCCTCTGTATGATAAATCTGATAATCATCAGAAATAGCTGATCTTCTTACTCTTTGAGACCTCCTCGGGGCCTCCTCATTTGGTACATCTTACATTTGAGGTTCTTTGTTGCTCCCCTTCATCTGTGGCAATGGGTTCTATAGGATCCTGAAGAATAGGTTCCTCATTCTCATTCATTGTTGCCACAGGAGGAACAATAACAGGTGCTGTCACCATAGTGTCTTGCACCGTCGGTGCAGCGACAGCAGGTAGTTTGAAGAATGGCTCTTGAATCATCGGAGTGGGCACATACGCACGCTTCTCTTCAAGGTCAATCTCTCGAGTTACCATGCTCTCCTTCATCATTTCATCCTCTAAGAAGACAGCGTGTCTCGTTTCTACAAACTTTGTATATATCTGTCTGGAAGTAGAAACGAAAACCTTTTGACTTTTCAGGGTAGCCAATGAAATGACAACTTACTGTTTTGGGATCAAGCTTCCCAAGGTTTGGGTTAAACACTTTAGCCTCAGCAGGACTCCCCCACACACGTAAGTGGTTTAGTGAGGGAACTTTTCTTGTCCACAACTCGTACGGTGTTTTGGGCACCGACTTACTAGGCACTCTGTTGAGAATATGAATGGCGGTTTTCAACGCCTCCATCCATAAACTCAATGGGAGTGTGGAGTAGCTTATCATGCTTCGCACCATATCCATCAGGGTACGGTTGCGTCTTTCAAATACTCCATTTCTTTGAGGTTCGCTCGGTGTAGAATCTTTGGGCCACTATGCCATTTTCCTGTAAAAACCTTGCAAAAGGTCCAGGAACTTGTCCATATGGGGTATGTCGACCGTAGTACTTCCCCCCACGATCAGATTGAACTATCTTAATCTTTAAGTCGTGTTGGTTTTCAACTTCAGCCTTAAATATCTTAAATTTATCCAAGGCTTCATTTCTTTCTTTGATTGGATAAATATATCCATAACGGGAGTAATCATCCGTGAATGTTATGAACGAGTCATATCCATCCATACTTTTCACAGGAAAAGGACCACAAATGTCTGTGTGAATAATTTGTAGAACTCCTGTGCTTCTTTTTGCGTCTTTCTTAATTTTCTTTACATATTTTCCTTTAATGCATTCTCTGCATTGTTCTAAGTCTGAGAACTCTAATAGAGGAAGAATATCATTCTTAACTAGTCTTTCTATTCTCCCCCTCGAAATATGGCCTAAACGATAGTGCCATAATTTCGACGATGCCTTATGAGTTCTCTGTCGTTTTCATCGCATTCTCGAAGCGAGGATATCGCTCATTCACATCACATACGGAATTCACATTTTCACGAAGTGACAATAAATAAAGCTCATCTTGTTTGATGGCAAGACCAACACATTCTTTATTAAACATTATTTCACACTTGCCATTTCCAAAATGACAATCATAACCATCATTGTCCAAATTTGAAACACTAATCAAATTCCTCTGTAAAGAGGGAACATAAAGAACATCTCTAAGTAAAAGAGTGAAACCATCAGCTAGCTCTAATGAAAGATCGCCAACGGCTTCAACTTCAGCTTGGACTCCATTTGCAACTTTAATGCATCTTTCTTTTCTTTGCGTAGTCCTCGTCGAACGGAATCCCTGTAAAGAATTAGCAACATGAACAGTTGCTCCTGAATCAATCCACCAAGTAGATTTCGAATATTGCACATACAGGGATTCATTTATAAAGGTAATAATGTTCTCACCTTTCTTTGCCAATATCATCTTTAAGTAATCGGGATAATTCTTCTTGTAGTGTCCCGTCTTCTTGCAGTGAAGACACTGATCTTTGTCTACTGCAAACTTATTCTGTTGAGGCTGATAGACAGGGGCTTTTCCCTTGTTCTTTGAGGAGTTACTGTTGAAGTTCCTTTTCTTGTTGTCCTTCACATAGTTGATAGAACCACCATGTGAGGATTTAAATCTTTCTTCCTCTTGCACACACATAGCTATGCACTTTTCTAAATCCCATTTCTCGGGCTGCATGTTGTAGTTGACAACAAAGGTGTCAAACTTTTCCGGCAAGGAAGCAAAAATCAAGTGAATAAGGAACTCATCCTTGAGAGCCAAATCCATTGGTTTAAGCTTGGATGCCAAGTTACTCATCCTTAGTATGTGCTCTCTTATGCCACTGCCACCAGAGTACCTTTCTGTCACAAGCTGCTTAATCAGCTGTGTAGCATAAGTCTTTGAAGAGCCAGTAAACTGACTCTTTATTTTCTCAAGGTACTCTGTGACAGTGTCACACTCTGCGATTGAGCCCACAATTGCAGGCTCAATCGTGTTCTTTATCACAGCCAAACATTTCTTGTTGGCAGTGACCCACTTTTTATGATCAAGATCATATGACATTTTTATGGGAGCAAAGTCCCTCTGTTTGATCTGCCAAGCAGCATCAGCCTCATTTGCCTCCCTCACCGGTGCCACAGTGCTCAGAGGACACGGTGTGGTGACTACCGATCCACCTCGGCTAAAATGAAGGCCAGTCAATCTTTTCTTCCATTCACCGTAATTGTCTCCTTTGAGAACCGGATATCTCGATGTAGCCCATCAAAGAATATCCTCCACGAAAACACAATCCATATATAGTGAGAACATTTATAATAACAATAACTGCATGCCTTAGTTTCAACGTTGGTTAAAATTAAAACATACAATTTTATCTATACATTAAATCTATATCACCGTTGGGCAGAAATAGAAATAATGCATAAAAATCATCAATTAAAATTATAATACTGTTATTATCAACGTTGGTCAGAAAATAACAATATCATAATTCACAACAATTCTTAAAATTAAATTCTCCGTTGGTTCAATTTAATTAAAAGAATTAATCAACATTTAACTTTTGCAATGAAACATAAAATTATTCTAAAATTAATTCATTCTCGAAGCATTATTCTCAGACACATTTAATCTCTGAAAAATAACACGTTGGTGCAAAAATTTACAGAGATTTGAGTGTACAGTAACGGGAGTGGTACTTGAAGTTTGACAGTACAATAAGAAAATTTGGGTTTAAAGAGAATGTAGAAGACAACTGTGTCTATACAAAGTTTAAAGAAAATTTATGTTTAAAGAGAATGTAGAAGACAACTGTGTCTATACAAAGTTTAAAGAAAATTTATGTTTAAAGAGAATGTAGAAGACAATTTATGTTTAAAGAGAATGTAGAAGACAACTGTGGTACAATAAGAAAATTTATGTTTAAAGAAATTTTATGTTTCCGCTTCAAGACAGTGGTACTTGAAGTTTGACAGTACAATAAGAAAATTTGGGTTTAAAGAGAATGTAGAAGACAACTGTGTCTATACAAAGTTTAAAGATGGGAAGTTTATCTTCCTAATCCTGTATGTGGATGATATCCTACTGGCTAGTAGTGATGTCAGTCTGCTACTGGAGACAAAGAAGTTTTTGTCCTCAAACTTTGATATGAAAGATCTTGGTGAAGCTTCGTTCGTTCTAGGATCAAATTCACCGGATAGAAACAAGTGAATATTGGGATGTCACAAAAGCATACATAGAGAACGATAAAGAAATTTGGTATGCATAAATGTAGTCCTTCACCTGCACCTATAGTCAAGGGCGATAGATATGGGGATTTTCAATGCCCCAGGAACCAGTACGAGCTCGATTAAATGAAATCGGTTCCATATGCTTCAGCTGTCTGAAGCTTGCAGTATGCTCAAGTGTGTACACACCCTGACTTAGCGTTTGTTACCGGGTTACTTGGCAGATTCCAGAGCAATCCTGGAATAGAACATTGGAAATTGATAAAGAAAGTCTTGCGTTATTTGCAACGAACAAAAGACCTCATGATGACATATAGAAGATCAGATTCACTCCATATAGTGGGGTATACAGATTCTGATTTTGCGGGAGATGATAGAAAGTCGACATCCGGATATGTGTTCACTCTCGCTGGAGGAGCTATATCGTGGAAAAGCTCAAAGCAAAACGTCACTACATCGTCCACAATGTATGCCGAGTTTGTAGCATGTTATGAGGCTACGGGGCAGGTGAACTGTCTAAAGAAGTTCATACCCGGTTTAAAAGTGGTTGACGACATCAATAGACCACTTAAGTTGTACTGCGATAATGAACCCGCAGTAATGTATGCCCACAACAATAAGTCAAGTGGTGCTGCCAAACACATTGACATAAAGTACTATGTTGTGAAAGATAAAGTTCGGGATCAAATTATAAATCTTCAGCATATAAGTACCGCAAAGATGTTAGCGGATCCTCTTACTAAAGGCTTACCACCCAACGTGTTCAGAGAACATATAGCCGGCATGGGTTTAAGGGAAAGCCTATGATTCCTGGACTAAAAGATGGCCCAAAAGATTAAAGTAACTATTTCAGAACAAGGAGGTGTATTGTAGCTGTTGAATTTATCGGCGATTGACCGTGACGATGAGACATGTTCTATGCACCAATCTGTGATGGAATGAGTAAAGTCAAAAGTAATTAAAGATAAAGCATAGATTGAGATCAAGGGGGAGAATGTTAGAATGATCTCATCTCAAACATTTGGCCGAATGTTAGAATGATCTCATCTCAGGCATTTGGGCCAAATGCCTCCCCCTTTGTTCGCGCCGATCGGGGCGCCAAATTAATTGGTCAGGCCCCTCGCCGCGCCACGCCACATAAATAGAGGTGGGGTCGGGGCGGCACAGAACACGAGGTTCACCGTGCCGCCACAAACCCCACCAACAAACCCTAGACCGATCTGTAAGGGGGCGCTCCAGCGACGGGATCTACCACTGCCGCCTCTACCGCCAGGGAGATCGCCGCCGCCCGGGAGACGCCGCCACCAGGGAGACCCCTATCACCGACAAACCACGATGACCAACCTCTCCTCCTCTACATCGGACGGTCGGTAACGAACTCTAATGCCCTCTCTCTCTCCCCCCTTCTCTCTAGAATCCGAAACAAAAACACCCAGCTCTACCCCTAGGAGATCCAAAGAAATGCTAACAGCAGGATGACCGAAACTTAAAGTGTCATCCACAATTGAATTTGCCCCCTTTACATATTTCAAGTGATAAAAAGTTTGAAACTATTCCTTCGCTGGATGCAGGCAAAGAGGGACAACACACAGCCGTGCTTCCCCTGCAGCGGCTCTGGCGCGCGTATGTATATCTTCATATACATGTGTATGAGCTAGTTTCCTATTTTTAAAGTGAGATGAACTATTGGAAAAGATTGGAATATGGAAGCGTTATAGTTGAATTTGCCAGGAAATTTTCATATAAGTCTTAACAACTATAGTTGTGGTGGCATTTTGATTGGTTCCACACTTCCACTGTAATTTTGCAAAATAGTAGGACTAGTTAGGGCTTGGCTGGACTATCTGTGACATTAGCTGAATCAGTAAATCAGAACTAGACACGAAGTTATGCTTTATTACTACGACTTTTATCTTTCTCGAATACGCAATGTTTCCAGCTAGCTCTTTATGATCATACTAAAATCTGATGGCATTGGGAAAACAGTTATTCATTGACTTAATGACCAATGAGGGAAGTAGGCAGTATTTTCTTCGACTAAGTTTTTGATGGTACGAGCAAGCAAAGCTGTTATTAACAAGTATGATAGCAAATGACAAACATTCACCTATTTGAAATAGCTATATCTTAATGAAAGCCTTAAACTAAAAAGAGTCAAAAGTTCCCCTTATATCCTCCAACAAGATTAGACTGTACCCCTAAGATTGTACCAATTAGGTTGTCACAATGGAAACAGCTGATTGATTAGGCAGCGCATGCTGCATACAGTAATGTGTAATTTTGCGTAATATCCTTTTCTTTTCTTTGTGATAACATCTAGTAGATGAGAATATTGAATCGTTGATTTCCCAGGGGTATGCAGGTTTTGCAGCGGAAAGGGCACTGTTACTGTAGTAATTGGCGGAGGTGAGACAAAAGTATCAAAGTGCGTCAACTGTGAGGGCATTGGCTCGCTGACATGCACCACATGCCAAGGCATTGGAATTCAACCATGCTATCTTGATCGCAGGTATTGCACTTTTATTGAACCGAAACGGCGACTAGAGGGGGTTGTTTGAATAGGAGCACGATCTCTTTTTCATCTTGATCGAATTCAATACGTTTTTCACTTCAACATCTATGAAAGATGAATGTACAAGCATATCGGAAGAGTTGTATTGAATCCAATCGAAACTCCGAAGCAAAACAATCAAAATAACAAAAAACTCAATTCACAATGAGTTTGGCAGTCAGACCTCTCAGCCTAGCGGTCTGACCTCTCCATGGGCCGGTCTAACGTCCAGCACGATGAGCAGTAAAATCAGCCCGAACTCGAAATCACAAATTGATCTAACTTTTGATCCACAACTCCAAACTTCACGAAACTTGAAACATGCCTTCTCTAGGATATCAGGAACCTATTCCAATCAAGGATCGTGAAAATTATTGCCAAAGTTTTGACCTTTTTCCATTTGAGTGAAGGTTGCTTCAAAACCGAGTCAAAGCCAAAATATGATCCAAAAACTTGCTCGTGAGTAATAGATGATCAAGATGATTCTAGATGCATTCCCACATGTCACAGCAAGCAAGATCCAGGCCAGAAACCAAAAGAAAACCGAAGGATCAAAGAAAGCCCCAAAATCACAAAAGAGAGAGTAAGAACAAGAAAAGACTCATCTTGAGGAATCTTGCTTGAATTGATTCGAGATTGATGTTGGTTTACAGCCACTCTATCCTAGAGGACAAAGGCTCAACATTTGAGCACACAATCAATCCAACTCTCTAGAACCCTAACCTTTCCACTTTCCTCTCCCTAAACACAAACTAGGGTTTCTTCCATACAAGGGTTGAGACGTGCACAACCAGCACCCTCCTCTATTTATAGTGGATGCTAGCTTCTGGAAAGATATCCCTAATAGGCACCCGTTAAGCCCACACACAAACGGGTTTCACTCACGCACGTATTTCAAAGCGCCGCCTTCATCTTCTCTTAACCTGAACCACTTCTCCTTGCGCTGTCTTACGTCGCGGTTTAGCCAAAAACCATTAAGGCGGTAATTTAGTGAAGTTACCAAAATACCCATTCTCGATCCTTCTCTAAAGACCGAATCCAATCTTTATGAAGTAATCCCATGCTTCGCCACGTGTAGGTTGATCAACGGCTCTCTTCATGTCGGCAAATCTCTCATATCCGGCTCCCATCGGACCCACAATGATACTTGCACCGACCCTCGCGTCGTTTGATGGAATCTGTCGCTCCGAACTTTTCGTTCGGCCATCCTTGTCCATTTTGCGCCATACTTGAGTCCATTGACTTCACCCGGCATCCTCGATCGTTCTGAACCTCAGCTCTTCAAGCTTAGTTCTGATCATCCTTGCCGTTGACTGTCGTTGACCTCCAAGCCTCCTGCACAACAATATACCAAGAAATCGATTTGAGAACAAGTTCTTCGCAACTTGACCCCACGTTAGTCAAAACATGCATCATGCAATACATATGCACTGAAACCCATGAACTTGACCTAGCCAACAAACATCGTCGCCGAGCTGGCCGGGGAACAAGTCAGAACCGGTCTGACCGCCACCTGGCCGGTCTGACCGCCTAGCAAGGGACTTAGCCAAATTTCATATCTGGAAATTCGAAACCTCTCTGGAAATTTCAAATAAATAGAACTTTTAACTTGAAGCTCCAAAAATTATAAGACCAAGAGTAGAAGAAACCCCTCTGTCTTGCCCACACCCTTTATTTTTGGCCCGATCCAAAATTCAACAAAACCTTTATGGCCGGTCAGACCGTCGTCTCCTGGCCGGTCAGACCGTCGTCTCCTGGCCGGTCTGACCGCCAGCCTCTTGGCAAAAACCCAGGCCGGTCTGACCGCCTACTGCATGACAGAAACTAAACTTCGCTGAAAAGGCGTATTTCGACAAACCCTCAATACCATTGCCAATTGTAACATCATCCTAAGATCATGAATATATCCCCATGATATCCACAGGTTTTCTCCAAACTTTTTTTTTTGCATATACGCATTTGTATTTAACTCCCTTTTATGATTGATAAGTATACTAATTTTGCTAACTACTTCTGAGTACTGTTATTGAATTACCAAAATCAAACCACACTTGACATGTCAAAAATTAGATGAAGTTCGATCATACATGGGGTCCTTCATGTAGAGATGACGAAGTTCCTTAACTCGCAGTTAGCCCATAGTGTTTGAGTTGACACATGATATAGGAACCTTTCGTGTGGGGACGTTCCTTTTTATGCTTCTCCATGAGAAGAGAAGTAGTATTCTATTTGTTCATTTATTATACCGTCAAGATTTTGGCTAAGAGATGTTCCAAATAAAAGTAGATGCACTTTGAACAAAGAAGATATCTGATGGTTTTGTGTTTTGGTTGGGTAATCAGGGAGTTCAAGGATGATGATTGAAGGTTTTGTTATTTGCTAACGACAGTATGCTAAGGAATCTGATCTAAGGATGCCGTTGCATACTAGGGAGAGGTGTACCCGTCAGGATTGATCTGATTGTTTTGTGTTGTATTATATGTCCTTTTTTGGTAAATATGCACACACTTTTTTTCCGACATCTGAAAATTAAATGGCTATCCTCCAACGGGCAAAGAGGATGCTTTTGTTGAACATTGTGTATTCAATTTCAATTTAGAAGTTTGCAACGTTAGTATGATTTTCCATTGTGCTTGTGCTTATACCATGTTATAATCTATAGGCTGGTGTTGATTAAGGCTAGGATTGAATGTGGGGTTTTACCAGGAGTCCATATCATGCATCTGTCAGTATCTGAAGATTTCCCTTACTGGAAATATGATATTCTTTTCTTCTGGAAATAGACTTGTCTGGTTACATTTGGTATGGTTCTTCTCTGCAAGTTTGGTAATTAAATTACCGCACAAGAGATACGTTTCATACTGAACTAATGCATAGCAAGGCAAGAGAACATCTATACACGTAAACATAAGGATATCGATTGAACAAACAGATTAAAGTGTTATTCATAGCTTTGATCACAAATAACATTTAACACAGACAAATCCTCTTTGAAGAACAACAAAACCGAAACCGGAAACACAATGCAGAGTACACAAACATAGCACGTTTAGTCATGTAGAAAACGAAGAAAGAACAAGTAACTTATTCATAACGACCTATGGCCATGATACGCACGTAGCTATAGGTCCAATCCAGAGCCGTGCAAGGCCGAGTATTAATTTCACAATCCATCTCGGTCTGCACGCAATGCGAATGCCTTCTTCAGCGTGAGCAGGTGAAATCAGGCGGGCAAGTCTTGCCGCAGCGGTTAAGGAGGAGGTTAACGCCGACGCGCACGTCGAGGTCGTTGGCCCTGACGGCGACGTGCCGTGTCGGCCTCACCGGCCCAGGTGCGGTATGCCCATGAATAAGTGGAGGAGCCGTCTAGAAAAAAGAATTAGTAGAGGATCGATCGACTTTATATTATGTCTGTGTGTTGTCTACGTAGTGCGAACAATATTGTTATAATAAACACCGCGACTCCGTGAGTCTGAATATGTGACATCTTAAAACTATTGTTGTTACGAGTGCTAATAAAATACCAAATGCCAGTTTGTCATTGTTCGTCGATCACTAGCTAGTACGTGTAAAATGGTGGCATTTCTTACTAGCTATAAAGTTACTGGCATGCGTATATACGCAGCAACAATCATTGAGAATATGTTGTGCGGAAAACCTCAGAACAAATCTTCTAACCTTTTCACTGAAGAATGAAAGTTGTACGACATAACCTCACCACTGTGTACGTACCGACGAAGTGGATCTGTGGATGTACCGAAATGTGAAATGGACTGCACACGGCAATGATATCTTTCTTCCCCGATAAAAAAGAGATCATTGCTGGTGTGCAGTCCATTCAATACTACAGAAAAGTACATTATAGACGGTTCAGAACTGTCATCACGGACGATTTTTGAATTTCCTAAATTTTTTCACAGATGGTTTTGATAAGGCTCAACACAGACGGTTTTTAATTGAAACCGTCAAAACCGTCTGTAAAGAGACACTATCACATACGGTTTCAACCAACAACCGTCTGTGATACGCGTATATCACAGACGGTTCTATTTACAAACCGTATGTGGTATCTGACATATCACAGATGGTTTGTAATCAAATCGTCTGTGATATATCAGATACCACAGACGGTTTGTAAATAGAACCGTCTGTGATATACGCGTATCACAGACGGTTGTTGGTTGAAACCGTATGTGGTAGTGCCCCGTCACAGACAGTTCCAACCAAAAACCGTCTGTGATAGTTAATTTATTCCTAATGAATTTTTATTATTATTTTCAGCTAACCTCCAGAATTACTAGGCATGCCCTCTGAAAACTCGCAAGCTAGCAGAAATCAGATACATCACACAGATGAATCAATTGTTGACACAACTCATTTAAAACTCAAAATCAATTACAAAAGATTATGTTCAAGTATATATTGTCGCTAGATTTATAATTAAATTACAACTACTCAAAATGATCAATTACACTTGAATAAATATTTTTAAGGTCGTTCAGCGGTGTTGACGGAGTAAAACTCTCCGTTGGCGTTAACGATCTCTATCTTGATGAAGGCGCAGAGCGTCCCTCGAACCTCCGAGACCTCTTTCATAACGAATGCATCTAAATATATGGTCAAGTCCTGTCACTAGTATGAGTAAAGTAGTAAGTATATATATTTTTAAATTTATATTTAGGAAATAATTATTGCGAGATTGACAAACCTAGTTACATACCCGAAAGCCTACCTTTATAACTACCTAGTTACGGAGTAGCGTTTGGCAACCCCTAAGTTTACTATTACACATGTAGAAAACCATGTTGATCTCAAGTCTAAAGATTATACATGATCATTGCTTGAGACCAACTGATGACACATAAAATCATAACAATCTCAATATTGTCTCAAGGTGGGTTAATCAAAACCATGTTCTCTAACATGTGTTCACATTATTGATTCAACCTATATATCTATGATCGGTGAAACACGGTCATCAATCATTACATGTGCTGGTTGATGAGTCACTAGTGTTCTGACTAGAGACATCCGACCAGAGATACATTTAGAACAACATCATATAAGTTAAAGGGCTTCACCAACAAGTCACATACTTGTTAATCTTTATAACTGATGGTTCATTCAAGGAACATAATAATGTTTATTCTATAACTCATAAACATAGATATGATACAATCATATCTATAATTGACTTTAGGGCATATCACCACCAATAGCCAACCCGTCGCGTTGAGTAATCTGCCTAGGCCACATGCGCACTTCTTAGCCGCACCTCTTCAAAGTTGTCTGGCCCCATCCGCTCGGCATTCTTAATTCATCGAGCATCATGGCACAAGTTCTTCGCAACTTGACGCACGTTAGCAAAAATATGCATCATGCAACACACATGCATTAATTCCATAACTTTGGCCAATTCCCAAAATTAGCACAGCTCATTGTGCCTGAAACAGCCATAGTCGGTCAGACCATCGCTACCAGGATGGTCTGACTGTGCTCCCCAGTAACAGGGGACTGATGTGTCCGTTAAGTAGTGGCCGGTCAGACCGCTTTCCATTTCAATAAAACACTCCTCTGTGAACTTTTTAGTTAATCTCTATCTAGTTTTGCGTCTAATCTCTATTTTCAATAGCACCTGGTGCAAACACATCCCAAACACTCCCACACAAGTGTTCGATGTCCACTTGGCACATACTTGCACCGCCCTTCTGACCACCGCCTATTGTCGGTCAGACCGCCCCTAGGGCTGGACAGACCACTGGAAGCAGCAATCCGACAATTTGCAAAACTGATAGTTCACTTCCCAAACTCCTCGACGACGATGTCAATTTGTCAAACCCGGATTTTCTAATCCAGAATCCTTCAATGAAATCACGCGCTACTCCTGGATCGATGGGTAGCGCTCACGATACATTGTTTGATTCATTTCATACATCGCAGACCAAACCAGTCTTAATATTACAACCTTAGAGTTAAATAGACCACGTCGGGTCGAGTTTACAAAAGAGGGCCGATCAGGCCAAATAGGTTCATTACATAACATAGAGAAACAAGTGCATAAGCAAAATGGGCAAACACGACTCCCCGCAGGCAAGCGACTGCGGCACCTTGTGTACCACCAATATTATCCAAGGACTTGGAGAATATTGGCTATACATATGTGCCAGCGGAGCCATCAAGACTGTGGCGAGCCTAAGCCTACGCAACTAACTACTCTTCGCCCTGGTCTTGACCATCGAGTCCTTGCTCCTCGTAGTAGGCGTAGGCTTAGGCTCGCCACAGTCTTGATGGCTCCGCTGGCACATATGTATAGCCAATATGCTCCAAGTCCTTGGATAATATTGGTGGTACACAAGGTGCCGCAGTCGCTTGCCTACGGGGAGTCGTGTTTGCCCATTTTGCTTCCGCACTTGTTTCTCTATGTTATATAATGAACCTATTTGGCCTGATCGGCCCTCTTTTGTAAACTCGACCCGACGTGGTCTATTTAACTCCGAGGTTGTAATATTAAGACTGGTTTGGTCTGCGATGTATGAAATGAATCAGCAATGTGTACTGTGAGCGCTACCTACTGATCCAGGGAGTAGCGCGGTGATTTCACAGAGGATTCTGGATTAGAAAATCCGGGTCCGACAGAGCTGGTATCAGAGCATACGACTGTAGGATTCTTAGCTAGACTGGCCGAGCCTAAGGACTTGAGTTGTATTTTCAAAATTTAAGAAAATTTTTGGGAAAAATATAGCGTACTTATTGCTTTTGCTCACCACTCTTCGTTCTATACTTGCCTTACTTTCATTGTGATTTACTGACTCTTCCTCTTGTTTCAAAATTGTAGATGGCTGCTCCACCATCCGCTGACCCTTGGGACTTTTTCTCTTATGGAGAGGAAGTCGGGCAGTATGTGGCTATCCTCCGACAGCTCATGCTGTATTTGGGATACTACCGTCCGCCCATCTTCCGGGGTCGAGCGGTCCACATCTTGGACAGAGAGTCTTGGACCATGGAGGTATTCCTCTATGCCCGAGATGGTGAGTTCACTGCTCACACCTTTCACGCCCGGCGCCGAACGATTGTGCGGACGCTGCTCAGATGCTTGCCCGCCGCCATCGCCTACTTTGTCAAGGGGGATGCACAGGTCTCTGCGTTGTTCGCCTACCGTCACTTCCCGTACCTTCTTGAGGGGGAGCACTTCCCGGAGGTCACCGACACCAGCGATGACGACCCCCGCTGGACGCACCAGGTCCAGCTGACCCAAGCTATGACGGCGTCCCTCAACGCCGCCGAGGACGAAGTCGCCCAGTTGCGGATGCTCCTCACCTCCAGCTACGAGCACTCCGACACCCTCCGCAACAACCTGTTCAGGGAAGGTGAAGACCACCGCGAGACGAGGCGCGAGAGGGATGCCGCCCTTGCGGAGTTGGCCCGGGTCACTGCAGCGACCACGTGCTCGCCCGGCAAGACCTCCTCCTCACCGACGCCGCCCAAAGAACAGGATGATCGTTCGGATACTTCGCCCCAGAGGAGCCCGCACGAGGATGACCGTGCGCAAGAGCGTGCGGCGTCCTAGCCCGCCGCCTGCCTTTGACCTTGGAGGACCCAGCCGCAGGCGCCGTCTCAGCCGTTCGCGCTCCTGCTCCCCGTCGCCTAGCCTCGGCAGCGACCGCCTCCGCACCAGCCTCCCGAGCCGCTCCCGCTCCCGGGCGGCAAGTAGGCTACTGGCAAAGGGACACCCCGATGGAGGAGTAGTCGAGCTTAGTTTCAGGGTAGTTGTAGTGCTTGCTAGGCAGTGTTTTGGTTTGCAAGCACTCTTTCTCTGTTTCCCCTTTTGTAGGCGATATGTTGTAATCAGTGTCATGGCTTAGCATAGCCTATATGCTATGTATTATAAGTCATGTAAACACTTAACCTTGTATTATTAATGCAGTGTAGCCCTTAAGGCTTTGTATCGCAATGGTTTGTTTTTCTCGTTTGGTTTATGGATTTCTAAGTGCCTTAGAGGGCTAGTGAACCCTCATATATATCTTCTAGTCCTAACCTAGGTTGTTCTCTCAGATGCCGCCCCGAAGAGCCGCTGCCCCACCTCGTGGTGCTTTCGCAGCTGGCCGTGGCCGCGGTCGTGGCCGTGGTCAAGTTCAAGACCTGCCTCCTCCACCGCCAGCTAACCCAACCATGGCACAAGTAATGTTTCAACAGACGCAGATCCTTCAGGCACTGCTTGCCAGCCAGCAGACCAGAGCCGCCAGTTGCCACTCAAAATTGGAGGATTTCCTGAGGACAAGACCCCTTACCTTTGCGTCCGCCACAGAACCCCTAGAGGCAGAGGACTGGCTCAGGGATACGGAAAAGAAGCTTCGCCTGGCCAGATGCTCGGAAGAGGACAAAGTAGATTTCGCTACTCACCAGCTCAAGGGAGCAGCTGCTGCTTGGTGGGAGAACTATCTCGCTGCTCATAGCGGCGAAAGCTCAGTGGCCGACGAAGAATCTGCAGCACAAGGAGAGACTGCAGTACCCGAAGCTCCCCAAGACCACACATCGAGAGTTTGTCAAGCTCGATGGCCATCGCAGAAGAACCAGTCGTGCATTCAATTTCTTGGAATGAATTCAAGAAAGCTTTCAGGACCAACTTCGTTCCGGCTGGAACGATGAGGTTAAAGAAGGGTGAATTCAGATCCCTTAAGCAAGGGCATATGTCTGTCAACGAATATCTGACAAAGTTCAACCAGCTCGCCCGCTACGCCTGCAGGACGTCGCCGACGAGGAAGAGAAGATCGACAGGTTCGTGGAAGGGATGCGTGAAGACACGAGGGCCACCGATTCTTCACGACTACCCCACTTCCACCACCGTTAACAAAGCTCTTCCGATGGAGAATGAAAGGAAGATCATGAGATCACCGCAAGAGAAAGATGGTCTTTCAGAAGCCGCATGGTGGTTTTCCACCAAAGCCAACCTTCCAAGGTAGCTCGTCTTTCAGGCCGACCGCCGCGCTGACACCAAGAACTCCAGTTTCAGTTCCGCATCCCAGTGGGACTGGTTTCCGTGCTCTTCGCCCCGTTGGACAACCTGCATCAACCAATCCGGCAGCTCATCTCCATTGCTTCCACTGTGGAGAGAAGGGGCATTTTGCCAACCGGTGCCCCCAACGCCAGACTACTTCCGTGAAGGCCAAGCCAGGGGCCACATCAGCTCAGGGACAGACACCAGTGCTGAATAGAAGCCACCAGACGCCGCCAGCACCAAGACCTGCTTCAACACTGAACCGCGGCCGTGTGAATCATGTCACGGCAGAGGAGGCCCAGCAAGCCACTGGAGTCTTAATGGGTATGTTCCTTGTCAAATCAGTACCAACACAAGTTTTATTTGATTCTGGAGCTTCGCATTCGTTTATTTTAAGAAAATTTGTTGAAAGGCTTAAACTGCTAATTTTTAAGCTAAAGAAACCCGTGGTACTTAGCTCACCCGGGGGATCCTTAACTTCTATCTTAGTAAGCCCTCAAGTAGAGATTGCTATGGAAAATTCCCGATTCCTAGCGGATCTCTTAGTGTTGCAAGCCCAAACCTTGGACATCATCCTAGGGATGGATTGGTTGGCCAGATACCAAGGAATGTTAGACTGTGCCAACAGGAAGGTGGTACTCACCAAGGATTTCGGAACCACGATAAGGGTTAATGTGGACCACTCTGGTTTGGATCATGCAATCCATAACCTTGAGGAGACATCATTGGAGGCAACCCCAGTAGTCCAGGACTACCCGGAAGTTTTTCCAGAAGAATTGCCTGGTATGCCACCAGACCGAGATATCGAGTTTGTGATCAACCTGAAGCCAGGGACTGCCCCGATTGCTAAGAGACCATACCGGATGGCCGCCAAGGAACTCGAAGAGCTCAAAGCACAGATGGAAGAACTACAAGACAAGGGATTCATCAGACCTAGCTCATCTCCCTGGGGTTCGCCTGTACTTTTTGTAAAGAAGAAGGACGGCACCGCCAGATTGTGCGTGGACTATAGAGCACTCAATGAGGTAACCATCAAGAATAAGTACCCTTTGCCCCGCATTGATGACCTGTTTGACCAGCTGACAGGGGCAGCGGTGTTTTCCAAGATAGACATGAGGTCAGGGTATCATCAGCTCAAGATTAGGGCTGAGGATATCCCAAAAACGGCTTTTACCACCCGGTACGGCCTGTTTGAGTACACCGTCATGTCTTTTGGCTTGACCAATGCACCAGCCTATTTCATGAACCTCATGAATAAGGTATTCATGGAGTACTTGGATAAATTTGTTGTCGTATTTATAGACGATATTTTGATATACTCCAAGACCAATGAGGATCATGCTGAACATCTGAGGTTGGTCCTCGAGAAGCTCAAAGAGCATCAGCTGTATGCCAAATACAGCAAGTGTGAGTTTTGGATCCAGGAGGTCAGCTTCCTCGGACATATTGTAACCGCAGGAGGGGTTGCAGTAGACCCATCAAAGGTAAAGGATGTCTTGGAATGGAAGCAACCAACATCTGTGACTGAAGTGCGTAGTTTTCTCGGATTGGCCGGATACTACCGACGCTTCATAGAAGGGTTCTCAAAGTCGCCTGCACCCATGACCCACCCGCCAAGAAGGAAAAGAAATATGAGTGGATGTAAGCTTGTGAGAAGAGCTTCCAGAGTTAAAGAAGGGCTAACCATCGCACTGTGTTAGTTTTGCTTGACATGCAAAAAGACTTTGAAGTTTATTGCGATGCTTCACGCCAAGGACTTGGATGCGTGCTCATGCAGAGGGAAAAGTTGTAGCCTATGCATCCGCATAACTCCGTCCTCATGAAGATAACTATCCAACCCATGATTTAGAGTTAGCGGCGGGGTGCATGCCTCAAGATTTGGCGCCACTACCGATCGGAAATCATTGCAACATCTTCACAGATCACAAGAGTCTCAAGTACATCTTCACCCAAACCGATCTCAACCTCCGTCAGAGAAGGTGGCTGGAATTGATCAAAGATTATGACTTGGATGTGCACTATCATCCTGGGAAGGCTAATGTAGTAGCTGATGCATTAAGCCGCAAGGCCTATTGCAATAATGTCATGATTCAAGAATCGCAACCTGAGCTCTATAAGGAATTAGAAGCGCTTAACCTCGAGATAGTAGAGCACGACACCATAGCAGCAATGGAGGTTCAGCCAACCTTAGAAGAGCAGATCAAGGCCGCCCAAGAAGGACATCCAGGAGTCCAAAAATTTAAAAGCCTCATGGCCAAGGGGAAAGCCCCTAAGATGGTAGAAGACCAACAAGAAATCCTATGGTATGGGAAACGCCTATTTGTTCCACACCAAAAGGAACTTAAAGATTTGATACTGAAAGAAGCCCATAGCTCAGCTTATACCCTGCACCCAGGCATCACTAAGATGTATCAAGACTTGAAGATTCTCTACTGGTGGCCGAGAATGAAGAGAGACATCGCCGAGTTTGTAGCTTGTTGTGATGTGTGCCAGCGAATCAAAGCTGAACACCAGAGGCCTGCAGGATTGCTTCAACCACTACAAATCCCTCAATGGAAGTGGGAAGATATTGGGATGGATTTCATCACCGGGTTACCTCGCACCAAGTCTGGATATGATTCCATATGGGTGATAGTTGATAGATTGACGAAAGTCGCCCACTTTATCCCTGTGAAGACCACGTACAAGGGAGACAAATTGGCTGAGTTGTATATGGCTCGTATCGTGTGTTTACACGGAGTTCCCAAGAAGATAGTCTCGGATCGAGGATCTCAATTTACCTCGCATTTTTGGGCTAGCCTGCATGATGCCCTTGGAACCCACCTGAACTTCAGCACTGCATATCATCCCCAGACGGATGGGCAGACTGAAAGGATAAATTAGATTTTAGAAGATATGCTCCGAGCCTGTGCCTTAGAGTTTGCTGTGGATTGGGAAAGATGCCTACCCTATGCAGAGTTTTCCTACAACAATAGTTACCAGTCAAGTCTGAAGATGTCCCCATTTGAGGCACCCTATGGAAGAAAATGCGTAACCCTCTGCATTGGTCGAAATCGAGAGAAGGGTATATCTTTGGACCGTATACCCTCAAGCGTGAAGAGAAAGTTCGACCGATCGAGATCGCCTTCAAGCCGCCACCCGCATGAAGAGTTATGCCGACAATCGTCGCAGAGAGCTAACCTTCGAAGTTGGAGATCATGTGTATCTTAAAGTATCACCCCTTCGAGGAATGCGGAGATTTAAGGTGAAAGGCAAGCTTGCACCAAGGTACATAGGTCCGTATCCAATCATCGCCAAGCGTGGAGAAGTAGCCTATCAATTGGATCTACCCGCAAGTCTGTCAGACGTTCACAACGTGTTCCACGTCTCTCAGCTCAAGAAGTGTCTCCGAGTGCCTGAAGAGCAAGCCCCAGTTGAAGCCATCACACTCTAGAAGGACTTGTCATATCCAGAGCACCCAATCAAGATCCTCGACGTTGTGGAGAAGCAATCAAGGCGTCAAATCATCCGTCTTTGCAAGGTTCAATGGAGCAATCATTCAGAGCGAGAAGCCACTTGGGAGCGTGAAGACCAACTGAAGCTAGACTACCCCTACCTGTTTTCGGATTAGCTCGAATCTCGGGGTCGAGATTCTTTTTAAGGTGGGTAGGTTTTGTAACATCTCTTCTCGGTCAAATTCAAAAAAAAAAAAATTCCCAAGTCTCATAAATTGCATAACCAAAATTTCGAAAGTGGCTTGTTTTCTTACCTCTTCCGTCGATCCAGTTCGGCCGGCCTTCCTCCCGCTGCGCCGTGACCGGCTCCCGCCGCTCGGCCGCCCGGCCGAGCGCCCATCCTGCGCCTCTCCCTCGCGCGGCGCCTCGCCGCCTCGTCGCCCGCTCCTCGATCGCCGCCCCACGCCGCCTCTCTCTCTCTCTCTCTCGGTAGCGGCGTTTACGCTTTGCCCGCTGGCCGAGCCCGCCTCTCCTCGTGCAGGTGCACCCTCTCCGGCTCCGTCTCGGTCCCGCCGCCCGCCGCCCATGCCTCGCGCCCATCCTCAGTAGCTCGCCGCCTGCTTCTTCCTCCCTCCTCGGCTATTTAAGCCGAAGCAGCACTCTCTTCTTCCCCACCCTTCGCCTCCTCCTTCCTCGCCTCAAGCACCACCAAACCGCCGCCTCCGTCTTCGCCTCCGGCCGCCGCCGCTTTCCCCTCCGCTTGCCCGTCGCCGCCTCCTCCGTCTCGGGTCGCCGCGCGCCCTCGGCTCCTTCGCCCGGCCCGAGCCGCCGCTCCTCCCTCTCTCCCTCCCGCGCCGTCGCCCGCTCCGTGTTCTCCCGCTCTCTGTCCCTCCTCCCGCCCGTTTTCCTCCCCGCCCCTCGGTTCTTCCCACGCTGCGAAGACGAGGCGACGCGCCCTTCGCTGCGTCTCGCTTTATATCTGCTGCCATGAAGCGCCGACGGTGGGCCCTTGCATGCACGCCGCAGCGTGACAAGCGGGCCCACTCGCCAAATCTTGGTGCGGCCAGCGCGCATGCATAGACCTGGTCCACGACCGTGTCTTTGTGGACCGAGGACACGTGTCGGCGTGGTGAATTTCCAGATTTTCTATTTAACTGAAAAATCGTTTTACAGTTTCAAAATATCATATCTTTTTCATTATAACTCCGAAAAATATGAAACTTGTGCCCAAAAATTTGTAATTTCAAAACCTTTATTATGGTACTAGTTTGATTTATGTTTGAATTCATTTGCTTTGGATGTTGTATTTATTTGCTTTGTTTGCTTGTTTCTTTATTTTCCGGTGCGATCGTCCGAGTAGAGTACGAAGAAGCCGGTGACCCCAACTTCGACCACGCTCAAGGATACCTAGATTCTTCAACCTTTGACCCAGGCGAGTCAACACTTTGATCATATTGATCCTACGTTTTATGCAAAATTATGTTCTTTTAAAATAGCAAATTGCATGCTTTAATTTTTATGCAAATGTATGTCAAATGATCTTAAGGTAGCTAAATACCAACTTGATTGTTAAGTAATTAATATACCTTGCCCTTGATAATTGAATTCCCTGATCCTTGTCACCCTAGTAAATATTATGGTAACTTACTAGTTATAGTCTGTACTCAAGTGCCATGCTAGCCTTGCTTGAGTACCGGGGTGCTGATCATGTTACATCCCCAAATTAATAAAGAAGATTACTATGCATCTCATTAGCATGCATCATGTTTTTCAAGCATTTTTATCATACACTGCATTTGGAAAAGCTTATTCAATTATATGAACCTACTCTTACACAAATAAATCCTTAAGAAAACAATATCAAAAACTTAGGATCATCCTTGTGAAACAATTTATTCAATTACTATATTAATTATCATGTATTAATATAATTTTTCCCAAATTTTTGGAACCCAATATGAACCTCATAAATTTCAAACTCAATTATCAACATATGCTTTTGGAAATTTGAAATATACCAAATGAATAATGAACATTGGGGTTTCTGAATTTTATGGATACTAGGTCACCCAGAACCCCTCGAATTATTTTACCTTTTTATAAATTTTATTGCTATATTTTAGAGCCTGGTCAAACTAGGAGGTTTAAAATTCAAATCTGGTCAATTAGGAGCACTGTTCCTCGGGCTCAAACCCAATGCACAGTAGTCCGACCGAGCCGCTTGGCGAGCTGATTCGCCCGAACCAGTTAGAACGTGGACCGTCCGATGAATCGAACGGCCCACGAGCTGAGCCTCGCGATCGCGCCCGCGCCTCCCCGCGCTCGCTGACAAGTGGGCCCACCTCCTGTCGCCTTCGTCTACCTCGCGCTGGCGCTCGCGCAGAAGCTGAGTGCCACGCGCCCGCCATGCTCTGCGGAGCTCCGTCGACGCCGTGACCGCACCGCCCTACCTGACCAATCCCCGAGCTTCACTAGCTCACACCGCCTGTTCGCCCCTGGTTCGTTTAAACCACCCCGTGCCCCCTACTCTTGGCCATTCTTCCTCTCGGCACCAGAGGAAGGAGAAGCTCGTGTGCTTCGACTCTCGGGTAAGCCTCGCGTTTTCCCCTCCCTCTTCAATTCCGACCAATGGCCATTCCATTTTTGCTAATTCCAAACCTTACCGTGCTTTGTAGCTCCCGGAACGCGATCGTGTCTTCCTCGGCTCCGGTTCACGCCCAGAGCTCGCACCCGGAGACAACTCTGTGCTATCTTCATCCCCGGTGAGTTACTCGCTAACTCCAGCGCGTCACGCCGAGTCTTTGAGTTAGAATATGAGTTCCCCTCAGCCAATTTTGGCAATGCACGACAGGAGCTCGTGAATTCGAAGATTGGTTCGTTTTCGGCCGAAAAGCAAACTCTTCGTCTCCCACTTGATCCGGTAAGGCATTGGTCATTTCTTTGCTACCTGAGCACACCCTATAGATCTTTGAGCCATCCCGAAGCTTCATTATCTTCCTTGTTGCTCAGGGTGTCTCCTCCCCGTTGAACCGCACCGCCGCCGTGGACCTCACCGTCGCCAAGCTAGCTCCGGCCATCCACTCTTCTCTCCAGCACTCAGGTAGCTTCCCAGTAGTCCCTAGATGCTCAGGCACCCGCATTTGAACCGCTGCGGAGAATTATCTAGCTGCTCCATGTTTGTCGTGTTGAACACCGCCGCTCCTCTCCGACGAGCCGCCGGCACAGGCCACCTCAGGCATCGCCGCCACCTCCCAAATATGCACATGGCTATTGTGCAGCTGTAGCAGTCCTTGGCCGGCTCCGCCGTGGCGCGTAGCGCCGGCGAGCCGCCGGGCAATCCCACGGGCACGTTGTCGGACGCGTCCGACAACTGTATCTCGGGGGTTAGGTTAATCACGATAATTAATTAGCATTAATGATGGCTCAGCAGTAATGATGTCTTAAGGGGGGTATCAGTCTATTACATGTGGGCCCGTGCACAGAAAACGGAAGGGTTAAGCTGCGACTTACAGGTGGGCCAGGCCACTTAAATGCATGTTCACTGTGCTGTGAGCCGGTCGTGGACTCATGGTCCATGCACTATGATGTAAGCCGTCTCGCTTACATGCGGGCCCCGCTTGTCAGTCGGGAAATTAAATCCCCGGGGGTAAATGAGAAATAGCATTGTTACCGGCCCCACATGTCAGTAGCAGTGGCTAGGTACAGCTCGGTAAGAAAAGTATTAATCGATTAAGAAAATCAGAATGTGTTTATTTATGAACTGGAAAATAGGATTAACTTCCAAAATACATAACAAATTCATTTTAACTCCAATCGGGTTGAAACAAGTGTTGGTAATTTTTATTTTTGATGAACTTTATTTCAAAATAGGTTGCACATTTATCTCTGTAACAGAAAAGATAGATTTTGAAAATGAGCATTTAATTGATTATCTTTACAATAGAAAAATGGCTATAACTTTGTTTTACTGGAAAATAGGATTAACTTCCAAAATATCTTTTGCTTGGAAACTCCAATTAGGATGAACCAAGTTTTAGTGGACTCACAATAATATGCCCTAATTATCTATAAATTCAATTGCCTTCCCTCTGTTCTACAAAATTTAGCCAAAACGTTAAAATTGGATAAACTGCATTATCGGGACATACAAACTTCAAATGACCATAACTTTCACCTACTAAATCCAATTGGAATAATTCCTGTACCTATATTCATCTCATGGCATAAACTTTCATGTAGAAAAATCATGCATGTTGGAGCACTTTGATTTTGGGTTATTTCTCGATGTTTATCGTTTTTCCGCTCTATAGATACCGTCGAATTCAACGTAGATTCTTACGCTACCGAGAGTGAACAACTACTCTTCCAAAGAAGGCAAGCATCATTTGAACTTTCTTTTGCATCATATTGATCCCAGTTTTCTTACATTAGTATTTGAAATGCAATGATATTGCATGCATGCTATTTTCGGTATACTTTTATGTTTTGAGTAGATTAGTTATATCCTATGCTTGATGGTTATCCCTGATATTTCACATACACATATGCTTAAGATAGGTTTGTGATGATATGATTGTTGTGTGTCAATTGCTTAGCCATTGCGGGTCTAGATAACGCAGTAGATCTATTGACGGGACTAGCTCGTTAATTGTGGGAGACACATAACAATTCTTATTCTTTTATTAATTTTTGTCCAGATTGTTATATCTGGTTATTTTGGTTCAAAACTAGTTGTTGTTAAATGGTTTTGGATCCGGACAAGTGGTTGTAGTGTGGGTGCTGTTATGCACGAGATTCGGTTTGTGGTTGTCTTGTCCGACCATTAAGGACCGAGCCATGGACGTTACACTCCAAGTACCGAGCGCACTATCACATGCGGGATATGGGTACCGTGCGGTTAAGTAAGGGAATGTTTTATTGGGTAAGACCGCAGCGGTGTGAGGACATAGAGACCGTGAAATCCTATGTTCCTTAGGAACCCAGTGATATATATCGTGCTTAATGAGCACGATTACCTATGTTGTGGGATGCAACATACTAACTACCTCACACCGCCACTCCAAAGACAACATGTGTGCCCGCTTAGCATTTGCTATATGCTTATGTCTAAGTTGGGATTCCCACATATGGGTGGTCCATCCCAATAGGATTTTCTTGCTAAAAATGACCGTATCTCGATTCTCCCCGGCCGGCATACCTAAGGAAGTGTGCTATATTCGGAGGCATCCGGAGGCTTACTGCTAGTCGAGTCATGTGGGTAAAGTAGTACAACTCTGCAGAGAAAATCTATTCGAATAGCCGTGTCCACGGTTATGGACAAACACTTGGTTTAAGTATGCTTCATCGTTAGACTTGGAAATTAAAAAAAAGTTGACATGGTTATAAATTGGTTACGACATGAATGGGATGTTCATGTGCTTTAGTTTATCAAAGGGGACAGCCACTTTGGTATTGTTTGATTAATTATATTATCTATGTCTTGTGAAACCCTCTCTTGAATAAATGATTTACAACTTGGCTTTTGAAAACTAGATGGTCTAGGAATGTAAGATGTTGCGCTTTATGCAAAACTAGAACCACTAAAGCTATCCATTGATTGCCCAATATGCATAACTACTTTTCTT
This sequence comes from Hsuehochloa calcarea, assembly GCA_036346395.1. Classification (NCBI taxonomy): domain Eukaryota; kingdom Viridiplantae; phylum Streptophyta; class Magnoliopsida; order Poales; family Poaceae; genus Hsuehochloa; species Hsuehochloa calcarea. The sequence goes on from CM070598.1 coordinate 57,453,966, forward strand.
TGTGTAAGACTTGCGAGTGCACTTGTACTCAGCCAGATGTTGGCTGGCCTTTTTGTTTTTCTTTTTCAGGTGAGGACGATATCGAGCCCGATGAGCTCGTCAGTGCCGATTTAGGTGACACTGACGAGTAGTGCTATCTTTTAACCCCAGTCGGTTGCCTTGGGTTATGGGCATACCTTGCTGGACTTTTGGTTTATTTATTTTGCTTCCGCTGTTATTTATCACTCTTATTTGAATTTGGCGGTCGGTAGTTATGTAATAGTGTAGACTTAACTATTATGTTGTATGTCTTTTGGATTGATAATGTACGTTGTTGTATGGATGTGATTAACGTTGAATGAGAGTATGAGCGTGTTGGTCGCTGATCCTGGGAGCCAACACGGCCTCATACTCGCTGTTATGAATCCCACTTTAACTTGTCTAAGTGTTGGCTTTGACCGTTTGGAGAACCGATAATCATGTAGTGCTTGCAGAGGAGCAACGCGCATGATCACCGAGGCTCTAGTTTCGGTCGGGCTCCTCACTTGGATGGAGTTAAGGTGGAATTCATTTACTTGAGGCCCAGAGTTATTTCCTTAAGACCAGGTAAACCTCGGTCTTACGAAAATAAAACGGGGGTCCTCACAGCGTTGGTATTAGAGCCATACTGACTGTAGGTTAGAAATAGCATGGGCGTTAGTATTAGTAAGTCTCTTGAGTCAAAATATTTTGACCATCAAATTATTTCATAAAGATAAGTAAGAATCTCTTTTATTCCTCATCCATCTTAGTTTCATCCCTCACCTTACTCTCATTTGATTTGCAAAACTAACTTACCTGGGTTATTCTTGTCTTTAGATGGGACATCAGTATCTGGTCAGAGAGCCTCAAGCTGAAGATGTGGATGGATACCCGGCACTTCTTCGAGATATGATGTGGAGGGCGAACTTCACATACCAACCCGTATACTTCATCTACCGTCGAGATCTAGGTCCCGGGATGGAAGACTACCGGGCTGTGATCCATATCGTTGCAAGACAAGTTACGGGAAGTATTCCGTACCGCTTTCAGGCACATGGGACTTCTGAGGCCATGGCTTTGCAAGAGGTGGCCCGTATGGCCATGAGTCGCCTTCATTATGGCTTAACGGAGTTGTCTCAGCCACCATACGACCACTTCCCTATGCAAGCACATGGCATGGAGGTGAACACCTTCGTCGGGATTCAGTACGGGGAGGATCCCCATGTTCGGCAACTCGCAAGGTTGGTTTGCATCACGGACCAGATGCGCTGATGCGTCATTCATGAGCTTTGGGAGACGCGGCGTCGTCTTCTTGTAGCTCAGGAGCATCTACAACCCCTATGCATTATGGGACTTGTAGCCCGACATGTACTTTATGGGGGAAACGAAATCTCCCCCTATGCCTCTGCGCCATCAGAGTACCGTCTCCCTGAAATTGGAGGACAAGTTCTCAATCATGAACAACGGCGTCAGGCTCGCATGTCGGTGGGTTTTTCCCGCACTCAAAGGTCGGAGCCTGCGGAGGGACGCATCATAGGATCCCCTTTACGCCTCACCAATCCACATGACCCTGATGATACGGGATCTCCTGGGTATCACCTTCTGGATGAGTTTCCGCTGAATTTCGATCGTGAAAACAGATAGGGTGTTAGAATAGTGCGCTCGCTGCCCTTACGTGTGTCCAGCGAGTATGTATCTTTCTATTTGTACTGTCGATTAGTAGTTGTTGATCCAGATGTGTTTCTTTTGCAAAGACTTTAGTTCGGGTAGTTACCATTCGCCTACGGGCCTCTATGATGTTATCGCTCTTGAACTCTGCGAGTTAAGTATTGGATTTTGTACTGGCCTTAGTGCCTTTGTACCCCTATTTGACTTTGAGTTCTTGTGCCTTATTTACCCTCATGCATGAATAATTTCTTATAAAATGTTTGCTGTCTTTAATTTGGATTTCCCCTAAAAAGTAAGTACCCTAGCCCTTTTCTCTAACTCTCCTTGTCACCTCAGAATGACAGGGCCTAACACTCGTTCTAGGGCACAACAACAAGAGCAAGGGTCACCACCTCCGCGGGCTCGCTCTATCGATGAGCTTTACGCCCAGGGGAGGGTTAACGAGCCCCCTCGTTGGCAAAATCAGCAAGATGACCAGGCGGAAGAAGTGCTTCCACCACCTCCCACAATGGCGTAAGTCCGCTCGGATCGAGAGGAACCGCATGGATCAAACGCGATTCTCGGCCATTGCTCGCAACACCTCTCCGCTCCGCCACATCCGGGGAGCGGAGCATCCAGACACGTGGAGGGCTCGCTGATTTTCAACAACCAATCCTCCCACCTTTTCTAGCACCGAGGATCCCATGGAGGCGGAAGATTGGCTCCGCACTGTGGAGAAAAAGTTAACTATCGCACAAGGCACCGTCTTTGAAGGGTCCTTTTCGCCAGCTATCAGCTGGAGGGCGCGGCAAGTGCATGGTGGGATAACTTTTCCGCCATGTAGCCCGACGGAGACGTCCCATCATGGGATGAGTTTAAGGCGGCCTTCCGTGAAGCTCACATTCTGGAGGGAGTACTACTGATCAAGCAGCAGCAATTCCTAGCCCTCAAGCAAGGGAAGAAAACTGTCACAAAGTACTTACACGAGTTCAACTTCTTGGCTTGTTACGCCCCAGGTGATGTCTCTACTGATGCACGCCGACAGAGCCGGTTCACCAACGGCTTGACAGAAGAAATGCAGTTAGCTCTCGCGGTCCACGACTTCCGCAACTTCCAACACTTGGTCAATAAGGCCATAGTGGTGGAACACAAAAGCGTGGCCGTGGAAGAATCAAGGAAGAGGAAGAGGGCCGCCAAATTTCAGCAAGGCGGCGCTTTTCTAGACAACAGTGTCGACAACCCCAAGCACCCCGAGCTCTAGCTCCAGCTCCACCGAGGCCACCAACCTTTTTACCAAGGCCTCCCCAACCTTTTGTGTAACAAAGGAGCGGGAGCATGCAGCCCCCGAACAGCGGCCATGTCCGGCCAAGTGTTACGTGCTTCCATTGTGGACGCCCGGGGCACTATGCGCATCAGTGCTTGGCAAAAGCGCGTGGGATGCCGCGGGTCTATAATGGTTCCACCCCAACTCCTACCCCGGCTCCGGCAAGACCTTCACCACCGTCAAGGGCTGCGTCCACACCTCCCCAAGTCACTGCGCGTGGCCGCATCAACCACGTCACTGCCAAGGAGGCAACGGACGCACCGGACGTCATTTTGGGTACTCTCTTGGTTAAATCCAGCCCGGCTACTGTCTTATTTGATTCTGGGGCATCTCATTCATTTATCAATAAAACATTTGCTGCACTCCATCAAATTGAAATGCATACCCTCCAATCTCCCCATCGCATACAGTCTCCGGGATCGATTTTTCACACCGATCAAGTCTGCCGGGACATAATTGTGCAAATCCAAGAAATTGACTTCTTGGCCAACCTCATAGTGATAAATTCAGTAGGCATTGATGTGATCCTAGGAATGGATTGGCTAACCAAGAACCAAGGGAAAATCGACTGTGCTAGGCGGTCTATTTCCGTCACAAACAAAGATGGCAGTCAAGTCATGTTCTCGCCCGTTCTGGGCAATTCTCTTCTCTATGCCTTGGAAGTTAATATCCCTCTTGAATTAGGGAAGGTACCAGTGGTATGTGAATATCCCGATGTATTCCCTGAAGACCTTCCAGGCATGCCTCCTGACCGAGAAGTGGAATTCGTTATCGAACTTGCACTGCATCGCTACCGATTTCAAGCGGCCATACCGATGCCTCCAAATGAGTTGGTAGAGTTAAAAGAGCAACTCAAGGAGCTCCAAGATAAGGGGTTCATCGATCGAGCTCCTCCCTTGGGGATGCCCGCTATTTTTGTTAAGAAGAAAGATAAGAGTCTCAGATGTGTGGACTACCGTCCGTTAAATGAAGTCACTATCAAGAATAAGTATCCGCTCATGATTGACGATCTATTTGACCAATTGAATGGAGCCCAAGTATTCTCCAAAATTGATTTGAGGATGGGTTACCATCAAATTAAGGTCAGAGCCGAAGATATACCGAAGACGGCTTTCTCCACTCGTTACGGGTTGTACGAGTACACTGTTATGTTCTTTGGACTGACCAATGCTCCTTCCTACTTTATGAACCTAATGAATTCGGTTTTTATGGAGTATTTGGATCAGTTTGTTGTCGTATTCATTGATGACATCCTTATCTACTCCAAGTCCGATGGAGAGCACGAGCAACACCTACGACTTGTGTTGGAAAAACTTCGTCAACATCAACTGTATGCTAAATTTAGCAAATGCGAGTTCTGGCTTCGCGAAGTCAGCTTCTTGGGCCATGTTCTGTCCAAGGGTGGTGTCGCTGTCGATCCTAGCAAAGTCCGGGATGTGCTAAATTGGGAGCAACCCAAGAGCGTCACCGACATCCGTAGTTTTCTTGGGCTTGCAGGATATTACCGCAGGTTCATCAATAATTTCTCCCGTATTGCCAGGCCCATGACCCAACTGTTGAAAAAGGAAAAGAAGTTCGTGCGTCGCTCAATGTGCGCTTAGCTTTCGGACTCTAAAGACCTCTTAACCCGAAACCACGTGCTTATCTTGCCCGATATTCACAAGAGCTTCGACATTTATTGCGATGCTTCTCAACACGGGATCGGATGTGTCCTTATGCAAGAAGGTCATGTGGTGGCATATGCGTCAAGACAATTGAGACCGCATGAAGCCAATTATCCCACCCATGACTTGGAGCTTGCAGCAGTAGTCCATGCACTGAAGATTTGGCGGCATTACCTTATCGGTAATCGTTGCGAGATCTACACTGATCATAAGAGTCTCAAGTACATTTTCACTCAGCCGACTGAACCTGAGACAGAGAAGGTGGCTTGAGTTAATCAAGGACTATGATATGGGGCTCCATTATCACCCAGGGAAGGCCAATGTGGTGGCCGACGCGTTGAGTAGGAAAACCCAATGCAACTGTTTGTCGGTAACTCCCTTTTCGGCAAGGTTGTGTGCTGACATGCAACGTCTGCACCTGGGAATTATTGAGGAGGGTACCCTTGCTGCTCTCAAGGTGGATTTCACCTTAGAAGACCAGATCAAGGAAGCTCAAAAGACCGACATGGAAGTCGCCCAAATCCGGGAAGAAATGAAGAAGGGTAAGGCCAAATGTTTCAACCATGATGCTGAGGGCACCCTACGATTCGGAAGTCGTTTAGTAGTGCCATTCAATGGCAACCTGAGGGAGTTGATTCTTAAGGAAGCTCATGATTCGCGATTCTCTATACATCCCGGGAGTACCAAGATGTACCATGATTTGAAGAAACGATTGTGGTGGAGTCGGATGAAACGACAGATCGCGCAGTATGTCGCCGAGTGCGACGTATGCCAGCGGGTCAAGGCTGAGCACTTGAAGCCAGCGGGTACTCTACAACCCTTACCTATTCCCCTGTGGAAATGGGAGGAGGTTGGGATGGATTTCATTACCGGGCTTCCAAGGACCCAAACTGGCTCCGATTCTATATGGGTGATTGTTGATCGGCTGACAAAAGTGGCTCACTTCATTCCTGTCAAGACCACCTACACTACGGCTAAATTAGCAGAGCTATACATCGCCAGGATAGTGTGTCTCCACGGCGTACCGAAGAGGATTGTTTCGGATCGCGGCGCGCAGTTCACATCCCATTTTTGGGGATGCCTCCATCAAGCCATGGGGACCCATTTGTCTTTCAGCTCTGCTTACCACCCTCAAACAGATGGACAGACTGTGCGGGTGAATCAGGTGTTGGAGGACCTTCTACGAGCATGTGTGCTATCCTATAGCAAAAATTGGGAAAAATGCTTACCATTCGCAGAGTTCTCCTATAACAATAGCTATCAATCCAGCATTCAGATGTCACCATTTGAAGCATTGTATGGGAGGGCTTGTAGGACACCCTTGAACTGGTCTGAAGCTGGGGAAAGGTCACTCTATGGCGCAACCTTGGTGGAGGATGCTGAAGAACAAGTTCGCATCATTCGGGAACGACTTCATACGGCACAATCTCGTCAGAAGTCCTACGCTGACCGCCGTCGTCGTGAATTGAGCTTCGAGGTAGGTGATTTTGTTTACCTCAAGGTCTCACCGATGAAAGGGACCCGTCGTTTCCAAGTGAAGGGTAAATTGGCACCCCGCTATATTGGGCCTTACGAGGTCCTAGACAAACGAGGTTCTGTGGCTTATCAATTAAAGCTTCCACCTTCCCTATCAGAAGTGCACGATGTCTTCCATGTATCCCAACTGAAAAGGTGCCTCCGTGTTCCAGCTGAGGTCATCGAGTCAAATAACCTCGACCTGCAACCCGACCTTACTTATCGGGAGCACCCAATTCGCATCCTTGAAGAGGCCGAGCGTAGAACGAGAAAAAGTAACATCAAATTCGTCAAGGTTCAATGGAGCAACCATTCCAAGGAAGAAGCCACCTGGGAACGGGAAGATCGAATGCGGGCCGAATATCCCGATCTTTTCCCTTCGGCATGAAGTGCCTTCGTATTAAGGAGGAGAGGTTAAACAAGATTGTGGAATGAAAATAGCCTTTTTAGGTGACCCGGGTAGAATGTCATAACTCTTCCTTTTAAGGAAATCAAGACAACAGATGTTGTATCTTCTTTAGAATCTTACATACCTACTTTCCGCTCTACCCAGATCTCGGGGTCGAGATCTTTTGTAAGGGGGAGATTTGTCACATCCCCAAATTAATAAAGAAGATTACTATGCATCTCATTAGCATGCATCATGTTTTTCAAGCATTTTTATCATACACTGCATTTGGAAAAGCTTATTCAATTATATGAACCTACTCTTACACAAATAAATCCTTAAGAAAACAATATCAAAAACTTAGGATCATCCTTGTGAAACAATTTATTCAATTACTATATTAATTATCATGTATTAATATAATTTTCCCAAATTTTTGGAACCCAATATGAACCTCATAAATTTCAAACTCAATTATCAACATATGCTTTTGGAAATTTGAAATATACCAAATGAATAATGAACATTGGGGTTTCTGAATTTTTATGGATACTAGGTCACCCCAGGAACCCCTCAGAATTATTTTACCTTTTTATAAATTTTATTGCTATATTTTAGAGCCTGGTCAAACTAGGAGGTTTAAAATTCAAATCGGTCAATTAGGAGCACTGCTCCTGCTCAAACCCAATGCACGAGAGTCCGACCGAGCCGCTGGCGAGCTCATTCGCCGAACCGTTAGAACGTGGACCGTCCGATGAATCGAACGGCCCACGAGCCGAGCCACGCGATCGCGCCGCGCCTCCTCAAGGCCACGACAAGAGGGCCCACCTCCTGCCGCCGTCTACCTCGCTGCCGCTCGCCGCAGGCTAAGTGCCACGCGCCCGCCATGCTCTGCGGAGCTCCGTCGACGCCGTGACCGCACCGCCCTACCTGACCAATCCCCGAGCTTCACTAGCTCACGCCGCCTCTGTTCCGTCCCTCGGTTTCATTTAAACCACCCCGTGCCCCCTACTCTTGGCCATTCTTCCTCTCGGCACCAGAGGAAGGAGAAGCTCGTGTGCTTTGACTCTCGGGTAAGCCTCACGTTTTTCCCCTCCCTCTTCAATTCCGACCAATGGCCATTCCATTTTTGCTAATTCCAAACCTTACCGTGCTTTGTAGCTCCCGGAACGCGATCGTGTCTTCCTCGGCTCCGGTTCACGCCCAGAGCTCGCACCCGGAGACAACTCTGTGCTATCTTCGTCCCCGGTGAGTTACTCGCTAACTCCAGCGCGTCACGCCGAGTCTTTGAGTTAGAATATGAGTTCCCCTCACCCAATTTTGGCAATGCACGACAGGAGCTCGTGAATTCGAAGATTGGTTCGTTTTCGGCCGAAAAGCAAACTCTTCGTCTCCCACTTGATCCGGTAAGGCATTGGTCATTTCTTTGCTACCTGAGCACACCCTATAGATCTTTGAGCCATCCCGAAGCTTCATTATCTTCCTTGTTGCTCAGGGTGTCTCCTCCCCGTTGAACCGCACCGCCGCCGTGGACCTCACCGTCGCCAAGCTAGCTCCGGCCATCCACTCTTCTCTCCAGCACTCAGGTAGCTTCCCAGTAGTCCCTAGATGCTCAGGCACCCGCATTTGAACCGCTGCGGAGCATTATCTAGCTGCTCCATGTTTGCCGTGTTGAACACCGCCGCCTCCTCTCCGACGAGCCGCCGGCACAGGCCACCTCAGGCATCGCCGCCACCTCCCAAATATGCACATGGCTATTGTGCAGCTGTAGCAGTCCTTGGCCGGCTCCGCCGTGGCGCGTAGCGCCGGCGAGCCGCCGGGCAATCCCACGGGCACGTTGTCGGACGCGTCCGACAACTGTATCTCGGGGGTTAGGTTAATCATGATAATTAATTAGCATTAATGATGGCTCAGCAGTAATGATGTCTTAAGGGGGTATCAGTCTATTACATGTGGGCCCGTGCACAGAAAACGGAAGGGTTAAGCTGTGACTTACAGGTGGGCCAGGCCACTTAAACGCATGTTCGGTGTCTTTGTGAGCGGCCGTGGACTCATGGTCCATGCACTATGCTGTAAGCCGTCTCGCTTACATGCGGGCCCCGCTTGTCAGTCGGGAAATTAAATCCCCGGGGGTAAATGAGAAATGGCACTGTCACCGGCCCCACATGTCAGTAGCAGTGGCTAGGTACAGCTCGGTAAGAAAAGTATTAATCGATTAAGAAAATCAGAATGTGTTTATTTATGAACTGGAAAATAGGATTAACTTCCAAAATACATAACAAATTCATTTTAACTCCAATCGGGTTGAAACAAGTGTTGGTAATTTTTATTTTTGATGAACTTTATTTCAAAATAGGTTGCACATTTATCTCTGTAACAGAAAAGATAGATTTGGAAAATGAGCATTTAATTGATTGTCTTTACAATAGAAAAATGGCTATAACTTTGTAAATTCATATCTTTTGCTTGGAAACTCCAATTAGGATGAACCAAGTTTTAGTGGACTCACAATAATATGCCCTAATTATCTATAAATTCAATTGCCTTCCCTCTGTTCTACAAAATTTAGGCAAAACGTTAAAATTGGATAAATTGCATTATCGGGACATACAAACTTCAAATGACCATAACTTTCACCTACTAAATCCAATTGAAATAATTCCTGTACCTATATTCATCTCATGGCATAAACTTTCTACTATAGAAAAATCATGCATGTTGGAGCACTTTGATTTTTGGGTTATTTCTCGATGTTTATCGTTTTTCCCGTTCTATAGATACCGTTGAATTCAACGTAGATTCTTACGCTACCGAGAGTGAACAACTACTCTTCCAGCAAGGCAAGCATCATTTGAACTTTTTTTTGCATCATATTGATCCCAGTTTTCTTACATTAGTATTTGAAATGCAATGATATTGCCTGCATGCTATTTTCGGTATACTTTTATGTTTTGAGTAGATTAGTTATATCCTATGCTTGATGGTTATCCCTGATATTTCACATACACATATGCTTAAGATAGGTTTGTGATGTTATGATTGTTGTGTGTCAATTGCTTAGCCATTGCGGGTCTAGATAACGCAGTAGATCTATTGACGGGACTAGCTCGTTAATTGTGGGAGACACATAACAATTCTTATTCTTTTATTAATTTTTATCCAGATTGTTATATCTGGTTATTTTGGTTCAAAACTTGTTGTTGTTAAATGGTTTTGGGTCCGGACAAGTGGTTGTAGTGTGGGTGCTGTTATGCACGAGATTCGGGTTTGTGGTTGTCTTGTCTGGACCATTAAGGACCGAGCCATGGACGTTACACTCCAAGTACCGAGCGTACTATCACATGCGGGATATGGGTACCGTACGGTTAAGTAAGGGGAATGTTTTATTGGGTAAGACCGCAGGCGGTGTGAGGACATAGAGACCGTGAAATCCTATGTTCCTTAGGAACCCAGTGTGATATATACTGTGCTTAATGAGCACGAGTACCTATGTTGTGGGATGCAACATACTAACTACCTCACACCGCCACTCCAAAGACAACATGTGTGCCCGCTTAGCATTTGCTATATGCTTATGTCTAAGTTGGGATTCCCACATATGGGTGGTCCATCCCAATAGGATTTTCTTGCTAAAATGACCGTATCTCGATTCTCCCTACGGCATACCTAAGGAAGTGTGCTATATTCTGAGGCATCCGGAGGCTTACTGCTAGTCGAGTCATGTGGGTAAAGTAGTACAACTCTGCAGAGAAAATCTATTCGAATAGCCGTGTCCACTGTTATGGACAAACACTTGGTTTAAGTATGCTTCATCGTTAGACTTGGAAATTAAAAAAGTTGACATGGTTATAAATTGGTTACGACATGAATGGGATGTTCATGTGCTTTAGTTTATCAAAGGGGACAGCCACTTTGGTATTGTTTGATTAATTATATTATCTATATCTTGTGAAACCCTCTCTTGAATAAATGATTTACAACTTGGCTTTTGAAAACTAGATGGTCTAGGAATGTAAGATGTTGCGCTTTATGCAAAACTAGAACCACTAAAGCTATCCATTGATTGCCCAATATGCATAACTACTTTTCTTTGTGTAAGACTTGCGAGTGCACTTGTACACAGCCAGATGTTGGCTGGCCTTTTTGTTTTTCTTTTTCAGGTGAGGACGATATCGAGCCCGATGAGCTCGTTAGTGCCGATTTAGGCGACACTGACGAGTAGTGCTATCTTTTAACCCCAGTCGGTTGCCTTGGGTTATGGGCATACCTTGCTGGACTTTTGGTTTATTTATTTTGCTTCCGCTGTTATTTATCACTCTTATTTGAATTTGGCGGTCGGTAGTTATGTAATAGTGTAGACTTAACTATTATGTTGTATGTCTTTTGGATTGATAATGTACGTTGTTGTATGGATGTGATTAACGTTGAATGAGAGTATGAGCGTGTTGGTCGCTGATCCTGGGAGCCAACACGGCCTCATACTCGCTGTTATGAATCCCACTTTAACTTGTCTAAGTGTTGGCTTTGACCGTTTGGAGAACCGATAATCATGTAGTGCTTGCAGAGGAGCAACACGCATGATCACCGGGGCTCTAGTTTCGGTCGGGCTCCTCACTTGGATGGAGTTAAGGTGAAATTCATTTACTTGAGGCCCAGAGTTATTTCCTTAAGACCAGGTAAACCTCGGTCTTACGAAAATAAACCGGGGGTCCTCACAGATCACCCCAATCATCATCCTTTAAGTATAAAGATTGTTTTGGGCAGTCATTGGGGTAGATGACTGAAGTGGTTAGTTAATTTGTTTTACACTTCTCCAAAACCCTGAAACTTGCTAATACCACATCTGGGCGGATGGAAAGAATGGTGGGTGCCGTCGAGCACGAGAATGGTTGGTATGTGGTATGAACCGTCTGGATGGATTAAGGACTTAATCTTGTCATGACCTCCCGTGTAAAACAAGTACAACCGCAAGTCTGCAAAGTGCAACTTGGCTTAGTAAAATTATCAAACTCTGAATGTCGTCTCGCATGGTGGGAGAAAGGGAATGTGCAAGCGGCAGGATGCGTTCCGGCTTGAAAGGGACACCGAGAAAAGGTGAAGTTTGCCAGTCGCTGAGGGGTAGGTTGACACCGCATTCAACTACTCCAGTCGCTGAGGTGAACATTCCGCACAACGTATGGGCGTAACCCCATATGGGTGAGATGACGGAAGGGGCAAGATAGTTAGAAAAGTTACTGTGACGATCGCCCAACTACATGACTACGGAATCATGTGGGGTAACGGGTATGATTGTCTCTTGTGGGTACAGTGTACAAACTCTGCAGAGTCAAAAACTGTTTAAACAGCCGCGCCTACGGTCATAGGCGGACATGGGAACTTAACTTGAGTTAGTTCTATTTCAAAAATCTTTGTTGGGTGGAAATGAAAATCAGGTCGGCTCACCTAGCCTGAGGTTGGAGATGGTCCACAAACCAGGTCGGCTCACCTAGCCTGAGGTTTGTGGATGGTCAACAAAACCAGGTCGGCTCACCTAGCCTGAGGTTTTAAGTTTTTCCTGGATCGTCGTATCCAGCATTGTTATAATATGGGGGTAGCCCCAACCAAAGATAAGCATAAGGTGGAGGTAGCCTCTGCTGTTAGTAATATTGCACAAATATTCTATTTACAAAATCATATTTTTGGTTAAAATGCTAAGTCATAGGAAATTTGTAATTATGATATTCACAAATATCGCTTTGCGCAAATAAAAAACCCGAGCCACCCTTATTTAGCCTTGCATGTATATTATTGCATCTGTTGTGTTGGCTCGCGAGCATGGTTGTTGTGCTCACTCTCGCTCTTTTCCCAAACCACAGAAGCCTCCGAGCAGGATGACTACGCCTACTACGAGGAGTAAGGACTCGATGGTCAAAACCAGGGCGAAGAGTAGTTAGTTGCGTAGGCTTAGGCTCGCCACAGTCTTGATGGCTCCGCTGGCACATATGTATAGCCAATATTCTCCAAGTCCTTAGATAATATTGGTGGTACACAAGGTGCCGCAGTCGCTTGCCTGCGGGGAGTTGTGTTTGCCCATTTTGCTTCCGCACTTGTTTCTCTATGTTATGTAATGAACCTATTTGGCCTGATCGGCCCTCTTTTGTAAACTCGACCCGACGTGGTCTATTTAACTCTGAGGTTGTAATATTAAGACTGGATTGGTCTGCAATGTATGAAATGAATCAGCAATGTGTACTGTGAGCGCTACCTACTGATCCAGGGAGTAGCGCGGTGATTTCACAGAGGATTCTGGATTAGAAAATCCGGGTCCGACACAATTGTTCGTCACCTAGATTAGGACCATACCACATAGTCTCTATACTTTCTGGAGAAACTTGGACTGTGAGATATATAGCAAGGATTTGGATTCTTTATCATACCGCGGAGAATATTGTGTGAACAATAGTCTGCAGTAATACCGTAGCAAGCATTAAAGAAACCGTGCAGGTGTATTGCAGCGGAAAATACTGTTGCAATTTTACAATTTTATTTAGTATTGGAGCTCTTGATCGAGACCGTTCATTTTTTATCGTATGAGCCCTAACGCATGCCACTGTACTTTAATGCATATGTACCGGCTGAGTTAGGCGCACATTGTTCTGACGTTCTCCAACCCGCGCAACGGCCGATCTTTCATACACGAGTTCAATTAGTAGCTTGCGCGCATGGATCAATGCATGCATGCACGACTAGTTTTGCACCCAGCAAAGTCTGGAGATCACTCCAAATGTCCACGAGACCACGTTGCGTCTGTTGAATATATAAATGCCAACCTGTTGGGTACAAACGAGCGATCGAGCGTTTACTCTGCAGTCTGTACGCGAACAGTAATTACCCTTCCGAGAAACTTGCGAAGTGATTGAAGGTACGCTGCACCAACAAATTGCATGCTAGCTGCCTATAAATAGTTCATAGTTCCGTCATACCTTTAAAGGCGCAACATCCGCAACCATGGCTTCCAAGTCCATATCTTCCACTGCCCTTTCCCTCGCAATGATTCTTTTGGCCTTGGTGCCTGTCCGTGGTCGTTCTCCTAGCTCATGCCTAGCTCCAGCGCCACCGCCGACACCCACTGTGTCCCCGACACCACCGCCAACACGGACATCTCCACCGACACCGCCGCCAGCACCCACTGTGCCCCCGACACCACCGCCAACACGGACGCCTCCACCGACACCGCCGCCGGCACCCACTGTGCCCCCGACACCATCGCCGGCATGGACGCCTCTGTCCACACCATCTCCGGCACCGACTGTGTCACCAACACCACCGCCAACACGGACGCCTCCACCGACACCGCCGCCGGCACCCACTGTGCCCCCGACACCACCGCCAACACGGACGCCTCCACCGACACCGCCGCCGGCACCCACTGTGTCCCCGACGCCTCTGTCCACACCACGCCCGCACCGATCGTGTCGCCAACACCACCACCGCCGCCGCAACACGGACGCCTCCACCGACACCGCCGCACCCACCGGCACCCACCGCCAACACGGACGCCTCCACGACACCGTCACCAACACCACCGCCAACACGGACGCCTCCACCGACACCGCCGCCGGCACCTGCACCCATCGCCTCTGTCCACACCACCGCCAACACGGACGCCAACACCGACACCGCCGCGGCAACACGGACGCACCGTGTCCCCGGCGCCTCGTGTCACCACACCACGCCAACACCGGACGCGTCGCCAACACCACCACCGCACCCACACCACCGCCAACACGGACGGCACCGCCAACGCCGCGCACCCACCGTGTCCCCAACGCCACCACCGCACCCACGGTGTCCCCAACGCCACCTCCTACACCCATCGTGTCCCCAACACCGGCCGTGTCCCCAACACCGGCACCCACGGTGTCACCAACACCACCACCCCCGCACCCACACCGTCCCCCAACGGCACCGCCCCCGCCGGCACCGCCAACGCCGGCCAGGTCCCCAACGCCACCACCGCACCCACGGTGTCCCCAACGCCACCTCCTACACCAATCGTGTCCCCAGTGCCGCCTCCGGCACCGACTGTGTCACCAACACCACCACCAGCACCCATTGTGTCCCCAACGCCACCTCCTACGCCTATCGTGTCCCCGACTCCCCCACCGGCACCCACTGTGCCCCCAACTCTACCGCCAACACCGCCTCCAGCACCGACCATGTCCCCTCCGCCGCCGCCACCCATTGTGTCCCCAACGACACCTCCAGCACCGAGCGTGGCACGAACACCACCGCCACCCGGCGGTCAGTGCCCAATAAATATAATCGACCTCAAAGTGTGTGTTAAACTTAACCTGGGCGACATGATTGTCAACCCGGTGATGTCTAAGCAAAAGTGTTGCGCACCGATCGCTCGACTCTCAAGCACCGACTCCGCTAAGTGCCTGTGCAGCGCCTTCAAGTACAATTATGGTGCCATTAATGCCAATATCCTTTTCATCAAGTTCAAGGCGATGCTCGGCCTCTGCGGCAAGTCTGCTGTGGGCTTCAATTGCGCGTTCTAAGCATGCATATATACGCACGCCCACTAGTTAATTTACTCGTATTTTGGACCCATAGCTTGCTAGCGACGTGCATATATATCCATGCATCGTACGTGGCTGTGCGACGTCCTAAGAATAAGTTGCCATATATTTATTTATGTCATTGTGTTGTCTCTACACGTGGTTAATTAACTCGCGTGTTCTATTATACTATCATAACTAAATGGGAGTCAGCTTGTGTAACACATGTTGAAGTTTCAAGAGTGCTAACGAAACATGTACCAGGTACAAGTGTGTGTTACCATTTCCGAATTTTTATGTGCGTGGCTCTTTAATTTACTTGCACTGTTCCTTAGTGCCTTCCTTGCTCACATGCATGAAACTTCTGCACTTCACTAAATTTTTGCGTATCGAAGTTCCCAAGCATGCGGGCGGGGAAAAATCTCACCATGAGTACAAAATCCACCTCCACAACATATATAGTGTTATACTGGAAGGTCACTACTACAGAGAGTGTTATCACAGATGATTTCAAACCGTCACCACAGATGATTTTTAAACCATCTGAATCTATGTGTCTGTGATAATAAGCGGCTATCACAGACAGTTTTTGATGAAAACCATCTGTGATAGTAAGACTTCACATACGATTTCAACAAAAAAACCCACTGTAATATCCCACATATCACAGATGGTTTTTGGTAGAAACCGTCTGTGAAGTTCTACTATCACAGACGGTTTTCACCAAAAATCGTCTGTTCTATTTGGGATACCACAGACGGTTTCTGTGTGGAAACCATCTGTGAAGGTCTACTATCTCAGACGGTTTATACCAAAAACCATCTGTGATAGTAGGCATTCGTAGACAATTTTTTATAGTAGCCATCTGTGATATTCGACATATCATAGACGGTTGTTGGTGGTAGCCGTCTGTAATCGGATATATATCACAGACGGGTGTTAGTAGTAGTCGTCTGTGATTGTATACATATAACAGATAGTTGTTAGTAGTAGCCGTCTGAGAGTATCATCAACAGACGATTTATTTCACAAAACCGTCTGTGATAGTTCGTTCTACACCTAAATATATTTTGATTTTTAGGCTAGCCTCAGGTAATGCTAGCCATGCCCTCTGAAAATAAGCAAGCAGAAAAAAGATATAGCACAATTAATTTGATATAGAACAACTCAAAGTGATTTACAAACTCAATATCAATTACAAAGTCATTTTAATGATCTAATTATAAAGTGATTTAATTACACATTTTAATGATCTAATTATAAAGTGATTTAATTACATCTCAAAGTGAATTACAATAAATCAGAGTCGCCGGGGTGAAACTCTCCACTCTCGTTAATGATATCTCCCGTTATGAAGGTGGCAAGCCGTCCTCGAACTTCCACGAGTAAGTCCAGATCAAACATACTTTCTAGTGTTTTCATGCCATGTTACTAGCAAGTGTAAAGTAGTAAGCATATATATATATATGTAAATTCATAATTACGAAACAATTATTAAGAGATCGACCTCTAGATCCTTCGGCTTAGCATTCATGATTTCCAGCATATGACGATAAACATAGAATGCACATATGTTCCCTAGATGTAGTTGCTAGTGGCACTGCAAAAATAGAAGTGTGATATACGATACATGTATAGTTAGTTTGAGAGGCCAGGTTACGAAGTGCGAGCAGGTACCAGAAATCGTGTCCCGTGTCACAGTTTGGCGCCCGGTTCATTGTGTGTCCCTCCCTCGGCAACATTGGCACTAAACGACCTACGTGATTCCAAAAAGTTATCCTCCGATATTTCAAATGAACGAATACTACAATGGAGTTACTTATGGAGGAAATGAACATACATGTCTAGTACTTTTTTGTACAAGGGTGAAGTCGTGCTTGTTATTAACTAGAGAATCAAGATATATTACCTTGTTCCACTTTGGTACAATGACTAGAAGGTCCCAGTGCTACCTACTCATGTATGTCGTTTTAGTCATTAAACCTAAGTTTGTGTTGCGTATAAAGAACAAATAAAATTTGTATAGCAAGTAGTGAAGCACTTACCCCTGGTTGTAGGGCACCAGTATGTAGTCCTTATCTCTATGAGTATACAATCCCTTCGTTATGTACTTCTGGACGTAGTTTGCGTCTTCGCGGATGCATTGCTCTGATGTCAAATGTGAGTCGAGGAAACCCACCGATTGTCGCCTTCGCCGGCATTGTTGCATCATGTATCTATACATAAGCAATGAGTTATGATATTTATCAGTATTACGTGAATATAAAACATGATTGTACACACTTATAGTGTCCAACATTGCAGAAGTGAGGCGTCAAGAGCGTCAAGGTTGAATAGATCAAATAAGTCTTCGAAGCACACGACGATGTAGCCCGGCTTGTGGTGGAAATGGTTCTCATTGTAGTTGACAGTGAATTCGGTAGGTCGGTCTTCCCTCGCCTCGTCGGTCTGCCGCATATACCAGTCATGCAAAGTCTGGCAAGCCAAACCAATGTTACGTAATGTTGTGTGGGAGACTAATGACATTCCGCTGGAGAATGTCCCGGGCTTGTGAGAGACACTTTAATCTTCTTCAATTTGTCCTTAGCGCCTTGTGTACTAGTTGTCTTCCTAGAAGACAACTCGACAACCTTTTCTTGTTTCTTCGGCGCCATCTCCAAGGGGACTGTCTCCATGGTATGGGATATGGAGACCTTCTGAAGCGACATTGCAGGGTTCAGGGCGATGTCCCTCTTGGGTCACTGGACAAAAGTGTGCACGACATCCCCTAGTGTTATGATGTCTTCGTTCAGGCGCTTCTCCAGCGGGATGGACATCAAATTATCATGTACCATATCCACCTGGACCTCGACATAACCCTGCACCAGCTGGACACCATGCACCACTATCTCTTCGTTGCATGGAAACACCACCCCCGCCAACCTCAACATGAATGGACCTAACCAGCACTTGGAGCCTGCAGGGTGTGGGCACCTACAAAATGATATAAAATTAGCTAAGGCGTCCTATAGGTCTATCTTTGAAGTATCCCAGAGATGTACATTACCTGGATGAGGTCGATAGGTAATTGGGCGTCGCTAAGTTCAGGAAGTGCAGGCGTGGACACGATGCTACTTCGATGTTGAGGGAGATTGGCTACCAAAATCACGAGGCGTCTTGCAGCCAGTTGAGGATTTGATTCATTTGTTCCTACAATGCTATTATATGTGCTTGAAATTGTGCAGTAGTATGTTATTTAAACTTTGCTTTTCACTGTTCTTCGCGCTCGGCTTTGGATATCTTCCGACTCCTATACGTCTCAGAGTTGTGTGGGAATCCATGCTTCTAAGGTACGTAATCCCCAAAGTCACGAGTGCGACCTGGGTGCTCCTTGTTTTCCTGAGCTGTGGTGTAACACCCCAGACCAACCTAAACCTGGAATGCTACCACACTAGCATAACTACAAATTAAACAAAGACATTTCTTTCTAATTTTCGGCAGTATCTCTGGTCAAAGACTTGGTCGTAGGATTGGTCCTTGGGTGATCTTGAGGAGTCCATGTTATCTCTGGTCGTAAGCCTTCTTGAAGTGGTCGTAGACCCTACGGAACTGGTCGTAGACCTTCTTGCACTGGTCGTAGGCCTAGATTCCTAAGTACAAGTAAATCATCTCCGTTAGGCACATCATAGAGTGTTGGACCGTAAAGGCGACTAGAGGGGGGGGGGTGAATAGGAGCACGCTCACTTTTTCACAAATTATGAACTCAATACAATTTAACTCCAAAGAGCTATTAGAAAGCTATGAAGATCAATATACCAAGATCTGAAAGACTAGTATTGAATCCAATTAAACCCTAAGCAATATAACAAAATCAACTAAGATTATCAAGACTCACAAAGACGGCGGTCGACCGTTATACTCAACCGACGGACCGATTGTTTGGCGGTCGACGTTATCTTTGGCGGTCGGACCGCTCCAAAATCGATCGACCGGTGATGACGGGCGGTCGATCGGCCGACTCGAGAACCGATCTGCAATAAAAATCACCGATGACGGTTGCAATTAGCTTTTGATTCTCAACTCCAATCTTTATGAAACTTTGCACACACCTTCTATATGCTATTGAGGACCTATTCCAATCGAATATTATGATAATTCTTGGAACGATCTTGAGCAATTGTCAATTGATTAACGTAAGGTCTAAAACCGCAAGAACGAAAACTTGATCCTAAAGCTTGTTCGTGAGAGATTGATGATCAAGATGATGCTAGATAGATTCACACATATCACAGCAAGCTAATTCACGTGAAAGAATCAATCACAAACTCATGGATCAAAGAAAGCCCTAAAATCACCAAATTGAAAGCAAGAACGAAAAGAGACTTATCTCAAGCAAACCTTGCATAGATTGATTTCGTGATTGAAGTGGATTACATCCACACCATCATGGATCAAGAGACAATCAAGGATCACGAAATTCACCACAAACCATCAAGAGCCCTAGCCTCCACCTCAACTCCCTAAAGACAATTAGGTTTTGAAACATAAAAGGCGAAGCGAGAGAGAGGTGCAGCCACCATCTCCTCCTATTTATAGTGGAGGCCTAAAACTCTTAGGGTTTGACTCTCTTGGGCTCCCGTTAAGGCCCACTAACAAGCGGGTCACACACGCACGCCGCGGCGCCGTCTTTAACCTTTTGACCTAAACCGCTTCACCATGCGTCATGGATTCGCCAATAGGTCACCCTTGTCCATCTTGTGTCACGCTTGAGTCGTTGACCTCACCCGCATCGCCGATCGCTCGACCTCAACTCTTCAAGTCTAGTCCCGATTCTCCTCGCTGTTGACCGTCGTTGACCACCAAGCTACCCGCACAACCACGGACAAGCAAACACGAATTCGGGAACAAGTTCTTCACAACTTGACCCATGTTAGTCAAAACATGCATCATGCAAATCATATGCCATGAAACCAATGACTTTGACCTAACAAATCAGATCGCCACGGTTGGCCGACGTTCAAGTAGAAACCGGCCGCTCGGCTGAGCGGTCGGACCGATCGCCTTGGCCGGCCGGACCGCTCCTCGTGAGCCGGCCGATCCGCCCGCCTGGGACTTAGCCGAATTTCAACCTCCCAAATTCAAACCTTCTGGAAACTTTAAACCAATAGAACTTTTTATCGAGACTCCAAAATCATGAGACCAAGTGCATTGGGATCCCTCACTTGCCTACAACACCTATTTTTGGCCCACTCGTTTTGAACACTTTTAGTCATCGCGGTCCGATCGCCCTACATGGCCGGTCCGACGATTTGGGACCGGCTCGGACCGCCGTGCAGGACCGGTCGGACCTTCCGCCCAAGAAGCTCAGAACTTTGTCGAAAACGCGTGAAACGACAAACCGTAAACGCCATTGCCAATTGTCACATCATCCTAAGATCTGGAGCATATCCCCATGAAATCCACATAGAGTTCTTAAATAATACATTCAGCCCTAGAAACGAATTTACTTGATAAATAAGTTGACGAGCACGTGCTCGAGTAATTGGACCTTGCACATGAGGAGTGTTCATATCTGTAGAAGTGATGTCCTCATCAATATTCATGACGGGGACCTCAATCAATACTTGGTCACCACGTGACCAAGCCTCCAATATGATGACATGATGAACATGTGCAGAACTTTAAATCATCATACAGAAATAAGAATTACTTGTACCTCTACTATTTATAATCATTGACATTCATAGCATTCTAGCTTCTATGAACAGCACAAAATTCTCATAATGTAACAGCATGAACAATCGCTCATAAATAGTCTACCACTAACTGTACTTGCCTTTTTCTCGCTACGAGGCGCGAAGACGCAGGGATGGTGCCTCTACTCCGGAACTCCGCCTCCTACACAAGAATTATGCTAACAATAAATACGCTGAGAAAAAGGACTCCGATTACGCCCCTCAACCCAAATCCTCGAGACCTAGGGCTCGAATAGAGGTTCTACCCAATTCCCCGACAGTCTAGCGTAAAACTTCCTGGGACAACAGTACTAAAAACATCATCACTTTCACTACGAAACTTGTAACAGGGTGATCTTAGTCTCTCTGGAACTACGACAAAACCGTCTACGAAAACCTAGTTGGGCAAGTCCCCTTATTCGGCCTCCTACTAATTCTTGTGGTTAGGTAAAGTTTCTGTCTCTGCAAGTCTGACAATCAAGAAACAACGGCGGTAAAAATTTCATAAATTTTGATTGCCAACTCTAAAAATTGTGTTCTTTATGAACTTGGAAAGCTTACTAAATACGAACCCGTGGCCCAGGTTGCCGAACAAATGCAAAAAACCCATTTTTTCCAGGTATTACTATTCCTCTTAATGCCTTTTCTCCTCCCGACTAATTCTTTAATTTACCGATCCGATTCTGGGGTATTATATTCTACCCCCCTTAAACAGAATTCGACCTCGAATTCTACCAAGGTTAACACGCCAAAGCAAAATCTACTAAAACCATAGTATCACGTACCTGTGGTAAATAATTCTGGAAATTGCTCGCGCATGCGAGACTCCAACTCCCAAGTGGCTTCCCTCTCTGATTGGTGTGTCCACAATATGCTGATGTATACCAATGTCTTGTGCCTCAGCACTCGCTCTACCTTTCCAGAATACACACTGGTCGTGAATCAACTGTGAGGTCTTGTTCAATTGTCAGTGGCTCCAATGAAATCTTATGCTCTGGGTCTTTCAAAAACTTTCTCAGCATCGAGACGCGAAACACGTTATGAACTCCCCGCATGGACTCTGGAAGGTCCAGACGGTAGGCTAACTTCCCAATTCTCACAATAATCGGGAAATGTCCAACGTACCTCGGACTAAGCTTTCCTTTAGTACCGAATCAGACAATGCCTTTGGTGGGGGACACTCTCAAAAGCACCTGGTCTCCCACCGTAAACTTCAAATCATGTCTCCTCACATCTGCATAACTTTTCTGCCTACTTTGCGCTGCTAGCAGATTCTGTCTCACCATGGCCACACGCTCAACCGTCTTCTGAATCCAGTCCGGTCCCAAGACTGCCTTCTCACCCACTGCATCCCAACAGAGGGGCGATCTACATTTCTGCCCATATAGAACTTCAAAAGGTGCAGCTCTAATGCTGGAATGGTACCTGTTGTTGTAGGCAAACTCTACAAGTGGCAACTGGTCCTCCCAACTGCCCTTCCATGACAAGACGTAGGCACGCAACATGTCTTCCAAAGTCTGAATTGTACGCTCTGACTGTCCATCTGTCTGGGGGTGGAACGCTGTACTAAGACGAAACTGTGTGCCAAAAGCACTCTGCAGACTCTCCCAAAACTTGGACACTAATTTGGCATCTCTGTCCGAGATAATAGTCTTGGGCACCCCATGCAGTCTCACTATCTCTCACACATAGATAGGAGCTAGATCACTCGCTGAACTGGTTGTGCGAACAGGAATGAAGTGTGCGATTTACTGAACCGATCCACCACTAACTAGATCGCATCCTTCCCTCGCGGCGAATGACGTAATGCCACTACAAAATCCATCGAGATATCATCCCATGGCCACAGGGGGACTTCCAACGGCTGCAACAACCCCGCGGGTCGTTTGTGCTCAGCTTTCACTTGTTGGCAAACACCGCAAGAAGCTACATAATTAGCAATATCCACCTTCATCCTCTTCCACCAGAAGTATTGTTTCAGATCTCAGTACATCTTAGTCTCACCAGGATGAACGGTGTACGGAGTGCGATGTGCCTCCCTCAAGATATCATCCTTGACTTCCTCCTTTTGTGGCACACATAGACGGCCTTTAAACAACAAAGCACCCGAAGTATCCATACTGAAATCCCCTTCTTTGCCCTCATCCAATCGCTGTCTGACCTTCTGTAGTAACCGGTCTTCTCGCTGTGCTTCCCGCACACGGTCTGGGATAGCTGACTGAAGGATCAACTGAGTCTCAACTTGTGCTATGCCCGCATAACAATAAGATATCCCCATGCGATCAAAATCAGCAATGAGGTAATCCAAAGTAGCGGAACTCGCCTTATGACTGAGAGCATCCGCGACCACATTAGCCCTGCCTGGATGATACTGAATAGTCAGATCATAGTCCTTTATCAACTCCAACCACCTTCTCTGCCTCAAATTCAGATCCTTCTGGGTGAAGATGTACTTGAGACTCTTGTGATCTTGTGATATGTGAAGATGTCACACGACTCCACATACATATAATGCCTCCAGATCTTAAGGGCGAAGACAACCGCAGCCAACTCCAAGTCATGAGTGGGATAATTCTGTTCATGCTTCTTCAACTGTCTCGATTCATAGGCAATCACTTTACCGTCTTGCATAAGCACACAGCACAAACCCACTCGAGACGCATCAGAATAGACGGTGAATCGCTTCCCCGGCTCGGGAAGAGTGAGAATAGGGGAGGTCATCAGTTTCTCCTTTAATGTGCAAAAACTGCGCTCACAATCATCAATCCACTGAAACTTTACCACTTTCTGCGTAAGCTGGGATATCGGCTTGGCAATAATGGAGAAATCGTTCACAAAATGCCGGTAATACTTCGCCAAGCCCAGAAAATTCCTACCTCCTTCACATTGGTCGGCCTCTTCCAGTCCACCACTGTCGAGACCTTGCTAGGATCAACAGTAAATCTCTGAGGATTAATTATGTGACCCAGAAAGCTTACTTCTGAAATCCAAAATTCACATTTCTTCAGTTTGGCGTAGAACTTGTGTTCTCTCAAGGTCTCTAGGACCAACCTCAACTGACGGTTATGATCCTCATGAGTCTTGGAATAGATAAGGATATCGTCGATGAACACCACTACGAAATCATCTAGGTACTCGTGTAACATGCTATTCATGGTCTCCATAAAGAAAGCTGGTGCATTAGTCAATCCAAACGACACGACTGTATACTCATAATGCCCATATCTGGTGGAGAATGCAGTCTTCTCTATATCCTACTCACACATCCGAATATGATTATACCCAGACTGGAGATCGATCTTGGAGAATACCTGGGCCCCTTCAACTGATCAAACAGGTCCTCAATACGGGGTAGAGGGTATTTATTCTTGATCGTAACTGCGTTGAGCGCACGGTAATCAATACACATGCGCCAACTCCCATCCTTCTTTTCTGTGAATAGAACAGGTGCTCCCCATGGCGATACACTACGTCTGATCAAACCCTTAGCCAACAATTCATCCAACTGCTTCTTCAGCTCATCCTGGAATGGACGTGCCAGACGATAAGGAGCCATCGAGGTGGGCCGAGTACTCGGAACAAGGTCGATGCGAAACTCCACGTCTCGCGCAGGTGGCATGCCCGAAAGCTCATCCAGGAACACATCCGGGTAATCCCTCACCACTGGAATCTCCTCAATTCGCGAAGCCATACTCGATTTCTCAGCAAGAGATAAAAGAAGTCCAGTCTTCACTGCACGCTGACCCGGGAACAATCCGGCCAACATCG
Organism: Hsuehochloa calcarea; assembly: GCA_036346395.1. Lineage (NCBI taxonomy): Eukaryota > Viridiplantae > Streptophyta > Magnoliopsida > Poales > Poaceae > Hsuehochloa > Hsuehochloa calcarea. The sequence continues at coordinate 57,478,529 of CM070598.1, forward strand.
AAAGAGAGTACCGAGGCGCGCTCCCCTGAAAGGTCAAAGTCTCCCGGGTCGCAGTGCGCAGACCGTCCCACTAAAACAGGATATCACCGCTCGATAAGCATGCAACCAATCCATACCCAATATAACATCGAACGGCTTCGTCTGAATTACTATCAAGTTCGTCGTGAACTTCTCCCCATCAATAACAATAGAACACCCAGGACAAACAGTTGAACTCGCAATCATACCCCCAGGAGAAATAACCAACACTGACTGAGAAATCCACTGCATACTCAAATTCGCCCTTCTAGTAAACGCCGTAGAGACAAACGAATAGGTAGCTCCGGAATAAAAAAGGATAAAAGCCTCAAGGGAATCGACTAGTAGGGTACCTGTCACCACGTCAGGACGGCCTGCAGTAGCAGGGGTGGGCATGGCGTAAACTCCCTGTGGCACCGGTGCAGAAGATACCCCAACACTCGACGAAGGATGAGCAGGAACTGCCGCTGGTGGAGCAAATGACGGTGTCGCAGACGGTGCGGGGTTCCAGTAGAACCTTGGTGGTGGCACTGGCATGAACGCTGCAGGAGAAACCCAACCAAAAGGGTACTGTGGTGTGGGAGCTGCCATCAGTGTTTGTACTGAACCCCGATGAGTAACGGCTGAAGATGCTGCAGGAGCATACTCCCATTTGATGATGCACGCTGGGTTCTTCCTGCACACTAACATCTTGTGGCCTGACTAGCCACAGTGGCGACAATCCCCCGTGAGAGAACACTCAGAGGCACGGTGATTGTCACCACACTTGAAATATATCATTCCTCGGCTCGAACGGGCGCCAGTCGACGGCAGCAGTAGTATCTTTGGGCAGGAGAAGCGACATGCCTCTGCTGGCCTGAACGCGCAGGCGGCTGAGAGCGCTGACCTCCCTGAAATCTCTTGGAAGCGGATCACTGAAGCTCCTCTTGTGCCCACTGACTGAACCCCCAGTAGGAGCAAAGCTGCTAGGAGTCTGCCTCTCTCTAGTAAGTTCCCGCTCCAGCTCCACACCCTTGGCCTGATCAACCACACAGTTGAAGTCAAGCAAGCTGGTTGCCCCCAGTACGTAGCGATACTCCAGATTCAGTCCCCTACGGAATCTCTTGGCTTTCTCTCGGTCATTACCAGCCATAGCTGGCACAAAGCGGACAAAGTTGTTGAATCCCGCCTCATAGTCTGCCACAGACAGCTTCCCTTGAACAAAGGTTGTCAGGGAATGTTCCATCCTCTCAAGGAAGGAATCAGGGTAAAACTTAGCCCTGAATTGCTCCAAGAAATCCTCCCAAGTGACTGGTCCCTGCAGTGGAGTCCTGGCTGATAGAACTCCCTCCCACCATATATCTGCCTAGCCTTCAGTTGAAAGGTCACAAAACACGTCTTCTGCGCTGAGGTCATCTCCAATACACCAAATTGTCTCTCCATGTACCGAAGCCAGTCGGCTGCCTGTATCGGGGTGCCCGCTCCATCAAATGTATCGAGACGAAGGGACATCACTCCTGGAGGCTCATTCTAGCCTCAGCGGGAGCTGGTACCGCCACCAGAGCAACATCGGGTGCACCCGCAGCCGGAGGGGCTGCTTGCACCTGCTGACAGAGTTGTTGAACTTCCCTCTGAAGTTCCTGAAGTAGAGCGGCCTGAACTTCGACAACTGGACGAGCGGCAGATGCAACCTCCTCAGCCACACGACCAACAGCCTCTTCGGCCGGGGATCAGGATGCAACTGAACCACGTCCACGACCACGACCACGGCCCGCACCACGTCCACACCCTCTACCTCTCGCCATTCTGAATTCCAAAGATAAAAAGCTATCCACTTAACATTAGAGCAAACAAACACAATATCATAACAAATCAGTACAACCATCTCAATGAAACAATTTTATTAGAATCGCAGATGCAATGATTTTTCCCATTCCCACCTACTGTGCACAGTGTGTCAAGTTTTAAGTTAATTTACCATTAACAGATTTTAGCAAATCAAGTTATTTAAGTTATTAACCTATTCACCACGGACCTAAAGCCTGCTCTGATACCAACTGTAACACCCTAGACCAACCTAAGCCTGGAATGCTACCACACTAGCATAACTACAAATTAAACAAAGATATTTCTTTCTAATTTTCGGCAGAATCTTCTTTGAATTACTAACCATCCCGCAGTCCGCACAGCGAATAATAATAATAAGCAATTATCCAAACGCACATTTTAAAATATAATCATAAGAGTAACATCCATAATACGCTATCCAACTCCAACAGAAGTTATCCAAGACGTAAAGCGTAATGAAACAAATCTCAAGCAATTTATTCAAAATCTGAGTTATCGCTCAAATGGTTTATTCAGCAGAAAGTTTGTTTGTGCCAATGTGCGACCAAGCTTAATTCTACTCCCTCCCATGCATGCCGTCCACAAATGAAGTACCTAAAAACACAACATCAGCAAGAGTGAGTCCAAGACTCGGCAAAGTACAATTAGTAAGACAATAACATATGCAACTGTAACTATCAACATCCATCCACAATTCTCAATAATAGACATGCCACATGCTTATGCGATGAAAACTGTTCAAATGCACTTTTCTTTCTCTCTTTTGCATATACCGGTATTGCGGAGTATGCATCCGTCGATGCATACCTATGTCTGTGCCTTCTAGCACAGGGACCACAGCCCATACTCCACAAGTATGGGGACCAAAAGCCCGTCATATTCATGATGGGGACCTCAATCAATGCTTGGTCACCACGTGACCAAACCTCCAATATGATGGCATGATGCACATGTGCAGAACTTTAAATCAGACATTCATAGCATTCTAGCTTCTATGAACAGCGCAAAATTCTCATAATGTAACAGCATTAACAATCGCTCATAAATAGTTTACCACTAACTGTACTTGCCTTTTTCCCGCTACGAGGCGCGAAGACGCAGGGATGGTGTCTCTACTCCGGAACTCCGCCTCCTACACAAGAATTGTGCTAACAATAAATACGCTAAGAAAAAGGACTCCGATTATGCCCCTCAACCCAAATCCTTGAGACCTAGGGCTGGAATAGAGGTTCTACCTAATTCCCCCAGCAGTCTAGCATAAAACTTTCTGAGGTAGCAGTACTAAAAATATCATAACTTTCACTACGAAACTCGGAACAGGGTGATATTGGTCTATCTGGAACCAAGACAAAACCGATATGAAAACCTAGTTGGGCAAGTCCCCTGATTCAGCATCCTACTAATTCTTGTGGTCAGGTAAAGTTTCTGTCTCTACAAGTCTGACAGTCAAGAAACAGCGGCGGTAAAAATTCCATAACTTTTGATTGCCAACTCTAAAAATTATGTTATTTATCAACTTGGAAATCTTACTAAATGCTCTACAACATTAATTTGGGGTGGCCTTTCTTATTCGGCCTCCAAATAATTCATAATGGCCAGACAAGACAATCTGTTAATTCTCGTCAGCTCTCGTGAATAGTCGCAGTAAAACTACCATAACTCCTAAACCGTAAGTCGAAATCAGGTGATCTCGGTGCCTAAATAAAGATAAACTGAGGGCTAACACTTTATAAGAGTTGGTCAGATCAAAAACGTAAATATCTTACCCAAAACTGACGAGCAACAGCGCTGAATAAAATTGATCTGCTACCTCCTCTTGGCCAGCCCTCCAACGGTGGTCTCCTCGCCTTTCCTCTAATGGACCGCAGCAAGGAGCTTCACCGGGGAGGGAGGTGGTGCTGCTGGGGAGGTGCAATGGGGGTGGTGGAGGTGCACAAGGTAGGGAAGGGGGCGGCGGTCCAATGAGGGAAGGGAGAGGGGAAATTAGGGTTTTAGGGGAGTGGGAACCCCCCCTTTGGCCGGCCTCTAGTGGCTCCCCTCCTGGGCCGCGTCCCGTGGTCCAGGTTGCCGAACAAATGCGAAACCCCCCTTTTTTTTTTCTAGGTATTACTATTCCTCTTAATCCATTTTCTCCTCCCGACTAATTCTTTAATTTACCGATCCGATTCCGGGGTATTACATGTGGATAGTATATCCTTCTCCCTAACTGGTTAGAAGGAGCATTGGGATGATTAGGTACTCAGTGTTTGCTGCAAGAGGCCATCATATTATATTAGACCCTACGAAGTTATGGACTTATTAAAAACTAGGCAGTTCGATATATCTTACCATGCGTTGGCACACTTCCTCGTCTATCGGGTTTGAGAAAGAGATGGCGCCCGACGATGTGGCTTTGGCCCTTGCTCTTAACCAGTTTCGGGCGCACTCGTGTGTGATCTTGGTAAATGGTGGGGAGACCTTCGACTGGATTGCCAGATCATCCTCATGCATCCATTCTGGGATTTTATCTACGTACCCAGTGGTGTCGAGTCTGTGGGGTGAATGTTTTATGACTGGATCCGATGATACGAAACTATACTTTGCGCAGAGCGTCTGATCCTTGTTCACGTACTCCGTGACAAGCTTGCTCTTGAAGGTCCTCTAAGCATGTGGCATCGCGAGAAATGCATGCTGTCGCACGAGTTCGGAGAATTCTGATGGGATCTCAAATGACGTTGTAATTTCAGTCCACAACTGTGCTTTCTCTTCGTCCATCACATCCTTCTATTTCTATGTGGTGATGGGGACCTGTTCTGTTACAAATATACCGCAGGTGGTCTGGATTGCTGCCGCTGCTTTCTGGGGAAGAAGAGGTACGCCAGAGGGACTGATGGCCGTGATGGTCATTAGGCCCACAGAATTTTCGATATTCCTTTGGCATGTCGCTTTGGTACCACTTTCGTCGGAGATCTTGATGCATTTGGCGACATCGATGACTACGGGGAAGACAGCGTGGATGCTATCTCGTTTACTTGCTATCTCACAAGATTAACAAAGAAATATCTTCGTAGGGTCAATCAAAACAACACAATTTGAAACCTCTTCTAGTACAATCCAAAGCGATGGTCGTACCTTGACGGGGGCCGTGGATGAAGAGGTAGTCAAGGTCGGGGGAGCGAGCCGTCTTCGAGGCCAGTGGTGTTGTCGTCGAGGTCACAGAGGGGTTACCCCAGCGAGGGTAAGAGGTCGGGGGTCGCAGAGGGATGATGCTGGCGTGGGGAGGAGGTCGATCGGAGGTCGCAGAGTAGCTCTGAGGAGTAAGGATGCAAACCCAGAGAGTAACTCTGAGGAGTAAGGACGCAAACCTTAGCAGAGCCCCCTATTTATAAATGTATATCATAGAAGGTTATATTAAAGAACTGTTTGTGATATGCTTACGACCAGGGGTAGTTGGTCGTAGCAATGTAGCTTATCATAGACGATTCTATTATAAAACCATCTGTGATAAGCTATATGGTCGTAGGCAAGCTACGACCATCCCCTGGTCGTAAGCATATCACAGACGATTCTATTGCAGGACCATCTATGATAAGCGAGTATATCCCAGACGGTTATGTTTAAGAACCGTGTGTGGTAAGTATCACAGACAGTTCTATTACGGAACCGTCTGTGATGCTCAGCGCGAGAATTTTTGGATACTTGCACAGGAGGTGAAAAATTTTGGCTCCTTAATTAGGAATCGTTGTGCTACATATATCACAGATGGTGTGTTACACTAAACCGCCTGTGATAGTTTCTTCTATATCTGAAAAATTGCTATTCTATTTTTCGGTAAGCATTAGGAAATGCTAGCCATGCCCTCTGAAAAATAAAGCAGATACAATCACAGATGGAATAATTTCTTAATTAGTGAATCAATTAAAATGGAATAATTCCTTAATTACATATGCCGAATTTCTTAATTACAATGGAATAATTTTCCAAATAGGTGTTCATTACACTTGGTTATTTTGTTTTAAAAAACAGTCCTTCACGATGATCGAACCGCATATAGCTAGCTTCCTCACTCAGTTCTTCCTCGAGCATGATGCCATCTATGAAAGGAGGTAACTCTTCAAATTGATTATACTCTTCCTCATCCACGACATGCTCAATGCCAACAATCCTTCTTTTGCCATGAAGAACTACGTAGCGGTTCTTATTTGTCGTGTCCTTTACATAAAAAAATTGAACAACTTACTTAGTGGGTACGAATGGTTCGTCCTTGTATCCGACACATTCGAGGTTCACAGTAGTGACGCCGTACTTGTCGACCTTCACACCCTATGGAAGTTTGACCCAATGGCACCGAAACAGGGGGATCTTGAAAAGTATATAGTCGAGCTCCCAAATCTCATCTACGAACCCATAGTAGGAGCTCAACCCAGTGGTATTGAACTACTCGTGAAACGCATCTATGAGGACACCGCTGTTTTGGACTGTGCTCTTCCTATCCCGAGCTATCGTACAAAATGTGTACCCATTTATGTCATATCCTTGCCATGTCACAATTGTAAATTTTGGGCCTTTTACCAACCATGGCAGCATATCATCACTTGATGACAGCCTCCCAGTGAATCGCACCTTTAACCATCGTTGAACCGACGGTTGTGCTCTCTCGTGATCCAAAACTCCAACCGGCCTAGATTCTGTTGGTGTAGCATGTCTTTGTGCTTGTCGATGTACGGGGACACTTGGGTCATGTGTTATAAGACTGTGAACTGGGCTTGAGCGTACACGTCGAAATCGAGAGTGATTGCTTTCCTTCCAGTGGTCCCGATACCCTCCAGCCTCCCCTCGTGACGAGATAGAGGCACACCTATCGGTTCCACCTGAGCCATGTACTGGACGCAGAACTCAATGACCTCTTTGGTTGCATAACCTTTGATGATGCTGCCCTCGGGCCGAGATTGATTTCGTACATAGGACTTGAGAATTCCCATTTACCTCTCGAATGGGTACATATGATGTAGAAACACAGGGTCGTATAACTTTATGTCTTTCACAAGGTGAACAACGAGATGGACCATGATATCAAAAAAAGACAGACGAAAATACATCTCCAGATGACATAGAGTGGTCACCACCTTGCCTGCAGAGCATCTATTCCTTCGGGATCGATGTCCTTCTGAGCAATTGAGTTAAAGAAATAACACAGCCTCATGATTGCCACTCGGACCTTTTTCAACAAAATACTTCTAATTACAACAGGAAGTATTTGTGTCATCAGCACATGACAATCATGAGACTTCATACCAATTAATTTCAAATCTTCCGTGGAAAGAAGTTTCTTCATGCTGGCGGAGTAACCGGACAAAACTTTCACATCATGTAAGCTCTAGCACAATTTCTTTCTCTCGGCCTTGGACAGAGTGTAGCAAGCCGGGGGAAGGTATGTTCGTCCTTTATCAGTCTCTTTCGTTGCTGACTCGGTCCTTATGTTTATATCAACTAAGTCACGTCGTGCGTTAACACCATTCTTTGTTTTGTCATGAATGTTTAGTATGAGACCAATCAAGCTATCACATACATTCTTCTCCACGTGCATGATGTCGATGCAGTGGTGAACTTTTAAGTGCTCCCAATAAGGTAAGTCCCAAAAAATTGATCGCTTTTCCAGATGTTCTTCTGATGGGTCCTCAATTTACGTCCCTTTCCAAGCACAACATCGACATCCTTAACCATATCGTAGAACTCTTTTCCTTAAAAAGTCATTGGAGGTGAACCGTCCTCCTTATTTTCATCGAATTATTTTTTCATCTTGCGGTATGGGTGATACCTGGGAAGGAACCTACGGTGACGCATGTACATAGTTTTGCACGAGTTGTTTAGCCACACACTCTCGGTATCATGTAAGTAGTGCGAGCATGCTTTGACTCCTTTTGTACTGAACCCTGATAGGTTACCAAGGGTAGAAAAATCATTGATGGTTTAGAACAACATGGCGTGTAAAGTGAAGTTCTCTCGTTTGTACGCATCCCATACCTATACCCCTTCGTTCCACAGCATCACAAGACCTTTCAGCAATGGTGCTAGGTACACATTAATATTATTCCCAGGTTGCTTCGGCCCTTGGATAAGTAGTGACATCAAAATGTACTTCCGCTTCATACATAACCAAGGAGGAATGTTGTACATACATAGATTCACAAGACAAGTGCTATGTCGACTGCTCATGTTACCGAAAGGATTCATCCCATCTATACTCAACCCAAACCTTATATTTCTCGGTTCCGCACCGAAGTCTACAAAGCTCCTATCAAAGTTTCTCCACTGGGCAGAATCAGCATGATGTCTTATCTTTCCATCCTTTCTTACGCACCTCCGAGTACCAACGCAGCAATCTTGCATCCTTTCGGTTCGCAAATAAATGCCTCAAATGAGGAATTATAGGAAGATACCACAACACCGTAGCAGGAGGTCCTCGCTTCACCTCGATGCCCTCGCTGTCATCGGATGATTCTTACGCTTGTATCGGGATGCTTTGTACACCGGACATACATGCATGTCTGCATACTCTTTACAGTAGAGGATAAATGTTCGGGCATGTATGTATTCTTTCTACTTCCATCCCAATGGACAAAAAATCTTCTTGGTTTGGTAGGTCGTTCTGGGCAACACGTTTCCCTCTAGAAGGACATCCGATAGGAGACCTAGTTACACCGTGAAACTTTTGTTGAACCAACCATTGTTTGCCTTCAATTTCAGCAGTTCAAGCACGGACAACAACCTTGTGTATTTCGGCTTGCAGTCCGGGAACAAAGGTTTTGCTGAGTCCTCCATTAAGCCCTCGAATTTACCAAACTCTTTCTCACTATGGTAACCTTTTGTATCACGTAGCATCTAATCTAGATTGTCTTCATGCGACCTACCCTCATCGAAAGCACAGTTTACATCTGACAGAATATCGTTGTCTCCCTCGACGATGTTACTACCTTCCGGTATAATCTGCTCTTCACCGTGACTGGTCCAACATGTATACTCCTTTTTGAAACCCCTTCGAATCAAGTGCCATTCGATCTACGTCGGGATGGTAAGCATCTTTAGATTATTGCAATCAATGCATGGACAATACATAGATTTTATCCCCTTCTTCAACATGTCCTACTCGACAGCTCTGCAAAAAGCAGACACATCATCAAGGTACTCTTCACTCACACGGTTCTCAACGTACATACAGCTTCGATCCATCTTTGCTACGCACGTAACAAATTATAGATTAATTCATGCAACTACACAATGCAAGGCAAGTCAATGTATATATACATGCTGCTCGATCATTGTTCTATATATATTGTAAATCTTAACTGCCAATTAATAACCTCTCCTTGGATGATAAACCTAGATTATATAATGCATATAATTATAAGCAAATACTAACATTAGATCAACAAGAATAAATATATCTACAAGCACACACTTGCAAATCTATTGTATTTAATTCTTTCACCGAACGCCCTAGCGTCGGTCGCCTCCTTCAAAGCAGTTGCGCGTGCAGACGGTTCTATCTGGAGTCACTATAGATAGATCTGTTTGGAGTGGACCGGATGACCAAATATTTAATTGTGCATACCACAGACCGTTCTTAAAAAGAAATATCATTTATACGTATCACAAATGGTTCTAAATAACAACCGTCTGTGATAAGTATCACAGACAATTCTTAACAATAACCATCTGTGAAACTGTATACATATCACATACAGTTCTTAACAAGAAGCCGTCTGTGATATTCGCCTTTATAGATCTGGTCATCCGCTCAGATCTAGATCTATATGTAGTGAGAAATATCTCTGATATATATGCGACTGCTTTGAAGGAGGAGGCGACCGGCTCTGGGTCGTTTTTAGTGAAAGAAATACCATAGATTTTTAAGTGTGCTTGTAGATCTATTTGTTCTTGGTGATCTAAGATTAGTATTCCTTTGTTTCTGATGCGGCTGCTTTGAAGAAGACGGCTAGTACGCCTAAGAAAGCAATCAAGCCCACCACGAAGTATGATATTTTTTTCGGTTGTCATCCACCCAGTATGAGGTGATAAGACGGTAGCCACGGCCTACTTCATCCATCCAGACTCACTCTCCTGGCAAGTTCACCAAGACCAGGACCAATACTAAGATCTATTCCTAGAGAATATTAATTAAGTAAGAGTGTGCTAAGCCAGAATACAATCATGGTATGACCAGCCCCTGCAAGTTCAAGAAGCATGCATGGCTGCCTGTGGAGTGTGTCAGGTTCGATGAAGTAGTGTCGGGACCCGAAAATACATCTCAGGAACCCTCTGTGTATTCTGAACTAGTCCCAGACCAGTAGCTAGCTCACACGGGAAACATTGATGAAACACCATCCATTTATTCGATTTAACTAGAAAGACTTCAAAATAACAAATAATAATAATAACTGGACTTTATGGTCAACGTTTACTTAACTTACCACGCATGGTTAAAGAAACAAATAAACTCTTGCAGCGGAACGAGAAACTTGGAAAGGCCAATCAACATGCCCACAGGCAATCGAGTGGAGAATGCATCCTAATCCGCAAAACCTTCAAAGTCCTCATTTTGAAAGAACTCCTGTGCAGCTTGGTATTCTTCAACTGATCAACAAAGGCATGAGCCGTGAGTACATAAAGCACTCAGCAGGCCATAGGGAAATGTATGCAAATAATATTCATGCAAGGCTTACCAAAGGTTTGTTGTATGGTTCTGACGAGGATCTAATAATCCTCATTTTATCTTTTATCTATAATTCTTATTATGGGTAAATATGATGTCACATAGTCCCCAGAAGTACCCCTTATATCTATAAGGGAGATGCCTACCAAATGATTGTAAGATCTTCTACAATCACCCCTATAGTCGTAAGTCTTGCTACGACTATATTATGGTAAATAAGTCTTTCTCGACCACTACATGGTCGTAAGTCTTTCTCGACCACTACATAGTCGCAAGTCCTTCTCACGATCGCTACAGTCGTAAGTCCTTCTACGACCGGGTAAACTCGACCACCTTATAATCAAACCTACAAAGTGAGTGGGTCCAATTGATTAAGGAATCGAGCGGTGCGCACGCACTACTATCCCGCGTAGTAATTGTGCTTAAATACCCCATTATCTTTGAATGATAATGGCGGACGGCGTGGAGAAGCCAATGCGCCGTAATTATCGCCATCACACGCCCATTCTTGGCTCAATTAAGGCGCCTCTTCCGCGAGGCAAAACGGCTACTCCTTCACGACTATATAAGGGCATCAAGGGCGAGTAGAGAAGAGAGTCGATTCTCTGTAATAGTCTTAGCTTCTTACTCAATCATAAAGAATACCACACCACACAGATTAGGGTTATTATTCTCTCGGAGAAGGCTGAACTGTCTAAACATCCGTGTCAACTACTCTGCGTGATTTCATCTCTAGGAGACCCCGAATCAAATAATCTTTACGTAAGATCGGTTCTAATACACCGGCGTTGGCGCCGATCCGTGGGATCTTCCGGTAATCTCTTGTCAACATACTCTCTTTTCCAAATCTCATGCAATCATGGCGGAGAATGGAGCGAGGAGAAGCTGGTTTGACTTGGCGGTCACGTGACGTCGACATGGATGCCGGTTTCGACTACTGAGCCGAGTGATGCATCCGCTAATGGTGATGTTGCCTCGGAGATTATTCTCCAGAAACCATTCCATTAATGGAGTTGAGGAGGATCCTTATCCCCACAACAATACGTCCAACAGAGGAGCCAATTCCCTCAAAGGACAAGGGTCAATCAGACCGGACCGCTCCAGGGAGGACTCACAACACGACGAGTTTTTCTCCAAGTGTTCAAGTCCCTTAAGGCGGTCCGACTTGGTAAGTCAAGTTACGGGAGCCACCATTCGAGGACTCCACGATCTAGTGATCCTCTCTCGGGGTAACTCCGGAGAGGTGGGATCAAGCATGCTTTCTGCAAATTCGGCCGTCTCCCGCAGATCTCATTTGCGAGCGGAGGCGATTATAACCGGAGTTCCCCTACCGGAGGATTACTCCAGTCGCGAATGGTGTCTCTCGAGCACTCCTCAAGCGGGAGGCCTCGGCGCAAGTGAGAATCATCAGCGGAGGTCTTCGTCCTTCCCCAAATCGAAGTCGACCTCATGGAGGCCGAGATAAGAACACTCCCGAAGATCACACTGCTGCGCCCCTCGTGGTAATGGCAAGGGCACCACCGTTGGCGAGAGAGAACCAACACTCGATGAGCGAGAAATCCTCGACATTCTCGCACTCCACTAAGAAGGCCTCAAAGACACGATGAGGAGGATTTTGATGTCGTCGAGAAGAAAGAAAATTGCATCGAGAAGAACTGCACTGGCGCATTCAACATCGATCGGAGGTACAAGAACTCCGAACATCAACGACCTACTCGAGAATCCCAACCAAGAGCTTGCTCGAGCGCTGAGTGCGATCTCTTTCTTTGAAGAGATTACGCAAAGACTTAACTGTGATGACAAGACCGAGGTACCTCATCAACAACATTCGGTAGTCGCAGCAATACGACTTCCTCGGCTACCGATCAATCGAATATTTCTCGTGAGGAATCGACACGGCCATAAGTCGAATCGATCCCTATTCGAGAAATACCTTTCGATCGGTGAAGATCAAGAAGCCCTCGGAGGTGATCATTCACCGCTTCGACAAAGAAATTCTAGCGAGTGAAATACGAGGAGTATTCTCCTCGTAGAACTAGACCTACTACGAGCAATTCGACTGTTCACGGGTATCGTCGTATCACGATCACTGGTGACATTAACCCTTCTTTCCTACAAAGAAGGCGTCAGAAGTGATTCTGGATCTGGGCATTTCGCTTTGACCTTGAGCGATTCGTTGGCCACCTCATTTTCGACCGGTGAACATGGAGAAATTTGATGGATCTCAAAATCCCATCGAATTTCTTGAGATCTATACTAACAATTGTCCGGCGGCGGAGGAGGAGAGCATGTAATGGCGAATTACCTTCCGATCGTGCTCGAAGGATCCGCCGTCGTGGTTATTAAACCAACCACTCGAGTCGATCTACTCTTAGCAACACCTCTGCGATCTTCTACAGTGAATTTCCAAGGCACATACAACCGCCTGGAAAGAAGGCGACTTGCACCGGATAAAGCAGAACAACAACGAGACTTTGCGTCAATTCATCAAGCGCTTTAGTCGGGTTCAGAACTCAATCCCGAAATTTCGATTCCTCTGTGATCGGGGCTTTTAAGCAAGGAGTCCGCGATAGAAGAATAACGGAGGACATTGCTTTGAATCCTCCCAACATTTGTTGCTTAGAACTCTTGAGATGGCGATCGATATGCAAGCGCTTACGAGGCGATCGAGTGGAACAACACTATCGATCGAGAAACATATACTCCTCGAGCGCGGTGAAGTTGGTAAGGATAAAAAGAAAAAAGTCAAGAAGAAAATAAAAGTCAAAACCACAAACCAGTGGTTCCAAGGAGGTTACGCGTGAAAGATGGAGAGCCCCAAACCACCAAGTCGCACTCGATCAAGGCAAAGGTAAGCATACGATCGTAGGAACGACAAACCAAGGTGGTGTCCTTTTCATAAAAGGAAGGACATGACCTCCATAGCTGAAGTTTTCCAAAGAAAGCTCGAGGACTACTACAACGGCAAGCACCACTCCCTACTCTCGGCGGGTAGGACATACGAGTGGCCAAAAGTCGTCGGATGATGAGGAGATGCCGTTCCAAGATCCATAACATACCGTTGAGCACATCTACGGAGGATCATCGACATCGACTCAAGCGACAACTTAAAGGCTGCCGGACGAGAGGTAAATTCCATACATACTCCTCTCGTCAATAAATTACGAAGTGGTGGAAGTTACCATCTCTTTTGAGAAGGATGACGCCCAATCACTCTGAGTCGATCAGTCGATATCCGATTGTGGTGAACCCACCATCAACAAGCTGTCGGGTCAATCGAGTGTTGGTTGATGGTGGCGATTCTTTGAACATATTATTTACTAATGCCCCGGGCGAGATGCAAGTACCGGGACAAAGGTAAGGCGATGCGATACTCCTTTCATGGAATCGTCTCGGGTCTTGACCAAACCTATTGGCCAAGTTTCTCTTCCTTTAACATTTGGCTCACCAAGTAATTTCAGGACAGAGAAAGTCTCCTTTGATGTGGTCGATTTCGATACGGCATATAACGCCATACTCGGACGACCAACTTTGGCAAAATTCTTAATGGCTACTCATTACGGGTATCAATGTCTTAAGATGCCAGGTCCCAAAGGAGTGATCACCATTCAGTGTGACAAAAGATGGCGTATAGTTGCGACCGTCGATCCCTCGAGATGGTTGGTCAAATACCAACTCGAGATGAAAGTCAGCCTTCGACTAGCAAGTCGAAGCCTAAAGCTGCACCAAAGCCGAACGACCAAGTCAAAGAGGTTCCTCACGGGCCTTGAAGAGCCCTCGGATCGCTCGCATCGGGAGACTTCCGACCCCAAATAGGAAGGCGCCCTCATTACCTTCCTCAGAGCTAACGCAGATGTCTTTGCGTGGCAAGCATCCGACATGCCCGAGTCCCTGTGGAGGTGATCGAGCCGCAGGCTAGCTTTACGGCCGATAAAGTACACAGAAACAAAAATTACGGAGATTTGCCCCTGATCGACGAGATGCTATTAAATCAGAGTTGGATAAGCTACTTAAAGCAGGCTTTATAAGAGAAGTCAACCACCCAGAGTGGTTGGCTAACCCTGTAATGGTCAAAAAGTCAAACGGCAAATGGCGTATGTGCGTGGACTTTACTGATCTTAATAAAGCTTGTCCAAAAGATGATTTCCCTTTACCTCGTGTCGATCACCGGTTGATTCTCTGCGAGTTGTGAGATATTAAGTTTTTAGATGCATATTACGGATACCACGGATCAATATGTGTTTAAATGATGAAGAAAAGACCGCATTCATTACTCCATTTGGTACCTTTTGCTATGTCAAAATGCCATTTGGTCTAAAGAATGCGGTGCTTCTTTTCAACGCCTAATGCAATCGACTTTTCATCTCAATTAGGCCGAATTTGGAAGCCTATGTTGATGATCTAGTCGTAAAAGCATTAAGAGACTTAATCATATCAGCGACCTACAAGAAACATTCGACAACCTCGAAAGCACCGCTTAAAACTCAATCCAGAGAAGTGTGTTTTGGAATTTCTTCAGAAAATTGCTTGGATTCCTAGTATCCGAGCGAGGAATCAAGCAAATCTGAAAAAATAAAGGCCATCCTCGGATCGTCCTCCAAACACAAAAAGGAAGTCGAAACTCACTTTGGGTGCATGGCGGCTTTAAGTCGTTTCATCGCACGACTAGGAGAAAAGGACTACCTTTCTTTAAACTTCTCGGAGACATGAAGGTTTTGAGTGGTCGAATAAGGAAAACAGCGCCTTTGAGGATGTCAAGAGGTATCTTCGAGTGCTCTGCTACGGTTTCTCCAAAGCGGAAGAGACGCTCTTAATTTACCTAGCCGCCACGCCACAGCGAGAAGCGCGATATTAGTCGTAGAGCGTGAAAACGCATAACGACCGGTTTACTACGTTAGCGGTTTTACGGGCCTAAGGAGCGTTACCCTCGGTCCAAAACTTCTATATGCCCTCCTCATGTCTTGAGGAAATGCGGCATTATTTTGAGCGCACAAAATAGTCATGTCGTCCGAGTTTCCTTTGGGAGCAATCCTCCATAATAAGGAAGCAATGGGGCGCATGGCAAAATGGTCGATCGAACTTGGGAGTTCGACCTCCATTTCGTGTCGAACGGCCATAAAATCCCGGATCTTGGCGGACTTTGTCGCGAATGGACAAATCTGAACTGCTCAGGATCCCGATCTGATTCCCACGACCAACTGGATGATGTACTTTGACGGGTCACTTACTTTAAGTGGCTCGGGGGCTGGGGTGGTCCTGGTATCTCCTACCGGAGAAACCTTAAAGTATGCCATACAATTAAACTTTCAGGCCACTAATAATGTGGCAGAGTACGAAGGTTTGCTAGCTGGCATACGAGCTGCGAAAGCACTCTCAATTCGTCGACTACTCGTGAGAGGAGACTCTCAACTAGTCGTGAATCAAGTCGGGAAAGAGTACCAGTGCTCTAGCTCGACAATGTCTCAATACTTATCGGAAGTTCGCAAGCTAGAAAAGCATTTTTTAGGTTTCGAGGTACAATTCATCCTCGAAGGATAATTTCCTCGCATACCAACTTGCTCGGATGGCTTCTTCCCGATCTACGGTACCAAAAGGGGTTTTCTTGGAGCAACTCCAAAAGCCGTCTCTGGTCGAAGAACCAGAGACACCTCCTATTGAGATGGCCTCATTAGACTACGAGGATATCTGGATGACTCCCATCTACGAGTATCTTCGCAAGGGTTCCGTACCCGAAGATGATCTTGAGGCAGATCGTTTATCCCGAAAAGCCAAAATGTATACTTTGGTCGAAGGAGTCCTCTACAAACGAGGAACCTAAGGGATACTCATGCGATGCATTCCGCAAAACGAAGGAATAACACTCCTTCATGATATACACAGTGGCATCTGTGGGACACATGCATCCTACAGAACCTTGGTTGGTAAAGCCTTTCGACAAGGTTTTTACTGGCCTACAGCCCTGTATGATGCTAAGGAGGTGGTTAAAAAGTGTGTCCAGTGCCAATTTCATGGTAGACAAATACACCAACCAGCTCAAGCATTACAGACAATACCTCTTTCTTGGCCTTTTGCGACCTGGGGTCTCGATATCCTAGGACCGTTTCCCAAAGCTCCAGGAGGTTTCGAATTCCTTTTTGTGGCTATTGACACGTTCACAAAATGGATTGAAGTGAACTCATGAATCGATAACATCGGAGCGACAAAAGGTTCATGATGAGATGCGTAATTAGCCGATTTGGAGTTAAGAGTCTGATAATTACGAACAATAATAAACAATTACGCAAGTGCAAAATTTCAGGAATTTTGCGACGAGTTGGGTACCAAATTATGCTATGCTTCAGTTGCACATCCCCAAAGCAACGGGGCGGTCGAACGTGCAAACGGCCAAATAATGCGAGGAATTAAAACCGAGTCTTCGACCCGACTTATTAAGCGCTCGGGGCTTGGGTACAAGAATTACCCTCCGTGTTATGGGCGGTTAGATGCGACCACCAATCGAGCAACGGAGAAACACCATTTTTCTAGTGTTTGAGGCGAAGCCATGCTTCCTCCGAGCTAAAATTACAGTCGACACGAGTTGAAACTTTCAACAACTCGGACCAGAACAACTTCGAGCGGATGACATTAACCTACTCAAGAAAGGAGAAACCTAGCCTTAATCCGTTCGGCCTACCAACAAGCCTGCGCAGATACTATGATCGTAAGGTCAACCTCGCGACCTTCTTGTAGGTGACTTGGTATTGAGGCTCGCCAATCCAAGTCTAATCGAATAAACTTTCCCCAAATGGGAAGGTCCTTACGATGGTCGAAGTAACTACTGCGAGTCGATCACGACTAGCGATGGAAGATGGACGAGTTCTCTCAAACTCTTGGAACATCGACCGATTCATAAATTCTATGTGTGACCAATTTCTCAGGCAATAAAAGTCCAGGTTCTTTCTACTTCTCTTGCCTTATTTTTTGAGTAGTGCTTTTTTAATCTTTCGACTATGATACAAAAACACCTAGCTTTCTTTATACTGGTCGAAAACAAGTAACATCATCTAGTCGAAACTTCTCCTATCTGCATGTGGTTCTGCCCACTAGAAGGAATTTCCTAGCATCGACTGTTACTCATTTTTCACCAATACAAAGAGCTTGGGTTTTATCCAGTCGAAATGTTCTCAGAGCCAACTCTCTCAATCTTAGTTTATTTTTTCAGTGATTTCCAAAAAATATTCTAAGTAGAGTACACTTGATATATTTATTCGACCACCTTTGATGTACTCGTTTCGTTTGGACTGGTCGAAGGAAGAGACACACCTAGTCGAAGTTTTTCCTCTCTACATGTGGTCCTGCCCACTAGAAGGAACTTCCTAAGCGCCTTTCGATCTCCTACTTTTTGCTACTGGAAAAGACTTATCGAGTCCATCAGAAAAGGGCGAACGAATTATTAAAGTCCTCTAGACGTTTGCTTAACTCAAGTTGCTGTTCTTGGTTTGATTAAACTAGTCGGAGATGGTAACATCACCTAGTCGAAGCCTTTTCTCTCTGCGTGGTCTTGCCCACTAGAAGGAACTTCCTAGTGTCGAGTCGTTTCTACTCTTTCGACCAAGTGCTTGACAACCATAACAAAAACTATAAGTTAAACAAACCTCTCTTTGTTTTCAGAAACCCTATTTCAAACACTATTTACTTAGATTGTCTAAACAATCTAAGCAAATAGTCGGGGGCTAGGATAAAGTTATTAATTTGACTTCAATTCTTAGTCTTTCATTCGTTTATTATCTTTTGAGTTACTAATTACTCGACAAGATGATTTTCAGGAAAAAAGATGGATCATATATTACTCATCAATAGAAATTGTCTGCCTTACAAGGTAGTTACAAGATTACTCAGGGGGAGAGCCTAGCTGCATTTCCTCCGCCACCTTTTGCCAACTGACTGCATTTCCTCAATCAGACGACTTGCCTCTGATTCAGGACAGTCGAAGTCGGCTTCGATTGGTTTAACATTAAGGCGGGGGTCTTGAGCTTTAAGTTTCGCTAAAGCGTAACTTCTGCGCAGCTTCGATTGCCTCCTTATTGATTCAAATTGATTAGTCTTGAGTGGTCACCATTTCTTGCAATTTTCCGACTTGTTCCCCAATGGTACTTGTGTGAGCAGCTATGGTATCTTCTCGAGGAGTTTTTCCCTCAGAATGTAGCTCACTAAGCACATTGTTCAGGAGAGTGATGTTGCCTTGAAGACTAGTCTTCATCGACTCCATCTCTGTTGGGTACAAGTCGAAGCCTCGCGGTTTCTTGTTTTCACCACTTGTTACGAAAAGAATAAAATCGGTCAAACGAAAATAAACTTACGGAGGAAGATAACACAAAGATAATTATAGGTAAAAGCATTTCTTACCTACTAATTGAGAATCCAGCTTAACCTCTTCTCGATGGGAAGCAATGGTTTCAGTGTGCTTTTTCTCCCATGCTCTGATGTCCTCTGCATTCATCTTAGCGATGCGGATGGACTCATTGTAGATCAAGGTTTTTTCTTGGATTTCAGCCTCGAGGCTTCTCAATTGGACAGCAATTTCTGAACAAGAAATTGGCATTAGAAAAGGAAAATACTCAAAAGGATAACAGTAAAGAATTACTTACATTAATTGAGTTCTAAGACCCTCGAGTTCTTGATCCTTATTCGCGTGTACGGAAAACTCCCGAATGACCAAAGCTTTTCTTGAACTTGATGCGAGCTTCCGTGATCTCTTTTCTTTATCCGAGAAGAAAGGAGAGTCGGGTAAAGGTTAAAGATCAAAAGCGGTCTTAAGTTCGAACTTATCGTTTATTTTTTCCTGCAATCTTTTAGATGCAGAGGAGTCTCTCGAAGTCTATCAGAGAGGACTAATGCTGTTCCTTAGCCTCCTCGACTCTTCTTTTTCATAGTCGAGTGAGTCAGCTAAGGTCTTCGTATCACTGTTTAACCTACAAAGAACAGGAACGAAGATAAACATCAGCCGAATGGTTGTAAGTACTTCTACAACTACTGACCTAGTCGTAAGTTTTTCTACGACTACGATATGGTTGTAAGTCTTTCTACGACCACT
This sequence comes from Hsuehochloa calcarea, assembly GCA_036346395.1. Lineage (NCBI taxonomy): Eukaryota > Viridiplantae > Streptophyta > Magnoliopsida > Poales > Poaceae > Hsuehochloa > Hsuehochloa calcarea. The sequence goes on from CM070598.1 coordinate 57,498,139, forward strand.
ACCTGGTTGTAAGTAGTCGTAAGCTTTTTACGACTAGTACTTTGTCATGAGTTTCTTCCATGACTATTCTCGTAAAATATTATACGAGTATTTAAGTCGAAAACAATTATGAATGATAAATGACTTACCATCTCTCTGCCTCTGCACAGAGTAGTTCTTTCTCCTGTCTTAGCTCTAAAAGTTGTCGATGATACTCACCGACAACAGCAATTTGCTCTAGAGCTTTCTGCAAAAAGAAAACAGTGAGAAGAGAAGGAAAGTCACATATATAAGTATTTTGAAGATACTTACATTCATAGTCGTCCTAGCAAACATCGAATATATAAGGTCCGGTTCTGCAGCCTTATCTATCCTCGCGACTTTGTCCCACCACACCTTCTCGGCGCTCGTTATCAAAAGTATTCTCCGTATTGGAAATATCTTTGGGATGGGGACTCGGTCACGAGATCTGTAGCGAGGACCCTACGACGGAGGCAGCCCAAAGAAGTCACCACGGTTGAAATTTTCTCCTTCGGTTCTCAGTAACTTCCTTTGGGTAGGGAAGGCGCCTCCTACAATTTCCTTCCCAGGCGGTGCACAAGCTGGTCACCGCCTTGACGAGGCTTCCACAATGCCCTTGTTGTTTCTACAACCTCGTGATCGTGGCGGTCACCTCAACAGAATACCGCTACTTCAAGGGTCGTAGCTACAACTTCAAAGCGGATGTGGGAGTCACTCTGAGAGTCTCGACTTCATCGGCCACTTGGGCCAAGGGTGATGTTGACCACCTCCATTGCCACCTCCTCAGTAGCTGAAGGGATGGCAATGGACTTATCAACGGAAGCATTCAGGGGTGAAGAAGTCAGACTGAAATAAAGAAAAGCAAATCAGGTTGTGAAAAAGAAAAAGGTAAATGTCGTTCTTACACTTTAGTAAATTTCACATACCTCGCACTCGGTCTTAACCAGAATTTTGGGGCAATCCTCCCAGCGGAGGACCTTTTCTTCTCCACAACCACGTGCGTCGAGGTTCAACAATCGGCTCGATTCGACCACGCCTCAGTCGTAGAGTTTGGACAGAACCGAGCTCGGTTTCTGTTTCTCTGATGGCGAAATCGGTCTCGACCATTCCAAAAGCAACCTTGCCCTCGATTGCGAGTTGTCTTGATCCGATGCAAACATCGTCCTTCATAAAAGACACAAAATCTTTCCAATTCTCCTTTTCCAGTTGCCTAACAAAACTAGGAGTGGCGGAAACTGCGAAAGATTCTTTGTCATAACGAAGGATACCTTAGCCTTGCGAGGTTTGCGCTTAAGAGATTCACCGCCTCAACCTCCTCGGCCGATAGGCTGCGCCCTCGGCTTGATACACTACAAATGCCTTAGGCCTTGTAGAGTGCGGTCGAAAGACCAGAGCTTGAGCTTGCTCCCCCTTTGTCGGCAGATTTTACAAGTCGACGTCTCTTGGAGGGAGGAGCCGAGCCTTTGACTTTCGACAACCCAACGCCAATAGTCATCGAGACGACTTCTTCGTCGTCACCGACGATTTTCCATGCCTACTTTACGTAAAGCAAAACAGAAAAGAAGAATGACTAATTAGTCGTAAGTTTTCTCGACAAGTACCAAGTCGTAAGTTTTTCACGACTCTTTCACGATCGTAAGATATTCTCGATCATCTTTAGTCGTAAGTATCTTCTACGACTATAAAGTCCTAAAGAAAGAATCAACTATTTGATTACCTTTAGGCGCTCTATCCTTTCATCTGCGGACAAAGCCGCAATGACTTGAGGAACCTCCTCGAGTGGTGGAGACTTCTCATGAGATGAGTCGACTCTAGAGTCAACCTCGGCTGTGAAAGATCTGTTTAAGCAGATAAAAACATTAGACAAGGTTGAGAAAGACCAAACCGAGAGCTAAGTCGACAATTACTTACCCTCCTCGTAGTCTCTGGTGGGGTCTCCTCTTCCCGAGTACCTCCACATAGGAGATGCTCGTTTCTTCAGAGGACTAATTCGGCGTGTGATGAAATCCTTCACCACATGCCATCCGGCCACCCTTCTTCCTTCAAGTCCTTAATAGCTTGAATATAAGGGCTAATCAATTTGATATCTTCGGGGTTGAGTCCCATGAAGATTTCTTTTCAGCGACCTTCCCGCAAAGAAAGGTCGTCTTCGTGAGTGACCTTCGGTGAGAACCACCTCTTCCTCCACCCGCCACGAAGACCGGGTGAAACTCAATATACTCCTTCGACTTCGAGTCGTGGAGCTTGAGATCACAGACTTCCGGCGATTCCGGTTTGTCGAGCCATCCCATAATAATATTGAAACACTCGAGATCCGCCAATCCCAGTGCGCCTCGCCGCATACACGGACACACTCAACATGGTAATGGAATTGGGACCTAAGTTCACGGTTCCACCCCAAAGTGTTTGAGTACTCTCAGTAAGAAAGGGTGGGCGAGCAATCGAAGGCCGCACTCACAATACGCTTGGAAGGCGGGATTTGCCCATTTTCCCCGATGGCCAAGGTCTTTGCCGATAGCCGAATCCACTTCACCGAGCCTTCTCGGAATCTTCCGGCATCGACCAAGATCTTGATCTTAGTCGCATCCATCTCCGATTCCTCCCATTCGAAACTCTCTTGGCCATTTCGCCGTAAGAAGTTTTTTAATTGGGTTGGCGGCGGAGAAGATGAAACCTAGTCGAGGATGGAGAAAGCAAGAGCTCAAGAACAAATGGAGTGATTTGGGGGAAAGGTAAAAATCCAAGTCTACCTCCTGGTAAGTTTTTATAACCACACGATCTCCGCCGCTTGGAAACGTCTCGGCTATAGGTCTATGAGAGATGGTTGTACCGCTCCGGGAACCGCTTCATCGGACAAGTCTATGAGAGCGGTTGCAATTCCCGGATGGTCCGTTCGAGAAAAAATAGGTGCGTATTGTCACCTCCAAGCGAAATTACATTCTTGACCAAGTCTTTCTGGTCGAAGGAAGTATCAATCGGAAGAGTTTTTTCTCCGATTCCCCTACTACGACCACCAGACGGTCGTAGGGGTTTTTACGACTTTTTAATAGTCGTAAGCAATCTCCACGATTGCAATCGCTTCGGGAACCGTTTTATCAATAGATCTGTGGAATTCGTTTGCAATTCCCCAGACGGTCTGTTCAGGAAAGTTAGGTTAGTTTTGTCACCTCCAAGCAAAAACACTTTCTTGACCAAGTCTTTCTGGCCGAAGGAAGTATCGATCGGAAGGGTTTTTTCTCCGATCGCCTTACTATGACTACTACACAATTGTAGGGGTTTTTATGACTTTCTGATAGTCGTAAGCAACCTTTCTGACCAAGCAAACTCCTGGTCAAAGTAATACTCTAGTGTCGAAGAGTTTTTCCTTCGACTATCATTCTACGACATTCTCATGGTCGTAAGTCCATTTACGAAACCTTTACCAAGTAAGTTACTTTCACTTGAAGCTGGGGGGCTAGATGACGAGGATCTAATAATCCTTATTTTATCTTTTATCTATAATTCTTATTATGGGTAAATATGATGTCACATAGTCCCCAGAAGTACCCCTTATATCTATAAGGGAGATGCCTACCAAATGATTGTAAGATCTTCTACAATCACCCCTATAGTCGTAAGTCTTGCTACGACTATATTATGGTCGTAAGTCTTTCTACGACCACTACATGGTCGTAAGTCTTTCTACGACCACTACATAGTCGCAAGTCCTTCTCGATCGCTACCGGTCGTAAGTCCTTCTACGACCGGGTAAACTACGACCACCTTATAATCAAACCTACAAAGTGAGTGGGTCCAATTGATTAAGGAATCCGAGCGGTGCCGCACGCACTACTATCCCGCGTAGTAATTGTGCTTAAATACCCCATTATCTTTGAATGATAATGGCCAGACGGCGTGGAGAAGCCAATGCGCCGGTAATTACTGCCATCACACGCCCATTACTGGCTCAATTAAGGCGCCTCTTCCGCAGGGCAAAACGGCTACTCCTTCACGACTATATAAGGGCATCAAGGGCGAGTAGAGAAGAGAGGTCGATTCTCTGTAATAGTCTTAGCTTCTTACTCAATCATAAAAGAATACCACACCACACAGGATTAGGGTTATTATTCTCTCCGGAGAAGGCCTGAACCTGTCTAAACATCCCGTGTCAACTACTCTGCGTGATTTCATCTCTAGGAGACCCCCCGAATCAAATAATCTTTACGTAAGATCGGTTCTAATACACCGACAGGTTCTTTTGCAGAAAACAACATTTACGACAAATACAATAAATAGATTGAAATGCGAAATTGAAAAGGATAATAAATAATTAAACAATTTCTTTGAAACCAACAGTGAACTAACCATTCACTTCCCAACCAAACCAATGATAAGTAAATTTCCCATTTACCAATCGACATAAAGCACCAAGTGAATTACCCATTCACCGAACAAACATTATATCCATCAAGTGAACCTCCCATTCACACTCTGACTCATTTTAGAAGAAACTCTATCTCCCGTATGAAATCCCCGAGCACGTCCGTAACCGCGGACATGGCTATTCGAATTGTTTTACATACTCTGTAGAGGTTGTACAGCTTGACCCACAAGACACGACTTCTCTAGTTGGTTTGGCATCCGTCGATACCACTACTCACAACCTTAGGTAAGCAGGCTAGAGCACGTGACAAGACCTTTATAAAGCTCCTTCTTAACCCAGTTCTGCCTGCTGAGGTTTCAACACTGAATGTCTCCATCCGACCAGACAGGGCCCCCCCTCTTGCGCCATAGTGAGTACGTACCCCGTAACTCACTCTTCCAAGACAGAACCAGAATTAAGACATTGCTAATTAATTAGCCAAGTCCCTCCCATACAGGACATGTGGTTGTACGGTTAAGGCTCAGTTCAATGGCGCACAAGATTAAGTTCTTAACAAGTTACTCAGGCGATCTTTCCACAAACCCACAACGTGTTAAATCCACACCCTCAATCTACCATCCACTCGCCTGAGTGAAAACCATTTTGTTTAAATGAAACCAATGACATCCCCTGTCATGGTACATGAATTTTAACAACAGTGGCTAACCACCACAATTTCATATATCATTAAGTCAAGATTAATCATTAAGACACATGTGATGATGAACCCATCGAGACTAGGCTTGACCAAGCACTGATACGATACCCATGTTGGTGATACAAATATGTCTAACTAAAATTATCCCAGCTAGGGTGACAAAGGATTCATGGTATTTAAATATTCAATGGAGGCAAAATGACAACAGGTAATAACTAAACCCAAAATAATTGATATAAAGATAGCATGCAATTGTATAAAAAATATACTTTTGAAATCATAGGTTCAATATGATCAAAGGACTACGGCTTGCCTTGGAATAAATCCTGGGATTGATCTTGATCTTGGTGTACTTCTCCTTGTTCAAAACTTCCCGAAGTAGCAACGTCTACTCGCAAAATAAGCAAATAGAATAAATAAATACCAAACAGAGATAAAACCAAATCCAAAAATTAAATAAAATTCATAAATAAATAGATCTCGAATTTATATGAATTTAGAAATTTGAATGGGCTCAATCGGAGTTCGGATGCAAAAGATACGGGCTTTGGAAGTTTGAAATCACATGAAATAATGAAAAATCAGAATTTCTGGATTTACTGAATTATTTTTAAACTGAAAAAGGGATTAATGACGTCAGCTGATGCAAGCAGTGATTTTCCGCCAAAAAATAAAAGAAACGGAAAAGAAAATGAAGCTGACCGGTGGGACCCGCTGTCAGTGGTTCGGTGCACCGTGGATTGAGTCCATGAACTGGAAGCTCGGATGGGAATCTGGACGTGCCACCTGGGCGCTGACCGAGCTGCCACATAAGGAAAGATGATGATGTGGCCGAGGAGGTGGCAGTGAGATGGCAGCTGACTCGGCGTGAGAGCTCTGAAAGAAGAAGGCTCCGTGGCGGCCCGATCCAGTGACGGTGAACAGCGGAGGCGATGGCGAGGTAGCAAAATGGAACCCCGAGAACATGGCAAGGCTCTGGGAGGTGGTGGCTGGCTTGGGCGGCGGTGGTTCGTCGGCGACGGTGACAATGGTGGCGGCGGAGCTTCCGCCAACGACGGCTTCGGTGCTGGAGTGACGCCCGACGACCAAAAGAGGGACCACTGGAACGGCGACGGTACCAGGATCGCAATGGTAGGCTCAGGACGGCCGGAGCTGACCCCACCGGCGGCGGCACATGAGTCACCGGAGAGGAGGAAGATGAGCTACGACGGCGATTCGGTGGAGCAGAGCCCAAACCAGCTGTGCAGGTCAGATAAGAAAACCCGGAGCACAATGTGGCGCGCTCGAAAGAGCTAGAAGCTCACTGGCGGCGTAGATCGGCGAAGGGCGGCGGCGATATGTTGTCGGACAGAACCGACAATGGCAATGCGATGCTCCTTGGGCAACGGCGATGGCGTCACGACGTAGCTTGCACTATTGCGGACCTGTCGGTGGCGGAATCTCGGCCGAAGGTGGATTGACGGCGACGAATTGCAGTGGTGGAGCAGCTTCGGTGGCCGGCGATGTTTCGGCAGTTGCGGAGCAGAGACGACATAACCGGGGATGGCGCCTTAGGGTTTTGGTGGAGGGAGGCGAGGCTAAGAAATAGACGCAAGACCCAGGATTTATATAGTGCCAGAGGAGGAAGAGTCCACAGGAGAGACGGCAGCGGCGGCGTGCGGCGTCGGGACTCGGCAGGGGGGAGTCCCGGTTGAAGACGATGCAGACGTGGCATGTGGCGGGACAACCGGGCAGCGGGAGAGCGGCGAGCGTGGCGCGCGGCTGGGCTGGAGCGCGGGAGGAAGCGGGCTGAAGGAGTGGGCCGGACTCGGAATAGTAATGGGCTTCGGCCTGTTACTGTTCAGGGGGAAATAGAATAGGTTTTTCTTTTTAGAAAATAGCAGAAAATCCAAATGGCAAATAGAAAATAGCAAATGGACTCAGAAAAATTCTAGAAAATGATAGGAAATCTATCTAAACCCATAGAATCCAAATAAAATAATTTTGATAATAGTTGATGTTGGGATTAATCATATTAAATTGTTTTTGATCTCTGGAAATTCCAATTAAGCTTTAACTTTAGCAGAAAAAAATCAAATGGTTATTTTTCTTTTAAAACTTTAAAACATACCAAATTTTTGGAATGTTACAAACCTCCCCCCTTAAAGGAATCTCGTACCCGGGATTTGGGCTGACTAGGGAATAGGTTCTAACGCAGGTCTAATTTAAAGACTTACCAGAAACGACATTCTGAATTTGTTGAACTTCTTCTACAGTGATGTGATTCAGTCTTCCTCGTGCTGCAGTTGGGGGAGTCCTCGTAGCTTGATTTGGACTATGAGGCATTCCTCTTCCTGCTCCTGGCAATGATGTCCGGGCTGGTGTAGATCCCAAATTGAAAGGAATTGGTGTTGGTCCTTGCTTCTGCGGTCCCTTGTTGGCATAGTGACCTGTCTCATGGTAATTGAAACAAGTAACTCCTGCTGCAGGATTGTTGGTCCTCTGAGGCTGATGATTGTTACTGTTATTGAAATTGGAAATTCCTGAGTTTCCTGTATGTGACACTGGGGCAGGGGTTCTGAATCCGACAGATGAATTGCTAGCACGAAAAGGCTGCTGGGCATTGGTCCTGACTCTTTGTAGCTGACTCTGATGAACTCCATGTTGTATCATTTTCCTTTTGCGAGATTCGTCCAACTCACGACGAGAATCTTCTATGAGTACGGCTTTATCCACCATGTGCTGAAAATCAACATTGTCATTCCCGATAACTTGCACTTTCAAGATGGGGTTGAGTCCACGCTTGAATCGCTTCTGACGTGCATTATCTGTCGCAACATCTTCTGGAGCATAGCAAGAAAGCTGAGTGAATTTTTTGAATATTCACCCAAAGACATGTTTCCTTGCCGTAGTTCACGAAATTCATTCTTCTTCATTTCCACGATACCATCTGGAACATGAGCTTGACGAAAAGCCATTGAAAATTCTCCCCAAGTAATAGCTTGTGAATTCTCATGAGCTACAGTGTAGTTTTCCCACCATTCTGCGGCTGTACCTTCCAATTGATGTGAGGCATACATGACATTTTCATGATTATTGCATTGAGCAATGGCGAGCTTTTTCTCAACTGAACGAAGCTAATCTTCTGCGTCCAATGGTTCTGACGAATGAGAAAATGTAGGCGGATGAGTCCTCATAAATTCTGCTAACTTGGAATGATGATGAGCTGACGGCGGAGTAGAGGCTGCTTGATTATTCTGATTATTCTGATTCAACAAGGTGGCTAATGCAGCGGCGGTCTGACTTTGCTGAGTCAGCATATTGTTCAGGTTTTGCATCATTGCGGTCGTGAATTGAGTTTGAGCTGCTAGAAGTTGTGCCATGCTTGGTTCTGCGGCTCCAGGAACTGGTGACTGGCCACTAGCGTTGACATTGGTATCCTCGAACTGAGTACGGCTTGATGTGTTGCGAGTGTTAACCATCTGCGATACCTCTCCACAGGTTTGTTAGATAAGATAGAAAAGCAATGTAGACGAGAGGGAATAGCACAATATATGAGATAGACAAGATAGGGTAGATGGGACAGCTTAAGTAGGGGAAACATGTTATACCCAAGGACAAGAGGCAAGAAGACATAGCTGAAATGCTATGAAAGAACGAATAAACTCTTCAAATTAAAGCCTTAGTGTGACTGCAACATAATGCTTGACAGCAGAACTGTAGCCACCACTTACACACAACCCAAATAAAGACCTAATGCAACCACGGTCTAAAAGCGCTACTAAAACACTAATAGGACGGCTCCTACTCTGGACTAGAGAGCGAAGACTCTCCAACTTCTTGTTCTGAATCGCTGTAGAACACCCACGAGTTGCGAACTGCTGGTGGAGACTCTGGACGAACAGCTGGCACGAAGTGGTGGAGATACTCCTGACGATTGCCAGTGATTCGACGCCTTTCTTTAGGGCTAGGTGGAGTAGGTGTCGGCAATGGAGCTAGTGGTGGAGCAGGGACTTCTTCCAATTCTTCTTTTGGTTTAGGAATAGCTGGTACTGACGCTATTTGCATCACGTACTTTCAAACCAATTTGGACAAACTGATCCGATGCAATCTGCAAATCCTTCGAACGGCTTTGTGAGCAACTGTGACTGCTGACATGTCCTCAAGCTTGTCGTAGCACTTCATGCTGTGATGACAGATGTGGATTCCAATCCTCACAATGAAATATACCCTCATCTCGAATCCAGTTATATGCCCCTTCACTTTCTTTTCCTTGGTGAAGTAAGTCGCACCTCTACTCGTTCCCAAACTCTGCAACAAGCAATGAAGAACTCCAGGCCAATCGCCTCTTGGATCGCGATACACTTGAACCATCTAAAGAGAAATTAACAGGATAAGACTGTCAAATTAAGATTATAAATAAAATTCAGATAAGATGAGAGACAAAGACTTTAGCACAAGATGAGGAGAAATAGAATATGGTAAGGGTAGAACAGACTGAGATGAGATCAGATTATAATAGATTAGAAAAGAACAACAGCTTAAGTCATATTCAGTTGATTTGATTTAGAAAATAAGTTTTGAAGCTTAGACTAAAACGACCATGCTAACTAAGGTTGCGTTCTACAGTCGATATGGCTCTGATACCACCTCTATCAGGACCCGAAAATACATCTCAGGAACCCTTTGTGTATTCTGAACTAGTCCCAGATCAGTAGCTAGCTCACATAGGAAACAGTGATGAAATACCATCTATTTATTCGATTTAACTAGAAAGACCTCAAAATAACAAATAATTATAATAACTGGACCTTATGGTCAACGTTTACTTAACTTGCCACGCAGGGCTAAAGAAACAAATAAACTCTTGCAGCGGAACGGGAAACTTGGAAAGGCCAATCAACATGCCCACAAGCAATCGAGTGGAGAACGCATCCTAATCCGCAAAACCTTCAAAGTCCTCCTTCTGAAAGAACTCCTATGCAGCTTGGTATTCTTTAACTGATCAACAATGGCATGCTCTGTGAGTACATAAAGCACTCAGCAGGCCGCAGGGAAATGTATGCAAATAGTATTCATGCAAGGCTTACCAAAGGTTAGTTGTATGGTTCATTTGCAGAAAACAACATTTACAACAAATACAACAAATAGATTGAAATGCGAAATTGAAAAGGATAATAAATAATTAAACAATTAAACAATTTCTTTGAGACCAACAGTGAACTAACCATTCACTTCCCAACCAAACCAATGATAAGTAAATTCACCATTCACCAATCGACATAAACCACCAAGTGAATTACCCATTCACCGAACAAACATTATATCCATCAAGTGAACCTCCCATTCACACTCCGACTCAGTTTAGAAGAAACTCTATCTCCCGTGTGAAATCCCCGAGCACGTCCATAACCGCAGACACTGCTATTCGAATAGTTTTACACACTTTGCAGAGGCTGTACAGCTTGACCCACAAGACACGACTTCTCTAGTGGTTTGGCATCCGTCGATACCACTGCTCACTACCTTAGGTAAGCAGGCTAGAGCACGTGACAAGGCCTTTACAAAACTCCTTCTTAACCCAGTTCTACCCGTTGAGATTTCAACACTGAATATCTCCATCTGACCAGACATGGCCCCCCTCTTGCGCCATAGTGAGTACGTACCCCGTAACTCACTCTTCCAAGACAGTGCAATGATCGTGAGAGAGTACTATTTGCCGCTCACCATCTGAATGGACCTGCTTCTGAATGGTGGGACAACTTCAGCATCTCACATGCCAATGCTCAAGCAATCACTTGGAATGAGTTTATGCAAGCTTTCCACCTATTTCATATTCCTTCACGCATGATCACCTTAAAGAACATGGAATTTCGTAAGTTACGCCAAGGAAGCTACACAGTGAATGAATATCGGCACAAATTCAATCATTTGGCACGCTGCACACCAAAAGATGTTGCAACAGATGAAGCCAAGCAAGAAAGATTCCTTGAAGGGCTCAATGATGAATTGTCTGTACAGATGATAGCTCAAGACTACGCTGATTTCCAACAGATAGTCAACAAGGAAATTTGTCAAGAAGGCAAGCACCAGGAAATAGAAAACCAAAAAAGAAGAATGGCTGCATAGAAGTTCAACCCTGGGAGTTTACCCAAAGCTGGAAGAACTTCATCACATCGTGTCAAATTCCAGTCAACAACTTCAACCGAACCACCAGCAAAGAACAATTCTATCAACATTGAGTACTTCAGTACATCTGAGGATGGCTAGTCACATAAGGACTCATCCTAGGCTGCAGGCATCACATGCTTCAACTACACTGAGGTTGGGCATTTTGCTAGTAAATTTCCAAAGAAGTAGCATACAAAAATCCAGTCGTCGACGATAGTACCAGTTCAAGACCGTGTATTTCCAACTTTCTTTCTAGCATTTTCGAATCTGAGGGATGATATTCCCTTTAAGGGGGTAGTTTGTAACATCCTAAAGTTTTGTTACCAAAAATAAAATTATTATTTTATTAGATTTTCTGTAATTTAAAAAGAGTTGGAACCGAGATCACTTGATTTGGAGTCATAGTTTGAACCAGGAGGGGCCCATGTGGTGGCCACCTCTACCCACCTCTCCCTGCTGTGCGCCGCCTCGTCAGATTTGGGTACCTTATGTTCATTTTCTGACCTGATCACCTCTTAGAAAGTTGTAGATCTCGGTTTTATCTTTCTTTTGAAACCGAGATCACTTGATTTGGAGTCATAGTTTAGGAGTTCTGGCCGTTTTTCTATGACTGTACAGGAAAGCTGACGAGATTTGGCAGTCTGCATGTCTAGCCAATTTGTATTTTTTTTAGGCCCAATCTGAAGGGTCACCCATCACGAAAGTTGTAGCCATTCCAGTAAGCTTTCAGGATTGATAAAGAACATATTTTTTAGAGTTGGAAATCAAAAGTTATGAATTTTTTACCGTCGCTGTTTTGCTAACTGTCAGATTGCAGAGACAGAAAACTTAGAAAAACTTTACATGAATATAAGAATTAGTAGGAGGCCGAATCAGGATACTTGTTCAACTAGACTATTGTAGCTGGTTTTTTCATGATTCCATAGAGTCTAAGATCACCCAATTCCGAGTTGTGTAGCAAAAGTTATGGTGGTTTTAGTACTCTGTCCAGAAAACCCGACGTGAAGTTGATATTTTTTTAATTGGCCTGGTAGGGATACTACTTCACCGATTCAGCAAGGCTCACCAACTAGACTTAGTTGGAGAATTTAATTATATTTCCAGAAAGTCTAAGAACATCTTATTTGGACCCCTGTACTAATAGATATGGATTTTTGAAGTTGACTGTCCACCGAGGGGACAGATCGATATTTAGGAGTTTGGGGTCGGTATCGAGTTAGGAGTTTTGCAGGTCCATGGTTGTTGTTATATAGGTTGTTTTGATCCGTTGCTGTGTCTTAGCATGTGTTATAACTGTTATTCAGGTGGTGGACCGGTGCAGGGAGCAGCTCATTCTGTATATCCCTCGTTCTCTCGTGGTTAAGGCAAGTACAGTAGTGGTAAATTGTGTCTGATCATTTGTTCATGTGTACTATGTTATGAGTATATTATGTTAATCATGGATGCTCGAATGTTATGGACATTAATGCCCGTAAATGCTAGAAGTATGCGTAAGTTTCATGTATGCATGATGATTGAAAGTATTGACCATGTGCATCATGATATCATATTGGAGGCATGGTCACGTGGTGACCAAGCATTAATTGAGGTCCCCGTCATGAATATGATGGGCTTTTGGGTCTCCATACTTGTGGAGTATGGGCTAAGGTCTCTGTGCTAGAAGGCACAGGCATGGGTGTGCATCGACGGATGCACATTCCGCAATACCGGTATATGCAAGAGAGATAAATAAAAGTGCATTTGAACAGTTTGCATCGCATAAGCATGAGACATATTTCTTATTGGTTTTGTGGATGGATGTTGTTAATTACAGTTGCGTTGGCTATTGTCTTACTATTTGTACTTTGCTTTGAGTCTTGGACTCACTCTTGATGTTGTGTTTTTAGTTACCTCGTTTGCGATGTTGTGTTTTTAGTTACCTCGCTTAATGCATTGACGGCATGCATGGGAGGGTAAGGTTGCTTTGGTTGCACTCCGACCACACATTCTTTAAAGATAATTATCATTTAGAGTACCTTAATAACAAGCAAAGCTTAAGGATTAACTTTGGCTATACTTTAATGCATTGGTTTATTTGTAATAATAGAGTGGTAAATTTTAATTATGCATGCATGGGAGATATTAATTGAGTTTGATTGCTTATTACTTGGTTATATGAACGATGTCGAGAGGTAAGTGTGGTTGTGGCCATGGGCATGGCGGTTGTCTGCCAGATTAGGGTATGGGGTAGTGGGTGATTACCTTGGTAAAACTACTTCCAGTGTCGAGGAGTATGGTTGCTTTGGTTGCACTCACGACCACACATTCTTTAAAAGATAATTATCATTTAGACCGTACCTTAATAACAAGCAAACAGCTTAAGGATTAACTTTGGCTATACTTGAATGCATTGGTTTATTTGTAATAATGAGAGTGGTAAATTTTAATTATGCTTGTGTAATACCCTGAAAATCGAATTGGTAAATCACAGATTTAGCCGAGAGGAGAAAAGAGAATAAGAGGAATAGTAAAATATGAAACGACAGGGGGTCATTTGATATTTTTCACCAACCTGGGCCTGGACCGCAGCCCAGGAGAGGCCTCCTTGTGGCCGGCCAAGAGGGGGGGTGCCCACCCCCCAAAACCCTAGTGCCCCACCCCTTTTCCCCCTTTCCTCCCCTAGCAACCGGAGGAGAAAAGACTTATCCCCACCCTCCCCCTGCGCCATAGTGGTTCGTCAGATTTGGGTAAGTTCCGTATATTTTCTGAGCTGTCCATTTTTTAGCAAGTTGTATCCCTTGATCTTATCTTTCTTTTGGCACCAAGATCATCTGATTTGGAGTTATGGTTTAGGAGATATATCCGTTTTTGTCTTGTTGTCTGAGGAAAGGTCGTGAGATTTGGCAATATGCATGTTTAGTCAGATTGTATTTTTTTGAGCCTGAATCTGAAGAGACACCCAAAACTAAAGTTGTAGCCATTCTAGTAAGATTTCAGGATTGATAAAGAACATATTTTTTAGAGGTGTGAATCAAAAGTTATTGAATTTTTACCATCGCTGTTGTCGATTGTCGGTGAGGAACAACAAACTTCATCGAACATTAGGATTATTAGAAGGCTGAATCAGGAGTCTTACCCAACTAGGTTATTGTAGCATGTTTAATAATATTTCCAAATTAATAAAGATCATCTCAATTGGATCTGTATAGTGAAAGTTATGCCATGATGTTTACTGTTGTGCTGTATTTTGGACAGATGTCTGTCAATGGTTTTCAACGGTTGTTTAGACCACTAGTTTGGCCGAATCAAAGAACCCCACCTACTAGAGTTTTGTAGCCTGTTACGTTAAGAATATTTGAGCACTAGTTTCAAGTCATTCGGAGTTATAGATATTTAATTACGATTTTTCTCGTACTGCTATCCTGGGAAGCATTATGCTAGACTGCCGGGAAATTTGGGTAGAACCTCTCTTTGAGTCATAGGTCTTGAGGAGTTGGATTAAGGAGTGTAAACGGAGTCCAGCATTCATCGTATTTATTGTGACCGCTATGCTTGTGTAGGAGGTGGAGTTCCAGAGTAGAGACACCAATTTTGCTTCCTTGTGTGCCGTAGCGGGAAAGAAAGAAACATGCAAGTGCACCTATAATATGGTTGTTATGTGATTGTTCTATATGATGAATCATGGTAACATATGCTTGTTCGATGTACTGATTTAGGGTGATATGTATTTGTTTATGATGGCTAGATTATTGAAATTCGATTACTGTCATTTTATTGTTCATCATGTGCACTCATGAATGCAGGTCGTGGACTTGCGACACCCACAGGAGTGGGTGGTGATTGTAAGACCCACCATTCCAAAGTGGGCATTGTGGATCTCCGGTTGACTTATTCTCAAACGGGCTTTGGATCCCCGCGTGTTGTAGAACGCGGGCATAAGTGAACACTGACGGGTGTTCACTCGCTATACCGGTATGAGCAAAAGAGAAGAGCATGTGCATTCATTCATTCATTCATATGTTGATTTGATTCATGATGTTGATACACTGTTGGATAATGAATGATTTTGTTATGTTTTGTATCATTGCACTTGCTGAGTCTTGGACTCACCCTTACCGTGTTATTTTTTAGGTACATCGTTTGTGGACGGCATGCATGGGCGGGAGTAGAAATTATTATGGTTGCACACTAGCACGAATAAAGTTGAACAAAATATTTAAGTCATACCTTCAATTTTGAAATGTCTTATGTGAGGCTTATTTCTTTACGTCCTATGTTGTAGTCAACCTACTTTTGAGATTGATAGCGTTTTATGGTTGTTTCTTTCATGAACATGTTTAGTACGCGCGTTTGGATATTTGCTTATTATTGTTGTTATTTGCGCGATTGTCCAGATAGTTCGATTTACAAAGAAGACTCTGCCGAAATTTATTGTAGTGTCTTAGATTTGTATTTGTTATATTGTTATTTTAGTAGCATTCCAGGCTCATGTTGGGCTGGGGTGTTACAGTTTGCTTATGCTTTAGCTGAGTAGATTATTTGTGAATGCTTCGATGAACTTTGGATGTTGCAATAGTGGTAATTTTATATGCATCTGTTGGAATCTCCGGTAAACTTAGTTATACAAAGGAGGTTCTGCCGAAATTTATTGTAGTGTCTTAGATTTGTATTTGTTATATTGTTATTTTAGTAGCATTCCAGGCTCATGTTGGGCTGGGGTGTTACAGCCAATCCCGGTCGTAAAGCGCATTGATGCTTCCGTTTCCACTCGAGATCATGCATAATTATATATGGTTATTTTCAGAAGTCCAGCAAATAGTCCCATTCTAACTAGGAGAGAAGATATATCAAAAGAATGACTTATATGACAGGAGAATGCTAGGAGAGGCAAGAGTAGCAAAAACTTCTAGATTTTCAAAACTATTTTTATGATTAAATAGTTTTCCTTTTAAATATCAATTCCTAATCTAATGGCCATTCTAACTAGGGCCTGTCCTACAGTCAGTATAACTCTGATACCTACACTGTCGGACCCCGGGCTTTGAATACTCGAAACCCTCATGTGTGTACCGTACTAGTCCCACGATCAGTGGCTAGCACACATCTACAACATTGATAATCACATCCATACATTCATACATAAAGAATAAAACAATTTATGGTACACAACTGAAGAGATTACATTATTTACAACACAAAGCCTGACCGGCCAAGTAAAAGCTTAAGTATCAAAAGTAGCAAAAGTATCGGCGGAAGCAAAATGAGTAATAAGTCCAATATTCTAGTGGTGTGCCCATCCTAACCGTCAGGCAACCGACTAGATTCAAGTCCTAGAATGACCCGTCACCGAACCCACCAGTTGCAGGTGCAAAGAAGGCATTGTCCGGCGTAGGTTCATCTTCTAAGTCTAAACAACAAATTAAGGGGGATTGAGTACATTGTGTACTTAGCAAGACTTATAGTGTAACATAAAGTTTATATACATGCATGGCTAACAAAGGATGAGGCTTTACGCTACAAGTTATTTTCGGCATAAAGCAAGTTTTATTTGCAATATCAATATGTAGTACTTCGAAACTAGATTTAAAAATCAGTTAATTAGATGAAGGACAACCAGTAAGTAATTGACTCGCAACCCTCCTTGGTTGCGAGCAACATCTTATTTTCAGCCATGGACATGACACTCAACTCAAATATAAACCAACAAGCAAGTTCCCACATTTTCCAACAAAACTATTTTTTATGAAAACCAAGACTGTACCCGGCAATACTAAACTTAGCACACTCATCACCGCGAGCACGGATATTTAAATAGATTTATACTCTGCAGAGGGGTACAACTTTACCAACAGTATACAAATTCTCTATTTTGTTCGGTATTCATCGATACCACCGCTCACTAGTCAAATTGTGGATTTCATGGGGATATGCTTCAGATCTTAGGATGATGTGACAATTGGCAATGGCGTTTACGGTTTGTAGTTTCACGCGTTTTCGACAAAGCTACTGAGTTTTTACAGTCAGGGCGGTTCGACCGGTCCTTGCACTGGCGATCCGACTGGTCCCAAATCGGTCGGACCGGCCATGTAAAGCGGTCGGACGGTGGTGACCAAAGTGGTCAAAATGAGTGAGCCAAAAATAGGTGTTGTAGGCAAGTGAGGGGATCCCAATGCACTTGGTCTCATGATTTTTGGAGTCTCCAGTAAAAAGTTCTATTGGTTTAAAGTTTCCAGAAGGTTTCGGATTTTGGGAGTTTGTATTTCGGCTAAGTCCCAAGGGGCGGTCCGACCGGCTCACAGGGAGCGGTCCGACCGGCCATGGGCGTCCGACCGCTCACTGGGCGGTCGGGCCGGTTTCTACTTGAACATCGGTCAACCGTGGCGATGTTGTGTTGTTAGGTCAAAGTCATTGGTATTATGGCATATGTTTTGCATGATGCATGTTTTGACTAACATGGGTCAAGTTGTGAAGAACTTGTTCCCGAATACGTGTTTTCTTGTCTGTGGTTGTGCAGGTAGCTTGGTGGTCAACGACGGTCAACGGCGAGGAGAATCGGGACTAGACTTGAAGAGTTGAGGTCGAGCGATCGACGATGCGGGTGAGTCAACGACTCAAGCGTGACACAAGATGGACAAGGGTGACCTATTGGCAAATCCATGACGCATGGTGAAGCGGTTTAGGTCAAAAGTTAAAGACGGCGCTTCGCGAAGCGTGCGTGTGTGACCCGTTTGTTAGTGGGCCTTAACGGGAGCCCAATTAAGTCAAACCCTAAGAGTTTTAGGCCTTCACTATAAATAGGAGGAGATGGTGGCTGCACCTCTCTCTCTCTCGCCTCTTTGTGTTTAAAACCCTAATTGTCTTTAGGGGAGTTGGGGTGGAGGCTAGGGCTCTTGATGGTTTGTGGTGAATTTCGTGATCCTTGATTGTCTACTGATCCATGATGGTGTGGATGTAATCCAGCTTCAATCACGAAATCAATCTATGCAAGGTTTGCTTGAGATAAGTCTCTTTTCGTTCTTGCTTTCAATTTGGTGATTTTAGGGCTTTCTTTGATCCGCGAGTTTGTGATTGATTCTTTCACGTGAATTAGCTCTCTTTGTGATATGTGTGAATCTATCTAGCATCATCTTGATCATCAATCTCTCACGAACAAGCTTTAGGATCAAGTTTTCGTTCTTGCCCGGTTTTAGACCTCCTGTTAATCAATTGACAATTGCTCAAGATCGTTCCAAGAATTATCATAATATTCGATTGGAATAGGTCCTCAATAGCATATAGAAGGTGTGTGCAAAGTTTCATAAAGATTGGAGTTGAGAATCAAAAGTTTCATCTAATTGCAACCGTCATCGGGCTGATTTTCTTGCTGCGGATCGGTTACGAGTCGGCCGGTCGACCGCCCGTCATCACCGGTCGGACCGATTTTGGAGCGGTCCGACCGCCAAAGACAAAAGCCGGTCGATCGCCCGAACAATCGGTCCGACCGGTTGAGTATAACGGTCGACCGCCCGTCTTTGTGAGTCTTGGTAATCTTAGTTGATTTTGTTATATTGCTTAGGGGTTTAATTGGATTCAATACTAGTCTTCCGCTGTACTGGTATATTGATCTTCATAGCTTTCTAATAGCTATTGGAGTTAAATTGTATTGAGTTCATAACTTGTGAAAAAGTGAGCGTGCTCCTATTCACCCCCCCCCTCTAGTCGCCTTTACGGTCCAACACAAATCCTTGCACTATCCTGACGAATGAACACCCTCACTTCACCTGGGTACACCCCCGTCTCAGTGAGGTATACACTGTTGTGTCGGAGGCTTTATGCCTGTAATACTCCGGAAAATAATTAGGTAAATAGAAAGAAGCTGGAGGGGTGAAGAGACATTGATCAAATCGGAATTTCTAGTTCGGCGGGGGGTTTTCTGCCTTTCTTCGCCAACCTGGGCCACGGGCCGCGGCCCAGAAGGCCCAAGAGGGAAGGGGGTGGCCGGCCAAAAGGGGGGACCCCCCCAACCCTAGCCACCACTCCTCCTTCCCCCCACCTCCAAGCCGCCGGCTCTCCCCCAGATTGGCGCCTCCCCTTGCTGCTCCTTGGTGCCATCTCCTTCATGTGGTGCTAGCTCCAGTGATCCCCGGCGTTGCTCCCCAAGATCCCGTCCGAAGCCGCCTCCTCCCGCCGTCGTGACCGGCCGTTCGTCGTCGTTCTTGTGGCCGGCCATTGGAGAGGGAAGAGAGGAGAAGGGAGGGAGATCTTCGGGAAGCGGATCAACATCGTTCTATAGGTCTACAAGGGTAACCATGACCTCCCCTTGTTGTTTGATTCATATGAGATGAGGATTTCATTCGAATGATTGGATCATATTGCCACTGTTAGTAGATCGGTTCTGTCCAGAACATTGCGCGACCAGTTTCGACCTATTAGAGGCCGATCTGGGGGTTTCCACCTTCTAGAAAATTGTAGCCCTGGTTTTTATATTTCCATATCCACCGAGATCACGAGATTCCACCTTACGGTTTAAGAGTTAGGTCATTTTCTTTGCGCACTATTCTGTCTGTCTGATGAGAAGGAACAGTCAGCTTGTTCCTTATGTTTGACCCTATTAGAGTGAGATTGAGAACTTCCACCCAACTAAGTTATTGTAGCACTTTAAATAATATTACCAAATTGATAAATATCACCTCCATTGGATCTGTAGAATAAAAGTTATGCTATTTTTTACTGCTGTGTTGTAGTCTGGATAGTTGTCTGTCGGGTATTTTCAACTGATGTTTAGCCTATTGATTTGTACGATTCAATGAACCCCGTCAACTAGAGTTTCGTAGTTTGGGGAGTTAAGTTTTGTTGGGCACCGTCAACTAGAGTTTCGTAGTTTGGGGAGTTAAGTTTTGTTGGGCACTGGTTTCATGTCGTTTCGAGTCCTAGAGAATTAATTATGATTTTTCTTGTACTGCTGCCCAGTAGAGCTGTAAGCTGGCGGAATAGTTTGTTTTCAATTTGGGTCTGTGCGTTATATTGGGTAGTTAGGGGATATTGTAGAACACCAGTAGTAATATCATATCACGTTGTTCTTATTTCGGGAACATGCTTGTGTAGGCGGCGAGGCATCGCGTTGGAGAACATCTTTGTTGCTTGCTAACGCGTCGCAACACGAAAGGCAAGTACATTGAAATTTTTTACATTGATGAATGATGTGTGTTTGTATTCATGCCAATATTTCCATGATACATGTTTTCAATCAAAGATCTTAATCAATATTCATATCCCATTACATGCAAGTGTAATGTGTTAAGATATATTAATTTTTCTGTGGAATGCTCGTTGATGTTATGATCCATGTTCATATTCCATGTTATACATTCCGTTCCTATTTGATAATCCATGAGGAAGAAAGTGATAATATTCATTTCATATGTTCATTACATTCATGTGTTGTTCATGTTCCTTCCACGGGAGTGGATTTGTAAAGACCCATCAACTCCAGTATGGGCATGTAAGACCCACCATTTCAATGTGGGCAGTTTCGGACACCCGTATGAAATATTCTTCATACGGTAATTGGGTCCCCGGGGTTTGTTAAGTACGGGATTAAGTGAACACCGACGGGTGTCTCACTCGCTGTACCGGTATGAGCATGTGTTAGTCCATTCCTTTCAATGCATCCATTCATTCCATTCACACACATAATTTTTCAGAGACTAATTCATAATTCGTACCGAGATTGGCTTGTTCATAACATGGTATGTTCAAATTGTTTACTGTACTTGCTGAGTTTCGACTCATTCTTGTTTTCTGTCTTTATTTAGGTGAACGTTGATGATGGCTTTATTGGGAGGGATTAGACAAGCACATTTCACTCAGATCACTATTATTCCTCTTCATTGATTAAGTTCGATTGTGTCTTTCATTTGTTAACTGAGAAACTATAATAAATAAGTCTAAGACTGAAGGTTACTTTGTTTGTTAAATGCTGCAAGTAGTTCTTTAAATTACTCCTTGATCATATTCTGATGTATTCAGTCTTAATTCATACCATGCTTCTAATAAAGTTGGTCTCCTCATGTACTTAGAGGAGTTACAGTTTAAGTTCTTCCGTAATTTAGTTGTATGTTAGTTCTTTTAGGTAACATCTTGGCTTCCGAATAGCTAGGGTGTTACAATGCCCAATGCCTCGGTGAAAGGAGCCCCTTCGAGCAATCACACACGCTCGCACTACTACAGCCTAACAACGTGCAATGCTATTTTTCGATGACTTAACTAGATAAGGCCGTCCCATACCGACACATGTTGTTATATGCTTATAGTTAGGTCGGATATACATGTGCTCGGTCCTTAATTGACCCGAGCGAGGATCTCCCCATGTCTACTTGTGAGATACACTTCTCATATTATAGTATAACTTGCCCGCATTGCAAACTAAGTTTTTTATTTTTATTCTTATACCAAATAATAGAGACAAACCCCTATGAATCATCATTTCAAAAAGTCCTAAATTCATGTTCATCATGTCATCATTTTAGCAAATTTTAGTATCAAATATGGCTTGACTAATCAATTATGCGATACTCGCACTCGAAATTCCCTATTTGACATCGTCTATTGTCCATACCATAACCTAATGGTTACAATAGTAAGGACATCAATATTTCGAGGAGGTTCATGCATCGAATAAGATTATGACTACTGTTATCCCCAAATTTAGCAATTTTAATCAAACATATATGCTTGCATAATAGATTTTGCAAAAAAAGTGCAATAATTAAAATAGTAGGATCAACATGATCAAATAGGGTGCTTTCCTTTCTACGGTTGCTCTGAATATGAGGATGAAGGATCGTCGTAAAAGTCATTTGAACAATCGACGTCTAGTTAAAAGAGTCGAAGCAAAAAAACATAGCAAAATAATTTAAACAGCAACAACATATAAATATTTTGGCATATTTAGGTAGAGCATGATTTTATATGAATTTAGAAAAAAGGTTCACCTCATCTGGAGTTTGTATGCAAAAGTTATTAACGTTTTAATTTGCTTCAGTTTGAAAATTCCAGAAAAATAGAAAAGTGCAATGTCGAAAGCGTATTTTGCGAAGTTTACGCTTTCCAGTAGAGAAAGCATACTCTTCTCTGCGTTCTACTGAGGTTTATATTTTCTAGTAGAGGAAACGTATTTTCCTCGGAACTAAAGGCGTCTTTTCTCTTTTTTTATTTTAATTAACTAATAGCTAGGGTCCATATGTTAGTCTCTCGGTTTTAAAATGTGTTTTAAAACTAGGAATAGTGCATGGTCCCACATGTCAACAACACATTTACTAAAACATTTGGAATTAGATTTTTCATTATCTTTTTAGCAGGTTTCACATGTCATCGATTAGTTTCACTTAACTACTATCATTTGCATTAAGCTAATTCTCAACTGAGTGGGTCCCACTTTTTAGAGAGAGAAAGAAAGAGGGAAGCTGGGCACATGCATGGCCGAGCACCAATGGCGAGCTCGCTGGCATCTATCGGCGTGATGGAAGGCTCGGGGATGGGCAAAATGGGTTTCTCGCTTGACGGCGATGCCAAAGGGTGGTAGTGGAGGCCGAAGAGATGGCCGGAGGTGGTGCTATGCCAGTAATAAACGGCGGAGCTCCTCGAGTTCGAAGTGGACTTTACAATTTGAGCCAATCGGCGGTGAAAAGTGGTGCGCACTGGCTCTAGGGAACATCTACGATGCTATTGGTAGCAGCTCGGGGACCAATGTTCACCAGAGCGGCGGTGACGATGCTTCCTGCGACGGCACCATGATCAGCCACGACGAAGTCCATGCTACGCTAGCTAATTGTTCAATCCAAGGCGCGCAAAAGCTCTAGGGGACAACTAGAAGCTCACCAAGGTCTTTGACAGCGTCGGGGGATGACCGGAGTGGCTTGGTGACGTTGAGTAGTGGTGGCACAAAGATGGCTCACGGTGACATCGGGCTACGGTGATGAAGATGCCATAAGGAGGTGCGCATTAGCTTGCATGCACACAGAGGATGGTAGGGATATAAGTAATTGACCAGCGACTCACCGAGGTGGCTGCTAACTGAGAAAGAGTTACGACAGCCAAAAATGAAGAAGAAGGTCAATTCGGGGGATTCCCTGCTTGTGGATCATCATCAACCGAGGGGGAAACATCAGTGTAGCATAGGATATGAAATGACGTGGTTAGGTGAGGTTCAAGCTCACCAAAACATCAGGGTCACGAAGGTCCGAGGTGGATTGTGCGTCAGAGGTGAAGAAGGTGATGGCATGTTCATGCTCCGGGGTTCCCGGAGCTACATCAAGCACAGAAGAAGCATTACTGAGGTAATGGGCGCATGGTGAAGCGATTAGCAAGGGCAAGGAAGCTTACCAAAGCTAAAAAGCGTTCTCGACAAATCAAGAAGGGATAATTTCTGGTTGTTGGTGGGAGGCGGGAATGGTGAGCTAGGGACTTTGTAACACAGTTGGAGGCTTAAGCCTGAGTGAGTAGCGCATGAGAATAGCTGCGAGAAAATGCGGTCGTGGCGAGATTCTCGCGGGCTCGCTTTGGCGTTTCCGCCAGCGTAGGGGTTGGGCTCCATTAAGGGAGTAGATGGCATGGGCGAGGTCTGACAGATGTGATGGAGGCGGGTGAGGCACAAAAACTATGGGTGGTGAGGAAAAATCACGGCCGAGTTGGCGGAGCTGGCGATGGTGCGCGAGCGCGCTAGTGAGTGAGGGCGAAGTGAGGTGGACGAAGGGTTTTGGCGAGTGGAGTCCACCCATCAGTGAGAGGGTGGGTGCAGGGTTGGCGTTGGCTGGAGCTAGGCGAGTGGAGATGGGCCAGCTCAGTTTCGGCCAAAAGGTCTTGTGGGAATTCAATAATAGTTTTTGAATTGACAAAATTTGGCTGTGTTTCATGAATGTTTGTACTCAGCAAACGGAGTCCAAAATTTATGAAATTTTTTGTGAGGGCTCTTGACCCAGTATAGTTACTTATGTAATTTTTTAAGTATTTTATATGATCTATGATTTCCTAAAATTCTTACATGTTTATGTTTTTTATGTAATTGCAGTATTAATTTCGATGAAAATTCACAAAATATGCTCACAATTTTTCCCTAATACAAGCGTGCCCAAAATTATTATCTTACCTATTTTCATCCTATTTCTCCAAAACTATCACACTCCAACACCTTCCTATCCCCATCGGCCTCCCTCTCCAACGGTTGCCCCCCGCTCCACTCCCGACGCCTCCCTCTCCCCCATCATTGGCCTCCCTCGCCCGGAGCCCGACGATGTAGTCGTGGGCATACAATAAGGAGGGTGCAACATGTGCGGGCTCGAGGGGAAGAAGCACCGGCTGGACCTAGAGCGCACGGCTTGCATTGTGCGCGACCGCCGCCTCCACCCACGCTAGGTCATCGTCTGGTTCCACAACCCAGAACTGTCGCGTGCGTTGGAGGACCAAGCAGATCGAACGCGACTTCGCCGCCCTCCGCACCTGTCATGATGCCCTCCACCGCAAAAAGGACGCCCCCGCCAAGTTACGCGTCCCTATCCCAGTCCACTCCCGACACCTCCCTCTCCCTATAACAGCCCAAATTTCAAATTTCAGTGATTTTTTTTAATTATTTTTGTGAAATTTTAAGAAATTTTAAAAGATTTTTCTTTAATTATTTCAAAGCCAAAATAATTTATTTTCAAAAATAAAATCCAACTTTAAGTTGGAAATATTTTATCTAATCCAAAATGCCTCAAGGAATTTCTGTGAATTTTCTCATAATTTTTGGATTTTATTTGCTATTTTCTAAAGTCTTTTTGAATTACTGGAAATATTTTAATTGGAAAATGAATTTTAAATCATCCACATAGTACCTGGGCTGAATCTCGTCCGGCCCAACCCAATTCCTCTGGCCCCAGCCCGCGCGCGCCAACCGCAGCCCATCTCCAGCCGCCCCGCGCCTCGATCCCGCTAACAGTGGGGCCCATGCGTCAACCGCAGCCGCTTGCGCTCTCCCGCTCTCTACCCTCGCCGACAGTGGGGTCGCCCCGTCAGCCTCTCCCTCTCTCGCCAGCTCCTCCAGTGCGCAATCGCCATGGACCGCCCTATCTAAATTGAACGGCCCGATCTTGATGGCGCGTCCGAACAACCAAATCAGTATGAACCGTCTAATCTAAATCGAATGGCCCAAACACTATCCGCTCCTTTCCTTTCCTTGTTGCCGCCGACAGGTGGGGCCCGCACTACAAGGTCGTCGTCTCCCTCTCCTTCTTCCTCCCGTGTTTGCATGCTTCGCCGCCATTAGCGCCCGCTCGGAGCTACTCAATCCCGCCATTCCCTCCCCCATTTCTAGCGCAATCACGCTCATTAACTTCCTCGATCGTTGCATCGCCACGTTTCGGCAGTTTCCCTCGCAATCGCGCGCATTTATGCCTGGTCGCGCTGTCGCCACCGAGAACCTCACACGCATGATCTCCACTCTCGGCCTCTGCCTTGCCCTATAAAGGTGCGCCTCGGCATCGCCTCCTCATGCTCATTCCAACCCCGCCATCCCTGGCCCTCCTCCCTCGCTCAAACGCCCAAATTTTGAGTTTCTCCGACGACCATTGAAGCTTCGTCGTTCCTCGTTTCTGGAGCTGTCCAAGTCTCATCAGCCCCATCGATTGCATCCATGGCATCACCGCAACTCCACCGACCCCGTGTGCACGCTAGCTTCACTCGCGAACCACTGAAGCACCTCCGCCGTCGCCGACCGAACCACACTGCCGCCGGCGTTTCCTTCGTGCCCTTACACCGAGACTACACGCCTCAGATTCGCCATGTTTCGCTCGTTCTTTTCGTGCCATCGCCGGCCGTCGGAGCACCACCAATCATCGGCGACCCTCGGGCCGAGAGCTCCGCCGCTCGATGCCGACGTGGCACGGCCACATAGACGCCACCTCAGCGCCAGCTCAGCCTTAGGGCCTACACGGACGTCCACATGGTTGCCTGCATGGCACTGACGCTAGCACACTCGCATGATCATACTGTAGCGTGCACCGAGTCCATGACGGACTTCGGCCAAACCGTGGACCCAGTCTTTGACTGTGGGGCCCACACGTGAGTGACTCATTCGAGTTTCCAATAGAAAAATAATTCGGTTGGAAATTCAATTTCCTGAGGGCTGACGTCAGCATGCACAATAATTCAAAAAAAATTAGAAAAATAATTCATGAAATTCAGGAAAATCTGAATTTATGTTTTATTTAGATTTAAAACTTCCACGAGCTCGTATTTCTTCATACGAACTCCGATTTAGGTGAATCAAATTTATAAATTTATATAAATTCAAGATCTATCTATCTAAACTAAAATTATTTTATTTGGAGTTAATTTGAATGTATATTTGAATTTATTTGTGTATTATTTTAATTTAGCTTATTTTTTAGTATAGATTTTGACGACTCTAGAGAGCTCGATTCATCTGAAGAGTTAGATTATTAGGACTTCGAGCAAGAAAACTTATACCATTGATCATATTGATCCCAGTATTTTAAATTTATTTAATTCTATTTTTAAATTGCTATTGCATGCATAATTTTATTCAGTTAAATTAAATTCCTGTTTTAAATTCCCAGCTATTCTAGTTCCTTTGTATAACCAGTGTTGTTCATTGAATCATCATCTCCTTCTCACCTTAGTCTAATAAAAATTTGAAAACAAATATGCTTAGATACTGATTAGATCAAAAATGTTTGATTTGGAAAATTTAGCCAAATGACCAGCTATTGTTCAAAAGCTTATGACATTGTTTTGTCATGGATGAATTTTGTAAATGTCTTAAAAAATAGAAAATTTGGTTTGTACTTGGGCGAAATGGACAGCTGGTGGGTGCAGGTTTATGCATAGGCTCAACCCGGGTTGGGATTGAGGCCCAGTGGCTATTTTGGAAAGTCGCCTAAGTTAGTTAAGGATCGGCCTTTACGCCGCGTCTTGCAAAGCTCCACCGTACTACCACATATCCTGTATGGGCAGGACTAGGTTTATTAATTTGTAATACCTCATTGTCTTATGTGCCATTTTATTGAGTGGGTATTGGTTAAACAGTATTCCCACCTGGCACATAAGGGGGCTTCCGACAGGTGGTTAACCCAAAGGAAGCAAAACCTTAGCGGGCATGTTAGCCTTGAGGTAGAGCATTAGAAAAGTCTGGTGATAATTGCTTAGCCACACGCCTAAGGAAGCGTGTATTGGCCGACATAAAGAGCAAATTATCTTGTGTGGGTAAAGTTGTATCCCCTCTGCAGAGTGTAAAACTATTCGAATAGCTGTGTCTGCGGTCATGGATATGCTGAGCAAAGCCACTCTAAGTTATACTTTGTTTTTTATTTTAAAATGATTTTAGTAAAATAATTTTAGGATGGTGATTCCTTGTGGTAAACTTGGGTGGTTAGCCATGTGATAGGAGGGTATCCATCACCATATTTCATATAGAGGTTATCCACTATAAAATAGTTAATTTAAAATCTACTTTTAGTTACGGATTAAAAACTGCCTTAAAACTTAGTATGAATATTTAAAACTGAAAATGATGCTTTACACAAATAAACCGTATCAGTCTCACTTGTTTACTTATGCATGCATCATATTTCTTTTTTGGGTGTAACTTGTGAGCACAGGAGTTGTACTCACTCTTACTGAATAATATTTATTCAGGAGACGACTTCTATCCAGACGGTGAGGACCCAGATGTTTAGGCCTACGCCCCAGACGATTGCTTGTCGTGCATCATGTGGTCTGCTACTTATTTATTTTCTGCTGTGTTATTTTATTTAGCCTCAGGCCTCATTTTGTAATAAACTCTGATTCATATTAAATAAATGTGTGATATGATTGTGATGACACTTTTTGTTAGACTGTGTACACTAGCAATCCTAGACTAGTGTGGGAAACACAAAGAATTCAGGATCCTACGTTCTCGGGTTCGACACTCCCCCATCGGCCTCCCTCTCCAATGATTGCCTCCCTCTCAAACAGCGGAGAGGCGCAAAGGCGGGAGCTGAAGCGTCGGGTCCGTGCGATGGAGCGGCATGGGCGGCGACAGAGAGGCGGGGGTGAGGCCGAGGCAGTGGGCGAACGGGTGGTCGTGGCCCTCGGCAGGCGCACGCTTCATGCCCATCGAGCTCGAACGCACCGTGCTGGCCCAAACATGGTTCGCAGCGGCATGCCGTGCCGTGCCGCCTGTCGTGCCGGGGAGCAAGGCAAGTCACGACCATAGTTTTCAGGCCGTGCCGACACGGCCCTAACAATACTCGTGCCGTGTCGTTCTTCTGCTGTGCCGGGCCGGTAATGCCGTGGGCCAGCTCGAAATGCCCTGGCCCAATGCCCAGGTCTAGCCATTACCATGTTCACGTCATCACCTGGCCTGCTAGCTCGTCTCATTGAGTAATCCACCTAGGCCACGTGCGCACTTCTTAGCCGCACCTCTTCAAAGTTGTTTGGTCCCATCCGCTCGGCAATCTTAATTCATCGAACGTTATGGTAAAAGTTATTTGTAACTTGATCCACATTAACCAAAACATATATCATATAACACACATGCACTAATTCCATAACTTTAGCCAATTCCCAAAATCAGCATAACTCACTAGGCCTGAAACCACTATAGCCGGTCAGACTGTCGCCACCAAACCGATCTGACCGTGCTCCCCAGTAACAAGGACCGGTCAGACTGCTTTCCATTTCAAGAAAATACTCCTTTGTGAACTTTTCAATTAATCTCTATCTGGTTTCGTGTTGAATCTCTATTTTCAATAGCACTCGATGCGAGTACATCCCTAAACACTCTTACACACAACTATTTGATGTTCATTTGGCATATAGTTAACCCGCCGGTCTGACCACCGCCCGTTATCGCATATGTACCGGCTGAGTTAGGCGCACATTGTTCTGACGTTCTCCAACCCGCGCAACGGCCGATCTTTCATACACGAGTTCAATTAGTAGCTTGCGCGCATGGATCAATGCATGCATGCACGACTAGTTTTGCACCCAGCAAAGTCTGGAGATCACTCCAAATGTCCACGAGACCACGTTGCGTCTGTTGAATATATAAATGCCAACCTGTTGGGTACAAACGAGCGATCGAGCGTTTACTCTGCAGTCTGTACGCGAACAGTAATTACCCTTCCGAGAAACTTGCGAAGTGATTGAAGGTACGCTGCACCAACAAATTGCATGCTAGCTGCCTATAAATAGTTCATAGTTCCGTCATACCTTTAAAGGCGCAACATCCGCAACCATGGCTTCCAAGTCCATATCTTCCACTGCCCTTTCCCTCGCAATGATTCTTTTGGCCTTGGTGCCTGTCCGTGGTCGTTCTCCTAGCTCATGCCTAGCTCCAGCGCCACCGCCGGCACCCACTGTGTCCCCGACACCACCGCCAACACGGACATCTCCACCGACACCGCCGCCGGCACCCACTGTGCCCCCGACACCACCGCCAACACGGACGCCTCCACCGACACCGCCGCCGGCACCCACTGTGCCCCCGACACCATCGCCGGCACGGACGCCTCTGTCTACACCATCTCCGGCACCGACTGTGTCACCAACACCACCGCCAACACGGACGCCTCCACCGACACCGCCGCCGGCACCCACTGTGCCCCCGACACCACCGCCAACACGGACGCCTCCACCGACACCGCCGCCGGCACCCACTGTGTCCCCGACGCCTCTGTCCACACCACGTCCGGCACCGACTGTGTCGCCAACACCACCACCGCCGCCGGCAACACGGACGCCTCCACCGACACCGCCGCCGGCACCCACTGTGTCACCAACACCACCGCCAACACGGACGCCTCCACCGACACCGCCGCCGGCACCCACTGTGTCCCCGACGCCTCTGTCCACACCACCTCCGGCACCGACTGTGTCGCCAACACCACCACCGGCACCCACTGTACCCCCAACGGCACCGCCAACACCGGCTGTGTCCCCAACGCCACCACCGGCACCCACGGTGTCCCCAACGCCACCTCCTACACCCATCGTGTCCCCAGTGCCGCCTCCGACACCGACTGTGTCACCAACACCACCACCGGCACCCACTGTCCCCCCAACGGCACCGCCAACGCCGGCTGTGTCCCCAACGCCACCACCGGCACCCACGGTGTCCCCAACGCCACCTCCTACACCAATCGTGTCCCCAGTGCCGCCTCCGGCACCGACTGTGTCACCAACACCACCACCAGCACCCATTGTGTCCCCAACGCCACCTCCTACGCCTATCGTGTCCCCGACTCCCCCACCGGCACCCACTGTGCCCCCAACTCTACCGCCAACACCGCCTCCAGCACCGACCATGTCCCCTCCGCCGCCGCCACCCATTGTGTCCCCAACGACACCTCCAGCACCGAGCGTGGCACGAACACCACCGCCACCCGGCGGTCAGTGCCCAATAAATATAATCGACCTCAAAGTGTGTGTTAAACTTAACCTGGGCGACCTGACTGTCAACCCGGTGATGTCTAAGCAAAAGTGTTGCGCACCGATCGCTCGACTCTCAAGCACCGACTCCGCTAAGTGCCTGTGCAGCGCCTTCAAGTACAATTATGGTGCCATTAATGCCAATATCCTTTTCATCAAGTTCAAGGCGATGCTCGGCCTCTGCGGCAAGTCTGCTGTGGGCTTCAATTGCGCGTTCTAAGCATGCATATATACGCACGCCCACTAGTTAATTTACTCGTATTTTGGACCCATAGCTTGCTAGCGACGTGCATATATATCCATGCATCGTACGTGGCTGTGCGACGTCCTAAGAATAAGTTGCCATATATTTATTTATGTCATTGTGTTGTCTCTACACGTGGTTAATTAACTCGCGTGTTCTATTATACTATCATAACTAAATGGGAGTCAGCTTGTGTAACACATGTTGAAGTTTCAAGAGTGCTAACGAAACATGTACCAGGTACAAGTGTGTGTTACCATTTCCGAATTTTTATGTGCGTGGCTCTTTAATTTACTTGCACTGTTCCTTCAGTGCCTTCCTTGCTCACATGCATGAAACTTCTGCACTTCACTAAATTTTTGCGTATCGAAGTTCCCAAGCATGCGGGCGGGGAAAAATCTCACCATGAGTACAAAATCCACCTCCACAACATATATAGTGTTATACTGGAAGGTGGATGGGAGATATCGAGCTAGGTAGCAACTGTGAGTTAACCTGCCTGCCTGAAGCAAGAGCAGTTAATCTTTTGCACTAAGCGATCGTGAAAGCACAAGTAATATATATCGAGTGTTGCCTCTTGTATATATGGTTGTGCTTGCTTAATAGCTGAACTTTGTATTAATTGGGCTTTTATGTATCAATCGACACTATATAACTATCAATGGTTTATGATTCTTCTTTAAATTTTAAGTTATCTTATTTAATATCTCTTGTATATAGTTATATATACATATATACTCTGCCATATATAGCATGAGCAGATATCATAGACCTGATGCGGTAACAGTCGAAATCGTTGTGCTTAGCATCGAGCTTACAAATATCCTATAATAAGACAGCTACAGGCTGTATAGTGCTCACACCACAAAACCCAGGCTATATTTCCTGTTTGGAACACAGGAACTGACGAAACATAGTGTTTGGATCAAAGGAAGAGAGAACACGGGAAATTTGTTGTAACTTTGTTCTTTACAAAAAAAAAATATTACCCAAAAATGATCTACTGCACACAAGAAGGTGTATACATTTTGAGAGTTTTTGATAGTAGGCATTAGCAAAAATAGACCCACCCGCAAATGCATAGTAGCCATCCACGTGCATGGACATTCCCATCATGTCACCTAGTCCGGTTGGGACGAACAAGGCACGTCCGTCGTAGGCGTCGCAGTACCGTGCGTCTGCGTAGCTCCTCGGATATTTGCATATCGAGGCTAGAGCTCCTCGGGACGTTAGTAGTAGTTGGGGCGGACGATCCGTGGATTTCGAGTCCTTCATACATATGTTTGCGGTGGTAACGTTAGCATCACTCACCGGGCGACATAGACATTAGACATCAACAGGCGATTTATTTCACACCTCCCCCACTCAGCAGTGGTTCGCTCTACACCTAAATATATTTTGATTTTTAGGCTAGCCTCGAGTAATGCTAGCCATGCCCTAGAGAGTGGCTCGAGACGAAAATCTTGTATCAATAATATTATGAGAGTTTGTTGCGCTATATTTGTATGCATATTTTGTATGTTACAATTTGATCGCTATTTGATAAAAATATAGAACAACTCAAAGTGTGTTTACAAACTCAATAGCACATTAAAAAGTCATTTTAATGATCTAATTATAAAGAATAATGTAATTAAACATTTGTAATGATCTAATTAATTAAGTGATTTTAATGGGACATCTTCAAAGTCTAATTACAATAGGACTAAACAAAAAGGTACTAAATAATTATGAGTTATTAATTTGGCACTAATTACCCACGACACTGATAATTACGACATATTATATACAAGTAAGCAATTAAATGCAAGTAAATACGAATAATTAATTAGCAACAATTTGATTACTTATCAACAAATTACTTACGAGTAATTCATTACATCTAAGTAGTTCCCATTGAATTAATTACACTTAATTCGTTGCCACTTATTAACTATGAGCTATAACAACGCTCCATTCTTGCACTCCAATCCATTCCAATCAAAATTCCCTGCAAACTACTCATGAATTTGCTACACAGTGTCATCTTCACGCCTTATCCGAAGTAGGGAGGGACAGACACGCCTTGTCAGTCCCATCGTTGTGCGTACGGCGGGAGGGCACATGGCCTTGTTGGCCTTGTCCGGCTTCGGGCGGGACAGATGCCCCTTGTCTGTCCCATGGTGGTGCAGACAAGGGGCCATATGGTGGTGTCGGGCTTGTCCGGCTTCAAGCGGGACGGACACGCTTTGTCTATCCCATGGTGGTGCGGACAGGGACCTCTGCCTGTTGTTTTTACTCTATATTTCTGATCACATATTTTGTAGAGAAAACACAATAATATTACAAAATATTCAGCACAACGTCATCACTTTTTTGTCGACAGATCACAATTAACTACCTCTAACGAGAAATTAATCATCAAATAGAGCACGCATACATACAATTGTAAAACAAGATAATAGTTTTGAACATCGTAAGATCAACATGATCAAATGAGGAGGTTGCTTGCCTAGCTGGGGATAGTCCAGATGCTACTGAGGATCCCTTTCGTAGACACTCGAATCTCTGAAATCTATCGAACGATCGAGAAGAACGAATAACGCCGAATTTAACCAAAAACTCAATTTCATAAAAATGTAAGAAAATTACACATAGGGTAGGGTATGATTTATATGAATTTATGTGAAATAATTAATTCAATCGGAGTTCGTATGGGAAAGTTATAGGCTTCCAAAAATCTGCTAGGAGAGAAAATGCTGAAAAATATCATGTTGTCACGGCAGTTCGAAATTAATTATTTTCGCAAAAATTTTGAGAATAGTGGTGGGGACAAAAAAAAACTACATGTTCTGATAGATAATAAAAAATTTGAACAACAAAATTGGATTCATCACATTTGGAGTTCATATGAATTTTCTACAAATTTTCAAAGTTAATTGAATTTTTAGTGTAAAAATAATTCTTTTCTGAATTTTCTACTGCATTAAATACTTTTTATACACAAGCTTACCTAGCCTCTCTCAATGACAGGTGGGCCCATGTATTTTCTTTTCTTTTTTATTTATTTCGTAAAGGAAAACATCTACTGACATGTGGGGTCCACACATCATAGGCTCGGTTCATGCGAACAACGCATGGACTAAAATCCATGTACTTCGTCCACCGGTCAATGGACTAGTGCATTGTGCTCTTAACTTCCCTGGGCCCGCAAGTTGTTGACTTAAAGTGAAACCATATTATTAACTACCCTCATTAACCGTTCACCGGGCCCGCATGTCAGCGAATCAAGGCGTCATTAAACCATCAGTTAATCAATGATTAAACCCTACTGATAGTGATTCGGTTTTAATGATGCACTACTGTTGTTGTCCATGTTCAGACAGATAGGGAGCTCTCGGTCGTAGCCTTCCCATGCATATCGCCGGTGGTGCGGTCCACGGCGGTGCTGGCTAAGGACAAAAATGGGACCCTGAGGTCAAGGTGATCCCATGGGTGGCCAGGACATCACCGGCGGTGGACCAGAGCGGCGACACGGCGGTCTTTCGCAGCAGGGTGCTTCGGTTATCTGTAATACCCCGGAATCGAATCGGGTAATTAGAAAAGAAGCCGGGGAGAGAAAAGACAAATAAAGAGCTGGAATTTCCTGAATCGACGGGGGGTTTTCTTTTTTTTCTCGCCAACCTGAGCCGCGGGCCACGACCTAGGAGGTCCAAGAGGGCCAACCGGCCAAGGGGACACCAGCCATAGGGGGGCGCCTTCCCCCAACCCTAGCCTCCCCCACTCCCCTCATTTTCCCCCCAAGCCGCCACCTCCACCTCTCCTCCTCCCCAAGCCGCCTCCCCTCCTGGTCCTTGGCGCGCCCCTGCTGCCCTGGTGCCGTCCCCTGCTGTGGTGCCTCCCCATCTCGCCAACGGAACTCCCCGCTGCCGGCATTCGCGAGGTAGAGAGGAGGACAACACTGTTTCGGCCAAAGGAGGGAAAGAAAGGGGTGAGGAGAAGGGGGATCGTCGTCCCCAAGGCTTGTTATTCGTTGTCCTACGAGTCTTCAAGGGTAACGATGAGTTTGTTTCGTTCTTTGATGCCTATTGGATGCAAAATCGATTAGTAGGATTGGATTGATTTGCTACTGTTAGATTTCCAGAATCTGTCCAGTATATTGTGCGGCCGGTTTCGGCTTCTTAGAGGCCGATCTGGATATTCTCACCTCCTAGAGATTTGTAGCTACTGTTCTTAGTTTTCTATAGCCGCCAAAATCACTAGATTCGGATCTATAGTTCAAAAGCTATAATATAATCTTCCCACGCTGTCCTGACTGCTTGCCGAGAATGAACTATCTAGTTGTCTTTTAAAATATGAATAAGTTAATGGCAGATTCACGGTTTTTACCCAACTAGGTTATTGTAGAAAATTTTATAATATTTCTATATTGATAAAGAACACCCCAATCGGAGCTGTAGGTTAAAAGTTGTGTTATATTATTTGCTGTTGTTCCTTTCATCTAGACAGAACCCATCTTGTATTTTCATCCACTATTTGGCAATTTAGTTTGGCCGAATTAGGTGATCTTGTCTACTATAATTTTGTAGATATATTTGTTAAGTTTCCATGGGATCTGACCACACCTCGTTCTGAGTCCCAGATTAATAAATATGAATTTTGTCGTATATCGTCCAAACTCGTCCAATTGAGTTGCCCGCTGTTAATACTACTAGTTTGTATTGAGTTGCCCATGAGGAGTTGTGTGGTGGGATTAATACTACTAGTTTGTAGTAGTATATAATGCTGTTGATCCAAACGTAGCACCTCCGGTTAACCCTTTTACACGGCGAGGACGAAAGTGTAAGTGAGGTGCTATGTGTGGCGGGTCCGCCACGGTGGGGCATTGAGCCGATTTTGGGTCGGTGTTACGGATGGTATCGAGCATCAACCTTACTGCACGCGCGTGCGGGACGAGGCGCGGGCATATGGCGCATGGCACATGTGGGCGGAGTGGACACATGGCATGGCATATGTCTCACCTTTGGGACGACGGACGTGTCAGGGGTGGTTACAGGTATTTGCAGCAGATGCGGTATCTTTGCCGAGGCGTCGCCCCTTAAGGGGTGAGTGTAATACCGGCCGCTCATAGCGTGGCCCATGTGGCCCATGACGGATGGTGGGCATTGAGCCGATTTTGGGTCAGGGTGTTACATAGTTAACTCTAAGGTTTTCAGGAATGTGTTGTAGAGAGATACCAGTAGCATGTTATACCATGTCGTTCTTATTTCAAGTACATACTTGTGTAGGCAGCGAGGCGTTGAATTTAGGAGCACGTTCGTTGCCTCCTAGCGCGTCACATCGCGGAAGGCAAGTACCACGTATTTCTTTATAGATAAATGATGAGGGGTTGTGTTTATACTGTTATTGGTACGAACCATGATTACACTTCATGTTTATATTCCTTTCAAAATGTTTTATTGCCATGATTAGAGTTGTTCCCATTCATTATTCATATTTCATAACATGCACCTCTTGTCATGTTCCATCCACGAGAGTGGATTATAAAGACCCATCAATTCCAATATGGGCACGTAAGACCCACCATTCCAATGTGGGCAGAGTTGGACACCCGTATGAAATGTTCTTCATACGGGATTTGGATCCCCGTGTTTGGTTAAATGCGGGCTTAAGTGGACACCGACGGGTGTGCCACTAGCTATACCGGTATGAGCATGTATGCAATCCATTCCTTTCAATACATCCATGCATTCCATTCATTCATTTATACATTCATTGTTATGTTCATACTTCGTAATGTTGTTGTCTCGTTCAATTATTTAT
Source organism: Hsuehochloa calcarea (assembly GCA_036346395.1). Taxonomy (NCBI): domain Eukaryota; kingdom Viridiplantae; phylum Streptophyta; class Magnoliopsida; order Poales; family Poaceae; genus Hsuehochloa; species Hsuehochloa calcarea. The sequence goes on from CM070598.1 coordinate 57,534,823, forward strand.
GGTACTTGCTGAGTCTCGGACTCATTCTTGCTTTGTTTATTTATTTAAGTGATCGTTGATGATGGCTATGTTGGGAGGGAGTAGACAAAAACTATTCACTCAGTTCACCATATATTTTTTTTCAATAATAAGTTTCGATTATGTCTTCCATTCGTCAATTGAGGAACTGTAATAAATAAAGTTAGAAGTGGTTGATATTTCCTCCATAATATGTTTATTTAAGTATTGCTTGTGGTCCTTGATCACCTCCTTATTATACTCAATTGGATTTAGTCTTTACTCCTGCATTGGTTCTATTGTATGTTGATCCCTTTATGCCTTTAGATGAGTTATTGTTTAAAATACTTCTGAATTATGGTCGTATGTTAGATCCTTTAGGTAACATTTTGGCTTCCGAATAGCCAGGGTGTTACACTATCATGCCATTTTGCAAAGCAATGATGCCCGTGGTAAAAATAGCACGTGCACCAACATGAGTAAGGTTCAAGGAGTATAAAGGTGCCGAGAGAGAGGTCCGAGATGATCAGAGTTGAGCCGACGGTGAAGTCCCGAGGCGGCAGCGATGCTCTACTGTGGAGAGAATGACCTAAGAGAAAAGGGAGACAATCAACTCTCGGGAAGCTTAGGGGAGGTGTTGAGATGGTCAAAACATGAGCAATCGGGATATGGCTCACCGTGCCGGAGATGGGGAAGAAAGAGGTTAATTGTTTTCGCCGGAGGTGAGGAAAATTTGAATTCTGGTACCTCTTGTGAACAAAATACAAAATAAGCATGGGGGAAATGTTGCTTGGGCTCCGGAACACATGGTGACGGGGATAGCCAGAGGAGAGCTTCACTGATGTAGCCGGAATGGCAAGGCAACGAGTCGGCCGAAGCTTGGAATTCACTTCTTTGCTGTTTTTCGCTCGATAGGAATGGAAAGGATGGAGAGGAATGGCTCGAGGTGGCGAAAAGAGAAGGAATACAGCGTTGGGGTGGCCACTTATAGCCAAAAAGGGTGGAGATCACCATAGAGCCAGCGATGCACTCGAGCACGTGATGCACGAAATGGGCCGGAATGATGGCTGAGCAGTGAGGGACATGATTGGTAGTAAATGGCACGGCCGATGGGGGCGATGCCAAGGAAAACCGTTGGTGGGCTTGGCCAAACCGGCACACTAGCGCAAGTGGAGCGGCCATGGCACGTACTCGAGCGAGCTGGCGCTGCTGCGCCATGCGTGTGGAGGAAGAAGCCTGCGGGTGGGGCCCGTAGGTCAGTGAGAGGGAAAGGAAAATGGGTTTTCCAGATTTTGCAAATAGGATCAGGGATTAGGGGAATTATTAGATATAGTTTCCGAACTCCAAAAATTATGAAAATTTTAGAGAAGGCTGAGGACAGAGAGAAGATAATTGTGAAATTTTTATAGGGTTTTAACTATGGTATATTTTTCCCTAAAATTATTGTAAACTTCTGTTTACATTTACTATTATTATTTGATTTGAGGAGAATTTTAAAAACATGTGTGAGAATATTTTCCCCATTTATTAATAGTACAATTTATGCCAAGTTTGTGATGTTTAATTATCAGCTTTTATTTCAATTTCTTCTTATATTCACTTAGATTTGTATTCTAGACTTGGTGCTTTAGGTTTTAAAAATCAACAAAACCTCGAATGAAACTCCAGATAATTTAAATGACAAAAACATGCAGCAAAAGTTTTCAAAGTTTAAATTTTTTAACATTTGAAACACAAAGCCATATTTGGGAAGTTACACCGGACGTCGTCGTGGCGTGTAGCGCCGGCAACCATTGGGTCCAGTGCACCGCCGCCGCTCCTGTGATGTGGCAGCCACGTGTGCTCCACGTAATCACTTCGCCTACATCAACGCCTACATGGCAGCTTGCACAGGCACTGACGTAAGCCCGCACCACTGTTACACGCACCCGATCCATGGTAGATCGGTGCATTCTCATCGACCTGGTATGTGGACCAAGGGCCCACTTGTCAGTGACTAAATGGAATTTCCCGTAGAAATTTAATTCATTCGGCCGGAAAAAATTTCAGATGTTGACATCATGCTTGCATCATAATTAGAGTTTCCTTTATTAAAATAAAATTGAATTTAGTTTATTTCTTTAGGATTTAATCTTCCAATGACTCGTTCTCCTTCATACGAGCTCCGATTTCAGCGATTCAAATTTCTAAATTCATCTAAAATCAAGATCTAGCTATCTATACTAAAAGTATATAATTTGGAGTTCATTCCAGTTTGATTTGATTTATTTGAATTTGGCATATTTTCGCATATAGATTTTGACGACTCGGGAGAGCCCGAGTTATTTGACGAGTTACACCAACAAGCGTTTGAGCAAGACAAGTTACATTCCTTAATCATGTTTGATCTTAGTATTTAAAATTATTTAAATTACGTTTTAAATTACTATTGTGTGCTTATTTATAATACAGTTAATTTAAATTCTAGTTTGAAATTTTTAGTTAATCTCATTACCTTTGTATAGCCAATTTTGATATTGAATTAGTCATCCCTTGTCACCTTAGTTGAAAATCTTGTTGGTACAGTAGTATAAACTAGAACACGTTGGAAAACATTATGCTTAGTCAAAGTTTAGGCCAAAAATATTGAATTTTAGGAATTTAGCCAAAATGATCAACTATGATTTAAGAATGAGACTATGGTATTATTTTTATACCATAGAAATTTTAGAAAATGATTTGATATGTAAAATAAAGCAAAACTAATTTAGACTTGGGCGAACTAGATAGTTGGTGTGTGCAGGTTTATGCATGGGCTCAATTTAGTTAATGATTGAGGCCCAGGGGTTGTTTTGGAAGTCGCTCAGTCAGTTAAGGATCGGTCTGCAAGCTGCGGATTGTTAAGCTATAATCGTAGTACCACAAGTCTAATATGGGACAGACTTGGTTAATTAAACTGTATTATTTCATAGTAGTTATGTAATTCAGAGATGTGGATGTCGTGAAGACCTATTTTTAGTACCCACATGGCGCAAGAGGGGCTTACTAGCGAAGTCTTAACAGGCATAACTACGTTGAAATAATGTAGGGTAAAAGCCTTATGATAGTTGCTTTGTCGCACGCCTACGAAAGCGTGTCTTGACCGACATGTTAAGCAAACCACCTCTTGTGGGTAATGTTATATAAACACTACAGAGTATTAAACTATTCGAATAGTCGTGCCGTGGTCATGGACAAGATGAGCAAAGCCTTTCGTGGATTAGACTGGGTTTTATTTTTAAAATAATTTTAAACTTAGATGTTTTTGGATAGTTCATCTATTGTAGGTGTAAAAATCGAACACGAGTGAGAGGGTGAACGTCGGCCGTCTGACGGGCCATCGTCCACAAGAGTAAAAAATGACACAAGGATTTATACAGATTTGGGGGTCCGAGAGGGCCTCCTTACTCCTATCGGTGAGCAAACGGGGGGTTACCTTCGGCTCCTATCAGTGAGCCAACGGGGAGTTACCTCCGGGGAGGGAGCCCCCGAGGGCTCACCAGTTTGAATATGCTTCTTTATTGCTCAAGAGAGCCCTCTCCCAAATGAGAGATACATGGGCTATTTATAGGCTTTTGGGCCTATACAAATGGCCAAAATACCCCTTGGGGATAGCTATACTATGAGTACAAGTGAGGGGTACAATCGGCCTTTGCAAGGTAATTACATTTCGGGATCTTTTAAGCAGGTGTTAACTTTGTGGGGTAGGTCCCACTAGTAAGCGGATGAATTATTCTTCCAACATCATCCAATTGGGAAATTTGGGTAGAAACCCTGGTGTAAGGGGGTTAGTCCTTCACCATTTGTGTATAGAAGTTTATCCTACACTAAAGAATTGAAGAATAAAAATAAAAGTTTGATTGTATTTAAAACTAAAAATGTAGCTTTGTGCAAAACTCAACCATATAAGGCTTCCTTTGACAGACCTGCGTGTATTATATTTTGTTATTGGGTGTAACTTGTATAATACATTTTTGTACTCACCCTTGCTTAATAAATTGTTGTCAAGAGGAGTACTACAACGACGGTGAGGACTTGGAGGACTAGGTTGCCCCCCCCACGATTGCATATGGCGTATCGTATGGCCTACTTTCTTTATTTACACTTTTCGTTGCACTTTTCTTTTGGTCTTATGCCCTTTTATAATAACCTTCGATTATTATTCAATAAACTGCATGATATGGAATTGCTATCATCTTGTGTTCGACTGTGTACACTACTGTTTCTGGACTAGTATGGCAAACACAGAGAACTCAAGAGCCTTTTACTCCCAGGTTCGACACTCACCCTCATCAGCAAGGCCACTAGCTTTCCTAACTGAAGGAGCTCCTTTCACACGGTCTTCGTCGACAGCATCAGCAACTCCCAGACCTTCGGTCATTATGTGCGCCGCGCTGTGGTTAGAGTCCCTAACTTGTTCTTCGGCATCACCACCCCCTTCTTGTTCAACCACCAATGCAGGAGTAGACTTGGCATATGCCTAGGCTAGAAGGACCAAATCCCACCGTTCCTCCCTCGCCCTACGTACATATGACTGTAATGACAAATGCATTAGTGAGTATTCCTCAGTGCAAGTACAAGGTTGTAAATATGGTTCATCTAACATTACTTTCAAGTTTCAAGGCGGCAAGCGCTAATCATGCAACTATAAAAACTGGTAAGAAAGTCCATACAACAATGCTTCACCTGAAGCTCTCCCGCTATCAGCACTCATCGTAGCTGACGCCACACAGCCCAACCCTCCAACATAAACGCTATAATAGCAAATCTAACGACAAATAAACAAGAATAATTTGAGCAGTTTTGCCCCCTTACAGTTGAACACTAACGCATCAGTAGTACTAAAGCCCAAATTTTAATCCCTTTTGGCACTCGAGCAACCCTCATCTGCAACAAATAGATTGGTCAGCCTACCAAACAGACCTACTATTTCATTCGATTGCTTCCACAAGCACCCAAAATGAAAATGAATCATGGAGTCCTGCCGTGGTGAGATGAACTCAAGAACCTCACCACCTCTTGTCTAAACCAAAATCGATGCCCCAATTCCAGAAACTATCCACATCTAATTATGAATATGAACAACCAGTTAACATCAAGAACCAATAAACGGAGATGGACTCACCCTGGCCACGGAGGTGTGGTGCGGCAACTGCAGCCGCGGCGTACGCATGGACGGTGGAGGCCCAGGGACGCGAGCAGGGACCAGCAGAGCCCATACGTGGTCCCGTAGGCAGAGGAGGGCGCTGCCTACCAATGACGGTAGGGCAATTGGCGGACAGGAGCAGCAGCGTGGCGTTCATGGCACCAGGCCCCCCTCTCTCTCCCCACGCCTCACTCGCGTCGGATTTCGCCGTGGGTGGAGAGGGAGGATTAGGAGAGGCAGAGGAGGAGGAACCTGTGGCTCGGGGTGAGGCCGGAGGAGGAGGTTGGGGCGGTGGCGGCGCGGGAGTAGGGACACCTGGCCGTAGTGCTAGCAATGGCAGGAATGGAGGAAGTGAGGCGATATCGACCGCGAGAGGAGGAACGACTATCCAGCGGCCCTAGCAACGCCGAAGAGAGAGGAGGTGAAGCGAGAGCAAGTGCGAGGGGAGAGGGCGGCCGTGGGAGAGGAGAGGGAGGAGGCGTGGCCAAGTGGAGCGGCGGCAGTAGCTACAGTGCATAGATCAGGAGACAGGGGCGGAGCTGGGCCTCGGGCCTCCCGGGTAATGGCCCGAGGCCCAGCGAATAATACCTGTTAAAAATCAAAATGAGAAGCATAAAATGCCAGCTGAAATATCACATTGGGAGTGTCTTACGACAACCTGAAAGAACAGAATACCTCAGATGAGACTAGAATATACTCATTTGGAGTTGATGGAGGAAGTACTTCATACGAAGTATAATCAAGAAGTTGAGGAATCCAATAGAGAGGGAGAGAATGACCAAGGAACATTCAAAAAGGGTCACTTGGATGAGGCATGACTCTCTGATATGCTTTCGGATCACAAATGATTCTGTTGGAATCGGTCACATATGTATAAAGGCCCATTCATTCCTATGGTTCCACAGCAGGCAAATTCTTAACCATAAGTATTAGATTAGTGTGGTCGAAGATATGGACTAGTAGGGTCGAAGTAACATGGTCGAAGCCATCGACCATGGTAGTCAAAGGCATATACCAGTATGGTCGAAATAATTTGGTCGAAACCATAGACCAATGTGGACGAAGGACTATACTAGTATGGTCGAAATAATCTGGTCGAAGCCATAGACCATTGTGATCGAAGGCATAGACTAGTCTGGTTGAAGCCATAAACCAATGTGGTCGAAGGTCTAGACCAGTACGGTTGAAACCATCTGATCGAAACCGTAAACCATTAGGTCGAAACTGCGTGGTCAAACCACAGTGGTCAAAACTGCGTGGTCAAAAATAAGTGATCGAGACACGGTGGTCAAAAGTGAGTGATCAAAACTGTGTGATCGAGACACAATGGTCAATACTGTGTGGTTGAAACACAGTGGTCAAAAATGAGTGGTCGAAACTGTGGTCGAAACACAGAGGTCGAAAGTGAGTGATCAAAACTGTGTGATCAAGACACAGTGGTCGAAACTGTGTAGTCAAAAGACAGTGGTCAAAAATGAGTGATCAAAACTGTGTGATCAAGACACAATGGTCAAAACTATGATGTCGAAACACAGTGGTCGAAAATGAGTGATCGAAACTATGTGATCAAAACACAGTGGTCGAAAATCAGTGATAGAAACTGTGTGATCGAGACACAATAGTCAAAAGTGAGTGATCGAAACTGTGTGATCGAGACACTATGGTTGAAACACAGTGGTCGAAAATGAGTGGTCAAAACTGGGTGATTGAAACACAGAGGTCGAAAGTGAGTGATCGAAATTGTATGATCGAGACACTGTGGTCGAAACTGTGTGATCGAAACACAATGGTCAAAAATGAGTGATCGAAACTGTGTGATCGAGACACAGTGGTTAATCTGGATACAAGTTCTTGATCTTGAGTACTGTTCATTGTTTCGACTATTGTTCATTGTTTCGACTAGTTGGTTGGAGGAGTTTTGACAAACTGGTCGAATGAAGTTTTGGCTGCCTAATCGAAGGTGTTACGACCACTGATCAAATACGTTTTGGTATTCTAGTCGGAAGGGCTGCAACTAACAGATCGGAGAGGTTTCGATATTAGTCGAAGGAGTGTCGACTATTAGTCAAAGAAGTTTCGACAAGTTGGTCGAAGAAGAGTTTCGACTAACTGGTCGAAAAAGTCTTCGACGGGCTAGTCGAAGGAGCATTTCGACTAGCTGGTCAAATAAGAGTTTCAACTAACTGGTCGGAGAGATTTCGACCAACTGGTCGAAAGAGTTTTGACCATCCGGTTGAAGAGGATTTTGACCACCCGATCGTGAGGGGTTTCGACTGTCCGATCGAAGGGAGTTTCGACCATCTGATCAAAAATATAAGTTTGACCACAACTTGACTCTGGCGAAGCTTCCGTACAACAAGAGTTTTAAGGAGCCTCTAGTGGCCACTAGGAACGTACCGGTAAGAAGCGGAAGAAATGTGTTAGCCAAAGACGGTCTGGCGACAAAGGTCTATGACAGCGGGGGAGACTCCAAGTGGTGGTGATGGCCATCGAAGTCGATCCGGCTACCGGGGCTACTCTGGGCGGAGGGAAGGGAGAACGGAGTCAGCAGTTCCTGCGAGTACATAGTGGAATCTATGAGGGGAGCCACATCTAGGTTAGGAAACAAGAGTGGAAGTGTTCAAGAGGGAGAAAGCTTCACTGAAGGCACCAAAGCTTGCTGGAGACGTCGCGGAGGGACCGGCAGAAGTGAGCACTCAAGCCTTACCTGGAGCTCAAGCTCTCTTAAGGAATGGCGGAAAAGAGGAAGGGAAGATATGGCTCTTGGGTTGCGAAACGGCAGAGGGAAGGGCCTGGGCTGCTATTTATAGGAGAAAGGGGGTGGAGGTCGCCCAAGGTGTTCGCTGCATCTGGCGCTGCGCAGTTTCACGGAGTGGTTGGCGATAGTGACGGAGTCAGCAGCACAGTGCAGCGATGGGATGGGTTGAGCGATGGCACTTTAATGGTTGAGCGACGGCGACTGCCAGCGCACGCACCATGTCGCATCGGGGTGTCCAGGCTCGGCAGGTGTCGATGCTAGCAAGGGAGAGGACGTAATTGCCCAGGCCCACGTAGACGACTACAGCCAGAGGCGGTCTTTAGTCGCACCGGTTTGACTGGCACCCGACCTGGGTCTGTTTGGTCGTCACGACCAGGGTCTATACTGCGTCGGTTTGGTTGGCTACTGGTCAGAGGAACAGAGCACAGGGACATGCCAGGGCAGTACTGTGGTGCAATGAAGGGGGAAAGGACAGGCTGCCACTATCAGGGGCTAGTCTCGACTGTGCCGATTCAGCTGGGCCAATGGTCAGAGGAACAGTGCACAGGGAAGGAGGTGGCTGCTACGACCAGCTGAAAAGGCTCTATGGCTTATGGTTTTACGCCAGCTGACAGTGGGGTAGCAGCTGCAGGTGGACCTGAGGTAGAAGAAGGGACGCAGTGGCTGAGCCTGGCCCTGACCTTGTCCGGTTGCAACATGGGTGGCTCAAAGTGATTCAAGCTGATTGACCAGATGAATAGTGGAAGGGAGAAAAGATCAGGAGGAAGCCTGGGCTAATTTGATATTTGTTATACCATTCGAATCGACTCTTAAGTATTATCATTGTTCTAGGATTTATACCTTATGTAATTCTTCAAAGGCAATACACTTAATCTTCTGTTACTTCTGGTACTAAGGTTTATGTGTTACGATTTTGGGTGCAGATTGGTGAAGCTCATTTTATCTTAATTAACGGATGGCCCCGATCTCCTAGTACCCCTTCCATCGGACGGATCGCGACTTGATGGGGGTTTACTATTGGTAGACTAGAACATAGAGTGATGGGGAGATAGAGGATCCTGGGGACCTCTAGTGCACCGGCGATGATAGGGTGGTGCCACGGCACGCAATCGGAACTTGGTCTTACCATGCGCTTCGAACACAATCGTTAGTGGGAAAGATGTATGATGGTATGGTGTGGCAAAGAAATGCAATTGGGAGGCTCGGGGTTGCTATACATAAGCAAGGGAACAGAGATGCCTTAGGGCGACGATGCGCTTGGGCGAAGCCACCGCATGGTCTTGGGTTGGCATGGGCGAAGATTTGACATGGTTTGGGTGGCATAGTGTGATGGTGCGACGGCTTGAGTGATGGCAAGTGATGGCCGTGGTGACAGGAGCACTTGGTGGGTACAGGCGCGCGGCCACATGCGTTGATGCCGAGTGAATGACGGCGCTGCTTCGCTGGCTTGGTTGGAAAAGAAGGGAGAAAGGGACGCGCGGAGCTGGTCGAGCTAGACCAGAACCAGACCAACAATACTTAGCCAAAGGAAAGTAGGAAGAAAGAAAACGGCTAGGAAGATTTGGGGAAAACAGAATAACAGAATTTTCAATTTACTGAAATTCTAATATTCACTTTAAGGAATTCCAACGTGATGATAGATAAAATTGGGCTTAGCAAAAGAGAAAATGCACTCAAATAACTCTCCAATAATGCAGTCAAATGGAACGACAATAGATAACACACAAAAAGTTTTTAAAAATCCTATATTTTTACATTTAGGTATTTTTTGGATGTTTCAGATAAGCCCTAACGACACTCGGCACAAACACACACGTGTTTTCAACTCTTTTGTGCGGTAACACTCCGAGGGTGGTGTACTTATATGATGTCCTTCATGCAGTAACACTGTGCGGGAGTGTAGTAACACGACTTTCGTAGCGTAGTAGATACTAAGATAGATGGGTTCGGTAGCTAGGAACCGAAACCCTAGATAGTCTGCCGCTCCGCGCACACCACAACACGTGATTCAAGAAGAAAGAACCTTGCAGTCTAGTGAACAAGAATTAGCACCATAGTTAGATCCGACACACCTAGATGTATCTTTGATCGGAAATTCACAAGAATGTACACACCTCATGGCCGCCAAGGGCATGTCGATTTTCTGGTTTATTCAACTCAAAACAAAACTTATCTAAGATACATGGGGAGCCGACTCTTAGCTTTTATACCCCTAACACGACGCACGTACAACCAACTCTAATTTCACTTTCCTTTCAGTTTACAAGGAAACCAATATCCTATTTGGGCTCTCCTAATTAAATACTTAAATGCAAACAAAGATATAAGGAAACATGGCTCGGACTAAGAAACAAACATGAACCAAAATTATGACTCGGACCTCTACTTGAATCAAACTAGAATCCAGAATGATCCTACGAAGAAATGATTCCTCTTGGCCCACACACCATGCGAACCACTCCATCCTTCCCACGGCTCCAAATTTGTTTTGTACATGCACTACGGTATCCTTTTCATGACCGACCACTCTCTCCCCCCTCTCGGTCATCGTTATTTTCCTCACTCTCAACAGCACCAATTGATAAGATAAATTTAGATTATGAATCAAGAACACAAACCAAAGCTGTAATAGTAGATGGCGTTGTAGCACTGGTGATCAACCCCGCTGTGCCGGCTAGGCAACTATGTTGTCCACCGCGTGCTCGCTGGACTCTAAAGGCGCAGACACTACTAACTGCCTGTGGGACGCTATCTCTACTAATAAAATATAGAGTTTACTCCACGCAGTGAGACCATCTTCTATTCCAACAGAAATACGAGAGATGCGAGCTCCAACGGGTGGGCCAGCTACTTTCTCAAATTGTGGGGTCTCCCACACAGCACCTCTGGCACCATCTCAGCAAAACCGAAAAGTAACAACTCCGACTGTATCTGAAGAAAAACTGAAAAGGAAGAATTCTGTAACTAGGCAACTTCCACGATCTTATATTTCCTATCCTGCACACCCTCCGCCTGCTGCCTCTCTCTCTCTCTCTCTCTCTCTCTTCCCTAAGCGACGCCGAGGAAAGCAGGTCTAAGGATGAGGCTCGGTTCTGGTATCATGAGACAAGGGCTCGGTGTGTAATGTTGATTGGGTTCGGCGACAGGGTTCCACAATAGGTGTAGGAGAACAAATTTGCAGTAGGCGGTCGGGTTCATCACACGATGAGTGCTGTTCTGAGTGCAACATTAACGGAGACCAAGGCGGTGCCGCTGTTGCCTGGGTCGCCCACCGCCCACTGGCCCTAACCCGAGTGGCGACCAACTCACTCGGCATGCATATATACCCTGTCGCAAAAGTCACACATCACGTCTATCTACTCGAGTGTGGTGCACCCTCGGCGGCCTGAACCACCATGCTCATCATCTGCGCGGCACCGTGTTGTCCTCCGCATTGCTCGTAGCGCGTGCCCAGTGGCCTTGCTCGTGTGTTGTTGATTTGGTGGCACACCGGCGACGAGCGACCCATGGGGATTTGGCGATGACGAACGACGGATCGGGGAGGCATCGACACTAGCTCGAAATGCGAGAGGAAGCCACCGCCTTCTTCGCCTGCTTCCCCTACGCCGAGGATGACACCCTTTACGTCTTCTACGAACTCTACACGAGGCGCGTAAGTGCGTAACTACCCTCCCATGTTCAGCTGCGCTCCCTTTGTGTTTCCGTGTGCATGTGCGCAGTGCGCTCATCGATCCTGGGCAGGGAGGCTTTGCCTTTCCCACGTGGTGGCACTGCTCATCGAGGCGGAGGAAGCAGTCGATGCAGCAGGGCCAAAACGAGCCTTTTTCATCATTACATTTTCCCCTTTTGTTTAAACTTGTGTTCGCAGGCTCATTGCTACGTGCCCATCTGCTCTTAATTTGTTTTACTCCTCATCTGAAAGCTCTTCTAGAATGTCTTGTACAATTCTACTACGTGTAAGTGAATTCGTGTCTTCATCAATTAGATGCCTATGTAAGACCATAAGCGTAGTTTATATGGAACACAGCAGAGAGGGCATATATGATTCAGTCCAAGCTTGCAGTGCGCGAGGCATACGTCAAGCCTCACACAGACAACTCGACATGCTAAGATAATATAATTCATTTTTTTTAGCCGTTGACATCCAACTAGCCAGTTTCAATGCTGCTGTCCGCCCCCATGCGTCGTCCCTGGCTTAGCCAAGTTCATCTTCGGAATCTGCGGCAGGGCTAGCTCTCCGCTCCAATAATTGCATGGCCTAGGCATCCATACATATGCATGCTCACAAGTGCATGCACACGCAACCTTACAGTACGTGTTGCCTAGCTATTTACTCGTATTTTGGACCCTGAAGCTAGCTAGGCGTGCGTGTACGTGCTTCATGGCTGTAGGTCTTACATATACAGTTATATATGTATCCGGATAATCAAGTTGGCGTTTGAGTGATTGTGTCGTCTGGTCTCTACTTGCACGTACGTGGTTAATTCACGTGCTGTACCACACCATCATAATTTTCCAACAATTCATAGACAGTGTTCCATAATATTTGTTTGGAAAAATATTATAGTGGAACAAATAAAGAATACTAGTGGAACAAAGGAATAGTATTAGTGGAAGAAAGCAAAACATGATAATGGAACGATTCAAGACTATTATTGGTACAAGTAAAAAAAAACATAGCAGAACAAATCAAAAGTGCTCATGGAACAATTCAAGACTATAATTAGTACGGAACAAACCAAAATTACTCAAGGGACAATTCAAATATTATTAGATCTTGTGCCAAGAGATAGTTCTCCGAAAAACACCTCTCGAATTATCTCATGACTCGTAGAAATTATTTGATAATTTTGGAGGCGAGTCAAAGCTTGGTCAAACCATAGCTTTCACCTTCCGCGGAGGAAAATTCCGTATATTAAGATCTCTGGAAATTTTATGTGAGGTTCAATTCAAAATTTTGGAGTTTGCTATTAATTCCTCAAAATCGGTTGTTCAAATTCAAACCCTAACGGGTTTTCAATAGTGGTTCGGCGCTAGGTCGTGGCCGTTGGAATCGAGCGATTTTTGACCACCGAACGATGGAGTCGTTTTAATCCACCCGATCTAACTCGGTAGTTGGAAACCGGCCGATAAAATCCGCTCGAACATTGGTACACCCTGCGGATAAAACTATTCGAATAACCTCGTCCTAGGTTATGGACATGCTTGGTAAATATAGACTACAACCTTTTAAATTAAAATGACATGGGTGGTAACAATTCAAGACTATTAGTGGAATAATTTAAAGCTGTTAGTGGATTTGTTAAAAATGTACTATCTTATTGCAAATAAAATTTGCTTTATTGGTGGAACAAATAAAATAAATTAGTTGAACGGATAATAATAATAATATAACAGTAGTGGAACAAAGAAATAAACATGAGGGGAAAAAAAAACTAGTAAGTACAACCTTCGACAAAAAAGCTACAACTAAACTTAAAGGGGAAAAAAAAAAAAGGAAAAAGGAGTCATGTGAGGTAGAGAGAAAAGGTTTTGAATTGAGCTCCTCATGTTCAGCTCAGCACAGATGAAAAAAAAAAAAAAAAAGAAGGAAGGTGTGCTTTATTTCTTGCGGGAGCAGCGTCAAAGAATCATGATATAGGAGCTGAAAGCAACACAACCACCTAGCACAGCACTCGCTTGGGCGGAGCGAGCGGCAGATTGCTATTTCCCGTGCGCGTGACATATAGCAAATCCGTAGGACAAGTAGGCGCATTCACCTGCGCCGATTCCTCTCGTTGCTATTCCGCTGGCCGCCTATCTGGGCCACTCTTTTGCAACATTTGTGTGGGCGCGCGGCATATACCGACTTTTAATACGTACTAGTTAGATGCGTGTGTTGCCGCAAATATATAAAATCATACTAGTCCCTCGCACGTCGAGATGCCGTCGCTACGCCTACGCTTAGCCGGCGCCCAACAAAGCACAGCCTCGACCCGCGTCACGCTTCTACCGACATGGTTGGCCTACACTACACCGTGCTAATGGCTCCGCTCGGCTGCCACACCAGGCCGAGCTCTACTACAGTCCACTTCGTGCCTCTATTGGCCTCACCACCAAGTCGAGACTTGGAGATTACTTGCGATGAAGAGAGCGATGAGAAGAGGATCGATGATGAGGAACCACGTAGGAAAGGAATTTTGAAGGAGTGGAGTAGATTGTTGGGATAGAATAAAATCTATTAGAAGCTAATTTGTTTGTTGCGGAGGTTTTTTATGTTTTTTTTTGGTGGTTTTTTAAGGGTGCATGGTACGAGGTTGAAAAGCTATGCAAAATTTCACTTATTTTTCCAGTAAAAATAAGTAGTATGATGCCATGACGTGAAGTTTGCAAAAGATCACTACATTTTAATTAGTAAGACTCGCAAAGAAGTGCCACTGACAAAGCCAGCTCTGTCGCATGACCTCCTTGTCCATGTGACCTTCCTCGGTTCCACCCTTTCTGATCATCGATGTGCCGTGTTGCGGATTCCGATCACATCATACTTCTAGTAATCCTGCACGACCTTGGGCTGTCAACCAGGAGCATGCATGATTTGATTTCACGTAAGAAAATCTGGAGAGTTCAAAACCGTACATACTTTGCATTACGCTCAATGTAGGTAACATAATGATGTAAAATCATCACAGTTTCCTATATTAGTATTTTGTTTTTTTTCTCGGAGATGGCGTCGGACACAGATAGTGTTGGATACGTATTTCTATCTTCATCCCGTATTCGCTCCACGAGCCTTCAGTAAAACGGTCAGACGAAAATTATTCGCTTCTTTTGCACCCTACACAGGATATTGAACAGTAGAAGTGCAATCAGAGCAAACGCATATAGACTAATCGATGAGATATCAAAATAAAATCACTCAGTATCCCCTATCTACTCAAATGTAATAAACCACCTATCTATTATCCTATTCCCATGTGAACCTCAGGAGCCCCCTCTCCCACACAGGCAGCGGGGTCGGGAGTGCTTCACCGCGTGCCAGATCGGCTAGGGCTCTGGATCATGCCAAAACCGTCGGCAATGCTGTGGCGTATGTGGAAACCAATAATGAATCCTCCGCATTTTAGCCGGGTCACCTGCCAAAATCACAGTGAAGCTAGGAAGCTCAAGCAATTCAAAACGACATCTATTTGGCTGCTGATCGAGCGTTTCCAATTGAATTTTAACCCTTCAAATATCTGTACATGCATATATGCAGACATGCAGTACGTACACATGCATGCATATATTACCTGCAGGAACAAGAGCAGCTTGCCGAGGATGTCGGTCGTGTCGACTGCGTCGCAGAGGAGCTCCGCTTCGCAGGGGTACGGCGGCACCAGCGGCTCGCCGAGCTCCTCCAGCCGGACATCCGCATCTGTCTCCACAAAAGTCACAATAGATTTTTCTCGTACCATACACATACGGACGAAAATCGTTCATCTAATATCATATTATGTATTTTTTCTTTGGAGTCGGAGTCGGACATAAATAGTATCATATACTCATTTCTCCATCCAGTATTCGTTTCGTAGGACTTTGGTCGGTCGGTTAGGAATTATCTGTTCTGTTTGCATCCCTAGCATATATATGTGTGTGCACGCGCTAGTTTATACATGGATATTAGTAATTATTAGGTAAAAGACACCACAAATAATCTACAGAACGGTAGGAGTCCAAAATTTTCTACAGTACTGTAGCATGCAGGGGCTACATGATTTCTAATGACGCATAGGTGCCGCAGTAGAGAGCCAAAACAAAGGAAATTGCTTGGATTGCACTCACTGCTAGCTCCAGGTGGAACGAACACGACGCTGTACCGAGTAGATGCGGTCGGCCCCAGCAAGGCACAAACTCGACGTAGTCCTGAGCCGATCAACCGACGCAGGCCGATAGCACGCGGAAGCAGCAGTTCGAGTGAGTCTTAGGCGGAATTGGTAAGCTTTTACGTGTAATAGCAAAAGTAAATCTCATTCGTACGAAATTGTAAAAATTGCACTACAAGATCACTACTAGAAAACGGACAAATCCTGACGGTTGCGAATTTTCTTGACGGGCCCGCACTGACCATCAAGATATATTATTTCGGTCACGGGAATATTATCCCCTCAGAAAAATTTGAATTTTGCTGACGGTTATAATAGAACCGTCAGCAAGTTAATGATTTTCGTCCCCACGTGGGAATAAAATGCCGCGTGCCTCTCCACGCCGAAATCCCTCGGGCACGGGTATAGTGAAAATTTGAATTTTGCTGACGGTTTTATTATAACCGTCAGCAAAATACATTAACCTCACTGTTTGAACCGTAAGGTTAATGATTGTCATCAAAAAATTTCACACGCACGCCTCTCCGTGAAATCCCTCGGTCCCCCGCGCGTCCATTCCCTCTCTCTCTCTCTCTCTCTCTCTCTCTCCCTATCTTTCCCTCTCTCTCCCCCTTATCCCCTTCGGCCGACACTCTCCCGCACACTCCCTTTCTCTCTTCTTTGCCTCTCTATCTCTCGCTCTCTCTCCCGCACACTTCGCTGCCGCCGCTCCCGGCCTTACCTCCCCTCCAGCTCCTGCGCGTCGTCTCCCGTCGGCTCGGCCGGCGCTACGCCCGGCCGCCAGCGCTGCTGCCCTCCTCCTCTCGCTCCTTGGCCCGGCTCTGCTCGCTCTCCCCCTCGGCGCCCCTGCGCCTCGGTCCTCTACGCCGCCTCCTCCACCGGCGCGGCCGGAGGCCAAGCGCCGCCTCCTCCTCTTGACCTCCCCTTCGCTCGGTCCTGCTGGCTCCGGTTCGACCTCTCCTTCCCTCACCCCGATCTGGTAAGCCCCGCCCCGGCCGGCTCGGCCTCCCGATCGCCGGCCGCCCTGGCTCCCCAGATCCGGCCCAGCCCGGCCTCGGTCTACTGCACTCGGTCCTCTCCCCTGGGCTCTGAGCTCACCCCCGGCCCGGCCTATTACCAGATTTGGTTCCCCGTTCCATTTTGATTTCAGTTATGTTGATTTTTTTTGTAGATCTGGCCGATTCTAGTACTAATGCTAGATTGTGATTTATGAATGCATGCTTATGGGGAATGATTGGAGGTGGTGGATGCTGGCTCGGTTTGCCACTTAAGGTGGGGGAACATGCCTGGCTTTGGTTGCTAGTGAGGCAAGTTCTCATCTGATCTCCCTCTACTCCTACTAGTGTTCTGTGCTGAGATGAACTGATAGCTACCAGATTTTCTATTGGGGTCTGGTGATATGTGTGAATGATTTGCAAGTGTGCAATGCCTACTGATGGGTGCTGGGTTACCTCTCGATGAATCTGGGTTGGGAGAAGAGGGTGGCAGTCTTGGCTTGGGGTTCTTTCTTCTCGCCAGTGTTTCCCCTCTTCTTCTGCTCCTGACTCCTGGTGTTCCTCTGCTGGTGCTCCCTGGCTTCTTCCTCCTCTTGCTCCCTTGCTGCTGATGCGGCCAGCTGTGAGGGGGGGGGAATGAATTTGGGGCTGGCCTTTAAACAATCAAGTCCGAGGTAATTCATTTAGAGGATTAAACACTGGATATATTGCAGTCTTTAAAAGCATTATGCTTGAGAAATATGTGTCTTTGTCTGATCAGCTGATTTGCTCTCCAACTGGTTTTTGACAATTGCTTGTAATATATTAAAGGTATTTGCTGCCCCATACAGCTTGAGGTTCCCCCGCATTCAGCGAGTGAGATACGATAAGCCATGGCACGAGTGCCTTGATGTGCAGGGTAATTCCTTTTGTGCTTTAATAGTTTTTTTTCGTATACTGATTGCCTCAATTTTTAATTTGAATTATCTTACGATGAGTTACATTTCTTCCGATATCTTGTAAGCATCTTGATTATATCTAAAAGATGAACTTTCTTCGAAATGTTGATCATCGCAGCATTTGTGGACATTGTGCATTCAAGTAATGGGACAATGCATAGGGCGGCAGATGATAATAGTTTGAAGAATGATAACTTAAAGCACTCAAGAACAAACAAAAGGGGAGAAGAAGAATGTATCAATCATCTCTTCACATCTTATGAAGACCGACATATCGGGCCTAAAAGGAGAAACCCAAATATTTGCAAACATGATGTTCTCAGTATCCTTTCTTGGCATATTCTTCACTACCTCGCCTTCTATGTCGAAGGTCAAACAACTATATATGCATTTACAACACAATCGTAAATTTGAAATGGTTCCTTCCTTATCATTCTTAGATTTTGTTAACACCCTCCATCATATAATCTCGAATATTTCCATAAACCGGTTGTGGAGAATGGGGATCGTTCTCGATGAATCTTAATGACTCGATTACTCATCGCATTGCGGCGGAGAAAAAAGGTGTCCGCCTTTACTTGTTCAGAATTCCCTTTCTCCTTATTCTCGAGTGTTGAGTACATATATTTTAAAGACCATTTGCTTATGCATTCTCGTGTATCAAATATCGTGCAACCATTCGTCGGGAAGGATCATTCACTATTCTCGATCTTGACTATTGCAAGCAAAAACATCTTCTTCATTTGCAACCTAAGTTTGTCCCTTGTTTATAAGCCATATCTCTTTATCAAATTATTTACCAAAAATATTCAAATGCAATTCATTGTACAGTACATCCTCTTTCTAGCGATTTTGCGGGCATAAATTTCTGAAGAGATCGACTCATATGTTGACTATTACTCTTGGGACATTGATATTCTTGACCTCAAGCGGTATGATGATTATTCCTATATGCAGCAAATGCTTTATCTCATTAGATGCATATGACAATAGTTCAAAATTCAATATGTGAAACTCTGGGGCCTGAATTAAACCATGCAATCAGTGGTTTGAATCACTGAAAGCTATATGGAATTTCTTTGTGGTTTATATAAGCCAAGGAAGGTCTACTGCATACTAATACTTCACTTTTATATCACTAGGATAAAATAGAACTACAGGAATTCTGGCTTGGTTCTTGTCCACCTTACCTTGGGAGATTAGGGCTCCTCCATCGTAAGCTCATAGCCAAATATAGCTCCTGTTTATACATTTGCCAAATGACATGTTCCTTTCTTATGCTTAACTGTAGAACATATTTATGCAGGATTACTTTGTTGAGGAAACCTCAAGTGAAATGGATTTAATAGGACTCTTTCCTTACTGGCTTGATATTAATCAAGGGAATGCAATACTGAATGATGTCCACATGCACTCTTTGTTTATTCTGACTGGCCCAAATGGTGGCGGTAAATCCAGTATGTTGGCATAGTTCATGATCTTTGATGACTTGCTAGCTCTTCTGAATAGTTGAACATGGTATTGTTGTACTTTTAGATGGACTTATATTACTTGTATGTGACATTAGTCCTTTAGGTGTATTGTGGTAGTACTGGACTTTTAGATGTCTTTTGTGTGGATTACGATGTTGCTTTCTGCAAGTGAACCTTATGGATGGTATTTGGCTTGAAATGATTAGTTTGAACTTCTTATTTGTGTATGGAGGTATGGATGTGTATTGTGATGATGTATAGATGTGTATTGTGGATTATATATGATGCATGGATGTGTATTGTGGATATATGATGCATGGATGTGTATTGTGGATTTATGATTCATCTATATGAAAATGTGATCAATTGAGAATTTCTGTTGGTGGGCTGTCAGAATTACATTTTCTTGACGGTTCTAAAAACCGTCAAGTTTAATTTTGCTGACGGTTCTTACTTGTCAGCAAAATTCATTTTCTTGACGGTTTTTCGAACCGTCAAGTTTAATTTTCTTGACGGTTATTACCCGTAAGCAAAATTCATTTTCTTGACGGTTTGTAAAAACCGTCAAGTTTAATTTTCTTGACGGTTATTACCCGTCAGTAAAATTCATTTTCTTGACGGTTTGCAAAAACCGTCAGCAAAATTCATTTTCTTGACGGTTAACCGTTAGACAAATTGGACATCCCTGGCCACCTAGCCCTGAGGGTATTTACTGACGGTTAACCGTCAGGAAAATTAAACCTGACGGTTTTTCCTATTTTACTGACGGTTTTAAACCGTGAGAAAATATCTGTTTTGTGGTAGTGGATGTTAGAAAGATCATATACCACGCTCTCAGTCTATAAAACCCACATACCACGAACTAGAACATAAACATATAACCCCCGTAAAACCCACATACCACGGACTAGAACCTAAACATATGACCCAGAAAACGGAATTGTTCAAAGGTTAGATCACTATTGTGAACAGTGTGCTGAACAGTGCTAAATACTATTGCAAACAGTGCTAATCACTATTGTTGCTTAGCCGGGAGTGCTGTAGATGACTTACTTAGCCCGCCGCGGTGCCACTTTTGCAATTGCTGATGAGCAATGGCTACTTTTGCTATTGCGAATGAAAAACGTACAAAATTAGCCAGGAAGAAGATGTAGATGCAGAGCATACATGCTAGCTGCTGAGAGGAAGACTCTGCGGCCTACGTCGTCGATCACTCGCAGATGGAGTCACCACGAGTGTGCACAGTCGGAGAGGACGGGCGCACGCCCTTGCACCATAGATACCCGGGAAGGGACTCTGCACGACGAGCAGCTGCAGCAGTTCGACCCGTGGATCAAACGTCGCGCACACAGCAAAGAGACAGCGAAAGAAGATATGTATACCGCTGGTTGTTCTGTATTTGATCAGGGATTTCTCTGCTTCAACAAAAACTACATCTCCCCACTATCTCCGAGGACTCGTTGGGTCGTTGTCGTGATTGCTTCAACAAAAACTGCATCTCCCCAATATCTCCAAGGATTTGTTGGGTTGTTGCCGTGATTTCCGATCGGTTATGTGGATCGAGAAGCAAGGTGCGGGGACAAGCATAAATGCTCGAGCGAGAGAGAGAGAGAGAGAGAGAGAGGAATCGCGCGATATTTGATGGCATACCTGGCAGCGCTCGTTTTATTTTCAAAGACCTCAGTGCAACTGCCCCTCAACGCCTACTTGCTTGCAACTGCTGAGTTTGCCCCCAATCTACTGAGCTTGCGATAGCTAAGTTTGCAGCTGCTCCCCAATCTGTGGTTGGTTTACCCCGCGAACACCAACAACTGAACAGACACGGAGCGGTTGGATGCTAACTAGTTTAACTATAATTAATTCATAGATCATATTGAAAAGGCGCGAGCTTATCGAGCATCCGCAGCAATGGCCTCAAATTGACAGTGTCCCCTGCCCTCTTCCTCGCTACGATTCGTATGCTCTTGGCTTCTGCCAAGGCCGGGCACCCACGGCGTCCCAACACGTACCGTCCCTAGCACCAATCGTTACTCAACACCATCGCCGGCACCCACGATGTCCCAAACACCATCGTCGACACCCACAGTGTCCCCAACAGCACTGCCGGCACCCACTATATCCCCAATGCCGCCTCCAGCACCCATTGTGACCCCAACACCACCGCGAACACCGCCTCCAGCACCGACTATGTCCCGCCCCGCCCACTGTGGCACCAACGCCACCTCCGGCACCACCCGTGGTACCAACACCACCTCCACCAGACGGTCAATGCCTCGTAATTGGGACAGTCTATCCTCGTTCAACTGTTTTTTAGGATAAAATCAGTCAGATTTTGCAGCCATTAGATCTCCATCCAACGCTTCAGATTTCTCCCCCAAATCCTACTAAAGCCATCTTCCTCACCATTCTTCCCCCAAATCCTCCCGTGCTCCTCCAAACCTCCAACCCTGCTCCTCCACGCCGCCACCTGCTCCTCCTGTGCTCCCCCACCGCCACCTACTCCCCGTCTCCGGCGGCTACCGCCGCCGGATCCGCCATCGCCACCCCCGCCGCCCCTGCTCCTCCACGCCATCTTTCTCTCCACGCCGCCCCTGCTCCTCCCGTGCTCCCCCGCCACCACCTTCTTCCCCGTCTCCGGCGGCTACCACCGCCGGATCCGCCATCGCCACCCCCGCCTCCTAATTTCTAGTCGATTCACGTGCTCCCCTGCCGACCTCCACCACCCACCGCCCTCCTCCGACCAGCGGCCGGCTGCGCCACCGCCGCCTCACCGCCCCTCCGCCACCGCCGCCCACCGCCGTGCCTCCGCCATCCCTCCCTCCCTCTATAGCTGGGCCTCGATGAACCCAAAACCTAATCCGGCGAAGCCCCGCCTAACTTACCATCGCCGTCGCCACCGGAGAAGACCGCCGGAGCACGTATCTAAAGGTCAAAAATCTGGCTGATTTCCTAAAAAAATCATTCAACTGATGTATAGCAGATTCGTAATTAATTTACCTCTCAGTGTGCATTAAACTTAACCTGGGTGACCCGATTTCCAACTCAGGGATGGCTAAGCAACAGTGTTGCCAACCGATCGCTGGACTCTCAAGCACTGAGGCCGCTAAGTGCCTGTGCAGCGCCTTCAAGTTCAATATTGGTGCCAAAGGCAATTTCCTTTTCATCAAGACGATGCTCGGCTTCTGCGGCAAGTTTGGCCTCCCCTCGAGCTCCATTTGCTGATCTAAGCATACATATGTTATGCATGCATGCCCACGAGTGCATGGGCATGCATGCAAACCCCCAACCTTACATGTGTTGCTTAGTAGTTAATTTACTCGTATTTTGGAACCGCAGCTAGCTAGCGGCGTGCGCGTGCACGCTTTGTGGCTGTGGGACGTCTTATGTATGTGAAGTATATGATCAATAAGTTTCCGTTTATGTGATTGTGTCGTCTCTACATGTGGTTAATTCGCGTGTTGCACACTATACTATCATAATTAAATGGGAGTGTGCTTGTGTAACACAAGTTGAAGTTTTACGTGTGCTAACGAAACAATATATATACCTCGCCTAACCATGCAGCTTCTTTCTGCTGGACAGATTACTGACCTTGGTTATCGGGTCATTCTCGACTCTGACTCTTGTTGTGTTCAGGACCGCCACACGGGAGCTCTGGTTGGTTCTGGCCCTCGGCGCCTTGACTCACAGCGTCTCTGGGAGCTTGGTAGCTTCACCTTCCTTCCACGCCCGTAGCCGCGGTCTCTCTGCTTGGCTACTCCGTCTACCGGCTCTTTCCAGCAGTGGCATCACCGTCTTGGTCATCTGTGTGGATCTCGTCTGTCATCCTTAGTTCGTCGTGGTCTTCTGGGATCTGTCTCGGTGGCGTCTCTTTAGATTGTCGAGTATGTAAGTTAGGCAAGCAGTTGACTTCCTTATCCTCATAGTGAGTCGGCTAGCTGGTATATGTAGTACCAGTGTGTTTACTATTTCTGTATTTTTATGTGGCTCTTTTACTTACAGTCTTACATTACCTCTTCAGTGTCTTCATCACTTACATGCATGAAGCTTCATGAGTTCACTAAAATTTTCATAACGAAGTTGCCATGCCCGGGGCGGGTGCCCCGTGATAATAATTGTTGAGTCTGAGTGTGATGCGAATTTCGTTCCCTACTTAGGCCCCTGTTTGGCATGGCTCCAACTCCCAACTTCATAGTCGAAGTAGGTGGAGTTATGCCAAACGGTACAGCTCCAACAAAAAAATCGAATCTGGAGTTTAAGAATCTGGAGCATGAAGCTTCATGAGTTCACTAAAATTTTCATAACGAGTAGTGCATTTTCTCGAGCTACGAGAAGGTTGCTCCCATGGAGCTACGAGAAGGTTGCATCCCGGTTACAAAAATACCCATAGATCTAAGATAAAATTATCCACCAAATACCATCGAACAAAACCCCCTCACCATCCCTCCTCATCCTATCCCCCATTCGCATCCACCCTCTCTCTCGTTCCCCCTCCCAACTCCCGTCATCGCCTACTCCTTCTTCCCCCGTCGCTTCCCCTTCCCCCGTCGCTCCTTGCCAGCCGCCTCTTCGCCCGCACCGCACCCGATCCCCTCCTCCCTACGCCTCGCCGCCTCAGTCCTCCCCTTCGTCCCCCTCGCTGCGCGCCCCGTCGCCCGCCTGTTGGAGGACCAAACCCGCCTCGCCCTCTGCTCGATTGGGACCGCCGCTAGCTCCCTTTCCCCTCCATCCCCTGTTCCTTCTTCTCCCTCCTCCGCCGCCCCTCCAACTCCGCCGCTCCCTCCCTCTTCCTCCCCTGCTCCCCCACGATCTCCCTCCCCAGCCACCGCCTCGGTGCCTCCCCTCCCGTCCATCCCCTCAGGCTCCTCGACTTCACTAATCCTCTGAATCCCCTCCTCTCCCTCTTCCTCCGTCGATACTCGTGTGCTTGCCTTTCGCCCTCCGCTCGCGACTCAGGGTCCCTCCGCCCGCGACTGAGGTTAGCCGCGTCGCCGCCGCCACCATTAGTGTCTGATTTCATTTCTTTCTTCCTTGCATTTTATTACTGGACATAACTAAATTAATGTTTCCAAATTTCAGCTGGTATCACGCTTGCTCTTTTCGGGAATATATGTATGTGGGAATACAACCACGAATTCTGGTCTAACTGTTGCTGTGGTTAAAGATTCTATGACACGTGATTATGCATTTGAGGCTGGTAAGCATCAGATTTTCTTTTTTTTGGGTTCCTGAAGTAGTCAATTGTTTAAACTTTACGTGCGAATTTTATCGGAAAAAGTCATCTAATTTGGTTATTTGTTGTCATCTAATTGGCTGTTTGAAGTGCTCTTTGTCCCGATGGGTTTTATGTCTTAGAGCTTGTGATGAGATCAAAATAACATTGAGCCTTTGGCTTACAGTGCCATGGTCCTTGCCGATCGTGGATTATCTTTAGATCGATGAGTTTGATAAAATGTCGTGAGCATCGGTATTACTCTTAGTTTTCACCGATAGAAGCTTCTTGATGAAATGTTATCGGTGGGAAATTTCCCAAGCCTATCTCATCATGTTTCTAATTACATTCGAGTTCTCGGGCTTTACTAGAAGCCATGGAGCAACAATGCGTATCATTACAAAGGTGGCCTTGTGGCAAGTTTATTGGCCCGTACCTCTGTCTTTGGCGCAAATGCTAATCCTGTTGGTGGTCATTACGAGTGGGTTAATCTTTTCTATTCCTACGTCATAAACTTTTCCATCCCTACTTATTGTATAACGCTTGCCATTCTTGATCCACATCTCCATTCATCTTTTCTTTCTCAATTAATCCGATTACTGTCTTTGCTAGTGTGTGTGCAATCACTATAATAGTCGGTGCTCTTGGTCAGTGTCGTTTCTTCATTTTACTTGTCTGCAATTCATGTCAGCTTATATGGCTCTTTTTCTTCGTATCAATGTCTTCTTTCTATCAATGTGCTCCAATGTGCTTTTAGATGCTCCTGTGCCACCTTGGTACATCCATGTTCAGTAGTGATTAATCAAGCTCCCTGTGTTTTTGGTTACCAAGGCAGGGTATCAAGGAGTTCCTGACAGAGATTGTTGTCATCGCAAATGTGAAGCATCCAAACCTTGTCAAATTAGTTGGATGTTGTGTAGAAGGAAACAATCGAATTTTAGTGTATGAGTACTTGGAGAACAGCAGTAGGAAGTGCATGGGAGATCGGATGGTGCATTCTAATATTGTACACTGTATCAACTTGTGTGTATCAAATTGGCCATGAGTGGTGATTTTGAACGTTGTAATTTTGATTCATGAGCTCTCTGCGCTTTCGTTATGGTACTTATTGAGTTAGAACCTTTGTTTTGAACTTCATATGTTTATGTATGTTTTTTTTTAAAAAAAATTGATTGTTGGCGAAAAAGATGGCACATGGATAATTGTTTTTAAAAATAAATACACAATATGACTGAAATCAACTTACTAAACTGTTATAAGTTATGCAATATGGGGAAAAAGTTACAAGTCACAAAACGAGGGTAGTACAGCCTTTTTACAAACATCCTACTCATTTCTGGAGTTGGAGCTAATTTTCTAACCAAACATCTCCTCGAACTGCTCCAACTTCTTATAGAAGTGGATTCAAGAGTGAAGCTGAAGTTGGAGTTGCTAAAACTTGGAGCAGAGCCATACCAAACAGGGCCTTATACTCATACAGTTCTACTCCTATATGGAGTATTTCATATACCACTATAAATATATCCATGTAGTTCATAGAGAAGTGCAAGAGCTTCATTATAAATATCTCCTCATATAGTGATATTACCTTTGTGCGCCTATAGTTTTTTCCTAAATGGTTTTTCACATAAAATTTGTGTCTTTCGTTCCTATTTTTATATGCATTATTTACAACAAGTGGTATTAGAGCATAGGGATTCTACCCAAAAAAAAAAGTGTCATCTTGACGGATCCACGACACAGCGTCTCGATTACTCAGCGTCCTCTCAACGAGTTGCGCCATGCCGAATTAGAGACGAAGAAGGCATCGTATTTTTATTTTGGAGTTAGAAGTTGCAATCAAAGCCAGGTCACATAAAAGTCGAACCGCGCGTAGAGGAGCAGTTGTCGCAAGCGTAAGAAGAAGGGAGACTCGGTCCTAGCGTCGAGAGAAAAAAAAAAGAAGGACTCAGCGCAGTAGGCTGAGATTTCATTGGCTTGCTTCTTGAATTAATTTAGGCGAAAATTGCTACGTGCACATAGCAGGGGTACCACGAAGCTCCAAAAGCTTTATTGTTTTGCGTAAATAGCTGTTGTAGTAAGGAAATTCTATTTTATTGCTAGGTACACACAAATTCGTACCAGCAAATTCAGAATTTATTCTGCATTACGACAATGAAGTATGATCTTCCATTGCTAGATCGAGACACGAGGTTTTCTCTATGGCAAGTCAAGATGCGAGGTGTTCTTGCATAACTCGATTTGGATGGCGCTTTATTGGAGATTGGAAAAATGCCCACTGCATGGTCACTTGAGGAACAACAAAAAAAATATCGTAAGCCCTTATCTCAGATTCATTTTCATCTATCAAAAAATATTCTGCAGGAGGTTTTGAACGAGAAGACCGATGTCGTTTTATGGTTGAAACTGGAGCAGATTTGCATGACCAGTAAGATGCATTTGAAGCAGGAACTTTATTCACATAAGATGGTGAAAGGCGTGTCATTATTGAACCACTTGACAACGTTCAAAGAACTAGTTTCGGATCTCGAGTGTCGAGTCTATGGAGGTAAAATATAATGATGAAGGTTTGTGTCTTATTCTTTTATACTCGTTGCCTAGTTCATACTCTACGTTCAGAGATACTATTCTATATAGTTGAGATGCTTTTACACTTAACAAAGTCTATGAAGCACTACATGCGAATAAAAAGATGAAACTCATGGTTCCGAATGAAAGTTCAGATTCACATGCAAAAGGTCTTGTTGTCTGTGGTAGAAAATAGGAGAGGGATTCAAACAACGATTCAACAAGCAAAAGCTCAAAAATTAAAAAGATAGGTTGAAATCCAGATACAGGTATAAGTCCGTACAAGTATTGAAAGAAAGATGGACACGACATATCCGAGTGTTGGTGGGTAAAAAACAAAAGAAAGAAGGAATAACAATTTCAATAAGGATCAATAATAGGATGATGCTAAAGCCACCATTATTAGTAAGCAAGATTCTGATGGAATTCGTTGTCTTTGCCAGTAATTCAAAAATCAGTGATGAGTGAATTCTTGATATGGTCTGCACTTTCCACATGAGTCCGAACTAAGATTGGTTCGTGAATTATAAAGCTACGCCAAGTTGTCCTATTTTGATGGGTGATAATTCAACAGGTAAGATTGCGGACATTGGTTCTATCCAGATCAAGATGTTTGATGGCACCATTAGAACTTTGTTAGATATTTGACACATTTATGGTTTGAAGAGAAATCTTAACTCGTTGAGTACTCTCTATGCTAAAGGGTGCAAATATTCAAGTGGAGATGGAGTTTTCAATATCTCCAAAGGCTCTCTTGTTGTGATGAAAGATGCAATGAAAGCTGTCAACTTATATCGTCGGTAAGGTACTAGAAATTCAGGTAATGATGTTGTTACCTCAAATAAACTATATGATTTTTATGATACTAATCTTTGGCATATACGTCTAGGGCATATGAGTGAAATTGGAATGATGGAGTTATGCAAAAGAGGACTCTTTGATGGTTAAAGCTTCGTTGATTTGAAGTTTTGTGAACACTATGTCTTCGACGAACAAAAGAGTGTGAAGTTCAGCACAATAATTCACTCTAAAAAAGGCATATTAAATTATGTTCACTCTGATTTGTGGGAAAAATCCCGCATTTCATCCCTTGGAGGCACTGGCTACATGTTGATGATCATGGATGGTTATTCAATAAGATCTTGACCATATTTTGTGAAGCATAAATCTTATATGTTCAAGACATTAAAGGAGTGAAATATCATTATTAAAAAGCAAACTGACAAGTATGTCAAGAAGCTATGTACTGATAATAGCTTGGAGTTTTGTTATGGAAAATTTAAAGTTTTATGCTGATCAGAGGGTATTATGAGATATTACACTGTCCCAAGTACTTCTTAGCAAAATGGTATGGCCAAACGCATGAACAAAACTATTATGGAGAAGGTATGTTGTATGTTATGTAACTTCAAATTATCTAGGAGTTATTGGGTTGAAGTCGCGTCCACTGCTTCTTATTTGATCAATCGGTCACCCAACCTGACAATTGATAAGAAGACTCCAATTGAGGTATAGTATGATTCTTCAGCAGATTATTCAAATTTGAGAACATTTGGTTGTCTTACTTATGATCATGTTAACAATAATAAATTAGAGTCTAAAGCCACTAAGTGCATTTTCCTTGGCTATAAATCTAGTGTGAAAGGATATAAATTGTGGAATCCTGAAACTAGAAAACTAGTTATTAGCAGAAGTGTTACTTTTGATGAATCTATTATATCGCATGACAAACCATCTATTGACGTTCCTATTGAGAAGCCGCATATATCAAGCGTTTAGGTGGAGCGTATGTACTATTGATTCGGATCTACACCCGAAGTCGAAAAGGAAAATTTAGAAGATGTTCTTGTTGTTTTTTCAACCATCACAATGTTCGATTGCAGCCGGCTGTGATTCTTTATGGTTTGTAGATAAATGGATACACCAATTGATTAATTTTTCGGCTGATCTGATATTGCAGTCCAAGTCCTACAAAATTGAATAAATAGGCTTGGAAGACTAGTGCTAACTTGATCGGAAGTTAAGATGTTATTCAGCTGCAGCATGCTGCTCCTAACGCTTACAATCCATCCAACGTTTTGAGTTGATTAAAAAAAAGGCGAGTCTAGAACCTGCAAATGGAGACATTTTAAGTTGGTTCGAAAAGGTTCAGATAAATGATTATATGCGCACAACTTGGCCCCCCTATTCCTCAGTGTTTAGGTGAGCTAGGCTACCTTCTGGTGGATAAGATGAGCATGAATTTAAATGCCAAATAATACAATACTGTTACAGAGCAGTTTGATGAACCCGTATAACTAACTTTGCTAGTTTGTTGATACTACACAGATGATCCTCACGCTAATAAAATGAACAAATATTGGACTAGCTAGATACAAGGGCTTTGTTTTCCATTTGTGCAATTGGTCGACTTTTTTTAGAAACAATTGGTCAACTTTTAATAACCGCCATAAGAGGAACGTATGTTGATCTCCACATTGGCCGTAGAAATTATTTGCACAATCCTGTTTGTAAAGCTCGTACATGATGTGGCCACTGCTTGTCTGTGTGGTGGGGAAATGGCAGCAATCATGATAATCAAGATAAGTAAGTAGGTTAGGTTGCTGTGACATAAGAACAAACCAACCAACTAATTAAATGCTGATGAACCATATCGATCGGTGTCAATGCATCCATGACATTAGTGACTGATCACTAAACCACCTGTCCCCTCACCTACCAAGTGTGTACAAATGTATCACTCGTCAGGCATGTTACAACCATTATTGTAGCTTAAGTTAGTACCAAATACAATCAACTTAGAGCATCTCCCATGCATATTAGCTTCAAAAGGTACGTAGATTCAGGAGAGAGTGCCACATCAGCTGAAGTTATCAGTCAATCGCAACACCCCACTTCAATGTATATTAATTAGCTTAGACTAAGTCCACAAAATCTGAAACGAAGCTACCGTACCAATCTCTCTCGAGTGCACTCCTAGCGTTATCTCCAATAGTATTTTTATTATCGTTTTTTAGCTATACCACGTCAACAAAATTCTATATAAAGGAGAGAAGAGGAGAAAGAGCACAAGTTGTCTCTTCCTGAAGAGACTGTCGTATGCGCGAAACAAGATATGATACATTAATCTACTTTAGTTGACATGTAGCCTCATTTTAAAGAAAAATTATAAAATTCAAATGTTAAAAAGTGTGATAGAGACTATCTATTGGAGATGTTATTTTTAAAGATGATGTAATATATGTTAAAATCGGAGATACTATAAGGAATCTCTCCATACTAAACCCACGCAAGTTAGTACCAAGTACAATCAACTTAGAGCATCTCCCATGCATATTAGCTTCAAAACTTAGGTAATATAGATTCAAGAGAACCTCGTAGCTAAGCCAAGTGCCACATCACGACGCACGTATTTTAGCAATCTAGTATAACACCTGCAATGTTCTTCTCTTCCGTCCATGGGTCCCAATTTCAGAGGCACCGACGGTAATTTGTCGGGAATAAACTAATGCTGCCAGACAAAGAAAGGTAGCTGCATATCAACCAAACTGTTGGAAAATTATAGGCTCAGCCCAGCAGTCGATCCATGTATGGACACCCCCATTTCAAACTCTAGCAGGTACGTAGATTGTTTGATGGATTCTATATTTGTCTAAATCCCTTTCCGGCACGCCCCCATTTTAGTCGGCGACACTCGTAGATTGAATCGTTTTCTAGATTGCTTTCAATTACGAGGCTTTCTAGATTGGTTTTCCTATGATGCAAATCAACAACTTCGATTGTATTGTAGATTGAAATTGCAAACCGTGAAAGAAATAAGAAAAAAAAAGCATATTTTGCGAAAAACCGCTGCGCCGAACACGCCCCAATTAACCACCAAAACATCACAGAAAAGGGAAGGGAAGAGATTACGATAAAATTTTCGCGAATAAGAAAATTTTGTCTCCCAACTTGCCCGTCGCCTCGGCGCCTCTGCGACCGCTCGAAACCGCCACGAATTTTACAAAAATTACGCAAAAAAAATCTCATAACTAAAATTTCACGTTTTAACCCCAGAAAATTATAGAATTCAATAAAAATTCATATTCCAGCATAAAAGGGCATCGGGAATTCAATTTTTGAATCAATTTTTGCATTTGAAGTATGTTTAACTTTGTTATTATTATATATTTTTTCTATGCAATTTATGTACTATATTTATTATTTTTTTTATTATTTGTGATTATTTATATTGCTTTCAATCACTGAAAATAGCAGTAAATCATGAAAAATGCATAGAAAAATACGGGATCATGAACCGGGAGTTCAAAGAACATTATGAGAATTTTGCAACCATTTTATGCAGATTACCAGCAGTAATCTTATAAACACTTTGCATGAATATGAAGTTGACTGGCATCACGAACCAGAAGTTCGAAGAACTAACACAGCATGGCCAGAATTTGTACAAGTCTTCAACTCTGTGATAATGTAATCACGGATGAGCAGAATATTGAGAAGACTCTCTCTACCTTTTACCCGGATGCGGTGCAATCCGCACATAACTATTGTCAAGATGGCTACTTAGAGTATGCCTAATTAATTGACATCATGAAAGTTGCGAAAGCTCAATATGATATTCCAAGGAAGAACTACAGTCACCTAGTAGCAATATTAGCCATGAAACCAATGCTAGCAGCTACAAGGCGAGGAAGCCTCTCACGAAGGAAAGGGGCAAGAAGGGTAAGGTCGTTGCAAGCACGTTATTGATGCTTTACAACCTAAGAAGAAGCGCAAAGGACAATATGAGGCACACCTCGCCATTGCAGGCATAGAGGATCCACAACCATTAGTTGCACTAATGGATATGGACAGCCCAGTAGTAGCCCCAATCACTCCTCATTTGGACATCACAGCGGCCATAACTGTAGTTGCCCAAGAGGAGAGCATCTCCATGGAGCATATTCAGGCAGAAGTTACTACATACTTTGTTAATTCGATCTATTGTACGCACCGCACTTAGTTCTTTTCACAATCACTTGCAGTTTATGATTGTGATGGAATATTGAATAATGGTTGTAAGCTCTAGGAGAGCAAAGCATTAAATTCTTATGATGAGTCCTACAAGACTTATTCCCATATTTATAATAGCAAGTTATGTTCTGATATCTGAAGTATTTTATTTATATGTTGCTTGTTTTCTGCTGCATATTAATAAAGTACATTATATTAGAACGCGTGTAGCGTCCTATGGAGGAAGTGTGCTTAGCAGGTAGCGACACAATGGATACCACCTTGAGAGAGACGAATTTTTTCGATCAGCAAGAATGCTAGTAGTCTTACGACAATTGTAGGCAGCGATACTTGTATAATCGGCTCAAGTAATGCTATAATTACACTCCCAATAGGCACAACTTTGATCATTAAAGAAGCCTTGTTGCAACCAGAATCGACTAGAACTCTCAAGGATATTCACGCTAACGGTTTCCACGTAGAGACTGAAGAAGCGCATGGTAAGGAATGCCTGCTCATTGCAAAGCATGAAGAAAGTAGAAAAATGGTATTATAACGACTTCCTTCATTTGAAACTGGGCTATACTACACTAATATTAAGGCATCTGCAGCCTATACTGCCCTGAAAACTGTATTTAGAAGCTCTGAACCTTTTCTATCTCTAGCATGATAGATTATGCCACATAGGTCTTAGGATCATGAGAAATATAATTAACAATTCACAGAAGCATAATGTCAATATAATAAATTTTTCGAATCACAAAGATTTTGTGTGCCCCACATGTGCCACCGAGAAATTAATTACTAAAACTTCTACTCTGAAAGAGAAGGATGCAGTCCCTGCATTCCTGGACTGTATCCAAGGAAACTTTTGCGGTCCTATACAGCCCCTGTCAGGGTCATTTAGGTATTTTATGGTGCTCATCAATGCTTTCTCGAAATGGTCACACGTTTGTTTATTGTCTACGAGAAATCATGCTTCTGCAAAGCTAATCTCGCAGATAATTTCCCTGATCATCTTGTGAAGTCCATCAGAATGGACAATGCTGGAGAATTTACTTCGAAGGCACTTGATGATTATTGCATAAAAATAGGAATTAAAGTTGAGCATTCCATACAGCATGTCCACACCCAGAATGGATTAACAGAATTTTAAAGAATTGTTATTTACAAACTACATATTGGGGACACGTAGTCCTGAACGCAACAACTCTCATTAATCTTAGACCACCGGCATATAACATCCATTCACCTTGCAACTAGCGCAAGGATCAACATCGAAAATTTATCATCTACAAAGGTTTGGTTGCAAGGTTTATGTATCTATACCACCACCGCAGCGAACTATAATGGGCCCTCTCCTTAAGTCTAGAATATACGTTGGTTATGAGACAACACCCATAATCAGGTATTTGGACCCTATGACTGGAGATTTGCATGCAACCCGCCTCGCTAATAGTATATTTGATGAGTATTGTTTCCCGTCATTAGGGGGAGGAAATCAACCCATTGATGAAAAATATCAGGAAATATAGAAGTCCAGAAGACAATTGAAGTCCAAAAGATAACTAAAATCCATGCATATGACCCGCGCACTAGTGAATCATATAGAGAAGTCCAAAAGATAATTGAAGTCTAGAAGACAATTGAAGTCTAGAAGATAATTGTAGTCCAGAAGATAATTGATTTGTAAGCATTAGCAAATCATCTGCTTCACCACTTTAGTGATTTGAAGAACGTGACCAAGTCGTATGTGCCTGCACGCAATGCACCGGAGAGGGTTGAAATACCGATGAAGGTATCCCTAATCCCGTCCTAATGCCTCTGAAAGGACGAAAACTCTGGCCCATCAAATCCGAAGTAACCGGGAACGCCTGTTGAAAAAGGATAAGAATGACTTGACACAGCCGATCACCAAAAGTTCTCCAGAACCAGAAGGGGGCCAATTGAAACTTGGCACTAGTATGGAATATTCAGGAAAGGCATACCAGAATTAAAGATCCCCATGAAGCGAGATACCAGCATGGATGTGTGTGCACACATTGGAACTGAAAAACTAAAGGGACTTACCCCCGTAATTGAAATCAACGGTGAGCAAGTAGAAGCATTAGAAGAATCGTCCCTTGAAGAAATAGCTATAAACTTTGTGACCTCGGAAGAATCTATGAATAAGACAGCAGCCAATGTCGACATTTACTTTGCAAAGAAAATTATCACAATCATTGATCTTGATCCAGAGCCTGCATCGCTCGCTGAATGTAAGAAAATATCAGATTGAGGAGATTGGAAGAATGCAATAGAAATAGAATTATTTTCTCTGAATAAAAGAAATGTGTTTGGGCCAGTAAGCCGTTCGCCTCCCCATGTGCACCCAGTAGGTCATAAGTGGGTATTTGTTCGAAAGAGAAATAAAAATAATGAAGTAAATCAAGGCTTGTTGCACAAGATTTCACTCAACATCCAGGAGTTGTTAATGAAGAAACATGTTTCCCGGTCATGGGCGAAACCACCCTTTAGATATTTAATCTCAATGACAGTAAACTTGAAGTTAAAAGTGAAATTGATGGATGTGGTAACAACATACCTTTATGGAATATTGGATTTAGACATTTATATGAAGATACCTGAATGTATCCCTGTCTAGAACCAAGACAGAGCAGATAGAAATATGTACAGTGTGAAACTCAGAAAGTCACTATACAAAGTTAAGCAATCAGGCAGGATATTGTATAATCGCTTGAAGCGACTTTCTATGCAAGAAAGGCTACACGAATAATGAGAATTATCCCTATGTATTTATACAACGATCCTATGATGGATTTTGTATAATCTCAGTGTATGAAGATGATCTGAACATCATTGGAACCCTGAAAGGTATTAAGAAAGCAGACTCTTACCTGGTGTCAGAGTTCGAAATGAATGATTTGGGTAAAACCAAATATTACCTAAGCTTGCAGCTTGAGCATGCCCTTGAAGGGATATTAGTACATCAGTCAACCTACACTTAGAAGGTGTTAGAAAGGTTTAATTTTGGAAAGGTATATCATTCGATAGTGCCGATGGTCGGAAGGTCTTTGCAGCAAAATAAGGACCCGTGTAGACCTAGAGAAGAGGGAGAGGAAGTCCTGGGACCGGAATTTCCATACTTGAGCGCAATATGAGCACTCATGTATTTAGCAAAATGTACTAGACCGGACAGTGCATTTGCCGTGAACCTACTAGCAAGGTATAGTACCAAACCTACCAAAGGCATTGGCAGGGAATGAATGACATCTTCCGATACCTCCAATGAAGCAAAGAACTTGGTCTGTTCTACAGAAAGAACCAAGATCTAACTATGAATGGCTATGTAGATGACGGGTACTTGCAGAACCCGCATACAGCCAAGTCGCAAACATCATATGTATTCCTATGTGGTGGAACTGCATTTTATAAAAATCATCTAAGCAAAGTCTTGTAGCAACTTCAACGAACTACTTAGAAATCATATCACTGTACGAGGCCTCACGAGAATGTGTTTGGCTTCGGCAGATGATTCACCACATCCAGCAGTCATGTGGATTGAATACCGTGCAAACCCCACTATTATCTATGAAGATAATGCATCTTGTGTGTACAAGTGCAAATGTGTTATGTGAAGAGTCCTCTCACTAAGCATATCAACTCTAAGTTCTTCTATGCTCACGAATTGCAAAAGATGAACAAAATTAAAGTACTACATACTAAGTCATGTGAAAATCTTATAGATTATTCACTAAGTCACTTCCAGCATCTAGCTTTGAAAGGTGTATACATGGAATTTGAATGATAAGACTTAGATAAATGTAGAATTCATGGGGAGACCTTCACAAACTCATTATTGAAACTTGATCACGAAGATCGAGTACCCAAAGAGTAAATCCCGGAGATTAAATGAAACTGGGTAGATTGTACTCTTTTTCCCTTGACGAGTTTTCTTGAAGTTTCTCGGTTAAGGTTTTTAACGAAGCAATTCGTGCAACGCAGCAGAATGTGTGTCATGTACTCTTTCTCTAAATTTTTTCACTGAATTTTTATAGAGTTTTGACGAGATATGAATATGTGAGGATGGGCGCCCAAGGGGGAGTGTTCGGAAACTATGGGCTCAGCCCAGCAACCGGCCCATGTATGAACAGCTCATCCCAAACTCTAGCAGAGTTGTAGACTATAAATAG
The DNA here is from genome assembly GCA_036346395.1 of Hsuehochloa calcarea. Taxonomy (NCBI): domain Eukaryota; kingdom Viridiplantae; phylum Streptophyta; class Magnoliopsida; order Poales; family Poaceae; genus Hsuehochloa; species Hsuehochloa calcarea. Next base: position 57,570,953 of record CM070598.1, read on the forward strand.
GAGGTGCTAGTCATTGTAAACGTTTGATCGTATGAAGAGTAATAAAGAGAAACAAGAGGCCCCCTACATCTCTGTGTTCAATTTATTATTCTGTTATTGTGTTCTTGTATTGTTTGATGCGATTCTATATTTATTTACGAGATTATCATTCGGAGGACTAAATTTACCAACGACGGTTCCTCGGTACAAACCTCGATGTTTTGGCTTGGGAATCCCGTTTCTCACGGGCAATGATGGGATACCATGCATCCAAAAGCCGAAACGTGCTCACGAGCATCTTCTCCGGCTGCATCGAATCCCGTTTCTACCCTTCTAACTGAAAGCCAGCTTGCCGGATTCAATAACGATCTCTCTTCCTTTTACCATAGAAATCATCTTAGCCGTTCGTTTGTCACGACGGCTTGGGAACAAACGGTACATGTGTATGTTGCGCCGGATTTGATCGGTGAGGTGAAGCACGCATGTGCATGCAGAGAGAGAGAGAGGGAGCAACTAGGCCATGCCCACCTTACCATTTGGAAGCATGCCAGTGTGTCGCGTCCCGACGCGATGAATTTTTACGTGCCAGCCAGCCAAGAGAGAAGGGGAAATGCACGGACAGATCCGATCAGAGTGCGCCTGACCTACCACTCCCACCAAACCGAGCGTCCCCGCTATATCCTACGGCCGCCGTTCCATGTGAACCGCATCTAGGCCGTGCGTTCAAAGCACCCTCGGTTACTCTACCCAACTTAACCACTTCGCCACTTTGGTGAGAGCTTTTTAGCCTTTTACAGGTAAGGATGTAGGTCATAAAGCAGAAAAGCGCCTCTAATGGCGTAGAGGAGGATACTTGTGTCCAATGCAACGTTCAAATGAAAATGGTCCAAATTAGAGTATATATACACATGCATGCAGCCCAACCGACACCCCTAATCTCAGCTAACAGATTAGGCATGCACAGATCTTGTTTGTTACATTGTAATCCTCGATTAGTTACCATGTAATCCACAGCATGTATTATATGTACTCTTCACTGCATAATGAAAAGATTTATCATGTGATCATCTACACAATTTCATAGTATCAGATAGGTTGTGATCCACCGGCCACCTCTTGATTCTTCCACCTTCCCCACGCCGGCCATCTTCCCTTTCTTCCCAAACCACCATGGGTGACACTACTCCCAGAGCTTCTGCCCTTGCCATCAATGTCGCCAACATCAAATCCCACATCCCCTTCAACCTCAAACTCCATCCTCCCAACTACACCAAATGGCATGGCTGCCCTCATCCTTGTTGGCAAGTTTGGCGCCAAGAAACACCTCGATGGCACCGGCGCATCCTCCACAGACGTCGACTATGAGCAGAACGACTTCATCGTTTTGTCCCTACTGTATGCCTCTGTCTTGGATGAGATACTTGGCATCATCCTCACACTGGGTGCCTCGGCGAACACCATCTGGAAGAGCATCGAGGATCTATTCCGCGACAACAAGAAATCTCGTGTCATCCACTTGGTGGCCGAGTTTCGTGCTATTGTACAAAGTGACATGTCCATCATGGATTACTCGCAGAAACTCAAGTCTTTCGCTGATGCTCTTGGCGACATTGGTCACAAGATTTCAGATGACACTCTCACTCTCACCCTTTTTCGAGGTTTGAATGAGACTTTCCGCAACATGGCCACCATAATCAAAACCCAAGAACCCTTCCCCACCTTCCAACGTGCTCGCTCACTTCTCCTCAAAGAGACCGATCTCAAGGTCGCAAATCCGCTACCACCACTATTCTTGTAGCTGCCAAACCCTCCTACACCACCTCCACCGGCTTCTCCAATGGATCATTTTATGGGTCCAACGGTGGGTCCAACTGGCGCAACAGGAACAATTGCAAGAAGGGCAACAACCACCGCGCAACAATGGTGGCCATGGCAACAACTTCTCCAACGATAACAATGGTGGCTGCCTTCCCTTCTCGCCGTGGCTCAATCCATGGACCGGCACCTTCCAGATGTGGCCTATCTAGCAGGAGCCACCATCTTCCGCCCCCAAGATCCTTGACCACCAACCGGTTCTTCCTTCGTAGGCATTCATGGCCGGCGCTCCCACCTCCAGGCGCCATGGTCCAGCAGCTGGCGCCCTACCGTACTAGTCCACCGCTGCACCTTATTGGGATCAAGCATCCCTCGTCTAGGCGATGAACACCATGTCTCTCCAACCGCCCGGCAAATAGACATGGTACATACATGGCTCTGCTGCTTCGGTACATCTCACTTCGAAATCCGCTAATCTCTCCTCCACCACCACCGTTCCTTCTCCTCAATCCTCTCATATTGTCATCGGCGATGGTACCTGTCTTCCTATCACCGCCAACGACAGCACCTCCTTCCCAACCTTCTACCGTCATCTCTCACTCCGGAATGTTTTTATTTCGTCCCCTCGAATTATTACCAATCTTATTTCTGTCTGCAAATTTACCATTGGCAATTATTGCTATGTGGAATTTGGCCCCCTTTAGTCTCTCGTGAAGGATCTCCACGTCAAAATCGTGATTCTCAGGTGCAATAACACTCCCTGGCACGGGCACTTGCCGTCCGGCGCACCTTCGCTGCACTCGCGCCATCCAAACTTCTGTGGAACCACCGACTAGGGCATCCCGGCCACCATGCCCTCTCGTGCCTCGCCAGTTCGGATGTCATCTCCAACAATAAATCACGATCTAACACGCTGTTATGTCATGCCGTTTATTCGTCCTCCATTTACATCTTTGTCGCTTACAACTGGAGCTCTTGAGCTCATCCATTGTGATTTGGCCGGCAAGATTAACACCATGATTATACTATTATCAACTGATGAAACTGTGGAGTCACGTCTCACATCTCAGTAAAGCTAAAATTGATTACCAGACAATCATTAAACATCAACTGAAGAGACTTGAACCATGATGTTCATCAGGAAAAAAAAAAATATACCGGCTGAATTTTCTAGCGTAAACGTTTGGATAAGGAGGACAGGTACGTGAAGGGAAGAATATAGGAGTATAAAAATACAGGCAGTTAGAATTTTTTTTCCTTACCCAACGGAGGGACACATGGTACATTTATAATTAGTTAGAGAAGGTACATTTATAATTAGTTAGAGAAATATTCTCATATACATCCGCTTAAAACAGGAGTTTTTTTCCTCGTTTAATTTTTTTTTCTTTTTAAAAAATAAAATAGCAAAACTAATGTCAAAATAATAAAAATAGTATTTTTATCGTGCGATTTTACTGCGAAAGTCAAGTGCTCGCACCCAAACCACGAAGGTCACTGCAAATATCATCATGGTATGAATGTGCGCACCATCTCGCCGCAATTTAGATCGCAACATGTGAGTCTTGTGCTCTGAAGAATTTTTAGCGACGATTTGAATCGATAGATTTGACCACCGTGCACATGTATTTGCAAAAGTAGCGCAGTGGCGCAGCGTCTGCATGCATGGCCTGCCTACAGCCATGGCTGCTGCCAGCCTCATGCCGCCGCATGCGCTGGCTGCCACTGCGCATTGGCCTGCGCGCGTATGCGCTAGCGCCCGCCGGCGTGAATGCTGCATGCGCGCCATCCTGCCACTTGCGCTGTGCGCCACGCGCAGCTTTACTGCGCCCTGCGCAACATGTGAGCTGCTATGCTCTGAATGTACTGTAGGTCGTCCGTCGCGAATGTACTGTAGGTCATCCGCCGCGATACGAGTACACGGCATATGTTTTATACGTTATTTTTACCATTTGAAGAAGTTTTGCTGTTGCAACTGAAAACATGACATTTCAGCCGAGACTTCTTGTAACCGGTGGAACAAAAAGAAACGGAGAAGAGAGAAAGAGTCGGGTTGGTTGGAGGAGCTCGAGCTGACGGCGGACGTGCTCGCCTCTCTCCCTCTCCGCATTCCACCGCATTACCGGGTATATTTAGCCGCGGTAGAAGAGGGATAGCGTGGAGAGAGAGGAAGACGAGCGGGCTCCGTCTGTTCTGTCCATCCATTCCCCGTAGCCGGTCGCCTTCCTTCCAGATCCTTCTTCTACAAGGTTGCTTTGCGGTTTCTCCAGTTTTTGTGATTTCTTTTCGAAATGTGCCGTTGTTGGTGATGGCGTTTTGATTTGTGTTTGTTTTGCTGGATCTGGCTGTGAACAGAAGATTTTAGAAGATGATGGGCGGGTTCCTCTCCAGGGTCCTCCTGTAAGCACTCCCCTCCGCTGAATCTTGAAATGTGTTATTGGCAACCTGACATTTGAGTTTGGGAACTGATCAAAGGCGTGTGTCTTCGGTTTTAGTTTGATTTTCTTGAAATGAGGATGTATGGTGTCCATTCGGAGGGCTCGGAGTCTTTTTCTTGGTTTCTCGCATCCTTAATACTATATTACTTTCATGCTTTGTTTGAAAAAAAAAACAAATCGGGAGATGCGTTCCTTCGTGTCGATTTGCCAACCTTCTTCTCCGGCGTGAAATGGGGAGCCGAGAGCACGCAACACATTCAAAAATATATACATGTTTATTGTTCTCGAGGAGCATGGGAGCAAATTTTCAATGCATTGCACAACGGTCAAAGGTTCTCTTCGTTTATTCTTGGGCTGATTGCTTCTTTATGAAGATTCTTGTCTGTAGTCAATTTAGTGAAATGCTAAGGATCGGATAATGGTTTGTTGTTTTCACACTTTGATTTGTTTTAGTTTTGTATCATTAGTGCTAAAATTCAGTTTTTAGGCTCTGATTTGAACAAATATGCCCAAAATTGTGTCCTTTGACATGTTTTATCTAGAGCCGTGTCAGAATTTGAGCCACCTTGTAGTGTGTGTGTGTGGTGAACACTTGACCTCTTTAGTGCAAGTGTCTCCAAAAATTAGTCTCTTGAAGGATGCTGAGATGCTCAAATTCAATGCATATTCAAAATGGTTAACTGCTCCTTTTTCGTGGATTATTGTGGAGCAATGCAAGAAAATGATAAAATAATGTTTTTCCCTACAAATAAAATTACTTGATAAGAATCTTGCCCCCAAAAAAGTACTTGATAAGAAAGCATGAACATTTTGTAAAACTATAGGATTAGAAATAAAACTCGCATGTTTCGTTTATGTTCTGTTGTTTGAATGTTTCATACACCAATTGCATGTAGGTTGGCTTTTGGCTATGCCTATCCTGCATATGAGTGCTACAAGACTGTTGAACTGAACAAACCTGAGATCGAGCAACTCATATTTTGGTGTCAGTATTGGTAAGGTGGTTCTTTCAATTCTATGGTCAGTGGTCACAAGTTCATAATATTAGCAAAGATGGATAATCTTGCAAATTTTGTTTTGTCTCTTGTGTCTAGGATCTTAGTTGCTCTCATGACAGTTTTGGAGAGATTTGGAGATTTTACAATATCATGGTAAGACTGCCAAAGGTTACAATTTTTTCATCTGTTTTTTGAACTGTCTCTAACCTTGCATCATGCATGTGCTCATGTTGAAGGATACCATTTTACTCAGAAGCAAAGCTTATGTTCTTTATATACTTGTGGTACCCTAAGACAAAGGTAATCAATTTGTCCCTTGCAGGCTTGCACCTTCTATTTTACAGGTTTTTCTGTACATTGGATTGATGTGTTCTTTCATTGCAGGGAACTAATTACATTTATGGGACTTTCTTTAGGCCATATATTTCACAGCATGAGAATGAAATTGACCGTAATTTGCTTGAGTTGAGAGCTCGGGTGAGCGATATAGTTGTTGTTTATTTCCAGAAGGCTGCTACCCTAGGACAGAATACTTTCTTTGACGTTTTGAAGTATGTTGCTGCCCAGTCGCCATCTCAGAAATTATGGCAACAACGTTCTCAGGTGCGAATCATACACCACTGTATTATGCTTCTTTCAGTCAAAGGCATTGAACCAATTGATGTTTTTCTCCCTAAGGATGTTGAATGTCACCATAATTATGCAGTTACCAAAGCTCAAATTCTTTTTCGCGCTTCTGAAGCAATTCTAACCATGCTGTTGTACTAGTTTGCAGTGTTCTAAATAACGGCCGTTAAAACGGTAAAAGTCCCCTGCCCGTTATGCTTATGAATATTTCAAGGTTTGTCCGTGTTATCGGGCGTTTATTTAGTTTAACGGCTATTAACGTTTAACAAGCCCGTTTATGGGGTAAAGTTGCAAGATTGCTATATGACATGGAACATTATGACATACATGAGATGATGCTAGCTTTGCTTTTCATTGCCACTTGAGTTGTTCATTCATTCAATTATGATTCTTTAATTACATTCACATCATGTCATTTTTTTCTTCATGTCACTGTTGTGGACAATTCTTGATAGCCTGGTAGTTCCATTATAAATGCATGAAAGAAGATGAATTAGATGCTTATTTTGTTAATACAAACACATGTATATATTTCTCAAAATTTTAAATAGTAAAACCGTTTACATGGCCGTTTACAAAACAAGACCGCTTACCGTATAAACACTAAAAGGTGGGGTGACCGTTCGTTAACCGTATACCGTTATTTAGAACATTGCTAGTTTGTTAGTTATATTTTTTATGCAAGATGCCTTTACTATTACTGGCAAATGGTATTGTTTAAGTTCTCATATGTAGACTATGTCAGTAAACTTTTTTTGTAGAGAAATAATCAGTGATGTACAAAAACATTTCATATTATATATAGAAATCTGCTCTGAAATGTGTTTTCCCCCATAAATAGAGGAAACTAAAGCAACATCTATTACTTTAATCCACATCTCTAACTTGAGTTTGACAGTACAAAGCACCTTAAGCAACAACGCTTGTGAACAGACTGCGAAGTAAAAAGTTCTCCGGTTACTGAACATCTATTGCATGAACGTTTGAACTCTATACACTTTTAGATATATTTATATAATGTAGCTCAATTTGTAAATATGCAAGTGTTAGAGATATATGTATAGTTATGTTATTCCCTATTGTTATAAGAGGTTATTTGTATATTGTACTTGTCTATATATACTGGCCCATTAGCCACCTGAGAATACAAGTTGCTATTCCTAACATGGTATCAGAGCCCATTAGGGTTACCTGCTTACCTCGCCATCCCCTGCCCAAGCCGCCGCCAGCTTCCCTCTTCACGTCCATCGCTCGGCCGACGTGCAACTCCGGCCTGTCGCTCCGTCGACTTCGTCTTCTCCGCTTTCTTGCGTCTTGTCGGTTTCTTTGTTCTTTGTGAGGACTCTGCTTGCCTCGTGGTGGCGCCGCCATCTGCGTTGTCATTCTTCCGGCCGTCGTCGCCGAAATTTGTCGGCTTACCTCCACCGCCTCCGATAGACTCGCCTGAGTGGTGCTGGTCTGATGCCACTCCCCTCCGTGCTCGCCGCTCGTCCACCTGCTACACCGACTGCTCCACGCTTCAGTACACTGCCTCCTCCAGCAGCTACCACAGGTGGTGGTGGCCGCCCTCCATCTGGCGGTGGCCGTCCTCACTGCTCCTACTGGACAAGGTCGGCCACATTGAGTCTCAGGGCTATAAAAAGCAGCGGCATCTTTCACGTCGTTCTTCCCCTAGTACTGGCACTGGTGCTTCTACATCGACGTTTGCATCGACTACTTCAGCAGCTCTCTCATCGAGCGAGAGATAGCCGGACTTGATGCACGCTGCCGCCGGGTTCTCCATCGACAGGTTCTGCAGGTTCTACTACTGACTCTTCGGGCAATTAGAAATCACCTCCTACACAGTCAGGTACCTCCCCATGGATTCTTGATTCCGGAGCATCCTTTCATATGACTTCTGATTCTTCCACTCTGTCTTTCATTACACCTCTTGATTCCCCTGTTAGTGTTCTTACTGCTGATGGTACCTCTCTTTTTGTCTCTGGTCGAGGACCTCTTAGCAACTCATCATTTCATGTTCCTTCTGTTGCTCATGTTCCTCGCCTAACCATGCAGCTTCTTTCTGCTGTGCAGATTACTGACCTTGGTTGTCCGGTCATTCTTGACTCTGACTCTTGTTGTGTTCAGAACCGCCACACGGGGGCTCTGGTTGGTTCTGGCCCTTAGCGTCTTGACTCTCAGCGTCTCGGGGAGCTTGACTGGCTTCACCTTCCTTCCGCTGCCACCGTCGCCGCCAGTCTCTCCGCTTCTGCTGCTCCGTCTACCAGCTCTTTCCAGCAGTGGCATTACCGTCTTGGTCATCTTTGTGGATCTCGTCTGTCATCTTTACTTCGTCTTGGTCTTCTGGGGTCTGTCTCAGGAGACGTGTCTTTAGATTGTCAGAGCTGTAAGTTAGGGAAACAGATTTAGCTTCCCTAATCTCATAGCGAGTTAGTGTCTCAGCGTCCTTTTGATCTTGTTCATTCATATGTTTGGGGTCCGGCTCCCTTCCTTTCGAAAGGGGGCCATCGATATTTTATCATTTTTTATAGATGACTTCTCTCGCCACACTTTTTATAGATGACTTCTCTCGCCACACTTGGACATATTTTATGTCTTCTCGTAGTGAGACCTTGTCTATCTATAAACAATTTGCCACTATGGTTCGCACATAGTTTTCCACTCATATTCGTGTCTTTCGTGCTGACTCTACTGGCGAGTATCTCTCTCATTACTTGCGCAACTTCCTTGCTGAGCAGGGCACCCTCGCTCAGTTCTTTTGTCTTGGTGCTCATGCTCAGAATGGTGTCGCTGAGCGCAAGCATCGTCACCTACTTGAGACGGCTCGTACCCTGATGATTGCTGCCTCTATTCCACCTCACTTTTGGGCTGATGTCATTTCCACTGCCACCTATCTTGTCAACATTCAGCCCTCTTCTGCTCTTCAGGGTGAGATCCCTGTTGAGCGTCTCTGTGGTCTTCTTCCAGACTACTCTGCCCTTCGTCTGTTTGGCTGCGTTTGCTACGTTCTCCTCGCACCTTGAGAACGCACCAAACTGACTGCTCAGTCTATTGAGTGTTTTTCTGGGATACAGTGCCGAGCACAAGGGCTATCAGTGTTGGGACCATGTTGGTCGACAGATGCGGATTTCTCGGGATGTGACTTTTGACAAGTCCTGTCCCTTCTACCCACGTCCTGCCTCTCCTTCGGTTTCCTCTGTGGAGTCCCTGTCTTTTTTGACTTTTCCAGATACATCTATCTTTGTCTTGCCCTGGTCCACCCATCCCACTGAGTCTCCACATATACCTCCTAAGGCCTCTCCGCCGTTCTCGCCACCTATTTCGTCCCCTGCGGCTCTTCAGGCTCCTCCCACTCTCTTTTACACTCGTCGACCTCGTATTGAGGCTCTTCCAGATGTGTCATCTCCCGCTGATGTTTCATCTTCTCCTGATGCTCCATCTTCCCCTGATGGGTCATCATCTCCTCGCTACGGTCTCCGTGTTCGTCAGTCGATTCGGCCTCCTGCCCGTTTTGGTTTTGCTGGTGCAGCTACCCATGAGCATGTCTCCTACCGGGATGCTGTTACTCACCCTGAGTGGCACTTGTCCCTTTTCTATCTCACTCTCGTCCCATCACGTGTAAGTGGGTCTATAAGATTAAGACTCGCTCTGATGGCTTTCTTGAGCGCTATAAGGCGCGTCTTGTTACTCGTGGCTTCCAGCAGGAGCATGGTCGTGACTACGACGAGACTTTTGCTCCTGTGGCCCACATGACCACTGTCCGCACTCTTCGTTCAGTGGCGTCTGTTCGCCATTGGTCCGTTTCTCAGCTTGATGTTAAGAATGTCTTTCTTAATGGCGAGTTGCGTGAGGAGATCTACATGCATCCGCCACCTGGGTATTCTGTTCCTGAAGGTATGGTCTGTCGACTTCGTCACTCTCTCTATGGCCTTAAACAAGCCCCTCGTGCTTGGTTTGAGCGCTTCTCCTCTATGGTCACTGCTGCTGGCTTCTCAGCTAGTGATCATGATCCTGCTCTTTTTGTCCACACTTCGTCTCGTGGTCGGACTCTTCTTCTTCTATATGTTGATGATATGATCATCACCGGAGATGACTCTGAGTACATTGCCTTGGTCAAGGCTCGGCTAAGTGAGCAGTTCCTTATGTCGGATCTTGGTCCTCTTCGTTACTTCCTTGGGATTGAGGTTACTTCCACTCCAGATGGTTTCTTTATGCCCCAAGAGAAGTATATTCAGGATCTTCTTGATCACGCTTCTCTCACTGATCAGCGTACTGTTGAGACTCCCATGGAGCTCAATGTTCATCTCCGGCCTTCTGATGGCGAGCCTCTTTCTGATCCGACTCGCTATCATTATCTTGTTGGGAGTCTTGTCTATCTTGTTGTTACTCGTCCGGATATCACTTATCCAGTTCACATTCTGAGTTAGTTCGTCTCTGCTCCCACTCAGGTCCACTACAGCCACCTGATTCGAGTTCTGCGATACCTTCGTGGGACTATCTCTCGCCGTCTCTTCTTCCCACACTCCAACTCATTACAGCTTCAGGCTTATTCGGATGCTACTTGGGCCAGCGATGCATCTAGTCGCCGGTCTATCTCTGCTTACTGTGTTTTTCTTGGTGGTTCTCTTATTGCCTGAAAGACGAAGAAATAGACTGCAGTATCCCGTTCGAGTGTAGAGGCTGAGTTACGAGCTATGGCTCTCTTGACAGCAGAGATTACATGGCTACGGTGGTTACTTGAGGATTTTGGTGTTTCTGTCACTACACCAACTCCTCTCTTGTCAGACAGTGCATGTGCTATCAGTATTGCCCGTAACCCTGTGAAGCATGTGCTCACCAAGCATATTGGTGTTGATGCTTCCTTCATGAGGTCTTGTGTGCATGATCAGGTGATTGCTCTTGATATGTGCCTTAGGAGCTTGGATAGCGGATTTCTTCACGAAGGCCCAGACTCGAGCACAACACGGCTTCTACCTCTCCAAACTCAGTGTTGTTGATCCACCGTGAGTTTGAGGGGGGTGTTAGAGATATATGTATAGTTGTGTTATTCCCCATTGTTATAAGTGGTTATTTGCATATTGTACTTGTCTATATATACTGGCTCATTGGCCACCTGAGAATACAAGTTGCTATTCCTAACAGCAAGCATACAATCTACTTAGAAAAGTCATCACCGCCTTGTTGGTAGACATAGTCCGCAAGCTAAATCATACGATGCTACGACCATCTTAAAACCCCTTTATGACTTACTATGCCACATGTAGAGAGATTGGAGAGGGGATTGGAGTGTAGAGGATAGTCGTGCGACGAGGGAGCCGTGGTTGGCTGTCGCGCGGTAAGGGGAGGATCACGCTGAGAGGTAGGGAGAGGTAAGTGGGTTTTCTAATTTTCTTATTGCAAACTCAATAATATTCCTCTCGTCGTATAGGAAGAGATGAGTCCTAAACAAGGAAACTAACTCTGAAAGTAATCTAAACAAACTCTTAAAGCGATAAGGAAACTAACTAAAAGGAAACAATCTATAGAAAGCAATAAAGGAAACTAATCCAAAAGGAAGGTTGTGGATATCGTGAGGATATGTGCACGATCTCAGGATGATGAGTCAATTGGCAATGGCGTTATTGGTTTGCAAAATCTCGCGTTTGGGTTTGCTCCAAGGTTTGTCGAGCCCTTTGGCGGTCTGATCCGGTTGTCTTGGGGCGGTCGAGCCGCCCGTGGAAGCGATCCGGCCGACCATGGTGGCGGTCCGGCCGTGATTTGAAAGTTGGGTTTTGAGTGAGCCAAAAATAGGTTGTGTAGGCAAGTGAGGAGTCTCTGGATGTGGTCCCATCATTTTGGAGATCGATCAAAAGTTCTATTCGATTGAAATTTCGGAAGGTTTGAATTTCTCGCTTGAATTTTGGCTAAGTCCTTTGGACCGTCCGGCCGCCGTTGTGGGAGCGGTCCGATCAAGATGAAATCGGTCGGGCCGCCCGTGGCGGCGATCGGGCCGGCGATCCTGGAGGTGAGCCAAGTGTTGCATTGAGTTGATTTTGAGTGTGTGATTCTACGAACTTCAATGCTTTATTGATGTATATCGCATTCGGAACCGGCGTGGGTCAAGTTGAGAAGAACTTGTTCGGAAGCGGTTTGTTTGTCTATTCTTTGTGCGGTGGCTTGCGAGTCAGCGGCGTCAGCGGTGAGTGGATCGGGACTACGCTTGGAGAGCCGAGGTCGAGCGATCGGGGATCTGCGGTGGTCGTGTGACTCAAGCATGGTGCGAAATGGACAAGATGGATCGAGCGGGTGGTTGATGCAATTTGGTTGGATCGGCGGTGTGGATATCGGTGCGAGTCTCTGGGAGGTTCCGATGGGATTCTGACAAGAGAGGCTTGGCGTCGATGAGAACCGATCAACCTACGTGGTGAAGCGGCGATTGCTTCAATAGTTATTTGTGTGTGGGTCCCATGTGTAAGAGACCCAAAAGGAAACCCTAGCTCTCTAGTATAAATAGGAAGGGTGAGGTGGAAAACCTAAGCAAGCATTCATTTAGCCCCTTCTTCCTTTTTCTAGGGTTTGGAGGAGAGAGAGGAAAACTAGGGTTTGGAGTGTGCTCCTTGTTGAGCTCTTGCCCTCCTTGGTGGAGAGGCTTTGTAAGCATCTATTGTGGATGAACAATCTTGTGATGCTTAATTGAAAGATCAATTGCTCCTTTGTGTTCTTCTCTCTTTTGGATGTTTTTGGTGCTTCCTTGATTCAAAGGTTCATGCTTGGTCTCTTGGCCTACTTTACCTTGCTTTGATGTGTGGGATTACTACTAGAGTCATCTAGATCATCAAACCCCACAAGCAAGTCTTGAATCAAGATTTCCTCATTTCTAGGGTTTGTGCACCTCTTTGGTAAAATCTCAAGAGATCGTTTTGCGAAGTGGATCGGACCGATCGTCGCTAGAAATAGGTCTCAATATCTTTAGGAAGGTGTGCTAGAAATTTGGTCAAGTTTTATTGGTTGAATCAAAAGTTGGATCAAATTTCGTTTTGGATTTGGGAGGAGTTTTTGATCTTGGACTCTACCGTCCGATCGCCCTTCAACGGCGGTTCGACCGCGTGTTTCAGATCCATTGGTTTGCTTAGGGTCGAACCGTCATCCACCGGTCCGCCATTGGATAGTTGCTTGGTCGGACCGCTCCTTGGCCGTCGGTCCGATCCGCCGTGGTAGCGGTCGGACCGCCTGTGTCGATGAAGAACATTGAGTTCTTTTCTCCTTTTGTGTCGTGTGCTTGAGGGCTAATCAAATTCAACACAAGTCTTCCGTTGTGTGCTCACTAAACTTCTTAGCTTTCATAGCTAAAGGAGTAAAGTACGTGTTGGTTTTGATTTAGGTGAGAAAGTTTTGAAAGCGCCTATTCACCCCCTAGTCGCCTTTCTGTCCTACAAGTGGTATCGAGGCAGGTTAGCTCTCTTCATAGATCTTAACCGGTCTTTGGAGCCATGGCGTGACAAGTACTCAACCAAGCCACACATTTTGAGGAGTTGACTTTGCATCTTTGGAAGGCTCGTATGCAAGCGTATATCGAGGCTCAAGGGCACGCTATTTGGCTAAAGGTGAAAAACCCTTATGTCGTGCGGTAGATGGCGATACGATCACTCCGGATGTGGAGGCCAACGACAAGGCTCGGAATTATTTGATCCAAGGCCTTAGTCGATCGAGTTTGAGCGTGTTGCTCACTTGCGGTCTGCTCACGAGATCGGCGGACACTTTGTGATTATCACGAAGGGTCCATGCGATCAAGGAAGTGAGGCGAAATCGGCTCAAAAGGTTTACTCGAAGATCGAACAAAGGCCCGGTGAGTCTTTGGATGAGTGTGGGAAGATTCTCTAAAATTCTTCATGATCTCCGTATTTGTTGACTTGATATTTTACGAGTGCGAAAATGCACGCCACTTCCGGGTGCTCTTGATGTGAAGGTGCAGGGTATGAAGATCACTTCCATCAATGACAACATCATCATGAGTGAGCTTACCATGGATAAGCTCTACTCGAGGTTGAAGACGCATGAGATTGACTTTATCTCGCGTCTCCCAAGACAGTCGATGGCTTTAGTGGTCGACAAATCCAAGGGTTGCTCTTCCGATTCTCTTGATTTTAGCTCATCGGCTTTTCATTATCGCTTTACATTCCTTGAGTGATGAGCAACTTGAGAAATTGCAGGGATGACTTAGCCCTCCTTTCCACCAAATTCACAAGAGCGTACAACAAGGTGAGAAATAGGAGGAGGAGTGGACCTATCACGTGCTTGAATGTGGTGAGCCAAACCACATTCGCTCCAAGTGCCCCAAGCTAAAGGGCAAGGAGGAGAAGGAGACACGAAGACATCCCGGAGAGGATGCAAAACCCAAGAAGACAAACTATCGAAGTTTGTCGGTAGGGTCCTTGCCGCTCTTGAGAATGTAAATATGAGCGATGTGGACTCGGAAGCGGAGGGCGGCGAGAGTGATTCTCGTGGCAAGAAGAAGGCGCATGACTTCAGGCATGTGTTTCATGGCCAAGAACGACCACGACAAATGATTCCTCCAAAGATGAGGATCCTTTTAGTGATCCTCGATGAGGTATGCCCTTCTATTGCGATATGAAAAGGGCTTTGGTGCTTCTTTGAGCAGAAATTGCATAAGCAAGTAAAAATGATTAGGAAGCGTGACATTATGATTGATAATTTGAATCTTGAAGTTGTTAGGCTTAAATCTATCAATCCTGCGATATTTGTGATTCTGCACTAGCTTGCTTAACGATTTGACAAGCTTGAAATCTGCTCATTCCTCTGTCACAAATCAACTAAAAGATGCTCTCGATGAACTAGAATCTTTCAAGTCTAGATCCGCTTGTTTAGATGTCATTCCTCTTGATGTGACCGCCATGGAAGCTATCCCTTTAACTTGCTCTAATTGTGCTTTGCTAGAATTAAAATTGGATAGTTCCTTAAAAGAATTGCAAAAGTTTGATGCAGTCACACATGCTCTCATTGTAAGGATAATAGGATTAAGATGCAAGAGATGATGAAACATTGATTTACTCTAGAGTTGCATCTTGTGAAAATTGTCCCAAGCTTACAATTGAAATTGAAGCCTTAAACAAGACCACGGAAGAAAAGGCTAAAATTGAAAGATCCATGTCCTTTATTGCTTCTAAAAGGTTATTGATTCTAACTCTTGTGTTTTGAATCTTTGAAGTTGAAACCATGGTTAGTCGGATACAAGAGGCTTTTAGAGTCAAGTTTAAGGAGCAGCTTGAGTAGAATTCGAGAATCCTCTTGTGTGTCTTGTGAGGCCTTCAAAGTGGAAGTGGCCCTTCTTAAGAGTAAGCGCAATGAGGTAATCAAGTCTAGCAAGTGTTCTAGATGTGAGGAGTTAATGAAAGAGAATGATTACCTCAAGGTGACTCTTGAGAAATTTTCAAGTGGGAAAAAGAAACTCAACATGATTCTTGATCAATCCAAGGTGGCGTGAAAAATAGTGGTCTAGGTTTCAACCCCTAGAGCATTCCAAGAAAAACCCACCTAAGATTGCTAGAGTTGTGAAGAATGGTTTGTTTGAGCTAGAACCTTCTAAGCCATCCGGGGTTGTTTTCAAATCCGGCGGTTTTGCTCAAACTCTTTCTGGCAAGAAAGGTGCTTTCACTCATTCTGCATGCAGACCCCTCAAAGGTCGATGCCATTGCACTTTCGCAAGAAAGAAGGCCATCTTGTTGAGTTACGCTTGGGAGAGCAAAACTTGAGAGAAAAGAGAGGATGGCGTCCTAAGATCCATTAGAGGAGTCCTTCTCGGATGTAGTCTCTAGAGCTAGGCGACTGTTTATCGCACCACACATAGGCCTAGATTTGTAGAGAACATTGTAGACTCTTTTGGTGGGTCTAGGCAGCATGTTGGATTAGGACATCGTGAGGAGAGACACCGGGTAGCACCTAGACAGGGGGAGTATCGATCTTTTGGTAGATCGTTTCGGAGAGGTCTAGGTGGTTCTCATGTGCATTCTTATGATTTTGTCCCTGATCATGTTTCACTATTACTCTTCTTTGCTCCCGGACATCGTGCTTCTCGATCTTTGGATTCCTCGTTCATTTATCACTAACTTGATCTTGAGGCACGGATGTTTTCTCGATTGTGCCTTTTAGGTCCGTCGTGCGAGGAAGGAGGACAAGTGGCTTGTAGACTCCGGGTGTTCTCGACATATGACCGGAGATTCTAGATGGTTCTCCTCCCTCACACGTGCATCCGGCAATGAATTGATTACATTTGGGGATGCTTCTACTGGGACCGTGACTGCAAAGGGCACTGTGCGCGTCAACGACAAGTTCATGCTAAAAGACGTCGCTTTGGTAAGTAAGCTGAGGTATAATCTTCTATCTGTTTCTCAGCTGCTTGATGAGGGTCTAGAAGTGAGGTTTAAGAGAGGTGAATGTAGAGTTCTAGATTCCTCGGTGAGCTTGTTTTGAGATCTCAGTTTGAGAAGATTTTACGTGCAAATTTCAGCATTTCTTCTGCTTCTAGTCCTAGGTGTCTTGTGGCCTCTGATTCTCATGACCTTGTTTTGTGGCATCGTAGACTTGGGCATATAGGTTTTGATCATTTGTCTAGAGTCAGTTGCAAGGACTTGATTAGAGGTTTGCCTAGGCTGAAGGCTGTCAGAGATCTTGTGTGCTCTCCCTGTAGACATGGTAAGATGGTGTCTGCTTCCCACCCACCTCTTACTTTGGTAATGACTGATGGACACAGACAACTTCTTCACTTAGATCTGATTGGTCCTTCTAGAGTTCGATCACCGGTGGGAAATGGTATGTCTTTGGTGGTTGTGGATGATTACTCGAGGTATTCATGGGTTTATTTTCTTGCTTCTAAGGATGAAGCATTTGGATTCTTTAAAGAATTGGTCCTTAGAATTCTTTGTTGACATACCCGGAGCTTTGAGAGCCATTAGGAGTGATAATGGGACGAGTTCAAGAATTCTTCTTTTTCTACCTTCTGTACGATAGGGAATTGAGCATCGCTTTTCTTCTCCTAGAGTTCCTCGTGAGAATGGTGTTGTAGAAAGGAAGAAGAACCCTTGTAGAGATGGCTCGGACCATGCTAGATGAGCATTCTACTCCTAGGAGATTTTGGTGAGGCGATCTCTCTTGCTTGTTATATCTCCAATAGGGTTTTCTTGAGATCGTGGTTGGGAAGACTTCTTATGAGCTTAGATTTGGTCATTCTCCCAAGGTCTCTCATTTCAAGATTTTTGGTTGCAAGTGCTTCATTCTTAAACATGGAAATCTTGATAAATTTGAGTCTAGATGTTTTGATGGCATATTTCTTGGATATCCTGCTCATTCTCGTGGCTATCGTGTTTTTAATGTTGATACTAACAAAATTGTTGAGACTTGCGAAGTCACTTTTGATGAGGCTAGTCACAGTACTAGACCCGATGCTTGGTACAGTGTTTACAAACCCAAGAAAGCATCTTCGTCGATGATGATTACGAGGATGAAGACCCAAACCATCCTCCTGCTACCTCGAGAGGGTGGAGAGCACACTACTACTACTTGATGTCGGTGAGCAAACCGCCTCCTATCCCCACCGACGATCCGAGTGG
Organism: Hsuehochloa calcarea; assembly: GCA_036346395.1. NCBI lineage: Eukaryota > Viridiplantae > Streptophyta > Magnoliopsida > Poales > Poaceae > Hsuehochloa > Hsuehochloa calcarea. Next base: position 57,588,413 of record CM070598.1, read on the forward strand.
CTCTGTTCCTACCTCCACAACTCATGGGGTAGAGGCCATACGCACCGGGAGCACCTCTTCGCATTCGGCGACAACATCCTCTGAGCAGATGATTGGGGATCTTCAAGAGCGAGTCACTCGCTCGAGTTTATTCTCCCGATTCCCATGCACATTACGCTTTTGTCGCTTCTTTTGAACCCCGAGATATCACCCATGCCTTATCGATGCCTCTTGGGTCAATGCCATGCATGAAGAGCTTGAAAACTTTGAAAGAAACAAAGTCCGGTTTTTAGTTGAGCGACCTTCCGATTCTCATGTTATTGGAACAAAATGGGTTTTAAAAATAAGCAAAGTGAGGATGGATTGGTTGTTCGCAATAAGGCTAGACTTGTTGCTCAAGGTTATTCCACAGTAGAGGCTTAGACTTTGAGGAGACTTTTGCTCCATAGCTAGATTGGAGGCCATTCGCATTCTTTTAGCATTTGCAACATCCAAGGGTTTCAAGCTTTTTCAAATGGATGTTAAAAGTGCTTTCTTGAATGGCTTCATAGAAGAAGAGGTCTTTGTCAAGCAACCTCCTGGGTTTGAAAATCAAAATTCCCAAACCATGTTTTTAAACTCTCTAAAGCCTGTATGGATTGAAACAAGCTCCTAGAGCTTGGTATGACAGGCTTAAGAGTTTCTTGCTTGAAAATGATTTCAAAATGGGAATGGTTGATAAAACCTTGTTCACTCTCAGGCATGGCAGTGATTTCTTGTTGGTTCAAATATATGTGGATGATATTATTTTGGTGGTTCCTCTCATGCTTTGGTGTCTAGATTTTGATTCTATGAGCGGTGAATTCGAGATGAGCATGATGGGAGAGTGACATTCTTCCTTGGTCTTCAAATCAAGCAAGCGAAAGAAGGCACCTTCGTCCACGAGTAAGTATACAAAGGACCTTCTTGGCGCTTCAATATGGGAAGCGATAGGCCAATGTCTACTCCCATTGCAACAACCACCGTCTTTGGACCACGATGAGGATGGAGAGTCAGTGGACGGAAGAGTACCGCAGATGATTGGCTCCCTCCTCTATCTTACATAAATACGGTAGGACATACAATTCGCCGTATGTGCGTGCGCTCGATTCGAGCTTCCTCGTGCTTCTCATCGTCAAGCAGACGCGCATCTTCGGTATCTTCAAGATACGCTTGATTTTGGACTCGGTATTCTTCTTCTTGGCTCTTTCAATTCGAGCATTTTACGATCTTTGATTTCACGGGTGTAGAGTTGATAGGAAGAGTACTTACGGCACTTGTCATTTCTTGGGCACATCACTTGTTTCTTGGTCTTCGAGCAGTCTTACATTGCCTGATCCACACCGAGGCCGAGTATGTAGTCGCTGCCTTGATGGTTGCTCTCGAGTTCTCTGGATTTTGTCCACGCTGCGAGACTATGGGTTATCTTTGGGAAGTGTTCCTCTTTTACGTGACAACACTTCGCAATTAATATTGCCAAAAACCAGTGCAACATTCGGGACTAAACACATTGACATTCGATTTCATTTTACGAGAGACCATGTTGAGAAAGGTGATGTTGTGCTTCATTTTGTAGAGTCGAGCAACGACTTGCGATATTTTCACTAAGGCTCTTGACTCTTCGCGTTTCTTTGCTTTGCGGGGAGAGTTAGGGTTATTAGTCCTATTAGGCTGCTTTTGAGGGAAGTTGCTCTTTTGCATTCATTGTATCATAATGCATGTTTCATTTCATTTGTCTTGCATTGTGTAATAAAATCAGTGGAGCTTTGATAATTATCCTTGTATGACTTGTTCTTATATTCTATACCTTGTCATATCGAGTGATAGTCTGCTAGACCTCTTTTATGGCTCTTCGTGTGTGGCTTAGCTTTTGACTTGCTAACTTTATATCTGTGAGAAATTTGAATCAAATCATGTCTTGTTGGATCTTGTGACTAGTTTTGATCTAGTGATCCACTTATGATTCTCGCCATGTCTTACAAGTTGAATTGAGTCTTGAACTTATTCCGAGTTGAAAAATGAGCTTTTTATCTTATTAAGTCAAGCAAATGAAAAATGAGATTTTCTGTGCGAAAAAACTGATCTCACCAATCCTTTCTCATGAGACGGCTTGCCATTGCACTAGGCATGAACTCAGGGGGAGTTTTGGATGACCTAGATCATTCTTTTAAGCTTATCGCTTGAGATGGTCGCGGCAAGGCTTGAGATCTAGCACAGCAAAAAAAAGGGGAGAAAGAAAAAGAGAAATTGCCCAAAAAGGGCTAAGTGCTTGAGCTTTTGCTTCAAAAGAATTTTCTTAATGCTCAAAATGCCTCAATTCTTATTTTGAGTCTCTTTTACTTATAGACATGGCTTGACTCATTTTTGGTTGCCTTGAGTGGATCTATGATTTTGAGCAACCTTTCATGATTTCAATTCATTAATCTCGATTTTTGCTATCTTGGTTTTAGCTTTGCGATTACGTTTTGCCATGATTGAATATAGCGTCTTCTCCTTATATGGCTTGGTATAATACTTGTACTGTCTATATGTATAATGGTCATGGCTCCTTTTCACTAAAATTCAAAAATAAAGTCATTCCTTCATGCTCTTTCTTTTTCATGCATCTTGATGAATTCATTGTCAAAGGGGGAGAAAGATTGTGAAGAAAATGTTGTTAATAATGTTGGAGCTTTTGGTTTCATACTCAAGGTTTAATATAAAAGAACTTCATAAAATAAAAATTTTGAACCTTTTGAAAATCTGTGATCATGGTGAGTTGAGTTTCTGGATTTCATTGTCTTATCTTATTTGATTTGCAATTGAAGGATACTCACAATGATCAAAGGTCTAATAGAACAATGTGTCTTTCATTTGGACCTAAGTGAGATTTTTGGCTACTTTCTGGAAATTGAATCCTTTTGTGCCTTCAATGCCTTATCTCACCTGCTTACACTATTCTGAAGCCAGCTTGGTCGGTTCCTAGGCTTTTTGTTGCTTATGGACCAAGTTGTGCCTTTATGCGAAAACGGCGAGTTTTTACTTTTCATTTTGAAAAACCACATTTTCTTGAAAATTGCCAATGTGTTCATCAAGGGGGAGATTGTGGATATCGTGAGGATATGTGCACGATCTCAGGATGATGAGTCAATTGGCAATGGCGTTATTGGTTTGCAAAATCTCGCGTTTTCGGGTTTGCTCCAAAATCACGAGGCACCATGGCGATCTGATCCAGGTTGTCTTGGGCGGTCGAGCGATCGCGATGGAAGCGATCCGACCGCCATGGTGGCGGTCCGACCGTGATTTGAAAGTTGGGTTTTGGGTGCCGAGCCAAAAATAGGTTGTGTAGGCAAGTGAGGGAGTCTCTGGATGTGGTCCCATCATTTTGGAGATCCATCAAAAGTTCTATTCGATTGAAATTTCGAAAGGTTTGAATTTCTCGCTTGAATTTTGGCTAAGTCCTTTGGACCGTCCGACCGCCGTTGTGGGAGCGGTCCGACAAGATGAATCGGTCGGACCGCCCGTGGGGCTGATCGGCCGGCGATCACTGGAGGTGAGCCAAGTGTTGCATTGAGTTGATTTTGAGTGTGTGATTCTATGAACTTCAATGCTTTATTGATGTATATCGCATTCGGGAAGACGTGGGTCAAGTTGAGAAGAACTTGTTCGGAAGCGGTTTGTTTGTCTATTCTCATGCGGTGGCTTGTAGGTCAGCGGCGTCAGCGGTGAGTGGATCGGGACTACGCTTGGAGAGCCGAGGTCGAGCGATCGGGGATCTGGGGTGAGTCGTGTGACTCAAGCATGGTGCAGAATGGACAAGATGGATCGAACGGGTGGTTCGGTACAGCTGGTTGGATCAGGCGGTGTGGATATCGGTGCGAGTCTCTGGGAGGTTCCGATGGGATTCGGACAAGAGAGGCTTGGCGTCGATGAGAACCGATCAACCTACACGGTGAAGCGGCGATTGCTTCAATAGTTATTTGTGTGTGGGTCCCATGTGTAAGAGACCCAAAAGGGAAACCCTAGCTCTCTAGTATAAATAGGAAGGGTGAGGTGGAAAACCTAAGCAAGCATTCATTTAGCCCCTTCTTCCTTTTTCTAGGGTTTGGAGGAGAGAGAGGAAAACTAGGGTTTGGAGTGTGCTCCTTGTTGAGCTCTTGCCCTCCTTGGTGGAGAGGCTTTGTAAGCATCTATTGTGGATGAACAATCTTGTGATGCTTAATTGAAAGATCAATTGCTCCCTTTGTGTTCTTCTCTCTTTTGGATGTTTTGGTGCTTCCTTGATTCAAAGGTTCATGCTTGGTCTCTTGGCCTACTTTACCTTGCTTTGATGTGTGGGATTACTACTAGAGTCATCTAGATCATCAAACCCCACAAGCAAGTCTTGAATCAAGATTTCCTCATTTCTAGGGTTTGTGCACCTCTTTGGTAAAATCTCAAGAGATCGTTTTGCGAAGTGGATCGACCGATCGTCGCTAGAAATAGGTCTCAATATCTTTAGGAAGGTGTGCTAGAAATTTGGTCAAGTTTTATTGGTTGAATCAAAAGTTGGATCAAATTTCGTTTTGGATTTGGGGAGTTTTTCAAGATCTTGGACTCTACCGTCCGACCGCCCTTCAACGGCGGTTCGACCGCCCGTGTTTTCAGCCATTGGTTTCTTGGTCGAACCGCATCCACCGGTCCGACCATTGGATAGTTGCTTGGTCGACCGCTCCTTGACCGTCGGTCCGACCGCCGTGGTAGCCGGTCGGACCGCGTGTCGATGAAGAACATTGAGTTCTTTTCTCCTTTTGTGTCGTGTGCTTGAGGGGCTAATCAAATTCAACACAAGGCTTCCGTTGTGTGCTCACTAAACTTCTTAGCTTTCATAGCTAAAGGAGTAAAGTACGTGTTGGTTTTGATTTAGGTGAGAAAGTTTTGAAAGCGCCTATTCACCCCCCCTAGTCGCCTTTCCGGTCCTACAAAGGTCTTATCTCCTAAATCGACTGCATCCTTGCTGTAGCTAAGTCCTTCGGCGTTGCGTTGCGGCGGTGGGAATACTGGAGGCCCCACATGACATCTCTCCCCTTCCCGACAAGCAGATTGCCCTCGAGCTGAAAATCTGGATAAAGCGACTGAAATTAAGCCAATGGTTCCCAAGATGCATTGGATTTATCCTTGCCGTCCCACTGCACAAGAATTTCATGAACACCTTGGGCTAGTCGTGATTTCAATACGGTGGTAAGCGTGGGGTAGACACGGCTATGCAACAAATGCGGGAGAGCAAGTGGAGCATTTGGAGGTTTGCTGATGAAAGTCTTGAGCAAACTAACATGGAAAACGTTATGAATCTTGGTGCGGTCTGGTAGTTGTAGGTGATAAGCGATAATACCCACACGCTGAATGATCTTGTAAGGACCAAAGAAACGAGTGGACAATTTGCTACATCCTTTGATCCAAAGAGAGGCGGCCTGACGATGAAGACGCAACTAGACCCACTGACCCTCCTGATATGTAATGTCACGATGTTTGACGTCGTGATGCCGTTTGTAGAATTGTAGTGTTGCTGTGCCTGAATAAGACGTTCCTGAATTTTAGCCAAAAACTCATCGCGGTCTTGAAGGAGTTGTGCGATGGCAAGAAGCCGGACATCACCCTGCTCATAATTGCGCAAAGAAGGTGGGTCACGACCATATACCACCTTGAACGGAGAAGATTGTAAGGATGTCTGAAAGGAAGTGTTGTAGCAGAATTCCACCCATGGTAACCAGCGGAGCCATTGTCATGGGCAATGCCGCATGAGACAACGAAGGTACATAGTGATAATTTTATTGACCACCTCTGATTGCCCGTCAAATTGAGGATGAAAAGCCAAAGTGAGATTCAACTGAGTACCTGATAGATGGAATAATTCGGTCCAAAAAGCACGAGTGAATATTGGGTCACGATCGCTAATAATGGAACTGGGTATTCCATGTAAGCGAACGATCTCATCGAAAAAGACACGCGCCACTGATGGAGCCGTGTATAGATGAGATAAAAGAAGAAAATGTGCCATCTTGGAGAAGCAGTCAGCAACTGTGAGTATGACCGTTTTACCATTAACACGGGGAAGCCCTTCCAAAAAATTCATAGCGATATCGGCCCAAACCATGGAAGGAACATCAAGAGGTTGGAGAAGGTCTGCTGGGTGCAAGTGTTCGCCCTTGTTTCTTTGGCACGTGACACATGCACAAACATAATCTTGTACCACGGAACGGGCGTTTGGTACATGAAAATTTGCGCTCAGTCAATGAAGAGTCTTCTGTACACCTTCATGGCCAACACCATGGGCGGCCCCTAATACCAGTGGTAGGACCGGTGAGGATGATTGTACAAAGACTCGGCTGTTGAAGGGTAAGAGACCATCAATGATAGTCCAATTGCCCTGCTGCTGCCTCGCGGCAATCTTGCCCCGTAATACTGATAAGGTCGTATCATTGGCCACCTCATGACAAAGATTGTCAAAGATGGTAAATTGCGGTGCAGAGATGCAAGAATTGTGGGCGGCATCTCTGTTTCACGATAGGATAGAGCATCTACGACGATGTTGGTATTGCTGACCTTGTACTCCACACTAAAGTCATAGCCTAATAGTTTGCTGACCTAATGGTGATGTGGAATTGTGGAGAGACGTTGGTCAAGCAGAAACTTCAGGCTGTATTCTGTAATGATCAGTGCGGACCAGAAACATTCACCCCCAAACGTACGGCCGCTAGTGTCAGATGGCAAGGACTAAACCAATTAACTCTTGTTCACATGTCGGGAGTTTGGTGTGGTGAGGCGAAATGGGCTTGCTAAAGAACGCAATGGCGCCTGTTCCTTGATGAAGAACCACCCCGAACCCATGGCCTGATGGATCACACTCGATCACGAATTCTTTAGTAAAATATGACAATTGGAGAGTCGGGGCAGACGCCAAGGCGTCCTTTAGACTACGAAATGTGAGGGTAGCCTCATCTGTCCATGCAAAGGCCTCCTTGAGTAGCTTGTTGAGAGGAGCCGTGAGAATACCAAAACCTCGAATAAACTTGTGGTAGTAGCTAGCGAGACCGATTAAGGCTTGGATAACCCGCGCCGATGAAGGTTGCAACCAATCCATCACAGCGCTGACCTTCTATGGATCCATGGTGACGCCCTCCTAAGAGATGACGTGGCCCAAATATGCCACTGAAGTATGTCCGAAGAAACATTTGGAACGCTTTAGGAATAGCTGGTGTTGCCGGAGGGTGTAAACACCGTACGTACATGCTGAAGGTGTGCTGACCATGAGGGGCTATATATGAGGATGTCATTGAAGAACACTAGGACTGACCGCCGTAAGAAGGTCCAGAGTACGTCATTCATCAAGGCTTGAAAAGTAGCCGACGCGTTAGTTAGCCCGAAAGGCATAACCAGAAACTCAAAGAGGCCCTGATGAGTACGGAACGTCGTCTTCTCGATATCTGTCGAGTGCATCCGAACTTGATGATAACCGAAGCGCATGTCTAGTTTGGTGAAGAACCGTGCACCCCTGAGTTCATCGAGATGTTCATCGACCACTAGAGTTGGAAATTTGTCTTTGATAGTCTTGTCGTTGAGCACTCGATAATCCACGTAAAAACGCCATGTGCTGTCCTACTTCTTAGCGAGGAGAACAGGCGATAAGAATGCCGAAGAGATGCGATGTATGACACCCTGTTGTAACATCTCATCACATTGCTTCTCGAGCTCATCCTTCTAAAGCCGCACATAACGATATGGGCGTACGATGACAGATTCGGTGCTGGACATGAGAAGGATGCGATGGTTGTGGCCACGGACCGAGGGTAGTCCGTGTGGATCAGTAAACAAGTTGTCGAATTCGTCGAGCAACTCTTGCATCAAATCTTGACCAGTACATGTGAGGGCATGGGCGGTCGAGAGGCCACGGGGATGCCATGCCAAGTGATCTGTCGCACTACGCGGCCGAATGTCATAGTCATGTTGGAGAGTCCCATACGATTGGTTCGAGGGTACCTAACCATTGGACTATGAGGATAACGTCAATGATGAATAAGTCCCTGTACTGTGGTCTTTGTGGGGTGGGCACATTGTTCTTGTACAGCAGCTTTAAACTAGCATCTTGAGCTTTAGGACAGCTTTAGACTAGCATCTTAGACTAGCTTTAGGACAGCTTTAGACTAGCATCTTAGACTAGCTTTAGGACAGCTTTTGACTGGCATCTTAGGACTAGCATCTTAGCATATACTTGGTGGGTAGCGACCTATAATTTGTATCCCCAACCCTCAAAGTTGGTATGGCATTGCGTGAGAAATAAACCAAGAAAATTGCCCCATCTCCAAGTGTCATCCTCTCCATGAGAGTAAGGATCTTGCTATCACCAACAGCAAGACTCCAGCGAGTAACAAGTGGTATCAGAGCTATACTATCCTCGTAGCTGAGCATCTCCTCGCTCATCTCCGTCTCGGCCTCGCAGCCCGCCCAAATGGTGAGCGGCGGCGGCTCGGTGTCCCGCTCCTCCTCTCGAGACGGCAAGACTCGTCGGCGACCATCTCTCCACGCGACATTTCATGCGCGCCATGTCCGCAGGCGATCTCGGCCTTCGGTCGCCTCGAGCACGCTGGCGTCGATGACGGCCGAAGCTTCGCCGCAGAGCAGCGTATGGCGACCGGCGAAGCGAGCAGCTTGCCGCGGCGAAAAAGGCGTCAAGGCCGGTACGCGGAGTGGCGGCGGCGAGCGGAGGTGGAAGCGGCGGCGGCGGTCACGGCGCGTGTGGCGGCAGAATGAGTCAAGGTTCTCGCGGCGGCAACAATAACTCCATATCCGTGATAGCAGCGCCGACGCGACCTTGAGCGGCCCAGAGAGGAGGCGGCGTGAGGCGGCGGCGCGATGGCGGCCGCGCAAGACGCCCACGGCGGCGGCACCGAGACGGCGCGAACGCACGTGGCCTCTGGAGGCGCGCGGCGGCGGCGGCGACGGGTCGACGCGAGAGCGCGCCTTCACAGCGACGCGCTCTCTCCCGACGCGATCAGTGGTCACCACGAGTACCAGTGTCGTCGAGGACATCGGCCCCGGCGGGTGGCCTACCCTCACCAAGACCAACTATGTCGAGTGGGCTGCGGTGATGAGGTAAAGCTCCAGTGCGGCATATGTGGGATGCAATCCGACGGCGACGTCGACTCGACCGGGATCGACGGCGCTGGATGCTCTCATCGCCGCAGCCCCGCCGAGATGCGCTTCGCTACCAACAAGCGGATCGCCAAAGAGGCTTGGGACGCCATCGCCGCGGCCGACGCATCGGCAGCGGCGGCGCGCGCGCAAGTCTACATTGCGGCGCCGCGACGGAGTGGGAGCACACGCCTTCAAGCCAGTGAGGACATGGATGACTTTGCTCTCCGTCTCAACACTCATTGCGGCGTGCGATTCGGCGACGACACCTACGGCGAGGAGAGAGCGTGGAAAAGCTCTTCCGCAAGCGTCCCGAAGTACAAGCGAGCGGCTCGCTCGATCGAGTCTCGCTGGACCTCTCCACGATGACGATCGAGGCGTTAGGTCGCCTCAAGGTCGTTGGATGATGATGAGCCACGGCGCCTCTCGGGACCGTCACCATTGGTGGAAGCTCCTCCTCGCTCGGGAGCGGTGGGGCTGCCGGCCAAGGTGACGAAGAAGGGGAGCCTTCTTCCACGACAGCGATCGCAGCGTGGCAGCGCGGCAAGCCGCGCAAAGACGCCAGCAGAGCGCGAGGACGTCCGAGGGTGATGACCGTGGGGCGCCAGGCGGCGCCACGGGCAAGCAAAAGCCGACGAGGCGACTCTTGCCACAATGCGGCAAGCTTGGTCATTGGGCGAGGATTGTCGATACCACGACGCGGCGTGCCCACGCCACGCAGCAGAGGAGGAGGAGCGGCGGCTCTGTTCATTGCTCATCGAGCATCGAACTACCTCCACCGCACCGCCGCATGGCTCTCCTCCACCTTGACGAGCCAAAGCACATGCCTCCTCGGCACGGCTCGAGAACGACAAGGCGACGGGTGGTGCCTCGACACCGCCGCCACCCATCACATGACCGGCCGACGGAGTTCTTCGCCGAGTTTGACTCTAGCGTCCGAGGCCCGTCAAGTTTGGGGCGCCTCGGCGTGAAATCAAGGCGTCGGCTCCGTCATCTTCACCACCGTGTCTGGTGAGCACAGGCTGCTCACCGGCGTCTACTACATCCCCGACCTGCGGAACTCCATCATCAGCTTGGGACAGCTGGATGAGAACGGCTCGCGTGTCGAGATCGAGCACGGGTGCTGCGGATTTGGGATCTTCGCCGCCTCCTTGCCAAGGTAACCAGAGGTGCAAATCGACTCTACATTCTTCACGTGCTGGTGGCACAACCCCTCTGTCTCGCTGCTCGTCGGGACGACGAGGCGTGGCAGTGGCACGAGCGCTTTGGGCACATTCACTTCGAGGCCCTGAAGCGGCTCAGTGCCACGGAAATGGTGCGAGGCCTGCCGTGCCTTGACCATGTGGAGCAGCTCTGCGATGTCTGCGTGTTGACGGCGCGGGCGACTCCTTTCCCAATGGCGAAGTTTCGAGCCAAGGAGAGGCTCGAGCTCGTGCACGGGGACTTGTGTGGCCCGGCGACACCGGCCACACCGGGAGGACGACGCTACTTCCTGCTGCTCATCGACGATCTCTCCCGCTACATGTGGGTGATGGTCCTCGGCAGCAAGGGAGAGGCTGCGGACGCCATCAGGCGCACGCAGTCGCCGCGAGGCGAGTCGCGCCGCAGCTGCGCGTCTTCGCGCCTGACAGCATAACGGCGCGAATTCACGGCGGTGGACTCGCGTTATCTTCCGATGAGGGCATTCACGCCACTACTCCGCGCCGCATCTGACCCGCGGCAGAACGGTGTCGTCGAGCGGCGCAACCAGACGGTTGTGGGGATGGCTCGGGCCCTCCTCAAGCAGAGGGGGATGCCGGCTGTCTTCTGGGGAGAGGCGGTGGTGACGGCCGCCTACATCCTCAACCGCCGCCTACCAAGGCGCTCGATGGCGAGGATGCCATACGAGGCTTAGCATGGGCGCAGCCGGCGGTCTCCCACTTGCGGGTCTTGGCTCCCTCACGTTCGCCAAGGAGCTTGGTCACATCGGTAAGCTCGACGATAGGAGCACTCCGGGAGTGTTCATCGGCTACGAGGAGGGCTCGAAGGCCTACCGCATCCTCGACCACCCACGCAGCGGCGTCGCATCTCGCGTGGCGTTGTGATGCCGATCGTCTTCGGGAGAGGCGGTGACGGCCGTCTACATCCTCAACCGCCGCCTACCAAGGCGCTCGGCGGCGGGACGCCATACGAGGCTTGGCATGGGCGCAGCCGGCGGTCTCCCACTTGCGGGTCTTCGCTCCCTCGCGTTCGCCAAGGAGCTTGGTCACATCGGTAAGCTCGGCGGCGAGAGCACTCGGGAGTGTTTATCGGCTACGCGAGGCTCGAAGGCCTCGCATCCTCGACCTGTCACACAACGCATCCGCATCTCGCGTGGCGTTGTGTTCGACGAAGGCGGGCCGACGTGGGACAAGGCGGTGGGCGGCGGTTCGACCGACTCGGGGACTTTGTTGTCGACTACGTCCCACTTCGAGAGCGGGAGCTAGCGGCTCGTCTTCACCGAGCTCGTCCACCTCGACACCTTGCTCGCCACCGGCTCGGCGAGTGCTCCACCACCTTCGCAGACGGCTCGCCCACTCTTCACCACCGCCACTCCACGCTCTCCCGCACCGGCCACCACTCTCCTCGCACCGGAGGCCACACCACCGGATCGGCCCCAATAGCCGGGTCCACGACGAGCGCAGATGGTGGAGTTTGCTACTCTGCTGTCTCACGACGAGGACCGCGTCGACGCCTACCACGACGACGAGCCTCTGCGCTTATCGTACCATGGACAACATCCTCGCGAGCCGCCCATCCTCGGATCGGCGCGGCCGCGACTTCGAGCGAGCCGCACTTGGCGTCGCGACGACGGCGAGCCTGCTCCTTCATCGAGGCGGAGGGAGACGCGGCGTGGCGTGTCGCGATGAAGCGAGAGATGGACACCGTCGGCGGAACCGACGGAGGTGGCGGATCTTCTGCCGGCCACCGCGCGATCACCCTTAAGTGGGTGTTCAAGGTGAAGCGGGATGAAGCCGGCGCCATAGTCAAGCACAAGGCTCGCTTGGTGGCACGAGGCTTCGCGGCGGAGAGGGTCGACCGATGGCGCCGCACCCATCGCGCGCATGGAGTCCGTTCGTCTTCTCCTCGCACTTGCGGCCCGGGAGGATTGGCGCGTCCATCACATGGACGTCAAGTCCGCCTTCCTCAGCGGCGACTTGAAGGAGGAGGCCTCGTCCGTCGTGCCCGGGATTCGTCATCCCGGCAAGGAGGCAGGTTCTCCGCTGCGCAAGGCCCTCTATGGCTTGCGGCAGCACCACGAGCCCGAACGCTAAGCCGACTCCACCTCAAGCAAATGGGGTTCCAGCAGAGCGCACACGAGGTCGCGGTCTGCGGCGGGGCAAAGGCGGCAACGCCTGCCGGGCGCGTCACGCCGACCACTGGTGATCACCGCTCCAAGGAGGCCGAGGTCGAGCGTTCAAGGCGGAGATGAAGACCGCCTTCGGATGAGCGACTTGGGGCTCCTCTCCTTCTACACGGGATCGAGGTCCACCAGACAACTCCGATATCTCCTTCGCCGGACCGCCTCGCCAAGCGCACCGTCGAAGTGGCGGGGGCTCACCGATCGCAACCCACCCCACACTCCTATGGAGGAGAGGTCAAGCCGAGTCGTGAGAGCACGGCGGAGGAGGTGGACGCGACGCAAGATCTGCGGCGCATCGTGGGCGACCTTCGCTACCTCGTCCCACACACGCCCAGTTGGCGTTCGCCGTCGGCTCGTCGGTCGGTTCATGCAATGACCGACGATGGAGCATCGGCGGCCGTGAAGAGGATCCTCCGCTACGTTGCGGGCACCTCCGACTACACGGCTTGCACTACCCGAGGTGTCCGCCACACGCTTCATCGGCATGCGGCGACAATGACCACGCAGCGACATCGACACCGGCAAAGAGCACAAGCGGGATTCTCTTCTTCCTCGGCAAGTGCCTCGTTAGGTGGCGATCGATCAAGCGGCGGTGGTGGCCTGTCGGTGTGAGGCCGAGTACATAGCGGCTTCCACCGCCGACTCAGCGCCTGCTCGCTCGGCGCTTGGTGATCTCCTCGGCGAGAGACATCGAGCGGTGGCGCTCGAGGTGGGCAACAAGTCCGCTCGGCTCGCAAAGAACCCGCTTTTCCACGAACGGAGCAAGCACATCCGGGTGAAGTACCACTTCATCCGAGGTCGCTTGGATGAAGGCGACATCAAGGCGAGCTACATCAACACCACGGATCGGCTTGCGGACACCTTTCACCAAGCCTCTTGGGAGGGTCAAATTCCTCGAGCTCTGCTCTAGGATCGGGATGGTTCAACTCTCCCACAAGACGACGCACAAGACTTAGGGGGAGAATGATGAATAAGTCCTCATCTGTACTGTGGTCTTTGTGGGGTGGGCACATGGTTCTTGTCTGGCAGACTTTAAACTAGCATCTTGAGCTTTAGGACAGCTTTAGACTAGCATCTTAGACTAGCTTTAGGACAGCTTTAGACTAGCATCTTAGACTAGCTTTAGGACAGCTTTTGACTGGCATCTTAGGACTAGCATCTTAGCATATGCTTGGCTGGGTAGCAGCCTATAAATTTGTATCCCCAACCCCTCAGGTTGGTATGGCATTGCGTGAGAAATAAACCAAGAAAATTACCCCATCTCCAAGTGTCATCCTCTCCATGAGAGTAAGGATCTTGCTATCACCAACAGCAAGACTCCAGCGAGTAACAGTCGAAGCCCTCCAGTGGAATAGCATAGCAGTCCAGCGAGAATGCCTTTGTGCCAACGTGAATAGTGAGCTCGCGGCACACACCAGGGCTCACCACGTGATCGGTGTTGGCCACCATCACCCGAGGGTCAGCCTTGACTGGAGAGAGAGAGAGAGCGCAGCTACTGACACCACGCTTTCTGGGATAAAATTTTGTGTTGACCCAGAATCAAGGAGGGCCATGAGAGGGCGATTGTTGATGAGGACCATGATGCACATGGTTTGTCCCGATCGTGGCAGAATGCATGTTACAGCGACCAAAGAAATTTTCGAGTCAGACCGCGCAGGGGTGTCGAGGTTGTCTTCGTAGTCCAGTACGGGAGTACAAAGAGCTTCTTGCACCGGTGACCCATAACGAACTTTTCCTCACAATAATAGCATAGGTCGGCTGCACGTCGCCTTTCCATCTTGGCGAGTGAAAGCGTATGATGAGGCAAGGAAGTCTTGTCTGTTGGCGTAAGGTTGGTGGTGTCTGGGACGCTGTTGGAGGCGGAATTGTAGCTTGCCGATCCCATGCGCCAGGGTCGCCGGGTTGATGTTGACGATGTTGGCTGAGCGAACTGCTCACGACGCTCATAAGCACGAGCCAGGCTGATGGCCGTCTCCAATGATTGAGGCGTCTGAAGTTCGACGTCGGTCTTCAATGGCTCACCCAAACCGATTGTGAATAATTGTGTCTGTTGTTGTTCGGAGAGGGGGTCGGTGCGGCAGAGCAATGCCAAGAATTGCTCTTGGAAATCGAGGACGGAATCGGCCTTGCGTAACGAGACGAGTTCGCCGAGTGGATTGCTGCGCAAGGGAGGGCCGAACTGGGTGTTGACAAGCTCGGTGAAGTGGCGCCGTGATAGGGTACCGAGATCACGCTCCAAGTGATGGTACCACATCTAAGCTGCCCTGAGCATGTGAAAAGATTCCAACCAAACTTTATCTTCCTCCATGGTACATTGGCCCTGGAAGAATTGCTCGCAGCGGTTAAGCCACAGCAGGGGATCATCTTTGCCGTCGTACGTTGGGAAGTTAAGTTTGTGAAAACACGGCACGCTGTTTCGCCCGGGTGTGTGACCTTCGGCCTCTCCACGTGCCAACAGGGCGCCCATCAAATCATCTTGTGGAGAGGAGAACGTCAAGGCAGTCGGCGCTGGTGCTGATCCCATCGACTTGGGTAGGACACCACCCGAGTGCTGCCCTATGGCATCAAGAGTGACATGCTGCTTGCTGGTGCCGTGCTCCAGACGAGTGATGGCGAAGTTACGGGCACGCTGCTGATTGTCGAGGTCGCGCATTGTGTTTGTGAGGTCGTCGATCTTCACGGAAAGGTGCTGCTGGTCAGCCACCATCTGCTTCATTAAGGCTTCGTGTTGCTTGCCCAAACCATCGGATCCTTCTCCTTTGGAAACAGATGACATAGCAATGGGCGTCTTTGATACCAAGTTGTCACGTGTAGAGAGATTGGAGAGGGGATTGGAGCGTAGAGGATAGTCGTACGAAGTCCCAGGACGTGGCCTCGGCCACTTGCAGCGCGACGGGGAGCTGTGGTCTGCTGTCGCGTGGTAAGGGGAGGATCAAGCCGAGAGGTAGGGAGGGAAAGTGGGTTTTCTGATATTCTTATTGCAAACTCAATAATACTCCTCTCCTCTTATAGGAAGAGATGAGTTCTAAACATGGAAACTAACTCAATCTCTTAAAGCGACAAGGAAACTAACTAAAAGGAAACAATCTTTAGAAAGCAATAAAGAAAACTAATCCAAAAGGAAGGTCTTATCTCCTAAACCGGCTGCATCCTTGCTGCAGTTGAGTCCTTCGGCGTTGCATTGCAGCGGAAATACTGGAGGCCCCACATGACATACTAGGCCTTCTATTTTTCTGTTTTGTTGGTTTCATGGTAAAAAAAGGCAGTTCTTATATATACTACATTACTACCACAAATATTATAATTAATGTTATAGTGGCCTCTAAACTACGTCTAACATATGTGTGGTATATCAGTCTCGGTTCCGTGATAATACAAAAGATAGCGCCCCAAGTGTTTTGGCACCCAAAGTGTATTTATAGTTTATGAACCTTTAACTTTTTCTTCAACTATGTAAAACTCATTTTTCTTTGGATCAGTGTCAGCGAGTCTAAAGTAACCTTTTGAGGTTAGGCGTGCTCATTTACGATGCTCATGGGCCAAGTGAGCAAAAGCTTAGTATGGTGGCTAGCATTTGGCGTATGAATGTGTACTGGATAATAGTTTTATGCATCTAACATAATTCAGAACCTGTTGTATTCTGTGGTAGCATATGAGCTCCCCTTGAGCCATAACATAAACCTGTGAAGCCTCTTTTTAAGATGCTATCAGCAAGTTCAAGCATTGCTGTCATTTGGATCCTGAAGTGTTGCGTAATTTTGGTATCTTGACCCTTCCTACTACACAGCCTAAAGTAGAACTGCCAAAAAGCTTGATTCACAGCCTCACAGGAGAATCACTTGTGCCATTATTACCAAACACTAGAAGCAATACCTGGTACTGAACAGGGTTTTCAATACTGGCAGAATTTTTTTACCGGGGGGACCAGTAACGCTGAAAATTGAAAAAAAATTGGCCAATTTCGGCCGGAATTTTCAAAAAAAAATCAAATTCGAACAAAATTCAAGTAAATTCGATTTTTTTTGACAAATTTCATCAAAACAGGTATTTTCGGGGCCGGTTTGTATTCCTACCGGCCCCTGCCGGTAACATCGGTAACTGCCGAAATTTCGGCGAAATTTTTTTCACTGGTACTGAACAACTGATATAGAAGTAACTATATTATGCATTATCAGTTAATCAGTTATTGACATGTTGTTATCGTATGTTTTCATTTGCTAACTAGGTAGGAACCTACATAGTGCGTTTTATCCTTTTTGTACTGTTCATATGTTCCTCCCGTGTATTCAGAAGCATGATTACAATTTTCTGTCTTTCTTCTGGTGGCACTTGGCTGAAGTTTATTTTCGTCTCAGTTCAAAAGTGTGGTAACGTAGGCCTATCTTAATTCAGGAGTAGTGCTTCAATCCTGGATAAAAAAGATAAGCTCCTATCTGATATGAAACGCAGAAATTTGCACCATTTAGGCGTTCCTTCTGTATGTAGTACAAACTGATGCACAAAAAAGAAGGTTTGCTATATGGCATGTTTGCGTGGTTGTTAGCACAAGATTTTGTTTTAATGCGTCTTGGAAGCGCTTCCTAGTCATGGAAATGTGCCCTCTCCTTTATCTGATCTCATAGAGTCCCTAGGTTAATGTTATACCCATATCAAATTGTATTAACTAATTCTCCCCCATCATTTTCCCTCTGCCCTTCTATTAAAGTTTCAATTGCAGTTATATTGAAATCATGCTTTGATTTCCTTTAGGAACCACAAAAGCAACCACAACCGCAGCTACATCAGCCGCAGCCACCACAAAAACAAGCACCGACTGTTATCCGCAGAGCAGCATCTATTGCTGCTCGGCAAGCAGCAATGGCACAGCAGTCTCAGGACACCAAAACTGTTCCATCTTCCCCCAAGATCAAGCGTCAAGCATCTGCAAAATCTGGTCCAGTGGCATCCACAAAACCCAGCGCAGCTGCATCTACAACAAAATCTGATGAGAACACAAAGAAAAGTGAGGTGAAACCTGCCACTGAGCAAGCGCCAGCTCCAGCTACTGACGCGGATGTACCAAGATCTGAGCCTAGCGCTCCACCTCCCCCTGAAGCCGAAGGAGTGGACAGGATGGCCGTTGATGAGGCTGACGACGCTGTAGAGGGCACAGAAGAGCTTGATCCTGTACCAGGGGAGGCGTCAGAAGAGACACCAATGGAGGAGACGATCCGCGTGACGCGCACCAAGCTAAGGAGACGTGCTGCCGCTGAGGGTCCCGAAGGAAATTAGCTGCAAGCCATTCTTTTCTTGCACATTGTGTTTTTCCTTTTTAAGTTTTCTATTGTCATGTTGTTTGGTGGGGAGGAGATGTGTTGGTCTTAGTGATCGTTCTGTTCCAGAGTTATCTTTTCTGTGCCTTTTTTTTGGGGTGTGTGCGTGGACCGTGTGGTTATTGCTAGCCTGTTTCTGTGCTTGGAAGTTGTAAATAACACTGGGCATGTGTATTAGTGTATGTAGGTTGGTGGCATGGGCAATGAATGCCTGTATCTTGAAACATTAGACACTTCAATCTTGTCATTCCATGAGCATCCTGGCACTTCAATCCGCAACTGCATATGTTTCTATTGGTGGGTGCTCATTTGTATTTGTATATGCTATTACAGTCAGCCCGTCTTGCAAAAACTTTGGCTAATTGCAATGAGTTGATTTCCCCAACTATGAAACTTACTGCTGGAAATGGCTACTCAGAATCCCCCCCCCCATTAAATAGTACAGTTGATTACGCACATCATACTAATGGCCGAACTTAAGGGAGACAGATAGGCTATGCTAGCTGGTAATTCAAAAAATATGTTACGTAAACCAGGATACTATACAAGCAAGAGATCACAGATCGTTACCACCAGATACGCAGTGCAGCGGAAGAAGAGTTGGAGCAGTCTGGTCCAACGAAGAGCGTGTCGATGTAGTGGTCGTAGTCGATCGTTCACCGTAGTTGATCGTTCAGCGTAGTCGATCGTCGTTGTAGTCGATTGTTTCCTTCAGCAACCAATCGAGTTCGGAGCCAAGCTCGTGGATCGTCCTCAAGCACAACAGCAACCGCAGTAGCGTCTCTACGGTATTCACACGTTCGGGGAAAAGAACACCGTACACCAGTGTACTTGCACTAAGTCGCACATGAAGGCTCTCTCAAGAAGATAGCGGTTAAGGTTTGGAGCAACTCACGTCTACTCTGTCGTGCGTCTCTCAAAAAACCCAATAGCCTCAAGCATCTCCTTATATAATGCCTGTAACGGATCCTATCCGAACACGTTTGACGAATCATATCCGTACTAGTTTATTTCAACCCATTAACTGTGTGACCACTGTAGGTTCATGCATAATCGGTTGTGACGAGGATTAAAACCTCTATTTATTATTTAGTATATAGAGACCATACGTCTTCATGGTCGTAAACCCTAAGGCTAACGACCACACTGGTCGTAAGAATTCCAGAGGTTACATAGTACCCAATCTGGTCGGACATGGTTCCAAACCTAGTCTCCGACCAGTCAAATGCTCACAAGGTTTTGAACTGATGTCTGGATCTACGACCAGACATATGCTTTACCGTGTGACGAATGGAACATGTGCTATATATTCCATACCACGCGACGCTACGATACTGGAGTACGGTTACATGACTCATTGACATATAACCGCACAACAGTTGATACATTATCAACTGACACCTCTCTTCGATCAGACGCGTTGCTTCCCGAACAGGCGTCTCCTCTAGAGACAACTGCCAACCCTTCATCAACTACATAAGGAAGAATGCGGACTTGTAGGACCGGAAAGGCGACTAGGGGGGGTGAATAGGCGCTTTCACAACTTTCTCGCTTAGAATCAAAATCAACACGAACTTTACTCCTTTAGCTATGAAAGCTAAGAAGATCGATAAGCGCCAAAGATGGAAGCCTTGTCTTTGAATCGATAACCCGACAACCACACGACACAAAAGTGGAGACTTAATCTTAAAGGGCGATTCTGAGCACGAGGCGGTCGGCCGGCTACCAAGCGGTCGACCGACGACCAACGAGCGATCGGACCGGCTACTAATCGGCGGTCGGACCGGTGGACATCGATTCGACCCGTAGACAAGCGATCTGAAACACGGCGGTCGGATCGCCGTTATAAAATCGGTCGGACGGTTCACCGATCAAAAAATCAAGCCCAAATCAAAACGAAATTTGATCCAACTTTCGATTCAACCAATGAAACTTGACCAAATTTCGAGCACACCTCCCTAATGATATTAGAGACCTATTTCTAGCGACGATCCTTCAGATCCACTTCGCAGAATCGATCTCTCAAGGATTAAACAAAGAAGTGCACAAACCCTAGAAATATGAAAATCTTTGATTCAAGACTTGCTTGTGGGGGTTGATGGTCTAGATGATTCTAGGAGTACTCCCACACATCAAAGCAAGACAAAGTGGGTCAATAGACCAAGTTTAACCACTTGAATCAAGGAAGCACCAAATTCATCCAAATGAGAGAAGAACACAAAAGAGAGACAAAAGAACTCTCAAGCAAGCATCACAAGATTGATTGATCTCACAAGATGCTTACAAAGCCACTCCCTAAAGGAGGACAAGAGCTCACCAAGGAGCAACCACAATCTCTCCCTCTCTTCCTCTCCAAACCCTAACCCTAGAAAAGGCTAAGGAAAACCTAAATGAAAAGCTTCAAGTGATCGGCGGTCTGACCGCCCCACTCCACCGGTCCGACCGATTTCAGGCCGGTCCGACCGATTTCATAACGGTGGTCGGACCGCCCGAAAGGACTTAGCCAAATTTCCAGCGTGAAATTCCGAAACCTTCTGGAAACTTCAACTGAATAGAACTTTTGACTGGGAGCTCCAAAAATGATGCAACCACATCCAGGAGACTCCCCTCACCTGCCTACACAACCTATTTTTGGCTTAGCTCCAAAAGCCACTTTTAGGTCAGGCCGGTCCGACCGGGCAACCACAGCCGGTCCGACCTCTCCACGCGGTCGACCACCCACACCACCGGTCGGACCGCTGTGGTCGGCGACAAACAAACCCAAAACGCGAGATTTTGCAAACCAACAAAGCCATTGCCAATTGACTCATCATCCTGAGATCGTGCACATATCCTCACGATATCCACAATCTCCCCCTTGATGAACACATTGGTAATTTCTCAGAAAATGTGGATTTTTGAATTGAAAAGTAAAACAAATCGCCGTTTTTGCATAAAGGCACAACTTGGTCCATAAGCAAGAAAAAGCCTAGGAACCGACCAAGCTGGCTTCAGAATAGTATAGGCAAGTGAGATAAGGCAATGAAAGCACAAAAGGATTCAAATTCCAGAAAGTAGCCAAAAATCTCACTTAGGTCCATATGAAAGACAAAATGTTCTATTTGACCTTTGATCATTGTGAGTCTTTCTTCAATTGCAATTGAAAACAGAAAAAGGCAATAAAACCCAGAGACTCAACTCACTATGATCACAAATTTTCAAAAGGCTCATTTTTTTGTGTGTTCTTTTATGTAAAACCAGTATTTTCTTCAATCCTTCTCCCCCTTTGACAATGAATTCATCAAGATGCAAGGGAAAAAGAAAAAGAAGATGAAATGACTTTATTTGAACTTTAATAAAAAGGAGCCATGACCATTATCGAAGTAGACAGTACAAGAATTATACCAAGTCATATAAGGTGAAGAAGCTATATTCAATCATGGCAAAACATGTACTGCAAAGCTACAACCAAGATAGCAGTAATCTGATATTAAAAGAATTAAAATCATGAAAGGTTGCTCAATGTCAGAGTTTCACTAAAAGCAGCCAAGAATGAGTCAAGCCATGTCTTATAAGTGAAAAGAGACTCAAAACAAGAACTGAGGCATTTTGAGCATTAAGAGTTCATTTTAGAAGCACAATTCAAGCACTTAGCATTTTGAGCATTTTCCTAAAAGGAATTTTTCAAAGTGCTAGATCTCAAGCCTTGCCGCGACCATCTCAAGCGATAAGCTTAAAAGAGTGGTCTAGGTCATCCAAAACTCCTCCTGAGTTCATGCCTAGTGCAATGGCAAACCGTCTCATGAGAAAGGATTGGTGAGATCAGTTTTTTCGCACAGAAAATCTCATTTTTCATTTGCTTGACTTAAGATGATAAAAAGCTCATTTTCATCTCAAAATAAGTTCAAGACTCAATTCAACCTATATGACATGGCAAGAATCATAAGAGGATCACTAGAGCAAAGCTTGTCACAAGATCCAACAAGACATGATTTGATTCAATTTGCTCACAGAAATACAGCTAGCAAGATAAAAGCTGAGCTAAACAAGAAGAGCCATAAAAGAAGTCTAGCAGACATCACTTGATATGACAGGGTATAGAGAATGAAATCAAGTCATACAAGGATAATAATCAAAGCTCCACAAGTTTTATTATGCAATGCAAGACATTTGAAATGAAAATGCATTATGATACAATGAATGCAAAAGAGCAAATTCCTCAAAACATCCATGCCTCGATCTTGGGATTTGAGATAAAAGATCTAGGTGTCCATCTTCGAGATGGGCGATGCACGAAAAGCAAAAGAAGCAAGAAAAATGATTAGGCACAAAATCATAAGAATGCCCACGAGCACCACGGACCTCTCCAAAACGATCTACCAAAAGACCGATACTCCCCTGTCTAGGTGCTACAGTGGTCTATCCTCACGATATCCAAAATCGATCACGCTGGACCCACCAAAAGAGTCAACAAAATTCTCTACAAACCTAGGCCTATATGTGAGTACATTGAATAGGTTTGCACGCTCTAGAGACTACAAACAAGAAGAGACTCCTCTAATGGATCTCAAAGTGCTCACTCTCTCTTTCCTCTCAATTTTTGCTCTCCGAAAGCAAAACTCAACTGTGTGGCCCTCTTTCTTGCAGAAGGTGCAATGGTACTTGACCTTTTGAGGGGTCCGTACTGGTGAAACAGAAGCACCTTTCTTACCAGAAAGAGTTTGAGCAAAACCTTCAACTTTGGATACAACCTTGAAAGTCTTAGAAGATTCTTGCTCAACCAGACCACTTTTCACAATTTTAGCAACCTTAGGTGGGTGATTCTTGGAAAGCTCTAGGGACTTAAAACCTAGGCCACTATTTTTCACACTCACCTTGGATTGGTCTAAAATCAAGTTGAGTTTCTTTTTCCCACTAGAAAACTTCTCTAGAGTCATTTTGAGGTAATCATTCTCTTTTGCCAAAGCTCCACAATTAGAGCACTTTTTAGAATTGATTGCCTCAACATGTTTGCTCTTAAGAAGATCCACTTCCACTTTGAGAGCCTCACAAGACACACAATAGGACTCCCCAATCCTATTTAACTGCTCCTTAAATTTGACTCTAAATGCCTCTTGTATCTTACCAACAATAGTTTCAACTTCAGCATGCAACATACAAGAGGACGAATCAATGACTTTCTTGGAAGCAGTAAGAGACATGGATCTTTCAATTTTAGCTTTCTCTTCAAGAGTCTTGTTTAAATCTTCAATCTCAATTGTAAGCTTATGACAATTTTCACAAGATGCAGCTCTAGAGTAAACGACCATTTCGGTCAACTCTTGCATTTTAATCCTTTTGTTCTTACAATGAGAGCAAGTGTGACTAGCATCAAATTTTTGCAATTCTTTTAAAGAGCTATCCAGTTTTAATTCTAACAAAGCACAGTTTGAACAAGTTAACGGAATAGCATCTAAAGCAGTCACATCAAGCGGAATGGCATTCATGCAGACAGAACTAGACTTGAGAGATTCTAGTTCAGAAAGAGCATTTTTTCAATTGTTTTTCAACAGAGGAATGAGCATTATTCAAGCTTGACAATTCATTAAGCAAGCTAGAGCATGATTCACAGAAATCATCAGGATTAATGGATTTGAGCCTAACCACTTCTAGGTTCAAATTATCAATCAGAGTATCCTGTTTCTTAATCAATTTAGCTTGCTTATGCAGTTTTTGTTCAGCAAGCACTAAAGCCCTTTTCATGTCAGGAAGTGAAGGGCATACCTCATCAGGATCACTAAAAGGATCCTTGCTGTTGGAGGAGCCGCTGTCGTGGCTGTTCTTAGCCATAAAGCACATGCCTGTGAAATCGCGTGCCTTCTTCTTGCCACGGGAGTCACTCTTGTCGTCCTCTGCCTCCGAGTCCACATCATCCATGCTCACATCCTCTAGAGCTTCAAGGACTCGGCTGACAAACTTGCGATAGTTTATCTTCTTGGACTTAGCATCCCTCGCTTGAGGATACCTTTGTGACTCCTTCTCCTCCTTGCCCTTCAGCTTGGGGCATCTAGAGCGAATGTGGTTCGGCTCACCACATTCAAAGCATGTGATAGGTCCACCTCTCCTCCTATTTCTCACATTGTTGTACGCTCTTGTGAATTTAGTGGATAGGAGGGCTAAATCATCTTCAGGTAGTCTCTCAAGTTGCTCATCGCTCAAAGAATACAAAGCAGACAAAGAAAAGCCAAATGAGCTAACATCAAAAGAATCAGAGTATCTACCCTTAGATTGGTCGACCACTAAAGCCATCGAATCTGTCATTGGGAGACGCGAGATAAAATCAATCTCATGCGTCTTCAACCTAGAGTAAAGCTTATCCATGGTAAGCTCACTCATGACAGTGTTGTCATTGATGGCAGTGATCTTCATCCCCCAGACCTTCACATCCAAAGCACCCAAAAGTTGGCGTGCATTTTCGACTTCGATGAAAATGAGATCAACAGTAGGAGATCATGAAGAATTTTAGAAAATCTCCCCCACAGCTCATCTAAAGATTCACCAGGTCTTTGCTCGATCTTGGAGTAAGCTTTCCTTAGCTGGTTCTGTCTCACTTCCTTGATCGCAGATGGACCCTCGTGATAATCACAAAGAGTCCGCGGATCTCATGAGCAGACAAAGAATGAGCAACACGCTCAAACTCCGATCGACTAAGGCCTTGAATCAAGAAATTCGAGCCTCGTTGTTGTTCTCCACATCCGAGTGATCAAATTGTCATCGGTGCACGACATAAGGGTTTTTCACCTTAAGCCAAATTATGCCCTTGAGCCTCGATGTAGGCTCGCATTGGGTCTTCCAATAAGCAAAATCAACTCCATCAAAACACATGGCCCGATTGAATATCTCATCGATCGCCATGGCTCCAAAGACCGGTTAAGATCTATGAGAAGAGCTAACCGCTCGATACCACTTGTAGGACCGGAAAGGCGACTAGGGGGGGTGAATATGCGCTTTCACAACTTTCTCGCCTAAATCAAAATCAACACGAACTTTACTCCTTTAGCTATGAAAGCTAAGAAGATCGATGGCGCATAGTGGAAGCCTTGTCTTTGAATTCGATAACCCCGACAACCACACGACACAAAAGTGGAGACTTAATCTCAAAGGGCAGATCTGGGCACAGGCGGTCTGACCGGCTACCAAGGGCGGTCTGACCGACGGCCAACGAGCGATCGGACCGGCTACTAAGCGGCGGTCGGACCGGTGGACATCGGTTCGACCCGGATACAAGCGATCGAAAACAGGCGGTCGGACCGCCGTTATAAAATCGGTCAAACCGTTCGATCGATCTTGAAAAATCAAGCCCAAATCCAAAACGAAATTTGATCCAACTTTGATTCAACCAATGAAACTTGACCAAATTTCGAGCACACCTCCTAATGATATTAGAGACCTATTTCTAGCGACGATCCTTGAGATCCACTTCGAATCGATCTCTCAAGGATTAAACAAAGAAGTGCACAAACCCTAGAAATATGAAAATCTTTGATTCAAGACTTGCTTGTGGGGGTTGATGGTCTAGATGATTCTAGGAGTACTCCCACACATCAAAGCAAGACAAAGTGGGTCAATAGACCAAGTTTAACCACTTAAATCAAGGAAGCACCAAATTCATCCAAATGAGAGAAGAACACAAAGAGAGACAAAGAACTCTCAAGCAAGCATCACAAGATTGATTGATCTCACAAGATGCTTACAAAGCCACTCCCTCAAGGAGAACAAGAGCTCACCAAGGAGCAACCACAATCTCTCCCTCTCTTCCTCTCCAAACCCTAACCCTAGAAAAGGCTAAGGAAAACCTAAATGAAAAGCTTCAAGTGATCAGCGGTCTGACCGCCCCACTCCACCGGTCCGACCGATTTCAGGCCGGTCCGACCGATTTCAGGCCGGTCCGACCGATTTCATAACGGCGGTCGGACCGCCCGAAAGGACTTAGCCAAATTTCCAGCGTGAAATTCCGAAACCTTCTGGAAACTTCAACTGAATAGAACTTTTGACTGGGAGCTCCAAAAATGATGCAACCACATCCAGGAGACTCCCCTCACCTGTCTACACAACCTATTTTTGGCTTATCTCCAAAAGCCACTTTTAGGTCAGGCCGGTCCGACCGGCAACCACGGTCGGTCCGACCTCTCCACGGGCGGTCTGACCGCCCCACCACCTGGCGGGCCTTCAGAGTCCGATAGCTTGAAGCAAACCCTGAAAACGCGAGATTTTACAAACCAACAAACCCATTGCCAATTGACTCATCATCCTGAGATCGTGCACATATCCTCACGATATCCACAGGACTGAAGTTAGAGAGACCGGAACAGTGAAGATCATTTGGGAGACACTCTCAAGAGCCTTGTACTCCCGAATTAGTCTTTAGTCTAAGTTATATACACTCTTTGTAATAGCCAGTTCAAAGCAATAAAGAGCAGTCTCACTACTTTCTAGAAGATACGCGTCATTTTCCTCTTTTCATTCATATATTCATAAGATCGGCGATTTGATCGTCGACAGCTGGCGCCGTCTGTGGGGAAGAAGGCGCAAATCTTCTAAAGGAATTCTTTGCTCATCAAATCCTCGTCCATCCTTCTGTTCATGAAATCATGGCAGGAACTTGGAACGAGGAGAATTGGTTCGATCTGGATGACTACTCCAACCTCGACATGGACGCCTGCATCCAGGGCATGCAGGGTGATTGGACGTCGTCCTCTTCTTCCTCTGCTGGTTCGCAAGTCGCTGACAACGCCGAGGTCGAGTAGATGGATGAGTATGCACCACTGCAACAAGTGGAGTTTCCCGAGGGACAGGACATTCCGATCAGTTCGGAGTGTCCAAAAACCTCTTCAAGCCCGGTCTTTCCGACCGGTAAAAAAGGTGATGAATTTTCAGCCCTGCAATCCGAGAGTCAATACACTCTCGACACCATCATGGTTGATAGGTATTCACCAACGGCTTCTGGGAATTCCAGGAGTCAACCAACATCTGGTAACGGTGTCGATGAAACCCTCACCGGCCATGGGCCGAGTAGGGATGATAATGCTCGAGATCGATCGGATTCGCCGTGTCGGTGAGTCCGCCACGGAGGCCTCAAAAGGTTCTCATCTCCGACCGGTCTCCGTCGTGGAAGTGTCTGGTAGAAGTACTGGGAAGATCTCCACTGAGTACAGTGGAAACTCTTCGGATGATCGATGCTGGAAACACGAAGTCAATGCAATCGGAAATACTGATCGCAATGCACTGTACGGTCCTGCAGCCGCTACCTCACCACCATATGTTGATGGAAATGGCGCGGGAAATCAAGCACCAGCTACCAGAGGCAACAGAGCTGATGGACGTCCATCAGTTAATTCGCTCGTCCAAATTTCACCAAGGATAATGAGTCAAAATGCTGACCAGGTAGCGAGGTTAAGAGAAGGTTCGGATCTGCAAATGCCAACAACCTCGATGAATCCTCCGAGACCATCCGTAACAGTACAGAATCTGCAGCGCATTCGTGATATTTTAAATAATATTGATCATGCTTTAGCAGAAGCTCCAGGTTTTGTCCAATTGGTAGGACAGGTGTTGGAGATTCTCTAACAAACCGTACAACGTACGGAAGAATACCGAGAACGGAGGACACCGCAAAGTCAAACCATGACTTCGTCCAAGCGTTCTTCCCTCGGCGGAGGGCAACATGCGTATGTTGGGAATCAATCAATACCGCAACCTCCTCGACGTTTCCAACCAATGAGTCATGAGGGAAGGAAATTGTTCCGAACAAATACACCTTCCTCTCGTCAAGAGGGTCATTCGCTTGGTCCGAACGATCTTCGACATCGTTTGAACCAGGCAGGTGATCGAGAGCATCATAACGCTCGCGATCAGGTCGGGACGCCGGAGCCTCAGTTCTCTAATCTAAGGAACCGGTCCCCAACCGACCACAATCCGGCTCCTTTCCAAAGAAGGCGCTATGAATCAGTCACAGGCTACCGAGCATTCTCTCGGGGCTCGGTCGTGCGTTGGCCTAACCGGTTTCGACCGGCCAACATGGACAAGTTCAATGGGTCTCAGAACCCGTTAGAATTTCTCCAGATCTATACCACCGCCGTCAGAGCGGCTGGTGGTAATGAAAACGTGATGGCCAATTACCTACCTATGGTGTTAGAAGGATCTGCCCGGTCTTGGTTACTTAACCAGCTGGTAGGATCAATCTACACTTGGGAACAGCTCTGCGATCTCTTAATCGTGAATTTCGTGTGCATTACAACCGCCAGAGGAAGGAAGATGATCTACATCGGATCCGGCAGAACCCAAAAGAAACTCTCCGACAGTACATCGAGAGGTTCAGCCGGGTTCGTAATTCCATACCCGAGATTGCAGAATCTTCTGTAATTCATGCATTCAAAGCAGGATTGAGGAATCGGAGGTTCACGGACGATATAGCTATGAATCCCCCACGAACAACCGCCGGGCTATTCGATATGGCGGATAAATATGCAGCTGCTAGTGAGGCAGTCGAATGGAGCGAAGCTATAGATCGAAAAGGCAAAACTCCTCAATCTCGTTTAGAAGAGCCTGGGAAGAAGAATAAGAAAGTTCTCAAGAAGAATAAGCATCGCAAGACGGATGGTAAGGAGGTTTTAGCGGTCCCGGAAAAGCTTACCAAAGGTAAGAGCGACTATACCGGTCGAGGTAAAGCAAATATTCCGACCGATGGATATAAAAAGAGTAAAAAGTGGTGCCCGCTTCACCAACAGGCTGGGCACAATCTGCGCACATGCCGTGTCTGGCAAAAGAAGTTGGAAGATTACTATGCAGGTAAAGGCCCGCTTCCCTCAATACAAGAGTTGGGGGGAAGCCAGCTCCAAAAAGGATAAAGATGGCGACGAGGAGATGGAATACCAAGAACCTCAGCACACAGTCAACATGATCTTTGGAGGATCTTCGTCGTACGACTCGCGACGTCATCTGAAAGTCGTGGAGCGGGAGGTCAACCTAGCAGAATCTCCGATCAGCAACAAGCCTTTGAGGTGGTCGGACACCGTAATCTCCGTCGGCAAAGAAGACTGCTCCGTTTCGTCGACTCGGCCGGGTAGGTTCCCTATTATAGTTGAGCCTACCATTAATAATTGTAAGGTCAATAGAGTCTTGATAGATGGAGGTAGTTCTTTAAATATTATTCTTGGGAGTTTTAGAAGAAATGCAGGTTCCTAAGTCAAATGTAAAGCCAGTAAAATATGCCTTCCATGGCATAGTCCCTGGCTCTACCGCCAAACCGATAGGACAGGTGTCCTTACCGGTTACATTCGGAAGTCCTGATAACTTCCGAACGGAAAAGATTTCGTTTGACGTGGTCGATTTTGAGACCGCCTATAACGGGATCCTTGGTCGTCCAGCTCTAGCAAAGTTCCTGATAGCCACGCATCCTGATAGCCAAAAGGTGTCATCATGGTTCGGGGAGATCAAAAAATGGCTTATGTCTGCGATCGAAGATCTTTAGAACTGGTCGATGAGCTTCCGACTAGAAATACTGACTCTTCTGCGATGCAGGTCAAGCACTCCATACCAAAATTGACACCCAAACCCATCGATCAGACAAAAGAGGTGCCACTCGACAAAGGCGTTTCTCCGAGAGATGCCAGGTTGGGAGACATCGATAGGTCAGTTCCGAAGTTACTGATCAGAGAATGACTCAACCCTAAATAGGAAGAGTCGCTCGTCTCTTTCCTCCGAGCAAACCAGGATGTTTTCGCATGGCAAGCGTCCGACATGCCCGGAGTCCCCAGAGAAGTGATCGAGCACAGGTTAGCTCTCCAACCTGACAAAAAGCCGGTCAAGCAGAAGCTAAGGCGTTTTGCACCTGACCGAAGGAAGCAATCCAGTCGGAGATTGACAAGCTCCTCGAAGCTGGGTTTACTCGTGAAGTCCATCACCCTCAGTGGCTTGCCAATCCTGTAATGGTTAAAAAGAATAATGGTAAATGGCGAATGTGTATTGACATCACAGATCTTAATAAAGCTTGTCCGAAGGATGATTTTCCCCTTCCTCGCATTGATCAGCTTGTAGACTCCACCTCCGGGTGCGAGTTGCTAAGCTTTTTATATGCATATTCAGGGTACCACCAGATAAACATGAGTAAAAATGATGAGGAGAAAACTTCCTTCATCACTCCATATGACACTTACTATTATGTTAAGATGTCCTTTGGTCTCAAGAATGCTGGTGCAACTTTTCAAATGTTAATGCAGAAAACTTTCAGCCCACAAGTAGGTCGAATTTAGAAGCCTATGTAGATGACTTGGTTGTGAAAAGCATCAATGCAAGCGATCATATCCTTGACCCACAAGAAACTTTCAACAATTTGAGAAGACATAACCTCAAGTTAAATCCAGAGAAATGTGTGTTCGGGGTTTCTGCTGGAAATCTTCTTGGTTTCCTAATTTCGGCTAGAGGTATCGAAGCAAATCCGGCTAAGATAACAGCCATTGATCAGATGCGTCCCCCGACAACAAAGAAAGAAGTCCAAAAGCTAATCGGTTGTATGGCAGCGCTAAGTCGTTTCATAGCCAGGTTAGGCGAGGAGGGATTACCTTTCTTTGAACTTCTTCGGAAGCATAGGAGTTTTGAATGGACGAAAGAAGCCAACGAAGCTTTTGAAAAACTCAAAGAGTACCTTGGAAGCCCCCCGGTCTTAGTCTCTCCAAGACCGAAAGAAACACTGTTGATTTACATAGCTGCGACGCCGCAGGCTGTCAGCGGTGTACTGGTCATAGAGCGTGAAAACGTTCAACAACCAGCATATTACGTAAGCGTAGTCTTGCATGGACCAAAGGAAAGATATCCACAGATACAAAAGTCTCAGGTAATAGCAGAATTTATTGCCGAATGGGCAAACCCAGAACCTAAGAAAGAACTCGAGTACGAGCACCACGACGAGTGGACAATGTACTTTGACGGTTCATTAATACTTAAAGGATCGGGGGCTGGAGTCGTCTTGATATCCCCTACTGGCGAACACATTAAGTACGCCATCCAGTTTAACTTTCCTGCTACTAACAATGTAGCGGAATATGAAGGTTTGCTGGCAGGACTTCGAGCAGCTCATTCGCTCAGAATTCGCAGATTACTAGTGAAAGGCGATTCTCAACTAGTAGCGAATCAAGTAGGGAAAGCGTATCAATGCTCAAGTACCAAGATGTCGTCTTATCTAGCGGAAGTACGAAAACTCGAAAAGCACTTCTTCGGTTTTCAGATACAACATATTCCTAGAAAGGAAAACTTTCTAGTAGATCAGTTGGCACGGATGGCCTCCACAAGGTCAACCGTCCTGCCGGGAGTTTTTCTTGAGTAACTCGATTCACCCTCGGTGGTCGAGCTTTTCGAGAACATCAATGGTTCACATTAGATCAATCCAATTGATTCTGATCACATGGATGCTCCACAGATCGGTGACAATCATGGTAGAGATTGGATGATATCAATCTACAATTATCTTCAGCATGACCTAATTCCAGAAGATGATGTAGAGGCTGATCGTATAGCACGAAAAGCCAAATCATACACTCTAATCGAATGTACCTTATATAAACGAGGATCTCATGGAGTGTTGATGAGATGCATATCTCGCTCGGATGGCATTAAGTTGCTAACCAAAATTCATGGAGGAGTCTGTGGAGCACATCATTCCTACAGAACACTGGTCGGTAAAGCCTTCACGCAAGGATACTATTGGCCAACTGCCCTTCATGATGCAAAAGAGCTCGTGACGAAGTGCGTACAATGTCAGTTTCATAGCCGACAAGTACATCAGCCGTCGTAAGCTCTGCAAACAATTCCTCTTTCTTGGCATTTTGCAACCTGGGGACTAGACATTCTGGGATCTTTCCCAAGAGCACCCGGGGGCTTCGAATTCCTCTTCATCATGATTGACACGTTTACAAAGTGGATTGAAGCCGAGCGAGTTGTTAAAACTACAACTGAGGCTGCTAAGAGGTTCCTCACAAAAAAACGTGATTACACGATTTGGTGTACCCAGTCGTATAATCACGGAAAATGGTACTCGATTTTCAATGTAATTTCGTGAATTCTGCGATGACACAGGTATCGAGTCCATTTCGCTTCGGTTGCTCATCCGCAGAGTAATGGAGCAGTTGAGCGTGCCAATGGTATCATAATGAAGGGGTCAAACGCCGAGTATTCGACCAGTTAATAAAATAGTCAGGAGCTTGGGTTCAAGAACTTCCTTCTGTTTTATGGGTTGTTCGTACGACGACCAGTCGTGCGACCGGTGAAACACCATTCTTTTTAGTTTATGGGGCCGAAGCCATGCTTCCTCCAAAATTAAAAATTGGTTCTGCTCGCACTGATCGTTTTAATGAAAATGATCAGGAAGAAAGACGACTCGACGATGTCAATTTCCTTGAGAAACGACGAAACCAAGCCTTGTTGCGTTCGGCAATCTATCAACAAGCCATGTGAAAGTACCACAGTCGTAAGGTGCAACCTCGCAGCTTAGCTGTAGGTGATTTGGTTCTTAGAAAAATTCAGAACCAAGCAAATCGCAACAAACTTTCTCCCAAGTGGGAAGGTCCTTACACTGTGATCAAAGTCACCCGACCAGGTTCGGTACGATTAGCCATGTCAGACGGCAGGGTTTTGTCTAATTCTTGGAATATTGACCAATTGCATAAGTTTTTCGTTTAATTTTCATTTCATTTCCAGTCAGTTTAATAAATAATGAATCAACTCAAAAGCAAGTGATGTTATTTATATGAACAAACTTAGCTCTGGGTCGACTGCGGTTCATATGCTTAGGACTATGGAGATTATATGTTTTATTTTAAAATTACATTTCTACTCTTGTTTGGCTCTTGGTAGGACACGAAAAACCTCCTAGTCGAAGTCTCTCCTTTTTCGCATGTGGTTCCGCCCACTGGAAGGAGCTTCCTAGCGATGACCCTTTTCTTACGATCCTCGCTGCCAGTCGGACTAGAGCACGAACACGTATTGCAAAATACAATCTATATCTTCATTTCTCAGCAAGTTCATTCCGACCAGCGTTGAGCACTGCATAGAAATAAAACCACTTCTCGTTTATTATATATGTCTTTGCATGTAACTTCCTCTTGTCAAGAAATTTTTTTTTTCTCCGACCATATATTGTCTTAGTAAGTACTTTGATTACGAAAAACAGATTTACAACTAGTCGAAACCTAACACTGGTTCCGACCAAAAAGGTTTCCTCATATTATCACGATCAGTTTTTTCAACAATCAGTACATACTTTCAAACAATGGTTGAGACTTAAGTTCATATTCTTGGTCTACTGCTTTTATAGTAAAGTTTTTCTACTATAAAATAGTCGGGGCTGGGTAATATATGATAAGTCGACCAGATAAACAAAAATTCTTTTTTCATTGATAAGAGAAAGGTAAGTTTTTACATATTTTTTTGCATACTCTCTCTTTTTTGCAGGATTTTTACTACTAGAGATTGCCCTCCATTAGTCACTGCTGGATGGAGATCCGACCTCCATTTCTTCTGCAACCTTGTCTCCCAGAGGTTTCACTTCCTTGAGAAACTTGGTCGCCTCCTCAGGCAAGCAGTTAAAATCCTCTTCAATAGCTTGAAGATTGATAGAGGGGTCGGACGCCTTCAGTTTTGCCAAAGCAAGACTAACTCCACTAGCAATAGATTCCTTTATGGACTGGGCGTAATTATCTCTTGTAGTTTTGAGCAGGCCCTCAAGGTCCTCCAAAAGGTGACCAAGGTAATTTACCTTTTCCATTGGATCACTTAAGGAAGGCAACGTTGATCCTGATCCCATATCAAAGATCATTTTGTTGAGTGCAATAATTTGTTCATCAAGGTTAAACATAATTGTTGCCCCTTGTCTTGCTCAAATTCCAAAGCTTTCTTTGCTTTGGTTAAAGCATGATTTTGTTCTGCATAAGCAAAACAAATATTAGGCTAAAAAGTATCAGAAGAGATACTAAGTCAAGTCTACGACTAAGTTACCTTCGGCCTTCTTCCTGGATTTTTCCTGGTATTTTTCATATCTGGTCGTCAAGTTTTCGATCGACCGGTTTTTAGCTTGAATTTCCTCTTCAAGCTTTATTCTTCTGGCTTTTTCAGCCAAAGCTTCTTCTTTTATTTTCTCCAAATCTATCAAATTTTATAAGGGATGATAGTTGAAAGAATAAAGGAAAGTCTTGGCAAAAGATAAATTAAGAAGAAAGATCTTACTTTTTTAGTTCGGAGTGTTTTTGCTCTAGATTCTTAATCCGATCGGTTAGTCCTCCGATCGTAGCAAAATTTTCAACCATATGCTGCATGAATAGCATTTTTTCTTTAAAGTTTCTTGTGAACTTTAAGAAAAACTATAAGAATGGTTGAGAACACTTACTTGAATTGCCACATCATTATAATCGGCAAAAATCTTATCAGGATTCGCATTTGCAAGACGATCTGATACTCTCCTCCAAGCATCATCAAGCTCCTTATCCTCGATAAATCGAGGAGAGAAAGGGAACTTGTTAGTCTGGGAGGAGTTCCTTTCAGAAGTTGGAATCTCTTGTGGATCTACAGAGATGCCTACCTCACCGACGAGTAACAATCACCACAGATTCAAATCGATTCTAACATCTGAAGCAGGCTCGGGGCTTCCCAACCACTTCCTCCTCGGGATTTCTTGCACGAGAAAAGCCTGTTAGATGTGCCGAGGTGCCCTCGATCACCGGCTCGGATTGGAATAACTCGATCAGAACGATCGGAACTCCAACAGTCTCTATGATCTTTGCAAAGAAAAGGAAGTTCGAGTTCAAGTTCGCCAAGAATATAAAAAGGTATGCGTTTATATGATAATTTCATTTACAACATACCCGGTTATCTTTTTATCTTGACTCTAAAGCGCCTTTAAAGATATGGACTAAGACCACCCTAGGACCGATCCTACGACGAAAACTAATAAGGTAAGCGTAACGAGTCGAGTCGGGTTGTATCGCTTCCGGCCGCACAACCTAGGTCGACCTCCTCCGTTCCCCTATATATATATCGATAGCCACTTAAAGTGCAGTAGCGCTAGTTTTTCTTTTCTTTTCAACCAATTTTTCCAGTCTTGAACTGGTAGGGTTGGTTGTACCATCTACATCCTTTAATGAACGATCAGATGTAATACTTTCAACCAACTGGTCGAGAATAGAATCCATGATCGTTGGATCGGAAGGTGTAGGTTCATCGGTCACCAAAGCAGTTTGTTTCAACGGCCCTTAGCAAATCTTGCTACTAAACATTGCAATTGTATGGGGCTCAATGACTCGATCACCGGCTCGTCAGAGATGGTCGAGACCACACAACCACACCCGTCCCTACTACATCCAATGGTTCAATTCGTGTGGTAAATTAAAGGTACACAAAGTTGTGAAAGTGCAATTTTAGCGGTAATTACAAAGATAATTCGACTTTGATATAGTGCCTATGCAAGCATGCTCTTTGTTGCTCGGTAGACCTTGGATATATGACAATGATGGTTTGCACCATGGTAGAGAAGTTTAAGTTGTTGCCTTTGACACGGTGAGTTCAAGTTAAAAATGAAAGAAACACGATAAGCATGATTCAAAATCGACAAATATGTCTAAAGTCAGGGAATTAAATTGGTATGCTACTAAATCGAACTTGCAAAATTTGTATATGATAATTTCATTTACAACATACTAGCTCTTTGCCTCCTATTTGTTATCTTTTATTCGAGAATCTCAAATGACTTTGCTATATAGTACCAATCGAGAGGAGACGGAAATTGACAAGTCCAAGATCTTTTGGATTAAAGTTAGTCCTTGTCTTTGTCGAGTTCTTTTGGTTCCTAAGAAAGAGGCGGTAGTTGGCGTATGCTAGGTATCGTTTATCTTACTAGATGAATTGAGTGGTTCTTTTCAACCAATTTTTAGGAGATGAATGAAAAGCGCTTTTAAAACTAAGTTCTTGAGTGGTTAGTGATGCCTTTCGGTAGGGTTTGATGTTGTACCTTGATCAAGTCACATCCACTTAAATCAATGAATGCGATCGTTTGTTTGGTATGTAATACTTTCAACCAATTGAGGTGGATGAGACAAAGATTGTAGCCATCCAAAGTCGAGTGTCACAAGTAGAATCCATGATCGTTGGATCAAAGAAAGAAGGGGACTGTTCAACTTGTTGAAAGAAGCTCACCCAAGCACCCCTACTCCAACTCCTGATTTTGGTAAGACTTTTGAAATTGAATGTGATGCTAGTGGAATTGGGATAGGTGGTGTATTGATTCAAGAAGGTAAACAAGTTGCATATTTCGTGAAAAACTCAATGGGCCTAGTTTGAATTATTCCACCTATGATAAGGAATTGTATGCTTTGGTTCGTGTGCTTCAAACTTGGCGACATTATCTATGGCCCAAAGAATTTGTTATACATTCGGATCATGAATCGCTAAAACATATTAGAAGTCAAGCTAAACTGAATAAACGACATGCTGGAATAACCACATGGAGGAGGTTTGATGGCGATCGGAACGACTGGAACTCCAACAGGTCTGCGCAAAGAAAAGGAAGTTCAGAGTTCAAGTTCACCAAGAATATAAAAAGGTATGCGTTTATATGATAATTTCATTTACAACATACCCGGTTATCTTTTTTATCTTGACTCTAAAGCGCGCTGGCTTAAAGTCTGTAGCGCTAGCTTTTCTTTTCTTTTCAACCAATTTTTCCAGTCTTGAACTGGTAGGGTTGGTTGTACCCTCTACATCCTTCAATGAACGATCAGATGTAATACTTTCAACCAACTGGTCGAGAGTAGAATCCATGATCGTTGGATCGGAAGGTGTAGGTTCATCGGTCACCAAAGCGGTTGTTTCAACGGCCCTTAGCAAATCTTGAGCAATTGTATGGGGCTCAATGACTACCGCTTGATTCAACAAACAAAGTTAGTCGGGTGATGAACATATCTTTTTCATCTAAGCAAAAAGTATTTCCTTTAGTTACCTACCTCTACACGATCACTAGTGATCGTAAGGTTGGTCGGTTCGTCAATTGGCTCACAGGTCTTCGTGGCCTCATCAATTCTTAGACCAACCGACTACGTATCAAAGAGGATTTTTAGGTAAACACCGATCGGAAAATATTGTTAAGATGGAAAATAATTATCATGCTTACCCGAAGTCTCTCATCCCTCTCTTCAGCAGTAGTCACTGCTAAGATCAATGGGAAACCAGCCTTCTCATTAGGCTCTCCAGCACAGATCATTCTGATCCGGCTTCTGATTTCATCAGAAGACAAAGTTGTAACAAAAAGAGAGGTCGTAGGGTTATAAGAGAATTTGACCAGAAAGATATACTAGTCGGATTCTTACTGGAACTTACCTTCCCTAGAACCCTTGGTCGTATCGTCACGACCAATATACTAGAGCATCGAGTGAGCTCTGGCCTTCAAATGACTGATTCTCCGCATGGAGAAGTCCCTCACCACATGCTAGGATGTCAAACCCCTGACACTCAGGAGATGGATAGCTTCAATCCATCTCCTAATTTTCCCCTCCTTCTTCGAGGAGGAACGCCATTGCGGGATCTCGATAGCCTTTTTTCCGCTATAATAAAGGCCATCTCCCTGTGTGATCTTCATGTAAAACCAATTCTTCTTCCATGATGACCATGAAGACTTGGAGTACATTGGAATGTACTCCTCAGCCTTCCGTCATGGAGACGCAAGGTACACTCTCCGGGTGTACCGGTCGTCTTCTTCACATTCACCAATCTGTAGTAGTACCTGAAGAGGTCCAGGGTTACTGGAATTCACAGGTACGCTTCGCAAAGGTAAACGAAGATGCTGAGGTTGGCTATGGCGTTGGGGGCCAGATTGATCAGTTTAACTCCATAATACTCCTAAACTTGAGAAAGAAAGGAGTGAACTGAAAGTCTGAAGCCGCATTCGATATATGCGAGAAAAACAGAAATTTCTACATCCTCACCACTTGGAGAATGTTCCCCAAACGCTGATCTCCACGCGATCAGATTTCTGTCGGGTAATAGCCCAACCTTTTCCAGACCTTCAAGTTTCTTCTCGCTCAGATCGGAGATCGACCAGTTGGTAATAAGATCCGACATGGTGATTTCTTTCGGGTGAAGAATTCAAAGGTTATCGGAGATGATTTCTTGGAAGATGAAGAGGAAAATAAAAGGCGTAGAAACCCTAATACCCAGTTGTAAGGGGCCTTTTATAGCGACAACATTGTAACCGTTTCTAGGAAAAACCAACGGACAAAAATCCCTTTTTTGACCAGCGGACCAAGAGTTCCTTCAACTTCCAAGGCAATTTCTGAACTTTAAAAATGAATACGGACCGCCTCGAATACCACGACATTTAATGAGGGGTCTGCCCGATACGATTGCATCGGGAGTAAGCGTATATACGACCAATTCATTTAAAGTTTGGGGGCTAGCTGCCGAGGATTAAAACCTCTATTTATTATTTAGTATATAGAGACCATACGTCTTCATGGTCGTAAACCCTAAGGCTAATGACCTCACTGGTCGTAAGAATTTCAGAGGTTACATAGTACCCAATCTGGTCGGACATGGTTCCAAACCTAGTCTCCGATCAGTCAAATGCTCATAAGGTTTTGAACTGATGTCTGGATCTACGACCAGACATATACTTTACCGTGTGACGAATGGAACATGTGCTATATATTTCATACCACGCGACACTACGATACTGGAGTACGGTTACATGACTCATTGACATATAACCACACAACAGTTAATACATTATCAAGTGACACCTCTCTTCGACCAAACGCGTTGCTTCTCGAACAGGCGTCTCCTCCAGAGACAACTGTCAATCCTTCATCAACTACATAAGGTGGAATGCGGACTGGAGTTAGAGAGGCCGGAACAGTGAAGATCATTTGGGAGACACTCTCAAGAGTCTTGTACTCCCGAATTAGTCTTTAGTCTAAGTTATATACACTATTTGTAATAGCCAGTTTAAAGCAATAAAGAGCAGTCTCACTACTTTCTAGAAGATACACGCCATTTTCCTCTTTTCATTCATATATTCATAAGATCGGCAATTTGATTATCGACAGGTTGTGACTCGAAAACTCCTTTCCGATCACGAGTCGTCAGCGGCTTCTAGTAGAACACAACGATTCCCGAATACACACGAATTATATCGGGCGAACCTTAATGCAATATGATCTACGACTAGGTCCTTATCACTAACGACCAGTTTGTAACTCCTTATGATCACGGTTTTCGACCACTTAGTGATCTCCATACGACTAGTTTGTATCTGATCGAACTGAAAGACCAGCTCGTGTATTCTCCCTTTGCCTCATGATATCTGGTTGAACTTCAGGTGAGATGTTGTGTCATCCATGGACTGTTCAATACTTTCTCGACCGAGTGTCAGATAACTTCATGTGGTATGACTATGCACTTTCTTTATCCGACCATATCAAGGAGCCTAGAGATATCTCTTCTGTTATATTAGGAGGGGCAAATCCTATATCCGACCAGTCGCATTCCTCCGCATGTTTCATAACATACCTGAAAGCTACTTTTATAACTACTCAGTTACGGAGTAGCGTTTGACAACCCCAAAATGTACTCTTACGCATGTAGAAAACCATGCTGATCTCAGGTCTAAGGATTACATATCATCATTGCTTCAAAACAACTAATGACACACAAAATCATAACAATCTCAATAGTGACTCAAGGTGGGTCAATCCAACACCATATTCTCTAACATGTGTTCACATTATTGAATCGATATCCATATATCTATGACCAATGAAATATGATCATCAATCAATACATACGATGGTCGATAGAGTTATTGGTGTTCCGACCAGTGACATCCGACTAGGGATACATTTAGAACGATATCATCATAAGTTAAAGAGCTTCATCAACAAGTCACATACTTGTTAATCTTTTATAACTGATGAATGTTAATCTTTTATAACTGATGATTCATTTAAGGAACAGAATAACACTTATTTAATAGCTCATAAACATAAATATAATACAATCATCTTTATAATAAACTGTAAAGCATATCATCAACACAAAATGCGCTTTCTTTCGAAGAACTGTGTCCGGTGATCCGAAGAGCCATACACAAGTAACCAAAGTTTCGTGCCGCCAACAACAACACTCGGGATGCTTATCGAGCAAGCGAGTTGCGCCGGAGACAAACAAGCGCACGTCAATTTGGCCGAACAAATTGCAGTATTCTGAACCCATGCGCCATTTGGGTCCTCCACACGAACACCTCAGAGTGCTGACACGTGTGCTTGGTTACATCACTTGTGGAAAATTCGGAGCTCACTTTTAATACCTTTATGAATCTAACAAAGGGTTGATGGGGTGGTTTGCACTGCACTCGCACCTAGTGCTTACTGATTAATTACATCATAAGATTCACACCAAAAATGTTAATAAGACAGCCAATCTTTTCTTCCCCTTGCTTAGAAGCGAAATGTGCCCGAGCAGAGATGTGTCAAATCGCCAAACAAGGGGAAAAAGGTCAAGAGAGGACCAGTTCCTTTTTCTCTCTTCTTTAGCTAGCCCCAGCCTAGCTCAGACCCAGCCCCTGTCGTTTGTCAAACCCTTCATTATCCCATTCAAGAAAACTTTACAAAATGCCATTCAAGAAAACTTTAATCTTTGCAGCTGTGCACAGGCACGGCCGGCGGTCGCTTTTTGCCATCCTCACCGTCATGGTCACGACGAGACACGCACCGACCATGACGCCTTCTCCCACCGGAGAAGCAAGCGAGACACGTTACATGCCAGCCTCCCTCTGTCGCGCTTAGATGGAATAATAATAAACAAACCAAACCAAACCAAACGCTTAACGCTTGACAGGCTATGGGATTATTATTCCCCGGCCGGCTAATTCCAAACTCCTCTGCGCTGCCTGGCTGCGTGCGTCGTCACGGTCGCACAAATCAGTCGCGCGAGATTACGAAAACCGGTCTTAAGTACATCAGTCATCTCACCAGTGCAACATGTGGGAGAACAAGTGGCTGCCGTCCCACACCACGTGTCCCATGCCCGCGCGTTATCCAGCCGCCGACACCCCCACCCCAAACCTTTCCCGGCCGGTTTCTTTCCCTGCTTTTATTCCCCTCTCCACCCACACAACCAGACGCAAAGACGCAAAGCGATCGAGCTTCTACAGCTGCGTATTAGCGGAAAAGAAAGGCAAAGGCGTCACGAGAGATCCATCAGTCACCGGTGCAACTTTTTCCCTCGGTGCACTGCACGTATATATATATAGGGCTGAGGTGGGGGCGGTGGCAATGGAGAGGAGTTGGTTCGGGAGGAAGAAGACGTGGTGGGGTGGCGGGGAGAAGGAGAAGGCCAAGAAGGTGGTGGTGGACGGGTCGGAGATACGGGAGCTGGTGGAGGACAGGGAGACGTTCGGCATGTTCGTGGAGAGCAAGTTCCGGCAGCTCGACGGTGACGGCGACGGCAGGCTGTCCGTGCGGGAGCTGCAGCCGGCCGTGGCGGACATCGGCGCCGCGCTCGGGCTGCCCGCGCAGGGGTCGTCGCCGAACGCCGACCACATCTACTCCGAGGTACGCTGAAAAGGGTTTGTACATAGGCATGCACAGCTGCACGAGACAGATGTGTTACGGCGATACACTGGTACGTACTACAACCTTGTGTTTAGAGGCAAGGCAGTGATACTACAACTAATTAGTCCTACTAATCATGTCAGGGGCGGAGCTGAGGCTTGGACCAACATGGCAATGGTCCGAGGTTCAGAGTCAAAATACCATGTAAAATTATTTGAAAAAATAGAAAAATTTGACCTTAGATCAAAAGTAACCGGGCTGCCAGCTCCGCTCCTGAATCATGTAGTATTCACGTGTGATTACTTCTTTGGAATGGTTAATTTTCTGGCATGTTATTGAAGTGTGAATAGATCGGTTTACGTTTCCTTAACAGCATAAGCTTTTGAGTACCGGTTCTCGTGTGTAAGCTTTCAGTTTGAGACCTCATTGACACAATTTTCAGGGAAGAGGATCATTGTGATAGCTGAGGGGTCAATAATGTCTAGTGAAGTGAAAACTTGAAGGGAATTGTTAAAGTATGAGTTGGCGTTTACTCAATTGCTTGAAGCCTTAAACTCTTAGCTGAATCTTTTGGTGCATGCGACTCAACACATATCATAAGTGGATTATTATAAGACCGTGTTATGCTCAATTAAGCAGGTTGACGTAGTACAATTAATATAAGTCCAATTAATATAAGTCGTTGCTTAAAGTTGTTCTCTTGATTACCCATTTTTAAGGTCTTATGTATGCTCATTAGTTTGGGACTAATGAATCACAGGAATGTGTAAATTTTTCTATAATTTTTTTTCCATTTTGTGCCGTTCTTGAGCAGGGAACACAATTTCGCCGACGAGTGAAAACCGGTCTTATCGGCTCGGCCTATTAGAAATTGCAAGCCCAGTTTCACCCCTAATCCTTTCTCAGATGCAACAATAAACTATTCAAATAGTTTTATTTTAGCCTCTTCTACATGTTCCAAAGATCACATTTGAAATTTGTCTCTCTTTTTTTTTGAGATTTTCCGAGTTTCTCGGAGGGAAAAAATCTCGGCTGGCAGCGAGAATTGAAGCTCTGTTCTTGAGTAAATCCCTGTAACACGTTGTACAAGTGAAATTAATTGACTAGCTCTTAACAACTTGACAATTCTAGTATGCTTTCATCGAAATGATTAATTGCATGAATTATTGCAAGGATATTTAGGGGGTAGCAGTGAGTTCACTTGAATAAACTGAAAAGACGT
Source organism: Hsuehochloa calcarea (assembly GCA_036346395.1). Classification (NCBI taxonomy): domain Eukaryota; kingdom Viridiplantae; phylum Streptophyta; class Magnoliopsida; order Poales; family Poaceae; genus Hsuehochloa; species Hsuehochloa calcarea. The sequence continues at coordinate 57,631,076 of CM070598.1, forward strand.
GGCCTTATTGCACAGAAACATACATACATAGCTTACTCCCTCGAGTCATAAAAGTATGTCATTTTTGACATTAAAGTTCTTTTCGAGACAAATATATAGATACAGTTTTCATGTTTTTAATCTAAATATCAAAAAAGATATTGAGAAACAAAATTTAGAAAGTTTGATTGCACGTACTCTAAAACGATATTCTTTTGTGACCGGTGGGAGTATAAGATAGGACAGCAAATCGAGGATAGAAAAACTGTGGCTGAAGTATTTAGCAGATGATGATAATACGGTAGTACTCGAGATCTTTTTCGCTATCTAATCTGCTTCACTAAAGCGTGAGCCCACAAACAAGTGAACAAAGGCGTTAATTGTCAAATCAATCAGCCGAATGTTAATCCTGGATTCCTGATCGACAGAGAACAGATTTTAAAACGCAATGCAGGATACAGGTTTGCCCACAGATCCGTGTCAAGATGCCCTGAGCCTCAGTTTAAGCATGCCATTGGAGCAGAACCTAAAACGTCACAATTCAAACCTTTGATGTCTCATCCTGGATCACTGACGATAAAGCTACTATTCAATCTATCTGGTGTACACAGGATTGTCGTATCCCAGCCGATTCTTAGCCCGGTAAAACAAACATTTGTTGTCTGATTTCACAAAATCTCAGTTGCCAAAAGTCCCAACTCCAGACAGGAACACCAATGGAAATTGTATTTGGTAAATTGTGCGCTTTATTTCGACACAATACATGTCTCTGGGATAATCCAATGGCATCATGTGCTGCCTACCACCGGCTATGAAGAAGAGAAGAAAAGTCCAGTTTTGTAGGCTTATTTGTTTTCTCTGATCAGAGACCGGTGGCTGGGCATTCTTCTGCTGTGTCTGAATGACGCATTGCTGTTCTCTTACACATAGCACAAACCTGACGTGCAGGTCATGAGCGAGTTCACTCATGGGAAGCAAGAGGAGGTGAGCAGGACAGAGTTCCAGGAGGTCGTGTCTGACATTCTCCTTGGCATGGCCGCTGGGCTAAAGAGGGACCCGATTGTGATACTGCGCATCGACGGCGAGGACCTGAGGGAATTTGTGGATAGTGCCAGGTATGAACCGGAAGCTGCTGCCATCTTTTCGCAGATAGGGTCTGAGGATGCGTCTTTGCGGCAATGCTTGTTAGCTGCTCTCCAGCAGCTGAGTGTCGACCATGGAATGCCACCGGCTTCTGACCCTTGGGTAAGTGAATGCTTCTTCAGCGTTCTTTATCATGAGATTCTGTCAGTTGTCTGATTGGAAATACCTGTGACACCAACAGGTTGTAGACAACGTCGTAGAGCCGGCATTGCAGCAACTCTGTGCTGATCAGCTCGAGCAACCGGCCTCCCAAGATGCCTTCTTCGAACAACTCAAGAAGCTCTTGAGCAACATCACCGAACGACTTCAGGAGCAGCCTGTGATCGTCGCGCACACCGAGAACACCTTCGACGGGAGTGGCGTCAAGAGGCTACTGGCCAACAAATTCGAGTTGGACAAGGTACATCAAACTGGGATTCATCTTTACGTTTTCACACAATTTATTAGTCAATGAAAATACTGATGTATGGTGTATCACCGTTTTGTATGATAGTTGTTGGATTCTGTCTGGAAAGATGTACCAGTAGAACACAAGAACAAAGCATCGAAGGAGTATCTGAGAGTTGCACTCGATAAGATGGCTGATGCAGCAAGCTTACCACCTTATGGTGCTGTTAATCAGGTATGCTTTGATGTTCTTTGACACGGTAAAAGGCACTAGACATCAAAGGCAACGACGAGACCATGATGTCTTTGGGATCGAACTGAGTTTTGATGCTTTTGAACATGACTCAGGTGGATGCCGTGGTGAATGAGGCGTTCAAGATGGCGAACGCCGATGGTGGAAAGGCGGTAAACGAGGCGGAGTTCAAGAAATTGCTGACAGAGGTCCTTGCGGCCGTGATGCTGCAACTGAGCGGCGATCCGATCTTCGTCTCGACCAACACCATCGTCCACGAGCCCTTGTCCAGTTCATCCACACTGTTGTCGCCGCCACCAGTGACAACTTCGCCAAGTGAGTAAATTAAAGCAGTATATACGATACGCAGTATGACAGTGAACATAATGTGTGTCTGTAAGCAGTGCCTGCGATGTTGCTTTTTGTCTGACCACGCACTGCAGAGCATGCATGCTAGCTTGGTTGCAACCTGACGAGATGCAAAGGTGCAATTCGTCAAGTTTGTTTGCCTGATTGGTGTATAAGTTTGGAATAAGGCTTTCAAGCCAGACATATTGATCAATGGGAAATGCAACTATTTTGCAACTTGCATTGGTTGGGGAGCTGGCGCTTCTCCGGGAGCTCGTGGGTTCAGAGAATGTTACTACGTACGAAAAAACATTCAGCTGTGATTTCCTGCGAACTCATGGATTGGAGACAAAAATGATGTCAGTTAACAGCTCAAATTCTGTTACAACACCAATTCAAATATAGAAAGCAGCTACAGTGTTCGCTCAACGGAGCTTTTACGACATTTCAAGGTTTTAACTGGATATATAACACTGTACACTTTGAGTTGTATGTTTCTCGGCATAGTTGCAGACAACCCTCTTGGAGATAACAGGATTGTCAATGGAGAATCACGAGATTTTTTTGTTGTTGAGGAATACAGATTTATATTTCATTTACCAAACACGTGACCAGTTTGCTAGTCCAGGAATTTAACTTTTCTGCCATTACCAGCAGTTGGAAGGAGAGAACTTCGGGTTTAAGTTGGCGGTTTAGTAGTTTGACATCCTCATCATTAGCATTCGAGGGGCAAAAATTGCAACCATTTACGCAAAGTACTCAAGTGTAATACCAAAGTGAGTAGCAGTCTGTAATATTTTCCCTTCATTCTGGATCTGATAGGCCACTGAAATTCTAGAATGCAACAACAGGTGGTACTTCTAAGACAGAACCAGTGTTCTGCTACACTTGAATAGTTTTGCTCCAGATACTCATTCGCATCAGTGCATGGAGGAGCAATTCTCTCATCGTTTCCTAAGGTTATCCCTAGCATAATGTCTGATAAATGAACAACATCTCTAATTTACTAAGACCGATATACCTAGCTAGAGATCTTTTGCCTTTTGGTTTTCATCTTAGAAAGGATAAAGTGGTCGTCGTCGTCGTCATCAGTGTTACTACTTGCCCTCCTCTTCTTTTGTGTTGTGGTTTTTCCAGCATCCTTTGCAGCTGAGCTGGTTTTCTTAGCAGATGACAACAGTGTTTTCTTGGTAAGGGAACCTGGCTCTCTCTTTGCTGAGGTTGTTTTGACCGGTGACTTCAGTTTCTGGCCCTGTTTCTTCCCAAAGACTTTTCTAGCCACATCCAATGGGAGCAAACCCCATTCCATCAACCTATCCACATCCAAATGGTTCAGAACATATTAATTTGCTTAAATAAGAGGAAATAGTAGAGCAGGCTTCAAATGGTAGACACTGAAGATAAATGAATTAACAATTTAACACAAACTACAAGTTAACTAAGGTTTGAAAACTTGCACCTGAAGTCCTGAACAGCTAATGCTGCATAGCTAATACCAACTTCTGGTTTGCTATGACTGTAAACAGTACAGTACCAGATGGAACATTATGGCTATGTTGAGGGAATATTTCGGTCAGGAAATAACTGGAAACTGGCTAAAAATTAGACAGGTTTGTTAAACTGGCGAATCATGGGCCCATTTCATGTTTTCCTTGTCCCCACCAGTAAATAATCTTTCATAACTGACAGTAACTCGTGCTAAAAAGTTCTTACTCAGAACCTGCACAAGCCAGTTTTGAAAAATCAGACTAAGCCAGGATTTCGATTACCACCTTAAGCAAGTAACCAATAAGCTGTGGCCTGTGGCAGATGTTAGGACCTTGACTTTGAATATTTAACACTGGCATAAGCTTTTTTGAGGAATTCACCCTAGAGTAAAATGTTCTGATGCTTTCTACTTTCAACTAAACTTGCTTTAACTTTGAGGCTGTGACAATATGTTGTACCTTTGAGGCTTTGACATTTTGAATATGTTGTACCTTTGATGCTTTGAATATTTTAATCTACCAACAATCAAACATAATTCAGCTATATAAGATACACAGAAAATTGCAAATGTACACCAGAAGGGAAGGCTTAATAAATAGTACTATAGGATAACTTGGGGTGTGAAAATCGCACTCATATTGTTCACTCTTTCTCATTTAAAAGTAGTTTAACCATATATGCTTAAAGTTCCAAGAGCTGGATTCCATTATCAGGCATAAAGACAAGAGAAGTGCTCTAATGCTAGTTATGGGATTAACTGCCTAACAAATACAATATCCAATGTAGAGAACATGTCTACAAATACCTAGTCAAATTCTTGCATTTATTCTTCAAGATTTATAATGATAAATTAATATATTTGTCCAAGTTATGCAAGCCGTTTCCACCATAATTCTCAGAGTAACACATTGGTTCACACTTCAAATTGATTTAGATACCCCGAATAAGCTATGGTTACACTTACACCTAGTTCGCTAGTAATTAACATAAATCTGTACAATCTTGCATAGATGTGGTATCTCACCAGGTTGCAGCCATTTCACTAGTGGGCACCTGCTCGTAGAGCGATTCATAAAATATCCTCAAAGGATCCCTCTGTAGTGAAAGAAAAGTCAATCGTTTCCCATATGAAAGGAATTAGAACCTATCAGATAGGGAAAATGTTAGAATGGTCATACTTCTGCGGGAGGATCATGCTTCTGCCCTGGCAATTCATACACCTTTCTCTCCTTCTTCTCCTTCTTCCCTTCTTCCCCTTCTCCCTATTTTCCTTTCCAGCCGCCTTCTTTTCATCTTCTTTGATGCCTACTTTCTTCTGTCTTTTCTTTTGCTCCTTCACCGAGTCAGGAAACTAATTAGCAACTAAACAACACAACATAAATAAAGGAAATGTCATACCATGGTATCATATTCCAAATCTTCATCTTTTATTTTCTTAACCTTGGAGGTCTTGGCAGTACTCACAGCTGTACTTTTCTTCAATTTTGGCTGAAAAGTTCAGACCTACTAATCTCAACAACAGAATCAGGAGGGAAAAAAGCTGGACCAAGAGGAGAATAATGGCAACCTTGCAGTCATCATCAGAATCGGTTTCTTCTCTCTTAACTTTAGAAGCCTTCGCACCGCTGTTCACAGTGCTTTTCTGCTTCTCGTTTCCCTACAAAACACAACAATGTTATATTTATTTTATAGCAGGCAAAATAGAATGCACGCTACGAAATCGCAATTCGCAACTTGACAACCCTCACATTTTCCCAATTGAAAGCATCGTCTGGATACACATCGAACTCTAAGCAAAGCTTGGCCTATGCGTTTAGGAATCCTCCGTAATTACAAAGAGCTCATAGGAAATGCCCAAATCGAAAGCAACTAACAAACAAATATCCACACAAAAAAGAGAATCTTTAAAATTCCACGTTGCTGACACTGCCTTGCATACAGACCAAAAATATCCCCCAAAGATCTAACGAAACAAAGGCGAGCCCACTAATATAATCCACCAAGAAAGAACCGAATCAAACCTTCTTGGCCCAAGAAAGCGAGAGAGGCACGTAGTCCTCGTCGTCCTCCTCCTCCTCCTTCTTGACCTTGGAGGCACCCGCACTGCTCGCTTTCTTGGCCCGAGAAAGCGAAAGCGGCATGTTATTCTCTTCCTCCTCCTCCTCCTCCTCCTTGCCCTTGGAGGAACTCGCATCGCTCGCTTTCTTCTTGCCCCGAGAAAGCGAGAGCGGTACGTTGTCGTAGTCATCTTCATCGTCCACCCCCTTCTTGGGGGGCTTCTGGGGCGCCGCGGTGCCTGAGGAAATGGCGGCGGCGGCGGCTTCTCCGGCCATTGCTGCGGTGGTGAGGCGATAGTTTTCGGCGTTTCGCGGTTGGTTTTGGGGGAGATGAGAGAGACCGAAAGGCCGGCTGAGATGAGAGCACCGGCAGTTTTTAAGTTGGGCTGGACGGGGAAAAGGGTCGATTCCTCTCGGGCTTGGACAGAAGAACCGCGACTACTATTGAGCCGAATTAAAGTTGGGCTGCGCAAAAGAAAGCCTAATTTTGCTCGGGCTTCGCTGGCCTGGACGGCGAAAAGAAGGTTCAACGTACGCACTATGCTTAGAGGCAAAAATAAAAAATAAAATAAAAGATACACCTCGACCAGAGCTACTATAGTCTTTTATGATATGATAAAGTTGTGCCCCGGAGAATTGTCGTCCAGGATTCGGACTTCGGACGAGCAAAACTCCGTCCATCCGTCTATTATTTTATTAAACCAGAGTTTAAAAAACAGCACGATGGCTCTCAAAAGTTAAAAATTCACATGTTAATCAGTAAAAAGAGAAAGATCTACATCGTTGATTGTGGAAGATTCATATAATAACGATCTAGATTAAAAGAAAAAATTCACATCAAGTATAATAAAATTTAAATTTGAAATAGAAAATAAAATAAATCGGCAATTTAATTTACATATGAGTTCTTAAGTTAAATAGCCCTTGTCAAGTACGATAAAACAAAAAATTGGAATAAAAATAAAATAATTAGCAATTTTATTTCTATATAAATTCCTTAGTAAAATCTATAAATAATTATATTTTAGAATAAAAATCAAACAAAAAATGGCAACTAGATTTGTATACAAAATCCAACAAAAAATAACTGAAATTCATAATAAAAAATAAAACAAAATAAGCAATTTAATTTCAATACAAATTCTAAAGTAAAATCCCTAAATAATTGTATTTTGGAATAAAAATTAAAGAAAAGATAGTGGTTTGATTCGGATACGAATTCCAATAAAAAAACTAAAATTTGGAATAAAAAAATAAATTTGCAATTTGATTTCCACACGAATTCCAAAGTAAAATAACTAAAATTTAGAATAAATTAAATTAATTTATCAATTTGATTTGCATCCAAACTCCAATAAAAATAATTACAAAATTGAATACAACTAAAAGTTATAACGAGGATGGAACGAATGGTATCGGAGGAGACACAAAAGATGTCATCATGTTTACTCTCAAGGTCACGTGTTTCTATTATTGCTTTCTATGGAATAAAAATAAAAAATAACTGAACTTATGAATAAAAGAAGCCACTATGTTCGCTCTCAAGAGCTAAAAATTCACAAGTTAATTGGTGGAAAAAGAGAAAGGTCTACACCACCGATCATGGTGGATCCAGATTATTAACGATCTAGATTAAAAAAATGGTCCATATCAAGTACAATCAAATAGAAATTTGGAATAAAAAATAAAATAAAATTAGCAATTTGATTTCCATACGAGTTCTTAAGTAAAAGAGTCCATATCAAGTGCAATAGAACTGAAATCCAAAATAAAAATAAAAAAAAATTATCAATTTGATTTATATAAGAATTTCTAAGTAAAATCTCTAAATAATTCTAATTCAGAAAAAATAAACAAAAATGGCTATTAGATTTGTATACGAAATCCAAATAGAAAAATAGATGGAATTCATAATAAAAATAAAATAAAATTAGAAATTTGATTTCAATACGAATTCTAAAGTAATATCCATAAATAACACTAATTTGGAATAAAAATTAAAGAAAAATTAGCAAATGGATTCATATACAAATTTCTAGAAAAATGAAGTGAAATTCAAACTAAAAAATAAAAGAAATTTGTAATTTGATTTCCATATAAATTCCAAAGTAAAATTCTAAATAACTAAAATTTGGAATAAAATAAATAAATTTAGCAATTTTATTTGTATACGAACTCCAATAAAAATAATTAAAATATTGAATAAAACCAAAAGTTATAACGAGGATGGCATGAATGGTGTCGGATGAGACACAACAGAAGTCATCACGTTCGCTATCAAGGTCTCGTGTTTCGATTGTTGCTTCCTATGGAATAAAAATTAAAAAAATAATTGAAATTCTGAATATAAAATACAAATTATAACGATGATAGTACGAATGGTATCAAAGGAGACTACGAAATAGTTTAATGGTATCGATTTGTCCTACAAGAAGACATTGCCCCACGAGGAAACGAAGATCCGAGGCGGCGATGACGGAGATGAGGACAATGTCGTGCTGCTCACCTTAGCCGTTCAACGAGGATAATGCCGCACTACTTGCTAGAGCCATTGAAGAGAAAGTCCAGTGTTGAAGGAGCCATGGGCTGCGATGTCAAGTGGTGAGCGTGGCATTGTTGAAGAAGTTAGTATCAAAAGAAACTCGATGATGGGAAAGCTCTGCATTGAATTGAATACGACCTATGGAAGATATGTGGCCATCGGGTAGCTAGGAGCGTGACTTCACTTGTGAGGGACACATCATCATCAGCGACAACAAAAAGATTCTCCATATCGTTAGACAATTACTCAAGCAGGCATGCCGACATCAGTGAAGATGGGAGGTAGCCTCGGTTGGTGAGAAAGCCACAACTTTGAGTTGGCCAACATCGAAGAAGATGAGCGACAAAGATGAGAGAAGATGACATCGAGCAAGTATAACATCATGAATACGTATGTACATGCATGTATACATACGAATAGAAGCATGGGCGTACAGTGGAAGAGGAGCACAAAGCTTGGAGTAGAGATAGCGCAGTCGTATGAAATATTCTCGGGGTCACCGGAGGGAGCGTGCCACATGTCCCCAGCTGGAGTTGCAACGGTTGCATGTGTATGTGTGTTGATGTCGCAATAGTTAGCATGAAACAATAATTGTGGAGAAGTAGAATATAACTATGTTGTAAAGTATTGCATTGGAAGGGATAGTAACTAAAATGGACCGGTCAAGATTTTGGCTTACTGTTAGAGGTTTAAGCAAAAAAAACCGTGACGGCGAGAAGAGATAGAAGACACATGTTTCGATGGGGCGTTCGGCGCGTCATGGAAGATAAGTTCAAAGTAGGTCGCTCACGGTGTATCGGTGTATGCGTAAGCAAGATACTCTAATACTATGTAAACTAATAAGATAATTTACCGCACACATAATCAACGTATTACTTTAGATTAAATAGAGGTACATGTGCATGTATACAATTTATAAAAAAAACTAATAGAGTAATAATAGAGGCATGCGGCTACATGATCTATACATGATGGAAAGTGGTTAGTTTTTAAGAACCCTAATAACTTATTATGCTTAATGATTTTCTTCCATCAAAGTTCATACTTCAATTACATTCCTTAGGTCGTAATTTCCTTTAAGATTCTAGTGTCATTTTCAATGTTTAAGATATATTAAATATATAAATAGCTTACAAGATACGTAAATATATTCTCAAGCATTTATACAAATTTCAAAATAAATATAGGTGCACAAATGCATGGACCACTCATGAGGATCTAATAATCCTCGATTAATTAACTTATTTATCGGTAATATCTATTATAGATAATAGTGCCTTAGCACAACCTTGAGAGGTAACCCTTATCATTGATGATGAGGAAGATTACAATTACGTAGTGGTTGTAAGTCATTCTACGACCACCCTATATGATCGTAAATTATTCTACTAACATTATCTGGTCGTAAGATCTTCTACGACCACTTCATAATCGTAAATTTTACTACGATCACCTCATGATCGCAAGTTTTACTATAACCAGACCAATCACGACCACCTTATAGTCGATAAAACCCATAGACATATGGACCCAATCTACTAGGAACCTTATATGCTGTGTTTATTTATACATAGTAGATAAATATGTGCAATTATCAATATAACTGCACATAACACTTTGTCTCTAGCATAACTCCAAGACATAGGGGGTCTCTCTGAAAATAACTACTATCAACGTGCACATTTCATAAACCGTTGAGGTGTCTCCTATCACGGACAACCGCCACCCCAAAGACGCTATATAAAGGATAATATCGGTGGACAGAAAGACAACGACACAAGCAACAGAACAAGACATGAGTTATTAGCTATAGCCTTCAGTGAATTCTTTCTGTTGTAAACACAATCAATACAGAATACATAAGTATAGTTTTTATTCTCTCAAGAGAATATCCGAACCTGTTTAAAATTCATGTATCTTATCTTGCGTAGTCTTGGTTAAGGAGTCTCTAGCATTCATTTCGTAAGTTTGATATTAAAACATTCGATAACCACCCTGCTAGTTGTTCTAATAGCAAGGGTAGTTTAGATTAGTCACCTAGGCACCTAGATAGCTCCCACCGACACCGCCTCCCATCTTCTCCCCACCACCGCCTGCCTCCTCTCTCCTCCACCCCTACGACGCCGCCTCATCTACTCCCCACCGACAGGCGCCTCCCATCTCCTCCACCCGACACCACCGCCCCCTCGGTTCCTTTCCCTCTCGCCGCTTTCCTCCCATTCCCATTGCCATCGCCACCGCGGCCGCCTCCTCCTCCTCCAACGCCGCCTCCCTCCCCTCCCTTCCTGCCTCTGTCGCCTCCCTCCCTGTTCCCATCGCCACCGCGCCACCTCCTCCCTTCCTTCTCTCCGCCTCCCCTCCCTTTCCGTTCCTCCGCCGCCTCCCCAACGCCCCCACCGCCCACCGCCTCCCTCACCTCCCTTCACTAACAGATCGGTGCTAAAGTTCGCCGCCTCCTCCTCCAACGCCGCCTCCCCTCCCTTCCCGTTCCTCTGCCGCCTCCCCTCCCGTTCCCATCGCCACCGTGGTCGCCTCCCCTCCCGTTCCTCTGCCGCCTTCCCTCCCTTCCCGTTCCTCCGCCGCCTCCCCAACGCCCCCACTGCCGCTGAGGACTTCAAGGTGATCATCAGTGATTGTGTTATGATTTGCAAGATTGATTTTCAAGATTGATGGTTGATCAGTGATTGTGTTCTGAATTGTATGGCCCAACTACTTGAGCCGACTACTAGTAGTGGATTTGTATGAATATTGTTCGGCCCAACCAAGTTGGGATAAGTGTATATGCATGCCTGTCATCTAGCTAGAAGCTGCTTTGAGTCGACTACTAGTAGTGGATTTGTATTAGTATTGTTTGGCCTAACCAAGCATCCTATGTTATGCTTGCTTTGATCACCATTATGATTAAATTCGTTGATCATCAGTGATTGTGTTATGATTTTCAATGATAAGCCATTGTGTAATTTGATCATTTGCTTAGCGTTGGGATAAGTGTATATGCATGCCTGTCATCTAGCTAGAAGCTGCACTTGAGCCGACTACTAGTAGTGGATTTGTATGAGTATTGTTTGGCCCAACCAAGTTGGGATAAGTGTATATGCATGCCTATCATCTAGCTAGAAGCTGCACTTGGCCACCATCTTTGTCATATCATAATGTTTGCATTCTTATTGTTATACAAGTTTCTCCCTTGTTCTAGGTTTAGTTTTGTATATCATTATATTATGCCCTTACAAATTATAAATCATCATGTAAATTGTATAGATGGAACTAGTTGCAATCAGCAAGGCAAATTGGGATACATTTGGCAACATGCATTTTGTCAGATCTGTGTTGAGGAAGTTGGTGATGGCAATAGACCATTAGGATGTTTGAATACCACGGGTTACAAGAACTTCCAGAAGAAGTTCTATGAAAGGACAGGGAAAAAGCACGACAAAAAACAACTAAAAAATAAGTGAGAAGCATTAAAGAAAGAACCTTAGTCAGTTAGTCAAGTTCAAAATCGCTTCAAAAGGCCCACAGAAACAATCAAGAGAAAGTTTGGTTAAGTCTTGCAATGTGTCTATCTTTTATCCGAAGATAATATTAGACCAATGGATCCGGAGTTCACAACAGTGCATCCAAGACTTCAAGATAATCGCTTCATGCCTCATTTTAACAATTGCATAGGTGCAATTGATGGCACACATGTACCGGTTGTTGTTCCAGCGGATGAGCATGTTGCTCACACTGGTCGCCATGGATATACGTCTCAAAATGTGATGGCAGTGTGTGACTTCGACATGAGGTTTACCTTTATTGTCGCCGGATGGCCGGGTTCAGCACATGACACAAGGATTTTCAATAACACTTTGGACAAGTACTCAAATCGGTTTCCACATCCTCCTGAAGGTACTATGCTTCTTTAATAATATAATTAAATATTATGATAGCCTTCCTATTTTTTATTGTCAATATTTATGTGTTACATGTATGTAGAAAAATATTACCTTGTTGATACGAGTTATCCCAATCGAAAGGGCTATCTAGCTCCTTACAAAGGACAAAAGTATCATCTACCAGAATTTCGCCATGGTCGACAACCAAGCGGAAAATATGAGGTGTTCAATCACGCTCACCCGTCCATTCGCAATGTGATTGAGCGTTCCTTTGGCGTGTTGAAGATGAAATGAAGAATCTTGTTGGCTTTGCCAAGTTACAAAATGAAGATTCAAACAAAAATAATAATTGCATGTATGTCACTACACAACTTTATCCGAGATAGTGCTTTACGTGATGAGCTTTTCGAGAGATGTGATCTTGATGAAGATTATGACCTAAGTGATACGCAAACTAGATCATTTGGAGGGCACAGTGTCAATGGATCAGCAATCGATGATAGAGATATGGGTGTATTTCGTGATAACATTGCTACTTCTTTAATGGCCTCACGAGAATAAAAAGATTATATTATTAAAATATGATCGGATATTATTTTGTTTGGTTGGCTAATATATGTCTTTCTATATTAATTTCTTTCATTACGCAATGTCCATAATTAATATATGCATCGAACAAGCAAAACTTTTTTGTTTCATATGTACACTTGCAAATAATTGGTCAGACACGCTTAGGCAATCAATGGTATAGCTGCAGAAGATCCGGCGCTCAGTCTCACTTTCCCTCACCTTTTAGGCCTAAATTCAGGGCTCAGCCTAACCATGATCCACAACTTGCCATTCAATTATTGGTGCACGAGAATGCTCCGTTAGGTGACTGGTATGGGACAGCACCGTTCTACCACTATCTTTCCCTCCATGACGTACGTAGCCATACCAATTTTACAGTTCCGTTTTGATCCTCACAGTCACAGTTAGCTTTTGCTGCTTCACGAATAATACATATCAGCACCCGAAGCATGTCAAGAGACTAAAATATAGTATCAGCGATTCAGCATCACAGAAAATCCGATCAAACATTATCCCACACCAGATGATACTATTGACTTTTGCTCCCCGAAAAGAAGGAATAATATCACAGGCGTTGCCTCTCTCTCCACGCGTACACCACCACCCCGTCCCCGTGGCACAAAGACTTTGCGATTACTCTATCCCCGTCCTGCTGACGTCCACTGCAAGTGAATCCTCTTGTCGTACATGAACTCCTGATAAGATATCCTGTGCTGTACTGCTGTCTGCTCCACGTACGTAGCGAGTCCACAAACCCAAGGACTCCACTACACGCACGAACCTTTAATTAGTTACACGCACCTATCCCCACGCGGGCGCGCCCACTTTCAGACGCGCCATGCCGCGCCGCGCGCGCCCACTACACGCTACTAGTAGTTACACGCACCTGTCAGGCCATCACCACCCCGCTCTCTGCCCCTTTCCCCCACCTCCCAAGCCGCAAGCAAACTGAAGGCAAGAAGCGGCGCAGGCGATCGGCCATGGCGTACTACGACCGTCGGGCGGAGTCGTCCATCCTGGAGGCGTTCACGCTGTCGCCGCTGCCCTACCCGGTGATCCTGATCCTGCTCATGGTGATGCTGCTGCTGGGTGTGTCGTGGTTCTTCACGTACGAGGACTTCATCGAGGAGGCCACGGAGCAGTTCAGCTGGGTGCTGCTGGCCGTGCCCATCGCGCTCGTCCTCCTCATCCGCTGGATCTCCTCCGTCGACACCTTCGAGGGCTACTTCGGTTTCTACCCCAGCGAGCGCCGCTGGAGGGGCAACCGCTACGAGGGCGCCCCCGCAGAGGGCAGCTCCCCCTGGGGCGTCGCCATGGTCGTTGTGCTCCTTCTCGTGCTCGCCAGCTTCCACTCCACCTTCCAGGACATGTGGAAGCCCTGAATCCCCTGATACGTGCGTTCGTGTGATTCGATCTGTACACACCTATGATTATTACTTCTTTGCTTGGTTAATTATGCGTATGTACATACATGAAGGACTCTGCTAGCTACCGACTATAGAGAGCTTGAGACTGTTACTATCTGTATTGGTTTGGTTCTGTCTAATTAATCAATCAATTTCTGGTTTGGTTTTTGTTCGGGAATTTACTCGATCCATCTCACCTTAACTTTCTTCCTTTGCTAGACTCGGTTATTCTGTTGTCGGTGTTAAATTACAAGTGAACAGGCGAGACTGTGTGGGAGATTCTTTACTTAGCCAGTTTCTGCGACATAAAGCTATGGATCGAGTACTGATGTACTGTGCTGTGATGTACTACGTAGATGTATGACCGGAGTAAGGGAGCACAAATAACAGTACAACAACAAGAAAAAATATTGAGAAAAAAAGAGTATATTCTCATCGTAGTTGTATGAAATCATTGGTATAAAACCTAACTGCGTTTTTAAAAACTAGTTCAAATAGCTGAAACAAATAAATTTTGATATTACAACATTAAAACATTTAAAAATAACAGTAGAAATATCCAAAAATAATTATTGCTACATTTCTAAAACAATGATGCAACAATCAAATGGTGAATGAGCTGCAATAAAAAGTTTACTCTTATGTAACAAATCAAAAACACTATTAAAAAAAGCCAGCGTCCTTGTCCACGCGTCGCCATGAGGAACGGCTCCCCAAACTAGCGCCGGTGAGAGCCTACGACGGCAGAGCTTGACTGCCCCAGTAGCGCTCGCGCGCAGAGGCCTGAGCTCGGCAGCAGCTTTTCTCGGCTAGTCATGTCGGGGTTCGCGTAGGATGCACAGCCACGATGGAGCTACCATCTCTTAGTACTACTATAGAGAAGACTATAAATACCTTATCACAGACGGTTCCCTAGAATCCGTCAGTGTTATAATTATCATAGACGGTTTTACAAGCGTGACCATCTACGTTACTAACGATTGCTAGAACCGTTTGTGATACATTATTATCACATACAGTTTTTAATCAGAACCGTTTGTGATAATTCACACACAATTCTTGTTAAGATCCGTCTGTGATAATTGCAGACATCACAAATGGTTTTTAATTCGAACCATCTGTGGTAATTCACAGACGGTTTTAAATTCGAACCATCTGTGATAATTACAGACGTCACAGACGTTTTTAATCCGAACCGTCTGTGTTAATTCACAGATAGTTCTTAACCAGAATCGTTTGTGATAATTTTGTATCATAGACGGTTTGTGGTTGGAAGTGTATGTGATATGTACTCTGTTATTAAATACCCGATCCATCCTGACAGATCCGTCTGTAGTGAGCTAGGGTTTGAATATGGTAGCCAGCTTTTGGGTGTTTGACAAAAGTATATCGCAGATTTTGCAAGTGTGCCTGTATATCTATTTGTTCTTAGTGATCTAAGGTTAGTATTTGCTTCTAATTATATGCATTATAATCAAGAGAAATGATAGCTAGGTTTAGATCTAGCTTGGTAGTTTGCTGCAATTTAAGAATGGGTCTCACTACTGCTAGTCTACTTCAATATATTCTTGCTTGATATATATATTGCTTCATGAATAATACATAGCTAGCTACTTTAGATGGACAATTTAAGCTGAATGATATGTGTAAGTGTAATGGCCAGCTAACTATAGGAGCATTAATCTAATTTAACACTAATTAGTTACATGCATAGCACAAATGGACTAAAGCTGGATGTACGTTGAGAACAGTGTGAATGAAGAGTATATCGATAGCGTGTCCGCTTTTAGAATAGCCATCGAGCATGATATGTTGAAGAAGGGGATGAAATTTATATACTGTCCATGCATTGATTGCGATAATTTGAAGATGTTTAATTACCAACTCAGCGCAGATCGAAGCGCACTTGATTCGAAGGGGTTTCGAAAAGAGGTATAAATGTTAGACCAGTCACAGCGAAGAGTAGATTATACAGGAAGGTAATAACATCGCAGAGGGAGACAACGATATGCCAGATGTGGACTGTGCTTTTGATGAGGATAGATCACATGATAACAATTTGGATAAGATATTACGTACTTTTCAAGATCCTACTGTTTCGGTGCCATTGGGTCAAACTTCCACATGGTGTGAAGGTTGACAAGTACGACATCACTACTGTGGATCTCGAACGTGTCAGATGCAATGACGAACCATTCGTACTCGCTAAGCAAGTTGTTCAAATTTTTTATGTAATGGACCCGGCAAATAAGAACCGCCACGTAGTTCTTCATGGAAAAAAAAATGATTGTCCGAGTTGAGAATGCCATAGATCAGAAAGAGTATAATTAATTTGATAAGTTGCCTTCTTTCAGAGATGTCATCAGGCTCGAGGAAGAACCCAGTGAGGAAGCTAGTTATATCAGCATTGATCATCATAAAGGGCTATTTTTTAAAAGGAAATGGTCAAGTGGAATAATCCCACACGGTGAATACCTATTTGGAAATTATTCTGTTGTAATTAACAAACTTGGCATATAATTAAGAAATTATTATATTATAATTGATTCAATAATTAAGAAATTATTATATCTGTGATTGTATCTGCTTTCTTATTTTCTCCACGAGCCCGGCTTCTTCGTGGTGGGCTTCGACGACTTGTTCGATCTCTTCAACCTCAACGCCCTCCACGCCTCACTTTTAATATGTTGGACACTATAAGTGTGTACAATTATGGTCTACATTCATGTAATACCGATAAATCTCATAACTCCTTGCTTATATATAGACACATGATCCTATAAGTCAAATGAAGAAAAGAATTGGTCGGTTTTCTCGACCCACACTTGATCTCTGAGCAATGCATCAACCACAATGCATCCTACGTCGAGGATTACGTAACAATAGGACTGCATGCTGACAATGACAAGGGGTACATACTTCTACCCTACAACCAGGGGTAAGTGCTTCACTCATTGCTATACACATTGATTTGTACTTTATATGCAACACGAATTTAGTTTTAAGGACTATAGCGTCATACATGTGTAGGTGGCACTGGATTCTAATTGTCATTGTACCAAAGTGAAACAAGGCAATATATCTTGATTCTCTAATCAAGAGCCAGCGCGACTTCACACTTATGCAACAATTAATCGGCAGGTAAACTCATTTCATCCATAAATAATTCTATGTACCATTCGTTTGCAATGACTGAGGCTAATTTTTTTTTGAATCATGTAGGTCGTTTGCCGCGTACATTACCAAAAGAGGGAGACACGTGGAAGGGAACACCACACTGCGACATGTGATGCAATTTCTGGCACCCGCTAGTACTCAATAATCCTTTATCACACTTCGTAATGATGCCTCTCAAGCTGAACAAACTTATGTATATAATTCTATTTTTGCAGTGCCACTAGCAGCTACAGGGCAACGTTTATGGATTATATGTTTGCCGCCATATGCAAGAAATCATGGGTGGTAGGCCCAAGAATCCAAAGGTTTGTCAATCTCACAGTAATTATTTCCTACTTATCAATTAATATATATAAATGCTTATGATTTTACTCTTCCTAGTGACAGGTATCAACATCCGTTTTAAGTACAGTCCAAATGAATGAACTCTTCGAAATTCGAGGATAGCTCGCCACTTTCTTAATGACGGAGGTCATTGACCCAAAAGGAGAGTTTCATGTGGCCAAGACTAAGTAAAATTTTTAGTGATAAACAATATATTTTTTTACTGTAGCTGTAACATTTGTAAAAACATTATGACAATTCATCTATAATCAATTTATAAATTTGCTTATCTGTGATATATATGTGTATCTGTGATCGATAGATGTGTGTTTGTGATATATCTATGTATTTATGTATTTGCTTGTATATGTTATCCGCATATTATTTTCAGAGGGTATGGCTAGTATTTTATGAGGTTAGCTGAAAAACAAAAAAATCTATATATAGAGCAAACTATCACAGACGGTTTTGTTGTATAAACCGTCTGTGAACATCTACTATTATAGACGGTTCTTTGCACCAACCGTCTGTGATATGTAGCCCATCACAGACGGTTAGTAAACACAACCATCTGTGATGTTTACTAACCGTCTGTGATAGTCGACATATCACATACGGTTTCGTGGTTGAAGCCGTCTGTGATAGTTGACGTTTACATACAGTTATTTATATGAACCGTCTGTGTTATGACTTATCACAGACGGCTCAAATTCTGTCGATAATAGCCTGTTATCACAGACGCAATAAATCAGACGGTTTAAAAATTATCTGTGATGAGGGTTTAGAACCGTCTGTGATGACCCTCAGTGTGGTAGTGTGGGCTGGGGCCAGTGAGGTTCGTGGACTCAACCGCTGCCCCTCCCTACTTATCTCGCGAGCCTCCAGGGAGCGGCAAAGGCAATGGGGAGCAATAGGCTCATGGTTGTCGTACAACAGCGATGGGGAAGGTGGTGCCCAACTTGGCGTTGCGAGGAAGCAATGGTGGTGACTGGCATCCGCCAACATGGGCTCGTCGATGCTAAATTGGGGCAGGTTAGAAGCACCAAATTGAGGGGAAGAGGGGTTCGGGAGAGAGATTTCGAGGAGAGAAAGAATTATAGATAGAAAATCGAATGGCTCGAGTGGAATATATCAAAGTAGGACACCTAGCATTATCCTAGGAGTAAAGACCGGAGAGCTCGGACGCAGACACTCATGACACCTGTTCGTCTTTTCTTTCCTTTCCTTTCGGCCGCATTTTGTATGGTTCAAACTTGAGAGCTATGTATCTCAGCCCATACTTGTCCTGTTGTCCACCTTGTGCTAGGAAGACGCGGACGCCACTTTGACAAACATGGACAAAGACAAGGAGAGGTGGTTGGGCCGTCATGGAAATTACTTGTGCACATATCCTCGCAATTCAATATGATCCAGAAAAACCTGCTGCAGGTTCCAGTGGATTGCACAATCTTGTTCTTTCCCAAACCGTATTGGGGGCTTTTTGGTGTATTTTACGGCAAGAGTCTCGGGCAGGAATTAGCGAGCGAGATGAAGATGCAGATACCCGGACTCCTTATCTTTTGAAAACCTGTCATTAATTTCCCTTTCCGAACCTCGTTGATTCAACAAAAAAAAGAAGAAGAAAAAACTCGGTTTTCTATCGCCTTCTATCGCTCGCGCGGTGCCCATCACTTCACCCTTCGCCACGAATTCTTCCTCACATCTTTCGCGGCTCACCAACCACCAACATATCGCTGCCACCACCGTCTTTCCATCCCGTCAGGCGGCGACCCGCCATACCCATGCCAGTCCAGCATTTGCCCCCCGGTACACCTGCACTCGTGCCGTGCTAATCAGCGTGCTGTAGCCGAATAGCCGATACCTGATGGATCATTGTACCGTGAAAATGACCTCATGTGTCAGGAATCTCCTGCCGATCGACCTGTCCTTCGAAACGTCTACTGAAACTTTGGCAATTTCACCGAGTCTCCGGTTTTCGTTTGGACTACAGGGCTAGTGAATATGCGTAGCGGTGCAGCGTTGTCGGTAAAGCATGCAAAGTTGCAAGCCGAAGGGCGAAGGCCGGAGCTGATGGAGAAGCGTCACCAACGCGCGCGCCCGGCCGGGTTGCATTGCATCGACGGTATGTTCGAATATTTTTGCTTATGTAGCTTCAGCTGCAATGATTCAGAGGGCCGCAACAACGATGATGATGTCTACCAATTCATTGGGGGCAGACTTTTGGCAAAAGACCGCATCGCTTGAAGGCTCACGCATCTCTCTGCCGGCCGGTGTGGTGGTTGTTATGTCCGTCACAAAGCTCACACAAAAACGCTTCGCGAATCTTTCGCCACAGAAGCGCACGCCGCTTCGGGGCTTTTTCCGCGGGGTTGCCTTCGGCTTTGGCGGATGCTTCATCGCATGACTTGTTTTGATGAAGCCGCGTGTGCCTAGCGAGAAATTACGCGCTACATGCGCGATTCTTTTGTTGAAAGCGCAGGATCCCTTGCTTGCGAACTACACAACCAACTTCCGGCAAACCAAAGAAGCGCGGTTAGCTCTAGCACGGCAGCTACCACCAGCTTAAATTTACAGCACTTTCGTGGATTGGACCGTGCGTAGTGTCAACTTTAGTCCTCGAGTCTAACCGGTTCAAGCGATCAAGTCGTGCGATCTAGTACCTAAGAACGTGAAGCAAGCCCCATCAAACGGTAGGGAAAGAGAGAATGGAAAGGCCTACGATTTTCCGCCAAACCGCCGTGCGGATCGAAACTAGCCAGTAGAAGGAACGAGAAAAGATCCCAAAGCCCCGTGCGGCGACGCGAGTCTTCTCGTCCGCGCGAAGCCATGGAGGCTGGAGCCGTTCGGTGCGACGTGCGCGCGGGGGAGCGCGGCATGCGTTACGGGCTTACGGCAGAGCGAGATGGGCCGCAAGCAATTACGGCGGGGGCGAATACCAAGCGTGCAGGGCCGATCGCCGGCGCGGGCCAGGCCGGAGCTTATGGGGAGCGAGCACGACCGTGACCAGGGACTCTGCGTACGTAAATGTGTAATTGACGAACACCTATTAAACGTCGACGAACACCTGTACGTATTGGGCTATCACAAAAAAGATCATTCGCAGCATGGAGACCTCGTACTAGGAAATTAAGAGAGAATTCCCTAAAAAAAGGAAATTAAAGAGAGAAAAGGAACAAAAGATGAGGGAAACTGAGAAAAGGAACAGGACCAAATCTCTTAGCCAATGCACTTCTTGAAATTTGTCTACGGATAGATGGTCCTTGCATCTAGTGTTGGTGTTGGTCATCTAGTGTTGGTGTTGGTCGGTATAACAGCCATTTTGTGGAGCATCTGGAAAGTAACCTATTTCAATGATTCATATTATTTAGGGTAAAGTCCATTTTTCAACCTTGTGGACATCGTAGCTCGATATGGGCGCGCGCCTCTTCCACCTGGTTTTGTGCTCACGTGGCGGTCCACGGCACCTTATCCGACGTTTATTAACATAGGGCCGGTCACCTTTCCCATTTTGCATAGCGTTTGTGAAAGCAAATCCCTTCTCTCCCGAGAAACCCTAGGTGATGAAATTGCATCGGTGTGCATGGCAACCTCCGGAGCTCAAACGCGTCGCGATGGTCGGTTGATTCCTCGGCGGCTGGCGTCGGCGATGGGAAGTTTTCCTCCCGTAAGGTATAGGGAGGGTCCGCTTGATTATGAGCCTAGGCCGTCCGTTGCAATTCTTGGCGAAGTCGACTAGATGGGTCTCTTGGAGTGACGTGAACCCTGGGAGGAGGTACTTTACTGCGAAGGCTTGGGTGAGTGTTTTTGTGGTCGGCGTAGTGTGTTCTTGTGGTCGGTGTTCTTGTGGGTTTGTGTTCTTCTGCGGGCTATTCGATTTGTTCTCAATTTGGGGCCATTGCGGTGCGTCCCGCTATTTGTTTGATTTGTTCTCAATTTGTGTAGGTGAGTGGTTGCAATTTTTGGAGATGGTATGATCAGGAAACCAGGTGATTTTGTTAACAGGACCTTCTTTGGATTTGAGCGTATGTAAGGGCTTTGAGGAAGGAAAACAAGGAATTGAAGGCCTCGGCTAGCGATGAACATGCCAAGGAAGGCGCGTCTTTGAATCGAGGAGATTCTTGGTTGCAAAATCGGATGAGTGTCTTGAGTTGAGGAGAATTGTAGTCCAAAATAGTGTTGGTGTTGGTCGGTGTAACAGCCATTTTGTGGAGCATCTGGAAAGTACGTAGCTCGATATGTTTTCAGAAAAAATAGCCTTCAGAACCTATTTCAATGATTCATATTATTTATCATTGGATTGATTTTTGGTCTAAATTACAGAAGAAGGAAGAGCGGGAGGAGCTATTCAAAGGCGCTAGATCAATTAGGAGGGTTGTTACTGGCGTTTTTAGAGCTATAAACAAATAGACACCATGGACCACCAGATTAGTCCATAAAAGTGGTAAAGCTTTCTTTTTGTTTAGGGATGTTCGAGTTCCTCTCAAAACCTGTTAATTAATCTTAGTCTCCTTTGTTGCTGCTCCTTGTAATAGGCCAGTGTATTTCTCTGCTGTCTTTTGAACTCTTCTAGTTTGGTTTCTTTTAAATGGCAATAGGGTGCAAGCCTATTATACATATAGGATGGTCTTGCGTGGGCGCGGTCATATGAAATGATTAATCAACGACGTACGGTCCAAACTAAGTTGATATGACATCCAATCGCCCATTGCATGACTGATAAACTGATTTATTCGTCGAGCAGTCTTTTGGCAAAAGATCGCTGTGCAATGCATCACTAGGCACAAGCGTCTCAGCCGATGCGGTTGTCGTTGGTCCCTCGCAAACGAAGCGAGTTTTCTCTTTTAGTCTTCTTTTTAAGTAAAATATTAAAAATAGTCTTTTTAAAAATAAAATATCAAAAATAGCACCACAGTTACATAAAAATACAGCGACAGGGGGCATGCTGTGTGCACTTAGTTTGCGGCAGACGGTTTGCCACTTCCCACGTGTTCTGCCGTGCACTGAGTCAGCGATATGTGGCTTGTCGCTGCGTTATTACACAATAAATGTGCTATTTTTGTAATTTTATTTGTGAAAAACTATTTTTACTATTTTACTTAAAAAAACATGCCAAATGACCCAAAAACTCCCAACGAAGCGTTCAACGGATTTACTTTTGCCACATAACCATATAGCTATCGGAGGCTTTTCGGCGGAGAGTTTTTTTTTTGTCGTGTTGGCACTATTTACGATCGTATTAGCAAAATAGCACTTATCACGCGAGATTTATATAAATAGCATCTCCACTACACGACCAACGAGCCGACACCTACCCGCTCCCACACGACCACCGTGCGAAACGACCAACGAGCCGACACCTACCCGCTCCCACACGACTACCGTGCGGTGGCCGTATTTTTCTTAATGCACTTGGGACACCACTATTCCACGTGTGAGTTTGCAATTAACTTGGCATGTTTGCACTTAACTATTGATTTGAATTTTGAAGCGGATACATGCATCGCTATATATCAATACTTACTTGACTAGCCAAATTAATCATTTCAGCCACAACTTATAGCTTAATCTTAGTTTACTAATCACAATGGCTAATGTGTCATTATGGCGGTGCATGCCCTACTAATCACAATGGTTTGTTAACTATTTTAATTTGCAACTTTACTGTAGTTTAGTAGGGCTACTTGCTTAGCATGTATGTGTACGTGTTTTAGCGTGAATGAACGGGGCGCTCCTGTGCGTAGGCTTGGAGTGTAGCTTAATCATGCATGTATCACACTAGTCCATTTGCATTGATCAACTACGTAACGGATTATAACTAGGACGTAACTAGCCCGCCTCGCCGCCACGTCACGCCGCTATCTTTACACTCCTATTTTCGTATAAGTGTTATGTTTATACGAATTAACAATTTTTTCGTGCCATATGTTGATTTCTAAACATCTGAATGAGGCTGTAAGATCGAGGTGGCCGACTAGAAGGGGTGAATAGGCGGTTTTAAAAATCTTTAGCGATAAAATCAAATAATAATACGGAAGCTAATAACAAATTATTTTTACACAATTAAAACCTAAATCAACTAGACTTAACTAAATGCACCAATAATATGAATACAATACAAGAGAGCAATCATACAAAAGATATATAAGCAATTAAAGCATGTAATGTAAATTGATCAAAGTAAAGCACAAGCAAACCAAGATGACACGATTATGTTTTACCGTGGTATTCGGAGACTTGCCGGTCTCCCCTAATCCACGTTGAGGTAAGCCCAAACGAATTGGACCGGCTCTACGAATTAAGCCAACACCTTCTAGGTAAGTCTAACCACTTGAACCGGTTCCAATACGAATCAACACCTCGCTCCACTAGGGTTGCTCTTCCTCCACTCCAGAGATGACGAGCACCAAACCACTCATAACACGTCACGTCTTCTCACAAGCTTCTTGAGAAGATCACCGGGCACGACGCCTCCACGTCGTCTAGGTGTCGGTAAACACCAAGAGAAATAAGTCTCAACCTTCACTTGAACTAATCAAGTGTCAACGCTCAAGTGGATGCACAATCCACTACCTAAGGCAACACATGCACTTAGGGTTTGCTCTCCAAGCTCACTAAGTGCAACACATGCATATATGAGAGGAAAGGCTTGCTTCTAGCTCAATAGAGAGACTATAACAACCTCAGCAAAATCAGCAACAACCAGTAACTTTCTCCAACCAACCAAGGTGGGTATTTATAGCCCACACAAAAACTAACCGTTGGAGGAAAGATTCTCTCGAAACAGTGCAGGGCCGGTCTGACCGCCAACTAATGGCCGGTCGGACCGCCCATGCCCCAACGGCTATAAAACTAGCCGTTGGGCCTTCGGTCAGTCGGACCGCCAACTAATGGCCGGCCTGTCCGCCGCTAAATCGGTCATACCGCCAAGGTTGGCCGGTCCGACCGCCCGAGGAAAATCGGCAAACACCAAAATGGCGCTTCTCTGGAATAAACGTACCGCGAACGCACCGTGCGCCAGCGGCATGACGTGGCAGCGAGGCGGGCCGGCGGGGACACGTGGTGACGAGGGCGGCATGGGCGCACGGTGGGTGTGCGCCGACACCAGGTGACGGCCTCCCCGCGTTGGCGCACGACCACCGTGCTAGCGCCAACGTTTCCATTTTTGCTAATTTGGTTTGAGGGTGGTTATATCTGCAAATACGATATGAAAACGCGCTAGATTAGCCAAAAATTCCGATTGCGGGTAGGTGTCGGTTCGTTGTTCGTCCTGCGCGGTAACCGTGAGGTGGAGGTACCATTTCTTCAAATCTTGCGCGACGAGTGTTATTTTTGCTAATATGATTGCAAATAGTGCTAATATGGCCAAAAATTCTTCGGCAGATGCCTTTGGTGATTTTTTGGTCATATTAGCACTTTTTTCGGACGTGTTAGCGAAAATAGCTCTTGTCGCGCTGGATTGGCATAAATAAAGCCTCGTCTGCATGACCACTATGTGGTTTTACTAATGGGCCTACACGTACCCATGGCTATACGGCCACCGCCGCCCGCCGCATGGCCACCATGCGGACGACCACTGTGGCCATGTTGTTTAGTCTTCTCGACCAAATCTAATGTCTCTTTTTGCCCCAAGCTGGCTGATGTTTAGTCTTCTAGACTTCTTCTAGTTCTAGCTACCACGAGACATTTTGGTTTCCGCTGCAAGTTCAACTTTTGTTGCTAAGTCCTGCAGGGCAACCTCTGTAAGACTTGACCATAAGGTCATTTTGCTACTAAGTAATATTAATTTCTCTACTTTTTAGCTACCTTATTGTATGGATATGATTTTATTGATGTTACAAACTGTGTGGACTAGCTACTGATCATGGAACTAGTTCAGAATACACAGAGTGCTTAGGTCCAACGCCCCGGGGTCCCGACAAAAATCATGCAAATGGATTATTGAAGATTCAATGCAATGCATATTGTTGAATGGAAATGGGAAGTGCCAAACTTTTGGCAATGGTTGCGACGGTGAGGTGTGTGTCCTGCCGCTTCCCCTGATCATCATGTGTGTTGATGTATGTATTTTTTTGGAGTAAAAATTTCGAATGTGGGCGAAAAAGATGGCACAACATGACTCAACATGACAAAAAAAATATATAAATAAAAGCACAACTTGACTAAAATCAACTTATTAAACTGTTATAAGTTAAGCAATACAAACAAGATTACAAATCATAAAACAAGGGTAGTACGGTCTTTTTACAAAGATCCTTATGATTCCTGGAGTTAGAGTCAACTTTCTAACCAAACACCTCCTCAGATCGCTCCAACTTCTCATAGGAGTGGATCCAAGAGTGAAGCTGCAGTTGGAGCTGCAAAAACGTGAAGCAGAGCCATACCAAACAGGCCCTAGGCCCCACTCTACCAAACAAGAGGTTTCCATCCTGAACAACATAAGATGTATGTGGAAAGGAAGTTTTCTTGAATGCTATGATTATCTTATGCAACTCGAATTCCTTATCAATATAGTGTGTTGTGACACAAATATATCCCATATTTTGGTTTGATGTGTAGAGATCTGTAGTTAAATTGACATGGGAGACCAATTATTTTTTGACACTACCATGCAATAGTTTCTCCTCTTCATATAGTGCAAGACAATATGAACAAATTGTCTGCCGACCAATTACCCTGAAAGATGGATGGAAGTAGTTGAATAGTTCTTCCAATAAGGACGATCCTCAGCTTTTAAAAATGCAATCTCCACACTAATGAAAAACTTGGCAATTAGATAACGACACACTTGAGGCATTCAATTAGAGAACAACACACTAGAAGCCTTGAGGGTCAAAGATAGATTAGTCCCCATCCATGATCTGTCGCTTGCAACTCACCAAATATCTCTCCAAATCTTCATGTGGAATATCCTATATGCATATTCATATTATTTGTGCCTTGCCTAGGTTCACACCACAATTTCATCTTACAATACTTACATACTACCTTTTCTTTCCCATCTATAATTTTTTATTCAACGTATTCTTCCCAGACCTTAGCTGGTTTCTTTGATGCGCGACTTGGTGGATCACCCAAGAAGTCACAACTATCAACCGCAATTTCTGGCATTGATGCAACCCTCTCCATTACGAAAAATTACCTAATACACATGTGCATAAAATAACATTAGATCCCCACTAAGTTTTTGTATCAATAACTAGATTTTATAACCTCATTTCTTTTAACTCTATAACAGCTTTACAAGCGGATTTATACTAGTACAATTTTTTTTTAAAATACATTAAATAAAGATATGAACAATCAGATTGAGAGATTTTATTATGAAGAATTATGTCTTAATTGGAGTGTAGGACAACAAGTGGTTTTGGATACCTTAGCTTATAAGCACAAAAACACCACATTTCTTGTACGAACCGAAAAAAAACATTGCTTTGCCACGGTCTTTGGTGGTAACATGATAAACTTGGTACTAAAGAGGCAAGAATTGAATACTGCTCGCATATCCATTCCATCCCCCAGACATGATTTCACTATCAAAATTAGCACATCCCGTTGATTAGTCTCGAATTGGCACACTAAATTAAAAGTGATTAAAAAAAGAGAGAAGAACAAAAGAATTGATGAGCCTCAATCTAATCGAAGCGGTGTCGAGATGATCCGCCCAAAGGAAGGAGAGCGGAAGTTAGCCCATTTAATAGCCCAACTCACTTGGGCCTATAAATTCTGGCCCTTTATCGGGTCTAAGTTGGATATGTTTATTCGCAGTTTGGTACAGAAGAAGTAGTAAAAAATGAATTTTGAAGGTTATTACCGTGACACCCAATAAATGTTGGTGCTTCAAAACATAAAAAGGTGCTAGTACCTTGTAACCTTTTATTACATACAGAATCACATCTGATGTGTAGCAACTGCAGTCAGTAGACTGCCAACGACACCATTAGCTATGCATAACAACATTTCTTATGTTTGCAGTAGATTACCTGTGGCAACATCGCTAATTACAACGCAAAGCTAATAAGTTTCTATAGGTTCTTGCAACACTTATTTGGAGTTCCGGCAATACATAGATGTGTTACTAGAGGCTAGTCTTGTTTGTAGTCAAAAAGCATGTTGCAAATATGACAGATCCGAGCGACAAAAGCTCATATTTGAGAACATGAGCCACTGCAATCGCACGAAACCATCGTCATATAAAATGAATCGCCATTACCATGTGAGCATACACCCTAATTGTTAACGGCATAACTTCGCAAGAGCATGAAGTACTTTCTAATTTGTAGCCCTCTTCATCCAGCAAATTGCCGACTTTGCTAATAATGAACGAAGCTTCAATAGTACAACGCTAGGTGAAGAAGCCAAACGACACCTTTGCTCGAGCAGGTTGATGGAATTAATCTTGTTTTGGTAATTTTCGTTAGTTTTTATTTTAAGTTTGTTAATTTTGCTAGAAATCCGAGTTGGATACAAAGTCTATGTCATTTTCATTTTTGTAAATAGAGTCCAACTCTGATTTACATGCGTGGAGTATAAAGTAAGACCTGATGCTATGTAACGTTTGAGTTGTGAAAAGAAATAGAAAAGACGAAAAAGGAGCACCACTTTTTCGTCAAGGACAGACGGGACATCGAGCCCCACACCCCACACGGAGGAACGCCGAACGCTAGCTGTTCTCTGTCTCTGGACGAAGCGACGAACCAGCAACCACTCCCAGATAATACTCGACATGGTGGGTTACTACCATGGCATCAACATTAGTCTTGGCCCGATCAACTCGAGCAGGAATCCAAGTAGTTGTTCAACTGGAGCCATTGCACTTAATCAGGACAAGTTGTTAAAATGTGGCATGCTAAGTTTCTTGGCTGGCGTTTTGCTCTCCACAACTTTGGCGAGAAAGTTGTGTTGCAAAGCAATCAAAAATCTTGACTTGTAGCGCAGCACAGTTTAACAATGTACCATGGGTTAACATAAGTGCGAATCATGACACCGTGGGCCAAAAAAATATATACACAGATTGGATTTATCTGTAGCACGCGCAGTCCCATCCAAACCAAGAATGATTGAAACATGGCCGCTCGATCCAAACCAAAAGATTAATGATGGAGATAAGGAAGCACATAATATTTGCCATCGGATATCTACCGATTAAAATACAAGTTTGGTAAGAACGACATATATATATATATACACACACACATGTTCTAATACTGAGCTAATGACTTGATCTAAAACATGATTAACCCTAGCACATAAAAGAACACCTAGCAAAAACATTAGTGCGGAAGCATAAGACGTACCCGAAGAGGAAGATGCCATTTAATCTTAGCGTCGGTCGAGATCGGTGTAGAAGATGTCGGCGACGCGTAGGCCTGAGGAAACTTGATGTCGTAGTGGCGGCGGCGGTTCAGTGCCCGTCGGTAGTGGCCGTCGGTCTTCGTCCACCTTTAGCGCCCGTGAGGATCGGATCTGTTTGAACTTGGGTAGCCTAGAGCACATCAGCACAATAGGTTTGCCGGGTTCATCCCTTTTTATCTAGCGCTTGGTGGCCGGGACCGAAACCAAAGAGAGGTTGGAATCATGCATGCATCACACTACTGCATTTGCATTGATCAACTACGTAACGGATTATAACTAGGACGTAACTAGCCCGCCTCGCCGCCACGTCACACGCCGCTATTTTCGTATAAGTGTTATGTTTATACGAATTAACAATTTTTTTTCGTGCCATATGTTTATTTCTAAACATCTGAATGAGGCTGTAAGATCGAGGTGGCCGACTAGAGGGGGTGAATAGACGGTTTTAAAAATTGTGGATATCATGGGGATATGCTGCAGATCTTAGGATGATGTGACAATTGGCAATAGCGTTAACGGTTTGTCGTTTCACGGGTTTTCGACAAAGTTTCAGCACTGTTCAGACTTTCTGGACAGGGGCGGTCTGACCGGCCATAGCACGGCGGTCCGACCGGTCCCAAATCGGTCGGACCGGCCATGTGCGCGGCCGGACCGGCCGTGACAAAAGTGGTCAAACAGTCGGGCCAAAAATAGAGGTGTAGGCAAGTGGGGATCCCATTGTTCTTGCTCCCATAATTTTTGGAGTCTCCAGTAAAAAGTTCTATTGGTTTAAAGTTTCCAGTAGGTTTCGGATTTTCAGGGGTTGAAAATTGGCTAAGTCCTTACGGGCGGTCGGACCGGCCTTTGGCCGGCGGTCCGACCGGCAAGGCCGGCGGTCGACCGCCCACGAGGCGATCGACCGATCATCATCGAATGTCGCCCTTCGTGGCGGCGTTGCTCATTGGTTAGGTCAAAGTCATGAGTTTCAGTGCATATGTGTTGCATGATGCATGTTTTGACTAACGTGGGTCAAGTTGCGAAGAACTTGTTCCCGGTTTCGATTTGCTTGTCTATTGTTGTGCAGGTTGCTTGGTGGTCAACGACGGTCAACGGCGAAGATGATCGGGACGAGGCTTGGAGAGCTTAGGTCCGTAACGATCGACGATCTTTGGGTGAGGTCAATGAAATCAAGTATGGCATGAATGGACAATGATGACCGAACAGGCGATTCGGTGCGATCGTTTGATCAAGCGGCGCGGGAGTCGGTGCAAGTGCCATGGTGGTTTCGGTGGGAGCCGGATGGGAGAGACTTGCCGACATGGAGAGAGCCGTTGATCAAACTACACGTGGCGGAGCATGCGAAGTGCCAGAAAGATGGACTCGGTCTTCGGAGAAGGACCGAGAAGGGGTATTTTGGTAATCTTACCAAATATCACTTTGGTGACCTTTTGCCTACCCACGGCGCAAGACGGCGCAAGAGAAGCGGTTTAGGTTAAGAGGTGTTGTAGACGGCGCTCTAAAATGCGTGCGTGTGTGACCCGTTTGTGTTGGGCCTTAACGGGAGCCCACTTGAGTTAATCTTCTAGAAGATCTAAGTCTCCACTATAAATAGAGGAGGAGGTGGTGCACCCTTCAACTCTTTATCATTTATTGAAACCCTAGTTTTGGCTTAGGGAGAGGATTAGTGGAGGTTAGGGTTCTAGAGAGTTTTGATTTGATCTTGTGCTCTTGGATTGAGCTTTGTCCTCCATTGATGGAGTGGTCAGAACCCAAACCCTATCAATCAATCCAAAGAAAGCTTTGATCAAAGATGTGTCTCTTTGCCCTTCTTCTCTCTATTTGGTGATTTTGAGTCTTTCTTTGATTCGCATATTTTTGATTGATTTCTTTACATGATATAGCTTGCTGTGACATGTGGGAACACATCTAAGATCATCTTGATCATCAATCACCCACGAGCAAGTTTTTGGGTCACGTTTTCGTTTTGACTCGGTTTTTGAACCATCCATCTCTCAAACTGAAAAATGTCGTAACTTTTCCATGGATCTCCATGATCTTCGATTGGAATAGGTTCCTGACATCCTAGAGAAGGTGTGTTCCAAGTTTCATGAAGTTTGGAGTTGTAGATCAAAAGTTAGACCTATTTGCAACTTCGTTTTTCTGGCTGATTTCACTGTTCATCGGCTGGAGGTCAGACCGCCCTAGCTAGAGGTCGGACCGCCCCTTGGAGAGGTCAGACCGCCCCTGAGTAGAGGTCAGACCGCCCTACTCTTAGGAAATTAAGTTTCGGTTGTTTTTGGTTGTTTTGCTTCGGGGTTTTGATTGGATTCAATCCTAGTCTTCCGCTGTACTGGTATATCGATCTTCATAGCTTCTATAGCTATTGGAGTGAAATTTGTGTTGAATCTAATCGTGGTTGAAAAAGTGAGCGTGCTCCTATTCACCCCCTCTAGTCGCCTTTTCGGTCCAACAAGTGGTATCAGAGCCCGGTTAGTTCAATCTTGATCTTAACCGGTCACTGAACTTGGCGATGGATAAGTACTCCACCAAGCCGCATATCTTCGATGGGCACGACTATGCCTATTGGAAGAATCGCATGCGAGTCTTCCTTGAGAGCGAAGGACAAGCTATATGGGAGGTTGTTCGAGCCCCGCTCGTTCTTCCCGGTTGTTACGCTGGCAAACAATGACCCTCTTGGCTAACAACAATAAGGCAAAGAACCTCTTGTATGGTGGGCTTGGTAGATGTGGAGTATGATCGAATTTGCAATCTTGAGATCGCATGCACGAGATTTGGAACACCCTCGAAACCTACCATGATGGTTCGTCCCAAATCAAGAAAGTACGCTGATACCTATAAGCGTGAATATAACAAATTCGAGATGCGTCTGAGAGAGCATCGATGACATTTTCACGCTTCAACAAAGTGATTAATCGATGAAGGTCGTTGGAATTGAATATTCTCGATCGAAAATGCCACCCACCTCTTGGCTGCAATCAACACCAAGGAGTGGGAGATAAAGGCTACCGCCATTGAGGAGAACGTCAACCTCTCGATCGACTTTGGAGCTGCTCTATAGCAAGCTTAAGACTCATGAGATCAAGAGGATTGATCATCCCAAGAAGGAAAATATGGCCTTGGTAGCGCACCGCTCAAGAGAGCTTCGATGGGTCTTCGAGTCTTCTTCGGATTTTCGCTGTCGGGTTTATCTGCAATCCATGAAGAGGAGTTTGAGAGTCTTCCCGAGGCCGAGTTAGCCCTCATAGTCGAAAAGCCACACGGGCCTATAACAATATGAGAAACAAAAAGAGAGGAGGTCCGTGACTTGCTATGAGTGTGGTGAGCTTAATCACATCCGCAAAGCGCCCCAAGTTGAAAGGAAAGAGCAACCACAAGGAAGGAAAGCCACTTGGAAGAAGCCTCAATGGAACAAATCAAGATTTGATCTCGCCAAGCTCACAAAGGCAACTCACCTGTTCTTGCCGCTTTGGGAACAATCCTTGCCGATGTGGACTCCGGGAGCGAGGATGACAAGGAGGAGGAGATCCCTCAAGACAAGAAGAAGGGGAAGGCCAAGGACTTCACCGGCGTTTGCTTCATGGCCGACTCCGACGACGTCGACGACGATGAGGTACCTCTCTCCTATGATGTCCTTTCTGATAGATGCGAAACTATCTTTGAGCAACTCATGAGCCAGGATAAGGCATTAGAGTATATCATGGCTAGGAACAAGGACTTAGAGTCTCAAGTAGATAATTTGACTTTAGAACTTGCAAATACTAAGACTCTTGAATCTGATGAATGTTCTTCCTGCCATGCTCTACACTCAGAATTTGCTAAACTGCAATCTGCTCATGATATTGCTTTGCAACAACTTGAAAATGCTAGGACTGAGTTAGTTGAGGTTAAATCTGCTCCTTGTGAAAAATGCTTAGATTCCAGCAAGTTGGTTGCTCCTGGTGCTGTTGATCCTAGCCTTTGCTCTTTTTGCATTGAACGCGAACATGAAGTTAAAGATATCTTAGAAGCAGTTAGAGCTAAATATGCCAAGCTTAAGAACAGTATTGAGTCTTCTACATGTGCTTCATGTCCTGCTCTTAAACTTGAAATTGCTTTATATAAGGAAAAATATGCTAGAGCTATTAAAGGCAAAACTTGTGAGTCATGTGTTAATCTTGAAAAAGAAAATGCTTATCTTAAGGATACCTTAGAAAAATTTTCTAAAGGTAAGAAACAATTAAACATGATTCTGGACAAATCTAAGACTCCTTATAAGAAGCAAGGATTAGGATACAACTCTGTCCAAGATAATTCTAAGCCCCAAGTAACTCAAGTCTTGGAAAATGGGTTAGTTGAATTTAAAACCCAACCTTGCAAAAACTACTTTTAAATCATGTTTTGCCCAAACTTCATTAAGTCAAAGGTGCTTCTCCCAGTGGTATCAAGTACCATTGCACCTATTGCAAGAAGAATGGACATTTGGTTGAGTTCATTGGAGGTTGAAAAATGATAAGAAAATTTTGCTAGAATTTCACTC
The DNA here is from genome assembly GCA_036346395.1 of Hsuehochloa calcarea. Taxonomy (NCBI): domain Eukaryota; kingdom Viridiplantae; phylum Streptophyta; class Magnoliopsida; order Poales; family Poaceae; genus Hsuehochloa; species Hsuehochloa calcarea. Next base: position 57,664,475 of record CM070598.1, read on the forward strand.
AATCAACCTAGAGCTTTTATGAGACATGGTAATGTAGAAAAGAGGAAACTTGGTTTAGGATTTGTGTCACATGCTCATCATCATGTTCCTAGACAGGATAACTCTTATGTTAAAGTAACCATTGCTCATAATGTAACTTCAAACTTAATCAAGGATAGCACTTCTGCTTTGCATACTACTCGCAGACATGTGTCTCAGTACTGGGTTCCCAAGTCTTGTTTAACTAACCCCAGTATTGAGTGCAACATCCCAATTTTCAGAGCTTTAAAAATCTTTTAAACAATGGTATTAAGAGAATTCACCATTTGGATTTATTTGAATTTTAATTTAAAAAGCTTAATATGGACTTTAAGGATAAACCGATTTAATGAGCTTAATCCCAACATTAACAATTGCCAAAATTATTTTATTTAGATTCCATATGCTTGGTTATATTTTACAGAATTTTCTAGAATTTTTCCAAGATCATTTGCTATTTTCCATTGCTTATTTGAATTTCTGCTATTTTCTAAAAACGAAAAACTAATTTAAATCTCCAAACAGTCGTTGGGCCGAATCTCTCCGGCCCAACACTGCTCATCTGGCCCATCTCTCCGTAGCCGTCCGATCGGGACTGGACGGCGATCTCGCCCACGCGCGCGCCTCGCCTCCCGTCTCATCGCCGGTGGACCCCACCGCTTCGCCCGCGCGCCTTCTTCTCATGCGGACGCTTGCGCACAAGAATCGCTTATTGACGGTCAACGCCGAAGCCACGCCGGGCGCCTCAACCTCCCGTTCCTCCGGACGTGCGCGCGAGACTCGCGCCTCCTCGCACGACCTCCACGTCTTCTCCCCTCTCCTCGCGCGGGCGCCCAAGCCGCAACCGCCGCCACGACCTCCACGCCGCCACGCCGCCGGACCTCCCGGCCCTATAAAGGAGAGCCCGGCGCCCTCGCGTCACCCATCCCGGCCGCCACCCACTCTCTCTCGCCTGTGCTCGCGGAATCGCGAATTCCGCCGCCGACACCGAGGGCTTGAGCTTCGATTGCGCCGCCTCCGCCGTCCTCGCGTCGCCGCCACCGCCACCGTTGGATTCCCGTGACGCCGCTGGCCGGTGCTCACCTCGCCACCGGAGGAGCCTCTAACGCCGCCGCCGTCGAGCCCGCACCACCTCCTCCGCCAAAGCCTCGCCACGCCGCCTCGCTCGCCCCGGAGCACCGGGAGCACACCCTAGGTTCGCATGGCGCCTCTCTGCCGGTACCACCCACCTTCACCGGAGCTGCATTGTCACTGGAACCCTTGGTTCCCGTCTTGCGCCGCCCGCCGCCGCCCACGCCACCTCCACTCACCGCTTCGCCTCGTGGCGCATGCGTGGCGACCACGTAGGCGCCGTGTCGGCACGCACGCGCGAGTGCGCCACGCCAAGACCGGTTCAACTCAGAGGCTCGGTGGACTTAGTCCACCGTGGTAGGGTCACCGACATGTGGGCCCCACATGTCGCTTAATTCTTTAATTCTTTTAATTTCCGAAAATCCTTCACGACGTCATGCTTGCGCAATAATCCGATTTTTCTATTGAAAATAATTCGAATTCCAATAAATCCTATTTTTAGGGTTTTTCTTTGTTTCAAACTTTGAAACCTCATAACTTTTGCATCCTAACTCCAAATCCATCCATTCAAATTTCTAAATTTGTATAAAATCAAGATCTATTTATTGGAGATTTTTAATTATTTTTATCAGAGTTATTTACTTCTGTTATTTATTTTCTTGTTGTTGCTTCGTTCATGGGTAGACTTGACGATACTTCCGGAAGGTTTGAGGAAGAAGGAGCTTTCAAGATCAAGACCAGCACTTGAACCTATTCCAAGGCAAGCTATACCCTTGACCATTTTCTTCCCAAGATTATAAAAGTATTTTAATTCAAATTATCGCATCTTAATTTTAAGTATTTATTTAAAAGCTTTTGGTGCATGAGTTAATCCTACATTGTTATGCCATCCTTGTTAATTGCTATGTCCTGATTCCTTGTCACCTTAGTTGGTATTTAGTTGGTAATATGGTAGCACCAACGTGGGTTGGTTAGATGCGATTAGATTGCTTAGCCATGCCACTAATCACTTGTCATGTATACCTTTGTTATAAATTGACTAAGTGAATATGAGACTGTGTGAACAAACTGTGTACTATGTGTCTTTGTGGCATATGTTGCACTTAAATCAACCAGGTGGTAAAAGGATTTGACCGAGGCAAGGGTGGATACTGTGTGAAAGGGTGGACTGTGTGATGTGTGAATAATATTAATCTGTGTCTATGTGGTTTGGTTAGTGGAAGTCTTGCCTTGGTCAATTAAGGACCTCACCATGTGCGCCATTGAACCGAGCTTCTGTATTTACCACATGCCTGCTTTAAGACGGGCCTAGCATAGTAAGATAAGGTATCTGAATTGCTTTGTTATGCTTAGTGTTAGCTACACTAAGTGTATCTTGTGGGTAAAGTGTACAAACCTCTGCAGAGTGTAACTTAATCTATTCAATAGCCGCGTCCTCGGTTATGGACATGCTCGGAATTTCACACTAGGGGTAGATGTTTTCATAAAAGCAGGTGGGAAGGGAGCTATGTGATTAAATCATCTAGCTATGTGAATAACTTTGTTAGGTCAGTGTGTCTTTGTGAAATAACTTGTTAAGATTATTATTGTCTATTGGTTTTACCTGCTTTCAATCTATGAAATTGTATTAAATTGCAAAGGTTGCATTTATGCAAAAGAGCCACAAAATGCCTTTCCTTGTAAAAAGCCCGCATATATACATTTTGCATCTCGTGGTGTGGCTTGCGAGTACGGTGTGTACTCACGCTTGTTTTGACGAATCAAGCAGAGGAGGAGTCTTCACCAAAGATTTGAGGACGAGTACATCAAGGTGCTTAATCGTGAGGTCTTGATCCCACGGTTGCTGTGGTGAATCGATGGGGTGCCACTACCTTTTCGCTTTCACTGCCGTTTATTTTCTCTGTTAGCCTGCGTGGCTCAAGAATTGTAACTCGACCTTAAGGTCAAAACCATTATTTATTAATCAAAGTTATTCGCTTATGTTACTATTCGCTTGTATGGATCGACTTCCATCTTTGTTAACACTTGTGTGCACTAGCGTGATCTCGGCTAGTGCATTAAACACGAGGGTCTGAATCGTAATTTTGGGTCCCGACAAAAGTGGTATCAGAGCCATACTGACTGTAGGTCTAGACCTTAGTTAGATTGGCCGTTCGAGTGTTCAAATTATTTTCTAAAAGAAAATTAACTTGCAAGACTAAATGAATTGCTTAACTCCTCTTATATCTCTCTTAACTCATCTATTGCTATAACTTCTTTACTCTCCCCGCTGTTTTAACATGGTTCCTACCTCCTGTCTGTCTTGACAGATGCCTTACCTTCGAGACCTTCTGAGATAGCAACGAGGACTTGCCGCAGAGTCAGGAAGGCTATTGCGAGACACTTGAGGCTTCGATCGCCCGATGTACCGTGGCAGTGAGTACATGGTCAACGGACGGGATCGTGGTATAGTCTGCCGCCTGACAATCTATGCCAGGAGGAACACTAGAGGCAGCCAGCCTTTGTACATCTCAGTCAGGAGGATCACCTTCACACAAGGAATCCAGGAGTCGTCACGACTGGCCATGCTCCGAGTCTGCCACATTTACGCCAAGAAGCGCCACACACCGCTTTCCGCTATCATCCCGAGTTGCTTCAGGAGACATCTGCGCTTTCCGCCTACAAACGGAGAAGGCCATGCCACGCTGGTGCATCTTGCACGGTTCACAGCGGCCCAGGAGGAGTCGCTGGAGATGGCCGCCACCGAGCTGAGGTGCGCCTATCAGGCCTGGGAGGAAGCCGAGGAAAGGATCGCCGTACTAGAGCAAGCTCTCTACGGTCAAGATGAGCTCAAGATGATCAAAGGAAGATCCTAAGAGCCGAAGAAGCCGAGGAAGACCCAGAGGAGATTCTAGAGGATCCAGTAGAGGTTGCACAGCCGGAGGAGCCAGCTGCACCTGCACCTAGCACGCATGCTCCTCTTGCACTGATCCCGGGCATCGAGAATCGGTTCACGACGATGCCGCCTAACTTCGTAGTCTACACCAGCGGGAGCGTCGCCGTGGATTTTGAGGCTTTCTCGAGTAGTTCGCCTAAGTCCGCTTTAGTCGCTTAGCCGCTTCTTTTCCTTTGAGTCGCCTTTAGGCGGTAGCTTGTGTGCTTAGGTTCGCTTCTTTTCCTGTGTGCAAGTATGAGCCGCAAAGGCCCTTAGGCATTTGTTGCGACCATGCTATTAAATTATTAATGAAGATTATTTCGTTCAAGTTTCTTGAGTCAGTGTTTGTTGGGTTTAATCTATCCCTATCTAGTTCTTAACTCACCTTGTGCTCTCTACCTTATCTAACCCATGGAACCTCACCAGATGGTTCGGACTCGCCATACCACGCAAGTGGAGCCAGAGCCCAAGGATCGAGGCAATGAGCAAACCACTACGGAGCAAGACCACCCCAAGCACCTCCTATTGACTTACGTAACTTTGGAGCCTTCATGGCAAAGACAGACGCAGATGATGTACACCATGATGAACCAGATGCAAAGCCATGAACAACAACAACAACCACAACCATCATCGTGGAGGAGCCCCAGCTTGCTCATAGTCATCGTGGACCATCCAAATTGGTCAATTCATGAGGACCCGCCCACCAACTTTCTCCGGACATGTCTCGCCAAGAGAAGTCGATGATTGGCTTCGCGTGATTGAGAGGAAGTCGTTGATCACCCAATGCGCCGATCATGAGAAGGTTTTGTATGCCACCCATCGATGGAGGGCATAGGCTGGCGAGTGGTGGGAAAACTTCGCGCAGCCGCATGGAGCACCGCAGAATATCACACGGAAGAGTTCTCCGCATGACTTTTCGCCAAGATCATGTACCAAGGCATTATGGATCCAAGAAGGACGAGTTCCGCGCTCTCAAGCAAGGGGTATGTCGCTGATCGACTACGAACAAGTTTTCTCGGCTAGCTCGCTATGCTCCGTAAGACGCCGCCATCGACTGTGTCTCGCCAGAGTCGATTCTTGAAGGGTCTGAACTCAGGACTACAAGTCAATCTGCTTGCCCACACCTTCCCAGATTTCCAGGAGCTGATTAACAAGGCGTTGGTTATGGAGGACAAACGCAAGGAGCTGGAGGATTACCGCAAGCGTAGGATGATTCAAAGAGGAAGCCACCACCACAACAAAGAGAGGGCAAGGATAGTGCCACGCTAGCTTTAATCGCTTCCCGCCACGAGTTCTTTCTGAACACCGCACCGCCTTCAAGACTCGCCCTTTGTTCGGCATTCTCGTAACCCTACACCACTCAACCCCACCCCAGGAAACAACAATCGTCAGAATGAACCAAGAGTGTGTTACCATTGCCGTCAGCCAGGGCATTTCGCTAACCAGTGTCCTCAAAAGGGAACTATCACTCCGCTCGCTTCAACCTTGGAGCAACACCGCCAAGACCCCAAAGCAGTAACAACCAAGGAGTTTCTCGTGGAACCATCAACCAGAGGAGCGCCTCGATCGGTGGTCGAGGTCGTGTTAATCACGCCACTTTGAAGGAGCCCAGAAGCACCGTGGTTGTACCGGTAAGTTCCTAGTAAATTCAAGACCGCCTGCTCGCTTGATTCGAGCTTCGATTCGCTTGTTTCGAGTTTTCGCAACCAAGAATAAATTGGAAGTTATGCACCTTAAGCGTACTCTGTCGGTCCAACACCGGAGCAGAGTTAAGTTCTAATATGGGTTGTTTAGGGCTGTTACTCATAGCCGGAGTTGAGTTTCTAGCTAACTTTGGTTATTCTAGACACCCAAACCATAGATGTCATCCTTGGCATGGATTGGTTAACCAAGCACAAAGCGTGCTAGATTGTGGCCGAAGAGCCGTTACAATCGAGGATACCAAAGGAAACAAAGTGGAGTTTCTATCTACCTCAGTACGTAATGGACATCTGCTAGTCAATAGCCCGAAGACCGTCTCGTTGGAAGATGTGCCAGTCGTCAAAGAGTATCCAGATGTGTTTCGAGAAGAGTTACCAGAATGCCACCGGATCGTGACATCGAGTTTGTCATTGATCTAGTGCCGTGGACAAGACCACTCTCGAAGAGACCTTATCGGATGCCAGCCGATGAGCTAGTAGAAATGAAGAAGCAAGTAGAAGAACTTTTGGAGAAAGGCTTTGTGAGGCCTAGTTCGTCGCCTTGGGGAGCGCCAGTTTTGTTCGTCAAAAAGAAGGATGGAAGCATGAGAATGTGCATCGACTACCGGCCTCTCAATGAAGTCACTATTAAGAATAAGTATCCATTACCCGAATAGACGATCTGCTTTGATCAAATGAAAGGAGCCGAGTGTTCTCAAGATCGACTGCGATCGAAGTTACCATCGCTTGAAGATCCGTCCCAAGGATATACCTAAGACCGCTTTCTCAACGCTGCGGACATTATGAGTTCCTAGTCATGTCCTTTGGTCTGACCAATGCCCCTGCCTATTTCATGAACATGATGAATAAGGTATTTATGGAGTACCTGGACAAGTTTGTAGTTGTATTCATCGATGATATTTTGGTCTACTCAAGGTCAGAAGAACAACATGCCGAACATTTGAGATTAATTCTAGAGAAGCTTAGAGAACATCAGTTGTATGCTAAGTTTAGCAAGTGTGATTTACGAAAAAGGAAGTGGATTTTCTTGGTCATGTGATGACAAACGCAGAGTAGCCGTTGACCCCATAAAGTTAAAGCAAGATTACAATGGGAACAAACCAAAGACATGCTCTCTCATTCGTAGTTTCTTGGGATTGGCGGATACTATCGTCGTTTCATTGAAGGATTCTCATCAATTGCTAAACCTCTTACGCAATTGTTGAAGAAAGAGAAAAAGTTTACCTGGACCCCAGCTTGTGAAGAAAGTTTTCAAAGATTGAAGAAATGTTTGACTTCAGCCCCAGTACTGACTTTGCCAGATATTCGCAAGGATTTTGATATCTATTGCGATGCTTCGCGCCAAGGATTAGGATGTGTCCTGATGCAAGAAGGAAGAGTCGCCGCTATGCGCCAAGGCGCTTAAGGCCGCATGAAGAGAACTATCCCACCCATGATATGGAGTTAGTCTGCGAGAGTGCATGCCTTAAAGATTTAGCGCCATTACCTCGCCAGAATCACGCGAGGTATATACTGATCATAAGAGCTTGAAATATATTTTCACTCACGGATCTCAATATGAGGCGAGAAGATGGCTAGAATTGATAAAGGATTATAACCTTGGAATCCATTACCATCCTGGTAAAGCCAATGTCGCTGCGCGCTTTGAGCCGTAAGAGCCACCGTAATGCCTTGGAAGTGAAAGAGCTTTGTTCAGAACTTCAAGAGGAATTCCAGAAGCTCAAGCTAGAAGTAGTATCTAAAGGATTCGTGGCAACTGGAAGTGCAATCTACTTTGGAGAAGCAGATTCGTGAAGCTCACCAAGGACTCGAGTTCTCCGACATCAAGGAGAAGATGACGTAAGGAAGTTCAAGGACTTCAAGAGATGATCAAGACATATCAGGATCAATGGACGATATGCGTCCCAGATATTGATGGATTGAGACAACTAATTTTGAAGGAGGCCCATGACTCAAAATACTCGATTCACCCCGTAGTACTAAGATGTACCAGATGTTAAGAATAAGTTTTGTGGCCAAATCAAACGAAGTCGCAGAGTTCGTTGCCTTGTGCGACGGTGTCAAAAGTTAAAGCAGAGCATCGAGGCCGCAGGTCCGCGGTAACCTTTGAAGATTCCGAATGGAAGTGGGAAGAAATCGAATGGATTTCATTATCGGGTTACCCAAGACTCAATCAGTTACGATTCGATTTGGGTAATAGTGGATCGTCGACTAAAGTTGCCCATTTCTTACCAAATAAAACCACTTACTCGGAGATCGTCTCGCGAGCCGTATATGTCGAAGATCGTCATTTTGCATGGTGTGCCTAAGAAGATTGTGTCCGATCGAGGATCTCGCCACCTCCGATTTTGGCGTAGTTTACATGAAGCCTTAGGGACTCACCAATTTCAAGATCGCGTATCATCCCTGCATGGATGGACAGATCGAAGGGTTAATCAGATATTGGAGGATATGTTGAGAGCCTGTGCGCTAGCAAATGCTGCTCGTTGGGATAAGAGTTTACCATATGCAGAATTCTCGTACAACAACAGTTATCAAGCCAGTCTACAAATGTCACCATTTGAAGCCTTGTATGGTCGTGCCTGTAGAACCCCGTTGAACTGGTCAGAAACCGCTGAACGTACAGTCTTTGGTCCGGATATTATTCAAGAAGCAGAAGAGCAAGTGTCAATGATCAGAGAGAGATTAAAGATAGCTCGACCGAGGCGTAAGAGTTATGCTGACAACCGTCGTCGTGATCTCAGTTTTGAATCAGAAGATTTTGTGTATCTTCGAGTTACGCCCCTCAGAGGTGTGAAAAGGTTCCACGCCAAAGGGAAACTTGCCCCTCGGTATGTTGGTCCGTTCAAGATTTTGGAACGTCGTGGAGAAGTGGCTTATCAGTTGGAGCTGCCACAATCGCTAGCAGAGTACACGATGTCTTTCACGCCTCACACCAAGAAGTGTCTTCGTGTGCCGAAGAACAAGCACCGCTTGGATTCGATTGAACTAAAAGAAGACCTCACCTACAAAGAGCAAACGGTCAAGATTATGGATGTCGCAGAACGCCGCACTGTAAGCAAGACCGCTCGCTTTCGCAAAGTCCAAAGGAGTAACCACTCAGAAGGAGAAGCAACGTGGGAACGTGAAGAAGAGTTGAAAGCCGAGTTCCCTAGCCTTTTCTCTAGCTAGCCCGAATCTCGGGGTCGAGATTCCATTAAGGGGGGAAGGTTTGTAACATCCCAATTTTCAGAGCTTTAAAAATCTTTTAAACAATGGTATTAAGAGAATTCACCATTTGGATTTATTTGAATTTTAATTTAAAAGCTTAATATGGACTTTAAGGATAAACCGATTTAATGAGCTTAATCCCAACATTAACAATTGCCAAAATTATTTTATTTAGATTCCATATGCTTGGTTATATTTTACAGTAATTTTCTAGAATTTTTCCAAGATCATTTGCTATTTTCCATTGCTTATTTGAATTTACGCTATTTTCTAAAACGAAAAACTAATTTAAATCTCCAAACGATCGTTGGGCGAATCTCTCCGCCCAACATCGCTCATCCGCCCATCTCTCCGTAGCCGTCCGATCGGATCGACGGGCGATTCGCCACGCGCTCGCCTCCTCGCCTCACCGCCGGTGGACCCCGCACCGCTTCGCCTCGCCGCTTTCTTCTCGCACGGACGCGCCTGCAAGAACCGCCATTGACGGCCAACGCTGAAGCCGCTACCGGGCGCCTCAACCTCCCGTTCCTCCGGACGTGCGCGCGAGACTCGCGCCTCCTCCGCACGACCTCCACGTCTTCTCCCCTCTCGCGCACGCGGCGCCTGCCGCAACCGCCGCCCACGACCTCCACGCCGCCACGCCGCCGACCTCCCGGGCCCTATAAAGGAGAGCCCGGCGCCCCTCGCCACCCATCCCGGCCGCCACCCACTCCTCTCTCGCCTCGTCGCCGAATCGCGAATTCCGCCGACACCGAGGGCTTGAGCTTCGATTGCGCCGCCCCGTCGCCTCGCGCTGCCGCCACCGCCACCGCTGATTCCCGTGGCGCCGCTGGCCGGTGCTCACCTCGCCACGGAGGAGCCTCTAACGCCGCCGCCGAGCCCGCACCACTTCCTCCGCCAAAGCCTCGCCGCCGCCGCCGCTGCCCCGGAGCACCGGGAGCACACCCTAGGTTCGCATCGGCGCCTCTACCCGCCGGTACCACCCACCTTCACCGGGAGCCGCTGTCGCGAACCCTTGGTTCCGTCTTGCCGCCGCCGCCGCCCACGCCACCTCCACTCACCGCTTCGCCTCAGTGGCGCATGCGTGGCGACCACGAGGCGCCGTGTCGGCGCCACGCGCGCGCAGTGCGCCACGCCAAAGACCGGCTCAACTCAGAGGCTCGGTGGACTTAGTCCACCGTGAGTTGGGTCACCGACATGTGGGCCCCACATGTCGCTTAATTCTTTAATTCTTTTAATTTCCGGAAAATCCTTCACGACGTCATGCTTGCGCAATAATCCGATTTTTCTATTGAAAATAATTCGAATTCCAATAAATCCTATTTTTAGGGTTTTTCTTTGTTTCAAACTTTGAAACCTCATAACTTTTGCATCCTAACTCCAAATCCATCCATTCAAATTTCTAAATTTGTATAAAATCAAGATCTATTTATTGGAGATTTTTAATTATTTTTATCAGAGTTATTTACTTCTGTTATTTATTTTCTTGTTGTTGCTTCGTTCTTGTAGACTTGACGATACTCGAAGGTTTGAGGAAGAAGGAGCTTTCCAAGATCAAGACCAGCACTTGAACCTATTCCAAGGCAAGCTATACCCTTGACCATTTTGCTTCCCAAAGATTATAAAAGTATTTTAATTCAAATTATCGTGATCTTAATTTTAAGTATTTATTTAAAAGCTTTTGGGTGCATGAGTTAATCCTACATTGTTATGCCATCCTTGTTAATTGCTATGTCCCGATTCCTTGTCACCTTAGTTGGTATTTAGTTGGTAATATGGTAGCACCAACGTGGGTTGGTTAGATGCGTATTAGATTGCTTAGCCATGCCACGAATCACTTGTCATGTATCTTCGTTATAAATTGACTAAGTGAATATGAGACTGTGAACAAACTGTGTGTACTATGTGTCTTTGTGGCATATGTTGCACTTAAATCAACCAGGTGGTAAAAGGATTTGACCGAGGCAAGGGTGGATACTGTGTGAAAGGGTGGACTGTGGATCGTGTGAATAATATTAATGTGTGTCTATGTGGTTTGGTTAATGGAAGTCTTGCCTTGGTCAATTAAGGACCTCACCATGTGCGCCATTGAACTGAGCTTCTGTCGACCACATGCCTGCTTTAAGACGGGCCTAGCATAGTAAGATAAGGTATCTGAATTGCTTTGTTATGCTTAGTGTTAGCTACACTAAGTGTATCTTGTGGGTAAAGTGTACAAACCTCTGCAGAGTGTAACTTAATCTATTCGAATAGCCGCCCTCGCTATGGACATGCTCGGAATTTCACACTAGGGGTAGATGTTTTCATAAATCAGGGAAGGGAGCTATGTGATTAAATCATCTAGCTATGTGAATAACTCCGTTAGGTCAGTGTGTCTTTGTGAAATAACTTGTTAAGATTATTATTGTCTATTGGTTTTACCTGTTTTCAATCTATGAAATTGTATTAAATTGCAAAGGTTGCATTTATGCAAAAGAGCCACAAAATGCCTTTCCTTGTAAAAAGCCCGCATATATACATTTTGCATCTCTGTGGTGTGGCTTATAGTACGGTGTGTACTCACGCTTGTTTTGACGAATCAAGCGGAGGAGGAGTCTTCACCAAAGATTTGAGGACGAGTACATCGAAGGTGCTTAATCGTGAGGTCTTGATCCCAGTCGGTTGCCTGTGGTGAATCGATGGGGTGCCACTACCTTTTTCGTTTCAGCTGTCGTTTATTTTCTCTGTTAGCCCTGCGTGGCTCAGTAATTGTAACTCGACCTTAAGGTCAAAACCATTATTTATTAATCAAAGTTATTCGCTTATGTTACTATTCGCTTGTATGGATCGACTTCCATCTTTGTTAACACTGTGTGCACTAGCGTGATCCTGGGCTAGTGCATTAAACACAGAGGGTCCTGAATCGTAATTTTGGGTCCCGACATTGAGACACATTGTTCTTCTGTGCCTTGATTTTCAGGATTACCGCGGAAAGAGGAAGGACACGTGGTTCGTCGACTCACTGCTTCACGCCACATGACCGGAGACTCAAGATGGTTCACCTCCTTCACGCGGTCGACGGTGATGAATTCATCACCTTTGGAGATGATTGGCAAGGGCGGATTGAAGGAACGGATCGATCGTGGTGAACGACAAGTTCATCCTCAAGGACGCCGCCCTTGTGGACAAGCTAAGGTTTAATTTGCTTTCGCCTCTCAACTTCTTGATGATGGCTATGAGACTAGATTTAAGAAAAATGCTTGTCGGTGCTTGATTCATTTGGTGAGCTTGTTTTTGGGATTACTAGAGTTGCTAGGATCTTTAGAGCCGATTTTTCAATCTCTTCTTTGGTTCTCTCAAGTGCTTAATTTCATCTTCTTCTTCTCGAGTTCGTTTTGGCACCGCTCGTTTGGGGCACATTGGTTTTGATCATCGACGCGAGTTAGCAACCTTGAGCTCATGAGAGGTTTGCCTAAACTCAAAGCCGCCAAGGATGTCAGATATGCGCCACGTAGGCATGGCAAGCAAGTTGCCGCCACACCCATCGCTGACTATGGTCATGACCGACGGACCGACAGCTTGCTTCATATGGATACCGCTGGTCCCGCTTAGGGTTCGGCCGATTGGTGGAAAATGGTACATTCTTGTCATAGTCGATGATTTTCTAGATACACTTGGGTGTTCTTTCTCACTTGAAGGATGAAGCTTTTGATCATTATCATGATCTTGTTCTTCGCTTGGCTTCGAACTTCCAAGTGCCTTGAGAGCGATCCGCAGTGACAATGGCACGGAGTTCAAGAATGCATCTTTGCTTCCTTTTGTCCGAGGCGTGGAATTGAGCATCGCTTCTCCTCCCACACGCCCCTCAACAAAATGGCGTTGTGGAAAGGAAGAACAGGACTCTAGTTGAGATGGCTAGGACAATGCTAGATGAGTATAGCACTGAGGAGGTTTTGGGTCAAGCTATTTCTACCGCTTGCCATATTGCAAATCGTGTCTTTTGAGACCGCCTTTGGGCAAGACTCCTTATGAGCTTCGCTTTTGTAGAAAACCCTCTGTCTCGCACTTTCGAGTCTTTGGATCCAAGTGTTTTATTCTCAAGACAGAAATCTAGATAAATTTGAGTCAAGAACTTTTGATGGTTTATTTCGGGTTATCCCGCTCATTCAAGGGGTTTTCGAGTTTTAATGTCAAACTAACTCGTTCAGAGACATGCAATGTCACTTTTGATGAGACTAGCCCCGAGCTAGATCGATATTTCGGTGATACACAGTGTGAGAGTATATTTGTAGAGGAAGATGATGATGGACTCGATGATACTCTTCCACTGCTGCTTGTTGACATTCCTATTCTCGCACAAGAACCCGCCGTGACTACTTCACCTTCAGTTGAGGCACCTGCTGCATCTTCATCATCAGCAGTACCTGCGGAGGTCGAAGAGGTACTTTCTTCTCCGGGTGCGCCACTTCACATTCAAAAGCAAAGATCCACGGATCGATGATAGGTAATATCCATGAACGAGTCACTCGCTCCGTATCATGATCCAAACCTCTATTCTCATTCTCGCTTTTGTAGCTTCTTTTGAACCCCGCGATATATCACATGCTTTATCCGATTCGAGTTGGGTCAATGCCATGCATGAGGAGTTAGAGAATTTTGAGAGGAATAAGGTTTGGAACCTAGTAGAACCTCCTAGTGGTCATAATGTTATAGGAACCCACTGGTCTTCAAAACAAACAAAATGAGGATGGTTCTGTGGTTAGAAACAAGGCTAGGTTAGTAGCTCATGGTTTTAGCCAGGTTGAGGGGTTAGATTTTGATGAGACCTTTGCTCCTGTTGCTAGACTAGAAGCTATTCGCATTCTTCTTGCATTTGCTGCCTCTAAGGGCTTTAGATTATATCGATGGATGTTAAGAGTGCCTTTACGAATGGTTTTATAGAGGAGGAGGTTTATGTTAGGCAACCCCTGTGCTTTGAGAATCCCAAGAACCCACATCATGTCTTCAAGCTATCCAAAGCCTTGTATGGTCTTAAACAAGCCCCTAGAGCCCGGTATGATAGACTTAAGACCTTCTTGCTTAAGAATGATTTTGAGATGGGTAAGGTAGACAAGACCTTGTTCATTCTTAGGCGTGGCAATGATTTCTTACTTGCTCGATTTACGTTGATGATATTATCTTTGGTGGTTCTTCTCATGCTCTTGTTTCTAGCTTTTCCGAGACTATGTCCAGTGAATTTGAGATGAGCATGATGGGAGAGCTCAATTACTTTACGGGCTTCAAATCAAGCAATGTAAGGAAGGGATCTTCATCCATCGACGGCGTATACTAAGGATCCGCCAAACGCTCGACATGGGTGATCGCAAGTCGATCGCCACTCCCATGGCGACCGATCGCTTTGGATCCAGATGAGGAAGGAGAAGCCGTGGATCAACGCGAGTACCGCAGCATGATCGGCTCCCTCCGCACTGACAGCATCAAGACCGACATCCACTTCACATGCGCCTCTGCGAGGTTTCAGCGCCTCCGAGAACTTCCCATCGCCAAGCGCTTAAGCGCATATTCGTATTTACACTCTACCCTCCAAGATGGCATTTGGTACTCTGCTCTTCTTCTTTATCCATTCGGGGTTTTCGATTCGATTTTGCGGGTCGTTGGCTTGATAGGAAGAGTACCTCGCACTTGTCACTTCCTAGGCACTTCTCTTGTTTCTTGGTCTTCTAGGAAGCACCTCTGTTGCACAATCATCACCGAGGTCGAGTATGTAGTCTTTGCTAGTTGTCAGAGTCGATTTTGTGGATGGTATCCACTCTTAAGGACTACGGGTTAAATTTTGCTAGTGTTCCTCTTTTCGTGATAACACTTCGCTATTAACATTCCTAAGAACCTGTGCAACACTCTAGGACCAAGCACATAGACATTCGCTATCACTTCCTTAGAGACCATGTCGAGAAGGGTGATATTGTGCTACACTTCGTGGAGTCCGAGGCTCAATCGGGTGATATCCTCACCAAACCTTTAGACCCAACTAGGTTTGCCACCTTAAGAAGCGAGTTAGGGTAATTTATCCCTATGGGTTGGTTTGAGGGGAGTTCGATCTTTTCCGATCTTACCTTGTTCTTTTGATCTTTTATTGTTCTTTTCCAACTTGTTGATCTTTTGAACTTTTTAGGTTTTTAGGCTTTTTATTGCATCGCATTGCATCATATTGCATTCATATGTAAAATACTTCAAGTGGTTTGAAAAATCCAAAAGATGCATTGTAATATAAAATTTTCTGCTTATCTTTTAAAATTGATGAAGCTTTGCCTATTACCCTTTGGAGCTTTAGTATTTCAATTCTTGCTCAATGCCATGTCTAGTTCTTTGACTTGCTAAAATTATCATGCTTTTACATGTGTAGCTAAGTCTTTGCTATATGAGCTAGAACTTTAAAACAACTCGAACTAAAAATTGCAATTTGTGGATGTTTTAGCGAGTTGCGCAATTAGTGCTCCTTTTGTGACATTGGCCCTGTCAGAATTGCTTTGTGAGCTCTGGAATCTAAAATTGACCATTACTTGAGCTTTTGTGTTCTTGAGATTCTAAAACTGCTCTTAAAAAAAATGAAAAATCAAGATTATCTTATGCTTAAAATGTGCCAAACTATTCTTACGAGACTGCTTGTCAAATGACATGAACTTGGAGATAGTTTGATGATCCGATTTATCTCATGGGGATTGCTTGTCGAAATGACATGAACCTCAAGATTTGTCGCCTGGTAGAAGCTTAGAAAGATTTTGTGGATGGCTCCTAGTCCAGATCTTCATTACTAAGATATACCTTTAATCAACTTCGGTCAAGCTTAGGATGAGTTTGTGGATGGCTCCTAGTCCAGATCTTGTCACTAAGTTAGATCATTAGTCAACTTCAATATTCATTGCATATGAGAAAATCATGACAAATGAGCTTTTAAGAAATACTGAGCAAAATGATTCAATACAGGACCTGATTGACTCTTAATGTGGTCTTTGTTAGATTTTTGATCTTACTTTGACATTTTGACATGGCCAATTTCATTTTAGGATCCCTGTTGATGAACTTGCTGAATTTGAAGATTTGCTTAAATTGATCAAATCCATTGCTTTACTTTTGAGTCTTTATGCTTAGCTTTGTTATATATGTCTTACCATGATCTTGCTAGCACTATCAGGCTTGATATGTATTTTGTGCAATATTAGAAATGCTGACTAGTTCTTTTGGGTAATCTCCAAAGCTTCTTGTAATCAAAAATTGAAAAATACAAAAATTAAGCCACTCCATTGCACTTCATGCATACTTCTTCTTTCTGCTTCTCTCTTTATTCTGCATTTGTTATCTCTGGATGAGAGGAAGACGTGATTCCTTGATGACTTCATTGTCAAAGGGGGAGAAGATATTTTAATGTTGAGGAGAAGATTATACAAAGGGGAGAAAGTTGGAGAATTTGAAATTTTCTGAAATCCGAGGATCATAGTGAGGGGGAGTTCTTGAATTGCATTCTTATTGTCTTATTGACTCTTCTGAACTTGAATTGCATTTATTACTACTCACAATGATCAAAGGTCAATTGAACAATTGTTCTTTCATTTGGACCTTAAGTGAGATTTGTGACTTTTTCTGGAAATCAAAGTTTTTATGCTTTCTTTTGCCTTATCTCACTTGCCTATGCTATTCTGATGCCAGCTTGGTCATTTCCATTGCTTTCTCTTGCTTATGGACCAAGTTGTGCCTTTGTGCGAAAACGAAAGTTTTTTACTTTTCAAACCTTCAAATTATTTTTTTTGGATTATTGCCAATGTGTTCATCAAGGGGGAGATTGTGGATATCATGGGGATATGCTCCAGATCTTAGGATGATGTGACAATTGGCAATAGCGTTAACGGTTTGTCGTTTCACGGGTTTTCGACAAAGTTTCAAAGACTGCTCGGACTTTACGATTGGGCGGTCCGACCGGCCATAGCACGGCGGTCCGACCGGTCCCAAATCGGTCGGACCGGCCATGTGCGCTGGTCGGACCGGCCGTGACCAAAAGTGGTCAAAACAGGCTGGGCCAAAAATAGAGGGTGTAGGCAAGTGAGGGGATCCCATTGTTCTTGCTCCCATAATTTTTGGAGTCTCCAGTAAAAAGTTCTATTGGTTTAAAGTTTCCAGTAGGTTTCGGATTTTCAGGGGTTGAAAATTGGCTAAGTCCTTACGGGCGGTCGGACCGGCCTTTGGCCGGCGGTCCGACCGCAGCAAAGCGGCGGTCGGACCGCCTTTGGCGGCGGTCCGACCGCAGGTCGGCGGCCGACCGCCCACGAGGGGCTCGACCGATCACATCGAATGTCGCCTTCCGTGGCGGCGTTGCTCATTGGTTAGGTCAAAGTCATGAGTTTCAGCATATGTGTTGCATGATGCATGTTTTGACTAACGTGGGTCAAGTTGCGAAGAACTTGTTCCGGTTTCGATTTGCTTGTCTATTGTTGTGCAGTTGCTTGGTGGTCAACGACGGTCAACGGCGAAGATGATCGGACGAGGCTTGAGAGCTTAGGTCCGAACGATCGACGATCTTTGGGTGAGGTCAATGAAATCAAGTATGGCATGTATGGACAATGATGACCGAACAGGCGATTCGGTCGGATCGGTTTGATCAAGCGGCGCGGGAGTCGGTGCAAGTGCCATGGTGGTTTCGGTGGGAGCCGGATGGGAGAGACTTGCCGACATGGAGAGAGCCGTTGATCAAACTACACGTGGCGGAGCATGCGAAGTGCTTCAAGGAAGATGGACTCGGTCTTCGGAGAAGGACCGAGAAGGGGTATTTTGGTAATCTTACCAAATATCACTTTGGTGACCTTTTGCCTACCCACGGCGCAAGACGGCGCAAGAGAAGCGGTTTAGGTTAAGAGGTGTTGTAGACGGCGCTCTAAAATGCGTGCGTGTGTGACCCGTTTGTGTTGGGCCTTAACGGAGCCCACTTGAGTTAATCTTCTAGAAGATCTAAGTCTCCACTATAAATAGAGGAGGAGGTGGCTGCACCCTTCAACTCTTTATCATTTATTGAAACCCTAGTTTTGGCTTAGGGAGAGGATTAGTGGAGGTTAGGGTTCTAGAGAGTTTTGATTTGATCTTGTGCTCTTGGATTGAGCTTTGTCCTCCATTGATGGAGTGGTCAGAAACCCAAACCCTATCAATCAATCCAAAGAAAGCTTTGATCAAAGATGTGTCTCTTTGCCCTTCTTCTCTCTATTTGGTGATTTTGAGTCTTTCTTTGATTCGCATATTTTTGATTGATTTCTTTACATGATATAGCTTGTCGTGACATGTGGGAACACATCTAAGATCATCTTGATCATCAATCACCCACGAGCAAGTTTTTGGGTCACGTTGCTTTTGACTCGGTTTTGAACCATCCATCTCTCAAACTGAAAAATGTCGTAACTTTTCCATGGATCTCCATGATCTTCGATTGGAATAGGTTCCCGACATCCTAGAGAAGGTGTGTTCCAAGTTTCATGAAGTTTGGAGTTGTAGATCAAAAGTTAGACCTATTTGCAACTTCGCTTTTCGGCCGATTTCACTGCTCATCTACCGGAGGTCGACCGCCCTAGCTAGAGGTCGGACCGCCTTGGAGAGGTCGACCGCCCCGAGTAGAGGTCGACCGCCTACTCTTAGGAAATTAAGTTTCGTTGTTTTTGGTTGTTTTGCTTGGGGTTTTGATTGATTCAATCCTAGTCTTCCATTGATCGGTATATCGATCTTCATAGCTTCTATAGCTATTGGAGTGAAATTTGTGTTGAATCTAATCGTGGTTGAAAAAGTGAGCGTGCTCCTATTCACCCCCCCCCCCTCTAGTCGCCTTTTCGGTCCAACAAAAATCTTTAGCGATAAAACCAAATAATAATACGGAAGCTAATAACAAATTATTTTTACACAATTAAAACCTAAATCAACTAGACTTAACTAAATGCACCAATAATATGAATACAATACAAGAGAGCAATCATACAAAAGATATATAAACAATTAAAGCATGTAATGTAAATTGATCAAAGTAAAGCACAAGCAAACCAAGATGACACGATTATGTTTTACCGTGGTATTCGGAGACTTGCCGGTCTCCCCTAATCCACGTTGAGGTAAGCCCAAATGAATTGTACCGGCTCTACGAATTAAGCCAACACCTCCTAGGTAAGTTTAACCACTTGGACCGGTTCCAATACGAACCAACACCTCGCTCCACTAGGGTTGCTCTTCCTCCACTCCAGAGATGGCGAGCACCAAACCACTCACAACACGTCGGGTCTTCTCACAAGCTTCTTGAGAAGATCACCGGGCACGACGCCTTCACGTCGTCTAGGTGTCGGCAAACACCAAGAGAAATAAGTCTCAACCTTCACTTGAACTAATCAAGTGTCAACGCTCAAGTGGATGCACAATCCACTACCTAAGGCAACACATGCACTTAGGGTTTGCTCTCCAAGCTCACTAAGTGCAACACATGCATATATGAGAGGAAAGGCTTGCTTCTAGCTCAATAGAGAGACTATAACAACCTCAGCAAAAACCAGCAACTTTCTCCAACCAACCAAGGTGGGTATTTATAGCCCACACAAAAACTAACCGTTGGAGGAAAGATTCCCTTGAAACAGTGCAGGGCCAGTCTGACCGCCAACTAATGGCCGGTCGGACCGCCCATGCCCCAACGGCTATAAAACTAGCCGTTGGGCCTTCGGCCAGTCGGACCGCCAACTAATGGCCGGTCTGTCAGCCGCTAAATTGGTCATACCGCCAAGGCTGGCCGGTCCGACCGCCCGAGGAAAATCGGCAAACACCAAAATGACGCTTCTCTAGAATAAACGTACCGCGAACGCACCGTGCGCCAGCGGCATGACGTGGCAGCGAGGCGGGCCGGCGGGGACACGTGGTGACGAGGGCGGCATGGGCGCACGGTGGGTGTGCGCCGACACCAGGTGACGGCCTCCCCGCGTTGGCGCACGACCACCGTGCTGCGCCAACGTTTCCATTTTTGCTAATATGGTTTGAGGGTGGTTATATCTGCAAATATGATATGAAAACGCGCTAGATTAGCCAAAAATTATGATTGCGGGTAGGTGTCGGTTCGTTGTTCGTCCTGCGCGGTAACCGTGCGGTGGAGGTACCATTTCTGCAAATCTTGCGCGACGAGTGTTATTTTTGCTAATATGATTGCAAATAGTGCTAATATGGCCAAAAATTCTTCGGCACATGCCTTTGGTGATTTTTTGGTCATATTGGCACTGTTTTCGGACGTGTTAGCGAAAATAGCTAATGTCGCGCTGGATTGGCATAAATAAAGCCTCGTCTGCATGACCACTATGTGGTTTTACTAATGGGCCTACACGTACCCATGGCTGTATGACCGCCGCTGCCCACCGCATGGCCATCGTGCGGACGACCACTGTGGCCATGCTGTTTAGTCTTCTCGACCAAATCCAATGTCTCTTCTTGCCCCTAGCTGGCTGTTGTTTAGTCTTCTAGACTTCTTCTAGTTCTAGCTACCACAAGATATTTTAGTTTCCGTTGTAAGTTCATCTTTTGTTGCTAAGTCCTGCAGGGTAACCTCTGTAAGACTTGACCATAAGGTCCTTTTGTTACTAGTTAATATTAATTTGCCTGCTTCTTAGCTACCTTATTGTATGGATATGATTTTATCGATGTTACAAACTATGTGGACTAGCTAGTAATCATGGGACTAGTTCAGAATACACAGAGGGCTCGGATCCAACGGCCCGGGGTCCCGACAAAAATCATGCAAATTGATTATTGAAGATTCCATGCAATGCATATTGTTGAATGAAAATGGGAAGTGCCAGACTTTTGGCAATGTCTGCGAGGGTGAGGTGTGTGTCCTATCGCTTTCCCTGATCTCCATGTATGTTGATGTATGTATTTTTTTGGAGTAAAAAATTCAAATGTGGGCGATAAAGATGGCACAACATGACTCAACATGACAAAAAATATAAAAATAAAAGCACAACATGACTGAAATCAACTTATTAAACTGCTATAAGTTAAGCAATACAAAAAAATTACAAGTCATAAAACAAGGGTAGTGCAATATTTTTTACAAAGATCCTATGATTCCTGGAGTTGGAGTCAACTTTCTAACCAAACATCTCCACAGATTGCTCTAACTTCTCATATGAGTGGATCCAAGAGTGAAGTTGCAATTAGAGTTGCAAAAACTTGAAGCAGAGTCATACCAAGTAGACCCTAGGTCCCACTGTACCAAACAGGAGGTTTCCATCCTGAACAACATAAGATGTATGTGGAAAGAGAAGTTTTCTTGAATTCTATGATTATCTTATGCAACTCGAATTCCTCATCAATACAGTGTGTTGTGACACAAATATATCCCATATTTTGGTTTGATGTCTAGAGATCTGCAGTCAAATTCACATGGGAGACCAATTTTTTGACACTACCCTGCAATAGTTTCTCATCTTAATATAGTGCAAGACAATATGAACAAATTGTCTGCCGACCAATTGCTCTGAAAGATGGATGGAAGTAGTTGAACAGTTCTTCCAATAAGGATCCTCAGCTTTTCAAAATGCAATCTACATACTAATGAAAAATTTGGCAATTAGATAACGACACACTTGAGGCTTGCAATTAGAGAACAACACACTAGAGGCCTTGAGGGTCAAAGATAGATTGGTCCCCATCCATGATCTGTCACTTGCAACTCATCAAATATCTCTCCATATCTTCACGTGAAATATCCTATATGCCTATTCATATTATTTGTGCCTTGCCTAGGTTCACAGGACAATTTCATCTTACAATACTTACATATCTATAATTTTTTATACAATGTATTCCCAGACCTTAGCTGGTTTCTTTGATGCGCGACTTGGTGGATCACCCAAGAAGTCACAACTATCAACCGCAATTTCTGGCATTGATGCAACCCTCTCCATTACGAAAAATTACCTAATACACATGTGCATAAAATAACATTAGATCCCCACTAAGTTTTTGTATCAATAACTAGATTTTATAACCTCATTTCTTTTAACTCTATAACAGCTTTACAAGCGGATTTATACTAGTACATTTTTTTAAAAAAAATACATTAAATAAAGATATGAACAATCAGATTGAGAGATTTTATTATGAAGAATTATGTCTTAATTGGAGTGTAGGACAACAAGTGGTTTTGGATACCTTAGCTTATAAGCACAAAAACACCACATTTCTTGTACGAACCGAAAAAAAACATTGCTTTGCCACGGTCTTTGGTGGTAACATGATAAACTTGGTACTAAAGAGGCAAGAATTGAATACTGCTCGCATATCCATTCCATCCCCCAGACATGATTTCACTATCAAAATTAGCACATCCCGTTGATTAGTCTCGAATTGGCACACTAAATTAAAAGTGATTAAAAAAAGAGAGAAGAACAAAAGAATTGATGAGCCTCAATCTAATCGAAGCGGTGTCGAGATGATCCGCCCAAAGGAAGGAGAGCGGAAGTTAGCCCATTTAATAGCCCAACTCACTTGGGCCTATAAATTCTGGCCCTTTATCGGGTCTAAGTTGGATATGTTTATTCGCAGTTTGGTACAGAAGAAGTAGTAAAAAATGAATTTTGAAGGTTATTACCGTGACACCCAATAAATGTTGGTGCTTCAAAACATAAAAAGGTGCTAGTACCTTGTAACCTTTTATTACATACAGAATCACATCTGATGTGTAGCAACTGCAGTCAGTAGACTGCCAACGACACCATTAGCTATGCATAACAACATTTCTTATGTTTGCAGTAGATTACCTGTGGCAACATCGCTAATTACAACGCAAAGCTAATAAGTTTCTATAGGTTCTGCAACACTTATTTGGAGTTCCGGCAATACATAGATGTGTTACTAGAGGCTAGTCTTGTTTGTAGTCAAAAAGCATGTTGCAAATATGACAGATCCGAGCGACAAAAGCTCATATTTGAGAACATGAGCCACTGCAATCGCACGAAACCATCGTCATATAAAATGAATCGCCATTACCATGTGAGCATACACCCTAATTGTTAACGGCATAACTTCGCAAGAGCATGAAGTACTTTCTAATTTGTAGCCCTCTTCATCCAGCAAATTGCCGACTTTGCTAATAATGAACGAAGCTTCAATAGTACAACGCTAGGTGAAGAAGCCAAACGACACCTTTGCTCGAGCAGGTTGATGGAATTAATCTTGTTTTGGTAATTTTCGTTAGTTTTTATTTTAAGTTTGTTAATTTTGCTAGAAATCCGAGTTGGATACAAAGTCTATGCCATTTTCATTTTTGTAAATAGAGTCCAACTCTGATTTACGTGCGTGGAGTATAAAGTAAGACCTGATGCTATGTAACGTTTGAGTTGTGAAAAGAAATAGAAAAGACGAAAAAGGAGCACCACTCCAGAAAGAAATCTCCTGGAGCACCACTCCAGGAAGACGGCAGAGGCGAGAGGCGCTGCTAGAAACACAAGAAGACAAGGAAGAAGAGTGCATCACGGGCGCTGCTTCCAGACAAGTCACATGGAGTCACGTCAAGGACAGACGGGACATCGAGCGCCACACGGAGGAACGCCGAACGCTAGCTGTTCTCTGTCTCTGGACGAAGCGAAGTACCGAGCGAGTTTTGTTTCGCTGGACGAACCAGCAACCACTCCCAGATAATACTCGACATGGTGGGTTACTACCATGGCATCAACATTAGTCTTGGCCCGATCAACTCGTGCAGGAATCCAATTAGTTGTTCAACTGGAGCCATTGCACTTAATTAGGACAAGTTGTTAAAATGTGGCATGCTAAGTTTCTTGGCTGGCGTTTTGCTCTCCACAACTTTGGCGAGAAAGTTGTGTTGCAAAGCAATCAAAAATCTTGACTTGTAGCGCAGTGTCGGATCCGGATTTTCTAATCCCGAATTCTCTGCGAATAATCGCATCTATTCCCTGATCGAGAGATAGACTCACGGATACATCATCAATCATTTCATACAATGGCGTAAACCATACCATTCATTAATTTAACACATCGAGTTTACATAGACCACATCGGGTCAAGTTTACAATAAGGGCGAACAGCCAAAAGATTACATCACATAAGTAGCGGGCGACAACGAAGCTTACAAAGGGTGAGAGCACATCTCTCCACAGTGCAAGTGATCGGGAACTCAGTACATCCGATATTACCCAAACTCGATAATATGGAATGCACCTAGGTACCAAATGAGTCACTAGATCAAGGCGAGACTAGAACAGCTATAGACTAAACTAAGCTTCAAGAACTCCTGGGTCTTCAGACATCTGGTTCCTCGTAGTAGTCGAAATCTCCAAAATTTCCTGCTTCTGAGGGTTTAGGGAAAGAAGCGAGAATGAGCACAACTACGTGTGCTCATGAGCCAACACACAAGATGCAATAGTATACATGCAAGGCTTAACAAGGATGGCTCAGTTCTTTTATTTGCTAAAGCAACATTTTCAATTATCAATAAATACAAAGTCATATGACATAGCATTTTAAACAGATTGCATTTTCATTTAAAGAGATTAAGTGCAATATTAAATAACAGCGAAGGTTACCTCCACCTTATGCTTAAATTTGGATAACGGTTACGTCCACCGATTATCAACACTGGATAAGGCTACCCAGGAAAATTCAAAACAAGTGCTGGATGAGCCCAACACCTTTCCATTCCACCCACAAAGATTTTTGAAATAGAACTAACTCAGGTTAAGTTCTCATGTCCGCTTTTGACCAAAGCGCGCTACTGCTTAAACAGCTTTAGACTCGCAGAGGTTGTACATCGTACCCACAAGAGATAATCATACTCGCTTCTCCACATGATTCCCGAGTCATGTAGTTGAGCGATCGTCACAAGAACGCTTCAAACTACCTTGCCCTTCCGTCATCTCACCCCTATGGCCAATTCCATAAGTTGTGCGGGATGCTTACCACAATGACTAGCAAAGCTGGCCCCGGCCACAGTGACTAGCATAGCCGATAACTTCACCTTTTCTGTCCCATTCAAGCCAAAGATACGCCCCGCCGCTTGCACACTTCTAACACCGGTTGTGGGATGACATTGTGGTTCAATAGTTTTACTAGGCCAAGTTGCACTTTGCGACTTGCGGTTGTACCGGTTTTACACAGAGGTCATGACAAGATTAAGTCCTTAATTCATCCGACGGTTCATACCACATACCAACCATTCTCGTGCTACGTCCGCACCCACCATTCTTTCCATCCGTCCAGATGGGGTACTAGCAAGTTGTTTAGGGTTTTGGGAAGGAAAACCAATTAACGCAACACATCACCATCTACATCCAATGACTGCCCAAAACCATTTTTCATGTTTAAAGGATGATGATCGGGACATTTATTGTCCCGGTATTTAACAAGACTAGCATGTCGCTTAAGTACAACCTATACAAGTATTACCATATAATTACTAGGGTGACAAGGAATACTGGATTCAATTATCAAAGGATGGCTTAATAAGTAATTAATCAACAAATGGGTATTTAACTACCTTAAGCTTTAACATAACATTGTTTACAAAATTAAAGCATGCAACTTTGCTATTTTAAATAAACATAGTTTGCATAAAATGTAGGTTCGGAATGATCAAAGTATTGACTCACTGGGTCGATTATTGCGGCCTTGATCTTACTCGTGGCCTTCTCGCCAGGGTTTTGAGTTCCGGCCGGCCTTTATCCGAATCTTGATCCTGCTTGAGTCGCTGCTTCTTCGGGACTCTGACTCCTAATTACGCAATACAAGCAAGAACAACAAATAAATCCAAAGAACTTCCAGAAGATCAAATATGAACAAAGCAATTTAAATGAGTTTTGCGATGAACAAGCTGAAGAGACAAGATTCAATGAAGGGGATGATTGACAAAGTCAAATGATCACCGAGTTCACGAGACAAAGGCGGAGGCACTCTGTCGAGGGAAACAAGGGGGAAACAAAGTCGAAGAACTTCCGCAGGATACTCCACTTTGGATACCGCGGATCGGGCAAGATTAGGATACACGATAATTTAACAAGACCGTAAATCATTTTATTAAAGACGACTTTTGAATAGGGATAAAAAGGGAATAAACAATATTTAGACCGATGAATACTGGAAAGGATTACAAGATTAATATACCGGTTTTCAAAGTAAGCTGTCGAGATTAACAGGTTAATCTCGAATAGTCTTCCAAAATATTTTGAGAAAATGCCAGATTATTTTAAAGCATTTTACACAACGCGGAAAATTTGAATAAATATGTTTTAACTAAAATAGACACGATTGCAGAGACGATTACGAAGGTCATTTGCATAACCTCGATTTCCCGAGATTTTGCAAATTGCGCTCTTAATCGATAGCTCTCAACTAAAATCGAAATGGGTAATTCTACTAGTACTTGTCAATCGACGAGTTAACCACTAATAACGGTTAATCGATTCAACGCAAGTCGTAGTACAATCACGAAGAATAAATATTTTGGAAATATTTTCGCTAAAATGGAAAACTACTAGCCGACCGATTAATACAAAACGATACAAACACAAATCGCCATACAAACATAAACATTATACAACATCTTCCCATACACAAATCGATGCACAAATCTATCTTTCCAAAAACTCCACTATTGCTCCACAACTACCATGCACAACCTAAACAACATATTCGCAATATCGACATACAAATCTCAATACACAATTTCAATACCGATTTTCCAAAGCCAACTTTACGACGATTCAAAAGCATACACCAATACTACACTGCATACACAAATATACACACATTCCAATTTGCAAAACACAAAACACAAACCACTGCTGCTCCACTCTACTGCTCCACTGCCGAAGAGAGAGAGAGAGAGAGAGAGAGAGAGAGAGAGGCAGAGAGGGAGTCAGAGAGAGAGAGACAGACAGAGACAGAGAGAGGGAGCCGGGTGGCTGGCTGGCCGGTTCGACCGGAGGGGGAGGGGCGGCCGACCGGGGTGGGAGGAAGAGAGAAAGGGGCGGGGCGCGCTGGCCGCCGGAGGGGCGACGGTGGCGAGACTGCACCGGAGGGGGAAAGACGGCGCGGCCAAGGCCACAAGGAGCAGGGGAAGAAACCGGGAGGGGAGAGGCGCCTGGCGACCGGAGGGAGGAAGGAGAGGGGAGGTGCGCGCGGCAATGGGGCGGGCGCGGCTCACCGAGAGGGGCGGGGCGGTTGAGCACCGGAGGCGGCCGGCCGGAGGCGAGGGCGCCGCCACGACGCCAAGCGCCGGCGACGGAGCGGAGGCGCTTCGGCGGCGATCGCAGCGGGAAGGCGAGCCGACGGCCGAGCGAGGGGACTCGCGACGCCGAGCGGAGGAGGAGGCCGAATCGGCCGCGCGGGTCCAGGAGGAGGAAGACGGAAAGGGAAGAAAAGGGCGGCTCGGCCCTTTTATGGCCGAGAGAGGGGAGGGCAAGCGGCGGAGGCGGCGGATCGACGGGCGGGGAGAAAGCCGTCTGCGCGGAAGAAGACCGGGCGCACGCGCGGCGCCGGCGACGGCGCGGAGGCGGGTCTGGCGCAGCGGCGCGGGTCGAAGTCGGGCGAGCGCCGAGGTTGCGGGAGGAGAGAGGGGCGGATGGAGGAGGCGATCGGGCGACAATGACGCGGCGGGCGCGGATCCAGAGGAGGCGGGGAGAGCGATGGCGACGCCGCGGGCGCGGAGGCGGGGCCCGGCGAGAGAGAGGCGAGAGAGGCGAGGGAGAAGAAAGAGAGAGGCGGCGCTGTCGGTGCGGGAGGAAAAAGGGGAGGGGAGAGAGACGGGCGCACGGGGGAGAGGGGAGGAAAAAGGGGAGAGGCCGGGCCGGCTGGGCCGACTGGGCCGGGGCGGGAGGAAAAACGGAATGGGCCGGGAGAAAACCGGCCCAGAAGAAAAAGGAGAAAGAAATAAATAAAATAAAAAATGGGTTTTGAATTTGAAATCAAAGTTTTGATTTTTGAAGCTTTTTTGGATTTTTGAAAACCAAATTTTGATTTTTAAAGCTCAAGCAAAAACAGGATGTTACACGCAGCACAGTTTAACAATGTACCATGGGTTAACATAAGTGCGAAGCATGACACCGTGGGTCCAAAAAAATATATACACAGATTGGATTTATCTGTAGCACGCGCAGTCCCATCCAAACCAAGAATGATTGAAACATGGCCGCTCGATCCAAACCAAAAGATTAATGATGGAGATAAGGAAGCACATAATATTTCCCATCAGATATCTCACCGATTAAAATACAAGTTTGGTAAGAATGACAAATATATATATATATATATATATATATATAAGTTCAGGTAGCATGTTAATTTCCACAAGCAAGAAGCAATATTGCCATTGCCTTGGACTCTTGGTAGCAGTTGGTTGTAGTGACGAGGTCGTGAGAGGTCGCCACAGGCAGACAGGCTCAGTCACTCAGAGCGTAGTCACGGCACACGCACGCAACATGATCGAAGCTAAATCAACTTGGAAAATGAACCTTTGCTCGCATCCAGGCCACTCGTCCAGGATCGAAACGGTTGGTAAGAGTCGTAATCCCAGGACAGGTAATTCTGTGATCTTTTAGCAGTCTCGTCGTTGTTAGTATTAATTAATTAGCTTCTAGAGTATGTGTTCTACAGCAGCTCACTCTTTACAAATTTAATTAGCTTCTAGAGTATGTGTTCTACAACAGCTCACTCTTTACAAATTCAAATTGGTTTACGTTTGAAACTCTTTCGGAAAAAGCAACTGATGTACGAAAGCAATATTACTATACGATGATATGTTTACAACAACAGAGTTCTTATTCTTTCCTATGAACTGTATGAATATATTAATACTGGTCCGTATAGGAATAGAACTATGAATTAAAGTAGAAATTCAATTTCTACCACGCTCAAACTCATCAGAAATCGATGTACTCCGATGATGCACGTGCTATGATAAGGTAAGACTTATTTAATAGTGTCTCAAACCACCGATTTAGACTTTGGGAAACCTACGTACGTACATATAGCTTCTCCCAAGTCCTAACTCACTGAAACCTGTCATCATCACGAGTAAGGACTTGGGGGAGCTGGTTCACTCACTGAAAGTTCGTATATTCATCAATCCGGCCACAGCTGGAAGTCTTCCCTGCGCTTATGTACTTAATAGGAGATATGATGAAGCCCATGATGCAAACTCGATATATATGCTGTTACATGCGGAGTGATCTGAGGGCTGAGCAGCTGAATAAAACTTGTACGAATGATGGAGGCGAATGATGGAGGCTTCTGATCATGACGGCATTGGATTTTCGTCCTAGAATTTTATAGTAGTTGAATCTTGTTGAGATTTTTTTCCAGTACAACCATGGCCAAAGGAACGAGCTTCTCTCATTCAATTTCGAAGTAATTCCAACATGAGGCTAGACCTCATGGAAAACTCATCTCTCTCTCTCTCTCTATATATATATATATATATATATATATATATATATATATATATATATATATATATATATATATAGGAAAATGGTTTGGTACTCACAGAGTATGTATTCTATCTCTCATATACCACTTAAATCGATGATAATACCTCTTTATCTATTTGAGTATATCCAATAATGATTATAAGATACCCCAAAGTGAGTTCTATGAAAAAATCATTATCTTTTATAGCTAAATTTGTGTATATACTCCATATATGAAAAGGGTATATAGCAAAAAATAAAGGACCCCAATGAAATTTTTTCAATCAAGTCGCATTGGAGTATCTTATAATTAATATTTAAGTATACTGAAAATGATAAAGAAGTATAATATATTTATTTAAGTGGTATATTCAAAGTGACTCTGAGTTCTATATATATATATATATATCTCCCGATTTGTGTGAAGCAACCAAACATCTCTGATATACCATTCCTCCATTTCATGTACAATTGTATCGGCGTTCCTTTACAAATTTAAATGTTTTTCTTATTCTTGAATTTTTCATTTCCTACCATCCGAACATGCCTAATATAGCTGGCTATAGACCTAATTTGTTGGGCCCGAATTTGCATCTCGACCCTCTGTGTATACCATTTTATAACTAGTCACTGGCTCACACAATACAATATCAATAAAAAATCACATCCATACAGTAAAGGAAGACTTAATACGTCGGATCCGGATTTTGAATATCCGAAACATTCATGTTTATACCGTGCTAGTTCAAAAATCAAGGGATAGTTTATCGGTAATACTAGATAGTACATGAATGATTGAAATATGGCGGCTCGATCCAAACCAAAAGATTAATGATGGAGACAAGGAATCACATAATATAGCAGGAAGGATTAGTACATGAATGACTGAAATATGTCGGCTCGATCCAAACCAAAAGATTAATGATGGAGACAAGGAAGCACATAATATAGCAGGAAGGATGCACACGAAAGAGCAGTACATGAGTAGTCTATTCAGGTGGCTAGACAATAGATATCCAAACCTGTCATCATCACGGGTAGGGACTTCGGGGGAGCTGGTTCACTCACCGAAAGTTCGTATATTCGAAGTCTTCCCTGCGCCTGCACCTACGTACTTAATAGGAGATACGACGAAGCCCATGAAGCAAACTCGCTATATATGCGTGTTACATGCAGAGTGATCTGAGGGCTCAGCAGCTGAATAAAACTTGTTCGAATGACGGAGGCTCCTGATTATGACGGCGTTGGATTTTCTTCCAAGAATTTTTTATTGTTAGATATAAGTGTACTATTATGCTTATTTTAATTCCTAAAATAATAATCGGTATAAAAGCAACGTATATACTAGGCATATTTTCAACTACGAATAATAGCATGATTGTAATATCAAATACATCTATCTCATATATATGCGCTAATAAAGCAGATCCTATTACATTAATTCTACTAGCAACAGTAGAGAATATCATCATCACTTGACTAAAATCCAATAAGTAAGATTTTGCTATGACAAAGCGGATCACCGCAACTTACAGAGGATCACTCCAGCAATGGTCGCGGTAGAGTCAGATGTGAAGATGAATGAGGAAAGCCGTGAGCAGTTGCGCGAACGCTTTCCAAAAACCTGATTCGCCCCAACTTGTAAATGATCACGAGAGACACTGGCTTCGGAGACATTGGTCTCCCCGTGACGGTGCACGCCAGCACAGGGACGGAGTAGTTAGAAGTAGCACAACACAGATGAACGAAGGACAATAGTTTTCTCTCTCGGGTGCATCTAGATCGAGAGGACGTCTCCTCATATAGACATAGATGAGCTCGGAAGGAAAGCCAATCATCGCACATCAAAAATTGTAAACCATACTAAATCACAATTAATGCGTGCAGTAACAGACGTGCATGATTAGTGGAATTCAAACGTTCGGTTTGAACCTTTCTTCTTTCTAATTTGTTGCACGTGGATATGCCATGTCATCATGCAGGTTTATGAGGTGCAAAAAGAAGACGTCGCTCCGCACACAACTGAACCCGAAATCGCTGCACCATTCTCGTGCATGCCGCGCGGGCGTGGCGTGTCTTGGCGAGGTGAGACGAGACGAGGCGTGGCGTGGCTACTAAACATCACACCTTCCACCGTGCATGAATGGACATTTGGGATTTTCTAGAATTTATGAATAATATTATTTGGGTCAAGCCCATAAACTCCAACAATACGCCACCAGATCCCAAAAGTACCACAAATTTGTCCACAATTCCAAAGTGATGTTTGATATACCAATTTTTAGGTGGAGACCGGTTAAGGTTAAACATCCACCTAGAACATCAAGCTAAGCTTGCCCACAATTACACAATGGACTAAGCCTTGAAATTGTAGTTTTTTGCGAACAAGTTTCACCTAAGGCGTTTGCTGATACTTGGCTGCCAATAGGCTACTCATCGGGTGTGGTATATAGGTCATACTCTTGCGTCTCTCCATGAGCTTTTAAGAGATCACTTACATCTCATGGATTATGACTAACAGTCGGGCTCATATATATGTGTTCTTACAAGAAAACCCCGTGGGACGATATTTTGATGTTAAGCCTCAGAGCGCATTAAGACAAAGTCATCCTACCTTGCAGTAATTAGAGTACTGCAACTCCAACAGAGTGTGATATAAAGTAAATATGTACTATTCTGTTACACAAATAGATTGTTTTTCGCAATGCCTATTTCACGGGATCTCCGATCATATAGGTTTGGGTTACCACTGTGTGTAACTCACGTGGGTCTCAATCCCATCTCCTTCGATGCACTTTCAATCATATTTCATGATAGTCATGTTGTAAAGGGATCTACCATATTTTTAGATGTTTGGATATAATCCACAGTTAGTACTATGAAGTTTCTTGATTTTCTGACCAACTTCAACCATTTTTCACATATCTTGAGGGTTTCACATTATTCTTTGCATTTGTCACCTTTATGATAATTGTTTGGTTATGACAGTACATAAGGATAACTAGAATTGGTTTTTCAACCATTAGGAAATCCATCAAGAGTTTTCTTAGCCATTTTGCCTCAAAGTGGCTGTTTCTAGCGTTGTGAGTTCTACTTCCATGGTTGATCTCACCAGTGTGGTCTGTTTGCAAGACCGCCATGAGACGGCAGCACCGCCAAGAGTGAATACATATCCACTCGTAGTATTTATCTCATCAGCATCAGAAATCCAATTGGAATCACTATATCCCTTAAGTACACCAGGATATCTAGTGCAGTGAATTCTATAACTCATTGTACCTTTCAAATAGTGCATAACCTACCCAAGTGTGCGCCAATGATCATCTCCTGGATTAGCGGTTGTAGGACCGGAAAGGCGACTAGGGGGGGGGTGAATAGGCGCTTTCACAACTTTCTCGCCTAAATCAAATTCAACACGAACTTTACTCCTTTAGCTATGAAAGCTAAGAAGATCAGTAAGCACACAGCGGAAGCCTTGTGCTGAATTCGACAAACCCCTCAACCACACGACACAAATGTGGAGACTTAAACTCAACGGGTTGATCTGGGCACAGGCGGTCGGACCGGCTACCAGGGGCGGTCTGACCGACGGTCACCGAACGGTCGGACCGGCTACTAACGAGCGGTCGGACCGGTGGATATCGGTTCGACCCGGCAGTGCTGGCGGTCTGAAAACGCGGGCGGTCGGACCGCCGTTATAAAATCGGTCAGACCGGTACAGTCCAGTACTGAAAAATCAAGCCCAAATCCAAAACGAAATTTGATCCAACTTTTGATTCAACCAATGAAACTTGACCAAATTTCGAGCACACCTCCCTAATGATATTAGAGACCTATTTCTAGTGACGATCTTTCAGATCCACTTCGCAGAATCGATCTCTCAAGGATTTACCAAAGAAGTGCACAAACCCTAGAAATATGAAAATCTTTGATTCAAGACTTGCTTGTGTGGGTTGATGGTCTAGATGATTCTAGGAGTATTCCCACACATCAAAGCAAGATAAAATGGGTCAAAAGACCAAGCATAAACCCTTGAATCAAGGAAGCACCAAATTCATTCAAATGAGAGAAGAACACAAAAGAGAGACAAATGAACTCTCAAGCAAGCATCACAAGATTGATTGATCTCACAAGATGCTTACAAAGCTACTCCCTCAAGGAGGACAAGAGCTCACCAAGGAGCAACTACAATCTCTCCCTCTTTTCCTCTCCAAACCCTAACCCTAGAAAAAGCTAAGGAAGTCCAAATGAATGCCTCAAGGGGGTTTTACATCTCCCCCCTTCTATTTATAGGAGAGGACTAGGGTTTCACTTTTGGGACCCATTCACACATGGGACCCACACACAACATCTGTTGAAGCAATCGCCTGCTTCACCACGTGTAGGTTGATCGGCCGTCATCATCGCGCCGCCAAGCCTCTCTTGTCCGAATCCCATCGGAACCTCCCAGAGACTCGCACCGATATCCGCACCGCCTGATCCAACCAGCTGCACCGAACCACCCGTTCGATCCATCTTGCCCATCCTGCACCATGCTTGAGTCACACGACCTCACCCGGCATCCATGATCGTTCTGGACCTCGGCTCTCCAAGCGTAGTCCCGATCCACTCACCGTTGACGCCGCTGCCCTGCAAGCCACCTGCACAGCAATAGACAAACAAACCGTTTTTGGGAACAAGTTCTTCACAACTTGACCCACGTTAGTTCCACAATGCAATATGCAACAATAAAGCATTGATAACTAAATATTAAACACAATCAACACGCATCAATGCAAACTTGGCTCACCTGCAAGTCATCGGCGGTCTGACCGCCCCACAAGGCCGGTCCGACCGATTTCAGGCCGGTCGGACCGATCCCACAACGGCGGTCGGACCGCCCCAAAGGACTTAGCCAAAATTCCAGCTTGAAAATTCGAAACCTTCTGGAATTTTCAACTCAATAGAACTTTTGACTGGGAGCTCCAAAAATGATGCGACCACATCCAGGAGACTCCCCTCACCTGCCTACACAACCTATTTTTGGCTTAGCTCCAAAAGCCACTTTTCAACTTACCGATCGGACCGTCCACCATGGCCGGTCGGACCTCTCCACGGGCGGTCTAACCGCCCCACACCACCGGTCAGACCGCCTGTGGTCTGACAGCTTGAAGCAAACCCCGAAAACACGAGATTTTGCAAACCAACAAATCTCCCCTTGCCATTGCCAATTGACTCATCATCCATAAGCGAGATCGTGCACATATCCTCACGATATCCACAATCTCCCATTGATGAACACATTGGCAATTTCATAAATTTTCAAAAGAAAATGTGATTTTTCAAATTGAAAAGTAAAAATTGAAGCAATATACCAATTGTTGGAAGACTATAAAGGCACAACTTGGTCCATAAGCAAGAAAATCTTGGCGGTCGGACCGCTCCTAGGGACCGGTGGTGAACCGGACCAAAACATAAAATCAGCTTTGCAATTAGGTCTAATAGTATAAGCATTCCAGTGAGATAAGGCAATGAACGCACAAAAGGATTCAATTTCTAAAAGTAGCCAAAAAACTCACTAAGGTCCATATGAAAGACAAATTGTTCTATTTGACCTTATGATCATTGTGAGTCTTCTTGAATTGCAAATTCTCCTCAAACCATGAAAAGCCCTAGCCTCCACCTCAACTCCCTAAAGACAATTAGGGTTTTGAAACATAAACAGGCGAGAGAGAGAGATGCACCACCATCTCCTCCTATTTATAGTGGAGGCCTAAAACTCTTAGGGTTTGACTTAATTGGGCTCCGTTAAGGCCCACTAACAAACGGGTCACACACGCACGCTCAGCGCCGTTTAACCTTTTGACCTAAATCACCATGCATCATGGATTCGCCAATAGGTCACCCTTGTCCATCTTGTGTCACGCTTGAGTCGTTGACCTCCCGGTTCGCTCGACCTCAACTCTTCACGTCTAGTCCCGATTCTCCTCGCCGTTGACCGTCGTTGAAAGAAATATCTTTTCATTTAACACATCTTCTCCCCTTTGACAATGGATTCATCAAGGAATCACGCCTTCCTCTCATCCAGAATAACAAATAGAGAATAAAGAAAGAAGCGTAAACAAAAGAAGCATAAAGAGGAATATGCATGAAGTGCAATGGAGTGGCTTCAATTTTTGTATTTTTCAATTTTTGATAAGAAGCTTTGGAGATTACCCAAAGAACAATGTAGTTTCTCTAATATTGCACAAACAACATATCAAGCCCGACAACGCTAGCAAGATCATGGTAAGACATATATATCAAAGCTAAGCACAAAGGCTCAAAAGTAAAGCATTAGATTTTATCAATTTAAGCAACGCTCAAATTCAAAGAAGTTCATCAACAGGATCCTAAAGTGAAATTGGCCATGTCAAATCACAAAGTGAGATCAAAAATCTAACAAAGACCACAAGAAGAGTCAATCAAGTCCCGTATTGAATCATTTTGCTCAATATTTTGTAAACGCACAATATCACCTTTTTCAACATGATCTTTAAGGAAGTGAAAGCGAATGTCTATGTGCTTAGTCCTAGAATGTTGCTATTAATAGCGAAGTGTTATCACGAAAAGAGGAACACTAGCAAAGTTTAACCCATAATCTTTCAAAGTGGATCCACAAAATCGCTCTGACAACTAGCGCGAAGAACATACTCCGCCTCAAGAAGTGGATTGTGCAATGTAAGACCGCTTCTAGAAGACCAAGATACAAGAGGCGTGCCTAGAAAGTGACAGTGCTCGAGGTACTCTTCCTATCTAACCGACACTCCATATAAGAGGGTAGAGTGTAAATACCAATATGCGCTTAACGGCTTGGCGATGGGAAGTTCTCTGAGACGCTCAAATCTTGCACAAAGGCATACCGTGAAGTGAATGTCCGGTCTCGAGGCCACAAATCTGAAGGAGCCGATCATGTTTGCGGTACTCGCGTTGATCCACGACTTCTCCTTCCTCATCCGGATCCAAAAGCAGTTGAAGTTGCCATGGGAGTGGAAATTGGCTTGCAAACACCCATGTTGAAGCGCTTGAGAAGATCTTTAGTGTACTTCGTCGATGGATGAAAGTTCCTTCCTTGCATTGCTTGATTTGAAGTCCCAAAAGTAATTAAGCTCTCCCATCATACTCATCTCAAATTCCCTAGACATAGTGTCGTAAAAGTGGAAACAAGAGCATTAGAGGAACCACCAAAGATAATATCATCCACATAAATTTGAGCAAGCGAGAAGTCATTGTCACGTCTAAGAATGAATAGGGTTTTATCCACTTTACCCATCTCAAAATTATTTTTAAGCAAGAAGGTCTTAAGTCTATCATACCGTGCTCTAGGGGCTTGTTTAAGACCATACAATGCTTTAGATAGCTTGAAAACACGATTTGGATATTTAGGATCCTCAAAACCGGGGGTTGCTTAACATACACTTCCTCATCTATGAAACCATTTAAAAGGCACTTTTAACATCCATCCGATATAATTTAAAACCTTTTGATGCAGCAAATGCAAGCGAGAATGCGAATGGCTTCTAGTCTAGCAACAGAGCAAATGTCTCATCAAAATCTAACCCCTCAACTTGGTCAAACCCCGAGCTACTAATCGGCCTTATTTCTAACCACGTAACCATCCTCACCTTGTTTATTCTTAAACACCCAACGGTTCCTATAACATTATGACCACTAGGAGGTTCTACTAGGTTCCAAACTTTGTTTCTTTCAAAATTTTCTAACTCCTCATGCATGGCATTTACCCACTAGAATCGATAAAGCATGTGATATATCGCGGGTTCAAAAGAAGCAACAAAAGCCGAATGAGAGTAGAGATTTGGATCATTATACAGGCGAGTGACTCGCTCATGTAGATTATTATATTATCTGCTCCGAGGATCTGAATCTCGAAGTGGGCGCCGGGTGAGATGTCGTTTCTTCGACCTCCGCAGTATGCGATGATGATGATGCAGAGCCTCAATCAAGGTGAAGTAGACGTAGCGTTCTTGTATCAATATGGGCGCTTCAGCAGCAGCAGATGAGGGAATGACATTAGCCGTCCTCATCATGAATAAAACATTTTGATCCAAAACTCAAAATGCGAAATGAGGGTTTTCTACCAAAACGAAGCTCATAAGGAGTCTTGCCTAAAGAAGGTCTCAAAAGACACGATTAGCAATATGGCAAGCGATAGCAATAGCTTCGCCCAAAATCTCCTAGGTGTGCTATACTCATCTAGCATCGTCCTAGCCATTTCGACCAAGGTCCTATTCTTCCTTTCCACCACGCCATTTTGTTGAGGGACGTGTGGAGAGGAGAAGCGATGCTCAATACCACGCCAAAGACAAAAGAAGCAAAAGAAGCATTTTTGAACTCCGTGCCATTATCATCGAATCGCTCTCAAAGCACCGTGAAGCTCGAAGCCAAACGAAGAACAAGATCATGAAAATAACCAAAAGCTTCATCCTTTGAAGTAAGAAAGAACACCCAAGTATATCTTGAAAGATCATCGACTATGACTAGAATATACCATTTTCCACCAATCGACGGACTCTAGCAGACCAACAAGATCCATATGAAGCAACTGCCCCGGTCCGCTACTTGAAGTGCAAGGGCTAGAATCAAAAACATCAAAAGCAATCAATTTACTAGATTCTAAACATTTTTCACAAGGAGCACTTTTAATTTCATTTAGTTCAGATTTAGCATTCTCAAGTTGTTGTACACAAATATTATGAGCAGATTGTAACTTGGTAATTTGAATGCATAGCATGACAAGATAAACATTCATCGAGTTCAAGAGTCTTAGCAGCTTTAAGCTCTACTTTCGGTTTGCTAATTTTGACTCTAATTTCTTATTTTTGTCATAACAAATTCAAGCGCTTCATCTTGACTAAGCAATTGCTCAACTATAGAATCATATTTAGCGAAAGCTCATCATAAGAAAAAGATACCTCATTATCATCAATGTCGTCTGTCACCATGAAGCACATGCCGTGAAATCTTTGGCCTTCCCTTTCTTTTTACCTGATAGCATGTTACTGGACCACCTCTCTTTTGTTTCTCACATTATTGTAGGCCCGTGTGAATTTCTTAGCTAGAAGAGCTAACTCTGTTTGAGGAATACTTTCAAGCTCCTCTTCATGAATAGCAGATAAACAAGCAAATGAAAATCCGTAAGAAGATTCACAAGAGTCATCAAAAGCCTTTTGAGAGGATCTCGCTACCAAAGCTAAATTATCTTTCTTAGGATGATCAACTTTTTAATTTCATGAGTCTTGAGTTTACTATGCAATTCTAAAGTAAGACTTGAAAGATCAACATTTTCTTCTAAGCAAGAGCTTTCATCTCCCACTCCTTGGTGTTGATTGCGGCCAGAGATGGGTGGCATTTTCAGATTGAGAATATTCAATATCAACGACTTTCATTTGATTAATTACTTTATTAAATCGAAAATGTCATCGATTCTCTCGGACGCATCTCGATTTTTGATTTGGGACGAACCCTCATGATATGTTTCGAGAGTGTTCCAAATTTCATGCTGCAAATTCTATCATATTCTTGTCTACCAAGTGCACCATATAAAAGATTCTTAGTCTTATTGTTGTTAGCCAAAAGAATTGCGAAGGTTTCAGAATAAACAACATCCCAAATAGCTTGTCCTCGCTCTCAAGAAAGACGCATACGATTCTTCCAATAGGCATAGTCGTGCCCATCGAAGATATGTGGTTTAGTAGAAAACTTATCCATCGCCAAAGTTGGTGGACCTTAAGATCAAGATTGAACTAACAGGCTCGATACCACTTGTTGGACCGTAAAGGCGACTAGAGGGGGTGAATAGGAGCAACTTTTTAACAAATTATGAACTCAATACAATTTCACTCCAGAGCTATTAGAAAGCTATGAAGATCAATATACCGATCTGGAAGACTAGTATTGAATCCAATAAAACCCCTAAGCAATGCGACAATAATCAAGAAGAATCAAAGCAACACAAGTATCGGGTTGGACTAAAACTCTTAGGGTTTGACTTAATTGGGCTCCGTTAAGGCCCACTAACAAGCGGGTCACACACGCACGCTTCAAAGCGCCGTCTTTAACCTTTTGACCTAAACCGCTTCACCATGCATCATGGATTCGCCAATAGGTCACCCTTGTCCATCTTGTGTCACGCTTGAGTCGTTGACCTCACCCGCATCGTCGATCGCTCGACCTCAACTCTTCACGTCTAGTCCCGATTCTCCTCGCCGCTGACCGTCGTTGACCACCAAGCTACCCCGCACAACCACGTACAAGAAAACACGATTCGGAACAAGTTCTTCACAACTTGACCCATGTTAGTCAAAACATGCATCATGCAAATCATATGCCATGAAACCAATGACTTTGATCTAACAAAACAACATCGCCACGGTTGGCCGACGTTCAAGTAGTTCTGATCGGCCACTCGGAGTGAGGTCTTGGCCGGTCGGACGCTGAGCCGGAATTGGACTTAGCCAAATTCAAGCTCCCAAAATCCAAACCTTCGAAACTTTAAACCAATAGAACTTTTCACCGAGGCTCAAAATCATGAGACCAAGTGCATTGGGATCCCTTACTTGTCTACAACACCTATTTTTGGCCCAAATTTGAACACTTTTGGTTCCGATCAAATGGCTTTTATGGGACCGGTCGGACCGCGTGTAAGGACCGGTCGGACCGCCCCGTTCTTTGAACTTTGTCGAAACGCTGAAACGACAAACCGTAACCGCCATTGCCAATTGTCACATCATCCTAAGATCTGGAGCATATCCCCATGAAATCCACATATGTGTTCTTTGATGTATGAAACCTTATGTAAACCAAAAGCTCCAACACAGCATTTTCTTCAATCCTTCTCCCCCTTTGACAATGAATTCATCAAGATGCATGAGAAAAGATAAAGAAGATGAAATGACTTTATTTGAAATTTAGCAAAAGGAGCCATGACCATTATCGAAGTAGACAGTACAAGAATTATACAAAGCCATATAAGGTGTAGAAGCTATATTCAATCATGGCAAAACATGTACTGCAAAGCTAAAACCAAAATAGCAGCAATCTGAGATTAAAAGAATTAAAATCATGAAAGGTTGCTCAATATCATAGATTCACTAAAAGCAACAAAAAATGAGTCAAGCCATGTCTATAAGTAAAAAGAGACTCAAAACAAGAACTGAGGCATTTTGAGCATTAAGAGAATTCTTTTGAAGCAAAGCTCAAGCACTTAGTCCTTTTTGGGCAATTTTTCCTTTTTCTTTCTCTTTTTTTTACTGTGCTAGATCTCAAGCTTTGCCGCGACCATCTCAAGCGATAAGCTTAAAAGAGTGGTCTAGGTCATCCAAAACTCCCCCTGAGTTCATGCCTAGTGCAATGGCAAGCCGTCTCATGAGAAAGGATTGGTGAGATCAGTTTTTTCGCACAGAAAATCTCATTTTTCATTTGCTTGACTTAAGAAGATAAAAAGCTCATTTTCATCTCAAAATAAGTTCAAGACTCAATTCAACCTATTTGACATGGCAGGA
This sequence comes from Hsuehochloa calcarea, assembly GCA_036346395.1. Classification (NCBI taxonomy): domain Eukaryota; kingdom Viridiplantae; phylum Streptophyta; class Magnoliopsida; order Poales; family Poaceae; genus Hsuehochloa; species Hsuehochloa calcarea. The sequence goes on from CM070598.1 coordinate 57,705,390, forward strand.
ATCATAAAAGGATCACTAGAGCAAAACTAGTCACAAGATCCAACAAGACATGATTTGATTCAATTTGCTCACAGATATAAAGCTAGCAAGGCAAAAGTTGAGCTAAACAAGAAGAGCCATAAAAGAAGTCTAGCAGACTATCACTTGATATGACAAGGTATAGAGAATGAAATCAAGTCATACAAGGATAATAATCAAAGCTCCACAAATTTTATTATGCAATGCAAGACATTTGAAATGAAAATGCATTATGATACAATGAATGCAAAAAGAGCAAATTCCCTCAAAACATCCATGCCCCAGTACTGGGATTTGAGATAAAAGATCTAGGTGTCCAGTACTGAGATGGACGATGCCTGGGAATAGCAAAAGAAGCAGCAGAAAAATGATTAGGCACAAAATCATAAGAATGCTCACGAGCACCACCTGGACCTCTCCAAAACGATCTACCAAAAGACCGATACTCCCCCTGTCTAGGTGCTACCCGTGGTCTATCCTCACGATATCCAAGACCAAATTGCTGCCTGAACCCACCAGAAGAGTCAACAAAGTTCTCTACAAACCTAGGCCTATATGTGGTACGCTGAATAGGCTGCCTGGCTCTAGAGACTACAGCTGAAGAAGAGATTCCTCTAATGGATCTCAAAGTGCTCATCCTCTTTTTCCTCTCAATTTTTGCTCTCCGGAAGCAAAACTCAACCGTGTGGCCCTCTTTCTTCCAGAAGGTGCAATGGTACTTGACCTTTTGAGGGGTCTGTACTGGTGAAACAGAAGCACCTTTCTTACCAGAAGGAGTTTGAGCAAAACCTGCAGCTTTAGGAACAACCTTTGAAGTCAAAGAAGGTTCTTGCTCAACCAAACCACTTTTCACAACTCTAGCAATCTTTGGTGGGAGATTCTTGGAAAGCTCTAGGGACTTAAAACCTAGGCCACTGTTTTTCACACTCACCTTGGATTGGTCTAGAATCAAGTTGAGTTTCTTTTTCCCACTAGAAAACTTCTCAAGAGTCATTTTGAGGTAATCGTTCTCTTTTGCCAAAACTCCACAATTGGAGCACTTTTTAGAATCGATTGCCTCAACATGTTTGCTATTAAGAAGATCCACTTCCACTTTCAGAGCCTCACAAGACACACAATAGGACTCTCCAATCCTATTCAACTGCTCCTTAAATTTGACTCTAAAAGCCTCTTGTATCTTACCAATAGCAGTTTCAATTTCAGCATGCAACATACAAGAGGAAGAATCAATAACTTTCTTGGAAGCAGTAAGAGACATGGATCTTTCAATTTTAGCTTTCTCTTCAAGAGTCTTGTTTAAAGCTTCAATCTCAATTGTAAGCTTAGGGCAATTTTCACAAGAGGCAATTCTAGAATAAGCAACCATTTCAGTCATCTCTTGCATTTTAATTCGATTATTCTTACAATGTGAACAAGTGTGACTAGCATCAAATTTTTGCAATTCTTTTAAAGAGCTATCCAGTTTCAATTCTAGCAAAGCACAATTTGAGCAAGTTAATGGAATAGCGTCTAAAGCAGTCACAGCAAGCGGAATGGCATCCATGCAAACAGAACTAGACTTGAGAGATTCTAGTTCAGAAAGAGCATTTTCCAATTGTTTTTCAACAGAGGAATGAGCATTATTCAAGCTTGACAATTCATTAAGCAAGCTAGAGCATGAATCACAGAAATCATCAGGATTAATGGATTTGAGCCTAACCACTTCTAGGTTCAAATTATCAATCATAGTATCCTGTTTCTTAATCAATTTAGCTTGCTTATGTAGTTTTTGTTCAGCAAGCACTAAAGCCCTTTTCATGTCAGGAAGTGAAGGGCATACCTCATCAGGATCACTAAAAGGATCCTCGCTGTTGGAGGAGTCGCTGTCGTGGCTGTTCTTAGCCATAAAGCACATGCCAGTGAAATCACGTGCCTTCTTCTTACCACGGGAGTCACTCTTGTCGTCCTCCACCTCCGAGTCCACATCATCCATGCTCACATCCTCTAGAGCTTCAAGGACTCGGCTGACAAACTTACGATAGTTTGTCTTCTTGAACTTAGCACCCCTCGCTTGAGGATGCCTTTGTGACTCCTTTTCCTCCTTGCCCTTCCGCTTGGGGCATCTAGAGCGAATGTGGTTGGGCTCACCACACTCGAAATATGTGATAGGTCCACCTCTCCTCCTACTCCTCACATTGTTGTAAGCTCTCGTGAATTTTGTGGATAGGAGGGCTAAATCATCTTCAGGTAGTCTCTCAAGTTGCTCATCGCTCAAAGAATGCAAAGCAGACGAAGAAAAGCCAGATGAGCTAACATCAAAAGAATCAGAATATCTACCCTTAGACTGGTCGACCACTAAAGCCATCGAATCTGTCGAAGAGAGACGTGAGATAAAATCAATCTCATGCGTCTTCAACCTCGAGTAAAGCTTATCCATGGTAAGCTCACTCATGACAGTGTTGTCATTGATGGCAGTGATCTTCATTCCCCAGACCTTCACATCCAAAGCACCCAAAAGCTGACGTGCATTTTCAGACTCAGAAAATACAAGATCAACAGCGCGGAGATCATGAAGAATTTTAGAAAATCTCCCCCACAGCTCATCTAAAGATTCACCAGGTCTTTGTTCGATCTTGGAGTATGCTTTCTTTAGCTGGTTCTGTCTCACTTCCTTGATTGCAGTGGACCCCTCGTGATAATCACAAAGAGTCCGCCAGATCTCATGAGCAGATAGCAAATGAGCGACAAGCTCAAACTCCGATCGACTAAGGCCTTGAATCAAAAAATTCCGAGCCCTGCTGTTGTTCTCCACATCTGGAGTGATCAAATTGTCATCGGCTGGCACGACATAAGGGTTTTTCACCTTAAGCCAAATTGCGTGCCCTTGAGCCTCGATGTAGGCCTCCATTCGGGCCTTCCAATAAGAGAAATCAACTCCATCAAAAACATGTGGCCTGATTGAATATCTGTCAGTCGCCATGGCTCCAAAGACCGGTTAAGATCTATAGAAAAGAGCTAACCGGCTCTGATACCACTTGTAGGACCGGAAAGGCGACTAGGGGGGGTGAATAGGCGCTTTCACAACTTTCTCGCCTAAATCAAATTCAACACAAACTTTACTCCTTTAGCTATGAAAGCTAAGAAGATCAGTAAGCACACAGCGGAAGCCTTGTGCTGAATTCGACAAACCCCTCAACCACACGACACAAATGTGGAGACTTAAACTCAACGGGTTGATCTGGCACCAGGCGGTCGGACCGGCTACCAGGGGCGGTCTGACCGACGGTCACCGAACGGTCGGACTGGCTACTAACGAGCGGTCGGACCGGTGGATATCGGTTCGACCCGGTAGTGCTGGCGGTCTGAAAACGCGGGCGGTCGGACCGCCGTTATAAAACGGTCGACACGTGCAGTCCCATCTTGAAAAATCAAGCCCAAATCCAAAACGAAATTTGATCCAACTTTTGATTCAACCAATGAAACTTGACCAAATTTCGAGCACACCTCCTAATGATATTAGAGACCTATTTCTAGCGACGATCCTTGGATCCACTTCAGAATCGATCTCTCAAGGATTTACCAAAGAAGTGCACAAACCCTAGAAATATGAAAATCTTTGATTCAAGACTTGCTTGTGTGGGTTGATGGTCTAGATGATTCTAGGAGTATTCCCACACATCAAAGCAAGATAAAATGGGTCAAAAGACCAAGCATAAACCCTTGAATCAAGGAAGCACCAAATTCATTCAAATGAGAGAAGAACACAAAAGAGAGACAAATGAACTCTCAAGCAAGCATCACAAGATTGATTGATCTCACAAGATGCTTACAAAGCCACTCCCTCAAGGAGGACAAGAGCTCACCAAGGAGCAACCACAATCTCTCACTCTCTTCCTCTCCAAACCCTAACCCTAGAAAAAGCTAAGGAAGTCCAAATGAATGCCTCAAGGGGGTTTTACATCTCCCCCCTTCTATTTATAGGAGAGGACTAGGGTTTCACTTTTGGGACCCATTCACACATGGGACCCACACACAACATCTCTTGAAGCAATCGCCTGCTTCACCACGTGTAGGTTGATCAGCGGTTCTCATCGCGTCGCCAAGCCTCTCTTGTCCGAATCCCATCGGAACCTCCCAGAGACTCGCACCGATATCCGCACCGCCTGATCCAACCAGCTGCACCGAACCACCCGTTCGATCCATCTTGCCCATCCTGCACCATGCTTGAGTCACACGACCTCACCCGGCATCCATGATCGTTCTGGACCTCGGCTCTCCAAGCGTAGTCCCGATCCACTCACCGTTGACGCCGCTGACCTGCAAGCCACCTGCACAGCAATAGACAAACAAACCATTTCCGGGAATAAGTTCTTCACAACTTGACCCACGTTAGTTCCACAATGCAATATGCAACAATAAAGCATTGATAACTAAACATTAAACACAATCAACACGCATCAATGCAAACTTGGCTCACCTCCAAGTCATCGGCGGTCTGACCGCCCCACAAGGCCGGTCCGACCGATTTCAGGCCGGTCGGACCGATCCCACAACGGCGGTCGGACCGCCCCAAAGGACTTAGCCAAAATTCCAGCTTGAAAATCCAAAACCTTCTGGAATTTTCAACTCAATAGAACTTTTGACTGGGAGCTCCAAAAATGATGCGACCACATCCAGGAGACTCCCATCACCTGCCTACACAACCTATTTTTGGCTTAGCTCCAAAAGCCACTTTTCAACTTACCGGTCGGACCGGCCACCATGGCCGGTCGGACCTCTCCACGGGCGGTCTGACCGCCCCACACCGATCGGACGCTTTGTGGTCCGACGGCAAGCAAACCCGAAAACGAGATTTTGCAAACCAACAAAGCCATTGCCAATTGACTCATCATCCTGAGATCGTGCACATATCCTCACGATATCCACAGCGGTAAATCGACTCAATTTGCTTACAACAAAAGAGATGTCAGGTTGGGTATCAGTAGCCAAGTACATGAGTGAACCAATAATCTAAGAGTACCTTAATTGATTCTTTCTAAGTCTTCGGTTCTTTCGAATAATGAGACTATGATCATGGGGTGTTAGAGAAGGCTTGCTTTCCATGTAGCCAAAATAGCTCAAGACCTTTTCCACATAATGGGATTGCAGTAGGTTAATCCCATTCTCACTCTTGATCAACTTGTTGTTTAAAATAACACCAGCCTCTCCCAAATCCTTCGTGTTAAAACTTTGGGATAAAAATGACTTAACTTCATTAATCACATCAATGTTTGTCCCAAAAATAAGTATATCATCAACATACAAACGTAGAATTACCCCTTTACCCCCACCATAGCAGTAGTACACACATTTATCGATTTCATTTACCACAAACCCTACAAAAGTCATCGTTCTATCAAACTTTTCATGCCATTGCTTAGGTGCTTGTTTGAGACTATACAAAGATTTCAATAACTTGCAAACCTTGCCCTCTTGTTCGGGTACTACAAATCAGTCAGGCTATTCCATGTAAATTTTCTCATCCAACTCTCCATTGAGGAAAGTTATCTTTACATCTATTTGATGGACAATAAGCCGTGTGAGGCAGCCAAAGATAGTAATATTCGAATAGTGGTTAATCTGGCAACAAGTGAGTAAGTAACAAAGAAATCTTTACGTTCTTTTTAAGTATAATCTTTAGCCACAAGCTGAACCTTTTACTTTTCTATAGTACCATCAGGTCTGAGCTTTTTCTTGAATACCCATTTGCATCCAACTAACTTACAACAAAATAGATGATTGGTGACTTCTCAAGTTCCGTTAGGGATAATGGAGTCCATTTCACTACGAACCGCATCCTTCCAGTACTCTGCATCAGGAGATGTATATGCCTCTGAAATAGATTTGGGAACGTCACCCACAAGGTATACGGTGAAGTCATCACCAAGAGATTTTGCAATCATTTATCTCTTGCTCCTTCAAGGAGCTACAATACAATCATCCTCCTCATGTACATGTTTGTATGTGTGTTCAATATACTCAATAGGAGATGTAGGTTTAGGAGTTAAATCATTTGCCAGACTAGAAGAGCTATGTGAATCCTTTGTAGAAAATAAATTCTCAAAGAAAGTAGCATCCCAAGACTCCACTATCATATTGGGTGGTATATCAGATATCCCGGATTTAACTACTAGAAACATATAGCCTGTACTATTATGAGTATATCTCAGACAGATATAGTCCACTATTTTAGGTCTAAGTTTGCGCTTTTTAGTTATTAGAACATTGACTTTTGCCAAGCACCCCCAAATGCACAAATACGAGAGTGGTGGTTTTCTCCCTTTCCAACCTTCGTACGGAGTTACCTCACTATTTTTAGTAGGGACTCTATTCATGACATGCAGTCAACACAGTCTCCCCTCACCATGCCTTAGATATACCCGTAGTATCTAACATGGCATTCACCTAGTCAGTCAATGCGCGGTTCTCTTTCGGTAATCCCATTGGATTGGGGCGAATAGGGAGATGTCCTTTCATGGATAATTCTATGTTCTGCACAAAATTGTTTGAACTCATTGGAAAAATACTCTCCACCACGATCACACCTAACTCTTTTAATCTTTATGCCTAATTGATTCTCAACTTTAGCCTTATAGGTTTGAAAGTAGTCTAATGCCCCATCTTTAGTTTTTAGTAAATACACATAGCAGTATCTAGTAGACTCATCAATTAAAGTCATGAAATATATTTTCCCTCCTTTAGTCATTATACCGTTCATTTCACACAAATTTGTCATTTGGAACCTTTGACTATGGAAAAATTTGAAATTAAATTTAAACTAGAAAGCCGAGACATACAACCAAAATTTATATGGCGTAAATATAAGTGCCACACATTGGCCTCACCACCATTCAAGTCATAAATATGGTTCACAACTTTATTACAAAAATCAGAAAGGGGAAAACGGAACAAGCCTCCGCACTCATAAACTTTTCCAATAAAGAGTCCGCACTTGGACATGACTACTTTATTAGACTCAAAGACCAACTAGAACCCATCTCGACATAGAAGGGAGTCACTGACGATGTTCTTATTGATTGTAGGGGTATGCTACACGTCCTTTACCCTCACGATCTTTTCCAAAGTGAACTTCAAATCTACTATGCTAACACCAAGAACAGAAGCATGTGACTCATTCGCCATCAAGACAGAGGAACCCCGAGCCACCTGGTAAGAAGAAAACAAAGATGCATCAGCGCACAAATGAATATTGAACCCTGTGTCAACCCACCAATCAGTAAATTGACATGTTAAAAAGATATTAGGTAAATTACCATACCCAGATGCCCCAGCATTACCAATAGTCACATTTGTAGGAATGTTTTGTCCTAGCTGATTCTTCTTGCCCGTACGTTTGCAGCATTTCTTGGCCCAATGGCCACTCTCGCCACAAACAAATCAGATAACATCGTCCATATTCACTTTCTTCTTATTGTTGTGTTGGTCCTTTTGAAGTTGGTGGTCGAAACGACCTTAGGCTTCCCTTTATATTTTCCATTCCCACCGTGTTGCATAACATTAATGCTAGGTTGTCACTCTTGTATCTTTGGTGTACCATCATTTGCCTGATCCTTCTACTCAACATCAAGACTAGTAGCCAGATCATCAACAAAAATATTTTGCCTCTTGTGTTTCAGAGATGTGGCAAAATTTCTCCAAGATGGATGCAATTTGGCAATAATGCCCGCTGCCAAAAATTTGTCAGACAACTGATAACCAAGATGCGCGAGTTCTCTCACAATAAGTTATAATTCACGAGCCTGGTCAACTACAGAACGATTATCAACTATTTTCTAGTCATGGTTGTCGGGACCCAAATATGCAAATCTGGACCATCTGTGTATTCTGCACTAGTCCAGGATCACGCTAGTGCACACAGTGTCAACATCGATGAAATATCACATCCATACAACGAATATAAGAATAAACAAGTACTTTGAATAACAAATAACTGTTGGGACCTTACAATCGAGTGTTACATTTATTAAGCCATGCAAGGCTGACAATAAAGAAATAAACAATAGTAGAAACAAAGTAAACTCCAGCGGACTCCCATCAATACACCACAGGCAACTGACTGGGATCAAGAGCCTAACGATCAACCTTCGTAGAATTCCTCTTCAAAAGCCGACGATGACTCCTCCACTTCTGCTGATTTGTTTAGCAAGAGTGAGTACACACCGTACTCGCAAGTCATACCACAGAATGCAATTATACATGATGGCTTATTCCAAAGGAATGACTTCTGTGGTTATTTTGCAGAAATGCAACATTTGCAATTGAATACAGATAATAGATTGAAACGTAATTGAAAACAAATAAAAAATATTAATTTAACATTTGATTTCCCAAAGGACACACAGTCTAATCAAGTAATTCACACAGTTGTACAAGTTATCTCACAAAGCCAACACTTCCCAATTATTTTTATGAAAAACTACCCCTCGTGTGAAATTCCCGAGCATGTCCATAACCGAGGACGCAACTATTCGAATAGTTTGGTTTAACACTCTGCAGAGGTTGTACACTTTACCCACAGGATGAAATCAACCGGATCAGAGTTGATCACAACAAAACCTTTTAGAGACTTCATCTCAAACAATGACACTCCCGATGTGCTTTCCTGCCGGCCAACCGATACACACAGCGTTTGGTTACGACACACATCATTGGACAGGGATGCAGCGAACCGTTCCGCGATGTGACATATCACACCTCCAACCCATCACACAGCTTAAATACAACCTGAGTTGTCAATGTCAAGACTCCATAACTTACTAAGTTAGGCCCAGCCCATACTAGGCATGTGGTCGTACAGTAAGGCTCAGTTCAATGGCGCACAAAGTTAAGTCCTTAATTGACCAAGGCAAGACTTCCAGTTTTACCCAAATCACAAGGTTTAATAAGCACATAGCTCCACCATTCACACAGATCCACCACTTGCCTCAGTATAAATCTTTTCCCACCCTGTTGATTAAGTGCAACACATTCCATCAACGAGTAATAGCACACAACACACACAGTTTTATTACACAGTTCCATATTCCATTAGTCAAATTCATAATTGCAACTCACATGAAATGATGACTCGTGGCATGGCTAAGCAGTCTACTCGTATCTAACCAACCCACGTCGGTACTACGATAATACCAACTAATAATGAACCAACCTAGGGTGACAAAAGATCATGGCATAACAATAGACAAGGTGGATGTAACAAATTGGATTAATAACTATCCTAAAATCATTTAAATAAATACTTGAAATAGAATGCAATACATTGAAACAAAGTATTTTGAAAACTGGGTGCAATATGATCAAATGTATAACTTGCCTTGGAATAGGTCTAGGTACTGGTCTTGATCTTGAGGTACTCCTTCTTCTCCAAAATTTTCCGAAGTATCGACGTCTACTCGCAAACGAGATAAAAGAAATAAAAACAAATAAATAATAGAGGAAAAAAACTCCAAAAATCAAATAAAATTCACCATTAAATAGATCTTGATTTTATATGAATTTACAAATTTGAATGGGCTCCATCGGAGGTCGGATACAAAAGTTATGGGCTTTATAAGATTGGAAAATAATTAAAACCCTAATTTGGATTTTAATGAATTTCCTGAATTATTTTTATAAAGGAAAATCATATTATTGCTCAATGCTTGCGTCAACCGAGAATTTTCGGAAAAAGAATTAGATTTAAAAGAAATATGACATGTGGGCCCCACATGTCAGTCTCTGGCTCACGGTGGACTGAGTGCACCGAGCCTCGGGAGAGTTGACGTAGTGGACTGGGCCACGCACGCATGTGCTGGCGCTGATTTGGCGCCACGCGGCTGCCACACCAACACCGAGGCTGATGCTGGCGCTGAGCTGGACGACGACGGCGGCGGCGGCGCTCGGGACCCGATGGTCACCGGTGTTTGGCGGCGAGTCATCGGCGGCGAAGGGTACCAGATTGTTTCCTGTGCTATTGCGCACTCAGGGGTGCCCTTACCAGTAGCTGGCAACGATGGTGGCGACTGGCGGCAAGGAAGAAGCGGCGGTGGAGCTTCGGGTTTTGTCGGAAGTGTGCTCCGGCGATGCTCCGGCGACTAGGAGGGGCGCACGAGGTAGCCTGGGACTTGCTGAACATGGTGGTGCAGTGGGTGGGGCAAGGGCAACAACGACGGTGACACAATTCGCCGGAGAAGAAGCTCGGCCGAAAACCCTAAAACTTGAAATGCAGTGGCGCTAGAGCGATCGGGGCTACGAGGGTGGCGGCTCTGGGTTGCGGCGGACTGGGCGATCATAAGGGGGTATTTATAGGACCGGAGGACGTCGGAATTGGAAACCCCCAAATCGCATCCGAAACGAACGCAATTGGGAATTTCCCGATTTTAGGAGATTGAAGCCGATTCGGAGTTTGATTCGGTTGGGAATAGATAAGATAGAGAGAAGGCCGGGATTTGGTGCGGTCGGCGCGAAGAAATCTCAACGGAACCCGTTTTGTCGGACGAAGCTCTGAAAAGAGGTAATGGCGGTGAGCGGGCGAGGGCGCGGGGAAAACTGGTTGACGCGAGGAGGAAGACTGGTCGGGGACGACGACCAGTCGGTGGCCCCACCTGGTAGCGGCAGTGGAGAGACGCGGGCGCGAGCGAACGCACGGCGTCCGATAGGGACACGCAGCGATGGTCGAGCAGAGGAAGGCGCGAGCGATCGGGGAGATGGGTTGGCGCGCGGGAATAGTTTTGGGCTTCGGCCCAGCACTGTTCCGAGGGATTTAAATAGATTTTTCTTTTTAATAAATTTAGAAAATGCAAATAGCAAATAGAAAATAGCAAACGACCTTGGAAAAATTCCAGAAAATTCTAAAAATATATCCAAGCATATAGAATCCAAATTAAATAAGTTTGGCCATTGTTGATGTTGGGATTAAGCACATTAAATTATTTTGTCATGAAAGTCCATATTAAGCTTTTAATATAAATTCAAATAAAATGCAGATGATGATATTTTCAACTAGCAAATAAGTAAAAGATTTTCAAAGGCTCAAAAGTTGGGATGTTACAACGGTACTACTCCATGACGTATAACTCACGTCCAACATCTGAGGCAGCGAACTTATGTTTGAGTGCCTCCCACAGTTCTGCAGCGTTCTTGATGTACATGTACACATCGGAAAGCTAGTCAAACTCTCTCTGTTTTTCAACAGTATGAGGTCCCTTAGGACGAGGCAACATGACTCAAAATACATTCATAGCCAAGAGCCATAATCGGACCCTCGTCTGTCATCTCTTGAATTTCACACCAGTGAACTTCTCCGGTTTCATAGCCTCGGCAAAACCAACCATCACGAAGTAACTATCATGTTTTTGGATTATTAGATATATGTGCACTATTTTGATTATTTTAATTCCTAAAATAGTGATTAGTATAAAAGCAACATATATACTAGGTATATTTCCAACTACGAATACTAGCATAATTGTAATATCAAATACACCTATCTCATATATATGTGCTAATAAAGCATAGCCTATCACATGAATTCTACTAGCAACAGTAGAGAATATCATCATCATATGACTAAAATCCAATAAGTAAGATGCGAAGACGAATGAGGGAAGTCGTGAGCAGTCGCACGAATGTTTTCCAAAAACCTAATTCGCCCTAACCCGTACAGTATCCCGAACGGATGCCAGCACAAGAATGGAGTAGTCAGAAGTAGCACAACACATAGGAGCGAAGGACAATGGTTCTCTCTCTCGGGTGCAGCTGGATCGAGAGGACGCCTCCTCATATAGACACAGATGAGAACGGAAGGAAGTCCAATCACCACGCAACAAAAATTGGAAATCGTACTAAAGCACAATTAATGTGTGTCGTAATAGACATGCAGGATTAGTGGGATTCAAATATTTGGTTTGAACCATTCTTCTCCTTTCCAATTTGTTGCACGTGGATATGTCATGTCATTATGCAGGTTTATGAGGTGCAAAAAAAAGTTGTTGCTCCGCACAGAACCGTAACTGAAATCGCCACACCATTCTTGCGCATGCCGCGCGGGCCGGCGACGGCGAGGAGAGCGAGCGAGCGCGCATGTGTAGTCTTATTTTGCTTATTTTAAATAGGTAAGACTAACCTAACCCCACCTTATAAGTTGGTCTCCTTCCATCTAGACTAGCAATGTGGTACTAAACTTGATTAACTCTAATCATCTTCTTTGTCTTAGATTCAGGTCTAACTGAGTAAAGATATACTTCAAACTCTTGTGATTGCTATATATCTCACATCGGCTACTCATGAGGTTCATGTACGTCGTTGTCGCCGGTCGCCATATGTATGTGTTCAATAGTGTTGCAGCCCCCAATCTACATGTATCATACATACAAGATCTTTTGTGTGTGTGCAAATTTGTATTTATCTTGTACAATACATGTATTGTACAGTTCAGTGATTGTAAATGTTTTATTTTTGTTCAAAATTGGTTGTATTCGTGTATTCTATGTGTATACCAAGTTCACATGGTGTAGAACTAGGAGGCATCATTCAACATTCGAAAATTAAAATTGGAGACAAGTACTATCTCACGTCAGATCAACTTTTACCTATCAAATGCAACTTCTAATAAATCTCTCCAAATACCCATGGGGATTTTGCTCATATGGATCAAAATACAAGCTTTGGCACATATCACGAAGAAACGCAAACAGTACAGATTAGCGGTGGTCAATTGCGATGAACCATGCTTTTCCGACAAATACGTCGGCAAGAAAGAGTATTGTGAATCGTCGTGAATGATGGAAACGAGGAAGCAGATGGACATAAGTCACATAACATAGAAGCACTACTACTCTACTAGTATGTGAGGTGACGCAGCATGAAGCAAACTTGAGGCTGCGACATGCAAAGTGTATGTAGGTATTGATTTCATCTTACTCTCTTAACTTCAAACGATCAAATCGTTTTTGAGGCCCCCTAACTTCAAAAAATAATTTTATAAAGCCGTCTACGGTGGATGGCGGTGAACGTAGGTCTGAGGAGCGCGGCGTGCAACAATAGCAGATACGGGCGGACAGGTAAGAAGAGCGGGACGGCAGAAAAGTCAAGCGGCCGCAAAGGGAGGGGAGGAGGATGCCGGCGGGGGCTAGGGCCGCAGGAAGTGGGAGGCAGCACTACGGTTGGGAGTGGAAGGCATATGTAGCAAATGGTTGGATTAATATGGAGCGTTGGACGGAGTGATGGCCAGAAAAATTGACTGATTTGCAACAAAAACATCATGTGAATGATGGATAGACAATCCCAACTTAGAAGTTAAACCACCCCGCCCAGGTGTCATGTGATTCCCACTGTGTTGTGGTTCAATGATCTTCTCATGCCATTTTTTCTTTTGCATATTCCAAATAATTCACAGAAGTAGTAAAAAATGAATTTTGAAGGTTATTACCGTGACACCCAATAAATGTTGGTGCTTCAAAAAATAAAAAGGTGCTAGTACCTTGTAACCTTTTATTACATACAGAAACGCATTGGTGTGTAGCAATTGCAGTAGACTACCAACGACACCATTAACTATGCATAACAACATTTCTTATGTTTGCAGTAGATTACCTGTGGCCACATCGCTAATTACAACGCATATCAAATATGTTTCTATAGGTTCTTGCAACACTTATTTGGAGTTCCGGCAACACATAGATGTGTTACTAGAGGCTAGTCCTGTTGTAGTCAAAAAGCATGTTGCATGCAAATATGACAGATATGAGCGACAAAATCTCATATTTGAGAACATGAGCCACTGAAATCGCACCAAACCATTGTCATATAAAAAGAATCTCCATTACCATGTGAGCATACACCCTTGTTAAAGGAATAACTTCGCAAGAGCATGAAGTACTTTCTAATTTGCAGCCCTCTTCATCCAGCAAATTTCTGACTTTGCAAGTAATGAACGAAGCTTCAATAGTACAACGCTGAGGTGAAGAAGCCAAACGACACCTTTGCTCGAGCAGGTCACAGATGACCATTCCCAGATAATACTCGACAGGGAGTGGTTACTATCAAGGCATCAACATTAGTCTTGGCCCGATCAACTCGAGCAAGAATCCAAGTAATTCATGATAATATTTTTAAGGAATGAGGTGGCCTAGCTGATTATGAGTCTTTTCCTAAGCCAGTCACACACAGTCACAGAGGATAGCTTCAATCTTCGGATTGGTTCTCACATCAACCTTTTGCAGGTTGGATAACTCATACGATAAGAAAAGAAAATATGGAAATATCTCGAGCCAATGCACTTAATTATGACAAGTTAAAGAAGACAGTGTGTGTGTGTGTGTCTCTCTCTCTCTCTCTATATATATATATAGAATCGGTGTGGCTAAGTTTCTTGGCTGGCATTTTGCTCTCCGCAACTTTGGTGAAAAAGCCTTGTTGCAAAGCATTAAAAGTATTGACTTGTAGCACAGCACAGTTTAACAATGTACCATGGGTTAACATAAGTGAAGAGCATGATACTAGGACCTTTTGTAAAAAAGTGGAATTTTGGACGTTGATAAAGTCTACAAAACACAGTATTTACCTTTAATTCCTATTGTAATATATATAATGCTTTTGCTATTAGTAAGTTGTCTGATTTTTCCTTAAGTCTGAGTTATTTTTTGTGGTCACTGGATTTATATGGATATTGATATGCCATATAATTGGATGATTATCCAATGGATAAAAATTGTGTCTTATGCTTTTAAAAATTTCAGTCCCCTTTCAAATATATAACCCCTGATAATAAAACTATCAAAACTGTAATATTGTAATACTATTGTTTGGAGACACTGATATCATCTTTATACTAACAATCGATCTAAATATTCGTAAAGATATTGTTGATCAAAGTTCGGTTGATCCAGCACTATACATGATTAATTAAGAAACAAACACACGAAAAAGCAGCTGCATTATTTAATAAGCAAAACTAGAAAAATAAGAAAGCTATCGTGCTGCTGGAACACTACATATAGTGCATGGCAAGCCACATAAACCATCCAAACCCAACATATCGTGTAGTTTTGAGTGCAATGGCGCCCTTCTTCCTTGTACCATATTTGCCATGGTTTCTTCTCGGGCTCTTCTCCTTCTACATCTTCCAGCTGCTTGCCATCGCCCACCGCCGTCTTCCTCCTGGCCCTTGGCCGCCGATACCTCTCATCGGCGACCTCCTTGCCCTTGGGAAGGGCGACCAGCAGCATCGCTCCCTCTCACGCCTTGCTGATCGCTACGGCCCCGTCATGTCCGTCCGCCTTGGCTCGGTCCTCACCGTCGTCGTGTCCACACCAGACGCCGTGCGCGAGATCTTCCATAAGAACAAGGACAGCTTGGCAGGCCGACCAGTCGCCGACGCCTTCAACGCCCTGGGGCACAGCGCCAACTCTCTTTTTGCGCTCCAGCACCCGAACGGCAAGTGGCGCGCCTTCCGGAAGTTTGGCACCATGGAACTGCTCGCGCCGAAGCGGCTCAACGCGCTGCAGTCCCGGTGCCGGGACAAGGTTCGGGCACTGCTCCGCGACGTCTCCGAGCATGCAGCGCGCGGCGAGCCTGTCCACATCAGGCACGTGGTGCTTGACATGGTCCTGAGCTTAATGTTGAGCGCCATATACTCCATCGAATTGGACTCTGAATCAAGGGTCGTGTTTAGGGAGGTGATAGAAGAGGCTCTGCTGTTGATTGGGAAGCCAAATGTTTCGGACCTCTTCCCGGCGATCGCCTTCCTTGACCTCCAAGGCATACGACGCAGGATGGCGGAACTATTTACCGTTACCTATCGCCAATACGATGAACAGGTCGCACAGCGTAGGCGTGATCGGGAAGCCGGCGAGGCACGCAAGAATGACCTGTTAGATGTGGTGCTTGACAGGGAGCGCGAATGGCAACAAGAAGAGGGGTCCGTGCTAAGTCACGAGGCCATGAGAGTACTGTTTACTGTATGCACTTGGCCTTTATCTTCTTGCAAATTGCTGCAACTGTTATACATATGTGCCTCTAATTACACAATTGTACATGTTGAACCAATCTCAGGATTTCTATGGCGCTGGAGCTAGTACGATCGCGGTTTCAATCGAGTGGGCAATGGCAGATCTACTACAGAATCCACAATCAATGCGAAAGATCAAAGAGGAGCTCACGAGTGTTATTGGCACAGATGCGCAAATCGAAGAATCCGACATTGCTCGACTCCCTTACCTTCAAGCTGTTGTGAAAGAAACCCTTCGACTTCGTGCTGTTGCGCCATTAGTACCTCGTAGAGCAGAGGCTACAATAGAGGTACAAGGCTACACTATCCCTAAAGGCACCAACGTAATTTTGAACCTATGGGCAATCAATCGAAACGCTGGGGCATGGAATGACCCAGATAAATTCATACCCGAGAGATTCATCGACAATGACGTTAATTTTTTAGGGCGGGATTCTGAGCTAATCCCATTTGGTGTTGGTCGACGCATTTGCATTGGATTGCCACTAGGACAGAAACTAACGCATCTTGTTCTGGGCACATTACTACATCAATTTGAATGGACTCTTCCTGAAGAGCGCAACGAAACTGGTACAGACTTGTATGAAAAGTATGGGACAGTGTTATATCTAGCTACACCCCTCAAAGCCTTAGCTAAGAAAATGAAAGTATGGGACAGTGTTATATCTAGCTACACCCCTCAAAGCCTTAGCTAAGAAAATGTAACCTCGAAGGCTCTAATAATATGATATTGCTATAATTCTGTGATATGTACGTGCTGCACTGCTGCACTTGGTGTCACTGTCATGCAAGAAAGTACAAACTCAGCTTCTAGAGTCGGTTGGATTGAAGACTTTTTTTGGAGAGGGCTAGCTCCACATGTCTAGCTCATCATTCTGAAGAATAAATAAAATCAATATATATTGTTTACTGTAAAAGGTTAATGCGGAGTGTAATATATATTGTTTACTGTAAAAGGTTAATGCGGAGTGTAACAACCCGTTTTCGGATAGTAAATAGTGCCTCCATTTTGTCTTCAGTTTTCATCTGTTTACCATTTTGTCGCTTAAATTCAAAAAAAATCCGAGCTCCTCTAAGCTCGGGTTTGTGTTTCAAACCTATCTTCAATTTCTAAATTCAAAATTTGATTTGAATTCATCTGTTTCGAATTTTGGCCCCCTCCCAAAATTTTACCTCCCCTTACTTCGCTTGGGTCAACCTAAATATTTTCGGCCCATTTCATCTACTCCTTCCATTTCCTCCGGCCGCATCACCCCATCTCTTTCCCTACTGGGCCGATTCCTCTCTTCCCCAGCCGCTCATTTTCCCAGCCCAGCCCAACTTCCCTTTCCTTTCCCATCTCTCTCTCCCCCATCGCCGCAGCGCCCCTCCCCTCCTCCCGTGTGCGCCGCCTCCGCCGACCCCTTCTTCTCCCCTCCCTCTTCCCCGGCTCGACCCGGCCTCGCCTCCTCTTGGCCCGCCAGCTCGCCCGGCCCGGCTCCATATTCCCCTCCGCAGCAGTCGTCGCCCCCACCTCCACCTGCTCCCCTGCGCCGCCCCACCAACGCCAGCACTCGCCACCACCTTTGCCACTCCGTCCCCACCCCGCGTCGCCTCCGGCCTGCTCCCCTGCCATCTCTGCGCCACCCCACTCCCCGTCCCCACCAGCACGTCGCCGCCCATGCCGCCGTGACGTCGGCGCCATCCTAGCGCACGCCACCGACCGGACCAATCCGCGCCTCGCCCCAAGTCAGCGCATGCGTCGCCTCCACCCGGTCCGTCGCCAGCTCCACCTGCCCCTCCTGCTCCGCCTGTGTCGCCCGGTCCCATCGGCGCCACGGCCGCCTACTCCGTCGCCCATGTCGCCATCCCTACCTTCCCCAGCTCCTCCAACCTTCCCCCCTATAAATGGCCGCCCTATGCCTCCTCCTCGCCCCGCCCCCCCGTGGTAAGTTCTTCCGCTCAAATCCCCGGTTTCGGCCGTTTCTCCCCCTCCTTAGGCCGAAGCCTTACCGCTGGCTTCCTCCGCCGCCACCCCGGCCCAACCACCAGCACCTGGAGCACCCCCTCGGTGCCCCCGTGCCACCCCAGTAGCTGGTCGTAGCTCCCGCCACCGTGAACCACCGTCACCGAGCTCCCCTCCTACGCCACCCTCTGCTCCTGTCGCCGGCGTGCTCCGCCGCTTCCCCGCCCTCACCGACAGCTCGGTAAGACTCCCCGCGCCTCCCTGGTGCTCGTGCGCCACTCCCCTTCCTCCCCCCTCCCTCCGGTCGTTGTCTCCGCTGTGTGGCCGCCAGCCCATCCATCCCGCCGCCCGCCTCCTCGCCGCCGCTCGGCCAGGCCACCACCTCCTCGGCTTCCCTCCCGCCCGACATCTTGTTTTGGTCGTCCCCAGCATCTCCTCGGCCGCCGCCCGCCGTCCGCCGCCGTCGCCAGAGCGCCCTCCCCACCGCCCTGCTCCCCACTGCCGATCTCTCTCTCTCTCTCTCTCTCTCTCTATGGCCGAACCCCTCCCAGTGCAGTGACAACAGAGTTGGACAACTGAATTGAGCTGTTGAATTGCCCTCTCCTTTGCTGACAGTAGCTGGTGCAAACCTTGATCCTTCAAGCTGTTAATGGTTGAGCTTTGAGTTATAATTGATTGATTAGTGCCTCCCTAGTTCAGTAATATATTGGCAGTGATTGGCATAACTGGCAAAGAAATTTGTGTGTTGATCCGTCAATTGAGTTGTTGTCTGTAACTTTTGTTTCTCTCCAGTTCAGTAATTTGATTAGCAATAGTCATCAGTTTGGCTATGGATTCTGTATTGAGTGCTGGCATTCGAATCTCTGCGTATAACTTGGCAATTGGTAATTGTGATTTGTATTTTGAAACCCTGTTTAGTAATCTGGCAATTGTAAATTGGTGCTTTAGAACAATCATTGTTTGTGTCTGTGGCTTATTGCTCTCCATATCTGTAAATTGATTAGCAATGAACTTCAGTAGCAGTGGCAATATTGGTAATCTTTGTAGCTAATAACTGAAATCAATGTTTATAATCTGGCTTATGATAGTGTACTAATATGTCAATTGAGTTGTTGGTTGTAGTTTATTACTCCTCCAGTAGAGTAAATTGTTTAGCAGTGGATTGTGTAGCAATCAACTGAAATTCTGTGTAGTTAGCATTTGAACTCCCTGTTTGTGTTCTGGTAATTTAAGATCGGTTTTTGAGCTTGCATTTGAATCTGTATTATATATGGCTTACGATTGGTGTTGATTGTCATTTGAGAATTTGTGTTGCTCTTGTATCTAGATTTGGTGTAGAGCTTGTAGTTAAATTGTTTTTCACCTGTAGAAGTATAATAATCTTGCAGTCTTCCAAAATCCGTAGTAGAGTATCCCTGCAAAAACTCCTTCGACCCTACCCTCTTTTGTATCCTCCCTCCCGGCAGAATTTCTCTGCCATTCCTCCTTTCGTTCAACTGGTCGTTTTGACTCTGTCAAACATCTCAGTGTCGCTCAAACCCTTCTCTCAAGCTCGTCCTCCGTGAATCTTATTTTGGCTCTTATGTTTTATTGGTCTTTTGAGTTCTTTGGATTTATTTGGTTCTTCGATCGTTGTTGCGTAATTAGAAATCGAAGTTCAGAAGAAACGACGACTCGAGCAGGATCAAGATCCAAGCAAAGACGACAACCAAGAATTCGAACCCCTGTTCAAGAAGGCTTTGAGTAAGATCAAGTTTACGATAAAATAATTGAGGCGAGTCAACACTTTGACCATGTCGATCCTACATTTTATGCAAATTATGTTCTTTTAAAATATCAAATTGCATGATTTAATTTCCTATGCAAATGTATGTCAAACACCCTAAGATAGTTAAATGTCTATTTGATGATTAAATAATTATTACACCATGTCCTTGATAGTTGAACTCCTAAAATCCTTGTCACCCTAGTAAATACATGGTAACCTACTAGTTATAGGTCGTACTTAAATGCCATGCTAGCCTTGTTTAAGTACCGGGGTATTACTACCCCAAATCATCATGCTTTAAATCATAACAATTGTTTTGGGCAGTCATTGGGGAGAATGACTCGACTGGTTGGATAATTTATTTTATACTTCTCGAAACCCTAGAACTTGCTAATACCTCATCTGGGCGGATGGAAGGGTGGTGGGTGCCGTCGAGCACGAGAATGGTTGGTATGTGGTATAAACCGTCCAGATAATCTCAAGGACTTAATCCTATGATGTCCTCCAATTGTAAAATAGTACATCCACAAGTCTATAATGGCGTCAACCTGGCTAACTAATTAGTGTCCACCGGTACGAGCTACACCATTGGGGGACTCCCCTTCGCTGTGAGCCCACGAGGCTACGGGTTGGAGTATGTGACTTGCGTGACCCTAGGCGTAAGTCGCATGGCGCAAGAGGGGGTCTGGGTAAGTGGTTGTCGTGTCCCATGGGAATAAAACCCTACTCAGATAAAACCTTAGCGGTGTGGCAAATCCGAGGGATACCTTGAAAAGGCCTTGTGATAATCTCCCATTGATTCACATGTCTAAGGAAACGTGTGTACATATCAAGATGATTATATATCTCTTGTGGGTAAAGATGTACAATCTCTGCAGTGAATAAAACTGTTCGAACAGCAGTGTCCACGGTCACAGGCGGGCATGCGGAGCTTACAAGAGTTAGTTTCATTTCAAAAACTTTTATGGATGGGTTGAAAAATGTGCGGGGCTCACATAGCCCTTGATTTGGATTTTCCCTGGGTATTCTTACCCAGTGTTGGTAATAGGTGGGCATGACCACCAGTAAAATAAGCATGAAGGTGGAGGTAGCCTCTGTTGTTATTAATTATTGCATAATTAATCTCTTTAAAAATGAAATTTGGTTAAAATGCTAAGTGATATGATTTTCTAATATCTATATTTATAAATGTTGCTTTACGCAAATAAAAGAACCCGAGCCATCCTTGTTAAGCCTTGTATATATATATATATATATATATATATATATATATATATATATATTATTGCATCTGTTGTGTTGGCTCACGAGCACGGTAGTTGTGCTCATCCTCGCTCTTTCCCCAACCCTCAGAAATAAGAACGCTGGAGTTTTCGACTACTATGAGGATCCAGAAGTCTAAAGGCCTAGGAAGTCATTGAAGCGTAGTTTAATCCTTAGCTGCTCTAGTCTCACCCCAATCTAGCTGACTTTGTCGGTTCTGGTGTGCCTCCTATATTGTCCGATGTTTTCGGATAATATCGGGCGTATACGGGTTCTCCAGTCACTTGCCTGTGGAGAGATGTGCCCTCTCCCCATTGCTTCCACTATCTTTTGTAATGTATTCATTTGGTCTGTTCGCCTTTATTGTAAAAATTGACCCAAAACGGTCTATGTAAACTCTGATGTGTAAATTAATGAATGAAATGATTCTACGCCATGTATGGTTTGATTCAACAAGGTGCCTGTGAAGTGCTATCTACTGATCTAGGAAATAACACAGTGATTTCATAGAGGAATCCGGATGGAGAAATCCGTGTTCCTACAGGGAGAATTCGACTATGTCAACTTTCTAAGTGGCTTGGAACAATTCAAGTCAGGTGAAAATGCGAACCGGTTAAAATTCCGTGATCAAACTTAAAAGTTTTCAAAAATTCCAAAAACATTATGAGATGTAAGGACTGGTATGTTCTGTATGTATAACAAAATTTTAAGATCAAACTCGAATCTCGTTTGCAAGTTATGAAAAAGACATATGCTTGCTATAATTATAGTGAAGCACTTGTCCTTTTCATGCCTCACTCTCACATATATAATTAAGTTTGATGATGAAATATTGTAGAGATATATAACATAACCACCACTACATCCTGCAATTTTTTTATGTCAGGTTTTCACCTGATATTTCACCTTTTCTTGTGTTGCTACTATTAAATAAAGGTGTTGGTGAAAACTGTATATTGCAACTTTATCAAGATATGTTGTTAAAAAACACAGGAATTTGTTGTAGTTCGGGTTCCTTTCTGATGTCAAACGACAATCATGTCTTCGCTCTACTCTGTGACCCATCTGAATCATTTCCAGAGTCAGTAACAACAAACTTTATTTTCGGGAAACTAACCAAGAGTCCAAGAGTGACATACGTACTTACTGGTAGAGAGATTTGAGATTGAGGTTCGTTGCTCTTTACTTACAAACTAATTCTCCCTTGTATTTAATTTCTATGCGCAGAGAACTTTTGTTCGGCGGTCTTGTATGAGCAACTTTGAAATTAGCTTGGAGAGGTGTGACTTCAAAGGCCGTTTAATTTTCGCATGTCGATACCGGCGTATGTATATGTGACCGCTAGTGAGCGGAAACTAAAACTAGTTGGGTGCTTCTTTGAGCTTGTCCGGGTGGTTTGGCTTTCCGGCAGAGGATCGGATGCCATGCATGCATTATTTATAATCACAGTCGCAAGATATATATTGCAGCATCGCTTACATGATAAAATTCTTGGCCGTCGCTACAACATAGCAGAGTTTTTTTTTTACTGATTTGGAGTGATTTTGATTCGTTTTAGCAAAACTAGCCCCGGTCGACCGAAATTGTAAATCTGGTCGCGTGGCACATGCAGCACACTAGTACCACGATAAGTTAATGCCGCGCTCCCAGACTTCTGCAGGTATCTGCCGCACTCTCAAACAATTGCAGGTACGTGCTGCTGTGAACCTGTCGAGGTGTGAGTAAACCTGTTGTTGTGAACATGTCGCGATCCCAGTGAGCAGTAGCTCCTACCACAGTTCCAGACCATGACTGGTTTGTTACAGCGTTGCCACCTTAGTCCTACCGTGCTCGGTGACTGGTGTCATGGTGGGAATGTTTTTGCCATGATTCCACATTTTATTAAAACTAACCAAGTGTGTCTTTCTGCACAATGCTCATAATCAGGGGTACAACTATTCGAATAGATTATACTCTATAGAGGTTGTACATCTTTATCTATAATATATGATCAACTCATAATATCGGCCATGAAACGCTTCTTTGGACGTGCGGCGGATACGATCACAACAAGGCTTTTCCAATGCCTAGTCCCGACACTCAACCCGCTCCGGCGGGGAACCACTCAATACTGGGACAATGACCATTACAGGGCAACTCCGGGATGCTCCGTTACATGATGCATTTTCAATGAGAGATCCTCCATTGTTAGGGAGTTTACCGCTCTTCTCGATGATAGAAATCATATTTAAAAACTCTCCACGGTAGAAATCATATAGAGATCCACCAACTACTATGTGCGGGGTTTATGCAGGAAACTAAGCAAAGTAATTGATCAGGTCTATCACATACTAGACTTGTGGCTATACAGATTATTAGTTTAGAAATACAACACATTATTCAGTCCTTAATCGACTCAGGTGAGACAATCCATAAACCCAACTCTCGTGCATGCCTCTGCACCGATCTCATACCAACCACTCGACCATGTCTCCACCATTTTATATAACATTTTCATGTTTCCAGTGGTAACCCGCGTTACCACACTACGATTCAAATTATGTCCCAAGAATTGTTATGGTAATTTTTGTGTCATATTCAATTTTACCACTAAGCAGTGTTATCCACAACAATAATCATTACTGATTAACCAAGGCAACTAATTAATGTAACAATTAGCCTAGGGTGACAAGGAAAAAAAAGGAGTTATCAATAATCAAGGATGGAAATAGTATGGTATAACTAGGTATCAACATTTAACATAGCATTTCATTAAAAAAAACATGCAAGTAATAATTTAAAGCAAAGTAATATCCATTTGAAAAGTAGGTTCAACATGATCAAATGTAATGACTTCCTTTGCTGAACAGTTGATATTACTTGGTTTTGGGCTTGTTATGAAGCAATGGTGAAGTCTTCGGTGGCATTGGAATCTATTTAAGCGCAAACAACGACTTCAAATAAAATTCAAATGAACTCCCAAAACTATTATTTTGGTATTGTTGGAAATATTTTGAATTTATATGAATTTAGAAACAAATAAAATCACTTGGATTTAAAACGAGGGAGAACGAGCTTCCAAAGTTTGACCCAACAGGAAATTCCAAAAAATCTGAAGTCCCTGGTAGGTGGGTCTAGTCGGATTTTTATTTTATTTTATTAAGAAAATCCTCTGTGACTGACAGATGGTGTCCATTCTGATTTTTATTTTCTTTACAGATTATTTTTTAAAGGGAGAGTATATGTTGCTGACAAGTGGGTTCAGTTGGGTTTTTATTTTTTTATCTAATTATTTTTATTCGGGAAAACCCGAGAGACTGACAGGTGGGTCTATGGTCCACATGGACTCAGTCCACCCGATAGTTTGTAGGGCCAAGGGCCCACACATCAAGGGCTTTAGTGTGGATATCGTGGGGATATGTACATGATCTTAGGATGATAAGTCAATTGGCAATGACGTTGTTGGTTTGCCGAATCTCGCGTTTTCGGAAAAGCTTCAATGATGTTCAGACCTCAGACGGTCAGACCTCAGACGTCAACGGCGTGGAGGATCGGGACTAAGCTTGGAGAGCTGAGGTCTAGAACGATCATGGATGCCAGGTGGAGTCGTGTAACTCAAGAATGGTGCAGAATGGACAAGATGGTTCAAACGGGTAATTTATTGCAGCTGGTTGGATTAAGCGGCGCGGGGGTCGGTGCAAGTGCCTTGGAGGTTCCGATGGGATTCGGACGGGAGAGACTTACCGACATGATGAGGGTCGCTGATCAACCTACACCTGGCGAAGCAGGCGATTCCTTTGACTGTAATGCGTGTGTATGTGTCCCGTTTGTATTGAGCCTTAACGGGAACCCATTAGGTGAACTCATCTAGAACCTAAGTCTCACTATAAATAGAGGGGGGTTGCCAAACAGCCCCCAAGCACCTCATTTGCAAAAACCCTAGTTTGGTTTATGGTTTGGGGAGGAGAGACTAGGTTCTAGAGAGGTGATTTGTGTGTGTGCTCTTGGATTGAGCTCTTGTCCTTCTTGAGAGAGTGTCTGTAACAAGCAACATTTTGAATCAATATATGGATGTTTGTTCAAATATGAGGCCTCTTGTGTTTTCCTTTCTGTTTTGATGATTTTGGTGTTTCCTTGATCCGGTTGTTTTTGTTGGTCTCTTGACCTTTTTACCTTGCTATGATGTGTGGTAATACTCCTAGAATCATCTAGATCATCAATCCCCCACGAGCAAGATTTGGATCAAGTTTTTCGTTTTGCTCGGTTTTGAACCCTCCTTTGGTAAAACTTAAAAAGGTCAAAACTTGACGTGGATCTAGACGATCGTTGCTAGGAATAGGTTTCAGATATCCTCAGGGAGGTGTGTTCCAAATTTGATCAAGTTTCATCAGGTAAATCAAAAGTTAAACCAATTTTTGTTTTGGTTTTGGGTCATCTGCACGAGTTACGGACAAAATTGGTCGACCGATTTCTGGCAATGTCGACCGCCAGACGATCGAGCCGCTTGATTGGCCACCGTCGACCACCCCAGTGAGTTTAATCTCCATATTTTGGTCTTTTACTTAAGGGGTTAATCGGATTCAGCACGAGGCTTACTCTGTGCTTTTATTAATCTTCTTAGCTTTCATAGCTATTGAAGAAAAGTTCGTGTTGAATTTGATTAAGGCGAAAATCAAGAAAGCGTCTATTCACCCCCTCTAGTCGCCTTTCCGGTCCTACATTTAATCTACGGGATGGGTATATATGCGGGTTTTAAGTGGTGGGTCCTGCATGTCATACACATGTACGCTAACGTACGGTTTAATTAGATTTTTTAATCACCGAGAACCCACATGTCAGACAAACATTAACTACTTACTACGGCTAGCATAATTACCTTGGGCCGACACGTCAACGACCCTACGGCGTCGTCTTCCTCCAGAAAAGAAGAGCGACCATAGTCGGCATCTGGGTGAGCTTGGCGCCGGCGGAGGGGTCTCCGGCGACCACCCGTGACTAGCAAAATGAAATGCGGGTACCGAGACGAGCCTAGCGGTGACGACGACGTGGTGGAGATGGTTTGAGGTGACGACACAGCGGTAAGGTCGTCGGTGACGCTCTGTGAACCATTGCAACTACCCTACGCGACTTAAGTTTGAAACTAATGCTCAAACTAGCATCTACAAGCTACGATGAAGCTAACGGTGCTCTCGGTGCTCAATGGGAAGCGACACACCGAGCTCTCCACGGCGGCGCGGCAAGTGCTACAATGCGGCTACGCTACGCTCAACTTGGCGGTTCATTGACTAGCCTACCAAGTTTGCAATGAGCTAGAACACACTGGAATGGAAGGGTTCACCTGGAAGCCGAATGAGGAATGAGATCGAGTGCGTCGAGGTGGGTTGGCGTGCTACGGGCCGGTGTCGGGGACGTAGGCGTTCCATTGGCTCTGGGGCACAACAAGAATGAAGATGATGCACATTAGAGAGATGAGGTTGAGATGACCAAGATGCGTGAGATAACGGAGGCGGAAGCTCACCTTAACTGCGGGAATTAATGGGCAAAGCTAGCGGCCAAAATTGGAGAAGATGAGCGTAAACATGTCCGCGCGAGAAGCTGACGACTTGTCAGACATGGAGCTCTACAAGGATCGTGTTTCTCTTAAGACTAGTTTGGGAGGCCCAATCACAGCCGACATGAACTTATACATTTATGTTACATAAGTCGATATTTTAAAAAGAAAAATTGGTACCAGTCAAAGTCAACAATGGTAAATAAACGCGAATGGAAATTAACAACATGAACTTATTTTTTTCATGTCTGGACGGTATTGTGCACGTGAATACAAGATAAACTGTTCATTACTACATATGCATGACGCGCAGAACGGACATTTGAGCAGGAAAATCTGTAACAAGAGTTGCATCTGACAGTCTCAGAACCAGAGCCTTCTGCTTAAAGTGCCTTCTGCTTAAAGTGCTAGAGCGACGCGACCAATGGCAACCAGAAACGAAATGGTCGCGAACTTCCGATGAACGCCGTTCTCCATTTGAAGCTTTATAATCCTCTTGCGATCGGACAAGAGAGAGCACATGTCAAGGAAAAATCATGAAAAGAAGGAAGCACACGGACACAACACATTAGGAAGGAAGAATGCACAGGCAAGAGCTAGCAAGCAGCCTATTCTGGTGGTCAACTATTCAAGATGGAACTGTATATTGGGCACGGTGTTTAGACCTGCTCAAATGCAGCTGCTAATACACACATTACCTCATTCCTGCACAAGCATATGTAGCATGAAGCAAACTCGAAGCTATCAAATATACTTAAATGCATTGACTTAAGAATTAGGATGCTGAATAAAATGTGCATGAAAGATGGCGGCCTCCGTTTAGCTGATGATCATCACACGCTCCAACCATTAAAATGACCATCCAGATTGAAGCCTGATTGCAGAATAATCACAATCATGAAATCGTAAAAATATCAGCGATGTTCGCAATGCCATTTCCAGTACGAAAAGGGGCCACTCGAAGTCGCTTCACCACCACATGAGCAACTGCGGGTGCCCTAAACCATCAGATTGAAAAATCGAGTGACTTCCACTTGTGCTTCCCCGAGCCATTGATCTGAGACATTACTTGATTCGGCACGGCTATACGTACGATAATACTCGTACATACCGTTACAACGAAGGTGCTGCGTGAGGAAGAAAAGGAGCAATGGGACCCAACGACTTGACTCAGATGATACGAGCATCGTATTGGGAAAGATCGTGTGCGTACTTGATTTTTCGGTTTTACAGGCTCTAGCGAATGACTGTTACAATGTACCATTACATAAAAAGTACTGGACTACTGGTGAAGGATCTCAAAAGTTTGGTCCCATTCTACTAGAATCCATGTCAAGCTGTCAGAATCGTTGTCCTAAATAGGATATAAGACGCTTCGGTTGGATCGTATGGCAGGATCGAATCGTACAATCTACCTTATTCCAAAGAATATGTTTTAAACCCCTTCTTTCCGACAAAATATAACATATTCCAAGCCGTCTGCCCCGCATGCAGCGAGTAAACCCCTTCTTTCCGATGTGACGCCCCGTGTCATTACCCCTAGGGTAATCACACTTAGGCATACGGATTACTATTCGTCTGCCCGGTAGAACACCGCTCCAACGAATAGCAAGCCATTTTATCAGGGTTGCGCAGCAGAACAATAAAATAGAAACTGTACATCTTTATTACAGTAGTAGCCACATACGACTAGGGTTCTTACTAAAGCTATTACACAGATACAAAAGGGAGCTTCTCCGCTCTGGAGTCTGCTCTGAACTACCGCCCTCCTACTCGTCCCACGAGTCAAAGATGGCTTCCATCTCGCTCAGGTCCTCGCCGCTGGTGCCTTCTCCTCCTGCTGCTGCATCGGTACCTGCAAGTCCTTTGCCCCGCTCGGGATAGCTCCCGGCCGGACTAGGATCTAACAAAGGAGAATACTAACAAGGTTGAGTACAGAAGTACTCAGCAAGCATTAATAGCAAAAGGTGCCTTTGCATGGTGATCTCGGTCTTTATCACAAATTCTAAAATCATCTCATTCTGAAAATAAACATTAAAACATTAAGTTGCAATTTTAATTCTGAAAATACTACTAGTCACTCGGAAAGAAGAAAGACCCCTAGCGGTTCCCGTAGACTCCAATCCAAGAGACTGGCATGAATTCATGATTTGTATAGCACTGCGCAGGCTTGCGCCACTTTACCCATAGCTATCCTGAACCCTTTATGAGCTAGGTCCATCGCATTTCCTTTGATGCGACTTCAAGTTCGAAATCTGAGCGTTTTCGAGTTACGTGATTAAGTCTCCACCCATTGTTTTCCGTCGGTGTCTGGCGCGCACCTCCTCCACCGAGTTCCAACAATGTTGGTTGGGGCGGCTATCCTCCGAGCCCAACACTCCACCTTGGACCGGCTATCCTCCGTGTCCAACATTCCGTTAATGGAGAACGTAATTACGTAAACAGGTAGCATTTTCTGCCCGCCGAAACGGGGAAATGGTTGGCACTGATTTTACGGCATCTGACCGAGTAAGAGTTTTGTTAGTCCTTATATTATAGTTGTAGGTAAAGGGTCCCACATCTTATCATCATCATTATCTCATTATCATCATCATTTCATCTCTTTTCTCTACCAAGGCCCCCTTTACCCACATAGTAATTCTCATCTCATTCTCATTTTCATTCTTCTTATCTTTCTCATCATCTCAATCCAAATTGTTTTTGAGAAATAATTTTGATGCAGTACATATATGATAGAGCAATATACGGTTTACATTTAACATAACTATATTTATGTTCAAAGGATCGCTTGCCTTTAGAGTGTTTGGAAAGGTCGACGATGACGAATCTCTTATCAGCTTCTCCTGTCGGCTGGAGCTCGTCCTCTGAAGTAGTGCGGCAATACAAATAATACGTGGAGAAATACTTAGTGATTTTATGTGATATTAAACGAATAAACTGCTAATGGACTTCTATTGGTTAGCCAATTTTTAATTTACAAATATTTTTCCCGAAACCCGACTCAGTTAGCGGATCTCTCCAAAAATCCTATTTTAATTATTCTATTAATCCTAATTTATTTCCAAACCTAATTAATCTACAAAAATTCTAATTCTCCTAACTAATCATCCAAAACTCTAATTAACCTAATTACTTAAATACCTAAAAATCTAAACCCTAACCCTAATTACCTAATTACCCCCAACCCTAACCCTAATCTAATTCCCCCCCCGGCCGCTGTTTCCCCCGCGTCTCTTCCCTTTTCCCCTTCTCTCTCTCGCTCGGTCTCACCTGGCACCGCTTCCTTCGGGCGCCTTCTCCTCGCGCGCTCACGCCTCTCGACGGCCAGCTGCTCCCTCCGCCGGCGTCTCCGCTCATGGCTGCCTCTCGGCTCCCCTCGGCGGGCCAAGGCTGCCGCCAGCCACCGAAGCTCTCCCACCGCCTCCGGTCGTCCTCGGTTCTCTGGCCCGCTCCCCTCTCGGCTTCTGCGTCGCCGCCTCCGCTCGCTGGATCCGCCGCCGCCGGCTCTCTACCCCACGGCTTCATCGGTTTGGTTCTCACCCTCCCTTCCGCTCTCTCTCCTCTCTCTCTCCCTACTCGCCCAACCCCTTGCTGCTCCTTGGGTTCGGCCGGCCGGCCTCCCGGCCGGCCGCTCTGGACTCGAGCCGCGCCTCTCGCGCTTGACCTACTCATGGTGCCTGGGCTGATTCAAAACCGATTGGTTTTGCTAAATTGATTTTGCTATGGTTGATTCTTTAGTTGATTATGTTGATGATAAAGCTAATGCTAAATGGATGCATGCTCAATTTCTTTGGATTGGGTGCAACTACCGTGGTTGGGGAAAATGGTGGTTTGGTGGTCTTTGAGGTTGATGGGGGGTGGTTCGCCATGGTGGTAAGGCTCATCTCCTCTCTATTCTCGATCCCCGCTCTGTGATGAAAATGGAGTCTTTGCTTTGTGATCTTGTGGAGGCTTGATGGTGTAGATGCATCTTTGTGCAAAATAGCAGTGCACACCGTGGGACTTGGGTTCACCTGCTTCTTTGGAAGCCCAGGCTAGGAGGGGATGGAAGCGCCGCTTCTTGGTGCTCTCCTGGCTCTGGTGTCTCACGGGGCTTCCTTCTTGCTCTGTGGTCACTGGTGCTTGGCTCCTGTCTTTGGTCTTCCTCCTGCTCCCCGGTGCTTGGCCTCTTGCTCCTGGGTTCTTGCTCTTGCTCATTCAGGCGTAAGAGGATGCACCGGGATGGTTTCTGAGGCCGGCTTGGAGTGGGAATGGCTTGAAGCCCAATCAAATTTGGCTTTCTTTGGTTTCTTTGGGTGCCTTGATCTTGTCTTTGGATGCATTGGTGGGGAAATGTATGTGGTCTTCTTCTTTGGGCGAGGTTTTGGCGGGGATTGCACTGGTTGAACTTATCTCCTTCTTTGTGCATCGCTTTTACCAAAGCTTCTGTTCATTTCTACTTTTACTCTGTTCTTATCCATCTCGTAATTTGTGGGCTTTAAGCAGGAGGGAATGTGGCTTCACATGGTCGGGTTGCCGCCACTACTCTTTTTATGCTTTCTGTGGGGTTTTTCTTTGAATGATTTGGTGAGGCAAATTGGTATACGTAGGTGTTGGATTTGAGAATGCTTGGATGATGAAACCTACGGTAATAAGGCAGCGCCGATCGCTTAGGTTGGGTTTAGGTATCTCGGGTATCCAGGTGCCAACGGGTTTGGTTTAGCCCTGGTGACTTGAGAATCAAGTTGCCGGCTAATCCAGATCAGTTTGGGTAGCCTCGATACTCAAGGTGCCAGCTAACCTAGGTCGATCTGGGAACCGCGGTGATTCCTCTCATGTCTGACGGCAAACTATTCTCTTTTAACTCTATGCTATGGTTTTCTATTTGGGAATGGTCTTATGCTTGGTTGACTGAAAATGGAGCTGATTGAGGCATTTCGGGTTGAGTCGAGGACGGCAATTTGATTGGACAGCGATGGACGAGCAATACTTCAAGGAAGGCTTCAGAGATATGCAATGCAAGTTTTTTGTTTAATCATTTTGTAATGAACTCAAAGTTGTAATTATGATTTGATCTGATGTAATATATTCTTTTGATTATGCGATGTAATCTATACTTTAACTGGATGTAAAATACTCTTGTAAACGAATACGAAAATGGATTATGCTGATGCTTTAATGAAAACTGTGCAAGCTTTTGAAAGCAGAAATAAAGGAGTGGTTACTGAGATTGATTTGAATACATGCCTTTAATTAAGATTACGAGATTCTAATTTTGTCGGGTTCTCACATCCTCCCCCCCTTGGAAACAATTTCGTCCCCGAAATTGCAATCACTGAGGATGGGTGTTTTTGGGCAAGGCTCACGTAGCGCTTTTTCCTCTTCCACAAAGCTTCGCTGACGGGGTGATCCTTCCACTGTATTTCTTTTGGTCAAAACTTCGGGTTCCTTAACTGACGGGTTTCTGTAGCCAGAGTCTTCACGTGGGTCCTTTGAAAGTTGAACGTCTGGTATAGAAGGGTTGAGATTTGTGGGGAAAGGTGAGGGTCACCTCAAATGGTTCCTTTGAGAGTAGATGACTATTCCAATCAGTGGGTTCACTCCCAGGGATTTTTTTCCAAAAATTCAGAATTTGCAAAATTTCTTCACTAGTGATTCAGAAGATAAAAGGAGTAGGTTCCTTCAGCGTTTAAAAGAATAATACCCGAAGAGAATGGGAGTAATAACGTACCCGTTATTACACCTGATGCTTCTCCAACCGGTTTGGCGATCATGGGTGATAGGTGTGCCGGTTCTCCTTTTCCAGCTTCCTTCGTGACGAGTTGGTTGTCTTCAGTCTGCTTCATATAGGTGAGTTGTGGTGGTGCTGGAGCAGGTGGCTTTGGCCTAAATCTTTGGTTGGGGTGGGGTTCCAAATGTCCTCCGGGGATTGGGACAATCAATTTTACGATGTCCAAACTGCCCACAATTGAAGCATGCACCTGTATCCTTCAGACAATCCTTTGTCAGGTGGCTTCCTCTACACTTCCCACATTTAATTGCTAGAGGTACTGGTTGCTGTTGGTTTGCTGGGGTCTGAAAAGGTGGGATGAAGGGTTGCTGCTGAGGTGGTCCATATCTTGGTGGCGGTTGCTGAGACACAAGAGATTGACGTCTAGGAGCAGATGAAGAGTGGTGATCGGTTTTGGCCTTCTTCCTTCGCTCTTCGGTGAGGTTGGAGTATTCATTCTCCAGAATTATGGCTCTGTTGACTAGATCTTGGAATTCAGTGATTTTGTGGATGGATAGAAGCATTTTCAGATATGGATGCATTCCATTCAGGAATTTCTCTATTTTCTTCTCCTCGGTGTCGACATCAGCTGGAGCGTAGCGGGAAAGATCATTGAACTGACTCAAATATTCCACCATCTTTTTCCCGCCTTGAGTTAGAGCTCTAAATTCCCGTTTCTTCAATTCCATTCTTCCAGTAGGCACATGTGTTTCGGTGAAGCGTATCTTGAATTCAGCCCAAGTGATGGGTTGCTCACTGACACGGTTGCGGTTATAGTTAAGCCACCAAGTAGCTGCTGGTCCGGTCAATTGGTGTGACGCATACCGTACTTTCTCCACATCTGAGCATCCCACTGTATCCAACTTCTTTTCTATTTCCACCAACCAATCACTCGCGTCCAGTGGATCAGTAGCTTTAGCAAAAGTGGTAGGGTGAGTTTGGAGAAAATCACCCAGACTAACCCCACGGACTGGTTGAGAGGTGGTAGGTGCTACTCGAGTTAATAGAGCTTCCATGAAACGGTTTTGGTTCTCCTGGGCTTCTTTTCTGGAGTTCTCTAAGAATATGAGTACATCAGCCATTATGCCTAGGGGATCTGTTGCTCTGGTGGGTGGCTGCTGGCTGGTTCCTGGGATGGTAGTAGCTGGAGGTTGGTCAGGTGCTGACTCACTGGGGTTTACTACTGGATTCTGTGTGGACTGTCCATGTGGCAGGAGTCCCAGTCTCAATTTCAATGCACGGTCTTGACTTCCTTGGCCTTCCATATTCCTTAACAGCTGTTGGGGTAGAGATAAAGGTGTTACACTTATCTGGCAGGAGGTTAACCGTGGGTGAGTTGGATTATGACATGCACATGTAATTAAATAACATCAAGAAACAATGAGATGCAAAAAGATCCAAATCCTATACTAGCTGAGTCTTTCGTGCTCAGTCACGCTTGAGATCCCGTTCTCAAGACCGCCCAAATTCACAGGTTTGGGACTGCTCAGAGCTTGCCTCTGAGTGCGAACCTATGCTACCCTGGATCCACGCGCCCAGGCACGCTCGAGATCTGGCTCGAGTCCACCCAAATCACATATTTGGGACTGCTCAGGGTTCATTCTGAGTCGCCCCAGATTTCGCTCTGGTACGCGCGAGCTACTGCGCTCGAGTGCCACGAACCACTCGTCAGGAAATCGATGTGCGAAGTGAGACAAGACACCTCGATATAGAAGAAGAGGTAAAGAAGCTAAAGAGTATGGTCCAGACTTGCCCAAAATTTGGAAAAGCAGGTCCATACTAGAGTTCTACTCCATGCCTCTAGTCCAGGCACTAGGCTCTAAACCTTATGGTACTGCACCCACAGTCTATATTTTCTATCCTAGGTTGAGTTGGAATCTAACCATCTACCCACAAAAGACAACCACACCGATCCTAAGACAACAACGCGTTTCCCGCACTCTCTCGAAAGAAGAACTAACTTAAAGATGGTTCTACGTTAGCAGGAATGTCACTTTAAGAAGAGGTAAGCTTTTCAACATATATATATCTTTTTGAAAGAGGGCGGTTTGGAATCGAAATTGAAATGAGGGCAAGGATTAATAAAATAGTTAGTGCAATATAGCAAGCAAGAATGGCATACTTAAGGTATTGCTACAGTTTCTATTTTATTAGCGTGGCCCGATCTTATTGCTCTGATACCACCTGTGACGCCCCGTGTCATTACCCCTAGGGTAATCACACTTAGGCATACGGATTACTATTAAATGCCTTGTAGAACACCGCTCCAACGAATAGCAAGCCATTTTATCGGGGTTGCTTGTGTGAACAATAAAATAGAAATCTGACATCTTTATTACGAGTAGCCACATACGACTAGGGTTCTTACTAAAGCTATTACACGATACAAAGGGAGCTTCTCGCTCTGGAGTGCCTCTCGAACTACGCCTCCTACTCGTCCCACGAGTCAAAGATGGCTTCCATCTCGCTCAGTCCTCGCTTGGTGGTGCCTTCTCCTCCTGCTGCTGCGTCGGTGTACTGAAGTCCTTTGCCACTTCGGGATAGCTCCGTACGACTAGGATCTAACAAAGGAGAATACTAACAAGGTTGAGTACAAAAGTACTCAAGAAGCATTAATAGCAAAAGGTGCCTTTGCATGGTGATCTCGGTCTTTATCACAAATTCTAAAATCATCTCATTCGAAAATAAACATTAAAACATTAAGTTGCAATTTTAATTCGAAAATACTACTAGTCACTCGGAAGAAGAAAGACCCTAGCGGTTCCGTAGACTCCAATCCAAGAGACGGCATGAATTCATGATTTGTATAGCATCACAGAGCTTGCGCCACTTTACCCATAGCTATCCCGAACCCTTTATGAGCTAGGTCCATCGCATTTCCTTTGATGCGACTTCAAGTTCGAATCTGAGACGTTTTCCGTGTTCGTGATTAAGTCTCCACCCATTGTTTTCCGTCGGTGTCTGGCGCACCCAGCCCTCCACCGAGTTCCAACAATGTTGGTTGGGGCGGCTATCCTCCGAGCCCAACACTCCACCTTGGACCGGCTATCCTCCGTGTCCAACATTCCGTTAATGGAGAACGTAATTACGTAAGCGGTAGCATTTTCTCGCCTCACAAACGGGAAATGGTTGGCACTGATTTTACGGCATCTGACCGAGTAAGAGTTTTGTTAGTCCTTATATTATAGTTGTAGGTAAAGGGTCCCACATCTTATCATCATCATTATCTCATTATCATCATCATTTCATCTCTTTTCTCTACCAAGGCCCCCTTTACCCACATAATAATTCTCATCTCATTCTCATTTTCATTCTTCTTATCTTTCTCATCATCTCAATCCAAATTGTTTTTGAGAAATAATTTTGATGCAGTACATATATGATAGAGCAATATACGGTTTACATTTAACATAACTATATTTATGTTCAAAGGATCGCTTGCCTTTAGAGTGTTTGGAAAGGTCGACGATGACGAATCTCTTATCAGCTTCTCCTGTCGGCTGGAGCTCGTCCTCTGAAGTAGTGCGGCAATACAAATAATACGTGGAGAAATACTTAGTGATTTTATGTGATATTAAGCGAATAAACTGCTAATGGACTTCTATTGGTTAGCCAATTTTTAATTTACAAATATTTTTCCAAACAGACTCGGTTAGCGGATCTCTCCAAAAATCCTATTTTAATTATTCTATTAATCCTAATTTATTTCCAAACCTAATTAATCTACAAAATTCTAATTCTCCTAACTAATCATCCAAAACTCTAATTAACCTAATTACTTAAATACCTAAAAATCTAAACCCTAACCCTAATTACCTAATTACCCCAACCCTAACCCTAATCTAATTCCCCACACATTTTTTCCCCGCGTCTCTTCCCTTTTCCCTTCTCTCTCTCGCTCGGTCTCACTGCACCGCTTCCTTGGGCGCCTTCTCCTCGCGCTCCGCCGACGCTCCTCTCGCCGGCCCTTTGCTCCCATACGCGTCTCAGCTCATGTTGGCCTCTCGGCTCCCCTCGGCGCCGAAGGCTGAGCGCCAGCGCCTCGAAGCTCTCCCGCCTCCTCCGGTCGTCCTCGGTTCTCTGCCCGCTCCCGCTCGGCTTCTGCGTCGCCGCCTCCACTCGCTGGATCCGCCGCCGCCGGCTCTCTACCCCACGGCTTCATCGGTTTGGTTCTCACCCCTCCCCTTCCGCTCTCTCTCCCTCTCTCTCCCTACTACGCCCAACCCCGTGCTCCTTGGGTTCGTAGGCCGACCTCCGGCCGGCCGCTCTGGACTCGAGCCGCGCCTCTCGCGCCTTGACCTACTCATGGTGCCTGGGCTGATTCAAAACCCGATTGGTTTTGCTAAATTGATTTTGCTATGGTTGATTCTTTAGTTGATTATGTTGATGATAAAGCTAATGCTAAATGGATGCATGCTCAATTTCTTTGGATTGGGTGCAACTACCGTGGTTGGGGAAAATGGTGGTTTGGTGGTCTTTGAGGTTGATGGGGGTGGTTCGCCATGGTCGGTAAGGCTCATCTCCTCTCTATTCTCTCGATCCCCGCTCTGTGATGAAAATGGAGTCTTTGCTTTGTGATCTTTGTGGAGGCTTGATGGTGTAGATGCATCTTGTGCAAAATAGCAGGCACACCGAGTGGGACTTGGGTTCACTGTTCTTTGGAAATCAGGCTAGGAGGGATGGAAGCCGCTTCTTTGGTGCTCTCCGCTCTGGTGTCTGTGGGGGGGCTTCCTTCTTGCTCTGTGGTCACACGTGCTTGGCTCCTGTCTTTGGTCTTCCTCCTGCTCCCTGGTGCTTGGCCTCTTGCTCTGGGTTCTTGCTCTTGCTCCTTCAGGCGTAAGAGGATGCACTTTGGGATGGTTTCTGAGGCCGGCTTGGAGTGGGAATGGCTTGAGAAGCCGAATCAGGGTAGCTTTTTGGTTTCTTTGGGTGCCTTGATCTTGTCTTGGATGCATTGGTGGGAAATGTATGTGGTCTTCTTTGGCGAGAGGTTTTGGCCGGGGATTGCACTGGTTGAACTTATCTCCTTCTTTGTCTGTTGTTTTTACCAGAGCTTCTGTTCATTTCTACTTTTACTCTGTTCTTATCCATCTGTAATTGTGGGCTTTAAACAGAGGGAATGTGGCTTCTGTGGTCGTTGCTGCCACTACTCTTTTGTGCTTTCTGTGGGGTTTTTGCTGAATGATTTGAGCTGAGGCAAATTGGTATACGTAGGTGTTGGATTTGAGAATGCCGGATGATGAAACCTACGGTAATAAGACGGCGCCGATCGCTTAGGTTGGGTTTAGGTATCTCGGGTATCCAGGTGCCAACGGGTTTGGTTTAGCCCTGGTGACTTGAGAATCAAGTTGCCGGCTAATCCAGATCAGTTTGGGTAGCCTCGATACTCAAGGTGCCAGCTAACCTAGGTCGATCTGGGAACCGCGGTGATTCCTACTGTAATCTGACGGCAAACTATTCTCTTTTAACTCTATGCTATGGTTTTCTATTTGGGAATGGTCTTATGCTTGGTTGACTGAAAATGGAGCTGATTGAGGCATTTCGGGTTGAGTCGAGGACGGCAATTTGATTGGACAGCGATGGACGAGCAATACTTCAAGGAAGGCTTCAGAGATATGCAATGCAAGTTTTTTGTTTAATCATTTTGTAATGAACTCAAAGTTGTAATTATGATTTGATCTGATGTAATATATTCTTTTGATTATGCGATGTAATCTATACTTTAACTGGATGTAAAATACTCTTGTAAACGAATACGAAAATGGATTATGCTGATGCTTTAATGAAAACTGTGCAAGCTTTTGAAAGCAGAAATAAAGGAGTGGTTACTGAGATTGATTTGAATACATGCCTTTAATTAAGATTACGAGATTCTAATTTTGTCGGGTTCTCACATCCGACAAAATACAGTGACAAACAAACAAAAAATACAACCATGCATTAGCTTAGCAGCTTCCTCTTCTCCCCTCCTGAAAGTTTCCTTTCCTCCGTAGATCTGGCGATTTTTTAAACATAATATTATTTCAATTAAAAATGATAAAATTAAATAGTAAAAAAATACAAAAATAGTCTCCTGTTGCCATTTCAGAGGAGTCCAATCACCATTGCAACGGTTGTGAAACAGTAATTTTTCCATTTGAATTGGCAACAGGTTCTATGTTGCCAATCCAAATGGCGACAGGAGGCTGTCGCCAATTCATATGGCGATAGGAGCCTTTTTTCAAAATTAAATTTTATTTGTAATATTGGTAATATCTTTTAGTGTCTGCGCAACGGAATTTTTGAAAAGATAAGGAAATACAAAGTAGAGAATAATTTAGAAGTTTCGATGTGACTAAAAATATTTGGAGTGCGTTTTAGGCGATGTGATATAAAAAAATAGCCCCGTTCGGCAGCGCAATATGAAAAATAGCCCGTTCGGTGGCACGATAACAAAAATAACTTTGATTTATTTGAGAGTGTCGAACGAAATCTTAGAGAGATAATGACTTTGCAAACAGGGTGTGGTCCTTTCGCATACGAAAAGGCTAAAATTAGAGTGGTATGGGGTGTCGCAATGCAGACTCCCTCACACGGTTACCTATACACACAACAAGAACAAATAGTATCAAAACACGAGACTAGCATAATATAAATCGTACATAAATTAATATTTACATAACATGACTGATATATCTACTCGCGGGCCTCTTCAGGTGTACCCCACATGTGGCCCCTGGCCTCATCCGGGGTGGTTGCAGACGCTGGTGCGAGTACGTCAAAGGCTTTGGCGGCTGAGGTACCCTTCTGACGAGAGTATCCCGAGAGAGTAAACAAGACAGGGTGTCCCGAGAGGGTGCTGTGTCGGCTAGCTCGCTCCGGGCGCATCGTGTAGCTGTGAAACCCCAACAGAGACCTGGTTGCTCTCGCTGTATGAAAGCCCACTACCCTCTCGTCGTAGCACCCACTCTTGGCCAAACTCGTAGTCCCCGGAGTGTGCTCCCTCCTACGACACCAGCTCCTCATCCCATAGGAGTCTACGACCTGTAGAACAATACGTTATGCATGTAAATAAGAAAGAAATACTGAAATAGTATGTTATGCATGTAAACAAGAGACATACGGAACAGATACAGACGGATATCGCTCATCCCGTATCCTATTCCATTTTTTTCTCAGAATCGGAGTCGGACAAGAACAATGCCATATATGAATACGAATGCGAATAATCTCGATCACAAATACAGAGTGAATACATGATGAACCGGATATGGATTGTCTCAGTCACGAATATTTAGTCAGAAATTGTGCGAAAAAGGAAAATATATGTCACACAAATAAAAATCAATCAACCATACTACGTGTTCAAAATGCAACTATATTAGCAATTCAACAAGCAAATTTAACTACATCACACAATCACATCGACTAGTTAAAGAAGTAGTAACTAGCAAGTAGCAAGTCACCGTGATAGCAGTACAAAAGATATACAAAGCCTACGTACCAGTAGCAATAACCAGTTAGGGATACACAGAACATTGACCGGTAGCAAGTCGGCAGCGTCCCAATTTTTGACTTTTTTCAAAATATTTTCTTTAAAACAAGGTTTTATAAATTTTTCATGATTTTCTAGAATTTAACAAAGATTAAAAGAATTTTCATAAATGGAAATGATTTAATATGAATAAAGAAAACATCCATTAAATTCAAAAGCATTTTATTTAAGTTCCTTATGTTCAAAAGTATTTTCTAAATTTTTGGGAATTTTTCGAGTTCATTTGCTATTTTTCTTGGCTTATTTGGATTTTTCGTATTTTATATATGAAAAACTAATTAAAATACCGGAAAAGCCTCGTGGGCTAATTTCTCTCTCCGGCCCACTGAGCATAGAGTTTACCGGATATCCGGTATATAGTGTTTACCAGATACTATCCGATAAATTATCCAAATAGCTTCGAATCCGACGGATACCTCCTTCCCGAATCTGTTTTCGCACACGACAAAAACTATCAGGCTTCGAATCCAAAATCCGAGAAAAATCTAGATATCCAGTTTCACACTCTAAATAAGATCAAAATTTATTCAGAAGGACGGAGGGTCGGGAACTATCCACTTTGGTTGCACCCTAGCCCCAAGTACGGACGGTATTGAGGACATGTCAGAAGAAAATGTCGTTAGAAACTAGTCGAGTTCAAAATTAACAATGAGGCGTAAGTGTTTCAGGTGTACCTACGAGCTGTCCTGATGCTGGGGTGCTCCCGGAACGGTGCCACGAGGACCCGCCCACCACATCCAGGTGAGAAAATGTTGTAAGTTTGATTTATAAATCTTGTTGTACACTTGTGATGATGTAATATTATATTAAACCGTTTTGCGATATGTTCATTATTAGTTGGTGATTGCTGCTTGGATGTATTAAATTCTCCATTTAATATCGATTATCTTTGTTTAGATTAGTTTGAGTGTTTTAGGGTTCTCAAACATATGAAAACTATCCGAACAGGAAAATCCTAGAGTTTGCTATTCTAATCTTTTTTTGTATTCAAAAGATTTTCAAAGGACCAACCATTTGAAAATTATAGCGATTTGAATTTCGCCAAAATTCTTGCTTTGACCCAAAATGGCCAATTCTTGCATATTGTGGCCGGATTTCCTTGTCTATCTTGGCTTGAAATAATATTTCTAACCCATACAAAGCCATAAAAGTGAAAAACTCCATGAAATTTAAATTTGGATGTGTTTATAGGGTTTGTGTAAAATCATTCTTTTATGTACCTACAAAGCATATTTTGTCTTATCTTTTAAAAGAAAAATCCTTTTATAAAAATTATTTTTGGAAATGTTTTTGGCAATCCAATGTTATATTTTGTAAAGTTTCAAATCATTTGGACTTCACCTGAAAATATTTTGACTTTTCTACTCGTGGAACAAAAATCATGGCTTCAATGCGAAATTTCGCATACCTTTTGAGTGAAGACTCCTTTTTAGAAACTTCTTTTTGAAAAAGTTTCCTAGTAGTCTAAAGTTTATTTTTGCAAAATCTCAAAGCATTTAGACTTGGTTAGAAAAAGTTCTAACTTTTTCTCTCCTTGATCAACATGTTGAAAATTGAGACTTTTGCATGGTTTTAAGTTGATTTGTGATTTTTTGTATCTCTCAATGGGTTTATAATTTGTTGTCTAATTTTTTCAGATGTATTTAACCTCGTTTGTCCAGTTTTCATTCCTCTTTCAAAGCTCAATTGGTTTGGCAAAATCTGAAAACCTGAAACTTTTAGTTTTTTGAATATTTTTTATTTTCATATCTTCAAAATGGTTGTGATTTGGGTGAGCCTCTTAAAACCAAACTTGTGAGTATTTTCATTTACCAACTCCATGATTTATCTCAGATTTGTCGGAGCATGTATATCTAAAGTTTTTATATGTGTAAAACATTTTTTCGACTTTCTCTATTTTCAAAAAAATTAGACATTGATCTTGCAAATTTTCAAGTGGTTGAAATCTGAGCTCGAGATCTTTATGAAAAATGGTTCATAAGGGTATTTCAAACTTATTCATGCGAAAGAATGCTAAAATACCCTCATATGCTCATTTTAGCAATTACAGAGATAATTTAAATGAAAATGAGTTTATTTTACTGAAATGGGTTTAAAAATATTTTCAAATCTTGATTATTGATCCAAAACTCTCCAATCATGCTTCTATTTTAATTTTATAATATTTAGAGTTGTGTAGAACCCCCCTCGCTCAAATTTCTCGAAATCAAAATTAGTTGAATCCCTGTCAAGCGTGTTGGACCGAAAAGGCGACTAGAGCGGGGTGAATAGGAGCACGCTCACTTTTTCACAAATTATGAATTCAACACAATTTCACTCCAATAGCTATGAGGAAGCTATGAAGATCAATATACTAGTACAGCGGAAGACTAGTATTGAATTCAATTTAATCCCCTAAGCAATATGACAAAAACATCAAAGATCAAAGCAATACAATGTACTGGCGGTCTGACCACTAGCCTGGAACGGTCGGACCGATTTCCTGGTGGTCGGACCGCTGTTATACCGGCGGTCGGACCGCTGCCAAATCGGTCGGACCGGTGATGATAAGCGATCGGCCGTGAGCTCAACCGATCTCAAGCAGATAAAAACAGCCCGATGACGAAGTTGCAATTAAGTCTAACTTTTGATTCTCAACTCCAAACTTCACGAAACTTTGCACACACCTTATCTATGCTATTGAGGACCTATTACAATCGAATATTATGATAATTCTTGGATAGATCCTGAACAGTTGTCAATTGAGTAACAGAGGGTCTAAAACCGGGCAAGAACGAAAACTTGATCCCAATGCTTGTCCGTGAGTGATTGATGATCAAGATGATCCTAGATAGGTTCACACGTATCACAGCAAGCTAATTCACGTGAAAGAATCAATCAAAAACTCGTAGATCAAAGAAAACCCTAAAATCACGAAATTGAAAGCAAGAACGAAAAGAGACTTATCTCAAGCAAACCTTGCGTAGATTAAGAACGTGATTGTTGTTGGATTACACCCACACCATCATGGATCAGTGGTCAATCCAAGATCACGAAAATCACCTCAAACCATAAAGAGCCCTAGCCTCCACCTCAACTCCCCCTAAGCCAATTAGGGTTTTGAAACATAAAAGAGGCGAGAGCGATGGTGCAGCCACCATCTCCTCCTATTTATAGTGGAGGCCTAGAACTTCTAGGGTTTGACTCTATTGGGCTCCCGTTAAGGCCCACTAACAAACGGGTCACACACACGCACGTTTCGCAAAGCGCCGTCTTTAACCTTTTGACCTAAACAGCTTCACCTAGCGCCATCTTGCGCCTCAGATTTGCTAATAGGTCACCCTTGTCCATCTTGCGTCACGCTTGAGTCATTGACCTCACCCGGCATCGTCGATCGTTCTGGACCTCAACTCTCCAAGTCTAGTCCCGATCATCCTCGCCGTTGACCGTCGTTGACCACCAAGCAACATGCACAACCATAGACAAGCAAACACGAATTCGGGAACAAGTTCTTCACAACTTGACCCATGTTAGTCAAAACATGCATCATGCAATACATATGCCATGATACCAATGAACTTGACCTAACAAAACAACATCACCACGAAGTTGGCTGACGTTCAAAGTGAAAAACGGTCCGACCAGCTCGCGTGAGCGGTCGGATCGCCCTCTGGCCGGTCGGACCGCTCCCTGTGAGCCGGTCGAACCGCCACAAGGGACTTAGCCGAATTTCAAACCCTGAAATTCCGAAACCTTCTCGAAACTTAAAACGAATAGAACTTTTGCTTGGAGGCTCCAAAAATTATGAGACCAAGTGCATTGGGATCCCCTCACTTGCCTACATACTCTATTTTTGGCCCATCTCGTTCTGACCATTCTTGGTCACCGCCGGTCCGACCGCCGCACATGGCCGGTCCGACCGATTTAGGACCGGTCGGACCGCCATGCTATGGCCGGTCGGACCGCCCGCCGTAAAGCTTTGAACTTTGTCGAAAACCCTGTGAAACGACAAACCATAAATGCCATTGTCAATTGTCACATCATCCTAAGATCTGGAGCATATCCCCATGATATCCACAAAGCGTAACCGGTCTGGCCGTTGTGTATCCCCGGTCTGACCTATGTTGGTTCTCCGGTCTAACTGCCCCTTGAACGCCGGTCTGACCAGTCGCTGTTGTCAGCAACAGTAGATGGACTATTTGTCAATTTCTACTTCTTTCGGTCACCTTGTTTGCTTCCTTTGGTCAAGTTGTTTATTGCTATCTTTGCAAGCTACCCTCTAGTGTTTTCATTGATTACAAATGCAAATTTATTCTTCAAGTGGTAGCTTCTTTTGATCAAGCTTATTTTGTTCATCTTGACCTCGACAATTGCTCCGTCTATCTCATTCCTTGCCGAGCATACTGCTCTTGACCAAGCTCAAGTACTCACCGTATACGAGTGGATTCTCTCTTTCCCACTTCTCTTTGGATGATTTCTTTGAGGGTCTTTGCGAGAGAAGTTCAAACACTTTGTAATTTCAAGTCTTGTCGACGCATGTTATCCACAAGTGATTTTAAGGACTATCGTTCAAGTATGATCCACATATAGACATTTTTGGTGCTTAATGTCAAAGGAAGAGAATTTGGTTGCAAATAATGGTCAACGAAGACAGTTTGAAGTCATCATAAGTTTTGGATGTATATATTTCAAAGAGATGACAAAGAGGAAGATATTGGTTAGATGGTGAAAGACTTTGTGTGTCAAAGGAGTACAACCTTTGTGTAAGGGGAAGTTTTCCTAAAAGGCAGTTTTTCATAGCAAAAATAAAAAATATTTTGGGCTTTGTTTAAAATGACTATTATATGGGAAAACTAATTTGCAATTTTCCCAAAATGGTTTATGGATTTTTGTGAATGTATGTT
Organism: Hsuehochloa calcarea; assembly: GCA_036346395.1. NCBI lineage: Eukaryota > Viridiplantae > Streptophyta > Magnoliopsida > Poales > Poaceae > Hsuehochloa > Hsuehochloa calcarea. The sequence continues at coordinate 57,750,107 of CM070598.1, forward strand.
TTTTTTCATGAGCATTAGCTAAATAGTTATATCCTTAAATTGTTGCATTATTTGTATCCAAAATATAAATTGAACTCCACCAAGAGTCAAACATGAATATGTGCATTTAGTTTCATTCCATATAATTGTATGCACACATTTAGGGAGAGTGCACTCTATGTTTTGTGATTTCACTAGTATTGATCTCATTTTTCCATCCACTTATATTAAGGATCTCTTCTTTGAAATGTATACTTGAGTATATAAAGCTTTTGTAGTTGATATATACTCATGGTAATTCAATTTTAATTATTTGCAGTTGGATTGTCATCAATCGCCAAAATAGGAAGATTAAAGAATCTAGACCCGTCATTATGAGTTAATGAAGTATTTTGGTAATTAATGACAATAGTCATGTGTACTAACATTTTTTACGAGTTGGTGAAACAGGTTGAGTCACATAATGATAAAGACTTTGGGTGGCATCGTGAGTTGATTATCATCAAGTCAAGATTCGGGATGAATGATGTCATCATATGTTGATGAGCATCAAGATAAGATCCCCAAATAAAGAAAATCATCATGCATTGATGATATTCAAAACAAGATCCCAAAGTGAAGAAGATCATCATGTGTTGATGATATTCAAGTCAAGAATTTGGAGTAAAAAAATCATCATGTGTTGATGATTATCTAGTCAAGAATCCGAACTTGGAGTGGAGATGTTCGTCATCAAGTGACCACTCCAAGATGGATGCTCAAAGCAAATGTATGACTAGCATAGGCTAAGGATGTGTTCCTAACCTTTACCGGTCTTGGTGTTTGATTAGAAGATCAGATTGCTAGTATAGGTTGTTGTACTATTAATAGTAGTCTTGTCTAGTAGCTTGAGTCTCATCGTGCGTTGATAGCTCAATCCCGCTTGCTCTAGCTCTTCTAGGCGTGATGCGATTGTTTACGAATGTGTTTTGTAAATAGTTCAAGCTTATGCATGAACTCTTTATAGCATGAGACTATAATTTGCAAATGGTTGAAATCCATACACCTACTCCTTATGGCATAATACTAAAGTTTGCAAATGTGTTGCAAATAGTTGAAGCTCATACATTAACTCTTTGTAGTATAAGACTATAATTTACAAATGGTTTAAGTTCATGTACCAAATTCCTTGTGGCATGATTCTAAAAGTCAACAAATGTGTTTTGCAACTTGTTGAGATTCTCTCTTTCATCTCTTGTTTGCATCTCGCATCAATTAGCAAATGTGTTTTGTAAAATTGAGTTGAAGTGATATTGAAAATCTATTTTCCCTATCTCTGGCGGTCTGACCACAACCTAAGGGTGGTCTGACTGGCCCAGCCCCTATTTGTTGAGACCGAGCTTTGTGCTGGTCCATTGGTCTTGGCTGTCTGACTGCCATGTTTGACCAGTCTGACCTTTGGGCAACCGGTCTAGCCGTCATGTGTTGGCCGGACTAACCAGCCCCATGGTGAGTCACCCCGGTTTGTTTTTTCCAGAGAGGGGTGTTTTTCCCCTTTGGTTGTTTCCTCTGTGGAGCGATCTTACCGCCCCTGGTAGTCTGATTGGCCTTGGTCCGGTCAGACCAGCCCCTCTGAGAGAGGTCAGTCCAGTTGAGCATCCAACGGCTAGTTTTTATAGTCGTTGGAGGTAGGGCGGTCTAATTGGTCATTGGTTGGCGGTCAGACCAAGTTTCCCTGTTTTTATGCAGATTCTCTTCCAACGGCTAGTTTTGGTGTGTGGGCTATAAATACTCACCATGACCGGCTGGGAGGAAAACACTTGGCATTATATTTCACTCTCTTGAGCTAGTGTGAGATTCTTCTCTCAATTGTGCATGTGTTGCACCTTGTGAGCAAAGGGAGATATTCTAATTGCATGTGTTGCAACTAGAATTAGATTAATCATCTAATTGTGCATGTGTTGTACTTGGTGAGAGTCAAGCAAGAGGCTTGGCTTATTACTCTTGATGTTTGCCGACACCTAGACAACGTTGAGGCATCATGGTCCAACGATCTTCTCAAGAAGCATGCGAGAAGGCTCAGCGTATTGTGAGTAGCTTAGTGCTCGCCATCTCCGGAGTGGAGGAAGAGCTACTGCTAGTGATCGAGGTGTTTGCTACTTTGCTTAATTCGTGGAGTCGGTCCAATTCGTTTGGGCTTACCTCAACGTGGATTAGGGGAGACCGGCAAGTCTCTGAACACCACAGTAAAACATCCTTGTGCTATTGTGGTTTACTCTCTTGTGATTTAGTTTGTGTAATTTCATTAATAGAATTACATTGATTGCACGTTAAACTAGGATTGCAAATCTTGGCTTGGACTTAGGGTGTTGGTGAACTTAAGGGAAACTAGAATCTTTATATTTTAATTATGTAAAACCAAATTGACTTTCGCTTCTTCATTAGAAATCGATTTTAGCCTTATAGATTTTAAGAAAAGACTATTCACCCCCCTCTAATCGGCCTCCTCGACCTTACAGCCGCTATACCTGAAAATTCAGTGTGCACATTATAAACACTACGAAACATACACAAGAAGTAATACAAGGGGACATATCTAAATAAGAACCAAATTGAAACTGGTAGTATTTTAATTAAGATCCACACACCCTATGTAGCTACTCGGGATTTTTTTATAGAATTTTTACAGCTAGCTTGCTATTTTCCTTGTTTAAAATATATTCTCAGTATTTACAAAATATTTATCGTGATAAAATAAGAACAAAATTGAAGTTGGGAATATTTTTATTTAGGTTCTACACACCCTATTTAGCTACTATAGAATTTTAATATAAGTTTTACATGTAGCTTGCCATTTTCCTATTTTAAAAGGAATTCTTGGAATTTACAAACTATTTACCGTGCAAAACTGATAACCAAATGGAAGTTGGTAATATTTTAATTAAGATCAGCAAGCCCTATGTAGCTACTCTAAAATTTTCATAGAATTTTTACAGCTATCTTGCTATTTTTCCTATTTAAAAGGTATTTTAGCATTTATAAAATATTTATCATGAAAAAATAAGAACAAAATTAAAGCTGAGAATATTTTAATTAAGATCCACACACCCTATTTAGCTACTCTGGAATTTGAATATAATTTTTAGAGACATCTTTCTATTTTCCTTGTTTAAAAGGTATTCTTGATATTTACAAAATATTTACCATGCAAAAATGAGAATAAAATTGAAGTGGGATACTTTAATTAAGATTCGCACACCCTATTTAGCTACTCTTGTATTTGAATATAGTTTTTAGAGTCATCTTGCTATTTTCCTTGTTTAAAAGGTATTCTATGCATTTATAAAATATTTACCGTGCAAAAATGAGAACAAAATTGAAGCTAAAATATTTTACTTAGGCTCTACATACCATATTTGGCTACTCTGGAATTTTAATATAATTTTTAGAGCCATCTTGCTATTTTCCTAGTTTAAAAAGTATTTTTGATATTTATAAAATATTTACCGTGCAAAAATGAGAACCAAATTGATGTTGAGAATATTTTAATTAGGCTCTAGACACCCTAATTAGCTACTGTAGAATTTTTTATAGAACTTTTAGAGTTATCTTGCTATTTTCCTAGTTTAAAAGTTATTTTCAGTGTTTCAAAACTATTTACCGTGTAAAAAATAATATCTAATTGAAGATGACAATATTTTAATTATGATTTAAACACCGTATTTAACTACTATGGATTTTTTTTATAGAATTTTTAGAGCTACCTCGCTGTTTTCCTAGTTTAAAAAGTATTTTCAGCATTTCAAAATTATTTCCTGTGTAAAAATGAAAACCTAGAATATTTTGCTTTGGTATTTTTTGCGGATTTAATCTAAATCATTCACGTACTACACCATAAATAACAATTATATAATAATCTAAACTACAACATACTACACTACAAGTAAACATTTATAAAGTTGCTAACCTGCAAGGATTTCAAATTTAATTACAAAGTTGAAAACAAAAATTATCTGCAAGGTGAACGACGGAATCTACCCCCCCCCCCCACCCCCACCACCACCACCACCACCACCCCACCACACAACAGGGCTTAACTATGTCACTTTCCCCTCTCCTGTCCTCTCCATTCTCTCCCTCTTATCTTTTTCTCATAATAGAAATGAGTTTTAGCCCGAATTTTGGGGATTTTAAAATTCCAGACCTGGCCTCTCCTTCCCAGTTCTCTGGTCCTCCCTGCGAGCTTGTTCTACTTCTCTTCTTGTTCTCCGGTCCTCCTCTTCCCCTCCTCCAGTCCTTCCCACAAGCTTCCTCCTCCTTGCCTAGAGTAAAACTGCCTCGCTGAGACGCCGCCAAGCTTGCCAGGCTGCCGCCAAGACTTGAGAAGGGGATAAGAGATGGATCTGGGCGTCATTTAAGAGGCTGGGCTTCAAGAAAACCGGTAGTTCCGAAGGATCGGAGATGGAGCGCCATTCGACCGATTTCACGACTAGGGGCTCGACTCTGTGACGATCCTACCGGGTCCAACTCATGATACGACTCGAATTGTTTAAGGTTGGTGGTCTTTGGATTGTTAGATCCTACGACTAGAGTCATGATTTTAACAACCTTATCCGTGTCTAACGATATGAATCAGAAAATCTGTAGCACCAGCACATAATGGTGAACAATTCAATAGTTCGGCAGAAAACCTGACAGGAAGTCCGAACTGCTACTATAATTAAAGAATAATAATCACATAAGTTCCCACTGGCATACACCTTCCAACCGTCTGAATTGTCGTTTCTGTTTACTAGACAATTGACAATTCCCATACTATTGCATTCAACACATCCACATAACAAAAATATAAGTACTGTTTCATTTGATAGATCTGGTTTATAATAAGAAAACCCAATCAGACAATTCCAGCACTTGATCTAAAGCACTTACCTTGCAATTGCCATAATATCAGGTAAACCGGTGACCACTGACCAAACAACGAACAAGAAGTACTTCTAACCCGCCTCACAAAGCTCAATGAAAGTCACGAACTCACGACTAACCAAAAATAAATACATTGTGGAAAGATTGATCAGGCCAGACAAAACAAGTCAATCTAATTCAATAACAGAATGTCTTTTAATTTGCACAACCTGAAAATGTACTTATCACATCATGACAAAAAAAACATGTTTTATACAAGAGCTGATCAGTGTATGCACCACCATACAGAAAAGGAACATGCGTAGCAGTAACATAAGGTACAGAGAGAAACTGAATGTTGATCAGACCTATTTCAATTGAACAAAAAAAACAGTCATGATGTACTTCCTTCTCTCCCGTGGTACAAAATGTCACTAAAAGAATCTATCATATTCTTTGTAACGCACGACCTGCCCCCAAAACCATTGAAAACTCCTCCTAACAATGTCATCCTAAGAACCAGCTAATGGAACTAGGAAGTGAATGCTCAGCTATGGGGAAGCAAACAGAAGCAACAGTTTTTCAATACTAGCTACTTAATGATTGTTTTGTTTCACCTGAAGAACGCGCTGAGCAAAATGAGCCTCTCACATCTGGTGAATTAAGCACCGGAACTAGAACTCTGATACACACCGTCAGAAGAGGGCCATGAAGAAACTGAATAGCCAGTCATCTTGCGCTGCTCGTGCTGCCATTCCGACCACGTGAACCCTTGCCATTGCCACTGCCATGCTGCTTCTGCTTTTCAGCCAACTCAGGCATGTAATACTCAAGATACCATCGCACAAACTTCTTGAGCCCTGTTTGGAGATCAGTGGACGGCCGGTACCCAAGCTCCCGCTGTGTAAGGCTGATGTTAGCATGTGTGTACGGCACATCCCCATTCCTTGGCATCTTGACAACCCTCCTCACCGCCTTCATCTTAAGCAACTTCTCCAGCAAATCCACCAGCTGTGTCACGGGCACAGGAGAAGTGTTCCCCAAATTGTATGTCCTGAATGGCGCCGGCCCTCGCTTCTTGCCTCCGCTACCCGTGCTCCGCCCAGCTGTATCCAATGCCGCAACACACCCCTTCACAATGTCATCAATGTAGGTGAAATCCCGAGAAATGGTGGTCTGGTGTGTGCCTCCACCCGCACTCTCATACACTGTGATTGGCCGACCAGCAAGAATGTCCCGGGTGAAGAAGAAGTACGCCATGTCAGGGCGTCCCCACGGCCCATACACAGTAAAAAATCGGAGCGCGGTGAGCGAGAGCCCATAGATGTGGTTGTAGACATGAGCAATCTCCTCACCGGCCTTCTTGGTCGCTGCATACAGAGACGCGGGTCGGTCCGTCCTGTCATGCTCGGAGAAAGGCACACGGGAGTTAAGCCCGTACACTGAAGACGACGATGCCCAGACGATCGCCGGCTGCGGGTCCGCCGCACGCGCCGCCTCGAGCAGCGAGACGAGACCGGCAACGTTAGCGCGGACGTAGGACATCGGATCAACGAGCGCGTGCCGCACGCCTGCCTGCGCGGCGAGGTGGAGGACGTGCGTGAACGGCACGACATCGAACAGCTTGGCGAGGAGCTCCGCGTCCGCGATGTCACCTTCGACGACGTAGACCCCCGATCGCGCGAGAAGCGCGGCGCGGCCGCGCTTGAGGGCGGGGTCGTAGTAGTCGTTGAAGTTATCGAGCCCGAGCACGCCGTCGCCACGGCGGCGAAGCGCGGCAGCCGCGTGGCAGCCGACGAAGCCCGCGGCGCCAGTGACGAGGACGGAGAGGCCGCGCCCGTTGGCCCGCCTGACGCGCGCGGAGGCCCGCACCTTCTTCTCCCAGGCGGCGCCGCCCCAGGTGGCGGTGGAGGGGGAGGTGTGGAGGGAGCGGCGCGGGGATTCGGGGGAGGCGCGGGGGGCAGGGGCGGCGGAGGGCGAGAGGAGGAGGAAGGCGAGGAGGAGCGAGAGAGAGCAGACGGACCAGAAGGCGAGCTTGGAGAGGAGCGACGTTGGCGAGGGGTGGTGGTGGCGCGGGGCAAGGCGGTGGTAGTGGTGGAACTGCGGCTTGACGGCCGCCGCACCACCCGAGGCCGCCGCCGATCCGGGCGCGCCGGTCAACTGCGGCGCCATCTCGATCTGCGGCAATGTGGCTGCTCGCTGGATCTCGGGGGGTTGGGTGTGGCTTGGGTTTGGGTTTGGAGGACTTTTTGTTTCCGTTTTCTCGAGATGGTTTTGATTCGTTTCGCCGTCTCGGTTTGGGGGGGTTTTCGTTTTCGGGGCGCTACATTTGGGGAGAAATGGTGGGGATTTCCTTTTCTTTTCGTTTTTTTTTTTTCAGGAGCTGATGAGTGCGTGGGGTTCGCCCTTTGGCCGAATAATTTCGTCGCTCTTTTTTCTTTTTGGCTTAGTCTAGACGATATTTTTCTTGAGAAAATTGCAATGGTGATAGTTGTACTTTCCAACCTTTTTTCAGGATCACCCACTTACAATCCAAAAGTTTGCAATTTGTTGCCTGCACTATTCGATTTGTTGGCACGACAAGTACGATTTCAGGATAATTTTGTACTGGAGTAACTTGTAAACGTCGATTCATGCATAACAAACTGCAGATACATGTGATCAAGTAGTACAATGCAAACAGGCAGTTGCAAAAATCTGAAAAAGTAGTTGTAGTTGCAGCGCAATTATCTCTTTGGTTTGTTCCTCTGCGCCTTTTGAAAGAAAAAAAAACTTGTGGACCTGACCTATCAGCAGGTCGCGAGATTTTGCTGCATTCTGGTTGTTGGGGAGCTTTGGTTAGTGCTCAAATCTTGGTTGATCGTTATAATTTGGTGAGATTTCGGATACACACACACACACACTATAGGTATCGAGTGGCTAGTGGGGTCTCTGGTCCTCTTCCTTCCTTCCCTCCCTCCCAAGGTCGGATCACGAGATGAGGATTGGATTTTAATTTCAGCCCCAAAATCGGATAAAGCACCGTCGGCAGCGCTACTTCTCGCGCCGATCAGGCCTATTATTCTTGAAATGCATCGTCTCGAAACGGCAGGATACTTATCGCGGTGATATCCGGTTATGCACTGACGTGTGCTGATGTGCACAACTTGTACCACTGCTGTATTACTAATGCGGAGTGCTTGGATGCTGCATGAAACAAGGAAGGTGTAAACGGGGGGCTATTCCCTGGTGAAAATGGAACGGCGTGCATCCGGCGCTGGGGTACGCTACAAGGTTTACGCATTTGTCTTAGCCGTTACGCGTCATCGGTCCAATGGATCTCAGGTGGCGGTGCAGAGCTGAACACCAAGTTCCACACGAGATCAGATCACGCGTTGAACAATGACTCCCCCCAAATAATCTTGGTCAAGCCAGTGTTTCCTTCTTATCTCCTCCGTGATGACACGTCTGGAAGCTTGGCCAGGGAGAAAACTAATAGAGCTTGACGATTTTACCAGACCAGCACGATTTTCTTTTCTTTTCTTTTCTTTTCCTTTTTTTTTGTTACGGTAGTAAAAGGATTCTTGGCCGTGGCAAGGCGCCGCTGTGCCGTGCGTTGTCGTCAGTGGTCCGTGCGCCGGGCGCACGCAGGAGACGTGGCCGGGGTGGTCGCGCTCGGGCTCAGCTGTCGTCGGCGTCGGCGTCGGCGACGTGGGAGATTCTATTCCCGTCGAATCCATCTGATTGTTGTTAGCTTGTACGTCGCTCGCCCACTGGATGCCCATCCGTGCGTGGTCGTCAGTGATAAAAGTGAGCAAAGTACCGATCAAAACATCACCACGCTAAGAACCAGCACACACCAGAAGAAGCTAAGGAACCACATTACCACACTCCTTAAAAGGGGACCGCTTATTAAATAATTAAATAAAAATTGCAGTTGCACAGCTCTTAGATAGACAACTTCAATAAGACACACAAAACATGTTGGGAATGCTTATCAATTGGATGTCTGTTACAAACATGCGAGGGGAGCACAAAACTAGATATTAATGGTGTATGGAATTTGCTAAGTTGGACATCATCACACATAAGCGATTGTCACCTCAACCTCGACGCCTGGCTCGATTGTGATGGAGGTGATCTGCTTCACCACATCGGGGGAGCTGATGAGGTCAATCACCCTCCTGTGGACGCGGAACTCAAACCGATCCCATGTGTTTGTTCCTGATCAACAAATCAGAATGACCATGAAATTTCAGGGTTTGGAAAGTTAACTTCGTGAAATCATAACAGATCAAACAGGCAATGATATAAATAAGCATGCTGAAAAAGGTTTACTCCAAAAGTTAGACATAGCATGGCCAACTCAACTGCTACTTAGAGAGTAAAGATCAGGGTACAATTTGACATGGACATGGACGACCAAAAGGCACAATCCAGGGTACTAACAAAGAAAATTTACATGATACAATTTACATACAAAGAAAATGTGTGCAAATACACATTATCGATCAACATTCAACCTATCTCAAGCATCAATTTTTGTATGGTTACAAAACAAAAATAGAACTAACCAGAAGTAACTTCAAATAAAAGAATATATTGACAGAAAATCATGATCTACTAGTGCTACGCAAAAAACATTTACAAACTTTCGTAAATCCTACCAATCAAAACCACAACCGATGGATATATCCGAAAGTTGCAACAACAGACTTGTAATCAATGGAACGCGAGATGTAAGAACACATTTCATTCATTCAATCCAGTTACTTGACCGTAGTTAAGACTATCTGACAATCAATTGGTCAAAGCCAAATATAATAATGCAACATCATAGAAATTAGATAGTATAGTAATACCTTCACCACAGGGGGGACTTGCGAGTAGTGATGTGGAGCACCTTGGTGGGGATCCTGACAGGTCCCTTAACCCTCAACTGCTTGTCCTTGGCTCCCTTCACCAAATCCGTACAAACTGCAAACACACAGAAACATGGGTTATATGAACCAACCAAATGCAAGTCTGCAAAAGTTTGATACACCTTATCATACAACCTTTCTCCTGATATGGCATGACAAAAATACTTGAATACATGCTCAAATGTAGCACCTAGTGAGCATAATTTTATGCATGCACAGGCAGATAATAGTAAATTTAATCACAATTCACAATGGCAGTGGGAAACCCCAAAGTCTTGCATAGTCCTCGATTGGACACGCTACAACAAATGAAAAGCTCGGTAGCACCTCTTGCGCATTATGGCACAAGAAATCAAATTGGACATGGGAACTTGGTCCAAATTGCAAAACGAGTGTAACGAGAGGAAATGTCAAGGCACTCGGCACTCCTCACGCAGGGCAAATTGTATCGGTACAGTGCTATAGAACAACGCTACGCCGGATTTACATCTTCTACAACCTTCAGTTAGAGCACTGCAAGCCACAACTTGACAAATAGATATGAAGCATAACCAGTTTTTTCAAAGATACAAAGCATAACCAGTTAATCAAACAACCGCATACAAATTATCCAGTACACAATAGGCTGTAAAATCTCACACTTGTCCATAAGCAAGTACGCAGCTCGACTAATAAGATCAGGTAACGAAATAGAGCCAAAGGGCGCGTGGGGGTTTTACCTTTCTCGAGGTTCTTGACGTTCTTGGAGGAGAGGGAGATGCGGATGCGGTTGAGATGCAGTTCTTGTGCCTCCTCGAAGCCCAGCTTCCCGCCCTTGATGCCACCGTACGCCGCCGCCGCCATATTGCTATTGCGCTCTCGGGAAAGGGATTCTCCTCTCTCGCTCAGGAGCTCGGCTGCCGTTAGGGTTTTGCCACGGGTCGATTTAGTGCTCGTTCATACCCATGCTGCGACCCCGAATACTCCCCACGGGCATACCAGCGAAGGACGACTGGTAAAAAACCTCGTCCATACCTGTCGCCCGCGGGTATGCCCGTTTACCCATGAATAATGCATCACCGCCTGTAGGTACCCATCGCCAACGAATATGCTCGTTACCCGCGAGCAATGCATACATCAAGTTCATCATAATTCACACATCAATGGTGCATCACACATTCAACAACTAATAAAGTTCATCACAATTCACATATCATGTTTGACAAGACAACTAATCAAGTTCAACGAATAAAATACAAATACAAATTGACATAGTTCCTTACACATGTGGGTAGATTACGGGTAATCGGGCGAAGCGGGTACGGGTGGAGCTTACCCATGTCCATACCTGTTTACCCGATGGGTAAGGAATTGTGCTTGTTTTCATGTCCGTGGGCAAATAAAGACGCCCATATCCGCCTCTATTAGTGTATTCGTCCGTAGGCACACGAGTAATCGGGCATAATTGCCATCCCTAGGTCGGTTCTAGAGTAGTATTTGTATAAGAGTGGTAGGCCCTGATTGTTTAGTTTGTTTATTTGGCTTAAAAATAAAAAAAAAGTTTAAACTTAAATAAAGGGATGATTTTTTATCGAATTTATATAATAAAAAAAACTTAAGTCCTTTTAAGCCTAAAAACTATAAGCTAGAGGAGAGGTGTTTTTTTAGCTTTTGCATAATGGAATAACCGTTTGCCACCGAAGTTCGCTGAAATTACCCGTAAAATATCATTTTATAGAAGTAAAAATCATTTCGCTTTTCCTGTTCCATCCTCCTCTCTCTCGATTGTCCCCCGATTCCCTTTCCTTCGGTTTCCCACAGCCACCACCTCAAATCCCCTTCACCCCCACGCCACCGCTCCCCTTCCCTCCCCCCACGCCACCGCTCCCATGCCCCAACGCTGCCGCCTCCCTTCCCCTCCCCGAACGCCGCCACTCCCCTTCCCCTACGCCGCCGCCTTCCTTCCCCTCCCCGAACGCCTCCGCCTCCCATCCCCTCCCCCAACGCCGTCGCCCCCCCCCCTCCCTGCCCGCCGCCCCCAACGCCAACCCTTCCTCCCGACGACCCCGACGCCGGCCCTTCCTCGTTCGACGCCGCCACCCCCAGTAAGTCTCTATCTCGGTGTCAATCCAATCAGTAAGGTATTGTTTAGATGTCACCTCTTTTGATTGAGGAAGAAGGACTCCTGTCATGATATTAAGGGCTAGTTTATCATTGCATTTTACGCTTCGATCTGAACTGAGTGGTGTAGTGCTATCATCATGGTTTCCTGAGTGGTGTCAGTTTCTTCATAAGCATCATCGAATATTCATCAAGTTTGCGCACAATCAATGAGATATGTAGTGTTATCATTTCTGCTGATCCCCAATTCACTTATTCCGATCCCCAATTCGATTTGAGCACAATCAATGAGATATGTAGTGTTATCATCATTAATGGTTTCCTGAGTAATCTTGTTTTCAAAATGCCATTAATACTGGAGAAAGAAATCTTGTTTGTACTCTTGTTTTCAAAATGCCATGACTACTTTAGTAGGCCTAGATTGTGCCACATTGTTTTCAACCTCTAGCAGTAGAGGAGTGATTGTGCTACATTGTTTCTGTGAGTTCATGCTAATCTCCTTTTATAGGAGTGATTGTGCTATAATGCTACCCCATATAAAATAAGCACAATACTTCAAGCATATGTACCCTCATTGTAGATTAATAATGTGATTTATCAACCCCCAGAACTTTCCCTTCCCTTTTATATCCCGAATTACTTATGCATGGATCAACACTTGATCAACATCTGTTGGATATTCTCTATTCTAAAGGCATATGTAGGGCTGTGTCAATATTTGATCAACATTTGTTGAGTATGCTGCTTGCAAGAAGCTTTTTTCTCCTATTCTACTATTTTTAGTTTCACTCATGAGTTTTCTCAACATCTATTGAGTATAGATGGAACTAGTTGCTATCGGCAAGGCAAATTGGGATACATTTGGCAATAGGGCATTTTGTCAGATCTATTTTGAGGAAGTTGCTGCTGGGAATAGACTATTGGGATATTTGAATACCATGGGTTACAAGAACCTCCAAAAGAAGTTCTTTGAAAGGACAGGGAAAAAGCACGATAAAAAATAACTAAAAATAAGTGGGAAACATTAAAGAAAGAATACAACTTGTAGAACGATTTGAAATAAAAAGCAACTGAGCTAGGTTGGAATCATCAAAAAGGAACTGTATCTGCATCCGATGCTTGGTGGAAGGAGCACAAGGAAGTCATTGGAGAAATGTCTATTTATTAATGTGTATTATCTCATATGTTAATTTATGCTCACTTCAGTCACTTTTTTAAATTTTCAGCAATATCCTATACATTTTCATGATGGACCACCTGAGAACCTAGATGATATAGACCGAATGTTTGACAAGGCTCATGTCACGGATAACACTTCAGCCATCCCAGGTGAGCCTACACAAGAAGACCAAACCATTGTGGACATTGATTATTCAGAGGACGGCGAGGAAGACGTCGCCGCTGATGCAGAGAACAATGAGGTCGTCTGCACAAAACCGAAGGTCGTTGCGAAGCGTATGGCTAATAATATTAATCTTAGCCCAAAGAAGAATAAGAAAAATCACATAGCTAGGGATTTCAAGCGCATAGTGGATATTATGGCAAAAGGCCCTGTTCATAGTGGTCCATCTGTAGCAGATACTATGAATATAGCTATTCAGGCTGGGGTAGTAGAAGGAAGTGATGAACACTTCATTGCAATAAGACTTTTTACTAAACTAGAAAATTGGGAAGTGTTTGTCTGAAACACCCCAACTCAACATGAGCCTGAAATGCTACTAAAATAACATAACGAAGGACTAAGATAAGAATTTACTTTAAATTTCGATAGAGTCTCCTTTGTATAATTAACCATAAAGGGATTCTAAACATTTAACAAGAATATAAGCAAGATTATCAAATATCAAAACTTAAGTCATAACCGTAAAAACTTTCACGAAAACACCGATCGAGCCTATTACAAAGTAAACAAATACACATCGAAGGGTGAATACGATCATAAAGATAAATATCGTTCTCAAGCCGATTCATCCTATTAAGCTTAAGTTTCAAAATTAGCGATCATGGTGTTTAACATGGTAGTGTGCATCAAACTTTATTTCTAGCCCTTCCCACGCATGACGACTTCGCAAGAGGTACTAAAATAAAATAATAAAAAATCAACAAGCGTGAGTCCACAACTCAACAAAGTACAATTAAAACAATAACTCAAATCTCATAGATAGAGTTTGTTTCTAACACAATCAATCACTCACAATAATATCATAACTATTTAGCTCTTATTTCCATGCAATGCAAATGCCACAAATGCACATAACTTTTCTCTTTGCATTTACTGATAATGCGGAGTATCCATCCGTCGAAGCATACACATGCATGTGCCTTCTAGCACAGGGACCTCAAGCCCACACTCGACGAGTGTGGGGACCTCATGCTCATCCAAAACATAACGAGGACCTCAAAAATATTATTACTTGGCTATCATGTAGACCAAGCCTCAAGGATCAAAGAATGATGCAAATGATGATAATAAATCATTAACCTTCATCTCTTTGATTAAACAACATATGCATATAACCTAATCAACAGCAAGATCATCACTACTACACAAAACCACATCACAGATGGTTTTTTGAACCGTCTAAATTTATGTATCTGTGATAACAGACAGTCATCACAGACGGTTTTCAAACCGTATGTGAAAAAAGGTATCACAGACGATTCTTGTTCAGAACTGTCTGTGATAGTTTTTTATATTGCAAAAAATGGATTTTGATTGTTTCATAGTTGGTACCATCATAGTTTATGTGAGCTTTTTCATCTTTAGAGACTCTTGAAGATATATGAAAAAGACATCACTCCCATACGAAAACCTTCTTGACCTCCCCCTCACAGCCTGTGAGTACCCCGATGTTGCCCATGTTGACCATGGCGTCGGCAAAGAGGGTGCTAAGGAGGCCCGAGTAGGAGTCAACGACGTCGACGGTGGAGGTGTCGTTGTAGAGCACGGCGTCGGAGGCGATGACTGCGAAGCCATTGCGGATGTGAGCCACTGCACCCATTTACCATTTACGTACGTGCAACCATAGGTTAGCTACCATGATCGATAGAGTCATCGAGCAAGAAGAAGTTTGTTTGCTTATAGCTTAGGAGGACGAGGTCCTTGTCGTGGAGGCATGTGGGGGCGAACTTGGACCGAAGCATGTCGACGGAGACGAAGTCTAGCAGCACGTCGGCGACCCGCGGGTTCGACACTCTCCCCAGCACATCACGCCTTGACTCGGCTATTATTTATAAGGACAGCGCCAAAATATTTTGCCTCCTGCGCACGCGTTCAAAAATTTTCAAACTCCCGCGCTGCGAATCACAGACGGTTTCATACAAAAACTGTATGTGATAACATATCACAGACGGTTCGTATCATGAACCGTCTATGATAAGCATCTCATCACGGACGGTTCTTAATACAAACCTCCTGTGATGAGATACTTATCAGAGACGGTTCTTAATAAGAACCGTCTGTGATGACTTAGAGTATCACATACGGATCTTGTGCAGAACCTTCTGTGGGTTCTGCGCAAGAATCGTCTGTGATACTTCATGACGATTCTGCGCAGAAGCATGCTCGTGATACTCTAAGTCATCACGCGATTCGTGATCGAGCCGCTCGTGATACTTCACAGGCGGTTGTATTTAAAAACCGTCTGTGATAGGTTCATATCACAGACGGTTCTAAGAGAACCGTCTGTGATAGATCCATATCACAGACAGTTTGTCTTGGAACCGTTTGTAATTATTTTATCACGACGGTTACAAAGAACCGTCTGTGATGAGGCGTCTTCTATGGTATGTTTTTGTAGTAGTGCATGGATAAACAATTCATGTACGTAAATCAGTAGCAACTCGTGAAAATTTTCCGCATATGTTACCACAACTTGCACTTGCCTCAACTGTGTGAATTAGGACGACG
Source organism: Hsuehochloa calcarea (assembly GCA_036346395.1). Lineage (NCBI taxonomy): Eukaryota > Viridiplantae > Streptophyta > Magnoliopsida > Poales > Poaceae > Hsuehochloa > Hsuehochloa calcarea. The sequence continues at coordinate 57,765,881 of CM070598.1, forward strand.
AGAAGAGGCCGCTATCCCGGATTCACACCACCACCTGAGCATTTAATAAACATACTAAGGAGACAATCCAAGAGCATACAACATTACAAAAAATTAAATAACCATCAACACTCCTAAACGCAACCCAAACGTTGGTCCTCCCTGAACACCATTCAATCACGCTCACTCATCCCTTTGCAATGTGATTGAGCATTCCTTTGGCATGTTAAAGATGAAATGGAGAATCTTGTTAGCTTTGCCAAGTTATAAATTGAAGATTCAAACGAAAATGATAATTGCATGTATGGCGCTACACAACTTCATCCAAGATAGTGCTTTACATGATGAACGTTTTGAGAAATGTGATCTTGACGAAGATTATGATCCAAACAATACACAAACTGGAACATTTGGAGGGCACAGTGTCAATAGATTAGCAATCGATGGTGGAGATATGAGTTTCTTTCGTGGTAGCATTGCTACTTCTTTAATGGCCGCAAGAGGATAAATATATTACAATAATATGATACGATCGAATATTATTTTGTTTGGCTGGCTAATATATATCTTTCTATATTAATTTCTTTCATTACCTAATGTCCAAAATTAATACATGCACGAACGAGCAAAATCTATTTTCTTTCATATGTACACTTGCATGTATCGTCATATTTACAAATCCCATGCAAAAATATGTTTAAATACATGCTTAAAAAGTCCTTCAAACCTTTAAGGGCAATTCAAACTTTTTATCCTTCACACACAACTCAATAATCCAATATACTATAAAAGGTCGATTACTAAACACCAAAGCTTGGCTTAAATGCTGAGGGGCTTATGAGCTGATTAAGCCAAAAGGCTGGCTTTAAGTTATAAAAAAATCTAAGCCTAAACAAACAGGGCCATAGATAGCTCGGTCCAACTAGAACCAGGTTGGACCGGCCCAGCTAATTCCTTTTTCTTGCTTGTCCTACATTTGTTCAAGAATCTTCAATCCTCTAAAAATAATATTTAAATGTTTATCCTTTTTTACATTTTATATTGGGACCATCGATCATTTATCACTCAATAGAGTGTCATTTGGTGATTTGTCGCTCTACACAGTACAATCCATCTGTTGCCAATGTAGAGCGGGTACCCCCATCTTTTGCCACTTTTGCCCATCTTTTTTTACGATTTACCCCCCCCTCCTCCTCCCCTCCTCTCTTTCTTTCCCTTCTTCTTCCTCTTTTCTCCTTCTTTTTGCCAGAATCCATGGCGTGTACCGAGCCGAGCCCGCGCCCTCACTCCCCCAAGCACTGGCCGGTGAGTCCACATCGCCAAAGTCATACTACACCGCCTGAAGCCGCGATGAATGGCGATGGACGGAGCAGCGAGGCAAAGGAGCGGCCGCGGCGCCTCGGCGGCGGACAAGGGTGGCCAAGTGGAGGCTCACCGAACGAAAGATGACTCGTGTACGAAGGGCTCGGCGGACAACAGGGCTGCTCGCGGGAGAAGGAAGCGACGACGGCTAAGGGGGTGGATTTGGTAGGGAGAAGTGCAGTGGTAGCGAGGGTGGAGTGGTGTCTAAGCTGCGATGAACTTGGCTGGCTAGCGACGAGCTCGACGTTGGCCGCCATGGTTGTCGACAAGAAGAAGAAGAAGAAGAAGATGGAGAGGAAGAAGAAGGGGGTAAAATCGTCCAAAGTGGCATATGATGGAGTACCCACTCTATATAATGGAAAATGGTGAATTACACTCTACAGAATGTCAAATCATCAAATGCCACTCTATTTAGTACTTTATCAATTATCACATTTATATTTCACCGGACCTGTTGTTTCCAGGTATATGTTTCAGTCAATATTTCTGTAGTTTTATCTTGTCACATAAACCACACCATTTTATTACTTGTATACATGTGTATATTGGAATTTGGAATACATAAGTAACATGAAATCTGTCGGGATCTGGATTTACCGTCTGGAACATTCTGTGTATACCAGCACTAGTCCACTGGATTAGTAGCTAGTGCACACATTTACATCATTAAATATCAAACATATACTCGCAAAAGTAAAGCTATCATGTAATATTAAACAATATGTAAATAGACCTTACAGCTTTTAACTTACAGAATGGTCGGCTCGGCCAAATACCTTTAAAGAACAGTAGCAGAAGTGGAATCAATAACACAATAGGTGGGACCCTAAGGATATACCCACAGACAAGTGACTGGGGCTAGCGGCCTAGTCATTTACTTCTTCTTCTTCTTCCAAATCATACCGATGCATTTGAGCACTCGTACTGTCTTTTCCTTCGCTTACTAAATGATAATATTGATCGAGTGTGAGTACACAGTTGTACGCCGCAAGCCAACACACATAATGCAGTTACAATAGATGCAAAGCTGATCAAAGGAAAGGCTTGAGGTTCCTTATTTGCATAAAGCCACAATTGAAATAGATTAAGTAGTAAACAAGTTGTGAAAACATAGAATTTTGACTAAACCAGTTTTAATGAAATTGAGTAGTATGGTACATTACCAGCAAATGTTCCATCTACCTGCTAGCGGAGAATGGTTCTCAAAGGTTCCATCCACCCACGAGTAGATAAAGGTTCCATCCACCTCATGCTATATCATTTTCAGGGGTACCTCCACCCGACATTTCCAGGGCTACATCCACCGCACAGTTTTATCCCACCCACAATTATTTTTTATAGAACAGAGACTAACCAAGCAAGTTCCCGTGCATCACCCATAAACATGGGCATAGCTGTCTAGATAGTTTTTACTATACAGAGGTTGTACAACTTTACCCACAAGATATGATCAACTGATAATGTCGGCTAAGACACGCTTCCGTAAGCATACGACTGTGACGATCATAACAAATCTTTTACAAGAACATAGATCGATCCTCGGGCATTTGAAAAACATTAACTTCGAAGAAACCACCGTTGGGGGAGCAGATGAATCCCGACTTAGTGCCACCACAATGCTCAAGGGGTGCGTACACAAAGATGCACCCTCCTACAGCTCAGGTCCAACAACCCGGCCCAAACTACCCACAATATAGCAATAGCATCACGACTCGCAAAATTAGTTGGCCAGGTCGTACCCATTATAGACTTGTGATTACATTGTTAGTGCTCGGAGGGTCATCACAATATTTGATCCTTAATGGACTCGGGCGGAACTACCACATTACTAGCTCTTGTGCTACCTCCGCACCCACCCCACTTACCATCCGCCCAAGTCTAAAATAGTGTTTGAGGTTTTTATTGGAAAATATTTGCTAAGTTCAACATACCAACCATTTACCTCCAATGGCTGCCCTAAACCAAGCTTTGATGCTTGAATGATGTCGAGGCAAAGTAATGCCCACATATCGATGTATCTAAGCAAGGCTAAGTATGATACTTAGATACAGACTTAGTGACTAATTATGTTTATCATTATTCCTAGGACGACAAGGCTAGTGTCCAACATCAAGGAATGAAATTTGATAGCTCACTTAACATTAAGGCATTAGCGACAAGCTAATGATAACATAATTGTAATCAAAGTATAGCATGCATATTTTAAAAACAATATAATTTGCATTCAAAAGTAGGTGCAATATGATCAAAGTGTTGACTCGTCTTCCTCAATGTTTTCAAAATTTTTGTATTGCTCTTGCTCGAATTATTGCTCCTTCAGAATTTCGAATTCTAATTACGTGAAATTTGATCGATTATGAAAACGCGTGAATACAACCAAATGAAACCCAAATAAATTCAAAGGCATTCAACTAGATCCAAAAGAATTCAAACCAACTCAAATAAATCCCAACATTCATACATTTGATATAAGGGTGTAGATTTGGATTCTTGATGAATTTAGGACTAGGGGTTATTGGATTCAGATTTAGGACGAGAGGAATCAGTCTCTTGGAATATTTGGTGGTGGAGAAATTATGGAAAATGAGATATAGAGAGAATATTGTCATGAATACTCTTCTTAGGTCATTCAAATGGGAGATATTATGTGTACGGGTAGGATCTACTGATCTTTATTGAATTTACGAATGGTTCTCCTATTGAAAGCGGACAACGGTGGGTGATAGATGGAATCAACTTGACTTTACTTTGTTGTTGAATTACTATTGTTCATCGAGAACACCTCACCACGACTCACATGTGGGGCCTAGTTTATTTAATGATTTCCTTTATTAATTTCTATTTATCTATGAAGTTCCATGAGTGATAGGTGGGATCTACAGATAATACGAGGATCCTCCTGAATTCTGAGTAGCCTTTAACCTAATGTTATTATTAAGAAATTATGACGCGGACTCTACATGTCCTTTACTCACTATATTGGACCACATTTTAATTGACACCCTCATGGTCTTGGGCCCACAAATTAGTAATTGTTTAGATAGATAATTATGATGGGGAGGGCTCACTTGCAGGTGGCTATACAGCTTTCTATTTGATTTCTATCACTAAATAACTAATGGGTTCATGTGTCATACTAATGGATATTAACTAAATATTATATTTACAAATTAATAAGTGGTCCCTAGGTGTTAGTGACATATCATTAAGTTAATCTTCACTAACATAATTATTTATGTGCCCATGCATATGCTAAAGTGCACCTATTATAGTAGGTTAACTTCCAACTATAATACATACTAATGACTATTTTTAGTTAAGTAGGTAACTACTCATTTCACTATATAGGGCATATGTGTTATTGACTACTAATTCTTATTTAGCAATTAATTATCCAAATTAACTTGATTATGATTTAACTAATAAGAGGCCATTTATAGGAATCACTATTGTTGATTATTATTTCAGCATAGTAAAGCTAATGAGAGGATCTCACATGGCATGGACTCAAACTTTAGCTTCTATTTTTAATTAAGACCTAATTATATGTGGGGCATATCTGTCATATTATTGTTTAATTAAATTGCTCTTATTGCAATAAATTAATTTTCATTTCAGAAATTTATAATGACCTAGGGTCTGATACTATAAAAAATATTAATTAAATTAATTATTTTTAAGTAATGGCCTAGAGTTTAGTGGTCATTTAGACATTATATGCATACATAGCTATAGTTTATCAAAGGTGCAAAATTATAGTTTAATGTAACATCTACTTGAATTTCTATTTTAAATTAAATATTAATGACACAACTAATTACTTAATCAATTATTAGCATGTGTCCACATGTCATTGACATATTATCATCATTATTATTTGTTATTAATATTGTTTTGCTAAACTACATATTGTAGGGAACTATACAATAATTGACCTCATTAGCATAATGAACTTAGCAAAATCTACTAAGGGGCCCAAATTGGCAGTGATATACCTTGGGGCTCAATTTCATTCAACTATTTATTCACTCGACCATTTGTGGTTATTAGTGGGGCTCAATTGTCATTGGGACAATTGCATTAAAATAATTTAAATGAACTACAAAATTCATATTTTTTGTCTTGTTAGGTAGATTTTGAATTTAGAGACAAAAAACATTGAATTTGGATTTAAAACGAGAAAGAAACAAGCTCTTCAAAGTTTTAAATTTGGGAAAATCCCAAAAATAAAAGAGGTGAGAGGGCATCTCTCACTGACAGCTTGGGTTGGGGCCCACTGATGTGTCTATGGCCCGATCTTTCGAAAGGTACTGATAAGTCGATTGTGGAGAACTTGACGTTGATGATCTGAAGGTTCCGACCAGAACAGATCAAACCCCTCACAATCAATACACCACTTCTCCGTTGGTTATCAACCATGCCGAACACGGTTGACCTCGCCAAGAAGGCTATCTCCTGCATGCGAATCGAGAACACAAGCAAGAAAGTAGAAGATGCAATCTGATATTGTATTGCGAATATAGATGAAGTTCACAATGTGGGGTTCCTCAACCGAACGTGCGGCGAGACTGCTAAGCAGAATAATCACAAAAAACCCACGTTAAACGATGAAGGCTACTGTATATATATAGGGGCGTGAGGAGGTCAACCTAGGGTTGTGCGGCCGCGGAAAGAGACGTACACAACCTGGATTCCGACCTCGACACGCTTACAAGACCATATTAGGCCAAAACGGTGACGCATCACCTTATTCACTATTCAGGTTGCGTATCTCTGGTCAAAGATCCGTCGTAGGACTAGTCCGGGGTGGTCTTGAGGAGTCCATGTTATCTCTAGTCGTAAGCCTTCTTGAAGTGGTCGTAGACCTGCGGAACTGATCGTAGACCTTCTTAAACTGGTCGTAGTGCTAGATTCCTAAGTACAAGTAAATCATCTCTGTTAGGCAGCATCATAGAGTTCTCAAATAATACACTCGGCCCTATAAACGAATTTACCTGATAAATAAGTTGACGAGCACGTGCTCCAGTAATTGGACCTTGCACATGAGGAGTGTTCGTATCAGTAGAAGTGATGTCCTCATCATCCTCCCCTTCTTGAATTGGAGTCGTCCTCGACTCAAGATCATCCTCTGCGCCCAAGAAAGGCCGCAAATCTGCAATGTTAAAACTGAAGCTAACCCCGAAATCTGCAAGCAAGTCTAACTTATATGCATTATCATTAATACGTTCAATAACTTTAAAAGGACCATCTGCACGTGGCATGAGTCTAGACTTTCTTAATTCAGAAAATCGTTCTTTACGCAAGTGTAACCACACAAGATCATCAGGTTCAAAACAAACATGATTGCGTCCCTGACTACCAGCAATTTTATTTTTAGCATTCATAATCTCAATATTCTCTTTCATTGTCTCATGCATCTTTAGTATCAACTCAGCACGTTGTTGAGCACCAATATTTATTTTCTCCGAAGCTGGAAGAGGTAACAAGTCGACAGGTGCACGAGGAATGAATCCATAAACAATCTCAAAAGGACACTTCTTTGTGGTAGAATGCAGCGAACGATTATAAGAAAACTCCACATGAGGCAAGCAGTCCTCTCACATTTTTAAGTTCTTTTTAAGCACAGCCCTAAGCATAGTGGACAAGGTTCTATTGACAACCTCAGTTTGTCCATCAGTTTGGGGATGACAAGTAGTGGAAAATAGCAGCTTTGTCCCCAACTTACCCCACAAGGTTCTCCAAAAATATCTAAAAATTTAGCATCACGATCTAAAACTATCGTATTCGGAATACCATGCAAGCGAACAATTTCCTTAAAGAACAAATCAGCAACATTTGAAGCATCATCACTTTTATGACATGGTATAAAATGATAAAATGAGCCATCTTAGAGAATCTATCCACGACAACAAAAATAATATCCCTCCCCTTCTTTGTTCTACGATGCCATAAAACAAAGCCTATAGAAACATCTTCCCAAGGTATGCTTGGAACAAGAAGAGGCATGTATAAACCATGAGGATTAAGTCGTGACTTAGCTTTTTGGCACGTGGTGCAGCGGGTAATGAAGCGTTCGACGTCATGCCTCATCTTTGGCCAATAAAAGTGGTGGGTCAGAATGTTCTCGGTCTTCTTCATGCCGAAGTGACCCATCAATCCTCCTCCATGCGCCTCCTGTAACAACAAAAGACGAACGGGGCTAGCTGGAATGCATAGCTTGTTAGCATGGTACACGAACCCATCATTCACCATAAATTTATTACAACTCTTTCCCTCTTGACAATTTAGCAACACATCTTTAAAATCAACATCATGCACATATTGCTCCTTTATTGTCTCTAATCCAAAGATTTTGAAGTCAAGTTGTGAAAGTATGGTATATCTCCTAGACAAAGCATCAGCTATCATATTTTATTTGCCCTTTTTATATTTAATAACGCAGGGAAAAGACTCAATGAACTCAACCCACTTAGCATCTCTGCGGTTCAGGTTTGTTTGACTTCGAATATGCTTCAAAGATTCATGATCAGAATGTATTATAAACTCTTTGGGTCATAAATAATGTTGTCATATTTTCAAAGTTCGAACTAGAGCATATAATTCTTTACCATAGGTAGAATAGTTCAAACTAGAACCACTTAATTTTTCACTAAAGTGAGCGACAGGTTTTCCTTCTTGAATTAACACACCACCAAGACCTATGCCACTAGCATTATATTCTAATTCAAAAGTCTTGCTAAAATCGGGAAGCTGAAGCAAAGGGGCGTGTGTTAGCTTATCTTTGATAGCGTCGAAAGCTTGTTGTTGTATGGTGGCCAAAGTAAAAGGAAATCCCTTTTTTGTAAGCTCATTCAGCGGTGCAGCGAGGGTGCTGAAATCCCGAACAAAACGCCGATAGAAACCAGCGAGCCCTAGAAAACTGCGCACTTGTGTGACCGTTTTAGGAGGCGGCCAACTCTGGATAGCGACGATCTTGGCTTGATCAACTTCGATGCCCTGTGGAGTAACAACGTAGCCAAGAAAAGAGACTTAATCCGTACAAAATGTGCACTTCACAAGGTTACCAAACAAACGTGCATCTATCAAAACATTAAAAACAGCATGTAAATGATCCATGTGTTCTTCATATGACTTGCTATAGATCATAATATCATCAAAATAAACCACCACAAATTTTCCAATGAAAGCACGCAAAACTTCGTTCATTAAACGCATGAAAGCGCTAGGTGCATTAGTTAAACCATAAGGCATCACTAACCACTCATATAGTCCGAACTTAGTTTTAAAAGCAGTTTTCCATTCATCTCTCAATTTTATTCTAATCTGGTGGTAACCACTCCGCAAGCCAATTTTTGTGAAAATAATAAAACCACTCAACTCATCAAGCATGTCATCTAGCCTAGGAATAGGATGACGATACCTTATGGTAATATTATTAATGGCTCTGCAATCAACATACATACGCCAACTACCGTCTTTCTTAGGAACCAAAAGAACAGGAACAGCACAATGACTAAGGCTTTCTGTTACATACTCACGGTCCAAAAGATCTTGGACTTGTCGCTGAATTTCCTTAGTCTCCTCCGGATTGGTCCTATATGCCGCACGGTTTGGCAAAGTCGCTCCTGGGATCAAATCAATTTGATGCTCAATCCCTCGAATAGGTGGTAATCCCAGGGGTACCTCAGTTGAAAATACATCCATATACTCCTGCAAAAGGTTAGCAATAGCAGGAGGCAAAGAGCTAGATATATCCTCAAGTGAATATAAAGCATTTTTGCATATCAAAGCATAGCATGGCAGCCCATTATCAAAAATTTCAGCAAGATCAGATTTGGTTGTAAGCATGACACAACCCTTTAATTTAATTCCCTCGGTCTTAGAACTAGGTGCTAATTGCTGATTTTTATATTCATGTTCATGTTCTTTCTTCTCATTTTCAGCTAGCTCTTTATCACAATTCACAATTTCAGTAGGTGTCAAAGGTAGCAAAGTTACTTTCTTTCCTTTGTGTATAAAAGAGTATTTATTACTTCTACCATGATGAGTTGCATCAGTATCAAATTCCCATGGACGACCTAATAAAAGAGAACAGGCTTGCATAGGTACTACGTCGAAATCAGCAACATCATGACAGGAACCAATGGAAAAATGCACTCTCACAGATTGTGTTACCTTCACCTTACAGCTGTTGTTGAACCACTGAATGTGGTATGGGTGAGTATGCGCGCGTGTGGTCAAGCCAAGCTTCTTGACCAATCCTGAATTCATCAAGTTATTACACTTCCGCCATCAATTATGACACGAACACGGCAATACTTAACGATGAGGAACATCTGGAATAAATTATGACGTTGTAGCGTCTCTTCTTGCTCTCTTTGAGAGCTCAATACTCGTTGCACAATTATGGTCCTATAATTTGCCGTAGCAGCGGCACCTAAAATTTTCTCACCTTCGCTATCTGCCTCATGATCATTATCATTGCCTGCAAGGTTAGCTGCAAGAGCATATTCATCCTCAACATCACTAGCACTTACATAACCACCATCTTCTGTCGCAATGTATGCTCGTTGACTTGGGTAATCTCTCATGAAGTGGCACATTCCTTTACAACAGTGGCATACAATTCCTGTTGTACGACGTGTGGAAGCAATCGATGAAGAGCTCTGCGCTGGTGCCTGCATACTAGTAGATTTGCTCGTCTCGGGTGCGCGTGACGGTGGAGATGGTGCTGCTGAACGCGCCCTACTCACAGAGGGGGCAGCAGACCGAAAAGCATGTGGGGCCGTCTTGGCTTGTCCCGGCGTTGGTCTCAATGTAGATGTACTACCAAAGTTGCTCCGGGTCCTTTGTTGTCTACCCTGTAATTCTTTTTCTGCCAAACAAGCAAGCTGGAACAACCTATTAATATCATTATAGTCTTTGTAATTAACTATGTCTTGAATCTCACGCTTTAAACCATCATAAAAATGGGTCATCTTATCCTCCTCATCCTCAACAACATTACAACGCAGCATGCATATTTGTAGTTCTTGATAATATTCCTCGACTGATTTATTACATTGGTCTAAGCGCTGTAATTTCTTACGCGTATCACGTTTATAAGCAGGAGGAACAAATCTAGCACGCATAGCTACTTTCAATCTATCCCATGTATCAGGTGTTAAACCAGAATTAACTACTTGATTCCACCAAATGATAGCAAAATCTTTAAATTCACTAGTAGCTTGTCTGACTCTATGCACTTCAGGAACTAGATGGGCATTAAATTTTTGTTCAACTGTCATCTCCAAATCTAGATAAATTTCAGCATCATAAACACCCGCAAAAGATCGTATGGTAAATTTAACTTTAGCAAATGGGTCATCATTGACACGAGCATTGTGGTGCTAAAAATTATTACCTCCCAAACTGTGACGGTTGTGATGTAGGCGGTGTCGTTGACGTGCATCTTGGGTAGCAAGAGTAGCGCCGGCGTCGCGGTTTTGTCTCTCATTACCATCTCCCTCCTCAAGATCTTGAGTTGCATCGTGATCATACTCACATCCAATGTTTGGTGGCTGGTTCACCATTTTTTCAAGGCGTGTAGTGAGCGCTGAAATACTATCGTTGATTGAGCGTTGCAATGTGATCGTGGTAGCTTGAAGCTTCCTGTCGATGGCTTCATTAATGGTAGTGTGTTGTTCATCCAAGAGTGTCATGAGCTCTCCCTTTACAACACACTCTTTCTCATCAGACGTCTCACCCGTCATGGTTAGCAGAAAATAAAAGACAACACAAAAGTATTATCCCTATCAACTACTAGGTGACAGAAGGTGGAAACACACACTCTCAAGCGTCTTACGACACTCTTACAAGTGTTCTTACCAACGCAACAGGTGGTACGACCGGTGGCTGGTTCGTGATACCGTGTCGAGACTGGGTGTGATTGCAAGAAGGGACCTGTTCTGATCAAGAGTAGGTGGAGCTCAGAAGGCACAACATGTAGCAAGGATTAGCAAAAACGTAACCTGATTAGCAAAATGGAATAAGGGTCTAAAGTACCTTGATCGATAACAACACTGATCTAAAAGTGTCCCTAGCCCAAGCCCTAGCACAACACTGATCGATAACAAGGACTGGATACAAAGGATTCAAAGGATGCAAGGCTGGGAGTAGTCGTAGACCAACTAGGGCGTGGTCGATTTGATTCTTCTTCACTGGGGGTGGTCGATTTGCTTCTTCTCCTTCTCTTTTTTTTTGACTGCCGAAACCCAACCTAGGGTTCCTTCTTTTTTTGTTCTCTTTTTTTTTACTGCCGAAACCCAACCTAGGGTTCAATTTTTTAGCGAATGTGACCTTGACTCAAAACTCTTCAAAAATCCTCTTCTGTGTCTATGGATATATATGGGTCACAAACTTTTTGTAGAAGGTAAGGGTATACAGGTAATTAAAAGATACTCTCTCTCTCTCTCTCTAAACTTTGGCTAGATCCGTTCGGCTATGGAAACTCTTCTCGGACTTTGTGTGGCAGACACGATATGATGAGTGCGTGGGGGTGTCCGAGAGCATCAAGAAACAAATACGGTGGTCGGGGCGGAAACGACTAGATGGTCGAACCCGAGTAGGCAGTCGAACTCGACTAGGTGGTCGAACATGAGGAGGTGGTCGAACTCGAAGAGGTGGTCGAAAGGGGGTGTGGTTCGAGTAGGTGGTGGCACGGCCAGGATGGATGGTGGCACGGAAGGCGACGGTGTTGACTAGAGACCAAAAACATGATTCTAAACCAGCAACACGACTTAGACAGAGGTCACTAATTCAACAACGCAAAACAAAGAACGGAAATTGCAAAGGCATAATGGGTGATGGGACAGCGGAAGAACACGACGAATAAAATATTTTGTGGGGCAATTTTCTGGAGCTTTAGGACGATGGAAAATAACTAATCTAACAGGGGAAAAATTGTGATTACCTAACGGGCAACTTTTGCTATGATACCAACTGATGTGTCTATGGCCCGATCTTTCGAAAGGTACTAATAAGTCGATTGTGGAGAACTCGACGTTGATGATCCAAAGGCTCCGACCAGAATAGATCAAACCCCTCACAATCACTACACCACTGCTCCGTTGGTTATCAACCGTGTCGAATGCGATTGACCTCGTCAAGAAGGCTATCTCCTACATGCGAATCGAGAACACAAGCAAGAAAGTAGAAGATGCAATCTGATATTGTATTACGAATATAGATGAAGTTCACAATGTGGGGTTCCTCAACCGAACGTCTTGGCGAGACGCTAAGCAGAATAATCTCAAAGAAAAACCCACGTTAAACTATGACGGCTACTGTATATATATCGGGGGCGTGAGGAGGTCGACCTAGGGTTGTGCGGCCGCGGAAAGAGGCGTACACAACCTGGACTCCGACCTCGACACGCTTACAAGACCATATTAGGCCAAAACGGTGATGCATCACCTTATTCACTATTCAGGTCGTGTATCTCTGGTCGAAGACCGGAACGTAGGACTGGTTCTGGGGTGGTCTTGAGGAGTCCATGTTATCTCTGGTCGTAAGCCTTCTTGAAGTAGTCGTAGACCCTGCGGAACTGGTCGTAGACCTTCTTAAACTGGTCGTAGTGCTAGATTCCTAAGTACAAGTAAATCATCTCCGTTAGGCAGCATCATAGAGTTCTCAAATAATACACTCGGCCCTATAAACAAATTTACCTGATAAATAAGTTGACGAGCACGTGCTCGAGTAATTGGACCTTGCACATGAGGAGTGTTCGTATCAGTAAAAGTGATGTCATCATCACCCACCGGATTTTAATTTTAATTTTAATTTATTTTTCAATTAGAAATCCCTCTTATTGATAGGTGGGGCCATGGTATTTTAAATGTTTTCTTCTGATTTTACTAATTAGAACAGTGCATAGGCCGATGGTTGTCACAGGTGCATGGCCCTGTAATATTCCAAATTTCGTTTATGGAGAATTTTATTCAGGAGAGAATTTTTTTAAAAAAAATTTGAAGTTTTCGATGAACTTTTGAACCTGGCCTCCGCCCAAAGCATCGTAACCCCGCCGCACTGTGCCCAAGGCCCATGCGCCCTACTCCCCTCCCAACCCTAACCCCCCCTTCTCCCCTCTCCCTCCCCATTTCCCCCCTTGAGCCGCCACCACCTCTCCCCCAAACCGACGCCCCGCTGCCCCTTGGTGCCGCCTCCTCCCCTTGGTGCCAGCCCCCAGTGATCCCCGATGCTACTCTCCAAGGTTTTTCTCAAAGCCGCTGTAACACCCCAAACCAACCTGAGCCTGGAATGCTACCACACTAGCATAACTACAAATTAAACTAGGATATTTCTTTCTAATTTTTGGTAGAATCTCCTTTGAATTACTAACCATCCTGAAGTTCGCACAGCGAACAATAATAATAAACAATTATCCAAACGCACAGTCTAAAACATAATCATAAAAGTAACATCCATAATACACTATCCAACTCCAACAGAGGTTATCCAAGACATAAAGTGTAATGAAACAAATCTCAATCAATTTATTCAAAGTCTAAGTTGTCGCTCAAATGGTTTATTCAGCGGAAAGTTTGTTTGTGCCAATGTTCAACCCTGCATATTCCTACTCCCTCTCATGCATGTCGTTCACAAACGAGGTACCTAAAATCAAAACACCAGCAAGAGTGAGTCCAAGACTCAGTAAAGTACAATTAGCAAGACAATAACATTTGCAACTGTAACCATCACCATCCAACCCCAAACCTCAATAATGATCTTGTCATGTGCTCATGCTATGCAAGTTTCTCAAATGCATCTTTCTTTTCTCTTTTGCATATACCGGTATTGCGGAGTATGCATCCGTCGATGCATACCCATGCATGTGCCTTCTAGCACAGGGACCATAGCCCATACTCCACAAATATGGGGACCAAAAGCCCGTCATATTCTTGACGGGGACCTCAATCAATACTTGGTCATCACGTGACCAAGCCTCCAATATGATATCATGATGCACATATGCAGAACATTAAACCATCATACAGAAATAAACTTACTCATACTTCTAGCATTCATGATCATTGACATTCATAACATTCTAGAATCCATGAACAACGCAAAATACCCATAATATAGCAAACATGAACAATCGCTCATAAATAATCTACCACTAACTGTACTTACCTTTTTCCGCTACAAGGCGCGAAGAAGTAGGGATGAAGCCTCTACTCCGGAACTCCGCCCCCTACACAAGAATAGTGCTAGCAATAAATACGCTGAGAAAAAGGACTTCGATTACGCTCCTCAACCAAAATCCTCGAGACCTAGGGCTCGAATTGAGGTTCTACCCAATTCCCCTGACAGTCTAGCATAAAACTCCCTAGGACAACAGTACTAAAAACGTCATAACTTTCACAGCGAAACTCAGAACAGGGTGATATTAGTCTCTATGGAACCATGACAAAACCGTCTACTAAAATCTAGTTGAGCAAGTCCCCTGATTAGGTCTCCTACTAAATCTTGTGTTCGGGTAAAGTTTATGTCTCTGCAAGTCTGACAGTCAGGAAACAGCAGCGGTAAAAATTCCATAATATTTGATTGCCAACTCTAAAAATTGTTTTCTTTATCAACTTAGAAATATTACAGAATTCCCCACAAATTCTGTGTTGGGTGACCCTTCTGATTCGGGCTCTAAATAATTCCTATTGGCCAGACAAGCAATCTGATAAATTTATTCAGCCCTCCAGGACAGTCGCACGAAAACTGCCATAACTCCTAAACCGTAACTCCAAATCAAATGTTCTCAGCGCCTAAAGAAAGATAAGGACGATACCTACAACATTCTAAGAGGCGGACAGGTCTGAAAACATACGCAATCTACCCAAAACAGACGAGCAACAGTATTGGACCAAACAGATCTGCTACTGACAGCACTAATGCGAATTGAAAATACTACCGATCTATCGAGGATCGAAGTTACCCTTGATGATCCGCTAGGGAATGGCACCTCGCTGCGTGCAGGTGCTCCTTCTCCTCCCTTTCCTTCTCTTCTTCCTTCCTCCCCTCCTCTTCTTCCTCTCCTCCGTGCTCCTCCTCTTCGGTCGGCCCTCCAAAAGACGCCTTCTCGCCTTTCTTCCAATGAGTAGCAGCAAGGGCCTTCGCGGGACGACGGAGGCGCTGCTGGGATGATGGTGGCACAGGAGGAGGCGCAATGGAGCAGGTTGGGGTGCCCAAAGGGCAGTGGTGGGGTCTATAGGGGAAAACGAGGGAGGGGGAGAGGTGGGGCAAGGGTTTTGGGGTGGAACCCCCTTGGCCGGCCACCTTGGTGGGCTTCCCCTGGGTCGCGGCCCGCGGCCCAGGTTATCGAAATAATATGGAAAACCCTTTCTTGTTTCAGAATTTCTACTCCTTTCTTTGCCCTTTCTTCTCCCGGCTGAGTTTCTAATTACTCGATTCAAACCGATTTAGTTTCGGGGTATTACAGCCGCCTCCTCCTGCCCTCTCCTCCAACCGGTCCCCCCCGTTGTGGCCGGTCATTGAAGGGAGGAAGAAGGAGAAGAGGGGAAGTTCTTCGAGAGGTTGATCAACGTCTCCCTGTGGGTCTTCAAGGGTAATGAAGGCTCTAATTCGCTATTTGGTATGGTTTGGATGCAGAGTTGATTATTAGGATCGAATCGATTTGCTGTCATAGATTTTTCCGAGTCTGTTAAGTGTGTTGCGCGGCCGGTTTTTACCTCTTAGATACCGATTTGGAGGTTCTCCCCTTCTAGATAATTGTAGCCACGGTTCTTAGCTTTCCATAGCCACCAAGATCACTAGATTCTGATCTGTGGTTCAAAAGTTACGATAGATTCTTTCCTGCTGTCCTGTGAAACCTGACGAGAATTGTCAGTAAAGTTGTTTAATGAAATATGACTTATTTAGATTCTGATTCAGATTTGTCACCAAAACGATTTATGTAGATAATTTTATCATATTTCTAGATTGATAAAGAATACTCAAATTGGACTTATAGATTAAAATTTATGTTATGTTCTTCGCTGTTGTTCTGTTTGTCTCGACAGATGTCTGTCAGGCATTTTCACCTACTGTTTAGTCAAATGTTTTTGCAGAATTAGGAAATCTTGTCAACTAGAGTTTTGTAGTTTTGCTTGTTAAGTTTCATTGGGCACTAGATTCATGTCATTCC
Source organism: Hsuehochloa calcarea (assembly GCA_036346395.1). Classification (NCBI taxonomy): domain Eukaryota; kingdom Viridiplantae; phylum Streptophyta; class Magnoliopsida; order Poales; family Poaceae; genus Hsuehochloa; species Hsuehochloa calcarea. The sequence goes on from CM070598.1 coordinate 57,782,400, forward strand.
GAGTTCCAGATCATTAAATATGATTTTTTTCTGTACCGCTGTCCAATAGGGTTTCAGGTGGCTGAATTGTTTGATTTCAGTTTTGGGTCCATTGGTTGTGTTGGATAGTCAGGGGGTTAGTGTAGATCACTGATAGCTTTGTCATATCATGTTGTTCTTATTTCGAGTACATATTTGTGTAGGCGGTGAGGCGGCGAGTGTAGTAGCACCTTCGTTGCTTCCTAGCACGTCACAACACGGAAGGCAAGTACAATGTATTAACATGTTGATTTCAGTTGAATGATTGTTGATGTCTCGTTATTCTTGTGGTCCATGTTCATAGTTCATGTTATATATTTCGTTCTTAATTAGTAATCCATGTGGAAGAAAATAGTGACATTCATTGCATATGTTTCATTCCATCCATGTGTTATTCCTGTTCCATCCACGGGAGTGGAATTGTAAAGACCCATCAATTCCAGTATGGGCACGTAAGACCCACCATTCCAATGTGGATAATTTCGGACACCTGTATGAAACGTTCTTCATACGGTGATTGGATCCCCGGACTTTGTTAAGTACGGGCTTAGGTGAACACCGACGGGTGTGTCACTCGCTATACCGGTATGAGCATGCGTGCAGTCTATTCCTTTTAATGCATCCATTCATTCCATTCATACACATAAGTTTTCATAGATAAGTTCATAATTCGTATTGAGATTGACTTGTTCATAACATGGTATGTTCAATTGTTTACTGTACTTGCTGAGTTTCGACTCATTCTTGTTTTTTGTATTTATTTAAGTGAACGTTGATGATGGCTTTGTTGGGAGGGAGTAGACAAGCACCTTTCACTCATTTCACCATAATTTACCTTCGTTAATAAGTTTGATTATGTCTTCCATTTGTTAACTGAGGAACTGTAATAAATAAATTTAAGACTGCATGATATTTCTCTCCTTGTTATGTTTTGTTAATTGTTGCTAGTGGTTTGTTTTATTCACTCTCTTATTATACTCAAATGAATTTAGTCTTTATTCCTGCCATGCTGCTATTAAAGTTGATCTCTTTATGTACTTAGAGAAGTTACAGTTTAAACTCTTCAGTAATGTGGTTGTATGATAGTTCTTTAGGTAACATCTTGGCTTCCGAGTAGCCAGGGTGTTACAGGCCCGAGTCCACACTATGATTTTTTTTATTTTTAAAGAGTGGGTTGTGCATGCCATTGACTGAAAGTTCAAATCAGCTTCTAATTAGATTTTTATAATGATCTCGGGCCCACATGACATACTAACATTAACTGGATTTAATTAACAACTAACTATGTAATTAATTTAACTAAATTACATCATTAGCGCCAATGATATTGCTACAATGCTTCTTCCTCCTCTCTCGTCCGAAACAGAGGAGGCGTCCAGAGTGGCCTGACTGAGCTCGACGCTGGCAAGCAGGGCCTTGGTAGGGATCAAAGGGCTCCAAAACAGAACCCTGCGACCACGGAGATCCTATTGGAGGCGACGGCGCAAGAAGAGGTGGCCCACAGCAACGACGGACCCAGAAATGAAGCAAGGGGTGCTAACTTATGACAGGCCAGAAGTCTCACTAGATTGTAATTAAACTATAACATAGCAAAACATACATAACTAATAACCCAACAATTGAAAATAGAGTGAAACAGATAAATGGTTTAAATGGACCCATAGCCAGAAATGCTCTCCTAGCGTCATCTTTAATATTAGGATCAAACTCTTCAATTGGCTTCTGAAGCCCTGGATCAGCGACAATATCATGCGTATTAAGCTCAAGACGTGGTCTTTTTTTGCTCAACACCGCTACCTTGAGTTACTAAACTTTTCTTAGAGGTCTCTTTTGAAAAATATTTCTCCATTTAGCCAAAATCCTAGCAAATAACAATATAACATTCTAATTAGTTATTGAAATTTGGGGATTGCCGAGTATAGTCTTTTTCAAGCTCACTAACATTTCTTTGAGCCGTTTTACCATATATCATTTAAGTGAAGAATGAACTATGGGTAATCTATACTGCCACTGTGTCAGCAACTTTCAATTTAGAGCCATGATACTATGAACTATCTCATATTCTCATGAACAAGACTAATTCCAGTGTAAACGTTGTCCACAACTGACAAACTCCACAAGCTCATTACTCATTAGCATTTTGGCATATGCAATTTTGCATACCTACGCTGCGATTATGCGAAGGGGGAGGCTGGAGCTCAGACCTTAGAGGGAGGACCAGAGGCTCAAGCCCTCAGGGCGTCTAGCGGTGGGCGGAGGGAGTTTGGAGGAGGCGGCGCCAAGCCGGGTGGAGCACCGGGGCCGAAGGAAGGAGGGCGGACCACCGGAGGGAGGAGGCGCTAGGCTGTCGGGGTGGCGGGCGGCGACAGGGGTGCTCGAGATCGAGGGCTCGGGGGACGGTAGGTGGCGGTAGGATGCGGGATTTGGGGGATTTGGGAGCTAGGGTTGGTTGGCTAGGATTTAGTTATTTTGGGGTGCTACTTGGGCCTACATACATGAGGCGCATTGGGTTGGGCTGGTGCTTCAGCCCACCCAGCACGAGGCCTGGGTCTGCCCCTGACCCACAGCGGCGATGCGGTTACACCGAGCGGCGACGACGGCAAGGCAGTAGCTTCCTATAGAAATTAATGTCTGCTTGAGCATATACACGTTTAGGGGAATTTGCGGTGTGGTCGGCGAGGCCGGATACGAGCTGGTGTTGGTCGGCGACGATGACCCGAGGCGACGTGGTGAGGTTCACAGGGCAGCGGCGACCTGGGGAAAGGCGGCCAGAATTAGGGGCAGTGAAAGAGTGTGGATGGTTTGAGGATGCTCCGAGTAGAAGGAATTGAATCGTGTTGCACTGAGGGAGAAATGACGTTGGTGGGGCGGCGACGGTGGTTGGGGAAGATGAGGTCGACGGCGAGCTCCTACGAGTAGAAGGAGAAATTGAGTGAGGGGAGGGGGGTGAGTCGGGTAACTAGGAACACATATTGACGCAAAAGGAGTGGTTAGGAGCTCACTAGGGTGGCGGTGCGGGCCAGCGACGGCCGAAAGCAGAGTTTGAACTCAATCTCGGCGATGGTAGTGAAATGGAGGAAGGGAGAAGGAGAAACAGGATGCAGGAGAGAGAGGGAAGGAAATGTGTAGGCTACTGCGGCTTAAATAGGAGAGCTCGGCGGCGAGACGAACGGGCGGCGCACAAGACAGTGTTGTGCGCGGCGAGACGAACGGGTGGGGCACGCTGTGGGTCGTGCGGCATGGGCACGCATGCGCTGGTCAGGTAGGCGGTATGGCTGCAATGGTGCGAGGACGGCTATGACGCGGGCACAGGGCAACGACTTGGCCACAGGCGCGCAAGCGTGGGAGCAGAACGACATGTGGGCGCGACGCGGCTCGATGCGACGTCTGGGGAGGCAGAGAGCGGGTCAGGAGAAGGAAGGCCAGGTGGTGCTGGCCGAGGGGTAAGGGTGGCTGGTTGGGCTGGGTGGCAGTAGGCCAGGAAGAAGGGGGAAAGTGGTTGGCCCAGGTGGAAAAATGAATGAAAGAGGAAAGAAAAAGGTTCAAATAGCTCCACCTGCATAATTTTTTAAAACTTTTTCATATTTTCTCACAATTTGAAATCTATCCAAATTTTGGGATATTAAAAAACCAATGGGCAAAGGATTCGGAGCTACTACGTGACAACCATGGTAACAGTTGTGACTGGCAACATCTCCAAGTAACAGTTGTGACTTGGTGACAATAAGACGTTACATTTCCACCATGGTACTTTCAAATCTTGATAATATAATGATACAATAGTACCATGGTATACATGGGTAACGAGAGTAGATTTCTTTTCCCCCTTTCCCCCTTCTATTTGTTAGATCAAAAGTATTGAACTACATTCACTCGATTCTCCATCATGCTCTACAAGTTACATTCTTGACCAGCAGCAAGACCTTTTCTCAAAAGTTACCATCGATGCAACCCTACAAGGTCGCCCAGAGATGTTGATCATATAACATCAAGAAAGGCGAGAGCGGGGCGCGCGCGCACACACACCAAAAAAAAAACAGAGAGAGCGAGAGAGAGTGGAAGAAACAGTATGAGGCGAACCAAGCTGCATCAATAGTGATCTACAACCGAACCAATGACATGGTCCTCTCGAGGAACATGATAGGTAAGATGAACATAAGCCTGCTTCTAATGTCCATTTTCACGGCTCTCCTGCTCTTCCTCTGCATCCTCGAAACGCTGGTCATTGATCTGAAGCTGCAAGCGTAGATATCAGCAATATTAGCTGAGGGTTAATAACTCGTGCAACGATAATTCTAGATTCAAAATTTCGTAAAATTGTGTTGGAACCGATAACACATGCCAGTCTTCTCAATGATGTTTGATAACAGATTATCCTAATTGATTTGAGAATCATGATACTGCCCATCCATAAGCATAAGTGCTCAGTACCATTGAATGTGAGCTTTATAACCTTGTCGCTAAGCACTTTCTCAGCTATGTAACCAAGATACACCCATTGTCACATGGTCCATTATGGCCTTATATATCCAACTTAAATATTGGTCTTCAGTGTAACGTCAAATGATTAGTTATAACTGAGTGAAAACAAGAGTTATCTCAGCTTAACATGCGCTTCTCTTATATGTGTACCTAGTCATGAACTAAACTTGAAGAGTGTAACTAACAACATAAATCAATTCAGTGCATACCTCAAGTACTGAACGACTGAGGTCATGTCCACCATTTTGACCTATCGGGTTGGCATTAAAAAAATGGGACGCAGGATCATTTCCTGCGTACAAGATAATATATCAATGCTCTGTTCAAACATCAGCAGAAAATGTAAATAAAATGTACTGTTAATACTTACCATCAACCATGTCTTCATCACCATGAAACCAGCCACCATCTGTCATACCTTCACCATGGAACCAGCCATTCTCTTCATTGCGTTCTGGGAATTCAAAAGAACACAATGATTTGTTCACAGTTTTGTTTTTGAAGTATTAACTGTAACTTACATTTATTAACTGTAACTTACATTACTTACCAGCATTAGGATCAGGGTTCAGTTCAGCACAATGGCAGAAGACGTCAAAAAGTGCATCCACTGAAAAGCTCTGTCAAGGATCCCAAGCTTGCCATGCATGAAATAACACAGGTGTTTCAAGAACAAGTGGTAGTCTGTTGGTATAATTAGAACTAGCCAAATTTCCCGTTCAATTGCGCGACTAAATACTACAATGCATATATTTATATGAAGACATAGAGTTGTGCTTATTATAAAAATCTTATTCTTATAATGGAAATATAATTGTATTCCCTATAGAACTGTAAAAGCTCTCATATTTATATATGATTGATCTGAACCGTTATAATCTGAACCTACCACAATCGATGGTGTACATTTTCTTTTTTTTCACCGATTAACGTGGTGGCTTCTTTTTCTATCGTTTTAATTACATAACAGGCTTAATTCAGTTTTACAAACAAATATCCAAGATTCAATTATGAGATTGCTTTGCATACTGCAGCAAGTAGTATCAAATTAGCTGCATAATGCAGAAAGTAGTATCAAATTAGATTGTGTAACTGATTTCTATCAACTAAAAGATTATCTTTATTACTTAGTTTCAATCATTTATAAATTTTTAGGAGATACGAAAGAGATGAAAACATAATACACTTCCAAAGCTCTCCTTGAGCGCAACTGAGCCAACACTGAAGTATCACACTTCGGGAGAATAATGCAAAACATCATATTATTTCCGCCAGTTTTACAATTAATTGTTTAATTGGATTAGTCTTTAAAGGATTGCATTCGCATCTATCAGTATAACGATGCAGGAAATAATTGCAGTAGAAATGGAAACCAATTGTGTCAAATGAAAAAATAGAATGAATCCCCTTAAAAAGAAAGAAAGAAAGTAGAGTGAATGAACACTCTGGAGGACAGCCTCAAGGTTGTTCAATAGTTCTTAACAATTAAGTCAGCGAGCACTTGAACTCCAGCATAAAATCATCAGGCATAAAAACATGCAACCACAAAAAAAGTGTTAGACCACTAATTTAAAAGGATACGTTGAGCAGGGTCTGACAGTATAATACGCATTTCAGATACTTTTGCTAGCTGTAATTCACCAATTGCTTGAGATTCTGATTCACCAGCCTCCTCATCTGGGCTGGCTTCCGCTTCAATCTTCAACTCAAACAAGTGGAATATCAAACATTAGCACCAGAGTTCCCAAAAATATTAATGCGTACCTACCTACTGACCACAAAGAACAGATTCAGAGTCGGTCAGGAATCAGGACAAAAAACTCTTCAATAAGTTCAACAGCAATGTTACTCGCGATGTTTCTACCAACATTAGATTGATTTTGCATACAAATGAAAGTTAGTTTCCTTTTTCTACACTCTACAGAGTAGGGTTAAAAGCAAGTCCTAACACTCTAACAGCATCCAGCTATAAAAGAGTTGCAAACGGGAATGGGTAAACTGAATAAGAGATAACACAAGTCATGCTACCTATCGAGAAAGGAACCATAAATGCCACACCAGGGCAGCTGTATACATGTTTCGGTGTGCAGCTGTATACATGTTTCAGATTGTAATTCCTTCTTAAGAACCTTGCAATGTGGAGTTCAGTCCAACCATGGAAATAAATGAGCTGAGCTACATTTAGTCCAACAACCATAAGTATCTGAGCTGATCAACCATATGGTATCAACCTGCAGAACACCTCAAGTAGAGGGAACCAAGCAAAATACCAAATGTAAAAAAAGAACAAACACCAAAGCCGTAATGGCACCAAACGACAATTTATGTTACAGCTCAAATCTACCACTGCAATTATCAGAAATAAAATAACAAGCGTCGTGTGACACAAATCCTACACTCAATGACCTATATGCCAGATCGCATGACTCGCAACTCAAAGCTTCCTGTCCCACCAAGCTGCAAGGTATTGCCTAAAAACACAAGAAGCAGCAAACGAGAGCTTTCTGTGATCAAAAGAGTCTCCTGATACGATCATTTTGAGCTAAGATGAACTATCAACCTAACTACCAGAACTAAGTTACAACTAAAAACATCCACAGGACCATGAACCATGATCCAGGTCAGTCCAAGCTGAAGTACACCACCACTTTAAACAAACCACAAGTGTTAAAACATGAGAGCTACACCTGATCGACCATTCGCCCAATTAGACCGCAACAGCTGGAAATTATACAGCTATCACAACAAAAACAGCAGAAGGAGAGCTTGTTTCCCCGATCACCTGCGTGTAGATGCAAGGCGAGGGGTACGCCTCCGGGTCGCGCGACACGGCGTGGAGTGTGATGGCGAGGAAGTCCACCGCATAGCCCTTGCCCTTCTCCGCCTCGCTGAGCCAAATCACCCTCCTAAAAACGGAAAGGCAAACGTGAACGGAACATTAGGCATCAGAAGAGATAGCCGCGGAGCGGCAGGCAGTCGCATCAGCCATCAGCTCGCTCGTACCTAGTGGTGACGAAAAGGGTTCCCGGGGGCTCCGGCGCGCGGCGGTCGAGGGCGACGGAGGCGGCGCGGTCCACGCGGACGAGCTCCTCGCCGGAGGGAACGTCGAGGCGGGGTGCACCGTCGCCAGCAATGTCGGTGAAGCGTTGGAGCCCTGGCGCCATGGGAACGGCGGTGGGGAGGACGCGAAGCTAGGGTTTCGGGTTTGGGGTGTGCGTGATTTGGGGATTCTTTCAAAAGGGTTTAGCGGTGGCCGAAGTGGAAGACAGCGCGTACGGCGCTCTGTGCTGGGTACGCGGGACTTCCAGGCATAGTTATGGAATGGACAAGCTGTCCGTTAAAAGCTGAATTTTATAATATCAGAAATAAATAGTTGATTTTTTTAAAATAAAAGTGGGTGTCTCTCGCTAATTGAATTGGCGCCAGAAGAGACATGAGTTCTGTAGCCAATTGAACTGGCGACATGAGGGTTCTATCGTTTTTTTATTTATGTTTAGCAGAATTTTTTTATTTTTAAAATTTTTGTTTTTAAAATCTGATAATACGTTAAAGTGTCCACGTAGTTCGTAATGCAAAATCGGAGAAAACAATGTAATGTGAAATAGAGAATGGACAAAATATTTGGATTTAGGTTTACCATACGTGATGGTGTCCCTATTGCATTGTTCGTGGAACCGATTTCTTGGGGAAAATATTACATAATATTTAACCGTCCAAATATTTGAAAAAAAGATATGTAAACTCGAAAGACTTCGTAATTTAATTGTGAAATACAAGGCGCGCAGGATTTGATTACGTGCATAAGGAACGAGATTATGCACAGTGCAATAAACCAAAATACACATACAACACATATGCATCTTTTTGTAATGGAAATAAAGTAAACTAGAACAAAGATCATTAGTTTTGGCAGCCCATCGCTCCCTTCCCCTTCTCTCCTTGTTACTCGCGGTGGCGGCCAGTCTCGAAGTCATCCATATCCTGCAAGACAGGCGAGACGGTAAAATGATGTTATGATAACACAACGTCGTGCCAAATTAATAATTATGATGTATATTGAACATAACTTATCTCTTGAATCTGGAGTGTGCCCGGGCGACGGGTAACGATAGTACGGCCGATAGTCTCACTTGCAAGAGCCTTCCTCTTGTCCCTCTTGTTGTCCACGGCGGCGGTGGTTAGTCTCTAAGTCATCCATGTCCTGCGAGAGAGGCTGGACGGTAGAATAATGTTAGGATAACGCAACGTCGTCAAATTAATAATTATGATGCATACTGAACATAACTTACCTCTTGGATCCGAGGTGCGCCCAGGCGACGGGAAGCTGCAGTACGGCTAATAGTCTCACTTGTAGGAGCCTTCCCCTTGTCCCCTTGCTGCCCACAGCGACGATGGCTAATTTTGAAGTCATCCGTGTCCTACGAGACGGGCTGGACGGTAGAATGATGTCAGGATAACTCAACGTCGGGCCAAATTAATAATTATGATGCGTACTGAACATAACTTACCTATTGGATTCAGAGTGCGCCCGGGCGACGGGGGAGCGGTAGTACGGCCCTCGGCGTACATGTTGATTGTGTACGTTGGCAGGCCCAACTATGGTCGTCCGATCTGGAAATGCTCGAAGGACCACAGCTGAATGACCAACGGGCATCCTCCAAGGATGGAGCTCTCCCGGACCCAGTGGGACGCATCACACAGGGCCCAGGCGTAGGGTTGGATCTCCTCCACCTGCCAGTTCATCAGCTCTTGTGCGCATCAGATCGTGTGCTTGTCGACGCTGTCACCGTGAGACCCTAGGAACATCACTTACCCGAACAACCACAACAAGTAGCCTTCGAAGTGCCTCCTCATCGTGCAGTCGGGTGCATTCTCCACCATACGATCGGGCTGCAATAAGATAGATACACATCAATAAGGTGCACAAATCAATTGATGCGAGAGGACAAGAGTTTCAAATACTTACGTAGAACTGGCAAATTCACTTTAGCGTCGGCCCGTGGGTGCTGCTGAACTCCCTGTAGCCGCTATCCGGCGGCAGCACCCCCTAGAACCTTACTAGGAACTCCGAGCACCACATGGTCAGGATGTCGTATGCTGCCATGGGGGATCCAACGCAGGGCAACCCGATCAAAAAACTCCCGTCCTGCAGCGTCGACGCCATCTCCCCACACAGAAGGTGAAACATGTGCGTCTCCGACCTCCACTGGTCAACCAGCGCCGTCAGGAGGCATCGGTCGTACGAAAAGCGCTTGGACGTAAGCCCACCGCCAGCACGGTCCTAGTCGTCCTCTCACATGGCTTTAACCATCATCGCCAGTAGAAGGAGACCTGCCTCCCTCAAACTACGTTGGAAAAGATTAAGAATAAACGTTAGTCCACACAAAGTAGCCATGCTGCAAATGAGTATACGAAAGTTGTAACTGCACGTACCTCGGAACCCAACGTGGATTGAAGGCGTGCATAGCCGCAGTGCACCAAGTTCAATTACCGCCTTGCCCTCCTAGGGGAGGATGGTACTGAGGCGGCTTCGATGATGCGTGTCAATGACCAGGTCGAGAAACTCATACGGGCATTGCACAGCGTGTCCTAGGTCCGCGCATACCTGAAAATTCAGTGCATACATTATAAAAATAATTATCGTGCACAAATAGAAACCAAATTTAAGTTGGAATTATTTTTATTAAGCGATAAAAACCATACTAACCTACTCTGTAATTTTTACAGGTATTTTACTAAGCTATACAAACCCTACAAACCGTACTAAGCTAATTGATGTTGCTTTTTTGCCTAGCTTCAGTCATGATTTTTTTTTTCAATTTAAGATGGGTCATGCTATTTTTCTAGTTTAAAAATAATTTTCGGCATTAACACAATAATTACCCCACACAAATGGAAACCAAAATTAAGCAAAGATTATTTTCATTAAGCTCTACCTACCCTACTAAGCTACTCTGTAATTTTTATAGATTTTTAATATGTATTCGGTGCCTTGCTATTCTCTGAGATGTCTTCCTATTTTTGCAGATTTATTCTAAATCATTCGTATACTACAACATAAATAATATATGCATGATTAACTAAATTATATACAGCTCAAATGATGTACTACATAAAACAGCTAAAGTTATCTAATCTATTGAATTCTATGTTGCTATTTTCATTTGCTAACCGACAAGGTTTCGAAATAATGTACAAAGTTGCAAAAATATGTACCTGCAAAATGACCAACCATATTTGATGCTCCGTCTTTCTCTCCTCCGCTACGAACTGGCAGGGCTTCGCTACGTCTCTTCTCCTCCTCTCATCCTCTCTCTTCTCCCTCCCTTCTCTTTTTCTGGAATTAAAATGGTATTTTCACCGATTTTTGGGGTTTAAATAGCTAGACCCAACTGGCGACAGGAGTCGCCATTACATGAACACTGTTCACTGCATGTCGCCATTCCACCTGGCAATAGGAAGGTGGACTGGCGACGGGCAGTAAACAGGGTCCTTGTCGCCAATTGGAATGATGACACCCACTTTTGTAATAAAAAAAACCGACTATTTATTTTTGTAATCATCTTTTAAAATAATATTGTTTTTTAAAAAAATTGTTAAAAGCTTGCAAAACTTGGTAGAAGTAGAATGACTATTTTAATTCCATTCCGCCTCTAACTCAAGTGTTACGTGAATTTTGACTTCTAAAAAAGAGAAAATTCATAACATACTACTGAATAACTAAATTATTCTTAATATGCTACTCATTGTAAGTCTGACATGTGGATTCTGGACCACAAGTCTGTGAGACACCAGTGGCATGTTATGAAGATCTAAAGTTATTTAGTGTCATATAGAGAATTGCCCCTTTAAAAAAAGTGGCATGTGTATTTTAGTCAATACCGGATATTGCAGCAAAAATGTTGTTTGTGAAACTTCGTTGCATTCTCATTAGTAGCAGTGGCGGAGCCAATTGGCTGTGACACAGGGTCCCAAAAAAATTAGCAGATATTATCATGTATATATTGTGCATGCACCCTTAGCCCAAAAGCTGTGCACCCCGGTTCAGCTCAACCCCCGGTCTCTTGCTGTCTTGTTGCTCCGCTCCCACTGGTCGCGGCTGAGTTAGGACGAATGGGTGACCCAGTAATGCGGCCCAGTTGACATGTGCAGTCAGCACAACCTAATAGCACCTGCATGTTTGCACGCATCAAAATAAGCAACCCAGCACTATTAGTCGCACGCGTGATTCCCAGTCACGTCTTGTGTGAGTATGTCACGTGGTTGTGGAGTCTGCATCTATTCTTCTCCCTCTCGGCCCCCATGGTTCACAATTTTCCTTGCCTCGCCTAGTCGGTGGACGATGGCCGCACCCGTCGGTGCAGATTCTGGAGGGATGCCTCGGCCTCCGCCCACATCGGTCGCTGTGTCCCTCGCTCAGTCGCCCGTCGAAAGGACTAAATCATGAATCGGCATGTTGTATGTCCTACATCTTTAGTTCTTTCGATTTCTTTCAAGCAAGGAGGCTAAATTTGGGTTTTTGATATTCTGGCCTAGTTCATTGCAAATCGGATGCAAACTGCAAGTGATATCCATTGTAGGATCAATGATAACCGACTAGAGGGGGGGTGAATAGGAGGTTTCTAAAATTTCTAGATCAAATTACTCAAACTAGCAAGATACACTAAGCAAAGTTATTTATCACAAGCTATGAGCTACAAAATTAAGTGCAATAAATAAAGACAAGAAATAACCGCACAAGGACAAAGAGGTTTTTCCCGTGGTATCGAAGATTTATCGATCTTCACTAGTCCACGTTGAGGAAGCTTGATTCAATCAAGCTGGCTCCACAAATTAAGCCTTCCCTCGTAATCACTTGGTTGTTCTTCCTCCTCTCCGGAGTTGGTGAACACCGACCAATCACAACCAGCGACGGGTCTCTTCACAAGCTTCTTGAAGAGATCACCGCGCAACCTCCGCCAAGTCGTCTAGGTGCCGACAAGCACCAAGAGAATAGACATTGACCTTCACTTGACGGCAATCAAGAGCCAAAGGATCAACTAATAATGCAATGCTCTTGGTTTTGCTCACAACCTCACAAATGTGTGCAAAGAGAGTAAATGAGGAGTGAGAGGAGTGCTCAAAGCTCAAATGAATTGAATGAATGCTCAGCAACTCGTCCTTGAGCTGGTGGGGGTGCATTTATACCTCCCTCAACCAAATATGACCGTTATGCAAAAAACAGACAAAATTCAGGGAAATCGGAACTTCCGCCGTGTAAGGTGCGAAACTTCCGCCGTGTAAGGTGCGGAACTTCCGCTCTTCAATCGAGTGCATCAGAACGGTCATTACAAAGAGCATTAAATGCTCTGATCTAGCCGTTGGATTTATGTGCGGAACTTCCGCCAACTAAATTTCGGTTCTTTCGATAATCGGAAGATCCGCTCATTCCATGGCGGAACTACCGCACTTGCGAAAATGGCTAAGTCCCTAAAAAGAGTGCTCTCTGGAAAAAACGGACCACAAATATTTCGGAGCAACCAATAATCGGAACTTCCGCTCGTATCATTGCGGAACTTCCGCGCTTCGAAAATCGGCTAAGTCCCAAAACGGATGCTCTCGAAAAATCAAACCGCAAACATTTGGAAGAACGCATAGCGGAAGTTCCGCAGATGTCAACGCGAACTTTCGATTGTGTCTCGAGAAGAAGATTTTTCTTTTGAAACCAGACCAAAAGAACATGCATGATCCTAAGTTGATCCAAAGGCATAATGAGATGCTTTCAAGCTACTAGACAAGCTCCCCCTTAATAGTACGACATTTATCCTAAAATCCGGTCTTCCTCCATACTCCAAAGACCGGTAAAATTCAAAAGGGGTCCTAGTCTATTTGTACCTTGCCCTTGAGATCAACTCCATCTTCTCAACATTCTTTGACATGCAGCTCCTTGATTTCACTTTGTCATTTGGGACTATGCCTTGTAATCACTTCAACAAATATATTAGTCTCATATTCACATAATGTCATTAATTACCAAAAATACATTTTTAGGGACCTAGATGCTTTCATCCATCATCGATGTGCTCATGTTGGACCATACTTTGGATTTGACTTAGGAGTTTTTTTTATTATATAATGTCAAGTAAGTATGTTCCTGCTACTAGATGTATGTTTCTAATATATTGTTCTTTAACTGTTGAGCATACCATGATTCCAATATTTTATGGAAAAGTTTTTGAATAATCGGCAAGTGGCATATAAATTCATGGAAAAGTTTCTAAAAAGAAAAGCGTCAGACAGTGCTACTAATGTTGTGGTTCATCGCTCTAGAACTTGAAAGAATGTAAATACTAAAAGGTAATGTATTTATTTTTATTTTATCATTATACTATTTTTACTTCATAATTTTTAGTCATTTTATTCTCTTTTTATTGGTCATTGAAGCCGAATGATGCATTTTATCAATGTTTGCCGCATAAATTACTATTTAGTACAGTTTTATTTAAAAATTATATATGTTGTTATATGTATGGTGAAGTTGTGAACTCCGATCATTTTTATTCTACTTTCGCCACTGATCAGCAGTTAAAGACCTATTTGAAATGCAAGAGTCTGCAATTATTCTCCATCTTCTCTCTATGTACTTGTAAAGCTGTGATTAATGGCAAGGCGGAGACCATTTCCCTTATTATGGTCACTGTGCCCAAAAGGTTATAATTGAGTAGAAACCTTCATGGTTGAATAATAGTGTGTGTCTTGTAAAAGATTTGATGTAATGACTTATTCTTAGGGTATCTTCAATAGTTAGAGATAATATTGTCTTTAATATATATTATATTATTTTTAGAGGTAACATCTCCAATATCAATATATAGTCTCTAGCACAGTCTCTAACATTTATATTTTATAATTTTCTTTTGAAACGGGTCAACATATCAACTAGAGCGGATTAATGTATCATATCTTGTTTCACGTTATCCAATCTTGTTTCGCGTACACGACAGTCTCTTTATGAAGAGACGATATGTATACTCCCCTGTAGAATTTTATTGACGTGACATAGCTAAGAGACGATAATAAATACACTATTAAAGATACCAACGTGTCAATCTATCTTAGGATAGTATGGTTGTTTTGGATGTATGATCGTATCCCTCGTTTTCTGTAGATTTTTTGGTAATGAGGAATTACTTGGTTATATCATCAACTCATCCTATTTTTAAACCAAACAGGTAATTTAGGTTCTTAATTAGGATTGAATGATTCACTTACACTTGGGTTCTTCAAACTAAGCACCGTTCGATCGTACATGAGGAGGCCACTCCATGTGTAAATCACATGAAACGAAAAGCTGGATGAAGCAGGGTGAGGCTAAACTGCGACTTCTGAATGTTCCAACGCGTTGTCACGTGGAAGTGAAGCAACCCTGTGTAAGATGCGCATATAGTCCAATCGTACCGCAACATGAAAGGTGGAAACGCCAGCCATGAGCGGCAACTAGCAACGCTACAAGACGACGATAGGAACAGCCACAATTTACTGCAATTGACCGTAACACAGTAACTCATTAACCCCGCTGAAATCCGACGCCTCGGTTCCCCCTGGACCGCGCGCGCCCGCACCGGCCGAGGGCACGAGATGCGCAGCGGAACAAGTCCGTTGGACGTCGGTCCGTAGCAGCGCCGCACCGCACTCGCATTTTCAGCCTAACAAACGCGGGGGGGAGACGCTACCGAGTCTCCCTGACGCACGCTATAGCTCCGAATTCCTTCCGCCGCGGCCGCGGTTTTCCGGGATTTTCCACGCCCGTGTCGCGTCGGACTTCACATCGGTGGAGCGACGAGACGGGATCGGCGGGGCGCCAAATGGTGCGGCGTGACTGACGGACGTCCTAGCGGCCAGGCTGATGGCACAGTCTGGTGGGTGCGAGCTCTTGAGTCTTGACCCGCCGGTCAAAGCCAGCGCGCCCGCTGCGTGACACGGTCGGCGCGAATGACGAGGGAGCCGCATGGCAAATCTCGGGGTCCGGGGGTGCCGAGCAGAGCCATGCCATGCGGCATCATCGCCCATGCCGGCATGCGTCCGGGCAACTGACCCGCCGCCACTGTGCTCGCACAACGGACGCCTGCCGAGTGGCACAACTCACAAGGTGTTCCTTCATCTGACAGTCAGAGGCCTCTCCGCTGCACGCCTGCTGCTGATGCGTGTGATGTCGTTTAAGTTGAACAGCCGTTGTATGCTGTGGCGAGAAATTTTGATGAGAAGAAATCGGAGCTAGTTGATAATGTGAGAATTTTTTTTTGGGCCAATTTTCTTGCACACGTTCCATTAGGATCGTGCAGTACGCCCATACCAGACGGCGTGACCGCGTGCCCAGTGGTTAACTAGTCGTACCATTGTAGGCTATTCATTATCTTGTTACTGTGCAATGTACTCTGTGTGCATAACTCGTAGCAGTAACGCCATGTTGACGCCAAAAGCTCAATGTTCAGCTTGGTACACTAACGCTCAGAAGACGTACCACGACGCTCAAATCGGTAGCGGACTAGCGCTGACCCTTATAATTGATGAATGATCGTTACAGTCTTACAGATGAGCGTTCAGATAACATGTGATGCGTCGATAAGTTCGGATCAGGACCACTCATGTAAAGTGCGTTATCTGTCTATCTATTGTTTTATTAAAGCAGAATTAAAACAAAACAACTATGTTTGTTCGCGATTAAAAATTTCACATTAATCAGTAAAAAAAAAGATAAAGATCTACATTATAACGGTCTAGATTAAAAGAAAGAGTTCATATCAAGTAAAATAAAATTAAAATTCAGAATAAAATAAAATCAGTAATTTGATTTTACAAATTCCTAAGTAAAAGAGTCCATATCAAGTGTCCCTGGCTGAGATCGGCAATGGTTGCACGTGTATGCACGTTAATGTCGCGTGGTTAGCATTAAACAATAATTGGGGAGATGTATAATATAACTATGTGGTAAAATATTACATTAGAAGGGGTAACAGTTGAGAAAGATCGATCAAGATTTGAGTTTACTGTTGAACGTCGAAGCAACAAAAATTATGGCAACGAGAAGAAATAGAAGCCACATAGTTTTATAGGGTAGTCGACGTGTGGGAGAAGATAAATTAAAGGTAGGTTGCCCATAATGCATCGGTGTATGCGTGAGCAAGGTACTTTAATACATCATACCATGTAAACTAATAAGATAATTTACCGTACGCATAATCAACATATTGCTCAAGATTAAATACAAGTAGATGTGCATGTATACAACTTTTCAAAAAAAAACAAATGGAATAAGAATAGAGACATGCAACTACATGAACTACACATAATGAAGAGTGGTTAGTTTCTACGAACTCCAACACCTTATTACGCTCAATGATTTTCTTCAATCAAAGCAAATACTTCGATTACGTTCCATATGTTGTGATTTCTTTTAAGCTGCTATTGTCATTCCAATGTTTAGGGTATTTTAAAACTCTAAATAGCCTACAAGATACACAAATATATTATAAAGTATTTATATAAACTTTAAAACAAATCTAGCCGAACAAATACGTGGGCACCTTGCTAGTTAGGAAAAAAAATGTTTCCCGTCAGGCGCTGGTTTCCAATGGATGAAACAAAAAAACTGGTGGTGATTTGTGAAACAAGCTATCTTCACCGAGATGTCTTCACCATGTTTGACCCTTGTTCTTGTCGAACTATGTATATTTACTGGTGTAATGATAAGTTCTAGCTGTCCAAGAACCACGCTGAGCAAATGCCAGTAGTCAATGTCTCTGAATCAATGTGGTACTAATGTTGGAGATATATAGACAGTAAAACTACCCAATGGTGATTAAGGAACGCAAAAAACCAGCAGTTACCACGCACAAAGCTTGATCAACTCAAAATAGCAGGAGACAGAAAGACAATTTTGTTATCTTGCAATCAATCCCAGCTAGTTCTGTTCCTTCTAAATTCCTTCTTCTGTGAAAGTACTTTCTTCTTTTGAAGTCTCTTCCTCTCAGCGGCTGTAGCACTGTAATGACACATAGAGCAACTGAGTTAACAAATGTAATTTGACAAATCATCTTTATCATGTCTGAGTGAAAGACACAACAGAAAGATTTAGAGTATACAAATACAGAAGGTTTATATAATCTCCTAAAAGAAATAATCCTAGCAAGTAGCAACTGATGAGCTAATCTGAACTGAACTAAATTCTTAGTTTTTCAAAGTACAAGCCGTTAAAGGAAATCGTAAACAGTATTGCATAGATCTTCATTTCTGGAGAAACAATAAGAACCACATATTGACACCTAAATTTGAAGGAAGCAAATGGTGAAAAGAACAGCCTACATTTTTTCAATCTTCTTCTTTTGCTCTTCTGAAGGGGGTGGAGGAACATATGATGCAGCATCAATGATTGTCTGCTCATGAAATATTTAGGGAGTAAGCTATAAAGCCAAGGGAGAACAGCAATAAGAGCCCTGTGCGAATTGCTTATAGACAAAGACCTGAAATGAATGAAGCATACCTGTATTTTCTGCAAAGCATCTTCAATGTTTCCCCTAAGATGATAAATCATGTCAGTTGCTCTCCAAACAAGACAACCAATTGGAACTAGCTAAGCAACATTTACTTCTGTGTCCTAGTTTTTGTAGAAGATATCACAAGCTCTGCATCTTTGTTTATCCGGTTCTTTTCCTGTGCACACAAAGAAATTAAACGTAAACTACCTCTCTACTAGATTTAGAAAAGAAATATGATATATAGTAAAAAAGTACATACAAGGCAAGCACAAAAAAGTACATCCATGAAAAGTAAACAACATAAACTAGAATCATCTTCAAACATGATAGCAACATAGAAAAGTAAGAGGGTGCAAAATAAGGAGGTTTTTTGAACCGTTTGTAATATCCTTCCCTAATCCTCTCTCCAAGCCAATGAGCTTCCTTAACATTGAACCGCATGTCAACCTTTGTATTAACTGTAAAATGATAATAGAAATTTTAGAATGAGTTGGCAAACATAAATGGGTAAACACAGAACACTGAGTGGGCACCATAACATACTTAAGCAATCAGTATTTGGACATTCTGAATAAAAATATACACTTAATGGGTCAACAGCAGTTATTTGATAATGACAAATGATGAAACAAAACATGCTACTGACTAACTAAACACTCATTAGTTTCAGAATGCTGAAACAAGAGCAATAAAAAATATTATGGAAGAAAAAACAGACACGATGATAGAGTGCAAGGAGAACATTGAAAACAATGGTTTACAGGGAAAGGTGTAATGGAAAAATGTGAAACCTTTATTAACATTCTGACCACCAGGCCCCCCACTTCTTGCAAAGTTAACAGTAACATGGTCTGCAGACATAAAATGGGGTGTTTCAGGACAGGTTAGTAATTCACAAAACAATTGGACAAATGGTCATCAGAAATCAACAAACAACACTGGGATAAAGCATGTAGGTTTAACACTTGAAAAAAGGATTTGTAACAGATGCTATGTATATGCTTGCAGTTCAGCCATTTCTCTAGACTTTTTTTTTCTTGGTCCAGTCCATAAATCCATATACACTTGGTACAATCAATCATTCAGTGTTGCATGCATAGTTACTGAAACCGATCGGAACCGCCGGTTGGACCGGAAAAACCGGAACTAGTGGCTTCAGCAGCTCGGCTCAGTTCAAAGACCGTTCATACAATCAGACCAAAACACAGATGAACCGGGTGGTTTTCTGTTAAACCGGTGACCGGACGGTTTCCTGCGAACCGGGATGAGTCACATGAGAAAAAATAGAAGCAGACGGGGAGGAATTGCCGCAGCCTAGTTTGGTGCTTATAAGGGGGGAGCCCTAGCTAGTAGCTACCCTGCCGCCGCCTCCCCTTTCTGGTTTCTCTTGATCTCTCCCCGCTATTTTTCCGCCTCCCTAACAAGCCAAATTCCAAAACCCAGCAATCCACCGTCCTCGGGAGCTCGATCCATGATGCTATGAGGCTGGACTCTTGGAGGACACAATGGTGATCAGATTTTCGATAGGGCGGGTGCATGGTGCTCCGGTCGTCCGGCAAGACGGCTGCGACGGCTGCTCGTCATGGCAGTCTGTGGCCTCGGAGGCAGGAGGCTGGATCCATGACGATACAAGGATTGGATGGGAGCGGCTGCAACTAGTGCATCCATTTGTGCATAAGAGTATTGCTTTGTTCCTATTTGTTTTTCTATATCTTTTTGGCTTCTTTTGTTAGCTGGTGTCATTTGAAAGCATTCACGTCCAAATTGTTTGAATATTTTCACCGCACCTTTTCTTCTTTGGTTGCAGCGTGAGTAATGCTCTTTCCATGTTTGATGCCTGTGAATATCCAACTACACAAACTATTTTCATCTTTGGGATTAGGCCATGATTAATGCTCTCTCCATCTTTGGGATTCACTGGCGCTGTTCAAGAATAGATATTTCTTACTAAAAAATAATTATGAAACATTAAATTACTAGTATTTGATGAACTGGCGGTCCAACCAATAACCGCTGGTTCGACCGGTGACCGGTCATCTTGCCAGTTCACTAGCCGGTCCAGTTTCAATAACTATGGCTTCATGAGAATGACTAACATCTTCAACTAGATTAACTTACGGACACAAACTACTATTAAATATAGCAATTTGCTAACCGAAGTTCACATCACCTCACAACCGTACCCAATCTTTCCTACTTTGCTTCTACCCCTAAGTCAAGCAAACCTAGCAGCGTTTCTAAGCTTGATTAACTTGCTTTCCACACTACCAATTTCTCCTTAACAAACAGCACATTGACAACAGACCAACCAAATCCTGTGTACGGACAGAAATCACCACATTGTCAGCTTTATAGATTCTAGGGGACTATGTTAGTGCTGGCATAACGATGTCCTTAGCATGAAATGGATGCATAAGTAGCTAATACACTTGAATCAGCATTCAGGAGAGCCAACTCCCTAGGAGCTAGCCAGCCAGGTAGAATGGACATACTACATGTGTGCATTTCTTGTTCTCTAAATAGCATTCTTTTACAGAAGACGAATTGCAAGCCTCAACAACCGTTAGCAAATAGCCAAATATACCGCGTGATTTTAACCCCAGATTCTATGTTTCGGATCACAAGCTACAAATAAATAAATAAATAACTTAATAACAGGTTCTTTGCTCGGATTTGAGGCGTCTCCCTTTTTGATATGCAGGCATCAATTAGGATTTAGGCACCAAATACAGTACAAAAAGGGGAGGCATTGGGTCAGTTGGAGTTAGTTACCCAGGGTGATCTTGGGGGCGGGGTCGGAGCCGGCCGAGGCGGCGCGCTCCTCGGCATCGCGCAGCACCTGCTGCGTCAGCGCCAGCCGCGCCGACACCTTCTTGCCCCTGTCGTCGCCGACCTCGGCCGCCGAGCACCGGAGCCGGACCAGCCCGGTCCTGCCCAGGCCCAGGGCCAAGCTCGGGGAGCGGGGCAGGGCCCCCTGGAGCAGGAGGGAGGAGACGTGGCGGAAGCCGAGCCGTAGGAGGCTGGCGCTCCGCATGGCGTCTTCGTGTGGAGGACGCCGACGCCGGGTGAGGAAACTTGAGCGCACAGCTGCACGCTGAAGCAGAAGCCAGAAGGGGAGGTGGAAATTGATATGGGCTCTGTGGACACTCGGTGGTCGTATGTGTTAGTTAGCTAATGGGCGGACATGGGTGCTACGCTAGCAATACCTGGACAAGAGTTCTTTCACATCTTTGGGCTTTAACAAATCAGATGAAGTAGTAACACTTAACCAATCCTATCAGCAGAGGACCGAGCTTTGCTCGGTAGGCTGCGTCCCCGTCGGCCGAGCAGGGGACCAATGCCAGGGCGTCTCACTATTTAGATGGTCCTAGGATCATTTAGGTAGTTCACTACACATGTGGGTGCATTCGGTGCTCAAGTTTGTGTTTGCGTTTTGTGAGATCTAATTCTCGCTCTAGATTAAGCGTATATTAAAAATGTATTTACGTGTATATGCATACGTGTGGTGCGCTCGCGCGTCCGTTGTGTACTGAAAAAACCAATCCTATCAGCAACCTACCATAATCCATATAGCTTTTCTCTAACTCAAAGTCTGCCACTAACGAGTACATCATTAAGAGAGAAAACAGCTCAAAAAAGGAGATAAAATGGACAGGAAAGTGATGATAGAAAAAGGATCACCCAAAAGCACATGCGTGGCGGTTAAGATCGTTGGAAGGTCCAATCAACCAATTCCAATCGGGCATGCACGGCTGCCGCCATGAAGGGAAAGTTTCCAGGTTAATCACCTCATGAGTCATGCCGCAGTCGTATTGCAAGTGCTGCTTCAACAACAAAAAAATAAATAAATTGCACCCCGGAAACCAAGCTTACACAAGCGAAATTAACAGAAACTGTTCGTGATCAAGCCTCCCATATTCACACAACAGTTAAATGCAGGACCTGTTTTTACCACACAAATAAAAATCATCATCTACTATTACAGCTTTCCACCGCATCAGTAACACTATCATTCACATCGCTACAGCTACTCCCCAGCCCCACACCCCCGTTCGTGCTGCTCCCGCCATCTCTGTGGCCGCCGGTGCGGCTGTTATTGTAGAAGCACACCACCTTGCACTTCACCACGCCGGCGCCGGCCACGTACACGTGGAACCCCGGCGCCACCATCATCTTCACGCTGGCCGGCTCCAGCCGCCCGGCGCGCCCGGCCGCCGCGTCCTCCATGAACCGCGAGTCGAAGCGCGCGCCGCGGTCCACGCGCACAACGGGCAGCGGCGGGTGGACGGACCGCGCGAGGAGGCGCACCCCCCACACGCCTTTGGCGGACAGGAAGAACGCCTGCAGCAGCGGCTCAGGCCACGCGCGCGCGCGCGCCCACCCGAGGGAGGACACCACCTCGCTCATCTTGGCGTCGCAGAACCGGCTCAGCCCCTCGCTGTAGTGCTTGGTGCCGTGGAGGAGGACCTCCTCCCACGTCAGCACAGCGACGGCGTGGTACGCCGCGAGGTTGGCCGCGCACCGGCCCGCCGGGTCCGCGGTGTGGACGTCGCCGTCGGTGTCGAGCTCGAAGTCCGCGTGGAAGGCGCGGTTCAAGAAGCTCTCGAGGTTCGGGCCGGGGCTCGCTGGGCTGCGGAGGTGGGTGGAGAGCGCGCGCGCGAGATTCCGCACGGCGGCGCGCGCCGTCGAGACGGCCCGGAGGAAAGACTCGACGGGGAAGGCGGCGGCCGAGGGTGTAGGTAGGACGCGGGCCTCGAGGCGCGCGAGCTTGAGCTCCAGCTCAGCGAGGGAGTGCTTCAGCCGCGTTGTCTCCTCCACCGCTTCGTCTCGCGTGCGCGTGACCGTGGTGAGCCGCCTGGAGAGGTCGGCCGCGGCCAGGCGCCACTGCTCGCCGTCCACTCCGTCGCCGCCAGCGGCCGACGTCGGCGACGGCGACGAGCGCGGGGTGGAGCGGCGGGTGAGCGAGACGAACAGCGAGCGGATGACGGCGCCCGGGGACGCCGGCGCGAGGCGCCGCTGCTTGAAGCGGCAATCGGAGCAGGACACCGCCGCGACGTACGCCGCCGAGTCGGCCCCGCCGCCGTCGCTCTTCGCCCGCCGCGGCGTCTTGCCGCCACCGCGGCTGTGCAGCGGCGTCGCGACGTGCGCGTACTTCTGGTCCACCCTCTCCGAGGCCGCCCTTCCACCCGGCTGCTTCGACTCGGAGCCCTAACATTGTAACTTATAAATAAGCATTGCCGATCCAAACATGATAACGGCCGGAGAAGACAACAGTAGGGAAGAGCACACTTACTACGGAGGGGAAGGGAGGGGAGGGTGAGGGAGACGAGACCATGGCTACGGATCGAGCTCTCTGTGCGAGTTCTACGAACGATAACCACTTTCGGTTAAGGATTTGCGGTGGGTGCCTTAGGGGTTTTCCTGGGTTCTGGGCGGGCGGTGCTGGTGCCTTGCGGTGCGGTGGTGGCAACTGGCGAGGCGATACCGCGAAAACGCTGTGGGGCGCGCGCGAGGCGGCCGCGGGCGGGTGGCTTGCTGGTGCTGATGCTGGTGCTGGTGCTGCCTGCCTGTGCTGTGCGCGTGTCCTTTTTTTTTTTTTTTTTTTTGCAGTTTACTTCACGGGGACGAGAGAGGGGCAGGACGCGGGACATGAATGCCGGTCAGCTCAGTTCGTTGGTGCGTTTAATGCAGTGCCCCCTACCCGCACCCATCTCCATCCCTCCTTGGATTTATCTCGGTCTATTTGCTACTCCCGGTGTAGTTATTCATCCTGAATTGAAGTAATAAAAAAAAACACAAGATCTTAACGGAACTACGTGCTGAATTCCCGGCCACATGCGTCTCAGGGTTTATAATTCCGGTGAAATTTCGTCGAAATATCTGAATTTCCATCTGTTTTGTTGCCATCCGAAAGAAATGGCTTTCGTTCAAAAGAAAATCGCTTTGTTTGAATTGGAAGGGTTAAATACAGGAAAGGTGGTGAATGGGCCAAATAGACAAAGCTAGTGCAGTGGTATTCCTGTCTGTGCGCTCTCGGGAGGTCTTGTGTTCCTTCCTCTCTCTTTTTATTTTTTTTGAAAATTTTAAATTCAAATCTAATCAAACCGTTTGGCCAAAAAAAATACCAAAATTTCATCTGAAATTTCGGTCATTTCACCCATTTCGTCTGGCAACAAAAAAATCAAACCGAATTTGTGTACCCTGGTCTGATGTGTTTACAGGAGGAGAGAGAGAGAGAGAGAGAGTATGTAGTATGTTTGTATAATTTTGAATTTTGTAGTACTGGGACAATTTCGTCCTAGGTTAAAGGACACGGTGCATTCAAGTGATGTATACTCTATGGCTTGTGGAGCAAATAGTAAAATTATTACAAATGGGGTATGTTGCTATCACTTGAAATGAGAGTATATGTTGCTTTAAAAGGGAGTATATAGCACCTGCGAAGAAGTATATCATTTGAAATGAGAGTATATGGTTTCAAAACAGAGTATATTAACTTACAAGAAGTTAGTAGCTAGTAGAGTAAGTTGCTAACCGTGATAAGATTTTGGTGGTATTTTAAATGATATAATCCTTTTACATACTGCCTTTTATACGGCCAACAACTAAAACTTCCCATTCTACATACTCCTCAAATGATAGGTATGTACACAACATGCCTTCCACTGCTGACTCTTCTCATGTTCTTTTATCACGTACGTGAAGATTTGATGGACAACATGGCGAGTTGTCATGGCAAAGGCATCTCAAATTCTAGAAATGGGATTGAACTGTATACTTGACTACTTGTTTGTAAACATGTGATTACACTAATCACTTTTATATGCAGCAGTCATCTGTGGCCGAAGCTGAGCACGTACGCTCATGTCGATCTGTCACCGAGGAGAGTCGTCTGTGCATAAAGGCAGAAAATATACTGATGAGTTGGCTCATTGATGCGTTCACCTCCATTAACCCAGTCAGCAACCACAAGTTATGAGTCCTGATGCATCTACAACTTTTGGGAACGTACATTGTTAAGCCGATGCATTGCGCCTGAATAAAAAATAATGATCAAATAGGGACCATAAATCCAAGGAAACTCGTTAATTTTCTATAGACATGAACGGCGTATCACATAATGAAGTATGTATATGAAAAAGTAGTATGAAGCAGATAAAAAAGTAGTATATCAACTTGAAAAAGAAAATATGCAAACAATAGTACAACAATAGATGCAAACAAAAGTTGTAGGGATTGCATTTGGCAAGAACAGACCAATAAAATGGCAAAATCACTATGGATGTAATACTATGCAGAGTATCCTGCAGCTACATGGCATTGGAACCGTACCCATCAATTTCCAATCATGGGTAAATTGAACTTACACATCGAATAGGAGCTGCAAGTTACTGGCATACTCCTACCTGAGAAGCAAATTACTGAATGCTCTATTGTCGTCATCCGTATGGACGGGCCATTCATGCAAGAGATATGCTCCGCCGATTTGTCACAAAACTGCAATACAACAAACTTGTAGTGAGATTTCCGTGCATTGGTTGGGAAGATGGGAAGGTACATCCTGATTACTCATACCGTGACGTTCTCCATCCATGCATGTTGGGATGCTTTCGACTCGTCCTGGTCTGGTAGCGATGGCGAGTTATGTTGTGCTGTTATGAAGTTGATTCATCAGAGCCTGCAAATGTGGCGATCGGCCGTGAGATCACAAGGAGGGGGGCATATTAGAACTTGCTCGAAACCATGGGAAAACTCATGAGCTGACCAGCAGCGTGGGCGTCTAATACATGAAAAAGCAAAGTTTTGATTGAGTTGTACTATGATTTAAAAAGGAGATTAGATCAACATGTACATACCTTGCACCCCGGGATTGGAGAGCTGGTACCAGCACGACGATGCAATTGGGAGGCACCCGTGTGGCTTCTTGGTCAGTTGAATGCAACAGAAAAAATTCAAACTCCCGAAAAAAAACTCGATGGCTACCTCTCGATAAACACGCCGATCTGATAATTTACAAGGTATTGGATCGGGTCTCTCTCACCCATCCGTGATTTTCAGCCCGTTAGGCAAGGAAAGACGCACGGATCTCATCGAAGATTAAAGATGGAGGGAGAGGGAGTAACTACACCTGAGAGTAGATGATATTTTTCTCATATAGAGAGAGAAAACATATCTAGTGCTAATACCAACCTTGGACTTTGGATCTGGATTGAACAGTCAAGATTAATAGGGGCTCCCACCTCCAATCCACTTAATCTTTTTTCACTAAACACTCTGCATGCGCCGCCGCCCTCCCTGGCCCCTGGCATCGCCGCCCTCCAGCCCTCCCGGCTGCGGCCCTCCTTGGTCCTTAGCGTCGCCCACCTTCCCCTCTCGGCTACGGTGCCATCTCTCCACCCTAACGCGCCTGCGCTCCTGACCTGCTCTCCCACCCCCGGCCGGCGGGCGCCACTGGCGTTGAAGGAGCCGCGGACCAGCCTCGCACCGCCACCACCGTTGAGTGCTACGTTTGCTCGGCGAGCGCGATCAGGACACGACCGCTGCAGTCATGTATGGTGCTGTTGATGCTGGCCCGACCGGAGCCGTCGTGGTAGACGAGCCACAGGAGCCCTCCTGGACGCCCTCCTCCACCACCTCCATCGCTGCTGCCCCACTCTTCCAGGCCGGCGTTCCCCTTCTGGCCGACCTCCGCCGCTTCCCTTTCAGAGAGAAGCTAAACAGGTTACTTCCATGAGTACTATGTTTGATTCATTGTCGATATTGACTCTTATGACAAATAGTTGAAGATATGAGTCTCGCTTTGTGCGTTTGGCACAATGTAGCAGGCATGAAATCTGTGGCCAATGAGAGTGTGGCATTGGCTTTGCCAAGACAAGGAAGCCTTGATGTGCACTCTGTCGCTCAAATTACTTCACCTCTCCAAAAATTAATTCATTTTGGTACCCCGTAAAAGAGCAGAAGTGATTATGAGATTCTATTAATCTAAACTCCAATCAATTTTTGAGCACTAACATGATTCGACTGGATGATATGCATTTCTTTTGTGTTATGTGGGTTTGCTTGGTGTTTGTGAATCTTTTTGGAATTTGTCTTCGCACAAGAATACAAGATTGCTATGGTGATGGATGTACCGGCTTAGGTACCCATTTTTCTAATTTCTTTGACATTCATTTTGTTTCAGGGTTCTATTCAGTATGCTTATGTATTGCTGCTTTATACGTGTTGTACATTCAAATTTAGATGCTTATATACTGCTAGGTTATCTATTATTAGTATTAAACTCATGTGGAGAGGGACAAGTAGCTAAATATGAGCTTATCTACGACATTACGCTTGACAATGTCTACGTCCTGATTGGATGCAAACAAAGTGCATCTAGACTGAAAATTGTTAAATTGAGAATAGTAATGAGACCAAGTGTTTTGTATATGATGTTTCATGGAAGTGATCTATCGCAGTTTTATCTGTCCTATTGGCTTAATAGGATATTGCTTTAGATATGCTAAAGCAATATTGGGTAGAATGTTCATCATTGATTTTTCGAGGACATAGTGTGATGAGCTAGATTTGCCCAGGAAGCAGGAAATTGTTGGCATATTCCTGTTTATAGATGCCCACCATGTTGGGTAATGGCCAACTAAGGAAATCAGCAGCCTGCATGCATTTTTACCTGGATTCCAATAGAATGCTTGAATTCATTCATAGCTTGAAGTCGTATTTGTTAGATATAACAAGGTATTATGTTCTTGACATCCTTTAGATGTGATGCACACAAAATGGTTGATATCACGTATCCAAAGTTTTCCAACACAAAACAGCACCAGCAGGATACGTGTGCCCCTCGTGTTCTACACCTGTAGGTTGATCTGCATTCACTACAAAAAAGATAGATGGACAGTTAGAGTATAAGCATTAGGATTATGAGATTCTATTAATCTGAACTCCAATCAATTTTTGAGCACTAACATGATTCGACTGGATGGTATGTATTTCTTTGTGTTATGTGAGTTTGTTTAGTGTTTGTGAATATTTTTGGAATTTGTCTTCGCACAAGAATACAATATTGCTATGGTGATGGATGTACCAGCTTAGGTACCCATTTTTCTAATTTCTTTGACATTCATTTTGTTCCAGGTTTCTATTCAGTATGCTTATGTACTGCTGCTTTATAAATGTTGTACATTCAAATTTAGATACTTATATACTGCTAAGTTATCTATTATTAGTATTAAACTCATGTGGAGAGGGACAAGTAGCTAAATATGAGCTTATCTACGACATTACGCCTGGCAATGTCTACGTCCTGATTGGATGCAAACAAAGTACATCTAGACTGAAAATTGTTAAATTGAGAATAGTAATGAGACCAAGTGTTTTGTATATGATGTTTTCATGGAAGTGATCTATCACAGTTTTATCTGTCCCGTTGGCTTAATTGGATATTGGTTTAGATAGGCTAAAGCAATATTGAGCAATATTGGGTAGAATGTTCATCATTGATTTTTCGAGGACATAGTGTGATGAGCTAGATTTGCCCAGGAAGCAGGAAACTGTTGGCATATTCCTGTTTATAGATGCCCACCATATTGGGTAATGGCCAACTAAGGAAATCAGTAGCGTGCATGCATTTTTACCTGGATTCCAATAGAATGCTTGAATTCATTCATAGCTTGAAGTCGTATTTGTTAGATATAACGAGATATTATGTTCTTGACATCCTTTAGATGTGATGCACACAAGATGGTTGATATCACATTATCCAAAGTTTTTCAACACAAACAGCACGAGCAGGATACGTGTACCCCTCATGTTCTACACCTGTAGGTTGATCTGCATTCACAAAAAAAGATAGATGGACAGTTAGAGTCAAAAGTATTAAGAATATGAGATTCTATTAATCTGAACTCCAATCAATTTTTGAGTACTGACATGATTCAACTGGATGATATGTATTTCTTTGTGTTATGTGGATTTGCTTGGTATTGGGGAATTTTGTTGGAATTTGTCTTCGCATAAGAATACAAGACTGTCATGGTAATGGATGTACCGGCTTAGGTACCCATTTTTCTAATTTCTTTGACGTTTATTTTATTTCAAGTTTCTATTCATTATGCTTATGTACTACTGCTTTATACGTATTGTACAATCAAATTTAGATGCTTATATACTGCTAGGTTATCTATTATTAGTATTAAACCCATGTGGCGAGGGATAAGTAACTAAATATAAGCTTATCTACAACATTGCGTCTGACAACGGTCCACGTCGGTGCCCGAGAAAAAAAAATCAATATGGGAACCTCGCTTCCACACATAAAACAACAGCATCCGCACCCCCTCGCCAAATGGTTAGCTTCTAGTGACATCCTTAAACCTTAATGTTACGAAACAAAGTGATGAGGACATCGACCCTAAGGATACAACCACTGCTTCAACCTGCTGCACTGCATCCTCTACTTTCTTTACTTCACCAACATCTTCTCCAATTGGACTTTCGGCTAATGCAATGCCATATTACCCAATTAGATCGAGCTACGTCTACATGCCATGGTGCTACGTATACATACCATGGTACTATGTGTACATGCCATGGTGCTACTACATGTGCCAAGCAGGAGTTCAAGCTGGATACATTTTGGTCGGATCGGTTCGGAATCAGCCGACAAAGACCAACTTAAAACAGATATAACTTTTGCAAACGGAGTCCGATTCGGGTGTTCTTGGGCTTGTTGGAAAGCTAACGACGATATATTTCCAACGGATCCAGCCTCACCTCCAAATTCCTTCTGTAGACTTCGGAATCGTCAAAAGAAAGTGCTATATCACTAATTTGGGCCGATTTGAGCCTTGTAATCGTACCGGAATTGGCCCATATGCACGCCCACACAGGGTGTGATTACTGTTCATGTGAACAGTAATTCGTGCCTTTAGTCCCACCCCTCTATTTCTTTTAGATTTGTGGCTCCTCATCCCCTATTTAAGGAGGACGCACCCCCTCTAGTTTCCTTGGATTTTGTTTAGTTAAAAGTTAGCCTTGTTGCAACTTCGTGTATTGGCTTGTGTCGACTAGACCAACCATAATACCGCTTTTCGAAATCCCAATTTTAATATTTCAATCTTTATTTGCAATTTCAGATTGCTTTATCTTGTTCTTGCGTGCTTCTTCGGTGTATGCAGGAATCGACCTTCGTGGTCAGGTCAACCGGGTATTCGTGCATGGTTGATAACGACTTGTCAATCAGTTCAGCGATTGCGTGGTTTCGAGTCTTGCGTGTTCATAGCCAGGATCGTCAGAGTTGAGCGACGCCTACCGGACTTATCGTTCTCATCGAAAGATCGGGCCAACAAATCAAACCTTAGGGTTCATCACAAAGAGTAACACACACTACTCCAGTAGCATCAACGAATGCAATGAGTTCCCGGAGGGACACATTAAGAGCGGTTGGCAAGTTGGGTAGGGCATTGTAAATCCGGAGCGAGTTTGACCGGCCCGTGTGCTTGAGTGAATCGAGAGTCGAGACACGATCCAAAGCATGTGTGTTGAACTGAATGCTGCCCTTATATTAGAGTCTTTACTTGAAATGGCCTCATTTTGAAATAAAATAGTAAAACTAGCTCATGTGCAACCGAAATATCAAAAATATCATATTTACTATGCAAAACCACTGCGAAAGATGACTTGCGGCACGAAATCATCGTGAAAAGCCACATACCGCCAACTTGGACCGTATCAGGTGGCCTGCCGTGCGATAGTCCACCTATCGTGGTCCCAGTTCGTAGCAGATGACTTTTGTGGTAATTTCACATGGTATATTGGTGATTTTAGGTAATAAAAGTGTCATCTGATTCGCAAGGTCTAGTTTTGATATTTCGTATAAAGGCTAAACGAGGGGGGTTGAACCTCCTTAGATTGTCCCTCGTAACGACAGCGATATGCCGACGCGCCGGTTAAATTTTTGCCCTCTTGTCGCTCGTAGCGGACTTGCAGCGGCGACGACGTCCGCCAGTGACTTTTTGTGAATGCCGCAAGGCTGCAGGCTCCATTCTGAGATTCAAAGTCAAAGAGCCCCTGCTCGTTCAGACCGGCCCATGGCCAGAGAGTTCAGAGCTCTACTAGGATCCTAAGTTGCCATCTTTTATCCTTTATTTTTTCCGTGGTCAGAAATATAAGAAGTTACGCATGTGCACACGAGCCTAGCACTCGAACACGGCTACCGCCCTGTTCTCATGAAGCCACCCTTGTTAGACCGCTGTTTACGCAACAGGAATTGAAACTGGACACGCGTGCCGTTGATTTGGACAAATTCTTAAATTATTATACTAGTATTGGAATTGTAAAGTACTCCAGTAGTATGCGAAGTACGTCGGAACCGTAGTTTTCCACAACTAAACGAGCAGAGGGCTTTGCAAATTGCAAGCGAGGTTGCGTCAAGTTAGTATGCTAAAATATATCGCGTTTTCTACTGGCGGGTACCTTGACACCGAATGAAACAGGATTGATCAGGTCCAAGAGGATCGAAAGGTTCGCAAGTTTTGGGGACCGGATAGGATTAATGTCTTGCCTTCTGGTTCCAGTCGTTCTAGATGTTCTTCGCCATTCTCAGTGATGGACGTAGCATCAAAGACGATATTAAAACCTCTTATTTGTTGTTTTTCTCCCTCAAGTTCATCGCCGAAGCTCCCAGGACACGGGGCCATAGCGTCATGGCCGGCCGAGGTCCCGGGAGGAGGAGGGTGGTGGGGGGTTGGCCTCTGTGAGACCCGGGGCCGCCCCCGGCTTGTCCCGATGGTCCCGCCACTGCTACCACGGGACCGGATTTAACTGCTCAGCTATAACTTTCTAGTCTAGTCAATCCTCCTGCAGAGGAGCTATAGTATAGCACTGTACGTACAGGTCGATCAACAACCGGCAGGTCAATTTATTAAGGCACTCACCGGTGTCTCATCACCAGCTACTTTTAGCTAGAAGGGTAGCTGTCTACGTATCTTACCTATCCGAACAGAACATGCAACTGCACGCAAGCCTCAACCAGCCGGTTCTAAATAGAAGTCGGCAACTGCTCGCACGAACTGACCACCTCTCGCCACGTAGCTCCCTCTATCGCTGATTCGCCAATGCTTGTCATGCCATGCGCGAAGCAAGGCCGTCTCCTCTGCTTCGCCGTCTCGGCCTCTCGTTCCAACCATAGACACTCACTGTGAGGACATGATGTCGATCTCTCACTTAGTGCTTTTGGTTGCTGCATACGGATGGCCGGCAAATCCTACTACAGTACACCGGCCGGCACCTACGCTACGCCTGCCTTGTGTGCACAGTAGCTGTGTGGCATTTATTTGTGTAGGGGCAGCTACAGTACGTGCCGACCCCGGACACCGTCAAGGCGCAGCGGAGAGAGACCGCAGGCGGCACCATCCCGATCGAGGACCAGCTGCATAATCCAATGCAGATCATCGGAATTCAGAGCACCAGCGAGATCCGAAAATTTTGGCCCATTTGTAAGGGTGGAAATTTTCCATGTGAGAACGAAACTGTCTCTTGTGAAAATCCTAGTCTCCATGTGAGAACTAAACTGTCCCAACCACCGGGGTTAACGTGTAGGGCGCGCGGCCGAAAGGAGATAACAGCTCTCGTGCACGGTAGAGTGATTCATGAGTTCAGATAGCCCTCGCTCCATTGGCTGCATTCTCGCTCTGAAGCGCCACCGACCGCTCGGATGGATGATGGGCCCTCCTAATATGGAAGAAAGTGAGTTGGATCGGCTGATAAGAGTTCATAGGTCGCGGCGGTTGGCAGCTTGCAAGAAGAGTCCGGGCCCCGGCCATCCCTGCCGGAGAGAGCCATTCGCGTCGGCGTACGATGATGCTACCTACCGTTGATGCAGATTTGTACTGCCCACGCCAAAATAACATATCTGACGCGAATTCTCTGGACTCTCTGACCGGTGCCTGCTCGCAGGTTGCAACCGTTAGCGGCTACTTTCGTCTCATCTCGGTTCACTTACAGTTTCTTGGAACAGGGTAAAAATCCTTCCTAGCTTGGGAGTTGCTAGGAACTGCGTCTAAATTAAGCAGACTGCAGAGTATAAAACCCCGCGTGATCATGTCACTACTCACTAGGATTACACAAGCATTGGAACTAGGAGGGGCAAACATGTCAGCACAACATGTATACTCCAAGAATATATTGGAGACCATAAACAACCATGAACTAGCAAGAATTCAGGGGAAAAACTTTTTGTGAAGTTCAATTCTGAGCTGGGAAACCAAATTATCCCGGAAATCCACTACAGTCTCCTCTACAAACTAGTTCCCATCCACAGTAGGATGTCACACAGGATACAGATCACAGCTAGCATCGATAAAAATCCCATGCATATTCCTGCATGATTCGCCACAAGCAAGGTAGCACAAAACAGCACGGCTTGCTGGCGCGTTCACGGAGGACCACTGACCACCGCAGGTGGGCCCCGCGCGCCAGAGGTCGAGGCGCAAACGAGCAGGACGTCGCCGTCTGCTAGCCCAGGCCTCTCGAGAACGGCATGCAGCGCAACAGCACAGCCCACTTGGCCACCGCAGGCGAGCGGGCGCAGCACCTGCGACTCATGCAGTTTGCAAGCGTCTGCGCGGTAACTGTAGGTACTGGACTCGCCGGTGCATTCAGCAGCGCTGCGTCGGCCTCTGCGTGGCGTCGCCTGCGCGCGCTCACGTCCAGAATCTCTGCAGTAAATAACACCGTGTGAATAGCGCTTTGACGTAGCAATAGCGTCAAAAGTGCTATAGCAATTTTGCTGTAGCAGAAAATAATATAGCAACCACATGTACTATATGGATTGATCTTGACTTTCGCTCGAGGATCTCCATCTCGAGCCGGTCCAAAACACCTATCTCTTCCCCGTTGTCCTCTACGCATAAACACCTGCAGGTTTTGTTCAGGGGTAGTAGGGCAGGATCTAGGTGTGTAGGCATACAGGCCAGTCACCGGTGAAGTCCAAAAGCGAGTGAGCTTTGTTAAAGTGGACCTTCGATCCCCTCATCCCCCGATCTCCTCACGCATGGGCAGGCACGAGGCATCTTGCAAATCGATCACATGATTCACATCTACATCACGCCAGGTGTGCAATACTGAAATGTCCTCGTCTTTTAAGTGCAAGGGCAAGGATTGCTCTTCTGAAAACGTTTAGGCCTACATGGGTCAGGTTTGGGAAACCTGCGGTGGCCAAGCAACATCGTGCAGCTGCTTCAGTAGCAAACCCGCTTGGTCCTTCGAAGTGCATCAAACCTGTTTTGGAGTTCAGTCTCCTTCACGAGCCGACTGGATTGTGAGTCTGCGTCTAAAGTAGTACTAAAAAGATTACCTCACCTCACCTCACCGGTGGATCCAGTGGCGAAGTCAGGAAGGAAATAGAGGGTAAACTCAAAGCTTTGACTGCTTAAACTAATTTAAAATAAATATAGTCTTGTATTTTTTATGCATCAAATTCATACATAAATAAAAGCAAAGAAAAAAAAGCGAAATACAATGAAGGTACCTCGCTAATGGAAAGTGCACCCGCAAAACATATAAATACAGTTCCCGACTTCCGGTGGATAAGAACCTATACATCAAATTAGAAAAATTAGTAATACAATAGCAAATTGTACTTAAATGACCATGAACATTCAAAATAAAAGAACTATACTACTAAAGCGCTAACTTGAATCACGACTTTTACGATACAGATTCATTCTCCGAGATTTCATGGCTTGAAAGGATCTTATGATTCTATCATCATCAAATAGCTGTTGACCTGTGGATTGATTTCTATAACTTCAGGTTTGGAATTGGATTTCATTTGTTTCACATCAATGTCCATGATATCCTTCTTTCGCACATTCTTCTTGTGGCTCACAAAGCGGATCTTTGGGGTAACAGGAAGACCAAGCGAAGAAGCATATGCAGCAAACTTCTCCTCAGAGAACCTGCTCAGATCAAACACCTCTTTGTCGCTCTGGAGGTACACTGACTTGAGATAGGTGACAAAGCCCTTTTGCCCAGTTGCTGCAGATTGGGAAATTTAACCAGCATTGATGCTATATTTTGAGATATCTGCTCCAGTTGTTCTGCCTTTGGCTAGAACAAAGTAATTTGGACAATGAGTAATAGATAAAATAAGAAATAAAGCAGTCACTACATAAAGTAATAGTTCACTCTACTAGTTGAGCAGTTCTACAGTAAAATCACTGACTCCTCCAGTCCTCCCCCTACCTCCTGACTCGAACCGTCCTGTGGTCCTACCCTCCTCGTCCTCGTCCTCCAGACTCCTCCAGGCTCCGGTCTCCGGCAGTCCTCGTCCAGCTGGACCGGTTTCCACCGTCCTACGCCTCTGTACTCTACAAACATTAACAACAACATGATTAAACAGTAAATAATCAAGACAATTAATCAATTTTTTTAAGGCAAACAATTAGTCAATTAGACACTTATGTATTAGACAAAACATACCAAATTCTAGACCTGTACTCTTCCAGTCGGCTGTAGCCTAGTGTCGGCAGATGGCCAGATGCAGATGAGCAGATCCCCTCCTCGCCGTCCTCGGCCCACACCTCTTGGGCACAACACAGCAGCGCACACCACGCCCACAACCCCTCCCGCCTCCCCGCCGGTGTAGCCTAGTGTTAGCAGATGGCCAGATGCACATCAACAGATCCCCTCCCGGCCTCCCCGCCGTCCTCAGCCAGTTGGCCTACTGGCGGCACCCCGCAGCGCAGGTGGCAGCCGCAACCCCCTCCTGCCTCTTGGCCTCCTCCCCCACTCCTCGTGTCGTGATGTCGTGACCCTGTCCGGCGTCCGCACTCCGCAGCCCCCTCCTCACCTCCTGGATCATGCCTCACCTCCTCGGGTTGACGGCTCCTCCCGGGCTCGAGCTTTCCCACACCGCCACCGGGCTGCACCTCCTCACACCGCTGCTCCAGCTTCCCCGCGTCGTCGTCGACCCGCCGCTAGGGTTTCTCGGCTCAGCTGCGCACTCAACCCTCATCCTCTATCTCCTCTTTCTCGTTCGATCTCATCTGGTGGGGTGGGGTGGAGGTGGATGTCGGCAGTTGGGCCTTGTGGAATGGGTGGTTGTGGGCCGACTCTTGAGGAAAGGCCCATCTTCTAAGTTCTCTTCCTCCCTGACCCTCAGGACTTCGGCCGCAGCACGCCATCTTCCATGGCCATGGCCTTGGCTGACCACCACCTGCTGGGACAGGGGAAAGGTTAGCACCGGCGGAGGGTAGGCTCGAGCCTGACCAAGCCCCCCCGTTGGATTCGCCCTTGGGTGGAACCATTGCACTCCGCAAAACCCGCTCCAGAGCTTCGTTCGAAAGAACTAGGGTATGTGTTGGGATGGTTGTAGTTTTTTTTGAAAAATAAATTTTAGTTGGGCTAAAGAGTTGAACGGTTGAGCAAAAGACGTTTGGTGTTTGACAGTTTGACTTTTAGGTAAGCTGATTGGATCTTTTGAGTTGAGAAATGTCTGAACTGCTTCTAAGTCAAATAATACCTTGTTTGATGTCGTTTTAACGGACATTATGAGTAGATTTGATTTTTTTTTTTGGCACGTGGCATACAAATGTATATATAAACATTGAACGTAATATAATCATAATTGGCAAGTACTAGATACAAAGTGTTACATATATGCGGTCTTTGTTTTGATCTCTCTCCTATCCCACCGTCATGCCCGTAAGTTGGGAAATATCTGAAATATCCATAAGGTAAATGATGACTTGTTTGATGATGTTTGAAGAACATTACGAGTGGATCTATTTTTTTGCCGTTATCCATTCATTCAAGCAAATAAGAGAACATAACAAATTTGTGCCATGAATTTGATCCTTGCGGTAGTGCCAATTTGGCCTAATTCTGATATTACACATTTATACATCTAGACATGTATACATGCACTACTCCTTCCACAAGAAAAAAGCTTACAATCAGAGACCAAATACAAGTATAAAATATTGTAAGTTAGGAATAATTTTACATGTACAATGGATTGGTAAAAAACCAACTACCAAGTACCTCAAATCAACAAGTATGAAATTAACAAGTCCTAGCCCTAAAGATCATAGATGCACGAGTTCTGCCATCTAAGAAGTAAAATCTTAATTCCCTCATGAAACATCTATATGCCTAGCTAATTCTGAAGTCGCATTACATGATGCTAATCACAAAGTTACCTCCTTTCCCAGCAATCATCCCTTGACTCCATGTGCATAGGCATTGGTTTGGCTACAGCAAAAACAAGAAAAACGTTCAGATATGTGCATAAGGAAATACACAAGAAATATGGTTCTTGTAGCTGAATTGCACGCTGATCTTCTCATATTGTCTACAATGTACAATTTGTGGAATGCACGAGAGAATATGTACTCTGTACCACTGACCAATGGCTCAACTAAAAATCAAGGCAACAGTATCAGACTGCATCCATGTATGAAAGGAACATTTCAAGTTTTCAGCCCATCATTAGCCATTTAGCCACACATGAAAATTGTAGTAGCTACCATTAAAGTTTGCAAACAATGCAATTATGGGGACGGCAATGAAATTAACACAAGTTATTATGATCAGCGACATACCATGTTAGTATAAATGTGCTCCAATACGACGCCGGCGGTAGAGGCTTCGGGTTCAAACCACCCAATTCCAGTGGGACCAAACAATTCAATATAGGTGTGTTTAGTTGCCCGTATATTCCTAGTGACGAGGATCTAATAATACCTATTTATTTATTTATTTGTAATTCTAATTATAGATATAGTAATATCTTTATACTACTCGTAAGTATACATCTTATTGTCCATAAAGGGGGAAGCTTAATCGAGTGGTCGTAAGTCTTACTACGACCACCCCCTGTTCGTAAGCATTTCTACGATTAGTTTCTAGTCGTAAGCTTTCTACAACTCATCTCTGATTGTAAGCCTTCTCTACGATACCTTGTGATCGTAGATTTATCCACGACCGCCCTATAGTCGATGGAGTCTACAGATATGTGAGCCCAGTCGATTATAGAGTTTTATGCAGCGTATTTAAATACACGGAGTAATTAATATACGCTGATATTATCTGGAATAACTGCACATTTTATACTTCTATCTTTGACAATAACTACCTAGCAACGTGTGAGAGGTTATCTCTCTGACAATAACCTCCATCAACCGGTTCATCATTTGGAACGTTGAGACGTCTCTTGGATTAGAGAAATTGGCACCGTTTCATGCACTATATAAGGGATGAAGTTGGCAGATATAAGGGCAACACAATCTGGAGCAGAAGACATTAGGTTGTAGTCTTCCTCTTGATTGTAATCAGCACATCAATACATCCACATAGGAGTAGGGTTGTTATTATCTTCAGAAAAGGCACGAACCTATATAAAATTCATATGTCATTCTCTGCATAGTTTTCATTCTAGGAGACCCCCAAATATTCATTCATAAGATCGATTGTAAAAAATCAACAGCCAACGCCGACAATGGGGTGTTTTCAATGATTCCTTTTGACTAGTTCTCTTTATTTTTTTCAACTCAGATGCTTCCATGGCAGGAGAGTGGAACGAAGAGAATTGGTTCGACTTAGCCGACTACGCAGAACTTGATATGGACGCCTACTACAGATATGAGCAAAGTATTATTTTGTCCGATGGTAATGTCGCCTCCAAAATCTTTCACCAGATCCAAGAGACCATACCGCAGATAGAGTTGAGGAGAGATCCTCCCCCCACAACATAATGTCCAAATGAGGGACCAGATTCCTCAGAGGGCAAGGGTCCATCCGACCATAATCAGGACTGTACCAAGTCAGGCTCAGAACATGGAGAGGGTTCCCTCTCCAAATGTTCGAGTCCGTCTGAGGACGTCTGACTTGGTGCGACAAGTTCTGGAAGCCATCATTCCGGGACTCCATCAACATCTGGTGGTCGTCACTCTTCGGTTACCCCTGCAAAGGATATGGTCGAGCACACTTTTTCTGCATATTCGACCATACCATCGCAGGGCTCACCTTCGGACGGAGACGGTTATAACATAGAATTCCCCTTCTTGGAGGGGCTTGCTCCAAGTCGCGAGGCGTTGTCGTTCGACTACTCCTCAAGCTAGGAGGCCTCAAGCGCAAGTGGAGATCATCTATAGGAGGTCTTCATCCTCCCCTCAGATCCTAGTAAGTCTCCTAGAGGCAGGACCGAGGATGCTTTCCACCGATCACACACTGCCAGCTCTCGTGGGAATGATGAGGATGCCTCCAGCGATGAACAGAATCAATAC
This sequence comes from Hsuehochloa calcarea, assembly GCA_036346395.1. NCBI lineage: Eukaryota > Viridiplantae > Streptophyta > Magnoliopsida > Poales > Poaceae > Hsuehochloa > Hsuehochloa calcarea. The sequence goes on from CM070598.1 coordinate 57,821,701, forward strand.
CCTCGCAAGCGTGGGAGAAATCCTAGAAATAATCGCTCTCCATTGAGACAAGCTCAAGCAATATCAGATGTGGATGATCCTGAGACTATCTGAATGAGAAGAACTGCAACCCAGATAACTTTACCTGGGCGTATTCAATACCGCTCCGAGGAGACTCAAGACCTCTGTTGGACCGAAAAGGCGACTAGAGGGGGGGTGAATAGGAGCACGCTCACTTTTTCAACCTCGATTAGATTCAACACAAATTTCACTCCAATAGCTATAGAAGCTATGAAGATCGATATACCAGTACAGCGGAAGACTAGGATTGAATCCAATCAAAACCCCGAAGCAAAACAACCAAAAACAATCGAAACTTAATTTCCTAAGAGAAGGGCGGTCTGACCTCTACTCAGGGGCGGTCTGACCTCTCCAAGGGGCGGTCCGACCTCTAGCTAGGCGGTCGACCTCCAAAGATGAACAGTGAAATCAGCCGAAAAAACGAAGTTGCAAATAGGTCTAACTTTTGATCTACAACTCCAAACTTCATGAAACTTGGAACACACCTTCTCTAGGATGTCAGGAACCTATTCCAATCGAAGATCATGGAGATCCATGGAGAAGTTACGACATTTTTCAGTTTGAGAGATGGATGGTTCAAAACCGAGTCAAAACGAAAACGTGACCCAAAAACTTGCTCGTGGGTGATTGATGATCAAGATGATCTTAGATGTGTTCCCACATGTCACAGCAAGCTATATCATGTAAAGAAATCAATCAAAAACATGCGAATCAAAGAAAGACTCAAAATCACCAAATAGAGAGAAGAAGGGCAAAGAGACACATCTTTGATCAAAGCTTTCTTTGGATTGATTGATAGGGTTTGGGTTTGACCACTCCATCAATGGAGGACAAAGCTCAATCCAAGAGCACAAGATCAAATCAAAACTCTCTAGAACCCTAACCTCCACTAATCCTCTCCCTAAGCCAAAACTAGGGTTTCAATAATGATTGAAGGGTTGGAGGGGTGCTGCCACCTCCTCCTCTATTTATAGTGGAGACTTAGACCTTCTAGAAAATTAACTCAAATGGGCTCCGTTAAGGCCCAACACAAACGGGTCACACACGCACGCATTTTAAAGCGCCGTCTACAACACCTCTTAACCTAAACCGCTTCTCTTGCGCGTCTTGCGCCGTGGGTAGGCAAAAGGTCACCAAGGTGATATTTGGTAAGATTACAAAATACCCCTTCTCGGTCCTTCTCCAAGACCGAGTCCATCTTCGCAAGCACTTCGCATGCTCATACGTGTAGGTTGATCACCGGCTCTCTCCATGTCGGCAAGTCTCTCCCATCCGGCTCCCACCGAAACCACCATGGCACTTGCACCGACTCGCGCCGCTTGATCAAACCAACGCCGCATCAATCGTCTGTTCGGTCATCCTTGTCCATTCTGCACCATACTTGATTTCATTGACCTCACCCGGCATCGTCGATCGTTCTGGACCTAAGCTCTCCAAGCCTCGTCCCGATCATCCTCGCCGTTGACCGTCGTTGACCACCAAGCAACCTGCACAACAATAGACAAGCAAATCGAAGCCGGAACAAGTTCTTCGTAACTTGACCCACGTTAGTCAAAACATGCATCATGCAACACATATGCACCAAACTCATGACTTTGACCTAACCAGCGAACAACGCCGCCACGACGAGCGACGTTCAAGTAACAACCGGTCGATCGCCCCTCGGGGCGGTCGACCGGCCGGCTTGCTTGGTCGGACCGCCGACCAAAGGCGGTCGACCGCCAGAAGGACTTAGCCAATTTTCAACCCCGAAAATCAAACCTCATCGAAACTTTAAACCAATAGAACTTTTCTCGGAGACTCCAAAAATTATGGGAGCAAGAACAATGGGATCCCCTCACTTGCCTACACCTCTATTTTTGGCCCACTGCTTTGACCACTTTTGGTCACGGCCGGTCCGACGGCCAGCGCACATGGCCGTCCGACCGATTTGGGACCGGTCGGACCGCCGTGCTATGGCGGTCAGACCGCCCTATCGTAAAGTCGAGCAGTCTTTGAAACTTTGTCGAAAACCCGTGAAACGACAAACCATTAACGCCATTGCCAATTGTCACATCATCCTAAGATCTGGAGCATATCCCCATGATATCCACAACCTCCAACATATAAAGGATTTGCTCAAGAACACAACGCAAGAACTTGGACGAGAGCCATACTATGACCTCTTCGCTGCAGAGATCACACAAAGGCTTCGTAGTGCGATAGCCAGGTTTGTACAACCTCGCCCGACACCATTCTGGAAGTCGTACCGGGACGACTCTGTCGAACACTAGTTGTTCGAATGACTCGCCTCATGGAGATTGGCGTGACAACAGGTCACGTCGCTCCCCTAACTACAACTCCAGTCAGATTTGCGCAAAGATAGATTTCTGAATTGAGAAAGTCTAAGTTGATGCCTAGAACTGATGGTCCATCAAGGTGTTAGCTAAGATTAATTAAAATGCATATAAATTGTATCTGCTTGCATGGTGCGGGGTTAGTCCTACATTTAACATTACAGATTGGAAGCCATATTTAGTTGAAGAAGATGAGCTTGAGTCAAAGATGACTCAAATGCAAGAATGGGAGGATGATGAGGACACCACTTCCATGTAGACACCCAACACTCCTACTAATAGATCTATACCTATGCACTTGCAAGGTCCAATCACCAGAGCTCGTGCACGTCAATTGGACTATCAGGTAACTTTGTTTCTAGGAGTATATTTTGTTTCAAATAAGAATATGCTGCTACCTAATGTATGTGATGTTCTTTTAATCAAGATCTTAGGAGCTAATCATGAAGGGAAGCGCAATCCAATTCGGCCTTCGGAGACAGCACCGACTTCAAATATGCATAACTTTCACATACATAGTCCATTGGAGGTCCACGAGTACTTGATAGAAAACTTATGACGAGGCATTTGAACGGATCCTGTCCCACCTCCAAATTCATTAGGAGCACTTTAGAATCATCGAGTGAAGATACTAGCGTTACCTATTTGGGCTGTGGGTCTTGTAATTCGGATAGAAATCCTAGGTCTATACTGTTCACATGGTATTGTTCACGTGTGAACAGTACCACTGCCCTTCCCTCTTCCTCCTATAAATGGTGGCCACCACCCTTAGTGTTTGGTAGATTTCGTCTGCTTATTTTCTCCATTGGAAAATTGTTGTTCTTCTCTTGTGTCGACTAGACCAACTATAAAGAACCTATACGGAATCCCAACTTTCATACTCAATCATATATTTGCAATTCAGATTGCTTGTCATCTCGTTCTTGCTTGTTCTTCGATTGTTTGCAGGAATTGATCCTTATGATCAGGTCAATCGGGTCTTTGACACGGTTGATAACGACTTGGTGGTTAGTTCAGCGATTGCTTGGCTCGTGCGTGGTGCGTTTGTAGGTTTGGATCCTGAGAGTTGATCACCACCCAATTGGAATTTATTCTTCTCATCGAAAGATTGGGACAATATTGTGTATCACCTTCATCCTCTCCTCCGTTCTCCTACCTCGTCGGATCCTGTCGCCTCGAATTCCGTTAGAACCACACCGCCGCAGCTTCTTCGCCACCATTCCCATCCTCTAGCCGAAGCGCTGCTGCCTCGGTTTTGCCCATCATCCTCGTGCGCTGGCCAGACCTCATCGGAGCCCCTTGTCTAGCGCTGCAGCCACCCATCGATCTTGCTGAAGTTCCTCCACCGCTAGACCTCGTCGGAGTCACCCACGGTGGCGAGCCACCGCTCTCCTCGTGCCAGTTTCCATGCTGCCATGCGCCTTCTCTCTCTCCATTTGTACCACATCATCTGCCATGTCACCTCTTCATCCTACGTGTCTGCCCTATCATGCAACGTGTCAATCACGTAGACACCTACATGTCAAATCGAAACTCTAACCCTATTTTCTCTCTAATTGCGGACCCCACTCGTCAGCAACAAGTGCCTTAATGGCAACCGGGTCCCACATGTCATCCACTCTCCTAAACCCTAGACCAACCTGTCACTTACATGTGGGACCCACATATCATCCACTCAACTGAACCCTAGATTCTTTCCTCTCACTTACATGTGGGCCCCGCATGTCAGGTCAACTCTTGGTCAAATCTCTCTACATGAGCTCGGTCCACTGTGAAGGATCACGGGAAGGCTGCGATAGCACAAAATAAAATTTTACCACGCAACCAAGAAACCTCCGCTAGTAATAGATCACGAGATTTCCACTAGATGCGCCGACTCATAGCGGAAGTAGAGTCGATGTAGCGAGTTGATGCGGTTGTAGTCGTACTCGCCACGTATCTTCTCCTCCGAGTTGTCGTAATCGCCGCGCGTCTCCTCCTCTGAGTGGTTGTACTCGCCGCGCGTCTTCTCCTCCTACTCCTGTGATCGTTACGAGTTGCAGATCGTCCTAGTGCTAATGCTTCGCAACAACACCTCCAAGGTATCCACACGTACGGGGCAGGGGCACCACGCGCTGGAGTGCTAGCACCGACGGCGTGGTTGAGGAAGGCGTGGCTATTAGGGTTTCGAAAGTTCTTCAAAAGATCATCACGCCCCTTGCAACCGCCTCTCTATTTATAGGCATCCATAATGGGTCTTATACTTGAGGCCCATTAGGAACTCGTGGCCTACAAGAATCTGGATCACCATCCAAATCAAATCCTAGCCCTTTAAGTGTGCGACCCTATAGGTTATGTGTAATCGGCTGTGACTCGAAACTCTTTTCCGACCACTAGTCGTTAGCGGTACCTAGAAGCACACAACGATTCCCAAAACACACATAGAATATATCAGATGAACCTTAATGCAATATGATCTATGACCAGGTCCATATCACTAACGACCAGCTAGTATCTCTATACGACAAGTTCATATTTTGTCTTGACCAATTCGTAAGTCCTTACGACCAGGTTTCGACCACTTAGTGACCATGTTCGGCAACCTACGACCATCGCGTATTTCCATAGGGCTAGTCCGTATCTGATCGAACTGAAAGACATACTCATGTATTCTCCATTTGCCTCACGATGCCTGGTTGAACTCTAGGTGACATGTTGTATCATCCATGGACTGTTCAATATTTTCTCAATCAAGTGTCGAATAACTTCATGTGGTCGACACTTCGAGCACTAGTGGCATGGTCATGCACTTTTTATCCGACCACAATGAGAAGCCTAGAGACATATCTCCTGTTATGTTAGGAGGGGCAAATCCCATATCCAACCAGTCATATCCCTCTGCATATTTCATAGCATACCTGAAAGCTACCTTTATAACTACCTAGTTATGAGTAGCGTTTGGCAACCTGTAGGATCAAGGATAACCGACTAGAGGGGGGTGAATAGGAGGTTTCTAAAAATTCTAGATAAAATTAATCAATTTGGCAAGATGAACTAAGCAAAGCCATCTATCACAAGATATATGCTACAAAATTAATTGCAATAAGTAAAGACAAGAAATAACCGCAATATGACAAAGATGTTTTTCCCGTGGTATCGAAGATTTGTCGATCTTCACTAGTCCACGTTGAGGAAGCTTGACTCGATCAAGTCGGCTCCATAAATTAAGCCTTCCCTCGTAATCACTTGGTTGTTCTTCCTCCTCTCCGGAGTTGGTGAACACCGACCAATCACAACCGACGTCGGGCCTCTTCACAAACTTCTTGAAGAGATCACCGCGCAACCTCCGCCAAGTCGTCTAGGTGCCGACAAGCACCAAGAGAATAGACCTTGACCTTCGCTTGACGGCAACCAAAATCCAAAGGATCAACTAGAATGCAATGCTCTCGGTTTTGCTCACAACCTCACAAATTTGTGCAAAGAGAGTAAATGAGGAGTGATGAGAGTGCTCAAAGCTCAAATGTATTGAATGAATGCTCAGCAGCTTGCTCCTTGAGCTGGTGGGGGTGCATTTATACCCCTCACAACCAAATATGACCGTTACAAGAAGAATCCAGAAATTTTCAGGGAAATCGGAACTTCGCCATGTACCATGCGAAACTTCCGCCCTTGCATCGAGTGTACTGTAACGGTCATTACAGTGGCATTAAATGCTCTGATTATAGCTATTGGACTTATGTGCGAAACTTCCGCCAACTAAAATTTGGTTCATCCGATAATCGGAAGCTCCACTCATATCATGGCGGAACTACCACACTTGCGAAAAATGGCTAAGTCCCCAAAAGGGTACTCTCGGAAAAAACACTCCGCAAGAATTTCAGAGCAACAGATAATCGAAGTTCCGCTCATATCATGGCGGAACTACCGCGCTTATGAAAAATGGCTAAGTCCCGAAAAGAGGTACTATCTGGAAAAACGTTCCGCGCAAAAATCCGTACTTCCGCGGTGCGGTAGTTCCGCTCCCATCATGGCGGTACTTCCGCACTTTGAAAAATCGGCTAAGTCCAGAAACCAGGTACTCTCTGGAAAATACGTTCCGCGAATATTTCGAAAGATCCGCCCAGCGGAAGTTCCGCAGTTATAACGCCGGAACTTCCGATTACGTACTGAAAAGATGATTTTGATTTTAAAACCAAACCAAGAGAGCATGCATGATCCTAAGTTGATCCAAAGGTATATTGAAGTGCTTTCAAGCTACTAGTCAAGCTCCCCCTTAATAGTACGACATTTATCCTAAAATCCGGTCTTCCACCATACTCCAAAGACTGGTAAAATTCAAAAGGGTTCTAGTCTATTTGTACCTTGCTCTTGAGATAAACTCCATCTTCTTGACATGCTTTGACATGCAGTTCCTTGATTTGACTTTGTCATTTAGGACTATGCCTTGTAATCACTTCAACAAACTTATTAGTCTCATATTCACATAATGTCATTAATTACCAAAACATATTTTTAGGGGCCTAGATGCTTTCACAACCCCTAAGAGTGCTACTACACATGTAGGAAACTATGATGATCTCAGGTCTAAGAATTATATATCATCATTGCTTGAGACCAACAAATGATACATAGAATCATAACAATCTCAACAGTGTCTCAAGGTGGGTCTTTTCCAACACCATGTTCTCTAACATGTGTTCATATTATTGGTTTGATATCTCCATATCCATGACCTGTGAAATATAGTTATCAACCAATACATATGCTAGTCTATTCATATGTGTTCTGATATGTTTTTGACCAGGGAATGTTTAAGAATAATCATCGCAGAAATATAGAGTTTCACAATCAAGTCGCATACTTGATAATAAATATTATTGATATTATTATAGGAACAAGATAACATATTATCCAATGTTATAAACATAATGAAATATAATCATTTTTATGATTACCTCTAGGGTATATTTCCAACACATGGAAAAGTTCGATGGATCACAGAATTACATCGAATTTCTCCAGTTCTCACTACCATTGTTCGAGCAGTAGGAGGAGGAGAGCACGTCATGACAAATTACCTTTCTACTATGCTCGAGGGATCTGCTCCATCGTGGTTGTTGAATCAACCACTGGAGTCGATCTATTCGTGCCAACACCTGTGCGACCTACTACTAGCCAATTTTTAGGGCACTTACAATGGCCTTGGAAAGGAGGACGACCTGCACAGGATGAGATAGAATGACCATGAAACTCTATGCCAGATCATCATACGTTTAAGTTAGGTTCACAATTCTATACCTGAAGTTCCTGATTCTTCTGTTATTAGAGCATTTAAGCAGGGAGTCCGCAGTAGAAGGATCACATAGGATATCGCTTTAAATCCTCCGACTACTGTTGTTGAGCTCTTTGAGATGACTAGTTAGTATGCGACTGCCGCGGAAGCAGTCGAGTGGAACAAAACTATCAATTGAGATGATAAAAATCCTCAAGAAGCAAACTAAAGTAGCAAAAAAAGATAAAAGACTAAGAAATCCAAGAACAAGACCAAAGGTTATAAGCCTCAAGTCGATAGTTCCAAGGAAGTCTTGGTTGTGAGATAAAGAGCCTCGAAGTTCCAAACCATACTCCGACTAGGGCAAAGGCAAACGCCCTGAGCGGAAGAATGACAAGCCTAGGTGGTGTCCTTTCCATAAAATGGAAGGACATGACCTTTGCAACTGTCCAGTTTTCCAACGAAAACTCGAAGACTTCTACACCGGCGAAGGACCTCTTCCTACACTAGAAGATGTAGGACAAACAAGTGGTCGAAAGCAGTCGGATGACGAGGAGATGTTGTTCCAAGATCCGAAGCATACCATCGACCACATCTATAGAGGATCATTAGCATATGAGTCAAAATGACAGCTCAAGGATGTTGAACGTGAGTTAAACTCCATTGACCTTTCTCTTGTCAATAAATTGTCGAAGTGGTCGAAAGTCACCATCTCTTTCGAGAGGGGTGACTGTCCGATCCCTTCTACTAAACCAGGTTGGTTTCCAATTGTGGTCGAGCTCACTATCAACAATTATCGAGTAAATCGATTATTAGTTGATGGTGGCAGTTCATTAAATATTTTATTTACAAGCGCCCTAGACGAGATGCAAGTACCCTAGACCAAGATAAAACCTGTGCGATACTCTTTTCATCGGATCGTATCGGGTCGTCGGCCAAGCCCACTGGCCAAGTTTCTCTTCCTGTAACGTTTGGTTCTCCAAGCAACTTCAGGATAGAGAAAATCTCCTTTGACGTGGTCGATTTCAACATGGCATACAATGCCATACTCGGACGACCAACTTTGGCAAGATTCTGAATGGCTGTTCATTATGGTTATCAATATCTTAAGATGCCAGATCTTAAAGGAATGAGTAATCACAATTCTTGTGATAAAAAAGATGGCGCTTACATGCGATCGTTGATCCCTCAAGATGGTAGGCTAGATACCTACTCGAGAAGCAAGCAAGAGTCAGCCTTCGACCAAGCAGTCAAAATCTAAAGCTGCACCGAAGCCAAACGATCAAGTCGGAGAATTTCTGCTAAATCTAGAGGAGCCTTAGAAGACTATTCATATTGGGCATACTTCCGACCCTAAATAGGAAGACGCCCTCGTCACTTTCCTCTGAGCTAATGCAGATGTCTTCGCGTGGTAAGCATCCGACATGCCAGGAGTCCCCAGGGAGATGATCGAGCACATGCTAGTTCTATGGCCTGATAAGAAACCCATAAAATAAAAATTACAGAGATTTGCACCCGATCGACGAGATGCTAGTAGATCAGAATTGGATAAGCTACTTAAGTCAGACTTTATAAGGGAAGTCGACCATCCAAATTGGTTGGCTAATCTTGTAATGGTTAGAAAGTCTAATGGTAAGCAGTGTATATGTGTAGACTTTACTTACCTTAATAAAGCTTGTCCAAAAGATGATTTTCCTCTTCCTCGTATTGATCAGTTGATTGACTCTACTGCTGGTTGTGAAATATTAAGTTTTCTAGATGCATATTCTGGTTATTATCAGATTAGTATGTGTATAGATGATGAAGAAAAGACCACATTTATTATACCATTTGGAATATTTTGCTTTATCAAAATGTCATTTGGTCTAAAAAAATACTGGTGCTTCTTTTCAACGCTTGATATTAATGACTTTGTCACCTCAACTAGGCCAAAATTTGTAAGCCTATGTTGATGGTCCAGTCGTAAAAAGTATCAAGCGACTTAATCATATTTCAGACATACAAGAAACATTCGAGAACCTCAGAAAACACCAATTGGAACTCAATTATGAGAAGTGTGTGTTTAGAGTCTCGTCAGAAAAATTGCATGGATTCCTTGTCTCTGCACGAGGAATCGAGGCAAACCCTAAAAAGAAGTCCAAAAACTCACAGGATGCATGGCGGCTTTAAGTCGTTTCATCGCACGATTGGGAGAAAAGGGACTTCGCATGTGGGTTTCGAGTGGTCTGATGAGGAAAACACTGCCTTTGAGGATGTCAAGAGGTATCTTATGAGTGCTTATGTTCGGTTTCTCTAAAACTAGAAGAGATACTCTTAATATATCTAGTTGCCACGCCACAAGCAGTTAGCGCAACATTGGTTGCCGAACGTGAAGAAGTTCAACGTGCAGTTTACTACGTAAGTGAAGTTTTACACAGGCCTAAGGAGCGCTACCCTCAGGTCCAAAAACTTCTATATGCCCTACTCATGTCTACGAGGAAACTGAGACATTATTTTCAGGGGGACACATGACAAAATGGTTAGTTGAACTTGGAGAGTTCAACCTCTATTTTGTGTCACAAATGGCTATTAAATCCTAGATCTTGGCAGACTTTATCGCCGAATGGACAAATCCTGAACCTATTCAGGATCCCCAGTACAATTCCCATGAACATTGGATGATGTACTTTGACGGGTCACTTACGGTAAGTGGCTCGAGGGCTGGGGTGTCCTGGAATCTCCTACAAGAGAGACCTTAAAGTATGCTATTCAATTAAACTTTTTTATCTCTAACAACGTGGTAGAGTACAAAAGTTTGTTGGCTGTCATACGAGTCGCGAAAGTGCGCGAGATTCAACGACTACTCGTGAGAGGAGACTCTCAACTAGTCGTGAATCAGGTCAAAAAAGAGTACTAGTGCTCTATCACGACCATGTCTCGGTACTTATTGAAATTTCGAAAGCTTGAATAGTATTTTTTTTTGGTTTTGAGGTACAATATATCCCTTGAAAGGATAATTTCCTCGCGGACCAGTTAGCTCGAATGGCTCCTTCCTGATCGTAAGTACCAAAAGGAGTCTTCTTAGAACAGCTCCAGAAGCCATCTCTAGTCGAAACACCAGAAACATCTACAGAGAAAACCTCTCTAGAATCCCATCTATGAACCCCATCTATGAGTATCTTCAGAAGGGTACAATACCAGATGATGATCTCGATGTAGATCGCCTATCCAGTAAGCCCAAAATGTATATTTTGGTCGAAGGAGTCCTCTATAAAAGAGGCATTCAAGGGATTCTCATGCGATGCATATCATAGATGGAATGATTGAATTTCCTTCACGACATACATGGAGGCATTTGTGGAACTCATACTTCTTACTGAATGCTAGTCGAAAAAGCTTTTCGACAAGATTTTTACTGACCAACAGCACTCCATGATGCTAAATAGTTGGTTAAAAAGTGTGTATAATACCAATTTCATAGAAGGCAAATACACCAACTGGCTCGGGCATTGCAAACCATACCTCTCTCCTAGCCTTTTGCAACCTGGGCTCTCAATATCTTAGGGCCATTCCCAAAAGTACCAGGAGGCTTCGAGTTCATTTTTGTGGTTATTGATATGTTCACAAAATTGATTGAAGTTGAACCTGTGACTAGGATAACAACGGAAGCAGCCAAAAGGTTGATGATGAGAAGCATGATTACTCAATTTGGTGTTCCAAGTCGAATAATTACAAATAATGGTAAACAATTTTTTAGTGCAAAATTTTGAAGAATTTTGCAAAAATTGGGTACCAAATTGTGTTATGCCTCTGTCTCCCACCCACAAAGCAATAGGGCGGTCGAACGAGCGACTGACCAAATTATGTAGGGAATTAAAACTCGAGTTTTTGACCCGCTTATAAAGCGCTCGTGGGCTTAGGGAACAAGAATTACCCTTAGTATTATGGGCGATTCGTACGACTGTTAGTGCAATACCTCATTTATCCAGCTAAGTTGTATTGTTTCAATTGTCTGGAAATTTTATTCGAAAATGAGATTTACAACTTTCCGGAATCGAATCGGTAAAAAGAAAGAAGTCGGAGGGAGTAAAAGAAACAACTTTCGTCGGATTTTTCCAAGCAGCGGGGTTATTGCTATTGTCGTCAACTGGGCGCAGGCACACGACCAGTGGCCCAAGAGGGGCCGGCCGGCCCATGTAATGGCCGGCCAAAGGGGGGGGGGGGCACCACTCCCCCAAAAACCCTAGCCGCCACCCCTATTGCCCTTCCCCTCCCCCTTGGCCGCCTCCTCCTCTCTCCCAAGCCGGCCCCCATTGCTGCCCCTTGGTGGTGGTGCCATCCCCGGAGATCCCCGTCGCTCCTCCTCAAGTTTCCCTCCAACAACTCCGTTCCCCGCCGACGTCGACGGCCGCTCGTCGTCTCCCGGTGGCCGGCCATAAGAGAGGAAAGAGAGGAGAAGGGAGGAAGACCCTTGTGCAGCGGATCTTCGTCGTCCTACTGGTATACAAGGGTAATTAGACCTCCGATTCGTTGTTTGATTCCATTAGAGTTGAGGATCCGATTGGATTTGTAGTTTCGTTTTGATTCTGTTAATAGATTGATTCTGTCCAGTACGTTGTACCTCATTTTTGGGCATCTTAGAGGCCGAATTGGACATCTGTGTCTTCTGGAGAATTGTTCCTTATTTCATTAGCTTTCTTTTGGCATCTGGATCACGAATTTTCACCTAGTATATTAAAAGTTATGACTGTTTTACCACGTACTGCTCTGTCTGTCAGAAATTCTGGGTATAGTCGGTTGCACCTAGGTTTTGATAAAGTTAGAGTCAGAATCAGGTCGGCCACCCAACTAGGTTTATGAAGATAATTTCACCATATTTCCAGGCTGATAAATATCACTTTATTTGGATCAGTGGTTTAAAAGTTAGAGCCTTTTCTTTAGGGCTGTTCTGAATTCTGGGCAGACTGCAGTTATAGTTTTTCATTGGATGGTTAGACCTCTGTTTTGGCCGAATTAGAGTTTACCATCAACTAGAGTTTCGTAGCCAGTTAAGTTAAGAAAATATGAGCACTGGTTTCAGGTCTTTTGGACTTACAGTTTTTTATTGATGAATTTTCTAGTAAAACTGCCAGATTAGGGATATTTGGAATGTTTGGGTAAATTGATCAAAATGAACTTTTGTTTGGATGGTTTGGCTAGATATTGTGGGAGAACACGTGTAGCATTGCCATACTCGTTTGTCCTCATTTCGATTATTTTATATTGTAGGCGGTGAAGCGGTGAGTGGAGGGGTATCTCAATTACCTCCCAACCCGTTCTTGTATCGCGGCAGCGCGTCAGGCAAGTAACTTGTATAATAAGATTGATGCATTATGTGATGTGTGATTGAATGATTATATTTGTTCGTATTTGTAGATGAATGCCATGTGTATATTTTTATTTATGAGTACTATTCAATATTTCCATGGAATCACATCATGACATGCATAATTATCTTTGTAAGACCCATCAATTCCAGTATGGGCACTTGAAAATCCCATCAATTCCAGAATGGGTACGTGAGTCCACCATTCCAATGTGGGCCACGTTACGTGAGTCCACCATTCCAATGTGGGCCACGTTGGACGATTGTATGAAACGTTCTTCATACGATTACTTTAAGTGAACACCGACGGGTGTTTCACTCGCTATCTGCAGATATCTTTGCAATATGTCCAATTCCTTCAATGCATCATTCCACTTCATCCATTCATAAATTCGTTTCCAGTAAATGTTCAAATTATGATTGTGATATATTGCTCATGGTATGTTTGATTGTTACATACAGTTGCTTGCTGAGTCTTTGGCTCATTCTTGCTTTATTGTCTTATTTAGGTAAATGACAAGGAAGAATGATCTTGTGGAGGGTAGTTCATCACGATGCACTCACTACCATAAATCGAACACTTTGAGGACTTTTACTGTCGTTAATCATGACTTGTGTTGAATTGTAATAAGCCATCTTGGCCTTATTTACCATACCTTTCTGAATTGTTTATTTCCATTCCGTTGATTAAGCTTGATGATGAATACTTGTTTCCGTATAATCTTAATACTTGCTTCACCTTATCATGCGCTTTGATGTTTTTCTTTTAAAGAGTAGTGGTTGTAGGTGACATCTTGACTTCCTTATAGTCGGGGTGTTACAGTTGGTATCAGAGCGGGCTTCAGGTCTGTGGTAACAATATTAAAATGACACACTGTGCACAATAGGAAGGGTTGGGTAAACCATTGTTTTTTCGCAATTGCTTGGTTATGTTCCAATTATTTTGTTATCAGTTCGTTGAGCTAAGTATTTGGTTTTCTTTCTGTTGTGTTGTTCATAGATGGCAAGAGGTAGAGGCCGTGGTCGTGGTCGTCCACCGACCCGTAGTCGTGGTTGTGGCCGCGGTCCGGCAGCTACATCGTCTTCGTCTGAAGGGTTGGCTGGTGTTGCTACTGAGGAGATTGCCTCACCGCGCCTCGGTCGGCCGAGCCACCATTGCAACAAATGATCTCATTCGTAACCTATTAAGGGAGAATCAACAACTCCGCCAACAATTGCAGCGGCCATTCTGCGCCGCTTTGCTGTGGCGGAACTCTTGTCGCTTCGTTCCACCCGAGGCTAGGATGAGCCTCCGTGAGTGGATGTCGCTTCGTCTGGACACTTTTGACGGAGCAGGCACACCGGTTCAGGCTGCGGACTGGTTGAGGTACATGGAGCGTCAGTTTGGAGCTTTAGAGCTGGCATCCGCGCAGAAGGCGCGATTTGTGGCCTTTCAGCTGAAGGGCCAGGCCGACATCTGGTGGGAAGGGGTCCTGTCTTCCAGGACTCCAGTAGCAGGTTCCGTTACTTGGGAGGTATTTGTAGAGAGGTTCAGGACACAGTTTTATCCTGACTCCTTCATCGAGAAGATGGAGCAATCACTTCGACCTTTGTGCAAGGAAAGATGTCGATGATCGAGTATGAGGCGGATTTAACAATGCAGTGCGTTTGTTCCAGTAGTGGCAAGTGATGATAAAGAGAAGGCTAAGAGGTTCCGGCGGGGCCTCAATCAGGAGTATCGCCAGATTCTGGGAGCAACAGGTCTACGTGACTTTAGCTCGGTGGTTGAGCAGGCTAGAGGGATGGAGTTGGAAAGAGCTCCTTCGTCGCAAGGGCATGTTGCTATTGGCTCTGTTGCTACTGGTGGATCTGGCAGTGGCCAGAAGCGGAGTTTCGGTGGAGGTGGTGGGTCTTTTCAGCGACCCGCTGCTAAGAGGTTTCAAAAGAACCAAAACTCCCGTCCGGTTCAGCAGTGGCAGTCTTCCTCTTCGGCGCCACGTTCTTCATCTTCGCCCCTGATTGCGTCTGTCCCTGTCGGGGCATGAAGTGTTTTCGGTGTGGTGGCGGGCATCGAGCTTGAATGTTCCTTCAAGGAACATGCGGCGATGTGGTCGGGAGGGCCACAAGTCCTCAGTGTGCAAGCAAAATCCAGCTAGTATCATCAAATGGGAGACCGTCCCAGCAGCTTCTTCCTCCAGCTTCCACAGAGGTTGATTCAGACTGACGGCGGCCTCGCACCACAAGACCCTCGGCATGGGTTCCACTGCAGCTTTTACTCGGCGCCTCTGCGAGGTTCTATTGGAATCCCGCACCATCTCGCACCTCGTCGTTTGTTCCTCCAAAGCATTTGTTTCCGGCTTTCCGTCATGAGTGTCGGTGCGTCTTCTGCACCGTGCATCGGGGTCGCCATGCCCACCCTCGAGACTTTGGGGCGTCCCGATGTGGTGACAGTACTTTACTTGTGGATTCGCATGATGCCTTTGTCTTTGTTTGATTCGGGGCTACTTACTCGTTCGTGTCTTTGGAGTTTGTTAGAAAAGTGGGTTTGAGTTTTCAGCTTATTTCTGAGTCAGTGGTAGCCAGCTCCCAAGGAGGACTTATTTCAAGCTCTACCGTCTGTCCCGGTTGTTCTATTCTTATAGATGATGAGGTTTTCATCGCGAATCTTATGGTTATTCAATTGGCACCATTCGATGTTATTCGGGTATGGACCGTTATTCCAATACCGTGCCAAGATTTGTTGTTTCGGAAGACGGTGACCTTGCTAGCTCCTTCCTGAAGAATTGGTATTCGAGCGCCGCACCGCCTCGATTCAAGATTTGTCTTTGCTAACCTATTCCTAGTCGCCGTGCATCAATCATCGGATTACTTTGTTCCTCAATGAAAAGACTGATTCTTCGCGCGTATTGAGGAGATTCCAGATTGTGAAGGAGTTTTCCGATGTCTTTCCTATAGAACTTCCGGAATGCCTCGGTGAGGAAAGTGGAGTTCGGATTGATCTTATTCCGAACTCGGCCTTTGTCCAAGTCTCCTTACCGATTGGCTCGGCCATTTCGGAAGAATTGAAGAAACAATTGGGCGACTTCTGTCCAAAGGTATGATTCAACGTAGCGTATCGCCATGGGGGCGCTGTTCTTTTCACTAAGAAGAAGGATGGCAGCTGGCGTATGTGCATAGATTATCGGGCGCTTAATCAGGCGACTGTAAAGAACAAATATCCTTTGCCTCGCATTGAGGACCTTTTCGACCAGTTGAAAGGAGCTAGGATATTTTCCAAGATTGATCTCGATCGGGTTATAATCGATTCGGGTTCGTGGCGGGATATTGAGAAACGGCTTTCTCTACGAGGTATGGTCATTATGAGTATAAAGTTATGTCTTTTGGACTAACGAATGCTCTGCGATTTCATGGAAGCCATGAGCGATTATCTTTGCATCAATACCTTGATGATTTCGTTGTGGTATTCATAGATGATATCTTGATTTATTCCAAGGCAGAGGAGGATCACACCCACCATTTGCGGTTGGTGCTTGAAACTTTAAGAGAGAATCAATTCTATGCCAAGTGAAGAAGTGTGAGTTCGGATTTACGAAGTTGGGTTTTGGGTCACGTTATTAATCGGAAGGGTATTTGATTGATCCTAGCAAGATTTCGACGGTGGTAGAGTGGAGAAACCAACCAATGTTAAAGAAGTAAGGAGTTTTCGGGTTTAGTGGCTATTACGGCGGTTTGTGGAGGGTTTTTCAACCATTGCTAAACCAATGTCCCAATTGACACGAAAGGTGTTAGGTTCGAGTGGTCCGATGCTTGTGAGCGCAGCTTTTGTACTTTGAAAGATAGATTAGTGATCGCTCCAATTCTTACTCTTCCCGAGCACGGGAAGAGATTCACTATCTATTCGGATCGTCCATAGTTGGACTTGGTTGTGTACTCATGCGGGATGGTAAAGTGATTGCCTATGCATCGAGACAATGAAGAAGCATGAATGCGAATTATCCCACCCATGATCTAGAGCTTGCTGCAGGTGATTCATGCTTTGAAGATCTGGCGTCATTATTTGTACGGCGAATCTTGTGATGTGTTCACCGACCACAAGAGCACGAAATACATCTTTACCTGAAGGACTTGAACTTGAGACAGGAGGAGATGGCTAGAGTTGATCAAGGACTATGATCTTACTATTCAAGACCATCCCGACAAGGCTAATGTGGTAGTCGATGCCTTGAGTCGCAAGGCGACACCTCCTATCCTCGATTGTCTTATTGCCGACTTTGAGCGTATGGATATTTCCATACGCTGCGGGTACCGCATGCATCGAGACTCGATTGATTTTAGAGTCGACCCTTCCAGATCGGGTGCGAGTAGCACAAAGAAGAAGATCGGATGCTCCAACGAGTGAGGAAGCGTTGTCTTGAGGGCAAGCAAGGTCACTTCAAGGTGGATAGGTTTGATTCTTTGCGATTTAAAGGGCGCTTTGTGTGCCACAGAGTCTCGAGTTAAATTGGAGATTTTGAAAGAGGCCCATCGTACTCCTTATACCGTACATCTGGTGAGACCAAGATGTACAAAGATTTAAAGAAAAGTTTACGGTGGAAGCGGATGAAGATTGATATCGCATAGTATGTGGCTTCATGTGGGGTGTGCCCGTGGTCAAGGTGAGCACAAGCGACCAGCAGGATCATGCAACCCTTGGAGGTACCGGTTTGGCCATGGGACGATATATCTATGGATTTTATGGTTGGTTTACCTCGCACGCAATGAGGAAAGGATGCTATTTGGGTAATTGTGGACCGGTTCATGAAGTCCGCACATTTCATTCCTATTCGTACAACCAATTGACAGCGATTTGGCTCCTCTTTATGTACGAGAATTGTGCGTTTGCAGAGTGCCAAAGACCATTGTTTCGACCGAGATGCCAAGTTCGTTTCCAAATTCAGGAAAGTTTGCGAGTGCATTGGGCACACAACTCCGTCTTAGCACATCCTTTCATCCCCAAGCAGATGGATATCGAGCGCACCATTCGGACATTAGAAGACATGCTCGGTGTTGTGTTTTATCACGAAAAGGGAATTGGGAAGAGCATTTAGCCTTGGCGAGTTTGCTTATAACAACAGATTATCATTCCAAGATTCGAGCGGCACCATCGAGGTTCTTTATGGGCGTAAGTGCAGTCCCGTTGTCTTTGGGATGAGGTTGAAGAGCGGGCGATCTTGTGTCCCGACCGGGTTCAGCAGACGATGGCTAGAGTGGCGAGAGGTTAGGCGAATTTGTTGGTCGCCTGAGCCGGCGTAAGAGCTACTGTTGATGTCGAAGACGAGATTTGGAATTCGAGTGGGAAATGAAGTTACATTGAGAGTATCGCCATCTAAAGGCGTAGTGCGTTTGGCACCAAAGGGAAACTTAGTCCAAGGTATGTTGGACCCTTCCCAATCGTGTACGAATTGGAAAGCTAGCTTACCGTTTGGACCTTCCGATTCTATGAGTGGGGTTCTAGCGTGTTTCATGTTTCGATCTTTGAGAAAGTTTACGAGAGACCCGATCATATCATTCCTTTGGAGCCTTTGATTGTCAAGCAAGACCTTACCTTGAGTCCGGCGGTGAAGATATTAGAAGAATCGAGCGGGTTACGAGGAATAAGACCTCAAGTATGTCAAAGTTCTTTGGTCTCATCAGACTGAGAGAGAGGCCACTTGGGAGTTGGAGTCCTGCATGCGAGAGCAATACCCCGACCTGTTCGTCTCAGGTAACTACCTAAGTTGTTCATCTATCTTTCTCAAAGTTTGTTGCGTAGATTTGAGGTCGAATCTTTTCTAAGGGGGTTAGAGTGTAATACCTCATTTATCCAGCTAAGTTGTATTGTTTCAATTGTCTGGAAATTTTATTCGAAAACGAGATTTACAACTTTCCGGAATCGAATCGGTAAAAAAAAAGAAGTCGGAGGGAGTAAAAGAAACAACTTTCGTCGGATTTTTCCAAACAGCGGGGGGGGGGTTATTGCTATTGTACGTCAACCTGGGCCGCAGGCCGCGACCCAGGTGGCCCAAGAGGGGCCGGCCGGCCCATGTAATGGCCGGTCAAAGGGGGGGCACCACTCCCCCCCAAAAACCCTAGCCGCCACCCCTATTGCCCTTCCCCTCCCCCTTGGCCGCCTCCTCCTCTCCCCCAACCCGGCCCCCATTGCTTCCCCTTGGTGGTGGTGCCATCCTCGGAGATCCCCGTCGCTCCTCCTCAAGTTTCCCTCCAACAACTCCGTTCCCCGCCGACGTCGACGGCCGCTCGTCGTCTCCCGGTGGCCGGCCATAAGAGAGGAAAGAGAGGAGAAGGGAGGAAGACCCTTGTGCAGCGGATCTTCGTCGTCCTACTGGTCTACAAGGGTAATTAGACCTCCGATTCGTTGTTTGATTCCATTAGAGTTGAGGATCCGATTGGATTTGTAGTTTCGTTTTGATTCTGTTAATAGATTGATTCTGTCCAGTACGTTGTACCTCAGTTTTGGGCATCTTAGAGGCCAAATTGGACATCTGTGTCTTCTGGAGAATTGTTCCTTATTTCATTAGCTTTCTTTTGGCACCTGGATCACGAATTTTCACCCAGTAGATTAAAGGTTATGACTGTTTTACCACGTACTGCTCTGTCTGTCAGAAATTCTGGGTATAGTCGGTTGCACCTAGGTTTTGATCTAGTTAGAGTCAGAATCAGGTCGGCCACACAACTAGGTTTATGAATATAATTTCACCATGTTTCCAGGATGATAAAGATCACTTTATTTGGATCAGTGGTTTAAAAGTTAGAGCCTTTTCTTTAGGGCTGTTCTGAATTCTGGGCAGACTGCAGTTATAGTTTTTCATTGGATGGTTAGACCTCTGTTTTGGCCGAATTAGAGTTTACCATCAACTAGAGTTTCATAGCCAGTTAAGTTAAGAAAAGATGAGCACTGGTTTTAGGTCTTTTGGACTTACGGTTTTTTATTGGTGAATTTTCTAGTAAAACTGCCAGATTAGGGATATTTGGAATATTTGGGTAAATTGATCAAAATGAACTTTTGTTTGGATGGTTTGGCTAGATATTGTGGGAGGACACGTGTAGCATTGCCATACTCGTTTGTCCTCATTTCGATTATTTTATATTGTAGGCGGTGAAGCGGTGAGTGGAGGGGTATCTCAATTACCTCCCAACCCGTTGCAGCGCGGCAGGCAAGTAACTTGTATAATAAGATTGATGCATTATGTGATGTGTGATTGAATGATTATATTTGTTCGTATTTGTAGATGAATGCCATGTGTATCTTTTCATTTATGAGTACTATTCAATATTTCCATGGAATCACATCATGACATGCATAATTATCTTTGTAAGACCCATCAATTCCAGTATGGGCACTTGAAAATCCCATCAATTCGAAATGGGTGCGTGAGTCCACCATTCCAATGTGGGCCACGTTACGTGAGTCCACCATTCCAATGTGGGCCACGTTGGACGATTGTATGAAACGTTCTTCATACGATTACTTTAAGTGAACACCGGGTGTTTCACTCGCTATCTGCGTATATCTTTGCAATATGTCCAATTCCTTCAATGCATCATTCCACTTCATCCATTCATAAATTCGTTTCCAGTAAATGTTCAAATTATGATTGTGATATATTGCTCATTGTATGTTTGATTGTTACATACAGTTGCTTGCTGAGTCTTTGGCTCATTCTTGCTTTATTGTCTTATTTAGGTAAATGACAAGGAAGAATGATCTTGTGGAGGGTAGTTCATCACGATGCACTCACTACCATAAATCGAACACTTTGAGGACTTTTACTGTCGTTAATCATGACTTGTGTTGAATTGTAATAAGCCATCTTGGCCTTATTTACCATACCTTTCTGAATTGTTTATTTCCATTCCGTTGATTAAGCTTGATGATGAATACTTGTTTCCGTATAATCTTAATACTTGCTTCACCTTATCATGCGCTTTGATGTTTTTCTTTTAAAGAGTAGTGGTTGTAGGTGACATCTTGACTTCCTTATAGTCAGGGTGTTACAGTTAGCTAGGCTACAGGTGAAACACCATTTTTCCTAGTTTTTGGAGTGAAAGCTATGCTTCCACCAGAGCTGAGGATTACTTTGACAAGGGTCATAAATTTCATCGACTCTAGTTAGGAACAACTTCGAGCAGATGACATCAACCTACTCGAAAAAAAGAGGAATCAAGCAAGGACAACTTGTTCCAAAGCTTTCTGAATGACGAAAGATAGTGAGAAGCAAGGAACAATCAAATATGTAAATGTTTGGCACCATATCTTACATTGATGGTTGTTCGAGCGAAATTGGCAAACACCTTCTAGGGATCTTTGAGTTCATCGATCTCTTCGACTTGGTTCCACCATATTTTTTGAAGAAGCTCGTCATAAAAAAATATTCCCCCTATTAGGAATGTCCTTAGGATTTGGGACTCAATCACGAGACCTGAATTAAGAAGATCCCACAATGGATGGTGTGCCAAAGAACCCGGAGAAGTGGTCGAAGAAGTCTGCCTCCTCTTCTTCATTGCTGGCATCATCAATTTTTCCTTGATGACCGGGAAGAGTATCTTCTGTGATCTCCTTCCTGGCATGGTGACCGTAGGTCCCTTCTTCGTCTTGACCTGGTATCTTCAATAGTCGGCTTGGTCACCACAACAACTGGGTCATCCACCATCTTTGTCCCTGCCTCTACGATCACTTTAGTGGTCGCAGTTGTGTTAGTGGCAGTAACCCCCTCCACCACAGAAACAGTGGTCGATCCCTCGACCACCTCTACTGTTATCTCTTCAATTGTAAGAAGAAACAACAACAGGCTTCTCGATAGGAGCATCCTCGTGGATTGGAGGAGCAGGACTAAAATCATAGAAAAGAAAGAACAAGTGAAGTTGTGAAAAAACAAAAGGTAAATATATTTTTATACTTTTGATTTTTACATACCTTGGCTTCCTGGATTTGAGGGAAGATTTCTTTCTCTTCTTTTCTTGATCATCTCAATCTTTGTGACACTTTCTGTCCTTGGGGGATTTTTGGTGCCACGAGATTGAGAGGTCGGGGTTTCTTCGACCATGTCTGGTCGAAGATCTTGTTGTGGGTTTGAGACCTCTTTGATCATGTCTAGTCGTAGGTCTTGAACAAGGACCAAAGCTTTTGGAGCTTTCTGCCCCTCTTGGTGATCGAAAGTTGTTTCGACCACCTGAGGGACATCGCCTACCTCGACAAAGGGCTCTGTCGATGCAGCAGTATCCTTCACAAAAGATACAAAGCTTTTCCAGTTCTCCTTTTCTAGTTGCTTGACAAAGCCATGATAGACAGAAATTGAAAAAGTCTTGCTGTTGTGGTAGAATGGTACCTTGATCTTGAGGGCTTTAGGAGCAAGCACCTCGACCTCCCCTATTTTCTCTGTAGTGATCACGTCTGCAAAGAATTTTTGAACGGGGTTGGTGGGGGAGGAGCTGACCTTGTGCTTTTACCTTGTTTGTTGGCGGCCTGCACGAGACGACGTCTTTTGGCTGGAGGAACCTTGTCTTTCTCTCTTGCCTTTTTGACAATCTTTGATTCGACCTCTTAGTCGTCTCGACGATCTGTCATGTCTACTTTCTGTAATAAACAGGAAAAAGGACACCACTCGATGGTCAAAATTTACGACCAAAAAATCCAAAATAATAAATCAACTCTTGATTACCTTTAGGCGTTATCCCCTTTCCTTTGCGGACACAAGCGCCAAGATTCGAGGAATCCCTATCATTGTAAGTGCTGGAGCTTTCTTACAAACAAGTTTGACTCAGGCGTCGATATCTTTTTATGGGAGATCTACAAGAGCAAAGGATCTTTTTATGGGAGATCTACAAGAGCAAAGGATTTATTCAACAATCAAGCTCAAAACTAACCAAGAAGAGCTTTTTGAAAGATTGTTTACATTCCTTAAAATCTCTGGTTGAATCCTTAGCCCCCAAGTATATCCACATGAGATGTGCTTGGTTCTTCAAAGGACTAATACAGTGCACGATGGAATTCCTCACCACATGCCATCCGGTGAGCCCCTCTTCTCTCAAGTCTTTGATAGCTTAAATGAAGGGAGCAATCTGGTCGAGGTTGCTGGGCACTGAATCCCAAGAAGAGCTCTTGTCAGCAGCTTTCCCAATGAAGAAGAGGCTATCTTCCTTGGTTGTCTTCCAGTAGAACCACCTCTTCTTCCACCTCGGTCATGAAGACCGGGTAAACATCTGAATGTACTCCTCCAACTTCCTGTCGTGGAGCTTCAGATCGCAGCTACCTACGATTTCGGCCTGTCTACTCATCCCGTAGAAGTACTGGAAGAGCTCAAAGTCCGGTCGAATCCCCGGGTAGGCTTCGCACAAGTACACAAATACACTTAACATTGTCATAGAATTGGGAACGAGATTCACTAATTCCAACCTAAAGTGTACGAGTATGAGTGTAAGAAAGGGGTGAGCGGGCAATCAAAGCCACATTCATATTATGCTTGAAATACTGCAATGGTACCTTCCTCACCCGAGGGGGAATGTTACCCAGAAGCTTCAATCCACTTCACGTAGTCCTTGTTTAGGATCTTCTTGGTGGTGACCAATGCTTTCATCTTTGCCTCATCTATCTCTGATACCGCCCACTTGGAAGCGGTTCCGGCCATCTTCTTTGGCGATGTTGATTTGGATTTGGAAAGGCTTTGACGAAGCGCATGATTTGGTTGGCGGCGGAGAAAACAAGGTCTCAAAGAATAGCTAAACCAAGTGGGGAAAAGTAAAAACCCTAAAGACACGCCCTCAGTGGATTTTTATAGCCGCACGCTTGAGTTAAAGATCATGGGAACTCAACGGTTGCTACCTCTTCGGGAACCATATCTACAAATAGGTTTGTGACAGTCGATTGAGATTCTTTAATTTGTCTATTCGAAAAAACCGATTATGTCTTTACAACTCAAGTAAAATTACCTTCTTGACCAAGTCAATTTTTGGTTAAATAAAATACTAGTTGGAAAGGATCTACTTCCGACCACCATACTACGACTCCC
This sequence comes from Hsuehochloa calcarea, assembly GCA_036346395.1. Lineage (NCBI taxonomy): Eukaryota > Viridiplantae > Streptophyta > Magnoliopsida > Poales > Poaceae > Hsuehochloa > Hsuehochloa calcarea. Next base: position 57,845,716 of record CM070598.1, read on the forward strand.
GTACCAAGTTATTTTCACTTGAAGCTGGGGGGCTAGATGACAAGGATCTAATAATCCCCAATTAATTATTTATCTGTAAGTCTAATTATAGACAATAATACATTTATACTACTTGTAAGTATACCCCTTACTATCCATAAGGGAGAAGATTAATCGAGTGGCCGTAAGTCTTACTACGACCACCCCCTGGTCGTAAGCCTTTCTACAACCAGTCTCTAGTCGTAAGCTTTCCTACGAGTCATCTCTGGTTGCAAGCATTCTCTACGATCACCTTGTGGTCGTAGATTTATCCACAACCGCCTTATAGCCGATAGAGTCTTATGCACCGTATTTAAATACACGGAGTAATTAATATACGCTATTATTCTTTGGAATAACTGCACGTTTTATACTTCTGTCTCTGACAATAACTACCTGGCGACGTGGGGGGGTTATCTCTCTTATAATAACCTGCATTAACCAGTTCACCATTTGGAACATTGAGACGTCTCTTGGATTGGAGAAACTGCCACCCCTTCATGCACTATATAAGGGATGAAGTCGGCAAACAGAAGGGCAGTGCAATCTGGAGCAGAAGACATTAGGTTGTAGTCTTCCTCTTGATTGTAATCAACACAGTCAATACATCCACATATGAGTATGGTTGTTATTCTCTTTGGGAAGTCTGAACCTGTATAAAACTCCTGTATCATTCTCTGCATGACTTTGATTCTAGGAGATCCCCCAAATATTCATTTGTAAGATCGATAGTAAAACATCGACACCTAGCATGACCCGTATGGTCGTATGAGTTATCCAAGCTGAACCTAGCCAAGTTGAGTGGACGCAATGGTGGATTGTTTGGTTGCCTATTTCTGTTGGGTAAGGCTGTGCTGAGGCCTGAGATGTTGTCTGGTGCTTACAACTGGCAGAGTGTACTTAGCTCTTCTAGTGGGTGGTGAGAATACTCATGTTTCAGTTGGACAAAGAGATGAAGAAGGAAAAATGATAGGGGGTCCAATGGTTAGTGGGACAAAGAGAGAGAGAACAAAGGAAGGAAATAGGGGAAGCTGGGCGACAGCTTGGGCGCGCGATGTCGGCGGCGGCCAAATTGGAATGGTGGCGGCACGTGGATCCTCCATGTGGTGGTTGCGCGGCCAGAGCGGCACCAAGGTGGCGGTGGTGGCGGCGGTGGGGGCACGGGCATGGGGTCACATCGGGTCCTTCGGGGAAGCAGGAGGGTGACCGAGGCAGCGGCGCGACAGCGCTGGCGTCAGAGAAGAAGTCGGCGGCAGCGGCGGGACTCCATGATAGCGCATTGACCGAATCGAGAGGGGGAATCGATAGAGAATGGTCGGGAACACGTGATGACGTGGTCTACTTGTGTCGGAACTCACCAGAGAAGGAGATTGGATGAGGATGGTGCAGCGGCTAGAATGGAAGAAGATGATGAAATCCAGCGATGTGCTGTGGAAATCCAGAAATTGATTTAGGGAAAGACTCAAGGAAGTATAGAACACGATATGACACGCTCAAAAGTACAAGAAGCTCACTGGAGTGCCAGAACAGCGAGACGGGGTACGGTCTTCGTCAGGGAAGAAGATCCTCGCGGCGGCGATGGTGCTTCGGTTGGCATGGGCAAGGGCGCACGGGCGCGGCGCGGGCTGGGTGGCTTTGCACGCACAACGCGTGGTGCGAGCGGGGCATGACTTAGGAGGTGAGCAAAATCCATGCACTTGGCCAGCACCTGCATGGGCTGAGCCTAGCTGAGGAGTGAGGATCGATTCGAGCGTTTCGCTCGGGCCAATCCCGAGAAGAAGTCTTACATGCGTTGAGCTAGGCTGACCCACCTCGACCACACAACCAAACATCCTAAAACTTACATGCACTCATGCGAGCCAAGCCTTGTGCGGGCAACCAAACACACTCTATCCCTGTGGTGAATGTTGGCCGTGACTTGATTTCAAAATTGCAATGCCTTCCAACTACTAGGCCCATGCCTAGACGCTAGATCCAGAGCCCAGACCGAGCATTTGCAAACCTGCACAGTGTAGCCCATTCGGACCATGGGGAACTTCCCCGAGTGTCTGGCAAATGCAAGGTGCATGTGTAAACCTTACGTAGCACGGCAAAGCCTATCCCTACAGTCCATTTTTTTGGGCCGACGGTGGCGTAGGATCGCCAAAAGCAGGCAGCCCCTGTGAATATGCCATCTTTCAATGGTCGATTCCATTTTCCTCTCTCTAATAAAAAATGTCGATGCCACTTCAGGTGGGCCCCCACTTCCTCCGCTAAAAAGTCGTACATGTTTTTAAAGGATGTTGCTACGGCACGCTATACCGTTAAGTCCTATTCTGACGGCATAGCATTCGACCATAAAATTCGGATGTTCTAATTGCATGACCACACCGCTTTACTTCCTCATCTTCTTCCTCTACGCATGCTGCAATGCGCCCACCAGCTCCCCACGCGCTTCCCCCGTCTAGCTCCTCCGCGCGCGCAGAAGCACGCTCGCTGGTTTCCCGCATCCTCCCCCTTCGCACGCGTGGCGCGCGCACCCGCTAGTTTCCCCCTTCATCCTCCTCTACGCGTGCGGTGGCGCGCCCGCTGGCTTCCCCGTCCCCCCTTCTCCCTCCTTCGTGCGCGTGGTAGTGCGCACACTAGCTCACCGCTGGCTTCCCTCATCCTCCCCCTTCTTCGGCTGAAAATTGACGCTCTCAAAATTCAGCGTTTCGCCGAACTCCCTCTTCTTCGGATGGCAACGAGCGTCGTGAAGATCCCGAGCGAAGAGCCGGCCCTCCCCAGCAACCTCGGTGGAACGCATCACCCATTCGAAGACCCCGAGCTTCACAAGGGAGTTCGGGTTAACTGAGCTGGCTCCACCCGGTAGAACTGCAGAACATAGCTGACCAGCCCTACGCAGGGAAGCTGGAGGCCAACGTCAAGGAAAGAGGCGAACAAGACAGCCTCGTTGTCCCGAGGCGCCGGCACCGTCTCCGACCCGGGGGCTCGTGCGAGGGAGAGATCCACAATCTTGCCCTCCTTGAGAAGCACCCGCAGTACCGCCGGTGTCAGCAGCAACCGGCCTAACTCATCTGTGTGGGCCGCCTGAACCCCCTCGTCTCGCGAATGCTTCATCATCTAGCAGCATGAAAAGTCAGCCAAAGGAGCAGTGGCCAGCGGAAGGAAAGCAGAGCAAAAGGAAAGGGTGTGTGACTGGGGGGCAACCCACCCTATTTATAGCCGCACCGCGCACACGAAACAGCAAGGCATGGAACCCGAAGAGACGTGACTGTTCAGCGAGCGACACGTGTGCCCTAGAGCGAACAGTCGCGCCCTGTTAATGGCGCGGCGCGGCCCACTAATGGAACATCGCAGCACATTAAAGACATGGCACCCAACCGACGTCGGTCAAGGGCCGGAGCACCGGGCGACCCGGTGAACGCTCAGGCAAGAAGACGACGCAAAAGATCGCTTCGCCAGGCCGAAGGGGGCGGTGTGCCTGTACCCTCCGGGAAGAACGGCGCGGTTTTAGCCATGGCGAAGCAGGACCTCGACCGCGAGGGGCTTGTCGTAGGGGCAGCCCCACCGGTCCTAATGGCCAAGCGAAGCAATCGTCAAAACCCTGGGGGCGGACCCTAGGCGAAGAACCCCGGTCAGGGGGCACCCAGGGCCCCGTGAGGCCCAGGGCAGCAGGCCCTCCGACCGAATCACCTTCGGGGTGGGTTCTTCGCCTGGGGTCTGCCCTCAGGGTTTTGACGATTGCTTCGCTTGGCCGTCAGGACCGGTAGGGCCGCCCCTACGACACAGGCAACACTCCAAATTGAAATTTCCCAGATCATATTTTTTGCTCCGTGATTTCCATAGTCTGTAACTTACGCTCTAAATGGTTTTACAGGAATTCATGATCCTCCCTACTGGTGCTTCATCCTTCAAGGAGGCTATGCAGATGGGTGTTGAAGTGTACAACAACTTGAAGGTCATTCTTTAATCATCCTTTCACTTTTCTGGATATTTTTTTGCAAAATTTAGCAGTGATCATGTTTTCTATTGTTCTGTACAGTCTGTTATCAAGAAGAAGTATGGGCAAGATGCTACTAATGTCGGTGATGAAGGTGGTTTTGTTCCAAACATTCAGGTTTGTCCTGTAATCTTTGTCTTACGTACTACAATGCGAGACATTCTTTCAAAGTTCTTTTTGATATTACCTGCTGTGTCATTTTGCCCCAACACTAAGTATAGACTCGATTGTTCTAGCAGGTCCATTTGTTCTCTAGTTTAGTTGAACTTGTGTGCTGTTTCAGTTTGCTATCAAATTGTCGGTGTATGATTTTTTGGTCATAAACAGACATTTCAGTGTCATAAAAGTTCGTCAGAGATTTGTTTTATTTGTTCCTTCTTAATTACTCGTTTATGTAAGGAAGAATTACCATACTGAATGTTGAAGTTTCTATGTGTAAGTTGTAAATTGTGGTCTGCACTCTTTAAGATTGAAAACTTGCTGAGGCCACAATCATGCAAAATATAGTTAATCCCGGTCAAGACTCAGGACAGCATGTTTTATGGTATATCTTAATTCCTTTGTTTGCCTTTTGTGATATTGTAGGAGAACAAGGAGGGTCTTGAGCTCTTGAAGACGGCAATTGAAAAGGCTGGATACACTGGCAAGGTTTGTTGAACTTACAGCATGTTAAATCATTTTAATGATTATGACACTATAGTTTTAGATATTTGGTCTGGATGACACAACATTCCATCTGATATGTTAGGTTGTCATTGGAATGGATGTTGCTGCTTCAGAGTTCTACAGTGAGAAGGATCAAACCTATGTTCTCAACTTCAAGGAAGAGGTAATGTCAGTTTGCAAGTTATTAGGTTATTTCAAAATTTAACGGGTCTATTTATGGTTGATTTGGTGGTTGCAGAACAATGATGGTTCCCAGAAGATATCTGGTGATAGCCTGAAGAATGTGTATAAGTCATTTGTTAGTGAGTATCCAATTGTCTCGATTGAAGACCCATTTGACCAGGATGATTGGGTTCACTATGCTAAGATGACTGAAGAAATTGGAGAGATAATTGTGTGTCTTGTTTATGATATAGGTTGACCAAATTGGATCTGTAACTGAGAGTATTGAGGCTGTGAAAATGTCAAAACGTGCTGACTGGGGTGTGATGACCAGCCACAGGAGGTACATAGACGTTATGTTTTCTAGTCATTGTGTTGTGGACTCTTTTATTGTAAAGACATATCAGAAGAGACTTCTGTCTAGCAGCGGCAGCTAGGCGAGGTGTGCGGCACCAGCCATGCGTTTGTCCGAAGATGCCTTCCAAATAGAGTAGCAATCTCCTTAAGAAATATATTGAGTTAGAGATCAAATCTCCTTAAGAGACATATTGAGTTTCCAATTGTTAGGCCGGTCTCTATACAAGAGAATTATCTATTTTAGATTAAAACAAGTAAAATATTAGTCATCTAATCTCACGCCTGATCAGAGCTTCAGCAACGCTAAGGGCAAGCCTTAGTGCATGCACAAGGGCGATCAAGCTCTACCCAGTTATCCTCTCCTATCCCAGCTAGAGACCCATGACCTCATTCAGTCTCCTATTGCCTCTCCTCAATGCATTGATCAAACCCCACGCTACAACAACTTGGTATCAAAGTCATCTACTACCACCCTTCTCATGGGAGAGCCTAGTACCATTGAGGACATCGGCAAGATGCTTGCGGTGTTGACACGACGCATTGATGAGATGAACATCAAGTAGGATCAGCAATACGTCGCCCTTGCGCAACTACAGCGGGGCTCTCCTGGAACCTCTCCAGGCAATAACGACAAGGTGGCTGCCTTGGCTGGACTAGAAGGGGAGATGAGTGGAGTGGTGCACCTCGGTATCACCAACTCTTGTTCCCGACGTTCGACGGTGACGAAGATCTCCTGCCATGGATCAACCGCTGTGAACATTTTTTTGCAGACAGAGGACGTTTTTAGAGGAGAAATTGTGGCTAGCATCCTACCACTTGACAGGCGTGGCGCAGTAGTGGTATTACCAGCTAGAACGTGATGAGGGCATCCTTACTTGGCCTCGTTTTGTGGACTTTGTAAACATGCGCTTTAGGCCGCCCCTTCGTAGTAATCCGTTGGGGGAGCTTGCCCAACTTCGGCGTACTAGAACGGTGGATGAATTCCAGAAACAGTTCCTGGTTCTCTTATGCCGAGTAGAGCCGCTATATCCATCACAACAAGTACAATTGTTCAGCTGGATTGTTGAATCCACTCTGCACCAACATCGAGTTGCAAAACCCGTCTAATCTACAGACTGCGACGAGCTTGGCTAGGGCATATGAAAGGCGCCACATGGAGGATCCCTCCGAGAGCAAGCCAGCATCTGTTGCAGCACCAAAACTAGCGGTGCACCCAACCCAACAGCAGGTAGCGACTCCGACCTTGGCCCCTAAACTCATGGCGCCCCCGGCAAGCGTCATGCCAAGCGCATCAACAACGTCGGTTAGGATGACTACCAATACATCTCGGTCGCGTTTTCATCGCTTATCGCCGGAGGAGATGGCCGACCGTCGCCTAAAAGGGTTGTGCTTCAACTGCCCTGAGAAGTTTACTAAGGATCATGCCTGACAGTGCATGATGAAGGGAGTTTACCTTCTCATCTTGGAAGAAGGCGAGGAGGACGAAGACAACACAGACGTGGGAATTTCCCTCCATGCTTTGACGGGAATTTGCTTGGGCTGGACGATGCAACCTCATGTTACAGTCAAAGGGGAAAAGCTACTAGTTATGGTAGACTCAGGATTAACTCATAATTTTGCTGTCGAGGAGACCGTACGATGAATTGGCTTAGACAAGGATCCACGTCTAGGTTTGCATGTCTCTGTTGCCAATGGCGACCATGTAACCAATGTCAGGCTATGCAACAACGTTCCCATCTCCATCGCCCAAGAAGATTTCATCATCAATTGTTTTGGAATTCCATTGGGAGGATTTGATGTGGTGCTCGGTGTTCAATGGTTGCAAACCCTAGGACCCATCTTCTGGGATTTTGACAAACTATCCATGTCTTTTTGGTGCAACGGCCACCAAGTTTCTTGGCACGACATCGCAACAGTACAAGCCGAACCACAGGTATGGGGCTGCACTGGCCGCGATCTACTGGCTGAGTTATTGGAGGAGTTTGTTGATGTGTTCGAGACACCACGGGGCCTCCCACCACAACGTCGTCACGATCATCATATCCATCTACTACTTGGACAACCACTCGCAGCAGTTTGTCCCTATCAGTATCCACAACACTTGAAAGATGAAATAGAACGACAGTGTGAGGACATGCTGACACAAGGAATCATCCGCCATAGCACTTTAGAATTCTCAGCCCCGTGCTCCTGGTTAAGAAGCACGATTTTTTTGTGTGGACTATCGTGCTCTCAATACGCAAACCCTAAAGGACAAATTTCTCGGTTGTTGATGAGTTGCTCGACGAGTTGGAAGGGGTGTGAGTTTTCACGAAACTTAACTTGCGTAGTGGGTATCATCAAGTTTGCATGCATTTAGATCATACCAAGAAGACATCGCTCGTACACATCATGGGCATTTCGAGTTCTTGGTCATGTCCTTTGGGTTGACTAATGCGTCGACAACTTTTCAAGCACTTATGAATGGCATTCTCAATCCGTTTCTTCGACGCTTCGTCTTGGTTTTCTTTGATGATATCCTAATATATAGTTCCTATTGGTTTGAGCATTTACAACATGTTAGGGCAGTGTTGCAACTCCTACGCCAACATCAATTTTTTATGAAGAGAGCCAAATGTTCTTTCGGTCAAGAGCAAGTTCATTATTCGGGTCATATTATTTCTGACCGCGGTGTTACAATGGATCCTGATAAGTTATCGACAGTACATGTTTGGCAAGTCCCAAGGACAGTACGTGCATTGCGGAGTTTCCTCGGCTTAACAGGGTATCATTGAAAGTTCATCAAGGGTTACGGGGAAGTAGCTGCTTCTCTTACTAAATTGCACAAGAAAGAATCGTCTATCTGGTTTGAGGAGGCCCAATGAGCATTTCAAGTGCTACAGGAAGCTTTGACTACAACCCCGTCCTCCAGTTACCAGATTTTGCTAAAAGATTCGTAGTGGATTGTGATGCATCCAGGTCAGGATTTGGAGCAGTTCTTCATCAAGGAGAAAGACCACTTGCATTCTTCAACAAAGGTGTAGTTCCTCATCATGTCAAGTTAGCTTATGAGCGTGAACTCATCGGCTTGGTCCAAGTAGTGCGCCATTGGAGGCCTTATCTATGGGGTCGCTTGTTTACTGTACGAACATACCATTATCGTATGAAATTTCTTCTTGATCAATGGTTGTCCACTATTTCCCAACATTAGTGGGTTAGTAAATTATTTGGGTATGATTTCAAGGTGGAATATCGACCCAGACGACAAAACACCACAGCTGATGCTCTGTCACGGCGTGACAAGGAGGTTGTGGACTTGCATGCAATCTCGGCTCCCCAATTTACTTGGTTTACCGAATTACAGCAGGAGATAGAAGCTACACCATCGCTCACAGAGCTTTGCCAGTGGATATAGGACGACAAGGAACAAGCAGTCTGGTTTGCGTTTGATGATTTGTTGATGTTCAACGGATTTTTTTTGTGCCCAATTTTTCTCCGTGGACTCGGCTACTGGAGGCTACTCATGATATTGGCCACGAAGGTGTTCAGAAAATGCTTCATCGACTCCGTGCTACCTTCCATGTTCCCGACATGCATAAATTATAGTAAGTGACTACATTAAAAGTTGTACCACCGATCAGTGTAACAAGATTGAGCACCTTCATCCCGTTAGACTGTTGCAACCAGTACCAGTACCAACTACAGTATGGCTTGATATCTCCATGGATTTCGTGGAAGGATTTTCGAAAGTGCACGGTAAATCAGTCATCCTAACAGTGGTCAATCGTTTTTCGAAATATGCTCACTTCCTGCCTCTGGCACATCCTTATATGGCCAGCTCCTCACCCTCGTCAGCAAGCCCACTAGTTTGCCTGACTGAAGGAGCTCCTTCCACAGGGTCTTCATCAGCAGGACCAGCTACTCCCGGACCTTCGACTATTGTGTGCGCCGCGCTGTGGCTGGAGTTATCGACTTCTTCTTCGGTATTACCATCCCTTCTCGTTCAGCCGCAGATGCAAGAGTGGACTTGGCATATGCCTGGGCTAGAATGACCAAACCCCATTCTCCCTCCCTCGCCACGCATAGATATGACTGTCATGACTTTATTCCCTTCAGCTGCACTAACTCCCAATATGTGAATTATGTTGCTGAGGGCAAGGCAACTCAATCTCAGATCATACACACCACGGTTCACTTGGAATGAGTGAAACAACTACCGTATCACAGCGCCCCATGTACGCCCCTCTGCTCTTGGCAGGGGCATGATCATCGATTGGAAATAACACATATCAATCCCCTCGGGACCCTCCAGAATAGTCCCGGACCGTAGTAAATTTTGAAATTGGTGACGTCCGACATAATTGACGCACTGCACTATGAAGAATATTTCCATGATTAACCACATATCTAAAACAACATTACCCACTAAAAAGAATTTTGTACAACATACTGCACTATGCAACCGTACATCCAAAACTATGTAATCAATTTGGTTCAAAAAATTACCTCACAGGTGGGCAACTGGACGGGCAACGCTTCGCTTGCTTCTCTCCTCCCCTCTACTCCTCTCCTTTCCCTCCTTCTCTTTTTTGAATGCAAATGAGTCATGTGTCGAATTTTAGGGTTTTGTGAAGCTTTTATAGAAAAAGAGTTCTTGTCGCCAGTTCAACTGGCAACAGAAGCCTGACCAAGTGACAGGTGGGGGAAGGGTACCTGTCGCTAGTTGAACTGGCGCTAAGAGCTTATTTTGTTATTTTTTGGTCTCATTATTTATTTTTCTATTTTTTTAATATTAGAATTTTTTTTAAAAAAATTATAATACCTAGTACTCATCTATACGGATTGGTGAATTATGATACCAAATGTTGTATTCGTTCCACTCGCCAGCCACCATAGAGATCACTACCAGAAATCGTTAATTTCCCGAGTGCCCGAAACACTCGGGAAAATACCAAAAACACCCGGGATACTAATTCCCGAAGGTCGGCCGTCGGGAAAAAACATTCGAGATAGTTTAGTCGGGTAAAAACTGGTTTCCCGAGTGTTACACTCGGGACACATAACTTTCTCAAACATCTAACACTCGGGAGAATAGTTCGCATAACATAACGGAATACTTTCCCGAGTGTATGTCAACCAAGGAAACTCGGGAATCAAGTTTCATTCCCGAGTGTTTTTCAACGGACAGTCGGGAATCAATTTTTAGTACCGAGTGTTTTTCAACGGACACTCGGGAATCAAGTTTCATTCCTGAGTGTTTTGTAATGGACACTCGGGAATCAAGTTTCAATCTGAGTGTTTTTCAAGGAATAACACTCGGGAAATAGGTTGTTAGCCACACATGAAACATGCTTCCCAGCGAATACAACTCAATTTTATACATACAATGCACATATCATATAATGCATATTCCACCTCAAGGTATCACCAATGCACAAATCGTTACATATATAGATTCGACAACAACATTGACATAATATTCGAGTTCACAATATAACATTCACATATATAGACCCGACATCCAAGTAATACAACATTCACATATATAGATCCGACATCCAAGTAATACAACATTGACATATATAGATCTGACATCCAAGTAGTACAATTTCACATAGTGAATGCTTAGTACATTAATTGTTAAAGTGCATGAGTTAGCCTTCAACTTGTCGCTCCTAGTGTTGATCAACTGCAAAGATGATGACCATGGATCAGTTCTTTAACTCACCAACTACTGGCAGTACATACTGATTCTTAAACTTAATGTGTAGTTGAAGTTCTTAGCCTTCACCCTTCAGTAAGACCAATGTAGACCCTTTAGTACTTTTACCATTATAGCACCATATTTAAAAATACAGACAACGCATGCAAGTAATAGAAGTGAATGAGAAATGGGGAAAGTTATACCTACGCCTTCATACCATCTTCTGAAAGCCAAAAGAAATCAGGTACCCTTGCAAGATGCCGCTTGAAATAGAAAAGGACTTCCGATCATGTGGTAACTCCAGTGGGACTTCATCTCCAATAACAATTGTCTCCCCTCTTTGAAGTACTATAGTTAATGGGTTACACAAAGCAATGTCTCCTGATGCTTAAACATTTATGTTGATAGCTTCATGGCTGCATTTAATGTTGGGCACTTACATTAGTAACAAATAATACACAAGCCTGCTACAAAAAAATCGATCATGGAGTCATGACCCGCACAAATAATTCAACTATCAAAAGGAGTGACACTAAGAAATTGTTAAACTCCGGAGTAAACATTGAAGTGTTAGAATCATATGTCAAGCTTGATATATCATACAAATGTGAACAAAAGGCGCCAATTATTAGATAAGTAGTAGTTCTAAATCATGCTTTCCAATGATGATAGTTCATAAAACAAGAGATGCATACTATTTTCATCAGTGGAACCTTGCTGCAATAGTACCTGCAGGATATAAAGTAATAAATGATCATTAGCAACAAAACAACATATCACAATATTGTAGGTGATAGCATATAAGGGAGAAAGAGTAGAGACCATCTACTAGCATATGAGGGCAGGAATATCACAACCGAATGAAGCAAATTAACCGAATCATATACATGTTCCATCTACTAGCACCATTATTTGCTTAGATCCACGAAACTCACAATCCAAACAAAAAAAACTAGTACAAAGGGGACTTGTAACAACACAGCCAGATTGCTACCAATTTATAAGAAAAAGAAACAACAAAGAAGTGGGCATCGAGTAGGGGTACCTGTGGCTCAAGGTGATGTAAGGGTTGAGCGCCTTGGTGAAATCAAAGCGCAAGCCTTCGAACAGCTCGGGCTTCAGCGCCACTGCAACAAACAAGAAGAAGATCACACATAGCATCACCATCGATTCCATCGGCGGTGGTAATAATATCACAGATCAAAGAAGGGGGTGGTAAGGGGAGGCACCGGCGTCGGCGCCTTACTGAAGGCCTCGCGCTGGATCTCCTCATAGGGGACAGGGCAGGGGAGGTTCATGTAGTCCACCTTCTCCTCCGCCGCCGCCTTCTCCTCCTCCTCGAAAAATCCCGCACCTCTCTTCTCTGCCATCCTCTTCCCCCACCCCATAACCCGACAAGCGGTAACCCTACTACACCTCAGTATGCACTACACATGCACATAGAACATCTCATAGTAGTAGCATCACTCAAGCCATCACAGAGCAGGGGGGTAATTTTTTTCCCTCAGTGCAGCGGCGAAAGCAGACCACAGCAGCCCACCCAATCCCTTTTCACATGCATGAGCACAAGGCAAGACCCATATCATTGAATTGAATCAAGAACAACACTGAAATCTGAAAGTAAACCTTAAGCATCAAACATCACCAAATAATTAATCAGACTCATACAAACTAAAGGCACCAGAGGAGAGAAAATAAGGGGGGTAAAGGGGAGCCATTAGCCTGTCATGTAGGACAAGAGGAGCAAGGGTCGACGGCCGCATGCTGGGCCATCCGAGTGTCGAACCCCGAGGTATGCAACCCCGAGACCCTCTATGCATTCTGAACTAGTCCCATGATCAGCAACTAGCTGCACAGTTGCAACAATGATGCTATCATATCCATACAACAACGAAGCTAACGAAACAGACAAAGTAATATTAATTAGCAGCAAAAGGACCTTATGGTCAAGTTTTACAAAGTTCGCCACGCAGGGCTTAACAGCAAAAGGAGTAACTTGCAGTGGAAATCCAAAACATCTCGTGGAGGCCAATCAACATGCCCACAGACAATCGAGTGGATGACACATCCTAGTTCGCGTAGTCTTCAAAGAATTCGTTCTCGTAGAACTCAGTGTTCCCTGGTTCTTCTGCGGGGACTGATCAACAAGTGGCGTATAGCCGTGAGTACATAAAGTACCCAGCAAGTTATAGGAAAATGTATGCAAATAGTATTCATGCAAGGCTTGACAAGGATAGCTTTATGGTTATTTTGCAGAAAGCAATATTGACCGTAAATACAGTAAGTAGATTGCAAAATATTGTTTAAAAGATTAATACATAAGTAATCAAGTTTCTTTGAAACAAGTAGTGAACTTCCCGTTCACTGCCCAATCATTCCAACCAAACCATTCAATCGATCAATTCCAACATTTTTATGAAAACTCTACCCTTTGCGTGAAATCTCTGGGCATGTCCATAACTGGGGACACAGCTATTCGAATAGTTTTTGACACTCTGCAGAGGTTTACAGCTTTCCCCACAAGACACAACTTCTCTAGTTTGTTTGGCATCCGTCGATACCACCGCTCACTACCTTAGGTAAGCAGTCTAGAGGACGTGACAAGGCCTTTACAAGATTCTGTTTTGACTCGGTTTTGCTCGCTAAGGATTCGCCTTCCCAGCCCCCTCTTGCGCCGCTCATCAACCAAAACAGAACCGACTCAAAATTTTGCTAATTAGTTGGCCAGATCCAGCCCATAATGGACTTGTGGTTGCCCAATTATTCGGTTATTAATATTTTCTACTCTTGGGTGTAGTTACTCCCACTTTTGATATATCACCTAAAAGAACTTGACATACTCATTTATTATTTTGGGTATACTCATATACTAATTATAAGATACTTCAATGCGAACCACACGAAAAATTTGTACGAGAGTTCATAGTTTTTAGCATATTTTGTAAATAACTTTATATTCGCACATAAAAAGGAGTATGTATAAAAAATTATACATACCATCCCTGAAAAGGTGTGAATATCACCTAGGTGGTCTTATATACTCGTATACTACACATACATACTCTCGATTGCGCAAGATACTCCCTACGTTGTGAGATACAGAATAGGGAGTAACTACTCCCGAGAGTAGGAAAAAGGCTATCTTATAATTAGTATATGGGTGTACCCAAAGTGATAAAAGAGTATGTCAAATTCTTTTAGGTGGTATATCAAAAGTGGGAGTAGAAAGTATTAATCCTACACACACACACACACACACACACACACACACACACACACACATATATATATATATATATATATATATATATATATATATATATATATATATATATATATATATAACTTACGATGTTTAACTTGCTACTTTTGATACTTATCATTTTATTTGGCCAGTCATCCGTGTATTGTACTCTAGTGATCTAATCGTTTAAGTTAAGTATTATATTTGTTTCATGTTGTATGTATATTGTGTATGGATATGTATGCCAACGTTGTGGATGTGTACTAGCCACCGATAATAGGACTAGTACGGTACACACATGAGGACTTCGGGTATTCCACACCCAGAGTGCGACAGATCTGGACCGGGAATGGTTGGTTGGCCTGATGGGCCGTGCTCAACCCATTTCGGTCCAAAAAAGTGAAACAAATAAAAAATAAAAAATTCAAAAAACATGTAGAATTCAAAAACCCGTCCCTTTTTTCCTTCTATTCTTTTCTTCATCTTTTTCTTTCCTTCTTTATTCCCCCCCCCCTCTCCTTTTTTTTTCTTTTCTCCCGGTCATGCGCCCGTGCCTTCTAGTTCCTTCTTTCTCACCTCCTCCCTCCTCTAGTCCTCCCATCGCCTCCCTTTTCTCCCCTCACATGGCCGCGCACGCCACCCTGCACCGGCCTCACCATCTACGCACCCGTCCCGCGCCTCGCCGCCTCCACGCACGTCCCGCCACCTCCGCGGTGGCCTCGCCCCCGGCCTTCGTGTCGGTCCGACCGCCTCGGCGGCGGCCTCGCCCTGCTGCCACTGTGCTGGTTGTGCTGCCGCTCAACCTCCTCCTCGGTGTCTCCGCCGCCGTGCTGCTGGGCCAGAGTGCGGACCCAAGTATGGCATGGACGCTCGTGCCATGCCGACCCGTCCCATCTATAATGCGGGTCGTACTATGCTCGGGCTAGGCAATAATGTCGTGCTTCAGCCTAGCATGACTGGCACAGCCCATATGGGCATCACTAGTTTGAATCAGGGAAGTTCATGGGGGAAAAGGTTCGTGGAGAAAGAGATTGACTTCCACGGTAGAGACTTTGAGCTCCTTCCATTTGGTTCTATCCGACAAGACTTGCCCTGGGATGCCATTAGCTACTAGTATGGTGCATCTGATGCTTGCATCCTTGCTACATAAGTTTGAATGGAGGCTTCCACGAGAGATTGAAGAAAATGGGTTGGACATGACCGAAAAACCTGACGTTGGTATTGGCCACGCCTCTTCAGGCCATGTCCAGACCAATTTAATTAAGTCACACTGATGCTATGTACACTGCATATCTTGAATAAGTGGATGCCATTAAAACCACCCTGTTTGTCATATGGCTAAAACATTCTTTGGGCATCTCTGAAGATCACTCGTTCATTAACAAAAGATCACGTCAGTTTGTCTCCAACTCTGAAATATGGATGCAAAATAAGAGAAGAACCAACAGATTCAACAAAAATCTCATATCAGGACCCAATAAGAAAGATAGAACGTGTAAAGTACATTGCCTCACAATCCGATCGATCCATTTTAGTATCATTCATCCTCCTTTAGTTTTTTTTTAGGGAAAGGACGTCCTCCTTCAGTTTTTTTAGAGGAAGGCGGGACTTTATTCAGTATTAAGAATCACGGGAACAAAACAAATGTCCGGCGGGGCGGAGGCAGAGGGGGTTGGCAGGGGCTAGGCTCCGTCATGCTTCAACAATTTTACACTGTAACATTGTTTATTTTAAAAACATTACTGTCGTTAGTGCTATTTGACCCCCTTGTCAAATGAAATTACAATGTATAGCTTATTTGGCCCTCCTCGTCCTTAAATCCTGGCTCCGCCCGGACCAACGAGCAAAACATAATGACCTGGCCAGACCACACACTCTCTTCACTATCAAATGTGCTTCAGCATTCGAATTAGCAATTTGATTTCCATACAAATTCCTAAGTAAAATCCGTAAATAATTAGAATTCAAAATAAAAAATGCAATTAGATTTGTATACGAAATACAACAAAAAATAACTTAAATATGGAATAAAAGATAAAGTAAAATTAGCAATTTTATTTCGACACAAACTCGAATAATTATAATTCAGAGAAAAATTAAACAATAATTGCCAATTAGATTTGTTCAAGAAATACAGCCCCAAAAAACTGAAATTTGGAATAAAAATAAAATAACATTAGCAATATCATTTCGATACAAATTCTATAGTAAAATCCTAAATAGCACTCTCAACGGCTAGAAATTTCCACGTTAATCGGTGGAAAAAGAGCAATATCTACACCATCGATCGTCGTCGCTCAAAATTATAACATCTAGATTAAAAGAGAGAGTTCATGTCAAGTACAACAAAACATAAATCTTGAATAAAAATAAAATAAAATTAGCAATTTGATTTTCATACGAATTCCTATGTAAAATCCATAAATAATAAGAACTCCGAATAAAAACTAAACAAAAAATAAAAATTAGATTTGTATACGAAATCAAACAAAAAATAATTGAAATTTGGAATAAAAAAATTAAACAAAATTAGCAATATCATTTCAATATGAATTCCAATAATTATAATTTGAAATAAAAACTAAACAAAAGTTGGCAATTAGATTTGTATATGAAATCCAACAAAAAAAACTTAAATTCAGAATAACAATAAAATAAAATTAGCTATTTGATTTCAATATGAATTTCAAAGTAAAATCCTAAATAGCGGACTCAAAGAAAAGAAATTCTCATGTTAATCAATGAAAAAGAGAGATAGATCTACACCGTCAATCGTAAAGATCCATAATATAACAGTTCAGATTAAAAGAAAGTGTACATGTTAAGTACAATAAAACTGAAA
This sequence comes from Hsuehochloa calcarea, assembly GCA_036346395.1. NCBI lineage: Eukaryota > Viridiplantae > Streptophyta > Magnoliopsida > Poales > Poaceae > Hsuehochloa > Hsuehochloa calcarea. The sequence goes on from CM070598.1 coordinate 57,862,670, forward strand.
TTAAGAATATAAATAAAATAAAGCGATCAAGATGATTTCCATATGAATTCCTAAGTAAAATCCCTAAATAATTAGCATTCGGAACAAAAAAAAATATCGACAAAAATGACAATTAGATTTTTCCTACAAAATCGAAGAAAAAAAAAGAAATTTTGGAATATATTTTGTTTGCAATTTGAATTCGATACGAATTCCAACAATTATAATTATGAATAATAATTGAATAATAATTAGCAATTAGATTTGTATACGAAATCCAACCAAAAAAATAACTAAAATTAAGAATAAAGAGAAAATAAAAATAGCAATTTTAGTTAAATATGAATTTGAAAGTAAAAATACCTTAATAGCTATAATTCAGAATAAAAACTAAAGAAAAACTAGCAATTGGATTCGTATACGTATTCCAATAAATTATAAATTAAATTAGGAATAAAAAAGAAATGAAAATTTCCAATTTGATTTCCATACAAATTCCAAAGTATAATCCCTAAATAAATAAATTTTGGAATAAATTAAATAAATTTAAAAATTTAATTTCTACACGAACTCCAATAAAAATAATTGAAATGTTGAATAAATATTGAAGTTATAACAAGGATAACACGAATGATGATAGAGGAGACTCAAAAGAAACGACCACATTCGCTCTCATGGGCTAGAAATTCTCAAGTTAATAGGTGGATATCAGAAATATTTACACCTTCGATCATCATGAGTCCAAATTATAATGGTCTAGACTAAAAGAAGTCTACGTCAAGTAAAATAAAACTAAAATTTAGAATAAAATATAATAAAATTAGCAAAAAGAATTCCATACGAATTCTTCACTAAAGTATCTAAATAATTATAATTCAAAATAAAATTTAAACAAAATTGGAAATTAGATTTGTGTACAAAATTCAACATGAAAAAATAGCATAAATTAAAACAAAAGATATAATAAAACTAGGAATTTGATTTTGATACAAATTCCACAGTAAAATCCCTAAATAGTGGTAATTCAGAATAAAATTTAAGGAAAAAATAACAATTGGATTTGTACATGAATTCCATGAAAAATAACAAATGATCGAAATAAAAATAAAAGAAAATTTTCAATTTGATTTCCATACAAATTATAATATAAAATCCCTAAATAACTAAAATTTAGAATAAATTAAATACAATTTTAAATAAAAATAAAAGGTATGACGAAGATACCATGAATGGTGTCAGAGAAAACCACGAAAGAGTGGAATGCTGTCGATCTGTCGTGCAAGAAGGCATTGATCGTCGGTGAAGCAAAGAGTTAAGGCAGCGACGATGGAGATGTGGACAATGTCATACTGCTCTCCTTGGTCGTTCGATGACGACAATGTAATGTTGCTCGCCGGAACCGTTGAAGAGAAAGGCTAGAGTCGAAGGGGCCAAGAGGTGCAACAACGAGCTATGAGCGTCAACGTTATTGAAGAAGTCGGTGGCCAAACAAACTCGATTTGTGTTTTCATTTCTCAAGCTGTCTTTTTCTTCGAGCTTCTACTACCATTACCAATGTTTATGATGCCTTAAAAATCCCACAAAAAAAAGAAATTTTGATACAAATTCCAATGTAAATTCCCTAAATAACTATAATTCAAAAGAAAGATTAAAGAAAAATTAGCAATTGGATTCATACACGAATTCAAACAAAAAATAATTAAAATTTGTAATAAAATTAAAAGTACAATTTGATTTCCATACAAATTCTAAAGTAAAATCCATAAATAACTAGATATCATAATAAATTAAATAAACTTAGGAATTTGATTTGCATCCGAACTCTAATAAAAATAATTAAAATTTTGAATGAAAATAAAAGATATAACGAGAATTGCACGAACGGTGTTAGAGGAGACTGCGGAAGAGTGCAATTATAATAAGATATTGACCCACGGGGAAGCAAAGAGTGAGGTGGCGCGACGGCTGAGATAAGAGACAATACCATGTTGCTCCACCTTAGCCATTTGATGAGGAAAATATCGTGCTGCTTGACGAAGCCATTGCGATGAAAGGTCCGAGTCGAAGGAGCCAAGAACCGCAACAACAAGTGATAAGCATCGGTATTATTGAAGAAATCAATGACCAAAGCTAGATGATGGCGAAGCCGTAGCAGAGAGGAAATGAAGCTTTGCATTGCGAGATATGGACGATATGGGGCCATCAAGTAGCTAGGAGTGCGCCATTGCCGGTGAGGGGCACAACGTCATCGACAATGGTGAGAAAATTATCCATATCGTTAGACAGTGACTAAAGTAGATATGCCGACATTAGTGCAGATGAGAAGTCACCACAGTTAGTGATGATGCGACAATACTGAGCTGGCCAACATCAAAGAAGAGAAGTGACTGACACGGGACAAGAGGACATCGATAATGCATAACATCATGCATCCGTACAAATAGAAGCACGAACGTAGAGAAGTAGAGGAGTAAAGAGTTTGGAGTAGAGATGGTGGAACCGTAGGGAATAAGCTCAGGACCACCGAAGAGTGCGTGACTGGTGTCCCCGGCAGAGGTCGGCGATGGTTGCATATGTATTTTTGTTGGTGTGGTAACGGTTAGCATTAAGCAATAAATGGAGAGAAGTAAAAGATAACTATGTATAGAGTATAGATTAGAAGGGGTAGCAGTTGAGGGGATCAATAAAAATTTGGGTTTATTGTTGGGGGTTGAAGACACATAGTTCGGTGCGGCAGCTCATGTAACATCCCAATTTTTTTATTTTCAAAACCTTTTTTAGTAGTTTAGTCCCTTGGAAAATTTCACAAATTTTATTTGAATTTAATAAAGCTTAAATGGGACTTTTAAAGTCAAAACAATTTAATGTGATTAATATTAAGATCAATTAATTCCAAAAATATTGTATTTGAGTTCTTTGTGCTTGGAAATATTTTCCAGATTTTTCTGGATTTTTTCTAAGTTAATTTGCTAGTTGGATTTTCTGTATTTTATAAAATAGAAATACTATTAAAATTCGGAAAAATCCTTTGGGCGGACTACTGTTTCCCCGGCCCATTTCATGGCTTTCAGCTCATTTTCACTGTGGCCCGCTTTTCTCTCTCCGCCCACGTCCATGTTCTCGGTCCCACCTGCCAGCGTCACGTGTGTCGTGCACGACGCGAATGCGCCCTAGTCACCATCAATGACATGTGGTTCCCACCCCATTACTGTTCTTCTTCTCCATCTCGGGCACGAGTTGGACTCTGTCGCCGCCCCGGTTTCTTGGCATGCGCGCCATGGACACTCTTGGCCGCTGCGCTATAAAGGGGGACATCGCCCTCGGGAGCTCAAGTTTTCACTGCCGTCGTTCGTGAGCCTTCGTCGCCGATTTCTGCCACCGTCAATGAGACCTAGCTCTCATCGTCACCACCGCCGGGACCGCAGTGACCAGATCTGTACCACCATCACCTCGAAGTCGCCGGAGCGTCGGCGTAGTGCCGTCACGTCGTAGACCCAATTTGCGCCGTCACTTAAACCCCGTCGTCGTCCACTGTCATCCGTCGCACAAACACCGACGAGTTCGCCATTGCTTCAACTACTGTAGGACCGGAAAGGCGACTAGGGGGGGTGAATAGGCGCTTTCAAAACTTTCTCGCCTAAATCAAAAAACCAACACGAACTTTACTCCTTTAGCTATGAAAGCTAAGAAGATCAGTAAGCACACAACGGAAGCCTTGTGTTGGATTTGATAAACCCCTCAACCACACGACACAACCGGAGAAAAGAACTCACTGTTCCTTCGGGATGGCGGTCGGCCACCGCTACCACGGGCGGTCGGACCGACGGTCAACCAATGATCCCGACCGCAACTAACTAGCGGTCGGACCGGTGGGCCACGATTCGACCGGCAAGCCGTGCCGTCGAATACAGGCGGTCGGACCCGCCGTTGAAAGTCGGTCGGACCGGTAGAGTCGATCTTTGAAAAACTCCACCCAAATCCAAAACGAAATTTGATCCAACTTTTGATTCAACCAATAAAACTTGACCAAATTTCGAGCACACCTCCCTAATGATATTAGAGACCTATTTCTAGCGACGATCCGTCAGATCCACTTCGCAAAATCGATATCTCGAGATTTTACCAAAGAAGTGCACAAACCCTAGAAATATAAAAATCTTGATTCAAGACTTGCTTGTGGGGGGTTGATGATCTAGATGACTCTAGGAGTAATCCCACACATCAAAGCAAGATAAAGTAGGCCAAGAGACCAAGCATGAACCTTTGAATCAAGGAAGCACCAAAATCATCCAAAAGGGAGAAGAACACAAAAGGGAGCAAACGATCTTTCAATTGAGCATCACAAGATTGTTCGATTACACAAGATGCTTACAAAGCCTCTCCAACAAGGAGGGCAAGAGCTCAACAAGGAGCACACTCCAAACCCTAGTTCTCCTCTCCTCTCCTCCAAACCCTAGAAAAGGAAGAAGGGGCTAAAAATGAATGCTTCAAGTGTCTTCCATCTCCCCCTTTTCTATTTATACTAGAGAGCTAGGGTTTCACTTTTGGGGTCACTTACACATGGGACCCGCACACACATAACTATTGAAGCAATCGCTTTGCTTCACCACGTGTAGGTTGATCGGCGGTTCTCATCAGCGTCGCCAAGCCTCTCTTGTCCGAATCCCATCGGAACCTCCCAGAGACTCGCACCGATATCCGCACCGCCTGATCCAACCAGCTGTAACGAACCACCCGTTCGATCCATCTTGCCCATCTGCACCATGCTTGTGTCACACGACCACACGGTATCCCGATCGTTACGGACCTCGGCTCTCCAGCGTAGTCGATCCACTCACCGATGGCGTCGTTGACACGCAAGCCACCGCAAAGAATAGACAAACAAACCGTTTCCGGAACAAGTTCTTCACAACTTGACCCACGTTAGCTCCGCAATGCAATATACAACAATAAAGCATTGAAGTTCATATGATAACACAATCAAAACGAACTCAATTCAACACTTGGCTAACCTTCAAGCCATTAAGGTCCGCAGCAGCTTACGGGGCGTCCGACCGATTCATCTTGATCGGACCGCTCCCACAACGGCGGTCGGACGGTCAAAAGGACAGCCAAATTTTCAACTCAAAATTCCGAAACCTTCTGGAATTTTCAAACAAATAGAACTTTTGACTGGGAGCTCCAAAAATGATGGGACCACATCCAGGAGACTCCCCTCACTTGCCTACACAACCTATTTTTGGCTCAGCTCCAAAAACCCAATTTCATTTTGGCGGTCGGACCACATGGCCGGTCGGACTCCTCCGCGGTCGACCGCCCTGACACCTGATCGGACCGCTTTGTGGTGCAGCGACCTTAAGCAAACCCAGCGAGATTTTGCAAACCAACAATGCCATTGCCAATTGGCTCATCATCCTGAGATCGTGCACATATCCTCACGATATCCACAATCTCCCCCTTGATGAACACATTGGCAATTTTCAAGAAAATGTGATTTTTCGAAATGAAAAGTAAAAAATCGACGTTTTCGCATAAAGGCACAACTTGGTCCAAAAGCAAGAAAAAAACTAGGAACCGACCAAGCTGGCTTCAGAATAGTATAGGCAAGTGAGATAAGGCAATGAAAGCACCAAAGGATTCAATTTCCAGAAAGTAGCCAAAAAATCTCACTTAGGTCCAAATGAAATGCAATTTTTCTATTTGACCTTTGATCATTGTGAGTATTCTTCATGAGAGACCATGTGAGAGGTCCTCCACTCTGAGTGATGAGTATTTGACAAGTGTGTTGATTAGATTGAGAGTTGAGGTTTTCGGTTTGGGTGTTTACGGTGAAGTCGGAAATCGGAACTACCGTGTATGGGCGGAAGTTCGATTAATCAACTACGGTGTTGGAAATAGGAACTTCCGATTTATCCGGGTTTTGCTCTCGGTGAAGGAAATCGGAACTTCCGCACAAGGGGTAGCGGAGTGTCCGATATCTTGACATTGAGTGTTCTCGAGATATTAAATCGAATTAAATATCGGAAAGTCGGTTGTTAGGATATCGGAAGTACCGCGATGTTGGCGCGAACTTCGATATTCTGACAAATCTTGGATGTTCGAAATCGGAACTTCATTGTGTTAAATCTTGAACTTCGATTGTGTCGAGCTGTGCGAGAGAAGATTAAATTGTGATTTTGATTTTGTATGAGTTTGAGTCTTATACAATTGTTGATGCTATGATATTGTGCAATGCTATGTGATGTGTTTTTATGCATGTTGTTGCGAGGGCATCAAGATGGAGTCGTGGCGAGACACGTGGACGGACTAAGCGCGGAGGCGTTGAGGTCGAACGGTCGGGATGTGTCGAAGCGGCGTGAATCTTGAAGCGGTTGCGAGTCGTGGACAACAAGGTGTCGGGAGGCTTCGGAAGGTGCGCAAAGGCGAAAGGGTCTTTTAGCAAGCGGCAAAAGTGGAGGCGGTTCCGTTCGGGTGTAGCGGGCTTAATGGGTTGGAGGCCCATTAGCAAAGGCTATAAATAGGGAGAACCACAGGTTAGGGTTAGAGCTTGAGAGAAAAATTAGGGTTAGCTCCACCAAAAGGGTGTGTTTTGCTTTTTGAGTTGTGGAGTTGATGAACTGAAACCTATTGTAATCATTCATCTTTGTGTTACCTCTGTAATCCATGTTTCAATTCAATGAAATCGGAGGTTTCGATTACTTGATTTTGCAACTCTCTCTCTCTGTTCATGTTGAATATCTAGGGTTTTGGCATATCTTTTGATTTGTTTTATAAGATAGCATGAAACTTCATATCTAGAATCGTTTTGGTATTGCTATTACTTCCTCAAAGTTTCATGCTCTAAGAATCGAGAATCTAAACTTATCATTGGTTTTGGTCTTTCTTGCCCTTCTTCAAGAAATCCGTTTTGGTTCGATTATTGAATCTTTGGTTGCGATTCTTCTCCATAAGGTCAAGATGGTGTTTAGGATGATGTCTGTAAAACTTGACTGAGAAGAGCATTCAAGATTAAGTAGTTTGGATTTTTGGGCAAAAACCGAGAGCTCATTCTTGATCGGGATAATCAGACTTAGATTTTGTGCGTGAGTACCTCACGCGGAACTTCCGCGCTATACACTCTGGAACTACATAGCGGAACTTCCGCACTCTTGCCGGAACTTCCGATTTCGGAAGAACGACTGAAACTTGTTTTTGATTGTTTGATCTTGCTTCATTTACTTTCTTTAGATCTTGAGAGATCTTTGTAGGCTAGTTTTAAATACTGATGAAGGGAGTATTAATTTTTAAGGCACCATTCACCCCCTCTGTGCCATTTTGGTCCTTCAATTGGTATCGAGCGCGGTTAGCTCTTCTTGATAGATCTTAACCGGTCGGTTGAGTCATGGCAGCGGACAAGTATTCCACCAAGCCTCCGGTTTTGATGGTGCAGATTACCCCTTACGGAAGAGCCGAATGGAAACTTACATCCGGGCTCGGGGTATGCCATCTGGAGAAAGGTGAAGGTTAGATTTCTTTGTTCTGCCGATGAGAACATCAATCTTTGGAAACATGGCGATGTTGAGGCAAATGCTAAGGCAAGGAACATAATCATTCGAGGTTTGGCGAAGTGAGTTTGATCGCATTTCTCATTTGATTTACGCTTACGACATCAGGGTGACCCTCGATGCATACCATGAGGCACTACCCGATTAAGGCGGTTCGACAAGACCGGTTCAAGCGTGAATCTGATAAATTTGAGATGCTTCTTTGGTGAATCTCTTGGCGAGTGCTTTTCGGCGTTTTCACAAGATTTTGAGCAACCTCCGGCGGTCGGTCTTACATACCCGACTCGGATAGCGCTCGACGGATGCTTTCGCACTTGATCTTCGTGTTTGGGAGATGAAAGTGACTACCATCAAAGATAGCACGGACCTCTCGACCACGACTCTTGATGCGCTTTACTCGCGTCTCAAGACTCACGAGATTGACATTGTCTCTCGAAGGTCGAAGTCACGATCGATGGCTTTAGTCAGCGATCCTACTACGGATCTTCTTACGAGTCGTCGTGGGTTCTCCTAGTTGCTCTCTGTGACATAGCGATGATCGATTAGAGCGACTTGAGGATGAGCAGCTAGCCCTCCTAGCTCGGAAGTTTTCTCATGCTTACAAGAGGAGGAGGGATGGTAAAGAGGAGGTCTGTGATTTGTTTGAGTGTGGTGGCCCCAACCACATCAGAGCAAAGCGTCCCAAGCTTGGGAAGGGCAAAGGTGATTATGGCGGCCCGAGCAAGAGCGACTACATCGACAAGAACCGCAACCACGAAGCCCTCGGCACTGATCAAGGCAAGAAGAAGTTCCGCAACTTTGGGAAGGCAAAGAAGGCATTCCATCGCGTCCTCACGCCTCGGCAGGCTGGACACCGGCGAGGTGGAGGGTGGAGTAACGATGATGGGAAGGGCGATCATGATCCCAGGGCGGCGGCAACTTCTCGGCATGTGCTTCATGGCCCTCGAGGCGAATCGAGCGACAATGAGCTGTACTCCGACTCGACGAGGTTAGTCCTACCTACGACCGACTTAATGATGCTTTTCTTAAGCTAGGTAGATTTCATGCTAAGTCTAGGGCTAAGTGTTACGTGTTGGAGAAGGAAGTAGCTAGACTATCACGGGAGCTTACTTTACTTACATCTGCTCCCTCCCGTGATGAATGTGACACATGCTGTGCTTTGATTGATGATATGGATAAACTAAGGACCTTACATGATAGTGTGTCCTCTGAACTTGACATGATTAAGGTAGAGAACATTAGCCTTCTTCTTTGAATTAGAGATGAGTAGGGTAGCACCTCCTTCATCCACTCTTTGTTGAGACTCTTGCTTGCACCTCATGTGAGGTTAAGGACAATTCGTTTAGAGGTCTTTATACCTTATTGCTTGATCTGCCTGAAACTTGTGAAAATTGTAATAATCTCAAGATGAACCTAAAGCGGGCAGATCACAAAATTGCTGAATTTCAAGCTGCGCTACTAGAGCCTATTGTTTCTTGTTTAAAGCTGTCCTAAGTTAGCTGTTTGAACTAGAATCATATCTAAGCGGTTTCAAGAAATGATTGATCACGATAACAAATTGGCTCAAGTATGCTTCTAAGGACCTTGTTAGCTCACCATGCAATCATTGTTATAAACTAAAATGTGATTTGGTTGCCTTGGATGAAAAATGTGTGAAGCTAACTAAGGACCTTTAGAACACAATCATCTGCTTGTATTGTGTGTCTTTGGGAAGAAGTCTAAGGGTTTGGTAGAGGCGCCTAGCAGCGTGAACCAATCTGCTAGCAATGAGGTGTCCCCTCAAAGTCGGTTTGTGCGTGCACAAGTCAATTTTCCTCTGTTGTTGGTTCTTCTTACGCTCCCTTACCTTCTGCTTGTCCCTTCTTCCCTGCTCTTCTTGCACCTCTCTCTTTGGGAGTGTCGGTATCTTATGAACACTCTCGAGAGGTTTGTAGGAGGCAGAAGAAGCTCAATCTCATTCTAGACAAATCTAAAATTTGCATATTTAATCGGGGTCTAGGATATGATATCCGGGAGGATATGAGGAAGCATCCACATGTCGTGCTCAAAACCATAGCACGGTGTGATCAAAACTAAGCTCGGGTGAGAAAGTCAATTTTAAGTCGGCGGGTTTTGTTCAAAGGATTTCGGCGACAAGGTGATTCCACTGCGGCTTGACCTCGAGCGAAGTATCATTGCACCTTCATCGGAAAGATGGACATTTAGTTGATCATTGCTTGAGCGCCAAGATCGCGCGTAGAAACCGTGTTGAGTCTCTTAGGCACATTCGAGGTCGACCCGGATCTTGAGTGCATCTAAGACCAACACGAGGTCTAGGTTTGTTCCATCGATGATTTTGGGCGACATCGAGGACTTGGTTTTTACGAGTTTTACGAGTTTCGTCCTCATGCTCCCTTGGTCGTAACTTCGCCGTCACGAGGTAGATCTCGTTTTCCTTTCGAGATAGATACATGGCGAGATCGACATATTCTTGGCACTTGACTCGCTCTTCCATAGCGATCGGATCGGTGAACAGTGAGATCTTTGACTTGTTGAGTGACGAGAGCGTAGGGTAGATAGAGTCGGTCTTGCTTGACTACTTCATCATTCGCCGTGTTACTCGGTATTGGGTGCCAAAATCACTTTTGATTCACCCGATCTTGAGACTTTACTCTGTTTGACTCGAGGTCGCGGGTTGGGAAGGAAAGGTGCGGATTGTAGACTCGGTTGTTCACGTCATATGGTGGTGAGTCTCGTTGGTTTTCTTCCTAGCCCGCTCGGTGATGAGGCGATCACCTTGGAGATGCTTCATTTGGGCGCGTCATCGCTAAAATCTTGTGAGCATTAATGATTCTTTTATTTTAAAAGATGTTGCCTTAGTAAGTAAGCTGCGATATAATCGCTTTGGTCTCTCGACTTCTGATGGCGGTTTGAGTGAGCTTTAAGAAAAACAATTGCAAAATTCTTGATTCTTGGGTAGTCTAGTTTGCGGGATTTCTCGATATGGGAGGATCTTTCGTGCTGATTTTTATGGATCTTACGGTGATCCTCTCCGATGTTTAATTGCTACGAATCCGTGATTTGACTTTACGGCATAGGAGACTTGGTCATATAGGATTTGATCATCGACCGAGTTAGCGGCCATGATCTCATTCGTGGTTTGCGAAACTCAAAATGGTCAAGGATCTTGTTTGTGCTCCTTGCCGGCGCGGCAAAATGGTTGCCGCTTCACATCCTCGATTCTGATGACTATGCGGATGCACGGTCAACTACTCCATATGGACCAGATGGGACCGGCCAGTGCGATCGATGGGAGGAAGTGAGTGCGTGCTTGTCGTGGTCGATGACTTCTCGAGGTATTCTTGGGTATTTTCTTAGCCTCGAAGGATGAGGCGTTTACTCTTTTAGTGGTCTTTTAGTAGGCTTTACTGTTGAGCTCCCGGTGCATTACGAGCAATTCGCGCGATAATGGCAGAGTTCAAAATTCCTACTTTGAGAGTTTTGTGGTGAGGCAGTGTAGAGCACGGTTCTCGTCTCCATCGTCCCCCAACAAAATGGCGTTGTGGAGAGGAAGAACCGTACCTTAGTCGAGATGGCGGGCGATGCTTGATGAGTACTCTACACCTAGGAAGTTTTGGGTGAGGCAATTACTCTTGCTTGTCATGTTTCTATGAGTTTTCTTGGGCACTCTTGCATCGCACTTCTTATGAGTTGAGATATGGCGAAAACCAGCGTCTCGCATTTTCGTGTGTTTGGTTGCAAGTGTTTTATTACGAAGTGCAGGAACCTAGATAAGTTCGAGTCACGATCATGTGATGGGATCTTTACGGGTTACTCGACTTCTTCTCGTGCCTATAGAGTGCAGGCTGCGAGTCTAGTAAATTGTTAGAGACACAGTGAGGTGACCTTGATGAGGCGGTCAGGGACTAGGCACGATATCTCGAGTTCTTTAGAAGCGATGCAGTCCATCTTTGTGGGCGAAGAGGAAAGCGGAGATGAAGGTTGTCTACGATCCAGTTCTTCCTCCTCCTCTTGAGGTGCCTTCTTCCACCACCTCGAGGAGATCGACCCTTACCTACAGCTTCTTACGAAGCTAGTGGCTCTGTTCCTATCTCATCGATCATGAGGTAGAGGCCACTTCTTCATCTCATCCTGGACCTCCAAGACACATTCAAAGGACCATCCTTGAGCGGATCATTGGAGACCTCTTGAGCGTGTCACACGTTCAAAAGGCGGCTTATCTCTCTTACATCTCCATTACGCCTTCGTCGCCTCATTTGAGCCTAAAGATGTTTGTCATGCTCTATCGACGAGTCTTGGACAAGCGCTATGCATGAGGAGTTGGAAAACTTTGAAAGGAACAAGGTGCGGTCCCTTGTTGAGCCCCTCAAGGTCACAATATCATTGGGACCAAATGGGTGTTCAAAAACAAACAAAGTGAAGATGGGTTAGTCATTGAAACAAGGCTAGGTTTGGTAGCTCGGGGTACTCTCAAGTTGAGGTCTAGATTTGAAGAGACTTTTGCCCTGTAGCTAGACTTGAAGCCATTAGAATCACCTTGCCTTTGCGACTTCTAAGGGTTTCAAGCTTTTCGAATGGATGTCAAGAGTGCCTTTCTCAATGGCCTTATTGAGGAAGAAGTCTATGTCGAACTGACCTCTGGTTTCGAGAACCCCAAATACCCTAACCATGTCTGAGCTTTCCAAAGCTTTGTATGGACTCAAGCGAGCTCCCGAGCTTGGTATGAAAGGCTTAAGTCCTATCTGTGAGCCATGGTTTTGAGATGGGTAAAATTGACAAAACCTTGTTCATCGCCGTCTTGGCAGATCTTACCTCGTCGGATCTATGTGGATGACATTATCTTTGGCGGCTCCTCGCGTGCTCTCGTTTCCAGTTTTAGATGTCATGAGCTCGGAGTTTGAAATGAGCATGATGGGCGAGTTGAGCTTCTTCCTTGGCTTCCAAATCAAGCAGACTCGGGAGGTACCTTTCTTCATCAAGGCAAATACACTCGAGACCTCTGAGCGTTTGACATGAATGATGGAAAGCGATATCAACTCAATGGCATCTCTGGTGCTCTGGATCCGGATGAAGGCAGCGAACACTGTTGACCAAAAGGAGTTGAGGAGCATGATTGGCTCTCTCTTGTACCTCACGGCCTCGAGACCGGACATACACTTCTACGTGTGTCTTTGTGCTCGGTTTGAGCTTCTCCTCGCGTATCTCACCGTCGGCGGTGAAGCGCATCTTCGGTACCTTGAGCTACCATTGACTATGGTATCTGGTACTCCTCCTCTTCTTGTCTATCTCTTAGAGCTTTCTCCGTCACGACTTTCTTTGGTGTAGGATAGATAGGAAAACACTTACGGCACTTGCCAATTCATTGGCACTTCTCTTGTCTCTGGTGCGTCGAGAAGCAATCCGGTGTTCGCGATCCACTGCGAGGCGAAGTCGTTCTTTGCGACCGATTCTTTGTAGCCAAGTGCTGGATGGTCTCGACCTGCGGGATTCGGGCTATCTATCATTGCGTTCCACTCTTTTGTGATAACACGTCTGCGATTTGCATTGCCAGAACCCGATGCAACATTCTCGGACCAAGCATATTGATATCGGATATCACTTTCTTAGAGACCATGTAGAGAAGGGTGACATTGTGCTCCGTTTGTGGAGAGTGAGCACCGGTTGGTGATATCTTCACTAAGCCTCTGGGCTGCTCTCGGTTTCGGCTCTGCGGGAGAGCTTGGGGTGGTTTGTCCTTACGGATTCTTGTGAGGGGCGTTGTGCTACTCTTGTATTATATTATATTATCGCTTACTCCTTTACGGTTTCATTTCTTTTAATATTTGGTCAAGTCCTTCCGGCATAGGTTAGAGTGTTTCTCTTGCCACATTGCTTTGTTGCTACTTCTTGTCTTGTGCTTCTAGGATCTTGCTTATTAGTTGTCTCTTCCTCTCTAAGTAGAGCTTACTCACTTCTTATAGGTTCTAGCGGTCGGGCCACCCTTGGGTGAGCAGGGGCAGTGTTTGCTCCTTAGTGTTTGTGTAGATCGACTAATAGTCCTAGAATCATATGGGGTAGATAAGAATGCATGCGGCGATAGTTTTCTCTATATCTTTTCTATGCTCTAAAGGACTGCCTTTTACATTTTACTTATGATTCTCGTTTTGTTCCTTTGGTTGGGGAGTTATTCTTGGTTATTCCATACTCTTAATTTTGTCATAACTCAACTTTGAATTAAAGATGCATCTCATTCGAAGGAATCGGATTTTTGTGTATTTCATCAAGCATTGCATGATAATCAAATGGAGCCTTGTTTATTATCCCTTATGATCTGTTTTCACTATTTTACATCTTGCCATGATTTATGCTAAACTGCTAGATCTATCATGACTTTTTATGTGTAGTTTAGTCTTTGCCATGCTAAGGTATTTAAAAATGCTAAACTTGAATTAAAATCTTGTCATGATAGCTCTTGAGACTAGTCTGGTTGAAACTATCCTTTTATGATTTTCGCCATGTCAAGTAGGCTGAGTTGAGTCCTGAATCTCTTTTGAACTTTTGAGTAAGCTATGTCAGTTTGTTAAGAAACATGACTTATCTCTAATCACTGGTCTAAAAACTTCAAAAGCAAAAATGATCTCGTTTGTGCGAAAAAACTGATCTCACCAAATCTTTCTCATGAGACGGCTTGCCATTGCACTAGGCATGAACTCAGGGGGAGCCTTGGATGACCTAAGATCACCTCCTTAAGTCTGTTGCTTGGAGTGGTCGCATAAGGCTTGGGATCTAGCACATGGCTAAGATTTGAAAAAATTGGTTGAAGCTTAGGAGGCAGTTGTGGATGGCACCTAGTCCAGAGCTTGCTTTACTAAGATAAAACCATTAAGAGCTTTAAAAAAATGTGCTAAAATTGCTTATCATTAAAAGGACCAAGTTACGGATAAAATGAGTCCTTCTTCAATGGTAGCACTCTAAAGCTATTGAGTATGAGTCTTCTTGGTTCAACTTAGATTATTTGACATGGCTTGTATCATCCTTGGATATCTTTAGCTAGACTTCAATCTTGGCTTATTTGACTGCTAAAGAATTGGATCATTAATCAGTTATGGACTTTCTGTCTTAGCTCTTCTATACATCGATTGTCATGATCTTGATAGCATTCTTACGTGTTATGGCTTGGTGTAATACTCTAATAGTCATTTTGGATAATCTACATGGCTCCTAATGCTTAAAATGAACATCATATAGTCTTTTCCTCCCTTTTCTACATATTGATGATTTTATTGCCAAAGGGGAGAATGATTGTGAGAAAAAGCCTTCTAAAGAAAAGCCTTGAGTTTTGTGCGAAAATTGCTCTTTCATCTCATCTCAAGTCTTTTCTTTTTGTCAACTTGGTCTTGAGCTTAATTGCTCTTGTTTAGACCTTGGTTGTTGGAATCTCAAACTCATCTTATGCTTTTTGGTAATTGTCAATATACTCATCAAGGGGAGATTGAGAGACCATGTGAGAGGTCCTCCACTCTGAGTGATGAGTATTTGACAAGTGTGTTGATTAGATTGAGAGTTGAGGTTTTGGTTTGGGTTTGTTTAAAATTTGAGTCGGAAATCGGAACTACTGGCTGTGTATGGAGCGGAAGTTCGATTAATCAGAACTCTGGGTGTTGGAAATAGGAACTTCCGATTTATCTGGTTTTGCTCTCATTTGAAGAAATCGGAACTTCCGCACAAGGGTAGCGGAGTGTCAGATATCTTGACATTGAGTGTTCTCTCGAGATATTAAATCGAATTAAATATCGGAAAGTCGGTTGTTCGGATATCGAAGTACCGCGATGTTGTGCGGAACTTCGATATTCTGACAAATCTTGGATGTTCGAAATCGGAACTTCATTGTGTTAAAATCTTGGAACTTCGATTGTGTCGAGCGTGCGAGAAGATTAAATTGTGATTTTGATTTTGTATGAGTTTGAGTCTTATACAATTGTTGATGCTATGATATTGTGCAATGCTATGTGATGTGTTTTTATGCATGTTGTTGCGGGGCATCAAGATGGAGTCGTGGCGAGACACGTGGACGGACTAAGCGCGAGGCGTTGAGGTCGAGCGGTCGGGATGTGTCGAAGGCGGCGTGAATCTTGAAGCGGTTGCGAGTCGTGGACAACAAGGTGTCTGGAGGCTTCGGAAGGTGCGCAAGGCGAAAGGGTCTTTTCGCAAGCGCAAAAGTGGAGCGGTTCCGTTCGGGTGTAGCGGGCTTAATGGGTTGGAGGCCCATTAGCAAAGGCTATAAATAGGGAGAACCACAGAGTTAGGGTTAGAGCTTGAGAGAAAATTAGGGTTAGCTCCACCAAAAGGGTGTGTTTTGCTTTTTGAGTTGTGGAGTTGATGAATGAAACCTATTGTAATCATTCATCTTTGTGTTACCTCTGTAATCCATGTTTCAATTCAATGAAATCGAGGTTTCGATTACTTGATTTTGCAACTCTCTCTCTCTCTGTTCATGTTGAATATCTAGGGTTTTGGCATATCTTTTGATTTGTTTTATAAGATAGCATGAAACTTCATATCTAGAATCGTTTTGGTATTGCTATTACTTCCTCAAAGTTTCATGCTCTAAGAATCGAGAATCTAAACTTATCATTGGTTTTGGTCTTTCTTGCCCTTCTTCAAGAAATCCGTTTTTGGTTCGATTATTGAATCTTTGGTTGCGATTCTTCTCCATAAGGTCAAGATGGTGTTTAGGATGATGTCTGTAAAACTTGACTGAGAAGAGCATTCAAGATTAAGTAGTTTGGATTTTGGGCAAAAACCGAGAGCTCATTCTTGATCGGGATAATCAGACTTAGATTTTGTGCGTGAAGTACATGCGCGGAACTTCGCGCTATACATCTTGGAACTACATAGCGGAACTTCCGCACTCTCTTGCCGGAACTTCGATTTCGGAAAAACGACTGAAACTTGTTTTTGATTGTTTGATCTTGCTTCATTTACTTTCTTTAGATCTTCAGAGATCTTTGTAGGCTAGTTTTAAATACAGTGAAGGGGAGTATTAATTTTTAAGGCACCATTCACCCCCCCTCTGTTGCCATTTCGGTCCTTCACTTCAATTGCAAATGAAATCAGGAAAAGGCAATAGAACCATAAAACTTAACTCACTGTGATCACAAATTTTCAAAAGGTTCAAATTTTTTATTTTATGAAGTTTTTATATATTAAACCTTAAGTATGAACCCAAAAGCTCCAACAGCATTTTCTTCACAATCTTTCTCCCCCTTTGACAATGAATTCATCAAGATGCATGAAAAAGAAAGAGCATGAAGGAATGACTTTATTTTGAACTTTAGTAAAAGGAGCCATGACCATTATACATGAAGGCAGTACAAGTATTATACCAAGCCATATAAAGAGTAGACGCTATATTCAATCATGGCAAAACATGTACTGCAAAGCTAAAACCAAGATAGCAGCAATCTGAGATTAACAGAATTAAAATCATGAAAGGTTGCTCTATATCATAGATTCACTCCAAGCAACCAAAAATGAGTCAAGCCATGTCTATAAGTAAAAAGAAACTCAAAACAAGAATTGAGGCATTTTGAGCATTAAGAGAATTCTTTTGAAACAAAGCTCAAGCACTTAGCCCTTTTTGGGCAATTCCTTTTCCTTTTTTCTTGTGCTAGATCTCAAGCCTTGCCGCGACCATCTCAAGCGATAAGCTTAAAAGAATGATCTAGGTCATCCAAAGCTCCCCACGAGTTCATGCCTAGTGCAATGACAAGCCGTCTCATGAGAAAGGATTGGTGAGATCGGTTTTTATACGAAAAATCTTATTTTCATTTGCTTGACTTAATAAGATAAAAGCTCATTTTCATCTCGAGAATAAGTTCAAGACTCAATTCAACTTTGTAAGACATGGCGAGAATCATAAGAGGATCACTAGAGCAAAACTAGTCACAAGATCCAACAAGACATGATTTGATTCAAATTGCTCACGAGATATAAAGCTAGCAAGGCAAAGGCTAAGCCAAACACGAAGAGCCATAAAAGAAGTCTAGCATACTATCACTTGATATGACAGGGTATAGAAGATGAAATCAAGTCATACAAGGATAATAATCAAAGCTCCACTAATTTTATTATGCAATGCAAGACAAATGAATTGAAACATGCATTATGATACAATGAATGCAAAAGAGCAACTTCCCCTCAAAAGCAGCCCAATAGGACTAATAACCCTAACTCTCCCATAAGCGACAAAAGCGAAGAGTCAAGAGCCTTAGTGAAAATATCGCAGTCATTGCTCGGACTCTACAAAGTGAAGCACAACATCACCTTTCTCAACATGGTCTCTCGGAAAATGAAATCGAATGTCAATGTGTTTAGTCACGGAATGTTGCCTTTGGGTTTTGGCAATATTAATTGCGAAGTGTTATCACGAGAAAGAGGAACACTTCCCAAGGATAACCCATAGTCTCGCGGCGTGGACAAAATCCAGAGAACACGAGGCGACCAGGCGGTAGCTACATACTCGGCCTCGGTGTGATCGTACAGCGAAGACTATTTTCTAGAAGACCAAGAAACAAGAGATGTGCCCAAGAAATGACAAGTGCGGAAGTACTCTTCCTATCAACTCTACACCGTGTGAAATCGGCATCGAAAAATGCTCGAATTGAAAGAGCGAAGAAGAAGAATACCGAGTCAAAGTCAAGCGTATCTTGAAGATACACGAAGATGCGCGTCTTGCTTGCGATGAAAGCACGAGGAAGCTTGAAATCGGCGCACGGACATCGGCGGGTGTATGTCGGCCTCGTATTTGTAAGATAGAGGAGGAGCCAATCATCTGCGGTACTCATACGGTCCACGGACTCTCCATCCTCATCGGGGTCCGCCACGGTGGTTGTAGCAATGGGAGTAGACATTGGCCTCTTGCTTCCCATATCGAGCGCCAGAAGAAGGTCATTTGTATACTTACTCGGTGAGCGAAGGTGCCTTCTTTCGGTTGCTTGATTTGTAGGCCAAGGAAGAATGTCGGCTCTCCATCATGCTCATCTCAAACTCACTGCTCATTGAATCGAAAATCTAGACACCAAAGCATGAGAGGAACCACCAAAATAATATCATCCACATAAATCTGAACCAGCAAGAAATCAACGCCATGCACGAGAGTGAACAAGGTTTTATCAACCATTCCCATTTTGAAATCATTTTCAAGCAAGAAACTCTTAAGCTGTCATATCAAGCTCTAGGAGCTTGTTTCAATCCATCAGGGCTTTAGAGAGTTTAAAAACATGATTTGGGAATTTTTTATTTTCAAAACCAGGAGGTTGCTTGACAAAGACCTCTTCTTCTATGAAGCCATTCAAGAAAGCACTTTTAACATCCATTTGAAAAAGCTTGAAACCCTTGGATGTTGCAAATGCTAAAAGAATGCGAATGGCCTCCAATCTAGCTCTTTGGAGCAAAGGTCTCATCAAAGTCTAAGCCCTCTACACAGGGAATAACCTTGGGCTACAAGTCTAGCCTTATTGCGAACAACCAATCCATCCTCACTTTGCTTATTTTTAAAAGCCCATTTTGTTCCAATAATATGAGAATCAGAAGGTCGCTCAACTAAAAACCAGACTTTGTTCCTTTCGAAATTTTCAAGCTCTTCATGCATGGCATTGACCCAAGAGGCATCAGATAAATCATGGGTGATATCTCGGGGTTCAAAAGAAGCGACAAAAGCAGAATGTGCATGAGAATCGGGAGAAATAAACACAGGCGAGTGACTCGCTCTTGAAGATCCCCAATCATCCGCTCGGTGGATGTCGTCATTGTATGCTGCAGTGGTGCTCTGGTGCGACGTGGCCTCTACCTCATGAGTTGTGGAGGTAGGAGCAGAGCCACTCGGATCGTCGGTGGGGATAGGAGGAGCTCGGTTGGCCCGGCGTAGTAGTAGCAGGCTCTCCACCCTCTCGTAAGTAGCCGGAGGATGGTTTGGTTCTTCATCCTCGAGTCATCATCGTGAAAATGCTTCCTTGAATTTCGAGAACCCGTGTACACAAGCATCGGGTCTAGTACAGGACTAGCCTCATCAAAAGTGACTTCGCAAGTCTCAACAATTTTGTTAGTGTCAACATTAAAAACACGATAGCCACGAGAATGAGCGGGATATCCAAGAAATATGCTATCAAAACATCTAGACTCAAATTTATCAAGATTGCCATGTTTAAGAATGAAGCACTTGCAACCAAAAATCTTGAAATGAGAGACTTTGGGAGAATGACCAAATCTAAGCTCATAAGAAGTCTTTCCAACCACAGATCTCAAGAAAACCTGTTGGAAATATAACAAGCATGAGAGATCGCCTCATTAAAATCTCCTAGGAGTAGAATGCTCATCTAGCATGGTCAGAGCCATCTCTACAAGGGTTCTGTTCTTCCTTTCTACAACACCACTCTGTTTGAGGAACTCTAGGAGAAGAAAGCGATGCTCAATTCCCTATCGGTCAGAAAGGTAGAAAAGAAGAATTCTTGAACTCATCCCATTGTCACTCCTAATGGCTCTCAAAGCTCGGGTATATCAACGACAATTCTAAGGACCAGATCTCTAAAGAATCCAAATGCTTCGTCCTTAGAAGCAAGAAAATAAACCCATGAATACACAGGTAATCATCCACAACCACCAAGACATACCATTTCCCACCGGTGGTGAACTCTAGCAGGACCAAGCGTATCTAAGTGAAGAAGGCATCACAGTCCATCATCATTACCAAAGTAAGAGGTGGGTGGGAAGCGGACACCATCTTACCATGTCTCTGAGGTGAGCACACAAGATCTCTGCGACCTTGACCTAGGCAAACATCTAATCAAGTCCTTGCAAGTGACTCTAGACAAATGATCAAAACCTATATGCCCAAGTCTACGATGCCACAAAACGAGGTCATGAGAATCGGAGGCTACAAGACACCTAGGACTGGAAACAGAAGAAATACTGAAATTTGCACAGAAGATCTTCTCAAATCTAGAGATCTCAAAAACAAGCTCACCCGAGGAATCTAGAACTCTACACTCACCTCTCTTAAACCTCACTTCTAGACCCTCATCAAGCGGTGAGAAGCAGATAGAAGATTATACCTCGACTTACTTACCAAAGCGGCGTCTTTTAGCATGAACTTGTCGTTGGCGCGCACGGTGCCCTTTGCGATCCACGGTCCGGTAGAAGCATCCCCAAATGTAATCAATTCATTGCGGATGCGTGTGAGGAGGAGAACCATCTAGAATTTCCAGTCATATGTCGAGAACACCCGGAGTCAACAAGCCATATGTCCTCCTTCCTCGCACGACGGACCTAAAAAGCACAATCAGAAAACATCCGTCCCTCGATCGGGGTTAGTGATAAATGATCGAGGAATCCGATCTTGAGAGGCACGATGTCTAGGAAGCGGCGATGAAATAGCGAAACATGATCGGGAATAAAATCATAAGGATGCACATGAGAACCACCTAGACCTCTCAAAGCGATCTACCAAAGATCGATACTCCCCTGTCTAGGTGCTACCCATGGTCTCTCCTCACGATGTCCTAATCCAACACGCTGCCTAGACCCACCAAAGGAGCCTACAAAGTTCTCTACAAATCTAGGCCTATGTGTGGTGCGATAAACAGGCTGCCTAGCTCTAGAGACTACAGCTGGAGAAGCGACTCCTCTAATGGATCTTAGGACGCTCATCCTCTCTTTTCTCTCAAGCTTTGCTCTCCGAGGCGAGAACTCAACAGTATGGCCTTCTTTCTTGCGAAGTGCAATGGTCTTTGGACCTTTTGAGAGGTGCATGCAGAATGAGTGAAAGCACCTTTCTTGCGAGAAAGAGTTTGAGCAAAACCATGGTTTGAAAACAACCCGGATGGCTTAGGAGGTTCTAGCTCAAACAAACCATTCTTCACAACTCTAGCAATCCTAGGTGGGTTTTTCTTGGAATGCTCTAGGGATTGAAACCTAGACCACTATTTTCACGCTCACTTTGGATTGATCAAGAATCATGTTGAGTTTCTTTTTCCCACTTGAAAACTTCTCAAGAGTCACCTTGAGGTAATCATTTTCTTTCATTAAACCCTCACATCTAGTGCACTTGCTAGACTTGATTACCTCATTGCTCTTACTCTTAAGAAGGGTCACTTCCACCTTGAAGGCCTCACAAGACACACAATAGGATTCTCTAATCCTATTCAACTGCTCCTTAAATTTGACTCTAAATGCCTCTTGAATCTGATTAATCATGGTTTCAACTTCACATTTAAAGCACAAGAGTTAGAATCAATAACTTTCTTAGAAGCGATAAAGACATGGATCTTTCAATTTTAGCCTTTTCTTCAAGGGTCTTGTTTAAGGCTTCAATCTCAATTGTAAGCTTGGGACAATTTTCACAAGATGCAACTCTAGAGTAAACTAGCATTTCTTTCATCTCTTGCATCTTAATCTTATTATTCTTACAATGAGAGCATGTGTGACTAGCATCAAATTTTTGCAATTCTTTTAAGAAGCTATCCAGTTTTAATTCAAGCAAAGCACAATTTGAGCAAGTTAAAGGGATAGCTTCCATGGCAGTCACATCAAGTGAAATGGCATCTAAGCAAGCAGAACTAGACTTGAGAGATTCTAGTTCATCGAGAGCATCTTTAAGTTGATTAGTGACAGAGAAATGAGCAGATTTCAAGCTTGTCAAGTCATTAAGCAAGCTAGTGCAGGATTCACAAAAATCATCAGGATTAATAGATTTTAGTCTAACAACTTCTAGGTTCAAATTATCAATCATAATATCCTGCTTCTTAATCATTTTTACTTGCTTGTGCAATTTACATTCAATAAGCACCAACGCCCTTTTCATGTCGACAATAGAAGGGCATACCTCATCAGGATCACTAAAAGGATCCTCATTGTTGGAGGAGTCGCTGTCGTGGCTGTTCTTGGCCATGAAACACATGCCGGTGAAGTCATGCACCTTCTTCTTGCCACGAGAGTCACTCTCGTCGTTCTCCGTTCCAGTCCACATCGCTCATATTTACATTCTCAAGAGCGGCAGGACCGGTGACAAACTTCGATAGTTTGTCTTCTTGGGTTCGCATCCTCTCTGGGGATGTCTTCGTGTCTCCTTCTCCTCCTTGCCCTTTAGCTTGGGGCACTGGGCGAATGTGATTTGGCTCACCACATTGAAGCATGTGATAGGTCCACTTCTCCTCCTATTCCTCACCTTGTTATACGCTCTTGTGAATTTGGTGGAAAGGAGGGCTAAGTCATCCTCGGGCGATTTCTCTAGTTGCTCATCACTTAAAGAATGTAAGCGGATAATGAAAAACCGGATGAGCTACAATCAAGAGACTCGAAGAACAACCCTTGGATTTGTCGACCACGATGCCATCGACTGTCTTGGGAGGCGAGATAAAGTCAATCTCATGCGTCTTCAACCTCGAGTAAAGCTTATCCATGGTAAGCTCACTCATGTGATGTTGTCATTGATGGAAGTGATCTTCATTCCCGGACCTTCACATCAAGAGCACCCGAAGTGGCGTGCATTCTCGGACTCGGAAATACCAAGTCAACAATAGCGGAGATCATGAAGAATCTTAGAGAATCTTCCCAGCTCATCCAAAGACTCACGGGCCTTTGCTCGATCTTTGAGTATACTTTCTTGAGTGGTTCTGTCTCACTTCCTTGATCGCGATGGACCCTTCATGATAGTCACAAAGAGTCGCGGATCTCGTGAAGCGGACCGCAAGTGAGCAACACGCTCAAACTCGGATCGACTAAGGCCTTGGATCAAATAATTCGAGCCTTCTTTGTTGGCCTCCACATGCGGGTGATCGTATCGTCATCGGTGGCACGACATAAGGATTTTCACCTTTAGCCAAATAGCGTGCCCTTGAGCCTCGATATATGCTTGCATACGAGCCTTCCAAATGCAAAGTCAACTCCCTCAAAAATGTGTGGCTTGGTTGAGTACTTGTCGATCGCCATGGCTTCAAAGACGGTTAAGATCTATGAGAAGAGCTAACCGGCTCGATACCACTTGTAGGACCGGAAGGCGACTAGGGGGTGAATAGGCGCTTTCAAAACTTTCTCGCCTAAATCAAAAAACCAACACGAACTTTACTCCTTTAGCTATGAAAGCTAAGAAGATCGATAAGCACTGCGGAAGCCTTGTGTTGGATTTGATAAACCCCTCAACCACGACACAACCGGAGAAAAGAACTCATTGTTCCTTCTTTGAGGTGGCGGTCGGCCAGGCTACCACGAGCGGTCGGACCGACGGTCAACCAATGATCGGCCGACAACTAACTAGCGGTCGGACCGGTGGGTGACGATTCGACCCGGCAAGCCGGTGATGCGAATACACGGCGGTCGGACCGCCGTTGAAAGTCGATCGGACCGGTAGAGTCGATCTTGAAAAACTCCACCCAAATCAAAAGCGAAATTTGATCCAACTTTTGATTCAACCAATAAAACTTGACCAAATTTGAGCACACCTCCTAATGATATTAGAGACCTATTTCTAGCGACGATCCGTCGGATCCACTTCATAAAATCGATATCTCGAGATTTTACCAAAGAAGTGCACAAACCTAGAAATATGAAAATCTTGATTCAAGACTTGCTTGTGGGGGTTGATGATCTAGATGACTCTAGGAGTAATCCCACACATCAAAGCAAGATAAAGTAGGCCAAGAGACCAAGCATGAACCTTTGAATCAAGGAAGCACCAAAATCATCCAAAGGAGAAGAACACAAAAGGAGCAAGCGATCTTTCAATTGAGAATCACAAGATTGTTCGATTACACAAGATGCTTACAAAGCCTCTCCAACAAGGAGGGCAAGAGCTCAACAAGGAGCACACTCCAAACCCTAGTTCTCCTCTCCTCTCCTCCAAACCCTAGAAAAGGAAGAAGGGGCTAAAATGAATGCTTCAAGTGTCTTCCATCTCCCCTTTTCTATTTATACTAGAGAGCTAGGGTTTCACTTTTGGGGTCACTTACACATGGGACCCGCACACACATAACTATTGAAGCAATCGCTGCTTCACCACGTGTAGGTTGATCGGCGGTTCTCATCGCGTCGCCAAGCCTCTCTTGTCAGAATCCCATCGGAACCTCCCGAGACTTCGCACCGATATCCGCATGCACTTTGATCCAACGGTATAACGAACCACCGTTCGATCCATCTTGCCCATCTGCACCATGCTTGTGTCACACGACCTCACCCGGTATCCACGATCGTTACGGACCTCGGCTCTCCAAGCGTAGTCGATCCACTCACCGATGGCGTCGTTGACACGCAAGCCACACTGCAACAATAGACAAACAAACCGTTTACGGGAACAAGTTCTTCACAACTTGACCCACGTTAGCTCCGCAATGCAATATACAACAATAAAGCATTGAAGTTCATAGGATAACACAATCAAAACCAACTCAATGCAACACTTGGCTAACCTTCAAGCCATTGCTTGTCATCAGCCTTACGGGGGCGGTCCGACCGATTCATCATGATCGGACCGCTCCCACAGGCGGTCGGACCGGTCCAAGACAGCCAAATTTTCAACTCAAAATTCAAACCTTCGGAATTTTCAAACAAATAGAACTTTTGGTGGGAGCTCCAAAATGATGGGACCACATCCGGAGACTCCCTCACTTGCCTACACAACCTATTTTTGGCTCGGCTCAAAAACCCAATTTCATTTGGCGGTCGGACCGGCCACCATGGCGGTCGGACTCCTCCACGGCGATCGACCACCGACACCACCGATCGGACCGCACGTGGTGCGGCGACCTTAAGCAAATCAAACGCGAGATTTTACAAACCAACAATGCCATTGCCAATTGACTCATCATCCTGAGATCGTGCACATATCCTCACGATATCCACAGCTACCTAGTGCACCCCTCCATGTCCACCAATGTGGTCTCAAACACCGACAACCATCGAGACCTGATCGCCACCGCCGCCGTCGTCGTTCATGTCGTCATCCATGTCAACCTCGCCGCCTACGTGTTTGCCACCTGGCTGCCTTGTCAGCGCCACCTTGCTTGCTTTAGCCTCATTCTGCGTTGCCACCACATCACTGCCTCCTTCCACGTGTTGCCCCATCATGGCTTGCGTGTCTGCCACATGTGCTTCACGTGCGCAACCAGCCGCCACCTCAGTGCAACCACACCTAAACCCTAAACCTAACCCTAGGTAAATCTAGTCTACCGTAGACCTAGCCTATGACATGTGGACCCCACATGTCAGTGCACTGTGCTATAGACACGTGAGCCATAGACTTGTGGACCAAAATATATGGACCCGGTCCACAAATCGTGGGTCCCACCTGTCAGTCACTATTTTCTATTTTTTGGAATTTTTGTTAATTCAAAAATTCATTACTGACGTAATAATTCAGAATTTCCATTAGAAAGAAAATTCCTAAAATCTAAAATATTGTTTTATTTCTCTTTTTCTTATATTTAAATCTTCCAAGGGCCCATTCTTCATCATACAAATTCCAATTGAGCCTATGCAAGTTTATAAATTCAATCTCTACCTTCATGTGTTTTTTATTTAATTTTTTGAGTTTATTTATTGCTCTGTTTTGGTATTTATTTGTGTTTTTATTTTTGTTTGAGAGTAAATGTTGATACTTCGGGAGCTTTCGAGGAAGGAGTTGATCGAGCTCAAGACCAGTGTCAAGACTTGTTTTAATGCAAGTTGTACCTTTGACCATGTTGAACCCAATTTTTCAAAATTACATTGATTCAAACTATTGCATGTTAATTCAATCATTTAATTCTTTAAATGCTTTGGGATTAGCTATACACCTATTTGATTATATCCACCTTGCTCATTGTATTACCATGATCTTTTGTCACCCTAACTTGGTTAATTACTAGTTGGTATTATCATAGCACCAACGAGGGTTGGATAGACACGATTAGTCTTCTTAGCCCAACAATGGGTTATTGATATCATTTTGAGTTACAAATCTAAACTTGACTAAGTGATTATGGAACATCTTTGTGAAAAGACTGTGTGTTGTATGTTGTCACTCGTTGATGGCGTCTGTTACACTTAACCAATAGGGTGAGAAAATATTTAGACCGAGACAAGTGGAAAGAATTGTGATATGGTGGACTGTGTGTTTGGAAAATTTGAATCTTGATAATTTGGTTAGAAATTGGGCTGTCTCGTCTTGGTCAATTAAGAATTGCACTTTGTGCGCCATTGTTCTGAGCTATATTGTACGACCACATGCTTAGTATGGAACATGCCTAACTTAGTAAGCTATGGAGTCTCAACATTAACTACTCAAGTATTAGGTTAGACTGTGCGATAGAGTGGAGGTGTGTACCACTATGTGGGTCACATTTATGAGCGGTTTGCCTTCTTTAGGTCCAACGATGTGGGTCGGACCAACACAATGTGTAAGGTTTGGTACGACGGTATGCACATCGGGAAAGTCAATTGTTGAGATGAAGTTTCAGAAAGGTTTTATTATGATTAGTATTAGCTACACTAGTTATATCGTGTGGGTAAAGTATACAACCTCTGCAAGGTGTTAATATTCTATTCTAATAGCCGTGTTTGTGGTCATGGATATGCTCGGGGATTTCACACGAGGGGTAGATTTTCATAAAAATAGGTGGGAAGGGACAACTGTGTGGTTTTAACTCGTGTAGTTGTGTGAAAGAAATTGATTAGGCATCATGAGCTTTATGAAAATACTTATTAAATTATTAATATTTATTTGTTTTAAATCATGCTTTCAATATATTATTTCGTATTCAAATGCAAGTGTTGCTTTTGTAAAATAACCATAGAAGTCATTCCTTTGAAATAAGCTATCATCTATAATTGCATTCTGTCGTAATACTTGTTGAGTACTCAGAGTACTCATTCTTGCTTCAATCATTCAGCTGAAGTGGAGGAGTCTTCGCCTGCTTTTGAGGAGTTTCATTAAGAGGTTGATCGTTAGGCCTTGATTACAGTTGGTTGCATGTGGCAAGTCGATGGGTTCCCGTTGGATTTGCTTCCGTTCCGCTGCTGTCACTCTACTTAGTGATCAACCCTGCGTGGCTTAATAAGTGTAAACTCGATCATAAGGTCACAACCATTTTTTATTAATCAAATTAGTCGTTTATTATAATATTCACCTTGTGTGCAATGATATTTATCTATGTTAACACTGTGTGCACTAGCATGCTCCTGGACTAGTGCATTATACACAGAGGGTCCAAATTTGCATATTTAGATCCCGGCAGGTAGCGAGTGAGAGAAAATAAGTTCAAGGTAGTTCGTTCATGATGCATCAATGTATACGGGAGTAAGGTACTCTAATATAATGTAAACTAGTAATATAATTTGTCACACACACAATCAACGTATTGCTTTAGATTAAACATTTGTACGTCTGAATGCATACATTTTGGAGAAAAGTAACTAATGGAGGAAGAATAGGAGTATGTAACTACATGATCCATGCATGGTGGAGAGTGATTACATTTCTAAAAACCTCCAACAATTTATTATGCTCAATGATTTTCTGCCATCAAAACTCATCCTGAGATATGTTTCTCAAGTGGTATTTTCCTTCAAGCTTCTATTGTTATTTTCAAGGTTTATAGCGTCTTAAAAATATAAATAGCCTACAAGATACATAAATATTTTCTAGACCATCCAAGTTATATAATTGATATTGCAAACTTTGAAATAAATCTAGCCGCGCAAAATGCACGGGCCACCCTGCTAGTTATATTATGAAAGCAAAGAAAAAAACCACCATGTTTACTTTTAAGGGGTAGAAATTAACACGTTAATCGGTGAAAAAAGATAAAGATCTACACCTTTAATTTTTAGTGGGTTGAGATTATAACATCTTTGCTTTAATATGATAAAAAGTTGTATGTGTGTCTAACAATGTTAGCAAAAGAAAAATAATTTCATGCACACAAGGAGATTCCACGGGACAATATGGAAATTGTCCGTGATTGGATCAGAAAGGACCACATGAGTTGTGGTTAAATCCTATTCACGCACTATACTCCATAGGAAGCCGAAGTAGTACGTTATCTTCAAAGACTTCAACCACGCGCGCGAAGCGGAAAGGAGGAGGAAAATGTCGTTTCCTCCTTGCGCACCGGAAAAAGGGAAGCTGGCTGTCAAAGCTCAAAAGTACGCTCTCCAACTCGCCGCCGTCTGCTTCCATGCACCAGCTGCCGCCGTCGATCCTAACAAGTTACCCTCTCGAATGAATAGGGTGATTGCACAAGACAAGATTGATAATCCGGCCGAAGGAGACTGCTGGAGAGAGATCAAATCAACAGCTCTGCACAAAGGCGAAGTAACAATGTAACTAAGCCATGGAAGCCCCGAAGTAATTTTGAAACATATGAAAGTCCCGAAGTGATATCAGCAAGTTTTTTTTCTCTCTTCTCAAAGAGGTATGCCTCTTCAAACCATGCCTCCACAACTAGAAGAAGGTTAGTTAGATTGATATTGATACGTTTTAATTAGCCACTTCATATAAATTTTTGATTGTTTGACCTTTAATTTACTTATATGTTTCATTTTACACTTAATTAAGTGGTATATGTAGGTCATTAGATTTCGTCACAAAAGGTCATTAGATGATACACATTGTAATTAAATTTCCTTGATACACGCATGCCTACAATTCTAAAATAAATAGGCATACAGACTTACATGCCTACAATTCTAAAAAATAGGCATGCATACACAGTTACACACATGTCACTCACACGGTCACACCACACACGCATACATGTGTGCATGTCCCTTACAGGTAGGCACTATAAATTTTGGGATGCACAAGGCTCTCTCATTAAAAACAAACGTCTGTGTATTTTGATTAGATAAGGCACACCGTGTCAATCCTATAGATCACTCACACCAAGTCACTAACCTGTCCTTGAAGTGGATCTATAATGAAGCTTAATTGATATGATGTATTGCAATCAAATAGCTAGAGACCAGCAATTCAAAGAAGAGCAAGAAAAAGATTATGGCTTTATTTGGAAAGTAGGAATTCAACATGCTATAATTTTGTTTGTCACCGAGTACAACATGCTAGGGAATTCTCCACATGACAACTGTAATTAAGAAAATCTAGAGAGCAGGAGTCTCCCCAAGATGAGGCAGGATGAGTCTGGCACTCGGCACGGGAGTAGTTGAATTGGTGAAGGAATTTTACGAACATTCTACTGGAATTGCATAGGAATCCGCCCACTCTTCACCACACGTTGGTCCGCACGACCTAGGCGGATCGCTATTGTTAATTGCATGTTTGTGTCTTCTAAATAATATTGCTTTTTTTTATAAAACTAACAATCTTGGGATGATGAGGCCATGGTGAAGCGGGTACTATCTTGCTACTGCTAATTAGACCTTTGTGTTTTCTAAATAATCCTGCTATTGTTTGTAAACAAATAATCTAGCTATTTCTAATTAGATTGTTTTATTTTCCAAATAATGAGTATCTATAGATCAATTTTTGTAACACCTCTTTTCGGTCAAATTCAAAAAAATTTCATAAATTTCCTAAGTTGCAAAACCAAAGTTCGAAAGTGGGTTTTTCTTCTTACCTTTTCCCGACCCCTTCGGCCGGTCTTCGCCGACCCGCCTCTCGGTGTCGTGTGCGGCGCGCCATGCCATGCCCACATGTGTGCACAGCATCCTCGATCGCCGCCGCTCCTCGTCTCGTGGCGCGCCCCCTCCAAGCTTCTCCCGGCTATTTAAGCCGCCGCCTTCATCTCCTCCACCCGCCCTTCACCTTCCCACCGAACCGCCGCCTCCGTCTCGCCTCCGCCGCCGCCGCCTTCTCCTCCGCTTGCCCGCCGCGCGCCTCCGTCTCCGGCCGCCGCCGCTTATGCTCCTTCGCCTCGGCCCGAGCCACCGCTCCTCCCGCCGCCGCCGCGCCTCGCTCCCGCTCCCGCTCTCTCTCTCTCTTCTCCCCCTCTCTTTTCTCCGCGGCCCCCTCGTCTCCTCCGCGCGAGGGAGAAGACGAGGCGACGCGTTCGGGAGAACGCGCCGCCGCTTATCTTCACGCTGGCCGGCGCCGACGGTGGGCCCCACCCAGCCGCCGTCTGGTGACAAGTAGGGCCCACTTGCGGTCTTGGCGCGGTCCGA
The DNA here is from genome assembly GCA_036346395.1 of Hsuehochloa calcarea. Lineage (NCBI taxonomy): Eukaryota > Viridiplantae > Streptophyta > Magnoliopsida > Poales > Poaceae > Hsuehochloa > Hsuehochloa calcarea. The sequence goes on from CM070598.1 coordinate 57,893,320, forward strand.
GGACACGTGTCGGCGCGGGGATTTTCCCGATTTTTGGATTTTCTGTTTAACTGAAAAATCATTTTAAAGTTTCAAAAATTTATATCTTTTTCATTATAACTCCGAAAAATATGAAACTTGTGCCCAAAAATTTATAATTTCAAAACCTATATTATGGTACTGGTTTGATTTATATTTTGAATTCATTTATTATGGATGTTGTATTTATTTACCTTGTTGCTTGTCTTTTATTTCCGGTGCGATCGTCCGAGTAGAGTACGAAGAAGCCGGTGACCCCAACTTCGACCACGCTCAAGGATACTTAGATTCTTCAACCTTTGACCCAGGGGAGTCAACACTTTGATCATGTTGAACCTATATTTTATGCAAATTACATTCTTTTAAAATAGCAAACTGCATGCTTTAATTTTTATGCAAATGTATGTTAAATGGTCCTAAGGTAGCTAAATGCCAGCTTGATTGTTAAGTAATTATTATACCTTGCCATTGATAATTGAATCCCTGATCCTTGTCACCCTAGTAATTATATGGTAACTTACTAGTTGCAGTCTGTACTCAAGTGCCATGCTAGCCTTGCTTGAGTACCGGGGTGTTAATCACCACAATCATCATCCTTTAAGCATAAAGATTGTTTTGGGCAGTCATTGGGGTAGATGACTGAAGTGGTTAGGTTAATTTGTTTTACACTTCTCCAAAACCCTGAAACTTGCTAATACCACATCTGGGCGGATGGTAGGAGTGGTGGGTGCCGTCGTGCACGAGAGTGGTTGGTATGTGGTATGAATCGCCCGGATGGATTAAGGACTTAATCTTGTCATGACCTCCCGTGTAAAACAAGTACAACCACAAGTCTGCAAAGTGCAACTTGGCTTAGTAAAATTATCAAACTCTGAATGTCGTCTCGCATGGTGGGAGAGAGGAAATGTGCAAGTGGCAGGATGCGTTCCGGCTTGAAAGGGACACCGAGGAAAGGTGAAGTTTGCCAGTCGCTGAGGGGTAGGTTGACTCCGCATTCAACTACTCCAGTCGCTGAGGTGAACATCCCGCACAACGTATGGGCGTAACCCCAAATGGGTGAGATGACGGAAGGGGCAAGATAGTTCGAAAAGTTAGTGTGACGATCGCTCAACTACATGACTATGGAATCATGTGGGGTAACGAGTATGATTGTCTCTTGTGGGTACAGTATACAAACTCTGCAGAGTCAAAACCGTTTAAACAGCCGTGCCTACGGTCATAGGCGGACATGAGAACTTAACTTGAGGTAGTTCTATTTCAAAAAAAATCTTGGTGGGTGGAATGGCAAACCAAGTCGGCTCATCTAGCCTGAGGTTTGATATTTTTCCTGGATTGTCGTATCTAGTGTGATAAATGTTTGGAGGTAGCTCCAATGAAAGTAAGCATTTGTAGAGTCTCCGATGGAGGGAACCTCTACTATTATTTAAAATTGTAATTATCTTTCCTAATAAAATGCACTTTGTTTAAAACGCTAAGTCATAGGGATTTGTAATTATGATATTTACAAATATTGCTTTGCGCAAATAAAAGAACCCGAGCCAACCTTGTTTAGCCTTGCATGTATAATATTGCATCTGTTGTGTTGGCTCGCGAGCACGGTTGTTGTGCTCACTCTCGCTCTTGCCCCAAACCCCAGAAGCCTCCGAGCAGGACGATTACGCCTACTACGAGGAGCAAGGACTCGATGGTCAAGACCAGGTCGAGGAGTAGTTAGTTGCGTAGGCTAAGGCTCGCCACAGTCTAGATGGCTCCGCTGGCACATGTGTATAGCCAATATTTCCCCAAGTCCTCGGATAATATCGATGGTACACAAGGTGCCGCAGTCGCTTGCCTGCGGGGAGTCGTGTTTGCCCATTTTGCTTCCACGCTTGTTTCTCTATGTTATGTAATGAACTTATTTGGCCTGATCGGCCCTCTTTTGTAAACTCGATCCGACGTGGTCTATTTAACTCTGAGGTTGTAATATTAAGACTGGTTTGGTCTGCGATGTATGAAATGAATCAGCAATGTGTACTGTGAGTGCTACCTACTGATCCAGGGAGTAGCGCGGTGATTTCACAGAGGATTCTGGATTTGAAAATCCGGGTCCGACAATTTTCTAATTCAAATGCCTTTTTTTTGTGAGTGAAGGAATTCAAATATTTTATGTTGAAAGCAGCCACCACATCTGCACTAATTAATATGCTAAAAAACTCCATCCGTTCTTTTTTACGTGTCGTTTTAGAATACGTACGGTTAACATTTTAAAACTTTGACCTATAATTTACACAAAAGTAAAATGATAAGAGATAGTATCTGTTATGTGCTGGAATTACTATTTCGTACGTAAACAGTACTAGTTGTCCTGGGTTGGACTACTGTTCATATGTGAACAGTACACACGGTAATGTAGCGTCGTGCACTGTCCATGTGCATGAACAACATATATGGTACTGTAGCGCCACACACTATTCGCACCAGGCCCACAGGTGCAGTAGTAGTTCGGAAATAGAGATAAAATAGTTAGTTTTATTATTACTTAGGTTTACTTTCTTATGTATGTATTGCATCTAATAGAGATAAGTTTCATTAGAAATAGAGATTATTTCTTAGATGTCAAGTAGGATCATTCCTATAAAAGGGATAGTATGTATCCATTATAAAGCAAGTAAGAAGAACAAAGAAACAATAGTTCATCCCCGTCTATGTCTATCTTCCTCCTCTGAAGTTCCTTCTCCTTCAAGTCGTCGCCGTCCGGCCTTCTTTCTAGTGGTGTTTACCCCGTAATGATCTAAAATTATTACATTTGGTATCAGAGCCAACCGTTGCATTGATCATGTCAAGCAACGGCGGTTCGACCCTTGGGACACAGCCGCGATGTTCACGCAACTCATCGCTCGGTGTGACGCCATGCTCCTGATGCAAGACAACCACAACGCTCAACTCGTCACCATCAACAACCGATTGGAAGACCATAACGCGCGATTGCGCGCGTGGGGAGAAGATATCGAAGTACTACTTATAGACTGAAGTATCAAATAAGCACGGCCGTTATACAACACTTTTTAATCCCATATTTCCAATATTTGAATATTTTTTTTTAAGAAGTTAGCGAGCAGAGAAATCTAGCAAACTCAGCTAGTTAATATCCAAAGCTAAGGATACGAGCTTGGGCTTCCATTGACGGCGGGTCTGTGAGCCCTGCAGAAAGCCTTAAGTGCTTAGTAAACAGGCCGCACGTTTAGCTTCCGGTAGGCCCAATATGCCAGTATTGGCAGAGATCTGCTCGCTAGCTCGCTCAGGCATTCATAGGATTGTGTCTCTACGGGCCAGCAGCTGCTCGTCAGAGAACTTGGGGTTTGGAGCACGAGCCGAGCCATCCACGGGGCCGGGGGCCGGGCCGCAGGGGCACATGTGTAGCAGTGGATTCCGATCCATTCCAATTCCAAACGAACTACAACTTGCAGCAAACTAGGCCCAGGATCGTGGATTTCTTGGATCAACGGTGTTCGGTGCTCCGCGTCAACAGCCTGGGCGCAGCCGTGTCTTTCTCGGCTTGTTTGGTCGGAGGGAATCGGTGGAAGAGAATAGGAATTTAGATTTTTATTTGGTTTGTTGGCTTGAGAATTTAGGTGGAATAAGGATCAAGAGTTTGAGAGTCTAACTCCCATCATTTTCAAACACAGGATGAGAATTGGAAGGGAATTGCTGAGCAATAGATCTCAATCGTTCATCATAACTTAAATTAAGACATATAAGAAGTTACAAAGAAATCCCTCACAATGTCTCGTCTCTCTTGCCAAACAGACAATTCAAATTAAAAATTAAACTCCTATTTCTCATCTCACTACAAACTCTCTCCTTTAAGTTCATATTCCCTTCCCAATTGTTGCCAAACAGACCGTCTATATAAGCATGCACCATGAATCGGGGGTGCTCCATGGGCGCATGCACCGCCAATCAGGCAGGCATGGTTAGGGGTACAAATAGAGCATATAATTTCCGATCAACAGACTGAAAAGATTGCAGAGCGAATACAGAAGAGATAAATGGTCACCTGACACCATGCGTGTCCGACTCCAAGGGGGAAAAAATAAAATATGATACGAGATGGGCTATATCTTTCCGTATGTATCCGTATATCAGGTGGTACGAGGAAAGCATATTGTGACTTCACTTAGAAACATAATAACAGATAGGTGAGTTGCTACATATGAGCATGTAGGGGGATAATAAGTGTTTTCTTTCGACATCTCAGCGATTAGTTTCACTGTATTTGCACTGATTACTCCTCCACTGTCTAATGTCATGTGTAGGGGTGCAAAAGAAGTAGAGAATATCTGTCCAACTGATCGGCCGAAGGCTCGCAGAACGAATACGAGATGGAGAAATGGATATCCAATGCTATCGTGTCTAACTCCGCCCCTGAAAAAAATATAGAATAGGATATAGGATGAACTATATTTGATCGTATCTGCTCCCATAGCACCCCTAGTCACGACAGCGACGTGGGAGCGCTCACGCACGCGCCCATGGCATGGGCTGGCATTGAATTTTTATTAAAAATAATATTATTTTAAAAGAAAATTACAAAAAAATAATCGATCCAAAAAATTACAAAAATAGGGTCCTGTCGCCGGTAACGACAGGTACCCTGTCACCCTCTGTCGCTGGTCCAACTTCTTATCGTCAGAACGACTAGGTAGTCGAAAACTTCCTACCAGTCAAACATTATTCGATCAAGTGGTCGAAACCTTCCGACTAGATAGTCTAAATGTTCTGACCAATCGAACCACCTTCCAACCAGGTAATCGAAACCTGCTTTCGATCACGTGAAGTTGAAACCGCGTTCCGACTTCGTGAGTCGAAACCACAAGAAGTTGGACCGGCGATAAGGGGTAACAGGGTACCTATTGCCAGTTGAACTGACGGCAGGAACTCATTTTTGTAATTTTTTAGATCGGTTATTTAATTTTGTATTTTTTTAAATAACCATTTTTTTTAAAAAAAATTTGGCCGGCGTTGAGGTACCGCCGCGGATTGGCGCACGCCGGCTGCTCGGCAGGCTCCAGCCGCTCGGGAAGAGCCAGGAGACCTCTCCACCGTCCAGCAACAGTGCGCTGCGCGCGGACGGCACAACGGCGGGCGGGGCACTTGGCAGTCAGGAACAAACAAAATGCTATTTGCGGTGGATATGTGCACGTAGCGGTAGCAGGGAAGTGGGTTCAACTTCTAAATGAGAGTTGAAATGTAACGTATCATGGGCACCTACCTGAATAACTCGCTGAAATTAAAATTAAAAATGATAAATAGCCTCACTATAAATGACATTATTAGCCCTCGCAAAAAATAAACGACACTGTTAGTATTTGGTCAATCTAATTAGTTGTTAAGCGGCAATCCCCTGCGCAAGCCATTACGATTCCCAATTACTTGGCGACCAACGCGACGCGACGCGACGCGAAGCAAAGCGAAACCCATGGATAAAGGCAACGAACAAAATGATCCCCTCTCGTGCGATTCATCCATCCCGTTACGTCTCTTCTCACGAAGGCTGAAAGCCTGGAACACACCGCCCGCTCTCCTCCCTTTCCTCGTCTTCTCACCCCGTGCGATTTCGCCCACCCAAACCCCAACCCCGAAGCCGCAGTCCACCGCAAGCGACCTCCTCCTCGCGGAACGCTCGTCCCACGTGCCCCCCGCAATCCGGCGGCCATCGCGCTTGCGCCAGGCGATCGCCGGTGCCCATCAGGTCGGTGGACGAGTTCTACCTCTCCCTTTTTTTTTCTCCCCTGCGCGTGGCCCTTTTGCGATTTTTCCGATAGAAACCAAGCTTTGCCAGACCAATTTGGTTTGGTTTGGGTGTTCGGTGCTAGTCGGAGGAGAACTTTGGTGGTTGAATTGGTCATGTGTTGTATGGTGGGTTTGGGTGCTGGCGGGTAGAGATTTTGCTAGAAGTTAGCTCAAACGTGTTGTTTAGCTGCTGACCTTGAGGTGCCGGACACCGAATTGCCTTTCGTGGAGATGACGCAGAAGATTTGAAGGGGGATATGTACTGTGCAATTACGTTTGGGCCTTTTGGTGGCGGTTGATTTATCAATTCATCAATCTGAAGGAATTTAAGGTTTCTTACTTTCGACATCATATTGTTGCTGCTTGGAGTTGGAGACATACTGCCTTGTTGACATTTAGTGCTTCAAGTAGAAAAGTTTTATCTGTTCCTAATTGCTTGCTGGTTGTACGTTCACCTTGTCTGTAATGCCTTCCCAATTTACTGGCGTTAAGCCTGTTCAGAACTTCGTCTTGGTTTAGATTATTTGAAAATAATAAGCCTGCGTGTAGCATTTGTTCGGTTTCTTCTATTTGTTGTACCTGCGAGTTTTGTTTATAGGAGACACTCGTTCCGTCGTACTTTTACTTCACTGGAAATTGGTGGTACGCAAAATGTGAATCATTGATTTCCTTTTGGTTTTGTTTATAGGTGATTTCCTGTGGCATGGCAAGGATACCAATTGGCCGTAGCTTTTCATTTCATGAATGATGTCCTTTCCTTTGAAGGACACAAATGCACAATCAAGATTTAAGTGGCCATGGAGAAGCGAATCACCATTATCAGCACAACTGCTCATTGATATTCCACCTGAAATAGAGTTGTCAGACTATCGGAGATTGCCAAGTTCTGGAAGTGAGAGCCCATCTGGACTTCTCCATGGTGAAGGCTTCAAGGAAGAACCAATTCCTGACTTGGATATTTTCTTCGAAAGGCTTTATGAATATTTCTGCGCAAAAGGACTAAGGTGTATCATTACCAAATGGATAATCGAGATCCTTAATGTACTGTTTATGGTATGTTGTATTGGGTTTTTCTTCTTATATGTCGATTGGAATGCCCTTGTCCATTTGAAATGTGGTGTGGAGGCACTTGAGTCTGGGGAGAAACCTTGTGATCTGATGAAAGTCATTAAGCATAACCCACTAGTTCCCTTTACATTTCCTAAAATGATCACTATTGGATCAATGGTTATATTGACAACCTATGGACTTATCAACTTCCTCAAGTTCTTTGTACAACTGAGAAGTACACTGAATGCTCGTGACTTTTACTATAACAGGTAAGGTTTCAGCTTAATGTGTGTTATTTTTTAGCTCAGAGCAATCAATGAATTTATCCACATTCTGTTTCTCTCTGTTTAGCCTTAAGGTTACAGATCTCGAGATTCAAACCATATCATGGCCCACAATAATTGAGAAGGCTGTCCTGCTACAAAAGTCTCAAAAACTTTGTGTTGTTAGGGATCTCTCGGAGCATGATATTATCATGAGAATAATGAGGAAAGAAAATTACTTGATAGGGATGGTCAATAAAGGCATTATTTCATTTCCAATTCGTCCTTGGGTACCTGGAGCTGGTCCAACTGTCAAATCTCATGTTCATGACAGGAGGAACTATCTGATATTTCCAAAAGCCCTAGAATGGACCTTAAATTGGTGCATCTTCCAAAGTATGTTTGATAGGTAAGGAAGTTTGTACCTCGGTATCTGTAACTACTTGGTAGTAATGGATTTATTTGGCCAAGTATTTTACTATTTCAATACTATTTATTTGGCTAAAATATTTTCACTATCTAGATGATCAAGTTATGTATCTGTTTCTACATGCCACTACTGCTTTTGAGAGAAGCTCCAGCCAGGGCAAACAGGCCCTTAAGCAGACCGTATAAGTGGTTAAGCTTCTGCCTAAGCACTTAGCTGCACAAGCGGGTGCAAATAAGCCAGCTATACTGTCCATACCAGTCATTATTACTCTCTTACTCATTATTAGTATTGAACTTGCCGTCGATACGAGATCTGACAGTAAACTTGTGGTACCCCTGGTTGGACGCGTCGATCGCCGGGGGTGCGAAGGGGACCTCAACGAGAATCAAACAAAATGGCCTCCCCTCTTCCATTTACCTAGAGCATATTTATAGAGTGGGAGGGGTAGGCATGCGAAGTCACATCATTGCCCGTGGAGTCTAGTCCATCCCAAAGGTACTTTCATCCGTTTCGCCAAGCGGGTCCCGTCACCTCCGGTGGGTCCGCCGATGTGTCGCCTCGGCGAGGTTGGCCCCAGACCCCGTCCGGAGTCGGTCCTTGGACCTCGTTTGGAGCAGGTTCGTTGATGTGTTGCGCCCAGCGATCAAAATCCCGGCCGGTACCGGCGGTTACCGGATTTACTGGTGGGGACCGAGATCCTAAATTCTGGCCAGAATCCTTCAAATTCAATATCCCGGTGGTTTCATCCCTAATTCAAATTCCATTTGACGAAGTCCAGCTGGTTTTTTTTTCTGGGAATTCCAGTTACCGGCCGGTAACGGAGAATGGGCGCCGACCGGGATTTCCTCCGGAACTGGTTTTTCTATCCTTGGTTGCACCTCGCCGAGGTTGGTCCTCAGACCTCGTCTGGGGTTGGTCTCCGGACCTCTTCCGAGGTTGGTCCTCGAACCCCGTCCGGGATCGGTCTCCGAACCCCGCTCGAGGTTGGTTCGCAGACCCCATCCGAGGTTGGCTGTCGGACCCCGTCGGGGGTTGGTCTCTGGACCCCGTCCGGGGCGTCATGCTTTCATGTGGTCATCGTCGGCTCAAGGTAGCACGAGGACCCTCCCTCAACAGAACCCACGTGGTATAAAACAGAATTATCGACATGACACTACATATAATACAATGGCCACCGATTGCTACATATTTGGTTACTGATTGCAAAATATCTAACACAAGCTTTACTACTAATTTTCTAGATGACCACATGTCATATTTCTTTTGCTAACTTAAATAGTCAATTCACATGGAAGGGGAGAGATATCTAGTGCAAAAGCACAATTTTGTGCACATGTGCTAAAACATTTGGTTTAGGCATCAAATCAACATAAAAAATTCCAAAAAAATAGATGGTAGTCTATGGTGTACTCACCCTTTAAAATTTGAACTTCGAAATCCAAGTATGTTCGAATAAACAAAAAAGATAAGTTTGCTGTGAATAGTAACATTTGTCCTTTTCTTTTTTTCCTTTCCTTTTTGATATTTCATTTGTCAGAATTTTCTCATTTTTGTTACTCTAATGTGGAATGAATTTGAACTATACTAATAGAGTAATTTCAGAAGTGCATCTACAATTGTTTTCAGAATTTTTTAATATTGATTTGATAACCAAACCAAAAGATTTTCCACCTGTGCACCAAATTGTGTACACCATTCACTGCGAAGCTTTCTGGCAAGACTCACGCATTGCTTTGGGATGGTCCCGAGATTTTTTTGGCTTAGTAAATTTTCCTTTTTGGTAACTTTAGCTTAGTTCCTCTTTTTAAAACTTATACTGAAAACTGATATTCATTTATTGTGCAGTAAATTCTGTGTCCGAAAAGATTTTCTAACAAGCCCAGCTGTGTTGAAAAAGCGTCTTGTATTTGTGGGCATTGCAATGCTTATTCTGTCACCCTGCCTTGTGATCTTCCCATTGGTGTACCTCATTCTGAGACATGCAGAAGAAATTTATAATCACCCCAGTACAGCATCATCTAGAAGGTGGTCAAACTTATCAAGGTGGACTTTTAGGGAGTATAATGAGGTATCTTCTCTTGAAGAACTGATTATTCTTATGCAATCATTACTGCTACTATGAATGATCTAAATGAATCTTTGACCTCTCTGGCCTCCCTTACTTTCTCAATGTCTGGCATTCACCAGCCTCATATTAGCTCTAGCTGCAAGCACTGTGTGCCTGCTGGGGCCTATAGATACTATGTAATTAGCCTTATTGTTTCTCTAAAACTCAACTGCTTACAATAATTTCAGGTAGATCATTTCTTCAGACATAGGATGAACAACAGTGCTGTGCATTCTTTGAATTACTTGAAGCAATTTCCAACTCCACTGATTTCTATCATGGCAAAATTTGTATCTTTTGTTTCTGGTGGCCTGGCTGGTGCTCTAATAATCATTGGATTTATGGGTGAATCCATTCTCGAGGGCCATGTAAGTCCTTTGTTCTGCATTATTTCGTTCGGTATTACTTGCATCTTGTTCACCTTGTAAAATCTCACATCCATAATTTTTGAAGATTTTCGGAAGAAACCTCTTCTGGTATACCATCGTGTTTGGAACAATAGCAGCCATAAGTCGAAAAGTAGTGGCTGATGAACTTCAAGTTATTGACCCAGAAGGGACCATGTGCCTCGTTGTCCAGCAAACACATTACATGCCTAAGAGGTGGCGTGGTAAAGAGAGCAGTGAACTGGTGCGAAGAGAATTTGAAACACTATTTCAGGTAATTTAGCTCACCTCTAATGTTGTTTTGTTTAAGATAACAGTTGGCTGAGAGAATTGTACATATGATATATTTAACCAACTAACCAAGGTATTCAAATGTGCTATATGCTGTGCCATTTGGCTTTAGAATGTCACCGTCATCCATTTTATCGGCACTCGCCACCATTTGTTTTTGTGATTCCCCAAGCCACTGCATTATTCAAAAATAAATCCCTGTGACAATTTTTTTTTCATCATGGGACATGTAAATTAATAGGAGAATATAAAAGTAGAGATAATATCTTACCATTTTGCAATGCTTATTACAAAGCTAATGTTTTCTAGTTGTTTTCATCTCTTCCGGTTAGAGTGCTATATCTGAAAAAAGAAAAGTTAGTTTTGGGTGTGTGGATTCACAGGACTCAGCAAAGTTCTCTGCTAGTCTGTTGGTTAGATATAACTTGCATTTAGATCTCGGTTGAATTTATTTATACGGTTTATGTTTAATATTTAGTATATAAGTGTATTGGCCATGTGGTTTGCTTTTTTAATTGTTGCTTTGAGAATCGACTTGATAAATTGTGCATGCAGTATACCATAGTAATGCTACTAGAAGAGATGGCCTCCATTTTCATCACTCCTTACTTGCTCATTTTTGAGGTACCAAAGGTAATGTTCTGAACTAGCTCAACAGAAATGTGCTTCTAAAGTTCTGTGACAGTTGTGAATTCTTATTATTTTACAGCGTGCTGATGATATTCTGCGCTTCATCTCAGACTTCACAATTTACGTAGATGGAGTGGGAGATGTATGCAGGTTCTCTGCTGACATTCCTTCAGAAACTACTTTCTTTATCATCTAATTTTGCTGGGCCTTCGTAACACTTAACATCATTGCATCTCTCTGCTTCAATAGCTTAAGCTTGTTTGACTTCAGAAGACATGGAAATAGAAACTATGGTTCACCATTTGATGCTCTTAAAAGCCTGAGGAGCTCCCAAGGGAAAATGGAGAAATCATTCTTAAGGTACATATATTTTCAAGTTTCATGTGCTTCTTACTAACTATATAGTATGGTCTATTACGAAGATTAGTGCCATCAAAAGTTGATTAAATGGCTTGGTGTACTTCAATAGTTCTTCGATCTGAAGTTATTTTTCTTATGCTGCAAATTATCCTTATTTAGTACTTTAGTTCAAAATAGATGTCATTTTAGCTTTATGTACATCGAACAGGGAAGATGCTGATTGCCTTAGTTTTTTACATAGTTAATGCCTTAGTTTTTTTTTTGCCATAGTTTGCCCCTGTCAAATGTACACCTGTCTAAATTGTACCAATCAACATTTAATAGGGGTAAGAAAATGTTTCTTAGAAAAATCAAAACCACAAGTATTTTCAACATTTTATTGGATCGGAGGGAAGTACTACATAACAGAGTCCTTTTGTCCTAAAATATGACGAAAGTTGAGCATTACCATGTTTACCGTTGCATATCATTTAACAACATTGTTTCTCTGTTAAGTTATTGTTGCCACTTTCTAGATGTAGTAGAATATAGGGATTGAGGAAGTTTAGCACCGATCATATGATATTCCAAGCAAACACCATCCAATTTTGCTTCAGTTCTCCATGTACACTGTACATTTCCAATCATATGTCATGTTTTTGGTTGCTGAAGCAACAACATATGAAGTCTAATTGCATTACATAATTGTTTACAGTTTTCAGACTGTCTATCCATCATGGGATCCAAATGCTGATGGCAAGCAATTCTTATCTAATCTCCAAAAGTTCAAGGAAACACAAATACGTCAACAAGCTCTTGGTGATATCCGTAACCACGCTGAGGCCATCCCACCTGCTGTTTATAACTTGGGCCCCTTTGGATTGCTTAATACAGATCAAAGAACTCATCCATATATTCTGGACTGGTATTACATGTGTCATCCACCGCACTCGAATAGAACTGAGGCTCCCCATTTTGACAACGCATCCCCTGAGACTGGTGAGACCACAAGTCCACGAGCAAGGAAAACATCTGAAATTGAAGAAGTGGGAAACTGGGACACTGATTTGTATGGAAGAATTCAAAGTCAAATGGGGGTATCAACATCAAGTGCTTTGTTTCAGCATGCTCCCGTGAAGCACCGTGATACAGATCAATCTACTGGCCATTGGTGGGACCAGGCCCCTGCATCTTATCATGGTCCGCAAGGCAGTTTTATCGAGCCTACAGAATTTGGAAATCAGTACATGACTGGCAGTCGTTCGAGCCATCGCAGTGGCGATATATCGGAGGGAAGCATGGGAGAGCTAGAGCAGAGCAATAGCAGCTGGAGAAATCCCCAAGCCTTGTCCAAGACAAGGTATATGGACGACTCTGACATTGAGGAAGGGCTGAGTCTTCATTTTGCTGATGTCCCTCAGAAGGATGAAGACGATCCAGATGGCGTAGCAGATACTTACCACCCCATGCCAGCCGGCCTTCCTGTAAGAATAATACCTAGAAGCACTGATCCTGTGTAGACTGAAAGACTTACAAGATTAGCTAATGCTTGTGCACGGTTGTAACTGGTTGTGTGAACCACGTCAGAAACAAAGGGCACACGTACTCCACTCATAAACTGGCAAGTAGCCACAGATTCTTTTGTACAGAACTACAGATCAGTTACCGCACTGTATATAGTCTCGCCCTTCCCTCACAGGGCTGGGGAAGAACCATTCTTTCACAACACGAAGTGCGTCTGTTATTACCATTACCACTTCACAAATTTTCTATGCTACTCAAATCAATGTATGCAATGATTGACCATTCCTGTGTTTAGGATTAAGCATTAGATAAGCAGTATTATTTGTCCTTCATCTAATTCATTTTACAACGAGCAAAACCATATATGGTCAATCCAGTACTTGCAACTGCAAAATAGAGATTGGAGAAACCCTCAACTCATGTACCACCACCGTTGTTTCCTGGAGTAATTCCTGCGAGATAGCTATGAAGACACCTGACCGGAGCAGCAACGGAACCGGAAGGAGTCCGATGACGGAATCCTTGGGCGGCAGGACGGGGGAGGCAGTTGTTGCTCTGCGCCGCTGCCATGAGCCCATGAGGCGTCTGCCTTTGCTGGGCAGGCACCAGCTTTGGAATACTCTCCTCTGGGGACCAGACAAGAAAGCTAACAGCTTCGGTTTCCTTGTCGAAATCGAAGCCAGGACGAGCGTCGTCTTTCGAAAACGAGGCCGTCTTGATAGGGGTAGGTAAGTAGGCTTCATACGCAACATGGTCGATGGAGACCAAACCCCTGCAGCTGGAGATGTAGAAAGGCTGAACCAGTCCAGATCTGGGCCGATACAACGCAGGGGACCCCTCAACATTGCCACTCACTGCTATCTGCTCATGGTACGAACGATTTTCCCACACACTTGGTCTGGATAAATCCGGTGCGATGTTAAGGAACGAGATTATGCTTCAAAGTTCAAACCCCCCTGCGAAGCATTTCTGCTTAGGCAATCTTCGTAGCGTGGAGTCCGAACATTTCCAACTTTTTATTATGCAAAATTGGTGACAAGATATCACAATTTCGTGTCATTAGCGGTAGAACACCCAAATTTTGTGTCATTGCCGAGAGACACTACAATTTTATAGCTCTTTATCGTGGGACACCGAGACTGTTATAATAATATAATTCATTTTTTTGAAGAGAAAAATACTACAAAATGACATTCGTACCCCTTCCCTTCTTATTCATTCCCATGCATCCTCCGGGGGTCTTCCTCCGCTCTAGCACATGGCGACCTACGGTAGCTGTACCATCCGCTGCTCGCTTGCGACATTTCTTGTGAGCAGGGTGCGGTCGAACACGTCGGCCGTCCACTCCTCCCGGATCATCGACGTCATCCACCACTCTAACTTTGTGTCGTCGCCCAGTGCTGTCGTGGCCTTCTCCAGCAGTAGCACGCCGAACATGCGCATGTTCGTACGGAAGGCGAAGGTGCCACCGGTGCTGGCACCGTCAGGCAGGGGCGGCGCAGTGACACCATACTCGCTGATCGAGGAGGATGTTGGAGGCCTTGAGGTTGTCGTGTGGGCAATGACACCATCAGTCGAGTTGGAGCTTGCATCGTCGCGACACTTTATGGGGCGACCTATAGCAGCCGCACCATCCGCTACTTGCTTGTGGTGTCGCCAGCAAGCGACGCGCGATTGAACACCTCGAGGGACCGGTGCCAGAGCAGAGGAAGACCTCCTGGAGGCTACATTGGAATGAGCAAGAAGGGAAGGGTATGAAGGTCATTTTGTAGTATTTCTCTCTCCCAAGCAATGAATGAATTCTTATAATGGTCTTAGTGTCCCACAGCAAAGAGCTACAAAATTATAGTGTCTTTCGATAAATACACAAAATTTGAGTGTCATGCAGTCAATGACACAAAAAAATATGATGTCATATAGACAATTTTGCCTTTTTCTTACCGTTGGTTGCTTACGATCCGTTGCAAAATGGCTTTTTAACCCAATTGCCAACTTGGAGATGATCAATCGGTTGCAAAATGGCTTTCTAACCCAGTTGCCAACTTGGAGATGATCAATCGGTAATGATGGCGGCCGGAGCCGCCCCGCCCAAATACCGAACCCATTTGTTACAAGGTGGTTTCCCGCACGTTTTGCTCCCCATGGACGCTACAACCACCCGTCGTTTTTGCGGATTCGAGTGACAAGTTACCCAGCGGCTCCCACCCAAATCAGTGCCAATTTTAATTTCGGTACACGCTCCTCCCACCTCTCTCCATCTCACGGGCGGGGGTTAAAAAAAAAGGCCTGCCGGTCATTTTCCTCAGTTGATCTACCACGGCTGCCCAATCGCGATTGTATCGTTCGCACCAAGTTTGGCTCTATCTACGGCAGTTGGCGGTAGGTCCGTAAAATGGTTGGCTTCTTTTCGTTTCGTGGCGAGAACGTTCAATTCAGTTGGTTCTGCAATCTGCATGCATGACCTGGTTAATTTCAAGCGTCTGCGTCGGCATCTCCGCAAGAAAACAAACCGCCTTTGTGTGTATGTTGTAATGTTGGTGCCTTCGAGATCGAGGAGAATGAAGAAAACTCTCATGAAAGCGAGACACCGGCTAATGTATGCATACGTGGTCATTAGGAGGAGTATTTAACTGCGGTGATGATAAGTCACAGTATCTCCCCCCACCCTGTTTCTTTTTCTGGGGACAGCCGTGAGCCCATATGTCATGCATGGACACCGGACACCTCATGGATCATTGGACTCCCTCAAATCGATTTTTAATGCAGTTGTAGTAAAGTCGAATGGTTTTCTATGGGTTGATGATACTTCATAGTCAAACTCTGTCGGCAAATACGATGAAAGAAATACTTACTATTTGGAAATTTGGAAAGAAAAACGAACACGGATAGTTGATTTTTGTGGTCTGGTAGAACGTTCTTATGCAGTGCTTTCTGACACGGTTGAGGATTAGTGAGGATCAGTGCAAAGTTCAAACCGGATATGTCAAATCAGTCGTCATATTTCTTTGATTAATATTTCTTATGGCATCACTCTAGACTTTTGATGCTGCTACTTGTTGAATTTTATTATTTCCTAATTTCTCTTGTTGGGCCATACCATATGGCAGCACCTTGGAGATTTTGTTAATCAAGTAGCGTCATTACAGTTTGAGATCTCTACTTCTCTACTCCTGAAGGGATTCAGGGTATGTAATGTAATGTGATTCCTGAAGGACTGGCTCTGGTTGGAAACATAGCTCCGTGGCATAGCATGCCACAAGTGCTAAGCGAAAGAGACCAAGGAAATTGACAATAGATGTATACTGAAATGCAAGTCAGGCAATTAGTCACGACCATAAAGTATCATATTGTTCATGTACAACCCTGTTTACATTGATCTATCTGTCGTCTATTTTCATGTGAAAGGAAGATACATGGCCCACCAAAGCGTCCTTCTAAGCTCCAAGCTGTTGCCGACCAACAGCTTCTCATTTCTACTATGTACACCTTACAACTAAACCTAAAAGTGGAAAATAAAAGGGTCTACTTAATTACAAAACTAACCCATGAACCATCCCATATTTACACAAGTAGTGTTCCATCTAATCCAACACATCTCCCTGTCCCTACGAGCATGATCTTATGAGTCCAAGGTTGTAGAGGTTCTTCTTCACAAGGCTCCCTAGAGAGAACAACCCTGCGCCGCCGCCGCCGCCTCGGCCGGCATCGCCTTCCGTCGAGCACAGGCGAGGCCACCGCTCCTCGTTCACCCGGAGGCTCTCCGTGCCGATCCTCTGTATCACCTCATCGATCGTCTTGGGGTCGGCTGGACGACCGGCTACATCAGTGACATGGAAGACGTTCATCGCCATGTCGCCCCTGGTCGTGATCTCGGCGTGCGTGACCGAGAGGCTATTCTCCCGGAACACACGTGTCACGTAGGCGAGCAGCCCGCGCCGGTCGGAGATGCGCAGCTCGAGCCTCACACCCTGCTTCCCACGCACAGGAGATCGCGTTAGATGGACGCCGCTGGAATTTCAGCTAAACACATGATGGTGGGGTGGAAAGTTGGGCAGAATGAGACTTTCGTGCTTGGAATTCTGAAGGGAATTGTGTGCTTTTCTCGGTGGCGTGGCATGGAGGGAGGGCAAAGGAGATACCATTCAACAATCACGTACCTCGGATGTGCGCCTCTCGATTGCCGCTTGCAAGCATTGGATCACGCGCAGCCTCTCGGCCTCCGAGCTGATTGGCCGGCCGTCCAAGCGCCTGATGTAGAACTCCTGCGGCGAAGCCAAGCAAACGGAACTCGGATTAACCCCACCTAAGTCGACTCAATTGGTTCTTTAAAACAAAACGGCTCAATTCCAAAGCAGGTCCAGATACGAATGGAAGTGGATGCAACAGGCATGTAGATAAACTTATATGATCTGAATTTAGTAGGAGAGAAACATTTCGATAAGCTCTGGGTAACTCTTAGTTAGCCTTGTAAAATGCAAGGTTGAATGATAGCGTGATGCAAAAGGCTTAATCCTATTTCATAAGAGCAAAAAACTATTCCATTTGACCTCCCAAATCCCAGAAATTTCAACCAAAAAAACAATCCAAGAACCGAGCTCAGGATAGCTTGGAGCCAACATAAGAACCACAATCAAATGAAATAAAAAATAAGTACAAACCATTTTTTAAAAGGGGCAAAAGTGAAGTAAAAAAAGTGGAGCAATGACAGAAGGCAATTCGCTTGACACAACCACCCAAAGAAACATCTAGATTCGTGACAGGAAACCGAAACCAAGAACCTGAGATGAAGAGGGGAATTGCAAATACCAAATTAACAACATAGCATTGAGAAATCAAGAGCTCCAAATGTGCACAGACTGTTCTCCCCCCCACCACAAAAAAAAAAACCTTTAAAACCAATTGAGCAAGAAACCGCTAGAAGCCTCACCTGCTGCGCGTGATCGCCGTCGGTGTCAAACGTGCCGTGGTACACCACGTAATCCAAGTCCGTCAAGCTGCAGACCACGTCGAACAGCAGCTTCGGCCGGTCGCGGCAGCTCACGGTCACCACCGAGTACCCCCTCTCCCCCCACTCCTGCACTGCCACCGTCACCGCCGTCGTCGTGGGCGCCTCCGAGGCGGTGCGGCTCTCGGCCTCCCTGTCCTCGTTGAGCAGCTGGTGGAGCCTCCGGTCCAGGTTGCCGACCGCCGCCGCTTCGGCCAGAACCATCCTCGCGCCGCGCGCGCCGCCCCGGAGGACGTGCCTGAGCCGGGACTCGATGCGCCTGACCCGGGCGGCGTCGTCGATCGGTGCGCCGGTCTCCTCGTCGCGGACGAACACCAGCGCGGCGACGCGGCCGCCTTGCGTCCAAGCCTTGGCGTCGACGGTGCTGCACAGGAGGTCGTGCAGCACGGCGAAAACCTCGGAGAGGAGCCCCGGGCGGTCGGTACCGATGAGCTCGAGCAGGGTGAGCCCCTCCGCGACGGGCGGCGCGCACCCCACCGACCTCGGCAATGCTTCGGCGGAGAGCGAGGACTCGAGGCGTGCGAGCAGCGCGTCGGTGTCGGCCACCTTACAGCCCACGGCATCCGTGACGTGGAATACGTCCATGAACCACCGGCCGTCGTCGGACGAGATGTAGCCCTTTCGGACGCAGACGCCGTGATCGGACAGCGCAGCCACCGCCTCCAGCAGCACGCCGTGCTTCCGCGCGCTGTGCACCTGCACCAGCGTCGCCGTCGCGCACGTCCCGTTGTCCACTGCCACCCTGCACCACCGCGCGCACAACACTCATCAAACCGCTTGATCGATCCGAACGGACGCGAGAACAAGAACCATATGAAAATCCCACGCCTACTTACCTCGGGGTGTTCATGCGCCGCACGAAGAGCTCGTACACCTCGGAGGGATGGGACCGCTCCATCGCCGGAAAACGAGCACCGCACTGCCGTTCCTCTCCTCTCTCTCCGGTCCGCTTCAGTTTCCCCGCCTCCCGCGACGGTTTCTTTTGCTCCTCCCCTCTTTTTTCTCCTTTGGACGGGGTGAATGTTTCGTTCGGCAGACTCGGAAGTTTTGGGCGCGGTGTGGAATGATGGCTGTGTGCGGATGGCCGGTCTAGGTCAGCGTGCGTCGTCTAAAATGGGCGGAGAATTTGGGGCATTTTTTTCGCGATTTCAGGCAAAGATTGGTGTGGTTTTGGTTTGGCTCCCGAGTCAAATGGCGGTCCTGGGTATGGACCGGGCAACTGGAATTGTATGTAGTCGGAGTTGGTTTGGACTTGGACCCAACGTGTTGGTGGGGGGCGAAACATTGTGTCGATAGGAGAGATGTTTAGTAAATTTAAAAAATATTTATTTTTATTAGATATAAGTATATACATTAATCATCAATACCTAATTAAACATCGATATAAAAAAATAAACATCTTATATTGCTCGTGCCACTGACAGTTGGAGGGGGTTTTGATGACGAGCAGAGCAGGCTATAGGTAAAGGGAGAGGTTGGCGTGTGGATTTTTTTGTGGGATCCGGAAGGGAGCTGACTTACTGACATGCCGTGGGAAAAGGATCGCCCGCTAGCTCCGCCCCTGGCTGCCACCAGTCACCACGTACGCACGGCTCCCTTTTCAGATTCTTTCTTGCTTTGTTTAAGGCCGGCACCCTCTTCAGTATTAGCACTGCTATTTTTCTTGCTGCAGGGTTGGCCCCTCAACTCACTAATCATGACAGTATTATTACTAGTAACAGTTACTCTTACGTGCGTGCTTGGCTGCTTTCAGGAAGGTATCCTCGAAAAGTCCGAAGATTAATCTTAAACTATAAAATTAGACATAAGACACACTCAATTATTAAAATCGTCCATTTTACTATTCTCAACCTAAACTAAAGTGATTTTGTCTTAGTCGTAGTCTAATCCAAAGCAATTTTTAACTGACGTGGATGCCACATATTATTGATTAAAATCTAATTACATCATTAGCGCTAATGATGGGGATATTGTGATTCTTCTCCCCCAAATCTAGCCGAAACAGGGGAGGCTACCACGACGCTTCAGCCAAGTGCAGCGCCGGCGAGCGGGATTACGACGGCGACCCGAGAGCTCTAAATGGAACTCCATGACCATGATGAGTCTAATGGAGGCGACGGCGTGGGCGGAGGTGGCCTAAAGTGGCGACGTGGAGGGGGAAAAGAGGAGAGGTGTGGGGAGGAGGACGGCGTGGAGAGTCCGGGAGGCGGAGGCGGAGGCCGGACGCAGATGCCGAGGCCGAGGCGAGGAGGAGGCAGATGAGGTGGGCGGCGATGGCAGGATGCGGGCGGCCGAGAAGAAAAGAGAGGAGAGGTGCGTAGGGAGGGTGGCGTGGGGTGGCCGGGAGGCCAAGGCGGGCAGGAGGAGGCAGAGGCAAGGGTCGGACGTGGAGGTGGAGCCCGAGGCGGCGAGGCGAGGAGGCGGATGGAGAGGGAGGAGGAGGAGGACGTGGGGAGTCTGAGAGGTCGAGGCGGGAGGGTAGAGGGGCGGCGGCAAGATGCGGGCGGGCGAGGGGAGAAGAGAGGAGAGACGTGGGGAGGGGGACATCATGGGGAGAGATGAGACAGGGAAGAGAGAGATGAGTGAGAATGAGATGAAGAAGAAAGGAAATGAGATGATGACATGTGAGCCCGTGAATATATTTTTGGTTTTATTTGCTAAGTGACCGTCATGTTATGGAAAACAAGTTTATACATTAAAACAGTTGACATGTAGACGCCGTCACCTAAAACCACTCTAGTTTAGGTTGAGAGCACGAGATGTTCAATTTTGTACTTTAATGTTGATTTCTAAACTTTTCGAAGAGATCAAGGTTTTACAGACTTTCGGATGTCCAGACTTGTACTTTAAAGTTGATTTCCGAACTTTTTAAATAGTTCAGGGTTTTATGTACTTTCCCCATATCTGAATAGACCGAAATCATCGACCGTCTGAACTTTCGGTGAAATAACTAGGCTACATTCCAACAGCTACGCGGCTTTCATACTGCTTCTCAAACATGGCAAGTTACAAATCCACCTTATTTTGAGGACTAGAAGCAAGCCCCCTGCAAAAGCGGCTTTAGTTGGCTCGTTGCTCTCTCAAGCTCAGTAAACGGAAGGGGCTTAGCCACAACAAGCAAAAAGAGAAAAAAAAGCCGCGTCCTTCGCCGATCGACGATGGCAGGTTGGCGACCATCGCAGCACCACCGACCCGGGGCAACCACCACGTTCCGAAGGGAAATACCAACACCAATACGCGGAGCTCATCCACTCCTGCCATATGCCACAGCTTGCACGCACTCACGGGCAAATGTTATGACGATGAGGTACAGCATTAGCTTACGCGATTGGTCCACCTCCACCGAACCGTGGCCCCGTGCATCTGTTCAGGCGTGTCAGTGATGGCCCGATGCCACCGCCTCCCTTCATGCTTGCGATCCAAGCTAACCATTTACCTGGAAGCCGCGCGCAGCACGACCACACGGCGTAATTCACCCTGATCATAACAATCCGTCATGTATGTGTTAGATTAGTACTTTAGTAGAGATGTTATGAAAAGGATCAAAGAGAGTCTTCTACGAAGAATTCAAAGGGCCCAATAGTGTCTACATGCCACACTTACTGCATAAAAGCCAAACATTTCTTTCTTTTTTTAAGATGCACTAGCTTTATGGGAGGATATTGCCTTCGGTTAAACTTGCGGCTTTCTTAGCTGTGAAGGGAGGCCACATTGTCACACCGAGCAGGTAGGAGAAATCTAGAAGGATATCATAATTAAAGCCGTTCAAGTAGTATCAAACTGCTGATCGCTCGAAATGATGTTGTCCTTTCCACACATGCCTTTTTCTTGCAAAACTTTCTTCAGTCCTGCAGCTCCTTTTTGAGATAGTTGTACAATGTTAATGAATCTTTCAATCAAGTAGATGAGAAACATTACACGCGGTCTTTTCTTGCGAAGTTATAAAGGTCCATTTTCCATGAATGATCATCTGCTTGGTAATGCCATAATAGATTTGACATGTGTTAATTTCTTGTTTAGTGACGTAACTGTTAGTGGTATGTCGTAAGAGGCAATTACGGAGACAACTGTATCACGTCTATATTCATAAATTATAGAATAAAAATATTATTATATTCGTTGGATGCATTATCATTTATAAAGATTAGCAAGTATGTCACTTGTTGGTAAAGCTATTTAATTGTTATATGATATCATTCTAGAATATCCATGGTCAGATGTCATTGGTCGGGACACTAGTAATTTATAGACCAACACATGTATTGATTGATGAACATATTTCACCGGTCATAGATATAGGGGATATCGAATTAATAGTGTGAGCACATGTTAAAGAACATGATGTTGGATTGACCCACTTTCAGACACTATTGATATTGTTATGTTTCTATATGTCATCAGTTGGTCTCAAGAAGTAATGATGTATAATCCTTAGATCTGATATCGGTACAGTTTTCTACATGTGTAACAGTACATTTATCGGTTACCAAACGCTACTACATGACTGAGTAGTTATAAAGGTGACTTTCAGGGATGTTATGAAACATGAGGAGGGATGTGACTGGTTGGATATGAGATTTGTCTTTCCTAATATAACACCAGAGATATCTCTAGTCCTCTCGATGCGCTTGGATAAAGGAAGCGTATGGTCGTGCTACAAGGGGGAGTTATCTATCACTAGATCAAGAAAATATTGAACCATCCATGAATGACATATATCTCACCTAGAGTTCGATCAGATATCGTGAGGTAAAAGGAGAATACGCAAGCGCAAGCAAGTCGTTTAGTCCAACCAGATATGGATTAGTCATACATGAACACAAACTGGTCAGCGAACTGGTCGTAAGGAGTTATGGATTGGTCGTAAGCAGATGTGAACTGATCGTAAGTGACAAGGACCTGGTTGCAGATCATACTGCATAAGGTTTGTCTGATTTAATCTTTATGTGTATTCGGGAGTCGCTATGTCCTGCTAGAAACCGCTACCAACTAGAGGATTGCAAAGGAGTTTTCAAGTCACGACCGATGATTACACATGAACTTACATGATCACACATTTAATGGGTTAGAATAAACTATTTTGGATTATATCCATTAGGAGCTATTTATAAGGGGCGACGTGGGGCTTTTGGAAGATGTTGCCCAACTCATTGAAACCCTAGCCACCACCTCCCATAAGGCCCTGCCGTGCGCACTGGTGCTAACACACTAGCGTACGACGTTTCACCCCTGAACGTGTGGATACGGTAGAGGCACTGCTGCGATCACTGTTACGTTGATCGAGGACGATCAACGACGTACGTAAAGAACACGAGAGGCTGCTGGAGGAGACGATCGGTGGTTAAGGACAGTGAGCGATTGACTACTTCCACTACATCGACGCGCAAGGCGTTGGACCAGGCTGGTCTAACTCTTTTTTCATTGCACTATGTGTCTAGTGGTAACGATCTATAATCTCTTACTCGCATAGCTACTTGGTTTATGCAGTAGAATTTTTAATTGTGTGCTAGTATAGTTTACTCGTATCCCAACAGTAGTATCAGAGCCATCTTGTGTAATATTTGATATATATTAGTCGCTTATAGTTGATATGTGGCAGCAGTAGATTGAATCTATTCCTGTTCTGGTATAGTAAACTAGATCGGTTCATATGGATGGATTGGCTTAGGCATTGGTTGATGAGATCAATTGTCTTTGGCGTTGGTTGATGGATTCGCAGGAGGTATGAGTTGATGTCACCACATGATTAGCTTCGCTTTTCACGGTCGCATTGCATAATACCCTACCGGACGAACCGCAATCGGGGTAAACTGCGATGCATAGTCGTATGGAGCCAATAGATTGGTTTTTGTGGGTTGCTATTCTTTCTGAAAACCTCATGCATAGATCAATGTGATTGATAGATGAATTTTCCAGGCTTGATTTCGTGAATTAGATTTATGTCCCGAAAAAATTAACAAGGGCATTGCCCTTCGAACCCTGCCCGCTAACCCGCTAGTGGGATCGTCGTCTAGGTAATCATTGATGCATTATATAGTATTATGTGTTCATATCTCCTGATAGAATTGGAATCTATGCATAACATCTTTTGCAGAGATTGATGATCGTGTGCATATACACCATTTCGTGGACATATGCACATGAGACATCCGAGCCGTCCATCCAGCGATCCACGGCCGTCCTCGCACCCACCTCCCATTTATGCCACATTTGCGAAAACCCTCTTCTAGTCAGATTTCAGGCGAGGGGGTTTTAGCAAATGTGGCGTAAGTGGGAGGTGGGTGCGAGGACGGTCGTGGATCGTTGGATGGACGGCTCAGATATTTCATGTGCATATGTCCATAAAATGGTGTATGTGCACACGATATGCCGCCTCCATCGTGTATATAATGCATGTATGAATTTTGCATGGCTTGCACGTCATGCTGAATTATAACCATGGAGCTACATATTTTTGTATAACAAAATGTGTGTTAGCATGTGATGCTTCATATTCTTATATGTAATTCATTATTAGCTTTTAGGAGTAATTGCTTAGTAGACGAATATGGTGATTTCAAGCATGATGGCTCGATGGACGGGAAGTGTGGTGTGGTGATATGCTCTAGAGGCAATCATGGAGATGATTGTATCACATCTATATTTATGAGTTACATAATAAATGTCATTATGTTCCTTGAATGAATTATCATTCATAAAAGTTAATAAGTACGTGACTTGTTAGTAAAGCTCTTTAATAGTTGTATGATATCATTCTAAAAGCATACCTGGTCGATGTCAATGGTCAGGACTCTATTGATCTATCGACCAACATATGTATTGATTGATGAACATGTTTCACCGGTTATAGATACGGTGATATAGAATCGATAGTTTGAGACATGTTAGAGAACATAATGTTGGATTGACCTACTTTGAGACATGAGATTGTTATGTTTCTATGTATCATCAGTTGGTATCAAGAAATATGATGTATAATCCTTAGACCTGAGATCAGCATAGTTTCCTACATATGTAACAATACACTTAGGCGTTACCAAACACTACTCCGTAACTAGATAGTTAAAAGGTGACTTTCGGGTATGCTATGAAACATAAGAGAGATGTGATTGGTTGAATATGATATTTGCCCCTCTTAACATACAGGAGAGATATCTCTAGTCCCTTGATGTGCTCGTATAAAGGAAGTATATGGTCATGCATAACCGGAGAGTTATCCATCACTAGATCGAGAAAAGATTGAATAGTCCATGGATGACATATATCTCATCTGGAGTTCGATCAGATATCGTGAGGCAAAATGAGAATACACAAGCATGTCGTTTCGTTCGACCAGATACGAACTGGCTGCATGAGGATATGGACTGGTCGTGAGTTGGTCGTACATGATCACAAACTAGCGGCGAACTGGTCGTAAGGTGTTACAAACTGGTCGTAACCAGTTGCCAATTAGTCATAAGGAGTTACAAACTGGTCTTGAGTAACAGAGATCTGGTTGCAGATCATATTGCATAAGGTTCGTCCGGTTTGATCTTTATGTATATTCAGGAGCCACTATGTCCTACTAGAAACCGCTACCGTCTAGTAGATCGGAAAGGAGTTTTCAGGTCATGGCCTATTACGCATTAACCTACAGGTTCACACGCTTAATAAGTTGGAGAGATGTCGCACCACTCACCGAAATCCTAGCCACCAACTCTTTATAAGGGGAGGCGTGTGGCTTTTGAGAGATGTCGCACCACCCGCCGAAATCCTAGTCACCACCTCTCCGAAGGCCTTACCGTGCACGATGGTGTTGTATCCACACGTCTAGCTAGACCACCACCGCATGACGTTCCATCCCTGAACGTGTGGATACCGTAGAGACGCCTGCGTTGATCGATGATGATCCGTGATGTATGTAGGGGATGTGAGAGCCTGCTAGATGAGACGATCGACGACCAATGACGTTAGACGATCGACTACTTTCGTTACACCGACACACGCGACGTTTGACCATGCTGCTCCAACTCTTATTCCGCTACTCTGCGCATCTAGTGTTAACAATTTATGATCTCTTACTTGTGTGGCTTTCTAATTTACATAATAAATTTTTTTAATTATCTACTAGTGTTGTCTGCATGTATCCTAACAGTAATAGGGTAAATAAACCTCTATTGGTCATGCAAACATGTTAGCTCCAAGCTTTTTGTTGGCGTGAAAAGTAGCCAATAAAGAGCTATGCAAGTACTGCACTTCGCACGCTAATTGCCCAAAGTAGGTGTGGAGTAGTTGATAAGGTCGCCGAGGAAACGGGAAGTATGCCATCTAGTGCCGCACCCAGCGTTATTTATTGGACCAATGACATGGATTAGAAAATGATCAATGTGGTATGTGGAATTTTTTATTGTATTGGTAACTTTTTATCTCATATTTACACTAATGATTATTTTCGAATTTGTTTTTCAAATATGGTACTGTGTTGTATAATCACTATACAAGAACGCTCCCTATCAGCCATGTCGCCCATTCATGAACGGTGGCTGTATGAACGTTCATGCACGACCACGTGGAGGGCGGGGGAGCGTTCTCACATAGTGGTCGTGCGGTAATGATACTATATTTGTAAAAAAAAAATCGGAGATAGCCATTAGTGTAAATACAAGATAAAAAGTTACTAATACGGTCAAAAATTCCAGGATACCCGTACGAGCCCCACATCGAAATACTCTACTCGGTGATCCAACAACTTGCGTCTCACTAGATTGGGATGTTACAACCGGATATGGCCGCAAGAATGCAATCCTGGTGTTCTCTGTATAGAAGATGAGTTGTGGAGTGTGGATGAGGGAGCATGCATGCATGCACGCACATCAGCAGCACACGGCGCGGCGCGGCAGGCAGATTGGTGTGGTCGTGTGGATGTATGGCTGGCCGTGCCCGCGGCACCTAAGAGGGAGTTTCCACGTCTAGCGTCTACCTTAGGGCTGGAAATGAGCCGGCTCGAGTTAAGCTCAGGCTCGACGGCTCGACTCGTTTGGAAAACAAACTCGAGAGCCGGCTCGGCTCGGTTCGAAAAAAAAGCTCAAGTCGGCTCGAAAAGTTCGTTCAAACCAGGGTTTTTCAAATCCAAAAACAAAGGTAGAATAAAATGATTATATGAATCATTTATCATCAATTCAAAATCCAATCATCGTGATTATATGGGGTTGCGCTCGACTCGTTTGGCTCGCGAGCCGGCTCGAATTTTCACCGAGCTCGAAGCCCAGCTCGGCTCGGCTCGAAAAAAACGAGCTCGAGCCGAGTCGGCTCAACTCGCAACAAGCTCGAGCCGACTCGCGAACCGCGAGCTTTTTTGCCACCCCTAGTCTACCTGATCCACTCGCTGGCGAACTCCGCGAGGCAGCGCGGGTGACCTCCCCAGTCCAAGTAATCGCTGCTGGTACACAACTAAAACGGTCCCAGTCGCGGACCACCTCGTCCTCTCCGGTCTCCACCGTGGTGGTTGCCTTACTAACGCACAGTAGTAGCACCCCATTTCAGTAGAGCCCGGTAATGTAGCTACACGGGCAAATGCCGCAAATCGATTGCTCTCTTACGCTGGAACTGTCGAACAGATTGCGTTCAACCACTGCCTGGCGGTATTTTAGGAGTTTTTGCCAAATTTAACACTGCTGATGACGTATTAGCAATTCTAGCGCTTGGGCGGCAAAACATCATTTTTAGCACCACAGACGTCTCGGTAAGCGATATAAGATCATACACCGGTCATTCAGCACACAGACGCCCTTGGTCTGAGCCACCCTGGCTCGGACAACCCAGCGCCCGCCACGCGCCCTGCGCCTCGCTTCCGCACCCGGCCGCGCCCTTGTTCGTGCCAGCCCAGATGATATTTGTATTGTTTGCTATCGAACAAGTGTTGTTTGTCATTTCAGTTCGAGCGGATTGCAAGTGCATCAGATGCCGCCATCCGCAGCCTACAGCACACCGTACCGGGCTTTTCAGTACTTTGAAGTACATCTTTGCAGAGTCGAAGAATATAATCAAGAACATGAGTTACTGTCATTCAAAAGACGACGTCCAACACACCATAGACTGAGTGGGCGGTGTGCTCGCCTACTAGGTCGTCACGGCCTAGTTGGATCGACGGGCATCCTAGCGCTCCTAGTCGGTCATCCGCATTGCAGATCGGCGGGGAGGTAAGTTACTACAAATTTATGTCATGTTTTTGTATTACGCCTTAGGTTGTGCCAACATCATATCGTCATGTAGCCGCATGTTCGTCGGGATACATCTCTTCTGCCATCCGCACCCTGTACTCAGACTGATGCTCCCCCTCGGTCATTCTCACTGCACATCCGAGAGTTACAAGATGTTTAGTTTATGTCACTCTTTTTATTTGGCCTAACATCATTCCATTTTGCAGCCTTCAGTTGAGTGTGGGGTTGATGGACATCTGTCAACCGATGAGGACACGCCCATCCTAGCTACTGCCAGGAAGCAGTACACGGCGCTAGGGTTTGGACCGTGGCACCTAGGGGACCCACCTCTATCATACGTTGGCCAATACAGAGTACCGTATGAAGGGCGGAGCTCCTACAAGGTCGTTGGCACTTCGCAGGTCAAGGCCAAAGCTCTTCTGTACGACCGGACTTGAAGATAGCGTACCTTGGACGCGACGATCCGGGAGTAGATTTCTGGATTCCTTTATTACTGATATGATTGCAGGTGGTAACCGTTCAACATAACTTAGCTGGATGACATCGATGTTGGACAAACTCAGCTAGGCCAAGGCAGCTTATTGGTGCACCTCCGTACACTCAACGGTCTCTGTACCCCCTCCGAACTGACACGCGCTCTCCAAACCGGCTGACGTATCCCACGGCACAAGCTTGACGCAAAACCAAGACGCGCACGCAGACACAGACGCAGCGAGTAGAGAGTGGCTCAGACGAGTGAGCCATATTATATCCCGTGTGTAATTGAATTGTATAGATGTTATGCGATTTTGTTGTTCTAAATTTGTATGCATATTTTGTAATTTATGTGTGTATTGACGGAGTTACAATACAAAATTTAGTTAATAAAATTTATGATATATCTGAATGCACAATGTCATTTGCTAAATTCCCTGCTACACGCGGTTTGCTTACATGCACTACAAACTACATCACGAACGACTGAACAAGCCAGACAACACCTAAGATACACACGCGGCTTTTTCTCAAACAGGAAAAGGAGGATGGAAACTAGTCTTGACGTCGCGATAGCCCCTTCCCCTTGTCTTGGGCCTGCCCACGGTGGCGACGGGTGTCGAAGTTATCCATGTCCTACGATTTCATGATGTAAGTAGACCGTACGACCAAGTACATATCTAGCATGCAAATTGTACATAACTCACGTCTACGATGGGGAGTGCGTCTGGGCGATCAAAAATGCTATGACGGTGGCCGATCTCAGTAGCAAGAGCCATCCCCTTGTCTTGGGACTGCCCATGTCGGTTGCGTGCGTCGAAGTCCTCCATGCTATGCGATACGGGCTGGACAATTGTCTGATCTCAGAAGAACGAAAGAAAAATTACATAATCAGGATGCAAATTTGACATAACCCACCTCTTCGATACGAAGTGCGTCTGGGCAACAGGAGAAGCTACGCCGGCCGGCCTCCGGCCTCAGTAACAGGAGCCTTCCCCTTGTCCGTCACGCGTTGTGCCCTGTCGTACTCAGCTTTTTGTTCGGGGGTCCTTCACCACCACCCGACTGTCCTAGCCTCCTACGGTGCATTCTCAATACGTTCCTATACGTAAAGTTTCCATCACTGGAAGGTCTCGGCTTGCATTACGTATTTCAACATGTACTTCTAGTGGATGAACAAGAACAGTCTGTGATACTTCACAGACAGTTTTTAACATGAACCGTCTGTGACTTTCTATCCTTATCACAGAAGGTTTGTATACAAACCGTCTATGATAATCTCATTTATTGCATACCCGACCTCACAGATCGATATGTCTTAAATTACAGCTCTGTTCTTGTTGCTACTACTGGAGGTGGAGCTTTCAGGCGATTTGGTGAAAGGAGACCGCTGATTTAGTAATTTGTTCTTGACTATCGATGGTTAGTACATAATTTGTTCCTGCAGTGTATTCTAGATCTAGCTTGGTAAAGAGAGATAATGGAAGATGGTTTAGATCGGTAAAGAGAGAATTGAAGATAGTTTACATCTATCTTTTTGTGTTGTTTTGCAAGTGTTGGCTTCTTGCCATCTGAAGTTGGGCATGTACTATCTATAATGTGTTTGTGATGTACAACCTGATCTGGAGTGCATTGTTATTTTTTCTAGTTCATTAGAAATACATATCTCAAAAGATATATCAAAAGTTGCATCTATAGTATACTAATTAATTAATTCAATATTTAACACCAAATTGTTATATACGTCACGTAGATGGACCGAAGCTGGATGTACGCTGGAAACAGTGTGAGTGAAGAGTACATTAATGACGTGTCTGCTTTTACATGAGCTGCCGAGGAGGATATGTTGAATAAGGTGTGAAATATATGTATTGCTCATGCATTGACTGCGAGAATTTGAAGATGTTTAAGAACCAAGCGCAGATCGAAGCACACTAGATTGGAAGGGGTTTCAAAAGGGGTTATACACGTTGGACTAGTCACGGTGAAGAGCATATTATACAGGAATGTAGTAATAACGACATCGCCGACGAAGTCAACGATATGCCGCCGAATGATGTCAATTGTGGTTTCGATTCGGATAGGCTGCACGACGATAATCTAGATCAGATGCTTCGCGATGCAGAAGGGAACTCTGATGAGAGGGAGTATGTTAAATTCCAAGGCTTGATGGAGAACTCGGAGAAACCTTTGTTCCTAGGCTGTAAGCCAGAATACACAAGGTTGTCATCCGTGCTTGAACTGCTGAAATTGAAGGCAAACAACGGTTCGTCCGACAAGAGTTTCACAACACTGTTAGGTCTCTTAGCGGACATGCTTCTAGAGGGAAACGAGTTGCCCAAAACCACCTACCAAGCCAAGAAGGTTATTTCTCCATTGGGAATGGAAGTAGAAAGAATATATGCATGTCCGAACGACTATATCCTCTACTGTAACGAGTATGCAAACATGCATGTCTGCCCGGTGTGCAACACATCCCGATACAAGTGTAAGAATAAATCAGATGACGGCAAGGGAATCAAGGTGAAGAAAACACCTCCTGCTAAGGTGGCATGGTATCTTCCTGTAATTCCCCGTTTGAAACAATTTTTTGCGTAAGAATGACGGAAATCTAAGACGCCCTGTTGATTCCGCCTAGTGGAGAAACATCGATAGGAGGTTTGCAGACTTCGCTACGGAACCGAGGAATATAAGGTTTAGATTGAGTACAAGTGGAATGAATCCTTTCGGTAATATGAGCAGACGACATAGCACTTGGCATGTGACTCCCTATATCTACAACCTTCCTCCTTGGTTGTGTACGAAGTGAAAGTATATTTTGCTATCGATACTTATCAAAGGGCCGAAGCAATCTGGCAATGATGTTGATGTGTACCTAGCACCATTGATGGAAGATCTAAAAATACTATGGATTGAAGGGGTACAGGTATGGGATGCGTACAAATGAGAAAACTTCAATTTATGCTCCTTATTATTCTGCACCATAAATTATTATCCTGGCCTTACTAACCTGTCAGCCCAGAGTACAAAAGGGGGCCAAAAATTGTACTCACTATTTAGATGATACCGAGAGTGTGTGTCTGGAGCACTCACACAAAACTGTGTATATGCGTCATCGTAGGTTCTTTCGGAGGGCTCACCCATACCACAGGATGAAGAAACAATACGACGGAGAGAAGGAGAACAGTTCAGCTCCAAGGCATTTAAGCGAAAAATAGGTCTATGATATAGTTATGGATTTAGATGTTGTGCTCGGAAAAGGACGTAAATTAAGGACCCGTGAGAAGAACATCTGGAAGAAGAGATCAATATTTTGGGACTTACCTTATTGGGAGCACCTAAAAGTTCGCCACTATATCGACGTTATGCACGTAAAGAAGAATGTATGTGACAACTTGATTGGTCTCTTACTGAAACAATTATGACAAAACAAAGGATGGTGTCAACGCACGGCTTGACTTAGTTGATATAGACATCAGACCTGAGTTAGCACCGACAAAGACCGATAAAAGACAAACATACATTCTCACTGCTTGTTACACTTTGTCCAAGGCTGAGATAATTGAACTGTGCCAGTGCTTGCATGGTGTGAAAGTCCCGTCCGGTTACTCTACCAACATGAAGAAACTTATTTCGATGGAAGATTTGAAGTTAATTGGCATGAAGTCTTATGATTGTCATATGTTGATGACACAGATGCTCCCTGTTGCAATTAGAAGTATTTTGCCGATCAACGTCCGAGAGACAATCATGAGGTCATGTTATTTCTTTGATAAATTGCTCAGAAGGTCATCGATCCCGAATGACTAGATGCTCTACAGGACGAGGTGGTGATGACTGTATGTGATCTTGAGATGTATTTCCCTCCGTCGTTTTTCGATATCATGGTCCATCTTATTGTTCACATTGTGAAGGAGATAAATATGTTCTGGACCTTGTTCCTACGTAGCATGTACTCATTCGAGATGTTCATGGGAATTCTCAAGTCCTATGTACGGAATCAATCTCGACCGAAGGGCAGCATCATCGAATGTTATGCAACTGAAGAAGTCATTGAGTTCTCGGTTGATTACATGGCTAAGGTCGAACCGATAGGTGTGCCTCGATCTTGTCATGAGGGGAGGCTTGAGGGCATTGGGACCATCAAAAGGAAAGCAATCACTCCAGATATGGATGCATATGCTCAAGCCCATTTCACGGTCTTGCAACATATGACTAAAGTGTCCTCGTATATCAACCAGCACAAGAACGTGCTTCGACAACAGAATCCAGAGCGGCAGGATGTTTGGATCATGAGACAACACAACAGTCGATTCATCCAATAGTTGAAGGAGCGACTCACTAGGAGCTCATCAAGTGATATGCTGACATGGTTGGCAAAAGGGCCAACATTTACAGTTGTGACATGACAAAGATACGACATAAATATGTACACATTCTATATGTAGGCATAAGATATAATTAGCACTAACTAGAACAGCGGTGGCCGCATAAATGCGTTCAGTACCGATGGGCTGAGGAGCTCCTACTATGAACTCATAGAGGAGATTTTGGAGCTCGACCACGTGCTTTTCATGATCCCCCTGTTTCGGTGTCGTTGGATCCATCTCCCACAAGTGAAGATCGACAAGTATGACGTCACTACCGTGGACCTCGAACGTATCGGATACAAAGACGAACCATTCATACTCGCTAACCAAGTTTTTCAAGTATTCTATGTAACCAACCATGCAAATATGAAGCGTCACGTAGTTCTTCATAGAAAAAGGAGGATGGTTGGAGTTGAGAATATAGTGGACGAGGAAGAATACAATCAATTTGATGAGTTGCATCTATTTGAAAACATCATAAGGGTCGACGAAGAACAACGTGATAAAACTAGCTACATATGCATTGATCATCATGAAGGGCTAATTTTTAAAGATTGAACAATATGTGTATATATTTCGAATGATTAATTTTAGTTCATTTGAGTTAATTTATTTGTACTGTGAAATGGATGTGCTTGTTTCTAAAGTGAGTGTGAATTGGATGCATACATGTACTTGTTGTGTTTCTGCTTGTTTCAGATGGCATGGCTAGTATTTCCTGAGGCTAACCAACTAACAGAACTAGATTTACCGACACAAAAGAATATCACAGACGGTTTTATCTACAAATCATCTGTGATAATCTATTACAGACAGTTTCATCTAAAAACCGTCTGTGATACATAATCTATCACAGATAATTCCTTAGGATAAGACGTATATAATACATCAGATATCATAGACGGTTTCATCTACAAACCATATGCGATACACAATCTATCGCAGACGGTTATTTATTGGAACCGTTTGTGATATTATTTATTACACACGGTTCTACTTTAGAACAGTCTGTGATGTCCAACCCTATTTATATTCGGACTCTAGGTTTTGCCCCCCCCCCCCTCACTCAAACGATTAAGTTTCTCAACTCACCGTCCTCCCCCAAGCCCGTCACCACCGTTCTTGATGCCACCTCCTCCTCAAGCCCGGCACGACTCCTCTCCCTAGCCCACCGTCGCCATTCTTGATGCCGCCTTCTCCTCGAGCCCAGCGCGTCTCCTCTCCTGAGCCCACCGCCTCCGCCCCGAGCACGAGCACGCGTTGGCTCCTCCTCCCGTGAGCCCGCTGCCTCCCCTCCCCCGAGCCCGCTGCCTCGTCCTCCTCTCGCAAGCCCGGCGTGCCTCCCCTTCGACGCCGCCCAGCTGCTCCGGTACTGCTCCCTGCTCGTCCTTCTCCTCGACGCCCAAAGGTAACCGATGCCAAGTTACTGGCCCCGACACCCCTTTCCCTCACTCTTTCTATCAATAATCTGTCATACTGTCATGGTCCTTATGAACTCATGTATCTGGTTCAAACACTGAGTAGTATGAGGTGTTGTACTTATTTTAGAAATTTTTGTTTGTTTTAGTGAGTGATTCATATGGTATTTATTTTGATACTACTATTCAAATATATTGCAATATGGTATGGTAGGCTTCAGATGAATGCTCTACGATGATAATAGTCTTGTACTGAAATTGTTTTGATAATCGGGTTTAACCTTGAGCTCTAATTGGAATGCTTACTCTACATCTGAGAGCAATATCAAAACATTAAATCTTAGCTTTATGCTGATTTTATTTGTTCACATGTTGTTTGTGTTGAGCATATTATTCCTTTTAAATGACTTGGAGGATTTACATGTTTATATGTCAATTATGTCTTTGTATTAGTCCTAATTTCTTCCCTACATATCCCAATTATTTATTAATTGATGTGTATACCCATATACATAGAGAAGTCGCCTGCTCATTATTCGTCTTCGTCATCTCATACGTCTGATGCGCCGTCCTCTGGAATATCCAAACGCGGTAGAAGAAGAGAAATATCAAAAAGGCCCGAGGGCCGATTTACCATCACGGAGGTCGATGAGTGTGGGACCCTTATCGATCCTCCCCGAGCAGCGTCCGCATTCCGGAGAATGGTCAGAATAGTTGCACGAGAATGGGTCAACATCACCAATGATTCATGGAAGGAGTTGACCAAAGCTCAGAAAGGCGAGCTGCTGGTAGATATTTTCTGATCGTTCGAGATCCCAGAACAACGCCAGGACTCCATGCGACGACATGCGTTTCTACAGGCATACAAAGCGTGGAAGAACTTAAAGAGCACGCTTGTCAAGAACTACGTCGAGAAGGATCTGACGCCCTTCCACAAGTATCCGTTCTTAGAAGGGTACTGGCAAGAGTTTATGGCGAAGAAGATGACAGATGATTTTAGGAGTTAAAGTGTGGCACACAGGGCCTTCCAGGCAAAAAACACGCACCTCCACAGACTCGGCATCACTGGGTATGTGGGTAAAATCCCACAATGGAGGGATCAGGACCGGTAGGCAAACCGTTCGAATGCCTCCCCGCCATTTGCCGAGATCCCTGGTGAGCGCTTCCAAAACTATCTAAGAGCGAGGTTATCCACCCTGTCTTCGGGGTTCATCTCCTTTCCAAACCCCGCAGATGAGGAAGTGTCCCAGCGCCTAGTAAGATATCAAACTACCTAGTTTGTAATTACTCTATAATTTCATAGGAAGTGAAATGACATGTCACGCTATTGCAGGAAGCATTGAGTGCACAATCTTCCCAATGCTCATTCCAGGCAGTTAGGGAGAGAGATATACTCTCCGTGACCCAGGGAAATAATGAGCACCCAGGTAGCATGAGAGGCCTTGGTCTTTATGTTCCACGAAAGCATGGATTCCCAGCGGACTCCGAAGCGTACCGGAGTAGGAAGAGAGCCAAAACCGAGCGTGATGCACGACTACGAGAGGAGATTTGTGAATTACTCAGAGATGATATCCCTAAATCCATCAGAGATGAGATCAATGTCGCGTCAGAGATGAGACGCGACGGTAGATGGAGAGCCATGAGGAAAGGCTTAGAGAAAAACAGTTGCAAGCCTCTGCCCCTATTGTGCTAGCCAGCCCCCCAAACTTCCGAGTAGCTGCGCGTCCAACCCTAACCCTATCCCAAAAGGCAACGACCGATTTTCTATCGATGACATCTTGGTAATAATTATTATCTCTGGAATGCTCGATCCATTTATATGCCTGTTGGAGTAGCTAATTTTGTATCGCTATGTAGGTGGGTATTATCGCTATGTAGGTGGGTATGAAGTGGAAGCTTCAAGTAAGATATGCCTTTGTTGCCTTAGATGCTGCTTAGGGCCAAGTGTATCCATCCGGTGTCGGGGATTTGGTGCACGGTGTAAATCCAGCGCCGGGTTTCGCAAAAGTGAATATGGACGGTGTTTATGCTAATTTCGCGGTCGTCCCGCTGCAGATTGCCCCAAACGACGAGGTCAAGACTCTAGGGCAAGCCATTAGAACATTCATCCAGTGGCAAAAAAGTGACATATGCCTGGAGCTACCTGCCCCAGTGTCAACTTCCCGGGAATATCCTGTAACGGTGTTAAGTCCACAGGCGCTACCCGCACTGAATCGACAAGGGCTCGGTGCATCAGATGCATCTACACCTAGTGCTCGGTCGACTCTTGTGAAGTTGACCTCTAAAAACCGAGGCAGCATGGGCAAATCGAAGATGGTCAACTCCTGTTCTGATATCTCCTTCTTGCCATTGGCCAAAAAATTCGTGCTAGGCGAGCCATTGGTCGAGACGGTAGAGCACGATCGTACCCTAGGATTCGCTTGCACGAGATTGCATATATGGTACATGGAACAGGCCAACAAGACGGATAGACAACAATGCTCGGGTGTCAACATCAAGTTCAAGAAGGATCATCTTAACCACGTGGTTCAAGACTGTGTCTTCACGGTGACCTTCAAGGACTTGTTCTTTCTCTTCAACCTTGACGCCCTCAACGCCTCACTCATGCGATGTTGGACACTGTAAGTTTGTACAATCACGGTCAACATTTGTGTAATACCGATTAATGTTATATCTAACTCCTTACTTTTGTATATATATAGATACATGATTTCTGAAGCCGAATTAAGGAATTCACCGGTAGGTTTCCTCGACCCACACTTGGTCTCCTTGTAAACCATCAAGGAGAATGCAAAATTCGTTGAGTATTAGATGGTAGTGTCATTGCTGGCTCACCACGATAAGGAATTAATACTTTTGCCCTACAACTAGGAGTAAGTACTACACTAGTGGCTATACTTACTTATTTGTACTTTATAAGCAACACGAACTTAGATTTATGACCATGGCGACATACCTGTGTAGGTTCCACTGGATTCTAATTGTAATTATACCAAAAAAGAACATGGTAATATACCTAGATTCTCTAAAGAGGGTCGCATACGACTTCACAATTGTCTGATAATTAATCGACGGGTAAACATATTTCCTCTATAGATAGCTCTATTGTAGTGTTTCTTTCCTTTGCAATGGCTATGGCTAACTTCTCAGAATCACGTAGGTCGTTCGCCTTGTACTTTGCTAAAGGAGGGAAATGCAAGGGGAAGGATTCTGCGTCACGATCTAAATTTCCTGGTATTCTCTAGTGCACATTAATCCTATAAAACACTTCGTAGTAATGCCTCTGGAACTAACCAATTCTATTTTTGCAATGCCACCAGTAGCCGGCGGCCTGCAACATCTGTAGATACTATATTTACCACAACGTGGAACTACTCGTCGGTTCCGCGATGACCAATGATTCTCAGGTTTGTCAATCTTGCAATAATTATTTCATACTTATCAATTTATATATGCACGAATTTAATCTTCCTAGCGACAAGTTGCGAGCATCGATATAACTGCGTTGGAACAGGGCGAGCTCATATACATTCGATGATAGTTTGCGTCATTCTTGAACCGTGATGTCATAAATCCAAATGGGAAGTTCCACAATATAGATTTAACTTAATGTTACATGTGTGTAAATGTACATGAATGATTAATTTCAGTTAATTAATTTGTGAATTGGATGTGCTTTTTTCTGAAATAAATGTGAATCGAATGTGTTTATTTCTAAAATGAATGTGAATTAGATGTATACATGTACTTGTTGTGTTTCAGCTTTTTCAGAGGGTATGCCTAGCATTTTCTGAGGCTGGCCAATAAACAGAAATATATTTAGCAATACAAAAGAATATCACAGATGGTTCCTTAGGACATACCGTATATGATACATAAGCTCTCACAAAATAGTTTCGTCTACAAACCGTTTGTGATACATCAGCTTTCACAGACGATTTCATCTACAAATCGTCTGTGAGACATCAGCCATCACAGGCGGTTTAATCTACAAACCATCTGTGATAGTAAACTATCACAGACGGTTTTGAGTTAATAACCGTCTGTGATAGTTTGCATCACGGACGGTTCGAAAACCGTCTATGATGACCTAATATCATTACTGACCTATAAATTCAGACGGCTCACGAAACCGTCTGTGATCACGTTTTTGAACCGTTTGTAAAGACCTTTTCTGTAGTAGTGTCAAGGCCTTGTTTGCCCCCATTGCACCCTGTTCGGCCATAGATCCCTACAGTTCATATCCAAGCCATAAGAGTGAAACTCTACACTCCATGTATCAAAAATGTGCTGCATGTCTTAGTACTCGGAGATATACGGTGTAGACATCTGCCTCATTTGCGCACATGGCTTGTACACATGCGAGCATGGCTTGTGCAAGAGCTCCGGCTTGTTGCAGGTGCATGTAGCCACATCACCCAGGGTGCATGCATGTTTCTTTTCCCCGCTGGCATGATTGTTGACATAATTTCCCACAGCCTGATCTCATACTTCCTCATGAGGACGTCTATTACCCAGATGTCATGCATTCGGGCCTTCTGCATCTTCTGGTCCATATATCTCTGCATGTGCTCAGACCACTGCATCCCTTCTTCCAGCTGCCGCATCGCAATAGTGGCTCTATTGACAAAGTAACCGACCGTGCGAGTTCATATCTCCTCAACGATTGCGGTGATAGGGAGGCATCACACACCTTTGAGCACGCTGTTATACACCTCGAACATGTTGGTCGTCATGATTTCGTACCTCGCACCATCGGTGTCATAGAGCAGGGATCATTTCGATAACTCAGGGGCGTTGAGATTAATCCACTGCGTGAAACTAACGGTGCTCCTGGATTGCGTGCTCATGGCCTACTGTCCGTCCTCTACCTTTGGAGGGCACTCCCTTGTATGCCTCGTAGTCCGATGTTCAAGATCTATCCAGATGGAGTCAAACTTCTACCTTTGGTTCTGCATGCATAACGTCTTGAATGTCTTCATAAGTTCCTTACTTCAGAACCGCGTGAAGAAGTTCGATGAAAAATGCCTCATGCACCACCGGGTTTCCATGTTGTTCTATTAGTGAGGGGGTTATGTACCATTCTTCATGGTGTTAAGAGCCGATAACAACCCAACATTGCGGTCTGTGATAAGGCATACGTTGGGCCAGTCGCCCACAATCGCCTGCTTCACATTTGCTAGGAACCAGAGCTAGCTGGATGTGTTCGCATTCTCTACAATGGCAAAAGTAAACAGGAGAAATTGGTCAATCGCGTCGGCCGCCACCGCGGTGGTAATGGTACCCTTGTATCTCCTCGTGAGGAAAGTGTCATCCATCGTGGGTACAGGACGACAGAATTTGAAGCCCTCGATGGCCTGGGCGAAAGCCAAGAACATCCGGTCTAGTATGAAGCAGTTTGAGCCTCCATCAACATCTTCACTTTTAAGCTTGTTTATGTACGTACCATGGTTTGCTTCGGCAATCTGGTGAAGCATTCTTGGCACAAGGTTGTACGCCTCTTCGTATGCCCGGTACATGGACTTGATAACCTTCTGCTTGGCTCGTCAGACCTTGTTGTAGCTGACTGGATAACCAACCATATTATTGACTTCCGATAGTAGCACCTTGGGGGAGACGGGCATATCCTCCACAACTAGGTGGCTAATGAGACTTGCCACATATGCGGAAGTCACGTTCCAATGCTACCGCAGCGGCTCGCTAAGATCGCAAGTATGGTCGGTCACCGGCTTGATCGTGAAGACCGAGCTAAAGAACTTTGCTCGGTGAGCGCTGACCTTGCCAGGGCAGTCTTCCACCACACACTTCACTTCGTAATATTTCCCTCAGGTAATATTAAGTTAAATTGATGCCCTCCCAATTAGCTACACCATCTATAGTCTTGTATTTTAATGGTAGGTCTTGCTAAAGCAGAGTGTCATTAATATTCCTTGATTAGATGGGTTTGTGTCGGACACTTACATGCAAGCATTGGTCTAACTTGACAAGGTCATCATAACGGTTTTGGACCTTGGGGCATAGGGTTGGGTGCTGAAGCATAGAGATGCTGCGCAACAACAAGAGTCATATAGAGATATGATTAGCAAAGGGTTGCTTACCATATTCACTAATCTTCTAGTAGTGATGCCAAAGCTCACTAGTAGATTAACTGATTGTGGGTCTTGAATCACTAAATGTCATAAGAGGGATATGGTATTCAGTGGGAGTATCTTCATTAAATTGTTTAATAGAAGTTACTTTTCTTGAACATATGTCTTAGTGTTGTATATTTCTGTTATAGATCATGGCACCATCTGCTGTACCTACATCCAGTTTTGCTTTACGTTCGATACTTGATAAGGAAAAACTGAATGGAACAAATTTTGGGGATTGGTCCCGCAACCTGAGAATTGTTCTTTGGCAAGATAAAAAGGAACATGTTCTAGAGGAACCAATTCCTGATGTGCCTGCTGAGTATGCTGCTGCTGCTCTTAAAACAACCTATAAAAGGGCTTGTGATGAATCCCTTGATGTTAGCTGTCTCATGCTTGCTGCAATGAACTCAGACCTTCAGAAGCAGTTTGAGAACATTGAGGCATACGATATGATCGTGGCGCTCAAAGGCATGTTTGAGACACAAGTAAGTACTGAGAGATATGAGATCTCAAAGAAATTGTTTGGGTGTAAGCTAACTGAGGGTGGTCCGGTGAGCCCTCATGTGATCAAGATGGTTGGTTACACTCAGAGCTTGAAAAAACTTAGTTTTCCACTTAGTCAAGAGTTGGCTACATATTTGATTCTTGCCCCGCTTCCTGCAAGCTATGGGCAGTTCATTATAACTTTTCATATGAATGGCTTAGACAAGAATCTCACCGAACTGCATATGATGCTTAAGACTGCAGAGGACAGTATTAAGAAAACCAACAGTCATGTGATGATTGTGCAAAAGAGTACTAGCTTCAAGAAGAAGGCTAAAACTTGGGTCAAAGGCAAAGGCAAGGTTTCGGATGGGATCCAAGCTGTTAAGCCTAAACCCAAGACCAAGTCTGGCCCGACTCAAGAGAATGAATGCTTTTACTGCAAGGAGACATGCCACTGGAAGAGGAACTGCAAGAAATACCTGGCTGATCTGAAAAGGAATGGTGGGACTAAAACTTCTACTTCAGGTATTAATGTTATAGATGTTTTTCTTGCTGATTCTCATGTTAACTCGTGGGTATTTGATACCGGATCGGTTGCTCATATTTGCAATTCGATTCAGAGTCTAACAAGGAGTAGGAGATTAACAAGGGGTGAGATGGATCTTCGCGTCGGGAATAAAGCAAGAGTTGCTACATTAGCCGTCGGGACTTTGCCATTACTTTTGCCTTCAGGATTTATTATGGAACTAAATAATTGTTATTACGTTCCAGCCATAAGTAGAAATATCATCTCCGCATCATGTTTGATGGTAGAGAGTTATAAGTTCATTATAGAGAACAATGGTTATTCTATATTTTTGAATGAAATGCTCTATGGCTATGCTCCCGTTTTGAACGGGTTGTTTATTTTGAATCTTGATGATGCGCCCATCTATAATGTTAATGCGAAGAGGCTTCGGCCTAATGATTTGAATTTCACTTTTATTTGGCATTGTTGTTTGGGTCACATCAGTGAGAAGCGCACGAAAAGGTTCCATAGTGATGGAATTCTAAACTTATTTGATTTGGAATCATTTGAAACGTGTGAATCTTGTCTGATCGGAAAGATGACCAAGACACTTTTCACTGGTCGGAATGAAAGGGCGTCCAACTTATTGGCACTCATACATACTGATGTGTGTGGACCAATGAGCACGACAGCTAGAGGTGGTTTTCAGTACTCCATTACTTTCACCGATGACTTTAGTAGATATGGATATATCTATTTAATGAGGCACAAGTCGGAATCCTTTGAAAAGTTCAAGGAGTTCCAGAATGAGGTACAGAATCAACTAGGCAAGACAATCAAGTCCTTACGATCTGATCGTGGAGGAGAATTTTTGAGCCATGAGTTTAGTGATAACTTGAAACAATGTGGAATTGTTCCACAGCTTACACCACCGGGTACTCCACAGTGGAATGGGGTGTCCGAGCGGCGTAATCGGATCTTGTTGGATATGGTTCGGTCAATGATGAGCCAATTGGACCTGCCATTATATTTTTGGGGTTACGCTCTAGAAACTGCCGCTTTCACTTTGAATAGGGTACCATCTAAATCAATAGATAAGACACCATATGAGATATGGACCGGGAAGAGTCCTAGTTTGTCTTTTCTAAAGATTTGGGGATGTGATGTCTATGTTAAACGTTTGACGTCTGACAAACTCACACCCAAGTCAGATAAATGCTTCTTCATAGGATATCCTAGGAAAACCAAAGGATATTATTTCTACAATCAAGAGGAGGGCAAAGTGTTTGTTGCCTGAAATTGTATTCTTTTAGAAAGAGTTTCTTTCAAAAGGAGTAAGTAGGATAAAGATGCAACTCGAAGAAGTTCGGGAAACATCTTACAGTGTTTCAACTCCTACCGAACCCCTACAGGACGAACAAAATGTTGTTGAACCTGTAGATGAGACATCAGCCCCACGTAAATCTAAACGGCCGCGTCAATTGCCTATAAAATATGGGTATGGCGTATTATTGGTGAATAATGGTGAGCCTAAAACTTATAAGGAAGCGATGATGGACCCAGACTCTGAGAAATGGCTTGGAGCCATGAAGTCCGAGATAGACTCCATGAGTGACAATCAGGTTTGGAACCTGGTCGATCCACATGATGGTGTTAAAACCATTGAGTGCAAATGAATCTATAAGAAAAAGATTGATATGGATGGAAATGTTCACATTCATAAAGCTCGACTTGTCACAAAAGGGTTTCGACAAGTTCAAGGAGTTGACTACGATGAGACTTTCTCACCAGTAGCGATGCTTAAATCTATTTGGATCATTCTAGCTATTTCTGCATATTTCGATTATGAGATATGGCAGATGGATGCCAAAATATGCCCTAGAGGCAATCATAGAGATGATGATATTTCAATATGTTCATGATTTTGATAATATACGCAGAAGGCACATCGTGATTACGCACGCATGCGGATGGAGGTAGTGTGGCGATGGATGGGACAAGGGAAAGGATGAGGACGATGCTTTCGACGGAACACGCCCGTGCCCTACTCGTAGGGCAGTGCGCCGTCACATGAAATTCGGCCGAGGGGACAACGGAAGCGCCGAAAGCGAAGGGAGATTGCGCTCAAGGCTAAGGGGGCACGGACCGGGCGTGCAAATGTGGACACGTCCCACGTGTGAGCCGTCCGGGCCACCAATCAATGACGCAGGGGAGACCGGGGTAGAGTGGCACGGACTAGTGGCACTGTCCGGTGTAGGGTGATACGACGTGCAGATCCGGTGCAGGGTGGCACGGACGTGCGAGGGCCAAGCGCGGCGCTGTCTGTGCCACCCTGGTACCGACGAGCTAGAGGTAGGGCACGCGATGCGCGGCTGCGGGTATGTAGCGAGCGCGGTACAGTCCGTGCCACCGACACGGACGGGCGGGGCTGGGCGCGCAGCAGTGGCCATGCGGCAGGCGCGAGGTTGTCTAGGCCATCCTAGCACGGACAAGGGGGAATACCCTGCGCGAGAGGTACGATTGAGAACTGATATCGCTCGCATCCGTAGTGGTAAAAATGGTATTACACCGCCCAA
The DNA here is from genome assembly GCA_036346395.1 of Hsuehochloa calcarea. Lineage (NCBI taxonomy): Eukaryota > Viridiplantae > Streptophyta > Magnoliopsida > Poales > Poaceae > Hsuehochloa > Hsuehochloa calcarea. The sequence goes on from CM070598.1 coordinate 57,937,300, forward strand.
GCCGCCTTATTCTTCAAAACCATGTAAACGGTGATAAACTGGGCAAAAATTTGTATTTTATCCCCCGTAGGCCAGGAAGGCAGGTACCCTCTTTCGTAGCAACCACGACGGGAGGGAATAGTGTATCGTATCGGCCGGGACCAGAGAGCGACGTGCATTGTGCCGTGTGCGCAAGTTGTGCCGCTGCCGGATTGGTCGCGGCGGGGCCTCGGACGCGACTCGCGAGGTGGGTTACCTCGGGCTTCGCGTTCGGACGCGCATGGGACAGTACGCCCCTGCATGTGCGGGTCTCTTGAGAAAAAAAGGCAACACGTGTCGATCCCTACGCGGACAGAGGAGCGGCATGTGCCGCGCGCGGCGGCAGGCACCAGCGATGCTGCGCGCCATGTGACGGTTGGATCGCGCGCCGCGTTGGGCAAAGGCCGGCGAGAAAAAAGGGCACACCAAAATGCCTCGTTTTCGCGATAAAATCGACGAAATGGCACCGGCCGAACGACTGGGCGGCTGTCGTGACGCTGCCTCGGCTGTTCGGCGTTTCAGGAGGCGGCGCATGTGGCCATCCGTGTGCGCGTGCAACTTAACGGTGCGGCGCTTGGATTTGCGTACGTGAGTTATTCGAGGACAATGGCATGTTATACTCCCACAAATTCTCATCTCACATTAATTGAAAATGCAGAACAAAGTAGTGCTAGTAGTACTAGTGGAGTACGAATAGCATTTTGATTAAGGAATAAGATCCGTGCCAGGTTGGTAATGATTCTGAGATAAGCATACGCAGGATCGTCCACGATCTAGGAGGATTGCGACACAAAGCTATTTTTGGTTCAGATCTGCAACTCATGGTCATGGACCTGCCAATGCATTAGGTTAGCGAAGTGAAAGTGAGTCTGACACCTTCCTTGGATGCTTTATTTAGAGAAAGTGGCTTAATTGAAGTGTTAGCACGAGGTTCGATTCTTGTTAGCTTTCGGTTTCGCGGTAATGTCGGCCAGCTGGACGAACAATGCTACTTGACCCGCTTTCCCAGACTTTAGTCTAACCCAAGGACGCGCGGCTTCGTAATCAAATAATCAAGGAGAGTGAAATGAGTTACCATACGTAGTTGGTGATAGTTGTTCGCCAACTAGCCTCCTCTTATACCACAACTACATATTTGTCGTGGTCTCGGATAAGATCTATATTTATTTGGCGTTAGCATTTTAGAATCTATGCCCGACGTGTTACACATGCAAGTGTATCTGCTTGATCACGGGATGGTTAACACTTGAGAGGTTCCTGCTTCCTACTAGAATTCAGGTTGGGCCGGGGCATGATATGTGGTAGATTCAGGCAAAAGAGAACTTCTTTCGAACCCATTCTTTTGCAATTGGATTTACATTTCACACGATGCGAATCCAGGCAAGAATGCAGGAGTAGCGAGGCGAGGAGTCCACGATTCCAACGCTAACTTGATTCACGTTGGTTCGGGATGGTTGGGCCAATGCACCTAGGAATATGCTTATTCCTTCGATTCGTTCTTTGAAGCAGCTGGGAGCAAAGCATGCACAATTGCGTGTTTTTAGCTTAAATGATATAAAATAGCAAATCAACTTCCGGAGATCAAAACTAATAGTGACACTGTGAATGCGCCAAAAGGCAACATGTGTCATCGTCCATGCTATACACTCGTCCTCTCGTGGAGAGGCGACACATCCTCTCTTAAGGAGAGGGGACTTCTGACACGTGCCCTCGTCCCCTCTCCTAGAGATGGGACTTTCCTCGTTTACACGTCAGGTGGGGATTTTCTTTGTCTACACGCTAGGCGAAGCGATTTCCCTTAAATTGCTAATCAATTATAATTAAAAAGTTTATGATTATGGCTAATTAATTAATCATAATTAGTTATAACTAAATTAATTACGGCTAATTAACCACGACTACATTGATTAGGACTAATTAATTATAGCTAAATTAATTTTGTTTAATTAATTACAACTAAATAATTACATCCAATTAATTACACCTAAATAATTATAACTAAATAATTATGACTAATTAGTTATGACTAATTAATTATAACTAATTAATTAACCCCATCATGTAATTATTTAGTCATAATTAATTAACTCCCACTTTGTAATTATTTAGTTGTGTAATTAAACCCATCGTATAATTAATCAATCCTTGTACGTGCCATGGGCTAATTAAGCCTCGTCCACACCACAGTGGGTACTTTTCTCGTACTACTGGTTAATTAATTAATTGCATGAGGTTTAATTAATTTTTACTAGTCGTAATTAAACCAAGAATTAATTAAATACATGTAATTAATTAATTAACTAGCAGTGCGAGGAAGTCCCCATCGGGGCACTAGCGAGGATTAATTAATTAAATCCATGTAATTAATTACATAGTGGAGGTTAATTACACGATGGGGTTAATTAATTAACTTTGTGTAATTATTTACGCATAATTAATCAGTCGTAATTATTTAGTTGTAATTAATTGATCATAATCATTTAGTTGTAATCAATAAGTCAAAATTAATTAGTCCTAATCAATTTTGTCGTGGTTAATTAGCTATAATTAATTTAGTCACAATTAATTAGTCATAGTTAGTTACTCGTTATTAATTAGTCATGATTAATTAGTTGTAATTAGTTAGTCATAATTATTTAGTCATAATAAATTTAATCATAATTAATTAGCAGTATAAGGGAAGTCCCCTCGTTTGGCACATGGATGAGGGAAGTGCCCTCCCGAAGAGCGCGGACGAGCGAAGTCCCCTCTCCAGGAGAGAGGACAAGGGGTTCGCGCACCCGTGGCACAGACGAGAACACATGTCGCCTGTCGACGAGTCTGCGATGTTATTTTTAGTTTTGATATCGGAGAATGCTAAATTTGCTATTTCATATATAAATAGTATCATTTAAACAAAAAAAAAAACTCCTCAATTGCTGTCTGGCCGCGTTGGTCGGAGCACTACGCTTTTATTCATCATGTCTCACAACTAGGGTATAGATGCTGGTAGATAAACTCTTTGAAATGTTTAAGCGAAGTAGATGAAATCAGATTGGATCGACGAGCGCGTGGGAAAGTGATTGGCAAAAACGTTGTAGACTGTAGTGAGTTGTGATTTGTGAAAGGTTAAACAAATCTTCTCGTTTTTTTAATTAACTAAAGTATACTACATGCAGTTTGATGCCTGCAGATTAGCTCTGCCGTCCAGCCCAGGGCCGGCGCTGTGCCTCAGGCGGTCGGGGCAATGATTCTAGGCGCAAGGTGAATCGGCCATATGAAGTTTTTAAAAAAATTGAAACTTCTGATTTTGAATCAAAAGTAGTTGGGCTGAGACTTGCCCCATGGCCAGCTCCGCCCCTGGTCCAGCCCCGTTATCACAGCACAAATAGTGTCGACGATCAGAAGAACACGATGTTTCTAATCGAACTTACCAGGCAATGTAATATGAGAACGCTATCAAATAAAGACTGTATATTGCTATTGACACACTGAGTGTTTGTATGGGAATACAAAATATGTTACAATATGATCGTGACCAAATAAGTAATGCTCAAACTTATATTCTCCTCTCTTTTTTCCCTTTACAAAGAATGTAGACTACCCTTTATAGTATTTGAAATGTTGGTTGTTATTGTCGTTAAAGACGTCTTTAATCTCCACGTATGTTAACTAGGAGAGTCTTGAACCGTCGCATCCATTAGCCAACTGTCGTAAGTTGTTAAATACGCCAAAGTCGTCTTCCCATCAGTCATGTGGGTAACTGTTGGTGTTTACCGACTAGTTAGGTCGTCAGTTATTGTTCAAGGCCATATAGATGGTCGGACGATATCAATAACTGGTCGTTCGTGATCTAAACTGATTGTCAACTAGTTTGGTCATAATAAAGGGAATTAAACTACTTTTATAAACTAGTTGTAGGTTCATAACCATAATATAGTTAGCCTTTGTTAAGTGGGGCTCATTTGACACGAAGTCCGACTTTTTTTAAAAAAAGAAAAAGGTTAACTTAGATAAAAAAAAAATCATCGTCAAATAAATTCTCAGGGGTCCATCTCGAAGACATCTTTGGTTTATTCAACCAAACAGTTAACACGATGGAAAATCAAGCATCATACATCAAACCAGACATCATTTTAATCGAAACATAACGAGTACGTCACTTCACAACCGATGAAACAGTGCACAATCATACAATCATACCAACAATTAATGAGTAAATTGCAGAAAACCGATGCAAAGATAACTTAAAACCACTGGTTTTACAAAAAAAATTCAACGAATGCTATGTTTTGTGGCAAAAGTTTCGGAGAACCCCGGGTAAACCATCAAGCCATCCATTTTGCTCCAATATTTGCACAGGATATTGTATGTAATAAAAATATATGGCATTATCCAGTGTATACACACGTTGGTGAACCGAGTTTCTGACCTAAATGACAACTGTTGCACCCGGTATTAGCAAAAACGGTTCTCTGTAGTTACAAATTTGGCACAACGGACACGCTGGTCATGGACATGTGTCCTCGTTCGTGCCCCTGTCCCGCGGAGGTAAATATGCACCATTCATGGGTGGCCCAGACCCTTCCCTTGCGCCACTCGCCGCATCCGCACCACCGTAGCCCAGACGCCGCCTTGTCTACATCACCTTGGACCGGACACGCTAGCTGGCGTTCGGCCGTAGCTCCCTGCCCGGACAGGCGTCGGCTGTCCACCTAGCGGGCTTCCGCCCTCCACACCCGAACACACTACTTGCCCATCCACCTGGCACGCGGACAACGTCGCCTCCACAGACTGCCCAGAGCGCGAATCGCCACAAAGACCGCCATGCTCTCGCCCGGACGGGCCGCACGCCCTGCCTCCTTTCTTCCCTGTCCCGTCCATCAGTCGTGTCTCGCATCCCCATCCATTGCATGCATGCTGCCTGCGCGCAGGAGGGAATTCCCTCCCGTCACTCGCTCTCTCTCATTCTCGCTATAAATTTTGAGTAGCGAGCGAGACTCTTCGCTCACTCTCATCCTCGCTCGCTCGGTCTCTCACAGTCACTAGGTTTCGTTTTCGCAGATGATTAAGGTTTGTTTAAAGCTGTCATTAGCAGTCATATTAATATATAATTTTTATCTCATATGTATTGTCTTTATTAATTGTGTGGTTAGTTAATTAGTCGTAATTAATTAGTTATAGTTATTTAGACGTAATTTGCTTCCATCGTTATCATTTACGCATAATTAATTTTTTTAATTTATTGTAATAAATTAGGTCATAATTAATTAGTCATAGCTAATTAGTTAAGAATTAATTAGCTGTAATTAATTAGTGTTAGTTAATTAATTAGTTGTAATTAATCAATATATTTAATTAAGTATTAACTCATTAGTCGTACATAATTAGTCATAATTAATTTAGTGGCTTTATTAATCGTAATTATTTATTTGTAATCAATGGGTGGTAATTAATTACTCAAAATTAATTTAGTGGTGTTTAATTCATTATGAAGTCATAATTCTCTTTTGTTAATTCATTTGTGGTAATTAAATGGTCCTAATTAAGTTAGATGTATTTAAATGCTCGTATTAATTTAGTCACAACTAACTTAGTTCTAGTTATTTAGTCATAATTAATTAGTGCATTTTATTTTGTTGTATGTATTTAGTCATAATTTTTTATTTGTAGTAATTCATCATTATTATTAATTTAGTCACTAATAATCTGTGTCTTTGATCTCTTGCAAGTCATACCTCTATTAGAACTACTGGAACCCTTCGGTCCGATAAGTATTACTGGGAGCTCGATGCTCGCTACGTCACAATCCTTCAGAACACGGGTCGTTGCTCTTTGGGAGGCTGCTCTCGATCGAACGCTACTTCACCCTGGATGGCAGTGTGACATTGGAACTTGTCGACGGTAGAGACCTGACTCACACCTTCCACTTTCGATGAGGAGAGATGATGGTCACTCTCCAGGATGCCTAATTCTTGATCGTTTTCCGATCAGGGGTGAGTCACTTGTTTTCATGGACGTCTGCCGGCGGACTGGAAGGCCAGGCTGGGGCATCGGTTTGGCATACCTGTCCCGGACAACGCCCGTGGTGTTCCTCAGACTTGGTTTAGGAATTTCAGTCCATGTCCGTCGGATGCACCTGACGAGGTTGTTATGATGCATCTCGTCCCTTACCTTCTCTATCTATTCGGTTGGGCTCTGTTTCGCACCACACAGGGCGATTGGATGTACCCTAGCTTCGCCCGCATCGCCAAGTCTTTGGCTGGGGCGATGCCTTAGTACAGTTGGGGATTAGCCGTCCTTTGCGCCACATACGGGGGTGTGTGACCCTTTTCGGCGCTACACCGGTGTGAAACTGGTCCTTACCGTGTGCTACGTGCTCCTACAACTATGGAGTTGGGAGCACTTCCCTGTTGGGCACCCCTTCTTCGAGAGCAATGCACCCGTACCCCGAGTTGCACGACCCGATCGACAGGCCCACTATGGGCAACCAGTGGATTGCCGCGTAGTTATGCTGGGCCAAGGATAGACCGCGAGGTGCTACTCGTTGTTCCACAATGAGTTCAAGTCGTTGCGACAACGACATCATATGGGCTCCATGGAGTCCAGATTTCGTGAAGACGGCTATGACCTCTTCGCTCAAGAGATCACACGAAGACGTCGGGACACGATGGTCAAGCTTGAGCGGACTCGACGACACCGTTCTGGTAGTCGTAACGGGACAACTTCATCGAACGTCAGTCGTTCAGATGACTCTCCTTATGGAGAACGACAAGACAACATGTCTAGTCGGTCTCCAAACCACGACTCTAGTCGAAGAAGAGTCCCTCGAACAAATGGTGATCGACAAACTCCTAGAGGAAGTGGTCATTCACCACTTCTTCCGAGAAATCTGCAACAATAGATGGAGTACGAGGAGTATTACTCTCGTAGGGTTGAGATCTATGATAGATCATGTCCACTTACCATTGGGTATCGTCAAGTATGATTGCCTGGTGATGTCAACCCTTATTTCCCATAAAGAAGGCATTACAATATTATTATCGGATGTCGGGCGTTTTTGCCTAACCTTCGAGTAATTCGTTAGCCGCCACAGTTTCGACCAGTGAACACGGAGAAGTTTGATGGGTCAAAAATCCTATTGATTTTCTTCAAATATATACCACTGTTGTTGGAGCACCAGTAGGAGGAGAGCTTGTCATGGCCTAGTGCCTTCATATTGTGCTCGAAGGATTTGCTCGGCCATAGCTATTAAATCAGCCACAAGAGTTGATCTACTACTAGCCAACTTTCATGGCACCTACAACCTCCCAAGAAAGGTTGATGACCTGCACAAAATACGACGGAACTCTCACGAGACCTTGCGCCATTTTATCACGTGTTTCAGTCAGGTTCGCAATTCAATTCCTGAAGTTTTTGACTCTTTTGTCATCAGAGCATTCAAGCAGGGAGTCTGCAATCGAAGGATCACATAGAATATCGTTTAAATCCTTTGAATATTGTCACTGAGCTCTTTGAAATGGTCGACCGTTATGAAATTGCAGCATAAGTGGTCGAATGGAATCGCACGATTGATCATGACGATAAGGACACTCGAGGAGTGGGCGAAGGCAACAGGAAAAAGGATTAAAAGGCTGGGAAATCCAAAAGCAAAACTAAAAACCAAAAGCCTCAAGTCAAAAGCTCTAAGGAGCCGTGAGCGATAAAGAGCCTTAGAGCTCCAAACCATATCCCGATCAGAGGAAAGGTAAACGCCGTGAACGGAAAAATGACAATCCTAGGTGGTGTCCTTTCCACGAAAAGGAAGTATATGCCTTTCGCAATTGCCGAGTTTTCAACGAAAACTCAAGGATTACTACTCCGGCAAGTGACAACTCCCTACACTTGGAGAGGTGGGGCAAACGAGTGGTCGAAAATAGTCGGATGATGATGATGTGTAGGACCGTAAATGCGACTAGGGGGGTGAATAGGCGCTTTCTCAACTTTCTCGCCTAAATCAAATTCAACACGAACTTTACTCCTTTAGCTATGAAAGCTAAGAAGATCGATGGCGCCATTGGAAAGCCTTGTCTTGAATTCGATAACCCCGACAACCACACGACACAAAAGTGGAGACTTAATCTCAAATGGCGATCCGGCACAAAGCGGTCGGATCGCTACCATGGCGGTCGACCGACGGTCAACGATCGGTCGGACCGGCTACTAACTGGCGGTCGGACCGGTGGAAATCGGTTCGACCCGCGAGATTAAGCGATCTGAAAACGCCATGGTCGGACCGCCGTTATAAAATCGGTCAGACCGGTTCAGTCCAGTACTGAAAAATCAAGCCCAAATCCTAAACGAAATTTGATCCAACTTTTGATTCAACCAATGAAACTTGACCAAATTTCGAGCACACCTCCCTAATGATATTAGAGACCTATTTCTAGCGACGATCCTTCAGATCCACTTCGCAGAATCGATCTCTCAGGGATTTAACTAAGAAGTGCACAAACCCTAGAAATATGAAAATCTTTGATTCAAGACTTGCTTGTGGGGGGTTGAAGGTCTAGATGATTCTAGGAGTATCCCTACACATCAAAGCAAGACAAAGTGGGTCAATAGACCAAGTTCAACCACTTGAATCAAGGAAGCACCAAATTCATCCAAATGAGAGAAGAACACAAAAGAGAGACAAATGAACTCTCAAGCAAGCATCACAAGATTGATTGATCTCACAAGATGCTTACAAAGCCACTCCCTCAAGGAGGACAAGAGCTCACCAAGGAGCAACCACAATCTCTCCCTCTCTTCCTCTCCAAACACTAACCCTAGAAAAGGCTAAGGAAAACCAAATGAAAGCTTCCAGGGGTTTTACATCTCCCCCTTCTCTATTTATAGGAGAGGCCTAGGGTTTCACTTTTGGGACCCATTCACACATGAGACCCACACACAACATTTGTTGAAGCAATCGCCTGCTTCACCATGTGTAGGTTGATCAGCGGTTCTCATCACGTCGCCAAGCCTCTCTTGTCCGAATCCCATCGGAACCTCCCAGAGACTCGCACCGACTTCGCACCGCTTTGATCCAACCAAATTGCATCAACTACCGTTCGATCCATCTTGCCCATTCTGCACCATGCTTGAGTCACACGGCCTCACCCGGCATCCATGATCGTTCTGGACCTCAGCTCTCCAAGCGTAGTTCCGATCCACCTTACCGTTGACGTCGTTGACCTGCAAGCCACCTGCACAGCAATAGACAAACAAACCGTTTCCGGGAACAAGTTCTTCACAACTTGACCCACGTTAGTTCCACAATGCAATATACAACAATAAAGCATTGAACTCCATACATAAAACACATTCAAATCAACTCAATGCCAACTTGGCTAACCTCCAAGTCATCGGCGGTCTGACCGCCCCACAAGGTCGGTCCGACCGATTCCAGGCCGGTCCGACCGATCCCACAACGGCGGTCGGACCGCCCGAAAAGACTTAGCCAAATTTTCAGCGTGAAAATCCGAAACCTTCTGGAAACTTCAACTGAATAGAACTTTTGACTGGGAGCTCCAAAAATGATGCGACCACATCCAGGAGACTCCCCTCACCTGCCTACACAACCTATTTTTGGTTTAGCTCCAAAAGCCACTTTTAGGTCGGTAGGTCGACCGGCGACCACAGCCGGTCCGACCTCTCCACGGGCGGTCGATCACCCTGACACAACCGGTCGATCACTTTGTGATGGTCCGACAAACAACAAACCCAAAATGCGAGATTTTGCAAACCAACAAAGCCATTGCCAATTGACTCATCATCCTGAGATCGTGCATGTATCCTCACGATATCCACAATCTCCCCCTTGATGAACACATTGGCAATTTCCCAGAAAATATGGCTTTTCAAATTGAAAAGTAAAACAAATCGCCGTTTTCGCATAAAGGCACAACTTGGTCCATAAGCAAGAAAAAGCCTAGGAACCGACCAAGCTGGCTTCAGAATAGTATAGGCAAGTGAGATAGGCAATGAAAGCACAAATAGATTCAAATTCTAAAAAGTAGCCAAAAATCTCACTTAGGTCCATATGAAAGACAAAAATGTTCTATTTGACCTTTGATCATTGTGAGTCTTCTTCAATTGCAATTAAATCAGAAAAAGACAATAAAACCCAGAGACTCAACTCACTATGATCACAAATTTTCAAAAGGTTCATTTTTTTATATGTGTTCTTTTATGTATGAAACCAACTCCAAAACAGCATTTTCCTACAATCTTTCTCCCCCTTTGACAATGAATTCATCAAGATGCATGGGAAAAGAAAGAGCATGAAGAAATGACTTTATTTTTGAACTTTAGTAAAAGGAGCCATGACCATTATCGAAGTAGACAGTACAAGAATTATACCAAGCCACATAAGGTGTAGAAGCTATATTCAATCATGGCAAAACATGTACTGCAAAGCTAAAACCAAAATAGCAGTAATCTGAGATTAAAAGAATTAAAACCATGAAAGGTTGCTCAATGTCATCGATTCACTAAAAGCAACCAAAAATGAGTCAAGCCATGTCTATAAGGAAAAAGAGACTCAAAACAAGAACTGAGGCATTTTGAGCATTAAGAGTATTCTTTTGAAGCAAAACTCAAGCACTTAGCATTTTGAGCATTTTCTAAAAAGGATTTTTCCACTGTGCTAGATCTCAAGCCTTGCCGCGACCATCTCAAGCGATAAGCTTAAAAGAGTGGTCTAGGTCATCCAAAACCCCCCCTGAGTTCATGCCTAGTGCAATGGCAAGCCGTCTCATGAGAAAGGATTGGTGAGATCAGTTTTTTCGCACAGAAAATCTCATTTTTTATTTGCTTGACTTAAGAAGATAAAAAGCTCGTTTTCATCTCAAAATAAGTTCAAGACTCAATTCAACCTATATGACATGGCAAGAATCATAAGAGGATCACTAGAGCAAAGCTAGTCACAAGATCCAACAAGACATGATTTGATTCAATTTGCTCACAGATATAAAGCTAGCAAGGCAAAAGCTGAGCTAAACAAGAAGAGCCATAAAAGAAGTCTAGCAGACTATCACTTGAAATGACAAGGTATAGAGCATGAAATCAAGTCATACGAGGATAATAATCAAAGCTCCACAAGTTTTATTATGCAATGCAAGACATTTGAAATGAAAATGCATTATGATACAATGAATGCAAAGGAGTAATCACAATCCGCTGTGATAAAAAGATGGCGTTTACATGCGACCGTAAATTCCTCGAGATGGCTGGCCAAATACCAACTCGAGAAGTAAGCAAGAGGCAACCTTCGACTAAGAAGTTGAAGCGTAAAATTGCACCAAAGTCGAATGACCAAGTCAAGGAAGTTCCACTTAATATAGAGGAGCCTTCAAAGACCGTTCGAATCGGGTTCGCTTATGACCCTGCATAGGAAGACACCTTCATCAGCTTTCTCCGAGCAAACACAGATGTCTTTGCGTGGAAACCATGTAATGGTTAGAAAGTCTAATAGTAAGTGGCGTATGTGTGTAGACTTTATGATCTTAATAAAGTTTTTCCAAAAGACGATTTTCCCCTTTGTCGTATTGACCAGTTGGTTGATTCTATTGCTGGTTATTAAATATTAAGTTTCCTAGATGCATATTCTGGTTATCATCGGATAATTATGTGCCTAGATGATGAAAAAAAGACAACATTTATTACACCATTTGGAATATTTTGCTATATCAAAATGTCATTTGGTCTAAAAAATATTAGCACTTATTTTCAATGCTTGATATAAAAAAAAACATCCTTCCTTAACTAGCCCGAAATATGGATGCCTATGTTGACGATGTGGTCGTAAAAAGCATCAAGTGCTTCAATCATATTTTTGACCTCGCAGGAAACATTCGACAAACTCAGAAAACATCATTTGAAACTCAATCCTGATAATTGTGTGTTCAGAATCTCATCAGGAAAGTTGCTTAGATTCCTAGTCTCTGCACGAGGAATCGAAGCAAACTCTGAGAAGAGAAAAGCCACTAAACAAATGAGCCATCCGAAACTCACATGATCTATGAAGGATTTAAGTCATTTCATCGCACGATTGGGAGAAAAAGGACCCCATTTCTTTAAACTTTTGAGGAAACAAGAGGGTTTCGAGTGGTCAGAGGAGGCGAACAATACCTTCGAGGATATCAAGAGTTATCTTACGAGTGCTCTTATTCTGATTTCTCCAAAACCAGAAGAGACACTTCTAATATACCTAGCTGCTACACCACAAGCAGTGAGTGCAGTGCTGGTCGCAGAACGTGAAAACATCAACAACCAGTTGACTATGCTAGTGTAGTTTTGCATAGGCCTAAGGAGCGTTACCCTCACGCCCAAAAGCTTCTATATGCCCTCCTCATGTCTTCGAGGAAACTGAGGTATTATTTACAGTGCACAAGTTAATTGTGTCTTCTGAGTTTTCCTTAGGAGAGGTCCTCCAGAGTAGGGAACCAGCAGGGCGCATGGCAAAATGATCGGTTGAACTTGGGGAGTTCGACCTCTATTTTGTGTCTTGAATGACCATTAAATCCCAAATCTTGGCAGACTTTGTCGCCGAATGGACACATTCTGAACCACTTTGATAGGTCACTTACGCTAAGTGGCTCGGGGACTGGAGTGGTCTTGGTATCTCCTAAAAGAGAAACCTTAAAGTATGCTATTTAATTAAACTTTTATGCTCCTAACAATGTGACAGAATACGAAGGTTTATTGGCTGGCATGCGAGCAGTGAAAGCTCTCGGGATTTGATGACTACTCCTGAGAGGAAACTCTCAACTAGTTGTGAATCAGGTCGGAAAAGAGTACCAATGCTCTAATATGACCTTGTCTCGATAATTGTCAGAAATCGAAGTTTGAAAAGCATTTTTCACTTTTGAGGTACAATATATCCCTTGGAAGGATAGTTTCCTTGCTGAAACGTTGGCTTGAATGGCTTTTCTCCGATCACCAGTACCCCCAAGGAGTCTTCTTGGAACAGCTCTAGAAGTCGTTCATGATCGAAACATCAGAGACATCTCCTATTGAGATAGGCTCCCTAGAATACGAGGATATCTGGATGAGTCTAATCTACGAGCATCTTCATAAGGGCATAGTACCCAATGATGATCTTGAGACTGGTCGTTTATCCCGTAAGGCCAAAATGTATACTTTAGCTGAAGGAGTCATCTACAAACGAGGTACTCAAGGGGTTCGCATGTGATGCATATCGCAAAAAGAAGGATTAAATCTTCTTCAAGAAATACACCAAGTATCTGTGGAACACAAGCTTCTTACAAAACACTAGTCGGAAAAGCCATTTGACAGGGTTTCTACTGGCCAACAGCACTCCATGATACTAAAGAGCTTTTTAAGAAATGTGTATAATGTCAGTTTTATAGCAGGAAAATGCACCAACCGACTCAAGCATTACAAACCATACATCTGTTTTCGCCTTTTGTAACATGAGGTCCTGATATCCTAGAACCGTTACCAAAAGCACCTTGGGATTTTGAGTTTTTTTTTTGCTATTGATACATTCACAAAATGGATTCAAGCCGAACTTATGATTAGGATAACAACGGAAGCAACCTAGAAATTTATGATAAAAAATATGATATCTGAATTTGGTGTTCCAAGTCGAATCATCACAGATAATGATACACAATTTTTGAGCGCAAAATTCTAAGAATATTGTAAAGAATTAGGTAGGTACCAAGCTATGTTATGCCTATGTCGCCTATCCACAAAGCAATGGGGCTGTCGAAAGGGCGAATGGTCAAATTATGCAGGAATTAAAACTCGAGTTTTTGACCAGCTTATAAAGCGCTCGGGGCTTGGGTAAAATAATCACCCTTATGTTTATGCCCAATTTGCACCTTAGTTTTTGGTGTTGAAGCACATCGATGAATATATAAATGAAAAGATAAAGCGACTAAAGACTAATTCGGGAGTACAAGGCTCTGGGTAAAATAATCACCCTTATGTTTATGCCCAATTTGGCGATTGTCTCTGAGAGGACAACACGTGCAGTCGAAGAGAGGTGTCGCTTGATAATGTATCAATCAAGCGATTATATGTCAATGAGTCATGTAGTACTCGCATGATAGCGTCGCGTGGTATGAAATAAACACCTTTTTCTTAGTTTTTGGTGTTGAAGCCATGCTTCCATCTTAACTAAAGATTCGTTAGCCTTAGACCATGAAGGGTCAAAAATTACAATGATCTTAACTAAAGATTCTAAGAACAACAATGACTCCGACTAAGAACAACTTCGAGCTGATGGCATCAACCTACTCAAAGAAAAGAAGAATCAAGCCTTAATCCGTTCTTTAGTCTACCAACAAGCCCTACGCAAATACTACGATCGTAAGGTCCAACTCGCAGTCTAGCTGTAGGTGATTTGGTATTGAAAAATATTCAATCTCGGTCTAATTGGAAAAAACTTTCCCCTAATTGGGAAGGTCCTTACACAGTGGCTGAAATCACGGGGCGGACTCAGTACAACTAGCAATGGAAGATGGCAGAGTTCTTTCTAATTCATGGAACATTGATCGGCTAGGCAAGTTTTATGTATAACCTTTTATGTTCCTAATAAAGTTTATACTTTCTCCAATCTTTATTGTCCTAAAATTTTCATTGAGCAATGCTTTGATAATTTTTTGATCACTTTTTAAACACTTGATTTTTTTACACTGGTCAAAGGGGGTAACATTACCTAGTCAATGTCTTTCCTCTCTGCACGTGGCTTTGCCCACTAGAAGGAACTTCATATCCTCGATCTGTTTCTAACTTTAGCTGCCAATACAAAGAAACTAGTTTCAACAAAATCTAGTCGAAATAATTCTAAAGCAAGCTCTTTTTAATCATTAACTTTGTTTACTTATGCATTACATGAAGAATTTTGTAAGTGAGTTAAGCTTTCATAGTTTGCTCGACTACTCTTAATACGCTCGATTTGATTAAACTGGTAGGAGGAAGTAACACCACCAAGTCAAAGTCTTTCATCTATGCACGTGGTTCTGCTCACTAGAAGGAGCTTTCTAGTGTCGAGTTGTTTCTAACTTTTGCTACCAGTACAAGAAAATCAAGTTTAATAAGAAAGGTCGAACGAATTTTTAACCGCACACTTTTTCCACTATTTTCTTATGTTATATAATTAAACTAAGCAAATAGTCAAATGCTAGGATAAAGTTATAAATTCTCATTTCTATTTTTGTCTTATGAGTTACTAACTAAAGGAAAAGGCAATTTTAAGGAAAATGAAGATTTGCATACAAAAGTAACAAATTGTTTTTTACAATATAGTTTCAATTACAAACTACTCTGATGAAGGAGACTTGATTTGCATCTCCTCTGAGACCTTCTTGCCAACTGGCTACACTTCTTCGATCAGCTGTGCTGCCTTTGCAATAGGGCAGTCAAAGTCAGCTTTGACTGGTTGAAGAGTAAGACTACGGTCATGAGCCTTAAGTTTTGCCAGAACAAAATTTACTGCACTTTCGACCGTCTATCTTATCAAGTTGTCTTGATTGGTTTTCAGAGTCGTTATCAACTTTTGGAGAGTTTCGACTTGCTGTCCAATAGTGCCCGTATGGCCGACCACGATGTCTTCAAGAGGAGTGATCTCCTTAGCATTGAGTCCACCGAGCACATTGTTAATGAGAGAAATGTTGTGTTGAATGTTAATCTTCGTACCCTTCACTTTCTCCTGACTGCGAGTCAAAATTTCCCGAAGTCGTTTTATTTCAACTGCTTGCTCTGAAAAGCACTGCCAATTAGAAAACCACTTCTTAAGGACTAGTAAATAAAATTGGTCGTAGGTAAAGAATTCTTACCTATTAAGCAAGAGTCAAGCTTCTTGACTTCATCATCGCGGGAGGTAGCATCCTTTACGCATTGCTCCTGCCATGCCTTTATGCTCCTATCTTTTTCTTTGGAGATACGGGTAAGCTCGTTGATCACCAAGATCTTTAAACTAGCCTCAGTTTGAAGCTTACCCATATCAACATTTTTCTAAAAAGAAAAGGAGTTAGAGAAAGAAAAGAAGTTTGTCGAAATGAATAATATTAAGTGAAATACTTACAGTTTATTTCATTATGCGGCTTGAAAGCTGTAGAATTTGCCTCCTGAAGGTTCTTTAGCAGGTCATCTTTTTTATCCTTTAGCTTTTGCTCCTCGACTTTTGCATAGTCGAGTGCATCGGCCAAGGATCTTTTGTTGATTTTAGAACTACAAAAGTTAAAGTAGACATGAGTACTGAATGAGTGGCCGAAACAAAAAAGACTACTCGTGACAGTAACATAAAATCTCACTACTTGTTCGCAAAGTCCAGCCTTCTGCTTTCTCAGTAACATTAGTTGCATGTGGTATTGATCAATAGTAGCAACTTGTTCAAGAACTCTCTGAACAAAGAAATACACAGTGAGAAAAATAAATAAAAAGTTAGATATATAAATATTTGGTATCAAGTACTTACATTGATGGCTGACTGAGCAAAATGGGCATACACCGTCTCGAGTACTGCAATTCACAGAGCCTGTCGACTTTGTCCCACAAAACTCTATAAAGACACTCATCGTCAAAGATATGTCCCCTTTTTGGAATATCCAAAGGGTGTGTGAATCGGTCATGAGATCTAAACGAAGATCACCCGACAGTCGGTGGTCCAAAGAATCCAGGGGAAGAGGTTGAAAGAGTCTTCTTCTTCATTGTTGACAGAAGAAGTGACTCCACCTTGAGGACTCGGAGGAACATCCTTCGCGACATCCTACCCGACATGATGGTTGGAGCTCCCTGCTCCAGTTTGACCAACTGCTCTTGGTGATAGTAGGACCAAGTCCTTTGTCTGATTATTGAGATTCTCAATAATCAACTCGATCGCCAGAGCGTCCAAGTCTTCTGTCGTCTCCGCCTCCGCCTCTACGACCACCTTAGTGGTCATGGTTGTCTTTGTGGAAATAACCTCCTCTGTTTCCACATCAGGGATAGTGGTCAAATCTTCGACCACCTCTGTTATTATCTCTTCGACCGTAGGAGAAACCAGCACTCCTAAGGCTATAGACAAAACAACGACGGACCTCTCAACAGAAGCATCCTCGGGGCCGAACAAGTAGGATTAAAAAAACAAAAAAATGGGAAGACATGTCAAACTATGGAATTAAAAGGTAAATGCAATTTCTAAGCTTTTAATTTTGCATACCTTGTCTTCCTGGATACTATCTTGGATCCAGAAGAAACCTTCCCCAAGGAAGACTTCTTCTCTCTTCTTCGGTCGCCTCAATTTTTGTGACACTTTCATCCTTTAGAATGCTTCCAGTGTCACGAGCTTGAGAGGTCGGTGCTTCCTTGACAACCTCTGGTCGAATGTCTTGATGAAGAATTGGGACCTCTACGACCGTATCTGATCGAATATCTTGATGAAGAATTGGGACCTCTACGACCACGTCTGGTCGTAGGTCTTGAGCGAGAGCTAGAGCTCCTCGAGCTACTTGCCCCTCTTGATGGTCAGAACTGACTCCGACCACCCGAGGGATAGTTCTCGCCTCGACCACATGTTCTGATGTCACAGAGGTAGCCTTCACAAAAGACATAAAACATTTCCAATGCTCCTTTTCTATTTGCTTGGCAAATCCATAAGAAGTAAAAACTAAAAATATTTTATTATCATAGTAGAATGGTACCTTGGTCTTGGGGCTTTATGCTTAAGTTTTTTGACCACACCCATTTTCTCTGCAGCGGTCATGTCTGCAAAGAACTGTCTGATGGGGTTGGTCAAAGGAAGGGTGGAACTTGAACTTTCATCCTTCTTATCGGCAGCCTTCACAAGGTGACGCGTCGAGGAAGTTTGTCTTCATCTGATTCATCTTCGACAGCCTTCAATTTGACCTCTTGGCCATCTTGACGGTCTATCATGCCTACTTTCTGCAAAAGTCATAAAACGAATATTGCCAAATGGTCGAATTTTACGACTATTGAACCCTAAAGATGAAATCAAATTTTGATTACCTTTGGGTGTTCTTTCCTTTCTTCCTCGATTACGACGGCCAGAATTCGAGGAGCTCCTGCCATAGTCGTAGGAGCCTTCTCACAAATGAGCTTGACTCGAGCGTCAATTTCTTTTTGTGAAAGATCTACGATTATGAAGATATAATCAATAATCATGCTCAAAATTAACAAAAAAGATCTAAGTTGATTATTACTTTACTCCTTGATAATCTCTAGTCGGGTCAGTAGTCCCCAAGTACTTCCACTTGGGATGTACTCGACTCTTTAGGGGACTAATGTGGCGCGTGATGAAGTCTTTCACCATGTGCTATCTGGTCAACCCCTCTACCCTCAAGTCCGTGATAGCTTGGATGTAGGGGTGATTCGGTCGAGGTCGCTTGGAGTCGAGTCCCAAGATGAACTCTTCTCTGTGGGTTTCCCTGTGAAGAAGAGGCCATCGTCCCTGGACACGGTCCAATGGAACCACTTCTTCTTCGACCCTGGCCACGATGACTAGGTGAACATTTGAATATACTCCCTCGACTCCCTATAGTGGAGCTTCAGACCACAGCTGCCTATAATTATGATGTGCTTGCTCATCCCATAGTAGTACCGAAAGATATCTAAATCTGGAAGAATTCCCAAATAGGCTCGTCTACTTCTCTCTAATTATTGCTTAATGTTGACTGTTGCAACATCAACACGTATACATGTGCAACCGTCTTTGATCCCTACTGGAGGCAACAACCATGCTCTGTCTGGTGGTCCCGAGCTTATTCCCTATAGTTGCGCCATCTCCACTCTGAGCTCTATGCTTCTCTGCTTCTGTATGCTCGTGCTTCTATTTGTACGGATGCAAGATATTATGTGTTCTTAATGTCCTCTTCTCCCGAATCGGCCACTCCTTTTCTTCGATGTTGGCCAACTCAATGTTGTTGCTTCATCACTAATTGTGGTGACTTTCCATCTTCACTAATATCAATGTGCGATTTTGTCGTTATATACGATATGAAGAATCTTCTCGCCATAGCCGGTGACATCATGCCCCTCACTAGCGATAGCACGCTCCTAGCTACCACGTTGTCTGGTGATCTCGAGCGTATTCCCTACGGCTTGCGCTATTTCTACTCCGAGCTCTTTGCTCCCCTACTTCTGTACACCCATGCTACTATTTGTACAAATGCATAATGTTATGAGTTCTCGATGTCCCCTTCTCCCGTATCGGTCGCTCCTCTTCTTCGACGTCGGACAACTCAATGTTGTCGCTTCGTCACTAGTTGCGGTGATGTAAGGTCGAGGTGGCCAACTAGAGGGGGTAAATAGGTGGTTTTAAAAAACTTTAGCACTAAAACCAATATATAATGCGAAAGCTAATAACAAATTAGTTTTGCATAATTAAAACCTAAATCAACTAGGCTTCCCTAAGTGCACCAACAATATGAATACAATTCAATGAGATCAATCATACAAAGATATATAATCAATTAAAGCATGTAATGTAAATTACTCAAAGTAAAGCACAAGATAAAACAAGATGGACACAATTATGTTTTACCGTGGTGTTCGGAGACTTGCCGGTCTCCCCTAATCCACGTTGAGGTAAGCCCAACCATGTTGGACCGGCTCCACTAATTAAGCCAACACCTCCGAGATAAGTCCAACCACTTGGACTGGTTCCAACACGAACCAACACCTCATTCCACTAAGGTTGCTCTTCCTCCACTCTGGAGATGGCGAGCACCAAACCACTCACAACACGTCGGGTCTTCACACAAGCTTCTTGAGAAGATCACAGGGCACGACGCCTCCACGCCGTCTAGGTGTCGACAAACACCAAGAGAAATAAATCTCAACCTTTACTTGAACTAATCAAGTGTCAACGCTCAAGTGGATACACAATCCACTACCTAAGGCAACACATGCACTTAGGGTTTACTCTCTAAGCTCACCAAGTGCAACACATGCACATATGAGGATGAGAGGCTTACTCTTAGCTCAAGAGGCTCAATAGATGTTGACAATGGCAGCAGCAACCATCCTCAACCGGCCAAGGTAGCTATTTATAGCCCACATACAAAAACTAGCCGTTGGAGGAGAATCTGCTGAAAAATCAGCAAATACAGAACTACCGTCGTTATACGGTCGGAACTACCGCACCTCAGCGACAAGCACAATAACGGCTATATCAGATGAGAAACTAGCCGTTGGAAGAATCAGCGCGGAACTACCGCCAACTAATTTGAGGTACTTCCGATTATCGGAAGTTCCACAAATTTCTTGCGTACTACCGCTTCCACTGGGTCCAACACATGGCACCTTCGGAAAAAATGTACCGTGCCAAATTCCGAACTTCCACGGTGCGGTAGTTCCGCTTCCAACATGGTGGTACTACCGCACTTCTAGAAAATCGGCTAATTCCCAAAAAGGGTGCTCTCTGAAAAAAACATACCGTCAGATTTTCGGACCTTCCGGCCAGCGGTAGTTCCGCTCTCAACATGCCGGTACTACCGCACTGCGGTAGTTCCGCAGTTATAACGCCGGAACTACCGATTATCCTGACAAAGCAGCAAATGGCTTTCAAAACAACTTCAATTGCAAAACACATTTGCCAATTGATGAGCCATGCCTAACAAGGATTAAAGGTAAGATTCCTAACAAGTTGCAAAACACATTTGCCAACTTTAGAATCATACCACAAGAAATAAGATACATGGACTTACACCATTTGTAAAACACATTTGCAAACTTAAGTCACATGCTACAAGAAATCAAACATGAGCTTCAACTATTTGTAAAACACATTCGCCAATAACAGCATCATGCCACAAAGCTAAGGTGTATGGACTTTAACTATTTGTAAAATATATTTGCAAACTATAGTCCCATGCTACAAAGATTAAATGCATGAGCATCAATTATTCACAAAACACATTCGCAAATAATAGCTCCATGCATAGATGAGCTAGAGCAAATATAATGAGCTATCAACACATGACTAACTCATGCTACTAGTCAAGACCCCTCTTAATAGTACGGCAATTATATACTAGCAATCCGGTCTTCTAACCAAACTACAAGACCGGTAAAAGACTAGGAACACATCCTTAGCCCTAGCTAGTCATACATTTTCTTTGCATCTTCTTGAAGCTTGATGATGCATATCATCATTTCAAGTCCGGGTCATTGACTTTGACAACCACCAACACATGATGATCTCTTCACTTCGGGATCTTGTCTTGAACATCATCAACACATGATGATTTTTTCATCCCGAGTCTTGACATGCATCAACACATGATGCATTCTTCATTAGACCTCTATCAACAAATGATGGGCCTTCTCTTTAATCATCATTGACACACGATAATTCACATTTCTTCAAGCTCTTCATATGCATCAACACATGATGCATCCTTCACTTGAATCTTGACTTGATGATCAACTCATGATCATCCCAAGTCTTCATCATCCTGGAACATAACCTATACCTCCAACTTATGGAAAAAGTTAGTTCCACAATATGATTATCATTAATTACCACATCATACCATTAACACATAATGGTGGGACAAGATACTTCAATATTTCCCTCTTTGGTAATTGATGATAACCATTTCAATCACACATAAAATGAATTGATAAATGTAACACGATATGAGTATATATATAAACTACACAAGTCATATATATACTCACACCATGAGTATGTGAGAACTACACAAGTTCTATATACTCAAAATATGAGTATACGAGAACTACACAAGTTCTATATACTCACAACATGAATATACAAAAACTACACAAGTTTTATATATATTCGAAACATGAGTAAAAAGAACTACACAAGTTCTATATGCTCAAAACATAAGTATACAAAGACTACACAAGTTTTGTATACTCATACGGATATGTTTCAAAGTAAAGATCCCAAATATATGTGGAACACGAAATATGGATCAATACAAATGAAACCACAAAATATAGCATGAGCTCCCCCTAAATGTGTGCATACACATATGTGTAAATAGAAACATATGCACATATTCAAGTTTGACTTATGGTGGAGTTCAAACTATATTTTGGATCCGAGGAATGCAACATTATATAAGAGTACAAGTTGAATGCATACCTCGTTGAATTTTACCTTTATATCCAAATGAGACTACACACTAGATATAACAATAGAAATGTTAGTCTCATAATTAGATTTGTCATTAATCACCAAAACACGTCATTAACTTATAATGATGGGTCTAGATTCTTCAGGTGACTTTCCATCTTCACTAATGTTGGCATGTCTGGTTTAGTCATTGCTTAACGATATGGAGAATATTATCTCCATCTTCAATGATGTCGTGCCCCTCATCAGTGATTGTACACTCCTAGCTACCCGATTGCCCCATATGACGCATATATCAAAATGCAAAGCTTCACTTCCTCTCTGTCACGGCTTCCCCATCATTAAGCTTCTTTGGCCACCAATTTCTTCAACAACGCATACGCTCACCACTCATCGCCTAGCCCTTGGCTCCTTCAACTCTAGCATTTCTCATCAAAGGCTCCGACGAGCAGCACGACATTGTCTTCGTCGAACGGCTAAGGTGAGCAGCACGACATTGTCCTAATCTTCGTCCTCACCGCCTCAGCTCTTCGCTTGCATGACAGATCGATACAATTGCACTCTTTCGTGGTCTCCTCTGACACTATTCGTGCTATTATCATTATAACTTTTATGTTTATTCAAAATTTTAGTTATTTTTATTGGAGTTCATATACAAATCAAATTACTAGTTCTATTTAATTTATTATAAATTTTAGTTATTTACAAATTTTACTTTTCGTAAGAAAATCAAATTGCAAATTTTCTTTTAATTTTTACTTTGAATTTAGTTATTTTTCTTCGAATTTGCGTGTGAATCCAATTTCTATTTTTATTTAATTCTAATTCTAATTAATAGTTATTTAGGGATTTTACCTTGGAATTTGTATCGAAATCAAATTTATAATTTTGTTTTATCTTTTATTCCAAACTTCAATTTTTTTTTTGAATTTTGTATACAAGTCTAATTGTAGCTTTGTTTAAATTTTATTCCTAATTGTAATGGTAGGAATTCCTACCAATATCTAATTACATAAATTATTTTATTTTTAATCTGAATTTCTACTTTTTTGTTGGATTTCATATACAAATCTAATTTATTTTCTTTATTTTTTATTCTAAATTCTTATTATTGAGGGATTTTCCTTAGGACTTCGTATGGAATTCTGATCCACGACGATCAATGATGACGACGTAGATCTTTCTATTTTTTCACCAATTAACGTAGGATTTTCTAGCTCTTGAAAGTGCTATTTATGGATTTTAATTTGAAATTCGTATTGAAATCAAATTGCTAGTTTTATTTTATTTTTGTTCCAAGTTGTAGTTATTTTTTTTGTTGGATTTCATATACAATTCTAATTGCCAATTATTGCTTAAATTGTATTCGGATTATAATTATTGGAATTTGTATCGAAATCAAATCGCTAATTTTATTTTATTTTTATTCTAAATTTAGTTATTTTTTTTGGTTGGATTTCGTATGCATATCCAATTGCTAATTATTATTATTATTCCGAATTATAATTTTCAAAATTCGTATCGAAATCAAAATGCTAAAAAAATCATTATGAATTCCATTTATTTTTTTGTTGGATTTCATATACAATTCCAATTTCCATTCTTTATTTTTAGTTCCAATTCTAATTATTCATGGATTTTACTTAGAAATTCGTATGGAAACATTACTACTTTTATTTTGTTTTTTATTCCAAATTTGAGATTTATTGTACTTGGCATAGACTATTTCTTTTAATCTAGACAGTTATAATATGGACCCACGACGATCGACAGTGTAGATCTCTATCTTTTTTCCACCGATTAACGCGAAATTTCTAGCCCTTGAGAGTGAATGTGATGGCTTCGTTCGACTCTGCTTTAGTAAGATAATAGATAGATTGCTTCCTTTAATAAGATAACAGATTGCACTGTGGATCTTTATATTTGCACTCATATTCTATTTAACTCAGCTTGAGAACTCAACATTTAGATCCCCATTAACTTATGTTTGCTTGGTGCAGTTATATGGACCGTACACATGTTGGGATCACTTATGCAAGTTTAGGGATCTAAATGTTGAGGCATTAGTACAAGTTTAGCAATATACAGTGCAATTTGTCCTTTTCAGTCCATCAATAGAAGCTAAGCACCAGTGAATCGAACATCAGAGATCAAACCACTAGACACTTCATGACTTCTCAACACAAACAGCACAGGCTCATTACTTAACAGACAAGGAATTTGACAAAGAAAGGGGCGAAACGATGACAACACAGACACACACAGGTAGCCCGCTACACAGCTTCAACACTTCGAATAGTGAACGAACATGGTGGCAAAGAACAGAACACACACATGCGGAGAGCGACACAAAGCTCAGTACCAAGATCACGACGTTATCTGAACACACAAGCAGAGATGCATGGGGATGGACCAAAGGAAATCCATCAGTAGTTCCGGGCATCATCAGAGCATTCTTCCTCGCAAAACGCCGAGCAGTAGTCTCCAGTAAACCCCGCTCGAAAGCAGCCCGCGAAGCAGATAGTGTAGCAACCGAAGCCGACACTCTCGGCGTTCTCAGGCCGCTGCAGGACGTCGACTAACGCGAGCAATTTGTCCTTGTCACCGGCGGCTCCAGGGGCAACGCACATGACCAGGAAAACGACTGCGATGACACCTGATTTGGCTGTGAAGGTGGCCATACTAGTCTCTTGATAGTGTCTTCTGAAAAAGCTTCCTCTGGCTTTCACTTGGACCTGATCATCTATCACTGCAGAGCTAACTTGGGGAGATCTGCGCTATATATATATATATATATATATATATATATATATATATATATGAACTGGTCCATTCTCCGTAGCATGCAATGGCCACATGACCATGATCCTGTGGTCCTGGTGATACAAGTTTCCTTCTGGTCCATTCCCCGTAGCATGCAATAGCACAGCACACACTGGTTTTTGTGCTAGAGGTGCACATAACAAATGATATCTTCAGACACCACTTGTAATGTTAGTGTAGACAAGTGGACAACTAGTACGCAGGTTACCATGTGCTTATTGAGTGCATGCACCCCACCAGTGGTTTTAAAAGCAAAAACGGTTGAATGAATGGTCACAATTGCGCCTGGTTAAATAAACTGCACACCTATGCTGCCGACAAATGATATGTTAACCCAACAACAAAATGTGACTTGTCAACCGATGTACAGACATCAGAGCATTCAAATCAGTGGCCAGTGGGAACAGGCACACGGCCCGATCCGATGTAATGTAGTGATTTAACATTGCGGATCAATAATGAACTTGAAGCAAAAGGAACAGCAGCGTGTCGATTCCTCGCATCACTTCAACTTTGTTAAGGCCCTTTCACGAACAGCAGACATCAATGACCAAAATTACCACTATCCATCACTGCTGACAAGCAGAAGAAATTGCTTCAGTTTAATTAATCAGATGTTCAGATTCCCACGGAACAGATAAGACATCTCTCATCCAGTAGTAATTAATCACCTACTATTTCACGGTGCGGTACCTCGTATTTCATCCGCTGTGGTTACCCCTGTTCAGTTCTGCTGTAGCAGCACCATCACTTTAAGTCTTCACCGGAGTCTGCTCCATGATTTTTGAGGCATCACTAGATTATTTATTGTTGAAATTCTGGTGATGGGCCTCCTCATTCCCTCCCTCGAGAGAAACAAAAGATGAGGAATGAGTTGATCCTATGACCAGCCCATTCCCCAAACCATACGTGCGCGAATAGAAATCCAATCAGGCTAGCCAACGCATGCCAGCAATCTCATCAACAAAACACAAGAGGGGCCTAAACTTCTCTAAAAAACCACACCATAAGCCCTTTCCAAAACATAACTTTGAGATGTGCCCCCAACAAATGATTATTGAATATAACCAATCAATAATGGTGGGAAAAAAAACTCTTAACCCGTTTCTTACCTCATTTAGTCAACCGAGTAAAAGAATATAAATTCACTCAATAACATCCACCATAATTACTTCATATCAGGCTGTAAATAGTGAATCCATAAATGGTAACCCGTAAATGAGGATTACAACATTTCAGGTAGACTAACTTCGTATTACCACAAAAACAATGTCACCGGAAGCCATGTTTCAGATATTGTAATGGCTCATTACCTGGAATAAATTTCATCTCTCTGAGTGGTAGGCTATGATGTAGGAAGATTGTTCGAAATCCAGTGCAAGTGCCATATGCTGCCAATATAAGCACATTTTAAGTTTGTAACTACAAGCAAAGCTATTTCGAGATGTATGTTTAGCATCCTCATGCCAACTATACTCAACAGTCAACATAATACTTTAGTTACCTAAAAAATTAATCTTGAAGTATGGCAGAGACCAGGCGGCGGCTCGGCGTCTGACCCGAGCTTCCTCCCCTCGCCACTCTTCTGACCCGAGCTTCCACGCCGGGTCTCCTCTTCCTCCCTTCGCCTCCCTTCTCAACTTCCGACCCGAGCAGAGGTTCGGTGGAAGGAAGAGGCGAGTGACGGAGGAGACCAAGCGGCGATGGCTTGAAGACCAGGCGGCGGCTCGATGTAGGAGAGGACCAGGCGGCGGTGTGAAGACCAGGCGGCGGCTCCACGACCCCGCTCTTGCTGGCGATCTGGAAGCGTGATGCGAAGGCGAGTGCCCGAAGGAGAAAACCGGATCCTGGCGATGCGGGAGCAAGGCCAACGGCAAAGGTGCTCGATCCGGCGCAAACCGAGACCGGCAGCGATGGATGGAACTCGATCTGGTGTGGATGGATGCAACGGGTGGGGGCGGCGGCGACAGCAGACGCCTAGGCCGCGGGGAAGGAGGTACGCTCCGATACCATGATAAAGATCAACTTCCCAATTGTATTAGATCATTATTGTAGTGTATATATATACTATTACAAACGCTAACAAGGGCTCATGGGCCTCATGGCCCATAAATACATATGGGCCGTATACATATATACATAACACTAGCCTGCTGGCTAGCACATATAGCCCTATATATTAAGTGCCATAAAATGGAAAAGAAATGAAATTAGGTTCTTCTAACCTCAAACTGATGATGTGGCCATCTGATGCCCATGCATGCCAATAAGCAGAAAAGGCGTCACATCTCATGGTTTGCTGACAGACCTATATGCTTTAAGGTCACAACTAAATGGTTAGTTTAAGAATGGTACTGGTAATTCACCAGCAACAAACACATGTATAGCCAAGGGAAAAAATGGTGTACAACTCACCCCAAATTCCCAATCCAGAAAACCCCAAATCAATGAGGAAAAATAACCCCATCCTCTTCATAACCTACTATGTTGCTTCAGCCATTTGACCGAGGCAAAACTTCTAGCTCATCAGAGGGGAGAAATGCAGAATGAAATAGCATTTCGATAATTTGCAGAAGTACTAATTCTTCAAGGCCACATCATTTACATATTTAATAAGATTTCACATTTCAAAAGAGTAAATGATATGCAGAAAACCTCACCTGGATCATTTATCATAAAGCAACACATTGAATATAAAGGGAAAATGCCCCTGGAGCATTTTGCAATCTTATTAATTTTGCTAAGTATGATCAGTAATGTTTAGCTGTCCATAATGTTGCATGAATAATGTGAATACAGTAGCACATATGACATGAAAAATCCTGGTACTTGGTAAAAGAACATTAAAACCCAGAGCTGTACAATGTTTGAATAAGACACTAACTTCGTATCTTGTAAGTAACGATGCTTCAAGTGACCATAAGATGAGAAACTTGCATTGTTATAGCAAACACCAACCAGTTAACCATTTAATGCAGAAAGAAGCAACATCCATCTTACATAGAAAAGCTGAGATAAAATAAAACAATACAAGAGTACCTATGAAATTTCAGTATGTGCATCTTGCATAATGCATATGCAACACCATATCATTATCTTATACATAAACATAAAATTAACAAGGCTAGATTAAGAAACAGGTAAAGTTGTCTTGATTATTGCATCAATAATATGTACCAGAGCAAACAAGAGGAAAATGAACAATTAAGTATGAACAGGGAAGCTTTTGTAGTTAACAGTTATTACTTAATACTGATGCAACTGAGCAGTAACAATGAGAATGATGCAAATTTGCATAGTAATAACACAACCTGCCCTGTTACTGTGCCCAGAGTGTTGCGTTAAATTCAGTATGCGCGCGCACACACACACACATTGTGTGTGTGTGTGTGTGAGAGAGAGAGAGAGTTCATGCAACAAAATATTAAATTACTATGATTAAAAATAACCAAGAATATAATTAAAGTTCTAATGACTAGAAAAATGTATGCAACACAGGCACTATACACAAGTAAAAAAAAGTTAAATTGATAAATCAGCCTGTATATCAGGGCAGATAGGTTACTTTGATTGAAGCTCCACCTACAGACACTACATTAAATTGGTGCAAGCTGATCACTTCCTAGTATACAGAATTTACAAGGCATTCATGGTATCATGGACGAATCACAAATCTCACACAAGTCCATGTCTGAAACTGGCATCTCCCGCATCACCACTGGAATCCAAACCTACCGGCGAATCATACCACTTGGCTCCAGAGTAGAATCCTTCTACATGAATACCTACCAAACCTGGGTCAGTTACCATGGTCTCATCATTCATCAATGGCTTAATAATCTTGGAATCCTCCACGCCATCGTCATCCCCACAGTTGAGAATACTCTTTTCATCAAAGTCACCAACATCCTCCTTCAGCATCCACTTGTCACACTTTGGGCTATCACCCATTAGCATCTTCCTGTCCTCACACTCTGCCGCCATTCTATCCCATGAGACAATAGGCCCAAGGCTTGAGCCAAAATCAGTATCATCATCATCAAGCATCTCATCATCCTTGCAGAATGCGCCATCATGCTGATCTAAATGGTGGGACACATCACCAGCTCCCCATCCCCCGACCTCCTCATTGCCTATCATCAATGTCTCCTCTGGCTGGTAGACATTGCCATCTAAATTAAACTTCCTAATCCTGTGAAAAACCTCAGATAGCTCACTGGACAGCGAACACAACAGCTCCGGGTGCATCTTAGCCACCTTCCCTTCTAGCAAGACCACCTCTGCTCTGAGATCCCGGACTTGCTGCAAGACTGCCTGATGTGAGTCATCAATATCAACACCTACATCCCCCTTAACTGTAAAGCTAGGATCGCCTTCCTCACTGACACCATAAATGTCTGGATCAAACTCAAGAGCCCCCTTATGGCCAACTAATCTGTGAACAATTCGGGCATTGCCATCAAGTGGCCCTGGCTCATGCCCCGAGTGCACCGCATAAAGCTTAAATACTGCAGTGCCCTCCTCCTGGTACACAAAACTCTTGTCTTTCTCATTATAATTGGCTATTGGCACAATTGCCCGAATACGGAACCCACAGCCGCACCTCTTTGATTGGTATGGCTCCCTCTTCAGCACCCTCGTTTTCTTCCCCTCAAAAGAACTGGCTGAAGAGGATGCAGCATTCCCACCACTTGAAGTTGGCACCCCAGCCCGGTGGCACGCATAATCCTTCACCTCGGCCAAGAATGGCTTATACCTTATATACTTCTGCCTGATACAGAGGACCACCTTATGCTTGGCAGCCAACTGCTGTAGCCGGCGTGGCACATCTCGCGCAGGCACATCCAGAGTCTCGGTGTATTCAAACCTGCGGCGCCGCTTCCCTCCTCCAGGTGATGAGATGGCAGAATCAGGCTGTCCAGCAGGTGCAGCCTTACATACGGGGCACGCAGCAACACATACACGGACGAATGACTCCGGAATACCGTAGAATTTGGCTCCCACAGTCCACGACTGCTTGATGCGGTCGACAGTGTCCTTGAGCCCGAGGTGGCGGAGCAGGTCTGGGTCGGCGTGCGCATCCGAGACTATGTCCCCCCACTGGCCAACGTGCGAGACGCGCTGCGCGGTGTTGGACTTGAAGTGGAGGTACCGCCCGTCGGCCGACGCGGCGAGCTTGTCCTGAATACGCTTCCACGCGGTGAGGTAGGCGGTGTCCTCGTTCCGGTCCTTCCACACCGCCCGCCACGAGGCGAGCACGGAGGGTGACGTGGCGGCGCGGACCTCGTCGGCGGCGGCGGGGCGGCCCGCGAGGACGCACCGCAGCATGAGCGCGTGCGAGGCGGCGGTGAAGGTGTAGAACTGCGAGGAGATGTGCGGCGTCGGGTCGATGGGCGGCAGGGCGAGGGGGGAGGCCGCGCCCGGGCTAGGGTTCGGGCCCGGGATTTGGATCAGCGCCTCGTCATCGGCGTCGGCGTGGAGGAGGTAGCTGCACGGGCTAGGGTTCGGGTCCGGCGGGTGGGGGGATTTGGGGAAGGAGGAGGCGGAGGAGGGGAGGAGGGGATTCATAGGGGAGACGGTGGGGGAAGGCGACGAGGAGGTCTTCGGCATCTCCGGATTTTTGTCTCTAATTTCCGGGGGAAATTCTTTTCCTCTTCCAATTTCACTGTACCTGTGTGCGCTATATATCTGCTGCTGGTCTCCTCCTCCGGTTGTCTTCCTCGGGCTCTACCTATCGTCTCTGCGTCACTGGGATTGTGGGGAAGATTGCGGCACACTCGTATCACTGAAACTGGGACCCACCAAATAATTCGTGATATGGGCCAGAAATGTCAGTTACTCCAGTGGTTTGAGCTTTGGTTGGTAGGTACTGGCTCTGTCCATCTGTCTTGTCGCCTCCTCGGCTCTGCTCGTTCTCCGCCTGCGGGTAGTACCTGTAGCCTGTAGGGAAGGGGATGGGTCCACTAGGGTGAGTTTCATCTCTGCGCCGCGCCCGATTTTGCATTTCCTCTAAAAAAAGAGCTGATTTTGCAATCGAGACAGATTTTTCCTTGAAAAAATTGAACTAAGCAATGGTTTTTTTTGTCGCAGTGGCAGTAGGATGCTGTTAAGTATTTTGGAAAAGTTGATAGGATGCTGTAAAGCTAAAGCTAGACATATTTACCGCAGGTGCAATCAAAATGTTTTCCAACTATATGACAAAAAACCAACTTTCGATACTTAATTTATTTTAATACAGCTTGAATATAGTTGCGACTATAAATAGAGGCTGGTAAAAAATCTCATACCTATTTTCGAGTTAAAAAAACTCAGATAGTTCCCATCACCTTCTGTTCCAATGCAAGTATAGTAAACTTGGCACCGCTAGCTACAAATCTAGCAAAGAGAGAAGTAATAGATAATAAAAGTGGTGTCAAACCATCAATAGTTACCATGGCTGGAAGGCGACAATACAAGAGAGGGCATGTGAGATCTGAACTAGGGATGAAGATGGTTGGCCTCGAAGTCAGAGGTGGCGGGGATGGGAGGGGTTTTGCGGGTGGTGGGCACCTCTTTAAAGAGAAGAAAGCAATTAGGGTTGGGGTGACAGACGGTAGAGATAGGTTGTACCTTTAATCCAACATTTGCAAGGACATATGCAAATTTAAGGAAAAAAATATGCATCCAATTAAAAAAAGTGACACTCTAGAATACATGCAGTTAAACCATATTGATTTTGACCAAAGAAATTGTTTATAATTTATATAGTTTGGACATATTAATATGATATAAGTAAATTGTCATAAAAATGTGTTCATAATATCACATTTCTTATATATAATAATAAACTTTAGGGATCAAAATGGCATCCTACGGACTTTGAAAAGCCAAAAACAACAGTCTTTATGACGACAGGGAGTAACTTAGTTGCGTGTCTAGAAACCAAAATCATATTTATGGAGGAATCTCTTTCCCATTTCTATTAAGATATAATACTAATTATTATGTTAACAACGCTCACTGTAATATAAAAAAGATTTGTTTGATTGTATAAATCTTCAGTTTGAGTCCAATTTGTCACCTTTTTCTCGCGCTAAATTCATCGTGAGATATATTTTTTGTTTAACCCACTGTATTCAACATTAATTATCGATACATAAAAAACTGCATTTTTGCCTATATTTTTTTTAGGAGAAACGGTAGGAGAAGATCCTACTGCATGTCTCTCTCTCTCTATATGTATATGTATATATGTGTGTATATATATAACACAAAAGAAGGTTGGCAAACAATATTTACAAAAACACAAAAAATAAGCCAAAAAAGACCCAGTTAGCAAGCTCAAGCTGTTAGGCCGAAAAGAGATGTTTTAAGAGCAGCTTAGCCCTATGGATAATCAAATCAAACTCTCGGAAGAAGGTGTTGCGTCAGATCGCGGAGCTTGGATCCAGGTGCATGAAGATGAGATTATTTCTTATAATCCAAATAGTCCATGTTGTCAGCACTACAAACTTCACGAAGAAGTACTGTTTGATCTTATCTTTGAGGTGAAGGATTGCTTAGTGGGTTGAGAACAAAGTCGAGCGTTGGGGGCAAACATAGTCCCAACAAAGCTGAATAAAAAGGTAAGTCCAAAAGAGATACTGTACGATTTTCTATACTCCTTGGTCACACAAGATCCAGTAGTAATCATCCAGCAGTTCTTTCTTCGTAGAAGATTTCGAGTGTTGAGTCCGTCTTTGAGCAGGAGCTAAAAGAATTTGCCTATATTTATATGTAACAAACTTGTTTCTATGCTTTATCCCTCTAGAGTTGCACATAATTTAAAGCACGTTACAACTCCTATTGAAGGGATGAAACACATAAGCACTACTCAAATTTGTTTGATTCGATTAAACGAAGTCTCACTTCGATTTCAATTTTCAAGTCATCCCTGACTCTTGTACGTAGATTCATTGTGAGGTAAATTTCCTTTTTCTCAAATTCACGGTATTCAACAAGAACTTTTGATCGAGAAAACTACGCTTGCATGTATTTTGGGAAATTGTTCCAAAAGACCAAAACCAAAATTCAGCACTACTGGCGATTCAGTCTCGAGCAGCAGCAGCTCTTGTGTATTCTACCTTGCGTCCTCCTGCCCACTCACTTATCGCCTCCTCCCCAAGTGATCAATCCCCAGGAGAGGAAACCCCCGAAAACCTCCGGCCGCCATGGCGACCGCCTTCCAGGCCGCCACCGCCGCCTTCCTCTCCTTCGTCTCCTCCTCCCCCCACCACACCGCTCCCTCCTCCTCCACCGTTTCCTTCCTGTCAACCCCTGCCCTGCCCGCCTCCCTCCGGGCCGCTGCCGCGGGGGGGCCACCCCTCCCCTCCCGCTGCCGGGGCCGCCGTGTCGCCGCCGTCGTCGCTCAGCTCCCCACTACGTAAGGAAAAATTAATAATATTTCGCTCCCTCAGCAATGTTTCCTCATAAAACATTCCTGAACTTAAGATGTTTCTTTCCTTAAGTCTTCAATCTCTTGGAATCTAGCACCTAATATAACTACTCTGCCTGGAGATTTGTTTCTTGTATTTTTTGGATCCTGTACTTGCTCCTGGAATTGCTGCTTTTAGGAATGCAGAGGTAGCTTCTGGGGAGAAGAAAATCCGGTGAGCTACAATTCTCTTGATATTTCGGCATCATTTATCTATATTTGGAGCTTACATGGGGGTTGCACTGCACGCAGGTGGTCATCAAGGGCGGTGCGGTCATTTGCAATGGCGGAGCTGGAGGCACGGAAGATGAGGTACCCAACCACAGGAACCGAGGGGCTTCTTATGGGCATCCTCGTCGAGGGTGAGGCAAAGGATCTTATATGCCCAAACATTTGCTTATTTGCTAGTGGGTCTGAGACTCTGATGATTTTATGTTCGTCTAGTAAGAAATCTTTACGCATCACTGATTAGATAGGACCTATTTCTGTTCATGAATATGTGTAGTGTATAGTATGTACTTAGCTAAATGTCTCTTTGAAACCACTAAAAGTTGTTTTTGTGCACTACATCTACATGCCTGGTGAAAATATGGAACGGGGAGCCAATTGTAGGAAAACATGAATAATGATACAAAAGTAGTTAAACACATTGAATTTTTTTAGCGGCTTACAGCATTGACTAAGTCATGTAGTTCTCAAGTGCTTATGTCATCTATCTATGTATATGCATGATAACAAGTTAAGAACTAGTTACTACTGTCTAACTATGGAAAACCTTATGAAGCCTAAAGTTCATGACAATATGACATGCAGGCCTCATAGTATGATGGTAGTGATCTGAAGCAGTATGCTGGTTGGTTGTTCCCTTAGAACGAAAGAAGCCAAGAGAATGTGTGGCACCCTGTTTACAACAGAAAAAATGAAAACAAAAGAGGGCTTTGCTTCCATGTAGAATAGTTGTGAAGCAAACCCTTTTTTGGTTCATGACGCGGGAGAAATTTGGACCTCTTTTTTTCTGACTAATAGAGATACTTTGGATCGAAGAGAGGTCCAAGATCCTCTATAGTTAAGGTTAACCTGTGATAGTTTATAGGTTCTAATGAATCCTGCAATTGTAAACTAGACCTTTGATGAATTTTAAGTACTTTAGTGGTTCACATATGATTTGTTTCAAGTTAATTAGTTATTAGTTGAACTGTAACAAACTATTATGTGCTCCAACACAATGTGTGCATGCGTACATAGAAGTCTCTTAGCTGTCAGCAGTTCTAGTTGACATATAAAGATTGTTGAGGACATATTTTTGTTAGAATATTTGGAGATTAGGGTTTTGCTATTCACAACCGTGCAACTTATTCATTAATTGATATAGTATATATAAACATTGTTACATGGGTCACATGAGCAGAGAGAGAGAGAGAGAGAGTATACAAAACTCTTAACACCCCCTTCAAACTCAAGGTGGATCAGGAGAATCTGATGCACTAAGTTTGAGTAGAAGAAGCCGATGATCCTCTCGAATCTGAGCTTTAGTGAAGAAATCTGCAACTTGAAACTCTAAGTGAATATACTTGAGGGCGATGGTAGACTGCTGATAATGAGATCATGCGAAGGATGCATCAACATCAATATACTTTGTCAGCGATGCTTGACTGAATCACTAGCAATCTGAATGACACTTGTATTATCACATAAGAGAGGTGTAGGATTATCACAATAGACACCGAGATCAATCAAGAGCCATCGAAGCCAAATGATCTCTAAGGTGGTAGTAGCAAGAGCTCCTCGCACTAGAGCGTGACACCGCAGTCTGCTTTTTGGACTTACAGACAATGAGCGAAGTACCAAGAGAGATACAGTAGCCAATAATAGATCAACGATCAGCAGGATCACTCGCCTAAATGGAGTCAAAGTAAGCGTGGAGCTGAATTTGACTCGAACTGGCATAGAACAGACGTCTGGACGCAGTCCCCCTCAAGTATCTCAGCACACGAAGAACATGACCATAGTGGACTGAGGTGGGAGCAGTGGAGCACTGACAAACTGGCTGAGCACATGAACAACATGAGCAATGTCTGGCCTAGTGACAATGAGATAAACAAGGCTCCCAACGAGCCGACAATAGCGAGAAGGATCTGTCAGTGGTACACCGTCTGTAGGTCGAAGTTGTAGGTGGAGCTTTATGGGTGTGGCAGCATTGCGTGTATTAGTCATACCAGAGCGAGCAAGCGGATTCTGAGCGTAGCGATGCTGAGAGAGGTAGTAGCCATCACTAACAAAATGAACCTCAATCCCCAGAAAATAGCTCAGTGATCCCAAATCGGACATCATAAACTGTTAACTCAATTTACTCTTTACAAAAGCCACATAATCCATGTCGTCTCCTGTGACCAGTATATCATTTACATATAGCAGAAGCAAAGTACGACCCTGTCGAGAAGTGTGAATAAACAAGGCAGAGTCATGCTCACTTGGAGTGAAACCAGCAGCCTGAATCACGAAACTTGCTCAAACCAAACACGAGGAGTCTGTTTGAGACCATATAGAGCACGTCTAAGGCGACAAACATAGCTGAAGGAGCCTTAACATCTGGCGGTGGCTGCATATAGACCTCCTCACGTAGATCACCATGAAAAAAAGCATTCTTGACATACATCAAAGATATAGTTCATGTGCGTACCGCTGCAATAGCAATAAGAGTACAGATTATGGTCATATGAGCAACTGGAGCAAAAGTCTCATAATAATCTCGACCATATGCCTGTTGAAAACCTCTTGCAACAAGATGAGCCTTGTACCGCTCTACTAAACCATCTGACTTGTTCTTTACTTTGTATACCCACTTACAAATTATAGGAACAACTCCAGATGGTAGCGGAACAAGATTCCAAATAGCTTCTCTGTCATAGCCGCCACTTAGGTATACTGGCAGCTTTTGGTAGGTACTCGGCTTAGCTATTGCACGTGCACGAGAAAACCCCATATCTCTGGTGCCTAAATAGAAGAACGATCACGTAGGACATACCGTGATGTAGTAGAACGATCGTCAGAGTCGGTGGTACTGGCCGGGGGGGTCAAGTGGAGGAGAGGAGAACTGAGGATCAGAAGGAACTCTCTGTCGGCGACTAGTGAAAGGGAAAAGTGGAAGTGTTAGAAACTAGTGGAGGAGACACATTAGAAGGTGAGACTGGTGGAGAAGGTGTATCTGGAGAAGATAAAGTCTGATGAAAGAACGGAGGTAGACACAAAAAGGAGGTGGAGTCTGTGGATCCGCGTAGAAGGATGATAAAAGAAGGGTCGACACTCATCAAAGTCACATCACTAGAGATACGAATGCGACGTGCCGAGGGATCATATCAACGATAGCCTTTATGCTCAGGACTATAACTCAGGAAGACACACTCAATCGATTGAGCGCTCAGCTTTGTGCGCTCACGAGGTGGTACAAGGACATAGCAGATACAACCAAAGATACGAAGATGAGCATAGCGAGAAGGTGCTCTATACAGGACCTCACCAGGACACTTGCCCTGAAGCTTGGAAGAGGACTGTCGGTTGATAAGATAGACTGTCGTAGAGACCGCTTCCCACCAGAAGTGCGAGGGAACAAAGGAGGAGATGAAAAGAGTACGAGCAGTCTCAATGATGTAACAGTGCTTGCGCTCAGCAACACACCAGGACACGAAAGCTGAGGAAGAGTGTCATCAGAAGAAAGGAACTGACGAAAGGCTGATGAAAGATATTCTCCCCCAAAGTTAGAACGAAAAACACAAATGAAAGAAGAAAACTGTATATGAACCATCTTAGCAAAAGATTGATAAAAGGAAATCAACCGAGAGCGATGTTTCATAAAATAGATCTAAGTATATCGAGAGTGATCATCGACAAATATGACAATAACTATGACCACCCTTCGAATTAAAAGGAGATGTACCCTATACATCTGAATGCACCAAATCAAAAGGACAAAAGATTGGGAGGTATTACTAGAATATGGAAGTTGTAGTTGTTTCCCCAGTTTAGAACCAGTACAATGAAAACTAGACTCAACAATGACATAACCTAAGGAACTCTGGTGAACTAGAGTGGTAAGGTGAGCTCCACAGAGATGACCAAGTCTATGATGTCACTTGCTGAAGGAAGAACCAACAAGAGATTGAGATGATGACATAGCAGAAAACACTAAGGTCTTTGACGTTCTGGTGGAAGGAAGATGTAAGGTGTCTAAGACATAGAGACTAGGAGAACTTCTACGGCGATGGCCAGAACCAATCACTTTTTTGCTCTGACGATCAGGAATGAAACAGGAAGAATAATCAAATCCAATGAAACAGTTCATACCAGTGAGTTGACAAACCGATAGCTGAGGAACAAAAGACACATCAGGAACAGAGAAGCGAGATGTAGAGAGAATGCCCTGATGGGTAATAGAGCAAGGTGTACCATCAGCAGTGTGAACATATGCAACATTAGCCATGGGCTTACGAGCAACAAGCTGTCTGATGTGACATGAAAAGAGGCACCCAAGTCCAGAATCCAAGGATGAGCAGCGTTAAGAGCAGGAGGTGCAACTGAGGTCATAGCAGACATTGATCCAGAAGTCACAGTAGGTGTGGGTGTGGCAGCAGTGACTGGTCCATTAAGTGCTCTCGGAGGCCCAGTAGGTGCTCTACGACGACGATCAGATGGATGTCTAGCATGATAATCAACAAGCTGATCTGAATATAACTTGAAGCACATATCAACAAGATGATTAATCCTTTTGCAATGAGAACATACCAGCACTCCCGTGGGTGTAGCTCTGGTAGATCCAGACCGATGTGAGAGACCCAGGACAACATATGGTGAGGATCCTGAGGTAGGCATAAGCGAATGAAGACAAGTATCCTCTGCAATCAAATCAAACTAGAGAGTATCTCAGTCAAAGTCGATAGAGTGGGGTAGTTGAGTAACTAAGTACGAACATGCTCAAACTCTGATCGAAGTCCCACCACAAACTGATACATGAGCGTCTGCTGAGCATACTCATCTTTGGCAACACAAGACTGGCAAGCAGTAGCAGCCTTCAGTGTTATAGACTCTAGAGGGCCAATGATATGAGTGAAAGCATTGTAATGCTCCTCCACTGCCTGATCTTGTTGCTGTTGAATACTATGAAGGTTCGTGAGCAATGTGAAATGAAGAGCATAACTGGACTGAACATATCTCTTCTCAAAATATGTCCACATCTGCTTGGCTGTAGTATGATACTCAAGACTCATTCTCAAAGAAACATCAACACTCAGAACAATGCCACCATGATATGATCATCCTCTTTCTGTCAAGCCTTTACTGCCTTAACATTAAATCTTCTTCGGATCAGGAGGATCATCAGTCATATGAGAGGCCAAACCATAACCCCTAAGAGTAGTCTTACTAAGAAAGTCCATGTGTAGTAGTTCAACCCATCAAGCTTGATGTTCGTGAACACGAGAGATGAACTACCCTCAAACATTGAGTCAGATTTTGCCATATTGATGGACCACAACCACATGGCAATACTAAGCACGACGGAGAATCAGTGCATTAGTATCAGCATCAACAAGAGTACATGACACCAAGCAATCACTAACCGCAGTACACAAAGCAAAGCAATCAACAACAGCATGGTTATTAAGGCGGGAAGGTAAGGCGAGGCGACCCACCCCCTCACACCTTTTAAGCGCTAAGGCGCGAGGCGAGGCGACGCGTTACACACATCCTAAGGGCGAGCACATATGCAATGTAGGAATCTAACAAATAGCCACAGAAGATCTTAGCTCAATAACATAACAAGAAATAAAAATA
This sequence comes from Hsuehochloa calcarea, assembly GCA_036346395.1. Lineage (NCBI taxonomy): Eukaryota > Viridiplantae > Streptophyta > Magnoliopsida > Poales > Poaceae > Hsuehochloa > Hsuehochloa calcarea. Next base: position 57,976,497 of record CM070598.1, read on the forward strand.
AAAAAGAGCAGATTTGGGCCATCCCATGGGCCGTCCCAACCCGGCCCATACCTCTCCCTCACACTGCTAAATGCTCAATCTGCCCTAACTCGCTAAGGCTCCCAAGCAGCAGCCGCCTCCAAGCTCCCACCACGCCGCCTCCTGGAAAGTTCTTCCTCTCCTGTGGCGTCATCCCAACTCCCAATTCCTCTCACTCGCTGCATCCTCCCTGCTGCTCCTCTCCCGCAACGCCACCTCCTCCTTGCTCCTCCTCGTCCATTGCGCCACCGACAACTAGGAGCTGAGGCCCAGATCTTCCACAACACCTTCTCTGCCGCTCTTGTCTTCTCACCGATGGTCCGGGTCATCCGATGTGAAGCCTTGACCCGGTGGTCCCGACCTTCTCCCCGCATCCCGACCTCTTCGCTTCCCCCTCCCCCAGGCCTCCCTTCCATATGTCCGAGGGGGAGTCCGGGTCGCCGCCGGGAGGGGGATGCGGGGACGCCGGGACGTTGGGAGAATGGAGGGAGGGGAGGCCAAGAGGATGGGAGAGGTTGTACCTTGCTGCCTTGCTGGGTGACAGGCGACACCGAGATGGTAGTGGCGAGATGGAGGCGACACCGAGGCAGAGAGGACCGGAGGATGCTTGCTTGCTGGGCGACGGGGATGGGCTGGAGAGGACGCCAAGACGGGAGCGGTGATCGGCGAGATGGAGACGTCGTTGCTGTGGGTTCCAGGTGAGTCTTTCTTCGGCTCTTCGCTCTCTCCTCAATCCCCCTTCTCTCTCTCTCTGGTTTACGCTCGTGCGCTCCCCTCAAGGAGGCGTTGAGGCGCGGATCCTCAAGCCGGCTAAGATGAAGTCCCGAGCGTCGAATCTGTTGAAGACGTGGCGACAACAGAGGTGGAGGCGCGAGGACGAGCTCCTGGGCGCCGAATCCATTGAAGACGAGGTGGCCTCGGCGTCTGGATCCGTTGAAGACAGAAGAGCAGAGGAGGTGGGCGCCGGCGGTGTTTGGATCCGATGAAGACAGAGGAGCAGAGGCGCGAGGACAAGTTCCTGGCGGCGCCGCAGAGGGGCGGATCCGTTCGCCGGGCCAGCCGAGGTCCATGTGCTAGAGGGAGAGGTCCGCCAGGCTTGCTGGCCCGTGGCTAGGGTTGGGAGTTGACAGCGGCGACTAAAGGATTAGGGTTAGGTTTTGGGGTGGATCTGGCTCTGATACCATGTTAGAATTTTTGGAGATTAGGGTTTTGCTATTCACAACTGTACAGTTTATTCATTAATTGAGAGATTATATATACACATTGTTACATGGGCCTCATGGGCTAAGAGAGAGAGAGAGAAAGTAGAGAATATACAACACTCTTAACAGTTTTTACCATAATATTGTGAGCTGTTGAGCTAATATTTGTTTTTTTTTCATTTGCTACATTGTTATGCATATGACAATGCAGTGCACTGAATAACTTTGTTGCTTTCAGGAACTAGCAACGCAGCAAAGCTTATGCGTGCTAATGGAATTACACTGCTCAAAGTGCGTGAGGAAGCAGCGAATGTACTTGGGAAGTCAGAGATGTTTTACTTCAGTCCTATGCATCCACCACTGACACAAGCTGCACAACGAGCCCTTGATTGGGCTTTAAATGAAAAACTGAAATCAGGTTATTTTTTTTTCAAAATACTAACTTCCATTATTGTTCATTGCTCATTTGGGTTGAAAACATACTCGATTGCTTGTCTGTAGTATTTTGTACCTGATTGCACAACATGTTTTGTTTTTATTGTTCTTGTAGGCTTGGATAATGAACATCTTTTTTCATGTTTGGAGAACCAGAAGTGTTAGCATATTGTTTTCCATAATTGCTAGTTGCTAAAGATAAATAAATGCGTAATATCATCATCTCATATTACATTCATGTTTAATGATTTCATCTTGGGTTTAATTGGGAAAATGGTAGTTTCAACCATAGTCACTTGGATCGCGGGTCACCCCGGTGATCCACGACCCCAGATTGGCGTCCCGAATCGAGGGTCGTCGGCGATCTGGGTCACCGTGGGGACAACGCCGTGTTGCGATCCGTGAGACTAGAGGAGATGGAGGGGAGATGGAGGGGGAAGAGAGAGGAAGTCCACCTAGCCACCGAGGAGGCAGCTTGTGTCTGGCCACTGGATCTTGTTGTGTAAGGTGGCTCACCCATGGGTCATGCAGCTCATCGCTAGCCCGTCATTGCCGCCGACGCCGGCTGCAGCTTGAGGATGGGGCGGAGCAGCAGCAGCAGCAGAAGCCACCATGAGAGGTTGAGGGAGGGAGGTGAAGGAGAGGATGAGAGAGAGGTAGGTGAAGGAGAGGCGGCTGCCTGTGCTTGGGAATTGAGGCACGGGAGGAGGGAAGGGAGTTGTAGCTGGAGTTAGGGCACGGGAGGAGAGAGTGGTGATTAGATGGGCTGTTTGGCTTGAGAGGAATAGTGGGCTGAGAGGGATAGATGTGTGTGAGAAGCTCTAGTGGCAGTGGGAAAGGGGAAGGGATTGGGCTGGCCTGGTTATAGTGGACTGGGCAGGCTGACCCAAGGATAAAAAAACTGGTCCCGGCGGGCGGCCGGTACCGGTAACCGGACGATTACCGGAAAAACCGGGAAAAAACCGTCAAATTTTGAAAACCAAAATTTGAACTGCAGCTTTCCCGAAACCGGTAACCGGTTCGGTTACCGGTCGGGAACCGGAAAAACTGGAAAAGCCGGTCTTTTATGTTTTAATAGTGCTAAATATATTAAAAGCTAATGTTTCAATACATAATCTAGTATAACAATACCTAAACCAACTGGAGAAGGACACTATAGACTCAAAAATTCAAATTTGAATTTAAAATATCCTAGCCGGTTTTTTTTCTAGGACCGCCAGAAAACCGAATAACCGTGATTCTGGCGATATTCAATCTATTGGCTGACCTACTTCCTTCTCCTTGTTCTTTTCATTCTCTTTCTTTTTTTTCCCAAGTATATTTTTGGTACTATCTGACTAGTGACTATAATCATCGACCCGGATGTATCGTACCAGGGTCATCGACCCATAATTGCTTGGGTCACGATACACGTCCCAAATTGGCGTCCTGAAGAGGTATACCCCTATCGCACCACACTTATTGCAAGTGGTGTCCCGCGAAGGGTTAAAAAACCCGGAACTGGCCAGTTTCCCGGTGACTAGCTAGAAACGGTAACCGGCTGGTTACCGAATTTACCAGAAAAAATCTAGATGGAATTCGTTTGAATTTGCTTAAAAACGAGCCAAAATTCAAAAACTAGAATTTGAATTTGCTAAACCGGGAAAAACCAGCCGATTTTTCCGTTCCCGGACCTGACCTGTAAGGCCGGTAACCGGCCGGTTTTTTTTATCTCTGGTCCCACGGCCCCGTTCCTCGACCCGATCGATTCGGGATCCTTGACTATGGTTTCAACATTTGATTCATGCAGCACATACTTCATTCTTTTGGTTCAACTATATGCTCAAATTCTATTCTTCTTTTATATTAGATTACATTTTGATAGCCATATAGCTAATAAAACTTGTTCCTAAATAGAAATGTACATGATCTGTAGACTATTGATGAGACCCACCATGTACAATTGGTGTTGCTTTGATGTGTTATATCTCTGTCATGTGTAAAATTTACTTCATTTCCCTCATGAATGTCTATCAGACCATCAGGCTATGCACACCTGCATATGTATATAAGAGTGCGAAGTGGGTCTAAATGAAGAAAGAAATCATGGAATGTCTTTGCTTTTATTTCTGGAAATTTGATTACACTGATCAATCTTAGGACTTATTTTGGACATGAAGTACCGTTGAGCTGTTTACTTTTTTAACCACTAGCAAGGTGGCCCGCGCCCTTGCGCGGGCATCATCATTATAGATTGGTAAAGTTTACTTAACTGTGCATAAATATTACTAATTTCCAATCACACTAATGTAGATGTATTTCATACATTTGTTTTTCTATTTTAACCCTAGATGTCTTCTCTACATGTGTTTCATATTGCCCATATAGTTGGAAATCAAGCAAAAAGACAACACTTTCCCACACAAATTCTTTTCTTATCAACGATTGAGCGATAGCTTAGTGGTCGAGACGTGGGGTAACGTCCCACTGCTGGGTTCGATCCCTGGATCGATCCAGTGCGTCTTGCCAAAATAATTTGGGTACACACACGTGTGAGCACCCATCTTCCATGATGCCTTAGGGCTTCCAAATTTGCATGCATGTGTAGGGGGACACATACACTTGTGCGTGTGTGTGGTGTGAGTGATGTGCATCCGCCTTGTACCCTCTTTAAAAAAATTCTTTTCTTCATTTCTATTTTTGTTTTGGTTACAAAAACTCTTCCTTATTTGCGCTCGGAAGGAAGACCGAGACGTATGTGGGTCGGGGTTCCCTTTTCTGTGTTCATGTGTGTTTTGTTTAGCATAGTTATAAAACCCGGACTAGCCCAGCGGTTGAACCAGAAAAACCCGGACCTAGAGGCTTTGCCGGGCCGATCACACTCACAAGACCGAAGATGTAATTGACCAGGGAAAACCCTACCGACCCGGTTGACATGGCCGGGTTTTGCTCACGAGGCCAATAGACAAGAAACTCCTCAAATAAAAGAGCTTTTCAAGATAAAACGGAGGGCATGTTTGTACTTTGAGTGTTCTAGGGTTTTAGTATGAATCCTCTTGTCGATGTCACGGTGTTGCCTCACCTTGGCCATCTCCGACCTCCTCTCTCTGCTGGCCACCCAGTGCCAGTACTCCATCTCCTCTTCCTCCTCTCCTCCCTCCCGCTCCCGGTGCCACTCCAGCCTCCCGCCCTCACTCACGCTGACCCCCACCACTCCTCCTCCTCCTGTGCCACCACTCCTCCTCCCGCCACTCCCCTGCTTCCTCCTCCCGGGCCTCCACTCCCCCCACATGCCCACCCCCCTTCCTCCTTCCCACCCTCCCTCCCGCCCCCTCCCTCCGCGTCGCCACTCCCCTGCTTCTTCCTCTGTCGCCACTCCTGAGTCCCCTGCTTCCTTCTTCTGCTTCTGCTTCTTCCTCTGCTTCCTCCTCTGCAGCTCTGCTTCGGTGCTTCACCCCTTTGCCTTCCTTTTCCCCCTCCCTCTGCTAGATTGCAGCAGCGCAATTCTGCTTCCCTTTGCTCGCCTTACCTCGCCTTGAGGACGACTAGGTGCCCGCCTGGACGCCATGGCGTCATGGCGCCTCTCAGGCGCCGTGGTCGCCAAGCACGCTGTGACAGCCACGCTCTTGTGAAATTGGCAACTACACAAAAAAATCATCTTTCTGACTCTTTCGTTCCGGCCGGCAACTCCTCTATGTTCTCTGCTTAGCTTCGGCTCCATTAGTAAGATACGATGCACTTCCTACTTGATTGCTTTGCTTGTCTCTACTCTCTGGTCTCTAGTTACAATGTAAGTGTTAGCTTTCTACATTTCTATTTCCAATCAGAGATTAATATAATTACATGTAAGACGTATATAGTAAGATGTGCGTTGACAATTCATGTATTAAGCCGAACCTGTAGTGCACGTATATTATATGAATAAACCCACATCATGGTTGTCACGGCGTGCTTGGCGACCACTGCGCCTGAGAGGCGCCATGGCGTCCAGGCGGGCGACTAGTCGTCCTCAAGGCGAGGTAAGGCGAGCAGAGAGAAGCAGAGCTACGCTGCTGCACTCTAGCAGAGGGAGAGAGAAAAGGAAGGTAGAGGGGTGAAGCACCGAAGCAGAGCTACAGAGGGGGGAAGCAAAGGAAGAAGCAGAAGCAGAGGAAGGAAACATAAAAGGAAAATTATTTTGCTAATTTTCATTTAATTATTATTCCGAATTTTAGTTATTTACTGATGCTACTTTGGATGTCGTATGGAAATCAAATTGGTAATTTTTATTTATTTTGTATTCCGAATTTCTCTTAGTTTGGATTGTGCTTGACATGGACTTTTTCTTTTAATCTGAGCTGTTATAACTCTGGTCCGCCAGAGAAATGACTAGATCTTTTCTCTAAGTGTCTAATTATTATAGATATAGATATATTCTTATATCTCTAAGTCAAATATCAAATCTAAGCCTTTGAAATTAGAACCTACCAAATTAAGTGTTAGATGCTTTGCTTTCTATGAGAATTTCTAGCATATTTCTCTTTTTCTTAGCAACTCTAAAAGAGCTGTCATCAACTTTTAGTATATAATGGATTAAGGATTTTTTTGTCAGTGTGGTCTCTGAAATTGTTGATATGCGATATGTGTAACACCCCAACCCATTAGTGTGGTGCCTCATGTGGCACATGTGGAGTGGTGTTGTAATTAGTCCCACATTGCTTGTCTAAAGTAAGTTGTAGTAGCATATAATGTTTTTTGGGTTCAGACCTAGTACTTTTGGGTTAGCCCTTTTACACGAAGCGAGAATAAAGTGTAAGTGAGGTGCTATGTGTGCATCGGCCTACCCCACGATGGACTAGGCTTTGAGCAAAGTTTGGGCCAGGGTGTTACAATATGCCGATCTTGTAAAAATTTGCAAATCATGACTTCTATCCTAGCATCAGGATATATACATTACCTGTGCTAGCTATATTGGTTGCATGAAAGATGCAATTTTGTTTCCATATCATGTACTTGCTAGGTGCAACAGAGTTTAATTTGTGTTTTCTTAAAGGTTTTCCATAGTTCTAGTTTCATTTTTGTTCTCATTTCTCGCTAGAGGCAGCGGAGTTGGGCTTCCAACACAAACTAAAAATGATGATATTTATTCAGTTCTTTAGAGAACATATTCCAAACATTTAAATGATCTTCCATTCTGATCAGAAGTGCATAATCCCCAATCCTGGTAACAAAGAACATATTGTGTTTTTTCCTTTAGGTACAGTGATTTTTAGCTTCTGGAGGAGTGCATGTACCTATTAATGGTTGTTTAGAGACTTAATTGACATTGGGCTCTTGGCTTGTGGAGTCAATTTCTGGATACCCTGTTTGGATATTCATGTTCCTCAGATGTTTGACAAGTGAGGGAATTGCCTTACAGTGACCTTGAGAAACCTATAAGCTATGGAGCCTCCAATGAATAGGATTTCTTGTGTTTGAACCATTCATCTGGAGGGCATATCAGGTGCAAATGCACCTTTTTCTGAAAATCTAAGGATAATGCATCTGACTTGGGATGCTTTAGCAAGTCTGCGACGGAGTTATACAAAGTGCTCTGATGGGATTGCTTTTGCTCAGAGTCCATAGCACTAGCATGACCTACTTAGGTTGATACTTCCAGCTTCACATTCATGAGATGTGATCTTCAGACACACAGGACTTGGGGGGTGGCGCAGGTGCCTGGCCTCTTTGTTTTGTGACTGCTAGTATTAGATTACCCCCCTAATACTCTCAGTGAAGCATGTTGTTAGTGTTCTTATTCTTCTCCTCTGTGGTGTTAATCTATCTTTTGCTATGTACAGGCACCAATTCAATTGTGTAATCAATGTACTCACTTATCAGTAATTTAATTTTACATTCTTTGTAATGTTAATGATATTATGTTATGGGTGCGTATATTAGTCAAGAAAGGCGAAATATCATGTGAAAAATGTGAATTCCACAGTAGGAGTTTCTAAAAATTCTCAACAAATTACCAGATGTAGAAGAGGGTATGTTTCTAAAATACAGGGGCCTGGCCTCTATGTTTTGTGACTGCTAGTATTAGTCCTTAGTTATCATATTAACCCCCTAATGATCTATCCCTAATGCTCTCAGTGAAGCATGTTGTTAGTGTTCTTTTTCTTATTCTTCTCCTCTGTGGTGTTAATCTATCTTTTACTATGTGTATGCACCAATTCAAATGTGTAATCAATGCACTCACTTATCAGTAAATTTTTTTACATTATTTGTAATGTTAATGATATTATGTTATGGGTGTCTATATTAGTCAAGAAAGGCGAAATATCATGTGAAAAATGTGAATTCCACAGTAAGAGTTTCTAAAAATTCTCAACAAATTATCAAATGTAGAAGAGGGTATGTTTTGTATCTTCGTAAAATTTCAAGAACTAACTCAACCATATTTGTATTTGTCTTTTTCATATATAGCAAATATGACCGAGTTTGATCTTGCAATTGTGCAGAGATATAGAATTATAATCTCCCCCTATATCTCATAATTTTTTGAGAATATTTGAAAACTTCTAGGTTTGATCAATTTGCATTTTCACTGGATACACCGCCACAAGAAATCGCTATAAAATTACTCACATTAATCCGATAGTATGTGTTATTCGCTATGCAAAGTTTTAACCTTTGAACTTGCCCCTGCTTGTACTGTTCTGCTAGGCTGTAATTTATGGCGATGCTAAGGTTGAAATTGTAATTCACTGCGAATTAAATTTAAGATGATATTTTATCAAGCCTGCTGTGAGAATTGAAAGGGTGGATATGGTCATTTTTTGTAAGAGTATGGTCCGTGCATGCCATTTGTGATCTGTGTTTCTGAGAAGGATCTGGAATTGAAGTCTTGGGTATAGTACAGTTTGGTAGGCATCAACTACAGTATTAGTTTTAAATTGAATCAATCAATCAAGACCCTTGCACGAAAGGACTGTCCCCGGGTCCACCGTAGCTATAGTGCAGTGCAGAAAATACTGTCCGTTTTTTGATAGGTTTGTTGCTACGTGTTGGGTCTCAGACAGTAAGGTTATAGAGGCCAGGTGGTGAATTTTGACTAGAGTTTTTTTTGTATATATAACGATTGTAGTTCAAGAGAGTGTATTTTTATGACCACTCTCTTCGTAAGTAATCTTTGTCTTGTTGGTTTTACCTTCAGTTAACTTTATGCTGCACATGTACTTGAGCATGAAGTGAAGTGTGCTGTATCTTTTTTTTTCTTTCCCTGTTTGCCCATCTAAAATATATTTGATTATTCCTATGTTTATTTTGTTTGATGAGTTGAATTCTGATTTTAGGTGAGGACGGAGAGGTAGCGGCCAATCATTTGTTCCTGGGGATATGGTCAGATAAAGAGTCAGCTGGTCATAAGATACTTGCTTCCCTTGGTTTTGATGATGAGAAAGCCAGTTTGCTGGCCAAATCGGTAATTCTAAGTTCCTTGATGGGGTAGATACTTCATAGTGCATGGATCATTTTATGGGTTCTGAAATCTTCCATTAACCCTTTGCAGGATGGCGAAGAGGCTGCAATGAATCCTAGATAGCAAAGCAAGCAACTAGTTTATTATTGAACTTCTCTGAGGTTAATGTGTGCACTTGGCAACCTCTAGGCACTTCTTGGCAGCTCCAGTACCATGGACCCACATTAGGTTAACTTGAAGAGATCGCTTCCATAAGTTTTAGGGCTTATCAAGACCTGGTAGGTCGAATCCAATATGTGGACTCCCGCTATGACAAATGCGATACTTGTAAAAAACATTGCCGTGTATTTTCAAATTGAACACTTATGTTCCTTGCTCAGCTAGATTTGTGGACTGCTCTTCAATGATCCTTTCAAAGACCCAGATTCTGAATTCACTGCTTCCTTCAGAGTTTGTGTTGACTTGCATCCTGACAAATGATAAGCATTTGATGGAATGTGACTGCTATTTGCATCAAGTTGAAAGGTTGATATGGGACATATCCACCTATGACACAACGTATGGGAGTATTGATTATGATTTGATATTTGGCCAACATTTGCGCCTAAAACTGCATAGTTTTCATAGCATTCTATTTGGGGGTGATTTTCTAGATAGACTAGGGGATCTTTTCTATTGTAACTATCCTCCTTTATCAAGTTTGATAACTGGTTTGACATCGTCTTTATTATTACTCAGAAACTGACGCTGGAAGGGCAGGCTTTTTCACTTTTGCTTTCTTTGTCTGCAGAGAAAGCCTCACCAAGGAAGAAAAAAATCGATATAGCATAGCCCTACTAAAAAAGAGGATTCTTAGAAAGATTCTTCTACTTGCCTTGGACTTGCTTGAGACTGACACTTCCAAAAAAACAAGGGAAATCCATTATCCAAATAGTGCTTAAAAGGAAATCCGGATCACTTGGAACTACCACTAAAACGTACGATTTAGCTTACTATACCTGTTGATGTAGCATTCAAAACTGTATTGTTACTCTTGCTACAAGAAGGAGAAATCTGACCCCTTCCTAAAAAGGAAGGAAAGAGGCTTTACAGGTTGGTACTTGGCACTATGCTTTGATTCCAAGGACATCTACCTTTAAATCTATTGTTTATTAATTTTCACCTTGACTTGTGCATTAAATTTCTGTTTATTGGCACATAACTAAGCTGACAGAGACTATCAGGTTATACATTGTATTCGTGGACAGAGAAATGTCATGCCTTGACACGAAGCATGTACCTACTGAAAACTGACGCCATGTTGGTGTGGTCAGATGGCCTGCCGCATTCCCGAGCTTAGGTTTCAGCTGTGGAGTCCTCATCGGTATCAATTCTATCTGCCACCGAAACGGCATTTCCTATTGGATCAGAACTCGTGGATGAATGAAACAGTACATTACTGATTATAATTCTTGAATCAAATTTATTGTTTACTGATTATAATTCTTGAATCAAATTTATTGTTTAGGGTAGGAAGGAAAGCAATGGGACTAATTATTAGAATTCTTGTGTGCCAGCTGTTAGGAATAGTGCTTGTATTATCAGGAGGCTAATAGACTAGTATATATACACAAATACATGTTACAGATAAGGAAATCAAATCATATCTAGAGTCCTACTATAACACAAATATATCTCAAACATATATATCTCTAACACCCCCCTTCAAACTCATGGTAGATCAACAACACTGAGTTTGGAAAGGTAGAAGTCGTGTTGTGCTCGAGTCTGGGCCTTCGTGGAGAAATCCGATATCTGAAGCTCTGAAGGCACATACTGATGAGCAATCACCTGATCATGCACACAAGACCTCATGAAGGAAGCATCAACACCAATATGCTTAGTGAGCTCATGCTTCACAGGATCACGCAACATCTTGATAGCACTGTCTTTGTCGACAAGAGAGGAGTCGGTGTAGTGACATAAACACCAAAATCCTCAAGTAACCACCGTAGCCAAGTAATATCTGCTGTCAAGAGAGCCATAGCTCGCAACTCAGCCTCTGCACTCGAACGGGACACTGCAGTCTGTTTCTTCGTCTTCCAGGCAATGAGAGAACCACCAAGAAAAACACAGTAAGCAGAGATAGACCGACGATCAGAGGGATCGCTGGCCCAAGTAGCATCCGAATAAGCCTGAAGCTGTAACGAGCTGGAGCGTGGAAAGAAGAGACGGCGAGAGATAGTCCCACGAAGGTATCGCAGAACTCGAAGAAGGTGGCTATGGTGGACCTGAGTGGGAGTGGAAACGAACTGACTCAGAACATGAACTGAATAAGTGATATCCGGACGAGTAACATCAAGGTAGACAAGACTCCCAACAAGATGACGATAGCGAATCGGATTAGAAAGAGGCTCGCCATCAGAAGGCCGGAGATGAACATTGAGCTCCATGGGAGTCTCAACAGTACGCTGATCAGTGAGAGAAGCGCGATCAAGAAGATCCTGAATATACTTCTCTTGAGACATAAAGAAACCATTTGGAGTGGAAGTAACCTCAATCCCAATGAAGTAACGAAGAGGACCAAGATCCGACATAAGGAACTGCTCACTCAGACGAGCCTTGACAAAGGCAATGTACTCAGAATCATCTCCGGTGATGATCATATCATCAACATATAGAAGAAGAATAGTCCGACCACGAGACACTAGACAAAAAGAGCAGGATCATAATCACTAGCTGAGAAGCCAGCAGCAGTGACCACAGAGGAGAAACGCTCAAACCAAGCACGAGGAGCTTGTTTAAGGCCATAGAGAGAGCGACGAAGACGACAGACCATACCCTCAGAAACAAAATACCCAGGTAGCGGATGCATGTAGACCTCCTCACACAACTCGCCATTAAGAAAGATATTCTTTACATCAAGCTGAGAAACGGACTAATGGCGAACAGACGCCACCGAAAGAAGAGTGCGAACAGTGGTCATGTGGGCCACAGGAGCAAAAGTCTCGTCGTAGTCACGACCATGCTCCTGCTGGAAGACACGAGCAACAAGACGCGTCTTATAGCGCTCAAGAGAGCCATCAGAGCGAGTCTTAATCTTATAGACTCACTTACACGTGATGGGACGAGAGCTAGATGGAAAAGGAACAAGATCCCAAGTACCAGTACGCTCGAGAGCAGCAATCTCCTCGGCCATAGCATGCTGCCACTCAGGATGAGTAACAGCATCCCGGTAGGAGACGGGCTCATGGGTAGCTGCACCAGCAAGACCAAAGCGGGCAGGAGGCCGACTCGACCGACGATCGCGGAGACCGTAGCGAGGAGATGATGGCCCATCAGAGGAAGATATAGCATCAGGAGAATATGAAACATCAGGGAAGATGGTTCATCTGGAAGAGCCTCAATACGAGGTCGACGAGTGTAAAAGAGAGTGGGAGGAGCCTGAGGAGCCACAGGCGACGAAGCAGGAGGCGACAACGGCGGAGAGGCCTCAGGAGATATATGTGGAGACTCAGTGGGTCGGATGGACGAGGGCAAGACAGAGATGGGTGTATCTGGAAAGGTCAAAAAAGATAGGGACTCCACAGAGGAAACCAAAGGAGAGGCAGGACGTGGGTAGAAGGGACAAGACTCGTCAAAAGTCACATCCCGAGAAATCCGCATCCGTCGACCAACAGGATCCCAGCACCGATAGCCCTTGTGCTCGGCATTGTATCCCAGAAAAACACACTCAACAGACTGAGCAGTCAGTTTAGTACGGTCTCGAGATGCAAGGAGAACATAGCAAACGCAGCCAAACAGACGAAGGGCAGAGTAGTTTGGAGAAAGATCACAGAGACGCTCAACCGGGATCTCACCCTGAAGAGCAGAAGAGGGCTGGATGTTGACGAGATAGGTGGCAGTGGAGACAACCTCAGCCCAAAAGTGAGGTGGAATAGAGGCGGCAATCATCAGTGTACGAGCCGTCTCAAGGAGGTGACGATACTTGCGCTCAGCGACACCATTCTGAGCATGAGCACTAGGACAGGAGAACTGAGCGAGAGTGCCCTGCTCAGCAAGGAAGCTGCGCAGGTAACGAGAGAGGTACTGGCCAGCAGAGTCAGCACGGAAGACTCGAATAGGAGTGGAGAACTGTGTGCGAACCATAGTGACAAATTGTTTATAGATAGACAAAGCCTCACTACGGGAAGACATAAAGTATATCCAAATGTGACGAGAGAAGTCATCTATAAAAATTATATAATATCGATGACCCCCTTTCGAAAGGAAGGGAGTCGGACCCCAAACATCTGAATGAACAAGATCAAAAGGACGTTGAGACATGGACTCACTATGAGAATAGGAAGCTGAATCTGTTTCCCTAACTTACAACCCTGACAATCTAAAGATACGTCTCCTGAGACAGACCCCAGAAGACCACGACGAACTAAAGATGACAAACGAGGTCCACACAGATGACCAAGACGGTGGTGCCACTGCTGGAAAGAGCTGGTAGACGGAGTGGCAGAAGCGGAAAGACTGGCGGTGACGGTGGCAGCGGAAGGAAGGTAAAGCCAGTCAAGCTCCCAGAGACGCTGAGAGTCAAGGTGCCGAGGGCCAGAACCAACCAGAGCCCCCGTGTGGCGGTCCTGAACACAACAAGAGTTAGAGTCAAGAATGACCCGACAACCAAGGTCAGTAATCTGCCTAGCAGAAAGAAGCTGCATGGTTAGACAAGGAACATGAGCAACAGAAGGAACATGAAATGATGAGTTGCCAAGAGGTCCTCGACCAGAAATAGAAAGAGAGGTACCATCAGCAGTAAGCACACTGACAGGGGAATCAAGAGGTGTAACAAAAGACAGAGTGGAAGAATCAAAAGTCATGTGAAAGGATGCTCCGGAATCAAGGATCCACGGAAGGTACTGACCGTAGGAGTGGTTTCGTTGCAAAGAGTCACTAGCGTAACTGCAGAACACATCGAGGAGAACACAAGCGGCAAGCAGGCGTCGAAGTCTGGCTATCTCCTGCTCAGTGAGAAAAACTGCAGAAGTAGTCGATGCAGGCGTTGATGTAGAAGTACCGGTGCCAGTGCTAGGAGAAGAACAACGTGAAAGATGCAGCTACTTCTTGTAGCACTGGGACTCAATGTGGCCAACCTTGTCGCAGTAGGAGCAGCGAGGACGGCCACTGCCAGATGGAGGGCGGCCACCACCACCTGTGGCAGCCGCTGGAGGAGGCAGTGTACTGAAGTGTGAAGCAGTCGGTGTAGCAGGTGGACGGGCGGCGAGCACGGAGGGGAGTGACATCAGACCAGCACCACTCAGAAGAGTCTCCTCTGCACATATCTCGGTAAGGGCCTCCAGAAGAGTGAAACGAGGGTGGCGTGCAAGAATCTGGGCACGCCTCTGCTCGAACTCAGGACGAAGACGAGTAAGGAACTCGTAGATACGCTGAAACTCCAGTCGGCCGCGCATGACCAGCAAAGACGAACAGGAGCGACGGCCAAGCGGTCGAAGAGAGTCCAATGACGCCGCATGCAGAACTCTGAGCGTAGAAGGCGTCCACAGTAGCATCACCCTGCTGAAGAGAGTGCTCCTGGTGAACCACTGACAGGTAGAGGGCATCTCCAGAGGGTTCGTAGCGCTGACGAAGGTGAGTCCACATCTGGACAACTGAAGAAAATCTCACAACCTCAGAAGAGAACTTAGGCTTGACACTGGCGATGAAGACAGCAGCAGCCCGAGCGTCGTCATCGCACCACTGAGTGTAGGCAGTTAATCGATCCATGTAGAAATCCAGAGCCTCTTGGTAGGCGAGGCGCCTTCTCATCGGCAGAAGGCAAGCAAGCCTCAACAAAGACCTTATCGGCTGTCGAGGATAGCGCAGCAGGTGTAGGCTCCGTCGGAGGAGTAGGGCAAGGCGGGCAGGTGACATCGCCGGAGAGGACGCCCCAGAGACGAAGACCACGCATGTGAATGCGTATGTGAGACACGAAGTCGGTGTAATTAACACCGTCGAAGATCACCGGCAGCGAGGGAGGGAAACGGTGCCCATTGGTAGGCGGCGCTGGACGGCGCGGCGACCAAGGCAACGAGGTCTAACAGGCGGCGCTGGACGGCGCGGCGGTTAGAGCAATGTTTTTTTTGTTCGACCGGCTCTTCACGGGTCGGTTTTAATCAGCGCCCCAAAGTAGCAGCAGCCGCACG
The DNA here is from genome assembly GCA_036346395.1 of Hsuehochloa calcarea. NCBI lineage: Eukaryota > Viridiplantae > Streptophyta > Magnoliopsida > Poales > Poaceae > Hsuehochloa > Hsuehochloa calcarea. The sequence continues at coordinate 57,991,742 of CM070598.1, forward strand.
GGGGAAAACCTAGGTTTTCCCTGCCGGCTGCTTCTCCCGGCGGCGGATCCCGACCGCACCTCCCCGGGATCTCACCCCGATCCGACCGCACTAATGCCGCTTCTCCCGCGGTGATCCCGACCGCACCTCCCCGGGATCTCACCCCCCCTGATCCCGACCGCAGTCGGTTGCTTCTTCTTCTCGTCCGGCGGATCTCCCGGCGGCGGATCTCCCAGCGACGGGTCTCCCCCCCGATCCCGACCGCACCTCAGCTTCAAGCGGCGGATCTGCGGTTTGGCGGATCTCCCGGCGACGGCTCTTGAGGCGGCGGATCTCCCTCAATCCCAACCGCACCTCGAGGCTTCAAGCGGCGGATGCGGCGGATCTCCCCGGGATCTCACCTCCCCGATCCCGACCGTACCTCGGCTTCAAGCGGCGGCGGCTCAGCGACGATAGCCGAGGCGGCGGAGGTGCACGGGGAAGCCGGGGTTCGAGGGGACCTGAGGCGGCGGCGCAAGACGAGCGAGCCGGCGATCGGCCGGTGGCGGCAGATGCGATGGCGGCGACGGTGGCGACGACGGCTTCGGTGGCGGCAGTGCTCCCGAGCGCTGGCAGAGCAGGCGACGATGGCGCAGGCGAGGCCCGTGTCTGGAGACCGGAGATTCGATCCGATCGAGAGTCATCGAAGATGACGATAGGAGGTGATGCCGTCTAGGCGGCGGGGCGACAAGCGAAGCGAAACCCTAGGTACGCTCTGATACCATGTTAGGAATAATGCTTGTATTATCTGGGGGCTAATAGGCCAGTATATATAAACAAGTACATGTTACAGATAAGAAAACCAAATCATATCTAGAGTCCTACTCTAACACAAATATATCTCTAACATATATATCTCTAACACCAGCAACTGCACACTTCATCAAATTTATGGTTCACTGTTTATACTGTTCTTCTTTCATGTACTTTTAGGATATCTGTTTGAAATAAATTGGGTCTTATCTTTCACGTTGCTGAGATTGCATGTTTCTGAAAGGAGGAAGGGACACGTGCTTGTACTTCTGTGGGAGAAATTATAAATTTCAAGCCTCATGCTTACTAGCTAGGATTGAACTAACAAGTCTTCAGGTTAACAAAAGAACAAGCTAAGATTTATGTCCAACTCCATTTTCTCTTTTCCTGTCAAGTTCAAGCGTGTAGCAGCGTAATGGCACGCTATAAACAATAGGGAATTTCACTTTTCCGAGGCATTTCATCGATCGTTTTACTCTTTTATATATATGTCCCCTTTCTTCAGTTCCGTAGAATGTTTGCATCAAAAAGCATGTGCCCCGATTTGTTTATTTCTAGACTGGAGTTCCCTTAGGTCCTAATCCAGATCTCTTTAGGAGCTGTGGCCTGTGAATACCCCCCCAAGTCTCCTCCACACTAGACAAATCACTGTCATATCTCTAGTTCTCAGCCACAGTCTGAGTCAAGGCATGCATCCATGAGTAGTGCTACTACAGAGATCATAGTTCAAGTCCAAAGATCATACTCTTTCTAAGATGGTTTGACTACTAGCACTGCGCAGGATGGAACTTGGTATAGTGCTAGCTTAGCCTTTTCTAATCTCTCCCTATGTTTCTCAGGTGCCATCTATTGGACAACAGGACAAGTGGGAGTATTGTAGTGCTGAAACTTCAGGAGGTAGCGAGGTAGCTTCTCCCCCACATTAAATTGTCACTGCTAATAGAATAGAATGGAAGTTTGGTTTTGGTCGGGCAAAGTTATATGCCCTAGGTGCTAGCTGATTCCTGTGGCATTGTTCGTCCAATCATTCAGTTATCTCAGTCTCAGGATAGGTGGTTGTTGCTACTACTACTTATATACTTCAGTAATTTGAATAACACGATCATGCGTGGTTCAATTTTTCCAAGACCATATGCAATGACATAACAAAATCGCATTTTATGAATATAAACATTTCGCGACCATTCCATTAAAACATGGAAAAGATTGAGCACATATGCTTAAATTTATCAACCAACCATTTCCATAATCTAACTAGTAATAGTAGTAACAAATTTGTTCATATTGGACACACTCCTAGGCTATCTATGCACTGATACGGGCTCCCATTTTTTTTTTGCATTAGTTGTTGGCAAAACAGGAATTTTTGACGGTATTAGCATATTTTCGCATCGTATATACATTACTGGTCGTTCAATTTTTTTTGTTGCAAATTTAGCCCATGTCCGCATGGCCACCGTGCGGTAGCGCCCACAGCCCAGCCACGTGTCCCATTAGGTTAAGTCGGAATTAGGGTTAGGGTTTAAGCAAGTTTTAGCGATTTTTTTAGAAATTTTAAAATATAGCAAACGAGTTCAAAAAAATGTGAAATTTTACATGGAGCCTCCCGACACAGTATGCTTGCTTGTGTAAATTTAACATAATTTTATTCGTTTATGATTTTTCTCATATTTTCTTAAACGTATACTATTTATACAAATTTGTAATGTAGAAAATGAGCTCAAAAGGCTCCTCACCTAGTGGGCTTGATTGTGTAATATTTTGATAATTTTATATATCTAAGAAATGAAGAATTTAGGTCGCAAAGATTATGATTTTAGGTTTTTGAAAATTAGGGTTTCATGATTTTATGCGACTTGGAATGTATGAAAAAAAGATGCATTGCAACTCCATTGGACATGTCAATATACAATATGGCGCAGGAGGGGTTACGGAGACCATTGAGTGAGAGGAGGTGGACCAGTTGGCTAGTCTGGGCCAGCAGAGTCTGGTAAGCGTACACGTCATCTTGATGAGTGGTGCCGACCTGGGACACGTCCGAAGAAGCCATGAGCAACGAACTCAAGAAATTCACTCCTGGGGTACGATGCCTACAACTCGGTTGGCCGGATGAGCTCTGACCTTGGACGTACGGTGTGGCAGCCCACTCGGAGGAGCTCTGGCCTTGAACGTACGATGGGGCAGCGAACCCAGAGGAGCTCTGCCCTGCGTAGGCTCCAAACCCTGCCTGCCATGGTCCAGACCCTGACCCTAACGTGTACTGCTCCCTGCTAGGACCTGGGAGGCCTATATAGTCATCATCAGTCGACATGAACTGGCCGTCACCCCCACGGTCAACTGAAGGCTGCAAGATGAAACGATGTCAGTACAGATAAACACTCTGGACGTAAACTGAGAATCTCGTATTTCCCAGGTGTGCAGTGCAGATGACCGACAGGGAGCGCTAGTCTGTGTTAGTGGAAGTGATGCATCCCGACGGACCTGCGGCGGGAGAACAACATGATGTTAGCGGAACGTTAGTCGTAACCGGAAAACAGAACATAAAGTTGTACATAACTTACCTCCCCGCCGCTCTGGGCCGCAGATGACCGACGGGGGATGCTACGACGCTGGCAGGACTCGCTAGGTCGTGGTGACCTAGCGGGTGAGCACGGCCCCCCACTTTGTGCCCGATGTGCAGGATGTCGTCCCTCGAACGACTGCAACTCAAGTTCTGTATTATCTTCTTCATCTCCGGCGAGATGTGCTTCAATTTTTTTATATCACGTCGGTGTTGTGTCCGGACTTGCTATGACAGCCTCCGATGCGCTATGGATGCACCGTGCCCGCTCAAACTGTAGTGACATACGTAATAGGTTCATTAACGAAGAGTATGAATGTCGTGAATGAAACGACTAAAGGTTGTACGTGTCTTACGGTATCGTCACGCCATGAAGCGCTGTGACGATCGTACGTGTGGCCGAGGCTCTCCTGGTGCGTGTCCAATGTCACCCGTTCTGGGCACTCCGGTGGAGGAATGGTGAGTCTTGCGTGCATCCGTGGTACGTACAACTCTAAGTACACACTGTATATCTCAAGGTCGTATGGACGCCACTCAATTAAGACATCCAAGTACGCCCTGTCCGTCCATGCTGTAGTCCACTCTTGCTGGACCGGGCGCCAGTCCTTAATATGTCCACCCGCCCTCGATTGCCTGAATTTTTGGAAGTATTGATGTTAGAAAAGAAGATGTAAGAACTATAAATATTACTCGGATGAAGTTTGACTCATAAGTGTACGGCTCGCGACAGGAGCCTACCATCCGGGGGGCACGACTGATACCGATCAAACTGTCGCATTACGCGCTGCGGCGCGTAAGGCTCCACCATATGTGCGAACATCAGGTGGCAGGTCGTCGCCCATAATATGATGTCCTGGGTGCATTGCATGGACAACCCGTGTGGCGCTACCATGCGCATAAAATCTAGATACCATGGACACCAGATGATGTCGCTTCTAGTGCAACGACTCGAACTCGTTATAGTACAATGAGTAGCACCTCACCAACCTGTCCTTGGCCTAGAGCAGACGGCCAGTAGTCCACCGTGTGCCCATGGTGGGCCCATCTTTCGTGTCGAACAGGGAGGGAGGGGGGCGTACGGGTGCACCGCTCTCTTGATGGACAGTCGCCTAACCGGGAAGTGCTCCTAACTCCACAGTTGCAGGAGCACGTAGCAGACGGCCAGGCTGGGGGTACCACCGGTGCCGCGCCACGAAGCGTCACATAACCCCCGGTATGTGGTGCAAAGGACGACTGACCCCAGCCATACTGAGGCATCGGCCTAGCCCCCGCTGTAAGATCGAGGTGGCCGACTAGAGGGGGGTGAATAGGCGGTTTTAAAAATCTATCGGGCTAAACCAATATATAAATGCGGAAGCTAATAGCGAATTGATTTTGCACAATTAAAACCTAAATCAACTAGGCTCAACTAAGTGCACCGACAATACAAGAGAGCAATCATATAATGATATATAAGCAATTAAAGCATATAATAAAAATTGCTCAAAGTAAAGCACAAGTAAAACAAGATGACACGATTATGTTTTACCGTGGTGGTCGGAGACTTGCCGGTCTCCCCTAATCCACGTTGAGGTAAGCCCAACCACGTTGGACCGGCTCCACTAATTAAGCCAACACCTCGCTCCACTAGGGTTGCTCTTCCTCCACTCCGGAGATGGCGAGCACCAAACCACTCACAACACGTCGGGCCTTCTCACAAGCTTCTTGAGAAGATCACCGGGCACGACGCCTCCACGCTGTCTAGGTGTCGGCAAACACCAAGAGTAATAAGCCAAGCCCCTTGCTTGACTCTCACCACGTGCAACGAATGCACAAGCTCAAGTGGATACAAAATCCACCTCTAGATGCAACACATGCAACTAGAGACTTCCCTCCTTGCTCACAAAGTGCAACACATGCACAATTGAGAGGAGAAGCTCACACTAGCTCAAGTGAGTGAAATGGGATACCAAAAATTATCTCTCAACCGGCCAAGGTGGGTATTTATAGCCCACACACAAAAACTAGCCGTTGAGAGCAGAAATCCCTAAAAATCAGGATAATCGGAAGTTCCGCCGTGCAAAAATCGGAACTTCCGTTTTCTACTGTTCATGGGCCGTACAGGTGCATAACGGCTCAAAAAATAGCTGTTAAAACTTTTGGTGCGGAAGTTCCGCAGTACAAATATCGGAACTTCCTATTATCGGAAGTTCCTCTCGTTCTCGGCGGAAGTTCCGCAGCCCAATTTCAGCACGCATTTATACTCGTAAAAATGTCATAACTTTTGACTCCGATGTCGGAATTGAGTGATCTTGGACTCTATGGAAAGCTTATTCAGAGGGCTACATAACCCACCTATTTGATTGATCTCAAACACATTTGATCAAATCAAAAAGTACAACTCCAAAGAGCCACTATCATGATCTAAGTCCAAATAAATAGCAATAAGCAATCTTAGACCATACCAAGGGAAAATGCATGAATCCCAACGATTTGCAAAACACATTTGCAAACTTAGATCATGCCACAAGGTGTAGGTACATGGACTTCAACCATTTGCAAAACACATTCGCAAAAGTATAGTCACATGCTACAAGGATTAACTGCATAAGCCTAAACTATTTGCAAAACACATTCGCAAATAATAGCATCATGCCATGTAGAGCTAGAGCATGCAAAATTGAGCTATTAACACATGATGAGACTCAAGCTACTAGACAAGACCCCTCTTAATAGTACGGCAACCTATACTAGCAATCCGGTCTTCCAACCAAACACCAAGATCGGTAAAAGACTAGGAGCACATCCTTAGCCCTAGCTAGTCATACCTTTGCCGTGAGCATCTTCTTGAAGCTTGATGACGCACATCTTCACTTCAAGTCCGGGTCATTGTCTTGACATGCATCAACCCATGATGCATCCTTTACTTGACCTCCATCAACACATGATGGATCTTCTCTTGACTTGACGATCAACTCATGATCATCTCCTTCTTCGAGATCTTGTTATGCATCAACACACGATACATCCTCTTCTTGAACCTTGACTTGATGACGATCAACTCATGATGTCATCCAAAGTCTTCGCCACCCTAGAACATAGCCTATTCATCCAACTCATGAAAATGTTAGTCCCACAATGATTAACAATAATTATCAAGATATACATACAACAAATGCTTCTAAACAAACTATTGTAGAAAGGTGCGGACTACCGCCAACTATCATGCAGAAGTTCCGATTATCGGAAGTTCCGCCATTTCATTGCGAAACTACCGCACTTGCGAAAATGGCTAAGTCCCTAAAAGGGTACTCTATGGAAAAATCAAACCGCGCATTTTTCTGACCATCCGATAATCGGAACTTCCGCTTTATCATTGCGGAACTTCCGCACTCGAAAATCGGCTAAGTCCCGAAACCGGATGCTCTCTGGAAAATCAAGCCGCGCATTTTTCGGACCATCCGATAATCGGAACTTCCGCTAGTATAACGCCGGAACTTCCGATTGTGCACAGAGAAAGAGATTTTGCTTTTGAAACCAAACCAAAAGAGAATGCATGATCCTAAGTTGATCTTTTACCATCTTTGCATTTCCTTTTCATGTCTTCATTCGCACTCGGACTAAGCCTTGAACACATCTTAGCACACACATTAGTCCCACAACACAATTGAAAATAATTGAATATAAAGCAATATGAGTATATATGAACTACACAAGTTTTATATACTCAAAGGATTTGTTTCAAAGTAATGATCCTTAATATATGAGGAGAATGGAATATGGATCAATACTTATGAAACCACAAAATATAGAGTGAACTCCCCCTAAATGTGTGCATACACAAATGTGTAATAAGAACATATGCACATATTCAAGTTTAACTTATGGTTGAGTTCAACCTATATTTTGGATTCGAGGAATGCAACAATATATAAGATTAAGATGTCGATTGCATACCTCATTGAATTTCACCTTTATATCCAAATGAGACTACACAAGATATTACTAGATAAAAGAGTTAGTCTCATATTTGAATTTGTCATTAATCACCAAAACAATCCATTAACTCATAATGGCGGGTCTAGATCTTTCACCCGCATAAACCAACGACTCGGCGAGGCAGACATAGCTGGGGTAGCACCAATTGCCTTGTGTGGTTGGAAACAAGACCCAACCAAGGAACTGAAGAAGGTAAGCAATGAGGCGCGTCCTAACGATCTCGTCGGGTGCACCCTGCGGGTAATCACTGAACTGCCTCAACCAAGTCCGGGGGACGCCACGTGCACCCTCCTGGAGAGGTTGACCGAACTGCTGCTCTACCATAGCCTTCCAGTGGCGGAGGGCCCAGAATAAGTGGCTCACCCCGGATCGGGAGACCGGTCAAGAGCGAGACATCCTGCAGGGTGACCGTCATCTTAGCCCATCGAAAGTGGAAGTTGTGCGTCTCGAGCATACTCCTGTCGACAAGTGCCGACAACAGGCTGGCGTCTAGGAAGAACTGGCATCCGAGGGACACCGGCCTTGCAAAGGGAAACAATCCCGTGTCCCGGAGGATCGGGATGTAGCGATCGTCCAGCTCCCAGGAATCCCTCCCCGCCCGAAGTTGCAGGGGCAAAGGGCCATTGGCGTCACCGGTAATCCACAGCTTGCACCGGTGGTCCTCATCATGGAAGTGTTCAAGAAACGCAGGTAGAGACATGTCTTACAACACATGAAATAGATAGAATATCAGTGAGAAGATTTATAATGACCACGAAATAACTAGCACAAAATAATTAGTTGCATGAATAACTAGCAGTACATGCTGTCATTATTTTCTAATTGTTTAAAACTAATTAATTAAGACAAACTAATTATTTCATAACTAATTAGCCTCGCCTCAATAATTACAAACGTTAACCCCTGGTCTTTCCCTTTGCTAAAAAAATACATATGTGTATGTTCATTGCATGGTGCATGCATACTTGAGTACGTAGCAACCAATTGCTTGCATGGTAACTAGCAGTGCATGCTGTCATTATTTTGGCCAGCATGTGCATGCATACTAGAATAACTTGCATGTCATTAAGAACTAGCACGGAATAATTAGTTGCACGAATACCTGGCAGTGCATGTTGTCAATATTTTCGTACGAAAATCTCATAACGCTAATTACATGGGACTAACAATGTTAAACTAAGTAAATGCCTACAAAATTACCACTACTTAAGTACGCATCTATAGTAAATTATGACTAATTATTTTGTACCTAATTAACGAGGCCTCAAGAATTAAATGACGGAGATACAAATTACCTACGAATGGTGGCGGTCAATAACACAGAAATGTCCTCGAAAATATAATCGACAGAGTAAGAGAGCGAGCAAAAGAGCGAGTGAGCAAGCAACTGCGAAATGAAATCGCGCTCGTTCGCTCGCTAATTTATAGTCGGGAGGGAATACTTGCTCGCACGAACAGTTTTAATTTGCATGCGAATAGATGTAAGTGACGGAACGAAAAGATGAAGGTGACGGGATGAAACGATTGCTCGGTTTTGGTGGAGCTTTCGGTGGAAAAGATAGGATGATGGAGGGAGGGCCTAATTTCAGGTGATAGGAGGCACAACACATGGCACATGATAAATCCTGAATGAATAAAATAATGATAAATTTACACAAACAAGTACACTGTATCGGGAGACTCCACGTAAAATTTCATATTTTTTGAACTTATTAGATATATTTTAAAATTTATAAAAAATCATCAAAACCTGCTTAAACTCTTACTCTAATTCTGACTGAACCTAATGGGACACATAGCAGACTGTGGATGTTGACGTACGATAACCGTGCGGACTGGGGCACGTGGCACACCGGAGAAGCGCGGTCTCCCTGCTGTATTCTGAGCTGACATCTTGCCACTGAAACCTATTACCTCCCGCAGGATTTCTGGGAGGAGGTACTCCCAACTCACGGAAAGCAATAGAGAAATAGGGGGAGGTGAGGGCCCACGCCTCAGACCTCAGCTAAGCTTTGGTGACTCCTATGCGATGACCACACGCGACTACACGAGTGGAACGAGAGAACTTAAACCAATTAAGTGTACTCCTACCTAGGTCAGTTCCCCTGGTAGTCCTACTCATAGTGTCGTGGAATGCAGATATGCAACATGTGTATATTGCGTAGGCGACATGCATAAGTACTTCTTGCAATATACTGGGTCTGTTGTTAAATATATGTATTTTTAAACACCGATGCAATCTCCAACGTACACATTTGATTATTATTTTCTTCAATTATACCCCCTCTTGTCACAAAATGAAATCATTTTTTATTTTTTAAAGTCAACAAAATGTCACTTTGACTATTAAATTTTATCATCGTATTTTTTTAAAAAGCTATAAAAGTGTGATGTTTTTTTAATAACAAATCTACTAATTCCTCCTAGGCGTTCTCTTTTTTATATATATTTCGACATGTACCTATGGCTGGACGAGTAGACGGTCATCGAATAGACGAGGTCGGCTGCAATCGAACGAAAGCAACGTTACAGACATGCACAGCTAGCTTTTAGCATCCTAGCTCCCCGTTTTCCTGGAGGATGCCGGTTGCGTCCAGCAGTTTTCCCATAGTCTACGACTTAAAGATAACTATGGATAAGTAAGAGTCCTACCTTTAAATCTTTAACCGATTCTAAGCAAAAATATTGAGAACATATATGTATGCAATGTTGGACTTAATCTCGACAAGTTTAGAATCATGAGAGTTAGACGTGGCTGAGTTAGTGGTACTGCGTGCAGTCGGCGCAAGAATTAGTTGGGTGTGTGAGTGTATGTAGTTGTAACATAAAAAATCTTGGGTTTGTATTTCAAATATATGAAAAGGTGAACTTTTTACAACTTTAGAACTTGTGTATTAGATTTATGGAGCATTTGCATAAATTGTTGCATTTGAAGATTTTGAAATAAAAGAAAACATTCAACTCGAATCGAAACTCCAAATGAAAACAGAAATGAAAACTTATGATCATCCTTGGGAAATAATTTATTTAAATACTATAATATTTATCATGAATAAATACAATTTTTTTCCAAATTTATAGAACTTAACTCACTCTTGTAAAAATTCAAATCCCTTTCTAAATAGCCCTGCGGTTTTGAATTCAAATTAAGCAAATAAAATATGAACAGTGAGGTTTAATTTTTTATGGATACTATGTCATCCCAGGAACCTCCTTGAAATTTTTTAGAAGTTTTGAAATTTATTAGATATATTTTCTAGCCTAGTCAAAGTGGAAGGATTAAAATTCAAATCACCAAACTCAAGATCGCTCCTCCTGCTCGCACTGACTCGACTCGATCGAACCCGCTGTCGGCTCGACCGAGCCAGCCGCACCGGACCCCGACCCCTCTGTTCTCTTCGCTGACACCACAGGCCCACGATGTCAGCCGCGTCGTCAACCTTGGGCAGAAGCTGCGCTCCACGCGGCAGCTCTGTTCTGTGCGCCTCAGTCTTTGCCAGTTGACGCCATGGATATGCACTGCCCGCGTCAGCCACTCGCAGAGCTCTGCCAGATAACGCTGCCTTCACTCCGTCACTCTCCCGAGCATAACACCCCCTCGGCACCCTCTCTTCACCCTCATTTTTCCTCTTGGGTTTGAGGAAAAAGAGGCTCGCTTTTGCTCATCTCTGTGGTAAACTCCTCGCAATTGCCTCCCCTGGATTCATCTTTGCGTGCCGTTTCCATTTTCGTTTATGCCAACTCTTTCTCTCGCTTGTAGCACCCAGAACACCATCGTGTCTTCATCGACTCCAGAGCACCTCCAGAGCGCACACCCGAAGCCGCCAGGGGCGGAAGTAGGTGGGTTTACCCGGTGTCACAGGACACCGGGTCCCTTCAAAAAAATAGCAGATATTATTATGTATATACTATGTGTGCACCTCTAGCTCAAAAACTGTGCACCCTGGTTCAGCCCAACCTCTGGTCTCTTGCACTCTTTTGCCGCATAAATTACTATTTAGTATAGTGTTGTTTGAAAATTATATATGATATTATATGTATGGTGAAGTGGTGAACCCCGATCATTTTTGTTCTAGTTCTGCCCCTGGAAGTCGCCACCGTGTCTTCTTCATCTCCAATGGGTATTGTCCTCCCCTTTGTGCGTCAGCTCTTGTTCCCGAGCACCCTTAAGCTTCCCCCTTAATGATTTGGCCTTTCATCCTCAGGAGTTGTGGATTTCCAAGTTCCCTATTTTCGGCCAAGTAACCCCACCTTCTTCTCTGACGCCGTTCCGGTAAAGTATTTCCTAATCCCACGCATTTACACCATCCTCGTACCTCCCTTAAGCTTCTCCGACAGCTTGTTGCCCTTCTCCTCCCCATGTCGACCTCTCCACGTTGAGCCCTTCGCCGCCACAGCCATTGACGACGTTGTGCTACATCCGAGCTTTTTCTGACCCTCTCTTCACTCCAGGTAGTTTCACTATAACTTGTAGACGCTTATGAGCGCGCGTAGTGGCACAATGCGGCGATTATTTGTTGCATGCACATTCGGCCTAAGCTCGTCACCGCCCAACTCCAGCGCGCCGCCGCTATAGGCCGCTGTGAAGCAAGCCGAGAGCACCGTAAGCTGCGCATTGCTCCAAGGAACCCGTTCACGCCCTTAGCTTACGTCACCGTGGTCGGAATCGCTGGCGGGGCTCCGGTCAAGTTCACAGCCGTGCGCGCTCTGCTCCGACTGTTCCTGTAGCACGTCATTAGGTTTAATCTGGTTCATTAAAAGGTAATGATTGCTTAGGTTAATTAATGCCTATCTTAAAGAGTTAATGTGTCTTTTGCATGTGGGACCAAGCACAGTAAACGAGATGTAAATAATGGTTCAAAATTGAGATTGACATGTGGGCCCGGGAACTTAAGTGCACCGTTTTGAACCCGTGGACCGAGCTCATGGATTTCGGTCCATGTACTATACTTGTGGACCGAGTATATGATAGACGGGTCCCACATGTCGGGCCGTATTAAAATTCAGAATTTAAATAGAAAAATGGCACTATACAGTGGACCCCACCTGTCAGCGACTATGGCTAGATTCCTCTCAGTAATAAAATTATTTAATGCTTTTATGAATTCCGAAATGATTTATTGTTGCATTGAAAAATTATTTAACTTCAAAAATGCATAGCTAATTCATTTTAGCTTCAAATACAATGAAACCGATTTTGGTAATTTTCATTTTTAATGAATTTTAATATGGTATAATTTTTGGGCATGTTTTTGTCCTAGAAAAATTAGTTTTTAATATTGCTCTCGGAATATGATTATTTTTACACTAGAAAATGCTTGAGCTTAAAAAATTCATAGAAAATTAATATGAACTCGAAACGAGGAGAACCAAGTTATTCTGGTTATAAATTTTTATTACCTATCATTCCATATAATTTTTATCTCCACCATATTTCTAGAAAATATTGTGAAAAATATATATTTTGGATGAATAGTGAGAGATTACTATTTTTTGATTTTTCTTCCCTTTGATCTTCCAAAGGCCATAACTTCCACATACAAACTCCAAATAAAATAATTGTTATTTATAAATTCATCTAAAATCATAATCTACCTACTGTGAAATTTTCATGCATTTAGGATAATTTGAATTTTTGGATATATTTGGTGTTATATATTCTTATTGGCTTTTCGTATTCAAACGTTAGATTACGAAGATCCGAACGAGTTCAATTGTGATCCTCTACAGCAGCAAGATGGTTATCTTCAACAAGGCAAGCAGCCCCCCATTTGATCATATTGATCCTATTACTTTCGTTACAAAATATCTTGTTTGGAACTTGTATTTATGCATGTTCTACTTGAATGACTATTTTTCCGTTAGAGATAGTTATTCCTATTAGATGCATGAGCTGCAGTAAATGTTTATCCCTTGCCACTATCCCTAAGTTATTATGCCCGCTGATGTTAGTGCTCGGTGGATATTATAGAATCTATATATGTTTTGTCGATAACCTTGATCACACAAATACTTTAATCTTGCTATGTCTAGCACCATGTGCTATATTAGTTTGAAAACTAAAAATGCAAACAAAACGATTTGTACTCGGGCAAATGGTTGTTGGTGTGATTATTAGGTGTGTGGCTCGTACCCGAGTCAACAAGGACCGAATTACTTGTGTCACTGATCCAAGAGCTTTTGCGTGCTAACCACATGAGAGGGATATGGTACCTCTCTCTACATACAATCAGTTCATATTCAGTTACGACCTGTTAGTGATCATGTCTGACTAGTTTACGACCAATTTGTATCTCCATACGACCAGTTCGTATCTGGTCAGACTGAACGACTTGCTTGTGTATTCTCCTTTTGCCTCACGATATCTGGTTGAACCCTAGGTGAGATATTTTGTCATCTATGGACTGTTCAATACTTTCTCGATCAAGTGATGGATAACTTCATGTGATCAACTCTTCGACCACTAGTGGCACGGCCATGCACTTTCTTTATCCGACCACATCTAGGGGCCTTGAGATATATCTCCTGTTATGTTAGGAGGGGCAAATCTCATATCTAACCAGCTACATCCCTCCGCATGTTTCACAACATACCCGAAAGCTACTCTTATAACTACCCAGTTACATAGTAGTGTTTGGCAACCCATAAATGTACTATTACATATGTAGAAAACTATGCTAACATCAGGTCTAAGAATCACACATCATCATTGCTTGAGACGAACTTATGACATATAAAATCATAATAATTTCAATAGTGTTTCAAGGTGGGTCAATCCAATACTATGTTATCTAACATGTGTTCATATTTTGATTCGATATCATCATATCCATGACCGGTGAAACATTGTTATCAATCAATACATGTGTTGGTCGATAAGTTACTAGTGTTCCGACCAGTGATACATTTAGAATGACATCATATAAGTTAAAGAGTTACATACGTGTTAATCTTTATAAATAATAATTCATCTAAGAAACATAATAATATTTATTTTATAACTCATAAATATAGATGTGATATAATTATCTCTATAATTAGCTTTAGGGTATATCACCAACAAAAATATTTTAGCAAACCGAAACTGATGTAGCAGTATGATATAAACGAGAAAATAATCCCATAAGATTCGGGTGCTATGTATGTGAGGTTAAAGCATACTAACTCAGCGTACGACATAAGGCTGGTGCAGAGGCCGCTTAAGATGGATACGATCCATGAACTGCATGCATGGCACGCAGGCGCGGGTGCCACTGCCTGTTGCGCGCGGTGGTGATTAAATTTTCCTTCATGGTTCGATTACGCGGAAATTGTTTGGTAGCAAACTAGAAACTTATGCATGGCACATCCACCGTAGGAATGGTGCTTGTCGTTTTGGTTAAACATTTTGTAACAGATGATTAATTGATGGCTTCCAAATTATCACAAAAACAAGTTATTTTAAAATACATGTAGTTAAACTTTAGAAACTTTAGCTATTAATATATTTCTAAATATTTAGATTAGATACATGAAAATCATATATGTAAATTCGTCTTGAAAAGTACTTTCATAATATTATAATTTTTTTGGGTTTTACAAATATATAGTAATAGTAATTAGTGATTTAAGTTGTATTTTAGGAATTATGTCGATATCTAAAACGATTTGTTATTTTTTCTGGACCGGATGGAGTTAGAAAAAGAAAGAAACGGAAGATGACAGTAAAGCCCCACATTTTTTCCTTGTACAAATATAAGCGGCACTAGCAGCGAGTTTGGAGGACAGGTTTTTTGTACGTACGTACCACATACGTGTCAAGAGTCGGAGTACGAGCAGCTGATGCGTACATGGTACATTATATCTTACGCGTACCTCCTTTTGGAAATGTACTACTCCGCATAAATATATTGCAAATTGCCGATCGCTGGACTTGTACGTTAATCCAATCGCGTATCGTTACAGGTCGAAATCATTAACCTGCCATGCTAGTAGACCTGGGACCGGGTGTGCTTTTCCGAGCCTGTTCGAAGCTTTTTTGATACAGTACGGGCACAGGTTGGACAGTATCAATACAACAGGTCGGGCCGGATTTAAGAATACAGCCTATCAGATAGCATAGCACAGCCAGTTGGACCATATCGGTCCGGCCCGATACGAAAGAGGCCCAACCTCCACTGTCCTAGCCCAATCCCTCCTCCGGCTTGGTTCAACCTCCCCTCTCGGCCTCCCACCATCTCCAACCCCCCTCCCCTGGCTCCCAATCCCCAATCCTCCCTCCACTCCTCTAGCCGCCTCCCTCCTTCTAGCCTCCTCCATCCAGCCACCTCCTCTCCTCCCTCCACACATGCCACAACTGAGCCCCATCGACGTCGTCCTTCTCGCCCCTTCGCAAGCGTGTGGCGCAGTCGAGGTGGGCAGAGTTCTTTGCCGGCGCTCGGGAGGAGGAGACCATGGCGAGTGTGGGTTGCAGAGGTGGCGCACGAGCATCTTCATCTTCCTGAGCGACGACAAACGTTGTCTTTCCAGGCGACGCAGTCCTCATCCTGAGCCTCATCATCGTCAAGGTCGGCGGCTCTCTCAAAGCCGGGATTGGGCCGACACAACGATAACAGCAGCCCGTCGTGTCTTGGGTCATACCGACATGGCGAGGTGGCCGTGCCTGGCCAGCATGGCCCGAAGCCCATCGCGGCACGGCTCGCCCGACTCCCAGCTCTACATGCTGGCTCAAAGGTGTAAATCCTTGCTCTTTCCACACAAAAAAAAAACTGTAAATCTTTTTTAAAAATCCTCAAGCTGTAAATCCTTGTGCGAGTAAAGTAGTTTAACTGAACATCATATCGATCGATCGTCGCTATTCGATCTGTGAGAAACGAAAATAATCAATATCAATATATATGTTTCTCTCGAACGATCAGATCACACGTAGCTAGGGGCGTATGCTGAATGCATGCACAGTGCGCGCTGCGTGCCGACTCTCTGAAAAGTATTTGACCAAAACGTCAAGCCGGCCGCGCGCCGCTAGCTAGGATGGCAAGTGAAATCCCAGAGTTTTTTCCCGTCCATTTAGCACCTTTTCACAACAAAATAATAAAAATAATATTTTATCATGTAAAGTACTATGAAAGATGATCCGCCACTAACTAGAATCGTAGTAGACAATCTGCCGTGAACTGGCACCGCGGTAGGTTGCTTGCCGTGAACTTGCCGTGTTGCCTATCTTGTTGCCGCATGATTTGAAGTGCTCCAGAGCACTGTAGGCGACAAATGTTGCTTGTCTATCTATCCGTAGTGTCATTTTTGCTATTTCATCGAGGAGAAAGCTAAACTTTCTATTTCGTCGCCAAAACAGATCAAATGCGCTAAAAACTCAAAATCCCGAGCCACTTAAGGCAGGAAGCACCTAGAAACAAAAGGAGTTGCGTCTCTCTCTATATGTACATATATCTCGCGTATTGAGGGGAAGAACGTCATGTTAGGCTTATGAAACTATTGTGTATTATCGAGAGGCCCAAAGGGCGATATATATAGGGTACAAGAAGTAGAGATAAGGATATGTTAGAGATAGATTCTATCTCTAACATATCTCTAACCTTATCTCTAATATATCTCTAACACCCCCCCTCAAATGCAAGGCGTATGCAATAGCATTGCATTTGGAAAGGGTTGATACTAAAAAATGGAGAATCCAAAGTCCGAGTCTTGATAATGTCGTCGGAGTATGCAGCTCTTGGAAAAATACGTCGAGTATCAAAAGATCTTCTCCCATCCGGTGTCATGCGACAGCTCATAAGGCACAAGGTGCAGGAGCGAAGTCGACCGCGGCAACACGACGAAGAAGATGATGAAACCAACAAATATAGAGAGAACTGTCAAATCAAGTCGAATAGGAATTGGTGGAAGCATGGCGGCGCAAATCGTAGCCCAAGACGGCGGCGACAAGAAGGCACAAGGAGTGCAACGAATGCACAAGGTAAAAGAAGCGCAACGCAATGCACAAGAAGCGCAACAGGCGTAGTGCGTAAGAAGAGCGCGAATGCACAAGAAGCGCAATGAGGCGCAATGTGGAAGAAGCGCGCGGCCTTGAACGCTTGAGCGGCGGATCTGCAGCGCTCAAGAAAATAGCGGCGGGAGCGGCCGCTTTGCTATGCATAAGGCAATTCCTATGCTTCTATGATCGACAAGAATTTGTGGACTCGCATGGCGAAGACGAACTCAAAAATTGAGTACTACGGACTTGGATGGACGCAACGGAAACAACGACACAAAGCAGGAAAAACCTAAGGATAACTAGCAGTAAATACTAGCAGTAGATAGCTTTAATAATGAAGAAGTCGCGAGAAGCCGGAGTTGGAGAAATCAAAGTAGAAACCAAAACGGAGCTGAAGAAGCCATTGCAGGAAACCGAAGTCGAGAGCCAGGGAAACCGGATTGCTCGATTTGCTCCAGTAGTTTCTTGATATTTTCTTCTAGTACGGAGAGCTGCTCGGATTTGTCGCCAGGACGGAATTGTCAAAGTTGATGGTGGCCTTCTTCAAAGACTTACGGAATGTAACATCCTCAAAGACAGAATTATCGCAAAGAACTTGATTGTTCGATTCCTTCCCGTAATCTCAACCCCAAGTAACATTATAGGGGAATTATTGGAGCCATTAATTGTTGCTCGTCACGATTCTGAAGGGAGTTCGCCCACAACTTTTCCGTCAGCGCCTCCTTGCGCTTGGTAAATTACCCAATCCTACGCGCCTCCGCTACTTACCCCTCCTCCTCCCGATGCCGTCCCTCCCTGCTGCCGTGGCCTCGCCTCGCTTCCTCCGCTTCGGCGACCCGGAGGAGGAGCCGGGGGAGGGAGAAGAGGAGTCGAAGCTCGCCGGCTCGGGACACGGAGAGGCGGCGACGGCTCGGGAAAGAGAGACCCGAGGCGGCAGTGGCTGAGCAGAGAGAGGACGGCAGAGGCGGCGGCGGTGGACTCCCAGCAGTCGCTCGGTGGCGGCGTCACCGTGCTCGTGACGGGCCATCTCATCGGGCGGCGATCGCGTGCGCCGCGAAGTTCTCCCATCCTTCTTCCTCGCCCCGCAGAGAAGGGCTACTTTGTGCTCAACGACATGTTCCGCTATGTCGGGAAGGCCTCGCCTTCTTCCGCCGAGGTGCAGCGGAGGCGGATGCCGTGGTCCCACCCGCGGCCGCCCCCCTGGTCAATGGCACGGCTGGTGCAGCTGTCGAGCCTGCCGCTCCTGAACATGATGTTGTGCCGCAGCAGCAGCATGTCGTGGAGCATACACCGGTGCAGCCGTCCTTGTTGCCCTCCATGGCGGGCGCGCGTGGAGCCGCAGGAAGGCAGATCTGACCGCGCGACGGCGAGCTAGCCCCTCCTCAAGCTTCCTCAAAAGCCAGCACAAGCCGATCAGATCAGATCCGCTCCGCTCCAATCTCGCTGGAGTTGAACTGGTGGCCGGATCGGCGACGTCGGGGCCCGCGTCGGCCTAGGCGAGCTTAGCGGCGAATCAAGCTCGTCGGTGACAACAGCAACCCGGCTGCTGCTGCTCGAAGGCCGCCCCCGGGAGCGGAGATTGCTCCTCCCGGGGGCAGCGGCGGCGGAAGGTGAGTAGGCGGTAGCTAGGGTTTCGCAACCCGCTCTGATACCATGTTACGAATACATTGTGTGTATTGAAGAGAGGCCCAAAGGGCAATATATATAGAGTACGATAAGGATATGTTAGAGATAGATTCTATCTCTAACATATCTCTATTAACTTATCTCTAATATATCTCTAACAAGGCTCACGTGGGAGACCATGGCTAGCCGGCACTGTAGCAGTAGAATGTGTGTGAGAGAGACCCTTGAGAAGCTGAGCCACCAATGCCATACCAGCGCTGGATATAGATGTTCTTAGAGTGAGAAGAAATTCTTAGCTAGCTCTCTCTCTCTCTGTGTGATGGATGGATGGATGGATGGAATTTGGGAGAGGGACTGTGGTTCTCGCATCGCATGCATGTTTGCTTCACGCAATCTTCCAGCCCTTAAGAGAGCGAAATAGCAGAAGAAAGAGCAGTGTGTAGAGAGGGAAAGATACGCCGGCCGGGTGGTACGTACCAGCTGCTGCTAGGCTTCCATGCCGTGGCTTTGAAGTCTCATCAATACCACGAAAAGAAAACACCACATTGTGGTATGTTGTAGGACTGGTACCATGGCCCATGGAAAGTGTAGATAAAAGAATAGTAGAAGAAACGAATTCGAAAAAATGGAACTGTAACCCCTATGACCTTCCACCAATAGGACAAACACCAAAAGGAGAGAGATCAGAGAGGGGCCTTCCCGTATTGCGCATATGCCCTTCGTCCACCGCTTCTACTATATTTGCAGCCCTCCTCACAGTTCCACCTCTCTCTCTCCGAACACAAGCACCTAGAGCAGATATAAGAAGCAGCCCAGTTAAAAACTCTTTAGACAGAGAGAGGGCAATGAGCTCGGGAGGCAGCACGAGCACGCTTGGCGGCGGCGGGCCAAGCGGCAGCGGCAGTGGAGGAGGAGGAGGAGGCGGCGGTGGGCCGTGCGGGGCCTGCAAGTTCCTGCGTCGCAAGTGCGTGAGCGGGTGCATCTTCGCGCCCTACTTCGATTCGGAGCAGGGCGCGGCGAACTTCGCGGCGGTGCACAAGGTGTTCGGCGCCAGCAACGTGTCCAAGCTGCTCCTCCAGATCCCGGCGCACAAGCGCCTCGACGCCGTCGTCACCATCTGCTACGAGGCCCAGGCCCGCCTCCGCAACCCCGTCTACGGCTGCGTCGCCCACATCTTCGCGCTCCAACAGCAGGTACTACCATTACCACTATGCGAATTGATCGATCAGCCATGTTTCTAATCAAACCTAGCATGCATGCATATACCGCATAGGCTTAAATCTTTGGGTTTTCTGCATGCGTATGGATCTGGATCTTTTCTTCTGGGGTAAGATTCTGGAGTAGGCGTGTTTCTTTCTCGAGAAAGGTAAGTCTCCTTTAGATCTCGGGAGGAAATTAACACGGCCAAGCCAAGCAACAACGCCAGTGCGAAAAGGAGCACGCCAAGCGTGAAACCAGGAGACTGCTTCTTCCCTGTACGTACTACTGATGAATGATACGCACGTCTCATCCGTCGCATCAGCGTATGTCGTCCGATCTTAATTTCCATCCATAGATCGTACACCCATCCATCAAGCCACGTATACAACCAGCATGCATATGTGTGTCCTCTTGGGCTTCGAACAAAGCAAGAAATACTACTAGTACCGCCTGGTTTTCGATCTGGCCCCTGAAAAGAAAAGCCCTAGCAACAATCTCTAGTTCTAGAAGATCCAAACTGGCGTCTCACACCCCACCCACCAATCTTACGATCTTTTGACACCTTTGAACTCATTAATTCTATTGTGATGTCTCTTATTATTATATGCATGCGATCCATACATGATTGTGTGATTGGAAGTTTGCACGTAGCAATTTTCTGTAGCACTGATGCATGTACGTCGCGTCCTCTGGTCATATATTCCCAGGTGGTGAATCTCCAAGCCGAGCTGACCTACCTGCAAGCCCACCTGGCCACGCTGGAGCTGCCGTCTCCGCCGCTACCGGCCCCGCCGCCAATGCCGACGCCGACGCCGGCCCCGTTCTCCATCTCGGACCTCCCATCGTCGACGAACATCCCGACCACCGTCGACCTGTCCGCGCTCTTCGATCCGCCGGCGCAGCGGCAATGGGCGCTCCAGCAGCAGCACCACCACCAGCACCGGCTCCGCCAACCGTCATATGGCACACCGGCCAGCAGGGCCACCTCCGGCATGGCAGAGAGTTCGGGAGGCGGAGGAGACCTGCAGGCGCTGGCGAGGGAGCTCCTGGACCGCCACCGGTCCGGCGTGAAGCCCGAGCAGCCGCCGCACTCAAGATGATCGAGCGAGGCACAAGAGAGTACGTGTTGTGGCCGGGGGAGGGGTGTCACATGGACAGAGACACAGAGTTGGCGCGCGACAATAACGAGAGAGAGATAGGGATCGGTGATGGATGCATGGACAGAGTAGGTAAGCGGCATTGGCCGGTTTTCGCGTATCCACCTAGCCTGTTGTTAACCAAGGGTGCAAGGGGTGCCCACTTGCTCGATATACAATTTGGCTTTGCTACAAGAGAGGAAGCTGGGGAATTAAGATCATGTGCGTAGCGTCAGTAGCGGTAGTAGTTTGACATGCATGTAGCAGAATTACTTTTTGTTGAGTAAAAACTGAGAATAATCACTTTAATCTAAAATATGCATAAGCCTAGATCATAGATAAACACCGTAATATATGAGTGCGGAATCATTAACATACCATTAGATGAGGATGCCATCAGATTGTTTGAGAGTCGGTTGAGGTCGGCGCAGATCTGAGCGCCGTGACTTCGGCTTGAGTCGCGGAGTCGAAGTAGCGGCGATGATCCAGTGGCCGTCGGTCGATCCAGTGGCCGTCGGTCCGGTCCAGTGGTGTCGTAGTTGTGGCCTTCGTTCTCCTCAGCGCTTCCTTACAGATCGGGCGTGTGTAGGGACATTCTTGAGTTTTGAGTCTTAGCCAAAACCCTGCCGTATCCCTCTGATTTTATCTAGCGCTAGAGGAGACCGGGACCAGAACCAAAAGGCAGTTGGAACCGCCCCCGATCAGGGCGCGTTGGTGGGCTTTGCCCCGTGAGAATCGGTCTCGGCAGTTAGCCGAGATCAATCTAACATTCTCCCCTTTGATCGTAAGGCTAACAACATAAGTCCATTCTCAAATGAAAAACAGCATACCAAGGTAATGTGTGGCATGGCCAATGAAGTGCCATACAACCTCAGTACTTATAGTGTACTATTACATTTTAAAAATGGATATTCATAATACTTAATGGGAGTTGGTTCGTTTTAAGGTCCTTTATCCAGAATCAGAGGCTTTTCAATAAACCCATGCCGGCAATATGATCACGAAATATATTGGGTGGTAAGCCTTTGGTAAGCGGATCCGCAAGCATTGACTTAGTACTAATATGTTTGATACTAATGGTTTGATCCTGGATTCTATCTTTCACAACATGATACTTAATGTCAATGTGTTTGGCAGCACCACTTGACTTGTTGTTACTCGCATAAAAGACTGCGGGTTCGTTATCGCAGTATAAGGTGAGTGGCTTAGAAATGCTGTCAACCACTCTAAGGCCCGGAATAAAGTTCTTAAGCCATACAGCCTGCCCAGTAGCCTCATAACATGCCACAAACTCAGCTTGCATCGTTGAAGATGCTGTAAGGGTTTGTTTGGAGCTTTTCCACGAGATAGCTCCTCCAGCGAGTGTGAAGATATAACCTGACGTGGATTTCTTAGTATCAACACATCCCGCAAAATCTGAATCTGAATAACCAACAACTTCAAGGTTATCAGTATGCTTATATGTGAGCATGAGATGCTTAGTAGCTTGCATATAACGCAAGACTTTCTTAACGGCCTTCCAGTGGTCCGGTCCTGGATTTGACTGATATCTGCCAAGCATTCCGGTTACAAAAGCTAAGTCAGGGCGTGTGCTTACTTGAGCATACATAATGCTTCCGACAGCTGAAGCGTAAGGAACTGTCTTCATCTGATCAGATTCATATTGGTTCCTTGGACATTGAAATGTCCCAAACTTATCGCCCTTAACGATAGGAGCAGGTGAGCCAGAGCATTTATGCATATTGTATCTCTTTAGTACTCTGTCAACGTATGCTTTTTGAGATAAACTTAATACTCCTTTGGACCTGTCCCGGTGAATTTCAATGCTAAGAACGTAAGAGGCATCACCGAGATCCTTCATATCAAAATTGGATGAGAGAAATCTCTTGGTCTCAAACAGCATATCCTTATCGCTGCTAGCCAATAAGATATCATCCACATAAAGCACTAAGATGGTGTATTTACTCCCCTTGAACTTAACATATATGCAGTTATCAACTTCATTTTCCTTAAAACCAAAATTTCTTATAACTTTATCAAATTTGAGGTACCACTGCCTCGATGCTTGTTTTAAGCAATAAATAGATTTCTTAAGTCGACATCCCATATGCTCCTTGCCTTCCACGACAAAACCTTCCGGTTGAGTCATGTAAACATTTTCTTGCAAATCGCCATTAAGGAATGTCGTCTTAACATCCATCTGATGTAGCTCTAAATCATAATGAGCTACAAGTGCCATAACGATTCTGAATGAATCCTTAGTTGAGACAGGGAAAAAAGTGTCATTATAATCAATCCCCTCTCTTTGTGAGAAGCCTTTTGCTACGAGCCTTGCTTTGAACCTTTCGATTTTTCCTTTAGAGTCATGCTTGGTTTTGTAGACCCATTTGCACTTCATCGCTTTGACTCAAGTCAGAATTTCGATAAAGTCTCATACATCATTAGCGCTCATAGACTTTAGTTCATCCTTCATGGTATCAAGCCATTTAGGACAATGTTCACTCATCATTGCTTCCTTATAAGAGGTGGGATCATCTACCTTCCCTATATCATTAATGTCCTCATTCATATAAACAACATAATCATTTGGGATGGCAGATCTTCTCTCCCTCTGTGATCTTCTAATAGGTTCAAGAACTATTGCGGGGAGGCTCTGAGGCGCAGGAGACCGCCGAGGCTCATCATTAGGTATGACATTAGGAATTTGAAACCCCAACAAAGGTGCATCAACGATGATTTGGTCTTCGGAGGTGCAACCACCTGAAGTGCAGGAATAAAAATCTCTGGGATAAGCGGTGAAGGAACGTAAACCCGCTTCTCTTCAAGATCAATTTTCCTAGGCTCCAGGTCCTCATTATTTTCTAAGAACACAGCATGTCTTGTTTCTACAAACTTAGTTGTCCTATCAGGGACAATAAAACCGATACCCTTTAGATCTTTGAGGTACCTATAAAATGGCAACTTATTGTCTTAGGATCTAATTTTCCAATATGTGGATTAAATATCTTAGCTTCAGAACAACAACCCCATACTCTTAAATATTTCAAACTCGGTTTTCTCCCAGTCCATAATTCATAAGGTGTCTTAGGTACTGATTTACTGGGAACCCTATTAAGAATATGTGCTGCTGTCTTTAGTGCCTCCATCCATAAACCAGGTGATAAACTAGAGTAGCTAAGCATGCTCGCACCATATCCATAAGTGTACGGTTGCGTCTCTCACTACCCCATTTTGTTTGAGGTTCACCGGTGTAGAATATTGGGCAACAATGCCATTTTCTGAACGAACTTAGCGAAAGGGCCAGGAATTTGGCCATAAGGGGCATGTCTCCCATAATATTCTCCCCCACGGTCCGATCTTACCACTTTAATTCTTAGGTTGTGCTGATTTTCAACTTCAGCCTTAAATATCTTAAATTTATCAAGTGATTCAGATCGGTCCTTAATGGGAAAAATATAACCATAACGGGAGAAATCATCGATGAATGTAATGAAAGAATCAAAACCATCCACCGATGTCACGGAAAAGGACCACAAATATCGGTGTGAATTAACTCTTATAGTCCCGAATGCGAGTTGCTCCTTCTTTATTTTCTTTACGTATTTTCCTTTAATGCAATCAATGCAATGAGTGCGAATCGAGAAATCTAATGGTTGGAGAATCTCTTCCTTAATGAGACGCTCCATTCTCCCCTTCAAATGTGGCCTAAACGACGGTGGCACGGTTTGAAGAAGTCTCATTATTCTTTTAAGCATAGTATCACACACATTCAAAGATATCGGTGATTCATTAAGGAAAGCATATAAAGCTTGTCTTGTCTAACAGCAAGACCAACATTATTTGAATTAATTGTGATAACACACTTATTGTTACCAAAATTACATTTGAATCCATCATCGTCCAATAAAGATACTGAAATTAAATTCCTCCTAATGGAAGGAACAAAAACTACATTATTAAGACGAAGTGTGAAGCCGCTATCTAAAACTAAGGAGACAGAACCAATTGATTCCACTTCGGCTTCTTTTCCATCCGCGACTCTAAGACTTCGCTCCCCCTTTCTTAGTGTTCTCACGGTATGGAATCCCTGTAAAGAGTTGGTAACGTGCACGCTTGCACCGAGTCAATCCACCAAGATTTAAGGAAAAATTAGTATAAAGGGTTTCATCAACAAACGTTATAGAATCATTACCCTTCTTGGCGAGCCACTTTAGGAAACCAACACAATCCTTCTGGAAATGTCCTGGCTCCTTGCAGAAGTGACATGCATTCCCACTTGGTGCTTTAGCAGAAGCAACATTGGGCTTAGGTGTATTTTGCACCTTAGGCCCTGATTTATCTGAATTAGGAGAGTAGTGCAGCCTTTTCTTGGATTTGAAGTCCCCTGAGAACTTCCTTTGCTAGGACCGCCAACTTGATTCACTAAATCTTTCTTTTCGCCCTAATCCTTTCTTCCTCCTGACACACATGGCGATAAGATCGCTCATGCTCCATTTATCTTTCTGAGTATTATAGTTTATCTTAAAAGCAGTGTATTCAGAAGGAAGAGAAGTCATTATGAAGTGAACTAGGAAACCATCAGATATTTCCATGTCCATGCCCTTGAGTTTTCCAGCCATATCAGTCATCATCATGATGTGCTCTCTTATATTGCTGGACCTGTCATACTTAGTGGATAGAAGCCTCTGGATTAATGTACTTGGCATAAACCTTAGTGGAGCCTTTGAATTTCTCCTCTACTGAAGCCAGATACTCCTTAGCATTTTCAGAATCTGGGATTGCTCCCCTGATTCCGACTGAGATAGAAGTCTTCATAATCATTAGTGATGAGCGGTTAGACCGCTCCCATTTTTCAACATTATTATCATATATTTTCTTTTTCTCATCGTGTCGTCCTCACCAATGGTGGGAGAAACGGAGCAGCACCCTTAATGCATAATCAAGGTCTAATACTCCAAGGACAATCAAATTCTTTCTTTCCAAGCGGAAGTTGCTCCGTAAGTCGCTCAATGTTGTCAATTGTAGCGACAACATTTGAAGCATTCATTCTTTGAACATTAAAATACAGGGCAAAAATTAGAAATGACATAAAAGTATTGCATGCAATTAACCCTACGTTGGTCTGATTAATAACATGCAAAAATTACAGTTCTAGTTTATATTACCGTTGGGCAGAAATAAAAAGAACTATAACATTTAATGAGGCGACACATGACTACAAACAACGTTGGTCAGTATGTAATCATGTGTATACATAATGCCAAAATAAATCATAAAAATTCTCTAATTAAAATATCTCGTTGGTTCAATTTTAATCAGAGACCGAATTTATACCGAAATATGAGGAATTATGATTAATTAAAACAGTGCACAAAAAAAATAAATAATAATAAAACATTAATCATAAAACCATATTACAAAATGAAAAACATTATTGCAGCATCACATAGTTGAGAAATAAACATTAGATTAAACAGTAAACAAAAAAAACTTAATCAGAAAATCATTTTGTAAAAAGAAAAAAAAGGTCACTGTTTATCCGTGGGCTCGGCCCGGCTGATCACTGTTGTTTTCGGCCTGCTAAGCTTTTGGCGGCCCATTAGGGTTTGGCCTGTAATTGCGCAAGGAATGGTGACCGTCCGATCTCATTGGACGGCCGAACCAAAACGCGCGTCGTTATTCCGCCGGGTGAAATGACGAGAGCCGCTCGATTCGATCGGACGGTCGACAGCAAAAAACGCGACGTATAAAACGCTCGGCCGACGGGAAACCCTAACCCTAATTTCATTTTCCCGATCCCCTCCGAAAAAATCGCGCTGCAGCGGCGGCGACGCACGCGAGAGAAGCGGCGGCGACGCACGCGAGAGAAGCGGCGGTCTCAGCTCCGTCGGCAACGGAAGCGAGGAGCGGCGGCAGCGGTGGAGTGGCATGAAGAGGCGGCACCCCCGCAGCTCTTCTCGCCGGCGCGCGCAGCCGTCGAGCAGAGCTACGGCGGTGCCCTAGACCGGAGCATGCTCCAGATCTACAAAAAAGTAAGTACTCCGCCGCCTTAGGTGTTCTTAGGGTTCCGATCTGAGTTTGAGGGTTTGGGGTCGGGATTTCGTTAGGGTTTCACTAAGTTTTCAAAATCCCCTCCTTCTACTTGCTAACCCGAGCCGCTAAAGATAGATCGGGTTCAAAACAATCTAGGCTAAGGCTCTGATACCATTGTTGAGTAAAAACTGAGAATAATCACTTTAATCTAAAACATGCATAAGCCTAGATCATAGATGAACACCGTAATACATGAGTGCGGAATCATTAACATACCATTAGATGAGGATGACATCAGATTGTTTGAGAGTCGGTTGAGGTCGGCGCAGATCTGAGCGCCGTGACTTCGGCTTGAGTCGCGGAGTCGAAGTAGCGGCGATGATCCAGTGGCCGTCGGTCGATCCAGTGGCTGTCGGTCCGGTCCAGTGGTGTCGTAGTTGTGGCCTTCGTTCTCCTCAGCGCTTCCTTACAGATCGGGCGTGTGTAGGGACGTTCTTGAGTTTTGAGTCTTAGCCAAAACCCTGCCGTATCCCTCTGATTTTATCTAGCGCTAGAGGAGACCGGGACCAGAACCAAAAGGCAGTTGGAACCGCCCCCGATCAGGGCGCGTTGGTGGGCTTTGCCCCGTGAGAATCGGTCTCGGCAGTTAGCCGAGATCAATCTAACACTTTTGTCACTGTTCCATTAATTGCAAGATTTTAATTAAGAAGCTTCTATTCCTAGCAACATCTCTCTGTTGATCAAACTAGCTATCTAGTGCTTAATTCTAAGCTAGTGTCAATGCATCAGAACTGATGTTTTCTAAATTGTTTTCGCAACTAAATAGCCTTAAGAAACTAGTGATTGTGCATTATAATGTCATTTGGATTTCCTTTTTGTTTTGCAATGGCCAGTGCTATGCTGCCACAGTATACAGGAAAGTCGCTTCCTATTTGGAGTCATGAACTTGACTCTCTAGATAGGGGAAATGTGGCTACATGACTGGCCCTACGTTAGAGGGAAAAGGCATTCGGTTTTGGTCAGTCGGTCAGTCAGGGATCGATCTTATTTGACTATGACCATATGACAATAGTCATGTGTCGTGTGCCATTGTTGCTTGTAGGTATAAGTTTGCCCCTGTATTCTGGGGTCGGTTTTCTATCTTTGTTGGAAAGTGGAGTTTGTGCAGGTCTTTAAATTGATACTCAATATTTTTTCTTTTTTTATTGTAGGTTGTGGTTTATGTTTTTTTATTCACAAGAAAACCATACAGATAAATGATTATTAATTGATGGTTTGATTCCATGTGCATTTAGTTTGTCAATGATAATTAACTTGGTTAATAATGTTCTAGCTAGCTTGAGCAATAATGCATGACATGAGAGAGTATCACGCTCAAGCTAGCCTATACGAAGTGCTGCACCTTTAAATTCTCTTTTTCAAGCTAGAGGATTCTGTAACCCCTAACAACAATAACGACTCAAGGCTCCCTCGCAATAAATAAATAATAATGACTCGATGTGCATGATTACTTTGGCAACCAGTTAATTGGGTTGCTGATTTGGGGAAACAATGCCTAATTGAATTATAAGTGATGTTACGTATAATAATACTTGCGTGTAGGACTCTACAAAGATCTAATTAAGCTAGTTAATCATTTCTAATTTCTTTGCTCATGTTAGCATTCGATCGTGTGGTACATGAGCTAGCCAGCAACTTCTTCTTTTTCCTAAGGTATATCTACTACTTAAGAATTAGAGTCGGTGGGCGTCCGTCCTGTCACCTCCAAAAGTCATTGCGCCGCCACGTGGGCCACACATAGCATGTCTCTCAGCCTAGCCACGTCTCATACCGAGACCAACTGCTCTCTCTCTCTCTCTCTCCTCGGGCACCTACTCCCTTCAATCACATCTTCCTCTCTCATCTCATCGCATCCCCTCCGGGAGGAAGGATGGCCGAGTGGCACTGCGAGCAACGCCTGGGGGCAGCGGAGTACGCAAGGGCGAGCGGAAAAGGGGGGAGGTGGGTGGAGCAACGGCGTTGGTGCCTAACTAGGGGCGGCGGTGGGTGAAGGGGAGCGGGAGGGAGGGTGAACTGTTGTATTCATGAGGGCTTTTTGGGAATTTCCCAATTAGAGAAAAGAAGGGAAAAGGAAAAGAAAAGAACTTGTGGGACCCACTTGCCATTAAGGTGAGGGGTGGGATAAGGTTTCTAGTATTTATCTCCATCCGTGTGGAGAGGCTCTCGGGTGCTGGCCGTTTTGGCCTGGCGGTTGCTCTTGTGGCGCGGACGACTCGGGCTTGAGCGCCTCAGGCGAAAAGCGCGCTGGCGGTTGGCGATGAGAGCGCACGATCTCCCCCCCCCCCTCTTCTTCAGCTGGTGCTTCCCCTTTGAAGCAGTAGGCAGAACATCAGTTAGAGATCCCCAATTTTGGTGCTTCTTCCTCCCTTCGATTTGTGTTCGATTTTGGATCATTAGAGCTCCAGCGTCGCTGTGCTTGTCCCAGTGTTGTCGGTGATTAGATCGGAACCCTCCTCCGTGTGCATCCATTAGGCTCCCTCTTGCGCCCTTTCTTTTGATTGGGTTCTGTGAGAGTTCTTGTGTGTGTCAGATGAGGTCAATTCATGTGTGCTTCTTAGTGATCCTGTTGAGGGAGAAGAGTTTGGTTTACTTTGGTGATTGATGCTACTGAGTATTTGCTAAAACCATATTTTTTTGCAACTATTCAGAAAACAAATATTTCAAGAAATGGATTCATCCTCAGATGTCGTTAAGCTGGAAGTGTTTGACGGTGTCAACTTCAAACGTTGGCATGCTAAAACTAAGTTATGGCTGACTGGCATCGGACTTTTCTAGGTCATTTCAACTCCTCTAATGTTCCCCATGGAAACCGCTGAAATGACGTGGTGGGAGGATGCGAACAACTCAGTCCTAGCTCGGTTGTTAGCAGTCTTATCAAATCGGTTGTTTGATGTATATGCCCATTTCACTAATGCCAAACAACTATGGGATGAATTAGATGAGAAGTATTCCGAAGGGGATAATGGTAATGAGTCATTTATTACTGCTGCATACTTGAACTACAAGATGGTAGAGGATGGTCGGTGATGGAGCAGCTCCATGAGCTTCAACTCCATGTACGTGATCTTAATTAGTATGATTGTCTCCTACGTGAGAGTTTTCAAGTTAATGTCATTTTGGCTAAATTACCGCCCTTGTGGCGTGACTTTGTGACCGCCCGATGACATATACAGGAGCGCTTGACACTCAATGAGCTGTCAGCAGCTATCAATATCGAAGAGCGGGCAAGAGCTTGTGACAGCAGAGGTAAGGCTCAAGTCCAAGCTTATCTAGTGGAGATCAAGAGTGTTATTGGCTCTAGGAATCATAAAGTCAAGAATCAACCCAAGATCAAGCTGCAAGGGAAGAAGATGAAAAGAAGGAGGAGGACATTGTCTGCTTTGTGTGCGGAGTGGCTAGTCATAAAGCCAACCATTGTCGCAATCGGAAAGGCAAGAGTCCTTCTCCTTGTCAGCATAAGGGCCACAAGGCTGAAGTGAATGTCGTACTGGCTAGTCGCAGTTCTGAAGGATATGTACCTAAGGCTTTTATGGCAAGTCCATCGATTGATTGGTAGATTAATACAGGTGCTACTAGACATATATGTGTTTGAAGGACCGCAATGGCAACAGAGGGGGGGTGAATGGTGCCTAAAAATTAATACTCCCCTTCACTGTATTTAAAACCAGCCTACAAAGATCTCTGAAGATCTAAAGAAAGTAAATGAAGCAAGATCAAATAGCAAAACAAGTTTCAGTCGTTCTTCCGAAATCGGAAGTTCCGGCGATGATTGCGGAAGTTCCGCTATGTAGTTCCATGATGTATATCGCGGAAGTTCCACTTGCGTACTTCACGCATAAAATCTAAGCTCTGATTATCCCGATCAAGAACGAACGCTCGGGTTCTTGCCCAAAAATCCAAACTACTTAATCTTGAATGCTCTTCTCAGGTCAAGTTTTACAGGACATCATCCTAAACACCATCTTGACCTTATGGAGAAGAATCGCAACCAAAGATTCAATAATCGAACCAAAAGCGGATTTCTTGAAGAAGGGCAAGAAAGACCAAAACCAATGATAAGCGAGATTCTCGATTCTTAGAGCATGAAACTTTGAGGAAGTAATAGCAATACCAAAACGATTCTAGATATGAAGTTTCATGCTATCTCATAAAACGAATCAAAAGATATGCCAAAACCCTAGATATTCAACATGAACAGAGAGAGAGAGAGAGTTGCAAAATCAAATAATCAAACCTCGATTTCATTGGATTGAAACATGGATTACAGAGGTAACGCAAAGAGGAATGATTACAATAGGTTTCGATTCATACTTTCCCTCTCAACAAGCTCTCAAAAAGCAAAGCAAATCCTTTTCTAGAGCTAACCTAATTTTCTCTCCAAAAGTCTAACCCTAACTCGTGGTTCTCCCTATTTATAGCCTTTGCTAATGGGCCTCCAACCCATTAAGCCCGCTACACCGACGGAACCGCCTCCACTTTTGCCGCTTTGCGAAAAGACCCTTCGCCCTTGCGCACCTTCCGAAACCTCCGTACACCTTGTTGTGCACGACTGCAACCGCTTCAAGATTCACGCCGTCTTGACACATCCCGACCGTTCGACCTCAACGCCTCGCGCCTAGTCCGGTCCACGTGTCTCGCCACGACTCCATCTTGATGCCCCGCAACAACACAGACAAAAACACATCACATAGCATTGCACAATATCATAGCATCAACAATTGTATAAGACTAAAACTCATACAAAATCAAAATCACAAATTAACCTTCTGCGCACAGCTCGACACAATCGAAGTTCCACTTTACCACAATGAAGTTCCGATTTCGAACATCCGCATTTGTCGAGAATATCGGAAGTTCGCGCTCAACATCATGCGGTACTTCGATATCCGAACAACCGACTTTCGGATATTTAATTCGATTTAAGATCTCGAGAGAACACTTAATGTCGGTATATCGGACACTCCGCTACCCTTGTGCGGAAGTTCCGATTTCATTCACCAACTCAAAACCGGAAAATCGGAAGATCCTTTTCCAACGCCAGTTCTGATTTATCGAACTTCCGCTCCATACACAATGTAGTTCCGATTTCCTGTCTCATTGAAAAGTCCAAACCGAAAACCTCAACTCTCAATCTAATCAACACACTTGTCAAATACTCATCACTCAGAGTGGAGGACCTCTCACATGGTCTCTCAATCTCCCCCTTGATGAGTATATTGACAATTACCGAAAAAGCATAAGATGAGTTTGAGATTCCAACAACCAAGGTCTAAACAAGTGCAATTAAGCTCAAGACCAAGTTGACAAAAAGAGAAAGACTTGAGATGAGATGAAAGAGCAATTTTCGCACAAAACTCAAGGCTTTTCTTCAGAAGGCTTTTTCTCACAATCAATCTCCCCCTTTGGCAATAAAATCATCAATATGTAGAAAAGGGAGGAAAAGACTATATGATGTTCATTTTAAGCATTAGGAGCCATGTAGATTATCCAAAATGACTATTAGAGTATTACACCAAGCCATAACACGTAAGAATGCTATCAAGATCATGACAATCGATGTATAGAAGAGCTAAGACAGAAAGTCCATAATCGATTAATGATCCAATTCTTTAGCGTGTCAAATAAGTCAAGTTTGAGGTCTAGCTAAAGATATCCAAAGATGATGCAAGCCATGTCAAATAATCTAAATTGAACCAAGAAGACTCATACTGAACAGTTTAGAGTGCTACCAGTTGAAGAAGGACTCATTTTATCCAGAACTTGGTCTCTTTGATGATAAGCAATTTTAGCACATTTTTCTTTTTCTGAAGACTTTTTACGGTTTTATCTCAGTAAAGCAAGCTCTGGACTAGGTGCCATCCACAACCGCCTCCCGAGCTTCAACCATTTTTTTGGCCATGTGCTAGATCCCAAGCCTTATGCGACCACTCCAAGCAATGACTTAAGGAGGTGATCTTAGGTCATCCAAGGCTCCCCGAGTTCATTCCTAGTACAATGGCAAGCCGTCTCATGAGAAAGATTTGGTGAGATCGGTTTTTCGCACAAAAGAGATCATTTTGCTTTTGAAGTTTTTAGACCGGTGATTAGAGATAAGTCATGTTTCTTAACAAACCGACATAGCTTACTCAAAAGTTCAAAAGAGATTCAGGACTCAACTCAGCCTACTTGACATGGCGAAAATCATAAAAGGATAGTTTCAACCAGACTAGTCTCAAGAGCTATCATGACAAGATTTTAATTCAAGTTTAGCATTTTTAAATACCTTAGCATGGCAAAGACTAAACTACACATAAAAAGTCATGATAGATCTAGCAGTTTAGCATAAATCATGGCAAGATGTAAAATAGTGAAAACAGATCATAAGGGATAATAAACAAGGCTCCATTTGATTATCATGCAATGCTTGATGAAATACACAAACTCGATTCCCTTCGAATGAGATGCATCTTTTAATTCAGTTGAGTTATGACAAAATTAAGAGTATGGAATAACCAAGAATAACTCCCCCTGAACCAAAGGAACAAAAACGAGAATCTGATAAGTAAAACAGAAAAGGCAGTCCTTTAGAGCATAGAAAAGATATAGAGAAAACTATCGCTCAGACAGATTCTTATCTACCCCATATGATTATAGGACTATTAGTGATCTACACAAATACTAAGGAGCAAACATCGTCCCTGTCTACCCAAGGGTGGCCCGACCCTGCTAGAACCTATAAGAAGTGAGTAAGCTCTACTTAGAGAGGAAGAGACAGACTAATAAGCAAGATCCTAGAAGCACAAGACAAGAAGTAGCATCAAAGCAATGTGGCAAGAGAAACACTCTAACCTATCTTTGGAAGGACTTCAACCAAAATATTAAAGAAATGAAACCGAGAAGGAGTAAGCGTATAATATAATATAATATAATACTGAGTAGCACAACGCTCCCCACAAAGAATCCGTAAGGACAAACCACCCCAAGCTCTCCCGCAGAAATGGCCGAGGCAGCCCGGAGGCTTAGTGAAGATATCGACCAATCGGTGCTCACTCTCCTGGCTGGAGCACAATGTCACCCTTCTCTACATGGTCTCTAAGAAAGTGATATCGATATCAATATGCTTGGTCCGAGAATGTTGCACCGGGTTCTTGGCAATGCAAATCGCAGACGTGTTATCACAAAAGAGTGGAACGCAATCGATAGATAGCCCGAAATCTGCAGGTCGAGACCATCCAAAGCACTTGGCTACAACAATCGGCTGCGACAACGTGCTCGGCCTCTGCGGATCGCATAACACCGGATTGCTTCCTTGACGACCGGAGACAGAGAAGTGCCAATGAATTGGCAAGTGCGGAAGTGCTCTTCCTATCTATCCTCTGACCAAAGAAAGTCCGCATCGGAGAAAGCTCTAAGAGATAGACAAGAAGAGGAAGAGTACCAGATGCCATAGTCAATGGTAGCTCAAGGTACCGAAGATGCGCTTCACCGACGGTGAGATACGCGAGAGAAGCTCAAACAGAGCACAAAGACACACGAGAAAAGTGTATGTCCGGTCTCGAGGTCGTGAGGTACAAGAGAGAGCCAATCATGCTCTGAAATCCTTTTGGTCAACAGGTTCGCCGCCTTCATCCGGATCCAGAGCATTTGTAGATGCCATTGGAGTTGATCTGCTTTCCATCATTCATGTCGAAGCGCTCAGAGGTCTCGAGTGTATTTGCCTTGATGAAGAAAGGTGCCTCCCGAGTCTGCTTTGATTTGGAAGCCAAGGAAGAAGCTCAACTCGCCCATCATGCTCATTTCAAACTCCGAACTCATGACATCGGAGGCTGGGAAACGAGAGCACGCGAGGAGCCGCCAAGATAATGTCATCCACATAGATCCGGGACGAAGGTAAGATCGGTGCCAAGGCGGCGGATGAACAAGGTCTTGTCAATTTTACCCATCTCAAAACCATGGCTCGTGAGATAGGACTTAAGCCTTTCATACCAAGCTCGGGAGCTCGCTTGAGTCCATACAAAGCTTTGGAAAGCCTGTAGACATGGTTAGGGTATTTGGGGTTCTCGAAACCAGAGGTCATCTCACATAGACTTCTTCCTCAATAAGGCCATTGAGGAAGGCACTCTTGACATCCATCTGGTAAAGCTTGAAACCCTTAGAAGCTGCAAAGGCAAGCAGGATTCTAATGGCTTCAAGTCTAGCTACAGGGGCAAAGGTCTCTTCGAAATCTAGACCTTCAACTTGAGAGTACCCACGAGCTACCGGCCTAGCCTTGTTTCAATGACTAACCCATCTTCACTTTGCTTGTTCTTGAACACCCATTTGGTCCCAATGATATTGTGACCTTGAGGGGCTCAACAAGAGACTGCACCTTGTTTCTTTCAAAGTTTTCCAACTCCTCATGCATAGCGTTTGTCCAAGACTCGTCGGATAGAGCATGACAAACATCTTTAGGCTCAAATGAGGCGACGAAGGCAGAATGAAGATAGAAAAGAGACAAGCCAGCTTTTGGAACGTGTGACACGCTCGAAGAGGTCTCCAATTATCTGCTCTGAAGGATGGTCCTTTTGAATGTGTCTAGGAGGTCGGGGTGAGATGAAGAAGTGGCCTCTACCTCATTAGCGAGATGAGATAGGAGCAGAGCCACTAGCTTCGAAAAGCGAGAAGGTAAGGTGATCT
Organism: Hsuehochloa calcarea; assembly: GCA_036346395.1. Lineage (NCBI taxonomy): Eukaryota > Viridiplantae > Streptophyta > Magnoliopsida > Poales > Poaceae > Hsuehochloa > Hsuehochloa calcarea. Next base: position 58,027,731 of record CM070598.1, read on the forward strand.
CCTCGAGGTGCAGTGGAAGAAGGCACCTCAAGAGGAGGAGGAAGAACTGGATCAGGTATGTAACCTTCATCTCCGTCTTCCTCTTCGTCCACAAAGATGGACTCGGTCGCTCTAAAGAACTCGAGATATCGGGCCTAGTCCCGGTGGCCTCATCGAAGGTCACCTCACAGTCTATAACAATTTACTAGACTCGCGAGCCTGGACTCTATAGGCACGAGAAGAAGTCGAGTAACCCGGAAAGATCCCATCACAAGATCGTGACTCGAACTTATCTAGGTTCCTGACTTGAGAATAAAACACTTGCAACCAAACACGAAAAATGCGAGGCCTGGGTTTTCGCCCATATCTCAACTCATAAGAGTGCGATGCAAGAGTGCCCAAGAAAAACTCATAGAAACATGACAAGCGAGAGCAATTGCCTCATTAAAACTTCCTAGGTGTAGAGTACTCATCAAGCATCGTCTGGCCATCTCGACCAAGGTGCGGTTCTTCCTCTCCACAACGCCATTTTGTTGGGGGCGTATGGAGACGAGAACCGGTGCTCTACACTGTCTCACCACAAAACTCTCAAAGTAGGAATTCTTGAACTCGGTGCCATTATCGGTCTGAATTGCTCGTGCGCACACAGGAGCTCAACGAAAGCCTACTAAAAGACCACGAAAAGAGTAAGCGTCTCATCCTTGAGGCTAAGAAAAACACCCAAGAATACCTCGAGAAGTCATCGACCACGACAAGTACGTACCACTTCCTCCTCTCGATCGCACTCTAGTTTGGTCCCATCACGTGTCCATATGGGCGATTGACACAGTGCATCTGTCATAGTCATTTATGCTCGGAGGATGTGAAGCGGCAACCATTTTGCCGTGCTTAGCAAGGAGCACAAACAAGATCCTTGACCATTTTGAGTTTCGCAAACCACGAATGAGATCGTGGCCTTAACTCGGTTCGAGATGATCAAATCCTATATGACCAAGTCTCCTATGCGAGAAAGACAAATCACGGGATTGAAGCAATTAAACATCGGAGAGGATCACGGAAGATCGGAAAAATCAGCACGAAAGATCCTCCCATATCGAAATCCATAAACTAGACTACAGAAGAATCAAGAATTTTGCAATTATTTTTCTTAAAGCTCACCTCGAAACCGTCATCGGTGGTCGAGAGACCCGAAAGCGATTATCTGCGCACTTACTTACTAAGGCAACATCTTTTAAAATAAAAGAATCATTAATGCTCACAAGTACCTTTAGCGATGACGCGCCCAAATGAAGCATCTCCGAAGGTGATCGTCTCATCACACAGAGCGCGGGCTAGGAAGAAAACCAGCGGGACTCACCAAATATATGAGCGTGAACAACCGAGTCTACAATCCGGACCTTTCCTTCCCAAACCGCGACCACGAGTCAAACAAAGAGTAAAGTCTCGATCTTGGGGTGAATCAACGTGATTTTGGCACCCAATCTTGAGTAACACGGCGAATGATGAAGTAGTCAAGCAAGACTGACCTCTATCTACCCTACGCTCTCTGTCACTCAACAAGTCAAAAGATCTCAGCCTGTTGCTGGATCCGACTGCTATGGGAGAGCGAGTCGAAGTGCCAGTAACATGCTGATCTCGCCGCGGGTAGCTATCTCGAAAGGAAAAACGAGATCTACCCTCAGGACGGCGGAAGTTACGACCAACGGGAGCATGAGGACGAAAATCAGAAAACTCAGAAAAACCAAGTCCTCGATGCTGCCCAAAATCATCAGATGGAACAAACCTAGACCTCATGTTGGTCTTAGGTGCACTCAAGATCTGGGGCTGACCCTGAATGTGCCTAAGAAACTCAACACGGTCTCTACGCGCGATCTTGGCGCGCCTGAAGCAATGATCAACTAAATGTCCATCTTTCTGACAGAAGGTGCAATGATACTTCGCCTTACGAGGAGAAGGCTGCGGTGGAATCACCTTGTTTGTCGAAATCCTTTGAACAAAACCGGTGACTTAAAATTGACTTTCTCGATCCTGGGCTTAGTTTTGATCACACACAGTGCTATGGTTTTGAGCACGACGGTGGATGCTTCCTCATATCCTCCTCGGATATCATATCCTAGACCACGATTAAATCTACAAATTTTAGATTTGTCTAGAATGAGATTGAGCTTCTTCTTGCCTCCTACAAACCTCTCGAGAGTGTTCATAAGATCTTGACACTCCAGAAGAGAGAGTGCAAGAAGAGCGAGGGGAAGAAGGGACAGCAGAAGGTAAGGGAGCGAGAAGAAGAACCAACAACAGAGGAAAGATTGGCTTGTGCACGCACGGTAGACTTTGAGGGAACAGTCCTCATCGCTATGATTGGTTCACGTTGCTAGGCGTCTCTACCAAACCCTTAGACTTCTTCCCAAGACACACAATACAAGTAGATGATTGTGTCTCTAGAAGGTCCTTAGTTAGCTTCACATATTTTTCATCCAAAGCAATCAAATCACATTTTAGTTTATTACATTGCTTGCATGGTGAGCTAACAAGGTCCTTAGAAGCATCTTGAGCCAATTTGTTCTTGTGATCAATCATTTCTTGAAACCGCTTGATATCTGATTCTAGTTCAAGTGAGCTAACTTAGGACAGTTTAAACAAGAAACAATAGGCTCTAGAAGCGCAGCTTGGAATTGACAATTTTGTGATCCGCCTGCTTTGGTTCATCTTGAGATTATTACAATTTTCACAAGTTTCAGCAGATCAAGCAACATGGTATAAAGACCTCTAAACGAATTGTCCTTAACCTCACATGAGGTGCAAGCGAGAGCCTCAACAAGAGTGGATGAAGAAGGTGCTACCCTACTCATCTCTAATTGACAAGAAGGCTAATGTTCTCTACCTTAATCATGTCAAGTTCGGAGGACACACTATCATGTAAGGTCCTTAGTTTTCCATATCATCAATCAAAGCACAACATGTGTCACATTCATCACGGGAGGGAGCGGATGTAAGTAAAGTAAGCTCCGTGATAGTCTAGCTACTTCCTTCTCCAACCCAAAGACACTTAGCCCTAGACTTAGCATGGAATCTACCTAGCTTAAGAAAAGCATCATTAAGCTGGTCATAAGTGGGACTAACCTCATCGGAGTCAGAGTACAGCTCGCTGTCGCTCAGTTCGCCCCCGAGGGCCATGAAGCACATGCCGGAGAAGTTGCCGTCGTCCTTGGGATCATGATCGTCCTTCCCATCATCGTCCTCCACCCTCCACCTCGCCGGTGTCCAGTTCGTCGAGGCGGTGAGGACGCGATGGAATGCCTTCTTTGCCTTCCCAAAGTTGCGGAACTTCTTCTTGCCTTGGTCAGTCTTTGAGGGCTTCGTGTTGCGGTTCTTGTCGATGTAGTCGTTCTTGCTTGGACCGCCATAGTCACCTTTGCCCTTCCCAAGCTTGGGACAGTTTGCTCGGATGTGGTTGGGGCCACCACACTCGAAACAAATCACAGGACCTCCTCTTTTACCATCCCTCCTCCTCTTGTAAGCATGGGAAAACTTCCGAGCTAGGAGGGCTAGTGCTTCATCCTCAAGGCGCTCTAGCGATCATCGGTTATGTCACGAGAGCGCTAGGGAGAACCCACGTGTCGACTCGAGAAGAAGATCCGAAGTGGGATCGGTGACTAAAGCCATCGATGTGACTTCGACCTTCGAGAGACAATGTCAATCTCGTGAGTCTTGAGGCGTGAGTAAAGCGCATCAAGAGTCGTGGTCGAGAGGTCCGTGCTATCTTTGATGGTAGTCACTTTCATCTCCCAAACACGAAGATCAAGTGCGAAAAGCATCCGTCGAGCGTTATCCGAGTCGGGTATGTAAGACCGACCGCTCGGAGGTTGCTCAAAATCTTGTGAAAACGCGAAAAGCACTCGTCTAAAGATTCACCAAAGAAGCATTTCAAATTTCTTCAGTATTCACGCTTGGCTGGTCTTGTCGAGCCGCCTTAATCTGAGTGGTGCCCTCATGGTATGCATCGAGAGTCACACAGATGTCATAAGCAGAAATCAAATGAGAAATACGATCAAACTCACTTCTGCTTAAACCCTGAATGATTATGTTCCTTGACTTAGCATTTGCCTCAACATCGGCCATGTTTCCAGCATTGATGTTCTCATCGGCAGGAACAGCAAATCTAACCTTCACCTTTCTCCAGATGGCATACCCGTGAGCCTGGATGTAAGTTTCCATTCGGCTCTTCCAGAAGGGGTAATCCAGACCATCAAAAACTGGAGGCTTGGTGGAATACTTGTCCGTTGCCATGGCTCAACCGACCGGTTAAGATCTATCAAGAAGAGCTAACCGGCTCTGATACCAATTGAAGGACCGCAATGGCAACAGAGGGGGGGTGAATGGTGCCTAAAAATTAATACTCCCCTTCACTGTATTTAAAACCAGCCTACAAAGATCTCTGAAGATCTAAAGAAAGTAAATGAAGCAAGATCAAATAGCAAAAACAAGTTTCAGGCTGTTCTTCTGGAAATCGGAAGTTCCGGGCAGTAGATTGCGGAAGTTCCGCTTGCGGTAGTTCCACAGTGTATATCGCGGAAGTTCCGCTTGCGGTACTTCCGCTGCATAAAATCGGAAGCTCCGATTATCCTGACCGAAGAACAGAACGCTCGGGTTCTTGCCCAAAAATCCAAACTACTTAATCTTGAATGCTCTTCTCAGGTCAAGTTTTACAGAACATCATCCTAAACACCATCTTGACCTTATGGAGAAGAATCGCAACCAAAGATTCAATAATCGAACCAAAAACGGATTTCTTGAAGAAGGGGCAAGAAAGACCAAAACCAATGATAAGCGAGATTCTCAGATTCTTAGAGCATGAAACTTTGAGGAAGTAATAGCAATACCAAAACGATTCTAGATATGAAGTTTCATGCTATCTCATAAAACGAATCAAAAGATATGCCAAAACCCTAGATATTCAACATGAACAGAGAGAGAGAGAGTTGCAAAATCAAATAATCGAAACCTCAGATTTCATTGGATTGAAACATGGATTACAGAGGTAACATAAAGAGGAATGATTACAATAGGTTTCAGCTCATACTTTCCTCTCAACAAGCTCTCAAAAAGCAAAACAAATCCTTTTCTAGAGCTAACCCTAATTTTCTCTCCAAAAGTCTAACCCTAACTCTGTGGTTCTCCCTATTTATAGCCTTTGCTAATGGGCCTCCAACCCATTAAGCCCGCTACACCGAACGGAACCGCCTCCACTTTTGCCGCTTTGCGAAAAGACCCTTTCGCCCTTGCGCACCTTACGGAAACCTCCGTACACCTTGTTGTGCACGACTACAACCGCTTCAAGATTCACGCCGTCTTCGACACATCCCGACCGTTCGACCTCAACGCCTCCTGCGCTAGTCCGGTCCACGTGTCTCGCCACGACTCCATCTTGATGCCTGCAGTCAACACGGACAAAACACATCACATAGCATTGCACAATATCATAGCATCAACAATTGTATAAGACTCAAACTCATACAAAATCAAAATCATAAATTAACCTTCTTCGCACGATTACGACACAATCGGAAGTTCCAAGCGCTTACCACAAATGGAAGTTCCGATTTCGAACATCCAAGATTTGTCGGGAATATCGGAAGTTCCGCTCAACACTACGGTACTTCCGATATCCGGAACAACCGACTTTCCAGATATTTAATTCCGATTTAAGATCTCAGAGAACACTCAATGTCAGTATTATTGGACACTCCGCTACCCCTTGTGCGGAAGTTCCGATTTCATTCAGCCGAACTCAAAACCCAGGAAAATCGGAAGATCCTTTTTCCAACGCCGGTAGTTCGATTTATCGGAACTTCCGCCCATACACAATGGTAGTTCGATTTCCTGTCTCGACCGAAACAGTCCAAACCGAAAACCTCAACTCTCAATCTAATCAACACACTTGTCAAATACTCATCACTCAGAGTGGAGGACCTCTCACATGGTCTCTCAGTGTTGATCGCCCATGTTTCTCTTATTTTCAAGGTGAAGGTGGTGGATCCGTCCTGATGGGGAACTGAGCCGCTGCTACAGTACGAGGGATCGAACAAGTTTGCTTGAAGCACGAGGGATTGGACAAGTTTGCTTGAAGCTTACTTCGGCCAAAACACTTATTTTGAGAGACGTACTGTATATGCCTGCGATGTCCCGCGATCTCATTAGCGGGTCGATATCTGTAGGCAAGGAATAAAGCTTGTTTTTTAGTCTAATAAGGTCGTGTTGACCATATTTAGTACTTTTGTGGGGCAACGACTATGACAGCAGAGGCATATTCCGCTTATCAATTCTTGATTCGAATAGTGTAATTTTTTTAATGTTTCCCTTTGCAATAAATTACATGATGTTTGGAATTCACGATTGCGTCATGTTAACTTTGAAGCTATTATGCGGTTAAGCAAAATAAATTTAATTCCAAGCTATAATTATGAGAAGGGTTCAAAGTGTGAAGTGTGTGTGCAAGCAAAGCAACCCCGAAAACCTTTTCATAGCGTTGAAGGGCGAAGCACCTCTCCACTTGAGCTAATCCATTCTCATCTTTGTGAGATGAATGCAATTTTAACTGAAGGTGACAAAAGATATTTCTTAACTCTCATAGATGATGTGACTAAGATTATTATATCTACTTAAGTCGAAAGATAAAGCTCTAGAACACTTTAACATCTTTAAAGCCGAAGTTGAAAATCAACTAGAAAAGAAAATCAAACAGTTAAGGTTGAACCGGGGCGGTGAATACGTCTCATTTGAATTCTCTCAACTCTGTGAAGAAAGTGGAATAATTTATGATGTTACTCCACCATACTCACCCCAATCTAACGAAATAGCCAAAAGAAAGAACTGAACTTTATTTGACTTAGTTAATGTCATGTTACAAAGTTCAGGTATGTAAGACTATTGGTGGGGTGAAGCAGTTCTCACAACTAATTATGTCATAAATAGGGTGCCACCTCGCAATCAGGAGGAAACACCTTACGAAGGATGGAAGGGGAGAAAACCCAACTTGTCCTTTCTTCGGACTTGGGGATGCCTTGCAAAAGTGCATGTGTTGTTACCAAAGAAAAGAATTCTCGTTCTAAAGACTGTTGATTGTGTCTTTCTAGGGTTTGCTTCAAAAAGCACAACTTATAGATTTCTAGTGGTCAAATCCGAGGTGAGTGACATCGCTATGAATGTAGTGATAGAATCTCGTGATGCGACATTCTTTGAGCATGTGTTTCCTAGGAAACTAAATGAAGTCATTGATCCTTTTTGTTCAAGTGAACACTCTATTGTTCCTAGTGTGGATAACACCGCTCCAAAATTGGAGTTGAGGAGTAAGAAGCAGAGGACTGAAAAATCTTTAGGCGATGACTATGTCACATATGTCGTGGATAATGAACCACGAATCCTTTTAGAGGCATACACATCCCTGGATGTGGATTACTGGAAGGAAGCAGTCTGTAGCGAGATGGATTCCATCATAGCTAATGGAACGTGGGAGGTTACAGACCTCCCATCCGGATTCAAGCCAGTGGGCTGCAAATGGATCTTTAAAAGAAAGTGCAGACCTGATGGTACTATAGAAAAGTACAAGGCCCGTTTAGTCACTAAAGGTTTTATGCAAAAAGAGGGTGAAGACTATTTTGATACATACTCTCCTGTGGCTCCTTTACCCACAATTCGGGTGCTTTTGGTACTAGCTGTCGTATATAAACTCCAAGTACATCAAATGGATGTAAAGACTGTTTTCCTAAATGGAGAGTTGGATGAGGAGATTTATATGCAACAGCCCGATGGTTTTGTGGTTGAAGGGCAAGAAAGGAAAGTATGTCGATTGATTAAATCCTTGTATGGTCTAAAGCAAGCTCCCAAGCAATGGCACGAGAAATTCGATAGTACCATGACCACGATCGGCTTTTGTGTGAACGAAGCCGATAAATGTGTCTACTATCAGTTTAGTGGGGGTGAAGGTGTTATTCTATGTCTTTACTTAGATTACATATTGATGTTTGTGACCAACATAGATGCAATCAATAGAACAAAGTATTTCCTCTCCCAGAATTTTGATATGAAAGATCTAGGTGAAGCTGATGTTATCTTAAACATCAAGCTTATCAAGGGTGAGAATGGGATTACTTTTTCATAATCCCATTATATGGACGAGGTCCTATCCAGATTTGGATTGGTGGGCTGTAAATCAATAGCCACACCCTATGATCCAAATGCTAAGCTTTAGAAAAACACTGGACATGGAAAAGACCAGCTTAAATATTCTCAAATTATAGGATCCTTAATGTATCTAACTAGTGCAATGAGGCCTAACATCTCATATGTTGTAAGCAGATTGATTTGCTTTACATCTAATCTAGGAGATGGTCATTGGATAACACTAGATATGGTACTTAGGTACCTAAAGGGGACCTTTAACTTGGGAACACATTATTCTATTCATCCGACAGTTTTGGAAGGATTCAGTGACTATAACTGGATCAGTGACTCGGATGATATGAAGGCTACGAGTAGCTATGTATTCACTCTAGCAGGTTGGGTTGTTTCGTGGAAGTCTTCTAAACAAACTATCCTTATACGGTCCACTATGGAGGTTGAGCTGGTAGATCTAGACTCAGCGACTGTAGAGGCAGAATGGATTAGAGAACTCCTTTCCGACCTACCTGTGCTGGAAAAGCTAATTCCAGCTGTTTTAACCTACTACGATAACCAAACCGTTCTAGTTAAGGTGAAGAGTAGGAAGGACAATATGAAGTCCTCAAAACATATTAAAAGGCGACTTAAGTCAGTAAGGCATGGCAGAGAGATGAGTGTTATTACTGTAGAATATATCCAGTCTAAAAGGAACTTGGTAGATCCTTTCACCAAAGGATTGGCGCAGAAGGACATCTTTGCAGTATCAAAGGGAATGGGGCTTATACCCGTGTAAAGGCTCACATTGGTAGTAACCTATCCTAGTAGATCGGAGATCCCATGAACCAGGCTCTAGGACAACAAACTGTGTAGGATTATAGAGCATATTTAAATAGTCACATTAGTTGTAGTGCTCTTTTCTATATGAAAGGTTGAGAAATACCTCTTAATGAATTCGAGACCTATATGGTATCAAGAATCGCCCTACAGGATTCCCTAAAGAATTCACCTACTTGAGTACGATCGTGAGGTTGCAATCGAAGAAAGAAAATGGTATACTTTCTTAAGTACTCATGAGCTAGATATGGGACATGACCGTAACGTCCCAACCCGAGAGGGAAAAGGGCAAGCCGCCCAGTACAGAATGTAACTTGGACAAAAATTCTCACACCAAGGTATTGGATCAAGGCGTAGTCCTCCTTTGTCTGTGCAGAGTCGTAGTCCACATCCGACAAACAAGGAGCTTTTTTATTCGAATTACAATCACGCTAACATACCAGGAGCTTTTTTGTCATTCAGTAAACGACATACTATAGTAAAGTAACACATAGTAATAAGAGCAATAGTTACAAAACATACAATGAAGTAAAACTTCGGGACCTTTACAATAATCTAGCTCAAATCAAACAGTAAAATCACATCGTACTAGAGGGTGTAGTAAGTGATGCACAACAGTAAACGGCTGGGAGGACAAAAAATGCAGGGAAATGCGTCCACATGTGCTTCGGGATATTTTACTATCGGTACATGTGTTTTTGGGTCATTTTTTTACTATCGACTGTCGTGCAAAGCGCGGGTTTTACTATCGGTTTTCGGGGGAATGAATTTTACTAACGGTATGGATGCTCCAGAGACTTTTACTAACGTTTGCAACACGTGGCGTTCGTGTGTTTTACTGTCAATTCCACGGGGGTAGTGCGGGGAGCATGGGGGAGGGGGAGCGTGGGTTGGCACATTCGTGTTGACCATTTTTACTACCGCTTTTACTGCCATTTGCGTGAAGGAAGAATTTTATTGCCGGTCTTGAACACTACCGAGCCATTTTACTGCTGCTCGCTATGCGCAGCGCTGTCGATCCCGCGAGGGGAGCGTAGGTTGGCACGCCGTGCGTAGCGCAGCCCAGACTGCGGCTCACATGTAGAATAAGCTATTTCGTGCGTGGGCACAGAATAGCCCTACCGTGTGTGTGTGTGTGGAAAATGGTATGGTGCTCCTGGGAGTACATAGTACTCCAACTTCACATATACCACTTAAATCGTTTAATGATATCTTTTTATCAATTTGAGCATACTTCAATAATGATTATAAGATATCTCAAAGTGAGTTCCATGAAAAAAAATATATTCATTAAAGTCCACCTTTTATAGCAAAATTTGTGTATATACTTTTTTTATATATGAAAAAGGGTATATAGTAAACATAAAGGGCTCCATTGAAAATTGGTATGTAAGTACACTGAAAAGTATAAAGAAGTATAATATATTCGTTTAAATGGTATATTCGAAGTGAGAGTGTGTACTCCCATATGTATATACTTCTTTTATATATATGATTTTTTTTACATATACTTCAAATCTGCTAATAGTTTACGAACTAGTCTTCAAGATAACTGTGATCTATGCAACAATGACCTCCATGTCATATGATTTATCATTTTGAAGTAGTTGATTTTTTTTTCTTATTCCTTTCTTGCAGTGGAGAACCAGAAGATGATGCCGGGGACATTCACTCCCCAGCTAGAGCGCTACACATATGAGGGTGAAGAAGAGATCACCCCTGCTGGTATTTTTGCAACAGGTAAATTCTGCTAAATTAAATGGTATATATATACTTATCAAGTTCAACTATGATGATTTAAGCCAATTACTCTACTAATCACTTGTACTTATCCCGAACGTCGGTGTTACCTCTCTGATCCGGTGTTCTATCACGGACAGCTGTACATTGCTACCACTAGAAGCAACATCAAGATTCTCGCCATCATAGATAAGGAGAAGGAGAAGAACAAGTGGTGTAAGCCTAGGAGGACTCGCGGGACCTTCATGAAAAAACATCATCTACAGAGAAGTACTCATATTATAGACGAGGTATTGATCATTCGATTGTATTTTTCTAAATGTATTTTCCTTGCATTTGGCTAAATTTCATATGGTGTGTTGTTTGGATCTTCACCACTGAGAAGGAAAACACTGTCTGGCAGGTCATTATATTTTTTGCATGGATTTGTTTCTTATATGTATCTTGGAGTTGTCTTTATTATACAACATATATTAAAACATGGCTTAATGGATAAGCATATACCATTTTTGCTCTCATATGTACTAATGTTTGTGTTCATTTGTGTCTAAATTTGCTTGATTTCTTTCTACAATGCAATTGCTTTGGTGATGGCTATAATCAACCAACGATGTATGTTATTTTGTTGAGAAAGAAAACTATGACATAGACAAACCTCTGCATTGATTAATGTTAAATAAATTCATGTATTTCATCAGATGAATTAACATGAAAAGTTCGATTGGTGAACGTGTTAGTCTTGGTTTTATCTTACCGATATACATCTCATATTGCAATGTAACTGTTCATATAAGTTCATAAGTAAACCTTAATACACACATGACACGTTCCGTAGCAACGCACGAGCACGGTTACTAGTTTCATTACGATGGGCCGGTCAGTTAATGCAAAAACATTAATCATCCCCCGCGTGCATGCTCCTGCTGATGTTGGCAATTGTTCAATAGTATATCATTTTATGCAAATTTATGTGATTTCTACATGCATCAATGCCCGCATCGTTTCATACGTTATATATATATATATATATATATATATATATATATATATATATATATATATATATATATATATATATATATATATAGGTCACGACTATTATGTAAATACTCCTATATACTATGTTGGTTGGTAGACATGTAGAACCTAGGGATGGTAATCGGGCGCGGCGGGTACGGGTAGTGCTCGCCCATACCCATACCCATGGCCCCAATTTCCCCCCATGGGCATGCCCGCGAAGGACAACGGGTGAAGAAACTCGCCTATGCCTGTCACCCGCGGGCATGCCCGTTTACTCGCAAACTCGTCCATGCTCGTCGCCCACGGGTACCCATCGCCCATGGGTACCCATCGCCCGCGGGCATACTCATCAATCATCACACAAACAATGCATACATCAAGTTCATTTCAATTCACATCAATATTGCATCACACATTCAACAACTAATAAAGTTCATCACAATTCACACATCAAGTTCAACAAATAAAAAGAAAATACAAACTGCGATTCCACAGTCACACATAGTTCCTCACATATAAACAAATTAAGTTTGCAACAAGAGTAGAACATATGAAAATAGTTCAATCAGAGTCGACGATCGAGATTGAACAACAATCTTTAAGCTCCTCTTCAATGTCTTCAAGGCATGTCCATAAACTCTCAACTCCTCCTTCACCTGAAAAGTAAACATTGCATTATATCACTAGTTTGCAATCACATAGAAAATTCAAAATATTTACATCACTAGTTGCATTGCATACCTTTAAGTTCATTCCGAAGCCAGCTTTGTGAGCACATCAATGCCTCCAATATAGCTAGAGTGAGACGACTGCGATGTTCACTTAGCACTCTACCACTAGTGCTAAAAGCTGATTCAGAAGCTACTGTTGTTATTGGAATAGCCAAGATATCACGGGCAATCATCCGCAATGTAGGATAACATGCCCCAGCCACCTTCCACCAACCCAGTATATCAAATTCCTCATTTGTGCAAGGAAGAGTTTCTTCTTCCAAATAACGATCTAGCTCACTTTTGATCTTTACTACACCGGTACTTTTCTTACTAGCAGCTAGTGTTTTAAATATTGAAAGCACCTCATTAGCACCAGTTGCAACACTAGTACTAGAAGATGTAGCCATACCCTCTTCTCCACTATGCACTTGGTACTCATTCATCAACTCACACAAGCAATTATAACTCTTTGTAACATTCTCTTCAGAATTTTCTTCGCCAAAGAGGGCAATATAGCATGCATGTAACATTGTTATTTTTTTCACGTGGATCGAGAATAATAGCAATAGCCATCAAACCATGAATATCAGACCAGTACTTGACAAACTTTTTTATCATCTCAACAGACATAGCCTCAATTATTGGATCTCCACATCGTAACCATTTATTCATATACATTTTGACCTCACATATCTTTGGGAAGAATATGTTAGCTGTTACATATTTAGTCCCAGAAAATATTTCAGTGAGTTCATAGAAGAGGCTTAATTTTTCACAAACAGTTGAGGCAAAATTCCAATCAGCAGTTGTTGGTGCACAAATAAACTGCATATCAAGTTGCTTCAACCTTTCAAAGACTTTCTTATAGTGAATAGCAGTACTAAGCATAATATAGGTTGAATTCCATCTAGTTTTGCAATCAAGACCAATCTTTTTAGTTATTTCAACCTTAACAAACCGAGCTGCTTTCACAAATTTTTTGTACCTCTTTGGTGTAGCTGTCCAATAGGAAACACTATCACGTAGTCTCTTAATGCTATGCTCCATGACACTCAATCCATCTTTCATAATTAAGTTAAGAATATGTGCACAACAACGTATATGTAGCATCTTTCCACCCAATAAAAGATTAGATGGATCAACCTTTGTCTCTATTGCTTCAACCAATTTATCATTTGTTGAGCAATTATCCAAGGTCAAAGTAGATAGTTTACAATCAAGATTCCAATTCTGCAGGCTTTTATATAGTGCTTCACAAATAACCTCTACTGTATGTGGGCATGGCACATATATAAACCTACATGGTTCAGCATAGCAAGAAGATTAGTATTTCAATATAGCAAGAAGATTAGTATTTCAATATAGCAATCACCTCAAAATGCAGCTTCTAAGCTTCCAAGAGTCATCAGCAAAATGTCCTGTTACTGCCATTTAGCCTCTCTTTTGATTATCAGCTGTCCAAAGGTCAGTTGTAACAGCAACACGACAACTGCTTTTATCCAAGTAACTGAGAGCTCTCTTCCTCTCTAAATCATAATGATCCAAGATATCCTTTCTAATAGTATTTCAAGTGACCATTTTAAATAAAGGTTGAAGTGCACTAACAAATTTACGAAAGTCATGGTGATCAACAATGGACAGTGGGTACTCATGCAGAATAATCATGGAATAGAGAACTTTCCTAGCAACTTTTTGATCAAAGACATAGTTCTCTACAGTTGCTTGTCCATGTTCAGAAGATCCATACCTCAAACTGGTTTGTACCTTCCCTTGCCTCTTCCGATAGATGCAAACCTTCAGATGCTCATGTAAATGTTTAGTACCATTCTTCGTTTCTGCCGAAAGGTACTTGCTGCACCAAATGCACTTTGCCTTCCAAGCACCCATCACTTTTAGTCTTGTAAATTCGTTCCAAATAGGTGAAGTGAGTTTCCTCTTTGCGCCACGAGAGTCTTCCTCTTTTGCATCTGCATCTTCGGTATGTTGTTCTTCAACTTGAGGTTCAGCTTCAGATCCTACTTACTGATCACGGAGTATTAAGCCTTGAGAAGATTGCCCATGTTGGCTACTACTTCCCGGAGTCGCCATCTAAGAGTTGGAATTGGTGAAAATTGTGAGTTCATGAGTTCATCAAGCTAGTGAAGTGATATGAATATAAAGCGTGAGATAAATCAAAAAGATATATAAACTCAACAACATATTTCAATTTGACACACACACTGACACGTATTTCAATTCCGAGTAACAGCTCCTAAAATCAAAAAGAGTACAAAATAAATTTGACACACACTGACACACACACACTGACACAAACAAATTTGATGATCCATACATATAACAGACCATGCAAGTTTTGAAGGACATCTGGAACATCTGGAACAGAACATATACATACATACAAACAGATCATTACTTCATCAGAGTTCATGCAGGTTTTGAAGGACATCTGGAACAAAACATATAAGTATATAACAGATCCATACACACATCCAAACAGATCCATACACACATCCAAATAGATCCATACTATGTGCGAGTTCATCAGTAGGATTGTAGGAACATACAAACATCAGAGTTCATCAAACATCAAGAAATCTGGAGTTCAAACATCAGAGTTCATCAAACACTGTCTCTGAAGTCTGAACATACAAACTGATGTGTGAGTTCATCAGTTCAAACATCAGAGTTCATCAAACATCAAGAAATATGGAGTTCAAACATCAGAGTTCATCAAACATCAAGAAATCTGGAGTTCAAACATCATAGTTCATCAAACATTGTATCTGAACATACAAACTGATGTGTGAGTTCATCAGTTCAAACATCAGAGTTCATCAAACACTGTCTCTGAACATACAAACTGATGTGTGAGTTCATCAGTAGAAATCTGGACATCCCATTTTGGCCATACACACACACACACACACGATCTGGACATCCCATTTTGGCTGGCCACACATATGATCTGAACATACAAACTGATGTGTGAGTTCATCAGTAGGAACATACAAACATCAAGAAATCTGGAGTTCACGCACCTGAAGTCGCCCGGGAGGAGGAGGAGATCTGGAGATAGGGGAGACGGGAGGCGCAGTGGCCGGTGGGCGATGGGAGGGCGGCCGGCCGGGAGGGGAACGGTCGGGAGGAGATCTGGAGATAAGGGAGACGGGAGGCACGGTGGCTGGTGGGGGAACGGCCGGAGGAGATCTGGAGATAGGGGAGACGGGAGGCGCGGTGGCCGGGGAACGGCCGGGAGGGGAACGGCCGGGAGGGGGACGACCGGGAGAAGGGGGACAGCCGGGAGGAGGGCTGCCGGCCAGGAGGAGGGAGGCCGGCCAGAGATCTCGTAGCTTCGGACTTCGGAGGGGGTCTGGCGGTCGCTGGCGAGGGAGACGAGGCTGCGTCGCTGTGAGGGAGACGGCCGGAGGAGATCCGAGATAGGGAGACAGAGGCGCGGTGGCCGGGGAACGGAAAGGGGACACGGGAGGGGGTCAGGGAGAAGGGGACACCGGGAGGAGGGTCACGGCCAGAGGAGGGAGGCTGGCCATGTAATACCCCGAGGTACTGCTAGTAGCGTGGCCCATGTGGCCCATGAGTTGTGTGGTGGAATTAGTCCCACATTGCTTGTCTCAAGTGAGTTGTAGTGGTATATAATGCCTGTTGATCCAAACGTATGCAAATTACACCCAATACAGTAATTTAGAATGCATGCATAAGTTATTCAAAGGAAGGTTATAGGGTTTATTTGCATAAATCAGATTTTGGTTTAAATAGTTATACTAAGTTTCAAGGCACATTTTTATTCCATAGCTAAAATTCAAATTTTTGAAGTTCATCATTTTATAGTGGATAACCTCCATATGAAACATGGTGAAGGATACCCTCTATCACAAGGCTACCCGCCCAAATTTACCACAAGGATTAACCATCCTCAAATCATGTCCAAAGTTATTTTAAAACCAAAAACAAATCTAACTTAGAGTAGCTTTGCTCAGCATGTCCATGACCGTGGACACGGCTATTCGAATAGATTTACACTCTGCAGAGGTGGTACAACTTTACCCACACGAGATAATTTGCCTGTTATGTCGCCAATGCACGCTCCTTAGGCGTGTGACTAGGCAATTATCACAAGGCGTTTCTAATGCATTACCTCAATACCAATATGCCCGCTAAGGTTTCACTTCCATTAGGCTAACCACCGCGGAAACCCTCTTGCGCCTAAGTGGGAATAAAGTCTAACCGACACCCACACAACAAAAATGGCATAAACAATACTGAGGTAATACAAATTATTAAGCCTAGTTCTGCCCATATAGAACATGTGGTAGTACGGTGGAGCTTTTGCAAGATGCGGCTCAAAGGCCGGTCCTTAATCTACTTGGGCAACTTTCAATAAAAACCTCGGTCTCGATCTAACTGAGACAGGCTGCATAAACCTGCACCCACCAACTATCCATGTTTGCCCAAGTACAAACTATTTTCTTTTATTTTATAATTTTCAAAGACATTTGCAAAAGTCCACCATGACAAAGCAATGTCATAGGCTTTTTATCAATTTATGAAATTTTGGCTAAATTCTCCCAAAGTCAAATATTTTATGGTCTAAGCATTTGCTATGCATATATTTATTTTTAAATTCATTTTACTAAGGTTACAAGGAATTGATAATACAACAATCAAATTTGGCTATACAAAGGAATTGGAATAATTAAATATTTAAACAGAATTTAAAATAATTAAATACAATTAGGCATGCAATAATAATTTAAAACAGAATTAAATAATTTTAAATATTGGGGCAAAATGGTCAATGGTGTAACTTGCCTTGTTCAAATTCCTGTATTCTACTTCTTCAATAGGGTCAAGCTCTCCGAGTCACAAAATCTATACGCGAAATAATCCAAATTCAAATAGAATTCAAATGAACACAAATAAATTCAAATGAAAATTCAAATTAACTCCAAATTAAATAATTTTGGTTTAGTTAGCTAGATCTTGATTTTATACAAATTTAGAAATTTGAATCACCTAAATCGGAGTTTGTATGAAGAAAACACGAGCTCTGAAGTTTAAAACCTAAATTAAATCCTAAAATCGAATTTCCGAATTTTCCGAATTAAATTTCTAAAGGAAATTATCTTTATTGCGCCAATGACGTCAAGAAGATCTTGCACCGAGGTGACAAGTGGGCGCCGACAGTATGGATCGAGTCCACAACGAGGCACAAGTCCACGGTGGACTCGGCTCACAACATGTGCGGTGAAGGAAGGCGATCTTTGGCGCTACACAAGGCCCACGTGGTCGCCACGCACGCGGTAGAGGTGAGTGGCTGATGTGGCGCTGAGGTGGTGACACGCCGGCGCCGGAGAGGAGGCGCCGGTTCCAATGGTACCGTGAACGGCGGTGGTTGCTCCGTGAGGTGCAAAATACTCGTGAGACGAAACCGAGCTGTGATGCGCTACCGGCGACGCGAGGCGTGGCAGAAGATGGTCGGCGGCGGCGAGGCGGCGGTGTGGTTTGGTCGCTGGCGAAGGAGCCCGCGACGCCCGAAGTCGCGGAGGCGCGCCTGGTCGCGGCCGAGGCGGCCGCGCCGGCCGAGGCGGCCGGAGGTTCACCGGTGGCGGCGCTAGAGGCGAGCGGAGCACAATTACCGTGGTGAGAGAGAGACCACGCACCGGTTAACCCTTTTACACGAGGGAGGACGAAGTGTAAGTGAGGTGCTATGTGTGAGCGGTCCGCCCCGCCGCGGTGGGCGGGCATTGAGCCAATTTTGGGTCGGGTGTTACAGATGGTATCGAGCATCAACCTTGATGAGCTCCAGGACGCAGACGCGCGCGGGGAGAAGAAGGGCGGGCATATGGCGCATGGCGCATGTGGCCCGGAGTGGACACATGGCATGGCATATGTGCCGATTGACACGGACGCACGCGACGTACCGAGGGGTGGTTCTGGCATTTGTTTAAAATTGATGCGGTATCAAATAGGCTTTAGAAATAGCGTCGCCACTTTTGAGGGGGTGAGTGTAATACCCCGCTTTGCATATAGCGTGGCCCATGTGTGGCCCATGGTTTTCCGCAGTTGTGTGGTGGAATTAGTCCCACATTGCGGGTTGTCTCAAGTGAGTTTTGTGTCCGTTATTATATACAATGAAAGACGATCCACCTCTATTACCGCGACAGCACACGAGTAATTGGGCACAATTGCCATCCCTACCTTTACACGAGGCCACGAGTCCAATCGAGCATTGCTTGGCTCATCTGCAGTTCTGCATTCATGCACTTGATGTATATGCAACATCGGTTTATAATTGTCACAGAGACACAAGTGTAATGAGCCGTATCATTGCGAGGTGTAACAATAGAGGATTTTGTTTGATTGATGGGCTCTGGTTTGCCTGGGCAACTTACCTACGGCCCAAGGCCCGTCCAGGCTAGGCCCGTGACTCGTCGCCTGGCCCCCGCCAACTCATCGTCGTCGGTCCTCCTTCCAGTTACTCGCATCACTTCTTCGCCCCCCTCGATCGCCCGCGTAGCCTCTGCAAAGCCGCAACTGCCATTAATCTCCCACTGACAATACGTGCCCACATGTACTCGTCCCCACCGGTCATGCACCATCCGTTGCTTGCAAACTGCCCTGCCAAATCTACGCACGCGACCATCTCTCTCTCTCCCCCCCCTCCACTCGCCGATCCAAACCACCCCAAACCCCCCCGCACCGCATCACTCCCCCTCCCCGCCCAGATCCAGATCCGCGGCCATCGAATCCGTCGAGGAATAATGGCCTCCGTGGCCGCGGCGCTACCGCCGTCCCCGCCGGAGTCCGACCCGCGCCTCGTGGAGGCCTTCGTGCCCTTCCTCGAGAAGCTCATCAAGAACGCCTCGTGGCGCAACAAGGCGCACTCCAAGCTCTCCCACACCGCCAAGTCCATCCTCGACCGCCTCCAGAACCCCCACCCACGCCCGCCGCGGCGCAGGCCCCGTCCACGCCCACCTCCCCTCCACACCCACCTCCTCCTCCTCGCAGCCGGGTCCGCTCCGTAGCCTCTCGCTCGGATTCGGAGCTGCTTCTTGCGCCCGTTTCCTCCGCACTCCTACGTCCATGGCGAGGCCGACCCGTCCGCCGACCCTCGGCGCAGCTCGTCGCGTCCCTGCTCGAGGCCGCTTGCAACGCGCTCCACCTTGACGACGAGCACATCGAGCTCCTCCTCCTCAAGACGCTCCTGTCGGCGGTCACCTCCACGTCGGTGCGCCTCCATGGCGACTGTCTTGAGTAGGCGTGGTTCGCGCGTGCTATGATATGTACCTGGGCAGCCGTGAGCTGTGAATCAGGCTACTGCCAAGGCGTCGCTCGTGCAGATGCTGGTGATCGTGTTCCGCCGCATGGAGGCGGCTCGTCAACGGTGCCCGTGCAACCCATCGTCGTGGCTGACGTGATCGAGCTGCCTGATGCTGCTTCCGGCATGTCGCCTGCCGCCGATGCCAACTTCGTACAGGGATTCATCTCGAGGGGCAGTGGCAGGGACTGCTGTGGCTCATGACGGTGCATTTGAGACAACGGCAGCTGCAGAGGAAGGGTAAACCCGGCAGATTTGCTTGATTCGACGGATAAGGACATGTTGGATGCCAAGTACTGGGAGATCAGCATGTACAAGACAGCTCTTGAGGGTCGTAAGGACGAGCTTGGCGTGGAGGGGGCAGTGGTGGGCACTTTGGATGATGATGCTGACGTGAGGATTGGGAATAGTTGCGGAGGGATGCTTTCTTGGTTTTCCGGGCATTGTGCAAGCTCTCCATGAAGACACCACCCAAGGATCGCCAGCTGATCCGATGGTGATGCGGGGAAGATTCTTGCTCTGGAACTTCTCAAGATCTTGCTTGAAAATGCTGGGGCATTTGGAGTACTAATTTATTCCATGAAAAGTGGCATAGTGACAGCTTAAGGAAGAGAGGAGCTTTTAACCAGTTATCCTTGAAAATATTAGGCATTGATTTGCAAATGGTAGTACAGTTGGATTAATCTAGAGATAATGTTGCTATGGATAACAATGTTACTACAAGTCAGTATTGAAACTCTCATTGCAATTTTACGGAATTTTGAGTAGTGTGATTTCTGCTTATTGTTGAGAGACAAATAGAATAATACTGAACTTAATTAATATCAGAGAACAAAATCGGTGAGGTTGAATCTGATATTGGCATTTCCTGGCAAGAATATCAGCATCAGTCCTGATACAGATGTTAGGTTACGCTAATAAGGTATAGCATCGGAGATATGAAATTTCCCTAACAGTAGTGTGTGCTTCTCTGCTGCTGGCATTATGTGTCTGTTTGCATGGGAATGCTGGACAAGTGGCAACTTGTAAGCTACCAAAATTTTAAATTCTTTTTCAATTGATTTAATTCCAGAAATTCAAATAGGCTTTAGAAAATAGTAAATGAAGTCCAAAAATTTTGAGAAAATTCACAGAAATTCTATGAGGCATTCTGGACTTAAATAAATTAATTCCAACTTTTAGTTGGTAATAGATTTTGCATATAAATTCTTTTAGCCTTAATATACTTTAGGGAAAAGTTTTTAAAAATTCCAGAAAATCCGCAAAAATTAATAAAGTCTTATTTTTAACTGAAATTGAAATTTTGGGCTGTTACAGGAGACGACGAGTCCGAGACGATGAGAACGAGAGGAGGATGACTGGGAGTGGAGGCAGCTGAAGCTGAACTGCTGAAGTGGGACGGTGGGAGCCGGGAGGTTGGAGTGGCCGAGTGGGAGATTGGGGCGGTGGGAGTTAGGGTTTTCTGCATTTTTATATGGTGAGGATATTTACGGTCCCACCTGTCAGTGTATATGACGGGTAAACGGGCGAAGCGGGTATGGGTGGAGCTTACCCATGCCCGCGCCCGTTTACCCGATGGGTAAGTTTTTGTGTCCGTTATTATACCTGTGGACAAAGAAAGACGTCTATACCCACCTCTATTAGGTATTCACCCGCGGCACACGAGTAATTGGGCACAATTGCCATCCCTAATAGAACCTGATAAGTAAATAGCTTTGATCTTACTCGCTTGGTCGCACGAGGCCACGAGTCTGCAATCGTCAATCGAGCTGGTCACTAACTATATATCGCTTGGCTTCATCTGCAGTTCTGCATTCATGCACTTGATGTATATGCAACATCGGTTTATAATTGTCACAGAGACACAAGTTACTAATGTGCCGTATCATTGCGAGGTGTAACAATAGAGGATTTTGTTTGATTGATGGGCTCTGGTTTGCCTGGGCACAAATTTGGCCCATCAATGCTCTCCTCGATCAAGCTCGCCGTCCAAGTAAATGTCCAACTTACCTACGGCCCAAGGCCCGTCCAGGCTAGGCCCGTGACTCGTCGCCTGGCCCCCGCCAACTCATCGTCGTCGGTCCTCCTTCCAGTTACTCGCATCACTCTCCCACTGACAATACGTGCCCACATGTACTCGTCCCCACCGGTCATGCACCATCCGTTGCTTGCAAACTGCCCTGCCAAATCTACGCACGCGACCATCTCTCTCTCTCTTCTCCCCCACCTCCACTCGCCGATCCAAACCACCCCAAACCCCCCCGCACCGCATCACTCCCCCTCCCCGCCCAGATCCAGATCCGCGGCCATCGAATCCGTCGAGGAATAATGGCCTCCGTGGCCGCGGCGCTACCGCCGTCCCCGCCGGAGTCCGACCCGCGCCTCGTGGAGGCCTTCGTGCCCTTCCTCGAGAAGCTCATCAAGAACGCCTCGTGGCGCAACAAGGCGCACTCCAAGCTCTCCCACACCGCCAAGTCCATCCTCGACCGCCTCCAGAACCCCCCGCCCGCGCCCGCCGCGGCGCAGGCCCCGTCCACGCCCACCTCCCCCTCCACACCCACCTCCTCCTCCTCGCAGCCGGGTCCGCTCCGTAGCCTCTCGCTCTCGGATTCGGAGCTGCTTCTTGCGCCCGTTTCCTCCGCGCTCGGCTCCGGCAGC
The DNA here is from genome assembly GCA_036346395.1 of Hsuehochloa calcarea. NCBI lineage: Eukaryota > Viridiplantae > Streptophyta > Magnoliopsida > Poales > Poaceae > Hsuehochloa > Hsuehochloa calcarea. Next base: position 58,050,168 of record CM070598.1, read on the forward strand.
GCCAAGCTCGCCGAGGCCGCGCTTGAGCTCCTACACAGGCTGATCGCGCACTCCTACGTCCATGGCGAGGCCGACCCGTCCGCCGACCCCTCGGCGCAGCTCGTCGCGTCCCTGCTCGAGGCCGCTTGCAACGCGCTCCACCTTGACGACGAGCACATCGAGCTCCTCCTCCTCAAGACGCTCCTGTCGGCGGTCACCTCCACGTCGGTGCGCCTCCATGGCGACTGTCTTCTCCGCGTGGTTCGCGCGTGCTATGATATGTACCTGGGGAGCCGTAGCGCTGTGAATCAGGCTACTGCCAAGGCGTCGCTCGTGCAGATGCTGGTGATCGTGTTCCGCCGCATGGAGGCGGACTCGTCAACGGTGCCCGTGCAACCCATCGTCGTGGCTGACGTGATCGAGCTGCCTGATGCTGCTTCCGGCATGTCGCCTGCCGCCGATGCCAACTTCGTACAGGGATTCATCTCGAAGATCATTGGGGACATTGATGGTGCACTCACACCGCTGGCACGTACAACTTCGTCAGCAGCGGCAGGGGCAGTGGCAGGGACTGCTGTGGCTCATGACGGTGCATTTGAGACAACGGCAGCTGCAGAGGAAGGGGTAAACCCGGCAGATTTGCTTGATTCGACGGATAAGGACATGTTGGATGCCAAGTACTGGGAGATCAGCATGTACAAGACAGCTCTTGAGGGTCGTAAGGACGAGCTTGGCGTGGAGGGGGCAGTGGTGGGCACTTTGGATGATGATGCTGACGTGAGGATTGGGAATAAGTTGCGGAGGGATGCTTTCTTGGTTTTCCGGGCATTGTGCAAGCTCTCCATGAAGACACCACCCAAGGATGCGCCAGCTGATCCGATGGTGATGCGGGGGAAGATTCTTGCTCTGGAACTTCTCAAGATCTTGCTTGAAAATGCTGGGGCTGTGTTCCGGACCAGCGAGAGGTACCCATGCCCTTGCCTGAAACTCGTTCTACAGTTGTATTGCCGCATATCTTCTGAATTCCTTTCTGTTATTCGTTAACAACATTGAGCAAAATTTGGAGTACTAATTTATTCCATGAAAAGTGGCATAGTGACAGCTTAAGGAAGAGAGGAGCTTTTAACCAGTTATCCTTGAAAATATTAGGCATTGATTTGCAAATGGTAGTACAGTTGGATTAATCTAGAGATAATGTTGCTATGGATAACAATGTTACTACAAGTCAGTATTGAAACTCTCATTGCAATTTTACGGAATTTTGAGTAGTGTGATTTCTGCTTATTGTTGAGAGACAAATAGAATAATACTGAACTTAATTAATATCAGAGAACAAAATCGGTGAGGTTGAATCTGATATTGGCATTTCCTGGCAAGAATATCAGCATCAGTCCTGATACAGATGTTAGGTTACGCTAATAAGGTATAGCATCGGAGATATGAAATTTCCCTAACAGTAGTGTGTGCTTCTCTGCTGCTGGCATTATGTGTCTGTTTGCATGGGAATGCTGGACAAGTGGCAACTTGTAAGCTACCAAAGTGACACCTGGGTGCATGACCAAAGTCCTGCTCTATAAGTGGTCATGCATAAATTTATGCAAAAGATCTATGGTAATTGTCTTGCGAGGAGTTTTCTCTGACAATAGCTGTGTTTTTGCATGATATTGACAACAAATGAATGTTGTATATTTCATACGTTTTGTGGTATCTGCAAGCTTGCGCTGTCTTCATGTTTTGTGTAAAAATTTGGTAGTATTTAAGTTGAGATATTAGATCTTTTCCACTTAGTTGGTAGAAAATGGTTGAAAGCAGTGAGAGATGGTATTGTTATAAACAATGGAAGTGGAATGTGCTAGGGTCGAAAGTTTGCTAAAGCCCAATCCCCACGCAAGACGGGCCTATGCATGCTTAGCAACTTGCTTAGGCTTTGCCACCAATTAGCCCAAAAGGGTTAACACGGAGTTATACATTTGGACCCTCTAAGCATTTTGTGCTACTACTACACAGTTCAAAATCTCCATTGTAGGAATAATCCCACCACCACTACACTTCGGCCACATGGGCAACCACTAACTGGGCTAGATTATTACACTCACTCCCTTCTAAAAAGCTGACACCCTAGACATCACATTGCATACACGGCAAATGCAAGAATCACCTCTCGATACATGTTCATGCCATGTGTTCTGCATGGGACCACACACACACATATCCGTGGAATGAGGGTTATGCTTTGATACCGTTTGGCATTTGTAATGCCATAGGGTCCAAAGTTCGCAAAAGCCCAGCCCTGCACCGGACAGGCCTACGCATACATAGCAGCTTGCTTGGGTTTGTGTTCTATCTTCACCCAAAAGGGTTGAGTTGGAGTTACCATGTTTGGACCTTCAAGCATTATATGCTATTTTTACACACTTCAAACTCACCATGTGGGACAAATACTACCACTACTATATTGGGGCCACACGGGCCACTACTGGTTGGACTAGTGTTGTTATAGGAAGGTCATGAAGTATTTGCAACCATTAATTGATGATGAAATATCAATTAATCTTAGCACCCTAATCAATAATAGTTGTGTGGATCACTGTATTTAGATTCCACACATGGTGAGTTTCCAGTATGGAGTATAGGCATATAGGGTTTCGCAATCTTTATCCCTTATCTTTTATACCATTCTCATGCCATTTGTTCACCTAGTGCAAATTTAGTTGACTAAAAGTTCTCATTATACATGACACAAGATGTCCCTATAGTTATTCTCATTATGGTTCTGTGGCAAACAAAATTTCATGTGTTGTGAATTGGAAGTGCAAGTTTGGTTACTTTGGACTCTGAACCTCCCATATTGTGAGACATTACTGGAATCACTTTCACATAGCTTTCAAACTTTGCAGTCTTAATTTCAATGCCACTCATGACTTATTCATGCCCTTCTCTTGCTTTCCTTTGTTATATGCTCCACTTGCCACACTTGAAGTTACTTGGTGGGAAAGGGATCAAAAGCTTTATTAATTCATTTACAAAGTGGAAAATGTTGGAAATAGGTATCAATGAACACGTTTAAGCTTGAGAATGTGGAAATGTGGAAAATGCATTCCTTCTGTTCAGTTTTCTACATAGAGCAGCTTCTTTTCTAATATGCTCTGTTCGTGTACCTGATACATCATACAGTTATATTTTGATATTGACTGTGCTATAGTGGGACCATCCTGTCAACTGCAGTTTTTTTACCCATCTTCTTGATGTTTTTATTTTCTCTGAAAATTTCTTTTTGGTCTAACTATTTTGGTTCAACCTATCCAGGTTTCTAGGTGCTATCAAGCAGTATTTGTGCCTATCACTTTTGAAGAACTGTGCCTCAGCACATATGATTGTTTTTCAGTTATCCTGTTCTATTTTTATTAGCTTGGTTTCAAGATTCAGACCAGGATTAAAGGCAGAGATTGGAGTTTTTTTCCCCATGATCATTCTCAGAGTTCTGGAAAATATTGCTCAGCCAAATTTTCAGGCAAAGATGATAATTCTTCGTTTTCTGGAGAAGCTCTGCGCTGATTCTCAAATCTTGGTTGACATTTTCATTAATTACGACTGTGATGTCCACTCATCAAACATATTTGAGCGGTATTGCTTCATTCACTGTGTTAAGTTCTGTAGTTGAGCATTAGTGATATTTCTTCTTTTAAACGCAATCGGAGACTCTCTTTAGGATATTTGACCAAGTATTGTATTGCATTTTCTTGATTTTGAACAACAGGATGGTGAATGGTCTACTAAAAACGGCTCAAGGGCCTCCTGCTGGTGTCCCTACCACATTGGTGCCGCCTCACGATACCACAATGAAGAGTGAAGCAATGAAATGCTTAGTTGCTATTCTGAGATCCATGGGAGATTGGATGAATAAGCAGCTATGCATTCCAGATCCTGACTCTCCTAAATTAGAATCAGAGCAAAATGATAATGATGGTGGAAATGAGCTTCCGCAGACAGAGAACAATGGAGATGAGTCTAGTGAAGCATCTGACTCACATTCAGAAATATCGAATGGGGTTTCAGAGGCTGCATCTTTGGAGCAGCGTCGAGCTTACAAGATGGAGCTTCAGGTAGATGTCGTTCCCCAATTAGTTATTTCTATATGCATTTGTTGGTAGGAATGTGCTGACTACTGTTCTTTGCTGTACGAATTGCCACAGTTCCATTATATTTTGGTTGATTCATTTCCTTATTGTTATGTGGTTGATTGATTCATATCTGAATGACAGGAGGGTATCTCTCTGTTTAATCGAAAACCGAAAAAGGGTATTGAGTTCCTAATAAATGCCAACAAGGTGGGGGAGTCGCCTGAGGAAATAGCTGTTTTCCTAAAAGGTGCTTCTGGCTTGAACAAGACTATGATTGGTGATTATTTAGGGGAGAGGGAAGATTTATCCCTCAAAGTCATGCATGCATATGTGGATTCATTTGATTTTCAAGTCATGGAGTTTGATGAAGCGATTAGAGCCTTTCTACAAGGTTTCAGGTTGCCTGGAGAAGCTCAAAAGATTGATCGGATTATGGAAAAATTTGCAGAGCGTTACTGCAAATGCAACCCAAAGGCATTTTCCAGTGCAGATACAGCTTATGTCCTTGCTTACTCAGTCATAATGCTTAACACTGATGCACATAACCCAATGGTCAAAAATAAGGTGATTCTTCAGGTTCTCTTTTGGGGATACCTGTTACAAATTTTATGATGCTAATGTATAAATTGATGCAGATGTCACCGGAAGATTTCATAAGAAACAATCGTGGTATCGATGATGGGAAAGACCTGCCTGAAGAATTTATGAGATCCTTGTATGAAAGGATTTGGAAAAAAGAGATTAAGATGAAAGAAGACGAATTTGTTCCCCAACAGCAACAACCAACAAGCTCTAACAAAATTCTTGGGTTGGATAACATTCTTAACATTGTCATCCGCAAACGAGATTCACCTATGGAGACTAGTGATGATCTCATTAAGCATATGCAGGAGCAGTTCAAAGAAAAGGCCCGCATGTCCGAGTAAGTTATGCTACACGGTCGTCTAGATGGATAAGTGTATAAACTAAGTTGTGTGTTTTACTTGATCATTTTTCTTTTTTCCTGCCCATTGGTTTATGCAATTTATTACTTTTGTTAGTTTATTTCACCATAAATAATTTATCTGGGATTTTTTTCATGAATGATTTAGGTCAGTATTTTATCCAGCAACAGATGTAGTAGTTTTGAAGTTCATGGTCGAGGTTTGCTGGGCTCCTATGCTTGCTGCCTTCAGTGTTCCACTTGACCAGAGTGATGACGAGATTGTCATATCCCAGTGCCTTGAGGGATTTCGCTGTGCAATCCATGTCACTGCAGCTATGTCGATGAAGACTCAAAGGGATGCATTTGTTACTTCGCTTGCCAAGTTTACATCACTTCACTCTGCTGCGGATATCAAGCAGAAAAATATTGAAGCCATTAAGGTTGGTTCTACTTGTTATGATGTAAATGTTAAATCTGTAGTTCTGAGCTGGTAACACTGGCAGGAAAAAAATTGCCTCTATTATTAGTAATTAGTGAAAAAAAAAGATTAAAATCATTAAATGAAACAATGGTACTTAGAAGTTTGCTTCACGTTGATTGAGTTCAGAAAGGTAAATGTTGCTGATTTATGCATTAGATGTTTACATCCTAAACGTTGGGCAAAATACTTTAGCTGGATGTAGTGACGTTCTGACTTCTGAGGAGACCAACCCTGTTTATCAGTTTGAGCTTCTGTGTTTGCTTCTTGCATGTGCTGAACATGTGGTATGCCATTGTCACTGTCATTCTGGATGGCTGGGAAAATGTTTAAAAATTACTGTCCAGAGGTCTCTATCCTTAGTCCCTTTTGGTTTGTCATTTGACTATTTCTATTGCGCGCTTTTTTACAAGAATATGCCATGGTAATTGCAGTTTGCTATATCTTAGTTTGAGCATAATGATAAAATCTTTTTTTCCATTCTCATGTTCTTTTGTTGTGGTGCTGGATTGCCTCACAGGCAATTCTGTTAATCGCAGATGAAGACGGAAATTACTTGCAAGAAGCATGGGAGCATATATTGACCTGTGTTTCTCGTTTCGAAAATCTACATCTTGTAGGGGAAGGTGCTCCTCCAGATGCCACTTTCTTTGCACTGCAACAGCCAGACCTTGATAAATCGAAACAGGCTAAATCATCAATTCTTCCTGTTTTGAAAAAGAAGGCTCCAAATGCCGGTGCAGCTTCTAAAAGAGGTTCCTATGACAGTGCTGGTGTGGGTGGCAAAGCTTCTGGTGTTGATCAAATGAATAATGTGGTGACAAGCCTCTTGGAGCAAGTTGGGATGGCTGAAATGAACCATGTATTCGTAAGAAGTCAAAAGCTTAACAGTGAGGGCATAATTGATTTTGTAAAGGCTCTTTGTAAGGTTTCAATGGAGGAATTACGGTCTGCATCTGATCCACGAGTTTTTAGTCTCACAAAGATTGTTGAGATCGCGTAAGGAATCCAAGACTTCATATCAACAACATATCAACATTGCAATATGTTTGTTTACATTTTTGTTATCTCTGATAAGCACCGAAGTATGATTGTTTCTTTTTCTCTTGTAGGCACTACAATATGAACCGCATCAGGCTTGTATGGTCAAGCATATGGCATGTCTTGTCTGAATTTTTTGTTACCATTGGCTGCTCAGAAAATCTTTCAATTGCAATATTTGCTATGGACTCATTGCGGCAGCTGGCAATGAAGTTCCTGGAGAGAGAAGAGCTGGCTAACTACAATTTCCAAAATGAATTTATGAAGCCTTTTATTGTTGTAATGAGGAAGAGTCGAGCTGTTGAGATCAGAGAACTAATCATCAGGTGTGTGTCTCAAATGGTCTTGGCCCGTGTTAGTCATGTGAAGTCTGGGTGGAAGAGCATGTTTATGGTATGGTATCTCTACTCGCACTCATGTACCCTGATTTGATATGGAGACTGTTTGGAGCAGTTTTATTGTTCCTGAATATTGATTTGTTCTGTACAATCTTTTCAGGTCTTTGCAACGGCATCATATGATGATCACAAAAATATTGTACTCTTGGCGTTTGAAATTATCGAGAAGATTTTGCGGGAGTACTTCCCCTACATTACTGAGACCGAGTCAACGACTTTCACTGATTGTGTGAACTGTCTTATTGCATTTACTAACAGTAGGTTTAACAAGGATATAAGCCTGAATGCAATTGGTTTTCTTCGGTTCTGTGCGGCAAAGCTGGCAGAAGGTGACATTGGATCCTCTTCAAGATTGAAGGATAATCCGTCTTCAAACAGCAATCCACCCTCACCTCATTTGACCAAGGATGGAAAGCTGGAAGGTGCAGTGCTTGTTGATAAGGATGATACTATACATTTTGGTTTCCTTTATTAGCAGGTAATTATATTCTCCTTTTGTTCTATGTGGATCTGTTTACTGCTTTCAGTTGACTTAGTTACCAATTGTAGTAATAATGTGTACCGCCAACTCTTCAAACCTCACAGGATTGTCCGAACTTACCTTCGACCTAAGACCTGAAATTAGGAAAAGTGCCTTGCAGGTGTTATTTGACACATTGAGAAACCATGGCCATCTTTTCTCTCTGCCTTTGTGGGAGAAGGTGTTTGATTCAGTGCTTTTCCCAATATTTGATTATGTACGGCATGCTATTGATCCACAAGGTCAAAATGTTAAAAATGATCCTGCAGAATTTGATCAAGATGCTTGGCTATATGAGACATGCACTTTGGCCCTTCAGCTAGTTGTAGACCTTTTTGTTAAGTTCTATGACACAGTTAATCCACTTCTGAAGAAGGTTCTCTCGCTCTTGACGAGTTTCATAAAGCGGCCCCATCAAAGTCTTGCTGGTATAGGTATTGCTGCATTTGTTCGTTTGATGAGCAGTGCTGGCTCTGTCTTTGTGGATGAAAAATGGCTGGAGGTCGTATTGTCTTTGAAAGAAGCTGCCACCGAGACCCTTCCTGACTTCTCTTATATTGCATCTGGAGCTTACCTTGAAAATATACCAATAGAAAATGGAGGCGCTTCAGATAGGAGAGAAGACGAATCTCGACCTTCAGAGGATGGCACTGAAGAAACCTCTAGATCAAGGAACTTGTATTTTGCAATTGGTGATGCCAAGTGCCGAGCTGCTGTCCAACTCCTATTGATTCAGGTCTGTAGTATTTTTCCTTCTAGAACTGCTCTTTAATCAATGAATTTTTATATGTCTATGTTTGGAAGCATATTTTTTTTTGCATTACCCTTTCATTTTTTTCTGAATTCTTCAAATCTGGTGCCAACACCTGGGTAAATAGTAGGCATGTTGTAAGATAAGGGAGGTAAGAGGGTAATGGAGGGAGAGGAGAAAAAACATAAGGCTATATCGGATCGTGTGTAGCTAGGGTTGACTAATCTAAATTAGGGCCTTGTTAACCTATAGATACACTTCTACACAAGAGACCAAACCTTTGTGTCAAGAAGTTTCCTGCACCTTATCGAAAGGTAGATGTCCTGGTTTCCTGCACCTTATCGAAAGGTAGATGTCCTGGGCTCCTTTGATATCGATGATCTCTCTAGTTACACTGTAGGGACCGATTTCTCGATTCAGATGCAACAAAAGTGCTTTCTTGGAGAACCAAGTATCAATCTTATGGATATTTATTATTTTCCTTCTGTTTCCAATATTAGACATACTGACTGTAATATACAAAACTTGTGGATATAGTTAGGGGATCAGTTGCAGACCATTTTTTAGCCAATTTTTAATTCCTAAAGCAAAAGTCATCAGTTGTAATCTCTACATGAGCTCTGCTTTATCTTGTTTCTCACTGGTGATTTCTGTATGATCCCTGTTTTATTTACTTTTATGCATTCCCTTTCTGTAGGCTGTGATGGAGATATATAACATGTACAGAGCTCAGTTATCATCACAGAACACAGTAATCCTCTTTGAAGCCTTGCACAGTGTTGCCACTCATGCTCACAAAATAAACATTGACAACGACCTGAGATCGAAGTTGCAGGAGTTGGGCTCGATGACCCAAATGCAGGACCCGCCATTGTTACGCCTTGAGAATGAGTCATATCAGTTGTGCCTCACAATCCTCCAGAACATATTCTTGGACAGAGCTCCAGACGAAGGGAACGTAGAGGTGGAAAGCCACCTTGTTGGCCTGTGCAAGGAGGTCCTTGAGGTGTACTTGAGCACAGCAAGGCCTGTTGAGCTTTCCGGTGGTACGCAGCCGCTTGGCCATTGGCTAATCCCGGTCGGTTCTTCAAACCGAAGAGAGCTTGCAGCCCGGGCGCCCCTTGTTGTCTCAACCTTGCAAGCTATCAGTGGCCTTGGTGACTCGTCTTTCGAGAAGAACCTCTCCCAATTCTTCCCCCTCCTTGCTGGTCTCATAAGCTGCGAACATGGTTCGAGCGAAGTGCAGGTGGCCTTGAGTGATATGTTTAGCACTTGGGTTGGCCCGCTCGTGCTCCAGTCCTGCTGATGTTGAGCCCCATGTGATATATACCTCCACATGTAAGTTATTCTTTGTTCCAGTGTCATATCCTTCTTTTGCTCCTTTACCCCCCATTTTGTTCTGTTTATCATTTTAGTTTTTGGGGGACGTGGTCGTGCAGAATTGATCGTGTAGATCTTTTCCCCCGTCATTTTTCTTTTTTCACATTGGGAAGAGTGTATGTTACAAGATGATTAACTTCTGTACTGTAGTTTAGTTCAAAATCGCGTCCATTCTGTTCACCACGTTATGGAGTATATCTGTTTTGCATGGTCGTAATTGCTGCTGTTGAAGTGCAGGCTGCTTCAACAAATTTTTTATTTGATCATGTCTCGTTTCGTTTGGCATTACAAGAACAGTTTCCGTCAAAGCTTAAGAATGGAAGTAAATTTTGGCTGCAACTCGAGTATGTACTACCTTTTTTAAAAAATTTAAGTAGGCGCGCGCGCACCACCATGCATCTATACCTGTAGTACCACTATGCATCTATACTAGTAGTTCTACTGCTTTTAGAGGAGATGAAACTACAGAACTTTTTTTTTGTTGGAAAAAAAACTATTTTTCAAACTTCACCTATGCTCTTAGTCTGAAAAACAGCCCTTAACTCTAAAACTGTTCACTTTTTCAACCTTAAACTCAAACCCCGAGCAAAACACACCCTGCACCCTCAAACCACCCTGTTTGGCCTGACGTCACATCCCAGTAGGCGACTCTTCACTGGCGCGGCACTAGGGGCGGGTATATTTGTACCGAAACTGAAATACCAATCCAAACCGAAAATACCGAAATTTGTGGTTTATTTGGTATATGGTATTCGGTGTGGTAGGAATTTTTGTGCTATTCGGTATTCAGTGTACCATGCAGTTTCTAGGGTTTCTAGGTCTAGAAACTGAATTAGCCGAAAATACCAAAATGTTAGTAATCCTCGTTCCCTCAGTCCCTACCGAAGCCCATAGGCCATAGCCCCCATTCAGATACGAACAGATAATAATTTTACCATATTTATTTTTATATTTTTTTCGGATCCGAATACGAATACGCTAGATACGAATACAGATATGAATATGGAGCGAATACGAATATAGTCGCGGATATTTTTCAGAATATGAGAACTTTTAAATCGTATTTCAGTAATTAACAAAAATATATAATTAATTTATTTAATGCAAACATTTATGAATGTTTATGAATGCAAACTTTGAGTGCTGAGTCTCCTTACTCCCAAGCACTCGACACCACTGCCGCCCGTTCCCCACTCGACCCGACCCCATCTCGACACTCAGCACTCGACATGAGTGCACAATCGTTCCCCAATCCCCACGACGCGGCGAGCCAGCGACTCGGTGGGTTCTCCTTGTCCTGCTTCTACTGGCCGAGCTCCAGTTGCCCAAGGCGCTAGGCCACCACCGCGAGACACCACCAAGAAGCGAGCAGCAAGCTGGTGAAGCGAGTGACGCCGCAATGGGTGGCGACGACGGACACACCTGTAGGTTCAAGGGGTGCTGCACCAGGCCAGGTAAGGATTGCCTCTCGATCTTGGTTCATTCACTTTGATGTGTCACCGAGCGGCAAGGGCTGCCCTGCAATCTCCCCTTACCCCCACCAAGCCCTCCTCCCACTCCTCTCCGGCGACTTCGCTGTCCTCTGCGTCTCCCCTCCCTCCTCCCTTCTGCTAAGGCTGATATCAACCGATTCCCAAAATATAACCCAATATCACTATTTCCTCCCCCTCCTGCTGCTGCTCCTGGTCACTTCACCTCCTCCACAAGCCGTCTTTGCCTAATCCACCTCCGGCATCGACCACCGCTGCACACGCCTGAGTCGCGCCATGCGCAGTCCGCTCTGCAGCGCAAGGACGCATGCACGCCTGCTCCGTCACCACGCCCACCGCCTGCTCGATGAAATGCCTCGCTTTGTCTATTTCAACGGCCAAGCTCTCATTGAAGAGGGAGGGGTTCTGTGCATGAGTGCTGACCAACTTAAGGATGACAACATCTAGATCTAGGGGCGCCGTGGTCCGAAGGATCTTGACCTTGGGGAGCAACATGTCGCAGACGTCATCATGCATGAGCTCCGTGAACTGCTTCAGGGCGGCGAGCATGTTCTTGTCGGTGCCGTGGAGGTCTCTGAGGAAGATGTGCTTGAGGCGGAGGCAGTGCGCGTCGCTGCAGTAGAGGACGCGATATGGGTTAGCGAGGCCGCAGTAGAAAACCTCGAGCTTGTGCACGAGGGTGCTGTCGGCGCGGTAGGAGAGCATGGAGTTAACGGCGGCGATAGTGCAGGTGAGGTCGGCACTCATGTGGGAACTAATCTTGTTTTTTTTATTTCAGTTAGTTTCCGAAATAATTTTTGCTATTTTTTTTTGTTGAGCTGAGTAGTGTACGAATTGAAAACCGAGTTAGTTTCTATGTCGAAGTCTGCAGTCTTTATAAAGCCGAGCAAAATCATGCATGTGACGCCCTGTGTTATTACCAGCATGGTAATCACATTTAGCTATACGGATTACTATTCGTCTATCTGGTAGAACATCGCTCCGACGAATAGTAAATTTTTACTAGAGTTAACGTAGCAGAACAATAAGAGAGAAATAATACATCTTTATTATAGCAGTAGCCACGCAAAGCTGTGGTCTTTATTACAAGTCGTAATTTACAACTTCGAAATGGGACTGAGTCCCCTCGCTTGCCTTCCCTGCTTCTCTGGTCGTCTACTCGTCTCACGCGTCGAATAGTGCGTCCATCTCGCTCTGGTCCTCGCCGCCCGCACCCTCGCCGCCCGCGGTCTCCTCGGTACCTATGTGTCCATCGTCTCACGCGAGATAGTTCTCACCGACTAGGATCTAACAAAGGAGAGTAATAGCAAGTTTGAGTACTAGTGTACTCAACAAGCATTAATAGCAAAAATGCATTAGATAATCTCCTTTTCTGAAAATAAATAACTCGTTAAAAGGTGGTAGATTTTAATACTGAAAAGACTATTTGTCACTCGAATAGAGGATAGACCCCTGGCGGTTCCCGCAGACTCCAATCCAGGAGACATGTATGAATTCATAATTTTATATAGCACGGCGTAGGCTTGTACCATTTTACCCATAGCTACTCTGAACTCTAAATGAGCCGGTCCTCAGCATTTCCTTTGATGCAGATTCGAGTTCATAATATAGAATGTTTCCAAGTTACGTGATTAAATCTCGACCCATTACTTTTCGTCGGTGCTGACCTTATCATATACCAAGTTCTAGCAATGTTGGTTGGACCGACCCTCCAGTCCCAACACTCCACCGTGCGGTAGTATATCGCCCCGGGTCCCCACTTACTGGGTTCCTCCCCGTATTACTTACCCTAATGTGGAGAGTATAATTACGTAACAAGTACCATTTTATGCCCATCGCAACGGGAAAATGGTTAGTACTTAATTTACAGCCCCTGATACTTGTGATAGTTTTGTTGATCCTTATATATTAACCATATGTAAAGGATCCTACCTCTTCCCTTATCTTTATCCTGTCATGGGCACCCTTTACCAGCCATAACAATTCTCTTTCATCATCTCTTTCATCTTCTTATCTTCCTCTCATTTTTATCTTTAATCCGATTTAAGCATAGTTTTGATGCAATACATATGTGATACATCAATATACATTTTGCATTTAATATAACTATCTTAGTGATCAGGAGATAAGTTTGTCTTCAGAATTGCAAAAAAGATCGTTGTCGATGTAATCGGTATCAGCTACTCCTGCCCGCGTTAGTTCGTCTACTGCAATTTATACGACAATGCGAATAATAAATAAGTAAGTAAATACTTAGTGTTAATTGGGTGCTACTAGGTGTACAATAGTCGGATGATTCTTTTCGTTAGTGGATTTTAATTTTATTAACATTTTTTGAATCCCCGTTAAGTTAGCACTCCCCAACAGCGGTCGTTCTACAGCCTACCGACTTTAGGATTGCTAGTTGTCTAAACTTGCGTTTTATCGCACGACATATAAAATTATTACACGTACCCGCATGCAACTAAGATTATTTTATTCATACAGATATGTCTAATCGATTTTATTTAAGTGTGTACGCATTTATTTACTTCTCTAACTAGACTCAGTGTTGCTTAATTTAATTAATCTATTACGTCTAAATTATTTCTAACGCACTAGATTAATTGTCTACCTTTTATGAGCGCTACCTGTGATTATTTTAGTTATATAAGATCTCATATTAATATTGCCAAATTTTCAGTTTTTATTTTTCTACCGGTCAATTTACTGATATTTATATGTACGGAGTTTATAAACTCATTTTTTGGCGATTAGCCCAAAACTCACAGGTAATGCCCAAAACTACGCACGGAGGGGGGCAACCACGATCACACTAATTTGTCGTACTTAGACAATGGAGCAAGCAATCACATGGCGGGAGATCGCTCCATATTCCGTGAGCTTGACGAGAAGATTTCGGGCAAAGTCAAGTTTGACGACGGCTCCACGGTGCAGATAAAAGACAAATGTACAATGATGCTACAGTGCAAGAACGACAACCAGCAGATGTTGCCTGAAATTTACTTTATACTGAGTTTGTGCAACAACATACTATGTCTCGGACAGTTGGCGGAAGAATGGTGTAGGGTGGAACTGTAGGATGAGGGTTTGCGTATCTATGATAAAAATAAAGATCTGTTGATAAAGGTGAAAAAAAATCTCAAACCAGTTGTACAAAGTTTCTTTGAAAATTTATAAACTGATTTGTCTGAAGGTTAGCCTGGATGAGTCAGAACTTTGGCATTAAACCAGGTATGGAACAATAAAAACAAAGTGAGTTCAATTTTTCTATTTTAGACGAAGATGCAGGCGCATCTGTTTCCCACGGACGGGAGGTCGCTCGAAACCGGTTCTGATTTCCACGGTCAAAAGAGTTGGCGGGACCCAGGGAGCAGATGCGCTAGGCGCTGCTGTGAACAGCAGGCTAGGCGCACATGCAGTTGCTGCAGGAAGCAACGGCTCGGGAGTTTCATATGGCGCGCACGCTGCAGGGAGCAACAGCCCCGACGCACAAGCTGGTGCAGGAGGCACACATACAGGCGGCGGGTCTGCTGGCGCACAGAGCGGCAGCCTGGTTCGCTGGTTCGCTGCACCAGTCAGCGGTTGGACCCAGGAAGAAGCCATAATAGACTGATTTAACAGCTACGTTCCTAATCAAGCATTACAGAAAGGCACTGTTGGTGTCATACTGTCATTTGCCGAGATGGGGAGGCCAGTTTCTGGCAGCAATGGAAGTCACTGATCCTGAAACTTTGGAAGCAATGGCGGTGTAATGAAACATTGGCGCTTGCAGAGGATTGTGGCCTGCGGAATATGCATGTGTGCCTCGTGTTGTTTGAATGTTGTGCAGAAACATCAAGGAAATGCCAAGATGTAATATATGATGATTATGCAGTACATCAAAGAAAGGAGAAGGATTTAGATCGTGTGCAGTTTGTGCACGAAGGTAGGAAGTTCAATAGTTTGGCGCATGATTTATTGATTTAGCAAAGTTTTCTTGTACTCTAGAACCTGGCCGCCATTTTAGGCTGGGTGTGCCTCCTAGTTTTCTGGATGTAACTCTGAACTTGATGATTGAATAAAATTCCTACCTTCCTCTAAAAACAACCAGCTACGTTCGTCGGCCGAAAAGGCCGGCCCGTGCTACTCAGTGTACCCCGTCGAAATACGACAAATGTCATAGCCCATCGACCCCGCATTTACTCGCGCTCGACTTGCCTCTTGACGGCTGCGGGCAAGTGTCGGACCACATGAATATATACAATAGTACAAACAGATGTTGTTTACAATATTTTTTTTGTATTATTTGTAAACAGTATTATAGATAGTTCATATAATAAATTATTTTTTTACTTATCTTTATAGAAGACATAATCATTTAATACTTTCATGACCTAAAATATTTCCTTATTAGTTCGTATACTGTTGGCACTCGGCACGTCTGCTGTCCTAGCCGAGATCTTCCCCTCGCTGCAGCCGCACCAACGACCGCGACATCCATATCAGGATCCCGACGTGTGACGTGTGCAGGCGACCTGACCCCTCGCGCTCCACCGCAGTTTCAGCTACGGCTCTGCTTGATACAGCTTCCACTCTCAGCTTCTCATTTGATTCTCGTGGAGCTGTACCAAACAACCCGATTCTCAAAACCACTAGATTCTGCTTCTCGCGGGGAGTTATCTTGAAAATGAATTAGCAACGAGAAGCAGCTATCTGGGCAGATTCTTGTGAGAATCCATCCTTCAAAAACAAATATACCCTTTGAAATTTGTACTATTTACCCGCAAAATACCCTCAGCAAAATCGGTGCCCCGCCAGCCCGTACCTAGGGGTGTAAACGAGTGGATACGGACGGATATCACCCATCTCGTATCCTTTTCCATATTTTTTCTGATTCGGATTCGGACAAGGACAGTGCCGGATACGAATACGAATGCTTATAGTCTCGGTCACGAATACGAACCAAATACATGCCTAACCGAATACAAATTGTGTCGATCACGAATACTTAATCGGATATTGCGCGAAAACAGAAACTATATATGTCGTACAAATAAAGATCAATCAACTATACTATATGTCCAAAATACAACTAGAGTAGTAGTTTAACAAGTGAATTTAAATACATCATAGTATCACACGATAACAAAAGGTAGTTAACTAGTTAAACAAGTAGTGGTAAGTAGTAACTAGTAAGTAGTAAGTACTGAGTAGCAACTAAAAAGTTGCTAGAATCAATAAAATTACTATAATTTCTATATATGCCGACGATTTCTAATGAAAAGCACGTGCATAGCATAAGTTGGAGATTGTAATTAAGGTTCTTACATAACAAAAAGTCATTCAAAATCTGAAAAGAGGAGAAGAAGATAATGAAAAGCACGTGCATAGCATAAGTTGGAGATTGTAATTAAGGTACTAACAAGCAAGTAGCAAGTCACAACTCTCATACGATCCAAAATTCAACTAGCCAATAGCCATAGTCAAGAGTCAAGTACATCACTAGTTGCACAACAAGTAGCCAAGTAGTAATAGTAAGTGCTAAGTAAGTAAGTAGACCACGCCTCAGTCGATCTCAACCTCGGTCATCATCTCATCCTACAATAATAGATCCAAACTAGAATTAGAAAGGTACAAGTACAGAATTAAAAACAATTATCAAACATCCTCATTCATGCTTGTAGTAGCACATTGTTTATCCTCCAGCTCCAAATTTAACTCATCAACAAGTGATACTATCTTCTCCTTAGAACCTGAAATTTTTAAATAACACAAAGTTAGATAGTAAAGTTGAAAGTAGTATAAACTATAAACTAAATTACTTATTAAGTTATTATTACTTTTCCTAGATGAAGTTGTCCAGTCCTTAGTACAAATTAGAGCCTCAACCACCTCGGGCTCTAGTCGACTACGAAATGGATCAACAACACGCCCACCAGCACTAAAGGCCGACTCTGAAGCAACGGTTGATACTTGAATAGCTAACACTAAACTCTTAATGTTTATCAAATACTTAGTGGATGTGAGTCCTGTAGTAGTAAACTATCCTTGACAAGTATCAGTTTAAGAACAAAAGCGAGTTCCAACTTGAAAAGGAGGATTGTGCACTAACACTACAATAAATATGATAGCAATATGCTCAAATTCAGGTACTTAATACATACAATCAACTGAGTGACTGACCAACATTACCATACCTCACAGGTGATGATAGCCAGATTTGTGTGTTTGGTGTTTGCTTGTTTACAACATATGTCACCAAATCCCCTAGCCTCAGTGTCAAAACTTGATTCTGCAATGTCAAAAGGGAGGCGGCGGCGGCGAGGGAGGGGAAGGGGGGAGGCGGCGGCGAGGGGGGAAGGGGGCGCGAGCGAGGGAGGGAAGGGAGAAGGCGGCACCGCGGGGAGGGGGGAGGCGGGGCATGCAGGCGCAAGAGAGGGAAGGGGGAGGCGGCGCAGGGCGGGAGCCGGGAGGGGAGGCGGAGAGGGCCGCGAGGGAGGAAGGGAAAGGCGCCGCAAGGGAAGGAGAGGCGGCGCAGCGCCGCAGGCGGCGGCGAGGGAACTGGGAAGGGAGGAGGCGAGGCGACGACCGAGTGAGGGAAGGAGGAGGCGGGAGGCGCGCGTGAGGTGAGGGTTAGGGTAGCGGAGCGCGGATCGCGGAGCGGGTCTGCGGTGCATCGCGGCGAGCGAAAGAAATGCCGCCACCGTGCGCGGGCGTTCGGATAGTGTTCGGATATATTCGAATTAATCCCCGGATAGTTCCGAATTTACCGGATACCTGATTACCAAATCCGCATCCGTATCCGGTAGAAAAAAAACCGAATCCGTATCCGAATCCGAAAAAAACCCGGATATCTAAGAAAAAGATCAAATCTTGCCGATCTTTATTCGATCGGTCGGTTGAGAATTATCTGCTGCGTTTACACCCTACCCGTGCCCCTTCGCCCTTTCCCCGTCGCCTCTCATCTTCTCGTCCGCTTCTCGCAACAGGCGAATCTCGCTGCGCCGCCTCCGCCCCCCGTGTGCGCCCTCGCTGGTCCTGGACTGCTCAAATCCGCTTGAGGCTTAGATCCCACCGAGATCGATTTGGACCCATGGGTTGGCGTTGGCACGACGACGACAGCGAAGGTGGCCGCGGCCTCGGCGACATCCCCGACCTCGCCGGCCGCGGCGGCGAGGGGGCGCACTGCGCCACGCGCCGGGTGGTGTAGTCGCGGTGCCACACGGAGGAGGTGGAGTCCGGCTGCTTCGTCCGCAAGTGCGAGAAGACCGAGCAGCTCCTCCGCGACTGCGTCGGCAGGTGTAGCCCACGCCTCGCGCTTTTCCTCGATCCGTTCAACTTATCCTGTAAGAATAGCCCCTTTTGTGTTGATGATGATGCCGTCCTGTCATGTATGGAATCGGCTTGCTATTTATTTAGCTGGCGATTGTGATCTTGTTTGTTGTATCACCGCGCATCTTCGAATGCATTTGCGTGAGTCTGGACAAGATGAGTAGATATGGGGATTATTTCGCTGATGAGTGGAGAACTTTCGCATAGTGATTTATTTTTCGCTCATTACGTCTTTGCCCTGATGGATTAGTGAAAAGTGGGGGCACATCTTTTATAGAACAAATATATCTTTCGGGCTTACAATTGGAGCTTTTGATGGGCATGGAATTGCCATCCAATTTTATGTGTCAACGCATATGGCTTAAGTTAGTCTTTCTGTTAGCTTTCTTGTTCTGCACTTGTTAATTTACAGCTATGATGATGTGTTCCGGTGTGACAGCAACATTGTTGTTATACATGGTGCTTGCAGAAGTGTTTGCTTGTATGCACTTCATAGGCTGTAGTGCTATATTTTACAGAGTTGTAGAGATCTGTCTCGCTTGTCTGTCGAGGGACAGTGTAACATGTTATCTGCAGGAGATACTCTTTCTGTTCTTCTCATAATGACCATGTGGTGTATGAAGAGTAAGCAGACAATATCTTTATACTCATCAAAAGAGAACATATTATCATTGGAAGTATATGTATGGAAAGAATTGGAAACTCACACCAACTTAGCATCTTTTCTCAATTTTTTGCGCATGACTTTTATCAAATTAATGGATGAATTAATCCCAATTTCTTGTATTTTCCTTTTGAAATAGGGTCATATTTTTATTTTGAAGTAAATATTGCATTATGTTAATAGTTTGTTTAGAATTCTGCTTCAATCATTTTGTAATTGTCTTTGACATGTTTACTACAAAAAAAAATTCGTGGGTAACTTTGAATGCTTTATTCCTACATAGCTTATCCAAATTAACCAACAATGTTCCTCCTTTAGGCCCTCTGAACTGATGGAATCAGAAACTGAAAACACCGAAGATGTCACAGATGAAATCAAAGGTGCTTCACATTTTCTTGGCTTTCCGGATGGCTGATAACGCTGAGTGGAACAACATTCTCTTGGTTTTCCGAATGGCTGATAATGCTGAGTAGAACAACAAGAACACTAAGATAGTATGTGAATTGTTCGTTGAGCAAGTAGAGGAAGGCAATCGCAAACAAGTGCTACATCTATGGATAGTTTCCGTGATGGTCTTGCAAGTGCAATTGCTCATTCAGGATGATGGACACATTACTTGTTAATTTTTGTGGTATTTTGTTATAACTCATTTATCATTTCAATACCTGTACGTAATATCATTTTAACACTTATACGATATGAATGTGATATCTCCAGCTTCATCTATCGCAGCGTGAACATTACAAAATTTGCTTATACACAGTTATAATCCATCATGAAGTGTAAATGCAATGTAACCTGGTATTGTGTATATATACAATGTATATATATTCACATGGTCTAAACAAATATAGGGGAAAAAATCTATAATTTGTTTACAAATATATAGGAGAAAGACACAAATACAATTGAATTATTACTATCAGGGATAACATGATCTATTTACCTCTAATCCTCCCTCGTATAGTTTTTAGAGTCAACTTACTAGTCAAACGCTTTCAACAGACAACTCTAAATTCTCAGAAAAGTGAATTATCAGATAATTAGGAGCAGAATTTAAAAACAAGAATCTAGAGTTTTACCAAACAGGGTTGACTGTGTTGGCAACTTCAAAGACGCAAAGAAACAACAAAGTAAAGCACAACCTCACCCACAGGTCCTTCAGGATGTTTACACTGATCAACAAATACAGCAATAGCCATCAAATTAATGCAGGTTAACTGTACAGAAAGCCAGTTTGAGGCAAAACATACACAGGTTAATTAAGTAATTTCACAAGAGAATGGAACACACCAACAACGACGCTCTTCTCCATGCAAGTAAGCACATGTACAGTGAGGTTTTAGTGAGGTTTCAGACAAACAGCAACGCGGAAAAACTCTAGCGGAAGATACTGACGGCTAACACCCTCACACACAATCTGGCATTAACCGCTCGATTGCAAGCTAAATATTATTCCAGCAGCTGAAGGCATCACCTCGAAGAATACACAAGCAGGTTGGCCGAGTAGCTCTGTAGAAACTCTATGATCTGGATCGCTCCGTCATTCGCCGCGAAGAATCAACAAGCCAACTCTACTATCTTGCAAGCTTGCTAATTTTCACTCTTTGCCCTTGGTGAAGAACCGACTGAAGCCCCGGCTTTGTTTCTCAGGCAACTGGTTAGCAAATGAGGAAGAGGATGAGGATCTCGATCTATGGTTTGGGCGCTTGGAACTGTTTGGTGAAAGGAAAGGACTTCCATCAACATCAGATGGGGTCATGTGAGTCTTGTATCCATTGAGGGGATATGTATCTCCTGATCCAAGCATTTCCTGATCTGTATCAAGTTGACCTGACGGCTTCGGGGAACACTCGCCTTCAGTTGTTCCTACAGCATCCTGCAAAAAGTCCTCCATTCGTTGCCGGTTTGGCAAGGAATCCATTGACTCTGCTGGAGGACGCATAGCATGCAGTTGTCGACCAAGAATCAATATCGTCTCCTGGCATTCTGCAAGCTTCTCTGCTGCCGCAGCTATCTCTTTCTCCTGCCATCGTTTTAAAGAGAAAAATATGTGTCGTTAAAAGTCTCGAAATTCCAGAAAAGATGAGAGGTTACAGCATTACAACCTACACTTCAAAGTAATCCTGAAATGAGTTTATAATGTGTATTTAGCGCTTGACTATGAGTAGGATATGATTTATTGCTACCATGTTTTTCAGAATTTGAATTCTACATTTACAAATCACAAGATATAGTGACAATATTTCAACATCAATAGTTAGATACAACAGATGAACAGAAGGGAGTGACATCATGAGCACAAACAGTCTGGCAGTCAAACAAACATCATAAGGCAATCTTTATATAAAAATATTGGGAATCTAGGAGCTCAGGAACTTATTATTTGTACCTGCTTTGATTTGGTATCTGCATCGTCATCCACAGACATTGAACTCCTCTCATTCTCGTACCTTCTTATCACAAAATAAAGTGAGCAGAGAAACTAAGCATAGGGCAATTATACCACATATTCATAAAAAGATTTCAGTTTTACCTTTCCATCTTCTCCTCAAGATCTATGTATCTGGCTAAGTCCTCCTGATGACTTTGCCTTTCATCAGCGAGTTCAGCTGTCAAAGTATCTATTTTGGATTGTAACACTTCTATTTCATTTTCTAATTCAACTTTCCTTGATTCAAGTGACTTGTAGGATTCAGCCATACACTTCAACTGTGTCTCAGCCAAGCTGTTTGATTTCTCACCGGCAGCCAACTTGGATGTAAGCTCTTCCAGGTTTTTCTCCATCTCACCAAACCTAAGCTTTGTATCTTCTATCATTTCATTGCACTTCACTGATTCTGCCTCCAAATTCGCCTTCTCAGATTTAAGTTGCTTATATTCCTCCAGTGAGCATATCTGCACTGCAGTCTTGACATCGAATCCGGCATCAATAGACCCCTCAATCTCAGGATCTGAAGACGAATGAGGCATAAGTGGGCAAGGGCCAGAAATTGTATCTTTCAGTGGCTCAAGCTGCACTTTATTTTCAAGTAGAGTCACTTTGTCAACATAATCCAAACTATTACTGTCTGCTTCATTGGTGTTGTCTCTCAACATTGTGAACTTAATCTCACTATTTTCTGACAAGATATGAGACAGTGCCATAATGATGTCATTTAGGACATTTTCATTTGACAGAGCTTTCTCAACTAGCGCAGAGAACTGCCGTGTTTTCTTACATAGTCCACCATAATCAGAAGACTGTCCTTGGTACTTGGACACTTCTTGATCAAGTGACTTGACAAAGTCTTGAATCTTCAAAACGGCCTTTATTAATTCTTGATCCATGGCAGGTTTGCTCCCAATGCTCAAACTCCCATCTTGCTTCATTAATGATCCACTGTCAACAACTTCAACCAAGTCAGCATGATGAGTCTTGTTTGTGATCATTGAATCTGCCTCTTCTTCAATATCCTTTAGAATATTTCTGATACTGTCTAGTACCTTTCCAACATTGTTCTGTGGTGATTCAGAATCCAGCAAGGAAGATATTCTGGACTGTAATTTCAAGAACGGAGAGTCAGACAGCTGCTGTTTACTAGATGGAGTTTCTGGCAATGGTAAAGTTGACTGCAAATCTTTAACACCATCTCTTTCAGTAATACCAGACAAAGTAGCCTCAGCATTGTCAATCTTCATTTTGTCAACAGTAGTGCCATGGCCATTAGCTTCAGAAGACAAACAAGCTAGTCTCTCCATCTCTAGGAAGTCATCCATGAGTTCCAACCGATTGGAGCCTTCGGTCACACTGCTCTTGGTTCCTTTCTCTTTCTTGATGTGTGAGAGCTCAGATACCAGAGCATTGGCCCAAGATTCAGTACAACTGCCTTCATCATCAACGCCATCTTCTGACATGGAAGCCATACTAGGTGGGTTGCTTCCATTTTGGCTCAGTGCACCATCAAAGTGGATATCTATGTTTGGATTCGATGGACTCTTACGTTGGTTACCAGTCAACATTTGAACTTCCAAGCTGCGGAGCTTGCCTGCTGTCTTAGCATACATGCTTCTTGAAGTTTGTAGCTCATTGTTCCGTTTTGTCAATGCCTCTTTTACCATCTTAGTTTCTTCTTCCATAGTTAACAAACGTGCAGTCAGAAACTCATTCTCTTTCTGCATGTGCTGTAAGTTATCAAAGGCATAATCAGGAGCTGGGGACATAGGACGATGGAAGCTAGAATTCTTTGCAGGGGATCGTCGCAATCTGTTATCTCCATAATCTCTGCCCAAGCTCTCTACTTCCATTTTCATTTGAGCTAATGCAGCAGGACCTGGTAACTTTTTCCGAACAAGACCACGCAATCTTTGGCATTCAGCTTCCAGTTTTGACACTTTCTTGACATCCTCCAGGTGCTGTTTAGTTGCTACATCAGCTGAGCGCGCACTCATGTTCTTTTCTTCATTGCGGATTTCAAGCTCTTTGGAGACAACGTCTAGTTCATACTTTAGTGAATTTATTTCCCTTTCACCTGACTGAATCACGCTTTTCAAGACTTCAATTTCAGCTTCTGCTTGAGATTTTGCCTCGTCAATTTTCATCAATAAGTCTGCCCGTTCTTGGAGTGATCTTGAAAGTGCATCATTCTCAGCACCAGCCCTTATGAGCTCATGTTCAAATTCAAGTAATTTTCCTTCCAACCCAGCCTTTATCTTTTCCCACTGTTTCGTTTTTGCAAAGACTACATCATGTAGCTTCTGCTCACCTTCTTCCTTCACAGTTCTTACTTGCTTCACGCATTCTTTCAGAGCACCATCCAGATGGGCAGCTCTTTCCTCGGCTGCTAGCTTAGACAATGTAACAGTTTCTAGCTGAACCTTCAGTGCTGAGGCCTCCGCTTCAGCTTTCTCCCAACCTAACATAACAAAACATGTATCTCGTCAAATTATGTTCAATATAGTGAATTCATAAAGTACATTGTAACCTGTAGGAACATATAATAGAATGACCGAAGAAAATTTGTTCCATCCAAAAAGAACATTATCACCTAGACCAACATCCACTACTGTGATGTTTATGGAAATGAAGGTGGTCTAGTAAAAACAAACAGTTATCTTATCTTAACTAATAAAAGAAGGGGTTTATCCCTGCGCAGTGGGAAATCGTCCCCGTCCCACCCCGCAAAAACTCGCCCCACGCCCTCCTGGCGTAAAAAAACCGCTACAAAAAAACAGACGCTCCATGCGATATTTTTTTCCCGATGGGCAGGTCGGCTAGACTATCAAAACCGTCAAGGCTCGCCACCGGCTGGCCGTCGCCGGATTCAACCTCCCCCACCCCCATATCTTCATCTTCTCCTCCGCCCCCATCTCTTCATCTTCTCCTCCGCCCCTATCTCGGACCCATCCCCGACATCCTTCTCGTTGAAGTCCGACCGACAACCCGTGTCAGGTCTGCTTGCCACCCTCCTCGCTATCCCACCGCCCCGTACGTCCTCGCCGCCGGCCCCACTCTCGCCGGCACCGACTCCTCTCTCGGCGCCGCCCAGCGCCTCTGACCGATGTTGCCTTCCTTCGTCCCCACCTCCGATCGACTTCGCCTCTCTGCGCCACCTCCCTCTACCGAGGTAAACATCGATCTCCTCCCCTCAGTTCAGCCCCGCATGACCTCGCCACTAGCCCCAACAACCTCGACGAACTCCTCATGTCGACACCAATCTTCACCTCCTCCCTCAACGCTGCCCAACGCCTCAGACCGACGCTGCCTCCCTTCGTCCCCACCTCCCTCCGCCGAGGTAAACCTCGATCTCCTCCTCCTCCCATCAATTCAGCCTCGTACATCCTCGCCGTCGGCCCCAACGACCTCGACGACCTCCGCCTCCTCCCTGGACTCCGCCCAATGCCTCCGACCGACACTGCCTCCCTTTGTCCCCACCTTCAATCGACTCCGCCTGCTCTGTGCCGCCTCCCTCCGCCGAGGTAAACCTCAATCTCCTCCCCTTAGTTCAGCCCCGTGCGTCCTCACCGTTGGCCCCAATGACCTCCGCCTCCTCCCTCTTATCAATGGCTTCTTCTTTTCCATCTGTTTTCCTATTTTATGGGCATGCAACATGCATCCTTTTCCAGTTTGAAAGGAAATCAAGCTGCATACACATCCTGAGTAAGCAAAATGTATACGATGCTGACTTTTAGAATCTGAATCAGGTTGATATGGGGGGACTAATAATGGAAGTACTTTTCAAGTGTCTTCAGAGGTTAATGTATATGATTCCAGCATTTACTTCATAAACATGCTCGATTTTGTCACCTAGTTGGGCTAAGTTTGCACAATCCTCACCAATAACTATTGTGAAGAAGCTTATAGCCTACTTCAGAGTCTGGACATAAAGGAACTTCTGGTTGGTGCATTCGCTACATGTACTAGCGACTGTCGTGCGTAACTTACTACCATTTCCTGATTATGTTTTATGGGTTTTACCTCAGCTTGCAGGTATCCTGTTGGATAGAAACAACCTTTCCAAGAAGTGCTCAAACAGAGATTCAGAGACAGTGCAATTGCTCTTGTATGGTACCTCTGAGCATAAGAGGCACAAATTGTTTCAACAATGTAATATACTAATCTTCTTGTGGCATTGATTTATAAATATAGAATCAATAAGTAGCAAAATCATATAGTAATAGCTATTGGTAACTTTTATTTTGCTTTTGACCAGTGATGCTTGATCACAATGATCATTCTTTTATTGAGTACTTGAAGAACACCTGCAGAAAGTCATCCACAGATGGTGAGTTTTAGTCATAATATCTTCAAATAGATGCTCAAAAGTTTTTTTTTCTCCTAACTTACTGTAAAATTAAAACAGCATTAATATGTTACTGCTTACGCTATGAGGATGAAATATGCTTACTGTTAGTAACTTTAGTAACCATTTCACGACTCACATACAACATTCATGACTCAGATGAAACTTCCACAATAGTTATGTCATAGTCTAGATTCTATTGCTAAATTAGATATGTTTAAAGTATATTACTCATGTATTTCTTTTCCCCCGAAATGGTCTGACACAATTTTATTCTGTTGTTCATATTAATTAGGTGATGATGACAGTCCTCCAGACCAAAAGCATTCGATTTCAGCATCAGGGTCGTCCCAATATGCTAAAAAGACCAGTTCAAGTAATTTTTCTTGTGCCTCCACTATGATTTGCTGGTTTAGCCTTCCATTTAGAAAGGCAAAAAGAAGAAGAAGAAACGAGTGATGCATCAAGAAGTTTGCTCCAAGCAATCTAACACTCCTTTTGGAATGCGTTGGCAAACTCATATCAAATTTGAACTCTGGACACCATGATAACTGCTCTTTCCACATTTACTACGCTACTAACTAATAAACAAATTTTCAAAGTCGGTTCATACGCCAAAGTAACTTTTGTACGTGGTATAGTTCTTGTTGATTTGGTGCTTTTTTGTTTCCATCACAGCTAACCAGAGATCAGCATGTGGAAATGGCGGAAAGGCTTCAGATGAAGCTCCTCACGGGGAAAACATTTTTTTCTTGGCAAAATGGTTTGGTTTTGGCTCAAAATAACTGGTTTTCATTTCTATTAGATTGATTATTCATTCAATTGATATATTGTGAATTTGATAAGGTTGTATGTTGAGAAAGTACTTAGTTAGAAAACTTTTCTCCTCATATTGTCTACTTTATCAGTTAGTTTGTAGTTATTTTACATGATAGTTTGACAGTTAGTTATGCATTGAAAATTGAAATATACGATGGGGAAATGTTTTTTTTTGCTACTGTTCATTTACAGAATTGTCACATAGAATGCTTATTCTATCATGTTGCACCAATGTGATGCTTAGAGATATATGTATCACTATCTTTTGATTGGTTGATGGAAAATATTATTTATGTAAGGTTTAAGATTTTGTTGCAACGCACGGACACCCTACTAGTAGAGAAAAAAGTTCAGTCTAGAGAGAGAGAGAGTTCTTCTATCCAAACAAGTAATGAATATAGTGATGTTCTGCGCACCTGATACAGCTTCTTCAGCAACTTTAGCATGCTGTTTCACTAGGGCATCTTTAGTAGTGATCTCGGATTGTACTGCACAGAGTTTCTCATTCAAGACTTTCACCTTTTCATTTAAGACTTTTACTTGTTCTTCTGATTCAGTCAGATGTGCGTATGTTTCTGGTGAAATCTGCACAAATTTTGGAACTTTATCATCCTGCAAAATAGAAACTTAATTTTAGAAGGAAATAAACTTGTAAAAATATAAGCTAAATTTTGGAAATAGTCGGGTTACTCCAACGGACAAATTTATTGTCTAACGCCAGCTTTTGGGGTATGAAATACAAGCAAATGAATATTAAATGGTAAAATTGGCAATACCCTGTCCCCTGTGAGCTATATTGCACTGATAGCCTACTACTGAAGGTGTGAACGCTAATAATCCTATGTCTTTTATACCACACCACTAGGTGGGTGAAAGAAAAGGAAATAAAGTGTAATGATCTTAGATCACTATGGGGTAAACACCTCCAGGAAGAAGGTTGGGCTGCGGTGGCTTAGTGGGACGAGGGACTTTAGAGGAGGAAGATAGACCATAGACGAGGATAAACTATTGTTTCTTCTTGCTTGATTGATAATGGATACATGTTACCTTTTTATAACGATGACCCGACTTGACCCCTAAGAAATAATCCCTAAGAAAATCTATGCTAACAATCCAATCCAATAATAACCTACCTAACTAATAGATAATATCAAACACCTAATAGATCGATTCTTAAATAATAAAAATTTCCTAATAATTGCGGGTGGTACTGTTCAGCATGAACATTAACCTCAGCACATGACAACTGCTCCAATCCTTTCCTGACAGCTCGTCCTCGAGCTGTGGTGGTGGACACAGCTAAAGCCCTAGGAGGCCCCACATCGATGAAAGATTATGATGCTGGAGCTAGTGACGAACAATATTGTTGGACTCCATACGTGTTGCATAGGAACTCCTGTGGACGCTCGGCTGCATGCATGTAGCTAGTTGCATCGCCGCCATCGCCTCCTGATGCGACGTTGTAGCTGCTGGAAATAGCGTAGCCACTGCCTCTTGGTGCGCCGCTACAGTTGCTGGACGTAGCTCCGCCACCATCTTGGAAGGCGTCACCACCGCTGTGGGAGGCTTTGCTATTGTCGCCATGATCATCTTCTCCAAAGTGGCATGCATGTCGAGGATGGCCGCCATCTTCTTGTCGTTGTCGTTGGTACTCATGGTCATCTTGTTGACGTTAGCCTTTATCATAGCCAATGACTCGGCGACAGATTTGATGGTCTGATCTGTTGCTATAGCCATGGTAGCAGAAGTCGTGGAAAGGGGTCGACTGCTCTGATACCAAATGTAATGATCATTACGGGGTAAACGCCGTAGAAAGAAGGCCGGGCGGTGATGGCTTGGTGGGACGAGGGACTTTAGAGGAGGAAGATCGACCATAAACAAGGATGAACTATTGTTTCTTCTTGCTTGATTGATAATGGATACATGTTACCCCTTTTATAGGGATGGTCCGACTTGACCCCAAAGAAATAATCCCTAAGGCAACCTATCTATAATAATCCAATCCAATAATAATTTACCAAACTAATAGATAATATCAAACATCTAATAAATAGATTCCTAAATAATACCACTTTCCTAATAATTATGGGTAATTATTGTTCATGTGTGAACAGTAAGTACGGTTGAAGAACATTAAATCATAAATGAGCATAGAAAATCCCCTTTCGTCTTAGGCTCGCTAAACTGAGCATTGGGCAAGGCCTATATAAGCAAATTGGCAAATCCAAATACAAGCAAGAAGAAGGCGCACAAGTAACTGGATAACCACCCGTCTACCTCAAACATGGATAACTAACTTGTTGAGATATGTGATCCGAATTCCTAATGTGGTCGAATTCAAACTTGCCATATTAGCATATTAGGTTTTTTACTTGGACTCCAAGTCATGTTATCCCATTATATACCTCTTGTAAGCCGCACGGGAAAGTTGACGCCTCATTGTAATCCCCCTGCGATTTATAAACACACCTCATATAGTGATCATCGCCGGTTAGCGCCCGTGGTTTTTTCCCGCAAGTGTTTTCCACGTAAAAATTTGTGTCTCCTTTTGTCTCTATTTATCTAAAAAATGGTATCAGAGCACAGGAGATTAGGGTTTGGAGAAAAAAAAATAGCAAATCGTTTTCGGCGCCGCCGTCTTGCGCGGGGCTTCTTCGTCGCCTCGATCGGCGCCCCCGCCGCGCGTCGCTCCCGGCGACACTTCGCGCCTCGCGTTTTCTTTCGGCGTGTCTTCCACACGTTGTCCACATCGACACTCGTGCGTCATCTGAAGCTGTTGTTTTCTCCGTCGGCTCGGTCCAAGCGGACAGCGGCACCGGCAAGGCCTCGGTCCGTGTGCGCGAGCATCCAAAGCCATCCTCCGTGCGCCGCCTCGATCCAGCACATGAGTGATTGGGTCAGCAGACCAAAACCAACAAAAAGCAATCAGCTGTCCAGCACACAGGTCCCATCCCAAGAAAAATATTTCTTTATTAAATCTCACCGATCAAGGTTCTAGTTGATTCACGTGAAGTGGTTTTGGAGATCTTTGCTTCGGCAACCTAATAAGTGTACCAGGTATCTGAAGATCTTTGTTTCGCGTACACAGAAGGTATACCAAAGAGGTTGTGATTTTTGCTACGTTTACACAGATCAGTACCAGCAAATTTCATGTTTTATTCCTCATGATGACTTTGAAGTATGATCTTCCACTCCTGGGTCAAGACACAAGATTTTCATTGTGGCAAGTCAAGATAAGGGTTGTGTTGGCACAGATGGATTTGGATGATGCACTGGAAAGTTTTGAGAAACAACCTACCGCATCGATCGCATATGAGAAACGTAAAGATCATAAGGCTTTATCTCAGATTCACCTTCATTTATCAAACGATATTTTGCAAGAGGTTTTGAAGCAAAAGACATGCTGCATTATGGCTGAAGCTGGAATAAATTTGCATGACAAAGATCTCACCAGCAAGATGCATCTCAAGCAGAAGTTATACTCTCACAAATTGCGAGGAGGAGGATCTGTGCTTGATCATCTTCCGGTGTTTAAGGAGATCGTTGCCGACCTAGAGTCGTGGAGGTAAAATATGATGATGAGGATTTGGGTTTTATTCTTTTGTGTTCACTGCCTAGTTTTTTTTCAAATTTCAGAGATACTATATTATATAGTAGAGATACTCTCACTCTTAATGAAGTTTATGAAACTTTGCATGCTAAGGAGAAGATGAAACGGACGGTACCTTCCGAAAATTCAAGTTCGCAAAGAGAAGGCTTGTTTGTTCGTGGCAGCCAAAAAGAGAAGAACTCAAACAATGAATCTCGAGGCAAAAAGTTCGAACGGCTACAAGAACCGATCGAAATCAAGAGACAAGTACATATCATGCAAATATTGCAAGAAAAGTGGGCACAACATCTCTGAATGCTGGAAGCTGCAGAATAAAGAAAAGAGAACTGGCTATTATAAGCCAAAAGGTAAACCAGATGAAGGTAAAGCCTCCCTTGCCGCTGATAGTAGTTCTGATGGAGCTGTCTTTGTTGCCTTTGCTGGATGTGCTAAGACCAATGATGAATAGATTCTTGATTATGTATGTACCTTTCATATGTGTCCTAATAGGGATTGGTTTGCCACCTATAAAACTGTTGAAGGTGGTACTATGTTGATGGGTGATTACTCATTTTGTAAGGTTGCAGGAATTGGTTCAGTTTAGATCAAGATGTTTGATGGCATTGTCAGAACTTTGACAGATTTGATGCACATTCCAGATTTGAAAAGAAACATCATCTCTTTGAGTACTCTTAATGCTAAAGGGTACAAGTATTCTGGTGAAGATGGAGTTTTAAAGGTATCAAAGAGCTCTCTTGTTGTGATGAAAGCTGATATTAAAACTGCAAATCTGTACTTGCGAGGTACTACAATATCAAGTAATGTTGCTGTAATTTTAAGTTTATTATCTGATTTTGATGCTACTAATCTTTGGCATATGCGCCTTGGGTATATGAGTGAAATTGGTTTGGTAGAATTGAGCAAGAGAGAACTTTTTGATGGACATAGCATCGGCAAGCTGAAATTTTGTGAGCATTGTGTGTTTGGCAAACACAAGAGGATGAGATTCAATACTTAAGTTCATACTACATAAGGTATTTTGGATTATATGCATTCTGATTTATGGGGACCATCTCGCAAGACATCGCTGGGATGTGCTAGTTATATGTTAACAATTATTGATGATTACTCTAGAAGAGTATGACCTTATTTCTTAAAGCATAAATCAGAAGCATTTTCAGCATTTAAAGAGTGTAAGACTATAATTGAAAGGCAAACTGAAAAGAAGGTAAAGAAACTTCACACTGATAATGAGATGAAATTATGTTCTAATGAATTTGAATCAAATTGCAAGACTGAAGGTATTGTCAGGCACTACATCGTTCCCCATACTCAACAAAACAGTGTAGCTGAGCATATGAATATGACTATCATTTCCAAGGCACGTTGCATGTTGTCTAATGCAAGTTTGCATAGGCGTTTTTGGGCTAAAGCCGCTTCCACTGCTTGCTATCTTATTAATCGGTCACCCTCTATTGCAACTGAAAAGAAGAGTCCAATTTAGGTATGGTCTGGTGCTATCTTATTAACCCTCTATTGCAACTGAAAAGAAGACTCCAATTTAGGTATGGTCTGGTTCTCCAGCAAATTATGCAGAATTGAAAAAAATTGTTGTACTGCTTATGCTCATGTTGATAATGAAAAATTCGAACCTAGAGCTGTTAAGAGCATCTTTCTTGGTTATAAATCTGGTGTTAAAGGATACAAGTTGTGGAATATTGAAACAAATAAGGTTGTCATTAGCAGAAACGTTATCTTTAATGAATCTGCTATGCTTCATGATAAACTGCTTAGTAATGTTCCTGTTGAGAGTGAGCAGAATTCAAGTGTTCAGGTGGATCATTTTATTGGTTCAAATAACACATTAGATAAGGAAAATATTGTTGTTCATGACACACCTATTGTTGAGCAGCCACCACAACGGTCCATTGTAGTTGACAGACCTAGACGAGAGATTAATCCACCAAGAGTTTGATTGAAGAAGCTAATATTATTGCTTATGCTTTGAGTGTAGCAGAAGAAATTGAAGGAAATGTAGAACCTTCATCATACTCTGAGGTTATTGACTCCACTGATTGTAATAAGTGGATAACTGCTATACATGATGAGATGGAGTCACTTGAAAAAGAATGACACTTAGGAACTGGTGAAATTGCCAAAGGAGAAGAACCATGTTCATTGCAAGTGGATTTTCAAAAGAATGGAATGTATTTCTCCTGCTGAACCAACAAGGTATAAATCAAGGTTGGTCGCTAAAGGTTATAGTCAGATTCCAAGTATTGATTTCAATGATGTTTTTCCCTAGTTATGAAGCATGGTTCTATTCGTACTTTACTCAGTATTGTTGCTATGCATGATTATGAACTTGAGTAATTAGATGTTACAATCGCATTCTTACATGGGGAGTTAGAAGAAGACATTTATATGGACCAACCTGAGTGTTTTATTATTCCTGGAAAAAAAACACCTTGTTTGTAGATTAAAGAAATCTCTTTACAGTTTGAAGCAATCTTCTAGGCAATGGTACAAGAGATTTGACTATTTTATGCTCTAATGATTTTAAGCGGTCTGATTATGATAGCTGTGTTTATTTAAAGACTGTTAATGGTTCAGCTAGTTATTTGCTTTTCTATGTTAATGATATGTTGATTGTTGCAAAAGATAAGTCAGAAATAGCAAAATTGAAAGCATAATTGAGTAATGAATTTGAGATGAAGGACCTAGGTGTAGCAAAGAAAATTCTTGGCATGGAGATTATTAGAGAGGCAATCTGGCAAGTTATATCTTAGTCAACAAGGTTATATTGAGAAGGTCCTTCGTCATTTTAATATGCATAATGCAAAACCAGTGAGTACTCAATTAGCTTCGCATTTCATATTATCTTCAGTTTTATGTCGTGAGTTAGATTATGATATTGAATACATGTCTAGAGTTCCATATTCGAGTGCAGTTAGTTCTCTTATGTATGTCATGGTTTGTTCTCGTCCTGATTTATCTCATACACTGAGTGTTGTTAGTAGATACATGGCTAATCCTGAAAATAGTATTGAAAAGCAGTTCAGTGGATTTTCATATATTTGCGTGGCACTTCTAATGCTCGTTTGCAGTTTGGGAATTCTAAGGATGAACTTGTTGGTTATGTTGACTCTAATTATACTGGCGATTTGGACAAAAGGAGGTCTCTCACGGGTTATGTTTTCACCATTGGTGGTTGTGCTATTAGTTGGAAGGCAAGTTTGCAATCCTACTGTAGCCTTATCTATCACTGTTATTTCTGAAACTTGTAAAGAAGCTATTTCGTTGAGAGGTTTGTACACTGAGCTTTGTGGAGATAATTCTTGCACTACTATATTTTGTGATAGTCAAAGTGTTATATGCCTTATAAAGGATTAGATGTTCTATGAGAGAACAAAGCACATTGATGTGAGATATCACTTTATTCGAGGTGCTATTGCTCAAGATGATGTCAAGGTGTGCAAGATAAGTACTCATGATAATGCAGCTGATATGGTGACAAAGCCAGTTCCTGTTACTAAGTTTGAGTTTTGCTCAAGCTTAGTTGGTATTACAGTTTTAGTCCTAGAGACTAATTGGCGTACGGTGATTTTTATCTTATTGTGGGGTTATTTTGGTGATTGATAATTCTTCATTTTGCTATAAGAGGAAATTCGTCTTGAGGTGGAGATTATTGAGATATATGATCCGAATTCCTAATGTGGTCGAATTCAAACTTGTCATATTAGCGGATTAGGTTTCTTACTTGGACTCCAAGTTATGTTACCCCTTTATATACCTCTTGTAAGCCGCACAGGAGAGTTGACGCCTCATTGCAATCCCCCTGTGATTTTTGTAAACATTCCTCGTATAGTGATCATCGCCGGTTGGCGCCCGTGGTTTTTTTTCCGCAAGGGTTTTACACGTAAAAATTTGTGTCTCCTTTTATCCCTATTTATCTAACATACCTGTTCACTCTTCATTTTAAAGATTTAAATAGGTTCAGTGTGAACAAACCATCTCCTACACTAATCAAAGGTCTATGTTGCACTCAAATGCCTCCCATAGTTTACTCTTGTGGCTTAAAGCATCAATTGGACAATTGCTGAAACATACATTCAAAAGTAGCACCACAATGGGCATTTGCACTAGCAGGGTTGCTTAAAATAGTCATTGTTTGTGATGGGATTTCTTTTAAGTTAAATGGCATTACTCATGGAATCCAAAAACAGCATAATTTTGGCGTATGCATATTGATATAGGTCAGAAACACACAATCAACACAAGACATTCATTTGTTGAAGGCAAAACAACTGAAGAGACTTGGCAGAGCAAGGGCCATCAACTTGAGGATGTTCACGCACAATCACTCGATAAGGCATATATATACCAAGCTTAAAGTGCCAGTTAAATCAGAAAAGGCTCTGTGCCATCACAATTACGAACTGTCTGTTTTAGCTTCGCCAACCAAAAAATGGAGGGAAAAACAGTACTACATAGCTGAAATCGCTGCTATTTAAACCGATATTAATTAAAAGAACACTGAAAGCAACACAAACCTGTTCTACTTGATTAGAATTCTGCGTCACATCTGCATTTAACGATTTGTCAGATGATTTCTTCTTCCAAGGCCAGCTGCGTCGATCCATCGCACGCTAAGTATCTGATCAAACAAGGTGAATATTTGTAATCAGCTAACCAAATGCGATAAATTGCCCATGTATATCCTGGGTAAAAAGGCGTATATATTGTGGAGGTGTGAAAGGTCAAAAGTAAGTGAAGCTAAGCTTTTTTGTTAGACATCTCATGAAACATATACTTCTAGAGTCTAGACAAATGAAGCAACACATGTAGTAAGTAAACGCTTACATGCAGATCCATGCAAGCTTTCATTATTGGTAGTGCTGGCCAGAACCAAATTTGCATATAAAGTCATACATACGACAAAACAGCGGTTCTTGGGCAAGTATTTGACACTTCATTGTCCCGCTACAGAACATACAACATACACACAACAACTCTCGTTCCATCAATAAAGTGTAACATACAGCCCGCATACCTTAGAACTGAGGTATCCTACTCCTACACTCCGCTGACCGATGGTGCACACATCCTAATTCCGAAAGCAGAAGCTTATGTCACATTACACCTACAACTATATAGGACAGTGGCAAAGACGAAGCAATTAAAAAAACACCAAAAGCCTACCTTTAAGACAAAAACACAGAGTAAAACCAGCACATGTTGTCTCTGATCAAATATGTTTATGTTTGTGATGGCCAAACCAAATTCAACAAAATATCCCTCTACATCCTGCATGTCTAAGAGTGTATATGATTCTGGAAAAATTACCTGTATGCCACTGAGAGTTGTCCCGATCCCGGATTTGCCACTTGAAAAAGTTCGATTCCATGTATGCCACTGAGTTTCTTCTTGTGCCCCTTCATGCCACTGTCGTCACTTCCGTTAACCCCGAAAATGGTGTCAAATTTTTATCAACATACCCAAAATACCCCTGGCCCCACATGTCAGCACATTACACTTCTTACTCCTCTTTCCCTCTCTTCTCCCTAGCACCGAGACACCTCGAGCCCAACCATGGTGAACACACTGACCACCATTCCATCACCTCGGCCCCATCGCACCCAACCATTGCGCCCATCCCTCTCCCTCTCCGGTGACCTACAAGAACCAACGGCTTGGCTTCCTCCTGACGCAATTGAGCACAAGGCAGCGGATACCAGTGCCATCGAGCCGTCATGGGCGCCCGAGAGGAGGGAGGCCACACCACCGACTCCACCTCGCTGCCGCCATCGAACTCCACACTCATCTCCTTGCCACCGTTGTGCATGCCCAGATCCGATCTAGATCAAGCCATTGTCGCCATTAGTCCCTTCCCTCCCACCTCCTCCACGTCCGGCCACCGCCGAACCGACGGACCGGATTTGCCACCTTCTTCCCTTCTAAGACGTGCTCTGCCAGCCCGGAGCAAGGAGGAGGAGGCAGTCTTCTTCCCTACCTCCGAGCTCCAGATCCGACAAGGTGCGCTGCTCACGCTCGCACTCAAGCTCCGCAGACGATGGGTGAGAGAGAGAGAGGGATGACTCCATGGCCCCATCAAACGGTTGTGGCTCCAGCGTGAGAGCATCGTAGCCGGCGGGTGGGGGGAAGAATAGAGGCGGTCAAGGGCGAGGGACAGCGAGCGGAGGGTGGCACTCTGACAGGGAAGTGGGGATGTAGCGGCACTGGCGAGACAAAGGGAGGAGGCCAGCAGAAGGTGGGGATGCGGTGGCTATGATAGAGGGAGAACTTGAAGGGAGGAAGAAGGGCAAAAACGTCATTTCACAGCCCACTTAACCACACTCTCACAGCGTGCTAGCGGAAGTGGCACAGAGTGGTACAAAGAAGAAACTCAGTTGTGTATAGGGAATCGAACCTTTTCTAGTGGCAAATCCGGGCTCAGAACAGCTCTCAGTTGCATGTAGGGGATTTTCCCTATGATTTTGTGTAGGTTGAAAACCTCAAAACAAAGTAAAGTTAAACTATCTTGTCACCAACTGCGAGGACCTTAGAAAAGGAAAATAAAAAGAAAGATCCGTCATGCAACTAATATACAGCACCAAACAAATGAACTAACACGCATAATAATTAGTAAACGTTTTCTTGCACGCCCATACAACTTCCATAATTGACACTGCTGGCAAGAACCCCCAATTTGCATATAGAAGTCATACATACACGGTGAAACACTAGTGGTTAAGCAAGTATTACACACACACTTCAGCTCACAATCATTCCACTATATATGGTGTGTACAATAATACATACTATAAGGATGTGTTTGGTTGCCTGCATGTCCCCAACCTGGCATGTATATGTCATCTTGGCTGAACCTAATCAGGCTGAGTGGAGGCTGACAATGATGAATTGTTTGGTTGCCTATTTCTGTTGGGCCAGGCTGTATTGAGATGTTGTTTGGTTGCCTGTATTTGGCATGGGAGAAGGTTAATGGGCTCACGAACGCTGGCTAGTCTACATGCGCTCAGCCTGACTGAGGAGGGAAGCTCGAATCAAGCGTTTCCCCTGGGCCTAACCCGAGAGGGAATCTTGCATCCACTCAGCCAGGCTCACCCACCCAACCAAGTAACCAAACACCCAAAAACTTGCATCTACTCATGCGAACCAACCTCAAACATGCGAGCCAACCCCAAACAGACAACCAAATGCGCCCTAATCAACCACTCCTTCCCATCCACAAAGTAGTGTAGGGTACACAAACCCCGAGTACCCTCACGGCTCCCGCGTCACACTACATTCCATTGGCAGGCGGCGTACACAGCCGATGATCCAAAAGCAGAAGCTTCTGTCACGACGGCCCTAGCCTAGGACTATATAGGATAGGACGGCGACAACGACGAGGCGGGCAGGCAGACAGGCCAAAAGAAGCCCAATCCCCCGCGGGTAAACCAACCCTTAAAGCAAGAGCGCACGCAGTTGCGGCGGCCCCCACCCGAGAGACCAAGTAGCGGGCGCACAGCACCACCCGATCCGATCACCGTCATGCCAGAACTAGGCCAGGACATTGACGCGGGCAAGTAAGCGTCGTGACTCATCTGTGCCTGTGCGCACCCAACTGGGCTTAATTAAGGCGGCAATATCTCTCTATGCATGGACCATCGCGCGCAGCGCAGTGCACACAGGCTGTAGAGTTCGACGCGAACGGCACTGGCTCGGCAAGAGCGGCTGCTGAGAGGTACGGGCATCTTTAATAGTTAGAGGTTATATTTTGTTTCACACCGTCTTTTCCTCAAGAGACGATTTGTGTTAAATACACTGTTAAAGATGACTTATGACGCCCGCGGGAGTAATTGCCGGCGTGGGGCAACGAATGTTATTTATGCCCATGCTGAGGGTTCGGTTGGACGGGCGGATTGGCCGAGATGACCGAACACCAAACGCTCGCCTCGCCTCCGCGGAAGAATACATTGGCCATACTGCTAGTACCAGCAGCTTCGCATTCAGCGGGAAGGGATTCAGGGAATGTGGTTTTGGCTTTATACAGAAGGCGCGCGTGAGCCGGAGTAAAAGCCCGGAGCTAGTCCAAGCATGATACGGTCATTGATGGCGGTGTTTGCTCGGTGGATTTGGTTTTTAACCAGATGTGCGACTGCTATTAAATCCTTGTCCTTGCATGTTCTAGATGGGCGTCCTTTTTTTACCATCTCCTCTTACTAGTAGTAATCTTGTACTAACAGTGGTAGTACTACTTGTTACTCCTATCTACAATTCCATAACGCTGGAGGAAGGGAAGTAGTAGCGGCCGTACTTGTTGGATGCTTTCACGGGTAAAATTTGTACTGTATGGGGAGCGGGTTTCATTTCGTCGGACGGACTGAAGAAATGTTTGGGAAGAACTCAGGAAGTAGACAAAGCGTGACAAGGGTAAGCCAAAACAGACGGAGCAGAACATGGTGAGTGATTCCACCAGCGCAAGCTTTAGCTAGCGCAACAGCTCGTGCCGAACCGACACCGTGTGATTTCACTGCGACTACTAGAGTGCTAGTTTCATCCCAAAAAAGACAAGGAAACACGAACCGGAGAGTCCGGGAGGGCAGGAACAAGCAACTCGGTGAGAAAAATATATTCATATTTTTTCTTTGACAAACAGTGAAATTTCAGGGAGCGCGACATAACAAAGGAGCCCTGACTGGTCAAGGTTCAAACGCTTACACCGAAAATAAAGCATAATTCCGTAAAAATAACCCAGAAAAAATCCTACGCAAATTGCACGAACGATAAGCGCAATCGGCAATCGCGCCATATCAAACAGCGAAAAATACAGAGAAAATAAAGAAACAAATAATATTAAGCAGGCATATCACAGAGGGAAGCGGAGACTTACGGGAGGCGAGAGCGCGCGGGTCGGGGAGACCCTGCGCGGAGATGCAGATCCGGCGGGAACTGGATCTGCCGCGCGGCTCCGATCGGCGCGTTGGGGTGTCGGTGGCGGCGGTGGCGGCGGCGCGCGATGCGGTCGTCGCTCGCTTGCCGCGCACACTTCCAATCAATCAGGCACCGCACTGTAGCGGATTGGATTGGATTCCCCCACCCCTACGCCTCCTTTCCCCCCCGGCCCTCGCCTCCCGCTTTTGCTCCCGCGACTTTTGTCCTTTGGAATCCCACCTCCTGCTGCCGCTACTAGCACTGGCAGCGCCAAGCGCTCTCTAGCTCGTAATGGTTTGGTAATGGAGCTGTCGCCTGACCTCTCGGCTCTCGCTCTGCTCGGAGTAGTGCGGTGTTGTTTTGAGTATGCGGGGGAGAGAAGAGGAAGAGAGGAGAGAGGCAGGGATGGAGGTGCGGGTGCTTTTTGTTATAGGGGCGCTGCTGCACTGCTGGTAGGAGGGCTAAAAAGCGGGCGCGGGGGGAGTGGGGAAAAGCGGAGAGTGCTTTGAACAGAGAGGGGAGTGTAGGGGGGAGTGATGGCAGCAGAGAATTACACATCAACACACAGAGGGAGAGAAATGACAGTGACAATAGTATCTTCTCGGAATAGTAATAAATGGTTTACTACGAATAAACTTGCAGGAGTGCTATACTCGTTTTTTAAAGGAAAAAAAAACTTGGTTTTTAAGGATCTCACTAGTCAGGAGTACTATGTAGTTTTGTCTTTCAGATTTTTTTTAGTTTACATTTCAAAAAATCTGTTACTCAACTCTATTCGGGAGTTGTAACATCTCAATTCTCAAAAATAATTCAAAAATAAAAATAACCATTTGATTTTATTGAATTGTTAAAGTTTAACTGGGAGTTTAGAAAATAAAAATAATTTAATATGAATTAATCAAATTTCAATTAATTCAAATTTGGTTTAATTGAGTTTTCTGGTATTTAAAGTCAAAAATTTTATTTAAAGTCTTATCTTGGATTTTCTAGATTTTAAAAGGGTTTTTTTTGTTTTTCACAAAAATTAAAATAATTTATTTGCAAAATTAAAAGACAACTTTAAGTTGTAAGTAATTTTATTAAGTTCAAATTAATTCAAAGAATTTCTGTGTATTTTTTTAGAATTTTTAAATTTTATTTACTATTTTCTAAAAATCTATTTCCTTTTTCTCAATTTTTGGAATTCAAAAATCTTTAAAATTTCCCTTTTGATGTTTGGGTCGAATTCTACTGCTTCACCGCCCCACCCGAGCCTCCTCCTCTCTCTCTCTCTTCGTGGACCCACCCATCAAGACCTACCTCGATCATCTTCCTTCTTCCTCACACCGTCGCCCACGTCGTCCGTGCGTCAACGCAGGGCCCCCCGTCAGCACCTGCGCCTGCGCCGCCTGGTCTTCTCCCTCACCTACTCCTGTTGACATTGTCTGCCCTCTACTCTGCCCCAACTTCTCCCAACCTGCTCCCATCTCATCCTCGTCGTGTCACCCTTGACCCGGCCAAACCACCCCGCGCCTTTGCCGTCGAAGCTTCTCCCCTACACCTCCCCTCTCCTATAAATGGAGCACGAAGACCCCCTTGTTACCCTCTTGCTTTCCCCTCAACTCTCCCTCTCTCTCTCGCCCTCATTTTGCCGTGTTTTGAGCTTGAAGCCGCTCGGCCGAGCTCCTCGCACCTCCGTCTCTAGCACCGCCATTGAAGCCCCTCCGCCGTCGTGGTCGCCTTCATTGGCTTCACAAGCCCGCATTCAACCCCGAGCATGCCTCCTCACTGCCGAAGCTTTGCCAGAGCTCTAGCGCAGCTGCAAGCCGGATCTTGCCACCGCTCTTCCTCTCATCACCGATCACTCCGTCGAGCCTCGCCGCTGAAATCGTGCACCTTGGGTTTCCCTTGCTCCCCTCTCCCCATTGCTACCTTCACCGCTGCTAACCGTGGCGGGTAGCGCCGTGAGCCATCGGGCCTGAAGAGCCCTGCCGCTAGACACTTCGCCGCGCTGCTCCTTCCAACCGTGTGGTCGAAATCTCCTTCCAACCACATGTAGTCGGAACCTTCTTCCGACCAGGTAATCAAAACCTCCTTCCGACCACCTATAGTCGAACCTCCTAACGACCAGGTAGTCGAAACCTCCTTCCGACCACCTGTAGTCAAAAACCTCATTCCGACTAGGTAGAAACCTCCTTCCGACCAATCGTAGTCGAACCTCCTTCCGACCAGGTAGTCGAAACCTTCTTTTGACCACCTGTAGTCGAAACCTCCTTCCACTATAGGCTGTGGTCGAACCTCCTTTCAAGAGTCTGTTCTCCTTCATTCGAGCTTTGATTCGAGTGATTCAAATTTTTAAATTTATCTAAATTCAGTATATTTCATTTGGTTCTAGTTTGGAAATTTTTTGGATTTTATTTTGAATTTTTGTATTCATTTTGCTTGTTTTGTACATATAGATTCCGACGTTTCCAAAGAGTTCTTTGACCCGATGATCGAAGCGTCTCAACTTTTCAACGAAGGCAAGTCGCAGACCTTTAATCATATTGAACCTATTTTATAAAATTATATTATTTTATATCAACATGCATTGCTATGTTTATAACAAATGATTTTGGGAATAGTTAAATGTATAATTGCTATTATACCTCCTTGAATAATTGAGAATGATATGTACCCTTGAACACCATAGGTTTGGTTAATCTTAGTTGGATCTATTTAATTACCAACATGGGTGTGTATTATGCTTACCATGTTTTAGTTGTATGTTGGGATTCATGATCACATATTCATAAATGTTTAATCTTAACTTAATGATATATGGAATTATGGCGAAAGCCACTGTTATTAAAATTTGTTATGTTATGGTAAGGGTTGCCATTTGGCTGGGTTGAACGAAAATGATTCATGCTCGGACGAGTAGTCAGGTAGTAAAGGAGGAATGCGCGAAGCAAAGTGCGCGAAACATATGGGTTGAGGTAGTCTCGCTTGAGTAATCACTAAGGACTTAATTTTGTGAGCCATTGATCTAGGTCTTACCGTATAACCAAAAGTCTATTTATGGGGTAGACTTGCCAACTAATTATCAATGTTTTGAGTCATTTCTGCTTGGGTTGTTGAGCGGTGTAAGAGGGGATCGAGAATGGCGAATCCTTATAAAATTCGAAAAATTACAAAATCAAGTCCATTGTGTAGGAGCTTTACAAAAAATTCATAATGTTTGGACCTCATGTTCTATATTAAAAAATCCTACAAAATAGTATACTTAAATGAATTTTCAAGAAAACTTCAGAATGGATAAAATTATGGAAAAATGACATGAGTAAGTACACTGTGTAGGGAGGCTCCACAATTTTTTTAAATATTTTTTGGAAAAAGTTTGGAGCTAATATTCTATATTAAAAAATTCCTACAAAAAGTATACATAAATGGATTTTCGAGAAAGTCACTGCAGTACCACAATGGTGCTACAGTAAAGGCCGCACAGTGCCGTGCATTTTTGGGTGCTACAGTAGTGAATCCGCACGGTGGCCGTGCGGTTCCTCCTCTGCCGCACGACCACCATGCGACAAAGGGTACATGTCGCCTCCTCAGTCGATGTCGCGTAGTGGCCGTGCGGTGGAACGCCATTTTTGTAAATTCCCCGCGATGACTACCACATTTGATATTACGTCGGCAAATACTGCTATTTCGGCCGAAAAATCCCACCCCTAGACGTATGGATACCGTAGAGGTGCTATTGCGGTTGTTGCTGCGCTTATTAAGGACTATCCACGACCTACACAAGGAACGTCATTGGTTGTTGGTGGAGACGATTGGTGTCGAGTGCGTTGGACGATCGACTACGACCACTTCATCAACACGCTCGACGTTTGATCAGGCTGCTCCAACTCTTGTTCTGCTGCACTGCGCTTCTAGTGGTAACGATCTATGATCTCTTGCTTGCATGGCTTCCTGGTTTATGTAGTAGAATTTTTAAATCGCTAGCTAGTGTAGTCTACCCGTATTTCTTTACTATTTTGGTATCTTCACCAAAAAACTAGGCTGGTGACCTTTGGTGAAACCACGATACAATGAGATGCGGTTTAAGTCAAGT
The DNA here is from genome assembly GCA_036346395.1 of Hsuehochloa calcarea. Classification (NCBI taxonomy): domain Eukaryota; kingdom Viridiplantae; phylum Streptophyta; class Magnoliopsida; order Poales; family Poaceae; genus Hsuehochloa; species Hsuehochloa calcarea. The sequence continues at coordinate 58,093,431 of CM070598.1, forward strand.
AAAATGAAGATCACAAAGAGATGGATTCGAGAAGTCCCGGTTCATCATCTGCTTTGATAAGCGTGCGTGAATGTAACTTTGTTTGTGTGTGGGCTTAACGGGTGTCCGATAAAGTTTTCTCTTTTAACATAGCCATCACTATAAAAGTGAGATGTGCAGGATTTGTGCCTTTTGAGCATTTCCAAATAGAAATCCTAATTTATGATTTGGGGAAAGTGGTGTAAAGGAAGCTAGGGTTCGAGGGATATTGATTGATTGAGTGCTAAGTGTTGAGATTTTGTCCTCCATAGTGGAGTGGCTGTAAACAAACAATCTCTTGAATAAATCCTCTCTTTTATACTTTTTGGGATTTTACATGTTCCTTTGTGTTTCGTGGTGTCCATGCTGTGATCTAGCTTGCTTGGACTTGTGAGAATCCATCTAGGGTCATTTTGATCATCATCCACTAATAAGCAAGTTTTTGGATCAATGTTTGATTTTTCTCGGTTCTTGTGTCTTCTCGACATCGTACAAGAAATTCGTGGAACATTGGCGTTGATCTTTTCGATCGTCGATTGGAATAGGTTTCTAACCTTCTTGATGGGTTGTGGTTGAAGCTTCATAGGATTTAGATCACGGGGTAAAAAGTTAGACCAATTTGTGATCTTTTCATACTGTTGTCCGGGCTCCAGAGGTCAGATCTATCATCACTGGCGGTTGACCGGCAGGGCACCGATTAGACCAGACAACAACGGCGGTCAGACCGGCCTCAGTGAAGTTTTGGTGTTTTTGTCTTAGGTTCGTTGATTTCAACGCAAGAGTTTCGTTGTGTTTGTGTTTTTAATTTTTATAGTTTCTATAGTTAGTGAGAAGGAAAAAAAAGCTAAAATCAATTGAAGTCAAAAGTGCTTCTATTCAACCTCCGTTCGTCCAACAAATAGCTATCACGTAGAATCTGCTTTTGATGCCGCGTCCACAACAACCAGTCGACCATATTGTACATGCAAATCACGCGAACAAACTGCCGCCCATAATACACGCCCCCTGTTGCTAACCTCACCTCTTCAACCTCTTGTAGTCTAGTGTGAAGTCTGGCACATATGGATTCAAGAGTTCCGAGAAATATTAAGCAGAGCAGACAGTCGCTTGGAATCGGTAGGTAGAATATGTGAGTTTAATCGTGACACTTGTCCTTGATCCTATTATTATTCCTATCAGCTAACAGCTCAACATACCATCTAAAAAACTTAAACAGAATTAAAGTTAGTGTCCAAGAACAGTAGTCAGCTGGAACATCAGTAACCTTCAATGGTTCATTTAACTTTTCGAAGTGCATTGGATGATGCACGGAACTCAACTGAAAGATACGACACATTGTTGTCGCATCTGTTCTTCTTAATTCCAAGTACGAACATATAGTAGGCCCTAAAAAATATACTACGTAGATGTTTGATTTCTTGCTTTTCCTTTGAGCAAAATGCTATTGCTACCACCATTAAAATTTACATATCTGATCGATAGAATTCGCAACAGCTCACCTATGATCGTAAACAGAAAGGTACCTACGGCTTGTAGATCGAAAAGGATGCGAAGAAAAGAGGCCTTACAAAAGAAATTGCTAGCCTCACTCAACCATCTTTTGGTATGTTCCCCGAGAAACAATGACAGACCAAAATCCAGTCTTAATCCTCCCTCGTTTCTCTTTTCTGAAGAAACCATGACAGGCAAAATTTCAGTCTTGGTCTCCTCTATTTTCTCCCATAAGCAAAGCTAACAGCTCAATCAAGCATGTCACTGGTTTCCTTAAGAAACCGGCTAACGATTCCAACTCGACATTGTCTACAATGCCATTGAGCTTTCCTACATTGACCGGCAGTTCTTGCAACCAATAAACAGATTTACACGTGTGAAAGTAAAAATGTTGGTCAGCAGGTTGGTGGGGTTTCTGTGGAAAGGTAGGCTTGTTCACCTCCAGCTCCTGGCGCTGGAAAAGAGAAGAGGATCCAAAGATGCAAATAGCGGCAGAGCACTCTTTCAATTTCAGTTCTACTACTACTAGCCTTCTAGGCCTGCGCATGTGCTGCGACATTTTACTATGACTACGTATGCTGCGAAGTTTGCGTAAGTGAGTCAGTGGGCATGTCATCACCACACAGTAGTACAGTATATTATACTAGCACTACTTGCCACATCCCATGGAGCATTATCGCTATCCATCTAATCAGATGGGGTTAAAACAAACGACTGCGACCACGATTATTTGAGTAACGTCCAGGAGCAAGTGTACAAAAAATGTTGCAGTCGATTCCAAAAAAAAAAAAAAACTGTTGCAGTGGGTGGTACGTATTACCTGCTACAACGCCACTTCATCTACCAAGGTTCTATGAGACGAGAATTTAATGGAGTACGAACTGCGACCCCATGGCCCATTGGGGCACGCGAGATGAATCTGAGCCGTTGAACGGGTGATCGGGCGGCTCCGGGCGCGAGTGGCTTACCTGCCCCAATGCCGTGTGGTCACCCCAAACCACCCTGCCTCAAAAGTATAATCTGCTGCTCGTAGCATAAGCAAAGTGCAATGTACATACATGTACATGGAGCTATGCAGTTCTTCTCCATCCTGCAAACTATACCAGGCTGTAATCATGGTTTAGCATGTGTGGGGTTACGTCCAAAAGATTTGGCTCTGATTAGGCTGAAACGCGGGATTGCAGCAAGTGTTCATCCTTTTGAGAGTTTGGTCAGATCTACTGGAGTGCTGGTATGAGAACGAGATATTATCCTGTCTGTCATGTGTCTCGCTTGATTACGGGCATGTTAGTTTCTCTGCTTTGCTTTGATCTCTTCTTTTTTCCTTTTCTTTTCTTTCTCTCTTTAACATGTCCTGTTCAGGTTTCGTCCTCATGCACGGCATTTCGCTGTTGCACGGGCTGCTGTTGTCCAACATTCTGAATAGTTTTCTCGGCGTGTCCTAGAAAGAAGAATGCACATGTCGACCGGACCGGTTTTTTTCTCACCTTCACTGCAGCCTGATAGTCGGTGCTTCGAGCTAGGTGTAAAAGGGCGCACAGTCAGCGTAAACCAATTAAACATACTGCCGGGGACAGGCTTTGACCGCAGGACCAAGAGTTACAGCTTTGTTTTTAATAAGCAGGAAAGACAAGGTGCAGCGCAGTGTACAGCTGCAGCACTCATCTTCCAACGGGAATGAATGTCTGGTGATGTTGCAGTCTACTCGGCCACTCCTGCCATGGTTTCTATGGTATTACTCCTGAATTTGTGTTTTACACAAGTACTCTGGGGTATGATAGTGTAAGTTTGTGTATGAGCAAGAATGAACTTTGGGATATTTAGTGGAGTAAGACAATTAGTGATTGTGTACTAGTATATATATAGTATAAAAGAGGCACTAGATAATACATTCGTGACTCTCATGAAAGAAGAGAGAATAGAGACATTCGAAAGTGAAAGCTCAATTAGTGGCGAATCGGTGGACAAAATCACAAAAAGGAAGAAGTAAGCTCGAATGGGTGGCTTGCTGCTACTAATAGTTTATCATATCAAATGTAAGGTCAGACCTACAATCTTATATATATATATATATATATATATATATATATATATATATATATATATAAATAAATATATTATACTTCTTTATCATTTTCAGATACTTAAATATCAATTATAAGATACTCCAATGCGATTTGATTGAAAATTTTCATTGAGTCCTTTATTTTGCTATATACCTTTTTCATACATAAAAGAAGTATATACACAAATTTAGCTATAAAGGTGGACTTTAATGATTTTTTCATAGAACTCACTTTGGAGTATCTTATAATCATCATTGGAGTATACTCAAATAGATAAAGAGGTATTATCATACGATTTAAGTGGTATATGAGAGGCGGGAGTACATACTCCCAGGAGTACCAAACTATTTTCCTATATATATATATATAGAAAAATGATATAGAACTTCTAGGAGTACGTACTCCCAGTATGATTAATACATTCTACTCCCGAGTGTAGTTATTTCTACTTTTGCTATACCACGTAAAAGAACTTAGCATACTCCTTTATCACTTTGGGTATACTCATATACTAATTATAAGATACTCTAATGCGATCCACACGAAAAATTTGTAAAAGAGTTCATATTTTTTAGCATATTTTGTAAATACCTTCATATTCACACTGAAAAGGAGTACATCTAAAAAATTATACATACTACCCCTGAAAATATGTGAATATCAGTCTTATATAGTCGTATACTACACATACATACTCTCGGTTGCGCAAGATACTCCCTACGTTATGAGATACGGAATAGGGAGTAACTACTCCCAGTAAAAAAAAATGCTTTCTCTATATATACATATACACACACAGACAATCCTTCTTTCACTTTTCTATTTTATTTTCCGTTTGTTTTACTCTGTTGTAGACACATATATCTTTCTCTTTTAAGTTGGATGCCCACTTTAATTTAGCTCAAATGCTCCACTTAATGCAAAGTATAGATAGTGACCAAGCTGCTTCTTGTGGGTGGAGTGGAGTCCACCAACATGGAGTTTTTGCCGCATTTGGCTTTCTTGATGTGCGAATTAGCAAATATAACCCACTCTTTACGTTAAGGGCAAAAATAGTACCGTAGACCCGTAAGGACGCGATGTGTGGTGAGTACGTGCCCTAGGGGGCCCTTGGGGCACGGTGGAGCCATCTTCGTGGCCCTGGGGCCCGAACTCGCCTTGCTCAGTGCCCCGATCTGCCCCGCATCGCATCGCGTCACAACGGTCATACTCCCGGTCATCCATGTCCCGCATGCGCAAAAAAGCCCATGGGAGGGAATCAGATTCCCTCCTGTCGCTCCGCGTCCAGCGCAAATTCTTTGTTCGTGCGGCTATAAAACCCGCCGCTTCTCCCATTCTCATTCTTCACTGGAGAACCGAGTGCCCGACATAGAGAGACAGAGAGAATCGAGCGGGCGAGAGGTTGCACGATCATCCGAAATTAGTTTCGATTTCGCTGCCGATTAAGAAGTGTTTCGAGTGGTGCTTAGCGGTTGTATTAGTAGATAAAGTTTGACATCAAGAGGAGATATTTTTTCTTAAATGCATTAAGTTTATTAATTGTTTAATTAGTGTTAAATTAATTAAATCGTAATTACTTGGTCCAAATTCATTAGTCGTAGTTAATTATTTAATTAATAGTAATTACTTAATCCTAATTAATTTAGTCATGATTAATTTAGTATTAATTTATTTTTTGTAATTAATTAGGCATAATTAAATTAGTCATAGTTAATTAGTCATAATTAATTTAACTGTAATTAATTAGTCGTAATTAAATTGGTCATAGTTGATTATTTGTAATTAAATTAGTCATATTTAGTTTAGTCATAATTAATTAGTAGTAATTAAATTAGTTATACTTAATTTATCGTAATTAATTTAGTCGCACTTAATTTTGCCGTCATTTTAGGTTCACACATAGTATTGTAATATTTGCGTCTTTATGTACTTCATTTCGGTTTAATTATTTATTTCCATGTAATTTGGCAATCTATTTGTTCGGAACTAACTCGACATTTCATTGCTTGTAAGCCATGCCTCTACCGAAGCCACTTGAACCATTCTACAATGAACATCACAATAGCAAGTTGTGGATCACGAGGTGAAGAATCTAAACCTACCATTATGAGTTAATAAAGTATTTTGGTGATTAATGACAAATTTGTATGTGAGACTAACACTTCTATTGATATACCTATCGTGTAGTCTAATTCTTATATCTTGTTGCATTTGATTAATGATCAAAGAGGTATACATTTGACATTAAATTCTTATATATTGTTGCATTCCTCGGATCCAAAATATAGGTTGAACTCCACCAAAAGTCTAAATTGAATATGTGCATATGTTCGTTTTACACATTCATGTATGCACACATTTAGAATGAGTTCACTCTATATTTTATGGTTTCATTAGTATTGATCCACATTTCTTGATTCACATATACTTGAGATCTCTACTTTGAAACATACCCTTGAGTATATAAAACTTGTGTAGTTCATATATACTAATATGTTCTTATATTCAATTATTTGTAATTGTGATGGTTCCTTGATGCTCAAAGGCTCGGAGGTTGGAGTTGTCTTGATATCCCCTACCAGTGAACACATCAAGTACGCCATCCAGTTAAAATTTTCGCTACAAATAATGTGGCAGAATACGAAGGTCTACTAGCAGGACTCCGAGCAGCTCGTTCACTCGGGATTCTCTTATTACTAGTGAAAGGAGATTCTCAACTAGTAGGGAATCAAGTCGGTAAAGAGTCTCAATGCTCAACTACCAAGATGTCGTCTTACATGGCGGAAGTATGGAAACTCCAAAAGCACTTCTTCGGTTTTCAGATCCAACACATTCCTAGAAAGGAAAACTTTCTGGCAGACCAGTTGGCATGGATGGCCTCCACCAGATCACCTGTCCCGCCCAGAGTTTTTCTCGAGCAACTCGATTCACCCTCGGTAGTTGAGCTTTCTGAGGACATAGATTTTCCACTAGAGATCGTACAAATTGATCCTAAGAACATGGATACTCCACAGATCGTTGATGGTTGGCGTCGTCACGATCACGGTAGAGATTGGATTACGTCGATCTACAATTATCGTTAGCATGACATTATTCTTGACGATGATGTAGAGGCTGATCGTATAGCACAGAAAGTCAACTCATACACTTTGATCGAAAGTACCTTGTACAAACGAGGATCTCACGGAGTGTTGATGAGATGCATATCTCAAACGGATGGCATTAAGTTACTATCCGACATTCATGGAGGAGTCCTTGGAGCACATCATTTCTATTGAATGTTGGTCAGTAAATCCTTTAGTCAAGGATACTACTGGCTAACTGCCCTTCATGATGCGAAAGAGCTCGTGACGAAGTGCGTACAATGTCAATTTCATAGTCGTCAAGTATATCAACCGGCACAAACTTTGCAAACCATGCCTCTTTCTTTGCCTTTTGCAACCTAGGGACTAGACATTCTGGGACCTTTCCCAAGAGCACCCAGGGGCTTCGAATTCTTATTCGTCATGATTGACACGTTTACAAAATGGATAGAAGCCGAGTCGACTGTTAAAACAACAACTGAAGCTACTAAGAGATTCCTCACAAAAAATGTGATCACACGATTTGGCATACCCAGTCGTATAATCACAGACAACGGTACCCAGTTCTCTAGTGTAAATTTTTAAGAATTCTGCGAGGATCTAGGTATCAAGATACATTTCGCTTCTGTCACTCTTCCGCAGAGCAATGGAGCAGTTGAGTGGGCCAATGGAGTCATAATGCAAGGAATGAAACACCGAGTATTCGACCAATTAACAACACAATCAGGAACTTGGGTTCAAGAACTTCCTTCTGTGTTATGGGCCGTTCGAACCACGACCAATCGTGCGACCGGTGAAACTCTATTTTTTTCTAGTTTATGGTGCTGAGCCATGCTTCCTCTAGAACTGCAAATAGGCTCTGCTCGAACTGATTGTTTCAATGAGAACAATCAGATTCAACGAAAACTCGACGACATTAATTTTCTTGAAGAACGACAAAACCAAGACCTCTTACGATCAGCGGTTTACCAACAAGCCATGCGAAGGTACCATAGTCATAAGATGCAACCTCACAGCTTAGCTGTAGGTGATCTGGTTTTACGACGAATTCAAAATCAAGCTAATCGCAATAATCTTTCTCCGAAATGGGAAGGTCCTTATACTGTGATCGAAGTCACCCGACCTGGTTTGGTACGACTAGCTATGTCCGACGAGCGTGTTTTGTCCAACTCTTGGAATATTGACCAATTGCGTAAGTTCTTTGTTTAATGTTATTTTCCATTATTTCAATTTACTATTAAAAATAAATTTTCTTTTCTTTCCGACGAATGATGTTGTCTATATGTCTATCTTATCATCTAGTTTTATACTATCGTTGCCTAATTAGTCGAAAAAGAACAAATTGTCTTTGATATCCTTTCTAAGGATCTCTATTACTCTATGGCTACAACTTACCAGTCAAATGTCATAAGGGTCTTGGTCGTCACCATTCAAACAATGGTTCTCACGTGCGACCTACACTCCTTTCTTAAAGAAATATACAAGTAACCGGAGCATCGCACAGGCAACCCCATATAGTACTTTACATGCTATGGATTTTGGGGACTACATTTCTTACCTTTAACAATCTGTTCCACTCCTGTTTTGGCTACTGGTCGAGACACGGAAAGTCTACTAGTCGAAGTCTCTCCTTCTCCGCACGTGGTCCTGCCCACTGGAAGGAGCTTCCTAGTGACGGTCTATTTCTTACGATCCTCGCTGCAGTCGGAACCTAAGCAAGAACACGTTTCACGAGGAACTTTTCATATCTTCAGTTTTTAGCAACCCTTACGACCAGTTTTGGATATGTATATAAACAAGTTCACTTGTCACTTTTTGCATACATATTTGCATTCTTTTCTTATCAATCAATATAAGCCTTGTCCATCTTCCTTCCACATAAGGTACTACACAGTATTTCTATGGATATCGTGAGGATATGTGCACGATCTCAGAATGATGAGTTAATTGGCAATGGCTCTGTTGGTTTGCAAAATCTCGCGTTTTCGGTTTTGCTTCAGTTCTGTCATACCACAGGCGGTCTGACCGGTGGCTGGGGCGGTCAGACCGCCCGTGGAAGAGGTCCGACCGGCCGTGTGCTCCGGTCCGACCGATATTGCCTAAAAGTGGATTTTAGAGCTGATCCAAAAATAGGTTGTGTAGGCAAGTGAGGGGAGTCTCCTGGATATGGTCGCATCATTTTTGGAGTTCTCAGTTGAAAGTTGTATTCATTTGAAAATTCCAAAAGGTTTCGGATTTTCGAGTTGAATATTTGGCTAAGTCTTTTCGGGCGGTCCGACCGCCGTTGTGGAATCGATCCGACCGGCCTGAAATCGGTCGGACCGGCTGTGTGGGGCGGTCAGACCACCGATCACTTGAAGGTGAGCCTTCTTGGCATTGATGTGTTTTGATTGTGGTTATCGTATGGATGTCAATGCTTTATTGTTGCATATTGCATTGTGGAACTGACGTGGGTCAAGTTGTGAAGAACTTGTTCCCGGAGACGATTTGTTTGTCTATTGTTTGTGCGGTGGCTTGCAGTCAACGACGCCAACGGTGAGGTGGATCGGGACTACGCTTGGAGAGCTGAGGTCCAGAACGATCATGGATGCCGGGTGAGGTTGTGTGACTCAAGCATGGTGCAGAATGGGCAAGATGGATCGAACGGGTAGTTCGGTGCAGCTGGTTGGATCAGGCGGTGCGGAAGTCGGTGCAAGTCTTTGGGAGGTTCCGATGGGATTCGGACGGGAGAGTCTGGCCGACATGATGAGAGCCGCTGATCAACCTACACGTGGTGAAGCAGGCAATTGCTTCAACAGTTGTGTGTGAGTGGGTCCCATGTGTGTGTGGGTCCCAAATATGAAAACCTAGCCTCTCCTATAAATAGAAAGGGGGGAGATGTAAAACCCCTTGAAGCACTTGGAGCCCTCATTTGGAAAGCCCCTTGATAGGGTTAGGATTTGAGAGGAGAGGAGGGGTTTGGAGAGATTGTATGTGTGCTCTTTGTTGAACTTTTGTCCTCCTTGTTGGAGTGGCTATGTAAGCATCTTGTAAGATCAATCAATCTTGTGATGCTTGCTTGAGAGATCAATTGTCTCCTTTGTGTTCTTCTCTCTTTTGATGAATTTGGTGCTTCCTTGATTCAAGGTTTAAGCTTGGTCTCTTGACCTATTTTGTCTTGCTTTGATGTGTGGGAATACTCCTAGAATCATCTAGATCATCAACCCCCACAAGCAAGTCTTGAATCAAAGATTTTCATATTTCTAGGGTTTGTGCACTTCTTTGGTAAAATCGTCAGAGATCGTTTCTGTGAAGTGGATCTGGAGGATCGTCACTAGAAATAGGTCTCTAATATCCTTAGAGAGGTGTGCTCCAAATTTGGTCAAGTTTCATTGGTTGAATCAAAAGTTGGACCAAATTTCGTTTTGGATTTGGGTATTAAGTTTCAGTTCTGGACTAAATCGGTCGGACCGATTTTTATACGGCGGTCAGACCGCAAGCATTCAGACCGCCCGTTAACGGCCGGTCGAACCGATTTAAATCGGTCGGACCGCCCCTTGGTAGCCGGTCAGACCGCCAGGCCTGCACTGCACCGGTGAGATCAATTCTCCATATTTGTGTCTTGTGGTTGAGGGGGTTATCGAATTCAGCACAATGCTTCCTCTGTGCGCTTACTGATCTTCTTAGCTTTCATAGCTAAAGGAGTAAAGTTCGTGTTGAATTTGATTAAGGCGAAGAATTCGAGAAAGCGCCTATTCACCCCCCTAGTCGCCTTTACGGTCCTACAATTTCGATTATGAAAATGACCTAATAATAGTTTAAATCACACGCTGGTTCCAACCACATTGATTTCCTAGTGATACTTAGATCATTTTTATAACATAATCAGCATATGGTTTGTACCGTGGTCATAGCTATTGCTCATATTCTTGGTCTACTGCTTCTTTAGTAAAATTCTTCTACTAACACAAGTAGTTGGGGGCTAGCAAATTTAGGATGACAAAACAAAGACTTCATTGATGATAAAAGGCAAGTTTTATTTACAACTGTCAAAATATTACATTCTTTTACTTCTCAGAGCCGCTAGACTGATCGTTGCGTGGAGACTCGCCCTCCATTTCCTCTACAACCTTATGTCCGAGAGGTGTCATTTCCTCGAACACTCTGGTTGCTTCTACTTCCGAGCAGTTAAAGTCTTCCTCAACAGCTTGAAGATTTATGGAAGGGTTGGAGACTTTTAGTTTTGCCAAAGCAAAACTAACTTCATTCCTGACAGCATTAAATAAGGTCTGCGCATGGTTCACCTGAGTTGTTTTGAGAACACCCTCGGGTCTTCGAGCTGTTGGCCAAGATAGTTGATCTTCTCTGTGGGATTTCCTAAATTGGGCAGTTGCGTTCCCGATCCCATGTTGAAGAGCATCTTGTTGAAGACCTTGACCTTTTCTTTAAGATTTTTCCTGTAAGCTACCTCCTTGCCACGCTCGAACTCAAGAGCCTTTTGCTCGCCTTAATGCTTGAGTTTGCTCTGCACGAGTAAACCAAAAGATAAGTACATACGAATAGAAAAAGAAAGCATGCTGGTCGTGTTAACGATCGGTTACCTTGGCAGTTCTTCTCAAAAGTCCCAAAACCTCCTTGTGTCTCATCGTTAAGTATTCGATCGATCAGTCCTTGTTCTGGCAATCTTCTTGAAGCTTGGCAATTATGGCTTCTTTAGCCATAACTTCTTCCGTAAACTTCACCGAATCTATCAAACATGATAAAAAAGAGAATCAGTTAAAAGAAAAAAAAAAGCCAAATGGTAAAGAAGGAGAGAAGAAGATACTGAAAGGGTGCTTACTTTCTAATTCAGAGTTCCTTTTCTCCAAGTGCTTTATTCGCTAGGTGAGTCCTCCGACCACAGCGAAATTCTCCACAAAATGCTACAAAATAGCTAACTCCTTTAGGTATTTTTCTAAGGGAAAGGCTATTAAAAGTAGTCATGTAAGTTACCTCAATTGCTATGTTATTATATTCAGCAAAAATTGAATCGGCACTCATCTTTGCTTAACGGTCCGGAATTCTTCCCCATGCTTCATTAAGCTCTTCATCTTTGAAGATTCGGAAACGATGAGGAAAAGATATGTTACGAGAAGAACTCTCAGCAAGGGTCAGAACCTGCTAAGACTCCTTAAGAACCACCACTTCCATAGGTGGGGATGGAACCACCTTTGCGGGTGTGATTGGAACCACTTCAGTCGGTGTGGTAGGAGCCACTATGGGTTCCTGAGCTAGTGTTATCACCTGCTCGGGGGCTTGCTCGACCTCTTCAGGAGTTTTCTCCTGAAGGGTGCTCTGGTCGTCATCAACCGAAATACCAGAGGATCTACAAACGACAAGAAGAAAAAGAGGTTCAAGACTCAAAAAGATACTAGAGGTAATTACTTACATATGTCTTTATTTTGTGTATACATACGTGGTCGTTTTCTTGGTTTTAATTTTGAAGGGCGCCAGCGCAAAATCTGCTGCGCTTGCCTTCCTCTTCTTTTCAACCAACTTCACCGGTTCTGGTCCGGTGGGGTTGGATAGATCCGCTACGTCCTCCAACCGAAGGTCGGAAGAAATGTTCTCGTCCAATTGGTCGAGAACAAGATCCCTGATCATGGGGTCGGAGGGTGTGATCTCGTCGGTCTCCAAAGCAGTTACCACGGTAGCAACCGACAGGTCCTCAGCGACACGGTAGCAACCGACAGGTCCTCAGCGACCACGTTGGAGTCCACGACAGCTGCCTAAATTAACAATCAAAGTTAGTTAGGTGATGAAAATCATTCATCTAGAATAGACATTTCTGTTTGGTTACCTACCACTATAAGACCACCATCTTGAATGGTCGTAGGAGTAGTCAGAGCTTCAATCGGCTCACAACTTTCAATGGCCACATTGATCCTCAGTTCGACTGACTACACATTAAAGAGGGTTTATGGTAAAACTGATCGAAAAACATATAAAGATGAAAAGTGGTTGATATTTTGACCCTAAGTCTCAGCCCTCTCTTCTGCGGAAACAATAGCTAAGATCCAACGAAAATTAGCCTTTTCGCCAGGCTCTCTAGTGCAGAACATTTTGATCCTCCTTTTGATCTCATCCAGAGACAAAGCCGTAAGGATAAAAAAGACTCTAGGATTACAAAAATAATATACCAATGTAGGCAAACTGGTCGGAATTCTTCAGAACTTACCCTCCTTGGAGTCTTTGGTCGCATCATCACGACCAATATACTAGATCATCGGATATGCTCGGGCCATCAAGGAGCTGATCCGGCCGCATGGAAAAGTCCTTTACTATATGCCAGGACGTTAAACTGCTGACATTAAGGAGTTGGATGGCTTCAACCCATCTCCCCACTTTTTCCCCCTGTGGATATCATGGGAATATACTACAGATCTTATGATGATGTGACAATTGGCAATGGCGTTTATGGTTTATCGTTTTACGTATTTTCGGCAAAGTTGGCATGCTATCAGGCTATAACCGGTCTGACCGGCCAGGGTGGCCAGTCTGACCGGCCCTGGGGGCAGTCTGACCGGCTAGTTAGCAAAGTGAGGATTTGAGCTGGGCTAAAAATTGAGGGTGTAGGCAAGAGAGGGGTTGCACTTGGTCCCATAATTTTTGGAGTCTCTAGTCAAAAGTTCTATTGGTTTGAAATTTCTAGTAGGTTTCGGTTTTCAGAGGTTGAAAATCGGCTAAGTCTTTTCTGGCGGTCTGACCGGCCAATAGGTGGCTGTCAGACCGGCCCTAGGGGCGGTCTGACCGGTTGTCACTTGGGTCGTCGCCCGTCGTGGCGGCGATATTCGGTTGTTAGGTTAAAGTCATGAGGTTCAGGGCATATATGTTGTATGATGCATGTTTTGACTAACATGGATCAAGTTGTGAAGAACCTATTCCCAAATTTGGTTTACTTGTCTATTGTTGTGCAGGTTGCTTGGTGGTCAACGACGATCAACGGCAAGGATGATTGGGACTAGGCTTGGAGAGCTGAGGTCCAGAACGATCGACGATGTCGGTGAGGTCAATGTACTCAAGCGTGGTGCAAGATGGACAAGGGTGACCTATTAGCTAATCCGAGGCGCAAGATGGCGCTAGGTGTAGCTAGTTAGGTCAAGAGGTGTTAAAGACGACGCATTAAAATGCTTACGTATGTGTCCCGTTTGTTTTGGGCCTTAACGGGAGCCCAGTAGAGTCAAAGTTCTAGAAGGTTTAAGCCTCCACGATAAATAGGAGGGAGGTGGCTGCACCTCTGCTTCGTCTCTTTTGCAATTCTTGTAAACCCTAATTTTCTTAGGGAGAGCTTTTGTGGAGGCTAGGGTTCTAGATAGTTTGATGTGATTTTCATGCTCTTGGATTGAGCATTGTCCTCCATTGATGGAGAGGCTGTAAGCCCATATCATATCAATCAATCAAAGGAAAGTTTGATCAATGTTTTGTCTCATTACGTTCTTTCTCTCTATTTGATGATTTTGGGTCTTTCATTGATCCGTGAGTTTTTGCTTGGTTTCTTCACACGATCTAGCTTACTGTGACGTGTGGGAATCTATCTAGGATCATCTTGATCATCAATCACCCACGAGCAAGAGTTTTGACCTAGTTTTCGTTTTGACCCGGTTTTGAACCTCTCTTCAATCAAATCGAAAAGGATCGCTATTCTTCCAAGAATTATCATAATCTTTGATTGGAATAGGTCTCTAATATCATAGAGAAGGTGTGTTCTAAGTTTTATCAAGTTTGGATTAGTAGATCAAAAGTTTCATCTATTTTCATCTTCGCCATCTGGCCGATTGCATTCTTGGGCACGGCCGATCGGACCGCTTCGTGGCCTCCGGCCGATCCGCAGAAATCGGTCCGACCATCCAAGGCCACGGCTCGACCGGCAATAAGACCGATGTGCTTTAGTCTTTGTTGATTTTTGTCGTATTGCTTAGGGGTTTAAATTGAGTTCAATATTAGTCTTCCGTTGTACTGATATACTGGATCTTCATTGCTTCCATAGCTACTGGAGTAAAATATTATTGAATCAATTATTTCTGAAAAAGTGAGCGTGCTTCTATTCACCCCCCTCTAGTCGCCTTTTCGGTCCAACACCCCCCTTTGTAGAGGAGCGCCATTCTGGATTCTCGGCCGCCTTCTTGCCAGTATAGTAAAGGTTTCCTTTCTGAGCGACCGTCATGTAGAACTAGCTTTTCTTCCATGACGTCCATGAAGATTTTGAGTATATAATATTGTACTCATCAGCTTCTCCGTAGTGGAGGCACAAGGTGCACTCTCCAGGCATCCCGGTCATCTTCCCCGACTTTGTCATCCTGTAGTAGTACTTGAAGAGATCCAGAGTTGTGGGAATCCCTAAGTACACTTCGTAGAGGTAAACGAAGACGCTGAAGTTGGTGATGGCATTGGGAGCAAGATTTACCAGTTCGAGTCTGTAAGGCTCCAAAACTTTGGAAAGAAAGGAGTGAAATGGGAGTCTGAATATGCATTCGATACATGCGAGGAAAGCAGTAATTTTCCCATCTTCACCGTTTAGAGAATGCTCTTCGGCTACTGATCTCCAAGAAATCAGGTTCTTGTTAGGAAGCAACCCGATCTTCTCCAAAATCTCAAGCTTCTTTTTCGCTTAGATCAGAAGCCGACCAGTTTGTGATACGATCCGACATGGTAGAGTTTTGGATGGGCGAAGAAAGGAGGTCGTAGAAGGTTGTACACAAAGGGGGATCAGAGATGATTTTTTCTCTCAAGAGATGAAAAGGGAAAGCAGGGAGCGTAAAAACCTAAGCCCCGCGCTATGGGATTTTATAGCCGCTATTCTTGAACCGCAATCGGGAGTTACTTAAAAGTCTAACGGACAAAACCTTTTGTCCAATGGAAAGAAAAACTTTTTGGGTTCCAAGGTAGTTTCTCAACTTTAAAATGAATAAATACTACCTCGTGTGTCACGACATTGAATGAGGGTTTGCCCGATACGACTTCATCGGGAGAAAATGTTCACATAGCCAATTCATTTAAAGTTTGGGGGCTAGCTAACGAGGATTAAAATCTAGCTTGGATCACCGCGTCATAGAAGCATTGAACCGACATCCGGATCGACTCGATGAAGTATATTCCTCACACCGCTCATAGTTGATATATGGAACACCTGTCATGTTTGTTCCATTGCACGTGATATTTCATAATCTAGACACTGACAACAACTACCTTACGATTAAGTGTCTCATAGGCACACAACCATAGAATGGTTGCAACTTCATCAACCGTTGCCTCGCTCCGATTAGTCGCGACGCTTCCAACAGGCGCCACTTCCAGGAGTAACTACCACCACTTCGTCAACTACTTAAAAAAGAACGCAAGCGGCAGAAGAGGCCAATCAGGAAGATCAACAGATAATTGGATTGCAACACCATAACAAGCATTACGCTTTAGTGTAATTAGGATTAGTCTACTGCCTAGTTGAATTCATCCCTTGTAATAGCCAGCTCATAGCAATAAAGAGCAGCTCCATTCTCTCCCAAGAAATCTTTGCCATTTTCCTCTATTTATTTCGTAAGATCGACGACTTGATCGTCGACAACACTTGACTACCATAACATATCTAAACAATTTTTTTTGCTTTTTCCATAACTACTGGATCATTTTTTAAGTAGAAACTAGTAGGGTGGCCCGCGCATTTGCGTGGCTATATTTGTTTCAAATTTTGTATAAATGCTTCAGAATATGTTTACATATCTTAGGTGCAGTTTTTATTTTTAAGATGTCCTAGTTATCAGGTGTTGATTGAGTCTCAGAATAATAGATTCCAGGACTTGCTGCGTGTAACACCCTGGCTATTCGGAAGCCAAAATGTTACCTAAAGGATCTAATATACAACCATAATTCAGAAGAATTTAAAATAATAACTCATCTAATGACATAGAGATCAATATATAATTGCAACATGGCAGGAATGAAGACTAAATTCATCCGAGTATAATCAAATAGTGAATAAAACAAACCACTAGCAACAATTAATAAAACATAACATGGAGAGAAATATCATGCAGTTTTAAATTTATTTATTACAGTTCCTCAATTAACAAATGGAAGACATAATCGAATTTATTATTGAAGGTAAATTATGGTGAACTGGGTGAAAAATGCTGCTCTACTCCCTCCCAACAAAGTCATCATCAACGTTCACCTAAATAAATAAAGAAAACAAGAATGAGTCGAAACTCAGCAAGTACAATAAATACTTGATCATACAAAATTCTGAACATGTCAACTACATTATGAATTATGAACTCAGCTTTGGAAACATATGTGCTTGTATGGAATGAATGGATGCATTGAAAGAATGGACTGCACACATGCTCATACCGGTATAGCGAGTGACACACCCGTCGATGTTCACCTAAGCTCGTACTTAACAAAGTCCGGGGATCCAATCACCGTATGAAGAATGTTTCATACGGGTGTCCGAAATTTACTCACATTGGAATGGTGGGTCTTACATGCCCATACTGGAGTTGATGGGTCTTTACAATTCTACTCCCATGGACGAAATATGAACAACACATGAATGGAATGAACATATGTGTAACATCCCAAAGTTATGTTACCAAAATAAAAATAAATAAAGTTATTATTTTATTAGATTTTCTAACTGTCGAAGAATTTTCTCGATTTTATGTAACCTAAAAAGAGTTTTCGCTGTTGAAAGGAAAAAATAATTATTATTTAATTTCTTGGTTTTAAAGTCAAAAAGAAATCTTATTGAGTTTTATTGAATTTTCTGGGATTTTATTGGATTTAAATTGAAAAATAAAATTTTACTTAATTTCTGGAATTTTTCTGGTATTTAAAAATATTTTTTCCTATTTTCTAAAAAAATAAAAGCCAACTTTAAGTTGGAATTATTTTTATTAAGTTTAAAATATTTTTAGGATTTTTTTGTGATTTTTTCTAGAATTTTTGGACTCTATTTACTATAGTCTAAAGTGTATTCAATTTGTGGCTTAAAGGAATTTCGAATTTTAAAAAAATAAAAAAAAATCAGAAAATGGGTTCCCATTTGGTCACCCATCCTCCCCCTTCTCCAGCCATGTTGCCATTTGCTTCTTATTGATTAGTACTTCCCCTCTCTGCCCTTTATCCCCTCTTTTTCTCCTTCTTCTACCTCCAGCCGAAAGTTTCTTTCTTCTCTGTTGTTTCTTCGTGCAACAATGGCAGCATCACTACAGCCCTTGCCGGCCGCCGTAGATCACCCCGCCGGCCCTCCCTCACCCACCGCCACCTTCCCTGGCTCCCGCCACCGCCGCCACCGCCCCTGCCGGCCGTAGCCATGAACGAAAGCTTCAAGCTTCATTAATGGCCGCTTTCACCTCTCTCCTCGTTTCTCCTCACATGAAGCACCAAATTCAATGCCGTCTGAACCAAAACGTCCGCACTAAACTCATCTACATTTCTACACCATCAATTGGTCGTTTCTTCCTTTCATTTGAGTGCAGTTTTCAATTTCTTCAAGTCTTCATTTGCACCCGAAACTGAAGCGTTTGCTCTGACGATTCAGGCACCTCCTCCCCTATATAAAGCAACCATCAGGAGCTCCTCTCCATTCTCAACCCACCCCCAAAACCTCTCCTCCCCTCTCCCCATAGTTTAGCCAAACCATCGATTTGAAGTTCGTCGGCCGTTCGTCGTCTTTCGTCTCTTGGGTCGCCTCCGGTGGAGCTTCGCCACTGTCGTCACCACCGCCGGCACCGCGATGTCGTAGTCTACGCGTGCATGCCATCGCTTCATCGAAAGATCGCTGGAGCACCCGCTCACCTCCATGGCCGACGGCTCCTGTGCGCCGCCGTCGCTGGCCATCTCCGACCGCGCCGCCTCCTCCATCGGCTTCGTCTCGAGATGAGCAACCCATTTTGGTAATTTTCCCGACCACCTTTCCTCTTCCTTCACCTGGCGCCATGGTCATTTCTTCCTCTCTGTGTTCGGCTGAACCAAAACGAAGAACAGTAGCCATGCATTTGTTAGTCATCAACTTCTGTAGCAATTGAATTAGAAGTGAAAATTCATTCCAAAAATCGTTCCTCTCTATTGTAAACTCCGAATCAGTTGATTTTTGCTTGTAAAATCATCTAAAATCATCTTTTATTTTTCAGTATTTATTTTGTAATTTTTAGTATTTATTTTATTTCTGCTATTTATTCCATTTGCGCGTCGCCGCTGCCACCATTCGTCGCCGGCCGAACCGCCACTACCATCGGGTAGAGTACCTCGCCGGGGTTCCATTTTTGTTGTTCGTCGGTCATCTCTCCCTTCCTTTCATCGGAACGGCCATTTGTTCCATTCCATTTACTATTCACATATGCATGAAAGTGAATAGTGTCATGCAAACTACTCTCCCTTTCAACCTTTCGGAATTTTGTTCTCCCTCTTACGAACTCCGATTTCGTCGATTCAGATTCCTATATTCATATAAAGTTTATATCTTACTTCCAGTATTTATCTTATAGTTTTTGGATTTTATTTGGATTTTATTTGAATGTTATTTGAATTTGGATCGTTTGCACGTATAGATTTCGACGACTTCGGACAACCGGATTTCGACGCCGTTTGAGAACATCGATAAACCAAGTAAGGCAAGTTATACCTTTGATCATATTTAATCCCATTATTTCAAATTATTTAAATTCTGTTTTAAATTATTATTGCATGTGTATTTATATTCAAGTAATTTAAATTCATGTTTTAAAGTGATAGCTATTCCCAATTCCATTGTATAGCCAATCTTGTTATTGAATCAGTCATATCTTGACACCTTAGATGAAAATCTGGTTTATGCAATAGTATGAACTAGAACATTTTGAGAAAAATTATGCTTAGACATGCTTAGACCAAAAATATTTAGTTTCGGGAATTTGGCCAATTAATCAACTATTATTTAAAACCCTATGGCATTGGTTTGTCATGGAAGAATTTGCAAATGACTTCGAAAAGAAAAAAAATGAAAAGTTGGTTTGTACTTGGGCGAAATGGATACTTGGTGGGTGCAGAGCTCCAAAATGATGCAACCACCTCCGGGAGACTCCTCACCGCCTACACAACCTATTTTGGATTAGCCCCAAAATTTATACACTCATCATCCCGAGATCGGCTCAACTCGGCATTGGTAGGGTTGAGGCCTTGAAAAGGGTTATTTGTTGGAAATCGCCACTGCTCAACTCGGGTAAGTCGCTTAAGGACCGGTCTTCGAGCCGCATCTTGCAAAGCTCCACCGTACTACCACAAGTCTGGAATGGGACAGGCTAGGCTGAATAATTTGCAATGTTCTATTGTTAGTTGTGCCATTTTGGTGTGGGTGTCGGTTAGACAGTATTCCCATTTGGCGCAAGAGGGGTTTTCGGGGGGTGGTTAACCCAATGGAAGTGAAACCTTAGCGGCGCAAGAGGGGGCTTCTAGCGGATGGTTAATCCAAAGGAAGTGAAACCTTAGCGGGTATGACTACTTTGGAATGTCATATTGTAAAGGTCTCGTGATAATCATTTAGTCGCACACCTACGGAAGTGTGTCAGTCGGACATTATAAGTTGATTATCTCTTGTAGGTAAAGCTGTACAACTTCTGCAGAGTGTAAAACTATTCGAGTAGCCGTGTCCACGGTCATGGACATGCTGAGCAATGCCACTCAAAGTTAGACTTTGATTTTGTTTTTAAAAATGATGCTTGCAAATGATTTGAGGATGGTTAATCTTTGTGGTGAAATTGGGCGGTTAGCCATGTGATAAGAGGGTATCCATCACCATGTTTCATATGGAGGTTATCCTACTATAAAACTTGAGAATTTATAAAAATCAATTTTAGTTATAGAATAACTATTTTGGAACTTGGTACAAATATTCAAAGAAAACATTGCCTTATGCAAAATTAACCAATAAGCCTTTCTTTGATATATCCATACATGCATTAACTCTATTACTGGGTGTAACTTGCGAGCACGGTAGTTGTGCTCACCCTTGCTTCATGCAAATAAATTTCAGAGAAGGACTTCGGATCTCAACGACTAGGCCGTTACCCCAGTCGATTGCCTGTGGCAGATCAGCTGGACCCCACTACTTCTTCGTCTTCCGCTGTGTTCGTTTATTGTTGACTTGTAAGCTTCTTTTGAAATAATCTCTGTTGATAATTAATAAAGTTATGCAAATTATGGATGCTACCATATTTGTTTACTGTGTGAACTAGCTACTAATCATGAGACTTGTTCAGAAATACACAGAGGATTCTGGGGTGTTACTCCCGGGTCCGACAATATGCAATGAATGTCACCACTTTCTTCCACATGGATTATCAAATAAGAACGGAATGTATAACATGGATTATAAAATTAACAACACAACAACCATCATTCATAGAAATCACTACATGTTAACACATTGTACTCGCCTTCCGCGATGTGGCATGCTAGGAGGCAACGAAGGTGCTCCTACACTCGCCGCCTCGCCGCCTACACAATTATGTACTCAAAATAAGAAAAACATGATATCAAATGCTACCGGTGATCAACATTAACCCACTGACTATCTAATACAACGAATAGACCCGAACTGAAAACATACAATTCATCCATCTAAAACGACTCTGGACAACAACACAGAAAAAATCATATCTAAAGATCTGGAACTCGGAACGACATGAGTCCAGTGCCCAATGAAACCTAACAAGCAAACCTACAAAACTCTAGTTGACAAGATTTCCTAATTCTACCAACATATTTGACTAAACAGTAGGTGAAAATGCGTGACAAACATCTGTCCAGACGATCAGAACAGCAGCGAAGAACATAACATAACTTTTAATCTATAAGTCCAATTTGAGTGTTCTTTATCAATCTGGAAATATGATAAAATTATCTACAGAAATCGTTTTGGGTGAAAAATCTAAATCTAATCCTAACCAAGTCATATTTCATTAAATAATTATACCGATAATTCTCGTCAGGTTTCTCAGGACAGTAGTAAAGAATCTATCGTAACTTTTGAACCATAGATCAGAAGTTGGTGATATTGGTGGCTATGGAAAACTAAGAACCGTGGCTAGAATTCTCTAGGAGGTGAGAACCTCCAGATCGGTGTCTAAGAGGTCGAAACCGGCCGCGCAAGAAACTGGACAGATCTGAACTTTCTGACAGCATCAATTCAATCCAATCAAACTAATCCAATTCGCATCTAAACGACAACAAACAGCGGGGGAAATGACTCGTTACCCTTGAAGAATCTTAGGGAGACGCTGGTTGATCCCCCCACGAAGAAGATCCCTCTCCTCCTCCTTTCTCCTCCTTTCTCCCCTCGTCTCCCTCCACCTCTCCTTTGCGTAAACCGGCGGCAGGAGGAGCAACACCATGGCAGGGAGGGGCGGCACCACAAGCAAGGAGCAACGCCAGTGCAGCGGGGGCGGCTCCAGGGAGCCATAGGGGTGGCGGCTTGGGGGAGTGGGGGAGAGAGGGGGGAGGCTAGAGTTTAGGGGAGGGAACCCCCCTCTAGGCCGGCCCCCTCATGGGCCCCTCCTGGGCTACAGTCCAAGCCCAGGTTGCCAAAAATACACGGAAAACCCCCCGAAGAAAAGGATTAGTCTGGATTTTTGTTTCACTCCTCTCCCGAGACTCCTTCCGATAAGCCAATTCAATTTCGGGATATTACACCGCGTCAGGTCGGACGGCCTCAGACGGGCTTGAACATTTGGAGGAGGAACCCTCGCTGTGTTCATCACTCGTTGTGGGGTGATCCTAATCCTAGTCGGTTGGACCCTTGCCCTTTGAGGATTCTTGTTCCTCATGTGGGTGTAATGTTGTGGAGGAGAGGGCTCCATCATGAACCTTGTATGTGACATGGTCCCCTCAGTCTGGTGAAAGATCCCTAGAACCGGTATTACCATCAAACGAAATGATACTCTACTCGTACTTGTAGCAGGCATCCATATCGAGTCCTACGTTTCTGCCAAATCGAATTAATTTTTCTCATTCTACTCTCCTACCATGAAAGCATCAGAGTTGAAATAAAGATAAATTTTCGAAAAGGAAAGGAGAAATATTTGTCCCAACGGTCGGCGCCAACTATCGATGGTTTAGTATCGATCTTATGAATGAATATCGAGGCTCTCCTAGAGCGGAACAATACAAAAAGGACATGTGGCTTTTATAGAGGTTCAGGCCTTCTCTTGATAGAATTATAACCATACTCCTGTGTTACTATATTGATTGTGTTTACAATGGGGAGGAAGTGACTAAAACTAGGGCTTGATTACTTCTGTCTCTCGTTGTTCTTTCTGAATCTCCTCCTCTTCCTCTGTTCACTGATTTTACTCCTTATAAAGCGCATGAAGGGGTGACAGTTGTCCACATCAAGAGGTGCCTTAATGTTTGATGCAATGCGTACGTTCAATGGTGGTTATTGTCAGAGACATATCCCCCATATCGCCTTGTAGTTATATCAGAGATAAATGTTTAATACATGTAGTTATCTCAGGGAATAAGGTCACATTAACTGCTGCGTGTATTAAACACAGTGTACAAATGTCCCTAGTCTATTGGGCCCACATGTTTGTGATTCTTATCGACTATAGGGTGGTTGTAAATGACCTGATCGTAGTAAAGCTTACGACCATGAGTGATTGTAGTAGGACTTATGATCAATAGGTGGTCACATAAGAACTTACGACTATGAGGTGATAGTAGTAGGACTTACGAACAATAGGTAGTCATAGAAGAACATACGACTATAAGATGATCGTAGTAAGACTTACGATCAATAGGTGGTCGTAGAAGAACTTACGACCATGAAGTGGTAGTAGGATGACTTACGACTATATAGGGTGGTCGTAGAATAGCTTACGACCACTAGGTGTTTATAATTTCACTCATTGTTGATTTAAGGGGTACCCTTGAAGGTTGTATAAGAGACATTATCATCTATAATAAATATTATAGATAAATAATTTAATTAATTAAGGATTATTAGATCCTCGTCAAAATGCTTGAGAATATATTCATGTATCTTGTAAGCTATTTAGGCTTTTTATCCTAAACATTGAAAATGACAATAGAAGCTCGAAGGAAATTACAACTTGAGGAATGTAATTGAAGTGTGTGCGTTGATGGAAGAAAATCAGTGAACATAATAAGTTGTTAGGGTTCTTAGAAACTAATCATTCTCCATCATGCGTAGATCATGTAGCTCCATGCTCCTATTTTTACTCTATTAGCTATTATGTTCCAAATTGTCTGCATGCACATGTAACTCTATTTAATCTCAAGCAATACATTGATTTTGTGTGCGGCAAAATTTTCTTATTAGTTTACATGGTATAATGTATTAGACTACCTAGCTCACGTATACACCGATGCACCATGGGCGACCTATCCTGAACTTATCTTCCCTTACACGCTGTTGCCCCACTGTATTCTGTGGCTTCTATCTTTTCTCGCCGTAACAACTTTTTGCTTCAACCTCCAACAGTAAGATTTGATCGATCTCTCTTAGCTGCTACCCCTTCCAATGCAATATTTTACCACATAGTTATCTTCTACTTCCTCCTAATTATTTCTTCAATGCTAACTACTGCGGCATCACACGCATACACATACAACTGTCATTGATGCCAGCTGGAGACACGTTTCACGCTCTCTCTCCGGTGACCCCGGGCATATTTCCGACAGTTGCACCATCTCTACTCCAAGCTTTTTACTCCTCTGTCTCTGTACGCCTGCACTTATATTCGTACGGATGCAGGCATGTACATATGCATGCATGATGTTATACATGATCGACGTCCTCTTCTCTCGTGTCGGACACTCCTCTTCAACGTTGACCAGCTCAACATTTTGGCTTCTTCACTAAACGTGGCGACCGCCCATCTTTACTGATGGCGATATGTCTGCTTTAGTTAATGTCTAACGATATGGAGAATCTTTTCACCATTACCGACGAAGACATGCTCCTCACAAGTGATGGCACGCTCCTATCTACACGATGGTCCCATATTGTCCATAGCTCATCTTTAATGAAAAGCTTAATCTCCTCTCTGGCAAGACTTCCCCATCATCGAGCTTTTTTGGCCACTAACTTTCTCAACAACGCCGACGCTCACCACTTGTCATCGCGGCCCTTAGTTCCTTGAACACTGGACTTTCTTTTCAATTGCTTTGGCAAGCAACACGATATTGTCCTCATCTCAGTCGTCGCCGCATCAGCCTTCACCTTCTCGTGGATCAACGTCTTCTGGCAGGACAGATCAATGCCATCACACTCTTTTGTGGTCTCCTCCGACACCATTCGTGCTATTCTCGTTATAATTTGTATTTTTTAAATAAAAATTCTAGTTATTTTTTATTTTTATTCCATAATTAGCAACAATAGAAACATGTGACCTTGAGAGCTAGCGAACATGGTGGTTTCTTTTTTGTCTCCTCAATACCTTTCGTGGCATCCTTGTTAAAAATTTTATTTTTATTCAACATCTCAATTATTTTTATTGGACTGCGTATACAAATCAAATTGCTAAATTTATTTAATTTATTCAAAATTTTAGTTATGTTTGGATTTTACTTTGGAATTCGAATGGAGATCAAATTGTAAATTCTCTTTTATTTTTTGTTTGGAATTTATGTTCTTTTTTCTTGGAATGTGTATCCTAATCCAATTGCCATTTTTTGGATTACTATTATTTAGAGATTTTACTTTGGAATTCGTATTGAAATCAAATTGCTAATTTTATTTTAATTTTATTCCAAATTTCATTTTTTGTAATTATTATACAAATCTAAGTGCCAATTATTGTTTAATTTTTATTCCAAATTATAATTATTGGAATTTGCATCGAAATAAAATTGCTTATTTTATTTTATTTTTATTCCAAATTTTAGTTTTTTGGTGGATTTCGTATACAAATCTAATTTACTTTTTTATTCTGAATTATAATTATTGTGGAGTTTTACTTAGAGATTCGTATGGAAATCAAATTGCTAATTTTATTTTATTTTTATTCCCAATTTTAGTTTTATTGTACTTGACATGGACTCTTTTACTTTGGAATTTGTATAGAAATCATATTGCTTATTTTATTTTATTTTTATTCTGAATTTTAGTTTTATTATACTTAACATGACTATTTATTTTAATCTAGACCGTTATAATTTGGATCCACTACGATCGACGATGTACATCATTATCTTTTTGCACCGATTAGCATGGAAATTTCTAGCCCTCGAGAGCGAACGTGGTTGCTTATTTTGACTCTGTAATTTTTTATTTTTTTTTATTCCAAGTTATAATTATATTTTGGAATTTTACTTAGAAATTTGTATAGAAACCAAATTGCTAAATTTAATGTATTTTTATTTCAAATTTAAGTTTTATTGTACTTGTCACGAACTATTTTACTTTAAAATTAGTATGGATATCATATTGCTTATTTTATTTTATTATTTTATTATGAATTTCAATTTTATTATACTTAACATGGATTATTTATTTTAATCCGGACCATTATAATTTGGACCCATCACGATCGACGGTGTTGTTTTCTTGATTAAAAAGGAAAAATAATAAAATAAAGTCAATTATTTAATTTCCTAGTTTTTAATATAAAAAAATCAAATTTTCTAGTATTTTATTGATTTAAAGTGAATTTTTAAAATTAATATCTTGAATTTTATGGATTTAAAAGGTTTTCCTATTTTCCATAAAATAAAAATAATTTATGTGTAAAAATAAAAACCAAATTTAAATTGGAATCAATTTTATTAAGTTTAAAATAATTGAAGGATTTTCTGTGATTTTTTCTTGAATTTTTTGAACTCTGGTTGCTATTTTCTAAAAGTCTATTTGATTTGTCGTATTTTCTAAAATTTAAATATCAATTAAAATATCCTTGTATCTTTTGGGCCAAAATTCGTATATTCGGCCTTCGTGTTATCCGGATAATCCGTATTTGTATGCGTATTCGACGGATAATGGGGCTACCGTATCCTTATTCGTTTTGAAAAAAAATCTATATTCGTTTTCGATCAGAAAAAAAAATTAAACCTGTAAAAATTCAAATCCTTTTCCATCCAATTCGTTCGAAAACTATAAGTACTGTGTTTTGAGTTCACTTGCCCAAGGTACCTTTAAGGGCAAGGACGACATGAGGTGAGTTGCTCAACTGAATGACACATGATTGATAAGGCAGCAAATCTTCGGGCACCCTGTCTGTCTTCCGCTTGGTTGGTACACTTGGTCGTAGACTTCTTGTGCGTAGTCTCTCATCACAGGCTTAGTTTAAGTTAATGTTAGTCTAAAAAGAGAACTAGGCTCAACTCCTCGATGTAACAACTTTGCAACTCAATGATGAGATCAATTGTACTAGTGCTAGTCTCTCTTTTATCTTAGCTGTCTGCTTTCATTGTTCTAGTAATTATCTATTTCTTCGCTGGAACATATTGGTGCATCTTTGGCTGGGTACAGCCAAATGCAACTCATAATCTACATTTACCACAGAGAATCCAACTTACAACAAAATCAAGAGAGAAAAAAAATGATCGGGTAGGAAAGATAACCAATGAGCTAAGCTAGAGCTATAATTAGCCTACTCGGCTAGTTAACCCTTTTCTCCTTCACGCCAAAGCCGGGAGCAACGCGTGCGCGAGTGGAGGCCGGGAGGAGACGAGCGAGAGGGACCCCACCCCAAGCAGCGTCCTTTTCCCCCTTTTAGGAATCCCAAAAGGCCTGCGACGCAGCATCCATCGCAAAAGAGAAGAAAAGAAATCCAAAGCAAGCCCAGCAGCGGCCGTCGCCGAGCCGGTCGTTGCCGCGTCGCTCTCCCGGCTTTCGAGTCGCTTTGTTAACTCGTCACACCACGTTCTCCCGTCGCGCGCGCGCGCTATAGTCGAGCCCTCCGCCGCTCGGACTGGACGGATCCGCGCCCGCGCCCGCGCCCGGCAGGTGGGCGCGCGCATATATGTCCGCGCGCGTTGGCATTACACTCACTGCTGCTCCACATAGATAAGTCCGTGCGCGTTAACATCCTCTGGACCGCGCACGCACAGGTGCTAATCGGACGGTACAGATACGTGGGGGCATACACATATGCGTGCAATGGCAACGTGGCGGATGGTTGGTGGTCCATCCGGCACAGTTAGTGTTGATGCTCCGTTTGATTTGTTCAGCTCTCGGCGCGCGGCGCACCTGTATGCTTTGCTCTGCCTG
The DNA here is from genome assembly GCA_036346395.1 of Hsuehochloa calcarea. NCBI lineage: Eukaryota > Viridiplantae > Streptophyta > Magnoliopsida > Poales > Poaceae > Hsuehochloa > Hsuehochloa calcarea. The sequence continues at coordinate 58,121,312 of CM070598.1, forward strand.
GGGGATTATATGTGTTGGTTGCACGGTCGAGCAGAGGGGGAATTGATGGGCCATCTAGATAGCTAGTTTTTCCTGTCCGGGTAGCTTAATTATTAGTGTGCGTGCGTATATGTGGAGTACAGTATGAAATATGTGTGTGTGGGGGTGGGGTGGGGGACGCGCGAGCTAATATTATGCGTGCACAGTTAGTGGTCCAGAGAAAATATGTATGCGCGCGCGCGGCAGTTGTGTGCACGTACGTACAGCTAGCATTGTGATGTGACGGTAGTATGGCCGAGTTTTTTTTTCCTAACTAGTGGGATGTTCGTGAACGAACCCTAAAGATAGTGATACATATCAACATACAGGTTCTAAACCGAATAGTAAATGTCAATTTTCTTTCACACACAAATAAATAAAAACATTAACTCCAACTATTACAATACCTGCTACTACTGCTACCCAAAATGAACGAATAGTCACTTTGCGTATAAACTGACAATAAGCACAAAGATGATGAAGCTCTGGTATGTGTTGCACACCTTGACTATAAAAAATTGAATTTCACTATTTATACGGGACACTAAAAATTTCAAAACAGCCCATATTCTCCCCTTTCTCTGACCCAAGCTTAGGCATCAACATGATCATCAAAAATTTTACTCAATCAATAAAATTTTCTTCAATGAACAAACCTCTCACAAGGAAAAAAAAAGAGTTATCTAGTACTTACGATTTTGCAAAACAAACTAATGCTTTCGAATGAAACACAAAGATTAGGTAAATAAAAGATATGGATGAAGCTATGAAGGTGAAGAGTGATGGGGACTTAGGAGGGTTCAATCATCAGTATCGTGAGGAACCGCAGAGAGATGAGAAAGAGGTGGTCATAATCCCCAAATTGTGACCGTTCCAGGTTTTCAATGACTGAGTTCATGTGGAGGAGCTCTCTACACAATGCAGGAATTATGTACATTATGATAATTATCTTAGTTAGCCGAGCCTAACAAGGTTAGACTAACTCTTTCCCATGTCGGCAAACCAATCCATCTAGGTTCTAACGTATAAACTAATTTGAGACCATTGATGCAATTTTACCCGAGAATTCAGGGCGAACGCGAGGAAGGCGCGGGCGATGAGAGGGACGACTGTTTGGCGTAGGGTGGGAGGGGAGGGGAAGAGAAGCGAGGCGACGGATCCTTTTCCATGCGGGCGGCGATTTGCCGTGGGGTGGGAGAAGTAAACTCGTAATTATAGTAGTTAAGAAATAGTATGTTGACGCGCGCAATAGCAAAACTAGCCTCACACGCGCATTGAATGCACAAAATGGCACCTTGTCCGTACCCCAGATTACCGGATTTGCCGAGGACGCGATACATGACGAATCTGGCACCTGGGAGTGCGAAAATGCCTCGTCCGGTCCAGGCACGATTTCTCTTTCTTCTAGAAAAATATTGTTTGTATAAATTTCTAAAATAGCACAAGATCTCTAAAAATAATGAAATTATTTACAAAGGCTTCTACATATTGTAATTGCTTGTGTAATTTTCCCATAATTTTACATATTCTGCATGTTTCTCAAAATTTCTTTTATGAATATTGTTTGTAGGAATTTTTAAATATAGTAAATGAGCTCTAAACATTATGAAATATTTTGTGAAGTCTCTTGACATAGTGTACTTGATTTTGTGATTTTTATATAATTTTATATCTTCTACATTTTACTCAAAAATTTCTTTAAAACTACTGTTTGTATGCAAATGAAACAATTGACTTGAGAAAGAATTTCAAAAATATACTCAAAATACTTTCCACATTTATTCACAGCATAATTGTCCCAAATTTACAATGTTTTGAAATTTTCTAACCCCGAGGCGGATTTACCTCGTCCTAACCAATGGAACCCCAGGGGTACGGTAGCCCCCCGCCCCACCCTTTGTTTTTTTTTAAAAAAAAACTAAAATATTTCTTTCGGTGTCTCTGGATTCTCGATAAAATCTGAAAAATATTGTTTAATATGATTTTGTCACAATTGATAACACCCTCCCCGACAATGAGTTTGATCTAATTAGTAGGGGTGGACTAGTCGACCGACCATGTGAAAAAATTTGTAATGAATTTTTTGGTACATGTGATAATATTTACTTATTTTTTTTACCTTCACTTTTACTCTATTCTCATCGCAGTCTCTATAAAGAAGATAAAAATCGTATCGGAATATTGCCGTGAAATCGGAGCATAATTTCATGTATTTCGACTTCGAGTACTAATACTATTTTCCATCATCCTTATATGATCAACCATGTATGTGCAGACGCTGCATCATGATGGCCGGGTGGATGATCAGGAGTCCGAACACGACGTTCGTGTATACATGCCATGGCTACTATTCACAAATAAGTTTTGACAGCGTTGTGAGCGTTGTCTATCCTGTTTATACGTGACAGAGAAGGTTCAAATTCAATGCTCATAAGCATACAACATAGGAGAGACAGAATGATTAATTTGTACCAGTACATGTTAAGAAGTTGTACTAACACTCTACACGGTGATAGTTTTGTATAATAAATAATTTTAACATCATGGTTGCATTGGGTAAGAACCGAAACAGAGGTATGGATCATGCCGCCGGGAAATTTTCGGATCGACAACACCGCGTTCATGTGGAGGGTGCAAAGTGTTAAGACAGTTGATTTGTTGTATATTTGGTAGATGATCCCCTGTTCAATCCGATCACATTTTGTAGATATAGTAGACCAGGATTGCATGTTTTCCGGTGAGATAGTATCCGCGTCATGTACGTTAACTATTTCCCGTCCGATACAAACTCTCAGTATATGTTTTGTGTTCTCTTACTATATAATCAATGGCCCGACATCATTGTGATGTGCGGAAGTTCATCAATAGGTTTCACATGGTATCAGAGTCACCTCTTCTACCATAACGTCGTCAAGTATAACTTCCTCAAATTCAGGTGTCACTACTTCTCAGATCGGTGCAACCAATACCGCCAGGATGTTCTCGTCGTCGGCCTCCTTTGGTCATCTTGTCAACGTCAAATTTGTGCTAGACAACTATCTTCTCTGGAAGGAGCAACATCTTTAATTCCTTCGAGGCCAACAATTGCTAGGCGTCATAGATGGATCAAGAAGAGCTCCTGCAATAATGATGGTGATGCAAACCATAGATGCAGGCGCTTCTCAAGTCCTGAATTGATAATACATCATCTACTTGTAAGAAGACAAGATGGCCCTCAACACGCTTCTCTCCTCATTATCACCGAAAGTTTTATCTCAGGTGTTGTTCCTAGGATCGGCTGCATAAGTCTAGATGGTGCTCGAACGCATGTTCACATCACAATTCGGAGCACAGATGATCCAAATTAGGCGGCAACTCGCCACTATCCATAAGAAGGACCTTTCCATTGTTGGTTACTTCAACAATGTTAAAGGTCTCACTGATGCCCTTGCCGCTGCTGGGCGTCCTCCTGAAGAAGCAGAAATTGTCATCTACATGTTATGTGGACTCAATGCCGACTACGATCCACTTGACGCAGCGCTCTCCACACGAACATACCCGATTGGACTTAGTGACTTGTACACACACATGCTGAATTATGAGTTGCAATAAGAACACAACAATGCAACATAACATGTCATCGGCCAATACAACATCGCGAGGAGGAGGCTCTCAGGGCCGTGGTCGCAGTCGTCATAGTGGTGGTCAGAACTACAACAACAATGGCAATGGCAAACCCTCAGGGAATTGGCCAATATGCCAAGTTTGTGGAAAGACCAATCATGTAGCTCTCAAGTGCTATGATCGGTTTGACCACTCCTATCAATTTGAAGATCATCGTGTTGCAGCTACTGTTACTACTGGATCATACTCTGTTGATCCATCTTGGTATACTGACACCGACGATACAAATCATATAACCTGTGAACTCAACAAACTGGCCGTGCATGATAAATACTTCGGCAGTGATCAAGTTCATGCTGCAAACATTTCAAGTGTCCGATAGCTCATATTGGTAATTCCCAAATTCATACTCCACATAACTCATTATTCTTAAGAAATATCCTTCACATCCCAAAAGCTCACAAAATCTTCTTTTTGTCAATCGTCTTGCCACTGGTAATAATGTCTTCCTTGAATTCCACCCTGATTTCTTTCTTATCAAGGATTGAGTCACGAAGAAGGTTTCGAGGGCCTAGTAGGGGTGGTCTATATCCTTTGTCATCTCCTAGAGAGTCAAGTACAAGAAGGAAGGCTTTGTCAGTCACCAAATCCAATCTAGAGAAGTGGCATTATCATTTGGGCCATCCTTCGTCCACAGTAGTAGATCAAGTTCTTCAGCTTTATGGTTTGTTGTGTTCTAGTGAGTCAAATAAAGCTACTGTTTGTGATGCTTGTCAGCAGGGCAAAATCCGTCCATTACCTTATTCTTGTCCAGAACATGTGTCATCTTCTATTTTAGAATGAGTCTTCTCTGATGTCTAGGGGCCTGCGTGCATCTCAGCTGGAGGCTACAAATACTATGTGAGTTTTATAAATGATTTCAATAAATTTACTAGGATATATCTTCTTAAGAACAAATATGATGTTGAAAAGTGTTTTATCAAGTTTTAAACTCATGTTGAGAGATTGCTCAACAAGAAAATTATTCATGTCCAATCTGATTGGGGAGGAGAGTATCAAAAACTGTACTCCTTCTTTCAACATGTTGGCATATCCCATAATATCTCGTGCCCTCACACACATCAACAAAATGGCTTGGCCGAAAGAAAGCATAGATACATAGTTGAGGCAGGGTTGTCCTTGCTAGCTCAAGCTTCTATGCTCGTGCGGTTTTGGGATGAAACGTTTCAAACAACATGCTTTCTCATTAATAGATTGCCTAGCAAAGTGATTCAATTCTTCACACCAACAGAACGCCTACTAGGTTCTAAACTAGACTACACCTTTTTGAAGAGTTTGGTTGTGCATGTTGGTCATGCCTCCATCCTGTAATGATTGTAAACTTTAATTTTGGTCTAAGCGATATGTGTTCCTTAGATATAGTAGTCATCATAAAGGGTATAAGTGTATCTATCCTACCACCGGCGAGTTTATATCTCTCGAGATGTCATTTTTTAATAGAATATTTTTCATTCTTTGAGATGTTGAACTCTTCTAACAGTCGGTCTCTTCTCGACCAGGTTCTTCTTCCACCTTCCAATCTTTCATCTTTTCTGAGTATGGATAATGTGGATGTGGGGGTGACCATAGAGCTAGGCATATACCTGGTAACATTGCTTTGCTTGATGATCCTGTTTTGCAAGTTCTTGATGATTTTCAGGAATCACCGATACCGTCGACACCACTATCTAATGCCACAACAGATAATACAACCTCGGTTAACACTCACGGTGGTAGCAGTACTACTGCTACCACTGAAATTGTTGATGTTGCACCATCTTAGAGATACCCTATGCAAACTTGGTTGAAGGATGTTGTACGGCAACCGAAGGTATTCAAGGATGTGACTATTCATTATGATGTGATCAAGAGAAGCCATGAAAGTCTGGTTCCCATGGAGTCGACATCTTATGTTGAAGCTTTCAAGGCATTATATGTGCAAAACCAGAGGAAGAAATTTGAGTCCGTCTGGAGAGACCTCGAACACCAGACTACAAGGCATACAAGTGAGTCCATTCCGGAAGTACTAGAGGGGACCATCCCAGTAGTGCCATAAGTTTCTTGGAGTGGATTCATGGCCGCGCTCCTGAATTGGATAAATAGTCCATTCTCTATGATACAGACGGTGTGAGGTACGGGATTATGATGACCGGCATTTTCGAGGTCTACAACAGCATCCTCAAAGGTGTATGGTGCCTCCCTATCACCACGATCATCAAAGAGACATGGACTTGTTGGGTTACGGTCAAGGCTACGATAGCACAAACAAAATTTTTACCGCGCAACCAAGGAACCACCGCTAGTAATAGATCACGAGATTACCGCTAGACGCGCCGACGTCGTAGCGAAGTAGAGTCGTCGTAGCGAGTTGATGCAGTCGTAGTCATACTCACAACGCGTCTCCTCCTTTGAGTGGTCATACTCGCCTCGCGTCTGCTCCTCCGAGTGGTCGTACTCACCACGCGACTTCTCCTCCGACTCCGATGATCGTCACGAGTCACGGATCGTCCTAGTGTTGATGCTTTCCAACAACACCTCTGAGATATCCACACGTACGGGGTAGGATCACCACGCGCTGGAGTGCTAGCACCGGCAGTGTGGTTGAGAAGGCGTGGCTATTAGGGTTTCGGAGTTCTTCCAAAGATCATCCTCTCTCCCGCCCCATGCTACCGCCCCTCTTTATATAGGCATCCATGATGGATCTCGATCTTGAGGTCCATTAGGAGCTCGAGGCCTATACGAATTCGGATCACCATCCAGAAACAGATCCTAGCCCTTTAAGTGTGCAACCCTACAGGTTCATGTGTAATCGGTTATGACTCGGAAACTCTTTTCCGAACACCAGTCGTTAGCGATACCTAGCAGCACATAACGATTCCTGAACACACATAGAATAGTGGACGAACCTTGATGTAATATGATCTATGACCAGGTCCTCATCACTTGCGATCAGTTCGTATCTCCATAAGACTAGATCGTATTTGGTCTCGACCAGTTCGTAACTCCTTACGACCAGATCCTTACCATTATGTGATTACGTTCGATCAATCTACGACCAGATTGTATCTCCATACGACCAGATTGTATCTCCATACGACCAGTCTGTAACTGATCAACTAAGCGACCTAGTCATGCATTCTCCTTTCACCACACAATGTCTGGTTCAACTCCAGGTTAGATGTAGTGTCATCCATGGGCTGTTCAATACTTTCTCGATCGAGTGTCGGATAACTCATGTGGTCGAAACTTCGACCACTAGTGGCATGGCCATGCACTTTCTTTATCCGATCACTACGAGGGGCCCAGAGACATCTCTCGTGTTATATTAGGAGGGTAAATCCCATCTTGATCAGTCATATCCCTTCGCATGTTTCATAGCATACCCGAAAGCTACCTTTATAACTACCCAGTTACGAGTAGCGTTTGGCAACCCCTAAGAGTGATATTACACATTTAGAGAACCGTGCTGATCTCAGGTCTAAAGATTATACATCATCATTACTTGAGACCAACTAATGACACAAAGATTCATAACAATCTCAATAGTGTCTCAATGATGGGTCTATCCAACCCTATGTTCTCTAACATGTGCTGACATTATTGATTTGATATCCCCATATCCATGACCGGTGAAACCAGGTCATCAATCAATACATGTGCTAGTCATAGAGTCACTGGTTTTCGACTAGTGACCTCCAACCAGGGATACATTTAGAATGACATCATATAAATTAAAGAGTTCTACCAACAAGTCACATACTTATTGATCTATAACAAATGATTCATTCAAGGAACACGATAACATATTATCAAAATTATGAACATAATGAAATATTACCATCTCTATGATTGCCTCTAGGGCATATTTCCAACAGGACTCTCATTGTAGGTTATTTCATCAATAAAGCCACCACAACCAAGCGACAGAGGGAGGAATGCAAGCGGTGGTCCAAGAACATGCAGAGGCACATGGACCAGAAGATGGAGAAGACCTGAATGCACGACATCCGGGTGATAGATGGTCTAAGGAGGAAGTACGAGATCAGGCTTCGGCAGAAATATATCAACAGTCATGCCAGAGGGAAAGGAAACATGCATGCACACTGGGTGATGTTGCGACATGCACCTGCAACAAGCAGAAGCTCCTACACAAGCTATGATCGCATGCGTACAAGGCATGTGCGTGAATAAGGCATATGTGTACGTTGTACATCTCTGAGTACTACGACATACATCACATTTTCAGTACATGGAGTGCAGAGTTTCACTCGTACAACATGGAAAGGAACTACAAGGATCTTTCGCCGAATAGGCTGCAATGGGGCCCGAACACGGCCTTGAAGACAATAGGGAAGGGGCGATGGTAGACGCAGCTCTTCGGAACAATATGGATGCCAGCCAGCATACCAATATTAATCGCACAATCAAATGCAAGATATGCAAGACCCCTTGGCACTCAATAAAGGATTATCCCAATAGACTGAGCTCGTCTGGTCGCCATTCAGTGTCGTAATTTAATGTATTATCCACCTTGTTTTGTTATGTACAGCGAAACCTCTACGATGGCCAGATATGGACTCATCGGCAAACTTATATGCGAGGATGTTGTAGAAGCGCAAGTGGCTTGCGCAGAAGGCCAAACATCTGCAATACCCAAATTATTCAACGAAATATGCTCTGGTAGCACCACGGTTTCCGGTCCCGCAATGTGTGTGTGGCGAGCCGGAGAAGATAATTCAATCCACACACCCAGACACCTCTACACGAGCGTACTACACGTGCGGGCACCGCCGCACGGTAGCCGTGCGGGAGGAGGTGCGTGGCGGGCGGGGAGGGGGCGCTATTTTTGCAACAAAAAAATTTGTAGCGGTCATTCATGTAAATATGACGTGAAAAGACGCCAATACGGCAACACAAGTACGTATGACTAGTCATGTACTACTGGTATATACAAATGATTTCGTTACAAAAAATTAGTGTGGTGGAGTATAGAAAGGGATTACTGATGAATTAAGCATATGTACTAGACAAAAATTGCTTTTGCGGCACACATTCAAATTTCCAACTCTGCATAATCTCATGCATCACGCACGTTGATGAACATGCATGATGAAGTGAACAGTCCATGTGATTGGAAACTTCGTGCAGTACAGCTGGTAGATATTATATACGATGCATGTTCTTCGTTAGTACTTAGTATGCACATCTACGTACGCCAGCTTTAGTATACTTCTCACATCTGACAGGTTTTCCCAAAGATTCATTTTTTTAAGTCAACGTGGGGATAGATGCTTTTTCCTCTCGGACTCGGAAGAGCATTGGATGGAGTATATGTCGTGTGCTTGGGCTTGCTTACGACACAAGCGGAAGAGTTGAAGAAGACGCGCAAGGACAAAGTGGAAGTGCATGTGCATTTAAAAAGTGGTCAATGAGATGAGGCATGCATATATAAATGTAGGCAATTAGGCGTGGCAATTTGCTTAACAAAGGTAGACCAGCCATAATATTAAGACCTACTTGTATGCAGAGTAGTCATCTCAGTCATCTACAGACTACAGCTAGATTCTAGACCTCCACTTTGCGTATGTTGCACGCTGTGCCGCTGGAGTTTTCAACCTTTCCTACCCCAGAAGACGAAACGTTAATTACATTGGTCGTGGTAGTGTATTGGTACGTACGCGCACCAAGTTTTTTTATACTACTAGTTGCAAATTCGCAACGATCCAAAACGGCACATTGACACGGTCGCAAACACTGCACGGAGACGCCCACGCCTCTTGTCTCACTGATATGCCTTTCTGGGACGCCTACTGGCTAGCTACGCCCAGTTCCCCACACAACGCGGAACCCGATGTGTGATTTAATCCCGTTACGCTTGGAGATCCGTTCTCGTCCGCAAGTACAGAAGCGACAATAGTAGAATTGCCGTTAATACTGGTGTCTGGTACTGCGCCGGTGGGGGCCATTGAGAATGGGGTTGGTTTCTGGGTTTACGTGGACGGTACAAGTACACCACCCGGAACCAGGGATTAAAAAACGGATCGGTAACCGGCTATCGGTTGGAATCGGTAAAAAATAATATCGGTTGAAATTTTTAAATTTTGAATTTGAATTTTTGACTCCATAATATCCTTCTCTAGTTGGTTTAGGTATTCTTATGCTAAATTATGTATTGAAACATTATTTTTAGTATATTTAGCACTATTAAAACATAAATGGTGACTTTTTATGTACAACTTGAAATACTTTCTCATTAATTGGATTGCATGCAACCATGAGATAATTGGATTGCATCATTATTTGCTCAGGATTGGATTGATTACTTAATCCTATACTTTCAAATCATTTAGTGACGCGATATGATTAATAAGAGATACGAAAAAGTATTTGCTAATAGTTTGTTCAGCGACATAGGTTTCATATGTATGATTACTAGTATAAATATATTGGCATTTGTTTGGCGGAGCCGACCAAGTTCAACTTTCATATTTCTGCTAAAAATACTAGCTCCTAAGGGTAGTTCATGTACTAGAAAGCTATCCTTTTAGGAGGTGGAGTCATGAAAGAAGCAAGAAAACAATTAATATACGGTCTTTGGAAAATATAAGATAGTTAAGAATTCAAATAGACCTAATATTTTCAACTAGAGTAAATTGCATTTGAGCTCCCTAAACTTGTGCAGTTGTCTCACTCAACACTCTGAACTTGCATTGTACTTTGCCACCCCCCTCTAAACTTGATCATATTTGCACCATTGATCAATCAAACATTTAGGTAATTTTACAACCATTGCACCAATGCAATTTACTCTTTCAATTGTGTCTGTGCAAGAGCATACTACTCATCCTTTTGAAAAATCATGTATGCCCGTGTATTTAGAATATATGCAGTATTTTATTTGGTCTATTGTCATTCCATTAGGCAGCCTTTCAATTCATCAGGGACAGACAATAGTTGCTTTGTGAACGTTTGGATCTATACTTAATTTTTCCATCCTAGGAGAGGACAAACTAGCCTAGTTAAGCTCTTGCTTGGAAAATCAAGCTTTTTATGTACAACTTGAAACACTTTCTCATTAATATTTGCATTATTCCAAATTTAAATTTCCTAATTACCATTTTCACCATTTTCCGGTTTTTCCGGTTACCGGCCGGTAACCGGTCTAGAGAAAATCCAGATTCAAATTTTGAAATTCGAATTCGGGATGGTTTTTTTAATTTACGGTGAGATCGGCGGCATTCTGGTATGCGGCCGTTGGCCGGATCTTCCCGATCGAGATTTCAATCCCTGCCCGGAACAATCTCCGAGTTTTTTTTCCCTAAATGATATTCTTGTGGGCATTTTCGACAATACGTCTGGTAAAAAATAGCTCTGTCGCACATCAATAGTCTGAACACGTGGTGTGCCACGTAGTCGTGTTCGTACGATCACCATTCAGATGTAACCTCGTCCGCACGGTTACCACCCAAAATCGAGTCTGTGCGGCCCCTGGCCGGACAAGCCTCATCTGCGCGCCCCCCGCCCAGGCAAGCTTCGTCCGCGCGGCCCTCGCCCAGACAAGCCGCCTCTGTGTCCCCCCCCCCCCAACTAGACAAACCTCCTCCGCACAAGTGTCGCCCATTCAGTGTCGTCCCCTTTAGCCCAGAGTGTTGCGGCCCGACAGAGAAAATCCAGATTCAAATTTTGGATTTTGAATTTAAATGAATGCAAAAACTCCAAAAGAAGTCCAACACTTTGAATTAATTAATTTGAAATAAAATTTTGAAGATGCCAAAAGTTGGGATGTTGCAAAGGCAACAGCAACCAACAAGATTCAACAATTCAAAGTCCATCAAATGAAGGTTTGTGGGGTGAGTAGGCTAAGTCAAGATGTCACCTACAACCACTACTCTTTAGAAGAATAACATCAAAACACATGACCAGGTTAATCAAGTAGAAAGATTATACGGAAACAAGAATTTCATCATCAGGTTTAAGCAATGGAATAGAAATAAACAATTCTGAGAGATAAGGTAGTTATAACCAAACTGGCTTATTACAATTCAACACAAGTCTTAATTAACGACAGTAAAAGTCCTCAAAATGTTTGGTTTATGGTAGTGAGTGCATCGTGATGAACTACCCTCCACAAGATCATTCTCCCTTGTCATTTACCTAAATAAAACAACAAAGCAAGAATGAGCCAAAGACTCAGCAAGTAACTGTATGTAACAATCAAACATTCCATGAGCAATTTATCACAATCATCATTTGAACATTTACTGGAAACGAATTTATGAATGGATGAAGTGGAATGATGCATTGAAGGAATTGGACATATTGCGATATATACGGTATAAGCGAGTGAATCACCGTCGGTGTTCACTTAAAAATGTCGTATGAAGAGCGTTTCATCACGACCAGTCAACGTGGCCCACATTTGGAATGGTGGACTCACGTAGCGTGGCCCACATTGGAATGGTGGACTCACGTACATGGCCCACATTGGAATGGTGGACTCATGTACCCATTCGAATTGATGGGATTTTCAAGTGCCCATCTTTGGAATTGATGGGTCTTACAAATATAATTTATGCATGTCATGATGTGATCCCATGGCAATATTGAATAGTACTCATAATTGAAAAGAAACACATGACATTCATCTACAAGTACGAACAAATATAATCATTCACTCACACATCACATTTTTGCATCAAACATTGTATACAAGGTACTTACGGTATATCAACATCATGAACAAGGCACAAAACATTCATGTAAACAACATATCATTATGCATCAGATACTTGCCTTTGCGTAGTGACTCGTTAGCGAACAGCGGAGGTGTTCCCACACGGGATGTCTCACCGCCTACACAAGCATGTTCCCAAAATAAGAACAACGATATAACACTCATACTGATGTTCTACAATAACCAACACTATTCAATATACCGCATAGACCCAAATTGAAAATAAACTATTACGCGATTTCAGCCCTTATGAGCAGCGATGCGAGAAAAACATATTTAATTATCTGGAACTCAAACGACACGAAACCAGTGCCCAGATTTTCTTAACGTAACAGGCTACGAAACTCTAGTTGAGGTAAACTCTAATTCGGCCATTACAGAGGTCTAACCATCCAATGAAAAACTATAACTGCAGTCTGCCCGAATTCAGAACAGCCCTAAAGAAAATTCTCTAACTTTTAAACCACTGATCCAAATAAAGTGATTTTTATCAGCATGGAAATATGGTGAAATTATCTTCAAAAACCTAGTTGGGTGGCCGACCTGATTCTGACTCTAACTAGATCAAAACCTAGGTGCAACCGACTATACCCAGCATTTCTGACAGACAGAGTAGCACGTAGTAAAACAGTCAATACGTCGGTAAAAAGCTCATCAGACATCAATAGTCCGAACACGTGGTGTGCCACGTAGTCGTGTTCGTCACGATCACCATTCGGATGTAACCTCGTCCGCATTTACCACCCAAAATCGAGTCCAGGCGGCCCCGGCGACAAGCCTCATCTGCGCCCGCCAGTGCAAGCCGTCGTCCATGACCTCGCCTGCACAAGCCGCCTCTGTCCCCCAACTAGACAAACCTCCTCCGCACAAGTGTCGCCCAGTCAGTGTCGTCCCCTTTAGCCCAGAGTGTTGCGGCCCGACAGAGAAAATCCAGATTCAAATTTTGGATTTTGAATTTAAATGAATGCAAAAACTCCAAAAGAAGTCCAACACTTTGAATTAATTAATTTGAAATAAAATTTTGAAGATGCCAAAAGTTGGGATGTTGCAAAGGCAACAGCAACCAACAAGATTCAACAATTCAAAGTCCATCAAATGAAGGTTTGTGGGGGTGAGTAGGCTATGTGGGAGTTACTGGGATGTGCTGGTGGAGCCCTACTAGGGAGGGGTTGGGCTGGTGGAGCGCGAGTAGTAGGGGAGGGGTTACCAAGGTTATCATAATCGTGATTCTGAATCGATTGGAGACACTCCGGTAAGATCGTATTTTAGGATCGAATCATAGAATCTAATATTCTACCTGATTTTACCAAAAATACATTTTTCTTTTCAATGTGTTGTGTATTCCAAGAGTGATATAAGTGTTTATTTGGTTATTTGACATCTAATTTGATTGATAAATGTCTAAATCGTAGTTTAGATTCTATATCATTCAGACCTACACCTAAATATTGATTTCAACAACCTTGCCATTACCTGAATATTTTACATAAAAAGTAAAATAAATAAATAAAATATTTTTTAATTATTCCAAACCTTCAAATCTTAATGTCTAACGTACCAATTACTTAGTACTTAACATACAACTTGAATTGAGGTATGAGACATAACCAAACACCTAAATCTTTTATAATTTGAGGTGATGCGTGATTCTACCCGATTCTACCATGATTCTATCACAATTCTACCTCATTCTACGACTAGGAGCGTGATTCTACCACGATTCTACTAGGTGCGACTCTAGGTGCGATTTGGATTGTATTGGTATGGTAGGATCGTAGAATTTAACAACCTTGCAGGGTTACAACTTACAACCAAATCCATCTTTTTGGTAATTTTGGTTTTCAACCGGTTTTTCCCGATCAAATCAAACCCTGGAAAAATCATAATTTTGCATACCGTATCGAATACTGAATACTGGTCAAACCGAATTGCCCGATACGGTTTAGTTTTTTCGGTACGTTTTGTTCGGTTGGGGGCAATATGCACAACCCTAATTGTTATCAATGATCGAGACCTAGGGTCCGCTGTCGAGCTTACCAGGAAAATAAGATGAGAGCATAATCTAGATGAAGACCTTAATTATCGTGAACACAATTAGTGTTTGTATAAGAAAACAGTGAGAATGAGAATGTTGAGAGCATAATGATTGTGTTAAAGAGTTAATGCCGCTAAAGACGTCTTATATCTTCACACGTGTTTCTCTGCTGAGTCTTAAACCATCACATCTCTTCGCTAACTGTCGTAAATTGTTAGATGCACAAATAACGACTCTTATGTGGGCAACTGCCATGTCCCCAACAACTTTGCTGGTCAGAAGGGTCCAAAACTGTATAGTTGGTCGTGCTGTAACAAAAGGGATTAAATTTTTTTTTATTGACCGTAGGTTCGTAAACGTTATAAAGTTGATATTTAGTATGTAGGTGTGCTTTTAAGAAGACTTTGACTTTAACACAAAATATTGATCCGACGGGAATCCTCGTGAATTGCCATCGATGTGGCAATTTTCTTACTCCTCGGACTGCAGTTTTTTTTGGATATCAATTAATTGCACCAACCAAAAACAGGATTAAGGCACCATCAATCATTCGATCAACAAATCCGATTGACGAAATCGATATACTCCACCAAAATGTCTTATATCAGTATATGGTAACGAAGGTGAACACTTGATTCAGACCTGTTTTTTTATAGAACGATTCAGACCTGAAAAATTAAGTTGTTGGGCGTACCTAGACGTGCAACCACAGTGCATGCCGCATGCGGTTGTTCTGGGCACCTAATCATCTCATACTGCCTACTTCTTTACGGTCTATGCGACTATACCTGTGAGAGTATGAGAAGTGAAAGAGTACAAAATGTGAATACTGTGCATGCAAGTATGCAACAGGGGTGGCGATACTTTTGACTACAATCGATCGTTGGTACCCGAGGAGGGTGTGGTGTCCGTTGCAGTGTTGTCGGATCGCAGACAAAACTGTTTTGTCATTGAACGAGCGAGATCGAGGAGGGTTCGCCGGGGCCCGGTCCTGCCCTCCTCGTGCAGACGAAGAAAACCGCCGAAAAAGCAGCAGCGACACGCCCATAAACTTCCGCAACGCCGAGCGCGTGTTTGGCAATCTCCGGCTTTTCTTTACGGGGGTCCCCGACGCGGGCCATCTGCCAGACCGCCAGATGGAGGAAAAATAGCACATGCATGCTCGAGCGAGCGTGCTTGGAGGACTGCACCTCTGCTTCCGCGTCCAGCGTGCCACAGACTCGAACTTCATTTCTACCCTCTGTTTGGTGACGGAAGAGGCGGATTTTTCAGTCAATACAATAGAATTCAATACAACTTCACAAGGCGTGTGGTTCTCCTAATTAAGAAGTTTATCCTCCAAAGCCGTAGCAAATATAGATTGTGTTTCGCTGTACAAATTGAGCTCATCTTCTGGCCAAATCCAATTACCGAACTCACTCATTGGCAAGTCTGGCAATTCGGTCCGTTCCATGCAATAGTCTAACTGTTAGTAGGACTATATATATGTTTTTTAGGTCCTAAAAAAGAAACTGTCCCCATCTTCTGTGTTACATCTGACAGCTACTAGGATTTAGGAGAATAGTGCAAATCAGAGAAGATAGTACCAGATGTACTGCCCATATCAATAGCAAACCGTGTCTCTGTTTTGATGGGAAATCACTAGCCGTGACAAATTACCCTATTTGCCTGCCTTGAGAGATCAATGTAAGGAGATAGCTTTCATGAGATCCTTCAGGAAATTCTCGGTGTAATGCAACTATGCAAGTACTGCTTAGGGCAAAACTGCTGCCTCTTGGATCGATCCAGGTACGTGTTTCGGAATGACCGCTCACGGACATCGGTCGGACGCGTACGACACTGCGATAATGCACGCCCTGCCGTCGGCATGTGTGCTCCCAAGCCCCATCTCTTGATCATGTGCCGACGATACAGGCCGATCGTGCATGGGAGGCGGTACGAGCGCAACAGTTTTCTTCAATGTCCAACAGTTTTTGCACCCTGTTCGTGAGTTAATACCATGTCAGATATCGATACGAAGTGACTCGAGCGTGCGACTACGATGTGAACGGGGACAATCATCTCTCTGACAACAGCGTGCTGCCTCTTGTTCGTTGCGCGGTGCCTGCCGGGTGGCGACTCCGTGGCGCGATGAGCCAGCTAGCGCCGCTGATGAATGAGTGATATATGGTGTGACCTCATGGAACTGACGCTCCGGCTTTTCCGTTGAAACGTCCATCGTGATGCGAGAGATGTGATAACTGCTACCACCACGTTACCCTCACCTCGTAGTCTCTCGGCTATCTCATCTTTGTTGCAAAGCTCTAGTCCTACTACGCCTTTCCATCGTTCAGTCGTAAACTGGAGTGGCACTCTTCTGAACAAATTTCACTGAGCGATCTCCGTGCACTCCCGAAGTTGGTGTCGGTGGTCGACAATTCTGCTGGATCGGTCGAGCCTTCGCTTCTCCAGCCCTCTCCAATTTCTTCGTCCTCCGTCGGAACGGCACGCATACGTTCAGGCCAGGCCAACGCGGCAACACCGTGACGCTGTCTCCTGTGCGGTTTCCCGCGGACAGATGGGGCCGGTCGCAGGTGGCACGACTGGACCGTCGGCCTCGCAGTCGCAGGCGGATCTCGAGTTTCACCAAGGGCGTGCGCTACAGTGCTACTACGGACATTTTATTGTTAGTGGTTGCTCGCGGCAGGTGAGCTCTACGTACGGTGTGCCTGCTTACAGCTTGGAGTGTATGCTAGAGCGCAATGCGCGGGTATTCTCCCTGGTCTTGCAGCAATTTGTTTCGAAAGGGAGAATGTCGCACTTTCATTTGAAGTTCATGTAATCATTTGGTATGTGAGTTGTCAATTGTGATCAACCCACGCAGACTTCAAAATAACCTGACTTCAATATTTATTCCATTCATCAAACATATTAAACTTCAGGTTCTTCACCGTGTTGACCAACAAGATCGAATGGTTAGAGATTACAGGGAATAATCCGCAGTCTTCAAGTTTAATCAGGGACATTTGTTCTTGAACGGCAAGATGGCGAATCTTTAATTGGTTGTTGAATGAATCGCTATCAGACTGAAAAGCAAGCAGATAAACCTAATTAATAACAAAGCTTGCTCTCTCGTCCTATATGCCTAAAGAATGGCTCAAACTTCACAAACCCAACTCTTTCGAGATTGGCACTCGCCAACTAATTCATGAGATGAACCAATGTATAGTCAGTTGATGGGCTTCTTCCAACTAAATTAAACCTTTTCTTAAAGACTGGATTAGCACAAAAAAAATATACTATGCTCCATATCATTAGGAACCTTTGCGGTTGCGGCTGTCATCTGTGTGGCAACATCAGTATGAACCGAATAATACATACAATCAATCCCAAACCGAAGCACATTTTTTGTGAACTGGGTGCTTAAGATAACCCCTGATCCGAAATATCAGTGGGCCAAAATCGAGCGTTTGGTCATGAGCTCGCAACTAAAGTATCATATCTGACCTGACATCCATACTTAATAGCTTTTGTACAGTCTGACAATCACACTGGTGTGCGGTTGTTTAGCGACCGTCATAGACGCCGCGTTTCTTCGAACAACTAGCAGTCAGTACCAGTACATACATTGTTTTAACCGAAGGTTACACAACTCCTGGCTCGGTCGTCGGTAGTCTAAACAGTTGTTCTGCACCTTATCCTCTCTCTTTTGATCGAGCGAACTGTGCTCGCACAGTCTCGGCTGTGCAATTTGGATTTTAGGGCCATTCATCTGCACGATTGAATCAGTGCTGATTGCACGGCGTTGGACCGGGCACTGAATATGATGTCCGCGTTGTTTGCTCCGTGCTATGCTGGAGCCAAAATTAACTGCATATGGAGCAGCTGCTGTCACTACTGCTAGTGCTATAGGGCTATTTGATGATTGATGATTGACTCGACTGGACAACGACTCTCACCCACATAAATTAGTGCACATCGTGATTGCAACATGATTGCCTGTTAGTGTTAGCTAGCTGCATTAGCTCTGGAATGAAACCAACCATGGAGGTCGTTAAGACCAAATAGAGAAACTTAACAACATTTTAAGAAGTGTTTTTGTTCAACACAAGATTAGAAACTCATTTGTAATACGGCGGAGCCAACCTTCTTGTAGAGTCACTGCCTCACTGGTGCCGATCCATCGCTGCTTACTCGGGCATGAGGTGATCTGGAGTGGAACATGACCCCTGCAGTGGCTGGGTCGCTTGCCTGGGCCTGGGCGGCGTGTGGGTTGGTGGCCAGTGGGAGAGCATGGGTCTTGTAGTTTGGGGCTGTGAGCCGGCTGATGCATACTCGTGCTGTGCCCAGTATTAGCAGCAGTAATAGGCCAGGTGATTCATTCCGGCCTCCAAATCCCAATTCTGCACTTTTGTCATTTTGGTAGGCATGGATTGAGATTTGAATATTAGAGACAGTGAGTGTGGGGGCATAGTTGGTTTTTTTGTGTTGATTTTATGCATTTATATGCACGACCACGTTTATTTGGACATCAAGATTTCTCTTAGTTAAAAACTGGTGTGATGGTCAACTTCGAATGCACATGTCGACTTATCTGTGACAGGCTAGCCATAGTAGGACTTTGTCTAGGCTACCTTTTTTTCCCCTAGCTCCGTCACTCTTTGTAATCGTAGGTACTTTAAATCTCTGTTTTTAAAAGATAATTACTGATTGCAAAATAGGAATTTTGGACCTGTTATATTAGAAAGAAACAAAAAAGATATGAAGTTTAGGAGATAAGGTTATCAAAATCGCGATCCTAAATCGGATCGAATGTTCTTTAGTAAGATTGTGAATAGTAGGTTTGATGTAGAATCTAATATCATATCTGTTTCTACCAAAGAATTTTTTTTAATCTATCTTGTATTTTAACACCTCTACATTTTAAAAACTATACTTTTAGAATGCAAAGGACAGATTGTTTCTTATTTATGCACATTATAATGGGCATGAAGAAAAATAAAAAGTAAAAGTTTACGATAAAATAGACATATCTAAATAATTATTTATAATAAATAATTAGAATCGGTGCGATCGGATAGGATCGAATCAAAATTTTGATCACGATCCTACAACTTTTTTGTTACAATATATTATAATAATATTAAGATTCTACCAAATTAGGATCATACGATAGCATCGGATCGGTGAAGTCAATCTGTACAGTAGAAACGTAAGATCATGTCAAGATTCTAACAAGGCGGTAAAGACATACATAGAATTACATGTTAGTATAACCGCAAATGGAGCTGTACTCTTGTCATTGTACCGTACGTGCTAACCTTTTGTACCGTGGCCAAGTGGCCAACTATGAAATGTTCTATGGTCTCAAACAAAAAAAAACTAAGAAATGTTCTAATGGTTTGAAAAGTTTCCGGGTTTATTTTCTTCAAAAATAACTTTCCGGGTGTCTATTTGCGCTAGACCAGGCCACCTTTGCATGTGTACTAGAGGCTTGCGCACGCCTGGCTTGCAGGGGCAAACCTAAGAGCGAATGGAATATATGAGAATACGAAGCATAGGAAAATGGAAAATAGAGTATGATCAAAGGTCTAGATCTATATACAACGTAAGTGTTGTACACAAACAAGAACATAAAAGAGTGCAACTATAACTAACGGCTGGTGCTGAGATGACGGTAGAGTCGACGGTTGGTTAACACTGGCAAAAGGAGACCATGCGTGATAGGAGGATCAACGAGATCAGAAGTTACGTAAAGTACAGACATATATAAGTAAGATACGCTACTGCTGTTAGTAGGCATAGCATAGTATAGTTTGATATGTCTAAAGCAAAATAGAGGGGCTACAACATTACAATCAGCAGGTCTTGTCGCGGGAAGAAGAAAATACAAGTGCATCAGCTATGGAATTAAGTGAACAAACAGAGAAGGGACAAGCTAAATTGTGTGGAACCAGAAATAGCCATGAATGATTGAACATGCGAGTAAAAATAATATATCTGGATCTATTTGTCACTTTTCTTATTTACTTGACTCTTTTCTACAGGATTTGAAGCGGATGTGCTGTGAGCCAATGTACCTGGTGAGATGTGAAACAATTGTAATTTGTAAGAAGGGGTTATACATAGTTTCAAGTAGAACACAAGAGGCTGCTATATATATTGATAAAGGACCGCTAGCGAT
The DNA here is from genome assembly GCA_036346395.1 of Hsuehochloa calcarea. NCBI lineage: Eukaryota > Viridiplantae > Streptophyta > Magnoliopsida > Poales > Poaceae > Hsuehochloa > Hsuehochloa calcarea. The sequence continues at coordinate 58,141,904 of CM070598.1, forward strand.
TATAAGAAGAATGGGAAAGAAAATTAGTATTGCATTTGTTCCGCTTTGAATAAACTTCGACTATAGGCACGCAGTAGCATGAAGAAGACAGAATGATCATGTAGTACAACACAAAACTATAATTGTACAACTACATCTCTATCAAGACCCGGGAAGATTTCTCTAAGTTTTTAGTGCGCACCAACCTTTTTTTTTTTTGTTGCTAATCTAAGAATTTTTGAATGTGTGCATGTTGAAAGGACCAGAAGGAAATACCATACAGTACTGAAAAAACGGAGTACTACGTGGATCATGCACTTTTTCTTGTGGTTATGTATACATCTGTTTGATGGTAATATTAGTTTAGGATACACTTAGATGTGTGTGATTAACATTAGCAGTAAGTACGGATACACCACTCTTTAATTCTACCATGACAATTCAATAACTAAGATAAGACAATGTCAAGATTAGTCAGGAGATATCTGTAATTTTTTACCAGACAGTGATTCACAATTAGGTAGCAAATAGTAACAAGAGCACTGCATTGTACAATAAGACAATAAGCAATACGGGAGAACAATGGGGAAAACAATCGATAGTAAACAATGATGTAGCATCAGTAATCAGTCGCATATTTTCTCAACAAAATTAACATGACTATACCTATTGGTGGATAAGGTTTTCCGATTTGAATTATAAGAAGAGATCATGGATGTATATATAGTACGATAGAGAAATACATATGTATACTTATATCCTTGTCAATACGATAGATTTTTTTTGTTAATGGATTTTTTTGTTAATGGTGCTCGAGCACTCCATACTATTTAAATTGTATTAATATTAAAGGCGCTATTTACTGTAAGGTGGAATGTACATATAGAAGCCCGTAATCACTCACATTAGCTAGCAAATAGTAATAAGGGTACTGCACTATAGAATAAGCAATATGAAAAGAAAATAGGGAAAAAGAATCGATAGTAAACAATGATGTAGCATCAGTAACCACTCATATAAGCCATATTTTTTCTCAACAAAATTTAACTGAGTATAGCTATTGGTGCATAAGGTTTTTCTATCTGAATGATAAGAAGAGAGTATGGACGCATAGTACGCTAGAGAAATATAATTGTATACCAATATTCTTGTCAATACGGTAGCTATTTTTTTAAAAAAAGTTGCTCTGGCACTCCATACTGTCGAAATGGTATTAATGTTAAAGGTGATATTTACGGAAAGTGGAATTTACGTATAGAAGCCAGTTCTGGTTGGGCAACACCTAAGTATATCATTTTTTCCTGTTATACTAGGCATTTCTAGAGGTATGAATGTTGTAAGGTTTGGAAGAAAACAATGTATAGTATTGGAAAAGAAGGAATACTATGTGGATGGTGTATTATTTATCACTATGTATATATATGTCTGATGCTAAACGATAGGTTAGGAAACAGTTAGATGCATGTATCTGGCTAGTATTGGTACTAAGCACAGATGGACAACTCTTTAACTATGATATGATGGTTCCATTATAAAATAAAAATGGTAAGAACAATTAGTAGACAGGTATAACTACACTTAGATGTGTTTGAATAGCATTGGTATAAAATGTGAATGCACTATTTTTCTATTATACTAATCAGTAGATAGGTATAATTTTGGAGAAAAAATGGGATTCATAGTCGAGCAGTAAATAGTAATAAGCATGTTGTATAACAGAGTAAGAAAGATTAGAAAGCACGGTATAAGGCTAGATCAGCAATCACTTACATAGATTGCGAATCTTTTTCAAGAGGACCAATTGCACTATTTTTGTTGGTGTGCAATTTTTTTTTAAGCTGAGCTCTGTTCTTTTTCCATGTACTGAAAACAACTTATACACAGGTAGTTAAATACAAACAGGTATCCATACGTAACTAAATATAGATGAGTATATAGCGTGTGCGTATAGTATGAGTATGAGTATAGTATGAGTATGACAACATAGGGGTGAAGACTATTTGTCATGTGTTGGTTTCAGAGACACGACATGTGTGCATCTAAATGTGGTGCAATTGGTAACAAAGTATTAAAGGAAAAGTTGTTGCTATTGTTGACCTGTTTTGAAGTGGCTAATGATTCGAAGAGCCTCTTTCGAGTAGAATAAAGCGCGACGTGCGGTTCCTTAATTCTGATAGTACGAATGAGAAGCGATGGTATATAAAGCATGATAATGGAAACATGGAATATTAGAGCAGTAATATGGAGGGCAAGACAGAGGAACCATACAATAGATCTTTTTTTGCTTCTGTGGCTAAGAGGCGCTGTGAAGAAGGCGGTGTTTGCTCCACCGACTGAACATTTCCTCTTCCTTTTTTTAACGAAAGGGTGAGAATACTTTGTAACACACACAACAGAGCAAAACTTCCAGCTTGTTGGATGTCTCCTCGTCGATCTCGCACCCAAAACCAAGCCAAAGTAGCACTCGCACGAGACATTGTAAACCTTCTTCTTTGCCTCCTCGCTGCAGCACATACAACCCGAGACAATATAAGTTAGCTTCCGAACTAAATTACTCTAGTTAACAATAAGCACGCGTGCGCGGACGTTAAACACGAAATGAGGGGACAGATCGGCGGATAGAGCTGCACCTTCCGACAACCTTGGCGAGGGTCTGAATGTAGCAGTCGACCATCTGATGCTTGGTGGCGCCCTCCCCGCCGGGCTTGTCCATGACGATGAGCTAGTTCTCGTAGTCGCAGCCTGGGAAGAGTGGCGATATCTCCGTGGGCACGCGACCCATACGCTGTCGGACTGCATCGGGGAGTACCCGTGGTTGCCGGGCCGTGGCGCCATCTCGCGGACGAAGCTGAGGCGGGAGGCGGCGGCCACGAGAACCGTCGGGCGCAGCAGCGGCTCTGGGCCCACCGGTCCGCTGTGGAGGAGAGCAGAGGTGGGGAAGGAGGAGGCCCATCGGGAGAGGAATCTCCGGGCCATGGCCGCGACGGCCATTAAGGTAGCAACTAAAATCCTTGGGAGCGGCGGCTACACTGGGAGTGTTGTGTGGGGTGAAGAATGTGACAAGTGTGCGAACCCAACGCTGAGAAACGATCCGACTGCCGAGAAAAGCAAATCCGCATCCGATGGCTCGCAGCGGAAGGAACAATCGTGCGGCCGAAAAAATACATCCGCACGTCGGACGGCAGCCAAAAAAAATGGCTACGTGACCACCCTGAAAATGCCCCCCCTATCGGCCTCCTTTTACCGGTTGGATTACTTCTGTTCTGGACAAAAAAACGTCACGAACCACGTTTTGAAGCGCCCGGCCAGGTTTGCTGATCCGAACGCATCCAAGTTCACCTGCCTAGCATAGCACATTAGCACCTGGCAATACGCTGAGAAAGTCGGGCCCGATTCATACAAGCCAGTTCTTAACCTTGAAACTGAAAACGGCCCAGCAGCACACGTGAGCCAGCAGAAACTAGTTGCACCTACAATATAATCAGGGCAAAAGGACTAGGAACCTATTGATCCGTTGGTTCTAGTGGTTCGACTTGATGCCCCAACGCCAACACCTGCAGGTTGCGATCGGTGGCTCCCCCGTATACAACGTCTGGGCCACGTCGCAATCGTCGCGGACCTCGCCTGCGGCGGCCAATACTGCTTTGGATTCTTGAAATGGGGGCGGCACGCCATCTCTTATGGTTCTTAGTTCTTGACAAGTTCTTCGGTTGGTTCTGGTCAAGAAGCATTCTTGATGATATCTTGTCGGTTTCTTGGCTCTAGAGAACGGTTCTCGGTGAGTTCGTGTGGGTTACCTGGTTTTGTGAAGGATTCTTGGACGGGACTGCATGTAAATACCTCGGTTCTCTAATTCTTGCTAGAAATCAGTAGGGTTTTGCAGGTTTTGAGTCCTTTTGCTTGCAACTGATCATCACATTTGACAAGATTTAGTCTACTTGATGAACGAGCAGAGTAGCAAAGCTCTGAATACGTAAATTTCCTTGTGGGGTAGCATATGAATGCTATTAATAAGACGTCTTATAATTTTGGATTCTTCAATTGAGTTGTCATTGTCATAAAGGACTGTTATTGTAAACCTCTGCATCCTGATTCTCTAATATGGTCATATGTAGTATCGGGTTCATAAGATCATCGGTTCTATTGCTGCTTGACTTACCTCCTTGTTAAATTTCTGATCAAATACTCCAAAGTTTGCATTTTGTCTCCTGTTCTGTGGGAAATTGGTGTTGTGATTTAATTTTTTTGAAACAGACATCGGTGATGTTGTGAACACTGGCAGAGTCTGAAGCTTAAAATTTCTTTTGGTGAGGTCCCGAGAATGCCGGCGCCGACAACGGCGAACGTGGTAGAGGCGGCGACCGGCTTGAGCTCGATGATGTCATCTTAGATGGTGCGGACCCGACACCACCGCCATCCAAGGTAGCCTGTCTAGAGCATTTAGGGAGAGAGGCCGCCCATCACCATTCACCAGACAACACCAGCGCATCGGGTGGAGAGAGCATAAGCATCAGGGTAACCCATAAGACCCAGTGGATCATTAGGGTAAGGGAGTTTTCAGAAAATGGACCAACCGCTTTGCCCCTACTTAAAGCTCTGGGCCGCACGGAGTAGGTCCGGATCGGACCGGATCGACTCGTTCCCACCCCTGGCAGAAACGAAGCGCCCTTTCGTGATCGTGAATCTAGATGCAGTTATGCTGCCATCGACAGAAGCGAATTCACGTTGAAAATAAAGAGGAGCTCTACTGTTAAGGCTATAGTACAACATAAGTATATTAAAGCTACATTTACCGGTCTTTTATCATTGGAATGTCAAACTTATACATAAATTTAAAAGAAAACAAATTAAAAATATACAATACAATAAATTTAGCACATCGCTAACAGACAATGTGCCCCCAAATGTCCATAAATATACTAATGCAGTTTGTATTGCACAAGTGCTTGTATTGCACAAGTGCATATGGGTTATGTGAAAAGTTCCATCACAAAACATATCAATCTCAAGTTCTTATATACTCATGAATTGCAAAAGATGGATGAAATTAAGGTACTGCGTACTAAGTCATGTGAAAATCTTACAGATTTATTCACTAAGTCACTTCCAGCGTCTAGCTTTGAAAGATGCATACGTAAAATTGGAATAATAGGGCTTAAAGAAGTGCAGAATTCAAGAGGAAATCTCCACGAACTTATTATTAAAGTTTAATCACGAAGATCGAGTATTCAAAAAATAAATTCTAAAAATTAAATTAAATTAAATTAGATAGATTGTACTCTTTTCCCATGATAAATTTTTCTGAAATTGGGACTAACCTCTCGAACTGTGCTGCTGTTCGTTCAGGGATGGTCAGGTTGAGGTCGGCACTAACGGCAGCAGCGTCTTCGTCGTACCAGGGTTCTGCTGCTGTTGCAACGGCAGCCTCCTACTTCCCCAAACCTGCTCACTACACCTATCCTCCCTTACTACTATGGGTATGTCCTATTGAAGAGAGAAACATTTGCTGTTCTTGTTTCGTAAGTACACACGTTGCTTTCTGATTGCTCATTGTTTTGTAGACTTGAATGTTTTGTACATTTGTTACTTTGGATTTCCGTAAATTGGGAAGTGAATCCATGTTTTATCTCTCCAGGTACAGTGGAGGATATTCTCACGAAAATATGTACCATATGCCTATGGTTGGTTTTTATATCTGAAGTTGGATATTTGCAACAAGACACCGAATTGCATACACCTCCATAACGATTAAAAATTTTTGTTGGGTCCCCAAAGTAGCATAAGTGGTAGTGCTACACAACATTTTGGGGGTTTTTTCATATACATTTTTTCGGCGGCGCTGGTACATGTACGATGTTCTTTGTACGATCCGCATACGACACACTGAAGTCACGTGAGCTCACCATCTTTGGCCCAGAAGCAACCTGAGCTCGCCGGCTCCACCACGCCGCCATCTTGGATTTTATGGGCAACGGATTACTGGTTCCTTGGTTACTTGGAAAGATGATTTTCCCCCTCGTGTATGTTCCGCTTCCCCAAATCATACATGAATCGGCAAATTTCCGCCCTTCTTACATCCAAATGCAGATACGAGAGAGATTCCATGCACTGGAGCCATGCCACGGCCACCATGCGCCGCTGCAACATCTGCCTACCAATTGTTTTTTGTTTTACTTGGTTTGATGTCTCCGACCTTTTGTTTTGGTTTTGGTGCTTGAGGAAGACTCGAAGAGGGCAGATGCACTTTGTTGGACGAGAGTACTTTATTAAGAACAATCACTACTATAAACAGATTATAGAACACGTCTTATCATAAATGGTTCTTAATACAAATCATCTGTGATAAGATATTTATCACAGACGGTTCTTATCTCATCACAGACGATTTTATATAGTCTCTAATACAAACCGTAGAACACGTCTTATCACAAATGGTTCTTAATACAAACCATCTGTGATAAAATATTTATCACAGACGGTTCTTATCTCATCACAGACGATTTTATATAGTCTCTAATACAAACAGTCTGTGATGAGATACTTACCACAGACGGTTCTTATCTTATCACAGACGGTTCTTTGAAACTATCTGTGATTCGCAGCGCGGGAGTACGAAAATTTTTAAACATGTATGCGGGAAGAAAAATGTTCTAGTGCTGTCCTTATATAGTGAACGCTGGAGAAGAAGATCGAGGTAGAGGAGGGCACTGCCAGAAGGGCGCGCAGGAGGAAGTCCACGAGGGCGACGCCAAAGTCCGTTACTGCGGCAGTGGCCGCAAACAAGGTGGTGGTGGCGGAGAAGGAGGAGGACATGAGCTTGTCTTTGGTTTCGTCTCGTATCGATGCCACTCACGGTATGCGAAACTAATCTCTTGTTGGTTCTTGTTCCCTTGTTCTTCTTGCCTGGGCAATTTTTCTATCCATTCCTTTATAATTGTTCTTATTTTGAATCACAGGAACTGACGTTGTGGAGCAGACTGGGTGGGAAAGTTTATGTGAAAGGATCATCGAATTGTTGATGTGGAAGAACATCGCGAAATCAGCACTCTGGTTCGGGCTGGGTTTCATGTTCTTCTTCTCTTGCTCCTTTTCAAGAGAGATTGTCTGTTCTTCTCTTCGGTGCTAAATATGATAGTCTGGTTACTATATGGAGACTTCTAGCCACATGTACAATTCGATGCACAAAGAACTAGCCAATCATTCTTTGCATGACCAGTAATCGATTGGTTTAGCTCAAAATCTAAAAAAAAATTACAACAGAAAAAACTATCATAGACGGTTCTTGTTACTATTATAGGTTGTTCTTGTTCAGAACCGTATGTAATAATAGACTATCACAAACGGTTCTTATCAAGAACCGTTTGTGATACATTTTTTCACAGACGGTTTAAAAACCGTCTATGATGACCGTCTGTTATCACAGATACATAAATTCAAACGGTTCAGAAAATCGTATGTGATGAGCCTTTGTGTGGTAATGAATACTTTGGGTGGAAGGAGAGATAATAGTATGCAATACTTCCTTTTTAAACTGTCTGTGATGACCACCTGTTATCACAGATACATAAATTCAGACGGTTCAAAAACCCGTCTGTGATGAGTTTTTATGTAGTAATGAATACTTTGGGTGCAAAGGATACTTTGGGTGGAAAAAGAGATAATAGTATGCAATACTTCCTTTGTTCAACTGGTCTCATGGCCAAGGTCTTGAACTTGCTAATGGATATCTCCGGCTTCTGGCTACTCATCTTGAATGTGAACTTGTCGTACTTCGTAAAGAAAATGTTGTTTGTGAAGCATTTCCGACATTTTTTTTTACCGTGACAACGAATTATGCTACTAGCGGACGCGGCTTCTATGTTCCCTGTTCCTATGCATGTTCCCTGCTAGGTGTCACATTTCTATTGGCTATGGTTTTGTTGGTGGACCTGCACGTTTTGACCACCCCCCCCCACAACGAAACGGCGTCAATATCCCGTTTCTTTTCCTTTCCAAATCAATGTCATTTCATGGGGTAAATAATTGAACGCCAAAATATGTAGAACGCACATCTCATTTCTTTTTCGTCTCCAAAGTCCATCACCACCAACTAACATAGCTATCTCCTATCCTCTGATACAATGGCATCCTCGCCAAATATTGGGATGCCCGACGGCGCGGCTTGTTGCATGGCAGCGGCATCACAATTGGTATACAGGAACTAGTAACTTCATGAAGGATGCATCTACTGCAATGGAGTCATCCCCAAATTTTGCCGAGCCCAACAATCCTTCTGGTATCCTGGGAACAGTATCACAAGTAGAAAATGTAACATCTCTAGTAAGTTCTTTTTTTTTGTTTTGCAAAATAGTTGAATCTGAGTTGAACAACTGCCTCAGTATTCAAATTTGATTATTATAAACATACGTATAATGAAAAAAAATTGGTATTCTGCTGCACTTGTTGGAACTGGTCATGGGCTTATGCAGAGAGGTAAGTGAAAGAGGCAGGAGAAATCATCCACCTGCTTGACTGAGAGGATTGAAATGAGATCTGATTTGGCAAACGAAAGTAATTCCGGATGTTGTTGGCAGAGCAGATTCTGGTTCCATAAGTCTTTCCAGAAGAGAGCTGAACTGTAGTTACCCACCGTGTAAACTGCCAGGCCCTTGTAAAGTAAGAGCCGTGCAAACTGCCAGGCCCTTGTAAAGTAAAAGCATCTTAAGGATATCTCGCCACCAAAAGGATCCTACTCGCGCCCTGTCTGAAGGAAGAGAATTTGGATAAAGTAGAGCCTGGTTTTGAATTGTCAGATTTAAAACTCTCATTCCACCTTGATTTTTTGGTTTGCAGACTTCTTTCCATGCTATAAGAGATTTACCCCAGCCATCAAGGGTCAAGCTTCTCCCGAGTCAATTTCTTCGGTATTTATCGACCTGTCTTAGAACTCCATTTGAAAGTTTTAGCAGGCACATGTAGAAGATGGGGAGTTAGGAGAAAACCTAATTAACCACTGTTTCTTCCTCCAATCCAATTGGAAAGGTAGGATGCACAGCTGGCTAACCTTCTTTCCACCCGCTGGAAGTAAAATCCGTTCCTTACTGACTTTTACTGTAAATCCGTTCTGTTCTTCCTGATATAGATGGCACGCATCCCCGTAAGTAAAAATGTCAAAACAAATAGCACACACAAGCGGTACATGGACAAAACAAAAATTTAGTTCACATTATTCCATTCCTTTGCTGACTATTTACATATGCATTCTGCGTGATGCGCTTTCTCAGAGAAGAACGGCACAGTGCAGAAAACTCTCACTCGCATGCACCTGAGACAACTAGCGAGTACAATCCAACATCACATCTGAACCCTCGCGCTTACAGCGACAGATCTATAAGTACTAGTAATTCGTCTACTGGACCTGCACGTCGATGACCTTGCGCTCGACCTCCGTCTTGGGCACGGTGACGAGCAGCACGCCGTTCTTGAGCTCGGCGCACACCTTGCTCTTGTCGCACTCATCCGGCAGCGCCAGCCGCATGTCGTAGGATCTAACGCTGCGCTCCTTCCACCACCCGTCGCCGCCTTCCGCGCCGTCGCCCTCGCCGGCCTCCATCTTGTGCTCCCCGCGGATGACGAGCGTGTCGCCCTCCATCATCACCTTCACCTCCTCCCGCGACAGCCCCGGCATGTCGAACCGCATCTTAACCTCCTTGTCGTCCTCCATGATATCCCATGGCATCCGCATCTCGCTCGTCGCTGGCGAACGCCGCGCCGCGGGGAACCCCACCGCGTCGTCGAACATCCGGTCCATGGTGTCCAGCATCTGCCGCATCGTCCGCACTGGCGACATCGGGTCCGCTAGCCCTGCACGCGTGCGTCATTGTCATGTTAGCCTCTGCTCTGATTGCAAAATCCTCTGCTCGCGAAGGAACCTTACAACGAGAGGAAAACGAAGACTTACCGAACGGGGAGATTTCAAACGCGGCGCGGCGCGGGCGGCGCTGGACAGCATTGCCCTGCTGCTTGCCGCCGTTCTGGCTAACGTGGACGTCGACGGCGGTGTTGTCCCTGTTCTCCTGCGCCGCGGATGCTACGGCGAGAGGGCGGGTCTTCCCGGATGACGGGAACCCGAGAGTTGGCCTCGCAGCCCTCCAGGCGCGGATCGGTAGGCGCGCGGCCGGGGAGAGGCGGCTGACGATAGAGAAGGGAGCAGTCGCTGCAGCCATTGTACTACAGCGAGTTATGGATAGTCGAGAGTTGAAAAGCAGAGAGCAGGAGATCGTTGGAAGTTGGAAGGCGCAGTGCTACGAAGTGCTTTGCTTATCTTGCTTGCTTTTCTGGTGGGAAATGGGGAGTGTGCGGCGCTTTTTATAGGCGCAAGGGGGAGCTCATAGCACGGCCACGGGCGGTGTGGAATGGAAGGGTGGGGAAAGGCGTTGAAGCTTCGGGACAACGTACGCCGCCGCGGGTTCTTCACGTTTGTCGGGTCTTCTTGAACATTCTCGTTCGCTTCCCTCCGATTCTAGGAGAAATGGCCTGGGACAGAGACCCCTTTTTTTTTTTAAAAAAAAAAAACACGGCCCACACAATGACCTGACTGGCTGAGCATTGCCACTTCAGGCTGGGCTATAAAAAGGCGGGTAACATGTCAACCTGCTCGGCCTAATCCAACCCATAGAGCTGATTGGCCCGGATAAGTTGTAAAGGTTGCAAAGACTAGGCCTAGCTTATTATCTGGGCCAGACCTTATGCTGGCAGGTTAATCTCTTCGTCGCTCTTCTTACTGGGTTCAGTCATGTACTAGCAGTACTGGGTTACCGACCGCGACGTGTACAAGACGACAATGATGTTGATAATCTGCCGAGTGTCCAGACAACAATCCGGCCACGAGGTGCTCTCCAGATGCCGTCGAGCCTCCAGTCGTCGCCGGCACCTTGCAGCCGTCACAGTCCTCTTCCTCTCCGGATACGCCAACATACGTTGTCACCCGAGAGTCTACCTCTCCACTAGAGCTGAAGCCTTCTCGTCATCTTCTTCTTCTTCTGATTCGCCGCCGTCTGCTATCCATGCCTACTCTTGGAGAAAGTCCTACCTTGTTGTTGTCTTAGGCTAGTCGTTGAAGCGGCCCAAAGAGTTTGGGTGCTCGTTTGTTGGGTCGTTGTCCTGAGATACAGGCCGATCGTTGTGGATGCCCCATGTATAACAGCTAGTCTAGACCTAGAGACAAGTCACCGTCGACATCCCCGTGGGAGGAGAGGAGCCGGAGCTGTCATCTCTCTTCTGCGTGCTGTTGACCGTCATCATCAAGCGGAGGCGTCATTTCCCTCGACCACTACATTCCGAATTGGCTTGATGGTCGTCTTGTTATGGTGGCGTGTTTGCTGTGATTCTTCAGCTGTGGCATAGCTTTGGTCTTTCATGCCTTTGCTTCTACTTTTCTCTCTCAAACACTGTGCAATGATGAACCTCTGCTGTGCTAAAATGATTACCAGAAGCTTCAGCGTGTTAGGTGGTGGGGCCGTCGTTGTTCTCTTTGGCTGCGGTGTGGCATGAGTGCGTAAGAGTTAATCGGTGTTCACTGTGCTATTTGGTGTTTGTCTCGAGCGTGTGTGTGTGTTAGGTTGCTTAGCCAGGTATTCAGAGGGGTTCCTTCCCCGTCTGTGGTGTTTCCTCTGTAGTGACCTATGCCGGTATCTTTTTCTTTGTTTTCTTATGCTCTATGAACAACTCTCTTGTTCGTTTTTTTAAAATTTATACACTACGACTTCTGCACGTACGATCGATTTCTCTTCTTCGATCGGGTCAAGAATGAGGTGAACCGTGAACCTAGTCCCTAAACTACATTATACTGGATTACGTCGAAAAAATACATTATACTGGATTACAAGTTTGCTGGTGCAATCAAGACCGCCGACGAACCAGTCGAAGGTGGCTCGGGGTTTTCAGCAAGCAGAAGCACAAGTGGTTCCACTAAAACAAGAGCGAACCAAGGAGCAACACGCCGTGGGGGGCGGTGAAAAAGCGCCGTCAGTCGAAGGGGACGGTGTGCCTGGACCCTTCGGGAAAGACGACGCGATTTCAACCTTAATGAAGTAGGGCCTCGACCGCGAGAGGCTTGTCGTGGGGGCAGCCCCACCGGCCCCAACGACCGGCGAAGCCCGCAGGACAAACCTTGCAACCCACAAGCATGTAGGCCCCCACTCAGGGGGCACCAGGGGTCCCTTTGGGGGGTTCCGGGTCGAAGGGTCCCCGAAGTCTCGAGAGACCCAAAGCAGCAGGCCCTCCGGGATCACCTCGGGGAAGGTCCGAAGCCGCCCCGAAGGGTCCCTGGGGCATCGCGAGGCCCGGAGCAGCGGGTCCTCCGGAGCCACCTCGGGGAAGGTCCAAAGCCGCCTCGAAGGGTCCCGGGGCACCGCGAGGCCCGAGGCAGCAAGGCCTCCGTGACCACCTCGGAGGATCCGGAGAGGACCCGTGGCCGTTTCACCTCGGGAGGCCTAGGCACCTCTTCGACGTGCTTCAGGAGAAGCCCGAATGTGAAATACTTCGGACGCTAGTGGACCAGGTGCATAAGTTAGGTGAACCAAGCCTAGGGAAACCCATCGCGAGCCGGAGCATATGCGTAGAGGGGGGAATGCCTTGCATCGCCTACGCGTATATTACCTCTGTAGGGTTAGTACAGTAATGTAAGCACATTATTTTAGGAGCTATAAATAGAGGTTTACCTTGGGGATGAGATTAAGGTTTTAGAGCAATTAATACACACTCATTTTCCTAACAGTTGATTCATTCTCCTGAGATCCTCTGGTACCTCCGAGTACACCAAAGGTCCCTCTTTTTCTTACTGGTTAGCCCTGTTTCCTAGCTACGACAATCTCCTTGCTGGCCGGCGCGCCGCCTCCTCCGGCCGCTGTGTATTTCTCCTTGTTCCGTAAAAAAAAACCCTCTGATTTGTTTCTCGCACAGTCCAAAAATCCTTTACCCGAGCGCAAAACCCCTTCTCACCCAAGAGCACCGGCTTCTTCTTCCGTTCTGGCGGTGAGGACAGGTGATCAATCAAAGAAGTCTGAACCGTCCCCTACAATTAACCAACGGCTGTCAGGCGGCACTTTCTGAGTGACGCCTCCCGTCGACTCACCGGTTCGAGCCGGCCGTTATCATACATCTCCGGCGAGTCACTCATAAGGCTGCCCCGGCGTACTTCGCACATCAGTGTCGTTCATGGCGACGACCTCAAGAAGCTTCAGGATCTTTGGGTCTGCAGGGGCTGTGCTGTAATTTTGTTTTTTGTTGGGTTCGTGTGCAAAAGCAATCACCCTGTACTGTTCGTTTAATGAAATCAGAGGTTAGGCCCTTAGGGGCCCTTGCCTTAAAAAATCTCCCTAATAAATGGATTAAACACAGATCAGCGAGCAAACAATTGCAGATTAAGGTAGCTAGTGACAAAGTCTACTCCACGTTTGCCGAAGCTAATGGTCCTGTACTCCTGTGGCATAGTGGAAATCTTGTCGCCAACTCTTGGAGCACAGAGGAGAGAAAACCGGCATGTGACGCGCATCTCCCAGAATTCCAGTACTGGCTCAGGAACAACCATCAAGTTTGGTCAGAATGGGTATGCCTGAAAATCGTGCACAATCCGTCAGTCGCTCCGTATAGAATGAGCTTTTTTTTATTCTTTTAAAAGTTATTTTAAAGATATACTTTTTCTAATTTTATTTTCAATTCGACATCTTTGATTACGCCATGATCCGTAGCATAATCAAACCATGCTGTTACGTCACTGACCGCGATGTGATCAAATTGTGCTGTCACGTCACCGATTCCTTTGAAAACGGTCGTTTTTGGACTAAATCCTGTCACAAGAGAAATGACGTGACAATACTCGTTTGCCACGCCGAGATCTGTGGTGTGACAACGTATTTTTGCCACACCACACGTATGAGGTGACCAAATGGGTAAGAATTGGAAATAAAATTAGAAAGAGACTACCTTTAAAATAAATTTAAAAAATAGATTAAATAATAAAAAGACGATCGGTATCTTTGTAGAAAGTCAATAGAAATTGTTCGGATAAACTAGCCTGGATTTGATTTACTGCTACTAATCATCCGGTATTACTTCAGCCATTAGTTTTCTTGAACCTGGAACTGATGACAGCATGCTCAAATCAGAGACTATACTTCTGCTAATTCAACTTGTTTAGTAAAGACAACATACATCAATTTGAGTAATAGTTCCCAAGAGTCATAAGAGTTGACAATGGCTAGAGTTGTAACTCTCAGACATTAAAAATCAGATAACTGTGTAAAAAACTAAAAATTGCCAACTACTACTACCATACTGCCAATTAATGACAACCGCCTGAATTCAGACACGGGGGTCACTCAAACCCTATTCTTGGGTTTGGTAGTAGTCAATGAACTCTCTCTTCCGGCCATCGGATATCTATGGACTATGGGTCGAAGCATTGTTCTATAGTACGTAGCTGAAGCTTCCTTGAAGGAGTATCCAGCGCAAATGCTATTCTTGGTGCAAACATGTGATTTTTTGCCGTGAGCTTGATCGTCAAGGTGGGAACGCGCGCGTTACCGCATCAGTATCTGCGCGGCATTTACACAGCAGATCCAATGCATGATCCATGCCATATGTTGCATTAAGTTACCGGCAAACCTAGAAGTGCAGCCGAAGCAGTGCTCCCTACTGAGATGGCTGATCACCTCCGTGCACAGGCAGCCACGGGCAATGACAACTTGGAGCATGGGTAGTAGTAGCTGTACCGTTCAATTGAGCAACCTCATGGCTCATGCGCGCACCTTCGAGTTCGATCAGCAGTGATAGGACGGTCCCGTTTCCACAGCGCGGCAGGCGGCCGGCAGCCCGGCAGAGCATCGATACGTTGCCATCGGCTGCCCTACCGCTGCCTGCGCGTGCAGCTGCAGCTAGCGCTCGAGACAAGTTGGAATGCAGGAGGTGTGGGGGAAGGCAGAGGGAGATCATGCTGGAGCAGCAAGCTTGTATACGGAGGAGCACAACTGCGCTATATTAATTTCAAGTTTATTTGGGCTAGTTATAAAGGATCAGTTCGGGCACTCCCAAGAGGCAATTTTGTTTGATACCTAGCCCGTGACATGTTATCTTTTTGGTGAGGTGGAAGAGAAAGGAAAGACAGAGAATAAGCTTGGTACTCATGCAAGTGTTAAGTCGTTTTAGGAAACCAGATTTTAGTATCAAGCCCCTATGCATTGGGGAGCTTGATACCAAGTTTGGGGTCATGTAGTACTAATTTGTGAGAGATCCAGATCCAGGTAACAAATAAATCATCCTGGGGGCTCTATGTATCAGGCTTTAGTATTAAGTCATTTGATGGCTGTTTTTCTAAATTTTACCTAACCACTCTCTCCTTAGTACGAAGATTTAGTATGAATCTATTGGAGTGCCCCGTGCCAGCTCTGGTTGCTGCATTGTATAGCTCATGGCTTTGAGAATCGGTGGCAGAACAGTCACCGTTAGGTACATGCATGGCCCATACCGCTTGTTCTGGCCGATTTATTGGTATGGGATGAATGGAAGACTTGCTAAGTTGCGATATTAATTTTAGCGAAATAGTATGACTGGAATAATGTAAAACTCTGCCAAAACAGAGGAAGACTTCTAATCACTACGATCAGGTTAATTATAAAGTGCGATATTATACTTGAATTTGGAGCTTAAAAAATGTTTTGGCAAGAGACATGAGTATACCTTCTGAAAAATGCCTAATAAATTGTTTTGCCAAACCAATACTCATATCCCTGTTGACACAATGACATATGACGGATCCTACTGCTACTTTCTTTTGAGTACAAGCAGCTCATTTCATTTGGTCCCTGTCAGGACTGACCCAATTATCCAACCACTAATAGATCCTTGTAACCGATCAAAATCAATACTGAAACTATCATTTTTTTTGGGAGACTAATGCCCGGAGGGACGATGAGAATGCTCTCATTGTACACTCATCTTCGTCGTTGGATCTTATTTGAAAGGTGACGTTGATTTAATAATTCTTAATTAATTAAATTATTTAACCGTGATATCTGTTATAGGTAATAATGTCTTTAAACAACCTTCAGAGACACCCCTCATCATTAATGACGAGGGAGATTATAATTACCTAATGCTCGTAAGCTATTCTACGACGATCATATATAGTCGTAAGTCATTCTACTAGTGTCGATGACTTAGTATCGATATTATAAATGAATGCGGGGGATTCTCCTAGAGCGAAACCACACAGAAAATGATACGCGAATTTTATACAGGTGCAGATCTTCTCCTGAGAGAATAATAACCATACTTTTGTGTTGTTGTATTGATTGTGTTTATAACAGGTTGAAGTCACTAAAATTAAGGCTTGATGACTTTTGTCCCTTGTTGTCTATGTTGAATCTCTTTTTCGTTCTCCCCTCTGTCCACCGACTTTACTCCTTATATAGCACATAAATGGGTGGTAGTTGTCCACGTCAAGGGTGCCTTAACGTTTGATGCAATGTGCACATTCAGTGTTGATTATTGTTAGAGATAGAGGTTTAATACGTGCAGTTATCTCAGGAAATAACGACACATATTAACTACTACGTGTATTAAACACAACGTACAAGTGTCCCTAGTCGATTGGGCCAACATGTCTGTGGTTCTTATCTACTATAGGGTGATCGTAAATGACTTGGTCGTAGTAAAGTTTACGGCCATGAGGTGATTGTAGTAGAACTTACGATCAACAGGTGATCGTAGAAGAACTTATGACTATAAGGTGATCGCAGTAGGACTTACGACCATATAGGGTGGTTGTAGAATAGTTTACGACCACTAGGTGTTTATAATCTCCCTTATTGTTGATATTGAGGGGTACCCTTCAAGGTCGTATAAGAGACATTATCATCTATAATAAATATTATATATACATATTTTAATTAATTGAGGATTATTAGATCCTCGTCATCTAGTCCTCTAACTTCAAGTGCAAATGACTTACTTAGAAAAGAGGTCGTAGAATCATAAGTGAAGATTAGCTGTCCTCGACTGGTTTTTCTTTTGGCCAGAAATTGACTTGGTCAAGAAAGATATTTTTACTTGAGCTGTAAAAATAAAACTCATTTTCCTGAATAGCCAGAAAAAACAATGTCAATCGTCTCTTACAAACTCTGCTCGTTGGGGGCGGTTCCCGAAGAGATTTGCAATTGTTGGCATCCCACGATCTTTTACTCAGACCGATGGCTATAAATATTCACTGGGGAGTAACTTATGGTTTTTTACTTTCCCCATTTGCTTCAATTGTTCGTGAGTTCTTATTCTCTCCACCGCCAACCAAGCTTGCAATCTTTCCTCAAATCTTCAAATCCAAAACAAATCTCCTCGGATCCTACTCAAACCCTTGAAAAGATGGCCGGAGTTGCGTCGAAGTGGGAGAGATCGGAGATGGATGTCGTGAAGATTACAGCTTTGGTTGACGCAAAGAAGATACGAGGCAAGCTCTAGTGAAGTGGACTGAAGTTGATGGTCAATATTGGCCATCGGAGGAGGAGGGAAGGATCCCATCTTCCAGGCATACTGTGAGTGTGGCCTTCAACTACCTGGTCGCCCTTTCCTAACGACCGTGCTCGAGCACTTCGATGTGGAGTTGGTGAACTTGGTTCCCAACTCCATCACGATGCTGAGCATATTCATGTACCTGTGCGAGGCCTATCTGGGATTCGATCCAGATTTGGATATCTTCAGGTACTATTATGGAATGGGTAAACATCGATCGATTGCCGATAGCTATGGTTTCCAATTCCATGACGGGATGTCAAGGGAGTACATGCGCATGTTCACCAGGTCATCGTGGCTGGGATGGAGGAAGAAGTGGTTCTACTGGACAGTTATGTCAGAGATAGAGGCTTAATATGTGTAGTTACCCTGGAGAATAACAACAAATATTAAATATTGTGTGTATTAAATACAACACATAAGTGTACCTAGTCGACTGGGCCCACATGTCTATAGATTTTGTTGACTATAGGGTAGTCGTAGTTGACCTGGTTGTAGTAAAGGTTTAAGACCACTTGGCTAAGCTTCCTCTTTATTAATGATAAGGGGCATCCTTACGAATAACATGAAGATATTGTTATCTATAATAAAATTATAGATAAATAATTTAATTAATTGAGGATTATTAGATCCTCATCAACCTTCTGATTGTAAGCTTTACTACGACCAGGTCAAACACGACAACCCTATGGTCGCTAAAGCCTACAAATATGCAGATCCAATTGACTAGGGACCTTATATTTACACGTAGTAGATGAATAGTGCCATTATCCTCTGATATAACTACACATAACTCTTTGTCTCTAGCATAACTACAAGGCGAGCGTGGGAGGTTGTCTCTCTGATAATAACTGCCATCAACGTTGAAGAATTTAGGCTCTATTTTAGTGTTTTTGTAATTAAAGACAACCATATGTTGTAAACTAACCTATTTTATCAAGTGATTGAAAATGTTAGTCTCGGATTAAAAATAATGAGCACTAAAGGATCTCAAGTATTGGATATCAACATCGTCTAGCTCAAGGCAAAGGTATCTAGGCGAATAGGTTCTTTTCATAGTTTTACCGGTCTAACAAAGTGTGCCACAATACTCAAACTCACTTAGTTTAATCTTGGATCTCTTTGTGATAGTTTGGCCACAATTCATCTATCCTTTTATTGCTTAGTCGGACTGACCGCAAGTGGAGGTCCAGAATGATCGGACCCCCGTTTCACCTTTGTAGCCAGCTTTTTCCAAAGAGCTCTTGTTTTGCAATTTTACGAGTCGGACTGACTGCAAGCACAAGTCTGGATTGACTGGAACCCTGGTCTAAGTCGGTCGGTCAGCTTTTTCCAGAGACTCTGTTTTTGGCTTCAACTCTTCTCTATTTTGTTATCCGAACTGACCGCAGTAGAGGGCCGGACTGACCAGACCTCTGGGTCCTTGATGCAGTTAGGTTTTTCTAGAGAATGGTGTTTTTGGGTCTTTCTACTTATTTCTTCATGGAGAACTGACCTCAAGTGTGTCCCCGGACTGACCAGACCCCCGGTTAGTGTAGGGTGGTTAGTTTTTTCAATAGCATGCATCTTCTGGATTAGAAATCTTTGAACCCGGTCTGACTGGACCTTGAGTGGGCGGACTGACCGGACTTGGCATAACGGATAGTTTATGTAGCATTTATTATAGTAGAGTTTATCGTTATACTGTAGTTCGGATTGACTAGCCCTGTGCCTGCGGACTGACCGGACTTGCTGTTTTTGCACAGTCTCAAGTGCCAACGGCCAGTAAAGTGGGTGGAGGCTATAAATACCTTACCCACTGCCACAAGGGAGTCTTTAAGAATCCCAATAAATACTCTTGAGTCCTTTGCCTACTCTTCTACTCTTTGAGAGAAAAAATTCCATCTTGCAAAGGTTGTATAGGTTTTTCCAAGTGCATTGAGTTGAGTTTGATTCTTATGGCACTTGAGCATCTTCAAGCGTCGTTGTTGGTTTATTACTCTTGGAGCTTGCGGCCTCCTTGACGGCTTGAAGGAGGTGATTTGGTGATCTTCTCAAGAAGTTTGTGAGAAGACCTGGGTTTTTGTGAAGGTTGGAGCTCGCCTTTCCGGAGTGGAGAAGAGCTACCTCTAATGATCGAGGGCGTGCTCGTGTGGTGCAGGCTTAATTTGTTCAAGCTTTCTCAACATAGATTAGTGGAGACCGGTAAGTCTTCGAGACCACAGGAAAACATCGGTTGTCTCCATATTGTTGTTTATCTTTCTTACTGCTCGCTTTGTGTATTTACTTATATAACAATATTGTATCTTGATTAGGTTGTTTAGCTTAATCTAGTGTGAGTAGTGCACTTAGAAAGACTTAGACTACTTAGACCTTGAATTGCGAAATTGTATTTCATAGCTTTAAATTGCTAAAATCAGTTTTTAGCATAAAAGTTTTAAAAACTGCCTATTTACCCCTCTAGTCAGTTATCCTTGATCCTACAAACATGCATAATTCATCAAGCATTGAAGTGCTTCCTGGAATGGGACAACTGCCACCTCCTCAGATGCTATATAAGGGATAACGCTAGTGGACAAAGAGATAAGTGGTGACACAAGCAACAGAACATGACAAGAGTCATTAGTTTGAGTCTTTAGTGACTTCTTTCTTGTTGTAAACACGAAGATCAATATAAGAACACAGAAGTAGAGTTATTATTATCTCAGGAGAAGGCCCAAACATGTCTAAAATCCATGTGTCTCATCTTGTGTAGTCTACTTTGTCTAAACATCCGTGTCAATCCACTCTGCGTGATCTTATCTCTAGGAGACCCCGAATCAAACAATCTTTACGTAAGATCGGTTCTAATACACCGAGCGGTTGGCGCCGTCCGTGGGGATCTTCCGGTAATCTCTTGTCAACATACTCTCTTTTCCAATCTCATGCAATCATGGCGGGAGAATGGAGCGAGGAGAACTGGTTTGACTTGGCGATTCTGTGAGGCGTCGACATGGATGCGGTTTCGACTATGAGCCAGTGATGCATCCGTGATGGTGATGTTGCCTTGGAGATTATTCTCGAAACCATCCCATTAATAGAGTTGAGGAGGATCCTTATCCCCACAACAATACGTCCAACAGAGGAGCCATTTCCCTCAAAGGACAAGGGTCAATCAGACCAGGGACCGCCCCGGAGGACTCTGGCGACGAAGTTTTTCTCCAAATGTTCAAGTCCCTTAAGGCGGTCAGACTTGGTAAGTCAAGTTACAGGAGCCACCATTCCGGGACTCCACGGCATCTAGTGATTCTCTCTCTCGGGGTAACTCCGGAGAGGGTGGGATCAAGCATGCTTTTCTGCAAATTCGGCCGTCTCCCCGGATCTCATTTGCGAGCAGACGATTATAACCGGAGTTCCCCTACGGAGGATTACTCCAAGTCGCGAGATGGTGTCCCTCGAGCACTCCTCAAGCGGGAGGCCTCGGCGCAAGTGAGAATCATCAGCAGGAGGTCTTCGTCCTTCCCCAAATCGAGTCGACCTCATGGGGCCGAGATAAGAACACTCCCGAAGATCACACACTGCGCCCCTCGTGGTAATGGCAAGGGCACCACCGTTGGCGAGAGGACCAACACTCGATGAGCGAGAAAATCCTCGACATTCTCGCACTCCACTAAGAAGGCCTCAAAGACACGAGGAGGAGGATTTTGATGTCGTCGAAAGAAAGAAAATTGCGATCGGAAGAACTTGCACGGCGCATTCAACATCGATCGGAGGAGGTACAAGAACTCCGGGACATCAGCGACTTGCTCGAGAATCCATCAAGAGCTTGCTCGAGCGCTGAGTACGATCTCTTTCTTTGAAGAGATTACGCAAAGACTTATTGTGATGACAAGGCTGAGGTACCTCGCCGACAACACTCGGTAGTCGTAGCAATCGACTTCCTCATTACGATCAATCGAATATTTCTCTCGTAGGAATCGACACGGCCATAAGTCGAATCGATTCCCTATTCGAGAAATACCTTTCGATCGGTGAAGATCAAGAGCCCCTCGAAGAGTGATCATTCACCACTTCGACAAAGAAATTCTGCGAGTGGAATACGAGGTATTCTCCTCGTGAGAACGAGGCCTACTCTGAGCAGTCGGCTGTTCACGGATATCGTCGTATCGATCACTGGTGACATTAACCCTTCTTTTCTACAAAGAAGGCGTCAAGAAGTGATTCTGGGATCTGGGCATTTTAGCGACCTTGAGCGATTATTTGCCACCTCATTTCGACCGGTGAACATGGAGAAATTTGATGGATCTCAAAATCCCATCAATTTCTTGAGATCTATACAATTTGTCAGAAGCGGCGGGAGGAGGAGAGCATGTAATGGCGAATTACCTTCCGATCGTGCTCGAAGGATCCGCTCGATCGTGGTTATTAAACCAACCACTCGAGTCGATCTACTCTTAGCAACACCTCTGTGATCTTCTGGTGAATTTCAAGGCACATACAACCGCCGGAAAAGAAGGCGACTTGCCGGATAAAGCGAACAACAACGAGACTTTGCGTCAATTCATCAAGCGCTTTAGTCGGGTTCGTAACTCAATTAGGAAATTTCGATTCCTCTGTGATCGGGCTTTTAAGCAAGGAGTCCGATGAAGAATAACGGAGGACATTGCTCTGAATCCTCCCAACAACATTCTTAGAACTCTTGAGATGGCGATCGATATCAATCGCTTACGAGGCGATCGAGTGGAACAACACTATCGATCGAGAAACATATACTCCTCGAGAGCGGTGAAGTTGGTAAGGATAAAAAAGCAAAAAGTCCAAGAAGAAAATAAAAATCAAAACCACAAGCCGATGGTTCCAAGGAGGTTACGCCGTGAAAGATGGAGAGCCCCAAACCACCAAGTCGTACCTGATCAAGGCAAAGGTAAGCGCCACGATCGTAGGAGCGACAAACCAAGGTGGTGTCCTTTTCATAAAAAGGAAGGACATGACCTCATAGCTCGCCGAGTTTTCCAAAAAGCTCGAGGACTACTACAACGACAAAGCACCACTCCCTACTCTCGGCGGGTGGGACATACGAGTGGCCAAAAGTGGTCGGATGATGAGAAGATGCCGTTCAAGATCCGCAACATACCGTTGAGCACATCTACGGAGGATCATCGGCATCGACTCCAAGCGACAACAAAAGTCTTGGACGAGAGGTAAATTCAATACATACTCCTCTCGTCAATAAATTACCGAAGTGGTCGGAAGTTACCATCTCTTTTGAGAAGGATGACTGCCCAATCACTACGAGTCGATCAGGTCGATATCCGATTGTGGTCGAACCCACCATCAACAACTGTCGGGTCAATCGAGTCTTGGTTGATGGTGGCAGTTCTTTGAACATATTATTTACTAAAGCCCTGGACGAGATGCAAGTACCCAGGACAAAGGTAAGGCCGGTACGATATTCCTTTCATGGAATCGTACCGGGGTCTTCAGCCAAACCTATTGGCCAAGTTTCTCTTCCTTTAACATTTGGCTCACCAAGTAATTTCAGGACAGAGAAAGTCTCCTTTGATGTGGTCGATTTCGATACGGCATATAACGCCATACTCGGACGACCAACTTTGGCAAAATTCTTAATGGCTACTCATTACGGGTATCAATGTCTTAAGATGCGAGGTCCCAAAGGAGTGATCACCATTCAATGTGACAAAAAGATGGCGTATAGCTGCGACCGTCGATCCCTCGAGATGGTTGGTCAAATACCAACTCGAGATGAAAGTCAGCCTTCGACTAGCAAGTCGAAGCCTAAAGCTGCACCAAAGCCGAACGACCAAGTCAAAGAGGTTCCTCTGGACGCAGAAGAACCCTCGAAGACTGTTCGGCATCGGGAGACTTCCGACCCCAAATAGGAAGACGCCCTCATTACCTTCCTCCGAGCTAACGCAGATGTCTTTGCGTGGCAAGCATCCGACATGCCGTAGTCCCGAGGAGGTGATCGAGCACGAGCTAGCTACGGCCGATAAAGTACTGTAAAACAAAAATTACGGAGATTTACCCCTGATCGACGAGATGCTATTAAATCAGAGTTGGATAAGCTACTTAAGCAGGCTTTATAAGAGAAGTCAACCACCCAGAGTGGTTGGCTAACCCTGTAATGGTCAAAAAGTCAAACGGCAAATGGCGTATGTGCGTGGACTTTACTGATCTTAATAAAGCTTGTCCAAAAGATGATTTCCCTTTACCTCGTATCGATCAGCTGGTTGATTCAACTGCAGGTTGTGAGATATTAAGTTTTTTAGATGCATATTATGGATATCACGGATCAATATGTGTTTAAGCGATGAAGAAAAGACCGCATTCATTACTCCATTTGGTACCTTTTGCTATGTCAAAATGCCATTTGGTCTAAAGAATGCGGTGCTTCTTTTCAACGCTGATGCAATCGACTTTTTCATCTCAATTAGGCAGGAATTTGGAAGCCTATGTTGATGATCTAGTCGTAAAAAGCATTAAGAGACTTAATCATATCACCGACCTACAAGAAACATTCGACAACCTCAGAAAGCACCGCTTAAAACTCAATCCAGAGAAGTGTGTGTTTGGAATTTCTTCAGGAAAATTGCTTGGATTCCTAGTATCTGAACGAGGAATCGAAGCAAATCTGAAAAATAAAAGCCATCCTCGGATCGTCCTCCAAACACAAAAAGGAAGTCCAAAACTCACTTTGGGTGCATGGCGGCTTTAAGTCGTTTCATCGCACGACTAGGAGAAGAAGGACTACCTTTCTTTAAACTTCTCAGGAGACATGAAGGTTTTGAGTGGTCGAGCGAGGCAAGCAGCGCCTTTGAGGATGTCAAGAGGTATCTTTCGAGTGCTCTGCTCGGTTTCTCCAAAGCCAGAAGAGGCGCTCTTAATTTACCTAGCTGCCACGCCACGAGCGACAAGCGATACTAGTCGTAGAGCGTGAAAACGTACAACGACCGGTATACTCGTCGTGAAGTTTTACACGGCCTAAGGAGCGTTACCCTCGGGTCCAAAAACTTCTATATGCCCTCCTCATGTCTTGAGAAGCTGCGGCATTATTTTGGTAGCACAAAATAGTCGGTTGCGCGAGTTTCCTTTGGAGCAATCCTCCATAATAAGGAAGCAATGGGGCGCATGGCAAAATGGTCGGTCGAATTTGGGAGTTAGACCTCCATTTCGTGTCCCGACGGCCATAAAATCCCGATCTTGGCGGACTTTGTCGCCGAATGGACAAATCTGAACACATTCGGGATCTCCAAGATCTGATTCCACGACCGATGGATGATGTACTGACGGGTCACTTACTTTAAGTGGCTTGGGGTTTGAGGTCTCTGGTATCTCCTCTGGGAGAAACCTTAAAGTATGCCATACAATTAAACTTTCGGGCTACTAACAATGTGGCAGTACGAAGGTTTGCTAGGCGGCATACGAGTGCAAAGCACTCTCAATTAAATCGACTACTCGTGAGAGGAGACTCTCAACTAGTCGTGAATCAAATCGGGAAAGAGTACCGTGCACTAACTCAACAATGGCTCGGTACTTATCGAAGCACGTAAGCTAGAAAAATATTTTTAGGTTTGAGGTACAATTTATCCCTCGAAGGATAATTTCTCATGAGACCAACTTGCTCGGATGGCTTCTTCCGATCCACGGTACCAAAGGAGTTTTCTTGGAGCAACTCCAAAAGCCGTCTCGGTCGAAGAACCGAAACACCTCCTCTTGAGATAGCCTCATTAGATTACGAGGATACGGATGACTCCCATCTCGAATATCTTTACAAGGGTTCCGTGCGAAGAAGATCTTGAGGCGGATCGTTTATCCCGAAAAGCCAAAATGTATACTTTGGTTGAGGAGTCCTCTATAAGCGAGGAACCCAAGGGATACTCATGCGATGCATTCCATAAAACGAAGGAATAACACTCCTTCATGATATACACGATGGCATCTGTGGGACACATGCTTCCTCTGAGAACATTGGTTGGTAAAGCCTTTCGACAAGGTTTCTCTTGGCCTCTGACCTGCACGATGCTAAGGAGGTGGTTAAAAGTGTGTCGATGCCAATTCCATGGTAGCGAGATACACCAACCGACTCAAGCATTACAAACAATACCTCTTTCTTGGCCTTTTGCGACACAGGGGCTTGATATCCTAGGACCGTTTCCCAAAGCTCCGGGAGGTTTGAATTCCTTTTGTGGCTATTGACACGTTCACAAAATGGATCAAGTGAACTTTATGCTGGGATAACAGCAGGCGACAAAAGGTTCATGATGAGAAGCGTAATTAGTCGATTTGGAGTTAAGTCGGATAATTACGCACAATGGTAAACAATTACGCAAGTGCAAAATTTGAGGAATTTTGCGGCGACTTGGCACCAAGTTATGCTATGCTACATTGCACATTCCCAAAGCAATGGGGATCGAGCGTGCAAGCGACCAAATAATGCGAGGAATTAAAACTCGAGTCTTGACCGACTTGTTAAGCGCTCGGGGCTTGGGTACAAAATTACCTTCCATATTATGGGCGGTTAAATGCGACCACCGATCGAGCAACGGGAGAAACACCATTTTTCTAGTTTTGGGCCGAAGCCATGCTTCCTCGGAGCTAAAATTGCGGTCGACACGAGTTGAAACCTTCAACAACTCGGACCGAGAACAACTTCGAGCGAGATGACATTAACCTACTCGAGAGAGGAGAAACCTAGCCTTAATCCGTTCGCGGTCTACCAACAAGCCTGCGCGAATATTATAATCGTAAGGTCCAACCTCGCGACCTTCTTTGTAGGTGACTTAGTATTGAGGCTCTGCCAATCCAAGTCTAATCGGAATAAACTTTCCCTAAATGGGAAGGTCCTTACGATGGTCGAAGTAACTTTCGGCGAGGTCGATCGACTAGCAATGGAAGATGGGCGAGTT
Source organism: Hsuehochloa calcarea (assembly GCA_036346395.1). Lineage (NCBI taxonomy): Eukaryota > Viridiplantae > Streptophyta > Magnoliopsida > Poales > Poaceae > Hsuehochloa > Hsuehochloa calcarea. The sequence goes on from CM070598.1 coordinate 58,168,312, forward strand.
CTCTCAAACTCTTGGAACATCGACCCGATTCATAAATTCTATGTGTGACCGGTTCCTCAAGCAATAAAAGTCGAGTTCTTTCTACCTCTTTTTGCCTTATTTTTTTGAGTAGTGCTTTTTAATCTTTCGACTATGATATGAAAACACCAGTTTTCTTTACCGCCAAAAGCGAAACGTCATCTGGTGAAACTTCTCCTCTCTTCATGTGGTTACGCCCACTAGAAGGAATTTCCTAGCATCGACTCGTTACTCATTTTCTTTGCCAATACAAAGAGCTCGGGTTTTATCTAGTCGTAATGTTATCAAAGCCAACTCTCTCAATCTTAGTCTATTTTTCGATAAATTCAAAAATATTCTAAGTAGAGTGCACTTTCTTACATTTGTTCGACCACATTTGGTGTACTCGATTTGTTTTAAGCGGTCGAAGGAAGAGACACACCTAGTCAAAGTCTTTCCTCTCTGCATGTGGTCACCTTACCACTAGAAAGAAACTTCCTAGTGTCGCTCGGTCTCCTACTTTTGCTCTTTGGAAAAGACTTATCAAGTCCACCAAAAAGGGCGAGCGAATGACTAAAGTACTCTAAGGCGTTTGCTTAACTCAAGTTCTTTGTTCTTGGTTTGATTAAACTAGTCGGAGATGGGAACATCACCTAGTCGAAGCCTTCCCTCTCTCTTGCGTGGTCACGCCCACTAGAAGGAACTTCCTAGTGTCGAGTCGTTTCTACTCTTTTCGACCGATTAACTTGACAACCGTAACAAAAGCTATAAGTTAAATAAACCTCTCTTTGTTTTGAAACCCCATTTTAAACACTATTTATTTAGATTGTCTAAACAATCTAAGCAAATAGTCGAGGGCTAGGATAAAGTTATTAATTTGACTTCAATTCTTAGTCTTTCATTCGTTTATTATCTTTTGAGTTACTAACTACTCGACAAGATGATTTTCGTGAAATGAAGCGGATCATATATTACTCATTAACAAAAATTATGCGCCTTACAAGGTAGTTACAAGATTACTCAAGGGGAGAGCCTATTGCATTTCCTCCGCCCTTTTTACCAATGTTGCATTTCCTCAATCAGACGACTTGCCTCGATTGGGACGATCGAAGTCGGCTTCAATTGGTTTAACATTAAGGCGGGGTCTTGAGCTTTAAGTTTAGCCAAAGCGTAACTTCTCGCAGACTTATTTGCTTCCCTTATTGATTGACAGATTAGTCTTGAGTGGTCACCTTTTCTTGCAATTTTCCGACTTGTTCCCCAATGGTACTTGTGTGAGCAGCTATGGTATCTTCTCGAGGAGTTTTTCCCTCAGAATGTAGCTCATTAAGCACATTGTTCGGAGAGTGATGTTGCCTTGAAGACTAGTCTTCATTGACTCCATCTCTGTTGGGTACAAGTCGAAGCCTCATGAAGCTTCTTGTTTCGACCACTTGTTACGAAAAGAATAATATCGGTCAAACAAAGATATACTTCTAGAGGAAGATAACACAAAGATAATTATAGGTAAAAGCCCTACGACCGTCTGGTAGGTTTTTATAACCGCACGATCTCCGCCGCTTCGGAAACCGTCTCGGCTATAGGTCTATGAGAGATGGTTGTACCGCTTCGGAAACCGTCTCGGCTATAGGTCTATGAGAGATGGTTGTACCGCTTCGGGAACCGCTTCATCGGACAAGTCTATGAGAGCCGGTTGCAATTCCCCAGATAGTCCGTTCGAGAAAAAATAGGTACGTATTGTCACCTCCAAGCAAAATTACTTTCTTGACCAAGTCTTTCTAGTCGAAGGAAGTATCAATCGGAAGAGTTTTTCTCCGATTCCCCTACTCGACTACCGGGCGGTCGTAGGGGTTTTATGACTTTTGATAGTCGTACCGACAAGTTAAGGACCCTAGCATTCATTTATAAGTTCGATATTAAAATATCGAAAAAAGGTTCGATCTCAGCCATCCGATAAAGCGCAATAAAAATCGGCGAGGCACATCAATTATTTAGTAAGCATGTAACAAAATCCCCATCCGATGCAATGATACACTCTTTTAGATCACTACAACATTCTCTCTAAGGGCGCAACAAAATCCTACTCTAGGTACAACAATCTAACCACAATGATTAAATGGTGGAAGTGTTTAACAAAGATTGCAACAAATGAAAACACTTATTACAACAATTTTAGCAAGATCTTGCAACAAATTGAGCAAACATGACAAACTCTTACGACAAGGGGAGTAAACACACAATTTGAAGGAATGTTTGCAACAATCAAGTAAACATTTGCAACAATGAGTACCTAGAGGAGGAGATAGGTGGGACGGTAGTGAGTGTCGGATCTCATCACCGGAGAAGGAGGAGCCAACCCGATGACTCATGGCCGCTAGGCCCGAATCTAGTGAGGTAGGGCCAGCCAGTGTCTCGTCACTGACCCACACCATCATCATGCCTCTCGCTCTCCGGTTGTCGTCCGCTGCCATGGCTCCTCCGCTTGCCATCTGCCGCACCACCCTCTCCTCAACGACCCAAATAGAGAAGGGAGAGGGAACTTGGAGATGTGAGGGGATGAGGAGGAGTGAGATATTTCCTGGAACGTATGTTTATTGTCTACGAGAAAGCACGCTTTTGCAAAGCTAATCTCATAGAGAATTAAAATTAAGAATAATTTCTCTGATCATCATGTGAAGTCTATTAGAATGGACAACATCGAAGAATTTATTTTGAAGGCATTTGATGATCATTGTATGGCAATGAGAATTAACGTTGAACATTCCATACGTATGTCCACACCCAGAATGGACTAGCGGGTTTTTGCAGAATTGTAATTTATCAACTATATGTTGGGGACACGCGGTCCTACACACAACTTTTTCAACTTTAGATCATCAGAATATAACATCCATTCACCTATGCAACTAGCGTAAGGATCAGTACGAAAAATTTATCATATTTGAAGATTTAGTTGCAAGGTTTATGTATCTATACCACCACCACAGCGAACTGCAATGGGCCTTGTCCGAAAGATATACGTTGGTTATGAGAGAACATCCATAATCAGGTATTTGGACCCCATGACTAGAGATTTGCATGCAGCCCGCTTCGCTGATAGTATATTTAATGAAGATTGTTTCCCGTTATTAGGGGGAGGAAATAAACCCCTTGATGAAAATATCAGGAAATAATGTGGTAAACCACGGGAATCCATGCACATGACCTGTTCACTAGTGAAGCAAATAAAGAAGTACAGAAGATAATTGATGTGCAAGCATTAGCGAATTAACTACCTAACCACTTTAGTGATTTAAAGAGCATGACCAAGTCGCATGTGCCAGCACGCAATGCACCGGAGAGGGTTGAAATACCAAAGAAAATTGAAGGTACCTCCAATCCTGTCCAGAGGCATCAGAATAAAAAGATGAGAACTCCGGTTGCTCGAATCCTAAGTAGCTGGGGATGTTTGGTGAAAAAGGATAAGAATGACTTGACGCAGTTGATCACCGAAGTTTTCTAGAACCAGAACGGTAGCCAGTTGAGACCTGGCACCATTATGGAACCTTCAGGAAAAGGTATACCGGGTTTGTACATTCCCACAGAGGAAGACATCAATAGGGATGTGTGCACACACATCAGAGTTGAAAAACTAAAGAGACTTACCTCTGTAATCGAAAGCAGTGGTGAGCAAGTAGAAACATTAGAAGAATCGTCCCATGAAGAAATAGTTATAAATTATGTGAGCACATGAGAATCTATGAAAAGGACAACAATCAATGTACACATTTATTTTGCAAAGAAAATTATCACAATCATCGATCTTGATTCAGAGCCTGCATTGCTCGCTGAATGTAAGAAAATATCAGATTGGGAAGATTGGAAGAAGGCAATAGAAACTGAATTATTATCTCCGAATAAAATAGAGGTGTTTGGGCCTGTAAGCCGTACGCCTCCCCATGTGCACCCCGTAGGGCATAAGGGGGTATTTGTTCGAAAGAGAAGTGAAAATAATAAAGAAAAGAAAGACTTGTTGCAAAAGGTTTCACTCAATGTCTAGGAGTTGATTATGAAGAAGCATATTCCCCGGTCATGGACGGAATTACCTTTAGATATTTAATCTCAATGACAGTGAACTTGAATTTAGAAATAAAATTGATGGATGTGGTAACTACATACCTTTATAGAAATTTGGATTTGTACATTTACATGAAGGTATCTGAATGTATCTCTATCACGAACCAAGACAAAGCAAATAGAAATATGTACAGTGTGAAACTCAGAAAGTCACTATACGGACTTAAGCAATTAGGCAAGTCCTGAGATCGAAATTCCCGTTTGATCTAACTAATTTGTAAATGCCATTTATTAAACACCATTTTGACCAAAGGATTTTGAATGACAATGATATAAGAATAAATCAACAATACCAAAGTGGCAGCCCCACTTTGATAAACTAAACTGCATGATGTACATGTCATGTCGATACCAAGTTGTTCCATATCAAATTTTAGTTTTGAGTCTAACAATGATGTCATGTCAAAGACCAAGTGATGTCCATAACCGTAGACACAGCTATTCGAATAGTTTATAACCCTACAAGGGAGTACATCTTTACCCACATGACTTGATCAGTCTGTAAGCCTCTAGATGATAACACACTGCCTTTAGTTTGTCGAACGGGGAAATCAAGGCTCAGTATTTTTCAGCAAGAAACCCATATTGAAGTGAACCACCCTTTCATGATAAAATTCCACTTAGTGCTAGCTATACCGCCCACTAACTAACCGGGCATGAAAGTTGTGTCGGAAGGGCCAATGTAAGGAGTTAGCATGTGGGTCAACCGCCCAACATCAAAATAGCAATAGCGCTCACTTGCACATTATATCCTGACATTGGGTTCCTAAGGAACATGAGATTTCATGGTCCCATATCCTCACACCACCTGTGTTTCAAATCAATATGACTTTCCCCTTACTTGACTAAGCGGCGCCCATACACCTTGCATGAAAGTACGAGTGATACTTGGAGTGATAGCCCAAAGTTCGGTCCTTAACTATTTGGACAAGTCTTTCCACTGAATCCGAATCTCGTGCACGATGGCACCCACACTATTAACCACTTGTCCAGACAAAACCAGTTTTAATTAAACAAGCTTTAGACTCAAAAACCAGATTCGAAGATCTGGACCAAAAGCATAACAGAAAAAATTGTTCAGTGTTTCCCGCGATCAATGAGATAATCTCGCCAACCAAAACTACCGAATCTACTGACTTGCATGACTAAGCATTCACATAAAGAATAGATATACCAATACATAATATCTAACCTAAAAATAACTGTATGGAATGACTAAAGTTAAGCCACAATGATTAGGATTTAACTAACTAGAATCATAAATTATTCATATATCAAAATAGCATGTACGCAATTACCATTGCATTTCAAAATACTAAATTACCAAAACTGGAATCAAAATGATCCAAGAGGATGCTTGCCTTGTTGGATGTCCACTTGTTCACTCTTAGAGACGTAATTGTTCACTTCGTGCAAATTCGGAACCTAGAGAGAAAACACGATAGCAGATAAACACTGATAAAGTCAAAAAATCCAAAATGCTCAAAAATGCATGAGATTTACATATTAATGAGATTATGATTTATATGCATTTAGGTGATAATTTTAGTTCAATAGGAGTTCATTTCAATTAGTTAGGAATTTGTGAAGTTTAATCAAACTTCTTGCTTGCTAAAAGTGTTGTTTTCTTTAACAGAACACGTAGTACTCACAAACACTCTCTCTAGGCATTATATGTATACATCCACGATGATCATACAGTCAAAGTCAATCCTCCAACTTCTTAGCAAATCTGTTAGCAAAGATTGGCTTAGCTAACAGCAAATTGATGTTGTCTAAAAGCTAAGTGGAAGTCTACTACCATCCACAAGTTTGCACCAGGAGACTTTCTCTGTTCAACACTTCATCAAAAGCTTTGGTTGCTTACTGTTGGTTTCTAAAACTTCACCTCCACTCTAGAATTTCAGATTAACTAATTCTAATGGAGTGACCACTTCTGAAAGTTCTTCTCCATAATTGATTTTCAGATTTGGCTACTTCTATTAGATAGTTGCCAGAAGACTAATTTGGTTAAGACAACTCCAACTACGACACTTACCATTTCATTAGCCTATTGACAATACTAGCTTCAGATTGCTATTCATACACCTACAACAGCATGTTTTCAAAAACTAAAGTGCTACACTTCTATACAAGTTCAAATTTAAACTTTAGCTAACTCACTGAATGATTCAATAGACCAACCAAACTTTCTAATAGCAATACCATTCGGTGGATCCTATTGCCGAGCCCACTTCTCAGTGAGACAGAGAGAACACAACGAGATCACAGTGGGCAGAAAGGGTAGAGCTTGGGTCGACTCTGGCGTGACATCATCGCTGGCGAGGGAGTGGCGCGGAGGCGGCGGCGTCCACCAAAATGGATTGCTCGAAGGCTACTGGAGCTAGGGGTGGTGGTGGTGCAGCATGAGAAGTCCTATGGCGGCGTGACGAGGGAGTGCGGCGGTCGTCCGGGGAGGTGGAAACGGGCGCCGGCGCCGGAGGGAAGTAGGAGGAATGGGGCGCGCATGGGCATGTGAAGGCCTAGGGAAACTCACCAGGACCGGTAGCGGCGATGGGGAGGAGCCGGAGCGGGCTGGTGGCGTGGACCACCGGAGGCGCAGAGGACTCGCCGTGGGGGTGCTGATGGGGTGAAGGAGAGCTCCAATTGAAGGCTGGGGAAGGATGAGGGAGCCGAGGCGGAGCTCCCGGTGCGAATAATTGACCGGCGATGCATTGGGCGAGGAGGGGTGGCCGGGGCGGCGGTTTCGGCCAGCGCTGAAGAAGAAGCCGACACGCGGCTCCACGGTGATGGATTCTTCTAATCAATGGAGGGAAACAATTCCTTGTGGCGTGAGGTGTGCCGTGACGCAGTCGTCTGAGGTCGGGGCTTGCCGAAGTGGCATCAGGGTGGTACGGTTGTTTGCGGCTAGCGCTGAGGCTCCAGGTTTGCTATGGGGAAAAGGGAGGAGGACAGGAGAGGGAGGGAGGTGAAGCAGTGAGGCCGGACACGGGGTGGCTTGGGCGGGTACTTGGCCAACATGCAAGCTCGCCTCGGCGGAGGGCGCTGGCGCGTGTCTTGTGCGTTGGAGTGACGGTGAAGCAGCTGTGTGGCGTTCGTGCGAGGAAGAAGACGCTGGAGGCGTGGGGTCCGTCGGTCGGGGACAGAGGGAAACGACCGAGGCGAGCGGGTTGGGCCAGACCGGTGACGCGTCGGGCTCGAGTCGGTGCAACAGTGCCTGGCTCGAGCCAGATGAACAGTGATAGATTTTAAATTTGTTTTAAGTTTGACCAGGATTTAGAAGGTTTGACCAAGGCCTAAAATATAACAAATAAAATCTAAAAATTCTGAAATAATTCAGGGGTGTTTCTGGGAGAGTCTAGTACCTATATAAAATTTGAAAACCCATTGTTTATTATTTAATTTGTATAATTTAAATTCAAACTTAGAATATGTCATTGAGATGTGTTTGAATTTTCTAGGGTTCTAATTGAGTTCCAACAATTTGGAAAAAATTATATTTATTCGTGAAAAATATTTTAAGGTTTAAATAAATTATTTCTCAGAGAATTTCATAAGTATTTATTGTTTTTTTTATTTGGAGCTTTGATTGGAGTTACATATTTAACTTTGATTTGAAAATTTACATATGCAAAAATTTATGCAAATGCTTCAGAAATCAATGCATACCCATGAGATGTATAATAATTTGGTTTAATAAACTTGGGGCTGTGATAATTCGCCATATCCAGCAATTGTGTGGACTGAGTACCATGAAAACCACCACTATTATCTACGAACATAATGTAGCTTGTGTTGCACAAATGCAGATGTGTTATGTGAAGAGTCAAGTCACGAAGTATATCAACCCTAAGTTATTATATACTCATAAGTTGCAAAGTATGGACGAAATTAAAGTACTACATACTAACTCTTGTAAAAATATTATTGATTTATTCACTAAGTCACTTTCAGTGTCTAGCTTCGAAAGATGTCTATGTGAAATTGGATTGATGGGACTTAGAGAAGTGCAGAATTCTGGGGGAGAATCTTTATGAGCTCATTATTGAAACTTGATCACAAAGATCGAGTACCCGAAGAGTAAATCCTAGAGATTAAATGAAATTGGGTGGATTGTACTCTTTTCTCCTTAACGAGTTTTTCTGAAGTTTCCCGGCTAAGGTTTTTAATGAGGTAATTGGTGCAATGCAGCAAAATATGTATCATGTACCATTTCTCTAAATTTGTCCCACTGAGTTTTGATGGAGTTTTAACGAGGTATGAACATGTGAGGATGGGTGCTCAAGGGGGAGTATTTTGAAGTTATAGGCTTGACCCAGCAGTCGACCCATGGGTGGGCGACCCATCCAAAACCCTAACAGAGTCTTTAGTCTATAAATATGATGTGCTAATCATTATAAAAGATTAATCACTTGATGAAGGAATAGGAAAAAAAGATACTCCATACACCTTTATTTCTGTGTGTTCATCTAACTTGTTTCGGACTGAACTCGCTAACGATGGTTCCTCGAGGAGGAGAAAGAAAACCCAAACCTTTGAGTGGTTAGTTCGTTTCATATATTTTAGTCCCTGTCCGACTTGTCCAACTACCAATATGTACACTACCCTCACAAAGTTGCAACTAATAGAAATTGACGCAAAACGTTTTTCGTATTTATACCAAAATAGACCAGCTCGAAGAATGAACTCGTATGGCTCAGCGGGCGATCAGAAGCGCGGGAAGGAACCTGTCTCACCGCCCAACTGACAAGAGTTTACGCATTGATTTCTAATTTTTTTTAAAGAAAGGCATGTCAATCATATTAATCGATTAATTGCACAAAGAAGCAGCACTGCCCACACGCTCTGCACGCTCCATTAGGCCATTTCATCTGACCTGACCTGTGAGTTGGGACCTGTCTACCTTCCTGGCTGGCCACACCACCAGCGCGGCAGCACCAGGCCAGCGCCGTTGGCTAGCTCGCGGCGTTGCGATGCGCTGCACTGCCAGGCGATCAGTACGCGCGTCCACCCGTGCATCCTTAATTCTGTCGAGGTACTGTTAAATGGCATATCCAGTTCACTTCGAACGATTACCTTGTAAAGAAATATAAAATCATATCAAATAACGAAAGAACACAAAAAATAGAACATTAAATTAAACACAAAGATATAAAAGACTTCTTACTTCTCTTTATTGCTATTCACGCGATCAGCTTTTTATAATAACTAGTACTCCCTATTTATAGGCTAGAGATTCTACTAGAGTTTTGGATGAGGTGCCCACATGGTTTCCCAACACTCCCCCTTGGGCACCCATCCTCACATGTTCATGCATCGTCAAAACTCCATAAAAATATAGTGGATTTTTTATAGAAAGAGTACATGATACACGTTCTGCTGTGTTGCACGAATTACCTTGTTAAAAACTTTAGCCAAGAAACTTCAGAAAAACTCGTCAATAATGAGTACAATCTACCCAATTTTATTTAATCTTTATGATTTATTCTTTGGGTACTCGATCTTCGTGATCAAATTTTAATAATGAGTTCGCGAAGATCCCCCGAATTATGCACTTATCTAAGTCTCATAATTCTAATTGCACGTACGCACATTTCAAAGCTAGATGCTAGAAGTGATTTAGTGGATAAATATGCAAGATTTTCATATGACTTAGTATGCAGTACTTTAATTTCGTCCATCTTTTACAATTCAAGAGCATAGAAGAACTTGGGGTTGATATGCTTTGTGAGATGACTCTTCACATAACCTATCTGCACTTGTGCAACATAAGCTACATTATGTTCATAGATATTAGTGGGGGTTTCGATATTCAATCCACACGACTGCTGGGTGTGATGAATCATCCACCGAAGCCAAGTACATTCTCGTGAGGCCTCGTACAGTGCTATTATTTCCGAGTGGTTCATCGAAGTCGATACAAGACATTGCTTAGACGATTTCTATGAAATTGCAGTTCCACCACATAGGAGTTCATAGCCTGTTTGCGACTTGACTGTATGGGTCCGACAGGTACCCGGTATCTACATAGCCATTCGTAGATAAGTCTCGGTTCTTTCTATAGAACAGACCAATGTCTTTACTTCCTTTTGAGGTATCAGAAGATGTACTTCATTACCTGCTAATGCCTTTTGATAGGTTCTGCACCATACCTTGCTAATAGATTCACAACAAATGCAATATCTGATCTAGTACAATTTGCTAAATACATGAGTGCTTCTATTGCACTTAAGTATGAGAATTCTGGTCCCATGACTTCCCCCCTCTTCTGTAAGTATGTACGGGTCCTTATCTTGCTGCAATAATTTTTCGACCATTGGCACTTTCGAAAGGTATACCTTTTTAAAGCCGAACCTTTCTAACATCTTCTAAGTGTAGGTTGACTAAAATCCCTTCAGGGGCATGCTCAAGCTTCAAGCCTAGGCAATATATGGTTTTACCCAAATCTTTCATTTCGAACTCCGACTCTAGGTAAGAGTTTGCTTTCTTAATACCTTCCAGGGTTTCAATGATGTTTAGATCATCTTCATACACTAATATTATACAAAATCTATCCTGCGATCATCGTATAAATATACAGATACAATCCTCATTGTTCATGTAATATTTCTTACATACAAAGTCGCTTCAAACGATTATACTATACCATGTCTGATTGTTTAAGTCTGTATAGTGACTTTTTGAGTATCACACTGTACATATTTCCATTTTCTCTATCTTGGTTCGGGATAGGGATATATTCAGGTACCTTTATATAAATATCCGAATCCAAATTTCCATAAAGGTATACAGTTACCACATCCATCAATTTTATTTCTAAATTCAAGTTCACTGCCATTGAGATTTAAATATCTAAAGGGGGTTCCGCCCATGACTGGGGAATAGGTTTCTTCGTAATCAACTCATGTACGTTGAGTGAAACCTTGTGCAATGACCCTTGCTTATTTTTATTTCTCTTTCGAACAAATACCCACTTATACCCTACGGGGTGCACATGAGGAGGCAAGCGGCTTATAGACCCAAACACATATATTTTATTCAGAGATAATAATTTTATTTATATTGCCTTCTTCCAATCTTCCCAATCTAATATTTTCTTACATTCAGCTAGCAATGCAGTCTCATGATCAATATCGATGATTGTGATAATTTTCTTTGCAAAATAAATATCAACATCAGCTGTTGTCCTATTCATAGATTCTCCCGTGGTCACATGGTTTATAGCTATTTATTCATGGGGCGATTCTTCTAATGCTTCTACTTTCTCACTGCTGCTTCCAACTGCGGGGCAAGTTCCTTCAGTTTTTCAGCTCTGATGTGTGCGCACACATCTATGCTGATGTCTCCCTTCATGGGGATGTTCAAATCCGGTATGCCTTTTTGAAGGTTCCATACTAGTGCCAGGTCTAAACTTGTTCCTCTTCTGGTTCTGGGGAACTTCGGTGATCGGCTGTGTCAAGTCCTTCTTATTCTTTTTCACCAGGTGTCCCTGGTTATTTTGGATTCGAGGGGCCAGAGTTTTCATCCTTTCTGATGCTTTAGGATGGGATTAGGGATACCTTCATCAGTATTTCAACTCTCTCCGGTGCATTGCGTACATGCATATGCGACTTGGTCATACTCTTCAAATCGCTAAAGTGGTCAGGCAGTTGATTTGTAATGTTTGCAAATAAAGTATCATCTGGACTTCAATTATCTTCTGGACTTCAATTGTCGTCTAGACTTTAATTATCTTCTTGACTTCTCTATTTGTTTCACTAGTGTGCGGGTCATGTGCATGGATTTCAATTATCTTCTGAACTTCAATTATCTTTTGGACTTCAATTGTCTTCTGGACTTATCTATTTTTTTGATATTTTTTCATCATAGGGTTGATTGCCTCCCCTAATGATGGGAAATCATCATCATCAAATATGCTATGAGCGAAGCGGACTGCATGTAATTCTCCAGTCATAGGGTCCAAATACCTGATTATGGATGTTGTCTCATAACAAATGTATATCCCAGACTTTCGGAGAGGGTCCATTGCAGATCGCTGCGATGGTGGTATAAGTACATAAACCTTGCAATCAAATCTGCGAAGATGAAAAATTTTCTGTGCTGACCCTGGCGCTAGTTTCATAGGTGAATGGATTTTATTTTCCGATGGTCTAAAATTGATGAGAGTTGCTGTGTGCAGGACTGCGTGTCCCCAACATGTAGTTGATGAATTACAATTGTGCAAAATCTGATAGTCCATTTTGGGTATGTACACGTGGTACAAAATGCTCAACTTTAATTCTCATTTTCATGCAATAATCATCAATTGCCTTCGAAATAAGTTCTCCAGCATTGCCCATTCTGATGGAATTCACATGATGATCTGGGAAATTATTTTCAATTTTAATTATCTGCAAGACTAGCTTTGCAAAAGCATAGTTTCTCGTAGGCAATAAACATACATGCGATCATTTTGAGGAAGCATCGATGAGCACTATAAAATACCTAAATGGCCTTGACAGAGGCTGTATAGGACAACAAATGTCTCCCTGGATACGGTTCAAGAATGCAGGGATTTCATCCTTCACTTTTGGAGCAGAAGGTCTAGTAATTAATTTCCCGGTGGCACATGCAGGGCACACAAAATCTATCTAATTCGGGAAATTCTTTACATTGACATTACAATACTGTGAATTGTTAATTATATTTTTTATCATCCTAAGACCTAGGCGGTAAAATCTATCATGCTAGAGATAGAAAAGTTCAGAGCTTCTAAATACAATTTTAAGAGCAGTATAGGTTGCACGTGCCTTTATATTATTATAGCATAGCCTAGTTTCATATGAAGGATCTAATACCCTTTTCTACTTTATTCACGCTTTGTAATGAGCAGGTACTCCTTACCATACTCTTCTTCAGTCTCTACGTGGAAACCGTTAGCGCGAATATCTTTAAGAGTTCTAGTCGATTATGGATACAACAAGACTTTTTTAATGACCAAAATTGTGCCTATCTGGAGTATAAGTGTGGCCCTTCCTGTGCTTATTATACAAGTATCATTGCCTGCGATTGTTGTAAGACTGTCAGCATTCTTGTTGATTGATTGAAAAAAAATTCATCTCTCTCAAGGTGGTATTCATTGTGCCACTATCCGCAAAGCACACTTCCTCCATAGGGTGCCACACGCGTTCTGATACTTCAAATACCAGAACATAACTTGCTATTATAAATACAAAAAATAAGCTTTACAGGACTCATTATAAGAATTTTAATGTTTTTCTCTCCTAGATCTTACAACCATTATTCAACGTTCCATCACAATCACAAACTGCAAGTGTCTGTAAAAAGATTTAAGTGCAATGCATGCACTAGATCAAATTAGCGAAGTATGTATAAATTTATGTCTGAATCTTCTCTATGGTGATCTTCTTCTCTTTGGCAATGTAACACCCTGGCTATTTGGAAGACAAAATGTTACCTAAAGGATCTAACTTGTAATCAACCAGCGGGAGAATTCAAACATAACTCATAAGAGGAAATAAAGAAGTCGAACTTTCATAAAGTAATGGCAGTAATAAAGATTGAATCCAAACGATTAAAACAATGGAGTAATTAAGGACCACAAACAGTACTAAACAACCATGGCATCGGGAGAATTATCAACTACATCAACATTATTTATTATAGTTCAACATTCTAGGAATGAAAGATATAATCAAATCTTATTAATAAAATCGAAGGAAGGTGAAAAGAGTGAATAGTGTGGGTGTGACTACTCCCGCCCAGCGTCAACACCAATGTTCACCTAAAATAAACAACAAAGCAAGAATGAGTCAAAACTCAGCAAGTACTATACATGATAAATCAAGCATAATGTGGACAAGCCAACTACAACCGAAATATGAACAATTCTCAGAACACATACATGAATGAATGGAATAAAAGAATGCATTGAAGGAATGGACTACTCAACAGCTTATACCGGTATAACGAGTGATACATCCGTCGGTGTTCACTTAAGCCCGTACTTAACAAAGTCCGGGGACCCAAATACCGTATGAAGAACGTTTCATACGGGTGTCCAAGATTGTCCACATTGGAGTGGTGGGACTTAAATGCCCATACTGGAGTTGATGTGTCTTTCAATTTCCACTCCCGCGGTCAAAACAAAAACGATGCGTGTATGGAATGAATCACATGCATTGAATCTTTATCACATAAGAATGAAAATAGTACGTTGCATAAGAACATGAATAGCAAATCTAGCAATACAACCACACACAATCATCAACATTCCATATGAAAAGACATAGTACTTGCCTTCCGCGCTGTGACGTGTTAGGAGGCAACGAAGGTGCCCCTCCACTCACCACCTCACCGCCTACACAAATATATATTTTAGATAAAGATAACCAGGTATGGCATAGCTACAAGTGTCCTACCATAACCCTCAATCTATCCAACACAACCCACGGGTTCCAACTGACAATTATACTAATCAGCCAGCTTTCAGCTCTACTGGACAACAGTACGAGAAAAATCACAATTAATTATCTGGAATTCTAAACAATATGAAACCAATTCCCAATGAAACTTAATTCACATAACTAAGAAACTCTAGTTGATGGGGTTTAACGATTCGGCTAACACAATTGGCTAACCATCAGTTGAAAATGTCTGATAGACATCTGTCCAGACCACATAACAATAGTAAAGAAAAATAGCATAACTTCCATTATACAAATCCAATGGAGGTTATCTTTATCAATATGGAAAGATTGTTAAAAATTATACAATAACCTAGTTGGGTGGAGGTTCTGAATCCCACAATAACATGGTCAAAATTAAGGAACAAACAGACAATTCCTTCTCGTCAGACAGACAGAATAGTGCGCAAAGAATAAATCATATCTCCTAAACCGTAAGGCAGAATCTCGCGATCTTAGTGGCTATGGAAATATAAAAACCAGGGCTACGAAACTCTAGAAGAAGAAAATATCAAATTATTCCTATAAGATACCGAAACTGGGCGCACAAACTACTAGATCTAATCTGGAATCTGACAGACAACATAACGGTTTACCACTAATCGATCAATCTACCTCTAAACAATATCAAACAGCAGGTGAGACTCCTCGTTACCCTTGTAGACCTGTAGGAAGACGTTGAACGGAACTTGGGGAAGACGACCTCCCTTCTCCTCACCCTCTTCTCCTCTTTTCCTTGCTTCTTCTCTTGGCTGATGCCACCAATGGCTTCCTCTCCTTCTTCCTCCCAAATGGCAGCAGCAAGAATCTTTATCGGGGAGATGGGGGCGCTGCTAAGGGTGCTGGAATGCAGGGAGGAAGGCACAAGGAGGAGGGGTGGCGCATGGGAGAGAGCTAGGGCCGGCTAGGAGGGGAAAAGAGAGGGAGAGGGGGAAGGGGTGGCCGGTTGGGGGTAGGGGGAAGTGGGGGTGCATGGGCCTTGGGCCTAGTGCGCCTCCCCCCTCTTTGGCCCCCCTATTGGCCGGCTAGGGTTTCACCAGCCTGGGCCGAAGGCCCAGGATCCAAAAATCCCCCGAAATTTTAAAATTTTCAAATAGTTCTATCTCCCGAAAAAAATATTCCCTAAACCAAATTTGGAATATTATAGGCAACTACGGCTGTGGCTGCTGCGATGTCTCAAGGAGGGTTGATGTGGGATGCTATTGGGATGTCCACATCCATGAGTGCAACTAATGGGTGTGGATCATGTGTGCCTGCAACGGCAAGGTGTGTCTCATGCTGTACTTTGCCCTTCTTCTTAGACTGGAAAGTATCGATAACGTGTTGCGACCCACGACCTTACCTTTCTTGCCCTTCTCCTTCGTGAGAAGCTTCCTCATCTTGTCGCTGCTAGCATTGGCTTCATGGCCGATATTGCTACTAGGCGGATGTGAGATGTAGTTCTTCCTTAGAACATCATCTTGAGCTTTCGCAACTTGCATTATGTCAATCAATTCGGAATACTCCATGTAGCCATCTAGACGATAGTTGCGTGCGGATTGCACCGCATTCGGGTGAAAGGTAGAGAGAGTCTTCTAAATCTTCTGCTCATACGAGATTACCTAACCACAAAGTTGAAGATTGGTACAAATTCTGGATATGCTGGGCTATCTCTTCGAAACCTTGGTTCATGATGCCAGTCATCTTCACATTCATGCAAAGAGTTCATAAGATTACTACAGGTAATTTGCATAAAATGGTTGCAAAATTTTCATAATGCTCTTCGAACTCTCGGTTCGTGACCCCGTATTTTTCTATGTATTTTTTCATAATTTACTACTATTTTCTGTGATTAAAAGCAATATAAACAATCATAGATAATCAAAACAATAAATACAATATATAAATTTCATAAAATTAATAATAACAAAGTTAAACATGCTTCAAATGCTAAAAAAGATTCAAAAATTGAATTCCCGAGGCTCTTTTCTGCTAGAATGTGAATTTTTGATGAATTCTACAATCTACAACCTATCGTGCAATCATCATCTACTCTTTCATGCAACCTACCGATCTACATTGTGCCGGCGACTTCAAGTCGGCTCACAGTAGATTAGAGCGGATTTGCATCGTAGAAAATAATCTAGAAAACCAAATTTGCGGAATTGAAAACGATACAGTAAAGCGATTCGATATACGAGCGTCGTGCTTCGACGGTTACCTTTTCGATGTGAGTAAAGCAGGCCGGAGTCGATCGTGCTGATAACGTGTCGAGGAACCGTCACTGGCGAGTCCAGTCTGAATAATCACCTCGTAGCGAAACATAGAATCATATCAAACAATGCAAGAATACAAGAACATAATAGTAGATTGAACATAGAGATGTATGGGATTTCTTGTTTCTCTTTATTATTTTTCAAGTGATCAATCTGGTGCAATGATCAGTACCTTCTATTTATACGTTAGAGACCCTCTTATTATTTTAAATAAAACATATATCTCTAAATCGACTGCTGAGCCAAACCAATAATTCCCCCAACAAACTCCAAGTGGTTGAGCGCCCGGGTAACAACCACCATTAATAGGCCACCCTCCCCACCTATCTCCCTCCTCTCCCTCCTCCATTTGCTTACTTCAACGGTTTCCACCTCCCTTCTTCTCTTCCGAGTCAATCTAATGCAGCAGCAACAGTGAGTAACACAGGTTGCTTGTAACAAATAACAATTTCGGATTAGGATACTAGCTAGTAATATATACAGGTCGTTTCGTTGGTAGGAAGTTAATTACGGAGACGTATTGTGCAACCGTTTCGGAGTACGAGTGTGTTGTTTTTCAGTCGTATTCTCACTATCTGCATATGGCATACGAGTCGGAGAAGAGCTGCTTTGCTTTGGATGCCTATAAATTTGACTGATCGCGAGTCCGAGGCACTATATCTTGCGTTGCCCGCGCGGCAAATTCATGCATCCGGTTCCGGCGCTCTTTGTTCGCAGTCGCACTCACACCCAAGGCGACGTTGCGTTCCACTTGACACGTTTTGAGAGAGTGCTAGCTCCATGGAGGCTGCGACGGCGGCGGTCATGGAGCGGGAGCGCCTCACGGCCGAGATGGCCTTCCGCGTGGACGCCCAGGCCGAGGGCGAGCCTTCGCCCAGCATTGTCATCAAGATCCGGCGCCGCCTCCCGGACTTCGCGCGGTCCGTCAACCTCAAATACGTCAAGCTGGGGATCCGCCACGGCGGCAGCCCCACGTCGTACCTGCCGATGCTGTGCGTGCCGCTCCTCGCCGCCGCCGCCTACAAGTTCGTCCACCTCGACGTCATCTACTACTCCATCGACCTGCTCACCTGCGTCGCCTGGCTCGGCACCGCGTTGCTGCTGCTCACCGTGTACTACTTCAAGCGCCCCCGGCCGGTGTACCTCGTGGAGTTCTCATGCTACAAGCCGGAGGACGAGCACAAGATCTCCAAGGCGGGCTTCCTCGAGATGACCGAGAGCACCGGGTGCTTCAATGACGCGGCGCTGGATTTCCAGACCAAGATCACCAACCGCTCCGCGCTCGGCGACGAGACGTACCTGCCCCCAGGCGTCCAGGCGCGGCCACCGAGGCTCAACATGGCCGAGGCGCGGCTGGAGGCCGAGGCGGTCATGTTCGGGTGCTTGGACGCGCTGTTCATAGCCACCGGGATCAACCCGCGCCGCGACGTGCGCATCCTCATCGTCAACTGCAGCCTCTTCAACCCGACGCCGTCTCTGGCGTCGATGATCATTAACCATTACCGGATGCGGGAGGACGTCAAGTCGTTCAACCTCGGCGGCATGGGGTGCAGCGCTGGCCTCATCGCCATCGACCTCGCCAAGGACATGCTCCAGGCGAACCCCAACTCGTACGCCGTTGTCCTCAGCACCGAGAACATTACCCTGAACTGGTATTTCGGCAACGACCGCTCGATGCTGCTCTCCAACTGCATCTTCCGCATGGGCGGAGCGGCGGTGCTTCTCTCGAACCGGCGTGCGGACGCCGCGCGCGCCAAGTACCATCTGCTTCACACCGTGCGGACGCACAAGGGCGCCACCGCCGAGTGCTTCAACTGCGTGTACCAGCGCGAGGATGGGGTCGGCAAGGTCGGCGTGTCGCTGGCGCGGGAGCTCATGGCGGTGGCCGGCGACGCGCTCAAGACCAACATCACCACGCTGGGTCCCCTCGTCCTCCCGCTCACCGAGCAGCTCAAGTTCCTCAAATCCCTGATGATGCGCCGTGTGTTTCGCATCAAGGGTGTGCGCCCGTACATCCCGGACTTTCGGCGTGCATTCGAGCACTTCTGCGTGCACGCCGGCGGCCGCGCGGTGCTGGAGGAGGTGCAGCGCAGTCTGAGCCTGGAGGACACGGACATAGAGCCTAGCAAGTGCACGCTGCACCGATTCGGCAACACGAGCAGTAGCTCGCTGTGGTACGAGCTGGCCTACGCCGAGGCTAAGGGCCGCGTGCAGCGCGGGCACCGCGTGTGGCAGATCGGGTTCGGATCGGGGTTCAAATGCAATAGTGCGGTGTGGCGCGCGCTCCGCGATATTCCAGCCGTGTCGACCAGCGCAGCAGGACCGGACAAGAAGGGCGGTCACAGCCGTAACCCATGGGTGGACTGCATCGAGAAGTACCCTCCAAAGGCGTACGTTTGATGGTTACGTTACGTGGCTTTACGCAACAATTGTATGATTCCTCACGACAAAAAGAGAAGGGCAAGTGAGGAAAACTATATATTTTTCCTTTCACTATTTTCTTCCAGTAGCTGTTTGTAGACAGTGCTAGCGTTTTTTTTTTTTTGAATTCAGCGATTTATACGCTGTACTGAATTCCAAAAGCTAGCAGTGTCATTCTTTTCAGCTTTTGTACCGGCTGTGAACACTTCCTGGCCTTCTAGAAGTTGTTGCGTAAAGAAGGCACACTACTTCAGTTCATAGGACTGGAGAATCATTGATCAAGTGTGAATTAAAAACGAGAATACGATGTTTCAAGTTATATGGATTAGATTGCTGATCAATGCTAGCTAGGTCTCAAATTTGTTTGTACCACTAGATTTAGTTTTAGATGAATCTCATCACAGGAGCCTCCATTTTTATTGTGAAATTTATGTATTGGATTGTTTGAGGTCCCGTGATCCGTGCGGCCAAGGTGCCGCAGTTCAGTTAATCGTTGGCTCGAACGAGGAAGTTCATGTATGTTGATTGGTGTAACCGTGTAAGGAAGATCTGTGAAGGAAACCTGTATATAAGTACGACTTCTTTTCAAGTTCTCGTGGGTATTAACAGGAAGAGGAATATATATATCCAGTTCAAGGCATGCGTGATTAATGTTAGGTATGGTAGCTATGTGTTCGATTGACTTAGCAATCCATGTGGTTCTCTGTCGCTCATCAAATTACTTGCAGCATCTGTTTTTGCGTGACCATCATACAACGCTCGTCTGACTTTCTGCATGATCATCGTGGAACGGACGAAATGAATAGGGTATATATTTAAAAATTAAGTTAAAAAGTTGTCTTTAAGCTATAAACAAAAAATTTAAGCATAAACAAACAGGGCTTTATTAATCTCCAACATGACTATCTAATCTGATCAACAGTTAACACACTAACTATGTTCAAAAAATTTCAATAAATGGGAAAAGGTAGTCCAACTTCTTTGCCTTAATCTATTTGTTTTATATAGTTTACGCTGCTTTACAATTACACTGGACAAGTTTGGTTAATCAGTTCACTACTACAAAACAGGCTAGAACACGTTTTATCACAGACAATTTCTTTGAAATCGTTTATGATAAAATAATCACAGACGGTGAACCTATCACAGACGGTTTCTACATACAACCGTCTGTGAAGTATCACAAACGGTTCTTAACAAGAACCGTCTGTGATAAGCATATCATCAAGAAGAACCGTCTGTGATAAGTATCTCATCATAGACGGTTTGTATTAAGAACCGTTAAACGACAGTCCAAGCTCCTCCTAGAGTCGTTTATTTTCTACCGCTTGCTCTGTAAAAAGAGTAATCGTTAGTTAATAAATATCATTTCTGACTAGTATCTTATACTAGTCGTAGGTAAGAGTTTCTACCTGCAAGGCGGCTCTCAAGCATTTTTTTTTCCTTTTCATGAGAAGCAATACTCTTCAAGCAATGCTCTTCCCAAGTCTTGATGCTCTTGTCATTTTCTTTTGCAATGCGGTTGAGCTCCTCAATCGCCAAGCTCTTTGATTGGAGCTCGGATTGAACCTTATCCACATCGATTTCTTTTCTAAAGAGAAGTCAAGAATGATAGAAAGAAAGAAATTTGTCAAAAAGTAAACATAAAAGAGAGACTTACTTTTAATAACATTCTGTAGCTCACAAGCTACATAATTTGCCTCTGCGGGTTCTTTAGCAGGTCCTCTTTTTCTACCTTTAGCTTTTGCTACTCGACTCTCTCGTAATCTAGTGCGTCAGCAAGAGGCTTGGCATCGCTTTCGAACCTACAAAAGTCAAAGCATCTAGAATACATAAGGTGGTCAAAGTCTACTCGTAAGAGTAACTTACCATCTCTCTGCTTGCTCGTCGAGGAGATCCTTTTGTTTCTTCATTTTGACAAGTTGCCTGGTCATTTCGCCAGCAGTCGTGACATGTTCAATTGCTCTCTGAAAAAATCAAAATAATGAAGAACATAAATGCAAAACGACTCGGTTACAACATATACCTCACAAAATAACACAAATATCAATGCCATAGAACAATATTACAATACCATAGTCTCAAAAGGTTACAACATAGTTGTCGTAGGGGCGCCTCCACTGGCCCCAACGACTCGGTGAAGCCCGCAGGACAGACCCCGTAACCCTTCGCTCATGGCCCTCTGCCTCGGTGCGCACCGTAGCCCTCCGCAGGCATGAGTGTAACAAACAGACACCGTGCATGGCCTTCGGCCCCGGTGCACACCGTAGCCCTCTACAGGCACGAGTGTATAAAACACCACACATGGCCCTCACAATAGATAATCGGTAGTGCTCCCCTGGAGCCCTATCTAAAAAATATAGGGGACAACGCAGACTTCACCTCCCCCTCGTAACCAATAACAGGTAGGGCTCCCCTGGAGCCCTATCTAAGAAATTATACGGGACGACGCCGGCTTCGCCTCCTTCTCGCAACAAATAATAGGTAGGGCTCCCCCAAATCCCTATCTAAGGATAAGGAAGTACAGGGGATGATGCCGACTTCACCTCCCCCTCGCAACAAATAACAGGTAGGGCTCCCCCGGAGCCCTATCTAAGAAAATATGGGGGATGGGGCAGGTTTCGCCTCCCCCTCACAACAAATAATAGGTAGAGATGCCCTAGAGCCCTATCTAAGAAAGTGGGGGACAACACCGGCTTCGACTCCCCCTCGCAACAAATAACACGTAAGGCTCCCCCGGAGCCCTATCTAAGAAAGTATGGGGGACAACGCTGGCTTCGCCTCCTTCTCACAACAAATAATCGGTAGAGCTCCCCCAGAGCCCTATCTAAGAAAGTATGGGGGACGGTGCTGGCTTCGCCTCCCCCTCGTAACAAATAACACGTAGGGCTCCCCCGGAGCCCTATCTAAGGAAGTATGGGGGACGGCGTTGGCTTCACCTCCCTCTCGCAACAAATAACAGGTAGGGCTCCCCCAGAGCCCTATCTAAGAAAGTATGGGGGATGGCGCCGTCTTCGCCTCCCCTTCACAACAAATAACAGGTAGGGCTCTCCCGGATCCCTATCTAAGGAAGTATGGAGGACGGCACCGGCTTCGCCTCCCCATCACAACAAATAATAGGTAGGGCTCCCACGGAGCCCTATCTAATGAAGTACGGGGACGTCGGCAGCTTCTCCTCCCCCTCGCAACAAATAACACGTAGGGCTTCGGGCCTCGCCCTCGCAACAAATAACATGTAGGGCTCCCCGGAGCCCTATCCAAGAAAGTATGGGGGACGGCGCCGGCTTCGCCTCGCCCTCGCAACAAATAACAGGTAGGGCTCCGCCGGAGCACTATCTTAGAAAGTATGGGGGACGGCGCCGGCTTCACCTCCCCCTCGCAACAAATAAAAAGTAGGGCTCCCCCGGATCCCTATCTAAGAATGTACGAGGGACGACGCTGGCTTCGCCTCCCCCTCGCAACAAATAACAGGTAGGGCTCCCCTGGATCCATATCTAAGAAAGTATGGGGGACGGCGCCGGCTTCGCCTCTCCCTCAAAACAAATAACAGGTAGGGCTCCCCCGGATCCCTATCTAAGGAAGTATGGGGGACGGCGCCGGCTTCGCCTCCCCCTCGCAACAAATAACAGATAGGACTCCCCTGGAGCCCTATCTAAGGAAGTATGGGGGACGTCCCCCGGATCCCTATCTAAGGAAGTATGGGGGACGGCGCCGGCTTCGCCTCCCCCTCGCAACAAATAACAGATAGGACTCCCCTGGAGCCCTATCTAAGGAAGTATGGGGGACGTCGGCGGCTTCTCCTCCCCCTCGCAACAAATAACATGTAGGGCTCCCTGGAGCCCTATCCAAGAAAGTATGGGGAACGGCGCTGGCTTCGCCTCCTTCTCGCAACAAATAAAACGTAGGGCTCTGTCGGAGCCCTATCTTAGAAAGTATGGGGGACAGCACCGGCTTAGCCCCCCTCGCAACAAATAACAGGTAGGGCTCCCCCAGAGCCCTATCTAAGAAAGTACAGGGGACAGCGCAAGCTTCATCTCCTCCTCGCAACAAATAACAAGTAGGGATCCCCCAGAGCCCTTCGCCTCCCGCTCCAGCAAATACAAACCGCAGTATTGCCATGAGTTTTATTGATAACAAATTCGAAGTACATAACACATCCAACTTAGTGATTTTGGGCTATTATAGTGGCCTTGGTCGAAGCCTTCTGTCTTGCTTGTTCAACCACCCTCGGTGATCTCGAATGGTCAATTCTCTTGTTTGGACATTAATGTCCTCGAGAACTGACTCGATCGCCAGAGTGGTCGAATCCTCCGCTGTCTTCACCTCTGTCTTCACGACCACAAGTGGAACAACCACCTCAGTAGTAGTTGTTGGCTCAACAGGTGCAATTTCCTCCCTTGCCGCCTCAGGGAAGGTGGTCGGTCCCTCGACCACCTCTGCCTCTGTTTATACAACCACTAGAGAAACCAACATCTCCATGGCCGTAGCTTCAACAGTGGTAGGTTTCTCCTTAGAAACTTCCTTGTCGGCTGGAGGAGCAAGACTACATGAAGATACAATCCTGAAACCAGAAGACATTTTGCCTAAAGCAATAGGCTTGGTCTTCTCCTCCTCCTCTTCGGCCTGTCTAGCCAGCTGTCGGGATCCGAAAATACATCTTAGGAACCCTCTATGTATTCTGAACTAGTCCTAGATCAGTAGCTAGTTCACACAGGAAACAGTGATGTAATACCATCCATTTATTCGATTTAACTAGAAAGACCTCAAAATAACAAATAATAATGATAACTGGACCTTATGGTCAACGTTTACTTAACTTGCCACGCAGGGCTAAAGAAACAAATAAACTCTTGCAGCGGAACGGAAAACTTGGAAAGGCCAATCAACATGCCCACAGGCAATCGAGCGGAGAACGCATCTTAATCCGCAAAACCTTCATAGTCTTCCTTCTGAAAGAACTCCTGTGCAGCTTGGTATTCTTCAACTGATCAACAAAGGCATGAGCCGTGAGTACATAAAGCACTCAGCAGACCGTAGGGAAATGTATGCAAATAGTATTCATGCAAGACTTACCAAAGGTTAGCTGTATGGTTCTTTTGCAGAAAACAACATTTACGACAAACACAATAAATAGATTGAAAATACGTAATTGAAAAGAATAATAAATACTTAAACAATTTCTTTCAAACAACCAGTGAACTAACCATTCACTTCCCAACCAAACCAATGACAAATGAACTCCCCATTCACCCATCGACACAAACCACTAAGTGAATTACTCATTCACCGAACAAATATTATATTCATCAAGTGAACTTCCCATTCACACTCTGACTCATTTTAGAAGAAACTCTATCTCCCGTGTGAAATTCCCGAGCACGTCCATAACCGCGAACACGGCTATTCGAATAGTTTTACACACTCTGCAGAGGTTGTACAGCTTGACCCACAAGACACGACTTCTCTAGTTGGTTTGGTATCCATCAATACCACTGCTCACTACCTTAGGTAAGTAGGCTAGAGCACGTGACAAAGCCTTTACAAAGCTCCTTCTTAACCCAGTTCTGCCTACTGATGTTTCAACACTGAATGTCTCCATCCGACCAGACAGGGCCCCCCTCTTGCGCCATAGTGAGTACGTACCCCGTAACTCACTCTTCCAAGACTGAACCAAAATTAAGACATTGCTAATTAATCATCCAGGTCCCGCCCATACAGGACATGTGGTTGTACGATTAATACTCAGTTCAATAGCGCACAAGATTAAGTCCTTGACAAGTTACTCAGACGATCTTTCTACAAACCCACAACGTGTTAAATCCACACCCTCAATCCACCATCCACTCGCCTGAGTGAAAACCATTTTGTTTAAAAAAAAAACCAATGACATCCCCTATCATGGAACACAAATTTTACAACAGTGGCTAACCACCACAATTCCATAGACATTAAGTCAAGATTAATCATTATGACACATGTGATGATGAACCCATCGAGACTAGGCTTGACTAAGCACTAATACGATACCCATGTTAGTGATACAAATATGTCCAACTAAAATTTTCTATGCTAGGGTGACAAAGGATTCATGACATTCAAATATTCAATGGAGGCATAATTACAATAGGTAATAACAAAACAAAAATAATTGATATAAAGATAGCAGCAATTGTATAAAATAATATACTTTCGAAATCATAGGTTCAATATGATCAAAGGACTATGGCTTGCCTTGGAATAAATCCTGGGATTGATCATGATCTTGATGTACTTCTCCTTGTTCAAAACTTCCCGAAGTAACGTCTATTCGCAAAATAAGCAAATGGAACAAATAAATACCAAACAGAGATCAAACCAACTCCAAAAATTAAATAAAAATAATAAATAAATATATCTCGAATTTAGATGAATTTACAAATTTGAATGGGCTCAATCGGAGTTCGGATGCAAAAGATATGGGCTTTGGAAGATTGAAATTGCATAAAATCATGAAAATCAGATTTTATGAATTTGCTGATTTATTTTTCAATTGGAAAGTCGACTTATGACATCAGCTGACGTCAGCGAGGATATTTCGGCCAAAAAATCAAATGAAACAAAAATGGCCTGGCAGGTGGGACCCACTGTCAGTGGTTCGGTGCACCGTGGATCAAGTCCATCCGGCTTTCAGTTTTGGCTGCTGGTGGGCTGAGCCACGCGGTGCTGATGGAGGCTTGACGGGGCGCCACATGGGTTGACACCGAGACAAAGCTGCAGAGGTGACTGCTAACCGGGCTGCCACGTCAGCACAGAGACCACGCAGAGGAGGCAGCGACCGGCGGCAAAACTGACAGTGGCGACGGCGGACGACGGCGAGCGGCGGCAAAGTCCAAAAATGGAACCTCGAGGATGTGGCGGCGGATCTCGGGCGGCGATGGCTTACTGGCGGCGGCGACAATGGCGGCGGCGACTGTTGTCGAAGACATTACAACGGCGGAGGAGGGCTCCTCGGCCACGGGCGACGGTGTCACGGTGAAGCTCGTGCTATTGCACACTCGGCAGCGATAGCGGCTTGGGCAGAGACTGACCAACGGCGACGAACAGCGGTGAAGGGGCTTGCGGCGGCGGCTTGACCCTCCAGCCAAATTGCGGCGACACAAGGACGAAGCAGGGGCGACGCCTTAGGGTTTTGGTGGAAGGAGTTAGGGCGAAGAAATTGACCCGGGGTCGGGCCTTATATAGCACTAGGGCGGGGAGAGATCGAGAGGGAGATGGCGGGTGGGCGCGCGTGGCTTCGCCGGGTCCACCGGCTAGAGGGAGAGCGGCGAGCGCGCGCGGGAGACTGGGCCGAGGTGCGGGAGGAAGCGGGCCGAAGGAGTAGGCCGATCCTGGAATATTAGCGGGCTTCGGCCTGTTACTGTTCTGAGGGGAAATTAAATGGATTTTTCTTTTTAGAAAATAGCAAAAATCCAAATGGCAAATATAAAATAGCAAATAAACTCAGAAAATTTTTAGAAAATTCTAGAAAATATATATAAACCCATAGAATCCAAATAAAATAGTTTTAATAATAGTTGATGTTGGGATTAATCATATTAAATTATTTTTTATCTCTAAAATTACAATTAAGCTTTAACTTTAGCAGAAAAATTCAAATGGTTATTTTTTTTAAACTTTAAAACAAACCAAATTTTTGGGATGTTACACTACCTTCAAGCTATCAACCTCTGAATGACTTTCAACCTCACTGCTCGGGACGACTATGGATTGCACGACCTCAACTGGCCAAGGTTCCTAAGGTTGTGGGAGGGCTACTTTCACAATATCCCCATCATTGTGGTCGGAACTAACTTCGACCACTTGGGGAGTTGGACTTCTGATGGGGCGGTAGCAGCCTTCACAAAATAATTAAAGTTCTTCCAGATTTCCTTCTCTATTTGCTTTGAATGTCTTAACATCATAATAAAAAGTCTTAACACCATAATAAGAAGGTATCTTGGCCTTTGGGACCTTCCTCTTAAGGTCCATGACCACCATCTTTTTCTCCTCTGCAGTCAAAACTGTTCCTGAGCGACTAGTAGAGAGGTTGGGGGAAGGATGGAGCTTGCACTCCTGTCCTTTTTCTTCTTATCGACCATCTTTTCAAGACGACGACTTTTACTCAGATGGAATCGATCTCCCTTTGAGTCATCTTCGGTGAATCCTTTGTCGATGTCTGAATCGGCTAGGGTCCCTGATACGCCAACTTGCTACAAAATTTGAGAAATGAATATTACTTAGTGGTCAAAATCACGACCATTGGTCATCAAAGATGAAATCAATAAGATTATTTATTACGTTTAGGCACTTCTTTTTCTCCAACTTGGAAACGGACGCTAGGATCTGAGGAGCACTCTCTATATTTGATGGCATCTTTTCGCAAACGAACTTGACCCGAGCAAATGAACATAAGAATATAATCAACAAATCTGATTGAATAAGAATTTAAAGAGCTAAGTTGATTATAAAACCTACCTTCCTTGTAGTCCATGGTCGAATATTCGACCCCCAGTACTCCCACATGGGATGGGTCCGATCTTTCAGGGGACTGCTTCGGCGTGTGATGAAATCGTTCACCACATGCCATCCAATGAACCCTCCTTCCTTCAGGTCCTTGATTGCTTGGATCCACAGGGTGATCCAACCTCGCCCGCTCGATGTCGTATCCCATGACTTCTTCTTCTCTACTGCCTTGCCTGCAAAGAAAAGGCGGTCGTCCTTGGTGACAGACAGATAGAACCACTTCTTCCTCCACCCCGACTAGGATGATCGGGTGTACATCGGGATGTACTCGTTCGACTTACCATCGTGGAGTTGAATCACATAACTACCCTCAATTTCGGGCTGCTTGCTCATCCTGTAATAGTACTTGAACTAATCCAAATATGTAGGGATCCCCAAATATGCCTCATTGAGGTAGATGAACACACTCAACATTGTGATGGAATTGGAAACTAAGTTCACCAACTCCACCCCAAAGTGCTCAAGCACCACTTCCAAAAATGGGTGCGAGGACAACCTATGTTTGTACCCGCAGTATGTAACATTCCCGTTTTCGAATGGTGAATAGTGTTTACTATTCATTCTCTGTTTTCAATTTGTATTTGCAATCTGCAGTATTTTCAAATAGTTTGCAGACCTCTTTCAGCTCCTGCCGCCACCGCCAACCTCGCGTCAGCAAGCTCCCGAAGTCTTCTCCGAGCCATGCCCTGCCTTACCTATCCCTGCCAGGTTCCCATGCCGCCGCTCGGGACTCAGCGCCCCACCGACCTCTCTTCTTTTGGCTCCCTCCTCTCGTTGCCTATAAAGAGCCCGGGTGCCACCTTCTACCTCCCCCATTTCACTCCCCCCTCTCTCTCTCTCAGGTAAGTGCCATCGAAATTGGCTAAGCACCAAAGCTTCCCAGTTCGGCCGAACCATCTCCGCCACCGATCTCCCCCTCCAATGAACTCCCGCCGCCACCACCACCCCTGTCAACGCGCGCCACCACCGCCCAGGCAGCTCTCCCTCCAACCCCGCTACCTCCGGACCACCGCAGTTCCAGATCGAGCCCATCTTCGTCGCTTCTGCCGGCTTCTCCCTCGCCGCCGATCTCCCTCACCCAGCTATCCCCGGCCGCCATTGCCGGTTGGTAAGTTGAGGAGGCACCTAACGACCCCATGCTCCCCCAATTTTATGGAATGTCGTGCTCGGTCGCTTTCCCCACCTCCGGCCGAGCTCCCGCCGCCGCCTCCCATGGCCGCGTCGCCGCTCCGGCCATCCCCCGGCGCCGCCGCCACCGTCATCGGGACCGCCTCGCCGAGAGGAACCCATTTTGGTTAACCCCCGGCGCCGCCTCCCCTCCCTCCACTGGTGACGAGCCGCGCCTCGGTTTTTCCCCCTGCCACGCGCGTTGTTGGACGGGCATGCATTGTAGCTAGTTATTGCTAGGGATCACTGTTCCACTTAATTGCTAATCACATCTTAATTAGCTCTAAGTACCGCTTTGACCCACTGACGCGTGGGCCCAGCTGCAGGCTTGAAAGACCGCGACCCTGTCTTTCTCTCCCAATGGCCAATGCTGACCTTTTGCGTTCATCTACTTCACCAAAGATCTTGAGGGAATCTTCTTAACGACCACCAAAGTCATCTTCTCGACATCCATCTCCGATTTCTCCCATTGGGATGTGGATCTAGTCATCTCTTCTAAAGGGATTTAGCTTGAATTTGGACAACTTAGGAAGAAATTGTTTGGATTTGACCGACAACGGAGAAGACAAAAGCTCAAAAGGATGAAGCAATTGGGGAAAGTAAAAACCCTGATTTTACCCCCTTTTCTTGCCCACGCGGTAAAATTAATATTATTTTTTGAACTCAAATAAAATATCATTTTTGACCAAGTCAACTTCTAGTAAAAAGAAACACTCGTGAGAAAAGCTTTCCTTCTGACTATACTCCTACGACCTCTTCTCAAGTAAGTTATTTTCACTTGAAGTTGGGGGGCTGGATGATAAGCATTCACTACTACAGAAAAGTTATTCGCAGACGGTTAAAAAACGCCATCACAGACAGTTTCATGAGCCGTATGAGTTTTTGGGTCAGTAATGACATGAGGTCATCACAGACGATTTTTAAACCGTTTGTGATGCATACTATCACAGACGGTTATTAACACAGAACCGTCTATGATAGTTGAATATCATAGACGGTTTGTAGATTAAATTGTCTGTGATTGCTGATGTATCACAGACTATTTGTAGATGAAATTGTCTTTGAGAGCTGATGTATCACAGAAGGTATGTCCTAAGGAACCGTCTGTGATATTCTTTTATATTGCTAAATCTATTTCTGTTTATTGGCTAGCCTCAGGAAATGCTAGCCATGCCCTCTGAAACAAGCTGAAACACAATAAGTATATGTATACATCCAATTCATATTTATTGCAGAAACAAGCACATCCATTTAACAAATCACTTAACAATAATTAACCATTCATGTACACTTACACGTATGTACCATTAAGTTCAATCTTATCCTAATGAAGTTCAATCTACATTGTGGAACTTCCTATCTGGATTTTATGACCTCACGGTACAAGAAAGCTGCAAACTATCCTCGAATGTTTATGAGCTGGTCCTGTCCCAATGCAGTTGTATCAATGCTCGCAATCTGTCGCTAGGAAGATTAAATTCGTGCATATATAAATTGATAAGTATGAAATAATTATTGAAAGATTGACAAACCTAAGGATCATTGGTCATCGTGGAACCAGTTACATGTTGTGGCAAACATAGTATCCATAGTTGTTGCAGGCCGGTGTTTGCTGGTGGTATTGCAACAATAGAATTGGTTAGTTCGAGAGGTATTACTATGAAGAGTTATATATGATTAATGTGTACTAGCGAATACCGGGGAATTTAGATCGTGTCGCAGGATCCTTCCCTTGCATTTCCCTCCTTTAGCAAAGTACACGGCGAACGACCTACGTGATTCCAGGAAGTTAGCCTTAGCCATTATAAAGGAAGGAAAGACTACAATAGAGTTATCTAATGAGGAAATGTGTTTACCCATCGATTAATTATCAGAAAATTGTGAAGTCGTGTGTGACCCTTTTTAGGGAATCTAGGTATGTTACCTTATTCCGTTTTGGTATAATTACAATTAGAATCTAGTGGAACCTACACAGATATGTCGCCATGGTCGTTAAACCTAAGTTTGTGTTGCTTATAAAGTAAAAATCAACAAGTATAGCCACTAGTACAGCACTTATTCCTGGTTGTGTTGCAAAAGTATGAATTCCTTGTTGCGGTGAGCCAGCAATGACTCCATCATGTAATCCTCGATGAATTTTGCATTCTTCTTGGTGGTTTGCAAGGAGACCAAGTGTGGGCCGAGGAAACCTACTGGTGAATTTCTAAATTCGGCTTCAGAAATCATGTTTGTGTGTGTATATATATAGACACACACACACACACAAAAGCAAGGAGTTATACATAACATTTATTGGTATTACACGAATATTGACTATGATTGTACACACTTACAGTGTCCAGCATTGCATGCATGAGGCGTCGAGGGCGTTTAGGTTGAAGAGAAAGAATAAGTCCTCAAAGGTCACCGTGAAGACACAGTCTTGTAACACGTGGTTAAGATGAACCTTCTTGAACTTGACGTTGACACCTGAGCGTCATTGTCCATCCGTCTTGTTGGCCTGTTCCATGTACCATAGATGCCATATCGTGTACTCCATTCCTAGGGTAGGGTGGCGCTCTACTGCCTCGATCAACGGCTCACCTAGCATGAATTTTTGGGCCAACGGCAAGAAGGGTATATCAGAATAGGAGTCAATCGTCTTTGATTTGCCCTTGCTGCGTCGCTTTTTAGAGGTCGACTTCACGAGAGCCGACCGAGCACGATGTGTAGATGCATTTAGTGCACCGGGCCCTTGTTACATCAGTGTAGGTAACTCTGATGCAGGTAGCTCCTTTGCAGGTATCTTTGGTGCAGGTAGCTCCTGTGGACTTGACACCATTGCAGGACATTCCTGTGAGTTTGACACCGGAGTAGGTAGCTCCAAGCAGATGTCCCTCTTGGGCCCCTGGATGGATGTTCCAATGGCTTGCCCTAGAGTCACAACCTCGTCGTTTGGAGGAATCAGCAGTGGGATGGCCTCGAAATTAGCATGAACACTGTCCACTTTATTTTTTGCGAAACCCAATGCTATATTTACACCGTGCAACAAGACCTCGACATTCGATAGATACGCCAGGCCCCAAGCAGCGTCCAGGGCAACAGAGGCATATCTCACTTGGAGCTTGCACTTTGTGGCCATCTTAATAACGATACAAAATTAGCTACTCGAACGGGGCCAATCAATGGATCAAGCATTTCAGAGATAATAATTATTACCAGGATGTCATCGACAGGAAATCTGTTGTCGCTTTTTGGGGTAGGGTTGGACGCGTAGCTACTTCGACGGTTGGGACGACTGGCTAGCACAGTAGGGACAGGGTCTTACAACTGATTTTCCCTAAGCCTTTCCTCAAGGCTCTCCATTTGCTGCTGTGTCTCATATCTGACGCGATCATTGATCCCATCTCTGAGGGATTCACAAATCTCCTCTCGTAGTCGTGCGTCGTGCTCGGATTTGGCTTTCTTCCTACTCCAATATGTTTCGGAGTCATCTGGGAATCAATGTTTCCATGGAACATAAAAACCTAGGCCTCTCGTGCTACCCGGGTGCTCATTGTTTCCCAGGGCCGAGGAGAGTATATCTCTCTCCCCGACTACCTGGAATGAGCCTTGGTAAGATTGTGCACTTTGCGCTTCCTGTAATAGCCAGACATGTCATTTCACTTCTTATGAAGTTATGAAATAATTACAAACTAGGTAGTTCGATATCTTACCAAGCGCTGAGACACTTCCTTGTCTGCGGGGTTTGGAAAAGAGATGGCCCCCGAAGACAGAGTAGATGACCTTGCTCTTAGCCAGTTTTGGGCGTGCTCATCAGGGATCCCAACAAATGGCGGTGAGGCATCCCAACGGTTTGCCTGCTGGTCCTGATCCCTCCATTGCGAGATTTTACCCGCATACCCAGTGTTGGAAATATGCCCTAGAGGCAATCATAAAGATAATTATATTTCATTATGTTCATAACATTGGATAATATGTTATATTATTCCTAGAATAATATCAATAATATTTATTATCAAGTATGCAACTTGATTGTGAAACTCTATATTTCTGCGATGATTATTCTTAAATATTCCCTGGTCGGAAACATATGAGAACACATAAGAATAGACTAGCATATGCATTGTTTGATGACTATGTTTCACAGGTCATGGATATGGAGATATCAAACCAATAATATTGACACATGTTAGAGAACATGGTGTTGGAAAAGACCCACCTTAAGACACTGTTGAGATTTGTATGATTCTATATATCATTAGTTGGTCTCAAGTAATGATGATGTATAATCCTTAGACCTGAGATCAATATGGTTTCCTACATGTGTAGTAGCACTCTTAGGGGTTGCTAAACGCTACTTGTAACTGGGTAGTTATAAAGGTAACTTTCGGATTTGCTATGAAATATGCGGAGGGATGTGACTGGTCGGATATGAGATTTGCCTCTCCTAACATAACAGGAGAGATATCTCTGGGCCCCTCGTTGTGGTCGGATAAAGAAAGTGCATGGCCATGCCACTAGTGGTCGAAGTGTCGACCACATGAAGTTATTCGACACTTGATCGAGAAAGTATTGAACAGTCCATGGATGATACAACATCTCACCTAGAGTTCAACCAGACATCGTGAGGCAAAGGGAGAATACACGAGAATATCTTTTAGTTCGATCAGATACAGACTAGTCATATGGAGATATGAGCTGGTCGTAGGCTGGTCGAACATGGTCACTAAGTGGTCGAAACCTGGTCATAAGGAGTTACGAATTGGTCGAGACCAAATATGAACTGGTCGTATAGAGATACGAGTTGGTCGTTAGTGAATTGACTTCATCGTAGATCATATTGCATTAAGTCTCGTCCGATATATTCTATGTGTGTTCTAGAATTGTTATGTGCTGCTAGGTACCGCTGACGATTCGTGGTCGAAAAAGAGTTTTCGAGTCACGATCGATTACACATGAACTTATAGGGTCATACACTTAAAGTGTTATGATTTGTTTTGGATGATGATCCGAATTCATATAGGCCACGAGTTCCTAATGGATCTCAAGTTCGAGACCCATCATGAATGCCTATATACAGAGGGGTGGTGGCATGGGGTTGATGATGATCTTTCGAAGAACTCCCGAAACCCTAACAGCCACGCCATCCTCAACCACGCTGCCAGTGCTAGCACTTCAGCGTGTGGTGTCCCTACCCCGTACGTGTGGATACCTTAGAGGTGTTGTTATGAAGCATCAGTACTAGGACGATCCGCAACTCGTGACGATCAAATGAGCAGGAGGAGAAGACGCGCGGTGAGTACGACCGCTCGAAGGAGAAGATGCGCGGCGAGTACGACCACTTGAAGGAGAAGATGCGTGGCGAGCGTGACTACGACTGCATCAACTCGCTACATCGACTCTACTTCCGCTACGAGTCGATGCGCCTAGTGGTAATCTCATGATCTATTACTAGCGGAGGTTCCTTGGTTGCATGGTAAAATTTTGTTTTGTGCTATCGTATCCTTCCCACGATACTTCGCCCAGCGGTGTTGAGTCTGTGGAGGTGTGTGTTTTTCTTAGAGGGCCCTTTGCGCCGCACTTTCACTCCTAAAATCATTTGTCATCTTCTTTGCCCCAAAGTCTTGCCAGTACTCTTTCATGAACGGATACTTCTGGTAGGGCGTCAGATCGTTCGATGTATTTATTAACAAGAGTGCTCTTGAAGTTCTTCCACGCTTTGCACACCTATAGCAGCATGTGTCGGCGCATGGAGTCCTAGTGTTATTTTGGGATCTCGAATGATCAAAAAACATCCGTCAGCAGCTCACCTTTATGAGGTTTGGTCAACTCCTTCCACGAATCGTAGGTGATCTTGACCCGTTCCTGTGCAACTATTCCAACTGTTCTCCGGAATGCAGACGCTGCTTGACGAGGATTGAGAGGGTCCCAAAAGCATCGACCTCCGTGTTGGTAAATCGGCCCTCCGACCTTTTTGATATTCCTCTTCTTGTACCGCACTTGGATATTCTAGAGGACGGCGCAGACGCATGAGGCGACGATGATGAAGAATGAGCGAAAGACATCTTCACAAGAAATAGAAGTTCTGACATGCATAAACATATTATCATAAGATTCGATCTCTATGTGTATGGGTATACACACCAATTGATAAATAATTGGGATATGTAGGGAAAAAATTAGGACCAATACAATGGCATAATTGACATATAAACATGTAAATCCTCCAAGTCATTTAAAAGGAATAATATGCTCAACATAAACATCATGTGAGCAAATGAAATCAATATAAAGCTAATTTAACATTTTGATATTGCTCTCAGATAGAGTTGCACAAGATTTAATCTTGGCCTTCTCACTACTTTAGTCTATACTATTCATTAATTGAATTTGACAATATTAATTCAAACTTTGAGCTCTAAAATAGTACTTTACTTATCCGACGACATGATCTTTAAACAAAAAAGACAACATATAATACTTTCGGCCTGGAGGTTCAACCAATTAATCAACTAAAAGTAACAGACTAAATGCTAAAGATGAGTCAATAGTTACCTTTGGGTGCAAATGCTAAAGATCAAAATAATTTCAGTGCAAGACTATTATCATCACAAAGCATTCATCTCAAGCCCACCACACTACATTGCAATATATTCCAGTAGCAGTATCAAGCCCACCACATTACATCGGTTACCTTTGGGCATCGAGGGGAAGGACGAGCAGGGAGCAACGGAGTAGAAGGGTGCGACATCAAAAGGGAGGCGTGTCGGGCTCATGGGAGGAGGAGGCGACGCATGCTTAAGGAGGAGGCTCGTCGAGCTTAGGGGAGGAGGGGCGCCAGGTTCGGGGAGGCGTCGGCTCGTGCTCGGGTAGGTGGCGGTGGGCTCGGGGGAGGAGGCGCACTGGGCTCGAGGAGGAGGTGGCGTCGAGGACGATGACGACGGGCTTGGGGGAGGAGGGAGAGTTAGAGAATCTTAATCGTTTGAGTGGGGGCGTGAGCAAACCCTAGAGTTCAAATATAAATAGGCCAGACATCACAGATGGTTCTATAGTAGAACCGTCTGTGATAAATAATATCACGGATGGTTCCGATAAATAACCATCTGTGATAGATTATGTATCACACACGGTTTGTAGATGAAATCGTCTGTGATATCTGATGTATCACAGACGACTTATCCTCAGTAGAATCATCTGTGATAAATAATATCACAGATGATTTGTAGATGAAACCATCTATAATAAATTATCACGGGCGATTTATAGATGAAACCGTATGTAATAGATTATCACAGACGATTTGTAGATAAAACTGTCTGTGATATTCTTTTGTATTGGTAAATATAGTTTTGTTTATTAGCTAGCCTTTGGAAATACTAGCCATACCCTCTGAAACAAGCAGAAACACAACACGTACATGTATACATCTAATTCACATTCATTTCAGAAACAAACACATCCATTTCACAGTACAAATCAATTAACTCAAATGAACTAAAATTAACCATTCAGAACATATAAACACATGTACCATTAAGTTCAATCTAATCCCAATCAAGTTCAATCTACATTATGGAACTACCCATATGATACATTCTCGACTCTTATGCAATACACACATGGTTCAATCTTTTATAAATAGACCTTCATGATGATCAATGCAAATGTAGCTAGTTTCGTCACGTTGTTCTTCCTTGACCCTTATGTCGTTTCCAAAAGGAGGCAACTCGACAAATTGATTGTATTCTTTCTCGTCCACTATATTCTCAACTCTGATAATCCTCCTTTTTAAATGAAGAACTACGTGGTGCCTCTTATTTGCCTAGTCGGTTACATAGAAGACTTGAACAACTTGGTTAGCGAGTACCAATGGTTCGTCTTTGTATCCGACACATTCGAGATCCACGGTAGTGACACCATACTTGTCGACCTTCACTTGTGGGAGATGGACCCAACGACACCGAAACAGAGCAATCTTGAAAAGCACGTAGTCGAGCTCCCAAATCTCCTCTGTGAACCCATACTAGGAGCTCCTCAGCCCATCAGCACGAAACACATCTATGCGAACACCGTTGTTCTGGTTAGTATTCTTTATATCCTGAGCCTGCATATAGAATGTGTACCCATTTATATTGTATCCTTGCCATGTTACAACTGTAAATGTTAGCCCTTTTGCCAACCATATCAGCATATCACTTGACGAGCTCCTAGCGAGTCACTCCTTCAACCATTAGTTGAAACGACAATTGTGTTATCTCGTTATCCAAATATCCGGTCGCTCCGGATTCTGTTGCTGAAGCACGTTCTTGTGCTGATCAATATAGGGGACACTTCAGTCATGTGTTGTAAGACCGTGGAATGGGCTTGAGCATGCGCATCCATATCTGGAGTGATTGCTTTCCTTCCGATGGTCCCGATACCCTCGAGCCTCCCCTCATGGCGAGATCAATGCACACCTATCGGTTCGACATAAGCCATGTAATTGATGAAAAACTCAATGACCTCTTCGGTTGCACAACCTTCGACGATATTGCCCTTCGGTCGAGATTGATTCTGTACATAGGACTTGAGAATTCCCATGAACCTCTCGAACGGGTACATGTTACGTAGGAACACGGGCCCACACATCTTTATCTCCCTCACAATATGAACAAAGAGATGGACCATGATATCGAAAAATGACGGAGGGAAATACATCTCAAGATCACATAGAGTCGTCACCACCTCGTCCTGCAAAGCATCAAGTCCTTCGGGACCGATGACTTTCTGAGCAATTGTGTTAAAGAAATAACACAACCTCATGATTGTCTTTCGGACCTTGATCGGCAAAACACTTATAATTGCAACAGGGAGCATCTGTGTCATCAGCACATGACAATCATGAGACTTCATGCGAATTAACTTCAAATCTTCCATCGAAACAAGTTTCTTTATGCTGGCGGAGTAACCAGACAGAACTTTCACACCATGCAAGCACTGGCACAGTTTAGTTCTCTTAGCCTTGGACAAAGTGCAACAAATAGCGGTAGGTATGTTCGTCCTTTATCGGTCTTTGTCGGTGCTAACTCAGGCCTGATGCCTATATCAACCAAGTCAAGCCGTGCATTGACACCCTCCTTTGTTTTGTCACGAATGTTCAGTAAGATACCAATCAAGCTATCACATACATTCTTCTCTACGTGCATGATGTCGATGCAGTGATGAACTTCTAGGTGCCTCCAATAAGGTCAGTCCCAAAATATTGATATCTTCTTCGAGATGTTCTTCTCACGGCTCCTCAATTTACGTCCCTTTCCTAGTACAACATCTAAATCCTTAACCCTATCATAGACCTCTTTTTCGCTTAAATGCCTTAGAGCTCAACTGTACTCCTTGTCTCCGTCGAATTGTTTCTTCATCCTGCGGTATGGGTGAGCCTTCTGAAGAAACCTACGGTAACGCATGTACACGATTTTGCGCAAGTGCTTTAGCCACACACTCTCGGTATCATCTAAGCAATGAGTAATGCTTTGGCCCATTTTGTACTCTGGCCTGACAAGTTAGCAAGAGTAGGATAATCGCTTATGGTGTAGAACAACAGGGAGCGTAAAGTGAAGTTCTCTCATTTGTACGCATCCCATACCTGTACTCCTTCAATCCATAGCATTTTTAGATCTTCTATCAATGGTGCTAGGTACAAATCAATATCATTCACAGGTTGCTTCGGCCCTTGGATAAGTATCGATAGTAAAATATACTTCTGCTTCATACACAACTAAGGAGAAAAGTTGTAGATATAGAGAGTCACGAGCAAAGTGTTATGTCGGCCGCTCATGTTACCAAAAGGTTTCATTCCATCTGTACTCAATCCAAACCTTATATTCCTTGGTTCCGCACCGAAGTCTGCAAACCTCCTGTCGATGTTTCTCCACTGGGAGGAATCAGTAGGGTGTGTTAGCTTTCTGTCATTCTTACGCTCCTCCGAGTGCCAATACAGCAGTTTTGCATCCTTTGAGTTCACAAAAACTGCTTCAAACACGGAATTTTAGGATGATACCACGCCATCTTAGCAGGAGTCCCTTTCTTCACCTTGATTCCCTTGCCGTCATTTGATTGATTCTTACGCTTGTATAAGGATGCGTTGCACACCGGACATACATGCATGTTTGCATACACATTATGTTAGAAAATACAGTCGTTCGGACATGCATGTATTATTTCTACTTCCATTCCTAATGGACAAAAAACCTTCTTGGCTTTGTAGGTGATTTTGGTCAACTTGTTTCCCCCAGAAGCATGTCCTTTAAGAGACATAATAGTGCCGTGAAACACTTGTCAGACCAACTGTTACTTGCCTTCAATTTCAGCAGTTCAAACACGGATGGCAACCTTGTGTATTCCGACTTGCAGCTCGAGAATAAAGGTTTCTCCGAGTCCTCCATCAAGCCCAGAATTTAACATACCCCCTCTCAACACAGTTCCTTCTGCATCGCGAAGCATCTGATCCAGATTGTCATCGTGCATCCTATCCGAATCGGAATCATAATCAACATCATCCGGTGGCATATCGTTGACTTCGTTGGCGATGTCGTTAGTACTACCTTCCTGTATAATTTGTTCCTCACTGTGACTGGTCCAATGTGTATACCCCCTTTTGAAACCCCTTTGAATAAAGTGTGCTTCGATCTACGCTCAGTTCTTAAACATATTCAGTTTCTCGTAGTCAATGCATGGACAATACATATATTCCACACCCTTGTTCAATATATCCTCCTCGACAGCTCTTGTAAAAGCAGACACGCTATTAATGTACTCTTCACTCACACGGTTGTCAGCGCACATTCAGTTTCGGTCCATCTACACGATGCATATAAAAATTTGATGTTAAATATTGAATTAATTAATTAGTATACTATAGATGCAACTTTTGATATGTCATTTGAAATACGATTTCTAATGAACTGAAAAAACTGCAATAGGAGTGCAGTAATATGTGTGTAGTCAATGGCAAAAATACCAATAAAATCCAAACTTTAGCCAAGCACCCTAGGGTCAGGTTGCTCATCATAAACACATTATAGATAGCCAACTGAACTTCAGATGGTAAGAAGCCAACACTTGCAAACTAACACAAAAAGCTAGATCTAAACCATCTTCAATTATCTCTTTACCAAGCTAGATCTAGAATATAATGTAAGTAATAAAGTACTAACCATTGATAGTCAATAAGAAATTACCAAGCTAGATCTACAATCACTCTCTTCCCAAATCTGCAGTCTCCTTTCACCAAATCACCTCAAAGCCCCACCTCCTCAAAGCAGCAGTAGCGAGAACAGAGCTGTAATTTAAGACAGATCTGTGATTGTCGGGTTTGTAATAAATGAGATTATCACAGACGTTTTTAATACAAACAGTCTGTGATGAGGACAGAAAGTCATAGACGTTCATGTTCAAAACCGTCTGTGATATTACAAAATATCACAGAACCGTCTGTGATACTTCACAAACAGTTTTCAACATGAACCGCATGTAATATTACATCTTCACAGATAGTTTTTAGCGCAGCCAGTAACACATATGACCTCTAAACCAAAATCATCT
Organism: Hsuehochloa calcarea; assembly: GCA_036346395.1. NCBI lineage: Eukaryota > Viridiplantae > Streptophyta > Magnoliopsida > Poales > Poaceae > Hsuehochloa > Hsuehochloa calcarea. Next base: position 58,208,837 of record CM070598.1, read on the forward strand.
ATGATTGCATGTAATACAGACAGTTTTGGTAAACCGTCTATGATGAGGTGTCTAGTATTAGCCTTCTTGTAGTAATGATTCAATAATCCTCAATTAACAAAACTTATCTATAATATTTATGGATCTGGTATTCTAAAAAGTCCTGAAATATACCCTTCTTCGATGATACTTGCAATGACCATGGAAGCCTACGACCAATCCAGGTCACGACTACCCTATGGTCGTAAGATTTGCTACGACCAGGTCGAATCACGACCACCCTACGGTCGATAAAACCTACAAACATGTGGACCTTATCGGCTAGGGATTCTGTATACTACGCTTACTTATGTGTAGTAGTAAATACACATGCACGTTGTGTTTGATATAACCATACGTGGTTCTTTCCGTCTCTAGCAATAACCGCATGACAAATGTGCAGGAGGATGTCTTACTGATAGCAACCGTAATTAATGTGCGTAATGAAGCAACCGTCAAGATGCTTCCTGACGCACAACAACTATCACCCCTTCAAAAACTTTATAAGGGCAATGTCGGAGGACCGAGAAGAAAAAAAGAAAGACAAGACATACCGAAGTTATTATATTAAATTTCATTGACTTGTTTATTATGTAAACCCATTCAATATAAGAACACATGAGTATGGTTATTATTCTCTCCGAAGAAGGCATGAACCTGTCTAAAAAAGCCTATGTCTTTTTCTAGTATAATCTCAAATGTCGTGCCCCTATTATTTATTTCATAAGTTCGATAGTAAATCATCGACAGTTATAACATTTTATTTTAAATGTGACGGCCGAAATAAAACCATCGCAACCTGACAGAAAGATACACTTGGACTCGAAAAGTATCTTTATCCATTTAAACCAAACTAAAAGCACATAGCATCCTTCGTAGAGGTGGAGTTGTAGCTCCACCAATCGGCCATAAAACCCGAGTCCTAGAGTGTGTTTGGTTCGGTGAATCAAGGCATACATGTACAGGATGGACCTGAATATGCCCCCGTCCATGTGTTTGGTTAAGTGAACCGAACCAACTCGTCCTGGATGTAGGCATACAGATTCTAAGAATATTCTTTAAATATGTTGTACCGAACGGTTTCATAAAAATGGACAAACCACGCGGTACAAGGACGAGCGCATCCACTCTGCTTCCCCTTCTCCCTCTGTGTATACGTCATTGATCAGTGGGTCGTGCTAATTAGTGGATAGTTAAAATAATTAATTTAGTTAAATACTCCTTTTGTAATTCAGGTAAATGTAATAATCATGCTAATATTTCAATAATTAATCGTGCTAATACCCCTCTATACATACAACTCATTCAACTTCATCCATCAAACCAAACACCATCTTGAACCATCTCATTCAAGCAAGCAAACAAAATATTGAATTATCTCATCTACTAACCAATGAAACACACAAGTTGTACCATACCATCCTATACCATCCCATCCCATTCATTCTGGTTCATCTAACCAAACACACTCTTACTTAACCCCATTTAAGAAAAGTTAACCTTCAAACGGGAACCGTAACAAGAAAGGTCAAAGTCCCGCTAGGGCCAGGCATCACAACGAGAAGAATGTTGAGGAACTGTCGTTGACGAGCCTAGTCCGAACGATCACCTCGTAGACAAACATAGAATTACATCAAACAATGCAAAAACATAATAACAGAATAGTAGATTGAACACATAGATGTAGATGACTTATTGCTTCTCTTTATTGTTCTTCAAGCGATCGCCTTTTACAATGACTAGTACCCCCTATTTATAGGCTAGGGACCCTACTAGGGTTTTGGATGGGGAGCCCACCAATGGGCCGGTTGTTGGGCCAAGCCCATGGTTTTCCAACTCTCCCCCTTGGGCACCCATCCTCACATGTTCATATCTCGTCAAAACTGCATAAAAACCCAGTGGAAAAAATTTGAAGAAAGAGTACATGAAACACATTCTGTTGTGCTGCACGAATTGTCTTATTAAAAACTTTAGCCGAGAAACGTTAGGAAAACTTGTTAAGGGAAAAACAGTATAATCCATCCAATTTCATTTAATCTTCGGGATTTATTCTTTGGGTACTCGATCTTCGTGATCAAGTTTCAATAATGAGCTGGTGAAGATTCTCCCCCTGAATTTTGCACTTCTCTAAGTCTCTTCATTCCAATTTCACTTATGCATCTTTCAAAGCTAAAGACTGGAAGTGACTTAGTGAATAATTCTACAAGATTTTCACATGACTTAGTCTGTAGTACTTTAATTTCATCCATCTTTTGCAATTTATGAGCATAGAAGAACTTAGGATTGATATGCTTTGTGATATGACTCCTCACATAACCAATCTACACTTGTGCTACACAAGCTGCATTATCTTCATACATAATAGTGAGGGTTTGTACGGTATTCAATCCACATGACTACTGGATATGATGAATCATCTGCTGAAGCCAAGCACATTCTTGTGAGGCCTTGTACAATACTATGATTTTTGAGTGGTTCGTCAAAGTCGATACAAGACTTTGCTTGGACGATTTCTATGCAATTGCAGTTCCACCACATAGGAATACATAGTCTGTTTGCGCGACTTAGTTGTATGCGGGTCTGACATGTACTCGGCATCTGCATAGCCATTCATAGACATGTCTTGGTTATTTATGTAGAACAGACAAAGGTCTTTGCTTTCTTTGAGGTATCGGACGATGTCCTTCATTCTCTGTCAATACATCTTGTAGGTTTTGCACTATACCTTGCTAATATGTTCACGACAAATGCAATGTCCGATCTAATACAGTTTGCTAAGTATATGAGTACTTCTATTGCACTTAAGTATGGAGATTCCCGTCTTAGAACTTCCTCCCCCTCTTCTCTAGGTCTGTACGGATCCTTATCTTGCTGCAAGGACCTTCCGACCATTGAAACTTTCGAAGGGTATGCCTTTTCAAAACCCAACCTTTCTAACACCTTTCGAAGTACATGAGAGGCATGCTCAAGCTGCAAGCCTAGGCAATATTTGGTTTTATCCAAATCTTTTATTTTGAACTCCGGCTCCAAGTAAGAGTCTGCTTCCTTAATTTCTTCCAAGGTTCTGATGATTTTTAGATCATCTTCATACACTGAGATTGTACAAAATCCATCCTGGGATCATCGTATAAGTACACAGATACAATCCTCATTGTTCGTGTAGCCTTTCTTGCATAGAAAGTCGCTTCAAGCGATTATACAACATCCTGTCTGATTGCTTAAGTCCGTACATTGACTTTTTGAGTTCCACGCTGTACAGATTTCTGTTTGCTCTATCTTGATTCGGGACAAGGATACATTCATATATCTTCATATAAATTTCTAAATTCAAATTTTTATAAAGGTATGCAGTTACCACATCCATCAATTTTATTTCTAAATTCAAGTTTACTGCCATCGAGATTAAATATCTAAAGTGAGTTCCGCCCATGATCGGGGAATATGTTTCTTCATAATCAACTCCTGTGCGTTGGGTGAAACCTTGTGCAACAAGCCTTACTTTACTTCATTATTTTTATTTCTCTTTCGAACAAATATCCACTTATACCCTACAGGGGTGCACATGGGGAGACGTATGGCCTACAGGCCCAAACACCTCTATTTTATTCAGAGATAATAATTCGGTTTCTATTGTCTTCTTCTAATCTTCCCAATCGGATCTTTTCTTACATTCAGCGGGCGATTCAAGCTCTGGATCAAGATCTATGACTGTGGCAATCTTCTTGGCAAAATAAATATCGACATTGGTTGTTGTCCTATTTATAGATTCTTCGTCACAAGGTTTATAGTTAATCCTTCATGGGGTGATTTTTCTAATGCTTTTACTTGCTCACCGTTGTTTCCAATTGCGGGGCAAGTTCTTTTAGTTTTTCAACTTTGAAGTGTGCGCACATATCCATACTGATGTCTCCCTTCATGTGGATGCTCAAATCCGGTATGCCTTTCCTGAAGGTTCCACATTGGTGTCAGGTATGCCTTTTCCTGAAAGTTCCATACTGGTGTCAGGTCTCAACTGGCTCCCCTTCTGGTTCTGGATAATTTCAGGATCGGCTGTGTCAAGTCTTTCTTATCCTCTTACACTAGGCGTCCTTAGTTATTTCGGATTCAAGGGGCCGGTGTTCTTGTCCTTTCTGAGGCCTCAGGACGGGATTAGAGATATCTTTTTTCTTTCTTCGGTATTTCAACCCTCTTCGGTGCATTGCGTGTAGGCACATGTAACTTGGTTACGCTCTTTAAATATCGAAAGTGGTCAGACAGTTGATTCGCTAATGCTTGCAAATCAATTGTCTTCTGGACTTCTCTATTTGCTTCACTAGTGCGCAAGTGAGTCTATTCCGATTTCCGATTGAGCACCTCGTAGACAAATATAGAATTACATCAAATAATACAAGAACACGATAACAAAATAGTAGATTGAACACAGAGATGTATACGACTTCTTGCTTTTCAAGTGATCAACTTTTTACAATTACTAATACCTATTTTTTTAAACTAAAATCCTACTAGTATCTTAGATGAGACATCCACAAATTAACCGACTGCTGGCCAATCCAAAAGGTGACACCAAAACTCACAACCCCCAACCGTCCACTTTACGGCTCCATAAACACGTGACATAATCAAAACGTGGCAGGTTGGCAGGTTTACCGCTTCCCCCCTGTCAGTCTGAGATTAAGTGGACTCGGAGTCCAACCGAGTCGAACCATTAGATTCTGACCGCGCAGCGGACAGCGGTACCAGATGGCCTGGAGATCTGAGAGGGCTGGATGTGCAGTTTCGTGGCGACTAGTTGAATGCTGATAGACAGACGACCGAGGCGACGGATAGCACAGCCTGCCGCGCGCGGCGCGCGGCAACGTCAGCCGCCAGGCCGCCACCTAACTTGCCGGGTTTCGTGAGCAAACGTCCGATAATGATTTTCTGTAGTGCTCCATGAGTTTTGGAGACTAATCGGCAGTTGGCAGCTTGGTGGACGCCTAGCTTACGTCTTGCCCAGCCCACAACCGGTGGGTGCTAACCCAGGCCCAATGATCGGGCGAATGCAATGTCATTCGCTTGCAGTTTGTTTGCCGGCCCAGCGGAGTGTCTCCACAAGATTATTTATTATTTCGAAATTGTTTGCACCGGAGGACCGAAAGAAACTGGACACCTTATTCACATGGATCACGCCGCCCCAACACCCTAAACCACTCATTCCTCTCTCAGTACCTGCCTCCCGCTGCTGTGTTCTCTCTCTCCCCTCTCGAGCCATTGCATCGGCTTTGATTGAGCCCTTCCAGCGCCGACAACCTGCAGTCCTACTTCTACCCCCCTGCATCCAAAGCTCCGCCGCTACCCACCGGCTAGAGTTAGCCGCCAACCGTGCTCGATGAGGCCGTTCGTCAGCCATATCTCGTGGTTAGATTTTTTCCTTGCGAGGAGCTTGTCAGATCTAGCGAGGTCAAGACTGGAGGAGGTGGATGGTGAGCAGAGGGCCGGCGATATTGTGAGGTGGAGGCATGGCACCAGGCTAGTTGGAGCTGCTCTCTCCTCAGAGCCTGACCGTCACCTATATATCCTCTCAGTAGAGTTGTTGTAAATATTTCTCTGGATTGTTACATTATTTTTTATCAATTGTTGCAAGGAATGTATGATTTTGTTGCAACATGTCTTCTCAAATTTTGTCCTAAAAGGTATTTTTGGCGATTGACATTTTAATTTGTTGCATAAGGTTTATTTTTTGTTGCAGTAAGAATTCAATTTTGTTGCAAATATGTACTCATTTGTTGCATCTGCAAGTTCAGGATGTTGCAGTATTGTATCACCATTTTCTAGAGAAGGCCCATTGCTTTTTAAAATTTTCACTTATCTTTCGAGCATATACAGGTTGTACAACAATATAGTCTGTATGTCAACTCAAACTTTGTCGAACATTATAAATGCTTCAATGTTTGTTCCACACTTGTTGCACATATTTTTTAAAAAATATTATATATAAATTATTACATATGTTTTTGCGGAATATTACGCACAGGCGCTGGTTGTAATCTTATTCTTTTCTCGAACGGAATACTAGAAATACAGCATTTGCCTCGAACTCTGGTGGAGTGGTTCAGTGGAAACGCAATTATCTCAAAATGAAGTTGAAGTTGACCTGTGTGATACTTCATGTTGTATCATGAAATTAGAAAAACAGATTTTCCAATGTTGCAAACAGTACGAGAAGTTGATTCGAAGGAAATATGAGTATGTATAAACTTATCTAACCCTCAGTTACCGTACAAATCAACTTCAAAAACGAGGCTCGCGAAAAGGAGATAAACTTCAAATACGAGAAATGATCATTAGTGCGAAGATAAGTTTCCTAGTTGATTGTATAGGATCCAATCATGGTTATATATCCTCCTGTATCCCTTGATTATAGGATCGGATTGTAACCTTCTGTATATATATACACAGTATAAAGGAAGGTACATGCCAACACGTAACGCATGAGCCGAATCAGCCAATCATCTCTCTTTCCTGTTATTATTCTCATATGGTATCAGGGCATCTTCTTCCATCACACATCTAACTTACCTATCCATCTATCCATGGCGTCTACCTCAACTTCCTCCGGCAGTGTCGGATCTTCTCCCACCTTTGGTTTTGGCCAACTCGTTAATGTGAAGCTAGGGCAGGAGAATTATCTCACGTGGAAGGCTCAAGTCCTGCTGACTCTCCGCGGTGCCAGCCACGCCAACTTTGTTGATGGAACCTCTGCTGCTCCCCCAAAGATGATGATGGGGAGCATGGATAGAAATCCCGGCCGGTAACCGCCGGTTACCGGCCGGTAACCGGTTTACCGGTGGCGGCCGGGTTTTGAAATCCCGGCTGGGTTTTGAAATCCCGGCCGGGTTTTCCCGAGTTTACAAATTCAATTTTTGAATTTTGAATTTTGGTTGATTTTTAAGTAAATTTAAACGAAATTCGACCGAGTTTTCTCCGAGAAAACCGAATCGCCGATTATCGTTATCGCCACGCCGCCGATTCCGCCGGTTCCGGTTTTCAATCCCTGATGGGGAGCGTCATGGAGGACGGGAAGAAGGTGGACCGACTGGTCCCTAACTCGGAGTATCAACTCTGGGTACGTCAGGAGCAGCAAGTGCTTAGTTCTCTCCTAGCCTCACTTGAACCAGAGGTATTGTCATAAGTCCTGCTCCTGGAATCGCCTACCACAATATGGACGACGCTTGAATGTATGTTCTCATCGTAGTCCAAGGTACGGCTCATACACATCTGCCTACAACTCTCAAGCCTTCGGAAGAACGACATGAGTATAGCCGTGTACTTCCGTCGCATGAAGACCCTTGCTGACATGATGGCATCTATAGGCTATCCGCTCAGTGAGGACGTGCTCATCTCCTACATCTTAGCGGGGCTGGACGCCGAGTACAACCCGTTGGTGACCTCGATTACGACAAGTGTTAATGACACCAGCTTCAATGAGTTCTATGCACATCTCTTGAGCTTTGAGACGCGCCTAGAATAGCAGAACGTGACGCTCCAAATCGGTGGCTCTTCGGTGAACCTTGTCTCGCGAGACAATCATGGCGGTGGGGGAGGTGGTCGCGGCAAGGGTCACGCGCAACCGGCCTCGTCAAAAGAACCGGCGAAGCGGTGACCACTTCAAGGGCTAGGATCAGAACTTTGGCTACAAGAAGGGCGGCAATCGACCCACTTGTCAGATCTGTGGCAAGATCGGACATGTGGCGATCAAATGCTATGAGAGGTTCAACCAACCCTTTCAAGTGGACGAGCCTCGCATAGCAGCCTACACCAGCTCCTACAACGTCACCACCAACTGGTACACTGACACAGGTGCCACCGACTACATCGCCAGCGAACTCGATAAGCTGACTGTCCATGACAAGTATCATGGACGAGATCAGGTGCAAACTGCGAATGGAACATGTATGTTTATTAGACATATTGGCCATTCTAAAATCAATACCCCAACTCATGACCTTCTCATAAAAAATATTCTTCATGTGCCTAATGCTACAAAAAATCTTGTATCTATCATCGTCTTGCATCTAATAACAACGCTTTTCTTGAATATCATCCTGACTATTTTCTCGTTAAGGATCAGGTAACGAGGAGAGCTCTTCTTCGTGGGAAATGTAGGGGAGGGCTCTATCCCATCCAGCCACATGTAGCCACATCGAGCAAACAAGTTTTTCTAGCCACTAAACCTACCCAAGAGAGATGGCATAGTCGCTGGGGACATTTGGCATTTTCTACTATTCAGCAAGTCCTTAGAGTAAATAATCTTCCTTGTTCTAATGTTTCGCATAAAGTGTCAGTCTGTGATGCTTGTCAATAGGCCAAAAGTCATCAACTTCTGTTTCCTAGATCAAATAAAATTTTGTCTCATCCTTTGGAACTTGTGTATTCAGATGTATGGGGTCTGGCCATCACTTCAGCGGGCGGATAATAATATTATTTGAGTTTCATTGATGATTTTAGCAAGTTTGTTTGGCTATATCCTCTTAAAAGTAAAGCTGATGTACTGAAACTATTTGTCCAGTTTCAAACACTTGTGGAACATACTTTTGATAGGAAGATTATACGCATGCAGACGAACTGGGAGGAGTATAAAAAATTACGCTCATTTTTTCGACAAGTTGGCATCGATCATCGTGTCTTGTGTCCACATACTCACCAACAGAATGGCATGGCTGAACTCAAACATCGCCATATTGTTGAGTTGGTATTAGCTCTTCTTGCGTATTCTTGTGTACTACTCAAATTCTGGGATGAGGCCTTTAGCACTACTAGCTACCTCATCAATAGACTGCCGAGTAAAATCATCCAGAATTCCATTCCCCTCGAAAACCTATTCAATACTAAACCGGATTATTATTTTATGAAGACATTCGGGTGTCCATGTTGGCCTCATCTTAGGGCCTACAATGTCCGCAAGCTCCAATTTCACTCTCGTCGGTGTGTTTTTCTTGGTTATAGTAACCATCATAAAGGCTATAAGTGCCTTGATCCCCAGTCCGGATGTGTGTATATTTCTCGTAATGTCGTCTTTGATGAAGATGTTTTCCCTTTTGCCAACTCTTCCTCTACCGGCCCACGAATTGTTTTCAAATATGCACTCCTTCTGCCTCTGTTATCCGTGTCCAACAGTTCATTCCTAAATGGCCATATGACTAATAAACTACCTTTTCACAACATTTTTTTTGTAGCCCGATGCTTCTGTGTAGCTGCAGGATGATGCTATTGACCTGCTACCTCCTGTGTATGGCTCTGTTCTCATGCATGGGGCTACTAGTACTGGATCTCTTCTGGTGTCCTCAGCGCTAGTACTGGATCAACTCTTGTAGCTCTGGACGTGCATGCTCATGTGGCCTCATCTGATGCAACATCGGATGACACGCCTGCTGGCGCGGAATCATCTGTTGGAGTGGCTGAAGCACCAGCTGACGCATCTGCTGGCGTGGTGGTACCTGCTAGCATGGTGGCAGCACCTGCTGGCACGGTGGGCGCGACGGCCCCTACCGTTGCGACGGAACCTGCCAGCACGGCTCGTACTCACCCGATGACGACCAGGCTCCACAACAACATTCGTGTGCCCAAGTGGCTCACCGATGGCACTGTGCGCTATGCATACAGCTGTTCAGTCGAACCCGAGTCTCTCTGTGGATATCGTGGGGATATGTGCATGATCTTAGGATGATAAGTCAATTGGCAATGGCGTTGTTGGTTTGCCGAATCTCGCATTTTCGGAAAAGCTTCATGTCGTCGAGTTACAACGGTCGACCGCCAAGCCACGGCCGACCGGCCAGGAAGTCCGACCAGCAGGCATTGCTGGTCCGACCGGCCACGGTTCTTGATGGAATTTGGAGTTAGGCCAAAAATAGGTTGTGTAGGCATGAGAGGGGAGTCTCCTGGATGTGGTCACATAATTTTTGGAGCTCCCAGTCCAAAGTTCTATTCAAATGAAAATTCCAGAGAGTTTTGGATTTTCAAGTTGAAAATTTGGCTAAGTCTTTTTGGGCGGTCTAACCGGCGTTATAGAATCGGTCAGACCGGTTGTGAATCGGTCAGACCGGCAGGGTAGGGTGGTCAGACCGGCTTCCACTTGTTCGTCGGCCTTCTTGGTGACGTTGTGTTTTGATTGTGTCTATTGCATGAGTTTCAATGCTTTATTGTTGTACATTGCATTGTTGAGCTAATATGAGTCTAGTTGTGTAGAACTTGTTCCCGGAGATGATTTCTTTGTCTATTACTGTGCAGGTGGCTTACAGGTCAACGACGGTCAACGGTGTGGAAGATCGGGACTAAGCTTGGAGAGCTGAGGTCCAGAACGATCATGGATGTCGGGTGAGGTCGTGTGACTCAAGCATGGTGCAGAAAGGACAAGATGGTTCGAACGGGCAGTTCGTTGCAGCTGGTTGGATCAAGCGGCGCGGGAGTCGGTGCAACTACCTTGGAGGTTCCGATGGGATTCGGAAGGGAGAGACTTGCCGACATGATGAGAGCCGCTGATCAATCTACACGTGGTGATGCAGGCTATTGCTTCAACAGATATGTGTGTGTGTCCCATTTGTATTGGGCCTTAATGGGAGCCCATTGGAAACCCTAGGCCACCCTATAAATAGAAGGGGGGAGATGGAAAAGCCCCAAGCATTCATTTAGAAAAACCCTGATTTTTCTAGGGGTTGGAGAGGAGAGGAGAGGCTAGGGTTTAGAGAGAAAATTATTTGTGTGCTCTTTGATTGAGCTCTTGTCCTCCTTGAGGGTGTGGCTTTGATAAGCAACATCTTGAATCAATCTATGGATGTGTGTTCAAAGATGAGCTCTATTGCTTTTGCTTCTCTCTTTTGATGATTGTGGTGCTTCCTTGATCCGGTTGCTTTTGGTTGGTCTCTTGACCTCTTTTACCTTGCTATGATGTGTGGGAATACTCGTAGAATCATCTAGATCATCAATCTCCCACAAGCAAGATTTGGATCAAGTTTTTCATTTTTCTAGGTTTTGAACTCTCCCTTGGTAAAACCTAAAAATGTCAATGCATTGACGCGGATCTGGACGATCGTTGCTAGGAATAGGTCCCAAATATCCTTAGGGAGGTGTGCTTCAAGTTTGGTCAAGTTTTATCGGGTAAATCAAAAGTTGGACCAATTTTCGTTTTGGATTTGGGCATTGTGCAGTGGTACTGGACTAAATCGGTCCGACCGATTCAGTAACGGCGATCAGACCGCTAGCTTTTCGGACCGCCAGTTGGCCGCCGGTCAGACCGCTAGCCTTCAGACTGCCAGTTGGCCGTCGGTCAGACCGGTCTACCTGAGATCAATTCTCAATTGTTGAGTCTTGTGGTTAAGGGGGTAATCGGATTCAGCACAAGGTTTTCTCTGTGCATTTACTGATCTTCTTAGCTTTCATAGCTATAGGAGAAAAGTGTGTGTTGAATTTGATCGATGCAAAAATTAAGAAAGCGTTTATTCACCCCCCTCTAGTCGCCTTTCCGGTCCTACACTCTCATAGCAGCCCTGGCAGATCCTAACTGGAAACGTGCCATGGATGATGAGTATGCTCCACTTCTGAGGAATGAAACATGGACCCTTGTTCCTCCGACATGGGGTAAGAACTTAATTGACTGCAAGTGGGTTTATAAGGTGAAGCACAAAGCGGATGACAGTGTTGATCGTTAGAAGGCACGGCTTGTGGCTAAAGGTTTTAAGCACAAGTATGGGGTTGATTATGCAGACACATTAATTACGGTTGTGAAACCTGCAACCATCCGGCTCGTCTTGTCCATTGTCGTGTCCAAGGGTTGGGGTTTGCGGCAGTTAGATGTACATAATGCGTTTTTACACGGCGTTCTAGAAGAAGAAGTGTTTATGCGACAACCTCCTGGGTATGTTTCATCAGTTTCCAATCTGGTTTGCAAGCTCCAGAAGTCCTTATATGGCCTCAAACAAGCACCCAGTGCATGGTATTTTAGGCTCAGCTCCAAGCTTCAAGAGTTGGGTTTCATACTGTCTCGTGCTGATGTATCCTTGTTCGTCTACAACCACAATGGTATGGTGATGTATATCCTCATATACGTGGATGACATCATTCTCACCGGATCATCTCCGACTGCCATTCACAGTTTGCTTCATGATTTACAAGCTGAGTTTGCCATTAAAGATCTAGGTGATCTTCATTTCTTTCTTGGGATTGCAGTCCAAAACCATGGTGACGGGCTTCTCTTGTCACAATCTCGGTATATTGGTGATCTGTTGCAGCGTGTAGGGATGACACAATGCAAGGGTGTGACAACTCCTATGTCTACTTCTGAGAAGCTCTCGGTCTCCGCTGGTACACTTCTCAGCTCTGCCGACGCCATCAAGTATCATATCACTGTTGGTGCCCTCCAATACCTGGTGCTGACTCGGCCTGATATCGCCTTTTCTGTCAACAAGGTCTATCAGTTTTTGCATTCTCCAACCAGTGTGCACTGGACGGCGGTAAAAAGGATACGGTAAAAAGGATACTTCGGTACCCTAAACACACTGCCATGACTGGTATGGTAATTCACAACTTGACATCGACCTTAGTGAGTGCCTTCTCTGTTGCAAATTGGGTTGGATGTCCAGATGATCGGAAATCTACAGGAGGTTTTGCAGTATTTTTCGGATCAAACCTGATCTCGTGGAGTGCTCAGAAACATGCCACAGTCTCACGGTCGAGTACGGAGGCAGCGCATAAAGCTTTAGCTAATGCAACAGCTGAAATTGTTTGGGTGCAGTCACTGCTTGGTGAGTTTTGCATTTTTCAGTCCCGAACAGCTTGTCTCTGGTGTGATAACCTCGGCGCTACATATCTTTTGACAAACCCAGTCTTTCATGCATGTACCAAACATATTGAGGTAGATTTTCACTTTGTCCGAGACAGAGTAGCATGGAAGGTACTCGACATTCTATTTATTCCATCACAAGATCATGTTGCAGATGGCTTTACGAAGCCACTGTCTATACGGCAGCTAAATATCTTTAAACACAATCTCAATCTCCATATATTGTGATTGAGGGGGAATGTGAAGGTAAGTTTCGTAGTTGATTGTATAGGATCCAATCACAGTTACACATAGCTGTATATCCTCCTGTATCCCTTGATTATATTATAGGATCGGATTGTAACTTTCTGTATATGTATACACACAATATAAAGGAAGGTGCAGGCCAGCGCGTAACGCATGAGCCGAATCGAATTTTTGGCTGATACGGCCGATTTTGATATCGTATTTGCGGTTTTAACCAGTCCGTACATTAAATTGCAAATTTAACCGACTCGGCAAGACGCCGGCGCGCGCCATTAACAGCAGCGGCGTCATGGCGGCGCGCCGCCGGCGCCGCGCCACGACGCTGGCCGTGGCGCGGGCGCGCGCTGCGCCGCGCCGCGCCACGCTTGTAGCGTGGCGCGAGGGGCTCGCTGCGCTACGCCTGCCACGCTGCGCTGGCCTGGCTCAGCTGCGCCAAGGTGGGGCTGGGCAGATGCGCGGGGCTTAAAAACGTAGGTGGCCCTATTTTCCACCGCCCATCCTTCCTCCTCCACTTTGTCGCCGCCCGCCGCCGCGGGCGTGAGGGCGTCGCGTGGCGCGAGGTGCGCGCGCACGGCTTAAAAAACGATGGTGGCCCTATTTTCCACCGTCCATCCTTCCTCCTCCGCACATCTGTCGCCTATCCAGAATTCGACGCCAATGCTTACGGAATTCCGGCGCCAAGGCCGCGACTCCTCCTCCACTCGGCTATAAATACCGGACTCTGGCACTCGCTCTTCGGTCATATCAATTGCGTTTCGATTCTCGTTCTTGCGCTCGTCGCTGAGAACTCAGAGAACGTAACATAATTAATTTTATTAGGAGGTAATTGTTTTGTCGCTTCTCGTCACTCGGCCTTGATTTATGACTTCCTCCGAAGGGTGATTTATTACTTCCTCCGAAGGGTGATTTATTACTTCCTCCGAAGGGCAGGTAATTTGTGTTATGCTTTTGCCGTTATTGCCGTAGTCGTAATTAGTTAGTCTTTGTTAGCTAGTCGTAATTAGATAGTTTATGGGTAATTAATTAGTAGTAATTAGTTAGTCGAGTAGTAATGAATTAGTTTAGTGCTAATTAATTAGTCGTAATTAGTTTAGTAGTCATCGTTACAGCATATGAAGTAAGTGGAAATAAAGTACTGGTATTTTTTAGTGGTAATTAATGAACCGTAATTAGTTAGTTTATAGATAGCTAATTAGTCGTAATTAGTTAGTTCACTAGTAATAAATTAGTTTAGTGCTAATTAATTAGTCGTAATTAGTTTAGTACTCATCGTTCTGAAGATATCAAGTTAGTGGAAATAAAATCTTCGGTATTTTGTAGTGGTAATTAATCAACCGTAATTAGTTAGTTTAGAGATAGTTAATTAGTCGTAATTAGTTAGTTCAAGAGTAATGAATTAGTTTAGTGCTAATTAATTAGTCGTAATTATTTAGTGGTTGTTGTGGGTTTAGGTATTTTCAACATGCAAGACTTGATTGTATTTTACTACGATGGCCTTGTACAGCCGACACGATGGGTTGGACTGTCGAGATGCCAAGTACAAGGTGGTCCGCGAGGGGCTCCACGCGATGAATATTCACGAAGTCGCGGCGATCCGGAGGAGTTCTCACGGAGCCAAGGACGAAGAAAGTTATGATTGAGGCGATCACCGCACCAATTATGTGTGGGAGCTCAGAAGGTGGATGGAAGCATAGCATGGAGGCAAGACATGGAGATTGTCTCGGCCGAGGCGGCCATTCACGGAAGCCTATGGTGTACGTCAATTTCGTACATAGGGCGCCTGAAACCCCGATGATGCCGAGGCTCAGCATAAGCGGGCAAGCGCGGCCGAAGCTGAAGATGGCGGCCGGAATGTGTCTTGCCTCGGGAAGTCCGTGCCTAATTTTGAGCCAAATGAGGGGCGAAACATGGTGGTCGGCCCGCATCGACCGCCACAGTATCTACCGGACGAGACTCTCGGGTTGGAGTCCGACGAGGACACCGACCCAAGCTCGGATGGTACCGACGAGGACGCACACGGCCGGTGGTCCTTACGTGGCATCGAGACTTGATGATATCGCGGTGCGTTCGCTCGTACTACCGCAAGAAGAAGGCTCCTGGGGTTTGAAGCCGACACCCTCTTAGTTGGGCGCTTCCCGAACAAGGTGGCCGTGCAACAAGCTATAGCACGATGCGCTTTGTCCATCACCGTGTACCGAAAGTGCACCGGTCCAACCAGGAAGTACGCAGCGAAGTGCATAGTAGAAGGCGCCTGGCAAGGTCGGCGCTCCGAGCAAAGATCTTTGGCTCGGTCTTCACGGCCAAGGAGCCGATCGACCACACCGCGAGCTCAACGAGCCTCGCGGCAAAGATCGGGCGTGACTTCCGCATATGTTGCAAACCTCATCACGCACCTAGTTGAGGCGACGTGTCCGCCTCCCCCAAGCCGATGATGTCGAAGTCGCCAATCGTGTTGGCTATCCAGCTTAGCTACTGACAGGTTCGACGAGCCAAGCGAAAGTCATCGAGACTATGTACGGGACATACGAAGAGGCGCATAACCTTGTGCCGAGATTGCTTCACCGTTGCGGATCAAACCCCGCGCGTACATAAACAAGCCGAGCGTGAAGATGTTTGAAAAGGGCCCAACCACTTCATCTTGGATAGGGTGTTCGGGCTTTCGCCGTGCCATCGGGCTTCAAGTTCTGCCGTCCGTGCTAACGATGGATGGCACTTTTCTCACCGGGAAGTACAAGGGCACCATCCTCACCGCGGTGGCGGCCGATCGCGAATGACCAACTTCTCCCGTTGCATTTGCCATTGTCGAGCGAGAACACATCCACCGGTGTGGTTCTTGGAGAACGTGAAGAGGGCCGTGGTGGGAGACCGCCAACGCTCGCTTAGTCACGCATCGCAATGTTTGGGTTGTTGGCGCCATCAACATCATGCGCGTGGGATGGATCCATCTCACCAAAGGAACGACGTGCAATCCAGTGGTGCATGAGGCATCTTGCATCTAACTTGTTCACGCGTTCGCGATCGAGAACTCATGAAGACGCTCAAGGCATTGTGTATGCGTAACCGCCGACGGAAGTTTGAGTCTATTTGGAGAGACCTTGAACACCGGACTACGAGACATACAAGGGAGTCCACTCCGGAGAGGAGCAACCTAGTAGCGCCATAACCTTCTCCCAAAGGATTAACGACCACGCCCCGAATTGGAGAAATGGTCCTCCTCTATGACACGACGGTGCGAGGTACGGCGTTATGACGACCAACATGTCCGAGGTCTACAATAGCGTCTGAAAGGTGTGCGCGGGCTCCCTATCACCGCGGTTGTCCAGAGACATGGACTCGCACCGCTGGTTATTTCGTGAATAGAGCCACCGCAGCCAAGCGGCTGATGGACGAAGGCAGCGGTGGTCCGAGAACATGCGAGACACATGGATCGGAAGATGGAGAAGGCCCGAATGCACGACATTCGGTGATCGACGCCTCGGTAAAAGTACGAGATCAAGCTTCGGCGTAAATACGCCAATAGTCATGCTAGGGGAAAGAAAGCGCATGCACCCCGGGTGATGTGGCGACATGCACCGCAACAAGCCAAAGCTCTTCCACAAACCATGCTCGACGTGTACAAGGCATGTGCACAAATGCGCAGATGGCTACACCATACATCTCTCGAGTACTACGACATGCAAAGACCTATTCGGTACATGGAGCGAGAGTTTCACTCGTATGGTTTGGAAATGAACTACAAGGATCTTTGGCCCGACATGGTGCAATCGGGGTCCCAACAGGACTTGAAGAGAATAGGGAAGGGGCGACGGCAGACGCGCGCCTCGGAATGACATGGATGCTAGTCAACGTATCAAGATTAGCCGCACGGTGAAGTGCGGATATGCAAGACCCCGGGCACTCAATGAAGGATTGTCCCAATGCAGACCTAGTTCGTCCGGTCGTCACTCAGTGTCATAATTTAAAGTTTTTCTGTCTTGCTTGTTATATACAGCGCAAAATTATACGAGACCCGGCTATGGACTCTTCGGCAAACTTCTACAAGAGGATGTTGCGGAAGCGCAACTGGCTTGCGCAGAAGAGGAAACAGCTAAAATACCCGGATTTTTCAATGAAAGATGCTCCAGTGCCACCACGTTTTCCGGTCCCAAGTGTGTGTGGTGAACCGGCGAGATCATTCATCCACACACCTGCATACCGCCGCCGGGCGCATTTACAAAGCGGCCACTACATGGTAAGCGTTTCTTTGCGATCGATTTTCCTCCCAATGTTTAATTCCTTCAATTTTTAACTTCATCCCCACGTAATGCAGCCCGAGATGCGCTGCCACTTCTTCCAGTGGATTGACGGCCCCGAGATGTACGACATGGCATTCATCCAGCAGGAGTACATGCTAAACTACTCGGTGCGGGCCGAGAACTTCTCACTGTGGAAACCTTACGTGCGGATGAGGAGGCACCAAGGTCCCCAGTAAACTCCCGAGCGTAATCCATATCGACGACAAGGGAAAGGCTCATGCAAACGTCAGTTATGAAGAAATTACATCCTTCTTATGATTTTCACTATACGGTGTACTTACATCATGCAAACGCAGGACATGGACGACTTCGACACACCAGCCCGATGTGGACATTCCCGTAACAAGGGCAAGGGAAAGGCTCATGAGGTCGAGCCCGCCACAACAGATCCGGCCGCCTCAAGGTCATCCGTATCCACGACGTCAGTTATGAAGAAATTACATCCTTCTTATGATTTTCACTATACGGTGCACTTACATCATGCAAACGCAGGACATGGACGACTTCGACACACCAGCCCGACGTGGACAGTCCCGTGACAAGGGCAAGGAAAGGCTCATGCGGTGAGCCCGGCCGCCACAACAGATCCGGCCGTCCGAGCAATCTACATGGACGGCGTGAGTTATGAACAATTGACATTCTTGTTACGTTTTGTAACAGACGATGTACTTACATCATACAATCGCAGGTACGGACGACTTGACATACCACCGACGTGGAGAGTCCGGCGATAAGGGAAGGCTCCTTCGACCGAGACCCACCGACGCCGAGACAAGGCTCCCTTGCTATGGCGCCGCGGAGACAAGTAGCACACATCGTTAAGTAGTTGCTACCCACATGTTGTACTGGCATCTTCATAATCGCAATGTCGGTCTCCCGAATTTTAAATTATAGCAAATGAGGTCAAAAAAATGAAATTTTTGTGTTTGACAAAGTGTATTTGATTATGTAATTTTTCTATTATTTTATTTATTAAGAATCTTTTGATATAACGTTGCTTTCGTGCGAGATCAATTAATGTACTTCATACAAAGGAGGTCTCGGGAGGCCACGAGAGGTCTCAAGGTTTAATGTAGTGGAATCATTATACAAAAAGTTTGTACGCTTATTGATTAGTACGAACAAGACACTTATACTGAAATAGCGATAACAAGCATGTAGTACAATGAAAATAGCATAACACGTGAAACTATACGGCCACTCGCTCGAGCCACTACTCTCTCCCTCTGCGTTTGCGTCGCGTCGCGCGCCTTGTTTTGCGCCGAGCATGACCCGTGGAATACGCCCACCGCTCTCGAGAAGCGCGTGTCGGTTCGGAGGGGGTACGAGACCGCTGAGGCGGAGGTGGACGATGATCGAGTCCGGAGCAGAGTCCGGTAGGCGTACATGTCGCCTTGATGAGACGTCTTGACACAGGGACACTTCCGAGGAATTCATCCACGACGGAGGCTAAAACCACTCTGGGGCCACTGGGGTACGATGCTCGCAACTCGAGCCTTGCGGATGAACTCTCGCTGGAGTATACCGTGGGGCTCGAACCCGAGGAGCTCGCCTGCGACGCTAAAACCCCGGCCGCCATTGTCCTTGCCTGGCGTCGTGTCTTTGCTCCTGGTAGGAGTTGGGAGGCCCGTATCGCCGCCATCGGTCGATGTGAATCGCCGTCACCCCTGGGGTCAAGGTCGCAAGACGAGACGATGTTAGTACAAATGAACACTCGGATGTAAACTAAGAACCTCGTACCTCCGGATGTGCAAAGGCAGATGACCGAGGGGGCGGCAGTCGTACGGGTCCGACGACGAAGTGATTCATCCCGACGGACCTCTGGCGAGAGAACGGCATGATGTTAGCGAACGTAAGGCATAATTACAAAACTTGATGTAAATTTGTACATAGCGACTTACATGCGGCGGCGACCGCCCGCAGATGACCGACGGGAACGCTACGACGCTGCCGGACTCGCTAGGTCGTGGTGACCTAGCGGGTGAGCACGCCCCCACTTCGCGTGCCGTCAAGACGTCGTCCCTCGAGCGACCACGTGTCAAGTTCTTTACTATCTTCTTCATCTCCGCCGAGATGTGCTTCAAAACTTTTATATATGCCGGGGTTCTATCTCGCCCGAAGTTGGGCCTCGTCCATTGCGCGCCAGACGCGCACCGCCCGCTCCAACTGTAGTGACATATGTAACAGGTTCATTAACAAAAGATACGAATATCGTCAACAAAACTGCGAACCAGAGGTTGTAAGTGTCGTACGGTGTCGTCATGTCTTGAAGCGCCGTGGACGGTCGCGACGCGCGCGAGGCTCTCTTAGTGCGTCTCAAATGTCACCTCCTCCGGGCGCCTGGAGGAGGAATGGTGAGTCTTCGCTGCTTCGTGGCATGTACCACTCCATGTACGCATCGTACGACTGAGGGTCATATGGACGCGGCTCATGCCATACATCCACGACAACCCTGTGAAGCCATGTCTCAATCCACTGGTGCTGGTGCATTTGCCAGTCCAAAATATGCCCACCCGACCTCGATTGCCTGCATTTTCGGAAAGATTAATGTTACAAAAGAAGACGTAAGTACTGCAAAAATTACTTGGATGAAATTTGACTCACAGGTGTACAGCTCGCTCCAGGGGCCTGACGTTCGGGGGCACGAGCTGGTACCGACAAAACTGTCGCATTACGCACATGCTTGCGCGTAAGGCTCCACCATATGTGAGAACACCAGGTGGCGGTCGTCGTCCACAAAAATCGATCCACGAGGCATGAAACAGACGGCCGTGCGGCGCAACCGCGAGGAGAAAATCAGCATGCCATGGACACCGATGATGTCGCCTGCAGCAATAACTCGAACTCGTTGTGGTACAACGAGTAGCACCTCGCCGGTCTTCTGTTGGCCCGGCGCGACGACCGCCGCATCACCGTAAGCCCATGGTGGGCGCGTCTATGGGGTCGCCATCTGGGGGAGGGAACGGGTGCGCCATTGTCTCAATGGTAGGACGCCCAACAGGAAGTGCTCCCAACTCCACACCGCAGAGCACGTAGCACACGACTAGGTTGCTACCAGAGCCGCCACGCGGGCGTCACACAACCCTCGGTATGTAGCGCAAAGGACGGTGATCCCGGTGTAGAAAGCATCGGCTCGGCCCGCGTCGACCAAAGACTCGGCGGCGGATGATGGCTGAGGTTCAAAAATCGCCCTTTGTGGTTGGAAGCAGGACCCAACCAAAGAGCCGGAGAAGGTAAGCAGCGAGATGCGTCCTAACGACGCCTCGTGCACCTGCGGCATTCATTAATCGCCTGCCTCGGCCCGAGGGGCGCCACGCACCCTCCGGCAGAGGTTGGCCAAACCGCCGCCCAGCCTCGACCTTCGATCCGCTCTCGGAGGGCGGAACAAGCGGCACACCGGATCGGAGACCACCAAGAACGAGACATCCTCTAGGGTGATCGTCATCTCACCCCACCGAAATGGAAGGTGTCGCGCTCGGCCTCCACCGGTCCACAAGTGCGGACAACGGTGGCGTCTAAGGTGAACCCCGTTGGAAGGACACCATCCTCGCAAAGGGCAACAAGCCCGCCTCCCGAGGAACGGACGTAACGATCGTCTAGCGCCCACCACCCTCCCCGCCTGGCGCCCGGCGGAGGGCCATCCACGCCACGGTGAGCCACAGCTTGCACCTGGTCCTCATCGAGAATTGTTCTAGTAGCTCCGTAGAGACATGACTAGCAAAACATACATAGCGAACATTCTCGACAATGTGGCTAATTAAACATAGAAGAATGTAGCTAAATTAAAATTACGATAAACCTACTGCGCGAACGATTTACGGCGGTTAATAACGTTGAAATATAATCGAGGGAGCAAGCGAATGAAAAGAAAAGAATGAGCAGAGGAGCGAAGCGAGAGTGATCGAATATGAACTTAGCGTAAGAACGATCGCGAAATGAAATCGCGCGGTCGCTCTCAATATATGCGGCGAAGCGCTGGCTCTGCACTCGCCTCATAGCGCCAGCCATGGCGCAGCCAAGCGCTGGGCCTTGCGTAGCGCCAATGCACATGCTACGCCACATGGCAAGGCCAAGGGCCAAGCAGCTGGCCGCCGAAGCCTTGCATGCAGGGCCATGCTGGCGCCGCACGCCAGCTGCGCCAGGCTGCCGGCTGGCGCAGCGCGCCTGCGCCGCAGCCCCGGGCGCGAGGCCGCGCATGTAGCCAGCGCGTGCGAGCAAGCTGGCCGCGCGCCATGGCCACGCTGGCGCCATCGCAGCAGCAGTGGCGGCAGCGGCGCGCGCGCCCGCGCGCGCGCTGACGCTGCTGTCGACCCCGCCACATTGGCTTGTGCTTCGTCGCCAACTCGGTCGGGCTGGTCAAAACCGCAAATACGATATCAAAATCGGCCGTATCGGCCAAAAATTCGAGCCGAATCATCCAATCATCTCTCTTTCCTGATATTATTATCATAATTAGGTCTAATCAAGCTCACTGACCAAATGGCTGTTCCCTGTCTCTTGCTCAAAACATACAAGTAGTCAACAACTCCGAGTCTTTGTGCTCGTTTTATTTCCTAATCTCCCATGGATACATTGGAACCGGTGACTTGAACTACTCAACGTTGCCCTTACTCCGTCATCATGTACTACTCCACTGCCAAGTCTCCCTATAAAACATGCACACCATCCCATCCCATCCCACGCACAAGCACAAGCTAGCACAACAAACCCACATACACCTAGCTTCTACCAGCTAGCGAAACCAAACTAGTAGCCATGGAGCTCATCCCCTACATTGTCGTATGCCTCTCGTTCGCATTTCTCTTCCCGTCCCACGCCACGGCGACGGCGCCGGCCGGCACGATAGAGCGGGAGACCAAGCAGCAGATTCTTGCTAGCATCCCACCGCACTGGCAGGAGAACCCCGTGCTGTTCCTGACGTCGCCGTCAGGCAAGTACGCGGCGTACTTCATGCGCAGTCAGACCATGCCGGGCGCCGGCGGCCTCGGTGCCGACTTCTGCTACGTGGAGGTGCTCGACACCACGGCGCCCGGCGCGGAGGGTCGGAGTGTGTGGGAGTCAGAGTGCATGGCGGTGAGCACCGTGAACACGTGCGCGCTCGTGTTCTCGTGGAAAGGGCTGGAGGTGTTCGACGGGAGCACCTCGGTGTGGCACACCCACGACACCCAGTCCGACGAACAGAACTTCCTCGAGACACTGGAGCTGGTGGACGAGGGCGACATGCGTATCCTCGACAAGGGCGGAGAGCTGGCGTGGAAGGCCAGCGACGAGCCGCGCGCGGCGCAGCACTGCGGGATGCCCGGCTCGCCCGGCCTCGCGCAGGCGCTGCCGCCGTTCGCCGAGCCTATCGGGCAGGGGAGCAGCAACCTCCCGTTTGGACAAGAAGGCGGCAACGGCAACGGAAACGGCATTGGCGGCGTGGGGCAGCCCGAGCTGCCGCTGGCGCCGTTGCCGCAGGCAGCGGACTTCGGTGGTGCCTCGGGGGAGGGGCAGGGGCAGGCGCAGGCCGTGGAGGGCGTGGGGCAGACGTTCGGGTTCGGGAGCCAGCCGCTGGTGGACAACAGCCCATATGATAGTGGTGCACTGAAGCGTGGATGCAGCTTGGTTGGGATTGGAGTTGCTTTGGTTCTTAACTTTGCCACTGCCATGGGCCTGGGTCTCTGAATTTGGTACCTGCGCGCGTTGTGATGACATTGGTGCACTGCAGAAACCAAAATTTTTCCGAGGGTATGAAACACTCGGAAAAATACAAAAAATACTCAGGATACTAATTCTCGAAGGTTCATCGTCGGAAAAATAGCATGTGGTTTGTTGAATTCGTTGTTATTATTTCTGGCACAAGAAGCCAGGGGATGTGTTGCGTGCTCGTGTTTGGAATTTGGAATGCTTCTTTTGCTGGGTGCTGTGTTGTATTTGAAAATATGCAAAAATGTAATCGTTTGGCAGTTGATCTTGTGTGTGTATATATAAGCTAAATTATTGGATTTGTCTACATAGAATTCAACTGTTTTCTCTGTAAAAAACTATCATATTTTGAAAGTTTATTTACAACTCTATTATACATAAACTACAATAAATTATTTATGTAATTTTGGTCCTTGGTCCCTGTAATTATTCTTGAAAATCTTAATAACTCATATTTCCATCACATGATTCAAAATCTCACATGTACTTTGGGAGGTTGAGCAAAAACAAAGATAAAAAATGAAATTATATACCAACAAAATACGGCAATGTAGTGAATCCATTATGTTCTTCACAAGTACTTTTGAAAGGTTGAACAAAAAAAAGACTAAAAATAAAATTATATACTAATAAAATACGGCAATGTAGTGAACTCATTATGTTCTAAAGGAAAAATCATAACAAATTTGGACACAATTCATCAGATGAGAAAAAGTGTAAATCTCAAAGCATATCGAACGAATGAAAATTCGACTATTATGATTTTTTTTTTCTTATAGCACATCAGCAATACGAATTTTATAGCACATCCAACGAATAGAAAAGTGATAATTTTAATTTTAAAAAACTGTCAAAAGTTATACAGTAATTACCTAAATTATAACTGCATTAGCTTCCCTGCTAAAGCCGGTGTCTAGAGGCGGCCATGCATTACATACGAGAATGGTTTTCCGTTTTCTCAATGAAATTTCATTGATGGTGGACTAGGCCAACCTGACGACATGAAATCCTGCGTGAGTACCTTCCATTCGTGGGCCGAAGCAGAGCGTGTAGCTGCATTTAAGAACAGTCTTTGAGCCTTTAGCGATTCATCAGTCTACGCTAGTCCAGCTAGCCCAGCTCGCAATCTGATATTCTGGGGCGCTCTTAACTTTGCGCTGTACATGCCACTACTAGCTCCATTGAGACTCACGAATTTCTTCTTTTGATTAATTCTGGAGAGAAACTAAGAAACACTGTAGAATTAGATCAGGTAGAGACCATTGGCTCCAATACATCACTCCCTATCCGCGTCTTCAAGCCGCCGGCCAAATACCGAGCGCCTAACCTTCTGTCTCCCCAATCCACCGCCCAATTCACCATCGGCAGTGATGGATCTCGCCACTCGCGGTCATAATATTAACTCTGAGCTGCACCGGGTCCTATTCCCCTTGATTTAAGCAGTAAATTTTGCTCTAGAGTGGTGGTGGTGAGCAAGCACCACCTATAATGAGGTGGTTGTAACACCCTGGTCCAACACAAACCCGTAGTACTACTAAACTATACCAACTATCACTTAACACTAAATTACAACAAGATATTAATGGTAAAACCCATCCACGAGTCATATTGACGCAAGCATGACAATCATAGATAATTAATTCATAGGAAGCATAACAATATAATAAACCAAGATCAAAGCAAAACTAATCAAATTAAGTCTATGACATGATTAATAAACTCCAACCTATCAACTAAGACTAAGCAATAATATTAAATCCTAATTATAAATCACCACGCTAATAAAGTATCTTATGACCAATGTTTCATGTAATTGAATGTATGACATGGTTCTAATTGCGTTAGCCCTTCCTTTGTGCAACGTCGTCAACGGCCACCTAAAAACAATAATAGAGTAAGGGTAAGTCCACGACTTAGCAAACACAATAATAAACAATGAGTAATGATTAATCAATTGTAAACCATATTATCATTAACATCAAATGTTCTTTTTCTTTATTCTCATACTCAAATTCTCTTTTCATTCAATGCACCCCTACGCTACATGTCCACATACAATTCTTTTGCGTATACCGGTATAATGTGACTGAACACTCGCGATAATGTTCACTCTCAAAATCGTCCTCCAAAAGAATCGACAACCTCCTCCACTCCTGTGAAGTCTCTACCTTCCAGGTAGATGTGTGATTACCTACTCTTATGCAATGATGCTTATGAATGCACAATTATTCATGTGTTCATCAGATATACTATCATCTATCATTCTCAATTTCATTAATACGATTACTATCATGACCATTCACATTGCTTGCAATTAAATAATATAAAAGTATGAACAATATAATGGTAATAAGTGATAGAGAACACAACGATCAACTATCGAACACGGTCTACCATGTAGCTGTCTCTTTATCCCCGTGAAGCTAGATAGCAAAGCGGCGGCAAAGCAGTAGAGGCCACATTCCCTGGACAAACAAGGCAAGACACAACTCCAAATCACAACATCACAGTATTCACACTTTACACTTATCGTCATCGCACACCTACGCCAAACCAACCCAATTAACCCAAAACTATCGGACGCACTACCCGCTGTCCCAGTAGTAAAATGGATGATCGATGTTTTAGAACCGAACTTACGTAATGATTGTTTGATTCGGGGGGTCTCCAAGATTCAAATTACGCAAAGAGAATGACATAGGGGTTTTTATACAGGTTAGGGCCTTCTCCGGAGAGAATAACGACCATACTCTGTGTGGCTATATTGAGGATGCTGGTTACAGATCAAGAAAAATACTAAATGCAATATCTTGTTCTCCTGATTGTGTCTTTTTTCCTCTCTTTTCCGCCGTCTAGTGATTCCTCCTTTTATAGCACGCTCGAAGTGGGCGACAATTTCTCCAGCCCAAAGGGTGTATCAATGCTTCAGATGATGACACAGTTACAAGAGATTACTGTTGGAGAAGTAACATTCCCACGTCGCTAGACAGTTATCACCATGACAAATAGATTAATCGTGCAGTTATTCCGGAGAATAATAGCCTATACTGATTGTTTAGATGCCCTAATCACCGGACCTATATGTCTGTAAGCTCGATCGATTATAGGGTGGTCGTAACTGACCTGGTCGTAGAAGGACTTACAACCATGAGGTGATCGTAGAAAAACTTATGATCATGTGCTAGTCATAGAAGAACTTACGACTATAGAGTGGTCGTAGCTGACCTGGTCATAGAAGGACTTACAACCATGTGGTGATCTTAGAAGAACTTACGATCATAATGTGGTCATGGAAGATCTTACGACTCCAGTTTCTCCCTTATGAACATCAAGGGGGTATATTTAAGAACTATATAATGGTATCATTATCCATAATAAGGATTATGGATAAATAATTAAATGAAGATTTCTAGATCCTCGTCATCTAACCCCCCAGCTTCAAGTGAAAGTACCTACTTGGGAAAGGAGCGGTAGATGATCTTACGACCGAGATGGTTGTAGATTGGTGGTCGAAGGAAAGACTCTTTAACTGGTACTTCATTTGACTAGAAACAGACTTGGTCGAGAAGTTTGCAGGAAACCTTACGACTACAAGGTGGTCGTAGAAAATCTTACTACTACAAAGTGGTCGCAGTATTGATGAGGACATCACTTCTACTGATACGAACACTCCTCATGTGCAAGGTCCAATTACTCGAGCACGTGCTCGCCAACTTATTTATCAGGTAAATTCGTTTCTAGGGCTGAGTGTATTATTTGAGAACTCTATGATGCTGCCTAACGGAGATGGTTTACTTATACTTAGGAATCTAGGACTACAACTAGTGCAAGAAGGTCTACGACTAGTTCCGCAGGGTCTACGACCACTTCAAGAAGGCTTACGACCAGAGATAACATGGACTCCTCAAGACCACCCCAGGACCAATCCTCGACGACAAATCTTCACCGAGATACGCGACCTGGATAGTGAATAGGGTGCTGCATCACCGTTTTGGCCTAATATGGTCTTGTAAGCGTGTCGAGGTCGGAGTCCAGGTTGTGTACGCCTCTTCCCGCGGCCGCACAACCCTAGGTCGATCTCTCACGTCCCCCTATATATATACAGTAGCCGTCATAGTTTAACGTGGGTTTTTCTTTGAGATTATTATGCTTAGCAGTCTCGCCGCACGTTCGGTTGAGGAACCCCACATTGTGTGCTTCATCTATATTTGCAATACAATATCAGATTGCATCTTCTACTTTCTTACTTGTGTTCTCGATTCGCATGCAGGAGATAGCCTTCTTGGCGAGGTCAACCGCGTTCGGCACGGTTGATAACCATCGGAGCAGTGGTGTAGTGATTGCAGGAGGTTTGATCTGTTCTGGTCGGAGCCTTCGGATCATCAACGTCGAGTTCTCCACAATCGACTTATCGGTACCTTTCGGAAGATCGGGCCACCGTTACATCAAGTATGGTAATCGAGTACATCCTTTCCGACTGGTATTTCATTTGTCCAGAAAAAGACTTGGTCAAGAAGGTAATTTCGCTTGAGGTGTAAAGGCAGACTCGGTTTTCTTGAACATACAAATTTATGAATTTGAATTGACTTTCATAGATTTGTCTGTTGGAGCGGTTCCCGTAATAGTTGCCACATTTTTAACCTAAGTTCACGGTTATAAAAACTTACGGTGGGTGCGGTTGTAGTCTTACTTTTCCCCAATCACTCCAACTATTTATTAAGCATTCGCATTCTCCGCCGCCAACCAAATCATATGCCTCCAAGCCTCTTTCCCTTGAGAAAGATGGCCGGAGCCGCTTTCTAGTGGGCCGAATCGGAGATGGACGCGAGCAAGATGAAAGTTCTGGTCGCCGCTGAGAAGATCCCAAAGAAGGGGTTCGTGAAGTAGATTGGCGCTTCTGGGCAACATTGGGCCGTCAGGGGAG
The DNA here is from genome assembly GCA_036346395.1 of Hsuehochloa calcarea. NCBI lineage: Eukaryota > Viridiplantae > Streptophyta > Magnoliopsida > Poales > Poaceae > Hsuehochloa > Hsuehochloa calcarea. Next base: position 58,236,819 of record CM070598.1, read on the forward strand.
ATTGGGAAGATCCCCGTCTTCCAAGCATACTGTGAGTGTGGACTTCGATTGCCTCCTCACCCTTTCCTTACGCTCGTACTCGAACACTTTGGGGTGGAATTGGTGAACCTCATTCCCAATTCCATGACAATGTTAGGTGTGTTTGTATACTTGTGTGAGGCTAACCTGGGGATTCCGGCCGACTTGGAGTTGTTCCAGATATCTACGGGATGAATCGGCTAGCGGGAGTCGTCGGTAGCTGTAGTATGAAGATCCACGACGGGAAGTTGAAGGAGTACATTCAGATGTTCACCCAGTCGTCATGGAAAGGATGGAAGAAGAGATAGTTCTACTAGGAGAAGACCAGCGAAGACAGCCTCTCTTTCGCCGGGAACGCCACGGGGAAGATTTCTTCCTAGGATTCGACTCCCAAGGATATTGGCCGGATCGGCCCCTACATTCAAGCCATGAAGGACTTCAAGGAGGAGGGGCTCATCGGTTGGCACATGGTGAAGGATTTCATCACGCGCTGTATTATCCCTCTGAAGAAATGAGCACATCCCATGTTGATGTACTCAGGGTCGCAAGACCCGACCAGAGATTACGAGCAGGGTAAGTAAAAATTCAATTTAGCTCTCTTTCTATTGATTTCAAACTTGGTTGTTGAAAGTTTATTTTCTCCTGCAGATCTTGCACAAGCGAAAATTGATACTTAGGTCAAGCTCGTTTGTGAGAAATACCCACCACCAAACGTGGCGGCTCCTCAAATCCTTGCGGTTTTGTCCGTAGAGGATAGGAGGGAACACCTAAAGGTAATCACGGACTGATTTCTTCTTTAGGATCTCGTAGTTGTACAAAAACTTATGACTAGGTACTGGTCGTAGAAAGACTTACGACCAGAGAATGGTCATGGAAAAACTCACGACTAGAGGATTGTCATAGAAAAACTTACGACTAGGTTCTGGTCGTAGAAGAACTTACGACCACTTAGTAGTACTTCTTTTTCTGACTTCTGCAGAAAGTCGGCATGAAAGGCCCTCGAGACAACGAAGAGGTCGAATTGATGGTCGTTGGCGCGGCGATGGAGCAAGTCGAGGATCCTTTGGCCAAAAATACGTCGACTCATGAAAGTCGCAAACAAGGGAGGCGTAAGCTCGAGCTCTGTTGCTCCGACTGGACCCTTTGTGTGGTTCACTGTAGAAATGGCTGCTACAGAGAAGGCAAAGGTGGCCGAAGCAGCTGAAGCACTCAAACGCAAAGGTCCCAAGATCAAGGTACCATTTTACTACGATAATAGGACTTTCACAGTTTCTGCCTCCTATGGCTTTTTCAAGCAATAATTAAAGGAGAACTGGAAGAGTTTTATATCTTTTGTGATCTTTGGTCGAGGGTAGTGCTACCCTTGATGTGGTCGAGACATGTCTTGGCCATCCGGAGAGCTAGGAGGCTTAAGGAGTGGTAGTGTTCACTCAAGACCCATGACCAGACGTGGTCGTGGCTGAGAAGAAGTCGAAGAAATCTTCTTTAAGGAAGGTTTCTTCTATATTCAAGATCAAATCTGGCACACGAAGGTACGTAAAAAGACAAAAGTGTAAGACCAATATTTACTTTTTTTTTAACCATTTGACGCATTTTCCTTTTTGTGATCTTAGCCCGACTCCTCCAGCCCTCAAGGAAGTTCCTGACGAGGAATCCACTGCTATTTCTCTGGCAGTTGGAGGAATGATAGTGGCGGTGGTCGAAGTGCCGTCCATCGTCCGATTGGTGGAAGAGGTCGTTGCTGCCAAAGTAACTACGACCACAAGAGTGGTCGTAGAGGCTGAGGCAAAAACGGCGCATGATGCAGCGGAGGTATCAGGCCAAGGCGATGGATCGTTGGGCCACCGCGTAGGGAAGAAAGTAGCCATAGACGTTCCTCCCGGTCCCCAAGGAGCTGTCATCACTGAATCAGAAGAAGAAGAATGTGTTAACTTCTTTTCCGAATTCTTCAGCCTGGCTTCCGTTGTGGGGTCTTCTACTTTCATGTCTCGTACCGAGTTCCACACCCCAAGGATATTCCTGACAGGGCAATGTTTTTGATGACGAGTGTCTCGAAAAGGTGTGGTGGAATCGGGTTCAAGAGCTTGATGAACTAAAGAACCATGCATGAATACTCTCCATGTTTGCTCGAAAGAGCATCAACGTAAGTACTTGTTACTCAACATTTGTATATGTGATTTTTCTCACCTCTCACTGTCCTTCTTTATGTGGAGAGCGCTAGAGCAAATTGTCACTGTTGCATAGTACAACAGACAACTTGTGAAACTGCGATAGAAGAAGGTGGAACTCTGCGAGCAGGCAGAAAGATGGTAAGTCACTATTACTCATAGTCATTTATGTTTTGACTAGTTGCACAGTGCTTATGGGGATTGTCGTAGGAGAACTTACGACTATGTGCTGGTCATAGAAGAACTTACGACTAGGGAAATATCATAGAAAAATTTACGACTAGATATTGGTCGTAGGAGAACTTACCATCAGGGGATTATCGTAGAAAAACTTACGACTATGTGCTAGTTGTAGAAGAACTTATGACCAGGGAAATGTGGTAGAAAAACTTACGACAGGATAATAGTCATGGGAGAACTTACGATCAGAGGATTATCGTAGAAAAACATACGACTAGGTACCAGTCGTAGAAAGACTTACAACCACTTGTCCTATGCTCATGTCTACTCTTTTCCTATGTAGGTATAAGAGCGACGAAAAGTCCTTGGCCGATTCGCTTGACTATGAGAAGGTTGAGACGAAAAACTAAGGAAAGAGAAAGTGACCTTTCTGAAAAAGCTTCAGGAGGCAAACTCTGCAATTCAAAAGTTGCAGGGTGTAAGATCGAGGAGGCCGACTAGAGGGGGGTGAATAGGCGGTTTTAAAATATTATTATTTGGCTAAAACCAATTTATAATGCGAAAGTTAATAACAATTTGGTTTTACACAATTAAGGCATAAAACACCTAGTCTTTACTAAGTGCACCGACGATATGACCAAAGGAATATAAGCAATTAATGGAAGTAATGTAAATTGCTCAAAGTAAAGCACAAGAACAAACCACAATAGACATGATAAAGTTTTACCGTGGTGTTCGGAGACTTACCGGTTTCCCCTAGTCTACGTTGAGGTAAGCCAAACGAATTGAACTCGCTCCACAAATTAAGCCAACACCTTGAGGTAAGTTCAACCACTTGGACCGGTTCCAACACAAACCAATACCTTGATCCACTCGGGTTGCTCTTCCTCCACTCCGGAGATGGCGAGCACCAAACCACTCACAACCACGCCGGGTCTTCTCAAAAGCTTCTTGAGAAGATCACCGGTCGACGATGCCTCCACACCGTCTAGGTGTCGGCAAACACCAAGAGTAACAAGTATGTGACTTTCACTTGAACTAATCAAGTGTCTAAGATCAATAGTTACACAATCTACTACCTAAGGTAACACATGCACTTAGGATTTGCTCTCTAAGCTCACTAAGTGCAACACATGCACATAAGAGATGAGAGGACTTGCTATTTGCTCAAGAGAATGAATTGAGGTGCCAAAGATTATTTCCCAATCGGCTAAGGTGGGTATATATAGCCCACACACAAAAACTAGTCGTTGGAAGAAAACCTGCCAAAAAATAAGCATGAGCGGTACTATCGTTGTTCAATGGCCGGTACTACCGCACCTACATGACAAGCACAGTAACGGCTATTTCAGACAAGAAACTAGCCATTGAGAAAGCAGCGCAGTACTATCGACGGTCATCTTGCGGTAGTTCCGCACTCTGGTCATTCCGTTTTCTGAAGGGCGGTACAACCGCTTCCACTTAGGTCCAACACATGACACCTATAGAAAATAACGTACCGCACCACCATCCGATATAACTGAGTTGTGGTAGTTCCGCTCCCAACACACCGATACTACCGCACTTTCAAGAGAGCAAAACAAACTCGTAAAAGCATCTCTCTGGAAAATATGTACCGCTAGATTTCAGACCATCCCGGTTGCGGTAGTTCCGCCACAAGAACTCCGGTACTACCGCTGAGCGGTAGTTCCGCCGACATAACGTCGGTCATACCGCACTTCCAAGAGAGCAAAACAAACTCGAAAAGTGTCTCTCTAGAAAATATGTACCGCTGGATTTCGGACCTCCGGGTTGCGGTTGTTCCGCTCCCAACACGCCGGTACTACCCCTGAGAGGTAGTTCCACAGACATAACGTTGGAACTACCGATCTTCTTGAGAAAACATCATTGGCTTTCACACCAACCACAATTGCAAAACACATTTGCCAATTGATGAGCCATGCCAACAAGGATCAAAGGTAAGATTCTTAACAAGTTGTAAAACACATTTGCCAACTTTTAGAATCACACCACAAGGAATAAGGTACATGGACTTAAACCTTTTGCAAAACACATTTGTAAACTAAAGTCACATGCTACAAGGATCATGCATGAGCATCAACTATTTACAAAACACATTCGTAAATAATAGCATCATGCCATAAGGCGAAAGTGCATGGACTTCAACCATTTGCAAAACACATTTGCAAATTATAGTTCCATGATACAAAAAGGTTAATGCATGAGCTTCAACTATTTGCAAGACACATTCGCAAATAATAGTACTATGCATAGATGAGCTAGAGCGAGCACAATGAGCTATCAATATATGACTAACTCAAGTTACTAGTCAAGACCCCTCTTAATAGTATGGCAACCTAGACTAGCAATCCGGTCTTCCAACCAAACACCAATACCGGTAATAGACTAGGAACACATCCTTAGCCCTAGCTAGTCATACCTTTACCTTAAGCATCTTCTTGAAGCTTGATGACGCACATCTTTACTTTAAGACTGGGTCCTTGACTTTTATAATCATCAACACAAGATGATCTCCTTTACTTCGGGATCTTGACTCGATGCTCATCAACTCATGATGACATCCTTCATCCCGAGTCTTGTATGCATCAACACTTGATGATCAACTCATGATGTCATCTAAAGTCTTCATCATCCTGAACATAACCTAATCATCCAACTCATAGAGAATGTTAGTTCCACAATATGATTATTATTAATTACCATACCGCACCATTAACTCATAATGGTGGGACAAGATACTTCAATCTTTCCCTATTTGGTAATTGATGATAACCACTTCAATTGCACATAATTGAATGTAGATAAATGAGAGAACAAATAAGTATATATGAACTACACAAGTTTTATATACTCAAGGATATGTTTCAAAGTAGAGATATCAAGTATACGTGGAGAATGGAATATGAATCATTACTAATGAAACCACAAACTATATAGTGAACTCCTCTAAATGTGTGCATACACAAATATATAATAAGAACATATGCACATACTTAAGTTAAACTTTTGGTGGAGTTCAACCTATATTTTGGATCCGAGGAATGCAACAATATATGAGAATATGATGTCGAGTGCATACCTCCATGATTTTCACCTTTATATCCAAATGAGACTACATACTAGATATAACAATAGAAGTGTTAGTCTCACAAATAGACTTGTCATTAATCACTAAAACACTCTACTAACTCATAATGGCGGATCTAGATCCTTCACAAGGATAAATAAACAGTAAGTGCTGAACTTAAGACCGCTTATAATCTTCTTTTATTTTTCTAACCCTCATTGCTTTTCAGAAAAAGAGGTCGAAATGGGGAAGCTCGAAACCGAGGTCAAAGACAAGACCATGGTTGTTCACGAGATTTCTCGTATCGCCAAAGAAAAAGATCAGGAGGTTACGTCTTGGGAGGATCTCTATGCAAAAAGCATAGCCTCCCATGACGATGAAGTCAATAAGTTAGATTCTCGACTGGCAGGTAAACAAGTTTTTTTCCTACGAGTAGTTTTGTTTTACTTTAGGGGTCACTTTATCCGACTAGCTTATTCTTTTCAGAGTAAGTAGTCAAGATAAAACAACTCCGTGAGACTTCGACTTGTAATTAGAAGGAGATGAAGTCGATGAGGATCAACCTTCATGACAACATTTCTTTCCTTAACAATGCACTCAATGGGCTATATGCCGAGGAGGTCACTCCTCGTGAAGACACGATAATTGCTCACTTGAGTACTATTGGAAAACAAGTCGGGACTTTGCAAGAGTTGGTGACCACTCTGAAGACCAACCAAGCTGATTTGATAAAGGAGGCAGTCGAAGGTGGAATAAGTTTTGTTCTAGCAAAACTTAAAGCTCATGACCCCAACTTTAATCTTCAACTAGTCAAAGCCTACTTCGACTGCTCTAGAGTAGAAGCGGAGTAGTTGATGGAAAATATGCAGTCGATCAGCAAGGAAGTCACGGAGGAGATGCAGATAGGATCTCCTTCGTTAGAGTAGTTTGTAATAGGAAACTGCAAAGACAAGTTTGTTGATATATATGATCCTTTCTTCTTCCTGAAAAATCATCTGATCGAGTCATTAGTAACTCATAAGATAATGAATGAAAAAAGAGATTAAGACTAAGAATTGAAGTCATATTAATAACTTTATCCTAGCCCTCGACTATTTGCTTAGTTTATTTAGATAAACTAAGTAAATAGTGTTAAAAGGGTTTTTTGAAAAAGAGGTTTGGCTAACTTATAGTCTGTGATCTCGATTATCATGCACTGGTCGTAAGAGTAGTAACAAATCGACGTTAGGAAGTTCCTTCTAGTGGGCAGGACCACGTGTAGAAAGGAAAGACTTCGACTAGGTGATGTTACCATTTCCGACTAGATTAATCAAATCAAGAGCGGCAACTTGAGTTAGACAAACGTCTGGAGTTCCTTTAGAATTTGTTCGACCTTTTCGAGTGCACTCAATAGGTTTGCCCTGGTAGAAAGAGTTAGAAAAAGGACAATGCTAGGAAGTTCTTTCTAGTGGGCAGAACCACGTGAAGAGAGAAAAGACTTCGACTAGTTGTTGTGTCTTTCTCCGACCAGTTAGAACCAACCGAGTTTACCAAGAGTAGTCGAACAAATTACCAAAGTGTACTATGCTTAGAGTATTTTTCAAAATGAATGAATAAATAAACTAAGGTACTAAGAGTTGGCTTAAAAATATTTCGACCATGTTTGTTGAACCTGAGCTCTTTGTGTTGGCAGCAAAAGTGAGGAGCGAGTCGACACTAGGAAGTTCCTTCCAGGACCACATGCAGAAAGAAAAGGCTTTGACTAGGTGATGTTCCTATCCTTTCGACCAGTGTAAAGAAGTGTTGGGTACTGGTCATAGAAAAACTTACGACTAGGGATAATTAAAAAATTATCGAAGCGCTACTCAAAATAAGACAATAAAGATAAAAAGAACCTGATATTTTATTGTCGGGGTGGTTGGTTACGCATAAAATTTGTGTAACTGGTCGATGTTCCAAGAGTTCGAGAGAATCTGATCGTCTTCCTTTGATAGTCGTACCGAGCCTGGTCATGTAACTTCGACCACTGTGTAAAGACCTTCCCACTTAGGGGAAAGCTTGTTCCGATTAGACTGGGAATGAATTTTCTTCAATACCATGTCACCAACAGCAAGGCTGTGAGGTTGGATCTTACGATCGTAATATTTACGCAGGGCTTGCTGGTAGATTGTTGAACGGATTAAGGCTTAATTTCTCTTCTCTTTGAGTATGTTGATGTCATCTGCTCGAAGTTGTTCTTGGGTAGTCGTTGAAAGTTTCAACGCGTGTCGACCTGATCTTTAGTTGTAGTGGAAGCATGGTTTCGGCACCGAAAACTATGAAAAAAGGTGTTTCACCAGTGGCCCGACTGGCAGTCATACGAATTACTCATAATTCTGAGGGTAATTCTTGTACCCAAACCTCCGAGCGCTTGACAAGCTGGTCGAAGACTCGAGTTTTGATTCCTTGCATTATTTGGCTATTCGCTCTTTCGATTGCCCCATTGCTTTGAGGATGGGCAAGAGAGGCATAACACACTTTGGTACCCAACTCGTCTCAAAATTATTGAAATTTTGCGCTCAAAAATTGCTTACCATTATATGTGATTATTCGACTTAGGATCCCAAACCGAGTAACCACGCATCTCATCATGAATTGTTTTGGTGCATCCGTTTTTATTCCACTCACAAGTTCGGCTTCATCCATTTTGTGAACATGCCAATAGCCACAAAAAGGAACTCAAAATATCCTGGAGCCTTTGGGAACAATCCTAGAATATCGAGACCCCAAAAGGCCTAGATAGATGAATTATTTGGAATGCCTGAGTCGGTTGGTGTGTCTGCCTGTTGTGAAATTGACATTGTACACACTTCTTAACCAACTTTTTGGCATCGTAGAGGGCTGTTGGCCTGTAAAAACTTTGTAGAAAGACCTTTCCAACCAGCGATTTTGTAGGAAGCATGAGTTCCATAGATGCCCCCGTGTATGTCATGAAGGTGGTTTAGTCCTTCCCTTTGTGATATGCATTGCATGAGTACCCCTTGAATGCCTCGTTTGTAGAGGACGCCTTCGACCAAAGTATACATTTTGGCCTTTCGGGATAAGTGATCTGCCTCGAGATCATCATCGGGTATTGTACCCTTCTGAAGATACTCGTAGATGGGATTCATACAAGTATCCTCGTATTCTAGAGAGATTGTCTCTGGTGTTTCAACCAGAGACGACTTTTGGAGTTGCTCCAAGAAAACTCTTTTTGGTACTTGCGATCGGGAAGACGCCATATGAGCAAGCTGAACTGCGAGGAAATTATCCTTTTGAGGTGTAAATTGTACAACAAAACTGAAAAATGCTTTTCTAGCTTTCGGACCTCCAATAAGTACCGACACATAGTCAGATTAGAGCACTGGTACTCTTTTCCAACCTGATTCACGACTAGTTGAAAGTCTCATCTCACGAGTAGTCGTCGAATCGCGAGTGCTTTCACAGCTCGTATGCCAGCCAGCAAACCTTTGTACTCTACCACGTTGTTACTGGCCTGAAAGTTTAATTGAATAGCATACTTTAAGGTCTCTTCGATAAGGGATTCCACGACCACCCAGCCCCCGAGCCACTTAAAGTAAGTGACCCATCAAAATACATCGTCCACTGGTCGTGGGTATCGTACTGGGGATCCTGAACAGGTTCAGGATTTGTCCATTCGGCGACAAAGTCTACCAAGATCTGGGATTTAATTACCGTTCAGAACACGAAATGGAGGTCGAACTCCCCAAGTTCTACAAACCATTTTGTCATGCGTCTCGCTACTTCCCTGTTCTGGAGGACTACTCCTAAGGGAAACTCAGACAACATAATTATCTTGCTAACCTGAAAATAATACCGCAGTTTCCTCGAAAATATGAGGATGACATAAAGAAGTTTTTGGACCTGAGGATAGCGCTCCTTAGGCCCGTGTAAAACTTCACTTACGTAGTAAACTAGTCGGTGGACGTTTTCACACAATTGCTCAGAAGGTCATCGATCCCGAAGGATTATATGCTCTACAGGACGAGGTGGTGATGACTATATGTGATATTGAGATGTATTTTTCTCCATTTTTTGATATCATGGTCCATATCATTGTTCACATTGTGAGGGTGTGGATTTCATGGGGATATTCTCCAGATCTTAGGATGATGTGACAATTGGCAATGGCGTTTACGGTTTGTCGTTTCACGCGTTTTCGACAAAGTTACGAGCTTATCGCTCGGGCGGTCCGACCGGTCCTTGCACGGCGGTCCGACCGGTCCCATATCGGTCGGACCGGCCATCCGGGCGGTCGGACCGCGATGACCAAAAGTGTTCAAATCGAAATGGGCCAAAAATAGGTGTTGTAGACAAGTAAGGGATCCCAATGCACTTGGTCTCATGATTTTGGAGCCTCGGTGAAAAGTTCTATTGGTTTAAAGTTTCCGAAGGTTTGGATTTTGGGAGCTTGAATTTCGGCTAAGTCTTATAGGGGTCCGACCGCTCACGTGGAGCGGTCCGACCGGCCATGGCTGGCCTCGACCGCTCACCGGAGCGGTCGACCCGAATTACTTGAACGCCGGCCAACTTCGTGGCGATGTTGTTTTGTTAGATCAAAGTCATTGGTTTCATGGCATATGATTTGCATGATGCATGTTTTGACTAACATGGGTCAAGTTGTGAAGAACTTGTTCCCGAATCGTGTTTTCTTGTCCGTGGTTGTGCGGTAGCTTGGTGGTCAACGACGGTCAACGGCGAGGAGAATCGGGACTAGACTTGAAGAGTTGAGGTCCGTAACGATCGACGATGCGGGTGAGGTCAACGACTCAAGCGTGACACAAGATGGACAATTGTGACCTATTGGCGAATCCATGATGCATGGTGAAGCGGTTTAGGTCAAAAGGTTAAAGACGGCGCTTATGGCGCGTGCGTGTGTGACCCGCTTGTTAGTGGGCCTTAACGGAGCCCAATTAAGTCAAACCCTAAGAGTTTTAGGCCTCCACTATAAATAGGAGGAGATGGTGGTCGCACCTCTCTTTCTCGCCTTTGATGTTTCAAAACCCTAATTGTCTTTAGGGAGTTGAGGTGGAGGCTAGGGCTCTTGATGGTTTGTGGTGAATTTCGTGATCCTTGATTGTCCATCGATCCATGATGGTGTGGATGTAATCCAAAGAACAATCACGAAATCAATCTATGCAAGGTTTGCTTGAGATAAGTCTCTTTTCGTTCTTGCTTTCAATTTCGTGTTTTTAGGGCTTTCTTTGATCCGCGAGTTTGTGATTGATTCTTTCACGTGAATTAGCTTGTTGTGATATGTGTGAATCTATCTAGCATCATCTTGATCATCAATCTCTCACGAACAAGCTTTAGGATCAAGTTTTCGTTCTTGCCCTTTTAGACCTTCGTTAATCAATTGGCAATTGCTCAAGATCGCTCCAAGAATTATCATAATATTCGATTGAATAGGTCCTCAATAGCATAGAGAAGGTGTGTGCAAAGTTTCGTGAAGTTTGGAGTTGAGAATCAAAAGTTAGACCTAATTGCAACTTCGTCATCGGCCGATTTTATCGCTTGAGATCGGTTACGTAGATCGCCGGTCCGACCGCCATTCACCACCGGTCCGACCGATTTTGAGCGGTCCGACCACAAGATAATAGCGTCCGACCGCCAAAGAATCGGTCCGACCGGTTCACTCTAATGATCGGTCCGCCAAGATTTGTATTGCTTTGATTCTTGTTGATTATTGTCGCATTGCTTAGGGGTTTTATTGATTCAATACTAGTCTTCCACAGATCGGTATATTGATCTTCATAGCTTTCTAATAGCTACTGGAGTGAAATTGTATTGAGTTCATAATTTGTGAAAAAGTGAGCGTGCTCCTATTCACCCCCTCTAGTCGCCTTTACGGTCCAACAAGTGGTATCAGAGCCCGGTTAGTTCAATCTTGATCTTAACCGGTCACTGAACTTTGGCGATGGATAAGTTTTCTACTAAACCGCATATCTTCGATGGGCACGACTATGCCTATTGGAAGAATCGTATGCGCGTCTTTCTTGAGAGCGAGGGACAAGCTATTTGGGATGTTGTTAGAGCCCCGCTGGTTATTCCTGAAATTGCTACACCTGCTTCTGCAATTCTTTTGGCTAACAACAATAAGGCTAAGAATCTTTTATATGGTGGACTTGGTAGACAAGAATATGATAGAATTTGCAATCTTTCAATCACAAGATGAAATTTGGAACACTCTCGAAACATATCATGAGGGTTCGTCCCAAATCAAAAAGGTGCGCCAAACTGCTTACAAGCGTGAGTACAATAAATTCGAGATGCGCCCCGAGAGAGCATCGATGACATTTTCAATCGCTTTAATAAAGTAATTAATCAAATGAAAGTCGTTGATATTGAATATTCTCAATCTGAAAATGCCACCCATCTCTTGGCTGCAATCAACACCAAGGAGTGGGAGATGAAAGCTACTGCTATAGAAGAAAATGTTGATCTTTCAAGTCTTACTTTAGAATTGCTTTATAGTAAACTCAAGACTCATGAAATTAAAAGAGTTGATCATCCTAAGAAAGATAATTTAGCTTTGGTAGCGATCCTCTCAAAAGGCTTTTGATGACTCTTGTGAATCTTCTTCCGATTTTCATTTGCTTGTTTATCCGCTATTCATGAAGAGGAGCTTGAAAGTATTCTCAAACAGAGTTAGCTCTTCTAGCTAAGAAATTCACACGGCCTACAATAATGTGAGAAACAAAAGAGAGGTGGTCCAGAACATGCTATGAATGTGGTGAGCTCAATCATATCCGGGCAAATTGCCCCAAGCTGAAAGGTAAGAGCAATCATAAGGAAGGAAAGCCAGCTTGGAAGAAGCCTCCTTTCAACAAATCAAGGTATGAGGCAAATAAGCTTGTGAAGGCTGCCACCGGTTCTTGCCGCTTTTGAGGATCAATCCTTGAGCGATGTGGATACCGGGAGTGAGGAGGACAAGGAGGAGGAGATCCTCAAGGTAAAAGAAAGGGAAGGCCAAAGACTTCACTGCATGTGCTTCATGGTCGACACGGAGGACATTGATGATAATGAGGTATCTTTTACTTATGATGAGCTTTCTGCTAAATATGATTCTATAGTTGAGCAATTGCTTAGTCAAGATGAAGCGCTTGAATTTGTTATGACAAAAAATAAGAAATTAGAGTCAAAGATTAGCAAACTGAAAGTAGAGCTTAAAACTGCTAAGACTCTTGAACCTGATGAATGTTTATCTTGTCATGCTATGCATTCTAAATTACCAAGTTACAATCTGCTCATAATATTTGTGTACAACAACTTGAGAATGCTAAATCTGAACTAAATGAAATTAAAAGTGCTCCTTGTGAAAAATGTTTAGAATCTAGTAAATTGATTGCTTTTGATGTATTTGATTCTAGTCCTTGCACTTCATGCTTAGAAAAGAACGTGAAATCAAAGATATCTTAGAAGTCGCTAGAGTCAAATATGCTAAGCTTAAGGACAATATTGAAAATACTACTTGTGCTTCATGTTCCACTCTTAAGCTTGAAATTGCTTTGTATAAGGAAAATCTATGGATAAAACTTGTGATGCTTGTGTTAACTTGAGAAAAGAAAATGCTTACCTTCATGATACATTAGAGAAATTTTCTAAAGGTAAGAAACAATTAAACATGATTCTTGACAAATCTAAAACTCCTTATAAGAAGCAAGGTTTAGGATTCAATTCCTTTCAAGACAATTCAAACCCAAAAGTCATTCAAGTCTTGGAAAAGGTTTAATTGAATTCAAAACTCAACTCGCAAAAACATCTTTTAAATCTGCAGGTTTTGCTCAACCTTGTATTAATTCAAATGGTGCTCTTCTAGTGGTACCAAGTACCATTGCACTTATTGCAAAAAGGTGGACATTTGATTGAATATCACATGAGGGTTGAAAAATGATAGGAAAAATTTTGATAGAATTTCATTCATGCAACCTAGAGCTTCTATGAGACATGGTAACACTGAAAAGAATAAACCTGGATTAGGATTTTTCTCTCATGCAAATCATTATGTTTCTAGACATCCTAATTCTAATGTGTATCAGATCAAGGTCCGACCACCGGTGGTCACCGGTCGACTGTTTTGGTCACCGGCCCGACCGCCAAAGACAAAGCCGTCGACCGCCCATGGATGCCTAAGTCTCATGTTAAGTTAAACATTGCTCATAATCGAATGTTAAATGAAATCAAGGATAGTACTTCGGTTTGTATACTCCTTGCGACGCGTGTGTCTCAAGATCGATTCCTAAATCTTGTTTATCTAATCCCAGATTGAGACACATCGTTCTTTTGCTCCTTGATTTTCGTGATTATCGCGAAAGGGGAAGAACACGTGGTTCGTTGACTCGGATGTTCACGCCACATGACCGGAAACTCAAAATGGTTCACCTCTTTCACGCGAGCAACAGGTGATGACTTCATCACCTTTGGAGATGATACACAAGGGCGAATTGAAGGAACAGGATCAATTAGGGTAAACAACAAATTCATTCTAAAGGATGTCGCTCTTGTGGACAAGCTTAGGTATAATCTCCTTTCTGCTTCTCGACTTCTTGATGATGGTTATGAGACTGCTTTTTAAGAAAAATGCTTGTCGTGTGCTTGATTCTACCGTGAGCTTGTGTTTGGAATCTCTAGAGTTGGTAGAATTTTTGAGCCGACTTTTCGTAATCTCTTGTCGGATCTCTTAAATGTTTGCTTACATCTTCTTCTCGATTTTTGGCTTTGGCATCGACGCTTGGGGCACATTGGTTTTGATCATTTGACGCGAGTTAGCAACCTTGATCTCATGAGAGGTTTGCCTAAGCTCAAAGTCACAAAGATGTCAGATGTGTGCCTTGTAGGCATGGCAAACAAGTTGTCGCCTCACACCCTTCTCGTGACTATGGTTATGACCGACGGACCGGGACGCTTGCTTCATATGGATACCGTTGGTCCCGCTAGAGTCCGGCCATTGGTGGAAAATGGTATATTCTAGTCATAGTCGATGATCTTTCAAGATATACTTGGGTGTTCTTTCTTACTTCAAAGGATGAAGCTTTTGGTTATTTTCATGATCTTGTTCTTCGCTTGGCTTCGAGCTTCCCGGTGCTTTGAGAGCGATTCGCAGTGATAATGGCACGGAGTTCAAAATGCTTCTTTTGCTTCTTTTGTGCCGAGCGTGGTATTGAGCATCGCTTCTCCTCTCCACACGCCCTCAACAAAATGGCGTGGTGGAAAGGAAGAATAGGACCTTGGTCGAAATGGCTAGGACGATGCTAGATGAGTATAGCACACCTAGGAGATTTTGGGTCGAAGCTATTGCTATCGCTGCCATATTGCCAATCGTGTCTTTTTGAGACCTTCTTTAGGCAAGACTCCTTATGAGCTTCGCTTTGGTAGAAAACCCTCTGCTTCGCATTTTCGAGTTTTTGGATCAAAATGTTTTATTCTTAAGACAGCAATTTAGATAAATTTGAATCAAGAACTTTTGATGGGGTATTTTGGGTTATCCCGCTCATTCGAGGGTTTTCGAGTTTTAATACTGAGACTAACATTATTCAGAGACTTGTAATGTCACTTTTGATGAGACTAGCCTCGAGCTAGATCAATTGCTACTGAGATGATTTACAGTGACAGAGAGTATTTTTGTGGAGGAAGATGAGGACGGTTAATGTCATTCCTCATCTGCACATCGCCAAGCGCCCATATTGATACAAGAACACGCTACGCCTACTTCACCTTCAGCTTGAGGCTCTGTTGCATCATCATCATCAGATACTGCGGAGGTCGAAGAAACGACATCTCACCCGGCGCCCACTTCGCATTCAGAGACAAAGATCCTCCTAATGTATAATAGGTAATCTACATGAGCGAGTCACTCGCCTGTATAATGATCCAAATCTCTACTCTCATTCGGCTTTTGTTGCTTCTTTTGAACCCCGCGATATATCACATGCTTTATCCGATTCTAGCTGGGTAAATGCCATGCATGAGGAGTTAGAGAATTTTGAAAGAAACAAAGTTTGGAACCTAGTAGAACCTCCTAGTGGTCATAATGTTATAGGAACCCGCTGGGTGTTTAAGAATAAACAAGGTGAGGATGGTTCTGTGGTTAGAAATAAGGCCGATTGGTAGCTCGTGGTTTCACCAAGTTGAGGGGTTAGATTTTGATGAGACATTTGCTCTGTTGCTAGACTAGAAGCCATTCGCATTCTCGCTTGCATTTGCTGCATCAAAAGGTTTTAAATTATATCGATGGATGTTAAAAGTGCCTTTTAAATGGTTTCATAGATGAGGAAGTGTATGTTAAGCAACCCCCGGTTTTGAGGATCCTAAATATCCAAATCGTGTTTTCAAGCTATCTAAAGCATTGTATGGTCTTAAACAAGCCCCTAGAGCTCGGTATGATAGACTTAAGACCTTCTTGCTTAAAAATAATTTTGAGATGGGTAAAGTGGATAAAACCCTATTCATTCTTAGACGTGACAATGACTTCTGCTTGCTCAAATTTATGTGGATGATATTATCTTTGGTGGTTCCTCTAATGCTCTTATTTCCACTTTTTCCGACACTATGTCTAGGGAATTTGAGATGAGTATGATGGGAGAGCTTAATTACTTTTTGGGACTTCAAATCAAGCAATGCAAGGAAGGAACTTTCATCCATCGACGAAGTACACTAAAGATCTTCTCAAACGCTTCAACATGGGTGATCGCAAGCCAATTTCCACTCCCATGGCAACTTCAACTGCTTTTGGATCCAGATGAGGAAGGAGAAGTCGTGGATCAACGCGAGTACCGCAAAGATGATCGGCTCCTTCAGATTTGACGGCCTCGAGACCGGACATTCACTTCACGGTATGCCTTTGTGCAAGATTTCAGCGCCTCCGAGAACTTCCCATCGCCAAGCCGTTAAGCGCATATTCGTGTATTTACACTCTACCCTCTTATATGGCATTTGGTATTCTGCTCCTCACTTTGTCCATTAGAGGTTTTTCAGATTCGATTTTGCGGTCGTTTGTTAGATAGGAAGAGTACCTCGTGCACTGCCACTTTCTAGGCACGCCTCTTGTATCTTGGTCTTCTAGAAAGGTCTTACATTGCACAATCCACCGCCGAGGCGGAGTATGTTGTCTTTGCTAGTTGTCAGAGCTAAATTTTGTGGATGACGCCCACTTTGAAAGATTATGGGTTAAACTTTGCTAGTGTTCCTCTTTTCGTGATAACACTTCTGCTATTAATATTGCTAAAAACCCAGTGCAACATTCTAGGACTAAGCACATAGACATTCGCTTTCACTTCCTTAAAGATCATGTTGAAAAAGGTGATATTGTGATGCACTTTGTAGAGTCCAAGCTCAATTGGCGTGATATTCTTACCAAGCCTTTAGATCAAACCGATTTTCCTCCTTAAGAAGTGAGTTAGGGTAATTTATCCTTATGGGTTGGTTTGAGGGGAGTTTGATCTTTTCTTATCTTTCCTTGTTCTTTTGATCTTTTATTGTTCTTTTTCCAACTTAGTGATCTTTTCGAACTTTTTAGATTTTTAGGCCTTTTAATTGCATCTCATTGTGTCATATTGCATTCATATGAAAAATACAACAAGTGGTATGAAAAATTCAAAAAAAATGCATTGTAATATAAGATTTTCTGCTTATCTTTTAAAATTGATGAAGCTTTGCCTATTACCCTTTAGAGCTTTTGTATTTCAATTCTTGCTCAATGTCATGTCTAGTTCTTTGACTTGCTAGAATTATCATGCTTTTACATGTGTAGCTAAGTCTTTGCTATATGAGCTAGAACCTTTAAACAACTCAAACTAAGAAATTGCAATTTGTGGATGTTTTAGCGAGTTGCGTAATTAGTGCTCCTCTTGTGACATTGGCCTGTGTAATTGCTTTGTTAGCTCTTTGATCTAAAATTGACCATTACTTGAGCTTTTGTGTTCTTGAGATTCTAAAACTGCTCTTGTGAAAAATGAAAATCAAGATTGTCTTATGCTTAAATTGTGCCAAACTATTCTTACGAGACCGCTTGTCAAATGACATGAACTTGGAGATAGTTTGATGAACCGATGATCTCATGGGGACCGCTTGTCGAAATGACATGAACCTCAAGATTTGTCGCCTTGTAGAAGCTTAGAAAGAGTTTGTGGATGGCTCCTAGTCCGTGATCTTCTTTACTAAGATATACCTTTAATCAACTTTTGGTCAAGCTTAGGATGAGTTTGTGGATGGCTCCTAGTCCGTGATCTTGTCACTAAGTTAGATCATTAGTCAACTTCAATATTCAATGCAAATGAGAAAAATGTTGACAAATGGGCGCTTACAAAATATTGAGCAAAATGATTCAATACGGACTTGATTGACTCTTCTTGTGGTCTTTGTTAGATTTTTGATCTCACTTTGACAGCTTTGACATGGCCAATTTCACTTTAGGATCTCTGTTGATGAACTTGTCAATTTGAAGCGTTGCTTAAATTGATCAAATCCATCGCTTTTTTTGAGCCTTTGTGCTTAGCTTTGATATATATGTCTTACCATGATCTTGCTAGCGCTGTCAGGCTTGATATGCTGTTTGTGCAATATTCGAGATACTAGCTTGTTCTTTTGGGTAATCTCCAAAGCTTCTTGTAATCAAAAATTGAAAAATACAAAAATTGAAGCCACTCCATTGCACTTCATGCATATTCCTCTTTATGCTTCTTTTGTTTCTGCTTCTTTCTTTATTCTCTATTTGTTATTCCTGGATGAGAGGAAGGCATGATTCCTTGATGAATCCATTGTCAAAGGGGGAGAAGATGTGTTAAATGAAAAGATATTTCTTTGGGAGAAGATGTGTAATATTTCTTTGCTACTCTTATTTGGAGAAGATGTGTTAATAAGAAGATTGGGGGAGAAGTTTATACAAAGGGGAGAAACTGAAAATTTGAAATTTGATGATCATAGTGAGGGGGAGTTCTTGAGTTGCATTCTTATTGTCTTATTGATTATTCTGAACTTGAATTGCATTCTTTTATACTCACAATGATCATAGGTCAATTGAACAATTGTTCTTTCATATGGACCTCATGTGAGAATTTTGACCCTTTCCGAAATCAAAGTTTTATGCTTATTTTTGCTTTGTCTCACATGCCTATACTATTCTGATGCCAGCTTGGTCATGTTCATTGCTTTTTCTTGCTTATGGACCAAGTTGTGCCTTTGTGCGAAAACTGCGAGTAAACTCGTTTTCAAACCTCTTACTTACATTTTCTGGATAATTGCCAATGTGTTCATCAAGGGGGAGATTGTGGATTTCATGGGGATATTCTCCAGATCTTAGGATGATGTGACAATTGGCAATGGCGCTTACGGTTTGTCGTTTCACGCGTTTTAAACAAAGTTACTGTGCTTATCGCTCAGGCGGTCCGACCGGTCCTTGCACGGCGGTCCGACCGGTCCCATATCGGTCGGACCGCCATCTGGGCGGCCGGACCGCGATGACCAAAAGTGTTCAAATCGAGTGGGCCAAAAATAGGTGTTGTAGACAAGTAAGGGGATCCCAATGCACTTGGTCTCATGATTTTGGAGCCTCGGTGAAAAGTTCTATTGGTTTAAAGTTTCCGTAAGGTTTCGGATTTTGGGAGCTTGAATTTCGGCTAAGTCTAAGGCGGTCCGACCGCTCATTGTGGAGCGGTCCGACCGCCATGGCGGTCTCGACCGGCTCACCGAGCGGTCGGACGCAGAACTACTTGAACGCCGCCAACTTCGCGATGTTGTTTTGTTAGATCAAAGTCATTGGTTTCATGGCATATGATTTGCATGATGCATGTTTTGACTAACATGGGTCAAGTTGTGAAGAACTTGTTCCCGAATCGTGTTTTCTTGTCGTGGTTGTGCAGTAGCTTGGTGGTCAACGACGGTCAACGGCGAGGAGAATCGGGACTAGACTTGAAGAGTTGAGGTCCGAACGATCGACGATGCCAGTGAGGTCAACGACTCAAGCGTGACACAAGATGGACAATTGTGACCTATTGGCGAATCCATGATGCATGGTGAAGCGGTTTAGGTCAAAAGGTTAAAGACGGCGCTTATGGCGCGTGCGTGTGTGACCCGCTTGTTAGTGGGCCTTAACGGAGCCCAATTAAGTCAAACCCTAAGAGTTTTAGGCCTCCACTATAAATAGGAGGAGATGGTGGTCGCACTCTCTCTCTCGCCTTTTGATGTTTCAAAACCCTAATTGTCTTTAGGGAGTTGAGGTGGAGGCTAGGGCTCTTGATGGTTTGTGGTGAATTTCGTGATCCTTGATTGTCCATCGATCCATGATGGTGTGGATGTAATCCAACAATCACGAAATCAATCTATGCAAGGTTTGCTTGAGATAAGTCTCTTTTCGCTCTTGCTTTCAATTTCGTGTTTTTAGGGCTTTCTTTGATCCGCGAGTTTGTGATTGATTCTTTCACGTGAATTAGCTTGTTGTGATATGTGTGAATCTATCTAGCATCATCTTGATCATCAATCTCTCACGAACAAGCTTTAGGATCAAGTTTTCGTTCTTGCCCGCTTTAGACCTTCGTTAATCAATTGGCAATTGCTCAAGATCGCTCCAAGAATTATCATAATATTCGATTGGAATAGGTCCTCAATAGCATAGAGAAGGTGTGTGCAAAGTTTCGTGAAGTTTGGAGTTGAGAATCAAAAGTTAGACCTAATTGCAACTTCGTCATCGGGCCGATTTTATCTTTTCAGATCGGTTCAGATCGCCGGTCCGATCGCCCGTCACCACCGGTCCGACCGATTTTGAGCGGTCCGACCGCCAAGATAACAATGTCCGACCGCCAATCGGTCCGACCGGTTCACTACAAATCGGTCGACCGCCAAGATTTGTATTGCTTTGATTCTTGTTGATTATTGTCGCATTGCTTAGGGTTTTATTGATTCAATACTAGTCTTCCAACAGATCGGTATATTGATCTTCATAGCTTTCTAATAGCTACTGGAGTGAAATTGTATTGAGTTCATAATTTGTGAAAAAGTGAGCGTGCTCCTATTCACCCCCCCTCTAGTCGCCTTTACGGTCCAACAGAGGGAGATAAAGATGTGTGGGCCAGTGTTCCTACGTAGCACGTACCTGTTCGAGAGGTTCATGGGAATTCTCAAGTCCTATGTACGAAATCGATCTCGGTCGGAGGACAACATCGTCGAAGGTTATGCAACCGAAGAGATCATTGAGTTCTGCGTAAATTACATGGATCAGGTCAAACCGATAGGTGTGCCTCGATCTCACCGTGAGGAGAGGCTCGAGGATATCAGGACCAACAAAAGGAAAGCAGTCACTTCAGATATGGATGCATATGTTCAAGCTTTTTTCACGGTCTTGCAATACATGACTGAAGTGTCTCTATATATCGACCAGCACAAGGACGTGCTTCGGCAATAGAATTTAGAGCGGCCAGATGTTTGGATCACAAAACATCACAACAGTCGGTTCACCCAATGGTTGAAGGAGCGACCCGCTAGGAGCTCATCAAGTGGTATGCTGACATGGTTGGCAAAAGGTTCAACATTTACAATTGTGATATGACAAGGATACAACATAAATGGGTACACATTCTATACGCATGCTCAGGATATAATTAGCACTAACCAGAACAGCAATGTCCACATAGATGCATTCAGTACCGATGGGTTGAGGAGCTCCTACTATGAGCTCACAGAGAAGATTTGGCAGCTTGATTACGTGCTTTTCAAGATCCCCTATTTCGGTGTCGTTGGGTCCATCTCCCACAGGTGAAGACCGATAAGTACGACGTCACTACCGTGGATCTTGAACGTGTCGTATACAAAGACGAACCCTAGCTAACCAAGTTGTTCAAGTCTTCTATGTAACCAACCAAGCAAATAAGAAGCGCCATGTAGTTCTTCATGGAAAAAGGAGGATTGTTAGAGTTGAGAATGTAGTGGACGAGAAAGAATACAATCAATTTGACGAGTTGCCTCCTTTTGAAAATGGCATAAGGGTCAAGGAAGAACAACGCGATGAAACTAGATACATATGCGTCGATCATCATGAAGGGCTAATTTTTAAAGATTGAACAATGTGTGTACATATTCTGAATGGTTAATTTTAGTTCATTTGAGTTAATTGATTTGTACTGTGAAATGGATATGCTTGTTTCTAAAATGAATGTGAATTGGATGTATACATGTATTTGTTGTGTTTCTGCTTGTTTCAGAGGGCATGGCTAGTATTTCCTAAGGCTAGCCAATAAACAGAACTAGTTTTACCGATGCAAAAGAATATCACAAACAGTTTCATCTATAACTGTGATAATTTATTACAAACAGTTTCATCTAAAAACCGTCTGTGATACATAATCTATCACAGACGGTTCCTTAGGATAAGCCGTATGTGATACATCAGATATCACAGACGGTTTCATCTACAAACCGTCTGTGATATGCAATATATCGCAGATGGTTATTTATTAGAACTGTCTATGATATTATATCACAGATGGTTCTACTTTAGAATCGCTTTGTGATGTCCAACCCTATTTATATTCGGACTCTAGGGTTTGCCCGCACCCCACTCAAACGTTAAGTATCTCAACTCACCCTCCTCCCCTGAGCCTGTCGCCACTGTCCTCGACGTCGCCTTCTCCTCGAGCCCGGCACGACTCCTCTCCCGAGCCCATCACTGTCATCCTCGACGTCACCTCTTCCTCGAGCCCAGCTCGCCTCCTCCCTTGAGCCCGCTGCCTCCTCCCTGAGCATGAGCACGTGTCACCTCCTCCTCCACCGAGCCCGCCACCTCCTCCCGTCCCCCGAGCCCGCTTCCTCCCCCTCCCCCGAGCCTGGCACGCCTCCCCTTTGACGCCGCCCTGCTGCTCCAGTACTGCTCCCTGCTCGTCCTTCTCCTCGACGCTCCTTTCCCTCACTCTTTCTATCAATAATCTGTCATGTTGTTATGGTCCTCATGGACTCATGTATCTAGTTCTAACACAGAGTAGTATGAGGTGTTGTACTTGTTTTAGGGATTTGTATTTGTTCTAGTCAGTGATTCAGATGGTATTTATTTTGATACTGCTATTGGAATATATTGCAATGTAGTGTGGTGGGCTTGAGATGAATGCTTTGTGATGATAATAGTCTTTACTGAAATTGTTTTGATAATCGGGTTTAAACTTGAGCTCTAATTGGAATTCTTATTCTACATCTGATAGCAATATCAAAATGTTAAATCTTAGCTTTATGCTGATTTCATTTGTTCACATGATGTTAGTATTGAGCATATTATTCAATTTAAAAGACTTGGAGGATTTACATGTTTATATGTCAATTATGTCATTGTATTGATCCTAATTTCTTCCCTACATATCCTAATTATTTATTAATTGGTGTGTATACTCAAACACATAGAGATCACATTTTATGATAATATGTTTATGCGTGTCAGAACTTCTATTTCTTATGAAGACGTCTTCCGCTCATTCTTCGTCATTGTTTCCTCATAATGCGTCTAATGCGTCGTCCTCTGGAATATCGAAGCGCGGTAGAAGAAGAGGAATATCAAAAAGGCCCAGGGGCCGATTTACCATCACGAAGGTCGATGAGTATGGGACCCCTATCAATCCTCCCGAGTAGCGTCTGCATTCTGGAGAATGGTCGGAATAGTTGCACGGGAACGGGTCAACATCACCTATGATTTGTGGAAGGAGTTGACCAAAGCTCAGAAAGGTGAGCTGCTAACGAATATTTTTCGATCGTTTGAGATCCCGGAACAACACCAGGACTCCGTGCGATGACACGTGTTGCTACAGGCATGCAAAGCGTGGAAGAACTTCAAGAGCACGCTTGTTAAGAACTACATGGAGAAGAATCTGACGCCCTTACACAAGTATCCATTCTTAGAAGAGTACTAGGAACAGTTTGTGGCGAAGAAGACGATTTCATGATTTTAGGAGTGAAAGTGCGACGCACAAGGCCCTCCAGACAAAAAAAGACGTACCTCCACAGACTCAGCACCGCTGGGTATGTGGGTAAAATCCTGAAGTGGAGGGATCAGGACCGCCAGGCAAACCTTTTGAATGCCTCCCCACCATTTGCCGAGATCCCTAATGAGCACGCCCGAAACTAGCTAAGAGTGAGGTTATCTACTCTGTCTTCGGGGGTCATCTCCTTTCCAAACCCAGCATACGAGGAAATGTCCCAACACCTGGTAAGATATCGAATTACCTAGTTTGTAATTACTCTGTAACTTCATAGGAAGTGAAATGACATATCAGGCAATTGTAGGAAATGTTGAGTGCAAAATCTTCTCAAGGCTCATTTCAGGCGGTCGGGAGAGAGATACTCTCGCGCACTAGGAAACGATGAGCACCCGGGTCGCACGAGAGGCCTTGATCTTTATGTTCCATGGAAATATGGATTTCCAGCGGACTCTGAAGCACACCGAAGTAGGAAGAGAGCCAAATCCAATCGCGATGCACAACTAGGAGAGGAGATTCATGAATTCCTCAGAGATGAGATCACAGGATCCATTAGAAATGATATCAATGATCGCGTCAGAGATGAGACACGACGGCAGATGGAGAGCCTTGAGGAAATGCTCAGGAAAAATTAGTTGCAAGCCCCTACCCCTATTGTGCTAGCCAGCCCCCAAACTTCCGAGTAGCTGCGCGTCCAACCCTAACCCTACCCCAAAAGGCAATGACAGATTTCCTATCGATGATATCTTGGTAATAATTATTATCTCTAGAATGCTCGATCCATTGATAGGCCTGTTGGAGTAGCTAATTTTGTGTCGTTATGTAGGTGGCAATGAAGTGCAAGATCCAAGTAAGATATGCCTCTGTTGCCCTAGATGCTGCTTGGGGCCAGGTGTATCCATCCGGTGTCGGGGCTTTGTTGCACGGTTAAGTCCAGCGCCGGGTTTCGCAAAAGTGAATGTGGATGGTGTTTATGCCAATTTTGCAGTCGTCCCGCTGTAGATTCCCCCAAACGACGAGGTCATGACTCTAGGGCAAGCCATTTGAACATTCATCTAGTGGCCCAAGAGTGACATCTGCCTGGAGCTACCTGCTCCGGTGTTAACTTCACGGGAATATCCTGCAACGGTGTCAGGTCCATGGGAGCTACCTGCACCGAAGCGGCAAGGGTCCGGTGCATCAGATGCATCTACACCTCATGCTCGGTTTACTCTCGTGAAGTCGACCTCTAAAAAGCGAGGCAACAAGGGCAAATCGAAGATAGTCGACTCCTGTTCTGATATCCTCTTCATGTCGTTGGCCCAGAAATTCATGCTAGGCGAGTCGTTGGTCGAGACGGTAGAGCACGACCGTACCCTAGGATTTGCTTGCACAAGATTGCATGTATGGTACATGGAACAGGCCAACAAGATGGATGGACAACGATGCTCGGGTGTCAACATCAAGTTCAAGAAGGATCATCTTAACCACAGGGTTCAAGACTGTGTCTTCATGGTGACCTTCGAGGACTGTTCTTTCCCTTCAACCTGGATGCTTCACTCATACGATGCTGGACATTGTAAGTATGTACAATCATGGTCAACGTTTGTGTAATACCAATATATATATATATATATATATAGGAAGCCTTTTTCCTACTCCCGGGAGTAGTTACTCCCTATTCCGTATCTCACAACGTAGAGAGTATCTTGCGCAACCGAGAGTATGTATGTGTAGTATCACAGTATATAAGACCACCTAGGTGGTATTCACACATTTTCGGTGGTATGTACAATTTTTAGACATACTCCTTTTTAGTGCAAATATGAAGGTATTTACAAAATATGCTAAAAACTAAGGACTTTCTTACAAATTTTTCATGTGGTTCGCATTGGAATATCTTATAATTAGTATATGAGTATACCCAAAGTGATAAAGGAGTATGTCAAGTTCTTTTAAGTGGTATATCAGAGGTGGGAGTAACTACACCCGGGAGTAGAAAGTATTTATCCTATATATATATATATATATATATATATATATATATATATACACACACACACACACATGATTTCTGCAGCGGAATTAAGGAATTCACCGGTAGGTTTCCTCGACCCACACTTGGTCTCCTTGCAAACCATCAAGCAGAATGCAAAATTCATCGAGGATTACATGACAAGTCATTGCAGGCTCACCGCGATAAGGAATTCATACTTTTGCCCTACAACCAGGAGTAAGTGCTGCACTAGTGGCTATACTTATTTATTTGTACTTTATAAGAAATACAAACTTAGATTTAATGACCATGGCAATATACCTGTGTAGGTTCCACTGGATTCTAATTGTAATTATACCAAAACGAACAGGGTAATATACCTAGATTCCCTAAAGAGGACTACACACGACTTCACAATTGGCTGACAATTAATCGACGGGTAAACATATTTCCTCTATAGATAACTCTATTGTAGTCTTTCCTTTCTTTGCAATGGCTATAGCTAACTTCTCGGAATCACGTAGGTCATTCGTCGTATACTTTGCTAAAGGAGGGAAATGCAAGGGAAGGATTCTGCGACATGATCTAAATTTTCCGGTATTCGCTAGTACATATTAATCCTATATAACACTTCAAAATAATATCTCTCGAACTAACTAATTCTATTTTTCCAGTGCCACCAGCAGCCGATGGCCTGCAACATCTGTGGATACTATGTTTGCCACAGCATGGAACTAGTCGTCGGTTCTGCGAAGACCAATGATCCTCAGGTTTGTCAATCTTGCAATAATTATTTTATACTTACCAATTTATATACACACGAATTTAATCTTCCTAGCGGCATGTTGTGAGCATCGATACAATTGCGTTAGAACAGGGCCAACTAATAAACATTCGAGGACAGTTCACGTCATTCTTGAACCGTGAGGTCATAAATCCAAATGGAAAGTTACACAATGTAGATTGAACTTAATGGTACATGTGTGTAAATGTACATGAATGGTTAATTTTAGTTAATTGATTTGTGAATTGGATGTGCTTGTTTCTGAAATGAATATGAATTGGATGTATACATGTACTTGTTGTGTTTTAGTTTGTTTCAGATGGCATGGCTAGCATTTCCTGAGGCCAGCCAATAAACAGAAATAAATTTAGCAATACAAAAGAATATCACAGATAGTTCCTTAGGACAAACCGACTGTGATACATCAACTCTCACAGACAGATTCATCTAACCCGTCTGTGATACATCATCTATGACAGACGGTTTCATCTTCAAACCGTCTGTGATCGTCAACTATCATAGATGGTTTTGAGTTAATAACCGTCTGTGATGACCTTATGTTATTACTGACCCATAAACTCAGACGGCTCACGAAACCGTCTATGATGACGTTTTCTGTAGTAGTTGGAGGACTAGCATATGGGCCCCACCCTGCTCAACTAAAACTACCGCCATGTCAGCAAAAGCCACCTCCACATCAGTGAAAACCGGTGGTGGGAAGGGCCAAAGGGTGAAAAAAAAGAATGGTTTTGAGAGTTGGGGGTTGCGTTTTAGACGGTTTTATGGTTGAAGGTTGAAAATCGAACTAAGTCAATAGTTGAGGATCGAAAAATGGACTTTTTCCGTTGAAAAATGATTCCCTAAATACCCATGTGACATTCTGTACAAAACCATCTTTCATATGCAGCGATGGAAACTTTTTCTGCGGGAGAAAGAGCGAGGAGCGATTGAAGGCTTAACTGAGAAGATCAAGACTTGGCTCCGGGACTTCAGAAGCAAGGGTGATGGATAAGGAGCAGATGGTTCTGCCTTGTCGGTTCTGATATTTGGCAGTAGTTTATTCTAATTAGTTGTCACTTTTGCTCTCAGTTGGCTGTGCTTTGTATCCCATGCACCTTCATGAGCTGTGCCACTGGCACCACTAGATGGAAACTACGGGCTTACGGAGACGTGCGGTAGAGACCTCGGGTGGAAGATGATGTTTCCCTAGTTAGGCTTTCTCAGGCTCAGATTTCCCTGGCTCATGTTCGTATCTCTTTCGAGGCATGCTAAGCTACGAGCGCACCTTAACCACTGTTCGTCGTGGTGTGAAGCACCAACATGCTAATGCAGACTATGCAGTCATTATGCCTGGCATGTTCGCTTACCCAATATGACAACGTTGTCATGTTGTCCTACGTTCACTTTTGCGCGCAGACCGCACCAATTAATTCTCTCGCATCGATGTTTTTTTTTTACCTTCTGCAATAATGTACGTAATGCTGGTATTCTTTACGTGCTCCGGCGGTCGGTCATGGCATGCACATGGTTGCTGTAACCAACCTCTTATCATACAAATACCATGCACTGTGCGTGGTTTACGAGCCACCCTGACAGATGAAGCACACCACATAAGTGAAGAATCACACCGACCTCATACGTCAAAGAATGCCTAAGATATTAGTAACATGAAGAATTTGAACTGATCTTGAATTATTGATAAACGATATTGCGTTTTATCTGAATGCAGTTTCTATTATCCTGACCTCCTTTCAACCAGTTTCTGTCGTCGCAAATTCTTTGCCGCTACAACAGTGCAGAATGTCCGTTTGAAAAAAAATTGCAGAATGGGGCGTAATTACAGTACAGCTCGGTTGCTAGAAAAAAAGTATAATCACGGAGGAAATGTTCAAATCGGTACTGGCAGTCCACTGGCAAATCTGCAAACCCATCGCTAAAATTTTTCTTCCCCTCGAGCTGTTCTCATGAACACTGGCCAGTACCAGTCCTGCTCTGACTTCAAGAGCAGTGCCGGTCATCGGTGTCAAACCACCCTATATAGACACCCATGCGCCCCATCCCTTTCTCATCATCCATTTTCACCGGTGTTTCTTGCTTAGGTTTCTCCTTCTACAGAAGCAGTACTAGGGGTTCCGTCATGAGGACTCGTTTGGTTCTTCTCGGTGTTTTTGCTGTGCTCTTGGCCGTCAGCTCCGGTGCGGCGGTTTCCAAGGCCGAGGCGGCGCCGGTCGTGGTTGGCTCGGTCAAGTGCTTGGATTGCTCCCCAACGACGTCAAAGCTGAAGATGCGTTCAAAGGTACCATGAAATTTTCGGTCCGACTAGAGCTATTCCATTAATAACGTTATGTAGTAGAAGTAGTTTAATTCTCTATGAATATTAATTTTTCAACTAAATTTACCTGTATATATATACATATCCCGAAAAATTCTGTAAGAGTGCAGAGTGCTTATGCGTTGAAGTGATTCAACAAGACAACGTATCAAGGCACCACACGTCCATACGAAAATATGCCCAAAAGATGTACTTTTAGACATGCATAGCGGATACTGATACAACAATACATGGGCCCAAATTATTTCGGTACCAAACTGCTGGCATCGTTTAGTACCAATTCGATTGTGCATAGCCGGTTGGGCCGGCTCATAATCAACTCGTCTGATACCCAAAAAAAAACGTCGGTCAATTGGGCTGCGTATGCTATCATAACTGTACTTTCATGAGCCACTTTGACAGCCCAGAACACGGCCACGCTCACGTTTCTAAAAATTTTCTCCACATCGCGCGTTGCAGCGCTTCAGGTAGCCATCAAGTGCAAGACCGGCGCCGGTGAAACCTACGAGACGAAGACGCTCGGCCACCTCGACGGCACCGGTTCCTTCATCATCCCCCTCGCGGCCGACCTCCTCCGCGACAACGGCGAGCTGGACCGCGACTGCTTCGCGCAGCTCCACAGCGCGCCCGACACGCCGTGCGCCGGGCAGGCGCCGCCCAGGATCGCACCGGCCGGGCCCAACAACCAAGACGGTTCCACCTTCCTCGCGGTCGCAGACGACACGGAGTTCTCGCCCGTGGCGTGCAAGTGCGGCAAGTTCAAGAAGAAGCATTTCATGTTCAGCAGGCCGCCGCCGCCCAGGCCGCCCGCACCGGAGTACAAGCCCCCGACGCCGACGCCGACGCCGACGCCCGTGCCGGTGCCCTCGTACGGACCGCCGACGCCCAAGCCACCCGCGCCGCCGGCGGAGGATGAGCCGGAGCCGATCTTCCACAAGCACCCCAAGATGAAGTTCATGCACAAGAAGAAGCCGTGCCCGCCGCTCGTCGACGAGGACAAGCCTCAGCCCAAGAATTGAGCTGCGTACGATGCATGGAGCGCGCGGTGACGCGTTACTTGCCTCATGCATGTTGCTTGGTATTACCGCAAGGAGGGCAGCATGCTCTAAGGACTCTGGATCGATGATGTTTGTGTTGTTGTTGTTGTTTGTCGTTAGTGATTGTTTGGTTTAGTTCGTGGTGTTGTGCTGGCATTGTCGTTTCAGTTCGTTGCTTGTTTGTTAAATAAAGATTGTGATCGATGCTGGGGGATGTCTACCCAGAGCTTTGCATGCATTTGGGAACTGGAGAGTTGATAGGTGAGCTTGTAGCCTTGTGTTGTTGTTGGAGGGGTTTATTTGTCATGAGGTCACTGATGATGCTTGGGTTGGTTTTGCTATGTCGTTACTTATCACTACTTGTTGTCTGGTGAGAGATGCACCGGTTCATTTCATATCTCAAGTCCTCTCCACCGTCCTAGCAGCACCAAATACTGAATGAATTACAACTCTTCAATTTACCTTTCTCTTGTTATCGACGATCAAATCACCGAACTTACAAATATAAAAAGACAGAAAAATAGCACGTATCTCCTGGCAATGAATGGGGCTGCTCTTTATTGAGATGAACTGGCTATTACAGAATATGTCTACAATCTGAACCGAATGCTAACTCTCCTAATACTGGAGCACAATGCTTGCTATGACTTTACAATCTAATCAACCGGTTATCTTCTGAGAGTGATTCCAATCGATGTATCCTTTTTGCCCTTTCCCTCCTCCGTCAACGGTCCTCCTTATGTAGTTGATGAAGGTTGGCAGTTGTCCCTGGGAGAGACGCCTGTTGAGAAGCGGCGCGTCTGGTCGAGAGAGGTGTCAGTTGACAATGTATCAACTGCTGTGCGGTTATATGTCAGTGAGCCATTTAACCATATTCTAGTGTCTTAGAGTCGCGTGGCGTCGCGTGGTATGAAATTATACAGCACATGTTCCATTCGTCACATGGTAAAGCATATACCTGGACTCAGATCCAGATACCAGTTCAAAACTTTATGAGCATTTTGACTAATCGGAGGCTTGGTTAGAAACCTTGTCTGACTAGGTTATGTATTATGTAACCTCTGGAATCCTTACGATCAGTGAGGTCGTTAGCCTTAGGGGTTACGACCATGAAGACGTATGCTCTTCTATATTCTAAATAATAAATAGAGGTTTTAATCCTCGTCAGCTAGCCCTCGAACTTTAAATGAATTGGTCGTGTAGACGCTTTCTCCCGATGAAGTTGTATCGGGCAGACCCCTCATTAAATGTCGTGGTACTCGAGGTGGTCTATATTCATTTTTAAAGTTGAGGAATTGCCTTGGAAGTTGAAAAAAGCTTCTTTGTCTGCTGGTAAAAAAGGATTTTTGTCCATTGGACTTCTTTTGGAAGCGGTTACAGTATTGTGGCTATAAAAACCCCTTAGCACTGGGTGTTAGGGTTTCTACGTCTTTTGCTTTCCTCTTCATCCTCCAAGAAACCATCTCCGATCACCTTTGAACTCTTCACCCGAAGGAAATCATTATGTCGGATCTCGTCACCAACTGGTCGATCTCCGATCTGAATGAGAAGGACTTGGAGAGTTTGGAGAAGGGTGGGCTGCTACCCGACAGAAGTCTGATCCCATGGAGATCAGCATTTGGGGAACATTCTCCAAGCGGTAAGGATGGAGAAATTTTGGTATTCCTCGCATATATTGAATGTGGCTTCAGACTCACAGTTCATTCCTTTCTTTCCCAAGTTCTGGAGTACTATGGAGTAGAACTGATTAATCTGGCCCCCAACGCCATAGCCAACCTCAGCATCTTTGTTTACCTTTGTGAAGCGTACTTGGGGATTCCAGCAACTTTGGATCTCTTCAAGTACTACTACAGACTAGCAAATGCAAAGAAAACGACCACTACACCCGGAGAGTGTACCTTGCGTCTCCATGACGGGAAGGCTGATGAGTACATTTTTATGTACTCCAGATTTTTGTGGTCATCATGGAAGAAGAGTTGATTTTATATAAAAATTACACAGGGCGATGGCCTTTACTACAGCGGTAAAAAGGCTGTTGAGAACCTGCGATGGCGTTCCTCCTCGAAGAAGGAGGGGAAAATTGAGAGATGGGTTGATGCTATCCATCTCCTGAGTGTCAGAGGCTTAACCTTCTGGCATGTTGTAAGGGACTTTTCCATGTGGAGGATCAGTCCTTTGAAGGCCAGAGCTCATTCGATGCTCTGGTACATTGGTCGTGACGATGCGACCAAAGACTACAGGGAAGGTAAATCCCAAGGGAATCCGACCAGTTTGATTAAATTGATTGATTTACTTTTATAACCCTAAAATCCTCATTTGCTGCAGCCTTATCTCCTGATGAGATAAGAAGTAGGATCAAAATGATCTGCGCTGGAGAGCCCAGCGACAAGGCTGGCTTCTCTCTGATCCTAGCGGTTGTTACCGCAGAAGAAAGAGCTGAGAGACTTCGGGTAAGTATATCAATTTTGTTTCATCTTTTTAATATTTTTCGATCGGTTTTTACCTGAGATCCTCCTTGATATTTAGTCGGTTGGGCTTAGAATCGATGAGGTCACTGAAACAGGTAAGCCAACTAATGAACCGACCAGTCATACAATCACTACAAATAGTGACCGCGTAGAGGTAGGTAATCGATCAGAAATTTTTAGTGTCAAATGGAACACGTTCATCACCCAGCTAACTTTGCTTGTTAATCCAGGCGTAATCGTTGAGTCTCATACGGTTGCTCAAGACTTTCCAGTTGCGATTGAAACAACTGTTTTGAAGACCAACGAATCTACATCTTCGACCCAACCGATCATGGATATTATTCTCGACCAACTGGTTGAGAATATTACTTTTGAACCTTTGTTGGAGGGTGTAACCAACCCTACCAGTTCAGAACTGGTAAAATCAGTTGAAAAGAAAAGGAAGGCGAGCGCTACTGACTTCAAGCCGGCGCGCTTCAAATCAAGACCAAGAAAGCAACCAGGTATGTATAAAGGAAACAACCATATAAATGCATACATGTGTTCCTTCTTTGGTAAACTTGAGCTCCTGAACTCCTTTTCTTTCTTTTGTGTAGATCTTCTGGAGTTCCGGTCGCTTCCGACCAGCCTATTCCGAAAGATCGGGTGATCGAGGGCACCTCCGATTGTTGGACCGTAAAGGCGACTAGAGGGGGGGGTGAATAGGAGCACGCTCACTTTTTCACAAAATATGAATTCAACACAATTTCACTCCAATAGCTATGATGAAGCTATGAAGATCAATATATCAGTACAGCGGAAGACTAGTATTGAATCCAATTAAACCCCTAAGCAATGCGACAAAAATCAGCAAGAATCAAATCTTAATGAGGTGGCGGTCGGCCGATGCATTGTTATACGGGCGGTCGGACCGCACCAAAATCGGTCGACCTACGGTGTGGGGCGGTCGGACCGGCAAGAAAATCGGTCGACCTCGATGTGGGCGGTCCGACCGTGAGCTCGAGCAGTAAAAACGGCGATGACGGTTACAATTAGGTCTAACTTTTGATTCTCAACTCCAAACTTCACGAAACTTTGCACACACCTTCTCTATGATATTAAGGACCTATTCCAATCAACAATTATGATAATTCTTGGACGAACAAATATCTTTTACGATCTGATTGAAGAAGGTGCAAAGCCGCAAAAGTGAAAACTAGATCCAATCGCTACTTGTGGGTGATTGATGATCAAATTGATCCTAGATGGGTTCCCACACATCACAACAAGCTAATCCACGTGAAGGAATCAATCAAAACTCGTGGATCAAAGAAAGCCCTAAAATCACGAAATTGAAAGCAAGAACGAAAAGAGACTTATCTCAAGCAAACCTTGCATTGATTAAGAACGTGATCGTCATTTGGATTACACCCACGCCATCATGGATCGCTGGTCAATCCAAGATCACGAAATTCTCCTCAAACCATAAAGAGCCCTAGCCTCCACCTCAACTCCCTAAGCCAATTAGGGTTTTGCAACAAAAGAGGCGAGAGAGCGAAGAGAGCTTGGTGGTGCGACCACCACCTCCCCTATTTATAGTGGAGGCCTAGACTCCTAGGGTTTGACTCCATTGGGCTCCGTTAAGGCCCACTAACAAACGGGTCACACACGCACGCTCGCAGCGCCGCCTTTAACCTTTTGACCTAAACCGCTTCACCATGCGTCATGGATTTGCCAATAGGTCACCCTTGTCCATCTTGTGTCACGCTTGAGTCGTTGACCTCACCCGCATCGTCCAATCGCTCGACCTCAACTCTCCAAGTCTAGTCCCGATCTTCCTCGCCGTTGACCGTCGTTGACCACCAAGCAACCCGCACAACCATAGACAAGCAAACACGTATTCGGAACAAGTTCTTCACAACTTGACCCATGTTAGTCAAAACATGCATCATGCAAATCATATGCCATGAAACCAATGACTTTGACCTAACAAAACAACATCGCCACGGTTGGCCGACGTTCAAGTAGAAACCGGTCCGACCGCTCCAGTGAGCGGTCGGACCGCTTTGGCGGTCGGACCGCTCCTCGTGAGCGGCGGACCGCCTGGGACTTAGCCAAATTCAAGCCACGAAATTCAAACCTTCGGAAAATACAAACGAATAGAACTTCTTCTCGAGTCTCCAAAATTATGAGACCAAGTGCATTGGGATCCTCACTTGCCTACAACACCTATTTTTGGCTCACTCATTTTGACCACTTTGGTCACCGCCGGTCCGACCGCCCCATATGGCCGGTCCGACCGATTTGGGACCGGTCGGACCGCCGTGCAAGGACCGGTCGGACCGCCCCTGTCCAGTAAGCCTGACACTTTGTCGAAAACGCGTGAAACGACAAACCGTAAACGCCATTGCCAATTGTCACATCATCCTAAGATCCGAACATATCCCCATGAAATCCACAATCTCCCCTTGATGAACACATTGGCAATTATCCAGAAAATGTAAGGAAGAGGTTTGAAAACGAGTTTACTCGCAGTTTTCGCACAAAGGCACAACTTGGTCCATAAGCAAGAAAAAGCAATGAA
Source organism: Hsuehochloa calcarea (assembly GCA_036346395.1). NCBI lineage: Eukaryota > Viridiplantae > Streptophyta > Magnoliopsida > Poales > Poaceae > Hsuehochloa > Hsuehochloa calcarea. The sequence goes on from CM070598.1 coordinate 58,271,395, forward strand.
AATGACCAAGCTTGCATCAGAATAGTATAGGCATGTGAGACAAGACAAAAGAAAGCATAAAAACTTTGATTTCGGAAAGGGTCAAAATTCTCACATGAGGTCCATATGAAAGAACAATTGTTCAATTGACCTATGATCATTGTGAGTATAAAAGAATGCAATTCAAGTTCGTAATATTCAATAAGACAATAAGAATGCAACTCAAGAACTCCCCTCACTATGATCATCAAATTTCAAATTTTCGCCTCCCTTTGTATAAACTTCTCCCCAATCTTCTCATTAACACATCTTCTCCAAATAAGAGTAGCAAAGAAATATTACACATCTTCTCCCAAAGAAATATCTTTTCATTTAACACATCTTCTCCCCTTTGACAATGGATTCATCAAGGAATCACGCCTTCCTCTCATCCAGAATAACAAATAGAGAATAAAGAAAGAAGCGAGAAACAAAAGAAGCATAAAGAGGAATATGCATGAAGTGCAATGGAGTGGCTTCAATTTTTGTATTTTTCAATTTTTGATAAGAAGCTTTGGAGATTACCCAAAAGAACAATGTAGTTTCTCTAATATTGCACAAACAAAGATATCAAGCCCGACAACGCTAGCAAGATCATGGTAAGACATATATATCAAAGCTAAGCACAAAGGCTCAAAAGTAAAGCATTAGATTTTATCAATTTAAGCAACGCTTCAAATTCAAAGAAGTTCATCAACGAGGATCCTAAAGTGAAATTGGCCATGTCAAATCACAAAGTGAGATCAAAATCTAACAAAGACCACAAGAAGAGTCAATCAAGTCCCGTATTGAATCATTTTGCTCAATATTTTGTAAACGCCTATTTGTCAACATTTTTCTCATTTGCATTGAATATTGAAGTTGACTAATGATCTAACTTAGTGACAAGATCCCGGACTAGGAGCCATCCACAAACTCATCCTAAGCTTCACCAAAAGTTGATTAAAGGTATATCTTAGTAAAGAAGATCCTGACTAGGAGCCATCCACAAACTCTTTCTAAGCTTCTACCGGGCGACAAATCTTGAGGTTCATGTCATTTCGACAAGCGGTCCCCATGAGATCGTCGGTTCATCAAACTATCTCCAAGTTCATGTCATTTGACAAGCAGTCTCGTAAGAATAGTTTGGCACAATTTAAGCATAAGACAATCTTGATTTTCATTTTTCACAAGAGCATTTTTAGAATCTCAAGAACACAAAAGCTCAAGTAATGGTCAATTTTAGATCAAAGAGCTAACAAAGCAATTCGACAGGCCATTTGTCACAAGAGGAGCACTAATTACACAACTCGCTAAAACATCCACAAATTGCAATTTCTTAATTTGAGTTGTTTAAAAGGTTCTAGCTCATATGGCAAAGACTTAGCTACACATGTAAAAGCATGATAATTCTAGCAAGTCAAAGAACTAGACATGACATTGAGCAAGAATTGAAATACAAAAGCTCCAAAGGGTAATAGGCAAAGCTCCATCAATTTTAAAAGATAAGCAGAAAAACTTATATTATAATGCATCTTTTGGATTTTTCATACCACTTGTCAGAACCACTTGTTGTTACCACTTGTTGGATTTTTCATATGAATGTAATATGATACAATGAGATGCATATAAAAAGCCTAAAAACTTAAAAAGTTCAAAAAGATCACTAAGTTCAGAAAAAGAACAATAAAAGATCAAAAGAACAAGGAAAGATCAGAAAAGATCGAACTCCCCCTCAAACCAACCCATAAGGATAAATAACCCCTAACTCGCTTCTCAAGGTGGCAAACCTAGTTGGGTCTAAAGATTTGGTGGGGATAAAAACAAGATACAAGAGAAGAATCTAGTGGGTGACAAGCGCCTGAGGTACTCTTCCTATCTAGCCGACAGCCCGCACAATTAGGATAAGAAAAACCCCCGAATGGACAAGGATAAAGAATAGGAATATCAAATGCCATACAAAGAGAGTAGAGTGTAAGTACCTGAATAAGAGCTTAACGGCCTGGCGATGGGAAGTTCTCGGAGATGCTTGAGACCCGTCGATCGCGTGAAGGAGGTGAACCATCTTGAGTCTCTGGCAATACGATGTGAACAATCGGAGTCGGCAAAGCACGTGCCCTTCCTCTTTCCGCGGTAATCACGAAAAATCAAGGCACGGAAGAACGATGTGTCTCGACATCAAGTTAGTTAAACAAGACTTGGGAACCCGATCTTGAGACACACGCTCTGCGAGTAGTATGCAAAGCGAAGTGTTATCCTTGATTTCATCTAAAATTCTGTTATGAGCAATGTTTAAGTTAACATGGGAATTAAATCATCGGTGATCGCCGGCGTTGTCTTTGTGGTCGATCCGGCGACCATATCGGTCGAGACGGTGAGCACCGTGATCGACCGACTAGCAATCAAGAACATGAGAATTAGGATATGTAGAAACATAATGATTAGCATGTGAGAAAAATCCTAATCCGTGTTTATTCCTTTCGGTGTTACCATGTCTCATAATAGCTCTAGGTTGCATGAATGAAATTCTATCAAGATTTTTCCTATCATTTTTCAACCTCACGCCAATGAATTCAATCAAATGCCCACTTTTCTTGCAATAAGTGCAATGGTACTTGGTACCACTAGAAGAAGCACCATTTGAATTGATACAAGGTTGGGCAAAACTCGCAGATTTAAAAGATGTTTTTGCAGTTGAGTTTTGAATTCAATTAAACCTTTTCCAAGACTTGAATGACTTTTGGGTTTGAATTGTCTTGAAAAGAATTGAATCCTAAACCTTCCTTCTTATAAGGAGTTTTAGACTTGTCAAGAATCATGTTTAATTGTTTCTTACCTTTAGAAAATTTCTCTAATGTATCATGAAGGTAAGCATTTTCTTTTCTCAAGTTAACACAAGCATGACAAGTTTTATCCATTGATTTCTCCTTATACAAAGCAATTTCAAGCTTAAGAGCGGAACATGAAGCACAAGTAGTATTTTCAATATTGTCCTTAAGTTTAGCATATTTGACTCTAGCAGCTTCTAAGATATCTTTGATTTCACGCTTCTTTTCTAAGCATGAAGTGCAAGGGCTAGAATCAATCACATCAGAAGCAATCAACTTGCTAGACTCTAAGCATTTTTCACAAGGAGCAGATTTAATTTCAATTAGCTCAGTTCTAGCATTTTCAAGTTGTTGTAAAGCAATATTGTGAGCAGATTGCAGTTTAGCCAATTCTGAGTGCATATCATGACAAGATAAACATTCATCAGGTTCAAGAGTCTTAACATTTGCAAGTTCTAGTTTTAGTTTACCAATTTTTGACTCTAGTTTCTTATTTTTAGTCATGACAAATTCTAGCGCTTCATCTTGACTAAGCACTTGCTCAACTATAGAATTATATTTAGCAGAAAGCTCATCATAAGAAAAAGATACCTCATCATTATCAATGTCGCTTGTCGACCATGAAGCACATGCCAAGAAAGTCTTTGGCCTTCCCTTTCTTTTCCTCTTCGCTCCCGAGTCCACATCACTAATGGATTGCTCTCCAAAAGCGGCAAGGACCCGTGAGCGGCCTTTATGAGCTTGACAAAGATCATACTCGAGTTGTTATCATGAGGCTTCTTCCAAGTCGCCTTCTCCTCCCCATGCTTACCCTTACCTTTTAGCTTGGGGCAATTGGCGGATGTGGTAAAGCTCTCCACACTCATAGCAAGTAACAGACCACCTCTCTTTTATTTCTCACATTGTTGTAAGCCCGTGAATTTTTTAGCTAAAGGGCTAACTCTGTCTCAGAATATTTTCAAGCTCCTCCTCGAAATCGCAGATAAGCAAGCAAATGAAAATCCGAAGAAGATTCAAAAGAGTCATCAAAAGCCTTTTGTGAGGATCTGCTACCAAAGCTAAATTATCTTTCTTGGGATGATCAACTCTTTTAATTTCATGAGTCTTGAGTTTACTATAAAGCAATTCTAAAGTAAGACTCGAAAGATCAACATTCTCTTCTATAGCAAGAGCCTTCATCTCCCACTCCTTGGTGTTGATTGCGGCCAAGAGGTGGGTGGCATTTTCAGATTGAGAATATTCAATATCAACGACTTTCATTTGATTAATCACTTTATTAAAACGATCGAAAATGTCATCGATGCTCTCTCGGGACGCATCTCAAATTTGTTATAATCACGCTTATAGATTGTTTGGCGACTTTCTTAATTTGGGACGAACCTCATGATATGTTTCGAGAGTGCTCCAAATCTCGTGCGCAATGCAAAATTGCAAATCCTATCATATTCTTGTCTACCAAGCGCACCATATAAAAGATTCTTGGCCTTGTTGTTGTTAGCCAAAAGAACCACGTACGGGAGTTTCAACCTCGGGAATAATGAGCGGGGATCGAACAACGCCCCATATAGCTTGTCCTCGCTCTCAAGGAATACTCGCATACGATTCTTCCAATAGGCATAGTCTTGTCCATTGAACATATGCGGTTTTGTAGTGAATCTATCCATCGCCAAAGTTCAAAGGACCGTTAAGATCAAGAGTGAACTAACCGGCTCGATACCACTTGTTGGACCGTAAAGGCGACTAGAGGGGGTGAATAGGAGCACGCCACTTTTTCACAAAATATGAATTCAACACAATTTCACTCCAATAGCTATGATGAAGCTATGAAGATCAATATATCGAGACAATGGAAGACTAGTATTGAATCCAATTAAACCCCTAAGCAATGCGACAAAAATCAAGAAGAATCAAATCTTAACAGGTCGGCGGTCGATCATTATATCGGGCGTCCGACCGCACCAAAATCGGTCTGACCTCTGGTGTGGGGCGGTCGGACCGGCAGCAAAATCGGTCTGACCTCTGATGTGGGGCGGTCCGACCGGCAGGCTCCAGAACAGTAAAAACAGCCCGATGACGAAGTTACAATTAGGTCTAACTTTTGATTCTCAACTCCAAACTTCACGAAACTTTGCACACACCTTCTCTATGATATTAAGGACCTATTCCAATCAACAATTATGATAATTCTTGGACGAACAAATATCTTTTACGATCTGATTGAAGAAGGGTGCAAAACCGGGCAAAAGTGAAAACTAGATCCAATCGCTTACTTGTGGGTGATTGATGATCAAATTGATCCTAGATGGGTTCCCACACATCACAGCAAGCTAATCCACGTGAAGGAATCAATCAAAAACTCGTGGATCAAAGAAAGCCCTAAAATCACGAAATTGAAAGCAAGAACGAAAAGAGACTTATCTCAAGCAAACCTTGCATTGATTAAGAACGTGATCGTCGCTGGATTACACCCACGCCATCATGGATCAGTGGTCAATCCAAGATCACGAAATTCTCCTCAAACCATAAAGAGCCCTAGCCTCCACCTCAACTCCCCTAAGCCAATTAGGGTTTTGCAACAAAAGAGGCGAGAGAGCGAAGAGAGCTTGGTGGTGCAGCCACCACCTCCCCCTATTTATAGTGGAGGCCTAGACTCCTAGGGTTTGACTCCATTGGGCTCCCGTTAAGGCCCACTAACAAACGGGTCACACACGCACGCGCAAAGCGCCGTCTTTAACCTTTTGACCTAAACCGCTTCACCATGCGCCATGGATTTGCCAATAGGTCACCCTTGTCCATCTTGTGTCACGCTTGAGTCGTTGACCTCACCCGCATCGCCAATCGCTCGACCTCAACTCTCCAAGTCTAGTCCCGATCTTCCTCGCCGCTGACCGTCGTTGACCACCAAGCAACCTCGCACAACCATAGACAAGCAAACACGTATTCGGGAACAAGTTCTTCACAACTTGACCCATGTTAGTCAAAACATGCATCATGCAAATCATATGCCATGAAACCAATGACTTTGACCTAACAAAACAACATCGCCACGGTTGGCCGACGCTCAAGTAAAACCGGTCCGACCGCTCCAGTGAGCCGGTCGGACCGCTTCTGGCGGTCGGACCGCTCCACGTGAGCCGGTCGGACCGCCTGGGACTTAGCCAAATTCAAGCCCCAAATTCAAACCTTCGGAAAATACAAACGAATAGAACTTCTTCGAGTCTCCAAAATTATGAGACCAAGTGCATTGGGATCCCCACTTGCCTACAACACCTATTTTTGGCTCACCATTTTGACCACTTTGGTCACCGCCGGTCCGACCGCCCCATATGGCCGGTCCGACCGATTTGGGACCGGTCGGACCGCCGTGCAAGGACCGGTCGGACCGCCCCTGTCCAGTAAGCCTGACACTTTGTCGAAAACGCGTGAAACGACAAACCGTAAACGCCATTGCCAATTGTCACATCATCCTAAGATCTGGAACATATCCCCATGAAATCCACACCGATCAAGGCTTCTCTCAGTTTAGAATCCTTGAGGGAGTGGCTAGGGCAGCCCCCGAGCAACCTTCAGTGTCGGAACCTGAGTTGGGTCCTGTGGTGATCATTACCCCCTCTGCGGAGGTAGGAATGCCTACAAATATCCAACAGGTTCCGGCTTCTGCAAGCAATCCTTTCCAAACTAACAAGTTTTCTTTTTCTCCTCGATTTATCGAGGATAAGGAGCTTGATGAAGTTTGGGGGAGAATATCAGATCGTCAAGCCGAGACGAGTCCTGATAAAAATTTTGCTGATTATAATGACATGGCAATTCGGGTAAATATCTACAACCATTTCTATAGCTCCTATTGAAGTTTTATAGGAGACTTAAAGAAAAAATGATATCTATGTAACTTATGGTCGAGAACTTTGCTGTGGTCGGAGGATTGACCCAGCTAATAAAGATCTTGTAGTAAAAACACTCCGAATTAGAAAGTAAGAACTCCCTTCTTAACCCTTTCTTCCTCATGACTGTTTTTTCCTTGAATTATTCTCCCTTATCATATTTGATAGATTTGGAGAAAATAAAAGAAGAAGCTGTGGCCAATAAGGTCAAAATAAGCAGGCTTGAGGAAGACAACCAAGCTAAGAACCGGTCGATCGAATACTTGACGACCAGAAATAAAGAAATTCTTGAAACTTCTGGAAAGAAGATTGAAGGTAACTAGTCGTAAACTTGACTTAGTATCTCTTCCAACCATTCTTGCCTAATACTTGTTTTTGTCTATGTAGAACAAAACCAAGCATTAATCAGAGCAAAGAAAGCTCTGGAATTTGAACAGACAAGGAGGCAGCTATCGTGCTTAATCTTGATGAAAAGATCACTGTACTCAACAAAATAATCTTTGATATGGGATCAGGATCGACGCTGCCCTCTTTGAGTGATCCAATGGAAAAGGTAAATTACCTTGGCCACCTTTTAGAGGACCTTAAAGGCTTGCTCAAGACTACAAGAGAGAATTACGTCCGACCCGTAAAAGAATCTATTGCCAGTGGAGTTAGTCTTACTTTGGCAAAACTGAAGGCATCCGACCCCTCTACTAATCTTCAAGCTATTGAATATGATTTCAACTGCTTGCCTGAGGAGGCGACCAAGTTTCTCAAGGAAGCTAAACCTCTTGGAGACAAGGTTGCAGAAGAAATAGAGGTCGGATCTCCATCAAGAAGTCATTAGATGGGCAATCTCTAGTAGTAAAAAACCTGCAAAAAGAGAGTATGCATAAAATGTGTAAAAACTTACCTCTCTCCTGTCAATGAAATCTTTTGTTCATCCGGTCGACTTATGGATATTCATATATTACCTAGTCCCCGACTGTTTTATAGTAGAAGAACTTTACTATAGAAGCAGTAGGCCAAGAAAATGAACTTAAGTCTTAACCATTGTTTGAAAGTTTGTACTAGATTGTTGAAAAAACTGATCGTAATAATACTAGAAAACCTTTTTTGGTCGGAACCAGTGCTAGGTTTCGACAAGTTGTAAATCTTTTTTTCGCAATCAAAGTACTTACTAAGACAATATATAGTCGGAAGAAAAAGAAGATTTTCCTTGATAAGAGAAAAAATTATATGCAAAGACATATATAATAAATGATAAGTGGTTTTATTTCTATGTAGTACTCAACGCTGGTCGGAATGAACTGCTAAGATATGAAGATATAATGTATATTTCTATGTAGTACTCAACGCTGGTCGGAATGAACTGCTCTAGTCCGACTGACAGCGAGGATCGTAAGAAAAAGACCGTCGCTAGGAAGCTCCTTCCAGTGGGCGGAACCACGTGCGAAAAAGGAGAGACTTCGACTAGGAGGTTTTCTGTATCCCGACCAGTAGCCAAACAAGAGTTGAACAGAACTTTCAAAATAAAAAATATGATCTTCGTAATCTTGAGCATATGAACCGCGTCGACCAGATTTGGGTGCCATCATATAAATAACATCACTTCTGTGAATTTGATTAATCATTTATTAAATTTAAAAGGAAACGAAATGAATTAAATGAAAAACTTACGTAATTGATCATTATTCCAGGAATTGGACAAAACTCTGCCGTCGGGCATAGCTAATCTTACCGAGCCTAGTCGGGTGACTTCGACCACAGTGTAAGGACCTTCACACTTGGGAGAAAGTTTATTGCGATTTACTTGGCTCTGAATTTTTCTAAGAACCAGATCACCTGTAGCTAGGCTGCGAGGCTGCACCTTACGATTGTGGTACCTTCGCATGGCTTCTTGATAGATTGTCGAACTTATCAAGGCTTGGTTTCATCGTTCTTCAAGGAAATTGACGTCGTCGAGCCGTCATTCCTCCTGATCGTTTATACTAAAACAATAAGTACGAGCAGAGCCAATTTTTAATTCTGGAGGAAGCATGGCTTCGGCTCCATAAACTAAAAAGAATGGTGTTTCGTCGGTCGCACAACTGGTCATGGTTCGAACAGCCCATGGGACAGAAGGAAGTTCTTGAACCCAAGCTCCTGACCGCTTTATTAGCTGGTCGAATACTCGGCGTTTGACCCCCTGCATTATGATACCATTGGCACGCTCAACTGCTCCATTACTCTGTGGATGAGCAACGGAGGCGAAATGGACTTTTATTCTAAGCTCTTAGTAGAATTCCTGAAAACTGCCGCTCGAAAATTGAGTACCATTGTCCGTGATTATATGACTGGGTACACCAAATCGTGTAATCATATTTTTTGTCAAGAATCTCTTCACAGCCTCAGTTGTAGTTTTAACAACTGGCTCAGCTTCATTCCATTTCGTGAATGTGTCAATCATGATGAAAAGGAAATCAAAGCCCCCGGGCGCTATTGGGAATGGTTCCAGAATGTCTAGTCCGCATGTTGCAAAAGGCCAGGAAAGAGGAATTATTTGCAAAGCTTGTGGCGGCTGATGTACTTGTCGGCTATGAAACTAACATTGTACGCACTTCGTCACAAGCTCTTTTGCATCATGAAGGGCAGTTGGCCAATAGTATCTTTGCCTGAAGGTTTTACCGACCAATGTTCTGTAGGAATGTTGTGCTCCACAGACTCGCTCCATGAATTTCAGTTAGCAACTTGATGCCATCCGAGCGAAATATGTATCTCATCAAGAGTCCATGAGATCCTCGTTTGTACAAGGTACGTTCAATTAGAGTGTATGATTTGGCTTTTCGTGCTATACGATCGGCATCTACATCATCTTCTGGAATTAGGTCATGCTGAAGATAATTGTAGATCGATGTCATCCAATTTCTACCCTGATCGTCACCGATCTGTGGAACATCTATGTTATCAGAATCAATAGGCATGACCTGATGTTTATCATTGATGTTATCGGAATGCTCGGCCTCCGAGGGTGAATCGAGTTGCTCGAGAAAAACTCCGGGCGGGACGGTTGACCTCGTGGAGGCCATCCGTGCCAACTGGTCTGCTAGAAAGTTTTCTTTTCTATTAATGTGTTGGATCTGGAAACCGAAGAAATGCTTTTCGAGTTTTCATACTTCCGCCAGATAATACAACATCTTGGTACTCGAGCATTGATATTTTTTCCCTACTTGATTCGCTACTAGTTGAGAATCACCTTTCACTAGTAATTTGCGAATCCCGAGCGAATGAGCTGCTCGAAGTCCTGCCAGTAAACCTTCGTATTCTGCTACATTGTTTGTAGCGGGAAAGTTAAACTGGATGGCGTACTTAATGTGTTCGCCAGTTAGGGATATCAAGACGACTCCAGCCCTCGATCCTTTAAGCATCAAATAACTGTCAAAGTACATTGTCCATTCATTATGGCGCTCGTACTCTGGTTTCTGCTTAGATTCAGGGTTTGTCTACTCGGCAATGAATTCGGCTATTGCCTGAGACTTTATTGCTGTTCGTGAGATGAAATGGAGATTGAACGTCTCTAGTTCAACCGCCCATTTTGCTATTCGTCCTGATGATTCCCTATTTCCAAGGACTTGCCCGAGGGGATACCCGGTAGGTACGACCACTTTGTGGGCTTGAAACTAATGCCTTAGTTTCCTTGAAGCCATAAGGAGACCATAAAGTAATTTTTGTACATGTGGGTATCTTTCTTTCAGACCATGTAAGACTTTGCTTATGTAATATATTGGCCGTTGGACGTTCTCACGTTCCACGACCAGCACACCGCTGACAGTTTGCGGCGTTGCAGCCACATAAATCAAAAATGTTTCTTCCGATCTCGGAGAGACTAAGACCGGGGCACTCGTAAGGTACTCTTTGAGCTTTTTAAAGGCATCATTGGCCTCCTTTGTCCACTCGAAACTTTCATTTTTCCGAAGAAGCTTAAAGAAAGGCAACCCTTTGTCACCTAACCTGGCTATGAAATGGCTTAGCGCTGTCATACAGCCAGTTAGCTTTTGGACCTCTTTCTTTGTGGTCGGAGGGCACATTTGGTTGATGGCCGATATCTTCGCAGGATTTGCTTCGATACCTCTAGCCAAAACTAGGAAACCGAGAAGGTTTCCAGCGGAAACTCCGAACACACATCTCTCTGGATTTAACTTGAGGTTATACTTTCTCAAATTGTTAAAAGTCTCTTGTAAGTCAAGAATATAATCGCCTGCGTTGATACTTTTCACAACTAAATAATCAACATAGGCTTCGAGGTTCCGACCTATATGTGGGCTAAAAGTTTTTTGCATCAATCTTTGAAAAGTTGCACCAACATTTTTGAGACCAAAAGACATCTTAACATAACAGTAAGTTCCATATGGTGTGGTGAAGGAAGTTTTCTCTTCATCTTCTTTACTCATGTTAATCTGGTAGTACCGCGAGTATGCATCCAAAAAACTTAATAATTCACACCCGGAGGTGGAATCTACAAGTTGATCAATGCGTGGAAGAGGAAAGTCATCCTTCGGACATGCTTTATTTAGATCTATGAAGTCTATACACATTCGTCATTTTCCATTATTTTTTCTAACCATTACAGGGTGGCGAGCCACTAAGGGTGATGGACTTCACGAATAAATCCAGCCTTGATGAGTTTTTCAACTTCCGAATGGATTGCCTCTTTACGATCAGGCGCAAAGCATCTTAACTTCTGTTTGACTGGTTTCTTGTCAGGCTGGAGAGCTAACCTGTGCTCAATCACCTCCCTAGGGACTCTGGGCATGTTGGTCGCCTGCCAAGCGAATACGTCCTGGTTTGCTCGGAGGAGGGAGACAAGCGACTCTTCCTATTTTGGGTTGAGTCCTTCTCCGACAAGCACCTTCGAGATGGACCCGTCAGTGTCTCCTGACCTGACGCTTCCCGGAGGAAAGCCCTTGTCGAGGAATACTTCTTTTGTCTGGTCGGACGGCTTGGGCGTCACCCCGGGTCTGGAGCGTTTGACCCGGTCGAGTTGACGGAATGGGGCAGTCTTCTTTGGCAAAGGAGATTACCGTGTCTGACCACCTTGATGGTTTGATGGTGATCGAAAACTCCGAAAGGTTGACCTCTCGCTCAATAGCCTTCAGATGACGTCGTGAGTCGTACGACAAAGATCCCCCAAAAATCATGCTGACCGTATGTTGAGGTTCTTGGTACTCCATCTCTTCGTCGCCATCCTTGTATTTCTTGGAGCTTGTTTCCCCTAATTCTTGTACTGAGGGAAGAGGGTCTTTACCTGCATAGTAATCCTTCAACTTCTTTTGCCAAGCACGGCAGGTACGTAAATCATGCCTTGCCTGCTTATGAAGTGGGCACCACTTCTTATTCTTCTTGAACCCATCGGTCGGACTTTTCGTCTTGCCCCGACCAACATAGTCTTTCTTACCTTTGGTAAACTTATCTGGGACCGCCAGGACTTCATTGTTTTTCCGTTTTGCGATGCTTCTTCTTCTTGAGAACTTTTTTGAGCTTCTTTTATGACATCTCTGAACCAGGTCAAGGGGTTTTATATTTTTGATCTATGGCGTCACTCCATTCAACCGCTTCACTAACGGCTGCGTACCTATCAGCCATGTCAAAAAGCTCGACGGTTGTTCATGGAGGGTTCATGGAAATATCCTCCGTAAATCGCCGATTCCTTAAACCTGCCTTGAAAGCTTGAATTACAGAAGATTCTGCATTATCTGGTATCGAGTTACGAACCTGACTAAATCTCTTGATATATTGACGAAGAGTCTCTTTTGGGTTTTGTCGGATCAGGTGGAGATCATCCTCCTTTCCAGGGTAGTCGTACGTACCCTGAAAATTTACGATCAGAAGATCGTAGAGTTGTTCCCAAGTGTAGATCGATCCGACCGGCTGGTTAAGTAACCAGGACCGGGCAGATCCCTCCAGTACCGTAGGTAAGTAGTTGGCCATTAGATTTTCATCACCACCAGCAGCTCTGATGGCGGTGGTATAAATCTAGAGGAATTCCAATAGGTTCTGGGACCCATTGTACCTATCCATGTTGGCCGGTCGGAACCTATTAGGCCAACGCACGGCCTAGAGCCCCGCTGAGAAAGCCCGACAGCACGTGACAGACTCATGGCGCCTTCTTTAAAAAGGTTCCAGATTGTGATCGGTTGGAGACCAGTTTCTTAGATTAGAAAGCCGGGGCCCTAGTGTTCCGATCTGATCGTGAGCGTTATGACGACGCCCTTGATCACCTGCTTGTCCTAGACGACCGCGCAGATCATCGGGGCCATGCGAATAATCTTCTCGACGAGGGGAAGGAGGTGTGGTGTGGAATAACCTCCATCCGTCTTGGCTCGTTGGTCGAAACCGTCGAGGAGGTCTTGTACCAATCGATTCCCAACATACCTATACTGCCCTCTGCCGAGGGAGGAACGTTGGGACGAAGTCATAGTCTGACTTTGTGTCGTCCTGTGTTCCTGGTACGCTTCTGTACGTTGCACGGTTTGTTGAAAAATTTCTGATACCTGTTCCATCAATTGGACAAAGCTTGGAGCTCCTGCCAGAGCAGGGTCAGTATTATTTTGAATATTCTGAATACGCTGCAGGTTTTGTACCGTGACTGAAGGTCTCGAAGGATTCATCGAGGTTGTTGGCGTTCGTAGATCCGAACCTTCTCTTTACCTCGCTCCTAGTTCCCTCCGATCCATCATCCTTGGTGGAGCAGAAACAGGTGTGTTAACTGATGGACATCCATCAGTTCTATTGCCTCTGGTAATTGGTGCTTGATTGCCCGTGCCATCTCCATTAGTACATAGTGGCGAGGCAGTGTGTGCAGGACCATACACGGCATTGCGATCAATATTTCCGATCGCATTGACTTCGTGTTTCCAGCAGCGATCCTCCGGAGAACTTCCACTGTAACCAGTGGAGACTGCTCAGTGTTTCTACCAGAGACTTCCACGACGGAGACCGGTCGGAGATGAGCACCACCTGCGGTCTTCGTGGTGAACTTAGCATAATCCTGCAGGGTTCTTGATCGTATGCTGAGCCTTATCATTCCCACTCGGCCTATAACCGGTGAGTGTTTCATCGACACTGTTACCAGATGCCGGTTGGCTCCTGGAATTTCCAGAAGCCGTCGGTGAGTACCTGTCAGCCATGATTGTGTCGAGAATGTATGAATTCTCAGATTGTAAGGCTGCGGATTCATCACCTTTTTCACCGGTCGGAAGGACCGGGTTTGGAGAGATTTTCGGACTCTCCAAGCTAGTCAGAGAGTCTTGTCCCTCGGGAAGTACCACTTGTCGCAGTGGTGCATCCTCATCCATCCGCTCGACTCCGCTGTTGTCAACGACTCGCGAACCGGTGGATGAGAGAGATGATGACGCCCAATCCTCTTGCATGGCCTGAATGCAGGCTTCCATGTCGAGGTTGGAGTAGTCAACCAAATCGAACCAGTTCTCATCGTCCCAAGTTCCTGTCATAGTCGCATGAACGATTATGAAGGGTGGGCGAGGATTTAATGAGCGAAGAACTTCTTTAGGAGAATTGCGCCTTCTTCCCCACGAACGGCGCTAGCTGTCGACGATCAAATCACCGAACTTACAAATATAAAAAGACAGAGAAAAATGGCACGTATCTCCTGGCAATGAATGGGGCTGCTCTTTATTGAGATGAACTGGCTATTATAGAATATGTCTACAATCTGAACCAAAGGCTAACTAATAATCGCTAAGAATCAAAGCAACACAAATCTTGGCGGTCGACCTCAGTAGTGAGCCGGTTGGACCGATTGCGAGCGGTCGGACCATTGTTATCTTGGCGGTCGGACCGCTCAAAATCGATCGGACCGGTGGTGATGGGCGGTCGGACCGGCGATCTACGTAACCGATCTGAAGCGATAAAATCGGCAGATGGCGAAGTTGCAATTAGGTCTAACTTTTGATTCTCAACTCCAAACTTCACGAAACTTTGCACACACCTTCTCTATGCTATTGAGGACCTATTCAATCGAATATTATGATAATTCTTGGAGCGATCTTGAGCAATTGTCAATTGATTAACGAAGGTCTAAAGCCGGCAAGAGCGAAAACTTGATCCTATTGCTTGTTCGTGAGTGATTGATGATCAAGATGATGCTAGATAGATTCACACATATCACAGCAAGCTAATTCACGTGAAAGAATCAATCACAAACTCGCGGATCAAAGAAAGCCCTAAAAACACGAAATTGAAAGCGAGAACGAAAAGAGACTTATCTCAAGCAAACCTTGCATAGATTGATTTCGTGGTTGATCTTTGGATTACATCCACACCATCATGGATCGAGAGACAATCAAGGATCACGAAATTCTCCTCAAACCATGAAAAGCCCTAGCCTCCACCTCAACTCCCTAAAGACAATTAGGGTTTTGAAACATAAAAAGCGAGAGAGAGAGAGGTGCCCACCATCTCCTCCTATTTATAGTGGAGGCCTAAAACTCTTAGGGTTTGACTTAATTGGGCTCCGTTAAGGCCCACTAACAAGCGGGTCACACACGCACGCCATGGCGCCGTCTTTAACCTTTTGACCTAAACCGCTTCACCATGCGTCATGGATTCGCCAATAGGTCACCCTTGTCCATCTTGTGTCACGCTTGAGTCGTTGACCTCACCCGCATCGTCGATCGTTACGGACCTCAACTCTTCAAGTCTAGTCCGATTCTCCTCGCCGTTGACCGTCGTTGACCACCAAGCTACTGCACAACCACGCACAAGAAAACACGAATTCGGGAACAAGTTCTTCACAACTTGACCCATGTTAGTCAAAACATGCATCATGCAAATCATATGCCATGAAACCAATGACTTTGACCTAACAAAACAACATCGCCACGAAGTTGGCGAGGCGTTCAAGTAGTTCACGGTCGACCGCTCAGTGGCCGGTCGGATCGCCATGGCGGTCGGACCGCTCCACATGAGCAGGTCGGACCGCCTATAGACAAGCGAAATTCAAGCTCCCAAAATCCAAACCTTACGAAACTTTAAACCAATAGAACTTTTCCTTTGGGCTCCAAAATCATGAGACCAAGTGCATTGGGATCCCTTACTTGTCTACAACACCTATTTTTGGCCCACTTGATTTGAACACTTTTGGTCATCGCCGGTCCGATCGCCTTGGATGGCCGGTCCGACCGATATGGGACCGGTCGGACCGCCATGCAAGGACCGGTCGGACCGCCTGAGCAATGAAGCACAGTAACTTTGTCGAAAACGCGTGAAGCGACAAACCGTAAACGCCATTGCCAATTGTCACATCATCCTAAGATCTGGAGCATATCCCATGAAATCCACAATCTCCCCTTGATGAACACATTGGCAATTATCCGAAAAATGTAAGTAAGAGGTTTGAAAGCGAGTTTACTCGCGGTTTAGCACAAAGGCACAACTTGGTCCATAAGCAAGAAAAACAATGAACATGACCAAGGCGGCATCGAATAGTATAGGCATGTGAGACAAGGCAAAAGAAAGCATAAAAACTTTGATTTCGAAAAAGGGTCAAAATTCTCACATGAGGTCCATATGAAAGAACAATTGTTCA
The DNA here is from genome assembly GCA_036346395.1 of Hsuehochloa calcarea. NCBI lineage: Eukaryota > Viridiplantae > Streptophyta > Magnoliopsida > Poales > Poaceae > Hsuehochloa > Hsuehochloa calcarea. The sequence continues at coordinate 58,287,669 of CM070598.1, forward strand.
ATTGACCTATGATCATTGTGAGTATAAAAGAATGCAATTCAAGTTCGAATATTCAATAAGACAATAAGAATGCAACTCAAGAACTCCCCTCACTATGATCATCAAATTTCAAATTTTGCTTTCTCCCTTTGTATAAACTTCTCCCCAATCTTCTCATTAACATCTTCTCCAAATAAGAGTAGCAAAGAAATATTACACATCTTCTCCAAATAAGAGTAGCAAAGAAATATTACACATCTTCTCCCAAAGAAATATCTTTTCATTTAACACATCTTCTCCCCTTTGACAATGGATTCATCAAGGAATCACGCCTTCCTCTCATCCAGAATAACAAATAGAGAATAAAGAAAGAAGCGAGAAACAAAAGAAGCATAAAGAGGAATATGCATGAAGTGCAATGGAGTGGCTTCAATTTTGTATTTTCAATTTTTTGATAAGAAGCTTTGGAGATTACCCAAAAGAACAATGTAGTTTCTCTAATATTGCACAAGCAACATATCAAGCCCGACAACGCTAGCAAGATCATGGTAAGACATATATATCAAAGCTAAGCACAAAGGCTCAAAAGTAAAGCATTAGATTTTATCAATTTAAGCAGCTTCAAATTCAAAGAAGTTCATCAACGAGGATCCTAAAGTGAAATTGGCCATGTCAAATGTCAAAGTGAGATCAAAAATCTAACAAAGACCACAAGAAGAGTCAATCAAGTCCGTATTGAATCATTTTGCTCAATATTTTATAAACGCCCATTTGTCAACATTTTTCTCATTTGCATTGAATATTGAAGTTGACTAATGATCTAACTTAGTGACAAGATCCTGGACTAGGAGCCATCCACAAACTCATCCTAAGCTTCAACCAAAAGTTGATTAAAGGTATATCTTAGTAAAGAAGATCTGGACTAGGAGCCATCCACAAACTCTTTCTAAGCTTCTCAAGGCGACAAATCTTGAGGTTCATGTCATTTCGACAAGCGGTCCCCATGAGATCGTCGGTTCATCAAACTATCTCCAAGTTCATGTCATTTGACAAGCGGTCTAAGAATAGTTTGGCACAATTTAAGCATAAGACAATCTTGATTTTCATTTTTCACAAGAGCAGCTTTTAGAATCTCAAGAACACAAAAGCTCAAGTAATGGTCAATTTTAGATCAAAGAGCTAACAAAGCAATTCAGCGGGCCAATGTCACAAGAGGAGCACTAATTCGCAACTCGCTAAAACATCCACAAATTGCAATTTCTTAGTTTGAGTTGTTTAAAGGTTCTAGCTCATATAGCAAAGACTTAGCTACACATGTAAAAGCATGATAATTCTAGCAAGTCAAAGAACTAGACATGACATTGAGCAAGAATTGAAATACAAAAGCTCTAAAGGGTAATAGGCAAAGCTTCATCAATTTTAAAAAATAAGCGAAAATCTTATATTACAATGCATTTTTTTTGAATTTTTCATACCACTTGTTGTATTTTTCATATGAATGCAATATGACACAATGAGATGCAATTAAAAGGCCTAAAAATCTAAAAAGTTCAAAAGATCACTAAGTTGGAAAAGAACAATAAAAGATCAAAAGAACAAGGAAAGATAAGAAAAGATCAAACTCCCCTCAAACCAACCCATAAGGATAAATTACCCTAACTCACTTCTTAAGGAGGAAAATGCGGTTTGATCTAAAGGCTTGGTAAGAATATCGCCAATTGAGCTTGGACTCTACAAAGTGCATCACAATATCACCTTTTCAACATGATCTTTAAGGAAGTGAAAGCGAATGTCTATGTGCTTAGTCCTAGAATGTTGCCTTTGGGTTTTAGCAATATTAATAGCGAAGTGTTATCACGTAAAAGAGGAACACTAGCAAAGTTTAACCCATAATCTTTCAAAGTGGGCGTCATCCACAAAATTTGGCTCTGACAACTAGCGTGAGAACATACTCGCCTCGGCGATGGATTGTGCAATGTAAAACGCTTTCTAGAAGACCAAGATACAAGAGACGTGCCTAGAAAGTGACAGGTGCCTGAGGTACTCTTCCTATCTAACCGCAAACGACCCTTAAAAATCGAGAATCAAAAACCTCTAATGGACAAAGTGAAGAGCAGAATACCAAATGCCATATAAGAGGGTAGAGTGTAAATACACGAATATAAACGCGGCTTGGCGATGGGAAGTTCTCGGAGGCGCTGAAATCTTGCACAAAGGCATCAGTGAAGTGAATGTCCGGTCTCGAGGCCACAAATCTGAGAAGGGGCCGATCATCTTTGCGGTACTCGCGTTGATCCACGACTTCTCCTTCCTCATCTGGATCCAAAACAGTTGAAGTTGCCATGGGAGTGGAAATTGGCTTGCAGTCACCCATGTTGAAGCGTTTGAGAAGATCTTTAGTGTACTTCGTCTGATGGATGAAAGTTCCTTCCTTGCATTGCTTGATTTGAAGTCCCAAAAAGTAATTAAGCTCTCCCATCATACTCATCTCAAATTCCCTAGACATAGTGTCAGAAAAGCTATTATCATTCGGAGGATCTTTGTCTCTGAATCTGAAGTGGAGCGCCCGGGTGAGATGTCGTTTCTTCGACCTCCAGTCAGTATAGCGATGATGATGATGCGGCAGAGCCTCAACCAAGGTGAAGTAGGCGTGCGTGAGTTCTTGTATCAATATGGGTAACCCGGCAGAGATGAGGGAATGACATTAACCGTCCTCATCTTCCTCCACAAAAATACTCTCTGTCACTGTAAATCATCTCAGAGCAATTGATCTAGCTCGAGGCTAGTCTCATCAAAAGTGACATTACAAGTCTCTGAATAATGTTAGTCTCGATATTAAAAACTCGAAAACCCTCGAATGAAGCAGGATAACCCAAAATACCCCATCAAAAGTTCTTGATTCAAATTTATCTAAATTGCTGTCTTAAGAATAAAACATTTTGATCCAAAAACTTCGAAAATGCTAAATGCAGGGTTTTCTACCAAAGCGAAGCTCATAAGGAGTCTTGCCTAAAGAAGGTCTCAAAAAGACACGATTGGCAATATGGCAAGCGAGTAATAGCTTCGCCCAAAATCTCCTAGGTGTGCTATACTCATCTAGCATCGTCCTAGCCATTTCGACCAAGGTCCTATTCTTCCTTTCCACCACGCCATTTTGTTGAGGGACGTGTGGAGAGGAGAAGCGATGCTCAATACCACGCTCGGACAAAAAGAAGCAAAGAAGCATTTTTGAACTCCGTGCCATTATCACTGCGAATCGCTCTCAAAGCACCGTGAAGCTCGAAGCCAAGCGAAGAACAAGATCATGAAAATAACCAAAAGCTTCATCCTTTGAAGTAAGAAAGAACACCCAAGTATATCTTGAAAGATCATCGACTATGACTAGAATATACCATTTTCCACCAACTGACCGGACTCTAGCAGGACCAACAGTATCCATATGAAGCAACTGTCCCGTCCGGTCATAACCATAGTCACAGAAGGGTGTGAGCGACAACTTGTTTGCCATGCCTACAAAGCGCACATCTGACATCTTTGTGACTTTGAGCTTAGGCAAACCTCTCATGAGATCAAGGTTGCTAACTCGTCAAATGATCAAAACCAATGTGCCCCAAACGTCGATGCCAAAGCCAAAATCGAGAAGAAGATGTAAGCAAACATTTAAGAGATCCGAAGAAGAGATTACGAAAAGTCGGCTCAAAATTCTACCAACTCTAGAGATTCCAAACACAAGCTCACGGTAGAATCAAGCACACGACAAGCATTTTCTTAAAAGCAGTCTCATACCCATCATCAAGAAGTCGAGAAATGAAAAGGAGATTATACCTAAGCTTGTCCACAAGAGCGACATTCTTTAGAATGAATTTGTTGTTTACCCTAATTGATCCTGTTCCTTCAATTCGCCCTTGTGTATCATCTCCAAAGGTGATGAAGTCATCACCTGTTGCTCGCGTGAAAGAGGTGAACCATTTTGAGTTCCCGGTCATGTGGCGTGAACATCCGGAGTCAACGAACCACGTGTTCTTCCCCTTTCGCAGTAATCCTAAAATCAAGAAGCAAAAAAGCGATGTGTCTCAATCTCGGATTAGATAAACAAGATTTAGGAATCGATCTTGAGACACACGTCTACAAGGAGTATACAAACCAAGTACTATCCTTGATTTCATTTAACATTTGGTTATGAGCAATGTTCAAATTAAATGAGACTTGAATCCCATGGGCGTCTCGGCCAGCTTGCTTGACCAAAACGGTCGATCGGTGAGCACCAAGGTCCGACCGCTTGATCTGATACACATTAGAATTAGGATGTCTAGAAACATAATGATTTGCATGAGATAAAAATCCTAATCCAGGTTTATTCTTTTCATTGTTACCATGTCTCATAGAAGCTCTAGGTTGCATGAATGAAATTCTATCAAAATTTTCCTATCATTTTTCAACCTACGCCATCAATCAAATGTCCACCTTTTTGCAATAAGTGCAATGGTACTTGGTACCACTAGAAGAAGCACCATTTGAATTAATACAAGGTTGGGCAAACCCGCAGATTTAAAAGATGTTTTGCATTGGTTTTGAATTCAATTAAACCTTTTCCAAGACTTGAATGACTTTTGGGTTTGAATTGTCTTGAAAAGAATTGAATCCTAAACCTTGCTTCTTATAAGGAGTTTTAGACTTGTCAAGAATCATGTTTAATTGTTTCTTACCTTTAGAAAATTTCTCTAATGTATCATGAAGGTAAGCATTTTCTTTTCTCAAGTTGACACAAGAATCACAAGTTTTATCCATAGATTTTTCCTTATACAAAGCAATTTCAAGCTTAAGAGTGGAACATGAAGCACAAGTAGTATTTTCAATATTGTCCTTAAGCTTAGCATATTTGACTCGATCAAATCAATTTGAACTTACAAATATAAAAAGACAGAGAAAAATGGCACGTATCTCCTGGCAATGAATGGGGCTGCTCTTTATTGAGATGAACTGGCTATTATAGAATATGTCTACAATCTGAACCAAAGGCTAACTCTTCAGCACCAGAGAGCGGAGAGGAAGAAGAAGAAAAATGAAAGTGTTTTTTTATCAGTCTTTGATCTGAACGTCTTCAGATCTTTTTAAGGCCGAGGTAATTACTCTCTAGTAACATGCATGCTTTAAACCACTAGCAACTGCTAATTCAAAACCAATTAATAGTCATTAAGCAGTGTTTATTGATCCTGATGCACATTGGTCTAAAACTTCGACTACTAGTCTACAGTTTCGACCAGTGTATTACGACCACACTGGTCAAAGGATCCGACCAGATTATTTCGACCATACTGGTTTAGACCTTTGACCACACTGGTTTGTGATTTCGACCAAATTATTTTGACCATACTAGTCTCTGCCTTCGACCACAATAGTCTATAACTTCAATCAGATTATTTCGACCATACTAGTCTATGGCTTCGACCACAATAGTCTATGACTTCGACCAGATTATTTCGACCATACTGGTCTAGGCCTTCGATCACACTGGTGTATGGCTTCGATCAGATTACTTTGACCATACTAGTCTATGCCTTCGACCACACTGGTCTAATGCTTCGACCAACCTGGTCTAAGACCCCTGGTCTAAAACTTCGACCAACCTGGTCTAAGACTTCTGGTATAAGAATTCGACCATCCTGGTCTAAGACTTCAACTACATTGGTCTAAAACTTTTGGTCTAAGACTTCGACACACAAGGAGAGGACACGCTGTGTCGTTCTCCAAGCACAGGACCAACACAATCCACTACAGCAGCGATGCTAGTCACAACAGCGCCAGTCGGGGTGGAGTTCGTGTCACCTCCTCCTAATGCTACACCCCGTCCAACGGCGTACCAAGGTGGACTCACACACTACAAAATTTGTTCGATACCACATCAGTGGTTGGACTCAACATCGACGAGTTGCATCTCGTGGCAGCAGAAGAACCCGCTGGTTTCGTAGACGCCGAACAACATCAATGTTGGCGTCGGGCAATGCTTGATGAGATGAGTTCCATCGAAGAGAATGGTAGGTGGCAACTTGTTGATCTTCCTACTGGTCACCATCCAATTGGCCTAGAGTGGGTGTACAAGGTCAAGAAGGACTCACACGGTGCCGTCGTTAAGCACAAAGTATGGTTCGTGGCGAAAGGGTACGTACAACAGCAAGGTATTGACTTTGACGAGGTGTTTGCGCCGGTCGCTCGCCTCGAGTCTGTGCGTCTTTTGATTGCACTTGCCACACATGAGGGGTGGTCGGTTCATCACATGGATGTAAAATCAGCGTTCCTTAATGGCGAACTCAAGGAGGAAGTCTACGCCGCACAACTCCCCGGCTTTGTGGTTGATGGCCACGAGAAGGTCTTAAAGCTTCGCAAGGCATTGTACAGTTTACGACAAGCGCCAAGAGCATGGAACGCTAAGCTCGACAGCTATCTACTGTCACTTGGGTTTCACCGGAGCGAGTCGGAACATGCTATGTACATGCGTGGTGATGATATGTCACGTCTTCTTGTGGGAGTGTATGTCGACGACTTGATCATCACAGGGGCGGATCCGCAGGAGCTTACAAGCTTCAAGGAGGAAATGAAGAGCTTGTTCAAAATGAGTAATATGGGCTTGCTCAGTTTCTACCTCGGGATAGAAGTACACCAGACTGGTGGCTATATCATGCTAAACCAAGCGGCGTGCGCCTCGAAGATTCTCGAGAAGGGTGTTATGGTAGACTGCAATCCATGCCATGTTCTAATGGAGGCCAGGTTCAAGCTGAGCAAGGTGAGTTCAGCTCCTCCTACTGACGCCACGGCATACAGGAGCATCGTTGGGAGTCTACGGTACTTGGTGCATACACGGCCTGACATCGCGTACTCAGTTGGGTATGTGAGTCGCTTCATGGAAACACCAACCACCGAGCACTTGGCAGCAGTCAAACACATCCTCCGGTACATTGCTGGTACTCGAAACTATGGTTGTCGCTATGCAAGGAAGACGGTGGAGTCATAGCTAGTTGGCTATAGCTATAGCGACATGGCCGGTGACGTCGACGACCGAAAGAGCACCACCGGTGTGCTATTTTTCTTCGGCAGCAGTCTTGCCAGCTGGTAGTCCGAAAAGAAGAAGGTCGTAGCACTGTCCTCTTGCGAGGAGTACATTGCTGTGCGATGACGGTGACGTGTCAAGGCATCTGGCTCTCCCGCATGCTTGGTGAGCTCAACAATGAAGAAGCTGGTAACGTCGTGCTCAAGGTGGACAATAAGTCTGCTATCTTCCTCAACAAGAATCCGGTCTCTCATGATCGAAGCAAGCACATCGACACTCGGTATCATTTCCTTCGGGAGTGCGTCGAGAACGGTAAAATTGAGGTGGAGTACATTAGCACCAGAGAACAGCTCATAGACATCTTGACTAAGGCACTTGGGTGCATCAAATTCCAAGAATTACGTGAGAAGAAGGCGTGCCCGCCGCTCGTCGACGAGGAGAAGCCTCAGCCCAAGAATTGAGCTGCGTACGATGCATGGAGCGCGCGGTGACGCGTTACTTGCCTCATGCTTGTTCCTTGGTATTACCGCAAGGAGGGTAGCATGCTCTAAGGACACTAGATCGATGATGTTTGTGTTGTTGTTGTTGTTTGTCGTTAATGATTTGTAACATCCTCATTTTGTAAAGAAGGTTCAAAATAAAAAAAATTGTATTTCAAATTTCAAATTTTCAATTCTTCAAAGCTCAAACCCTGACCTCAATTTGGCCCGGCCCGGTTCCCCCGCCGCTTCTGTGGATATCATGGGGATATGCTCCAGATCTTAGGATGATGTGACAATTGGCAATGGCATTAATGGTTTGTCGTTTCACATGGTTTTCGACAAAATTCAGGCATTACGACGGGCGGTCCGACCGCCATAGCATGGCGGTCCGTCCGACCGTCCCAAATCGGTCGGACCGACCATGTCTTGTGATCGGACGGTTGTGACCAAAAGGTTCGAATCGGTTTGGGCCAAAAATAGGTGTTGTAGGCAAGTGAGGGGATCCCAATGCACTTGGTCTCATAATTTTTGGAGTTCCCAAGCAAAAGTTATATTCGTTTTAAGTTTCCAGAAGGTTTCGGAATTTCAGGGCTTGAATTTCGGCTAAGTCCCTAGTGGCGGTCTGACCGGCTGACAGGGAGCGGTCCGACCGCCGAGGGCGGTCGACCGCTCACGTGAAGTGGTCGGACCGGTTTCCACTGAGCGTCGACCAACCGTGGTGATGTTGTTTTGTTAGGTCAAGTTCATTGGTATCATGGCATATGCATTGCATGATGCATGTTTTGACTAACATGGGTCAAGTTGTGAAGAACTTGTTCCCGAATTCGTGTTTGCTTGTCTATGGTTGTGCAGGTTGCTTGGTGGTCAACGACGGTCAACGGCGAGGAGGATCGGGACTAGACTTGGAGAGTTGAGGTCCAGAACGATCGACGATGCCGGGTGAGGTCAATGGACTCAAGCGTGACACAAGATGGACAAGGGTGACCTATTGGCGAATCCATGGCGCAAGGTGAAGCAGTTTAGGTCAAAAGGTTAAAGACAGCGCTTTGCGAAGCGTGCGTGTGTGACCCGTTTGTTAGTGGGCCTTAACGGGAGCCCAATAGAGTCAAACTCTAGAGTTTCTAGGCCTCCACTATAAATAGGAGGAGGTGGTGGCTGCACCACCTCTCTCTCTCGCTGTTTTTCGCCTCTTTGATGTTTCAAAACCCTAATTGGCTTAGGGGGAGTTGAGGTGGAGGCTAGGGCTTTTGATGGTTTGAGGTGAATTTCGTGATCTTGGATTGACCACTGATCCATGATGGTGTGGGTGTAATCCAACAGCAATCACGTTCTTAATCTATGTAAGGTTTGCTTGAGATAAGTATCTTTTCGTTCTTGCTTTCAATTTCGTGATTTTAGGGCTTTCTTTGATCCGCGAGTTTGTGATTGATTCTTTCATGTGAATTAGCTTGCTATGATATGTGTGAATCTATCTAGGATCATCTTGATCATCAATCACTCACGAACAAGCATTAGGATCAAGTTTTCGTTCTTGCCCGGTTTTAGACCTTCTGTTACTCAATTGACAACTGTTTAGGATCTATCCAAGAATTATCATTATATTCGATTGAAATAGGTCCTCAATAGCATAGAGAAGGTGTGTGCAAAGTTTCGCGAAGTTTGGAGTTGAAAATGAAAAGTTAGACCTAATTGCAACTTCGTCATTGGGCTGTTTTTACTGTTTCAGATCTGTTCTGGAGTCGGCCGGTTCGACTGCCCCTCAGCACCGGTCCGACCGATTTTGCAGCGGTCCGACCGCCAGTATAACAGCGGTCCGACCGCCCGGCAATCGGTCCGACCGGTGGAGTCTAGAGGTCAGACTGCCCGTGCACTGTGTTGCTTCAATCTTTGATGATTTTGTCATATTGCTTAGGGAATTAATTTGAATTCAATACTAGTCTTCCGCTGTACTGGTATATTGATCTTCATAGCTTCCTAATAGCTATTGGAGTGAAATTATGTTGAATTCATAATTTGTGAAAAAGTGAGCGTGCTCCTATTCACCCCCCCTCTAGTCGCCTTTTCGGTCCAACAAGTGGTATCAGAGCCAGGTTAGTTCAATCTTGATCTTAACCGGTCACTAAACTTTAGGCGATGGATAAGTTTTCTACTAAACCACATATCTTCGATGGGCACAACTATGCCTATTGGAAGAATCGTATGCGAGTCTTTCTTGAGAGCGAGGGACAAGCTATTTGGGATGTTGTTCGAGCCCCGCTTGTTATTCCTTAAATTGCAACGCCGGCTTCAGCGATTCTTGTGGCAAACAACAAGGCCAAGAATCTTTTATATGGTGCGCTTGGTAGACAAGAATATGATCGCATTTGCAATCTTGCCACTGCGCACGAAATTTGGAATACCCTCGAAACATATCATGAGGGTTCGTCCCAAATCAAAAAGGTGCGCCAAACTGTTTACAAGCGTGAATACAACAAATTCGAGATGCGTCCTGGAGAGAGCATCGATGACATTTTCAGTCATTTTAATAAAGTGATTAATCAAATGAAAGCTGTTGATATTGAATATTCTCAATCTGAAAATGCCACCCATCTCTTGGCTGCAATCAACACCAAGGAGTGGGAGATGAAGGCTACTGCTATAGAGGAAAATGTTGATCTTTCGAGTCTTACTTTAGAATTGCTTTATAGTAAACTCAAGACTCATGAAATTAAAAGAGCTGATCATCCTAAGAAAGACAACATGGCATTGATAGCTGATCCTCTCAAAAGGTCCTCTGATGGTACTATTCAATTATTTTCTGATTTTTCATTTACTTGTTTATCTGCGATTCATGAGGAGGAGCTTGAAAGTATTCCTGAGACAGAGTTAGCTCTCCTAGCTAAAAAATCCACACGGGCCTACAATAATGTGAGAAACAAAAAGAGAGGTGGTCCGGTGACATGCTATGAATGTGGTGAGCTCAATCATATCCGACAAATTGCCCCAAGTCGAAAGGTAAGAGCAATCATAAGGAGGAAAGCCGACTTGGAAGAAGCCTCCATTCAACAAACCAAGGTATGAGGCAAATAAGCTTGTGAAGGCCGCCACCGGGTTCTTGCTTTTGAGGATCAATCCTTGAGCGATGTGGATTCCGGGAGTGAGGAGGACAAGGAGGAGGAGATCCCTCAAGGCAAAAAGAAAGGGAAGGCCAAGGACTTCACTGGCATGTGCTTCATGGCTGACACTGATGACATTGATGATGATGAGGTATCTTTTTCTTATGATGAGCGTTCTGCTAAATATGATTCTATAGTTGAGCAATTGCTTAGTCAAGATGAAGTGCTAGAATTTGTCATGACAAAAAATAAGAAATTAGAGTCAAAGATTAGCAAACTGAAAGTAGAGCTTAAAAATGCTAAGACTCTTGAATCTGATGAATGTTTATCTTGTCATGCTATGTATTCAGAAATTGCCAAATTACAATCTGCTTATAATATTTCTGTGCAACAACTTGAGAATGCTAGATCTGAGCTAAATGAAATTAAAATTGCTCCTTGTGAAAAATGTTTAGAATCTAGTAAATTGATTGCTTTTGATGTGTTTGATTCTAGCCCGTGCACTTCATGCTTAGAAAAAGAACGTGAAATCAAAGATATCTTAGAAGCTGCTAGAGTCAAATATGCTAAGCTTAAGGGCAATATTGAAAATACTACTTGTGCTTCTTGTTCCGCTCTTAAGCTTGAAATTGCTTTATATAAGGAGAAATCTATGGATAAAACTTGTGATGCTTGTGTTAGTTTGAGAAAAGAAAATGCTTACCTTCATGATACATTAGAGAAATTTTCTAAAGGCAAGAAACATTTAAACATGATTCTTGACAAGTCTAAAACTCCTTATAAGAAGCAAGGTTTAGGATTCAATTCTTTTCTATACAATTCAAAGCCAAAAGTCATTCAAGTCTTGGAAAAAGGTTTAATTGAATTCAAAACCCAACCTGCAAAAACATCTTTTAAATCTGCAGGTTTTGCCCAACATTGTATTAATTCAAAGGGTGCTTCTTCTAGTGGTACCAAGTACCATTGCACTTATTGCAAGAAAAGTGGGCATTTGATTGAATTCTGTTGGCGTAGGTTGAAAAATGATAGGAAAAATCTTGATAGAATTTCATTTAGGCAACCTAGAGATTTTATGAGACATGGTAACACTGAAAAGAATAAACCTGGATTAGGATTTTTCTCACATGCTAATCATTATGTTTCTAAATATCATAATTCTCATGTTCTTCAGGGTGGCGGTCTGACCGCTGGTGGTCACCGGTCTGACCGATTTGGTCGCCGGTCTGACCGCCATAACAACGCCGGTTGGACCGCCCCTGGACAGGTTAATTCCCATGATAATTTAAACATTGCTCATATCAGAATTTTAGATAAAATCAAGGATAGTACTTCTAGTTTGTATACTCCTTGCAGACGTGTGTCTCAGTACTGGATTCCTAAATCTTGTTTATCTAACCCCAGTATTGAGACACATCGTTCTTCTGTTCCTTGATTTTCAGGATTACCGCGGCAAGGGGAAGAACACGTGGTTCGTCGACTCCGGGTGTTCACGCCACATGACCGGAAACTCAAGATGGTTCACCTCTTTCACGCGGGCAACAGGTGATGACTTCATCACCTTTGGAGATGATACACAAGGGCAAATTGATGGAACATGATCAATTAGGGTGAACAACAAATTCATCCTAAAGGATGTTGCTCTTGTGGACAAGCTTAGATATAATCTCCTTTCTGTCTCTCATCTTCTTGATGGTGGCTATGAGACTGTATTTAAGAAAAATGCTTGTCGTGTGCTTGATTCTACTGGTGAGCTTGTGTTTGGAATATCTAGAGTTGGTAGAATTTTTGGAGCTGATTTTTCAGAATCTCTTGCTGGATCTCTTAAATGTTTGCTTACATCTTCTTCTGATTTCTGGCTTTGGCACCGACGTTTGGGCACATTGGTTTTGATCATCTGACGCGAGTTAGCAACCTTGATCTCATGAGAGGTTTGCCCAAACTCAAAGCTGTCAAGGATCTTTGTATGTGCGCTCGTAGGCATGGCAAACAAGTTGCCACCTCACACCCTTACAGGACTATGGTTATGGTGACGGACGGGACGGTTGCTTCTTATGGATACTGTTGGTCCTGCTAGAGTCCGGTCAGTCGGTGGAAAATGGTATATTCTTGTCATAGTCGATGATCTTTCAAGATATTCTTGGGTGTTCTTTCTTGCTTCAAAAGATGAAACTTTTGGTTATTTTCATGACCTTGTTCTTCGTTTGGCTTCTGAGCTTCCTAGTGTCCTGAGAGCGATCCGCAGTGACAATGGCACGGAGTTCAAAAATGCTTCTTTTGCTTCTTTTTGTGCTGAGCGCGGTATTGAGCATCAGTTCTCCTCTCCACACGTCACTCAACAAAATGGCGTGGTGGAAAGGAAGAATAGGACCTTGGTCGAAATGGCTAGGACGATGCTAGATGAGTATAGCACACCGAGGAGGTTTTGGGCCGAAGCTATTGCTACAGCTTGCCATATTGCAAATCGTGTCTTTTTAAGACCATCTTTAGGCAAGACTCCTTATGAGCTTCGTTTTGGTAGAAAACCCTCTGTTTCGCATTTTCGAGTCTTTGGATCAAAGTGTTTTATTCTTAAGACAGGAAACTTATATAAATTTAAGTCAAGGACTTTTGATGGGATATTTCTGGGTTATCCTGCACATTCGAGGGGTTTTCGGGTACTTAATGCTGAAACTAACCTTATTCAGGAGACTTGTAATGTCACTTTTGATGAGACTAGCCAGAGCTAGATCGGTTATTCTGATGATTCACAGTGTGAGAGAGCATTTTTGTGGAGGAAGATGAGGACGAAGCTGATATCTGTCCTTCATCTGCTGCTGCTGAGGCGCCCATTTTGGTACAAGAAATTGATACGTCTACTTCACCTTCTGTTGAGGCTCCTGCTGCATCATCATCATCAGCAGTACCTGCGGAGGTCGAAGAAACGCTATCTCCCCCGGGCGCTCCACCGCATTCGAGAGACATCCTCCTGGATCAGATAATAGGTAATCTACATGAGCGAGTTACTCACTCCAGGTATACTGATCAAAATCTCTACTCTCATTCGGCGTTTGTTGCTTCTTTTGAACCCCGTGATATATCACATGCTTTATCTGATTCTAGCTGGGTAAATGTCATGCATGAGGAGTTAGAGAATTTTGAAAGAAACAAGGTTTGGAACCTAGTAGAACCTCCTAGTGGTCATAATGTTATAGGAACCCGTTGGGTGTTCAAGAATAAACAAGGTGAGGATGGTTCTGTGGTTAGAAATAAGGCCAGATTGGTAGCTTAGGGTTTCAGCCAAGTTGCGGGGTTAGATTTTGATGAGACATTTGCTCCTGTTGCTAGACTAGAAGCCATTCGCATTTGCTGCATCAAAAGGTTTTAAATTATATCAGATGGATGTTAAAAGTGTCTTTTTAAATGGTTTCATAGAGGAGGAAGTGTATGTTAAGCAACCCCGGGTTTTGAGGACTCCAAGTATCCAAATCGTGTTTTCAAGTTATCCAAAGCCTTGTATGGTCTTAAGCAAGCCCGTAGAGCCTGGTATGATAGACTTAAGACTTTCTTGCTTAAGAATGATTTTGAGATGGGTAAAGTGGATAAAACTCTATTCATTCTAAGGCGTGGCAATGACTTCCTGCTTGCTCAAATTTATGTAGATGATATTATTTTTGGTGGTTCTTCTAATGCTCTTGTTTCCAGCTTTTCTAAGACTATGTCTAGGGAATTTGAGATGAGTATGATGCGAGAGCTCAATTACTTTTTGGGGCTTCAAATCAAGCAATGCAAGGAAGGGACCTTCATCCATCAGACAAAGTACACTAAAGATCTACTCAAACGCTTTGACATGGGTGACTGCAAGCCAATCTCCACTCCCATGGCAATTTCGACTGTTCTGGATCCAGATGAGGAAGGAGAAGTCGTGGATCAACGCGAGTACCGCAAAGATGATCGGCTCCCTACATGTCCGATCGCCTCGAGACCGGACATTCACTTCACGGTATGTCTTTGTGCAAGGTTTCAGGCGTCTCCGAGAACTTCCCATCACCAAGCCGTTAAGCGCATATTCAGGTATTTACACTCTACCCTCTTATATGGCATTTGGTATTCCTGCTCTTCAACTTTGTCTATTAGGGGTTTTTTAGATTCTGATTTTGCGGGCTGTCGGTTATATAGGAAGAGTACCTCAGGCACCTGTCACTTCCTAGGCACTTCACTTGTATCTTGGTCTTCTAGGAAGCGGTCTTACATTGCACAATCCATCTTTGAGCGGAGTATGTAGTCTTTGCTAGTTCTTGTCAGAGCTTGATTTTGTGGATGATGTCCACTTTGAAAGATTATGGGTTAAATTTTGCTAGTGTTCCTCTTTTCTGTGATAACACTTCTGCTATTAATATTGCTAAAAACCCAGTGCAACATTCTAGGACTAAGCACATAGACATTCGCTTTCACTTCCTTAAAGATCATGTTGAAAAAGGGGATATTGTGATGCACTTCGTGGAGTCCGATGCTCAATTGGCGGATATTCTCACCAAGCCTTTAGATCAAACAAGGTTTGCCACCTTGAGAAGCGAGTTAGGGGTAATTTATCCTTATGGGTTGGTTTGAGGGGGAGTTTGATCTTTTCTGATCTTTCCTTGTTTTTTTGATCTTTTATTGTTCTTTTTCTAAACTTAGTGATCTTTTTGAACTTTTTAGGTTTTTAGGCTTTTTATTGCATCTCATTGTACCATATTGCATTCATATGAAAAATACAACAAGTGATATATAAAAAAAATCCAAAAAGATGCATTGTAATATAAGTTTTTCTGCTTATCTTTCAAGATTGATGGAGCTTTGCCTATTACCCTTTGGAGCTTTAGTATTTCAATTCTTGCTAAATGTCATGTCTAGTTCTTTGACTTGCTAGAATTATCATGCTTTTACATGTGTAGCTAAGTCTTTGCTATATGAGCTAGAACTTTAAAACAACTCAAACTAAAAAATTACAATTTGTGGATGTTTTAGCGAGTTGCGCAATTAGTGCTCCTTTTGTGACATTGACCCTGTCAGAATTGCTTTGTTAGCTCTTGAATCTAAAATTAACCATTACTTGAGCTTTTGTGTTCTTGAGATTCTAAAACTGCTCATGTGAAAAATGAAAAATCAAGATTGTCTTATGCTTAAATTGTGCCAAAGTATTCTTACGAGACTGCTTGTCAATGACATGAACTTGGAGATAGTTTGATGAACCAGACAATCTCATGGGGACTGCTTGTCAGAAATGACATGAACCTCAAGATTTGTCGCCCTGGTAGAAGCTTAGAAAGAGTTTGTGGATGGCTCCTAGTCCAGGATCTTCTTTACTAAGATATACCTTTAATCAACTTCTGGTCGAAGCTTAGGATGAGTTTGTGGATGGCTCCTAGTCCAGGATCTTGTCACTAAGTTAGATCATTAGTCAACTTCAATATTCAATGCATATGAGAAAACTGTTGACAAATGGGCTTTTAAGAAATACAGAGCAAAATGATTCAATACAGGACCCGATTGATTCTTAATGTGGTATTTGTTAGATTTTTTATCTCACTTTGACATTTTGACATGGCCAGTTTTACTTTAGGATCCCTGTTGATGAACTTGCTGAATTTGAAGCGTTGCTTAAATTGATCAAATCTATTGCTTTACTTTTGAGCCTTTGTGCTTAGCTTTGATATACATGTCTTACCATGATCTTGCTAGCGTTGTCAGGCTTGATATGTTATTTGTGCAATATTAGAAATACTGGCTAGCTCTTTTGGGTAATCTCCAAAGCTTCTTGTAATACAAAATTAAAAAATACAAAAATGAAGCCACTTCATTGCACTTCATGTATACTTCTTCTTTTTGCTTCTCTCTTCATTCTGCATTTGTTATCTCTGGATGAGAGGAAGACGTGATTCCTTGATGACTCCATTGTCAAAGGGGGAGAAGATATTTCAATGTTGGAGAAGATTATACAAAGGGGAGAAAGTTTGAAAATTTGAAAGTTTTTTTGAAATTTGAGGATCATAGTGAGGGGGAGTTCTTGAGTTGCATTCTTATTATCTTATTGAATATTATGAACTTGAATTGCATTCATTTATCCTCACAATGATCATAGGTCAATTGAACAATTGTTCTTTCATATGGACCTCATGTGAGAATTTTGACTCTTTATGGAAATCAAAGCTTTTATGCTTTCTTTTGCCTTATCTCACATGCCTATAATATTCTGATGCCAGCTTGGTCATTTACATTGCTTTTTCTTGCTTATGGACCAAGTTGTGCCTTTGTGCGAAAACTGCGAGTAAACTCGTTTTCAAACCTCCTACTTCCATTTTCTGGATAATTGCCAATGTGTTCATCGAGGGGGAGATTGTGGATATCATGGGGATATGCTCCAGATCTTAGGATGATGTGACAATTGTCAATGGCATTAATGGTTTGTCGTTTCACATGGTTTTCGACAAAATTCAGGCATTCTGGACAGGGGCGGTCCGACCGGCCATAGCATGGCGGTCCGACCGGTCCCAAATCGGTCGGACCGGCCATGTGCGGCGGTCGGAACGGCTGTGACCAAAAAGGTTCAGAACTGGCTAGGCCAAAAATAGGTGTTGTAGGCAAGTGAGGGGATCCCAATGCACTTGGTCTCATAAATTTTGGAGTTCCCAAGCAAAAGTTCTATTCGTTTTACGTTTCGAGAACGTTTCGGAATATCAGGGCTTGAATTTCGGCTAAGTCCCTGGTGACGGTCTGACCGGCTCACAGGGAGCGGTCCGACCGCCCAGAGGGCGGTCCGACCGGCTCACAAAAAGCGGTCGGACCGGTTTCCACTTTGAACGTCAGCCAACTTCGTGGTGATGTTGTTTTGTTAGGTCAAGTTCATTGGTATCATGGCATATGTGTTGCATGATGCATGTTTTGACTAACATGGGTCAAGTTGTGAAGAACTTGTTCCCGAATTCGTGTTTGCTTGTCTATGGTTGTGCAGGTTGCTTGGTGGTCAACGACGGTCAACGGCGAGGAGGATCGGGACTAGACTTGGAGAGTTGAGGTCCAGAACGATCGACGATGCCGGGTGAGGTCAATGGACTCAAGCGTGACACAAGATGGACAAGGGTGACCTATTGGCGAATCCATGGCGCATGGTGAAGCGGTTTAGGTCAAAAGGTTAAAGACGGCGCTTTGCGAAGCTTGCGTGTGTGACCCGTTTGTTAGTGGGCCTTAATGGGAGCCCAATAGAGTCAAACCCTAGAGTTTCTAGGCCTCCACTATAAATAGGAGGAGGTGTTGGCTGCACCACCTCTCTCTCTCGTTGTTTTTCGCCTCTTTGATGTTTCAAAACCCTAATTGGCTTAGGGGGAGTTGAGGTGGAGGCTAGGGCTTTTGATGGTTTGAGGTGAATTTCATGATCTTGAATTGACCACTGATCCATGATGGTGTCGGTGTAATCCAACAGCAATCACATTCTTAATCTATGCAAGGTTTGCTTGAGATAAGTATCTTTTCGTTCTTGCTTTCAATTTCGTGATTTTAGGGCTTTCTTTGATCCACGAGTTTGTGATTGATTCTTTCACATGAATTAGCTTGCTGTGATATGTGTGAATCTATCTAGGATCATCTTGATCATCAATCACTCACGAACAAGCATTAGGATCAAGTTTTCGTTCTTGCCCGGTTTTAGACCTTCTGTTGCTCAATTGACAACTGTTCAGGATCTATCCAAGAATTATCATTATATTCAATTGGAATAGGTCCTCAATAGCATAGAGAAGGTGTGTGCAAAGTTTCGCGAAGTTTGGAGTTGAAAATCAAAAGTTAGACCTAATTGCAACTTCGTCATCGGGCTTTTTTCTTGACTGTTTGAGTCGGCGGTTCGACCTCCCCTCAGCATCGGTCCGACCGATTTGGAAGCGGTTCGACCGCCAGTATACCAGTGGTCCAACCGCCCAGCAATCGGTCCGACCGGTGGAGTCCAGAGGTCAGACCGCCCGTGCACTGTGTTGCTTCAATCTTTGATGATTTTGTCATATTGCTTAGGGAATTAATTTGAATTCAATACTAGTCTTCCATTTGATTGGTATATTGATCTTCATAGCTTCCTAATAACTATTGGAGTGAAATTGTGTTGAATTCATAATTTGTGAAAAAGTGAGCGTGCTCCTATTCACCACCCCTAGTCGCCTTTTCGGTCCAACGACTTCCACTTGCACCGTCCCCCGCCGCGCCCGTGGTCCGCCGCTCCGCTCGCCTTATCCTCTCTGCAGTGCCGCCCGCCTCGGTTGCGCCCTCGCGCCACGCCCGACACGCGCCCTCGCCCGTGCCCGACCCCCCCCTTTCTCCCTCCTTCGCGCCCACGCCACGCGTCTTCTCGCCGGCCCTCCGCTCCCCCCCCTTGCCCGGCTTTCCTCGCCTCGGCTATAAAGCCGAGCCCGCCTTCTCTTTTTCCTCCCCTCTCTCCCTTCCTCCGCCTTGGTCGCCGCCTCGTCGAGCCGTTTCGCCCCCACGCCTCCTCCGCGCCCGCTGCTGCGCGCGGCTCCCTTGCCGTCGTCTCGGCTCGGCTCGGTGCCTCCCCTCTGCCGCCTCGCTGAGCCCGTCGCCTCCGCCCGGCCGCCTTGACTCGGCTCCGTCTTGGCTCGGCCCTCGCTCCGTCGCCGCCCGCTCCCTTCCTCCGCCGCGCCGTGCGCCGCTCCTCCCGCTCCTCTCCCTTCCCACGCCGCTCCCTCTCCTCCCGCTCGCCCACGCGGAGAATCGAGGAGACGCGTTCGCCGACAGCGTCGCCGCTTTAACCGCATCGCGCCCAGCGACAGTGGGCCCCACCGTCTTATGCCGCCGACGGGCGCCCGCTCATGATGGCCGTCTTGGCCGATCTTGCGTGGACTCGGACCACGAGCACAGTGCCGTGGACCCGTGCACAGTGCCGCCACGTTTCAGCTCCAGATTAATCCAATTTTCTGATTTAGTTTTTATTTGAAAAATCTGTTAAAAAGCTTCAAAAATTCGTATCTTTTTCATTTTTGCTCCAAAAATTATGAAACCAGTTTCTAAAATTTTCTAAAATCAAGATCTTGCTAATGGCACTGGTCTTGTTCATTTTTGGAGTTCATTTATTACGGGCTGGTATTTATTTGCTCTCTTTGCTGTTATGTCTTTTTTCGGTACTTTCGTCCGATTAGGGTTCGAAGACGCGGGAGACCTCAACTTCAACCAAGCTCAAGAATACCAGGCCCCCACTACCTTTAACCAAGGCGAGTCAATACTTTGATCATTCTGAGCCTACATTTTATGCAAACTATGTTTATTTAAAATATCAAAGTTGCATGCTTTAATTTTCTAATCAATGATATGTTAAAGCTTAAGGTAGTTAAATACCCATTTGCTGATTAATTACTTATTAAGCCATCCTTTGATAATTGAACCCAGTATTATTTGTCACCCTAGTAAATATGTGGTAAATACTAGCATAGGTTGTACTTAAGCGACATGCTAGTTTTGCTTAAGTACCGGGACAATAAATGTCCCGATCATCATCTTTTAAACATGAAAAATGGTTTTGGGCAGTCATTGGATGTAGATGACTGATGTGTTGCGTTAATTGGTTTTCCTTCCCAAAACCCTAAAACAACTTGCTAGTACCACATCTGGACGGATGGAAAGAGTGGTGGGTGCGGAAGTAGCACGAGAATGGTTGGTATGTGGTATGAACCATCCAGATGAATTAAGGACTTAATCTTGTCATTACCTCCTGTGTAAAACAAGTACAACCACAAGTCTGCAAAGTGCAACTTGGCTTAGTAAAATTATTGAACCCTGAATGTTATCCCACAACTGGTGTTTAGAAGTGTGCAAGCGGCAGAATGTATGCTAGCTTGAATGGGACACCGAAAACGGTGAAGTTTTCAGCTGCACTAGTTGTGGCCGAGACCAGCTGCGCTAGTCGTTGTGGTAAGCATCCCGCACAACTTATGGAATTAGCCATAGGGGTGAGATGACGGAAGGGGCAAGATAGTTTGAAACATTACCGTGATGATTGCTCAACTACATAACTAAGGAATCATGTGGGGGTAACGAGTATGATTATCTCTTGTGGGCAAGAAGGATTGTCGGAGTTAAGAATGTCGTGGATGAGGAAGAGTACAATCAATTTCACGAGTTGCCTCCTTTCGGAGACGACATCAGACTGGAGGAAGAACCCAGTGAGGAAGCTAGCTGTATGCGCGTTGATCATCATGAAGGACTATATTTCAATTAAACATGTATTCCATTGTAATTTGATGTTAACATGGAAACGCGTCACGTGTTATGGACTTGTTCTTCCATTGTAATATGATGTCAATGTGGAATTGTCATGTGTTATGGACTTGTCATCTCTAATGTTGATGTTAATGCACACAAATGGGAAAATGTGTTTTGTCATTTGAGCAAAGTTAAAAGTGCATTGCTTCTGTGGCCTGGCGGTCTGACCGGTGCTAAATCGGTCAGACTGCCATGTGTTGGTGGTCAGACCGGCCACCCTTGGCGGTGTGACCGATTTTGCGACGGTCAGACCGGCAATTAGTTGGTGATCCATTTGTGCACATCACAGACGGTTCTTTAATGGAACCATCTGTGATTACTCACATCACAGACGGTTCCTTTAAGTAAGCGTCTGTGATGTTAGGGTTACCACAGACGATTCTTTAATAGAATCGTCTGTGATAACTCATCACATCACAAACGGTTCCATTAAAAACCGTATGTGATGTTAGACGATATAAGTGGTCCGCTCGAATCGTTGTGCACTTGCCCTAGTTCTTAACACTTGCCCTAGTTCTTCCCAGAATCGCCCAACGCCGCCTCCCCTGTTCCGGCGCCACCCAACGCCGCCTCCCCCGTTCCGGCACCACCCAACGCCGCCTCCCTCGATCCGGCGCCACCCAACGCCGCCTCCCCGATCCGGCGCCACCCTAAGGTCCTTCTCTCCACTATAGCTTTCACTCATCGCATGAATATAAAATGCTGAAATGTACTCCATCCCACAACATGAACACGACTTATAGCACTCTGAAGATTGAAGCAAATAAACAATATGCTGACATTGTTCTCAACGAGAATATCAAAACAAATTTTCTAGCAACAACCAAATAGTAATATCAAAAATTCAATAAAGATACTAACTCTAAAACATGTAAAATTTCTAATGCAATATCTAGCTAGTAAGATGCAACATCAAGCGTATAATGTGCCTATTCTTCACTTGAAGGTCAAGGAGACTCTCTAACTGTCGAGGGTGAATTGTTATGTGGTGACTAACTTGCCTGGTTCTCTCCAACCTAGAATGCAAGATAAAATATGTTAGTGTGCAACCATATTGGTAAATATGTATAAGGAACGACACATTTATAAGTTGTACGCCATTGGAAAAGTGCATCTTGTGTTCATACCTCTTGTCTTCTAAGAAATGGTGGTAGCCGAGGCATCAAATCATCCTCTGGATATTTCTCAGCCAGAAATGACACTACGAAGTTCATGAAACCATTTATGTTATTGGAGCTACTTCCTTGTTCATTGCTTGTTGACACCGGCTGCTCTTATCGTTTTATGCTGTGCCGTGCCGTTACATCCCTATATATGTGTTTGTTTGTTTCCAATATTTCCTTCTCCTTTGCGTTTTTTTGTGCAATTTCATATATTTTATTTACTATGTATCATATATTTAGGTTCAATGGGTAACTTCTATTTTATTATGTAATAATTGCGTACGTAACTTATATAGATAGCAAGTAAGCGAGATGGCAAAGGCACCGTCTTCGCCGCCGTCAGCGACGTCGCCAAATGCGTCTGGATCTCCGATCAAGGTGGTACGCAGGAGAGATGGCAGAGGAATCTCTAAATTGCCCTGGGGCCGCATGACGATCACGGAGGTCAGTGACGTCGGGATCCCGCTGAGTCCCAAGAAAGCAGCTGCGAGATTCCGAACCGTCTGCGGGGTACTTGCAAGGGAACGGGTCCCCATCACCACCCCAACCTGGAAGTCTCTGACGGATGTACAGAGAGACCAGTTGTGGACTGAACTTTCTGCCACGTTCACATTCCCTGTAGCAGACCAGGCACATGTGCGATGGCACGCGCTGCTCGCTATGTGCCACGCGTGGAGGAGCTTCAAGAGCCTGCTTGTCACGCAGTACGTGAACACGGGTCGGACGCCCTTCACGACGTATCATTTCTTATCGCGGGATACTTGGGACGCCTTCGTGCAGATGAAGACGACGGCCGAATTTCAGGAGCAAAGTGCGGCGCACAGAGCTCTCCAGGCACAAAATACTCACCCCCACAGACTCGGCACCGCTGGGTACGTGGGTAAAGCCACGCAGTGGGTGGCGGAGGACGAGACCGCTACCGACCGCTTCTCGAGATCTCGACGAGCGCTCGAGCACAGTTTAGAGCGAGGGCATCAGCCACGTCTTCGGACTGCATCTCTTTCACAAACCCGGCAGACGAGGCAGTGTCTCAATGCCTAGTAAATTTATAGAACCACTTAATTGTTAATAAGTCCATAATATCATGGTGTCTACAATAACATGATGTCCTCTTGCAGGAAGTATTGACTTCCTCATCTTCCCATGGTTCCTTCGAAGTAGACAGGGAGAAGGATGTACTATCTACGGCCCTGGGAAACAAGGAGAACCCGGGTCGCACGCGAGGCGTTGGGGTTTACGTACCTTGGAGGGATGGATTCCCACACAACTCCGACACATATAGGAGTAGGAAGAGATCCAAGGACCAGCACGACGCTCGGTTGGAACATGTGATTATTGAAAAATTTCAAGAACAAATAACAAACTTGCAGAACCAAGTAAATCAACTCATGTAGGCGCAAGCCGCCCCTGTTAATTTGGGAACAAGTCCTCCTCGACATCGGAGTAGCGTCGCGTGCACACATAATTCTGGACATGACGACGTGCAATTACCGATCGACGACATCGAGGTAATGTACATCTCTGGAATGCTCCAAAGATAGACTTATATGACGCCATAGCTAATTGTGTACCGTTTTGTAGGAGCCGACGCCGTGCAAGCTCCAAGTGAGGATGGTTGGGTCGATTCCTATTGAGGCTGGGCGGGGTATGGTGTATCCATACCAGGAAGGGGCAGTGCAGCACGGTGCCCAGCTGGTGCAGGGTTACGCCAGGGTGCAGGTGGACATGGTACATGATAATTTCATGGCCATCCCGCTGGAGATTCCCCCGAACGAAGAAATCAGAACACTAGGGGATGCCACACACACTTTTATCCAGTAGCCCAAGAAGGACATCGCACTGGACCCTTCAGTGAAGCGATATCGACAGGGCCCTGCCTCTCCAATAAGACCCTCGATGAGTCCGCCTCAACCAAAGCTTCGAAGGCCGCCACATCGCTTCCCGTCGAGAAGACGGCGAAGGGACAAGAAAAGCGTGTCACCATATCGGTCCCTGAGGCGTCTCACGGAAAGACGTCCCTCAGCCGCCTCGTTAAGGAGAAATCGAAATCGAAGAACATTAATACACCTCCCAAACCCGTGAAATACTCCCTGGCCACTTCGTCGTGGGTTTCGAAGACTTATTTGACCTATACAACCTAACTGCCCTCGACGCCTCACTTCTACGATGTTGAACACGGTAAGTGTGTACAATTAATTTCTACACTCACGTGATACCGATAATATCATAACTCATTGCTTATGTACAGATACATTATGAAATGTGCCCGTCGAATCAAAGAACCGGTGGGTTTCCTCGACCCACATGTGGTCTTTGAGCAAACAATCAACCAAGACACATCCTACGTCGAGAATTATATAAAAATGGGATTGCTTGCTCTGGACGACAAGGACTACATAATGGTGCCCTACAACCAGAAGTAAGTGCTTCAATATTTGCTATACAAATTACGTTTCAACGTAGGTTTATGACTATAGCGACATACATGAGTAGGTTTCACTGGATTCTTCTGATTCTTGTGCCAAAGAGGAACATGGTATTGTACCTTGATTCTCTACTCAACAAAAATCACGACTTCACCCATCTTAAAGGAATACTCGACAGGTATGTTCATTTCCTCCGCACATAACTCTATTGTAGTCTTCCTTCGTTTGAAATGGACGAGGATAACTTTTTTGAATCATGTAGGGCGTTCATCGGCTATGTTGCCGAGGGAGGTTTATACAAGGGAACAGCGCCACACCGACTCACGAGGATGCGATTTTGATGCAGCGCTACAACACAATAATCATATATCATACTCCGTAATATTGCGTCTCGGTCGATGTACATATATATGTAATTCTATTTTTTCAGTGCCGCCAGTAAAAACGAGATCACCTATGCGCATTCTACGTATGCCATCATATGCAGCTATTGATTGCTTCTAGGATGCACGATCCCCAGGTTTGTCAATCACGTAATAATTATTTCCTAATTATAAATTTAAATATATATGCTTAGTACTTTACTCCTGCTAGCGATAGGGCTTGAACATAGAGATAAATGCACTCGAGATGGACCAGGTCACGCACGTTCGAGGGGAGCTCTGCGGCTTCATCAAGGCAGATATAGTTAACACCACCGGAAAATTTCACGCCGTCGACACCGATGAATGACCTCGAAACAATTGATTCAATATTGTAATTCACTTTGATTGGTTGTAATTCAATTTGTAACTCTAGCGACAATACTTGAAACATTCTTTTGTAATTTATTTTGAGTAAAACGATCACTTTGAGTTGTCCACAATTATTTGTGATATGTTTCTGCTTGTTAGTTTTCAGAGAGCATGGCTAGCAATTCCTAAGGCTAGCTGAAAATACGACAAAAATTAGTTAGGTTGAAAGACTTATCACAGACGGTTCGTCTGTGAAGAGAAGATATCAGAACCGTCTGTGATTCTGTAGTATCACAGACGGTTTGTTAATCTGACCGTCGGTGATATGCGATTTATCACGGCGGTTGTATTAACAAACCGTCTGTGATACTACGAAATCACTGACATTTCCAACCAAGAACCGCTCAGGATACTAAGATATCACGAGCGGTTCTTGTCTCGAACCGTCTGCGATATCGCCCTTCACGAGCGGTTTTGTTAAAACCCATCTGTGATAAGACTTATCACGACGGTTTTCAACCGTCTGTTATCACAGACATAAAATTTCAGACGGTTCAAAAACCGTCTGTAATGACTGTTACGAACCGTCTGTGGTGAGCTTTTCTGTAGTAGTGGATCACCCCTCCCGGGGTAGCAGCTAGGGTTTCGAACCTAGAACTCTAATAACAATTGTTGGCCTGCATCAAGACGCGACACACGCGAACGCAATGGAACCCTCAAACGCGAACACAAAAAAACAATAAAAATTTTGTGCCGTCGGAACAACAACAGTTTTTCTGATTTTCTCTTGCTCTATTGCTCTTGGTGTTCAAGATACAAGACCATAAGTTCCAACACCGCCGACGCCCAAGCCACCCGCGCCGCCGGCGGAGGATGAGCCGGAGCCGATCTTCCACAAGCACCCCAAGATGAAGTTCATGCACAAGAAGAAGCCGTGCCCGCCGCTCGTGGACGAGGACAAGCCTCAGCCCAAGAATTGATCGAGCTGCGTACGATGCATGGAGCGCGCGGTGACGCGTTACTTGCCTCATGCATGTTGCTTGGTATTACCGCAAGGAGGGCAGCATGCTCTAAGGACTCTGGATCGATGATGTTTGTGTTGTTGTTTGTCGTTAGTGATTGTTTGGTTTAGTTGGTGGTGTTGTGCTGGCATTGGTGTTTCAGTTCGTTGCTTGTTTGTGAAATAAAGATTGTGATCGATGCTGGGGGATGTCTATCCAGAGCTTTGCATACATTTGGGAACTGGAGAGTTGATAGGTGAGCTTGTAGCCTTGTGTTGTTGTTGGAGGGGTTTATTTGTCATGAGATCAGTGATGATGCTTGGGTTGGTTTTGCTATTTCGTTACTTATTACTACTTGTTGTCTGGTGAGAGATGCACCGGTTCATTTCATATCTCAAGTCCTCTCCACCGTCCTAGCAGCACCAAATACTGAATGAATTCCAACTCTTCAATTTACCTTTCTATTGAGCGACATCAGCTCCTGACCAGCATCTTTCCGCCGGTACATATGCTATGTTGAAAATTTCTTGTGCAATGAACCCTCACAAATTTTAAATATAAGGTGCAACAAACATGGAAAACTGAATGCCTGTAGCCCTGCAGCGGCTGCAATTGAGTATGTGCATGTCATGCCATTGCATCGAGAATTGTTGGTTTAGTCGAGCACTCAAGAGAAACAGAGGATTTTTCTTGCAGTGGTTTAATCAGAACCGTAATCCAACGATCTAAATCCTTTGCAGTATTTATTACAACCCGAGGTCCAGAATAAGGCTAGCTGCAAGCTCCACCGGTTACGCACTTACACGGTCCTTCTGTTGTAGCGCGGCGGTTGGGGAGCAAAACGACATGGTGGTTCGGGTGATCAACAGCTTTAATTAGATATGCTGCTACAATAACCAAGTATTGTCCACGTCCAGGTTCAAGTGGAACAGGCCACCGGGGCACTCACTGCCCCCAAATTTCTACGTCAAAGAGGCAAAGTGCAGAACCTCTTCTCTCTTGATTGGGAAAGACGGACGTCGCAGTCTTGAGTCTCAAGCGCGCGCAGTCGCAGGGAATCAAGAATTCTTTACAACCACTTTTGACGAACGCCATAAAAGGGGCAATCGTGGAGCGGCCCATGTGCCACTGCGCTTCAACAATTAACGGTCGGTACGAGATATAGCTGGAAGAGTGGATTTGAAGGAACGGCGATCAAATTGAGGTGACATTAATGGGTAATCTGCAAAACCGGCGCCAAATTTAGCCGCGCCTTCACTCGGTTCACTTAACGGCCGCTCCGGTCGATCGACCTGCGTGGGTGTTCGGCACCTACATAAACGCTGCGCGCTGCAGTCTATGCTCCCCACCCATCCACGTCTTCTTCTTCCTTAGCTACTTGGAACAAGTGGTAGAGTTCCATGATGGAGATCCTACCTCGACAGCTACTGTTCGGTGTTTGCGCCGTCGCGTTGGCGGTCGCCTTCGCAAATGCTGTACACGCTGAGACAGCGCCGGTCGTGGTCGGCTTGGCCAAGTGCTCGGACTGCACAAGGAAGAACATGAATGCCGACGCAGCTTTCAAAGGTATACACACGCTGAAACCTGCCTTCAATTTTATAGTGGACAAATACATAAGAAAGGAGGTAGATTCTAACTGGCTGTTCATTGATTTGTTATTTACTTGTCTCAGGTCTTCAAGTGGCTGTCAAGTGCAAGAACAGCAAGGGCGAGTACGAGAGCAAGGCCGTGGGGCAGGTGCACAAGTCCGGCGCCTTCAGCGTCCCCCTCGCCGCCGACCTCGTCGGTGAGGACGGCGAGCTGAAGCAGGACTGCCTCGCGCAGCTCCACAGCGCTTCGAGCGCGCCCTGCCCCGGGCAGGAGCCCTCCAAGATCGTCGCGGCACAGTCCGGCCCCGACGGCAAGAAGACGTTCGTCGCGCTTGCCGGCAAGATGCACCAGCCGTCCGCGGAATGCGCCTCGGCGTTCCTGTGCCATCCTTTCCACAAGCACCTGCACCACCTAATCTTCCACAAGCCCGCACTTATCCCTCCAAAGCACGATCACGATGATCACGATCACGATCACGATGATCACGATCACGATCACGATGATCATGATCACGATCACGATCACGATGATCACGATCACGATCACGATGATCACGATCACGATCACGACGATCACGATCACGATCACGATCACGATCACGATCACGATGATCACGATCACGATGATCACGATCACTCCGTCCCGCCTGTCATCCATCCGCCCGTGACCGTGCCAGAGCACAAGCCACCGTCGACGCCGGTGTACACGCCGACGCCGACAAAACCGATGCCGATCTACCACCCCCCGGCCCAGCACGACGCCGTCACTGACCCACAACAATTCAAAAAGTTGCTCCCGTTCCTCAAGAAATTGCCGTTCTTCCCTCCTGGCGAGCAGAATAGCAAGCCCTAGAAAGTTTGGTCTAGAGTGAAGCAACAAGGCTTCGGTTGCATGAGTGTTTAGTTGGACTTCGCAGGTCATGCAGTTTCCCTGAATAAAGTTTGTGAGGATGATTGTTAGTTTGGCATGAGTGCGGTACGTACTTTACCTGGGTTAATTTAGAGTGTGTTGTTATGCATTGGATCTAGTTGAATCTTGCCTATTTTCTATGTACGATTTTCTTTGAAGTACTCTGTAACAAGATGGAAATGTGATTGGCATCTATAGCAGCCTATTATTTTTCATTTGATTCGTCCGGCCACTTACCTCCTGATTGATGCCCATTTCGACACTAGCGAGAGCAATCTACCAAGCAACTTTTTAGATCAATGAGCATGACGTCGAGAAGAACTATAACCTTATCACCGGTACTAATGGTTGACGTCGGAAAAGAGATGGTGTTGGCCATCTAAACATGAAACAAACAGATGTAAGCATACAGTGGCGGGGCTAGAAAATTTGTGTTGGAAGTGCACCATTGATGATGAAAGATGGAGCTATTAAACAATTATTAGTTAAACGAATGTTAGCGTCTGATAAACCATGCATTATCAATATTGTATTCACATTATACCTAATATTCCTATATAATTAGTTAGTTTTTTCCCATCAATTGACTACTTTACACATTTAGTTATGAAAACAACTTAATTTTATAGAGTGATGATGATAACAATTACTAACATCGATAAATAAAATTTAAATATGTGTGAACATATTATTAAAAAATTATAGCCATTCCACAAATTTTTATTAGTACACCACGTGGCCCGCATGACAGTTCACGTACCCTAGCACTCAAAAAACATGTACGATTTAGTACATCTATACTTAGTGCGCTGACATTGATTCAACTTATTTACGTCACATATTTCTTCAAAATTTGTAAGCAAAATATCTATTCACTACTACGGAACACGTCATCACAGACGGTTCGAAAACGTCATCACAGACGGTTTCCAAACCGTCTATATTTGCTCGTCTGTGATAACAAGAAGTTATCACAGACGGTTCAAAGCCGTCTGTGAAGGATAGCAAACCGTCTGTGAAGGATAGTATCACAGACGGTTTTAATGAAAAACCGTCGGTGATAAGTAAATATCACAGACGGTTTAAATTAAAAACCGTCTGTGATAAGTAGATATCACAGACGGTATGTTTAAGAACCATCTGTGATACTAGAAATATCACAGACGATTTCAACAAAAAACCGTCTGTAGTAGTGAGTCATCCAAACTACATTTTTGCTGTTTTTTTGGCTAGACTCAGAATTGCTAGCCATACCCTCTGAAAACAAGCATGTACAAAAACAGATACATCACAGATAATCAATTGTTGACAACTCAAAGTGATCATTACTCAAAATAAATTACAAAAGATCGAATTTGTTGAAGTATTGTCGCTATAGTTACAATTGGATTACAATTGAGTCAATTATTTGTGTGAAACTCTGGGTCGGCGATGGCGTGAAACTCTCTTTTGTTAACTATTTCTGACATGATAAAGGCGCATAGCTTCCCTCGAACGTCCGCGATATCGTGCGCAACGAGTCCATCTAAATCTATTATCAAGCCTTGTCGCTAGGTCAAGAAAAATGGTAAGCGTATATATTTAAATTTACAATTAGAAAATAATTATTTCGAGATTGACAAACCTCTGGATTCTTCATCTTAGCACTCATGATTTTCTCCATATGATGGCAAACGTAGAATGCATATAGCTCATCATTTTTTTGCTGACGGCACTGCAAAAATAGAATTACATATATATGTATAGTCAGTTGAAGACATATTATTATGAAGTATGATATAGGATTATTGTGTTGTAGCGCGTACGAAAATTTCGTCCTGTGTGTTAGTTGGGCGCTAGATCCACATGAACGAACTACATGATTGAAGAAATTGCCGTTCTTCCCTCCTGGCGAGCAGAATAGCAAGCCCTAGAAAGTTTGGTCTAGAGTGAAGCAACAAGGCTTCGGTTGCATGAGTGTTTAGTTGGACTTCGCAGGTCATGCAGTTTCCCTGAATAAAGTTTGTGAGGATGATTGTTAGTTTGGCATGAGTGCGGTACGTTACCTGGGTTAATTTAGAGTGTGTTACTATGTATTGGATCTAGTTGAATCTTGCCTATTTTCTATGTACGATTTTCTTTGAAGTACTCTGTAACAAGATGGAAATGTGATTGGCATCTATAGCAGCCTATTATTTTTCATTTGATTCGTCCGGCCACTTACCTCCTGATTGATGCCCATTTTATCCTCGTGCTCGTTCTTTCGACACTAGCAAGAGCAATCTACCATGCAATTTTTTAAATCAATGAGCATGATGTCGAGAAAAACTATAACCTTATCACATGTACTAATGGTTGACGTCGGAAAAGAGACGGTGTTGGCCATCTAAACATGAAACAAACAGATGTAAGCATACAGTGGCGGCGCTAAAAAATTTGTGTTGGAAGTCCACCATTGATGATGAAAGATGGAGCAGATAAACAATTATCAGTTTAACGAATGTTAGCGTCTGATAAACCATATATTATGAATATTGTATTCACATCATACCTAATATTGCTATATAATTAGTTGATAAACCATATATTATGAATATTGTATTCACATCATACCTAATATTGCTATATAATTAGTTGGTTTTTTCTATCAATTGACTACTTTACACACTTAGTTGTGAAAACAATTTAATTTTATAGAGTGATGATGATAACAGTTACTAGCATCGATAGATAAAATTTAAATATGTGTGAACATATTATTAAAAATTAATAGCCATTCCATAAATTTTTATTAGTACACCACGTGTGTAACATCCTGTTTTTGATTAAGGATTCAAAAATCAAAATTCGAAAATTCAAATTTCAAAATCAAAACCCTAACCCTAACCCTCACCTCGGCCCGGTTCTTCCGGCGCCTCCGCCGCTCCCGCCTCGGTCCGCGCCCAGCGCCCCCAAGCCGACACCGCCGCTTCGCCTCGGCCTCCCGTCCGTCCCGCCGCCGCACGCCGCCGGACCCCCTTTTCCCCCTCCGCGCGCCGCCGCCGCGCCTTCTCCTCCTCCGCCTCCGCCGCGCCCGGCTTTGCCCTCCTCGCCTCGGCTATTTAAGCCGCACCCCCGGGCCTCCTTCTCTTTTCCCCTCCTCCACCTCCGCTCGCCGTCGTTGCCGAGCCGCTCCCTCGCCCGAGCCGCCGTCGCCGCCGTCTTCATCTTCGACCCGCCCCGCTCTCCTCCTCGGCTCGGCCTCGGCGCCTCCTCCGTCGCCTCACGAGCCCCGCCGCCTCCGTCTCATCGGCCTCGCCCGGCGCCCCTTCTCTTCGCCTCGGCCTGCTCGCGCCCGCCTCCGCTCCCTTCTTCGCGCCGTCGTGCGCGCCGCCCCGTCGCTCCCTCTCCCTCCCCTCTTTTCGCTCGCGCGGAGAACGCGAGGCGACGCGTTCGGCCGAACGCGTCGCCGCTTTTAACCGCGCCGCCGCCACTGACAGGTGGGGCCCACCGTCTTGTGCCGCTGACGGGCGGGCCCGGGCCACTGTGACCGTGCGCCCGTGCGCGTGGACTCGGTCCACGAGCACAGTGCCCGTGGACCGAGCACAGCCCTGCCACGTGTCGGCACGGATTTTCCGTTTTTCGATTTTACATTTAATTGGAAAATCGCTTAAAACTTCAAAATTCATATCTTTTCTCAGATAACTCCAAAAATTGTGAAACCAATTTCTAAAATTTTCTAAAATCAAGATCTTGCTAATGGTACTGGTCTTGTTCATTTTGGAGTTCATTATTTATTGAGTTGGTATTTATTTGCTCTCTTTGCCGTTGTATCTTTTCTGGTACTTTCGACCGATTAGGATTCGACGACGCCGGAGACCTCCACTTCGACCAAGCTCAACATTACCAGGACCCCTCTGCCATTAACCAAGGCGAGTTAATACTTTGATCATTCCGAACCTACATTTTATGCAAACTATGTTTATTTAAAATAGCAAAGTTGCATGCTTTAATTTTGTAAATAATGATATGTTAAAGCTTAAGGTAGTTAAATACCCATTTGTTGATTAATTACTTATTAAGCCATCCTTTGATAATTGAATCCAGTATTACTTGTCACCCTAGTAATTATATGGTAATACTAGTATAGGTTGTACTTAAGCGACATGCTAGTCTTGCTTAAATCTACCGATAATAAATGTCCGATCATCATCCTTTAAATATGAAAAATGGTTTTGGGCAGTCATTGTATGTAGATGACTGATGTGTTGCGTTAATTGGTTTTTTCTTCCCAAAACCCTAAACAACTTGCTAGTACCCCATCTGGACGGATGGAAAGAATGGTGGGTGCGGACGTAGCACGAGAATGGTTGGTATGTGGTATGAACCGTCCAGATGAATTAAGGACTTAATCTTGTCATGACCTCCTGTGTAAAACAAGTACAACCGCAAGTCTGCAAATTGCAACTTGGTCTAGTAAAACTATTGAACCCTGAAAGTCATCCCACAACCGGTGTTTAGAAGTGTGCAAGCGGCAGGACGTATGCTGGCTTGAATGGGACACCGAAAAAGGTGAAGTTCTCAGCTACGCTAGTCATTGTGGCCAGGGCCAGCTTTGCTAGTCATTGTGGTAAGCATCCCGCACAACTTATGGAATTGGCCATAGGGGTGAGATGACGGAAGGGGCAAGGTAATTTGAAACGTCATTGTGGATGTATCCCATCGGTGGATGTAACCGTTATCAAAATTAAGCATAAGGTGGAGGTAACCTTCGCTGTTATTTAATATTGCACTTAATCTCTTTAAATGAAAATGCAATCTGTTTAAAATGCTAAGTCATAGGACTTTGTAATTATGATAATTTAAAATGATGCTTTAGCAAATAAAAGAACCTGAGCCATCCTTGTTAAGCCTTGCATGTACACTATTGCATCTTGTGTGTTGGCTCATGAGCACGGTAGTTGTGCTCACTCGCTCCTCCCCAAACCCTCCGGATGATGCGGGCAAGGAGACTACGCGTACTCACGAGGAGCCGGAGGGCGATGGCCACGGAACCACGAAGAGTAGCGTAGATTACGTAGTGTAGGTCTCGCCCGATCTCGTGGACTCTTTGGTACTTGCATACAACCTATATTACCCATGCCTTGGATAATATCGATTAAATCGTCGGTCACCCGATCGCTTGCTCAGTAGAGATGAGCTCCATCCTCCGTTGTTTCACTTGCAGCTTTATGCTTTTGCTTAATGTAATCAATTTGGCACAGTGGCCCTTATGTAAAATTTGACCGGCGTGGTCTATGTCACTCGATGTTTGTTTAATTAAATATCTTAATTCGCGCTTGTGTGATATATGATTCAGCAATGAGTGCATGAATGCTACCTCTTGATCGAGGAGTAGCACAAGAATGTTCTGAGAGGATCCGAGATTAGAAAATCCGGGTCAACAGCCAGTGATATCGAGCATCTGATTGTAGGATCTTTCGTTAGATTGGTCGAGCCTAAGGACTTGAGTCTTATTTTAAAAATATATGAAAAGCTTTCGTCAAATATAATGTATTTATTGCTTTTACTCATCACTCCTAGTTCTGTACTTACCCTTACATTCATTATGATTTACTGACTTTTCCCCTGTTTCAAAATTTATAGATGGCCAACTCCCCCGCTGCTGGCCCTTGGGACCACTGTTCCCATGGGGAGCACGACGGAGACTACGCTGACGTCCTCCGTCAGCTTATGCAGTTTCTTGGCTTCACGCGCCCTCCTCTCTTCCGAGGTCGCATGGAGAGGATCATGGATCGCGAGTCTTGGACGATGGAGGTCTTCCTCTATGCCAGGATTGGCAAGTTCACCCCCCACACTTTCGTGGCCGAGTCACCCCGTCGCAGCGTCATGGATGCCGTCCAGGATGCCGCCCGAGTCGCCTCCACTCGCCTGTGCTGGATGCACGGGGATCTTCTGCGCGACTCACCGTTCTGCTACCACCCGTTCCTCCCCGACGGAGGGCAGGTCCCTGAGGTCTTCGACTCCTCGGCAGCGACCCCGCTGACCCACGGTGCAGCTACGCGGGCTATGTCGCCACCATCCGCACCGCCATGGGCAAGATCCGGCGACTCGGATGCTCCTTCGGCAGCTCGCCCACTCAGACACACTCGCAACAACATGCTCGGGGTAGCGAGGCGTCTGCCACGCGCCCAGAGAGGACACGGCGTTGCGAGCTAGCACGCCTCACCGCCACCACGACGATCACCGCTCGAGCTCCACCACCTGTCGTCGCCTCCAGGGACCGGACGCTTCGACCGACCACTCCGCCCCAGGGGAGCCCGCACCCGGATGACCGCGCGCAAGAGCGTGCGACGCCCGCCGCAGCCGCGCCGACCGGAGAGCCCGATGGCAGCGCGATCCGGGCGATTCCGGCTCACGATCGCCCACCATCGGCGCGATCGCTCGCGCTTACCGCGGACTTGATCGAGTCGTTCCGCTCCGCTCAGGAAGCGCATCGCTGTGGTAGCGAGTTTCCCATGGAGGAGTAGTTAGCTTAGATTAGCTAGCTGTGCTTGCTTTAGCAGTCTTTTGGATGCAAGCACCCTTTTGTTTCTTCATTTTTAGGCGATGTGTGTGTATCTTGTGTCATGACATTAGCTTAGCTTATAGGCTATGTTTCAGGAGTCATGTAACACCTAACCCCCCTTATTATTGAATGCAGTCACTTTTGGCTTTGTATCGTTTGAGTTGATCTTGTTGTTGGTTTATTGTTCTTTGTGTGTGTGCCTTAGAGGGCTGAAAACCCTCATATACTTCCTCTTTGTGCTAAGCTTCAGCTGTTCTTCAGATGCCTCAAGAAGAGCCGCCCGATCAGTGGAGCCTTTGCAACCGGCCGAGGACGAGTCGTGGCACCGCCCCGGTCGTGGCGAGGGACAAGATATCCGCCACCACCGCCACCAACCTCCATGGCTCAAGTGATGTTTCAGTGACGCAGATTCTCGAGCCACGCTTTCGCGGTCAGATGAGACCGGGACGAGCCGCACTTCCAAGCCGGCAGATTTCCTCGTCTGAGGCCTCTCACGTTTGCCTTCGCAAATGAGCCCTGAAGCGAAGATTGGCTCGGGGACACGGAAAAGAAGCTTGACTTGCTCGATGCTCGATGGGGACAAGGTGGACTTCGCCGCCCACCGATTAAAAGGAGCGCCCGCTTGGTGGGAAAACTACCTCATTGCTCGAGGTGGTGATGGCTCGATGGAAGAAGAAGGAGAAGAAGCGGCTGACCTCGGCAGCGGTAACCAACCCGACCCGCTCGTTGAAGAAATGGTGAGTTACCTCAAGAAGAAGTTTGAACCGCTTGCGAGGCCATTCCTTGGCGAATTCAAGACCGCCTTGAACAAACCGTACCGGCAGTACTATAAGGTTGAAGAAAACGAGTTGAGCTCTCAAGCGGGGCGGATGTCGTTGAGCGAGTATTTGACGGTTTAACCAACTTGCCGCTATGCCCCCAATGACATAGCGGTGGAGGAAGAAAGATTGATCGCTTTGTGGAAGGCATGCGAGAAGAGATGAGAGGTCGGCTCATCCTTCATGACTTCTCGATTTTCATCATCCGGTCAACAAGGCCCTACTCTTTGGAAAATGAACGGAAGACCGCAGAAGTCAACCGTGAGAGGAAGATGGCATCCCAAAGGCCGCAGGGGAATTTTCCACAGAGGTCCACCTTCCATGGAAGTTCATCCTTGAGACCACCGGCAGCTTTGCAGCCAAGAGGACCACTCGACCCGCGTCCCGGGGAAGTGGTTTCGTGTCCTTCGCCCACACACCGCCATTGTCAATCCAAAGACTCACCTCCACTGTTTCAGCTGTGGAGAGAAAGGACACTTCGCCAATAAGTGCCCTAATCGTCGAGCAGCTGCTTTGCGAGTTCAACCAGGAGCGCCGGACTCAAGGCGAGTGCGAGTCAAAGCAAAGTCTTCGACTTCTCAAGCATCGGTCTACCCGACACCAAACCATGGCCGAGTGAACCATGTCACAGCTGAGGAGGCTCAGGACGCCTCAGGAGTGCTTATGGGTACGTTTCCTGTTAATTCAGTACCCGCGCAAGTTTTGTTTGATTCTGGAGCTTCGCACTCTTTTGTTTCGAGAAAGTTTGTTGAAAGGCTTAAGTTGCCATCCTTTAAGTTAAAGAAACCCGTGGTGCTGAGTTCACCCGGGGGACCTCTATTTGCTACCTCAGTAAGCCCCAGAGTAGAGATTGATTTGGGAAATTCTGGATTCTTAGCAAACCTTCTTGTGCTAGAGTCCCAAACTCTGGATATCATCCTAGGGATGGATTGGTTGGCGGAATACCAAGGGTTAATAGATTGTGCCAACAGAGAAGTGGTGCTCACCAAGGATCCAGGAACCGTTGTGAAGGTTAGAGTGGATCGTTCCTCTCCTTTGGATCGAGAAATCCACCACCTGGAAAAGTTGTCCTTAGAGACAACCCCTGTAGTCCAAGCTTACCCCGATGTCTTCCCAGGATAATTGCCAGGCATGCCACCGACCGAGATATCGAGTTTGTAATCAACCTGAAGCCCGGGACTACCCCGATTGCTATGAGACCATACAGAATGGCCGCTAAAGAACTGGAAGAACTCAGGAAGCAGATGGAAGACCTGCAGCGCAAAGGTTTCATCAGGCCTAGCTCATCTCCCTGGGGTTCACCAGTCCTCTTTGTAAAGAAAAAGGACGGAACAGTCAGACTGTGTGTGGACTATAGAAACCTCAATAAGTTAACCATCAAGAACAAGTACCCGTTGCCATGCATTGACGACCTGTTTGATCAG
Organism: Hsuehochloa calcarea; assembly: GCA_036346395.1. Classification (NCBI taxonomy): domain Eukaryota; kingdom Viridiplantae; phylum Streptophyta; class Magnoliopsida; order Poales; family Poaceae; genus Hsuehochloa; species Hsuehochloa calcarea. The sequence continues at coordinate 58,325,136 of CM070598.1, forward strand.
TTGGCAGGATCCGCAGTGTTCTCAAAGATCGACCTGAGGTCAGGATACCATCAGCTTAAGATCAGGGCTGAGGATATCCCAAAAACAGCTTTTACCTCCCGGTACGGCCTGTTCGAGTTTACCGTCATGTCGTTTGGCTTGACCAATGCACCAGCCTACTTCATGAACCTCATGAACAAGGTATTTATGGATTACTTGGATAAATTTGTTGTCGTATTCATCGACGACATTCTAATTTACTCCAAGACCCATGAAGAGCATGCTGAGCATCTGCGGCTGGTCCTCGAGAAGCTCAAAGGACATCAGCTTTATGCTAAGTACATCAAGTGTGAGTTTTGGCTCCAAGAGATTAGTTTCCTCGGGCATGTTGTGTCCGCAGGAGGAGTTGCGGTAGACCCGTCAAAAGTGCAAGGTGTTTTGGATTGGAAGCAACCAACCTCGGCCCAAAGTCGTAGTTTTCTCGGATTGGCTGGGTACTACCGACGCTTCATTGAAGGGTTCTCCAAGCTATCCAGACCAATGACCCACCTGCTCAAGAAGGAAAAGAAGTATGAATGGACCGAAGCCTGTGAGAAGAGTTTCCAGGAGTTAAAGGAGAAGTTAACCACTGCTCCTGTTTTAGTCTTGCCAGACATGTGCAAGGACTTTGAAGTTTATTGTGATGCTTCGCGCCAAGGTCTTGGTTGTGTACTCATGCAAGAAGGAAAAGTCGTAGCCTATGCGTCCAAGCAACTCCGTCCTCATGAAGACAATTATCCAACTCATGATTTGGAGTTAGCAGAAGTAGTGCATGCCCTAAAGATCTGGAGGCACTACCTGATCGGAAATCATTGCAACATCTTCACAGATCACAAGAGCCTCAAGTACATATTCACCCAGTCAGATCTCAACCTCCGTCAGAGAAGATGGCTAGAATTGATCAAAGACTATGACTTGGATGTACACTACCACCCTGGGAAGGCTAATGTAGTTGCTGATGCATTAAGCCGCAAGTCCTACTGCAATAATGTAATGGTTCAAGAACATCAACCGGAGCTCTACAAGGAATTTGAGGCGCTCAACCTGTGCTTGATAGAACAAGACACCAGAGACGCCGTGGAAACATATCCAACCCTGGAAGGGCAGATCAAGGCCGCCCAAGAAGGACATCCCGGAGTCCAGAAGTTTAAGCAACTCATGGCCCACGGAAAAGCTCCTAAGATGATCGAAGATCAGCAAGGAACCCTTTGGTTTGGGAAACGTCTCTTTGTTCCCCACGGAAGGAACTCAAGGATCTAATCACGAAAGAAGCTCATAGCTCGACTTATACCTGCACTCGGCACCAAGATGTATCAAGACATGAAGATTACGTATTGGTGGCCCCGATGAAAAGAGACATCGCCGAGTTTGTAGCTTGTTGTGATGTGTGCCAATGAATCAAAGTCGAGCACCAAAGGCCCGTAGGATTGCTTCAACATTGCAGATCCTCGGTGGAAATGGGAAGAGATTGGAATGGATTTCATTACAGGTTTCTCTCGAACCAAGTCCGGATGTGACTCAGTATGGGTTATAGTGGATAGATTGACTAAAGTCGCCCATTTCATTCCCGTGAAGACAACTTACAAGGGAGACAAGCTAGCGAGTTGTATCGGCTCGCATTGTGTGCCTACATGGAGTACCCAAGAGGATAGTCTCGGATCGAGGTTCTCAGTTCACCTCGCACTTTTGGGCTAGTCTGCAGGATGCCCTTGGAACACACCTTGCTTTCAGTACAGCTTATCACCCTCAGGCTGATGGTCAAACGAAAAGAACAAATCAGATCCTAGAAGACATGCTTCGGGCTTGTGCTTTGGAATTCACCGTAGGCGGGAGAAATGTCTACGTATGCCGAGTTTGCATACAACAACGATTATCGATCTAGTCGAAAATGTCCCGTTTGAAACACTCTATGGAAGAAAATGCAGAACTCCTTTGCATTGGTCAGAATCAAGTGAAGGTTATGTTTTCGGACCGGATACTCTCAAGCAAGCAGAGGAGAAAGTTCGACTGATCAGGGATCGCCTTCAAGCAGCTCAGTCCAGACAAAAGAGTTATCACCGACAACCGTCGAAGGAATTAAAATTTGAAGTTGGAGATGTTGTGTATCTCAAGGTATCCCGCTCGTGGAACTCGAAGGTTTAAGGTTAAAGGGAAGCTCGCCCCAAGATTCATAGGCCCGTTTCCTATCACTGCTAAGCGTGGAGAAGTCGCCTATCAGCTGGAGCTACCAGAAGGTCTGCCTGGCGTTCACAATGTGTTTCACATCTCTCAGCTCAAGAAATGTCTCAGAGTACCTGAAGAGCAAATTCCAGTTGAAGCCATCGCCCTTCAGAAGGATCTAACCTATCCAGAGCATCCGATCAAGATCCTCGGCGTCGTTGAAAAGCAAACAAGGCGTCGGATCATCCGCTTTGTGCAAAGTTCGATGGAGTAAGCACTCGGCTAGAGAAGCCACACGGGGCGCGAAGATCACCTAAGCGGGAGTTTCGTCCTGCATTTTCGGCGGTTTGAATCTCGGGGTCGAGATTCTGTTTAAGGAGGGTAGGTTTGTAACATCATGTTTTTGATTAAGGATTCAAAAATCAAAATTCGAAAATTCAAATTTCAAAATCAAAACCCTAACCCTCACCTCGGCCGGTTCTTAGGCGCCTCCGCGCCGCCCGCCTCGGTCGCGCCTCGCGCGTGCGCCCGTGCCCGCCGCTTCACCTCGGCCTCCCGTCCGTCCGTCCGCCCCCGCGCGCCGCCGGACCCCCTTCTCCCTCCTCCCGCTCCGCGGCGCTTTCTCTCCCTCCTCCTCCTCGCGCGCCCGCTTTACCCTCCTCGCCTCGGCTATTTAAGCTGCACCCGGGCCTCCTTCTCTTTTCCCCTCCTCCACCTCCGCTCGCCGTCGTTGCCGAGCCGCTCCCTCGCTCGAGCCGCCGTCGCCGCCGTCTTCGTCTTGACCCGGCCCGCCGCTCCTCCTCCGGCTCGGCCTCGGCGCCTCCTCCGTCAACTCACCGAGCCCCGCGCCTCCGTCTCCTCGGCCTCGCCCGGCGCCCCTTCTCCTTCGCCTCGGCCCGCTCGGCGCCCGCCTCGCTCCCTTCTTCTGCCGCGCCGCGCGCGCGCCCCGTCGCTCCCTCGCCCTCCCTCTTTTCTCGCTTCCTTGCGAGAACACGAGGCGGCGTTGGCGAGCAGCGTCGCCGCTTTTAACCGCGCCGCCGCCACTGACAGGTGGGGCCCACCGTCTTGTGCCGCTGACGGGCGGGCCCGGGCCACTGTGACCGTGCGCCGTGCGCGTGGACTCGGTCCACGAGCACAGTGCCCGTGGACCGAGCACAGCCCTGCCACGTGTCGGCACGGGATTTTCCCGGTTTTTCTGATTTTCTGTTTAATTGGAAAATCAGTTAAAAACTTCCAAAATTCATATCTTTTTCTGTATAACTCCAAAAATTGTGAAACCAATTTCTAAAATTTTCTAAAATCAAGATCTTGCTAATGGTACTGGTCTTGTTCATTTTGGAGTTCATTATTTATTGAGTTGGTATTTATTTGCTCTCTTTGCGTTGTATCTTTTTACGGTACTTTCGTAGATTAGGATTCGACGGCCTTAGACCTCCACTTCGACCAAGCTCAACATTACCAGGACCCCTCTGCCATTAACCAAGGCGAGTCAATACTTTGATCATTCCGAACCTACATTTTATGCAAACTATGTTTATTTAAAATAGCAAAGTTGCATGCTTTAATTTTGTAAATAATGATATGTTAAAGCTTAAGGTAGTTAAATACCCATTTGTTGATTAATTACTTATTAAGCCATCCTTTGATAATTGAATCGAGATTACTTGTCACCTAGTAATTATATGGTAATACTAGTATAGGTTGTACTTAGCGACATGCTAGTCTTGCTTAAATCACCGGATAATAAATGTCCCGATCATCATCCTTTAAATATGAAAAATGGTTTTGGCGGTCATTGGATGTAGATGGTGATGTGTTGCGTTAATTGGTTTTCTTCCCAAAACCTAAACAACTTGCTAGTACCCCATCCGGACGGATGGAAAGAATGGTGGAGTGCGGACGTATACGAGAATGGTTGGTATGTGGTATGAGCCGTCGGATGAATTAAGGACTTAATCTTGTCATGACCTCTGTGTAAAACAAGTACAACCGCAAGTGCGCAAATTGCAACTTGGCCTAGTAAAACTATTGAACCACGAAAGTCATCCCTGGCGGGTGTTTAGAAGTGTGCAAGCGGCGGGGCGTATCTTTGGCTTGAATGGGACAGAAAAAGGTGAAGTTATCATTCGCTAGTCATTGTGGCGGGGCGACTTTGCTAGTCATTGTGGTAAGCATCCCGCACTTTAACTTATGGAATTGGCCATAGGGTGAGATGACGGAAGGGCAAGGTAATTTGAAGCGTTCTTGTGACGATCGCTCAACTACATGACTAAGGAATCATGTGGAGTAACGAGTATGATTATCTCTTGTGGAGTGCAGTGTACAACCTCTGCGAGTCTAAAGCTGTTTAAGCAGTAGCGCCTTGGTCAAAGGCAGACATGGGAACTTAACCTGAGTTAGTTCTATTTCAAAAACCTTTGTTGGTGAAAATGGAAATGTGTTGGGCTCATCTAGCCCTTGTTTTGGATTTTCCTGGGTAGCCTTACCCAGTGTTGATAATCGGTGGATGTAACCGTTATCAAAATTAAGCATAAGGTGGAGGTAACCTTCGCTGTTATTTAATATTGCACTTAATCTCTTTAAATGAAAATGCAATCTGTTTAAAATGCTAAGTCATAGGATTTTGTAATTATGATAATTTAAAATGATGCTTTAGCAAATAAAAGAACCTGAGCCATCCTTGTTAAGCCTTGCATGTACACTATTGCATACTGTGTGTTGGCTCGCGAGCACGGTAGTTGTGCTCACTCTCGCTCCTCCCTCAAACCCTCCAGATGATGCGGAGCAAGGAGACTACGCGTACTACGAGGAGCCGGAGGACGATGGCCACGGGAACCCTGAAGAGTAGCGTAGATTCTGTAGTGTAGGTCTCGCCCCAGTCTCGTGGACTCTTTGGTACTTGCATACAACCTATATTACCCATGCCTTGGATAATATCGGTCGTACGTCGGTCACCCCAGTCGCTTGCCTGTGGAGAGATGAGCTCCATCCTCCCGTTGTTTCCGCTGCAGCTTTATGCTTTTGCTTAATGTAATCAATTTGGCCTGGTGGCCCTTATGTAAAACTTGACCCGATGTGGTCTATGTCACTCTGATGTTTGTTTAATTAAATATCTTAATTCGCGCCTTCTTTGATATGATTCAGCAATGAGTCTGTGAGTGCTACCTACTGATCCAGGGAGTAGCACAGTAATGTTCACAGAGGATCCGGGATTAGAAAATCCGGGTCCGACAACGTGGTCCGTATGACTGTTCACATACCCTACCACTCGAAAAACATGTATGGTTTAGTACATCTATACTTAGTCCGCAGGCATTGATACAACTGATTTACTTCATATATCTCTTCAAAATTTGTAAACAAAATATCTATTAGTTTCGAAACATTGTACTCACTGTGATGATCACAATGGCTTAAACAAATAGAGAATTGGGCACTTGATTCTTTAGTTAGAAACTAAAAAAGTTCATAAGAACTAAAAACATAAAACACTTTCGTACCATTCACATGGAGCCACATATGTCGAGAAAAAGTTATTTCTACAAAATATGAACAAAGCGCATGGAATACAATTTGCATCTAATTCTCTCAAGTACTATCAAATTGCAATCAAGTCCAATTTCAATTAAAACTATAACTAGAAAAGATATATAGATAATTTTTAAAATATTTGGGGGTGCCCGTGCATACCAGGCACCCCCGCTCCGCCCATGAGCATATATATATTGTCATAATCATAAAAAAGAAGGGTATGTCTACACAGAATTCGTCAGTTCTCTCTTTAAAAAACTTTCACATCCTGAAAGTTTATTTAAAACTCCATTATACATAAATTACAGTAAAATATTTCTATAATTTTTGTTCTTGGTCATTGTAATTATTCTTGAAAGTCCTAATAACTCATATTTCAATCACATAATTCAAAATCTCACATGTACTCTGAGAGGTTGAGAAAAAACAAAGACAAAAAAATAAAATTATATACCAACAAAATACGACAATGTGATGAACCCGTTATGTTCTTCACATCTACTTTGAGAGGTTGATAAAAAACAAAGAAAAAAATAAAATTATATACCAACAAAATGTGGTAATGTGGTGAACCCGTTATGTTCTTCACGTGTACTTTGAGAGGTTGAGCGAAAACAAAGACAAAAAATAAATTATATACCAATAAAATACGACAATGTAGTGAACTCGTTATGTTTCATAGCATGTACGTTTCAAAAAAAATGCAGAATGGGGCGTAATTACAGTACAGCTCGGTTGCTAGAAAAAGTATAATCACGGAGAAAATGTTCAAATCGGTACTAGCAGTTCACTGGCAAATCTGCAAACCCATCGCTAAAATTTTTCTTCCCCTCATTTGTTCTCATAAACAACGGCGATGCCGATCTGCCACGACTTCAAGAGCAGGTCTGCGGTCATCGGTGTCACACCACCCTATATATACACCCATGCGCCCCGTCCCTTTCTCATCATCCATTTTCACCGGTGTTTCTTGCCTAGGTTTCTCCTTCTACTGTAGCACTAGGGTTCAATCCGTTGAAAAAGTGGGTAATATTTAATTCCAAATTTTATTATGAGATAAAAATCACACAAAATTAGTGATGCATAAAGCGATTCTAACAGCAGACTACTCAATGCAGTTTTAAATATACAAAGTAAAGGATTTACAACAAAATAGACAGGTCGTAAGACCAACTTACAGTCGGGCATGATGAAGAACAGGAAGCAGTGCACACTTGAAGCAGTGGTCGGAGTAGTGCAGACTTGAAGCGGTGGTCGGAGCAGTGCAGACTTGAAGCAGTGGTCGAAGTAGTGCGAATGTAGATGATGCAGCGCAGCGAGCGGTCGCGCAGATGCGCTGCGCAGAAACCTTATTGCCGCCCCGTGCATGTGAACTCTACGACAAAGGTTCGGAGATACACGCTCACACTCCTTTGCTAGTGCACGCCGAGAAGAAGGGGCGGAATTGTTCGAACATCATAACTCTTCAGCACCAGAGAGCGGAGAGGAAGAAGAAGAAAAATAGAAGTGTTTTTTTATCAGCCTTTGATCTGAACGTCTTCAGATCTTTTTAAGGTCGAGGCAATTACTCTCTAGTAACATGCATGCTTTAAACCACAAGTAACTGCTAATTCAAAATCAATTAATAATCATTAAGTTGTGTTTATTGATCTTGATTGTACACTGGTCTAAGGATCTGACCGGATTATTTCGACCATACTGGTACAGGTCTTCGACCACACTGGTCTATGGCTTCGATCAGATTATTTCGACCATACTAGTCTCTACCTTCGACCACAACGGTCTATGGCTTCGATCATATTATTTCGACCATACTGGTCTAGGCCTTCTACCACACTGGTCTATGGCTTCAACCAAATTACTTTGACCATACTGGTCTATACCTTCGACCACACTGGTCTAAAGCTTCGACCAACCTGGTCTAAGACCCCTGGTCTGAGACTTCAATCACCCTGGTCTAAGACTTCAACCACACTGGTCTAAGACTTCTGGTCTAAGACTTCGACCATCCTGGTCTAAGACTTCGACTACCCTAGTCTAAGACTTCGACCACACTGGTCTAATATTTTTGGTTTAAGACTTTGTATGCTTTGAAATTTTAGGAATGAATGAGTCTTTACACATATTTGCCCAATTCCAACAATCCCCCACCAATTCCAAAGCAAGCAGCAAAAAGGAATGATAAAGATTATTATGCTGAAAAGTTGTTGATATACTAGTCTTTCAGTGTAAGTCTCATATCAATTGAACTTGCACCTAGAATAACAAGATTCATCTTCTCACTACTGATTAATGAGCTATGCCTTAAATTAACAGTCATTCTTGATTGGATTTCACTTGAAATCTCAACTGATACTAGGCTGTCAAAGAACCATACCTAAACGGAGTATTATTTGGTCATGCTCCCTTATCTGATCATAAGCTTTCTAAAGAATGCCCTATTCTCATGAACTGCGACCTCACAGTTAAGCTCAAGTATGTATATTCATTTTAGGTGTCCTGTAGGCTAATACATTTTTCCCTCATTGTACACTAGAATACATTAAGCCTTTTAGTCAACCTTCTATACAGTTGAAAGTACCTTGTCTATTAGGACACAGATACACATGTTATTGTAATGTACTCTCTTATTCAAACATCAACTTGTTTTTCCTATTGCCTAAGTCACGAGATCAATAATAAAAAAGGTAAGGGTTACTATTGAGTTGTAACTCCAATGAGCCTCATTCCCATGTCCATAGACGCTGCGGAAATCGCCTTCCGTGCTAGTGAAGGACCGAAATGGCAACAGAGGGGGGGTGAATGGTGCCTAAAAATTAATAACTCCCCTTTACTGTGTTTAAACAAACTTACAAAGATCTCTGGAGATCTAAAGAAAGTAAATGAAGCAAAAACAAATAACAACAACAAGCCTCGGGCAGTTCTTCTGGAAATCGGAAGCTCCGGCCAGTAAGGTGCGGAAGTTCCGGAAATCGGAAGTTCCGAAATTCCAGTGCGGAAGTTCCGCTTGCGGTAGTTCCGCTGTGTAAAATCGGAAGCTCGATTATCGACGAAGAAACGAGCAGCTCGGGTTTTGCCCAAAAATCCAAACTACTTAATCTTGAATGCTCTTCTCAGGTCAAGTTTCACAGGACATCATCCTAAACACCATCTTGACCTTATGGAGAAGAATCGCAACCAAAGATTCAATAATCGAGCCAAAAACGGATTTCTTGAGGAAGGGGCAAGAAAGACCAAAACCCACAATAGACACGATTCTCAGATTCTTAGCTTATGAAACTTTGATGATAGATTAGCAATATCAAAACGACTCTAGATATCAAGTTTCACTCTATTTCATAAGACGAATCAAAAGATACATCAAAACCCTAGCTATTCAAGAGAAGAGCAGAGAGAAGGAAGAGGACATAAACAAGTAATCAAAACTCAGAGTTTCATTGATAGAAATCAAACGTTTACAGATGGAAACACAGAGGAATGATTACAAGAGATTTCAGTTCATACTCTCCAACTCAACAAACTCTCAAAAAGCAAAACAAAGCCTTTTGGTGGAGCTAACCCTAATTTCCTCTCTCAAGGTCTAACCCTAGCACCAGGGGTTCATGTCTATTTATAGCCCTTGGCTAATGGGCCTCCAACCCATTAAGCCCGCTAACCCGAACGGAACCGCCTCCACTTGTGCCGCTTTGCGAAAAGACCGTTTCGCCCCTTGCGCACCCTCTGGAAGCCTCCGTCTTCCTTCTTGTGCACGACTCGCAACCGCTTCAAGATTCACGTCGTCTTGACACATCCCGACCGTTTCGACCTCAACGCCTCCTGCGCCTAGTGCGGTCCACGTGTCTCGCCACGACTCCATCTCGATGCCTGCGGTCATCACAAGCAAAACACATCACATAGCATTGCACAATATCATAGCATCAACATTTGTATAAGACTCAAACTCATACAAAATCAAAATCACAATTTATCCTTCTACGCAGATTACGTCACAATCGGAAGTTCGCACTTACCACAACGGAAGTTCCGATTTCGGGCGTCCGCACTCTCGGGATTATCGGAAGTTCGCGCTTAACAACTGCGGAACTTCCGATCTTCTAACATCCGCCTTTCCGATTTTCAAATCCGATTACCATCTCGGAGGAACACTCAATGTCGGTATTATCGGACACTCGCTACCTTGTGCGGAAGTTCCGATTTCCTTCACCAAACTCAAAACCGGGTAAATCGGCGGTTCCTATTTCCAACGCCGGTAGTTCTGATTATCGGAACTTCCGCTCCATACACGCGTAGTTCGATTTCCGATTGACCTGAAACAGTCCATACCGAAAAACTCAACTCTCAACCTATTCAACCACGATGTCAAATACTCATCACTCAGAGTGGAGGACCTCTCACATGGTCTCTCAATCTCCCCCTTGATGAGTATATTGACAATCACCAAAAGCATAAGATGAGTTTGAGTTTAAAGTCAACCACGGTCTAAACAAGAGTAGTTAAGCTCAAGACCATGTTGACAAAAGAGAAAGACTTGAGATGAGATGAAAGAGCAGTTTTCGCACAAAACTCAAGGCTTTTCTCCATAAGGCTTTTTAAGGCTTTTTCTCTCCCAAATTCTCCCCCTTTGGCAATAAAATCATCAAGATGTAGAAAAGGGAGGAAAAGACTATATGATGTTCATTTTAAGCAATAGGAGCCATGTAGATTATCCAAAATGACTATTAGTGAAATACACCAAGCCATAACACAGAAGAATGCTATCAAGATCATGACAAATGATGTATAGCAAAGCTAAGACATAGAATCCATAATCTGATTAATGATCCAATTCTTTAGCAAGTCAATTAAACCAAGTTTGCAGTCTAGCTAAAGATATCCAAGGATGATGCAAGCCATGTCAAATAATCTAAGTTGAACCAAGAAGGCTCAACTGAACAGTTTAGAGTGCTACCAGTTGAAGAAAGACTCATTTTATCCAGAACTTGGTCTTTTTGATGATAAGCAATTTTAGCACATTTCTTTTAAAAGCTCTTTATGGTTTTATCTTAGTAAAGCAAGCTCTGGACTAGGTGCCATCCACAACTGCCTCCTAAGCTTCAACCAATTTTTTTTCAAATCTTAGCCATGTGCTAGATCCCAAGCCTTATCGACCACTCCAAGCAACAGACTTAAGGAGGTGATCTTAGGTCATCAAGGCTCCCCGAGTTCATGCCTAGTGCAATGACAAGCGATCTCATGAGAAAGATTTGGTGAGATCGGTTTTTCGCACAAAGAGATCATTTTGCTTTTGAAATTTTAGACCAAATGATTAAAGAAAAGTCAAGTTTCTTAACAAGCGACATAGCTTACTCAAAAGTTCAATGGAGATTAAAGACTCAACTCAGCCTAGTTGACATGGCGAAAATCATAAAAGAATAGCTTCAACCAGACTAGTCTCAAGAGCTATCATGACAAGATTTTAATTCAAGTTTAGCATTTTTAATCACTTTAGTATGGCAAAGGCTAAACTACACATAAAAAGTCATAATAGATCTAGCAGTTTAGCATAAATCATGGCAGGATGTAAACCAGTGAAAACAGATCATAAAGGATAATAAACAAGGCTCCATTTGATTATAATGCAATGCAGGATGAGATGCAGGAAAAACCAGATTCCCTTCAGAATGAGATGCATCTTTTAATTCAGGTTGAGTCATGACAAATTTAAGAACTGGAATTACCAAGATGAACTCCCCCTGAACCAAAGGAATAAAAACGAGAATCTGATAAGAGAAACAGAAAAGCGGTCCTTTAGAGCATAGAAAATATATAGAAAACTATCGCTCGACGAGGTTCTTATCTACCCCATATGATTCTAGGACTATCGGTGATCAACTCATACACTAAGGAGCAAACAACATCCTGTCTACCCAAGGGTGGCCCGACCCTGCTAGAACCTATAAGAAGTGAGTAAGCTCTACTTAGAGAAAGAGAGCGACTAATAAGCGACATCCTAGAAGCACAAGATAAGAAATAGCAGTCAAAGCAATTTGGCAAGAGAACCACTCTAACCTATCTTTGGAAGGACTTGACCCAAAATATAAAAAGAAATGCAACGAGAAAAGGAGTAATAGTATAAATATAATATAATACAAGTAGTAGCACATAGCTCCCCCTCACAACAATCCGTAAGGACAAACCACTAAGCTCTCCCATGAGAGTTGAAAACCTAGAAACTATCCAAAGGCTTAGTGAAGATATCGATAGCTGGTGCTCACTCTCCTGGCAAACCGAGCACAATGTCACCCTTCTCTACATGGTCTCGAAGAAAGTGATATCGATATCAATATGCTTGGTCCGTGAATGTTGCCTTTGGGTTCTTGGCAATGCAAATCGCAGATGTGTTATCACAAAAGAGTGGAACACGTAGATAGATAACCCAAAATCCTGCGGTCGAGACCATCCAAAGCACTTGCTCAAACAATCGGCTGCGACAGCGTGCTCGGCCTCTGCGATGGATCAGCAACACCGGATTGCTTCCTTGACGACGGGAGACAAGAGAAGTGCCAATGAATTGGCAAGTGCGGAAGTGCTCTTCCTATCTATCCTCTGACCCGGTGAAATCGCATCGGAGAAGGCTCTAAGAGATAGACAAGAAGAGGAAGAGTACGGATACCATAGTCAATGGTAGCTCGAAGGTACGAAAGATGCGCTTCACCGCTTGACGGTGAGATCTGCGAGGAGAAGCTCAAACAGAGCACAAAGACACACAGAGAAATGTATGTCTGGTCTCGAGGCTGTGAGGTACAAGAGAGAGCCAATCATGCTCCTGAACTCCTTTTGGTCAACAAGTTCACCGTCTTCATCTGGGTCAAGAGATGTTGTGGAAGACATTGGAGTTGAAACTCGGCTTTCCATCGCTCATGTCGAAGCGCCAGAGGTCTCGAGTGTACTTGCCTTGGTGCGTAAAAGTACCCTTCCGAGTCTGTTTGATTTGGAAGCCAAGGAAGAAGCTCAACTCGCCCATCATGCTCATTTCAAACTCCGAGTTCATGACATCGGAAAACTGGGAAACAAGAGCATGTGAGGAGCCGCCAAAGATAATGTCATCCACATAGATCTGGACAAGCGGAAGATCGGTTTAGAGGCGGCGAATGAACAAGGTCTTGTCAATTTTACCCATTTGAAAGTCATGACTCAACAGATAGGACTTAAGCCTTTCATACCAAGCTCTGGGAGCCTGTTTGAGTCCATACAAAGCTTTGGAAAGCTTGTAGACATGGTTAGGGTATTTGGGGTTCTCGAAACCGGAGGTCATCGACATAGACTTCTTCCTCAATAAGGCCATTGAGGAAGGCACTCTTGACATCCATCTGGTAAAGCTTGAAACCCTTAGAAGCCGCAAAGGCAAGCGAATTCTAATGGCTTCAAGTCTAGCTCACAGTGCAAATGTCTCCTCAAAATCGAGACCCTCAACACAGGAATAGCCCCAGCTACCGCCTAGCCTTGTTTGAATGACTAACCCATCTTCACTTTGCTTGTTCTTGAACACCCACTTAGTCCCAATGATATTGTGACCTTGCGGGGCTCAACAAGTGACGGACCTTGTTTCTTTCAAAGTTTTCCAATTCCTCGTGCATGGCGTTAGTCCATGACTCATCGAAAGAGCATGACAAGCGTCTTTGGGCTCAAACGAGGCAACAAAGGCGAGAATGGAGAGTAAATGAGACAAACTAGCTTTAGAGCGTGTGACACGCTCAAAGAGGTCTCCAATGATCTGCTCTGAAGGATGGTCCTTTTGAATGTGTCTAGGAGGTCGAGGGTGAGAAGAAGTGGCCTCTATCTCATGAGCGGATGAGATAGGAACAGAGCCACTCGCTCGAGGAAGAAGCGAAGGTAAGGTGATCTCCTCGAGGTGCGGTGGAAGAAGGCACCTCAAGAGGAGGAGAAGGAACTGGATCGGGTAAACAACCTCATCTCCATCCTCCTCATCGTCCACAAAGATGGACTCGGGCGCTCTAGAGAACTCGAGATATCGTGGCCTAGTCCCCTGGCCTCATCGAAGGTCACCTCACAAAGTTTCTACCATTTTGCTAGACTCGCGATTCCGCACTCTATAGGCACGAGAAGAAGTCGAGTAACCCGGAAAGATCCCATCACAAGATCGTGACTCGAACTTATCTAGGTTCCCGGACTTGAGAATAAAACACTTGCAACCAAACACACGAAAATGCGAGACCATTGGTTTTCGCCATATCTCAACTCATAAGAAGTGCGATGCAAGAGTGCCCAAGAAAGACACTCATAGAAACATGACAAGCAAGAGCAATGGCCTCATTAAAACTTCCTAGGTGTAGAGTACTCATCAAGCATCGTTCGCCATCTCGACCAGTGCGGTTCTTCCTCTCCACAACGCCATTTTGTTGGGGGCGTATGGAGACGAGCGGTACTCTACACTGTCTCACCACAAACTCTCAAAGTAGGAATTCTTGAACTCGGTGCCATTATCGGTCGAATTGCTCGTAATGCACACGGGAGCTCAACAGAAAGCCTACTAAAAGGCCACGAAAAGAGTAAACGTCTCATCCTTGAGGCTAAGAAAAACACCCAAGAGTACCTCGAGAAGTCATCGACTACAACAAGAATATACCACTTCCTCTCCTGCCGATTGCAGAGTGGACCAAGCGTATCCATATGGAGCGCTTGTCACGTGCATCGATCATTGTCACTATATTCGGAGAGTGAGAAGTGGCAACCATCTTGCCGTCTTGGCATGGAGAGCAAACTAGATCCTTGATCATCTTGAGTTTTGGCAAACCACGAATGAGATCGTGGCGGCTGACTCGTGTCAAATGATCAAAACCTATATGACCTAGTCTCCTATGCCAGAAAGTCAAATCACGGGATTCAGAAGCAATTAAACACCGAAGAGGATCACTAGAAGACTCAGAAAAATCAGCACGAAAAATCCTCCCATATCGAGAAATCCCTCAAACTAGACTACCCGAAGAATCAAGAATTTTGCAATTGTTTTCTTAAAGCTTACCTCGAAACCGTCATCAGTGGTGAGAGACCAAAGCGATTATCTGCAGCTTACTTACTAAGGCAACATCTTTTAAAATAAAAGAATCATTAACGCCACGGTACCTTTAGCGATGGCGCCCAAATGAAGCATCTCCAAGGTGATTGTCTCATCACCGAGCACGGCTAGGGAAGAAAACCAGCGAGAATCTCGGTCATATGGCGAGAACAACCGAGTCTACAATCCATACCTTTCCTTCCCACCCCGCGACCACGAGTCAAACAAAGAGTAAAGTCTCGATCTTGGGGTGAATCAGCGATGATTTTGGCACCCAATCTTGAGTAACACGTCGAACAGATGAAGTAGTCAAGCAAGACTGACCTCTATCTACCCTACGCTCTGTCACTCAACAAGTCGGAAGGTCTACGTGCGGAGACTGAAGGCATTCTTGAATCCGGCGCTATGGAAGAGCGAGTCGAAATTCGGCAACATGCGATCACGCAATGGGGTGGCCATCTCGAAGGGAAACCGAGATCTACCCTCAAGCGGCGGAAGTCACGATCAAAGGGAGCATGAGGACGAAAATCGAAAACTTCGGAAAAACCAAGTCCTCGATGCTGCCCTAAATCACCAGCAGTATCAAACCTAGACCTCATGTTGGTCTTAGGTGCACTCATGATGCAGGGTGACCATGAATGCGCCTAAAAGACTCAACATGGTCTCTACGCGATCTTGGCGCGCTGAAGCAATGATCAACCAAATGTCCATCCTTCGGCGAGAAGGTGCAATGATACTCGCCTTGAGAGGCCAAGCCTGCAGTGGAATCACCTTCTTCGCCGAGATCCTTTGAACAAAACCCGCTAATTTAAAATTGACTTTCTCGATCCAGGCTTAGTTTTGATCACACACGGTGCTATGGTTCTGAGCACGACAGGTGGATGCTTCCTCATATCCTCATGAAAATCATATCCTAGACCTTGATTAAATTTACAAATCTTGGATTTGTCTAGAATGAGATTTAGCTTCTTCTTGCCTCCTACAAATTTCTCAAGAGTGTTCATAAGATACTGACACTCCTGAAAAAGAGAGGTGCAAGAAGAGCAGGGGGAAGAAGGAACAGCAGAAGATAAGGGAGTAGAGGAAGAAGAACCAACAGCATAGGAAAGATTGGCTTGTGCATGCACAGCCGACTTTTGGGGGACAATCCTATTGCTAGCAGATTGGTTCACGTTGCTAGGCGTCTCTACCAAACCCTTAGACTTCTTCCCAGCACACACAATACAAGCAGAAGATTGTGTTTCTAGAAAGTCCTTAGTTAGCTTCACACATTTTTCATCCAAGGCAACCAAATCACATTTTAGTTTATTACATTGATTGCATGGTGAGCTAACAAGATCCTTAGAAGCATACTGAGCCAGTTTGTTATTGTGATCAATCATTTCTTGGGCGCTTAGATCTGATTCTAGTTCATTGATTAACTTAGGACAGATTTAAGCAAGAAACAATGGGCTCTAGTAGCGCGACTTGAAATTGACAAGTTTGTGATCCGCCTGCTTTAGGTTCATCTTGAGTTTATTACAATTTTCACAAGTCTCAGGCAGATCGAGCAACATGGTATAAAGACCTCTAAACGAATTGTCCTTAACCTCACATGAGGTGCAAGCAAGTAGCCTCAACGGTAGTAGATGAAGGAGGTGCTACTCTACTCATCTCTAATTCACAAGAAGGCTAATGTTCTCTACTTTAATCATGTCAAGTTCGGAGGACACACTATCATGCAAGGTCCTTAGTTTTTCCATGTCATCAAGCAAAGCACTGACATGTGTCACAATCATCACGGGAGGGAGCGGATGTAAGTAAAGAGCTCCGTGATAGTCTAGCTACTTCCTTCTCCAACTCAAAGACACTTAGTCCTAGACTTAGCATGAAATCTACCTAGCTTAAGAAAAGCATCATTAAAATGGTCATAAGTGGGACTAACCTCATCGAATCAGTCGGAGTACACCATTGTCGCTCGATTCGCCCGAGGGCCATGAAGCACATGCCGGAGAAGTTGCCGTCGTCCTTGGGATCATGATCGTCCTTCCCATCATCGTCACTCCACCCCTCCACCTCGCTGGTGTCCGGTTAAATCGAGGGCGGTGAGGACGCGATGGAAGAACTTCTTTGCCTTCCCAAAGTTGCGAACTTCTTCTTGCCTTGGTTAGGTGTTGAGGGCTTCGTGTTGCGGTTCTTGTCGATGTAATCGTTCTTGCTTGGACCGCCATAGTCACCTTTGCCCTTCCCAAGCTTGGGACGGTTTGCTCGGATGTGGTTGGGGCCACCACACTCGAAACAAATCATAGGACCTCCTCTTTTCCATCCCTCCTCTTGTAAGCATGGGAAAACTTCCGAGCTAGGAGGGCTAGCTGTTCATCCTCAAGTCGCTCTAGCGATCATCGCTTATGTCACGAGCGCGCTAGGGAGAACCAGCGATCAACTCGTAAGAAGATCGGAGGTGGGATCGGTGACTAAAGCCATCGATCGTGACTTGACCTTGAGAGACAATGTCAATCTCATGAGTCTTGAGGCGAGTAGAGCGCATCAAGAGTCGAGTCGAGAGGTCCGTGCTATCTTTGATGGTAGTCACTTTCATCTCCCAAACACGAAGATCAAGTGCGAAGCATCATCGGCGTTATCCGAGTCGGGGTATGTAAGACCGACCGCTCGGAGGTTGCTCAAAATCTTGTGAAAACGCGAAAAGCACTCGTCAAGAGATTCACCACAAGCATCTCAAATTTCTCAGATTCACGCTTGAACCGGTCTTGTCGAACCGTCTTAATCTGTGGTGTCCTCATGGTATGCATCGAGGTCACCCGGATGTAAATGTGAAGTCAAATGAGAAATGCGATCAAACTCACTTCTACTCAAACCACGAATGATGATGTTCCTAGCCTTAGCATTGGCCTCAACATCGGGCATGTTTCCCATTGATGTTTTCATCGGCGAATCGCAAATCTCACCTTCACCTTTCTCGGATGGCATACCCCGAGCACGGATGTATGTTTCCATTCGGCTCTTCGGAAGGGTAATCCATGCCATCAAAGACTGGAGGTTTGGTGGAATACTTGTCCGTTGCCATGGCTCAATCGACCTGTTAAGATCTATAAAGAAGAGCTAACCGCTCGATACCAACCGAAGGACCGAAATGGCAGCAGAGGGGGTGAATGGTGCCTAAAATTAATAACTCCCTTTCTTGTGTTTAAACAAACTTACAAAGATCTCGGAGATCTAAAGAAAGTAAATGAAGCAAAACAAATAACAACAACAAGCCTCGGCCGTTCTTACGAAATCGGAAGCTCCGGCCAATGAGTGCGGAAGTTCCGAAATCGGAAGTTCGAAATTCGATCAAGGAAGTTCCGCTTGCGTAGTTCATTGTGTAAAATCGGAAGCTCTGATTATCCCGACCAAGAACGAGCGCTCGGGTTTTGCCCAAAATCAAACTACTTAATCTTGAATGCTCTTCTCGGTCAAGTTTCACAGACATCATCCTAAACACCAACTTGACCTTATGGAGAAGAATCGCAACCAAAGATTCAATAATCGAGCCAAAAACGGATTTCTTGAGGAAGGGGCAAGAAAGACCAAAACCCACAATAGACACGATTCTCAGATTCTTAGCTTATGAAACTTTGATGATAGATTAGCAATATCAAAACGACTCTAGATATCAAGTTTCACGCTATTTCATAAGACGAATCAAAAGATACATCAAAACCCTAGCTATTCAAGAGAAGAAGAGAGAGAAGGAAGAGGACATAAACAAGTAATCAAAACTCAGAGTTTCATTGATAGAAATCAAACGTTTACAGATGGAAACACAGAGGAATGATTACAAGAGATTTCAGTTCATACTCTCCAACTCAACAAACTCTCAAAAAGCAAAACAAAGCCTTTTGGTGGAGCTAACCCTAATTTCCTCTCTCAAGGTCTAACCCTAGCACCAGGGGTTCATGTCTATTTATAGCCCTTGGCTAATGGGCCTCCAACCCATTAAGCCCGCTACACCCGAACGGAACCGCCTCCACTTGTGCCGCTTTGCGAAAAGACCGTTTCGCCCCTTGCGCACCCTCTGGAAGCCTCCGTCTTCCTTCTTGTGCACGACTCGCAACCGCTTCAAGATTCACGCCGTCTTCGACACATCCCGACCGTTCTGACCTCAACGCCTCCTGCGCCTAGTCCGGTCCACGTGTCTCGCCACGACTCCATCTCGATGCCCTGCAGTCATCACAAGCAAAAACACATCACATAGCATTGCACAATATCATAGCATCAACATTTGTATAAGACTCAAACTCATACAAAATCAAAATCACAATTTATCCTTCTACGCATAGATTAAGTCACAATCGGAAGTTCCGCGCCACCACGCGGAAGTTCCGATTTGAAACGTCCGCACTTGTCGAGATTATTGGAAGTTCGGCGCTAACATGCGGAACTTCCGATCTTCGGAACATCCGCCTTTCCAGATTTTCAAATCCGATTACCATCTCAGAGGAACACTCAATGTCAGTATTATCAGACACTCCGCTACCCCTTGTGCGGAAGTTCCGATTTCCTTCAGCCAAACTCAAAACCCAGGTAAATCGGCAGTTCCTATTTCCAACGCCGGTAGTTCCGATTATCGGAACTTCCGCTCTATACACAGCGGTAGTTCCGATTTCCCTGATTCAGCATAGAAACAGTCCATACCGAAAAACTCAACTCTCAACCTATTCAACCACGATGTCAAATACTCATCACTCAGAGTGGAGGACCTCTCACATGGTCTCTCAGCTAGCCCTTTTGTGAAAGGGTCTACCAAATTTTTCTCAGTGCGAATATAATAGATAGTAATTACTTTGGAGTTCCTCGGTTTTCTGACAGATTTAAGCCTACGCTTCACATGTCTGAGGACTTCATGTTATCCTTAGTACTTGTAACCTTAATCAACACTGTTTGATTATCACAGTATGTTAGGATTGTCGATATTAGTTTCTCAACCAGTGGTAAGTCCAACAGAAGCCCTCTAAGCCATTCAGCATCAATAGTAGCTATGTCTAGTGCTACAAGTTCTAGTTCCATGGTTGACCTCTTCAAAATGATTTGTTTACACGACCTCCTAGAAATTATAGTACCTACAAAGGGTAAAACACATACCCACTTGTAGCTTTGATCTCATCTACACCAGAGATCCAATTTGAATCACTATATCCTTCTAAAACAGGTGGATAACTAGTATAGTGAATTCCATATGAGGTTGTGTCTCTTAAGCAGCGCAACACTCTCTCAAGTGCCTCCCATTCATCATCTCCTAGGTTAGAAGTAAACCGATTTAATTTGCTCACAGCAAATGATATATCTGGTCTTGTGGCACCAGATAGATACATAAGGGTGTTGGGGACACCCTAGAGGAAATCATAAAGATGATTGTATCATATCTATGTTTATGTGCTATTGAATAAGTTTTATTATATTCCTTGAATGAATCATCAGTTATAAAGATTAACAAGTATGTGACTTGTTGGTGAAGCTCTTTTAACTTATAATGATGTCGTTCTAAATGTATCCCTAGTCGTATGTCACTGGTCGGAACACCAGTGATCCTATCGACCAACACATGTATTGATTGATGACCATGTTTCACTGGTCATGGATATAGAGACATCGAATCAATAATGTGAACACATGTTAGAGAACTTGGTGTTGGATTGACCCACCTTGAGACACGTTTGAGATTATTATGATTCTATGTGTTATTAGTTGGTCTCAAGCAATGATGATGTATAATCCTTAGATCTGAGATCGACATGGTTTTCTACATGTGTAATAGTACACTTAGGGGTTGCTAAACGCTACTCGTAACTGGGTAGTTGTAAATGTAACTTTCGAGTATGCTATGAAACATGCGGATGAATGTGACTGGTTGGATATGTGATTTGCCCTTCCTAACATTGGATATGTGATTTGCCCTTCCTAACATAACAGGAGAGATGTCTCTGGTCCCCTCGATGTGGTCGGATAAAAAAAGTGCATGGCCATGCCAGTGGTGGTCGAAGAGTTCGACCACATGAAGTTATCCGACACTTGATCGAGAAAGTATTAAACAGTCCATGAATGACACAATATCTCACCTGGAGTTCAATCAGATATCGTGAGGCAAAGGGAAAAATAGAGGAGCTGGTCATTTAGTTCGATCAGGTACGGACTAGTCGTATGGAGATATGAGCTGGTCGTAGGCTGGTCGAACATGATCACTAAGTGGTCAAAACCTGGTCGTAAGGAGTTATGAACTTGTGGAGACCAAATATGAGCTGGTCGTAGCCTGGTCGAAACTTCATCATAAGGAATTATGAACTGGTCGAGACCAAATAGGACCTGGTCGTAGATCATATTTCATTATGGTTTGTCCGATATAATTCGTGTGTATTCAAGAATCGTTATGTCCTGCTAGGTACCACTAACGACTCGTGGTTGGAAAAGGTTTCCAAGTCACAACTGATTACACATGAACCTACAGGGTCACACACTTAACGAGTTGGAACAAACCAGTACAGATACGATTCGTCAAACGTGTTCGGATAGGATACGTTATGGGCACTATATAAGTAGATGCTTGAGGCTATGGGGAGACAGACGTAACAGAGAGAGGACACACGAGACATGATACAAGTTGTCATGAGTTGTTCCACCAAACCCTAGCCGCCATCTTCTTAAGAGAGCCTTCCTGTGCGACTTGGTGCTAGCAGACCGGCGTATGATGTTCCTGCCCTGGACGTGTGGATACCGTATATGTGCTACTGCGGTTGATGTTGCTCTCGAGGACGATCCGCGACTTTGCAAGGAAAGCGGACGGTCACTACGAGCAGACGATCGACTACGAGGACGATTGACTACGTTGGATGATCGACTATGAGGAGACGATCAACTAGGAGGACGATCGACTACGATCACTACATCGACACGCTATTAGTTGGACCAGCCTGCTCCAACTCTTCTTCCACTGCACTGTGCGTCTGGTGGTAACGATATATGATCTCTTGCTTGCATAGCATCCTGGTTTACATGGTAGAATTTTTTGAATTGTCAGCTAGCATAGCCTACCCGTATCCCTTCAAAGGGACTCAATAATTTATGAATATCTCAATTGATCTTTTCCTAATCCCTTATTCTTTTGAAACTTAACACTAGCATCATAAGGAGTTGGGGAAATCTCGTAGTTTTCAAAACCGAACTGGCTCAAGATTTTCTTAGCATAATGGGATTGGTTCAAAGTGATTCCATCCTTATTTCTGATCAATTTAATATTCAGAATACCATCTGCCTCTCATAGGTCTTTCATATCAAAACTTCTAGACAAGAAAGATTCAACCTCGTCAATAACAGGAGTGTTAGTCCCAAATATAAGTATGTCATCGACATACAAACACAAAATCACTTCTTGACCCCCACCATAACGATAATACACACACTTATCTGCCTCATTCACAGTAAAACCAACAGAAGTTAAAGTTTTATCAAATTATGCATGCCATTGTTTAGGTACTTGCTTTAGACCATACACGAATTTGATTAATTTGTATACCTTATTTTCTTGTCCATAAATCACAAAACCATCCAATTGCTTCATATAGATTTCTTCCTCTAACTCTCCATTAAGGAAAGCTGTCTTCACATCCATTTTATGAATGTGTAGACTATGGGAGGAAGATAATGCAATAAGCACTCGAATGGTGGCCAATCTGGCAATAGGAGAGTAAGTATCAAAATAATCATCACCTTTTTTCTGAGTACAACCCTTGGCCACAAGTCTTACCTTGTACTTATCAATAGTATCATCAGGCGTCATTTTCTTTTTAAAGATCTACTTGCATCCAACAGGTTTGCACCCGATAGGACGATCAGTGATCTCCCATGTCACGTTAGCCATGATAGATTCCATCTCGCTATGGACTACCTGTAATACCCCGGCCTGCTCATAGCGTGGCCCATATGGCCCATGAGGAGTTGTGTGGTGGGAATAGTCCCACGTTGCTTGTCTCAAGTGAGTTGTAGTAGTATATAATGCCTGTTGGATCCAAACGTAGCACCTCCGGGTTAACCCTTTTACACGAAGCGAGGACGAAAGTGTAAGTGAGGTGCTATGTGTGTGCGGGTCCGCCCACGGTGGGCTGGGCATTGAGCCAATTTTGGGTCGGGGTGTTACAGATGGTATCAGAGCATCAACCTTCGTTGCACGGGCGCGTGCGGGACAGGAGCACGGGCATATGGCGCATGGCACATGTGGGCCCGGAGTGGACATATGGCATGGCATATGTGTCGACACCGACGCACTGACGGCGTGTCGAGGGGTGGTTACTGGCATTTGCAGCAGATGCGATATCTCGCCGAGGGCGCCACTCTAAGGGGGTGAGTGTAATACCCCGGCCTGCTCATAGCGTGGCCCATGTGGCCCATGAGGAGTTGTGTGGTGGGATTAGTCCCACATTGCTTGTCTCAAGTGAGTTGTAGTAGTATATAATACTTGTTGGATCCAAACGTAGCACCTCCGGGTTAACCATTTTACACGAAGCGAGGA
Source organism: Hsuehochloa calcarea (assembly GCA_036346395.1). Classification (NCBI taxonomy): domain Eukaryota; kingdom Viridiplantae; phylum Streptophyta; class Magnoliopsida; order Poales; family Poaceae; genus Hsuehochloa; species Hsuehochloa calcarea. Next base: position 58,348,439 of record CM070598.1, read on the forward strand.
CGAAAGTGTAAGTGAGGTGCTATGTGTGTGCGGGTCCACCCCACGGTGGGCTGGGCATTGAGCCTATTTTGGGTCAGGGTGTTACACTACCTATTTCCAATACTCAGTATCAGGTAATACATAAGCCTTTGAAAGAGTGTATGGCACATCATCCATGAGATATACAATAAGGTCTTCGCCATAAGTTTTCTCAACCCTTTGTCACTTGCTACTGCGAGGAGCCTCTTCGACTAAATTGTTATCTTTCTCAAGATTATCACAAACCGATGGTATATCACTCAATGGTTCAGATACAGTAATAGGTTCAAAATTATTATTATTCATAGTTTGATTATCTTCAGTTCGAGAAGTACTGCCTACAATTCTTATAGGAAAAATATCCTCAAAAAATAAAGCATCTTTGGACTCCATTATTGTGTTAACAATAATCTCAGGAGTTTCTGATTTTACTACTAAAAATCTATAGGTCATGTTGTTATGAGCATATCCCAGTAAGACACAATCGACTATTTTAGGTCCAATCTTTCTCTTTTTCTGGAATGACATTGACTTTTGCCAAAAAAACCCCCAAGTTCGCAGAAAGTTAATGTTGGGTTTTCTTCCCTTCCATCCCTCATACGGAGCAATCTCACACCTTTTAGTGATTACTCTATTTAGAATGAAAGTTGCTATCAAAATAGCTCCCCCACCATATCTTAGGCATACCGACACTCTCCAACATGGCATTAACCAAGTCTGTTAGTGTATAATTTTTCCTCTCAGCCACCCCATTTGATTGAGGTGAGTATGGTGGTATAACTTCATGGACTATTCTATGTTCAGCACAGAATTGGGAAAATTCACGAGAGATATACTCTCCTCTACGATCAGACCTTGGTCTTTTAATTTTCTTTTCTAGTTGGTTCTCAACCTCGGTCATATAAATTCTAAATTAATTTAAAGCTTCATCTTTTGTTTTCAATAGATACACATTACAATATCGAGATGCATCATCAATAAGAGTTAGAAAAATTCTTTTGCCTCCTTTGGTCAACAATCCATTCATCTCACACAAGTCAGAATGGACAAGATCTAAATGTGCCAAGTTCTTTTCCTCTTGTAGCCCTTTAAAGGGTTTTCGAGGTTGTTTTGCTTGCACACAAGTTTGGCACTTTGATCATTTGACAATTTTACATTTAGAAATTAAATCTAATCTGGACATGATGCGTACACGCTAGGGGTGGCCCGATCTTCACGGCGTAGGTTGAAGAACAAAGCGAATCTTGCTGTGCACAGCGGGGATAACTAGTTGTGAGTAGCGAAAAAGGGTAACTAGCTTTAACTCGCCAAGGTTGGATCGACCAAGCGTTGGGAGAGGCGATCCAAGCCTTCGGACTCCGACCGCTATCCGAACAATCGCAGAACCACAATCCGAACTAACCCACACAAAATGCCCGGAAGCGTGAGCACGCAATTAGGGGATCCTGAGGAATCTTCTTGCAAATCCAAGAGAACTCACAAGAGCAAAAGGAGCAAGGAACTCAGCAGTCTTGCTGCAATTTCATATATTGGTTTGTTGAAATATCAAAAAGTACCTCCATGGATGGGAGTAGAGGGGTATATATACTAGGAACAACCCTCCTAGCTGGGTATGAACATAAGTCACCACGTTTGGAAGGTGGAAGGCCAACTGGTTGAAGCATTCAAGGAGTCTTCTCGGTTTCTCGCGCGTCTGCTCAACTTCTGCGCAGTCTTTAGTAAAATAGCAATAACTCTCTCCTCGGAAGTCCAAATGACGAACCGTTTGTTGGAGGTGAAAATAGACTTGATTATCTTTCCATCCATATAGGATAGGCATAGTGAAACGTTCCTGGTTGGTGTGCAAGCACTTAAGAAGACTTCAGTTTTCGCGCAGCATTTATCAGCATGTGCAGCTGTTACTAAAATGAGCATAACTTTCATTACACAACTCCAAATAATGCACGGTTTGAAGCGTAGGAAAATAGACTTGACAAACTATCCAATGCTCTGGTGTATGCTGGCTGGAAACATTATAATTCATGCAGATAATGATTGCAAAACTCATTGGTTTTCTGGACCTCCTTGTTCCTCTCAATGCACTGAGTTCAATCAAAGAAGAGGACATTGGAAGCACTACTAAGTTATTGAGATCGGAATAAGTTCTAAGTTAGCGTTCACCGATCAAGTATTTTTTAGCACGTCTTCTCGTGATTGGTCCTTGATATTGTTTGTCCTTGAGAATATCTTGGTCGCGGAGATGATCTTCTGTAGCATGGTCATTGAAGGTTGGGATGTCCTCATCATCCTCCCCTCCTTGAAAAGGAGTCGTCCTCGACTCGTTTGGTCCAAAGTATGGAGAGAGGTCGGATACATTGAAGGTCTCACTAACGCCATACTTCTGGGAAGATCAATCTTGTAGGCATTGTCATTAATCTTTTGAACCACTTTGAAAGGGCCATCCGCCGTGGTCGTAGCTTGCACTTGCTTTGGTCGAGAAGCGATCTTTTCTAAGATGTACCCATACCAAGTCACTGGTTCAAACAACATCTTCTTTCTTCCCTTGTTTGCACGCCTCTCATACAATTGGGTCATCTTTGCAATATTCTCTCTCGCCTTTTGGTGAATCTTCTTGACATGTTCAAGACGTTCGTTTGCATCTAAATTGTGGCGCTCCCGCAACGGTAAAGGCAAAAGATCTATGGGAGCGATGGGTTTGAAACCATATGCAAGTTCAAATGGACAAACTTTAGTGGTCGAATGTACATACTGTTGTATGCAAATTTCACATGAGGTAGACACTCTTCCCACATCTTCAAATTTTCTTGAACAACTCAAGCAACATGGACAATGTTCGGTTCACGACTTGATTTGTCCATCCGTTTGAGGATGGCATGTTGTGAGAACAACGACTTGGTCCCAAGCTTTCCCACAAGGTCTTCAAAAATAGCTCAAAAACTTAGTGTCTCGATGCGATACAATAGTTCGTGGCACGCCATGTAGCGCACAATCTCCACGAAAAACAATTGACAATATGTGAAGCATCATCGCTCTTATGACATGGAATAAAGTGAGCCATCTTGCTAAACCTATCAACCACAACAAAAATTGAGTCCCTCCCCCTCTTTGTCTGAGGTAAACCAAGAACAAAATCCATTGAAATATCTTCCCATGGAACATTAGGAATAGGTAAAGGAATGTACAAGCCATGAGGTTCAAGCGGGACTTAGCTTTATTGCATGTCTCACATCGCAATATATATCTTTCAACGTCGCGCCTCAACTTTGGCCAAAAGAAATGGTCAGCCAACACACTCTCAGTTTTCTTAGCACCAAAATGGCCCATAAGTCCGCCAGAATGAGCTTCCTGCAAAAGCAATAGGCGAACAGAGCAATCTGGAATGCATAGCTTATTAGCGTGAAATAAAAAACCATCATGCAAATGAAACTTGTCCCAGCCCTTTCCATTACCACATTTGGAAAATGGTGCAGAAAAATATGAGTCGTGATCATACAATTCTTTGATATTTTCTAACCCAAGAACTTTAGCATCAAGTTGAGAAAGTAAAGCATGACGTCTAGACAGGGCATCTGCTACAACATTATCCTTCCCTTTCTTGTACTTGACAATGTAGGGAAAAGATTCAATGAATTCACTCCATTTTGCATGTCGTCGATTCAGTTTTAGTTGACCCTTAAGATGTTTCAAAGATTCATGGTCTGAGTGTATCACAAATTCCTTAGGCCACAAGTAGTGTTGCCAAGTTTCCAAAGCTCTCATGAGGGCATACAATTCTTTATCATAAACAGAGTAATTGAGAGTTGGACCACTTAACTTTTCACTAAAATAAGCGATTGGCCTACCTTCCTGCATGAGTACTCCTCCAATCCCTATACCACTTGCATCACATTCAATTTCAAAAGTCTTACTAAAATGGGAGTGCAAGGAGTGGTCTTGATGTCAACTTAGCTTTCACTCTTCAAATGCCTTCTCTTGTGTCTTACCCGGTGAAAAGGTCTCGCTTTCTTTGTCAATTCGTTGATTGGGGCAGCAATGGTACTGAAATCCTTCACAAACCTACGATAAAAACCAGCAAGGCCAAGGAAGCTCCTCACTTGGCTCACATTTTGTGGAGGTAACCACTCACGAACAGCCTTTATCTTCTCCTTATCCACCTCCACTCCTTGACCTGAAACAACAAAGCCAAGAAAAACTACCTTGTCGGTGCAAAAGGTGCACTTGGCAAGGTTAGCGTACAACTTTTCCATTCGCAAGACACATAGCACACTTTCTAGATGTTCAATATGTTCTTCAAGAGACTTGTTTGTAAATTAAGATATCATCAAGTAAACAACAACAAATTTGCCAATAAAAGCTCTAAGCACATGATTCATCAATCTCATGAAAGTACTTGGTGCATTTGTCAATCCAAACGGGATGACCAACCATTCATACAACCCAAATTTTGTTTTGAATGCAGTTTTCCACTCATCACCCTCTCTCATTCGAATTTGGTGGTAGCAGCCGCAAATCAATCTTAGAAAAGATGGTTGAACCACTAAGCTCATCAAGCATGTCATCAAGTCTAGGTATTGGATGCCTATACCTTCTTGTTATGTTATTAATGGCTCGGCAATCTACACATTCTCCATGATCCATCTTTCTTTGGGACTAAAAGAACAGCACAAAGACAGGGTGAGAGACTTTCTTTTACATACCCTTTGTCGAGTAGGTCTTGTACTTGGCGTTGAATTTCTTTGGTCTCCTCTGGATTTATGCGGTATGCTGGTCGGTTAGGAAGTGGGGCACCAGGAACAAGGTCAATTTGATGTTCAATGCCTCTTTTTGGTGGCAACCCTGGTGGTACTTCATCAGGAAATACGTCATCGTAACCCTGTAAGAGATTCAACACAACACTCGGTAAAGTAGAGGGTAAGTTGTTAGTTGATAAAAGGCTTTCCTTGTACAGGAGTACAAAGAACATGGCATTGGGTTCTCTCAATTCTTTTATATTCCCTTTCCTAGCCATCATCACTAATCCCTCTTTTCCCCGTGTCTTGGTATTTTGCGGCTGTGGAGATTGATTTGGTTTTGGTTGCACTCGCTCACTATGTTTGTGGTTATCACTCAAGTGTTTCTCACTCTCTCGCTGTTTCTTTTTCAGTTCATCCTTCATTATTTCCTCCGGTGTTAAAGGAAGCAAAGTGATATGCTCCCCTTTATACATAAAAACAAGGGTATTGGCTCGCAACTAATCAACATCACGATCATATAACCAAGGTCGCCCCAAAAGTAATCGCATGCTTGCATTGGAACCACATCACACTCCACGATCTTGGTATTTTCCAATTGAGAATTGGGCGGTCACAATGTTGTTCACTCGCGATGCTCCACAATCATTGAGCCATTGCATCTTATATGGGGCGAGGATGGCGTCGTAGTTTTAGTCCCATTCGTTCTACCAATTCTAGACTTGCAATGTTATTGCAACCGCCATTATCAACAATAATCTTGCATACCTTGCTCATGATGGTGCCTCGAGTGTGAAATAGGTTATGTCGTGACCATTTTCTCCTTTCACAACATTAACACTAAGCACACGTCGAGAGATAAAACAATTGTTGTCTCCATCATCACCGAATACCATCATCATCCGATGCTTCTTCAAGTAGCCCATCCTCCTCTCGCTCACTCTCGATTCCCATTCTCCTTGTTCATTAACAAGCAAGTTTCTTCTGCTAGGGCACTCGGAGGCAATGTGCCCACGCCTTGGCACTTATGGCACTTAATTTCGCACGCGAGATGTAGTTCTTCTTGTCGATGTGGAAGATGATGCTCCTATTTTTCCACTAGAGCGTCGATTATCTTGGTGTCCTGCAGGTGAAGAAGCCGACGAGGTGTAGGCTTGGTAGCAGGAGTAGATGGAGCGTCTCGTGAGGCACCTTGAGAACGACGACCAGCAGAGGATGTACTCGGCTGTTGGCGACGCCATGGAGCTGAAAAGAACGGTTCCCAAAAGACTGACCACGTCCTTCTTGTCGAATCTTTCTCTCCGTGCGCATAGCCTGGGCAACAAGATCTTGCAGATTGTTATAAGGAAACATCTCAACAAAACCTGAAATTTCATTATTTAGACCATGCAAAAATCTTGCCATCTTGGATTCAGCATCCTCTCGAATCCCAGCACGGATCAAGAGTAATTCCATTTCTTTATAGTACTCGTCCACCGTTTTAGACCCTTGTCTTAACGCTTGCAACCTATTGCGAAGGTCACGCTGGTAGCTTGAAGGCACAAAGCGCCTTCTCATCACTTGCTTCATTTCAGCCCAAGTATTGATATGACCACGCCCCGATTGTAGCTGATTTTGTTGCATTTGATTCCACCAAGTGAGAGCATAACACGAGAATTCAAGCGAGGCAAGATTTACCCGCCTTTGATCGGAGAGATTATGGATCTGAAAAATCGATCACATTGTTCTTCCCAATCAAGATAAGCATCGTGGTCTTCTATTCCCTTGAATTTAGGGACGCTCAACTTGATCCGAGCAATATTATCCGGATCATCCCTTTCACGGCGACCTCAGTGTCCTCCTCACCATGGGCAGCACCACGATGTGGGGGTGGATGTTGTCCGTAGCCATCATGATCTGCAAAAGCTTCATCGTTGTCATCATATTCTTCTCCATACCTGCGACCGTCATGCACATATTGGTCGTGGAAGCGCTCACGGTGGCCAAAACCACGACCGTGAGCACCTCCCCATCTTTGCGAGAATATGTGCACCGCGCCTCGCCACGATGGGCACCGCCCCTCGTCCATCACCCGACCAAGATCTTGCCGGTCGTGGAAGCCGTCATTAGCGGCGGCTCCCATCGTGTTCTCATCGGCTTCACCTTGATCAACAGCGGGGTTAGGTTGGCGAGACCCCACCACCAGCCGACGGAAGGCGTTCATTGAGCATCCGTCCCATGGCTCAACCAGATCACGTAATTGTTGCATCTCGGCTCGTGTGACTGGTTGTTCATCTCCTTCATGATTTTCCCCATGTACACTTTCGTTGGAACCTGCCATGTTAGCGAAGAGAAAGTGGAATAGGTAATATTTGTGGATTCACACAACCTCACCTCTTACTCACCAATGTTCTTATCGTTCTCAATGGACTGACAAGAGTGCAAGAGTGGCGATTACCTTGGATGTGGTCAAGCGATTGAAAGGACACGAATCGAAACAACCGGCTTCGGTTTTAGTGGGGCTTAGTGGGCTAAACAAGGAGGGTTGTAATCTTCGGATCAAGTGCCGTAAACCACACAACGGATACGTGAATGTCACCGGTCCAAAACACCGAAAAAAAAATTCAGTGCAAGAATTTGAATCTTGCAATTTTGACAACCGCAACACAACCCTTCGCTTTCTTCTTCTCTTTTTTTTGTATTCTCTTTTTCTTTCTCTTTTTTTTTGTGTTCTCTTTTCTTTCTCTCTTTTTTTTCTTTTGATACTAAACAGCAAGCTTAACTACTAAAACAAACACGGCGCAAGATATCGATGGTGACTAGAAACAAGATGAGCACGAGCGGCACAAGATTAACAAGACTAAACAAAGGTTTGGTAATTTTTTGTTTTGGATCTGGACTTTTAGGATAGAAATCGAAATAATATCAACACAAGAAAAAGTGATGCACTAAAAGGCTAATTTGTGAATGGAAACCTACCGTGACAACGAAAGCTCTGATACCAAATGATGCGTACACGCTAGGGGTGGCCCGATCTTCACGGCGTAGGTTGAAGAACAAAGCGAATCTTGTTGTGCAGTGGGATAACTAGTTGTGAGTAGCGGAAAAGGGTAACTAGCTTTAACTCGCCAAGGTTGGATGCGACCAAGCGTTGGGGAGAGCGATCCAAGCCTTACGGACTCCGACCGCTATCCGAACAATCGCAGAACCACAATCCGAACTAACCCACACAAAACGCCCGAGGCGTAGAGCACGAATTAGGGGATCCCAGAGGAATCTTCTTGCAAATCCAAGAGAACTCACAAGAGCAAAGGAGCAAGGAACTCAGCGATCTTGCTGCAATTTCATATATTGGTTTGTTGAAATATCAAAAGTACCTCCATGGATGGGAGTAGAGGGTATATATACTAGGAACAACCCTCCTAGCTGGGTATGAACATAAGTCACCACGTTTGGAAGGTGGAAGGCCAACTGGTTGAAGCATTCAAGGAGTCTTCTCGGTTTCTCGCGCGTCTGCTCAACTTCTGCGCAGATCTTTAGTAAAATAGCAATAACTCTCTCCTCGGAAGTCCAAATGACGAACCGTTTGTTGGAGGTGAAAATAGACTTGATTATCTTTCCATCCATATAGGATAGGCATAGTGAAACGTTCCTGGTTGGTGTGCAAGCACTTAAGAAGACTTCAGTTTTCGCGCAGCATTTATCAGCATGTGCAGCTGTTACTAAAATGATCATAACTTTCATTACACAACTCCAAATAATGCACGGTTTGAAGCGTAGGAAAATAGACTTGACAAACTATCCAATGCTCTGGTGTATGCTGGCTGGAAACATTATAATTCATGCAGATAATGATTGCAAAACTCATTGGTTTTCCGGACCTCCTTGTTCCTCTCCAATGCACCTGAGTTCAATCAAAGAAGAGGACATTGGAAGCACTACTAAGTTATTGAGATCTGGAATAAGTTCTAAGTTAGCGTTCACCTGATCAAGTATTTTTTTAGCACGTCTTCTCGTGATTGGTGCTTGATATTGTTTGTCCTTGAGAATATCTTGGTCGCGGAGATGATCTTCTGTAGCATGGTCATTGAAGGTTGGGATGTCCTCATCAGGACATTCTAGCAATACTATCAAAACCAATATAACAAAAACGAGAATGTTATATATTGGCCTCATATTTATTCAAACCAGTTGCAACATTCAGACTTCGATAATACTCTAGAGTACTTATGCGGAACAAACCTCTACTATCATAGCCTTTACCACCTTCGACCACACTATTCTATGCATTCGACCACACTGGTTTAAGGCTTCCACCACCCTAGTCTATGACCCCTCGTCTAAGACTTCGACTACCATGGTCTAAGACTTCGACAACCCTGGTCTATGACCACTGGTCTAAGGCTTTTGCATTGATTTGATTGTTTTGATTAGAAGTGCTTGGTGTATCATTTGCTCTTGCCTTTTCTTTCACATCAAGGGCAGCAATGAGATCCTCAATAGATATCTCTTCTGTCGGGCCCCCGGGTGTCACACAGCCCCGAGACCCTCTGTGCATACCAAGCTAGTCCCATGATCAGTAGCTAGCTTGCACAGTTGCATCAATGATGTAATCACAACCATTCAACAACGAACTAATGAAGCAGACAAAGTAATATTATTTAAAACAACAAAGACCTTAGGGTCAAGGTTCTTACAAAAGTCGCCTCACAGGGCTTAGCAACAGTAGAGTATCCGCGTGAAATCTCAAAATCGTGGAGCCCAATCGACATGCCCACAGGCAATCGAGTGGAGGACGTGACCTAGTTATAAAGTCTTCAAAGTAGCCTTCTTCGTAGAACTCAATATTTCTGGTTCTTCTGCTGGGGTGATCAACAAAGGGCATAAAGCGGTAGTACATAAAGTACTCAGCAAGTCGTAGGGAAATGTATGCACATAGTATACATGACGAAGCTTAAGCAAGGATGGCTTTATGGTTAATTTGCGAAAGCAAGTTTAACGATAAATACAATAATTAGATTGCAAAGCGGATTTTAAAAGAATAATACATAGATAACCAAGTTCTTTTGAATCAAGCGGTGAACATCCGTTCACTTCCCAACCATTCAACCAAGCGTTTCTACCAACCAAACCACATTTTTGAAAATACTACCCCTTGCGCGAAATCACTGGGCATGTCCGTGAAGCAGGGACACGGCTATTCGAATAGGTTTTAACACTCTGCGAGAGATTATACGACTTTACCCACAAGAGATAAATCACTTGTAATGTCCGTCGACACACTTCCGAGGGTGTGCGACTAAGTGATTACCACAAGGCCTTTACAAAGTTCCATTTTGCCTCGGTTCTACCCTAAGGTTTCGCCATCACACGACCCCTCTTGCGCCATTAAATACCACAACAGAACCGACTCAAAACTTCCCTAATTAGTTGGTCGGTCCGTCCCATCTGGGACTTATGGTTGCGCGAGGTGGCCCGGATCAATGACTTGCAAAGTTAAGTCCTTAGTTGGTCTCGGACAAGTCTACCACAACCCAATGTGCATTACGCACCCACTCTAGCTTCCTACCTCAAGCCCGAGCATAAATCATTTTATTCATACAGGCCAAATGGCAATCCTCGCCATGGCACATCTTTAATAAAGTGGCCTCACACCTTTGTTCCATAGTTCCATTAGTCAAATTTCATTAATCATTGAACATGTGATCGAAAGTCTCATGGGTAACTAGAGCATGTCTAAGCAATATCGCACCCATGTTGGTATACAATTATGTCCAACTAGTATTAACCATCCTAAGGTGTCCAAGGATATATGTCATTCAAGGAGACATTTCATTTTCAATTTATCAAGGAGGCATAATGGCAATTTGGTAATTATCTACTCCAAAACCATTTTTAATAAAACTAGCCATGCATGATAATTTAATACAATATACATTTGTAAAATGGGTTCAACATGGTCAAAGGCCTCGACTTGCCTTCGTTGGCGAGGAGCGAGTCTTGATCGTTAGGTCGAAGAAATCTTAGAAATCTTAGGGTATCTACGTGCGAGAATAGCACAAATAAATAAAACAGCACCAAATGAACTCCAAAAATTACAAAACCAGTACCAAATGAAAGAGGCTGAATTTATATGAATTTAGAAATTTGGATCACCCAAATCGGAGTTCGGATGTGAAATTCACTAGAAAGAAGTTGGAAATCACATAAAATGATAGAATTAGGGTTTTCGGATTTTGAATTATTTTTCAATTGAAAATCCGGACTTTGGCGTCGGCGCTTGCATAGCGCAGCGCGTGGTCGCTGCGCGATCGCCACGCCGCCAGAATGCTTAACGCCTTGGCCGACGCGTGTGTGGCAGCCGCGCCACATCACTTGGGCCCGCGGAGAGAGAGAGAGGGAGAGAGAGAGAAACGAGAGGACGCGCAATGAGGCCCAGGAAGACGGCGGCGGCAGCACCGTGCCGAGGAGACGGCGGCGCGGTGGCGAGCCGAGAGAGAGAGAGCGGGAGAAAGAGGGGAAAGTGGGCCGGGAGCGGCTTAAATAGGGCGGAGAAGGAGCACGGCGACGTGGAAGCGCGGCGACAGGGACGGCCTTGGCGTGGCGGGCGCGGAGACGCGCGCGGCGGCAGGACGAAGCGCGAGATTCGGGCGGCGCGATCAGCGGCGGCGTGGAGAGAGAGAAGCGCGGCGGGCGAGACGACGAGCGAGCCGTCCGATTGTCGGACGGTGGGGAAGCGAAGAAGCGGCGGCGGAAGGCCGTCCGATTCGTCGGACGGTTGAAAGTCCAACAGCGCGGGAGGAAGATAAACGGCGCCGTCCGATTCGATCGAGCGGTGCGGAGGAAGGGAGGCGCGGCGAGGGAGGCGAAGCGGCCGTCCGATTCGTCGGACGGTGGGAAAACGGAGGGCGCGGCGGCGGGCGTCGTCCGATTTCGACGGACGGCGCGAGAAGAAAGAGAGGCGCCGCGGCGAAGGATAAGCGCCGGATCGCGATCGGACGGCCAGCGAGGCGACGCGGCGAGGCGAGCCGCCGTGATGACGACGGACGGTGGAGCGAAAAGGTGGCGGCGGCGCACGCGAGACGCCGGATGGAGATCCGACGCCGAGGCGAGGGCGCAGCGGGAGGCGGCCGGCCGGGAAGCGATGATGGGCGGTGGGTTTTGCCCACCAACGAAAAGTATTTAAAATACATTTTTGATTTTAGAAATTCAAACAAATAAAAAGGCAATTTAGAAAATAGCAAATACACTCCAAAAATTCTAGAAAAATTCACAGAAATTCCTTGAATTATTCTGGACTTAATAAAAATAATTTTAACTTTAAATTTTCTTTTTCTTTTGCAAATAAAATGATTTTTAATTTTGGGAAAAAGGAAAAACCCTTTTTAAAATCCAATAAATCCAAGAAAATTCTTAAAATAATAATTTTTGATTTTAAATTCCAGAAAACTCAATTAAACCAACTTTGATTTAATTGAAGTTTGATTAACTCATATTAAACTGCAAATGGATTTCTGAAATTTCAAAATTAAGCTTTTCGCAAAAAGAAACAAATGGTTCTCTTTTTAAAATTTTCAAAAACTCCGAAAAACGAGACGCTACAAACCTACCCCTCTTAAAGGGAATCTCGACCCCGAGATTCAGGCTGACTAGAGAATAGGTTGGGAAACTCAGCCTTCAAGTCATCTTCTCGTTCCCAAGTGGCTTCTTCTTCGGTGTGGTTGCTCCACTGGACCTTGCAGAACGGATGGTCTTGCTTCTTGTCACTCGCTCTGCTACTTCCATGATCTTGATGGGGTGCTCCTTGTAGGTGAGGTCTTCTTGCGGGGCAATTGATTCCAGCATCGCTCTTGGGCTGCACGCAAACACTTCTTGGTGTGACACGTGGAAGACATTATGCACATCGGATACCGTGGCGGGAGCTCCAAGCGTAGCGACTTCTCCTCTTGGGCTAGAAGCGGGAAAGGTCGATGTACCTTGGTGCAAGCTTTCCACTTACTCAAACGAGCGCATCCCTTTGAGAGGCGACACCTTGGTACACATGATCACCAGTGCAAATGCTAGATCTCGGCGACGGTTATCGGCATAACTCTTACGCACTCGTCTGTGTCTTTGCTTTGACCTTTCTCTAATTGATCGAACTTGCTCTTGGCTTTTCCAAAATATCTCGCCCAAACACTTGTCTTTCGCCTACTTCATTCCAATACAACGGTGTTCTGCATTTTCTTCCATAAAGAGCTTCAAATGGAGACATCTGGAGGCTTGACTGGTAACTGTTGTTATAGGAAAACTATGCATAAGGTCGCATTTGATCCCAACTGGTCTGATTTGCTAAGGCACATGTAACACCCCAGCCCAACACTGAGCCTAGAATGCCACCACACTACTCTCTAAACTAATAATTATCGACACACTATAAAATTACAGTAAGAAAACAACAATAAACATATCCATGGATCACAAACGAACATGCATAATTATGGATCAAACGATAATAAATAAGCAAGGGGAATATAACCAGGTAAATAGTCCAAAAATAGCATCAACCAATGAATCCAAATTATTGAAACAAATAGTCTAGTCCAAAACGTTGTCCTAAACTTTATTCAACATCTAACATGTTCTAGAGTAATCCAATTTTGAATGAAAAGATTCTTATGGCAAATGATCATGTGTTGCCCATGTGCTCTACTCGCTCTCAGTTACGGCGTCCTCGAAGATCACCTAAAGACAACAAAAGAGCAAGGGTGAGTCCACGACTCAGCAAACACATCAATAAACACTGAACAATAATAACTCAACAGCATTCAATAACTTCATTATCATCACAGGTACTTCTATTAACATTCTCATGCTGTTATCTTCCCTTTATTTAACACCCATTAGTCTCATATATGAATGCAACTCTAATCTACATGTCCACATGCACTTCTTTCGCGTATACCGGTATAGCATGAGTGAATGCTCGCGACAACATTCACTCTCAAGCCCGTTCCTCCATAAGGATCGGGGACCTCCTCCACTCCCGTGGAGTTGTGATCATTCATGATCACCTGCTCATATGCAAAGATGCTTATGTATGAAAAATGCACACTCCATCATATACATCATATCCAACTTTTCATCATGCTTGTCAACAAAGATATAAACATACCAATTCCTTGTTTGCAATTAAATAAAATAAAAGCACAACAATAATGGTAATAGAAGATAAAGAGCAGTGATCAATCATTGATCATTTGTCTACCATGCACTTGCCTTTACTAGTTGCGGCCTTGCGGTTTGGCTAGAAGATGGCAACAAGCACGACGCCTCTCCTACATTATATACACAAATTTCAATACAAGCTACAGCATCAAGAATAGCAATCCATATACATCGCTCCTACCCGTCCTCAAATCTACCACGCTTCTCCGGTACCAAAAAGTTACCCATTACTGTCTAGGCACTAAAACAAACGTAACTTTTGACTCAAAAGTCCAATCACAACAAACCACCCCGTTCTGGATTCTTCATAAAATTCCCCACATTTTCTTAGATTACAAAGTCTTCTAATTAAATCATCTAACCCTCCGTTTTTAGCCCAGAAAACCGATCTGTCCGCTTCGGAACAGCAGGTCTTACTAAATTCATAACTTTTGTTTTACCCAACCAAAATGCGTGTTCTTAGATTCTACAGAACCACTGGACAGTTATCTACATCTTTCATGTAGATCAAAAACTCTAATTAGTCTATTTACTATTTTTAATCCGCAGTCTACCAAAATAGCGCCGAAAGCCGACAACCACAATGACAGCAGCCTTCCGAAAATCATAACTCGAATTCTACTTGTCCGATCGACGTGATAAAATATGCTATAGAAAGATATCGAAATTATCTACAATTAACTAGTAGATGACATTTTCAAAATTCGCCAGTAAGGTACCCGAATAAATCGTTCAACAGAACAGCAGACCGAAACTAATCTATTGATCGATATCTCCGACTACAAACATCATACTAATCTCCCTTACTATTCCAACAAATCATTCTAGTCTGCATGCATGTAATGCTACGGCCAACTGGTTAACTACTACTTAGCAATAACTAATTCATCTATTTCTATTCACTGTACAGTCTACACTTCCCTAATCACCATACCAATTCGGCCTAGTGCAATGAACTATCACTAATCACGTAGCTAATCTTAGCAATTAACCAAAAGACCGTGAATACTCATAGCAGCAAACCAAGGCACTAAAAGTTAATCAAGTACTAAATCGGCCTAAAGCCAAAAACTACTACTAATCACGTTATTAGTTCATAGCAGTAAACCAAATTAAACACACAACACTCTCACCTACCTAATCGGTAGTAGGTGCTTGCATGTGGCGGGAAAAATCAGCGCAGGGTCATTTGGTTTCCACGCGCGCGAGGCACCGAGACATGCGGCGATCACGCATCAAGATGCGCCGACGACAGCTAAGCGCGCCGGCGGCGGATTCTGAGCGTTGAGGCGACGAAAGAAAAGAGATCAGCGCGATGGGTGTGTCTTGGCGGTGGGTGGAGAGAAAAAAGAAAATATGGCTAGGGTTTCTAGAATTCCCACAATCTATTTATATAGCTCTTAAAAACTCTGAAATTCTATTATTTTTTTATGTACTATTTTATTTAATTACACACAGGCCCTTAAAGACGTTATTATTATCTATTTATTTATTTTTTTCAGAGTATTACAAAGACAAGCCCTTAACATATCTTCTAGGATTTGATTTACTCTTTACATACATCCATCCGTTTGGGGATGATAAGTCATCTTGAAATTTAGATTAGTACTCGAACAACTGTGTAACTTCGCCAAAATCTTGAGGTGGCTCGGGATCCTCGATCGACACGATCTTCTTGGCACTCCATCTTTGGCACACTATCTTTGCCATGCACAATTCGCGCAACTATCACCGAGTAAGTAGTCTTGGTGGGAGAAAGTGAGCAACTTTGGTTAGACGATCCACAATTACCCGGATAGAATCATATCGACCTTGTCCTTGGCAAACCGGTGATAAAATCCATGCCAATTTCTTCCCACTTCCATTCGGGCACTTTCAAGGGTTGCAGGAGTCAGCGAGGTCTTTGATGCTCGGCTTTAACTCATTGATGGACATCGCAGCCCGAGCTACATACTCGGCAATCTCACGCTTCAAGCTAGGCCACCAATACATTTCTTTAAGGTCTTGGTACATCTTTGTGCTTCGGGGTGAATGGAGTACAAAGTTTCATGGGCTTCCTTGAGTATCAGTTGCTAAGCTCTTTACGATCTGGAACACAGTTAAACTTGTCAAACCAAATGGTGCCTTACTCATCTTCTCAAAATCTCGGGCTTTACCCTTCTTCATGTTGCTCTTAATTTCCTTAATATTGGCATCTTCAACTTGAGCTTCCTTGATCCGATTCCATAAAGTGGGTTGAACTTCTAGGCGACTAGATAACCTTCCTCAACCAACTCTAACTTGAGCTTAGAATTCTTCATGGAGGGTGGTGATTTTCCTTGATCGACAGTGTATTGCAGAGACTTTTCTACTCAAGGCATCTGCCACATCATTAGCTTTGCATGGGTGGTAATGGATTCCAATATCATAATCCTTGATTAACTCTAACCACCTTCTTTGCCTCATATTAAGATCACCTGAGTGAAAATGTACTTCAAGCTCTTATGGTCCAGTATAGACTTCACAAATGATTACCAATAAGGTAATGGCGCCATATCTTTAGAGCATGCACTACTGACTAACTCCAAGTCATGAGTGGGGTAATTCACTTCATGAGGCCTCAATTGTGAAGCATAAGCTACTACCTTCCTTTCTTGCATCGAGACACCACCAAGTCCTTGCCGGATGCATCACGAAAAACTCAAAATCCTTCCGGACATCTGGCAAAATCAACACCGGAGCTGTTGTCAAACGCTTCTTCAACTCTTGAAAACTTTGCTCGCAATCTGATGTCCAAGCAAATTTCTTTTCTTTCTTCAACAGCTGAGTGAGGGGTCTTGCTGTTTTGGAGAATCCTTCTATTGCGGCTCAACTGAACGTGTTGCACAACTCGACAATTGCGGTGGTAGCTCCATTATGGAAGCGATGCCAAGCTGCGGGTTTACAACTATGTTCTGGAGTGCCAACTAAGAAGCTATCAATTTTGTCTTCCAAATTGCTGAATCCAATTCTCACTATTATCGAAATCTACCAATCCAGCATGTCATAAGGTCACCTAATTACAATCCAATCATTTAATCAATTTCACATTCTCGATACACCAGCATGATTCAAAAATCCTTCTTTGGCATAAGTTTTAAATAATCCAACAAATTCATCATTTTGATCGCAAGATTTCTTCCCTGCACAAATCCACAAAATCCACTAGCAATAAGCACATCTTCCGATCCGATAAACTTCCAGATCACACTAAATTCTTTTCTATCCTTTTTGAAACAAAATTCTTCCAAAGATTATAGTCATGCAATTGCTTCCTCCGAAATTATTGACTAAATCCACAACATTATCCACTAAATTTCCTCAAGCAAATTTATCAATTGCAACCCTCAGAATTTCTTTATACCAATCCAATATCTCAATTTTAGAACCTTCCAAAAGACTGCTTGCCATCCAATTCAAATTTAATCCGCCAATTATTGTATCACCATTTATCCAACATTTATTCAGTCCAACTCCAATACCTGTAGATGTTCATCAATCCAACAATTATTTTGGACCAACTCCGATATCAGTAATATATCCGTCAATCATAAATTCCAATATCCAACAATCATCTGTTTGCATAATCCAATCTCCACAAATGCGCAATTCTATGATCCAGTCAAGACATATCTTTATAATCCAACCAAAATTTCTTTTAAATCCCAACTTCTCTATTCAATCATATCCAATTGAATCCAATGTGACCAACAAACTCAATTAATTCCATTCTTCTTGATTCAACATAATCCATCACAATCATCGTCAAGAATTGGCGATCATATAATCCAAATTCTTAACAATCAGGTAATCCTTTAATCCAAATCCAATCATAATATATTCTGTAATCCATCATCCAGCAAATTAGATTTCTATGACCCAAATTCCACAATCATATTTCCATAATCCAATCAAGATCCATTTCTGTAATTCATCCAAGATTCTTTTCTATAATCCATTCTTCCATAATCTCATATCAATAATAATTTAATTCTACAATCTAGTAATCATGCATTTCTACAATCCAACCAAGATCCAACCAAAATTTCCAAAATTAACACCATCAATCGATATGAAAAATCCAATTCTCTTCGCATTCTACTCTGTGCCTCTTCTGCACAATTTCTCAATTCCAAATATCCAACCGACATTATGACCAGCTCAAGATTCAATTTAAATACAACTTCTCCTAATAATCAAATCAGCACTTTAGATTCTTTTATCCTTCAAGATTAATCAAGACTTTCCTCTCTAATCACTTTACTCCACGATTTATATAATCCACCAATATGCTACTCTTTAAACCATTTATAATCAAGGCATACACATTATCATATTCTGGTATCCACAGTAACTTCTTGCATATACCCGGTTAAATCTCAAAATCGGTCTTATCAAAGATTCTCCAAAGTTACCTATGTTGGCATCAAAACACATTGGTTATTTCCAGCAAGAGTAGCTTCCAAGGGACTTACGGGTTTGATCCATTTTGCAACAATTCTTCACCGGTTTAATAGACGAGAAGAAGAAAGCAATTTAGATGCGAGGGAAAGCACGGAGATGAGCGAGAAACAAGGGAGATAGATGGATCAACCTAATGCGGACAAAGTTGGTTTTACCCAACGAACGGATAGCCGGAAAGCTATCAAGAAGCAAACAAGAAAGAGACACTCAAGCTCAAAAGCACTATTACGCAGACTAAGCGACTCTAAAACTAGGGAGGCAGCTACCAATCTAATCTTTATGGAGAGTCAACTGGGAACAGACGGCGGGTCTTGAGCTTCCAAGACTTTCATTGCTTGATCTTGAAGGGCTCGATCCTAGGGATAATCCAGAGATGAGGGAGTCAAATTTAAATTTGAAAACCAAGTTCCAGAAAAGATAAGATGAAAGAACTCAAGAATGATATAAAGAGGGTAAGATGAGAAGAAAAGAATAGAACAAGGCGAGAAAGAACAGAATAAGATGAGAGAAGAATTTCTAGTCAAGTTAATTGCTTGGTTTGATTTAGAAAATATATTTTGAATTTTTGACTAAGACGACCAATCTAACTAAAGGCTACGTCCTACAGTCGATATGGCTCTGATACCATCTCTTGTCGGGCCCCCGGGTGTCACACAGCCCCGAGACCCTCTGTGCATACCAAGCTAGTCCCATGATCAGTAGCTAGCTTGCACAGTTGCATCAATGATGTAATCACAACCATTCAACAACGAACTAATGAAGCAGACAAAGTAATATTATTTAAAACAACAAAGACCTTAGGGTCAAGGTTCTTACAAAAGTCGCCTCACAGGGCTTAGCAACAACAGAGTATCTGGCAGCGGAAATCTCAAAATACGTGGAGCCCAATCGACATGCCCACAGGCAATCGAGTGGAGGACGTGACCTAGTTCGCAAAGTCTTCAAAGTAGCCTTCTTCAGTAGAACTCAATATTTCTGGTTCTTCTGTGGGGACTGATCAACAAAGGGCATAAAGCCGTGAGTACATAAAGTACTCAGCAAGTCGTAGGGAAATGTATGCACATAGTATTCATGACAGGCTTAAGCAAGGATGGCTTTATGGTTAATTTGCAGAAAGCAAGTTTAACAGTAAATACAATAATTAGATTGCAAAGCAGGATTTTAAAAGAATAATACATAGATAACCAAGTTCTTTTGAATCAAGCAAAGGTGAACATCCGTTCACTTCCCAACCATTCAACCAAACGTTTCTACCAACCAAACCACATTTTTGAAAATACTACCCCTTGCGCGAAATCACTGGCATGTCCGTAATCGGGACACGGCTATTCGAATAGGTTTTAACACTGCGAGAGGTTGTGCGGCTTTACCCACAAGAGATAAATCACTTGTAATGTCCGTCGACACACTTCCGAGGGTGTGCGACTAAGTGATTACCACAAGGCCTTTACAAAGTTCCATTTTGCCTCGGTTACGCGCTAAGGTTTCGCCATCACGACCCCTCTTGCGCCATTAAATGACCACAACAGAACCGACTCAAAACTTCCCTAATTAGTTGGCCAGGTCCGTCCCATACCGGACTTATGGTTGCGCGAGGTGGCCCAGATCAATGACTTGCAAAGTTAAGTCCTTAGTTGGCTGCTCAGACAAGTCTACCACAACCCAATGTGCATTACGCACCCACTCTAGCTTCCTACCTCAAGCCCGAGCATAAATCATTTTTGTTCATACCCACCAAATGGCAATCCTCGCCATGGCACAACATCTTTTAATAAAAGTGGCCTCACACCACTGTTCCATAGTTCCATTAGTCAAATTTCATTAATCATTGAACATGTGATCGAAAGTACTGCGGGTAACTAGAGCATGTCTAAGTAATAATACGCACCCATGTTGGTATACAATTATGTCCAACTAGTATTAACCATCCTAAGGTGTCCAAGGATATATGTCATTCAAGGAGACATTTCATTTTCAATTTATCAAGGAGGCATAATGGCAATTTGGTAATTATCTACTCCCAAAACCATTTTTAATAAAACTAGCCATGCATGATAATTTAATACAATATACATTTGTAAAATGGGTTCAACATGGTCAAAGGCCTACGACTTGCCTTCGTTGGCGAGGAGCGAGTCTTCGGTCGTTGGGTCGAAGAAATCTTCCGAAATGCCGGTATCTACACGTGCGAGAATAGCACAAATAAATAAAACAGCACCAAATGAACTCCAAAAATTACAAAACCAGTACCAAATGAAAGAGACTGAATTTATATGAATTTAGAAATTTGGATCACCCAAATCGGAGTTCGGATGTGAAAGTTACGGCCGAAAGAAGTTGGAAATCACATAAAATGATAGAATTAGGGTTTTTCGGATTTTCGGAATTATTTTTCAATTGAAAATCCGGACTTTGACGTCATTGCTTGCGCAGCGCACGCGTTGCGTCGCCACGCGTCGCCACGCCGCCAGTCGACACGCATCGCCGACGCGGGCCGACGCTGGCGCCACATCGGCTTGGGCCCGCGGTCGAGAGAGAGAGGCGGAGAGAGAGAGCAGGGAGGCACGGCGTACGGGAGTCGGGAAGGCGGCGACGGCACCGGCCGTGTGAGAGAGGCACAGCGGCGCTTCGACGAGAGACGGCAGAGGCGAGCCGAGGCGAGAGAGAGAGGGAGGAGAACGCGGGAGGAAAGAGGGGAGAAGCGGGCCGTAGCAGCTTAAATAGGGCGGAGAAGGAGCACGGCGACGGACGACGCGGCGTGGCGGCCGCGGGCGAGACGCGGCGAGCAGACGGACGCGCGAGATTCGCGGCGCGGCGCGATCGGCAGCGGCGTGGAGAGAGAGAGGCGGCGGCGGAGACGACGAGGGAGCCGTCCGATTGTCGGACGGTGGGAAAGCGAAGAGCGCGGCGGCGGAAGGCCGTCCGATTTCGACGGACGGTTGAGAAGTCCAACAGCGCGGGAGGAAGATAAGCAGGCGCCGTCCGATTTGACGGGCGTTGCGGAGAAGGAGGCGCGGCGAGAGAGACAAGCGAGCCGTCGATTCGTCGGGACGGTGGGAAGACGGAGGCGCGGAGATGGGCGTCGTCCGATTTCGACGGACGACGGAGAAGAGAGAGAGCGGCGCGGCGAAGCGATAGCGCCGGATCACGATCGGACGGCCAGCAGCAAGAGGCGACACGGCGAGGCGAGCCGCGTGATGACGATCGGACGGTGGAGGCGAAGGGTGGCGCGGCGCAACGAGAGACGACGCCGATGGAGATCCGACGGCCAGAGGCGAGGGCGCAGCGGAGGCGGGCAGCGCGGAAAACAGTGATGGGCCGGCTGGGGTTTCGGCCCACCAACAGAAAAGGATTTAAAATACATTTTTGATTTTAGAAATTCAAACAAATAAAAAGGCAATTTAGAAAATAGCAAATAGACTCCAAAAATTCTAGAAAAATTCACAGAAATTCCTTGAATTATTCTGGACTTAATAAAAATACTTTTAACTTTAAATTTTCTTTTTCTTTTTCAAATAAAATTATTTTTAATTTCGGGAAAAAGGAAAAACCCTTTTTAAAATCCAATAAATCCAAGAAAATTCTTAAAATAATAATTTTGATTTTAAATTCCAGAAAACTCAATTAAACCAACTTTGATTTAATTGAAGTTTGATTAACTCATATTAAACTGCAAATGGATTTCTGAAATTTCAAAATTAAGCTTTTCGCAAAAAGAAACAAATGGTTCTCTTTTTAAAATTTTCAAAAACTCCGAAAAACGGGACGCTACATCTTCCCTCTTGTGCTTTAAACCAGTGGAGAAATGCCACCATGATGCGGGAAGTTTGGCAACAATGCCCCGCATCCATAAACTTAGGAGGCAAAACACAACCCAGATGTGTAATCTCTCAGACCAGTAACTGTAGCTCATTATCCTGTGCAACTATGGACTTAGCATCTTCCATGTTGTAGTCGAAAAACTGCTCGTACATATAGAGACCAGCCTCAGCTTCGACATATCTGTACTCGAGTGTATCCCACAACTCTGTGGTGGACTTGAAGTCCATATACACATAATAGAGTTGGTCGCCCAGTATGGTCAGTATGCATCCAAGAGCGGTGTTGTTATCTGTGTCAAACTTCATGGTCTGTTCAATTGTAAATAGATACTGTGGTCGGATCACCCACCACAACTCCAAAGATATGAGCCAAAACTTGACTCTTGTTTGCCATCTACGGAAGTTCTGACTAGAAAAACTCATAGGTTTTATAGCATCAGAAGCACCAACCATTGTTGAAATACAAAAATATCCACAATAAGGTTTATAGATTGTTGGAAAAGTGGACAATTAATTTCAGATTTTATTATGAGACAAAGATCACACAAAACTAGTAATTCATAAATCGATACTAACAAGAGGCAACTCAATGCACTTCTAAATATACACAGTAAAAGATTTACAACAAATAGATTGGTTATAAGACCAACTTAGAGTCGGGTGTGATGAAGAACAGGGAGCAACGCAGACTCGAAGTAGTGGTCGAAGCAGTGCAGACTCGAAGTAGTGGTCGAAGCAGTGTAGACTCCAAGCAGTGGTCGAAGCAGTGCAGAATGTAGATGATATAGCATAACGAGTAGTCACGCAGATGCGCTGCCCAGAAACCTTATTGCCACCTCGTGCAGGTGAACTCTACGACAATGGTTCAGAGATACCCGCTCACCCTCTTTGCCGGTGCATGCCAAGAAGAAGGAGTGGAATGGTTCGAACAGCACAACTCTTCAGCACCATAGAGCGAAGAGGAAGAAGAAAAATGGAAGTGGTTTTTTACCAGTCTTTGATCTGAACGTCTTCAGATCTTTTTAAGGCCGAGGAAATTATCTCTAGTAACATGCATGCTTTAAACCACTCGTAACTGCTAATTCAAAACCAATTAATAGTCATTAGCAGTGTTTATTGATCCTGATTGTACACTGGTCTAAAGCTTCAACCACTAGTCTACAGTTTTGACCAATGTATTATGACCACACTGGTCTAAGGATCTGGCCAGATTATTTCAACCATACTGGTCTAGGCCTTTGACCACACTGGTCTATGGCTTCGACCAGATTATTTTGACCATTCTAGTCTCTTCCTTCGCCACAATGGTCTATGGTTTAGATCAGATTATTTCAACCATACTAGTCTATACTTTCGACCACAATGGTCTATGATTTCGACCAAATTATTTTGACCGTATTGGTCTAGGCCTTCGACCACACTGGTCTATGACTTCGACCAGATTGGTTTATGGCTTCGACTAACCTGGTCTAACACCCTTGGTCTGATACTTCGACCAACCTAGCCTAACACTTCGACCACCATGATCTAAGACTTTTGATCTAAGAATTCGACCACCTTCGCATAATTTAAAATTTTACATATATGCTCAATTCCAACACCATCACGGGGACTCGTTTGGTTCTTCTTGGTGTTTTTGTTGTGCTCTTGGCCGTCAGCTCCAGTGCGGCGGCCTCCAAGACCGAGGCGGCGCCGGTCGTGGTTGGCTCGATCAAGTGCTTGGATTAGTCCCCCAACGACGTCAAAGCTGAAGATGTGTTCAAAGGTACCATGAAATTTTCGGTCTGACTACAGTTACTCCATTAATAACGTTATGTAGTAGAAGTAGTTTAATTCTTTATGAATATTAATTTTTCAACTAATTTTACCTATATATATACATATCCCAAAAAATTATGTAAGAGTGCTCATGCGTTGAAGTGATTCAGCAAGACAACGTATCAAGGCACCATACGTCCATACGAAAATATGCCCAAAAGAAGTACTTTTAGACAAAATCTGGACTGATTTGGCCGTATAGCGTAATAAAATTCCCGATTTAGGCCCCCAGGACCACAGCAGGTAGATGCTGTCGTCCCCGACGACCGATAGTAGCTCCACTTCGATGAGTGGAATGCCGAAAGGGGACGTGAGATCTGGGAGGAGGAGCGTCGAACTGAAGAGCACAACCAGCGTATCTGGCGGGAGACGCAAGCCCATCTCAAGATGTGCAGACGCAGTGAGCGCGAGAAAAAGCGGGAAATGGCGGCCGAGGCCAGGGCGGCCGACGAGGAGTACAACGCTGAGCTCGAAAGGAAGGGCAAATGGCCCCGGTCCACACAGTAGGTCAAACCATTATGTTGTAGTCCCCTTCTTACTCGTTATGTTTTTTACTATCCCCTAAAGGCATGCGCACTTACATGCTCCGGAGGCTTGTGTCGCAATGTACCGTAGTAGTAGCGTGCATGACTAAAGCAATTAGCCGAACCATCATGCCATGTGACCACATGTAACGTGCTTCTGTCCACGAACTGCAATGTAGTTCTGGTTCTGTGCCTCAGGCCTGAGCCAATACTATATTACAAGTATGCCTCTTATGGTGGAATTCCAGAAATAACCATTCACATCGACATCGATTCTTCTATGTTTTAGGGCATCTTCATAATCACAACGTTCTCAGCCCCTTCAGTTAAGTTCTCAGCATCTTCAAAAATGTGATTAAGAACTATAGCGATCAAAAGTAGTCATGTGGTAGTAAACTTCACACATTTCAAGTCACATGAAATCATGAAACCCTAATTTCCGAAACGTCTCGCTCTAATTTTCCAGACCTAAACCCTGAATTTGTCGAGATAATTTCGGAGCATATAAAATTACGTAAAATTTACACAATCAAGTTCCTTGTGTAGGGAGTCTGACAACAAAAAATCATAATGTTTGGACCACAGTTTGTATATTAGAAAATTCCTACAAATATTATACTTAAAAGAATTTTGCAGAGAAAATAAAAATGGGTAAAATTTTGAACAAATTACACAAGTAAGCACACTATGCCAGGAGGCTCCACAGCAAATTTTATAATTTTTTGAGCTCATTTATTATATTTAAAAATTCCTCAAATAAATATTATTAAATAGATTTTTTAGAAAAAAAATTTGAACAGTGATCCACCTGCTGCCGTCGGTGACGCAAGAAGACCTCATCTTCTTGATCCTACACAAAGACGGGTTGGCTCTCTTGATCCCTTGCGGCGGAAAAGTTGGCTGCTGCCGTCCCCAAACGCAGCAGGTGGGTACGGAGTGCTAAATCGGGAATTTCGGAGATATAGAGGCCAGTTTTAGAATTTTATTGCGCTATACGGCCAAATCAGTCCAGATTTCCTTTTAGACATGCATAGCGGATACAGATACAACAATACATAGGCCCAAACAGGCAGCAAAGAAGCCATTTGGGCCGGCTCGTAATCAATTCGTCTGATACCAAAAAAAACGTCGGTCTCCGCATCCCTTTTATCTCAAAATCAGGGTCAATTGGGCTGCCTATGCTTTTATATTGTACTTTTCATGAGCCACTTTGACAGCCCAGAACACGGCCCCGCTCACGATTCTAAATTTTTTTCTGCACATCGCACGTTGCAGCGCTTCAGGTAGCCATCAAGTGCAAGACCGGCGCCGGTGAAACCTACGAGACGAAGACGCTCGGCCACCTCGACGGCACCGGCTCCTTCATCATCCCCCTCTGTTAGATTAATCTTGTTTTGGTAGTTTTAGTTTCTATGTTTAGATGAGTTGAGTCTGTTTCTGGTTTTTGAGTCCGTTTCCGTTTCGTACGATAAGTTCGTTTCTTTGTTCAACTATGAGTATGAAGGCTATATAATGAGGGTCATGTACTCTATTTGAACGTGAACCAAAAAGGTTGCGTTGTGAGTTGAAGAAATAGAAAAGAGGAGCAGCATGCTCCCAAAAGAAACCATTCGTGTTTTTTGTTCTTGTTGTTTTTCCATCGTCTCGGTGTTTTGTTTGTCTCCAGAAGGAAGTACAGATGTGAGGCACTGCTAGTATCCAGGCAGTGCATCATCACGTGAAGCTTCTCATCAAGAGAGAAGAGGCGCTGTTGTGCTGCTTAGAGCGGGTCACGGGAAGACATGCTTCAGGCAAATAAGTTAGGAGAACAGGGACCAGCAGGAAGGGAAAATTGAAGCACGTCAAAGTAGTAAACAGAGTGAAGGTAAAACGAAAAATTCCAACACTTGGTATCAGAGCTTAGGGCGAAGCAATGACCGGCAACGAACTGGATCCATCAAAGTCAGGCGTGACTGTCAAGTCAACGGCAAGAGGCGCCTGGATCCCGATACAATACCCGATGTTGAGCGAAACAAACTACGTCATATGAGCCGTCAAGATGAAGTTAATCTTGCGCTCGCTAGGGGTATGGTCGGCGATCAAAGATGAAGACGAAGACGGCGACAAGGTTCAGGGCGTGATGGTGGCAATCTCTCAAGCTATGCCAAACGATGTGATGATGTCAATCGCGGAGAAGGAAACGGCCAAACAAGCTTGGGACGCGCTCAGGGAGATGCGAATTGGCCAAGATCGCATCAAGAAGGCACGCGCACAGGTGCTGAAACGCCAATTGAACAAGTTGCAGATGGGAGACTCTAAGACGATCACCGAGTACTCCATGAAACTCACCACACTGGTGGGTGAGATCCGTTCTCTCGGCACGAAGCTTGAAGAATGCGACATGGTCAAGAAACTGTTCGGTTCAATTCCAGATCGCTTCCTCCAAATTATCGGAACGATCGAACAGTTCGGCGATGTCGCAGCAATGTCGCTCTCAGAGGCGATTGGCCGTCTCAAAACCTTCAAGGAAGGATTCAAGGGGTGGCGACTCTCGAGAGACGTGGTGATCAACTTCTCCTCACCCAAGCCGAGCGGGAAGCAAGGAGCTCGAAAGATGGGGGAGATCAACTTCTCCTCACCCAAGCCGAGTGGGAAGCAAGGAGCTCGAAGACAAAGAAAAATGAGGACCCTAGCAACGCCAAGAGAGGAGAATGTGGAGATTGGGTTAGACAAGACGATGATGACAGATCTCGTGACAAGTCACATATCAAATGCTTTAAATGTGATAAATACGGTCACTACGCGTCAGAATACCGCAGCCACATAAAGTGCTTCAACTACGACAAATATGTGCACTATGCTTCGGATTGCCGAAACAAAAATAAGAACGAGGAAGTAAACCTCACTCAAGCTATTGAAGATGACAAGCCGACCCTGTTTCTCTCCTTATGTGTCAACCAGGCGCCAGTCATGGTGATGTTGAATGAGGAGAACATAGTTCCTAAACTACGCACAGAGGGAGGCAACCGTGATCATACTGATGAGTGGTACTTAGACAATGGAGCAAGCAATCACATAACGGGAGATCGCTCCATATTCCATGAGCTTTACGAGAAGATTTCGGGCAAAGTCAAGTTTAGCGATGGCTCCACGGTGCAAATTAGAGGCAAAGGATCCAATTGCAATGCAAGAACGGTGATCAAAGAATGCAGACTAAAATCTATTATATACCAAGTCTGTGTAACAACATACTCAGTCTCGGCCAGTTGGCGGAACGGGGGTGCACGGTGGTGTTGCAGGATGAGTTCTTGCGTGTTTATGACAAGGACAAAGATCTGTTGATGAAGGTAAAAAGATCGTCAAACCGGTTGTACAAAATCACTCTGAAAACTTGTAAGTCGGTTTGTGTGAAGGACAGTCTGGAGGAGCCAGAGTGGAACTGGATTATTAAACCAGGACATAGTGGGACCCAGGAGTGGCACACAGTTGGAGCAGGAGGCACAACAGGCGGAGCCTTGGGGGGTGCAGACGGCACGCAGGAAGGCGCACAGGGCGCACAAGGGGACAGCGAGTTCCACGCGCATGTAGTTGTTGCTGGAAGAACTGGCAGCTCGTGTCAAGTCCATGGACCCAACCCGTATGCAGGCACGGCAAAAGGGGGAGGCGATGTAGCCTCAGCTGAAATGTACTCGGGAAAGCGGGTAGATTTGATCCCAGAGAGAGGAGCAAGAGGCTCAGGTAATAGTGAAGCCGAGGTGGTCGTGGGAGCAGGTGCTCCAGCCCAGGTGGGCGTGCAAGGAAGGACGAATTCAGTCCAGGTGCGAGGCGCGGCAAGCGTTGGTTTGTGTGTGGCTCGGTATGGAGTAAAAGCAGACGGTAGTGCGGTATCAGCCCAGGAAGGAACGACGGACAGAAGTGCAGGTAAAAGAGGAAGGCCTGGAAGTTCAAATGTGAGAGAAGATCAGCGTGATCAAGGTGAAAAAACAAGATTAAGGGGGTGATTGTTAGATTAATCTTGTTTTGGCAGTTTTAGTTTCCATGTTTAGATGAGTTGAGTCCGTTTCTGGTTTTTGAGTATGCTTCTGTTTCGTACGACAAGTCCGTTTCTTTCTTCAACTATGAGTATGAAGGCTATATAATGAGGGTCATGTACTCTATTTGAACGTGAACCAAAAAGGTTACGTTGTGAGTTGAAGAAAAGGAAAAGAGGAGCAGCATGCTCCGAAAGAAATCGGTCGTGTTTTTTGTTCTTGCTGTTTTTCCATCATCTCGGTGTTACGTTTGTCACCAGAAGGAAGTACAGACGTGAGGCGCTGCTAGTATCTAGGCAGTGCATCATCACGTGAAGCTTCTCATCAAGAGAGAAGAGGCATTGTTGTGCTGCTTAGAGCGGGTCACGGGAAGACAGGCTTCAGGCAAATAAGTTTGGAGAACAGGGATCAGCAGGAAGGGAAAATAGAAGCACGTCAAAGTAGTAAGCAGTGAAGGTAAAGCATTGGACCGTAAAAGCGACTAGAGGGGGTGAATAGGAGCACGCTCACTTTTTCACAAATTATGAACTCAATACAATTTAACTCCGGTAGCTATTAGAAAGCTATGAAGATCAATGTACCAAGACAATGGAAGACTAGTATTGAATCAATTAAACCCTAAGCAATATAACAAAATCAACTAAGATTACCAAGACTCACGGCAGACGCGGTCGACCGTTATACTCAACGGTCGGACCGATTGCGGGCGATCGACCGGCGTTGTCTTTGGCGGTCGGACGCTCAAAATCGATCGGCCGGTGATGACGGGCGATCGGACCGCCGACTCGAAACCGATGCGCAATAAGTAAAATCAGCCAGATGGCGAACTTGCAATTAGGTGAAACTTTTGATTCTCAACTCTAATCTTTATGAAACTTTGCACACACCTTCTATATGCTATTGAGGACCTATTCCAATTGAATATTATGATAATTCTTGAAGCGATCTTGAGCAATTGCCAATTGATTAATGAAGGTCTAAAGCAGGGCAAGAGCGAAAACTTGATCCTAAAGCTTGTTCGTGAGAGATTGATGATCAAGATGATGCTAGATAGATTCACACATATCACGACAAGCTAATTCACGTGAAAGAATCAATCACAAACTCGCGGATCAAAGAAAGCCCTAAAATCACCAAATTGAAAGCAAGAGCGAAAAGAGACTTATCTCAAGCAAACCTTGCATAGATTGATTTCGTGATTGAAGCCGGATTACATCCACACCATCATGGATCGATAGACAATCAAGGATCACGAAATTCACCACAAACCATCAAGAGCCCTAGCCTCCACCTCAACTCCCTAAAGACAATTAGGGTTTTGAAACATAAAAAGCGAGAGAGAGAGAGTGCGACCACCATCTCCTCCTATTTATAGTGGAGGCCTAAAACTCTTAGGGTTTGACTTAATTGGGCTCCGTTAAGGCCCACTAACAAGCGAGTCACACACGCACGCTTCACGAAGCACCGTCTTTAACTTTTGACCTAAACCGCTTCACCATGTGCCATGGATTCGCCAATAGGTCACCCTTGTCCATCTTGTGTCACGCTTGAGTCGTTGACCTCACCCGCATCGTCGATCGTTACGGACCTCAACTCTTCAAGTCTAGTCGATTCTCCTCGCCGTTGACCGTCGTTGACCACCAAGCTACCCGCACAACCACGCACAAGAAAACACAAATTCGGGAACAAGTTCTTCACAACTTGACCCATGTTAGTCAAAACATGCATCATGCAAATCATATGCCACAATACCAATGACTTTGACCTAACAAAACAACCTCGCCACGAAGTTGGCGGCGTTCAAGTAAAACTGGTCGGACCGCTCCAGTGAGCGGTCGGACCGCCCATGGCGGTCGGACCGCTCCACATGAGCGGTCGGACCGCCCTGAGACTTAGCCAAATTCATACTCCCAAAATCCAAACCTTACGAAATTAAAACGAATAGAACTCCTTCTTGGAGACTCCAAAATTATGAGACCAAGTGCATTGGGATCCCTCACTTGCCTACAACACCTATTTTGGCTCGGCTCATTTTGACCACTTTGGTCACCACCCGTCCGACCGCCCTACATGGCCGGTCCGATGATTTGGGACCGGTCGGACCGCCGTGCACGGACGGTCGAACCGCCTGACGAGAAAACAGCAGCTTTGTCGAAAGCGTGAAGCGACAAACCGTAAACGCCATTGCCAATTGTCACATCATCCTAAGATCTGGAGCATATCCCCATGAAATCCACAAAAGCGAAACATTCCAACACCCTCGTGGTGACCTCCTCCGCGATAACGGTGAGTGGACCGCGGCTCGTTTTCACCACCACTCCACAATACCGACACGCCGTCTGTTGGCGGCGCCGCCAGATCGCCGGCGGGCCCAACAACCAAGACGGTTCCACCTTCCTCGCGATCGCGGACGACCACAGAGTTCTCGCCGTGGCGTGCAAGTGCGGCAAGTTCAAGAAGAAGCATTTCATGTTCAGCAGGCCACCGCCGCCCAGGCCGCCCGCACCGGAGTACATGCCCCCGACGCCGACGCCCGTGCCGGTGCCCTCGTACGGACCGCCTGTTGGCCCAAACCGAAGACGAACACACGCGAATGCAATGGAACCCTCAAACGCGAACACAAGAACACAACAAAAATTTTGTGCCGCCGGAACAAAAGCAGCTTTTCTTATTTTCTCTTGCTCTATTGCTCTTGTTGTTCAAGTTACAAGACCGTAAGTGCCTTTATATAGGCTAAGCACTTGGATTCTTTGATCCAATTCGTTTCTTAGTAGGAAACCTACTCGGACTCACATTAGAACACCAAAACTAAATATGGAAATCTAACAAACCATAAGTGCCTTTATATAGGCTAAGCACTTGGATTCTTTGATCCAATTCGTTTCTTAGTAGGAAACCTACGCGGACTCACATTAGGACACCAAAACTAAATATGGAAAGCTAACCAAGGAAATAAACTAAATTGATCCGATGCTGATTGCATCAGGAACCTAACACCCTATACTTGGCAAGTCTAGATTAATTTCCAACAATCCCCCCTAATCTAGACTTACCGACTCAAACTTGTTGCGGCAGTCGGTCTCAACTATGACTTTCCCAACTGATACTCGACACAGGATGGCGAACACACCTCCTCAACATCCCGAACACAACTCAGGATGGCGAACACACCTCCTCAATGTCCCATACTCAACTCAACAGACTCGATTCAGGACGGCGAACACACCTCCTCAACGTCCCGGACTCAACTTAGCATCAGAGTAACGCCGGCTCGTATTCAGCATCGGCCACAATTAAATGCACCCCCGCTTTCTCCTTTCGAGGATTACGGCATTCAGAAGCGAAGTGCCCGTAGTCCTGACAGTTGTAGCAGCGAATCTTCATCTTGTCGAACTTGCGATTCTTCATGCCAGAGTTGTTGGCGCCCTGTTTATTGGACCTGGATTGACACTCGTCACGAGTGAGTAGTAGATGCTCACCTTCCTCGTCGTGATATCATACCTTTGTGCATTCCTCGTATGCCTTCAGTCGCCCAACCACCTCCACAATCGTCATCGTCTTCATATCAGCAAATTGCTCAATGGTGGAGACAATCGGCAAGAATTTTTCTAGCATGGCATGAAGAAACTTCTTCACGACGGTGCGCTCCTCCATCTTCTCTCTGAGGACACGAATCTCGTTGAGGATGGTGGTCAGCTTCATGGCGAAGTCATTGATGGACTCAGTCTCCTTCATCTTCATTACATCGAACTCACTCATGAGAATCTGCGCTCGTGCCTCCTTGACGCGGTCAGCGCCGATGTGCATCTCCTTCAGAGTGTCTTTACAAGAACCCAGGAAGTCAATGATATGCAGGGTATGGAATGTGCTTTTGATGAGGATAGGTCGCATGATGACAATCTGGATCAGATGCTACGCGATACAGATGGGAACTACGGTGAGAGAGAGTTTTGTAAATTCGAGGGCTTAATGGAGGACTCGGGGAAACCTTTGTTCCCTGGATGCAAACCAGAATACACAAGGTTGTCAACCATGCTTGAATTGCTGAAATTGAAGGCAAGCAATGGTTGGTCCGACAAGAGTTTTACGGCGTTGTTAGGTCTCTTAGCTAACATCCTTTCGGAGGGAAACGTGTTGCCCAGCACGACCTACCAAGCTAAAAAGGTTATTTGTCCATTGGGAATGGAAGTAGAAAGAATACATGCATGTCTGAACGATTGTATCCTCTACCGTAAAGAGTATGCATACATGCATATATGTCCCGTGTGCAAAGCATCCCGATACAAGCATAAGAATACTGCGAATGTGAAGCAAGGACCTCCTGCTAAGATATTGTGGTATCTGCCTGTGATCCCACGTTTGAAGCGTTTATTTGCGAACCGAAAGGAGGCAAGATTGATGCGTTGGCACTCGGAGGAGCGTAAAAAAGATGGAAAGCTCAGACACTCTACTGACTCTGCCCAGTGGAGAAACTTCGATCGGAGCTTCGAAGAGTTCTGTGCGGAACCAAGGAACATAAGGTTAGGGTTGAGTACAGACGGAATGAATCCTTTCGGTAACATGAGCAGCCGACATAGCACCTGGCCCGTGAATCTATGTATGTACAACCTTCCTCCTTGGCTATGTATGAAGCGGAAATACATTTTGATGTCACTACTTATCCAAGGGCGAAGCAACACAGGAGCGATATTGATGTGTACCTAGCACCATTCTTTGGAAGATCTTGTGACACTTTGGAGCGAAGGGGTACAAGTATGGGATCGCATACAAGCGAGAACTTCACTTTACGCGCCATGTTATTACGCACCATCAATGATTTTCCCGCCCTTGATAACTGTCAGGTTCGATACAAAAGGAGCCAAAGCACATCATGCAAGACCGCTTAGATGGTACCGAGAGTGTATGGCTGAACAACTCGCGTAAAAATGTGTATATGCGTCACCGTAGGTTCCTTCCCAGGATTCACCCATACCGCAAGATAAAGAAACAATTCAACGGAAATAAGGAGGACGGTTCAGTTCCAAGGGCTTTTAGAGGGAAATAGGTATATGATATGGTTAAGGATATCGATGCTGTGCTTGGAAAGAGACGTAAATTAAGGACACCTCAGAAAAATATCTGGAAGAAGCGGTCAATATTTTGGACTTGCCTTATTGGGAGCACTTAGAAGTTCACCACTGCATCGACGTCATACACGTGGAGAAGAATGTATGTGATAGCTTGATTGGTCTTTTACTGAACATTAGTGGCAAAACGAAAGACGGTGTTAACGCACGGCGTGACTTGGTTGATATGAACATAAGAACCGAGTTAGCACTGAAAGAGACCGATAAAGGATGAACGTACCTTCCCCCAGCTTGCTACACTTTGTCCAAGGCCGAGAGAAATGAACTGTGTCAAAGCTTGCATGGTGTGAAAGCTCCATCCGGTTACTCCGCCAATATTAAGAAACTTGTTTCCATGAAAGATTTGAAATTAATTGGTATGAAGTCTTGTGATTTTCATGTGCTGATGACACAAATATTTCCTATTGTAATTGTAACACCCTGGCTATTCGGAAGCCAAGATGCCACCTAAGGATACAACATATGAACAATTTACGGAATAAGATTCAATATGCATCTATCCAAATATCAATAACAGGATAACGAGGTGAAAGCAGCCAATACATCAGTGGCGAATAATCAAGAAACTAATCATGGAACGACGTGACATGAAGTTTAAACATTACTGAATACAGTCCATCTCTCATCAAGGAATATCAAAGTTGAAACCATTAAATAAATTATCAAGTAATGTTCTGTGTGCAACGTGTTGGTCTACTCCCTTCCCAAAATCATCAACACCAGGGTGGATCACCTAAATAACATTGAAACCAAGGGTGAGTCGAAACTCAGCAAGTACCATATTAGAACAATCAATCAAATAGTGGACAAATCAATTCAATTGAATTATGAACAAATCTTGCATCACATACATGATTGAATGGAATGAATACATGAATGGATGGAATGAAAGAATGCTGAAGGAATGGACTAATCACAACTTATCTGGTATAGCGAGTGTAACACCGTCGGTGTTCACTTAAAGTTACCGTATGAAGAGCGTTTCATACGGTGTCCAACGTGGCCCACATTAGAATGGTGGATCACACGTACCCATTCTGGAATTGATGGGTTTTCAAATGCCCATCTTTGGAATTGATGGGTCTTTCAAATGCCCATCTTTGGAATTGATGGGTCTTTCAAATTCCACTCCTGGGACGGAAATTAAAGCATGTATGAATGGAATGAAGCAAGTAATATGAATGTCATCATATTTTCTCAATTATCAATTTGAAATATATCAACATCATGAACAAGTGCAAGAACATACACGTATACATCACATTATCATGCATTCAATTGAAAACACCACAAGTTAATATCGATTACTTGCTGTCTTGGAATATGAATGTTGAGTAACCGTTGATTGAAAACATGAATCATAGAAACATTAGCATGAACACAAACACATCATTCATCAATGTAAAGGATTCAATGTACTTGCCTTTCGCGTTGCGACGCGCTAGCAAGCAATGAAGGTGTTCCCACACGCGATGCCTCACCGCCTACACAAGTGTTCCCGAAATAAGAACAACGTGGAAATACATTGCTACCGGTATTCTACAATATCTCCTGACTACCCAATATACCGCACAGACCCGAATTGAAAATAAACTATTGACCAGATTTCATTATACGATCAGCGATGCGAGAAAAAACATATTTAATTATCTGGAATTCGAAATGACCCGAAACTAGTGCCCAATAAATATTAACGCACGACACTACGAAACTCTAGTTGGCGGGGTTCTCTGATTCGGCCAAAACAGTGGCCTAAACAACAGTTGAAAACACTAATAGATATCTGCCCAGATTTCAGAACAGTGGTAAAGAAAATGAAGTAACTTTTATTCTACTGATCCAATAGAGGTGATCTTTATCAACATGGAAAGATAATTTAAAGGGCTACAATAACCTATTTGGGTGGGAGTTCTGAATCTGACTGTAACTAGATCAAAACCGACGAGCAACCGACAGTCTCCAAAATCTCTGACAGAAAGAGTAATGTGCGGTTAAAAATTCATATCTCCTAAACCACAGGGTGGAATCTCGTGATCTCGGTGTCAAAAGAAAGCTAAGGAAACCAGGAACATAACTCTAGGAGACTACAACCCGAGTTTCGGCTTCTAAATAATTCATAATGGCTCGACAAGAAAATCTGCCAAAACACGTTAGCTGTCCAGGACAGTCACGGTAAAACTACCATATCTCCTAAACCGTAACTCCAAATCAGATGATCTCGGTGCCTAAAGAAAGCTAAGATCAAGGTATACAACTTTCTAAGAGGTGGGAAGATCAGAAAACGTACGGAACTTACCCAAATCTAACGAACAAGTCTGGCGTACGACAGGGAGGAGGGTGGCGGCCGGTTGGAGAGGGGGAGGAGGGGTGGCGGCTTGGGGAGGAGTGGGAGAGAGGGGATAGGCTAGGGTTTGGGGATGAGGAAAAAACCCCCCCTTGGTTGGTCCCTCTCATGGGCCCCTCCTGGGCTGCGGCCCAGGCCCAGGTTGTCGGAAGATCGCTGAAAACCCCCCGTCGATTCAGGAAATTTCAGTTCTTGTTTGAATTTTCCCTCCCCAGCTGCTTTTTTAATTACCCGATCCGAATCCGGGGTATTACAGTAATTAGGAGTATCTTGTCGAACAAGGTCCGAGTGGCAATCTTTAGGCTGTGTTATTTCTTTAACTCAATTGCTCGGAAGGTCATCGATCCCGAAGGACTCGACGCTCTACAGGCCAAGGTGGTGATGACTCTATGTCATCTTGAGATGTATTTCCCTCCGTTATTTTTTGATATCATGGTTCATCTCATTGTTCACCTTGTGAAAGAGATAAAGATATGCGGCCCTGTGTTCCTACGTCACACGTACCCTTTCGAGAGATACATGGGAATTCTGAAGTCCTACGTACGGAATCGATCTCGGGCGGAGGATAGTATCATCGAAGGTTATGCAACCGAAGAGGTCATTGAATTCTGCGTCGACTACATGGCTCAGGTGGAACCGATAGTGTGCCTCTATCTCGTCACGAGGGGAGACTAGAGGGTATCGGGACCATCGGAAAGAAAGCAATCACTCCCGATCTAGATACATACGCGCAGGCCCGTTTCACGGTCTTGCAACACATGACCCAAGTGTCCCCGTACATCGACAAGCACAAAGACATGGTACGACAACAGAATCCAGACCGGTCGGAGGTTTGGATAACGAGAGAGCACAACCGTCAGTTCAACGAATGGTTAAAGATGCGATTCACTGGGAGGTCATCAAGTGATGAAACACTGCTATGGTTGGCCAAATGGCCAAAATTTACAATTGTGACATGGCAAGGATACGACATAATTGGGTACACGTTTTATCTGGCTTTCGGGATAGGAAGAGCCTGATCTAGAAACGGCGGTGTCGCATAGATGCATTTCACGAGGGGTTCAATACTGCGGGGGCACGCGGGTTGAACTCATACTATGGGTTCGTAGAGGAGATTTGGGAGCTCGACGATGTACTTTTCAAGATCCCTCTGTTTCTATGTCATTAGGTTAAACTTCCGCAGGGCGTGAAGGTCGACAAGTACGGCGTCACTACTGTGGACCTCAAACGTGTCGGATACAAGGACGAACCATTCGTACTCGCTGAGCAAGTTGTTCAAGTTTTTCATATAACAGACCCTGTAAATAAGAACCGCCACGTAGTTCTTCATGGGAAAAGAAGGATTGTCAGAGTTGAGAATGTCGTGGATAAGGAAGAGTGCAATCAATTTCACGAGTTGCCTCCTTTGGGAGACGACATCAGACTGGAGGAAGAACCCAGTGAGGAAGCTAGCTATATGCGCGTTGATCATCATGAAGGACTATATTTCAATTAAGCATGTATTCCATTGTAATTTGATGTTAACATGGAAACACGTCACGTGTTATGGACTTTTTCTTCCATTGTAATGTGATGTCAATGTGGAATTATCATGTGTTATGGACTTGTCATCTCTAATGTTGATGTTAATGCACACAAATGGGAAAATATGTTTTGTCATTTGAGCAAAGTTAAAAGTGTATTATACGTGGCACGGTGGTGCGATGGTGCTAAATCGATTGAGGTTGCCATGTGTTGGTGGTCAGACCAGCCACCCTTGGCGGTGTGACCGATTTGGCAGCGGTCAGACCGGCAATTAGTTGGTGATCCATTTGTGCACATCACAGACGGTTTTTTAATGGAACCGTCTATGATTACTCACATCACAGATGGTTGTTAGGGTTATCACAGACGGTTCTTTAATAGAACCATCTGTGATAACTCATCACAGACGGTCCTTTAAAGAACCGTCTGTGATAACTCTAACATCACAGACGGTTCCATTAAAGAACCGTATGTGATGTTAGACGATATAAGTGGTCCGCTCGAATCGTTGTGCACTTGCCTAGTTCTTAACACTTGCCCTAGTTCTTCCCGAAATCGCCGCGCCGCCTCCCGTTCGAGCGCCACCCAACGCCGCCTCCCTCGATCCGGTGCCACCCAACGCCGCCTCCCTCAATCCGGTGCCACCCAACGCCGCCTCCCCCGTTCAGGCGCCACCCAACGCCGCCTCCCTCGATCCGGCGCCACCCAACGCCGCCTCCCCGATCCGGCGCCACCCTAAGGTTCTTCTCTCCACTATAGCTTTCACTCATCGCATGAATATAAAATGCCGAAATGTACTCCATCCCACAATATGAACACGACTTATAGCACTCTGAAGATTGAAGCAAATAAACAATATGCTGACATTGTTCTGAACGAGAATATCAAAACAAATTTTCTAGCAACAACCAAATAGTAATATCAAAAGTTCAATAAAGATACTAACTCTAAAACATGTAAAATTTCTAATACAATATCTAGCTAGTAAGATGCAACATCAAGCGTATAATGTGCATATTCTTCACTTGAAGGTCAAGGTGACTCTCTAACTGTCGAGTGTGAATTGTTATGTGGTGACTAACTTGCCTGGTTCTCTCCAACCTAGAATGCAAGATAAAATATGTTAGTGTGCATCCATATTGGTAGATATGTATAAGGAACGACACATTTATAAGCTGTACGCCATTGGAAAAGTGCATCTTGTGTTCATACCTCTTGTCTTCTAAGAAATGGTGGTAGCCGAGGCATCAAATCATCCTCTGGATATTTCTCAGCCAGAAATGACACTACGAAGTTCATGAAACCATTTATGTTATTGGAGCTACTTCCTTGTTCATTGCTTGTTGACAACGGCTGCTCTTATCATTTTATGCTGTGCCGTGCTGTTACATCCCTGTATGTGTGTTTGTTTGTTTCCAATATTTCCATCTCCTTTGCAGTTTTTTTTGTGCAATTTCATATATTTTATTTACTACGTATCATATATTTAGGTACAATGGGTAACTTCTATTTGATTATGTAGTCATTGCGTACGTAACTTATATAGATAGCAAGTAAGCGAGATGGCAGAGGCACCATCTTCGCCGCCGTCAGCGACGTCGCCAAATGCGTCTGGATCTTCGATCAAGGTGGTACGCAGGCGAGATGGCAGAGGAATATCCAAATTGCCCTCGGGCCGCATGACGATCACAGAGGTCGGTGGCGTCGGGATCCCGCCGAGTCCCAAGAAAGCGGTGCGAGACTCGGACCGTCTGCGGGTACTTGCAAGGAACGGGTCCCCATCACCACCCCAACACGAAGTCTATGCGGATGTCGAGAGAGACCGGTTGTGGGTGAACTTTACGCCACGTTAACTTTCCATGTGCGGACCGAGCATCGTGTGCGATGGCACGCGCTGCTCGCTATGTGCCACGCGTGGAGGAGCTTCAAGAGCCTGCTTGTCACGCAGTACGTGAACACGGGTCGGACGCCCTTCACGGCGTATCATTTCTTGTCGCGGGATACTTGGGGCGCCGTGCGAGATGAAGGCGGCGGCGAATTTCGGGAGTAAAGTGCGGCGCACAGAGCTCTCCAGGCACAAAATACTCACCCCCACAGACTCGGCACCGCTGGGTACGCGGGTAAAGCCACGCAGTGGGTGGCGGAGGACGAGACCGCTACCGACCGTTTGCTGAGATCTCAGACGAGCGCGCTCGAGCCTGGTTTAGAGCGAGGGCATCAGCCACGTCTTCGGACTGCATCTCTTTCACAAACCCGGCAGACGAGGCAGTGTCTCAATGCCTAGTAAATTTATAGAACCACTTAATTGTTAATAAGTGTAACACCCTGACTATAAGGAAGTCAAGATGTCACCTACAATTACTACTCTTCAAATGAATAACATCAAATCGCATGATATTATGAAGCAAGTATTAAGAATATATGGAATCAAACATTCATCCTCAAGACTTAATCAATGAAATGGAAGTAGACAATTCAGAAAGATATGGTAAGCAAGGCCATGATGGCTTATTACAAAGCAATACAAATCATAATTAACGACAATAAAAGTCCTCAAATTGTTTGATATATGAAAGTGAGTGCACGTGATGAACTACCCTCCACAAGATCATTCTTCCTTGTCATTTACCTAAATAAGACAATAAAGCAAGAATGAGCCATAGACTCAGCAAGCAACTGTATGTAACAATCAAACATACAATGAGCAATATATCACAAACATAATTTGAACAACTACTGAAAACGAATTTATGAATGGATGAAGTGGAATGGTGCATTGAAGGAATTGGACATAATGTAGCATATACCGGTATAGCGTGTGAATCACCGTCGGTGTTCACTTAAAGTGTCGTATGAAGAGCGTTTCATACATTGTCCAACGTGGCCCACATTGGAATGGTGGACTCACGTAACGTGGCCCACTTTGGAATGGTGGACTCACGTACCCATCTTGGAATTGATGGGATTTCAAGTGCCCATACTGGAATTGATGGGTCTTACCAAAATAATGTATGCATGTCATGATGATCCAATGTCAATATTGAAAAGTACTCATAAATGAAAAGAACACATGGCATTCATCTACAATACGAACAAATGTAAGCATTCATTCACACATCATACATGACATCAATCATTGAATACAAATTACTTGCCTGCCGCGCTGCAACGGGTTGGGAGGTAATTGAGATACCCCTCCACTCACCGCTTCACCGCCTACAATATAAAATAATCGAAATGAGGGCAAGCGAGTATGGAAATGCTACATGTGTCCTCCCTCAATCTCTAACCAAACTAACCCAATAAAAGTTCAATTTGATTAATTTACCCAAACCGTTCAATTATCCCTAATCTGGCAGTTTTACTAGAAAATTCAACAATAAAAAACCGTAAGTCCAAAAGACCTGAAACTAGTGCTCAAATTTTCTTAACTTAACTGGCTACAAAACTCTAGTTGATGGTAAACTCTAATTCAGCCAATACAGATGTCTAACCATCCAATGAAAAACTACAACTGCATTCTGCCCAGAATTCTGAACAGCCCTAAAGAAAATGCTCTAACTTTTAAACCACTGATCCAAATAAAGTGATTTTTATCAGCCTGGAAACATGGTGAAATTATCTTCAAAAACCTAGTTGGGTGGCCGACCTGATTCTGACTCGAACTAGATCAAAACCTAGGTGCAACCGACTATACCCAGCAGTTCTGACAGACAGACCAGCACGTAGTAAAACAGTCATAACTTTTAATCTACTGGGTGAAAATTCGTGATCCAGGTGCCAACAGAAAGCTAATGAAATAAGGAACAAAACTCTAGAAGGCGAAGACATCCAATTCTGCTTCTAAGACACCCAAAATCGAGTTGCAACAATCTGTACAGAACCGATCTACTGACAGAGATTACGCGATACTACCAAAAACATGGAATCGACAACTCTAACGCAATCAAACAGCGATGGGGTCCCTCGTTACCCTTGTAGACCCGAAGAACGACGAGAATCCACTCCCCGAAGACTTCCCCTCTCCTTCTTTGGCCAGCCCCAACTCCACAAACCCGATTGGAATGCAAGCGCCCGGCGGAGGAAGAACCGAAGAAGAACACGTGGAAGACCGGGTGTGCAGCTCCAGGGATCTCCAATGGCAGCCACCAATGGAGAGGGAGGCGCCTAGGAGGAGGGGAGGAAGAGAGGGGGCGGCACAAGGGGGAGGAGAGGCGGCTTGGGGGAGGGAGGAGGAGGGAATAGGGTTTGGGAAGTGGTGCCCCCCTTTGGCGGCCCTACTTGGGTGGCGGCCCACTATGGGCCTCTGGGTCATGACTGCGCCCGGGTTGCTGACATTAACGTATACCCCCCCGACGATTGGAATTTTCCGACGAAAACAAATTATTTTACTCTCTCCGACCTCTTTCTTTCTACCGAACATTTCCGGAGTATTACAATAAGTCCATAACATCATAGTGTCTACAATAACATGATGTCCTCTTGTAGGAAGTATTGACTTCCTCATCTTCCCACGGTTCCTTCGAAGTAGACAGGGAGAAGGATGTACTATCTACGGCCCTGGGAAACAAGGAGCACCCGGGTCGCACGCGAGGCGTTGGGGTTTACGTACCTTGGAGGGATGGATTCCCACACAACTCCGACACATATAGGAGTAG
The DNA here is from genome assembly GCA_036346395.1 of Hsuehochloa calcarea. Taxonomy (NCBI): domain Eukaryota; kingdom Viridiplantae; phylum Streptophyta; class Magnoliopsida; order Poales; family Poaceae; genus Hsuehochloa; species Hsuehochloa calcarea. Next base: position 58,390,680 of record CM070598.1, read on the forward strand.
GAAGAGATCCAAGGACCAACACGACGCTCGGTTGGAACATGTGATTATTGAAAAATTTCAAGAACAAATAACAAACTTGCAGAACCAAGTAAACCAACTCATGTAGGCGCAAGCCGCCCCTGTTAATTTGGGAACAAGTCCTCCTCGACATCGGAGTAGCGTTGCGTGCACACATAATTCTGGACATGACGACGTGCAATTACCGATCGACGACATCGAGGTAATGTACATCTCTGGAATGCTCCAAAGATAGACCTATATGACGCCATAGCTAATTGTGTACCGTTTTGTAGGAGCCGACGCCGTGCAAGCTCCAAGTGAGGATGGTTGGGTCGATTCCTATTGAGGTCAAGCGGGTATGGTGTATCCATACCGGAAAGAGGCGATGCGACGGGTGCCCGGTGGTGCGGGGGTTACGCCAGAGTGCGGTGGACATGGTACATGATAATTTCATGGCCATCCCGCTGGGGATTCCCCCGAACGAAGAAATTAGAACACTAGGGGATGCCACCCACACGTTTATCCAGTAGCCCAAGAAGGACATCGCACTGGACCCTTTAGTGAAGCGATATCGACTGGGCCCTGCCTCTCCAATAAGACCCTCGATGAGTCCGCCTCAACCAAAGCTTCAGAAGGCCGCCACATCGCTTCCCGTCGAGAAGACGGCGAAGGGACAAGAAAAGCGTGTCACCATATCGGTCCACCGAGGCGTCTCACGGAAGACGTCCCTCAGCCGCCTCGTTAAGGAGAAATCAAAATCGAAGAACATTAATACACCTCCCAAACCCGTGAAATACTCCCTGGCCACTTCGTCGTGGGCTTCGAAGACTTATTTGACCTATACAACCTAACTGCCCTCGACGCCTCACTTCTACGATGTTGGACATGGTAAGTGTGTACAATTAATTTCTACACTCATGTGATACCGATAATATCATAACTCATTGCTTATGTACAGATACATTATGAAATGTGCCCGTCGAATCAAAGAACCGGTGGGTTTCCTCGACCCACACGTGGTCTTTGAGCAAACAATCAACCAAGACACATCCTACGTCGAGAATTACATAAAAATGGGATTGCTTGCTCTGGACGACAAGGACTACATAATGGTGCCCTACAACCAGAAGTAAGTGCTTCAATATTTGCTATACAAATTACGTTTCAACGTAGGTTTATGACTATAGCGACATACATGAGTAGGTTCCACTGGATTCTTCTGATTCTTGTGCCAAAGAGGACGGTTGTATTAACAAACCGTCTGTGATACTACAGAATCACAGACGGTTCCAACCAAGAACCGTCTGTGATACTAAGATATCACAGACGGTTCTTGGTCGGAACCGTCTGCGATATCTGCCCTTCACACACGGTTTTTGTTAAAACCCATCTGTGATAAGACTTATCACAGACGGTTTTTCAACCGTCTATTATCACAGACATAAAATTTCAGACGGTTCAAAAACCGTCTGTAATGACTGTTACGAACCGTCTGTGGTGAGCTTTTCTGTAGTAGTGGATCACCCCTCCCGGGGTAGCAGCTAGGGTTTCGAACCTAGAACTCTAATAACAATTGTTGGCCCAGACCGAAGACGAACACACGCGAACGCAATGGAACCCTCAAACGCGAACACAAGAAAACAATAAAAATTTTGTGCCGCCGGAACAACAACAGTTTTTCTGATTTTCTCTTGCTCTATTGCTCTTGATGTTCAAGATACAAGACCATAAGTTCCAACACCGCCGACGCCCAAGCCACCCGCGCCGCCGGCGGAGGATGAGCCGGAGCCGATCTTCCACAAGCACCCAAGATGAAGTTCATGCACAAGAAGAAGCCGTGCCCGCCGCTCGTGGACGAGGACAAGCCTCGGCCCAAGAATTGATCGAGCTGCGTACGATGCATGGAGCGCGCGGTGACGCGTTACTTGCCTCAGGCATGTTGCTTGGTATTACCGCAAGGAGGGCAGCATGCTCTAAGGACTCTGGATCGATGATGTTTGTGTTGTTGTTGTTTGTCGTTAGTGATTGTTTGGTTTAGTTGGTGGTGTTGTGTTGGCATTGGTGTTTCAGTTCGTTGCTTGTTTGTGAAATAAAGATTGTGATCGATGCTGGGGGATGTCTATCCAGAGCTTTGCATACATTTGGGAACTGGAGAGTTGATAGGTGAGCTTGTAGCCTTGTGTTGTTGTTGGAGGGGTTTATTTGTCATGAGATCAGTGATGATGCTTGGGTTGGTTTTGCTATTTCGTTACTTATTACTACTTGTTGTCTGGTGAGAGATGCACCGGTTCATTTCATATCTCAAGTCCTCTCCACCGTCCTAGCAGCACCAAATACTGAATGAATTCCAACTCTTCAATTTACCTTTCTATTGAGCGACATCAGCTCCTGACCAGCATCTTTCCGCCGGTACATATGCTATGTTGAAAATTTCTTGTGCAATGAACCCTCACAAATTTTAAATATAAGGTGCAACAAACATGGAAAACTGAATGCCTGTAGCCCTGCAGCGGCTGCAACTGAGTATGTGCATGTCATGCCATTGCATCGAGAATTGTTGGTTTAGTCGAGCACTCAAGAGAAACAGAGGATTTTTCTTGCAGTGGTTTAATCAGAACCGTAATCCAACGATCTAAATCCTTTGCAGTATTTATTACAACCCGAGGTCCAGAATAAGGCTAGCTGCAAGCTCCACCGGTTACGCACTTACACGGTCCTTCTGTTGTAGCGCGGCGGTTGGGGAGCAAAACGACATGGTGGTTCGGGTGATCAACAGCTTTAATTAGATATGCTGCTACAATAACCAAGTATTGTCCACGTCCAGGTTCAAGTGGAACAGGCCACCGGGGCACTCACTGCCCCCAAATTTCTACGTCAAAGAGGCAAAGTGCAGAACCTCTTCTCTCTTGATTGGGAAAGACGGACGTCGCAGTCTTGAGTCTCAAGCGCGCGCAGTCGCAGGGAATCAAGAATTCTTTACAACCACTTTTGACGAACGCCATAAAGGGGCAATCGTGGAGCGGCCCATGTGCCACTGCGCTTCAACAATTAACGGTCGGTACGAGATATAGCTGGAAGAGTGGATTTGAAGGAACGGCGATCAAATTGAGGTGACATTAATGGGTAATCTGCAAAACCGGCGCCAAATTTAGCCGCGCCTTCACTCGGTTCACTTAACGGCCGCTCCGGTCGATCGACCTGCGTGGGTGTTCGGCACCTACATAAACGCTGCGCGCTGCAGTCTATGCTCCCCACCATCCACGTCTTCTTCTTCCTTAGCTACTTGGAACAAGTGGTAGAGTTCCATGATGGAGATCCTACCTCGACAGCTACTGTTCGGTGTTTGCGCCGTCGCGTTGGCGGTCGCCTTCGCAAATGCTGTACACGCTGAGACAGCGCCGGTCGTGGTCGGCTTGGCCAAGTGCTCGGACTGCACAAGGAAGAACATGAATGCCGACGCAGCTTTCAAAGGTATACACACGCTGAAACCTGCCTTCAATTTTATAGTGGACAAATACATAAGAAAGGAGGTAGATTCTAACTGGCTGTTCATTGATTTGTTATTTACTTGTCTCAGGTCTTCAAGTGGCTGTCAAGTGCAAGAACAGCAAGGGCGAGTACGAGAGCAAGGCCGTGGGGCAGGTGCACAAGTCCGGCGCCTTCAGCGTCCCCCTCGCCGCCGACCTCGTCGGTGAGGACGGCGAGCTGAAGCAGGACTGCCTCGCGCAGCTCCACAGCGCTTCGAGCGCGCCCTGCCCCGGGCAGGAGCCCTCCAAGATCGTCGCGGCACAGTCCGGCCCCGACGGCAAGAAGACGTTCGTCGCGCTTGCCGGCAAGATGCACCAGCCGTCCGCGGAATGCGCCTCGGCGTTCCTGTGCCATCCTTTCCACAAGCACCTGCACCACCTAATCTTCCACAAGCCCGCACTTATCCCTCCAAAGCACGATCACGATGATCACGATCACGATCACGATGATCACGATCACGATCACGATGATCACGATCACGATCACGACGATCACGATCACGATCACGATCACGATCACGATCACGATCACGATGATCACGATCACGATGATCACGATCACTCCGTCCCGCCTGTCATCCATCCGCCCGTGACCGTGCCAGAGCACAAGCCACCGTCGACGCCGGTGTACACGCCGACGCCGACAAAACCGATGCCGATCTACCACCCCCCGGCCCAGCACGACGCCGTCACTGACCCACAACAATTCAAAAAGTTGCTCCCGTTCCTCAAGAAATTGCCGTTCTTCCCTCCTGGCGAGCAGAATAGCAAGCCCTAGAAAGTTTGGTCTAGAGTGAAGCAACAAGGCTTCGGTTGCATGAGTGTTTAGTTGGACTTCGCAGGTCATGCAGTTTCCCTGAATAAAGTTTGTGAGGATGATTGTTAGTTTGGCATGAGTGCGGTACGTTACCTGGGTTAATTTAGAGTGTGTTGCTATGCATTGGATGTAGTTGAATCTTGCCTATTTTCTATGTACGATTTTCTTTGAAGTACTCTGTAACAAGATGGAAATGTGATTGGCATCTATAGCAGCCTATTATTTTTCATTTGATTCGTCCGGCCACTTACCTCCTGATTGATGCCCATTTCGACACTAGCGAGAGCAATCTACCATGCAACTTTTTAGATCAATGAGCATGACGTCGAGAAGAACTATAACCTTATCACCGGTACTAATGGTTGACGTCGGAAAAGAGATGGTGTTGGCCATCTAAACATGAAACAAACAGATGTAAGCATACAGTGGCGGGGCTAGAAAATTTTTGTTGGAAGTGAAGATTTGTTGCTGCAACTTCACAGCATTTTCTGATTCTATATTGCTGAATATATATAAACTTGATTACAACGACCTCCTACTTCCCACCTTCCCACGAACGAACTCACGCCATGCACGGTCCCCACTACATGCGCACGGTCACCACTACGTGCGATAAAGAAGGGAGGAAGAAACGGACAACTACTACATGATTAGCCGGGCCAGGATTATCCAACAATCTCCCCTTAAGACTTGCTCGGCTTACTTGATAATGACGACGCCTATCTTGCTGCGTAGTTCAGTGAACCTTGCTCGCGCCAGTGACTTCGTCAGGACGTCTGCGAGCTGTTCCTTAGTGCTCACATGGTCCACGTAGATCTTCCCGGTCTCCACACATTCACGAATAAAGTGGAATTTAGTGTCGATGTGCTTACTCCTGTCATGGAGAACCGGGTTCCTGCTTAACGCGATTGCGGACTGATTGTCCATCTTCAGCAACGGCGGCTGGACCTTGTCGCCAGTGATGTCGCTCAGCAGTCGTACAAGCCACACGGCCTGGCATGCTCCAACTGCGCCAGCCATGTACTCCGCTTCGCACGACGAAAGAGCCACCGTCTTCTGTTTCTGGGACTGCCATGAGACTGGCATGTCACCAAGGAAGAAGATCACACCTCCGGTGCTCCTCAGCGCCCACGTCCCCCCAAGTCGCATCCTTTGTGGTCTGTCAAGGTGTAGCCCGTCAGCTTGTCGTTGGAGCAGCCGAGCTTGGGGTAGCGAATGCCGTAGTTGATGGTGCCGGCGATGTAGCGCAATCTCATTTCCGGCGGCGTAGTGATCTTGCTTCGGTTTCTCCATAAACCGACTCACATAGCCCATCGCGAACGTCAGATCTGGCCTCGTATGGACCAGGTACCTTAAGCTCCCCACCAGGCTCCTGTACATCGTGGCATCAACATCCGGAGCTGAGCTCTTAGCAGAGAGTCTCAGCCGGACCTCCATTGGGATGTGGCAGGGATTGCACTCTGCCATGCCCGCTTTCTCCAGCAGCCATGGGCATAAGGCGCTTGGCGAGGTGATCGCATCCCCGCTTGCTTGACTTCGGCATCGAGGTAGAATGGCGAGTCGAGATCACTCATCTTGAACATGCACCGCATCTGCTCCTTGAAGGAGTCCACATCTGCCGCCCTTGCGCCAGTGATGATCAGGTCATCAACGTATACCCCGACCACCACGCGCGACGTCGCACCGCCCTTGGTGTACATTCCATGTTCACTGCTGCACCTCGTGAAACCGAGCTCACGCAAAGTGTTGTCGAGCTTCGCGTTCCACGCTCTTGGCGCTTGCTTGAGCCCGTACAGCGCCTTCTTCAACCTGAGAACTTTCCCTTCGTGTCCTGCGGAAGAACAAACCCGTGGTGCGGACATAAACTTCTTCTTTCAGGTCTCCATTCAGAAAGGCTGACTTGACATCCATGTGATGAACAAGCGGTCCCTCCGAAAGCCGCAACGATAACAACATGCGCACGGATTCCATGCGTGCAACTGGGGCAAAGACTTCATCATAATCGACCCCCGGCTGCTGGATGTACCCCTTGGCGACGATGCGCGCTTTGTGCTTGATGACGGCCCCTTGTTCATCGTGCTTCAGCTTGAACACCCACTTGAGACCGATTGGACGATGGCCGTGTGGAAGATCGACCAAAACCCAGGTCTTGTTCTCCTCGATGGATGCCATCTCGTCCAGCATCGCCTTGCGCCACCTTGCATCACCGCGAGCCTCCTCGAACGTGCTTGGCTCGTCGTCGCCGGAAGCAAGAAGCAGCTCCTCGTCCATGGCGAAGTCCCGCCCGCCAAGCACGGAATTTGCACCGCCCGAGCACTTTGTCGGTGTTACGAACCACGAGGCGCATCGTCATCATGATCGTTGTCGAGGTCCGGAGCTGTCGGGGGCGAGACGAACTCCATTGCACTCCTCCCCAGCAGAGTCTCCAACCCGCCGTGTGTGTGTGTGTCGGTGTTGCCAGACCCTCGGGAGGGCTCGTGTCGGGCCTTGCGCATCGTGTGTCCGCCGCGCCCTTGCCGCGAACGGTGGTGACGTCGTGGCGGGGCGTCATCGTCGTGTACTCGACGTGGAATGGCTCGGTGTCCGCTTGCCCGCTGGGCTCGCCGACGCTGCTCCAATCCCACGCCCTTCCTTCATCGAACACCGCATCCCGCGAAATGATCACGCGGCCGGTGTCCGGGTTGTAGAACCGGTAGGCCTTGGAGCCCGGCTCGTACCCGATGAACACCGTGGGCACGCTCCGGTCGTCCAGCTTGGGTTGTCTCCCTCCAGGCACCTTGACATGCGCCACACACCCAAATGTTCGAAGAAAATGAACAGGAGGCTTGAGTCCATACCATGCTTCAAACGGCGTTTTCCCTTCGACGCTCCTCGTTGGTGACCGATTCAGGATGAACACGGCTGTGAGCACCGCCTCCCCCCACAACCAGCCCGGCATCTTCTTGGCTTTCATCATGCTTCTCGCCATGCCAAGCACGGTTTGGTTGCGCCTTTCAACCACACCGTTCTGCTGTGGCGTATAGGGCGCAGTTAGGTGGCGCTGAACGCCGTGCTCGGCGCAGTGCTCAGCGAACGCACGCGCCGTGAACTCCCCGCCACGATCAGTCCGGAGCGTGCCCAGCTTCCGTCCTGACTCCACCTCAGCTCGTGCACGAATCGAATGGCGCTGGCGGCTTGGTCGCCGATGCCACGAGCGAGCCACATATAGCGACTCTTGTCGTCGACGATGAGGAGGAAAGACCGCTTGCCGCCGGGCGTCTCAGGGGAGATCGGCCCGCACAAGTCGGCGTGAACCAGCTCCAGCAGGTTGGGGGCGCGGTACTTGCTTGCCGCCGAGCGGTGTCGACGCCGCTGCGCATGGCGGCTATCGCCACACCGCTGCTCCACCTGCTCGATCGGCGGCAGCCCTCGAACCATGTCGCTCTTGGACAGCGCCCTCGGCGCTGGAACCGAGATGGCGAATCGGGCATGCCATTTCGAGCCACCTCGGCATCGAACGCGAGGCACACCGGCTTGTCAATGTCGATGTCGAGGATGTCTGGCCGGCTCGTGGCGCTCCACCTTGATCAAGAACGCCTCGCGGATCCCGATCCTGAGAACACCTTTCTCAATCAGGACCTTGTACCCATCTTCGTCAAGCTGCCCCACGCTGATGATACGCGCCGTCAGTCGCGGGATGTAGTAGACCCCGGCTAACACCTGGTGCGCGCCATTCTTGCACTTGAACAAGATGGTTCCGCGGCCCTCGATGGCGATCACCGATCCGTCTCAAACGCACGGTCCGTGGGCGCTTGTGTCGAGCTCTGGAGAAGGCATCGCGCCGCCCGTCATGTGGTTCGTGGCGCCGGTGTCGAGTATCGATCGCGTGCTCCCACGGCGCCCTTCTCCCCAAGCCGCACGAGCGGCTTGTGCTCGTCGAGTGGATCTCCGCGCAGAACACCGGATGGCACGGGATGGCGGCGCCGTCGCCACACGCCACAAGCGACCGCCTCTGGCTTCTCCGCCGTGGCCACGAGTTCGGCCGGCGCGGGCTCTTCCTCAGCAAATGCCCACCTCGTGCGCCCCCCGCCGTCGATCTCCACGGTGAGAGCATCTCCGGTCACCGGTGGCGGCGCTGGATCCTCTTCCAGGTGTGGAAGCGGAGTAGGTTCTGGATCCAGGGATGTAATCCCGACAGATCGTGGCCCTTCTCTAGGCTCCTCTTCCGCATGGGCCGTGTGGGCCGCCTCGTCCCGCTTCTTCTTGCGACATTCGCGAGCCCAAGGCCGCCTTGCCGCGAAGACGCGCACTCATCGCTGGCGAGTTTCTTCTTCTTGCCGATCGGCAGCTTGGAACCGCCGCTGCATCCTTGGTTCTTCGGTGGTCCATTGCTGCGCCCGCGCCTCTGGTTGGAGAACGTAGGGCGTCCACTGCCGGCCGACGCGCCTGCGCCAGAGAGCTGCAGCCGGGACACCACCCGCCCCACAAGCTCCTCTTCGGTGTTGTTGAGGCGCCTGATGGACGACTTCGCCGATCTTCCGCCGCTTGAGTCGTCCCGTAATCTCCTCGATCGAGAGCTTGTCGATGTTAAGCAGAGTCTCAATGGAGATCACCAATTGCTTGTACCTCGGACGCGCGACGCGAAGGTATTTCGCTGCCACCTTCGCTTCCGGTTCGGGATCGCCAAGGATCGCCAGGCGCTGCACCAAATTGGACAGACGCAAAGCGAAATCTTCGACAGACTCACCATCCCGGAATTTGATCTGCTCATACTCCGCCCTGAGAGTCTGCGCCGTCGACTTGCGCACCCGCTCATCCCCGATGCGCATGGTGCGGATTGCCTCCCACGCCTCTCTGGCTGTTGGTTTTGTCGCCAGGGTCGGTACCATCTCCTGGGGCACGGCAGAGCAGATAGCCTCCAGCGCGGAACGGTCGTCGTGGAAGTCGACGTCGTCGTCCTCGACGGCTTCCCAGAGATAGCGTGCCTGCATCTTGAGTTTCATCAACAACGACCATGAGTCGTAGTTGGTCTTCGTGGTGCGCGCCGCTTCGGAGCCCGACGTCTCACGCTGTACGCGCCGACAACGCCCTCCGCGGATGCACCGCCGCCCATGGTGTCCACCACGGTTGCTTGCGACGGCGCGCGCGGCGGCTCCCCGGACCGCGAGTGCCTGCGCGATCACGCCGAACGACTCCGCGACGCCATGGTCGCGCACAACTCCCCTTCCCGATGGCTCTGATACCAATTGAAGATTTGTTGCTGCAACTTCACAGCATTTTCTGATTCTATATTGCTGAATATATATAAACTTGATTACAACGACCTCCTACTTCCCACCTTCCCACGAACGAACTCATGCCATGCACGGTCCCCACTACATGCGCACGGTCACCACTACGTGCGATAAAGAAGGGAGGAAGAAACGGACAACTACTACATGATTAGCCGGGCCAGGATTATCCAACAGGAAGTGCACCATTGATGATGAAAGATGGAGCTATTAAACAATTATCAGTTAAACGAATGTTAGCGTCTGATAAATCATGCATTATGAATATTGTATTCACATTATACCTAATATTCCTATATAATTAGTTGGTTTTTTCCCATCAATTGACTACTTTACACATTTAGTTGTGAAAACAACTTAATTTTATAGAGTGATGATGATAACAATTACTAACATCGATAAATAAAATTTAAATATGTGTGAACATATTATTAAAAAATTATAGCCATTCCACAAATTTTTATTAGTACACCATGTGGCCCGCATGACAGTTCACGTACCCTAGCACTCAAAAAACATGTACGATTTAGTACATCTATACTTAGTGCGCCGACATTGATTCAACTTATTTACGTCACATATGTCTTCAAAATTTGTAAGCAAAATATCTATTAGTTTTTAAACATTGCACTCATTGTGGTGATCGCAATGGCGTAAACAAATAGAGAATTGGGCACTTTATTTTTTAGTTAGAAACTAAAAAAGCTCATAAGAACTAAACACATAAAACACTTTTGTTCCATTCACATGGAGCCACATATGTCGAGAAAAAGTTGTTTCTACAAAATCTGAACAAAGGACATGGAATACAATTTGCATCTAATTCTCTCAAGTACTATCAAATTGCAATCAAGTCCAATTTCAATTGAAACTATAACTAGAAAAAGGTATATAGATAATTTTTAAAATATGTGGGGGTGCTCGTGCATACCGGCACCCTAGCTCTGCCCATGAGCATATACTATCATAATCATAAAAAAGAACGGTATGTCTACACAGGATTCGTCAGTTTTCTCTTTAAAAAACTTTCGCATTCTGAAAGTTTATTTACAACTCCATTATACATAAATTACAGTAAAATATTTATGTAATTTTTGTTCTTGGTCACTTTAATTATTCTTGACAGTCCTAATAACTCATATTTCCATCACATAATTCAAAATCTCACATGTACTCTGAGAGGTTGAGAAAAAATAAAGATAAAAAATAAAATTATATACCAACAAAATATGACAATGTGATGAACCCGTTATATTCTTCACATGTACTTTGAGAGGTTGATAAAAACAAAGACAAAAAATAAAATTATATACCAACAAAATACGGCAATGTGGTGAATCCGTTATGTTCTTCACGTGTACTTTGAGAGGTTGAGTGAAAACAAAGATAAAAATAAAATTATATACCAACAAAATACGAGAATGTAGTAAACTCGTTATGTTTCATAGAATATTCGAAAGCTACTTTTATAACTACCTAGTTACGGAGTAGCGTTTGACAGCCCCTATGTGTACTAATACACATGTAGAAAACCATGCTGATCTCAGGTCTAAGGCTTATATATCATCATTGCTTGAGACCAACTCACGACACATAAAATCATAACAATCTCAACAGTGTCTCAAGTTGAGTCAATCCAACACCATGCTCTCTAACATCTGTTCACATTATTGATTCGATATCCCTATATCTATGACCAGTGAAATATGGTCATCAATCAATACATGTGTTGGTCGATAAGTCACTAGTGTTTCGACCAATGACATCCGACCATGGATTCATTTAGAATGACATCACATAAGTTCAAAGAGTTTCACCAATAAGTCACATACTTGTTAATCTTCATAACCAATGATTCATTCAAGGAATATAATAACATTTATTCAATAACTCATAAACATAGACGTGATACAATCATCTCTTTGATTGTCTCTAGTGCATATCACCAACGGTCCCCCACTTGCACTAGAGTCAATCACATAGGTAGGTTATACTCATTGCTCTTGTGTGCACCTCATGCTTAGGTTGTGCGAGATGCTTTATCAATGGATCAAAAATATTCAAATCGGTGTGCACTTTGCGATCTTCACATCACCTCTTTCAACGATCTCACGAATAATATGATATCGTCGAAGTATGTACTTGGACTTTTAATGTGATCTAGACTCATTAGCTTGTACAATGGCTCTAGTATTATCACAATAGATATCCATTGGACTGGAAGCACTAGAATCACACCTAGTTCATAAATAAACTTCCTTATCCATACGGCCTCTTTTGCAACTTCCGAAGCTGCAATGTACTCAGTCTCTGTTGTAGAATCAGCAATTGTTCCTTGCATGGAACTTTTTCAGCTTACTGCTCCTCCATTAAGACAAAGCACAAACCCAGATTGCGATATGAAATCATCATTGTCGGTTTGGAAGCTAGCATTGGTGTAACCATTTACGATCAGCTCTTCATCACCACCATAAACAAGAAATACATCCTTAGTCCTTCTCAAGTACTTAAGGATATTCTTGACTGCTATCCAGTGACCTTCACATGGATCTGACTGATATTTGCTCGTAACACTTAGGGCATATGACACATCTGGTCGTGTACATAGCATGACATACATGATGGATCCAATAGTCAAGCATATGAAATTCTACTCATTTTGTCTCGCTCACCAGTGGTCATAGGATACTGGCTCTTGCTAAGATTAATGCCATGCGCTATGGGCAATCCTTTCTTGAAATCTTGCATGTTGAACCGTTTCAACACCTTGCCTATGTACATATCCTGGCTTAATGCAATTAGCCTTTTAGATCTATCTCTATAGATCATTATACCAAGAATATATGTTGTTTATCCTAAATATTTCAATGAGAAACTATTTCTTAATGAAGTTTTAACAGATTCAAATATTGGAATATCATTTTCGACCAGTAGTATGTTATCCACATACAAGATCAGAAACACAAGTCTGCTCCCACTAACCTTCTTGTCAACACAAGGTTCTTTTTCGTTCTTGATGAAGTCAAACCCTTTGACCACTCTATCAAAACGAATGTTCCAACTCCGATATGCTTGCTTAAATCAATAGATGGATTTACTAAGCTTGCATACTTTTCTAGCTTCCTTTGGATCGACAAAACCCTCAGGATGTGTCATGTACACATACTCACTTATGTTTCCATTTAGGAAAGTCGTTTTGACATCCATTTGTCATATATCATAATTGAAATATGCAGCAATAGCTAGAACAATCCAAATAGACTTAAGCATCGCAATAAGTGAGAAGGTTTCATCATAATCAACACCTTAAATTTGTTAAAATCCTTCGCAACCAGTCGTGACTTATGAATGTAAATATTTTCATCCATATCTATCTTAAAAATCCATTTGCATCCAATAGTTTTAACACCACCAGGTGCATCAACCAAGTTCCAAACTTGATTATCATGCATTGACTTTATTTCGGATCTCATGGCTTTATGCCATGACTCAAAGTCTGGATCTACTATCGCTTCCATCTAAGTTTTAGGCTCATCATTATTGAATAATAAAACGTTATGCCCATAACTTATAGGAAATTGATGTGGCATTTTTAATCTACGTGGGGTTGATACCTCATCTACAAGTTCAATAACATTTTATTCATCCTGTAGAGGTTCAGTAGTAGTTGAAACATTTTCATATGGTTCCCGAATTTCTTTGAGTTGCACCTTGCTCCCACCGACTCCTTTGGAAAGAAACTATTTCTCCAATAAGACACCATTACGTGCAATAAACACTTAGTTATCAACCCGATTATAAAAATAATATCCTTTAGTTTCCTTACGATACCCCACAAATAAGCACTTATCAGAATTGGATGTGAGTTTATCAGACGTCAGACATATCTTCAAAATAAATTGAACAACAATTATTCTTTATTTTGAACTCATAACCTTCCGTTCCTAAACAAGAAGCGGAAATAATATTTTTACTTAAGGCCGGAACATAATAACAAATATTTAGTTACATAACTAATCCTGAGGGTAAATCTAATTGTAAAGTGTCAATAGCTAATGCAGCAACTCTTGCTCCTTTGCCTACATGAATATCAATATCTCCTCTTGCCAAGCTTCTACTCCTAAACTCTGATTATCAATGAATAAATATGTGATATGATTTTGTTATCACCTTTGTTTGACTATGTACACTAGATGTTCCTGGACTAGTGTATGAAACACAGAGAATCAAGGATCCTTCGTTCCGGGTTCGACAAACAAACCGGTACGGATACGATTCGTCAAACGTGTTCGGATAGGATCCGTCACAGGAACTATATAAGGATATGCTTGAGGCTATTAAGGAGGTAACAGAGGAGACACATGACAAGAGTTGACGTGAGTTGCTCCAAACCCTAGCCGCCATATTATTGAGAGAGCCTTCCCGTGTGACTTAGTGCTAGCACACCGGCGTACGGCGTTCGTGCCCTGGATGTGTGGATATCGTAGAGACACTACTGCAGTTGCTATTGCACTTGAGGACGATTCACGACTTTGCAAGGAAAGCGATTGGTTGCTGTACGAGGACGATCGGTCACGACCACTATATCGACACGCTCTTCATTGGACCAGGCTGCTCCAACTCTTCTTCCGCTGCACTGCGCGCTGGTGGTAACGATCTGTGATCTCTTGCTTGCATGGCAAACCGTTTACGTGGTAAATTTTTGAATTATCAGCTAGCGTAGCCTACCCATATCCCAATAGTTAGGACTTTGACTGAGGACACGGGTGTTGAGGTTAGTGGAACTCAGGTGTACAACCATCTTCGCAAGTGGCGTGCAAAGTGGTTGAAGATTACTAGGCTGAGAGACATTACTGGGGCACTTTGGGATGACAACCTCTGCATGATAGTACTTGATGAAGAGCACTATAAGGGATACATCAAGGTTTGTCAATGCAACACTAACATCTAACCTCCAATCCTTGCTTGCTTGTCTGTTACACTAACATCTAACTTATAATCTTATAAGACCACTCCAAAGATGTGGACTATCTCAATATCCCAGTAGAGAACTATGTCTAGCTAGCCACTATCCTTGGTTCTAGACAGACCAAGGGGAGGTATGCCATGGTCTCAAATAAAGCTCTAGGGGTTCCCTCTGAGCTTTCTAATATCTCCTTCAACAAAGGTCTCGAAACTGAAACAAATACTGGAGGTGTGTCATTTGGTGATGGGCTGGGAGGTGCTAGTGGGCTTGGAGGTGCTAGTGATGCTGCTGGTATGGGAGGTCCTAGTGTCGCTGTTGGTGCTGAATTTAGTGGCAAAGATGGCTCGAGCTCATGTGGGAAGAGGAAGAGAACTCCACTTGTGCCTGGGGAGGAAGTTGTGATCATGAACAGCATGTCAAATGTTGTTTGTGAGATGGCTAGTGCCATCAAGTACATCGTGTATGCCGAGTGTTATCCTGACTTGTACAAGGTTGTTATGGATCTCCAAGGCTTTGATGAGGAGGCACTGTTAGCCGTTCTTACCTACCTGACTAACCACAAGGCTCTAAGCCTAGTTTTTATCCAACTGAGTGAGCCTAGACATGCGATGTAGATCAGTTCTTAGCTG
Source organism: Hsuehochloa calcarea (assembly GCA_036346395.1). Lineage (NCBI taxonomy): Eukaryota > Viridiplantae > Streptophyta > Magnoliopsida > Poales > Poaceae > Hsuehochloa > Hsuehochloa calcarea. The sequence goes on from CM070598.1 coordinate 58,405,889, forward strand.
TACACTTTTATTTGCTGAAGAACTATATTGTTTTGTTCACATTTCTGGTATTTGCAGACATTTTTGTTATTTTGGCTATTTGCTGACATTTCTGTTATTTTTTATATTTGCTGACATTTCTGCTATTTGCTGAGATTGCTAAACAATTGTATTGCTCGTGGGATCGGTAAATGCTCGATGAAGAATGTCAAATTGAGATTGGATACGACAATTTAATTTAAATTGGTCTTAAGCTTGTAGATTACTTGTTATTTTCAGGTGTGTTCGATTCCCTACAAAAACCTGGCTCGCATCTGTGTATGCATTTTTCGCACTGCTTGGCTGTCTCTGGAACCTCTTTAGTTCAGTGTGATTTAGTTTGGATCTCTGAACTTCTGATTGTATGCATGCTTTTATTTTGAAGCTCAATGCCTAATTTATTTCAAAGTAATTGTCATATTTAATTTGTGAGCAAAATTTGACCTAAGTGGTGAAGATGCCAAGATCTCATCTTGAGCAACCCAATATCCAAGAGCAATAAACAAACAATCAAAACCGAGCATTATCCTGATTTTGCATGTTTGGCAACCTTGGCATTCCTGGAACATAGCATTTTGTATGTTTGGCAACCATGCCATTCCTGTATATCTGGAGTGCTTGGCAACCAAGTATATGGATTTATGAACTTCTGGGTATCTAAACAACCAAGTACTTGTACAAACAACCAATTATCTGGATTTCTGAACTTCTACATATCTGAACAACCAAGTACGTGAACAAACAAGCAAGTATTGGATTTCTGAACTTTTGGATATCTGAACTTCTAGATTTCTCTACTGCATGTACAATTGAACTGCAAATGACTGTATCTAATGTTTATATCTGGAGCTTGGACTACTATGAATTATAGAACTCTATATGTTTGTATCTGACATTGCTTTTATCTGGAGCTTGGACTACTATGAATTCTAGAATTCTAGATGTTTGTATCTAACAATGTTAGTATCTGATGTTTGTAGATTTTACTACTATGTAATTTTGGATGTAAACGAGTCCGAAAGAATTTCATTCCATTGGAATGCAAGTCTACAAATTTTGATTTTCTTTGGTACGAAAATTCTGGTATTAAAATGGAAGTTAGTGGCGTACGTGACCAATGTGAAAAATGCTCCTATCCTACTAACACATTCTACTAATGATGTATTTGACGAGGATTAAAATTCCTCTATACTTCTTTAACATTTAATTAAAGACCATGCAAATTTTATGGTCGTAACCCCCTGAGGTTTAAGACCCTTATGGTCGTAAGAATTCCAGGGTTTGCTTTACGAGTATCCTGGTTGGAGAGACACTATACCTCTTCTTCGACCAGGTTGTTCGAAGAATCCTTGAACTGGTATTTGGATTCAATTCTAAGTATATTCTTTTTGTGTGATGAATGAGATACGTATCTTATCTACTTTAAACAACACGATGTTTTTCAGTCCTAAGTCACTGACAATAACTACTATATAGTTTTGTCCTTGTTTGTCTCTCATTGACACAAATCGGCAATCAGATGTTTTTCAACTGACAACAACTACCTTCCCGACCAGACGCATTGTTTGGTAAAATATGTCTTCTTCAGGAGTAACTGGCGCCTCTTCGCGATATTTAAAGGTGGGCGGCGAACAGAACAAGGACAAGAGACAATCTGAAGAATAAGCAAGACGAAGGAGAGGCCAAGTGATCAAGATCACTGTAGACAATTTCCTTCCTCCAAGCAATATTATCAGTGTAATTAGGGCTAGTCTGTTGCCTTGGCAAAGGCATCCCTGTAAGGACCAGTTCATTGCAATGAAGAGTGACCTTATTCTTCTCCAAGAATTCCCGCATTTTCCTCATTTTATTTCGTAGGATCGGCGACTTGATCGTCAATAGTATTCTTACAATCCACTACAAAAGGTGAGCACACACTGCTACATGCAGACAACCAAACAACCCAACATTGCATCTAGTCATGCATCCACTCTCCTGATGCAGCCAACCAAACAACATCTTAGCACAGCCTGGCCCAACAGAAATAGACAATCAAACAACCTATATTGCATCTACTCAGCCTGGCTAAGTTTAACCAGGATGATCCGTACAAACCATGCTGCGAGTATGTAGGGAACCAAACCACCCCCACCCCCCAACCCCATCGGGCGGCGCCCGCCCGCCCGCAAAACCTTCACTCCGCTTACACATCTCATATCTGAACCAAATATTAGGCCTGAACACAAGCTCCCCATCCCACTAGGCCACTCATTCCACCATGATGTCCCCACGACCCGCCCTCTCGTCCGGCTTCCTCACCTTCCAACCCACCCCCATCGCCTCCACCACGCAACCGTCGTCGCCTCCCTCCCCGCGCCTCCATGCGCCACCGCCCCTCTCGGCCTCCTGCTCCCCGTCTGCCTCGGCCTCCGCCGTGGCTGTCGTCGCGTCGGACCACACCGTAGCCTCCTTCTACGACGTCCTCGGTCTCCACGCAGGTGCAAGAGGGCGGGAGATCAAGACTGTGTATCGCCACCTGGCCCGCGCTGTCCACCCGGACGCCTCACCGCACCCCGCAGCCTCATCCGTGTCCACGACGCCTACCGCATGCACTCCGACCCCGACAAGCACACAGAGACCGCCGCCTGCTCCTCTCCACCGTCGGCCGCCGCCTAGTGCTCGGCTACTCAACACCTTTCCCCGGGTACCAACGCCGGACGTGGGAGACCGACCAGTGCTGGTGACCGCCGTCCGCCCCGTGTAATGCATGAGTTGCGCAGAGCTTCTCGTCGAGGTGGGAGCTGGCAGTCTCCGACTCTTGGGGCCGGAGCAGCCTCCGGCATTTCAACGGGCCACGAAACCTTCCAATTGGCTAGAAATGAAAAGTGTCAGAGACTACTAGCTTCTAGAAGAAACAGCCTACTGGTACTACTAGTCTTGCACGCTTCGCTGTGACTTGTAAAAACACTAAAAACGTATGGTGTGAGTGACGTCTGCATTTGGAAGTGCATGTACGTATGACTGGGTGCAGTGGTTGATAGCATAAGGAATTTTTGGCCGGTTTGGTACGCTTTTAGCGTGTATTTAAAGAAATGATTATCTTTGGAGTTTATTTGTAAAAATAGTACCGTTACCGTAAAACCGTCGTGCGGCAACCTCTCCCGCCGCCACATCGCCTGTTGCTGCACGGCCATAGTGTGGCAACTCCTTCGCAGCCGCCACGTGGCCTCCCCCAGCCAGCCCCGCCGCGTAGCAATTTTTTCTTTTTTGGAAAATCATATATGCACAATTTTTTTAGAAATTTTTTAATATAGCAAATGAGCTCCAAAAATTATGAACTTTTTTGTGGAGCGTCCTGACAAAGTGTACTTGCTTGCGTATTTTTTTCATAATTTTATACAAAGTGTACTTGCTTGAATAATATAGAAAATGAGGCACAAACATTATAATTTTTTTTTGAAAGGCTCCTTACACAGTGGACTTGATTGTGTAATGTTTTTCAGAATTTCATACGTTCTGAAAACATATCAAAAATTAAGGGTTTAGGTCTCGAAAATTAGAATTTTATATTTCAAAAATTAGGGTTTTATGATTTCATATGACTTGAAATGTGTGAAGTTTAGTACCACATGGACCACTCTAGGTGCATTAGGTTTGCTATAGCAGTAGTAGCAAAAATTAAAATCCTATAGTAGTACTAATCATACTACTGTTATTTAGATTTTCAGTACTATATTATTTTGTTTCACTCCGAGTAGTACTAATCATACTACTATTATTGGCAGTATGATTTAATACTACTATGTGAGTTCAAAATCTACTTGGAACGAAAAAAATAGTATGGTATCGAATATCTAAATAACAGTAGTATGACTAGTACTACTATAGGAGCTCAAATTCTACCACTACTACTATAGCAATCCTGCTACACTTAGAGTGGTCCATGTGGTGCTAAACTTTACACATTCCAAGTCACATAAAATCATGAAACCCTAATTTTGAAAAATAATTAAAACCCTAATTTGTGCCTTTTATTAGGTGTGTACAAAATAATAGTATGGTACCGACAATGTTTGCACTGTGACTTTTATCAGGTGTATACAAAATTACAGTAAAAATTGGGTGTGTCCCATTATGGCTTTTATTATCAGCTTGTCAACGATCAAATCGCCGATCTTATCAATATATGAATGAAAAGAGGAAAATAGCGTGTATCTTCTAGAAAGTAGTGAGACTGCCCTTTATTGCTTTGAACTAGCTATTACAAAGAGTGTATAGATTAAAGACTAATTCGGGAGTACAAGGCTCTTGAGAGTGTCTCCCAAATGATCTTCACTGTTCCGGCCTCCTCAACTTCAGTCCGCATTCCTCCTTATGTAGTTGATGAAGGGTTGGCAGTTATCTCTGGAGGAGACGCCTGTTCGGGAAGCAACGCGTCTAGTCGAAGAGAGGTGTCAGTTGATAATGTATCAATTGTCGTGCGGTTATATGTCAATGAGTCATGTAACCGTACTCCAGTATCGTAATGTCGCGTGGTATGGAATATATAGCACATGTTCCATTTATCACACGGTAAAGCATATGTCTGGTCGTAGATCCAGACATCAGTTCAAAACCTTGTGAGCATTTGACTGGTCGGAGACTAGGTTTGGAACCATGTCCGACCAGATTGGGTATTACGTAACCTCTGGAATTCTTACGACCAGTGAGGTCGTTAGCCTTAGGGTTTACGACCATGAAGACGTATGGTCTCTATATACTAAATAATAAATAGAGGTTTTAATCCTCGTCAGCTAGCCTCCAAACTTTAAATGAATTGGTCGTATAGGCGCTTACTCCCGTTGCAATCGTATCGGGCAGACCCCTCATTAAATGTCGTGGTATTCGAGGCGGTCCGTATTCATTTTCAAAGTTCAGAAATTACCTTGGAAGTTGAAGGAACTCTTGGTCCGCTGGTCAAAAAGGGATTTTTGACCGTTGGATTTTCCCTTAAACTGTTCTGATGTTGTCGCTATAAAAGGCCCCTTAGCACTGGGTGTTAGGGTTTCCACGCCTTTTGCTTTCCTCTTCATCTTCCAAGAAATCATCTCCGATCACCTTTGAATTCTTCACCCGAAAGAAATCACCATGTCGGATCTTATTACCAACTGGTCGATCTCCGATCTGAGCGAGAAAAAACTTGAAGGTCTGGAAAAGGTTGGGCTATTACCCGACAGAAATCTGATCGCGTGGAGATCAGCATTTGGGGAACATTCTCCAAGTGGTGAGGATGGAGAAATTCCCGCTTCTCTTGCATATATCGAATGCGGCTTCGACTTCCGCCACCTCCTTTCTTTCTCAAGTTTTGGAGTATTATGGAGTTGAACTGATCAATCTGCCCCAACGCCATAGCCAACCTCAAGATCTTCGCTTACCTCGCGAGCGTGCACTGGAATTCCAAAGAACCCCGACCTCTTCGTACTATGCAGATTAGTGAATGCAAAGAAGACGCACCGCACACCCGAGAGTGTACCTTGCGCCTCCATGACGGAAGGCCGAGGAGTACATTCCAATGTACTCCAAGTCTTCATGGTCGTCATGGAAGAAGAGTTGGTTTTACATGAAGATCACACAGGGTGATGGCCTTTATTATAGCGGAAAAAAAGGCTATCGAGATCCCATGAATGGTTCTCCCTCGAAGAAGGAGGGGAAAATTGGGAGATGGGTTGAAGCTATCCATCTCCTGAGTGTCGTGGGTTTGACATCCTCGCATGTGGTGAGGGACTCTCCATGCGAGAATCGGGCCTTTGAAGGCCGAGCTCACTGATGCTCGTATATTGGTCGGGACGACACGACCAAGGATTCTAGGGAAGGTAAGTTCCAGTAAGAATCCGACCAGTATATCTTTCTGGTCAAATGCTCTTATAACCCTAAGACCTCTCTTTTTGTTACAGTTTTTTCTTCTGATGAAATCAGAAGCCGGATCAGAATGATTTGTGCTGGAGAGCCTAATGAGAAGGCTGGTTTCCCTTTGATCTTAGCAAAGACTCTGCACCAAGAGAGGGTCGAGAGACTTCTGTAAGCATGATAATTATTTTTCATCTTTACAATATTTTCCGATTGGTGTTTACCTAAAAATCCTCTTTGATATGTAGTCGGTTGGTCTAAGAATTGATGAGGCCACGGAGACCTGTGAGCCAATTGATGAACCGACTAACCTTACGATCACTAGTGATCGTAGTAGGTAGGTAAATCAAGGAAATACTTTTTGCTTAGATGAAAAGATATGTTCATCACCCGACTAACTTTGTTTGTTGAATCAAACGGTAGTCATTGAGTCCCATACAGTTATTCCAGATTTGCCCAGGGCCGTTGAAGCAACTGCTTTGGTGACCGATGAACCTACACCTTTCGATACAACGATCAGGGATTCTACTCTCGACCAGTTGATTGAAAGCATTACATCTTATCGTTCATTGAAGGATGCAGAGGGTACAACCAATCCTTCCAGTTCAAGACTGGAAAAATGGGTTGAAAAGAAAAGAAAAGAAAAGCTAGCGCTACATACTTTAAGCCAGCGCGCTTCAGAGTCAAGATAAAAAAGATAACCGGGTATGTTGTAAATGAAATCATCATATAAACACATACCTTTTATATTCTTGGCGAACTTGAACTCTGAACTTCCTTTTCTTAGCGCAAACCTGTTGGAGTTCCAGTCGTTCCCGATCAGGTTATTTCAGCAGGTCAGGTGATCGAGGGCACCTCCGACCAGGGCTTTCCTCAGGCAAGAAATCCTGAGGAGGAAGTGGTTGGGGAAGCCCCCGAGCCTACTTCAGTATTGGAATCTGATTTGAATCCTGTGGTGATTTTTACTCCGTCAGCGGAGCTAGGCATCTCTGCAGATCCACAAGAGATTCCAACTTCTGAAAGGAACTCCTCCCAGACTAACAAGTTCACTTTCTCTCCTTGATTTATCGAGGATAAGGAGCTTGATGATGCTTGGAGGAGAGTATCAGATCGTCTAGCAAAGGTGAATTCTGATAAGATTTTTGCTGATTATAATGATGTGGCAATTCAAGTAAGTGTCCTCAACCATTCTTATAGTTTTCCTTGAAGTTCACAAAAAACTTTAAAGAAAAAATGCTATTCATGCAGCATATGGTTGAAAATTTTGCTACGATCGAAGGACTAACTGATCAGATTAAGAATCTAGAGCAAAAACACTCCGAACTAGAAAGTAATAACTCTTTTCTTAATTTGTCTTTTGCCAAGACTTTCCTTTCTTCTTTTAACTATCCTCCCTTATCAAATTTGAGTATCTAGGGACTACTGGGGAGCTACCTGAGAGTTGGAGAGAAGAGTGGATGACCGGAGCTAGCTTGGCGACGGTGAGGTCCACGGCGGCGGTACGGTTCAACGCGGAGGAGACACCATGAGCAACAAGGAAGATAATGAAGCTTCGGATGGCTCGAGATCTAAAGGGTGTGCTCAGTAGCAAAGAAATGACCAATGCCTTACGGATCAAGTGGGAGACGAAGAGTTTGCTTTTCGGACGAAAACGAACTAATCTTCGAATTCACGAGCTCCTGTCGTGCATTGCCAAAATTGGGTGAGGGGAACTTATATTCTAACTCAAAGACATAATGTGACGTGCTGGAGTTAGCAAGTATCTCACCGGAGGCGAAGATAGAACAATGTGTCCTCGGGTGCAAGCTCGAGCGTGAACCGAGCCGAGGAAGACACGGCCGCGTTAAAGGGAGCTACAAGGCACTGTAAGGCTTGGCATTAGCAAAATGGAATGGCCATAGGTCGGAATTGAAGAGGGAGGGGAAAACGCGAGGCTTACCCGAGAGCCAAGCACACGAGCTTCTCCTTCCTCTGGTGTCGAGAGGAAGAATGGCCAAGAGAAAGGGGCACGGGGTGGCTTAAACGAAGCCGAGGGACGAAACAGAGGCGGCGTAGACGGCGATGGCCCGTGATAGGTCACGAAGGGCGGTGCGGTCACGCGGCCGACGAGCTTCACGAGCATGGCGGGCGCGTGGCGCTTGGCCTGCGCGCGCGCCGGCCAGCGAGGTAGACGGCGACAGGAGGTGGGCCCACATGTCGGCCGAGGCGGGAGGCGCGGCGCGATCACGCAGCTCCGCTTCGTGGACCGCTTGATTTAAATCGGACGGTCCACGTTTAACCGGTTTGGGCGAATCACCGCCAAGCGGCTCGGTCGACCATCAGGCAATGGGTTTGAGCCCGAGGAACAAAGGTTCTAATTGACCGATTTTAATTTTAAACCTCCTAGTTTGACCGGTCCAAAATATAACAATAAAATTTATAAAATGTGAAATAATTACGAGGGGTTCCTGGGTGACCTAGTATCCATACAAATTCAGAAACCCCAATGTTCATTATTCATTTGGTATATTTCAAATTCCCAAAAGCATAAGTTGATAAAGGAGTTTGAAATTTTCTGAGGGTCAAGTGAGATTCCAAAAATTTGGAAAAATTATATTAATCACTGATAATTAATATAGTATTCAATAAATTATTTTCAGAGGGTGTTCGATGTGGTTGCTACTGCTTTTTAAGTTTTGTTTTTGGTAAGTGTAGGTTCGCATATTTGGATAAGTTTTTCCAAATGCAAGTATGATAAAATGCTTGAAAACATGATGCATACTAATGAGATGCATAGTAATCTTCTTTATTAATTTGGGGATGTGACAAATCTCCCCCTTACAAAAGATCTCACCCCTAGATCCGGGTAGAGCGGAAAGTAGGTATGTAAGATTCTAAAGAAGATACAACATCTGTTGTCTTGATTTCCTTAAAAGGAAGAGTTATGGCATTCTACCCGGTCACCTAAAAGGCTATTTTCATTCCACAATCTTGTTTAACCTATCCTCCTTATCAAAGGCACTTCATGCGAAGTGAAAAGATCGGGATATTCGACCGCATTCGATCTTCCTGCTCCTGTGTGACTTCTTCCTTGGAATGGTTGCTCCATTGAACCTTGACGAATTTGATGTTACTTTTTCTCGTTCTACGCCTACTCTTCAAGGATGCGAATTGGGTGCTCCCGATAAGTAAGGTCGGGTTGCGGTCGAGGTTATTTGACTCGATGACCTCAATTTGAACACGGAGGCACTTTTTCGCTTGGGATACATGGAAGACATCGCACTTCGATAGGGAAGGTGGAAGCTTTAATTGATACGCCACGTAACCTCGCTTGTCTAGGACTGGTAAGGCCCGATATAGCGGGTGCCAATTTACCCTTCACTTGGAAACGATGGGTCCCTTTCATCGGTGAGACCTTGAGGTAAACAAAGTCACCTACCTCAAGCTCAATTCACGACTACGGCGGTCGGTCGTAGGACTTCTCGACGAGATTGGGCCGCACGAAGTCGCTCACGAATGATGCGAACTTGTTCTTCAAAGATCCTCCACCAAGGTTGCGCCATAGAGTGACCTTTCCCGGCTTCGCACTTCAAGGGTGTCCTACAAGCCCTCCCATACAATGCTTCAAATGGTGACATCTGAATGCTGGATTGATAGCTATTGTTATAGGAGAACTCTGCGAAGGGTAAGCATTTTTCCCAATTTTTGCTATAGGATAGCACACATGCTCGTAGAAGGTCCTCCAACACCTGATTCACCCGCCACCTCTGTCCATCCGCTTGGGGGTGGTAAGCGGAGAAAGACGATGGGTCCCCATGGCTTGATGGAGGCATCCCTGCAAATGGATGTGAACCGCACCGCGATCCAAACAATCCTCTTCGGTACGCCGTGGAGACACACAATCCTGGCGATGTATAGCTCTGCTAATTTAGCCGTAGCGCCGGTGGTCTTGACAGGAATGAAGTGAGCCACTTTTGTCAGCCGATCAACAATCACCCATATAGAATCGGAGCCAGTTTGGGTCCTTGGAAGCCCGGTAATGAAATCCATCCCAACCTCCTCCCATTTCCACAGGGGAATAGGTAAGGGTTGCAGAGTACCCGCTGGCTTTAAGTGCTCAGCCTTGACCCGCTGGCATACGTCGCACTCGGCGACATACTGCGCGATCTGTCGTTTCATCCGGCTCCACCACAATCGTTTCTTCAAATCATGGTACATCTTGGTACTTCCGGGATGTATAGAGAATCGCGAATCATGAGCTTCCTTAAGAATCAACTCCCTCAGGTTGTCATTGAATGGCACTACTAAACGACTTCCGAATCGTAGGGTGCCCTCAGCATCATGGTTGAAACATTTGGCCTTACCCTTCTTCATTTCTTCCCGGATTTGGGCGACTTCCATGTCGGTCTTTTGAGCTTCCTTGATCTGATCTTCTAAGGTGAAATCCACCTTGAGAGCAGCAAGGGTACCCTCCTCAATAATTCCCAGGTGCAGACGTTGCATGTCAGCACACAACCTTGCCGAAAAGGGAGTTACCGACAAACAGTTGCATTGGTTTTTCCTACTCAACGCGCCGGCCACCACATTGGCCTTCCACGGGTGATAATGGAGCCCCATATCATAGTCCTTGATTAACTCAAGCCACCTTCTCTGCCTCGAGTTCAGTCGGCCCGAGTGAAAATGTACTTGAGACTCTTATGATCGGTAGATCTCGCAACGATTACCAATAAGGTAATGCCGCCAAATCTTCATGCATGGACTATCGCGCAAGCTCCAAGTCATGGGTGGATAATTGGCTTCATGCGGTCTCAATTGTCTTGACGATATGCCACCACATGACCTTCTTGCATAAGGACACATCCGATCCGTGTTGAGAAGCATCGCAATAAATGTCAAGCTCTTGTGAATATCGGGCAAGATAAGCACCGGTGCTCGGGTTAAGAGGTCTTTAGAGTCCGAAAGCTAATCGCATACCAAAGCGACTTGCATCAACTTCTTTTCCTTTTTCAACAGCTTGGGTCATGGGCCCGCAATACGGGAGAAATTATTGATGAACTCGGTAATACCGCAAGCCCAAGAAAATCGCGGATGTCGGTGACGCTCTTGGGTTGCTCCCAATTTAACACATCCTCGACTTTACTAGGATCGACAATGACACCTCCCTTGGACGTAACATGGCTCAAGAAGTCGACTTCGCTGGCCGTAACTCGCATTTGCTAAATTTAGCATACAGCTTGATGTTGACGGTTTTTCTAACACAAGTCGTAGATGTTGCTCGTGTTTCCATCGGACTTGGAGTAGATAAGGATATCATCAATGAATACGACAACAAATTGATCCAAATACTCCATAAAAACCGAATTCATTAGGTTCATAAAGTAGGAAGGAGCATTGGTCACCCAAAGGACATAACAAAGGTACTCGCACAACCCGTAACGAGCGGAGAAAGCCGCCTTTGGTATATCTTCTGGCTCGACCTTAATTTGATGGTAACCCATCCTCAAATCAATTTTGGAGAATACTTGGGCTCCATTCAATTGGTCAAATAGATCGCCAATCCGCGAAGCGGATACTTGTTCTTGATAGTGACTTCATTTAACAGGCGGTAGTCCACACACATCCCGAGACTCTTATCTTTCTTCTTAACAAAATAACCGGCATCCCCAAGGGGAGGAGCTCTGTCCCGATGAACCCTTATCTTGGAGCTCCTTGAGTTGCTCTTTAACTCTACCAACTCATTTGGAGGCATCCGGTATGGCCGCTTTGAAATCGGCGCAGCACTGTGTGTAAGTTCGATAACGAATTCCACTTCTGGCCGGGAGGCATGCCCGGAAGGTCTTCGTGGAATACATCGATATTCACATACCACCGTACGCTCCTAATTCAAGAGGGATATTAACTTCCAAGGCATAGAGAAGAGAATTGTCCGTAATCAAGTAGAACATGACTTGATCGCCATCTTTGTTTGTGACGGAAATAGACCGCCTAGCATACTCGATTTTTCCTTGGTTCTTGGTTAGCCAATCCATTCCTAGGATCACATCAATGCCTACTGAATTTATCACTATGAGGTTGGCCAAGAAGTCAATTTCTTGGATTTGCACAATTATGTCCCTACAGACTTGATCGGTATGAAAATCGATCCCGAGATCGTATGCGATGGGGTGGTTGGAGGGTATGCATTTCAATTTGATGGAGTGCAGCAAATGATTTCTTGATAAATGAATGAGATGCCCTGAATCAAATAAGACAAGAGCAGCCGAATTAACCAAGAGAGTACCCAAAATGACGCCCGGCAAGGCTCTGTTGCTTCCTCAAGGACGTGGTTGATGCGCCACGGTCGTGCCTTGGGAGGTGTGGATGCAGCCCTTGGCGGTGGTGAAGGTCTCGCGGAGCCGAGGTAGGAGTTGGGGTGGAACCATTATAGACCCGCGCATCCCACGCGCTTTTGCCAAGCATTGATGCGCATAGTGCCCCAAGGCGCCCACAATGGAAGCATCGTAACACTTGGCCGACATGGCCGCTGTTCGGGGCTGCATGCTCCCGCTCCTTTGTTGCACAAAAGGTTGGGGAGGCCTTGGTACAAAGGTTGGTGGTCTCGGTGCACTGGAGCCGGAGCTCGGGTGCTTGGGGTCGTCTCGACAGCCGTCTAGAAAAATCGCCGGCTGAAATTTGAGCGCCCTCTTCCTCTTCCTTGATTCTTCCACGCCACGCTTTTGTGTTCCACCACTATGGCCTTATTGACCAAGTGTTGGAAGTTGCGAAATCGTGGACCGCGAGGGCTAATCGCATTTCTTATGTCAAGCCGTTGGTGAACCGGCTCTGGGCGCGGCATCGAGAGAGACATCATCCGGGCGAACGAGCCAAGAAGTTGAACTGGTGTAAGTACTGTGATGCTTTTCTTCCTTGCTTGAGGGCTAGGAATTGCCGCCGCTGATCAACAGCATTCTCCTAATGTGAGCTTCATGGAAGGCCGCCTTAAACTCATCCCATGATGGGACGCTCTCGCGGGCCGCATGGCGGAAAAGTTATCCCACCATGCACTTGCCGCGCCTCCACCGATAGTCGGCGAAAGGACCCGCCCGCACCGGTGCCTCAGGCGATAGTTAACTTTTTCTCCACAAAGGCGGAGCCAATCTTCCGCCTCCATGGGATCCTTAGCGCTAGAAAAGGTGGAGGATTGGTTCACAAAATCACGAGCCCTCCACGTGTCTCGATGCTCCCGCCCCCGGATGTGACGGAGCCGAGAGGTGTTATGCGAGCAATGGCTTCGAGAATCGCGCTTGATCCATGCGGTTCCTCTCGATCCGAGCCAAGACTTCGCCATTGTGGGGGTGGTGGAGGCACTTCTTCTTCTCGCTCGGTCATCCGCTGATTTTGCCAATGAGGGGCTCGTTAACCTCCCCGGGCGTAAAGCTCATCGACAGAGCGAGCCCATGAGGTGGTGACCCTTGCTCTTGTTGTTGTGCCCTTGAACGAGTGTTAGGCCCTGTCATTCTGAGGTGACAAGGAGAGTTAGGGAAAAGGGCTAGGATACTTACTTTTTAGGGGAAATCCAAATTAAAGACACAAACATTTTATAAGAAATTATTCATGCAGGAGGGTAAATGAGGCACAAGAACTCAAAGTCAAATAGGGTACAAAAGCACCAAGGCCAAGATAAAATCCAATACTTAACTCGCAGAGTTCAAGAGTGATAACATCAAAGAGGCCCGTAGGCGAATGGTAATCGCCTCAACTAAAGTCTTTGCAAAAGAAACACATCTGGATCAACAACTACTAATCGACAGTACAAATAGAAAGATACATACTCGCTGGACACACGTAAGGGCAGCGAGCGCACTATTCTAACACCCTATCTATTTTCACGATCGAAATTCACCTGAAACTCATCCAGAAGGTGATACCCAGGAGATCCCGTATCATCAGGGTCATGTGGATTGGTGAGGCGAAGGGATCCTATGATGTGTCCCTCCGCAGTTCAGACCTTGAGTGCGGAAAACCCACCGACATGCGAGCCCGACGCCGTTGTTCCCGATTGAGAACTTGTCCTCCAATTTCGTGGAGACGGTACTGATGGCGCAGAGGCATAGGGGAGATTTCGTTTCCATAAAGTACATGTCTGCCACAAGTCCCATAATGCATAGGGGTTGTAGATGCTCCCGAGCTACAAGAAGACGATGCCGCCTCCCAAAGCTCATGAATGACGATCGGCCAAGATCCGTCCGTGATGCGAACCAACCTTGCGAAGTTGTCAACACCGGGATCCTCCCGCATCAATCCCAAATGAAGGTGTTCACCTCCACGCCATGTGCTTGCATAGGAAGTGGTCGATGGTGGTTTAGACAACTCGCTAAGTCATAACGGCGACTCATGGCCATACGGCCACCTCTTGTAAAGCCATGGCCTCGTAAGTCCCATGTGCCCGAAAGCTGCACGATACTTCCGTAACTTGTCTTGCAACGATATGGATCACACCGTAGTCTTCCATCCCGGACCTAGATCTCGACGGTAGATGAAGTATACGGGTTGGTATGTGAAGTTTGCCCTCCACATCATATCTCAAGAAGTGCTTTGGTATCCATCAACACCTTCACTTTGAGTCTCTCGACTGTGATATCGATGTCCCATCTAAAGACAAGAATAACCTGTAAGTTAGTTTTGCAAATCAAATGAGAGTAAGGTGAGGGATGAAGCTAAGATGGATGAGGAATAAAAGAGATTATTACTTATCTTTATGAAATAATTTGATGGTCAAAAATATTTTGACTCAAAGAGGCTTACTAATACTAACGCCCATGCTATTTCTAACCTACGGTCAAGATGGCTCGATACTAACGCCGTGAGGATTCGGGTTATTTCCGTAAGACCGAGGTTTACCCGGTCTTAAGGAAATAACTCGGCCTCAAGTAATGAATTCCACCTTAACTCCATCCAAGTGAGGAGCCCGACAAACTAGAGCCCCGGTGATCATGCGCGTGCTCCTCCGCAAGCACCACATGATTATCGGTTCTCCAAACGGTCAAAGCCAACACTTAGACAAGTTAAAGTGGATTCATCACAACGAGTATGAGGCCGTGTTGGCTCCCGTGATCAGCGCCAACACGCCATACTCTCATTCAACATTGATCACATCCATACAACAACGCACATTAACCATCCAAAAGACATACAACATAATAGTTAAGTCTACACTATTACATAACTACCGACCGCCAAATTCAAATAAGAGTGATAAATAACAGCGGAAGCAAAATAAATAAACCAAAAGTCCAGCAAGGTATGCCCATAACCCAAGGCAACCGATCGGGTTAAAGATAGCACTACTCGCCGTTGTCGCCTAAATCGCATCGACGAGCTCATCGGCTCAAATCGCCCTCACCGAAAAGAAAAACAAAAGGCCACCAACATCCGGTGAGTACAAGTGCACTCGCAAGTCTTACACAAAGAAAAGTAGTTATGCATATTGGGTAATCAAGGGATAGCATTAGTGGTTCTAGTTTTGCATAAAACGCAACATCTTACATTCCTAGACCATCTAGTTTTCAAAGCCAAGTTATAAATCATTTATTCAAGAGAGGGTTTCACAAGACATATGTAATAATATGGATCAATCAATATCAAGGTGGCTGTCCACTTTGATAAACTAAAGTACATGAACATCCCATTCATGCCAAACCAATTGTAACCATGTCAACTTTTAATTTTTGAAGTCTAACGATGAAGCATACTTAAACCAAGTGTTGTCCATAACCGTGGACACGGCTATTCAATAGATTATCTCTCGCAGAGGTGTACTACTTTACCCACATGACCCGACTAGCCCGTAAGCCTCCTGATGCCTCCGAAAATAGCACACTTCCTTAGGTATGCCACGGGAGAATCGAGATACACTATTTTTAGCAAGAAAATCTTATTGGGATGTACCACCCATATGTGGGAATCCCAACTTAGAAATAAGCATATAGCAAATGCTAAGCGGGCACACATGTTGTAATCGAGTGGCGGTGTGAGGTAGTTAGTATGTTGCATCCCACAACATAGATAATCGTGCTCATTAAGCACAGATATATCACACTCGGGTTCCAAAGGAACATAGGATTTCACGGCCTCTATGTCCCCACACCGCTGCGGTCTTACCCAATAAAACATTCCCTTACTTAACCGCACGGTACCCATATCCCGCATGTGATAGTACGCCTCGGTACTTGGAGTGTAACGCCCATGGCTCGGTCCTTAATGGTCCGCATAAGACAACCACAAACCCAATCTCGTGCATAACAAAGACCCACACTAACAACCACTTGTCCGACCCAAAACCATTTAACAACAACAAGTTTTGAACTAAAATAACCAGATATAACAATCTGACAAAAATTAATAATGAATAAGAGTTGTTATGTGTCTCCCACAATTGACGAGCTAGTCCCGCCAATTGATCTACTGCGTTATCTAGACCCGCAATGGCTAAGCAATAGACACACAACAATCATATCATCACAAACCTATCTTAAGCATATGTGTATGTGAAATATCAGGGATAACCATCAAGCATAGGATATAACTAATCTACTCAAACATAAAGTATACCAAAATAGCATGCAAGCAATATCATTGCATTTCAAATACTAATGTAATAAAACCGGATCAATATGATGCAAAAGAAATTTCAAAGGATGCTTGCCTTGCTGGAAGAGTAGTTGTTCACTCTCGGTAGCGTAAGAATCTACGTTGAAATCGACGGTATCTATAGAACGGGAAAATCGATAAACATCGAGAAATAACCCAAAAATCAAAGTGCTCCAACATGCATGATTTTTCTACAGTATAAATTTTATGCCATGAGATGAATATAGGGACAAGAATTATTCCAATTGGATTCAGTAGGTGAAAGTTATGGTCAATTGAAGTTTGTATGTCCCGATAATGCGCTTTATCCAATTTTAACGCTTTGGCTAAATTTTGTAGAACAGAGGGAAGGCAATTGAATTTATAGATAATTAGGTCATGTTATTGTGAGTCCACTAAAAATTGGTTCATCCTAATTGGAGTTTCCAAGCAAAAGATATGAATTTTCAAAGTTATAGCCATTTTTCTATTGTAAAGATAATCAATTAAATACTCATATTCCAAATCTATCTTTTCTGTTACCGAGATAAATGTGCAACCTATTTTGAAATAAAGTTCATCAAAAATAAAAATTACCAAAGACCGGTTTCATCCCAATTGAGTTAAAATGAATTTGTTATGCATTTTGAAGTAAATCCTATTTTTCGCTTTATAAATAAATACATTCTGATTTTCTTAATTGATTATTCCTTTTCTTACCGAGATGTACCTAGCCACTGCTACTGACATGTGGGGCCGGTAACAGTGCCATTTCTCATTTACCCCCGGGGATTTAATTTTTCCGACTGACAAGCGGGGCCCGCATGTAAGCGAGACGGCTTACAGCATAGTGCATGAACCATGAGTCCACGATCGCTCACAAAGACGCTGAACGTGCGTTAAGGGCCAGCCCACCGTCACCGCAGCTTTACCCTTTCGCTTTTACGTGCACGGCCCACATGTAATAGACTCATTACTTTCCTTAAGACATCATTTCCTACAAGAATCAATCATCGACAATTAATGATCGAATCAAGCCTTAATGGCTTTGTTACGCTTGTCGGACGCGTCCGACAACGCGCCGTGAGATTGTTCGGCTGCTCGCCGCTTACGCGCCACGGCGAGGCCGGCCATATGGCTACTAACGCGCAATAACCTGCGCAACTTTGGGTGGTGGTGGCGACTTTGAGGTGGCTTCGCGCGCGGCACTGTCTGGAGAGGCGGCGGTGTACAACACGGCAAACGTAGCAATAGATAATGCTCCGCAATGTTCAAAAGCGGTGCCCGAGTATCTAGGGACTACTTGGGAGCTACCCGAGAGTTGGAGAGAAGAGTGGATGACCGAGCTAGCTTGGCGACGCGAGGTCCACTGCAAGCGACGGTCAACGCGGAGGAGACACCCGAGCAACAAGGAAGATAATGAAGCTTCGGATGGCTCGTAGATCTAAAGGGTGTGCTCAGTAGCAAAGAAATGACCAATGCCTTACCGGATCAAGTGGGAGACGAAGAGTTTGCTTTTCGGCCGAAAACGAACTAATCTTCGAATTCACGAGCTCCTGTCGTGCATTGCCAAAATTGGGTGAGGGGAACTCATATTCTAACTCAAAGACATAATGTGACGTCTTTGGAGTTAGCAAGTATCTCACCGGAGGCGAAGATAGAACAATGGTGTCCTCGGGTGCAAGCTCGAGCGTGAACCGAGCCGAGGAAGACACGGCCGCGCTCCGGAGCTACAAGGCACCAGTAAGGCTTGGCATTAGCAAAATGGAATGGCCATAGGTCGGAATTGAAGAGGGAGGGGAAAAACGCGAGGCTTACCCGAGAGCCGAAGCACACGAGCTTCTCCTTCCTCTGGTGTCGAGAGGAAGAATGGCCAAGAGAAATGGGCACGGGGTGGCTTAAACGGCCGAGGGACTAACAGAGGCGCGTTAGATGGCGATGGCCCGTGATAGGTCACGGGGCGGTGCGGTCACGGCCGACGGAGCTTCACAGAGCATGGCGGGCGCTGGGCGCTTGGCTTTCGCGCGAGCGCCAATGCGAGGTAGACGAAGGCGACAGGAGGTGGCCCACATGTCGGCCGAAGCGCGGAGGCGCGGCGCGATCACGGCTCGCCAGGACCGCTTGATTTAAATCGGACGGTCCACGCTCTAACTGGTTTGGCGAATCACCGCCAAGCGGCTCGGTCGGACCATCAGGCAATGGGTTTGAGCCCGAGGAACAAGGTTCTAATTGACCGATTTTAATTTTAAACCTCCTAGTTTGACCAGCTCCAAAATATAACAATAAAATTTATAAAATGTGAAATAATTCGAGGGGTTCCTGGGGTGACCTAGTATCCATAAAAATTCAGAAACCCCAATGTTCATTATTCATTTGGTATATTTCAAATTCCCAAAAGCATAAGTTGATAAAGGAGTTTGAAATTTTCTGAGGGTCAAGTGAGATTCCAAAATTTGGAAAATTATATTAATCCTCGATAATTAATGTAGTATTCAATAAATTATTTTCAGAGGGTGTTCAGATGTGGTTGCTACTGTTTCTTTTAAGTTTTGTTTTTGGTAAGTGTAGGTTCGCATATTTGGATAAGTTTTTCCAAATGCAGTGTATGATAAAATGCTTGAAAACATGATGCATACTAATGAGATGCATAGTAATCTTCTTTATTAATTTGGAGATGTGACAAATCTCCCCTTACAAAAGATCTCAATTCGAGATCCGGTAGAGCGAAAGTAGGTATGTAAGATTCTAAAGAAGATACAACATCTCGTTGTCTTGATTTCCTTAAAAGGAAGAGTTATGGCATTCTACCCGGTCACCTAAAAGGCTATTTTCATTCCACAATCTTGTTTAACCTCTCCTCCTTAATACGAAGGCACTTCATGCCGAAGTGAAAAGATCGGGATATTCGACCGCATTCGATCTTCCCTGCTCCTGTGTGACTTCTTCCTTGGAATGGTTGCTCCATTGAACCTTGACGAATTTGATGTTACTTTTTCTCGCTTCTACGCCTACTTCTTCAAGGATGTGAATTGGGTGCTCCCGATAAGTAAGGTCGGGTTGCGTGTCGAGGTTATTTGACTCGATGACCTCACCGAACACTGAGGCACTTTTTCACTTGGGATACATGGAAGACATCGTGCACTTCGATAGGGAAGGTGGAAGCTTTAATTGATACGCCACGTAACCTCGCTTGTCTAGGACTCGTAAGGCCCGATATAGCGGGTGCCAATTTACCCTTCACTTGGAAACGACGGTCCCTTTCATCGGTGAGACCTTGAGGTAAACAAAGTCACCTACCTCAAGCTCAATTCACGACGGCGGCGGTCGGCGAGGACTTCGACGAGATTGGGCCGCACGAAGTCGTTCACGAATGATGCGAACTTGTTCTTCAAAGATCCTCCACCAAGGTTGCGCCATAGAGTGACCTTTCCCGACTTGCACCAGTTCAAGGGTGTCCTACAAGCCCTCCCATACAATGCTTCAAATGGTGACATCCAATGCCGGATTGATAGCTATTGTTATAGGAGAACTCTGCAAGGGTAAGCATTTTTCCCAATTTTTGCTATAGGATAGCACACATGCTCGTAGAAGGTCCTCCAACACCGATTCACCCGCCACCGTCCCATCTGCTTGGGGGTGGTAAGCGAGCCGAAGACAGATGGGTCCCCATGGCTTGATGGAGGCATCCCGTAAATGGATGTGAACCGCGACCGCGATCCAAACAATCCTCTTGATGCACGCTGTGGAGACACACAATCTGGCGATGTATAGCTCGCTAATTTAGCCAGAAGCGCCGGTGGTCTTGACAGAATGAAGTGAGCCACTTTTGTCACCGATCAACAATCACCCATATAGAATCGGAGCGCTTTGGGTCCTTGGAAGCCCTAATGAAATCCATCCCAACCTCCTCCCATTTCCACAGGGAAATAGGTAAGGGTTGCAGAGTACCACCGGGCTTTAAGTGCTCACTTTGACTCACGGGCATACGCCGACTCGGCGACATATCGCGCGATCTGTCGCTTCATCCGCTCCACCACAATCGCTTCTTCAAATCATGGTACATCTTGGTACTCCGGGATGTATAGAGAATCGCGAATCATGAGCTTCCTTAAGAATCAACTCCCTCGGGTTGTCATTGAATGGCACTACTAAACGACTTCGAATCGTAGGGTGCCCTCAAAGATCATGGTTGAAACATTTGGCCTTACCCTTCTTCATTTCTTCCTGATTTGGGCGACTTCCATGTCGGTCTTTTGAGCTTCCTTGATCTGATCTTCTAAGGTGAAATCCACCTTGAAAGCAGCAAGGGTACCTCCTCAATAATTCCTGTGCGACGTTGCATGTCAAGACACAACCTTGCCGAAAAGGAGTTACCGACAAACAGCTTGCATTGGTTTTTCCTACTCAACGCGTCGGCCACCACATTGGCCTTCCCGGGTGATAATGGAGCCCCATATCATAGTCCTTGATTAACTCAAGCCACCTTCTCTGCCTCGTGTTCAGTCGGCCTGAGTGAAAATGTACTTGAGACTCTTATGATCAGTGTAGATCTCGCAACGATTACCAATAAGGTAATGCCGCCAAATCTTCAATGCATGGACTACTGCTGCAAGCTCCAAGTCATGGGTGGGATAATTGGCTTCATGCGGTCTCAATTGTCTTGACGATATGCCACCACATGACCTTCTTGCATAAGGACACATCCGATCCGTGTTGAGAAGCATCGCAATAAATGTCGAAGCTCTTGTGAATATCGGCAAGATAAGCACCGTGCTCGTTAAGAGGTCTTTAGAGTCCGAAGCTAATCGCATACCAAAGTACTGCATTTAACTTCTTTTCCTTTTCAACAGCTTGGGTCATGGGCCCGCAATACGGAGAAATTATTGATGAACTCGCGGTAATACCGCAAGCCCAAGAAAATCGCGATGTCGGTGACGCTCTTGGGTTGCTCCCAATTTAACACATCCTCGACTTTACTAGGATCGACAATGACACCTCCCTTGGACGTAACATGGCCCAAGAAGTCGACTTCGCGGCCGTAACTCGCATTTGCTAAATTTAGCATACGCTTGATGTTGACGGTTTTTCTAACACAAGTCGAGATGTTGCTCGTGTTTCCATCTGACTTGGAGTAGATAAGGATATCATCAATGAATACGACAACAAATTGATCCAAATACTCCATAAAAACCGAATTCATTAGGTTCATAAAGTAGGAAGGAGCATTGGTCACCCAAAGGACATAACAAAGGTACTCGCACAACCCGTAACGAGCGGAGAAAGCCGCCTTTGGTATATCTTCTGGCTCGACCTTAATTTGATGGTAACCCATCCTCAAATCAATTTTGGAGAATACTTGGGCTCCATTCAATTGGTCAAATAGATCGCCAATCCGCGAAGCGGATACTTGTTCTTGATAGTGACTTCATTTAACAAGCAGTAGTCCACACACATCCCGAGACTCTTATCTTTCTTCTTAACAAAATAACCGGCATCCCCAAGGGAGGAGCTCGATCCGATGAACCCTTTATCTTGGAGCTCCTTGAGTTGCTCTTTTAACTCTACCAACTCATTTGGAGGCATCCCAGATGGCCGCTTTGAAATCGGCGCAGCACTGTGTAAGTTCGATAACGAATTCCACTTCTGGCCAGAGGCATGCCCGAAGGTCTTCGTGAATACATCGATATTCACATACCACCGGTACGCTCCCTAATTCAAGAGGGATATTAACTTCCAAGGCATAGAGAAGAGAATTGTCCGAACAAGCGAGAACATGACTTGATCGCCATCTTTGTTTGTGACGGAAATAGACCGCCTAGCATACAATGATTTTTCCTTGGTTCTTGGTTAGCCAATCCATTCCTAGGATCACATCAATGCCTACTGAATTTATCACTATGAGGTTGGCCAAGAAGTCAATTTCTTGATTTGCACAATTATGTCCCTACAGACTTGATCGGTATGAAAAATCGATCCCGAGACCGTATGCGATGGGGTGGTTGGAGGGTATGCATTTCAATTTGATGGAGTGCAGCAAATGATTTCTTGATAAATGAATGAGATGCCCTGTAATCAAATAAGACAAGAGTCGGGCCGAATTAACCAAGAGAGTACCCAAAATGACGTCCGGCAAGGCTCTGCTTCCTCGGCGATGACGTGGTTGATGCGCCACGCGTCGTGCCTTGGGAGGTGTGGATGCAGCCCTTGGCGGTGGTGAAGGTCTCGCGGAGCCGAGGTAGGAGTTGGGGTGGAACCATTATAGACCCGCGGCATCCCACGCGCTTGCTAAGCACTAATGCGCATAGTGCCCCGGGCCCACAATGGAAGCATCGTAACACTTGGCCGGACATGGCCGCTGTTCGGGCTGCATGCTCCCGCCCTTTGTTGCACAAAAGGTTGGGGAGGCCTTGGTACAAAGGTTGGTGGTCTCGGTGCAGTGAGCCGGAGCTCGGGGTGCTTGGGGTCGTCCGACAGCCGTCTAGAAAAATCGCCACGGCTGAAATTTGAGCGCCCTCTTCCTCTTCCTTGATTCTTCCACGCCACGCTTTTGTGTTCCACCACTATGGCCTTATTGACCAAGTGTTGGAAGTTGCGGAAATCGTGGACCGCGAGGGCTAATCGCATTTCTTATGTCAAGCCGCCAGTGAACCGGCTCTGTCTTGCGCATCGAGAGACATCATCGGGGCGAACGAGCCAAGAAGTTGAACTGTAAGTACTCGTGATGCTTTCTTCCTTGCTTGAGGGCTAGGAATTCCGCCGCTGATCAATGCATTCTCCCTCGAATGTGAGCTTCACTAAGGCCGCTTTAAACTCATCCCATGATGGGACGCTCTCGGGCCGCATGGCGGAAAAGTTATCCCACCATGCACTTGCCGCGCCTCTCGGTGATAGTCGGCGAAAGGACCCGCCCGCACCGGTGCATTTGGCGATAGTTAACTTTTTCTCCACAAAGGAGCCAATCTTCCGCCTCCATGGGATCCTCGCTAGAAAAGGTGGGAGGATTGGTTCACGAAAATCAGCGAGCCCTCCACGTGTCTCGATGCTCCGCTCCCCGCATGTGACGGAGCCGAGAGGTGTTGCGAGCAATGGCTTCGAGAATCGCGCTTGATCCATGCGGTTCCTCTCGATCCGAGCCAAGACTTCGCCATTGTGGGGGTGGTGGAGGCACTTCTTCGCTGGTCATCCGCTGATTTTGCCAATGAGGGGCTCGTTAACCCTCCCCGGGCGTAAAGCTCATCGACAGAGCGAGCCCATGGAGGTGGTGACCCTTGCTCTTGTTGTTGTGCCCTTGAACGAGTGTTAGGCCCCGTCATTCCGAGGTGACAAGGAGAGTTAGGGAAAAGGGCTAGGATACTTACTTTTAGGGAAATCCAAATTAAAGACACAAACATTTTATAAGAAATTATTCATGCAGGAGGGTAAATGAGGCACAAGAACTCAAAGTCAAATAGGGTACAAAAGCACCAAGGCCAGTACAAAATCCAATACTTAACTTGCAGAGTTCAAGAGTGATAACATCAAAGAGGCCCGAGGCGAATGGTAATCGCCGAACTAAAGTCTTTGCAAAAGAAACACATCTGGATCAACAACTACTAATCGACAGTACAAATAGAAAGATACATACTCGCTGGACACACGTTAGGGCAGCGAGCGCACTATTCTAACACCCTATCTATTTTCACGATCGAAATTCACCGAAAACTCATCCAGAAGGTGATACCCAGGAGATCCCGTATCATCGTGGTCATGTGGATTGGTGAGGCGAAGGGGATCCTATGATGTGTCCCTCCGCAGGCTCTGACCTTTGAGTGCGGGAAAAACCCACCGACATGCGAGCCTGACGCCGTTGTTCCTGATTGAGAACTTGTCCTCCAATTTCAGGGAGACGGAACTCTGATGGCGCAGAGGCATAGGGGAGATTTCGCTTCCCCATAAAGTACATGTCGCTACAAGTCCCATAATGCATAGGGGTTGTAGATGCTCTGAGCTACAAGAAGACGACGCCGCGCCTCCCAAAGCTCATGAATGACGACGGCCAAGATCTCGTCCGTGATGCGAACCAACCTTGCGAAGTTGTCGAACCTCGGGATCCTCCCGTCATCAATCCCAAAAGGTGTTCACCTCCACGCCATGTGCTTGCATAGGAAGTGGTCGATGGTGGTCGAGACAACTCCGTTAAGTCATAACGGCGACTCATGGCCATACGGGCCACCTCTTGTAAAGCCATGGCCTCGGAAGTCCCATGTGCCCAAAGCGGATACTTCCGTAACTTGTCTTGCAACGATATGGATCACACCCTGTAGTCTTCCATCCCGACCTAGATCTCGACGGTAGATGAAGTATACGGGTTGGTATGTGAAGTTTGCCCTCCACATCATATCTCAAGAAGTGCTTGGGTATCCATCCACACCTTCACTTGAGTCTCTCGACTGACATCGATGTCCCATCTAAAGACAAGAATAACCTGTAAGTTAGTTTTGCAAATCAAATGAGAGTAAGGTGAGGGATGAAGCTAAGATGGATGAGGAATAAAAGAGATTATTACTTATCTTTATGAAATAATTTGATGGTCAAAAATATTTTGACTCAAAGAGGCTTACTAATACTAACGCCCATGCTATTTCTAACCTACAACAAGATGGCTCGATACCAACGCCGTGAGGACCCGTTATTTCCGTAAGACCGAGGTTTACCCGGTCTTAAGGAAATAACTCTGGCCTCAAGTAATGAATTCCACCTTAACTCCATCCAAGTGAGGAGCCCGATCAAACTAGAGCCCCGTGATCATGCGCGTTGCTCTGTGCAAGCACCACATGATTATCGGTTCTCCAAACGTCAAAGCCAACACTTAGACAAGTTAAAGTGGATTCATCACAACGAGTATGAGGCCGTGTTGGCTCCGTGATCAGCGCCAACACGCCATACTCTCATTCAACATTGATCACATCCATATAACAACGTACATTAACCATCCAAAAGACATACAACATAATAGTTAAGTCTACACTATTACATAACTACCGACCGCCAAATTCAAATAAGAGTGATAAATAACAGTGGAAGCAAAATAAATAAACCAAAAGTCCAGCAAGGTATGCCCATAACCCAAGGCAACCGATCAAGTTAAAGATAGCACTACTCGTCGTTGTCGCCTAAATCGCAGCAGCGACGAGCTCATCGGCTCAAATCGCCCTCACCGAAAAGAAAAACAAAAGGCCACCAACATCCGTGAGTACAAGTGCACTCGCAAGTCTTACACAAAGAAAAGAAGTTATGCATATTGGGTAATCAAGGGATAGCATTAGTGGTTCTAGTTTTGCATAAAACGCAACATCTTACATTCCTAGACCATCTAGTTTTCAAAGCCAAGTTATAAATCATTTATTCAAGAGAGGGTTTCACAAGACATATGTAATAATATGGATCAATCAATATCAAGGTGGCTGTCCACTTTGATAAACTAAAGTACATGAACATCCCATTCATGCCAAACCAATTGTAACTATGTCAACTTTTAATTTTTTGAAGTCTAACGATGAAGCATACTTAAACTAAGTGTTGTCCATAACCGTGGACACGGCTATTCAATAGATTATCTCTGCAGAGGTGTACTACTTTACCCACATGACCCGACTAGCCTGTAAGCCTCCTGATGCCTCCGAAAATAGCACACTTCCTTAGGTATGCCTACGGGGAGAATCGAGATACATCATTTTTAGCAAGAAAATCTTATTGGGATGTAGCACCCATATGTAGGAATCCCAACTTAGACATAAGCATATAGCAAATGCTAAGCGGGCACACATGTTGTAATCGAGTGGCGGTGTGAGGTAGTTAGTATGTTGCATCCCACAACATAGATAATCGTGCTCATTAAGCACGATATATCACACTGGGTTCCAAAGGAACATAGGATTTCACGGCCTCTATGTCCCCACACCGCGGTCTTACCCAATAAAACATTCCCTTACTTAACCGTGACGGTACCCATATCCCGCATGTGATAGTACGCTCGGTACTTGGAGTGTAACGCCCATGGCTCGGTCCTTAATGGTCCGCATAAGACAACCACAAACCCGAATCTCGTGCATAACAAAGACCCACACTAACAACCACTTGTCCGACCCAAAACCATTTAACAACAACAAGTTTTGAACCAAAATAACCAGATATAACAATCTGGACAAAAATTAATAACAGAATAAGAGTTGTTATGTGTCTCCCACAATTGACGAGCTAGTCCCGCCAATTGATCTACTGCGTTATCTAGACCCGCAATGGCTAAGCAATAGACACACAACAATCATATCATCACAAACCTATCTTAAGCATATGTGTATGTGAAATATCAGGGATAACCATCAAGCATAGGATATAACTAATCTACTCAAAACATAAAAGTATACCGAAAATAGCATGCAAGCAATATCATTGCATTTCAAACACTAGTGTAATAAAACTGGGATCAATATGATGCAAAAGAAATTTCAAAGGATGCTTGCCTTGCTGGAAGAGTAGTTGTTCACTCTCGGTAGCGTAAGAATCTACGTTGAAATCGACGGTATCTATAGAACGGGAAAATCGATAAACATCGAGAAATAACCCAAAAATCAAAGTGCTCCAACATGCATGATTTTTCTACAGTATAAATTTTATGCCATGAGAAGAATATAGGGACAAGAATTATTCCAATTGGATTCAGTAGGTGAAAGTTATGGTCAATTGAAGTTTGTATGTCCCGATAATGCAGTTTATCCAATTTTAACGTTTTGGCTAAATTTTGTAGAACAGAGGGAAGGCAATTGAATTTATAGATAATTAGGTCATGTTATTGTGAGTCCACTAAAAATTGGTTCATCCTAATTGGAGTTTCCAAGCAAAAGATATGAATTTTCAAAGTTATAGCCATTTTTCTATTGTAAAGATAATCAATTAAATACTCATATTCCAAATCTATCTTTTCTGTTACCGAGATAAATGTGCAACCTATTTTGAAATAAAGTTCATCAAAAATAAAAATTACCAGCACTGGTTTCATTCCAATTGGAGTTAAAATGAATTTGTTATGCATTTTGGAAGTAAATCCTATTTTTTCAGTTTATAAATAAATACATTCTGATTTTCTTAATTGATTATTCCTTTTCTTACCGAGCTGTACCTAGCCACTGCTACTGACATGTGGGGCTGGTAACAGTGCCATTTCTCATTTACCCCCGGGGATTTAATTTTTCCGACTGACAAGCGGGGCCCGCATGTAAGCGAGACGGCTTACAGCATAGTGCATGAACCATGAGTCCACGACCGGCTCACAGCACAGTGAACGTGCGTTAAGGGGCCAGCCCACTTGCCGACCGCGATTTACCCCTTCGTTTTACGTACGGGCCCACATGTAATAGACTCATTACTTTCCTTAAGACATCATTTACTACAAGAATCAATCATCGACAATTAATGATCGAATCAAGCCTTAATGGCTTTGCTACGCTTGTCGGACGCGTCCGACAACGCGCCGTGAGATTGTTCGGGCTCGCCGCGCTTACGCGCCACTGGCGAGGCGGCCAAGCGGCGCTTCATACCGCGCAATAACCTGCGCAACTTTGGGTGGTGGTGGCGACCCTTGAGGTGGCTTGTCGTGCACTTCGTCGGAGAGGCGGCGGTGTACAACACGGCAAGCGTGTAGCGACTAGATAATGCTCCGCAATGGTTCAAAAGCGGGTGCACGAGTATCTAGGGACTCTTGGGAGCTACCGAGAGTTGGAGAGAAGAGTGGATGACCGGAGCTAGCTTGGCGGCGGTGAGGTCCACACCAAGCAGACGGTTCAACGCGGAGGAGACACCACGAGCAACAAGGAAGATAATGAAGCTTCGGGATGGCTCGAGAGATCTAAAGGGTGTGCTCGGTAGCAAAGAAATGACCAATGCCTTACGGATCAAGTGGGAGACGAAGAGTTTGCTTTTCGGTAAAACGAACTAATCTTCAATTCACGAGCTCCGTGCATTGCCAAAATTGGGTGAGGGAACTCATATTCTAACTCAAAGACATAATGTGACGTCTTGAGTTAGCAAGTATCTCACCGAGGCGAAGATAGAACAATGGTGTCCTCGGGTGCAAGCTCGAGCGTGAACCGAGCCGAGGAAGACACGGTCGCGTTAAGGAGCTACAAGGCACAGTAAGGCTTGGCATTAGCAAAATGGAATGGCCATAGGTCGGAATTGAAGAGGGAGGGAAAAACGCGAGGCTTACCCGAGAGCCGGCACACGAGCTTCTCCTTCCTCCGTGTCGAGGAAGAATGGCCAAGAGAAATGGGCACGGGTGGCTTAAACGGCCGAGGGGCTGAACAGAGGCGGCGTTAGGCGGCGATGGCCTGTGATAGGTCACGAAGGGCGGTGCGGTCACGGCGTCGGAGCTTCACGAGCATGGCGGCGCGCGTGGCGCTTGGCCTGCGCGCGCCCGCCAGCGAGGTAGACGGCTACGACAGGAGGTGGGCCCACATGTCGGGCCGGGAGGAGGCGGGCGCGATCACGTGGCTCGCTCGTGGACCGCTTGATTTAAATTGACGGTCCACGTTCTAACCGGTTTGGCGAATCACCGCCAAGCGGCTCGGTCGGACTACTGTGCAATGGGTTTGAGCCCGAGGAACAGTGCTCCTAATTGACCAGATTTTAATTTTAAACCTCCTAGTTTGACCAGTCTCCAAAATATAACAATAAAATTTATAAAAATGTGAAATAATTCTGAGGGGTTCCTGGGGTGACCTAGTATCCATAAAAATTCAGAAACCCCAATGTTCATTATTCATTTGGTATATTTCAAATTCCCAAAAGCATAAGTTGATAAAGGAGTTTGAAATTTTCTGAGGGTCAAGTGAGATTCCAAAAATTTGGAAAAATTATATTAATCCCTGATAATTAATATAGTATTCGAATAAATTATTTTCAGAGGGTGTTCAGATGTGGTTGCTACTGTTTCTTTTAAGTTTTGTTTTTGGTAAGTGTAGGTTCGCATATTTGGATAAGTTTTTCCAAATGCAGTGTATGATAAAATGCTTGAAAAACATGATGCATACTAATGAGATGCATAGTAATCTTCTTTATTAATTTGGGGATGTGACAGTTGGCCAATAGTATCTTGCCAGAAGGCTTTACCGACCAGTGTTATGTAGGAATGATGTGCTCCACAGACTCCTCTATGAATTTCGGTTAGCAACTTAATGCCATCCAAGCGAGATATGCATCTCATCAACACTCCATGAGATCCTCATTTATACAAGGTACATTCGATTAGAGTGTATGATTTGGCTTTTCGTGCTATACGATCAGCCTCTACATCATCTTCTGGAATTAGGTCATGCTGAAGATAATTGTAGATCGATGTCATCCAATCTCTACCATGATTGTCACCGATCTGTGGAGCATCCATGTGATCAGAATCAATTGGATTGACCTGATGTGAACCATTGATGTTCTCGGAAAGCTCGACCATCGAGGGTGAACCGAGTTGCTCAAGAAAAACTCCCGGTGGGACGGTTGACCTTGTGGAGGCCATCCGTGCCAACTGATCTGCTAGAAAGTTTTCCTTTCTAGGAATATGTTGGATCTGAAAACCGAAGAAGTGCTTTTCGAGTTTTCGTACTTCCGCCAGATAAGACGACATCTTGGTACTTGAGCATTGATACTCTTTCCCTACTTGATTCGCTACTAGTTGAGAATCGCCTTTCAATAGTAATCTGCGAATTCAGAGCGGATGAGCTGCTCGAAGTCCTGCCAGCAAACCTTCATATTCCGCTACATTGTTAGTAGCAGGAAAGTTAAACTGGATGGCGTACTTAATGTGTTCGCCAGTAGGGGATATCAAGACGACTCCAGCCCCCGATCCTTTAAGCATTAATGAACCGTCAAAGTACATTGTCCACTCGTCGTGGTGCTCGTACTCGAGTTCTTGCTTAGGTTCTGGGTTTGTTCATTCGGCAATGAATTCTTCTATTGCCTGAGACTTTATAGATGTTCGTGAGATAAAATGGAGGTCGAACGTCCCTAGTTCAACTGCCCATTTTTCTATTCGTCCTGATGATTCTCTGTTTCCAAATACTTGACCTAAGGGATATCCTGTAGGTACGACCACTTTGTGGGCTTGAAAGTAATATCTTAGTTTCCTTGAAGACATAAGGAGACCATAGAATAACTTTTGTACCCGCGGATATCTTTCCTTTGTTCCATTCAAGACTTCGCTTACGTAATATACTGGTCGTTGAACGTTTTCACGCTCTATGACCAGTACACCGCTGACAGCCTGCGGCGTCGCAGCTATGTAAATCAATAGTGTTTCTTCCGGTCTTGGAGAGACTAAGACCGGGGGCTTCCAAGGTACCCTTTGAGTTTTTCAAAGGTTTCGTTGGCTTCTTTCGTCCATTCAAAACTCTAATGCTTCCGAAGAAGTTCAAAGAAAGGTAATCCCTTCTCGCCTAACCTGGTTATGAAACGACTTAGCGCTGCCATACAACCGGTTAGCTTTTGGACTTCTTTCTTTGTTGTCGGGGGACGCATCTGATTAATGGCTGTTATCTTAGCCGGATTTGCTTCGATACCTCTAGCCGAAACTAGGAAACCAAGAAGTTTTCCAGCAGAAACCCCGAACACACATTTCTCCAGATTCAACTTGAGGTTATGTCTTCTCAAGTTGTTGAAAGTTTCTTGTAGGTCAAGGATATGATCGCCTGCATTGATGCTTTTCACAACCAAGTCATCTATATAGGCTTCTAAATTTCGACCTACCTTCGGGCTGAAAGTTTTCTGCATTAACCTTTGAAAAGTTGCACCAGCATTCTTGAGACCAAAGGGCATCTTAACATAACAGTAGCTGCCATATGGAGTGATGAAGGAAGTTTTCTCCTCATCATTTTTACTCATGTTTATCTGGTGATACCCTGAATATGCATCTAAAAAGCTTAGTAACTCGCACCCGGAGGTGGAGTCTACAAGCTGATCAATGCGAGGAAGGGGAAAATCATCCTTCGGACAAGCTTTATTAAGATCTGTGAAGTCAAAAATCATTCATCATTTCTCATTATTCTTTTTAACCATTACAGGATTGGTAAGCCACTGAGGGTGATGGACTTCACGAATAAACCCAGCTTCAAGGATCTTGTCAATCTTCGACTGGAATGCTTCCTTCCAGTCAGGTGCAAAATGCCTTAGCTTCTGCTTGACCGGCTTTTTATCAGGTTGGAGAGCTAACCTGTGCTCGATCACTTCCCTAGGGACTCGGGCATGTCGGACGCTACCAAGCAAAAACATCCTAGTTTGCTCGGAGGAAAGAGACGAGCGATTCTTTCTATTTAGGATTGAGTCCTTCTCCGATCAGTAACTTCGGAACTGGCCTGTCGATGTCTCCCAACCTGGCGTCTCTCGGAGAAACGCCTTTGTCGAGTGGCACCTCTTTTGTCTGATCGAAGGGTTTGGGTGTCAATTTTGGTATGGAGTGCTTGACCTGCATCGCAGAAGAGTCAGTATTTCTAGTCGGAAGCTCATCAACCAATTCTAAAGATCTTCGATCGCAAATATAAGCTATTTTTTGATCTCCCCGTACCATGATGATACCTTTTGGTCCTGGCATCTTCAATCTCTGATAACCGTAATGTGTGGCTATCAAGAACTTTGCTAGAGCCGGACAACCAAGGATCCCGTTATAGGCGGTCTCAAAATCAACCACGTCAAATGAAATCTTTTTCGTTTGGAAGTTATCAGGACTTCCGAACGTAACCGGTAAGGACACCTGTCCTATCGGTTTGGCGGTAGAGCCAGGGACTATGCTATGGAAGGCATATTTTACTGGCTTTACCTTTGACTTAGGAACCTGCATTTCTTCTAAAGCTCCCGAGAATAATATATTTAAAGAACTACCTCCATCTATCAAGACTCTATTGACCTTACAATTATTAATGGTAGGCTCAACTATAATAGAGAACCTACCCGGCCGAGTAGACGAAACGGAGCAGTCTTCTTTGCCGAAAAAGATTACAGTGTCCGACCACCTCGAAGGCTTGATGCTGATTGGAGATTCTGCTAGATTGACCTCCCGCTCCACGGCTTTCAGATGACGTCGCGAGTCGTACGATGAAGATCCTCCAAAGATCATGTTGACTGTGTGCTGAGGTTCTTGGTATTCCATCTCCTCGTCGCCATCTTTATCCTTTTTGGAGCTGGCTTCCCCCAACTCTTGTTTTGAGGGAAGCATGCCTTTATCTGCATAATAATCTTCCAACTTCTTTTGCCAGACACGGCAGGTGCGCAGATCGTGCCCTGCCTGTTGGTGAAGCGGGCAACACTTCTTACTCTTTTTATATCCATCGGTCAGAATATTTGCTTTACCTCGATCGGTATAGTCCTTCTTACCTTTGGTAAGCTTTTCCGGGACCGCTAAGACCTCCTTACCATCCGTCTTGCGATGCTTATTCTTCTTGAGAACTTTCTTATTCTTCTTCCCAGACTCTTCTAAACCAGATTGAGGAGTTTTGTCTTTTCGATCTATAGCTTCGCTCCATTCGACTGCCTCCCTAGCAGCTGCATATTTATCCGCCATATCGAATAGTCTGGTGGTTGTTCGTGGGAGATTCATAGCTATACCCTCCGTGAACCTCCGGTTCCTCAATCCTGCCTTGAATACCTGAATCACAGATTGAATACCTGAATCACAGAAGATTATGCAATCTCGGGTATGGAATTACGAACCTGGCTGAACCTCTTGATGTACTGTCGGAGAGTTTCTTTTGGGTTCTGCCGGATCCGATGTAGATCATCTTCCTTCCCTGGGCGGTCGTACGTACCCTGAAAATTCACGATTAAGAGATCGCGGAGCTGTTCCCAAGTGTAGATTGATCCGACTGGCTGGTTAAGTAACCATGACCGGGCAGATCCTTCTAACACCGTAGGTAGGTAATTGGCCATTACGTTTTCATAACAACCAGCCGCTCTGATGGCGGTGGTATAGATCTGGAGAAATTCTAACGGGTTCTGAGACCCAATGAACTTGTCCATGTTTGCCGATCGAAACCGGTTAGGCCAACGCATAGCCTGGAGCCCTGCTGAGAAAGCTCGGCAGCCTATGACTGATTCATGGCGCCTTCTTTGGAAAGGAGCCGGATTGTGGTCGGTTGGGGACCGGTTCCTTAGATTAGAGAACTGAGGCTCCAGCGTCCCAACCTGATCGCGAGCATTATGATGCTCTCGATCACCTGCCTGGTTCAAACGATGTCAAAGATCGTTCGGACAAAGCGAATGACCCTCTTGACGAGAGGAAGGTGTATTTATTCGGAACAATCTCCTTCCCTCATGACTCATTGGTTGGAAACGTCGAGGAGGTTGTGGTATTGATTGATTTCCAACATAAGCATGTTGCCCTCCGCCGAGGGAAGAACGCTGGGGCGAAGTCATGGTTTGACTTTGCGGTGTCCTCCGTTCTCGGTATTCTTCCTTACACTGTACGGTTTGTTGGAGAATCTCCGACACTTGTCCTACCAATTGGACAAAACCTGGAGCTCATGCTAAAGTAGGATCTGTATTATTTAAAATATCACGAATGCGCTGCAGATTATGTACCGTTACGGATGGTCTCAGAGGATTCATCGAGATTGTTGGCGTTTGTAGATCCGAACCTTCTCTTAACCTCGAGCCTGGCTGTACTTGACTCGTTATCCTTGGTGGGGCTGAACCAGGCGAATTAACTGATAGACGTCCATCAGCTTTGTTGCCTCTGGTAGCTGGTGCTTGATTGCCCGCGCCATTTCCATCAACACATGGTGGTGAGGCAGTGGGTGCAGGACCGTACAGGGCATTGCGATCAGTATTTCCGATCGCATTGACTTCGTGTTTCCAGCATCGATCCTCCGAAGAGTTTCCACTGTACTCAGTGGAGAGCTTCCCAGTACTTCTACCAGACACTTCCATGATGGAGACCGGTCGGAGATGAGAACCTCTTGAGGCCTCCGTGGCGGACTCAGACTGATATGGCGAATTGCCGATCGTATGCTGAGCTTTATCATCCCCACTCGGCCCATGGCCGGTGAGGGTTTCATCGACACCGTTACCAGAAGTCATTTGGCTCTTGGAATTCCCAGAAGCCGTGGGTGAATACCTATCAACCATGATGGTGTCGAGAGTGTATTGACTCTCGGATTGCAGGGCTGAAAATTCATCACCTTTTTTGCCGGTCGGAAAGACCGGGCTTGAAGAGGTTTTTGGACACGTCGAACTGATCGGAATGTCCTGTCCCTCGGAAGCTCCACTTGTTGTAGTGGTGCATCCTCATCCATCTACTAGACTTCGGCGTTGTCAGCGACTTGCGAACCAGCGGAGGAAGAAGAGGACGACGTCCAACCACCCTGCATGGCCTGGATGCAGGCGTCCATGTCGAGGTTGGAGTAGTCGTCCAGATCGATCCAATTCTCCTCGTCCCAAATTCCTACCATGATCTCATGAACAGAAGGATGGGCGAGGATTTGATGAGCAAAGAATTCCTTTAGAAAATTTGCGCCTTCTTCCCCACGGACGGTGCCAGCTGTCGACGATCAAATCGCCGATCTTATGAATATATGAATGAAAAGAGGAAAATAGCGCCTATCTTCTATAAAGTAGTGAGACTGCTCTTTATTACTTTGAACTGGCTATTACAAAGAGTGTATATAACTTAGACTAAAGACTAATTCGGGAGTACAAGGCTCTTGAGAGTGTCTCCCAAATGATCTTCACTGTTCCGGCCTCCTCAACTTCAGTCCGCATTCCTCCTCATGTAGTTGATGAAGGGTTGGCAGTTATCTCTGGAGGAGACGCCTGTTCGGGAAGCAACGCTTTTGGTCGAAGAGAGGTGTCAGTTGATAATGTATCAACTGTCGTGCGATTATATGTCAATGAGTCATGTAACCGTACTCCAGTATCGTAGCGTCACGTGCTATGGAATATATAGCACATGTTCCATTCGTCACACGGTAAAGCACATGTCTGGTCGTAGATCCAGACATCAGTTCAAAACCTTGTGAGCATTTGACTGGTCGGAGACTAGGTTTGGAACCATGTCCGACCAGATTGGGTACTATGTAACCTCTGGAATTCTTACGACCAGTGAGGTCGTTAGCCTTAGGGTTTACGATCATGAAGACGTATGGTCTCTATATACTAAATAATAAATAGAGGTTTTAATCCTCGTCACAGCTGCATTGTGGCTTTTCAGCTACATTATCAGAAAACAAATTCACAAAGATGCTTCAGATTACAGTCAAATATAGTTTGCCATGAAGGTGCAGCCTAATTTCTGAAACCTAAAACTCTAATTTCTGACACCTAAAATCATAATTTTTGAGACCTAAACCTATAATTTTTTAGATGTTTTCAGAACATACAAAATTCTGAAAAATATTACACAATCAAGTCCACTGTGTAAGGAGTCTTTTAAAAAAATTATAATATTTAGACCTCATTTTCTATATTACAAGATTTCTACAAATAGTATATCTAAATGAATTTTTGAGAAAAATTTAGAAGGTATAATTTTTTAAAAAATTACACAAGCAAATACACTTTGTCAGGAGATTCCAAAAAATTCATAATTTTTGGAGCTCGTTTGCTATATTAAAAAATTTCTACAAAAATTATGCACAAATAATTTTCTAAAAAAATAATAAATTGCTACAGTATGTTTACCACATGGTGGTCACCGTGTGGCAACCACACTGTAGCAAATTTTTTTATTTTTCGAGAAAAATTCATAATGGATTAAATTTCTATGAAATAAATTTTGAAAAAATTACACAAACAAGTACACTGAGTCAAGAGGCTACACAAAAAAATCATAATTTTTGAAGCCGATTTGCTATATTTAAGTATTCCTACAAATTTATGTATAAATAATTTTTTAAAAAAAGAAAAAATAAAAACCGACGTGGCGGCGGGGCTGGCTGGAAGAGGCCACGTGACAGCGGCAAAAATGTTGTCGCACGGCAGTCGTACGGCAACAGGCGACGTGGCAAGCAGGGAGAGGTTAACTTATAATAAACCGGAGATAAGACTGAGCACCACAATAATTGAGCTTAGAAGAAAGTGATTTTTCTGTCTCTTTGCATACTCTTCTTGAGCGCGTCGTGACTCGTGAATGCAGACGTGGTGTGCAGTTTGTGGGCTCTGAATGTTTCAAATCTGCCTGTTTTCTTTGAGAGAAAGGAATTTGATCAGTTACATCGAATATAAACATCACTAATCCGTTAATTTTGCTTCTGGTACCCTCTCAGAAATAAAAATTGCTTCTGGATACTCCAGCTCAAGATATGGGGAATATCTATTCGATGAATATCCTCCCTTCCCCTAAATCTCAATGATATCATAAGCTGTTTAGTCTTATCTCCACGGCTCCACTCAATATGTCACTTCATTTTCTGAAGCACAGATAATAAGTACCACATGTTTTGTAAATAATAAGTGAATCCCACATAGTCTGTATGTATCCATAAAAATATGGATCCAATCCAAAACAAGCACAAAAAAAAAAAACAATCATCACATTGAACCTTTCCCGAGCAAATGTGGCCCATAAAGGCATAAACAGGTCGATGACACATGATAGGGAAGATGATTTTTAGTAGAATTGTTGGGGCTTTGAGGTAGTTGCACTGCCATTGATCATGGGCTCACCGATATGCTCAGTTTTTTTAGAGTACAGATACGCTCAACGCCTGTGTTAGGGAAAGGTCATGCTGTCTGAATCCGGTACTGGTACGCTGGTCACAAGAAGATTTTCACATTTAAAGGAATTCTACTGCTCCACCATCTCTGGAGTTTCCAACTAGTCACCCCACCATAAGCAGAATGTCTATATAAAGACTTGATTGAAAAATGCCCAGAATTATTCATACACCACTTCATTTTATTGAAAAATGCCCAGAATTATTCAGACACCACTTCATTTTATCTCTGTCATATGTTAAAACCACCCATTCAACAAATGTTTCATGCCATCCCACTGAAGATTCTCCTTGCTCCTAAAATTTCTGACAAAATGAATGTTCCAAACCCCTTCCTCACAGCAATTAGCCACACAAATCTCATGATCCTCACAAATTCTGGAAAACTTATCAAACCTAACTGTCATGGGGCATTGATCGATCCACATATCTCTCCAGAAAGAAATAGATTTGTCATCTCCCAAAATATGATTCACCCCACGTAAGAACAAATGTTTCACTAGAACCTTTAATAAATTTGGTAACCCAGAAATCTTTTTTGAAAAGTACTTAGCCTTTAAAATTATAAACCACAATTCATCTCTAACCTGCTCAATCTTCTATAACGACTTGCTTAAAAAAACCTGATATTAAGTACCCTGAAGCACCAAAAGTGTGGGCCAAGCCCAACCGGCCAACGGCCCAAGCACAGCCCATCTATGTCGTCAGACTACATGAATACATGTTCCATGTATAGGTCATCAGATTTTCGTACCAAGAGAAGCAGCATCTTATACTAGGCCATGGTTCATTTGCCCTACCCTACCACTCGGTTGTCAGAGGCTCAGAGCCAATTCCCGGTTTTCCGCCGGGCAAAAGTCACTGGAAGGTAAGACCGGTAATTGGCGAAAATCGGAAATTTCGGTCAATTTTAGTTGAAGTTTTGAAATTTTCGAATTTGAAAACTTTAAAAAATCAAATTCGAATAAAATTAAAGCAAATCCGATTTTTTAAGATAAATTTCATCAAAACCGATTTTTCGGTGTTGATTTTCATTCCTACCGACTACCACCGGTAATCCTAGTTACCGTGTAACCGGTAAAATTTCGCCGATGAAGTTTTCAGCAAAAGTACGATGACGCGGTGCCTCCGCTCCTCCCGTAAAAATATATCAAAACACCGAGTGCCTGGCTACCTGCAAAGAAGAGACTGCAATCTAAAAACCAAAAGTGTCATCCACCCATCCACTGGCGGGGCTCGGTCAGTCTCGGTCAGGTGCTGGAAAGTAGTGGGCGAGGAAATTCCCTTGGGGCTGGAGTGGACTGGGCGGACGCCTCACGACAGCAACAGCTGGGGATCGCAGCTTTTAGCCTGTTACAGCTCACGGAAATCCTAATCGCCTCAAGGTATAAGAACTGTTCTTAATTCTGCTTTGTCAGATGGTAACATGGTTCGAGAATAAAGGCCTCGTCCTGCGATCTCGCGCACGGTGTGGCTGTCGTCGTTATTTACCACATCACTTGCCATTTATGCATTGCTGCAGTAGGTTGTTTTGTTGTTGTGATCCGACAACCGGTCCAGACACCGTCAGACAACAGTACACGCAACCATTATTTACACATGGACGCATCTTGGCTGCTAAACGAACAGACACACTTGTTTGTTGGATCGTACCTTCACACGGATTAGTACTATTTTTCTTTCAGACCGAGATTAGCGTGTGTGATGAGGAATGTCTCTCTAAAATACGGGTCTAAGAGGAACATATTCAGAACGTGAGATATTTTGCCGCACAGATTCCTGCTACGTACGTGACAAATCAAGGCAGCAAATGTTGGGAAGAATATTTGGTTAGATCGCAATAATCAGCAACCGTGCTGTGCATTCATCATTGCGTATTATTGATACCACCCAATAATGGATTTCACCAGGTTACCTGGGACCTACGGGTGAAAACGTGTCATGGCCTCATCGCCGGCGAGATGCCAAGTTTCAGATTAGACAATTTCAACCATCGAAACAACAGATAGAAGGGAAAACGGAGGAAGAAGAGAAGGTGAAAGTTGCGCTACAGGATTCTATTCTTTTCGATAACGTCTGAAAGTGTACAGAGCCAAGTCTTATAAGCCGTCTCTTACTCTATCACATTGGCCAAGCCCAACACCATTCCTTTACTTAACTGAAAACTAAAACACAACCATACACATGTATGTTTCAGTCCAAAAACCGCTTCGTCGTCCCATCGCCATTGCTTCAGTCTCAACACTATCACCCTCCTGACTATCAGGTTGTCCCCAAGATGAAGCTCATGGAAATCTTGTGCGCAATATTTCATAATCCTCCCAGGTTGCCATGGCAGCTGGCAATGACGTCCACTTGATTAGCACCTGCAAGTGAGCCGTATTGCCTTTCTTGACCAATCTTCTGTCCACAATTGCTTCTGGCTGAACATCCCTCAACGAGAAATCCATTGGATGAGGTATAGACGAGAACACTGGCGTATGATCTCGTACTTGAGGCTTCAATTGCGAAACATGAAATACTAGATGAACGAGTGCCCCCTCTGGGAGTTCCAACTTGTAGGCTGCTGCTCCTACTTTCTCCAGTATTGTATATGGTCCATAATATTTATACGACAATTTTGGGTAAGGACTGTTAACAACCGATGATTGAGCATACGGTTGTAACTTCATAAATACCTTTTCTCCAACTTGGAACTCTCGCAAGGATTGTTTCTGATCTATATACTGTTTCATTCGTACTTGTGCCCTTGCCATCTATTGTTTCAAAAATTCACTGTAGGCTTCTCTTTCTGCCAAGATATCCACTGCGACTGAATTGCTTGTAGTTGTCAGATCAGGTAGGAGACCATAGTGTGGTTCCATGCCGTACAAAGCCTTGTAAGGACTGCATCCTAAAGTCGAGTTGTAGCTTATATTGTACCAATACTCAGCCAAGGGAAGCCATTGATGCCATTTAGTTGGAGTCTCCTGTACAACACACCTTAAGTATATCTCCAAACATTGGTTTACTCTTTCACTTTGACCATCGATTTGAGGGTGTCAAGAAGCTTGAACAACTCCCTCCACATGGAACTTGTGAAGATCTTGTCTCTATTAGAAATAATAGTTCGAGGAATGCCATGTAATTTAACTATGTTGTTGAGTACTATCTTTTCCACTTGTACAGGAGTGAAAGGGTGCTTGAGTGGAAAAAATATGCATACTTTGTGAATCTGTCCACCACTACTAACACAACATTGTATCCTTCAGATCTTGGTAATCCCTCAATAAAATCCATTGTCAGATCTTGCCATGCTACTTCTGGTACAAGAAAAGGACACAACAATCCTGGAAGTTTACAATTCTTATGTTTGGCTTGTTGGCATACCCCACACTGCTTAACAAAATTTTCCATGTCCTACTTCAATCCAGACCATCTAAATAGTTTCTTAACTCTTTGATGGGTAGCTTGAATGCCATAATGTCCTCCAATTGGTGAAGTGTGAAAAGCCTGAATCAATTTTGTTTGTAGACCTGAATTAGAGCCCACCCAAATCCTTCCTTGATGTCTAATACCTTGTTCATTTGAGCACTTTACTGCTAACTGTATCAGTAATTCTTGAGCCTGAATATCCACCTCATAAGGAATTGATTACTTCCTGAATCCAAACTAGTTGTGCCATTGAGATTGCCTAAATGTGATAGAGATGACCTACTCTAGACAAGGCATCTGCTGCTTTATTTTTTCTCCTTTTTAAAAATGAAACTTGTATTGTAACCCAATCAATTTGCTCATGGCATTTTTCTGTAATTATGAATGTAAGATTTGATCTTCTAAGTTACATAAGATTTTGTGATCTGATTTAATGACAAATGGTCCCCTTTGTAGGTATTGCCTCCACTTTTCAACCGCCATCATGATTGCCAAAAACTCTTTCTAATATATTGATAGCTTCTGATTATTAATCCCAAGAGCTTTGCTGTAAAAGGCTACTGGATGTCCTTTCTTGGCTTAGGACTGCCACTATACCAATATCACAAGCATTACTTTCTATAGTAAATGGCTATTGAAAATCTGGCAATGCCAACACTAGAGTCTAACTCATTGCCTCTTTCAACCAATCAAATGCTGCTTGAGCTCCCTCATCCCATTGAAATCATTTCTTATGTAATAGAACAGTTAAAAGTTTGGCTAGTATTCCATAATGCTTAACAAACTTCCTATAATATCCAGTTAACCTCAAGAATCCTCTCAACTCTGTGACATTAACAGGAACAGGCCACTGCATCATTACCTTAGTTTTTGCTTCATCAGTAGCTACCCCTTGATCAGAGATAATGTGCCCAAGATATTCCAATTTCCTTTGAGCAAAATTGCATTTGCTTCTTTTTGCAACCAGCTAGTGCTATCTCAATGTTTCTAGCACTATACTCAGTTGTTCCAAATGAGCAACCATGTCTTTACTATATATCAGAACATCATTCACAAAAACCAATATAAATTTTCTCATGTAAGGTGCCAAAACAGAATTCATCAGGCACTGAAATGTGGCTAGAGCGTTTGTCAATCCAAAAGGCATAACTCTAAATTGAAATTGACCGTGATGGAGTTTAAATGTTGTTTTTGCCGACGATCGGCGACCAAAGCAACGTAGTCTAACAAGCTACCGACGATGCCGCGGTTAAACCAACGTTTTTTTTGTTTTTTGTTTTTTTTTTTTTTTGAAATCCGCTTCTCAGACATAAAAATCACCGGCCGATAAAACAAAGCCTCACCAAGCTAAAGGCCCACGGCCCAAGAGGGGTCGAGCAGGGAACTAGGGTTCCCCCTTGCGGCACAGCGGCATGTAGGGGGCTTGATGGTGGCGGCGGCGTGCGCACGGCCTTCTCTCCCCACCACAGCGCGGTGCCGTCGTTGTCGGAGAGATCCGCGCCGTCCCCCACGGAGGCGGCGGCTTCTCACGGCCATCACTTGGTAGCCGCAGCTGCGGCTAAGCTCAAAACGCATACGCCGAAATGCGGCCGAGATGGAGGTCTCCTCGAGTAGGGGAAGGAGAAGAAGCGCAGGCGAAGGAGCCGTCCCTCATGATGTACTCCTCCGCGAGATAGGAGCAAGACGAGCTCAGGAGGCCGGTCGATGTTCATCATGTTCTACCATACGAATTTGATGAAACCCAGACTTCAAATCCAACTTAGAAAAGAAGCTAGTACTAGCTATTTCATCTAACAAATCATCTACAATGGGCATGGGAAACTTACTTTTCACTGTTAATGAATTTAACTTCATGTAATCGACACAAAATCTCCATGTGACATCCTTCTTCTTCACAAGCAGAACTAGTGATGTAAATGGACTGAGACTTGGGGTTACTATTCTAGCTTGGATCATCTCAGCCACCTGGCGTTCAATTTCATCCTATTGCAGTGGCGAATATCGATAAGGTTTGGAGTTAACTGGAGCTGCATCTGGTAGTAGAGTGATGGCATGATCATACACTCTACGAGGAGGTAGATTTTTAGAGTCTTGAAATACATCTTCATAAGTGAGCAGAACCGAATGAACTGCCTTTGGAACTATCTCCTTATCCTGCTCTTGTGATTTCTCTAATACTATAGTGACCTAGATCTCATTTCCATTATGCCATTTCTCCACCCTTTCAACCGATATCTCTTGTAATTCTATTGTATTTTTAGGGTCTGTGACACCTTGTAATCTAATTATTTTGCCTTTGTGTTCAAACTCCACCCATTTCAAACTCCTTCGATGCTGGAGGGATTTCTGGAAAAGTTGTCAGTTGCATAGAGGTCTTCCTTGTTCTCATCGCCACGAATCCTGCTTCTTCTTTGGGTGGAATCACCAATTGAGGTGGTGCTACTGTCTTGAGAGTCTTCGCTACCATCACTTGCTCTTGTTGGACCTTGCCGATAGAATCCATCGTCATTGTGACCTTCAACTGCATCTCATCCAATCTTGCACCCTGTTGATCAATCCGTTGGTCTACCACCGCCATGTGAGAATTCATTTCTTCCCGTTGTTGGATTGATCTCGGCTAACTGCCGAGACCGAGTCTCACGGGGCACAGCCCACCTACGCGCCCTGATCGAGGGTGGCTCCAACTCTTTTCTTTTGGTTTCGGTCCCGGTCATTCAGCGCTATAAAAATCAGAGGGGTTTCGGCAGGTTTGACCTGAGAGTTCAAGCCAAAGAACAACCCGCACAAGCCCGATCGATAACGAGCGCTGAGGTGAACGAAGACTGTAACCTATCGTCCTCGTCCACGGCAGCACACGCAACGACTCTCAACAACCGACGGCCACCATCGTCATCCCGGTGCTCAGATCTGCGCCAACTCGATCGACTCTCAACACCTAATGGCTTCTTCCAATTCGGGTAAGAACTTAAGCTTCCGCTCTAATGTTTTGCTAGGTGTTCATTTATGTGCTAGGGTTAATCATGTTTTAGATCAAGTCATTAGCTCAGTATTTACTAACAATGGTATCAGAGCTTGCCCTAGACACATAGTGAACCCGATTAGATCTACCTCATACCCGGATCTAACCATCAGTGTATACTACTCGTTCGGATCTCAGATCCGGCGCTCGGTTATAGCACTTAGAAGGAGAGGATGAAACCCTAATGAAATCACGAAAACCCCCAAAGTCAGAAACACCAACTCGGATCTCGCACTCGACCCCAAGAACTCTGGATCAAAAGGCCAAAGGAGCGGCGGAATACTCACGTTATTTTGGAGATCCAAGTCCTTGTTCGGCCTCGGCGCCGCAGAGTAGCCACTCGACGGTCGCGCGACCTCGATCGCACGCGCGCTACCGGCGAGGAGAGTGCATGGGCACCGCCTCTTCATGTCGCTTCGCCTTACGCCGCCGCTTCCGCTCCTCGCTATCTCCTGCGCCGTCGTGAGCGCTTCCGCCGACGCCTTCGGCAGCGCGTTTTCTTCGGGGAATGA
Organism: Hsuehochloa calcarea; assembly: GCA_036346395.1. Taxonomy (NCBI): domain Eukaryota; kingdom Viridiplantae; phylum Streptophyta; class Magnoliopsida; order Poales; family Poaceae; genus Hsuehochloa; species Hsuehochloa calcarea. Next base: position 58,450,030 of record CM070598.1, read on the forward strand.
AGAGGCGAATGGCTTAGGGTTAGGGTTTTCTCCGCCGTTTCGTCGGTTTTATACGCCCGAATTTACTCGACCGTTCGATCGGATCCGACGGATCACGTCGCTCTGATCGCAGCGGAAGTAAAACGCCCGGGAGATCTTAGCCGTCCGATCCGATCCGACGGCCACAAAGGCGCGGGCCGAACCGTTTTGGGCCGAAGGCTTGGCGGCCGGCACGAAGCGAAAGCCGGGCGGAACAAACAAAGGCACAATATTTTTACCATTTTGTAAAATGATTTTGTGATTAAGCTTTATAATTATTATTTCTCTTATTTTTGAGCACTGTTTTAATTAATGATAATTCCTCATGTTTCGGTATAAATTCGGTCTCTAATTAAAATTGAACCAACGAGATATTTTAATTAGAGAATTTTATGTTTTGTTTTGGCATTATGTATACACATGATTACATACTGACCAACGTTGTTTGTAGTCATGTGTCGCCACATTAATTATTAAAGTTCTTTTTTATTTTCTGCCCAACGGTGATATAAACTAGAACTGTAGTTTTGCATGTTATCAATCAAACCAACGTAGGGTTAATTGCATGCAATACTTTTATGTTATTTCTAATTTTTCCTCAGATTTTAATGTTCAAGAATGAATGCTTCAAATGTTGCCGCTACAATTGACAACATTGAGCAGCTTACGGGGAGCAACTTCCCCGCTTGGAAAGAAAGAATTTCAGTTGTCCTTGGAGTATTAGACCTTGATTATGCATTAAGGGTGCCTGCTCCCGTTTCTCCCACCATTGGTGAGGACGATTACGATGAGAAAAAGAAAATATATTATAATAATGCTGAAAAATGGGAGCGGTCCAACCGTCTATCACTAATGATTATGAAGACCTCTATCTCGCTTGGAATCGGGAGCAATCCTGCATTCAAAATGCTAAGGAGTATCCGCTTCAGAGAGGAGAAATTCAAAGGCTTCACTAAGGTTTATGCCAAGACATTAATCCGAGGCTTCTATCCACTAAGTATGACGGGTCCAGCAGTATAAGAGAGCACATCATGATGATGACTGATATGGCTGGAAAACTCAAGGGCATGGACATGGAAATATCTGATGGTTTCCTAGTCCACTTTATTATGACTTCTCTTCCTTCTGAGTACACTGCTTTTAAGATAAACTATAATACTCAGAAAGATAAATGGAGCATGAGCGATCTTATCGCCATGTGTGTCCAAGAGGAAGAAAGGATTAGGACCGAAAAGAAAGATTTTGTGAATCAAGTTGGCGGTCCTAGCAAAAGGAAGTTCTCAGGGGACTTCAAATCCAAGAAAAGGCTGCACTACTCTCCTAATTCAGATAAATCAGGGCCTAATGTGCAAAATACACCTAAGCCCAATGTTGCTCCTGCTAAAGCACCAAGTGGGAATGCATGCACTTCTGCAAGGAGCCAGGACATTTCCAGAAGGATTGTGTTGGTTTCCTAAAGTGGCTCGCCAAGAAGGGTAATGATTCTATAACGTTTGTTGATGAAACCCTTTATACTAATTTTTCCCTTAAATCTTGGTGGATTGACTCAGTGCAATCGCGCACGCTACCAACTCTTTACGGGATTCCATACCGTGAGAACACTAAGAAAGGGGAGCGAAGTCTTAGAGTCGCTGATGGAAAAGAAGCCAAGTGGAATCGCTTGGTTCTGCTTTCCTTAGTTTTAGATAGCGGCTTCACACTTCGCCTTAATAATGTAGTTTTGTTCCTTCCATTAGGAGGAATTTAATTTGATATCTTTATTGGACGATGATGGTTTTAAATGTAATTTTGGTAACAATAAGTGTGTTATCACATTTAATTCAATAATGTCGGTCTTCTTTGTTAGACAAGACAATCTTTATATGCTTTCCTTAATGAATCACCGATATCTTTGAATGTGTGTGATACTATGCGTAAAAGAATAATGAGACTTCTTCAAACGTGGCAATCGCTGCTTAGGCCACATTTCGAAGGGGAGAATGGAGCGCCTCATTAAGGAAGAGATTCTCCAACCATTAGATTTCTCTGACTCAGACCACTACATTGATTGCATTAAAGGAAAATATGTAAAGAAAATAAAGAAGGGAGCAACTCGCAGCTCAGGACTATTAGAGTTAATTCATACTGATATTTGTGGTCCTTTTCCTGTGACATCGGTGGATGATTTTGATTCTTTCATTACATTCACCGATGATTTCTCCGTTATGGTTATATTTTTCCCATTAAGGACCGATCCAATCACTTGATAAATTTAAGATATTTAAGGTCAAGTTGAAAATCAGCACAACCTAAGAATTAAAGTGTAAGATCGGACCGTGGGGAGAATATTATGGGAGACATGCCCTTATGGCCAAATTCACGCCCTTTCGCTAAGTTCCTTCAGAAAATGGCATTGTTGCCCAATATTCTACACCGGTGAACCTCAAGAAATGGGGTAGTGAGAGACGAACTGCATACACTTATGGATATGGTACGGAGCATGCTTAGCTACTCTAGTTTATCAACCGGTTTATGGATGGAGGCACTAAAGACAAGAAGACATATTCTTAATAGGGTTCCCGATGAATCAAGACCTAAGACACCTTATGAATTATGGACCGAGAGAAACCGAGTTTGAAATATTTAAGAGTATGGGGTTGTTGTCTCAAGCTAAGATATTTAATCCACATATTGGAAAATTAGATCCTAAGTCAAGAAGTTGCCATTTTATAGGGTACCTCAAAGATCTAAAGGGTATCGGTTTTATTGTCCCGATAGGACAACTAAGTTTGTAGAAACAAGACATGTTTGTGTTCTTAGAAAATAATGAGGACCTAGAGCCTAGGAAAATTGATCTTGAAGAGAAGCGGTTTACGCTCCTTCACCGCTTATCCCGTATATTTTTATTCTCAAGACTTGGTGGTTGCACCTCCAAGACTAAATATCGTTGATGCACCAACTGTTGAGGTCTCTGAAATTCCTAATGTCATACCTAATGATGAGCCTCAGCAGTCTCCTGCGCCTTAGCAGCCTCTTGCAATAGTTGCTGAACCTATTAGAAGATCACAATGGAGAGAAGATCCGCCATCCCAAATGATTATGTTGTTTACATGAATGAGGATATTAATGATATAGGAAGGTAGATGATCCCACCTCTTATAAGGAAGCAATGATGAGTGAATATTCTCCTAAATGGCTTGATGCCATGAAGGATGAACTAAAGTCTACGAGCACTAATGATGTATGGGACTTAGTAGAAATTCCTAACGGAGTTAAAATAGTAGGCTGTAAATGGGTCTACAAAACCAAGCATGACTCTAAGGGAAATATCGAAAGGTTCAAAGCAAGACTCGTAGCAAAAGGCTTCTCACAAAGAGAGGGGATTGATTATAATGACACCTTTTCTCCTGTCTCAACTAAGGATCTGCTCGTAATCGTTATGGCACTTGTAGCTCATTATGATTTAGAGCTACATCGATGGATGTTAAGACGGCATTCCTTAATGGCGATTTGCAAGAAAATGTTTACATGACTCAACCTAAGGTTTTGTCGTGGAAGGCAAGGAGCATATGGGATGTCGACTTAAGAAATCTATTTATGGCTTAAAACAAGCATCGAGGCAAAGGTACCTCAAATTTGATAAAGTTATAAGGAATTTTGGATTTAAGGAAAATGAAGTTGATAACGCATATATGTTAAGTTCAAGGAGTAAATTCACCATCTTAGTGCTTTATGTGGATGATATCTTATTGGCTAGCAATGATAAGGATATGCTTGTTTGAGACCAAGAGATTTCTCTCATCCAATTTTGATATGAAGGATCTCGTGATGCCTCTTACGCTCTTGGCATTGAAATTCACCGGGACAGTCCAAAGGAGTATTAAGTTTATCTCAAAAGGCATACATTGACAGAGTACTAAAGAGATACAATATGCATAAATGCTCTGGCTCACCTGCTCCTATCGTTAAGGGCGATAAGTTTGGGACATTTCAATGTCCAAGGAACCAATATAAACTCGATCGATGAAGATAGCCCTTATGCTTCAAATTGCCGGAAGCATTATGTATGCTCAAGTAAGCACACGCCCGACTTAGCTTTTGTAACCTAATGCTTGGCGATATCACCAAATCCAGACTGCACCACTGGAAGGCCGTTAAGAAAGTCTTGTGTTATATGCAAGCTACTAAGCATCTCATGCTCACATATAAGCATACTGATAACCTTGAAGTTGTTGGTTATTCAGATTCAGATTTTGCGGGATGTGTTGATACTAAGAAATCCACGTCAGGTTATATCTTCACACTCGCTGGAGGAGCTATCTCGTGGAAAAGCTCCAAACAAACCCTTACGGCATCTTCAACGATGCAAGCTGAGTTTGTGGCATGTTATGAGGCTATTGGGCAGGCTGTCAGTATGGCTTAAGAATTTTATTCCGGGCCTTAGAGTGGTTGACAGCATTTCTAAACCACTCACCTTATACTGCGATAACGAACCCGCAGTCTTTTATGCGAGTAACAACAAGTCAAGTGGTGCTGCCAAACACATTGACATTAAGTATCATGTTGTGAAAGATATAATCCGTGATCAAACCATTAGTATCAAGCATATTAGTACTAAGTCAATGCTTATGATCCGCTTACCAAAGGCTTACCACCCAATATATTTCGTGATCATGTTGCCGGCATGGGTTTATTGGAAAGCCTCTGATTCTGGATAAAGGACCTTAAAACGAACCAACTCCCATTAAGTATTATGAATATCCATTTTTTAAATGAAATAGTACACTATAGGTACTGAGGTTGTATGGCACTTCATTGGCCATGCCACACATTACCTTGGTAAGCTGTTTTTCATTTGAGAATGGACTTATGTTGTTAGCCTTACGATCAAAGGGGAGAATGTTGGATTGATCTCGGCTAACTGCCGAGACCGAGTCTCACGGGGCACAGCCCACCTACGCGCCCTGATCGGGGGTGGCTCCAACTCTTTTCTTTTGGTTTCGGTCCCGGTCATTCAGCGCTATAAAAATCAGAGGGGTTTCGGCAGGTTTGACTCGAGAGTTCAAGCCAAAGAACAACCCGCACAAGCCCGATCGATAACGAGCGCTGAGGTGAACGAAGACTGTAACCTATCGTCCTCGTCCACGGCAGCACACGCAACGACTCTCAACAACCGACGGCCACCATCGCTATCCTTGCTCGATCTGCGCTAACTCGATCGACTCTCAACACCTAATGGCTTCTTCCAATTCGGGTAAGAACTTAAGCTTCCGCTCTAATGTTTTGCTAGGTGTTCATTTATGTGCTAGGGTTAATCATGTTTTAGATCAAGTCATTAGCTCAGTATTTACTAACACACGTGTCACCTTCATCTCAGTTTTCCACAACTCCACCGACCTCACCTCCATTCCTTCCATTGTCGTCACCATTTAACGAACTTGAACACCTTGCTTCGTCGGAGCTATGGTGTTTCCTCTCAAAGCCGACTGAACCTAGGTTTGGGAATTACAACAATCACACTAGGTAATCGCTCCCCCGCCCCTCGGGATTGCACCAGTCAAGACCACGAGAATCTCGGAAACAACCCTCGGATCGACTCAACTGTGATACCAATCTGTCATGGCCTCATCGCCGGCGAGATGCCAAGCTTGAGATCATATCATTTCAACCATCAGAACAACAGACAAAAAGGAAAAACAAAGGAAGGAGAGAAGGAAAAGTTGTGCTACAGGATTCTATTCTTTTTTATAACGTCTGAAAATGTACATAGCCAAGTCTTATAAGTCGTCTCTTACTCTATTACATGGGCCAGGCCCAACACTATTCCTTAACTGAGAACTAAAACACAACCATACACATGTATGTTTCATTCCATATACCACTTCATCCCATCGCCATTGCTTCAGTCCCGACAAACGGTGCAGATAATTCCTGCCCGATCCGAAGCTGTATCCGAAAAAAAATTGTCCGGCTATCTTTTTTAGTCCTGATCTGCATCTGACATTATCCGTATCTGAAAAATCTCATGGAATATGGGTTAGGACATGGGAGAGCAATATCCGACCCGTATTTGTATTTTTTTAGGATATCTGATAAACGTCAATATCCTTTAATATTCTCTATAGTTTTCTAGTCATTGACTAATATATAATATGAATTTATATTTGATTATATTTATATTGTTAAGTAGGATAAATAATTCTCTAATAGGTAGTACCATTTGATATTTTTGTTGGTAAAATTATATTTTTCTTTATATGTACACTATTCGTTCTACATCCACCATGTGTCCGTATCTATCCGACTCTGAAATAGAAATATGAGTTAATATCAGTCCATATCCGACTCGTTTTGACTCTAACTGGGACCGGCAGGGCTATTTTTCTGTACTGCGTTCCTTAATCTAGAAGTTACAGAGACGGGTTAATTAATGCTCAATGCTGCTTGACTGGATTCTGGACGGCAAAACTTGGATTAGTTTATGGTTGACCAAGGAATACAGACGGTCGTGTGCTGTTGTTAATAAAGAGTCGTACTCGTACAGGGTTTGTTGAAACAGACCAGTAGAAGAAGAAAACCGTAGTGTACTTTGCACCATGTAGCACCGCCCCTGTTATTTTCTTCCATTGCCCTGCTTGGTAATATCACCTCAATTTCTACGGTCACTGTTTATCTTCTCCACTTCACTGCGTAGGAAAAAGCACCAGAGACCGGAGACAAGACAATTCTCGGCTTGACCTGACACCTCAGATTATTTTAGGACCTCGGATAGTTGAGTGAATTGTGGGCTGTTCTGCTTCGATGGAGTAACAGAGTTCTCGGTTCTCGTATCCTGAGCTAATTAAATTATTTATATTTAAAATTTATTATAAATAATAATATCTTTATACAACCATTAAAGGTATTCCCTATCATTAACTTACAATGATAAATGAATATTATGATTACGTAGAAACTGTAAGTTTTTCTACAACTATTTTATGGTGTAAGTTCTTCTACGATTACATTTTCATTGTAATGTTTACTACAATTACCTAATGTTCGTAAGACTTTTTACAATCAGGTCAAACATGAGCACCCTATGATTGATAGAACCTATAAATATATGGATTCAATCGACTAGGGACTCTGTACACTGCGCTCATTAACGCGTAGTAGTTATACATATAATGTTTGTCTTTGATATAACTGCATGTAAATTTTTTATCTCTAGTGTAACTAGATGACGAACGTATGAGGAATATCTCACTGACAGTAATTGTAACATTAACACGAAATCTCTCAACAATTACAGTTCGGTGACCAGAAAACTAGACTAATGAAGCTTGCATCTTTACAAGGTACAGTTTATATAGTTTAGCGAGAAAAACAAAGACGTCGAGTGCGTGGCAGAGTCGGAAGCGAAATGAGACTTGACAAGCTGTAGTATCGGTTCAGCATTGACCAAGTAAACCAGCGCACGCTGAACACAGTGGCATCGCGAAACTACAAGGCAGTAAAAGCAGAGTTTTGGGGTTTATATGACAATAATTGTATTAACTATTTTTTTACGTCGATACTAAAAATAGTATTTTTTTTTCGTGCCTCAAGGGTCAGACTCCCCACAGCACATCATGTGTAAAATCCAGACTCTTAAGGCACGGATCAGACCGAGCCCGATCCTCGGGGCACGTTAGAGGGGGAGTTCGTACCTCCTTAGCACGGAATTGGTAGATTAAAAAATTATTTAATACTATTTAAAACTTTAAAAAATTATTTTTTTCTTATTTTTTATCTCTCACTCGCAGCTTCAAATATATTATCACATATATCATGAAAAAAAATTATAATTTTTTTCACATGAAATCATGGTGCAACGCGGCACAACACACGCAGCTTCAAACATGGATGTCAACCATCGTCCTCGCCACCCTTCGCAACCCTCGGTGAGTCGATAGACGGTGCATGTGAAATACTATTTGATGACACGGTGGCGGACAGTAGTACACCGACACCAAACTCCCCCTCTGTCGTGCCCTGGGGCACAGACTACCCCTCTGTCAATTCCGTGCCAAGGAGGCTAGGGAGGCATGGACTCCCCCTCTGTCTTGCCCCTAGGGGCCGGATTCAGCCTGGTCCGTGCCCCAGGAGCACGGATTTCACACATGGCGTGCACTCGGGAGTCTGCCCCCGGGGCACGGTGGAGCATGCTATTTTTGGTATTGACGTAGAGAGACGATCAAAATTGCTATTTGCGATGTGAATAGTGATATATGAGCCAAAAACACTCGTAAAAGGAGCACTAAGCGGGGCCAGCGGCAAGCTGCCTATTTTTTAAAAAACAATATTAATTTTAAAAATAAATACAAAAATAAATAGTAGATTTTTTTTTACAAAACTAGGCTCCTGTTCCAATTGGCAACAAGAGCCTAGACACTAGCGATAAGGGGATTAATAGTACCTAGAGCTCCCCATCGCTAGTTGAATTGGCAACATGTCTCTGTCGCCAATTCAAATGATGACAACGATCTTTAATTTTTAATTCCTCTCCGCTCCTTTTGTACTGAGTATTTTCGAGCACATATTTTATCGATAAATCACACTAATATTATATAACATTCAACACAACATCATAACATCTTTTGTCGATAAATTAAAATTTGTACTGACTATTTTCGAGCATATTTTTTGTAGACAAATCACAATGACATTACATAACATTCATCACAACGTCATAACATCTTTTGTCAATAAATCACAATAACATTACATAACATTCAGCGCAACGTTGTCACATCATTTGTGGACAAATCACACTGATATTACATAACATTCAGCACAACGTCATAACACCTGTTTTTTACAAATCAAAGTGATATCACAAAGCATATTGTGTTCTTCTTGTTGTTTTGCACAATCGATAGCTCAAAATCATATTTCAAATTGCACAACCGACTCATATGATAAAATTTAACCTTCCTAATATCAAAGTCAACTAAAGTTGGTGAAAACAAATTGATACCATTCCCCGATTCAATCAAGGCTTACTCGATTAGTTATACATTTAAGAGATAAACAAGTAGGCATCATGTTGCATTCTAAACAATAGACACTTGTATTTAAACCCATCTTAAAGAGACCGTGACATTGCTCAATAGAAGGTTTATAAAACATGTAATTTTAAATTAACAAGATTATCAATAGTAATGCATATTCAATAAACTTGAAACATGTTGTTGTTCACACCAAAATCTCCGATCAAATTGAATTTATATGTGTGTACATAGCTATTTACTAGTGATTTTAAATGTGAAATTTCAAGAACCTTCTTAATAACACTAACTACCTCTTTTGGTTTATCAATATGATATGACACAAATAATCATTAAGGGATATTCTAGTAATAACTTCGTGATGAGTAATCAATTCCATATTATGCAAATTAAGCATCTCAAATTTAGAACTTGGAATCATCAAAGGAATAATGGAGTTCTCAGTTTTACCCACCTTGTCTTGATGATATATCGATTTAGTACCAATAGTATTACATTTGTCGTCCTCCTCAGCTTGATGTAGGTGCCGCAGGTAGGCACCACATATTTCAACTGGACGAACCTTTCCCGTGGTCGTGGCCTCAACGTCCGCCATGTGGACCGCCTCGAGTGGGGCAGTCGGATGAGGTCCCCGCGGCGACATCCGGACTGCCAATGTCTCATTCGTCTTATGGATTTCTTGTAAGGCATGTCTTGAAGGTGTGCTCAGACTCCTTGCAAATAGAGCACTTCTTCGTACGACGTCTAACTTTTGCTTCATTCATATCGTTCCTGATGAGCCGTACCTATCGACAGCTAACCTTTCCCTTAAGCCTATCAATGTCCACAGCCCAAATAAGTTGCTTCCAGATCGGATGGCCAATGAAATGGCCAACCACAACGTAACCATACATCTCTGCACTCTAGGTTTGCATCACCTCCTCCTTATTGAAATAGTCTGAGAGGTATTGGTCGGGATGCAGCGCCACCGTTGAACATGCGACCATGATATGGGAGTAGGGCCTACGCAGAAGAATGAACTTGTCGCAAGTGCATACACAACTAGCGCGGTGTAGCATGCACTTGTGGGTGATCCTCTCGCAGTTCGTCCCACGGCGTCCTTTATCCCTGCATATTATATCGAAGCAAAGCTCTCTTGTACCCATCTTGAATGCCCGGTGCATCTCACCCTTCTTGATATTCTCCTCCATGCACTTCGTGGTCATAGCGGAGTAGAGTACTCTGAAAAAATTTTATGGCAAGCGACGCGTTGTTTTTTGTCAATAAAGAAATTTGTGGTACCGCGAAGAATTACCTCCACAATACCAACCAAAGGGAGGTACCTTGCACCGCGCATGACCAAGTTGTACACCTCAATTAGATTGATTGTAATGATACTATACCGAGCACCACCCCTATCATATGGCAACGACTACTTCTCCTTAGGATCGCGCTCAACCCAGTCCGAGAAGCATTTCACCTGTGCCCCCGTCTTCCTCGTCAAACTGGTACCATCTGTGGGTGGCTACAACAATACTTTGGGGCCTGATTAGTGCTTGGGGCGGCCTTTTCGCTACCTCCTTTCTGTGCGTCTAGGTCCGCTCATCCAAAATCTTCAGAGTACTTCAACTTTCGCTACTGGTTCTGGTTGCACAGTCGTTTGAACAGGTTCACTAAGTTCTTACTGTGGAACTGCTTGTAGAAGTTTGCACCCAAGTTCCTTATGCGTCACCTGCTCTACAGATCCGCCTATGAAAGTTGTTCATTCTCTCCTTGTTGTAGCCGAGTTATTGCACTCAGTAGGCCCGCATACCTATCATGTATGACGCATACGTCAAGATGACCTGCCCAACAGAAATCCTTAATTCCTTACAAACCACAACCAGCTGTTCGTGTTCTCGCTTTCAACAAAAGCGAATGTCATGGGAAGAACTTGATTGTTCCCGTTTGTCGCTATTGCAGTCAGGAATGTACCACCCATACACAAGATTGGACGGCAGTGGCGGAATGCATAAATGCATGGACCAAAGGCGAAGAATGCTAGCTTCAATGTCCTCTTATTGGTCCACATTGGATGCGTGGAATCTTGAATGTCGACATGAGTGTCGGGATTCCTGTATTGTATACTCAAAGTAGACCGGGGAGGTTGTGGTAGGAGTCCTCGAACGTATCGAACCTTGATTTCAATGCCTTCTGTTTTGCCCACCACGCCTTAGCGTAGCTGACTATGTATTGGAACCTTGCCTGAATCACTCGAATGATGGATTGTGGCTCAAAATCTAGATTATCCACAATCTCACAATACATGAGGTTGGCGATGAAGCCTGATGACAGGTTCCTGTAGGAATGCACTAACTCAGTGATAACACATGTGTAAGGGACCACTATAGAGCATTTCCAGTAGGTATCCCACTTAGGCTGAAATACGTGCACTCGCCAAGAGCACCCCTCTATGTTGCACTTCACGTCGTAGCATCTTGAGTTAAACTTGACAACTGTGAATGTACGTCGCACCGACAAGGCCCAAAATTTGACCGACTCCTGCACAACCTCCTTGCATTTGTACACAGCTCACTGCCTGACATTGCTCTGGTCGTATTCCCACAGAACACGGAGCGTACGTTAACGATAAAGCTGTTGAACTGTTATGTGTTCCACTCGAATGGAACCGCCTACTGGTCGACATCATCCTCATTGTCGGATCCTTCATCTTCTAATAATACCATGTAGTCCCGGTCTTCGAGATCCGTCCATGGTCTTCATCGACTACATCAGCAACTTTGGGAGCTTCAGCCATTGTGTGCGTCGCACTGTGGCTGGGGTCCCCGACTTGTTATTGGGTATCGCCACACCCTTCTTGTTCAGTCACCAATGCAGGAGTGGACTTGGCATAAAGTTGGGCCAGAAGGACCAAATCCCACCTTTCCTCCCTCACCATGCATACATATGACTGCTACAACCTTATTCCCTTGAGCTGCACTAACTCCCAATATGTGCACTGTGTTGCTTCGGAGGCAAGGCAACTCAATCTTAGATCATACATTGCATGGTTCAAATCGAATGAGTGAAACAACTACCGCATCACAGTGCCCCATGTACGCTGCTATGGTTTTGGCAGGGGCACAGTCGCCGATTAGAAATAACACAAATAAATCCCCTAAGGATCCTTAAGAATAGTCCCATGATTGTAGTAAATTTTGAAGTTGGCAGCATGCGACATATTTGACGTACTGCATCGTAAACAAGATTTTCACGATTAACCATATATCTAAAACTAGACTACCCACCGAAAAAGATTATGTACAACATACTACACTACATAACGTTCGTTCAAAACTATGTAATCCACTTGATTATAAAAAATACCTAAAAGGTGGACGACCGGACGGACAACGATTCGCTAGTTTCTCTTCTCCCCTCTACTCCTATCCATTCCCTTCCCTCTTTCTTTTTTTTCTGAATAAAAATGAGTTTTCTCTTAATTTTAGGGTTCAATGGTCTTTTATAAGGGAGAATGTGTCGCCATTCGAAATGACGATAGGGGCTTGTGGAATCCCTATCGCCATTTGAAATGAAGGTTTTCTAAATTTTAAATTTAAGTATCTCTATCGCCATTTGAATTGGCAACAGGACCTGTCGCCAATTCAAATTGTGACAGGAGCTCTGGATACTGTTGAGCCCCCTGTCACCAGAGACTAAATCTCTGTTACCAATTGGAACAGTGACCGGAGCGCCTAGTCTTGTAAAAAACAATGACTATTGATTTTTTTAACTATTTTTTTAAAAAATTCGCCGATCGCTAGCCAGGCCGGCAAGGCCCACTGCGCCCGGTCCACCTACTGACGCACGAGGCCACGACTGGACAAAACCATAGCAGCGTCACGACTCACGACCAGGCAGCCTCCCCTCCCACTTGAGCTCGTGGCCTCCTCGTCCTGGTAAACCCTTCCCTGCTGTCTCATCTCTTGCTCTCCACGGGAAGGGATGGAACGGAAAACAAGAAAAACCAAAAGAGCAGCTTAGAAACCCACGCACCCGGCGCCTCCAATCCTTACCCCCTGTGCACGTCCCGTCGATCGCGCCGCCTCGTTCTGATCGGCGGTTCGATAGTGGCGGGATTTTTTCGGGCGCGGCCTTGGCAGCTCGGCGGGCGGGCGGGCGGGCGTGGCAAAACCGCAAAAGGATTGCCCAATTGAAGCTCGGTTTCGGGTGATTCAGGCCAGCCAGCTTCCTCCTGCTTGTAAGAGCTAAGGCTTGTGGTCCTGCGTCTGTTGCCTTTTTAGTTGAGTTTTTGGTGAGCACAGGCAGAGCAGAGGGGAGGCGGGGCAGGATGGGGGAGAGGGTGAAGGCGATGCTGGCGAAGCCGATCCAGCTTGCGGACCAGGTGGCCAAGCAAGCTGGCTCGGGGCATTGCTCCCGGTCGGAGTGCATGGACCTGCGCTTGCGCGCCCAGAGGCTCGCGGCGCTGCTGCGGCAGGCGGCGAGGGCCGAGCTGTACGAGCGCCCCGCCGCGCGCATCATGGTCGACACCGTGCAGGCGCTGGCCAAGGCCGGCGAGGTGGCCGACAGGTGCTTCCAGAGCCATTCCCGCCTCCGCCGCTTCTTCACGCTCAACCCCGTGTCAAGGCTCCCGCGCACCCTCGCGCTGCTCGACACCGCGCTCGTGGACGTCGCCTGGCTCCTCCGCATCTCGTCCCCGCGCGCCGACGCGGACGCGGACGACGACGACCTGCGCGGCCTCCCCAACATCGTCCAGAACGAGCCGATACTGTTCCTGATCTGGGGCCATATCGCGCGGCTCCACACCGGCAACCTCGCCGCCCGGGCGGACTCGGCCGCCAACCTCGCCTTACTCGCCCGCGACAACCCCCACTACGCCAAGCTCATCATCGAGGAGGACGGCGTGGCGCCCCTCGTCAAGCTGTTCAAGGAAGGCACCGATGACGGGCAGGAGGCCGCGGCCACGGCGCTCGGGCATCTTGGCCGCGACGAGGAGAGCGTAGACAAGCTTCTCCACTCAGGGGTGTGCTCCGTCTTCGCCGCCGCGTTGAAGGAGCCGCCGATGCGCGTGCAGGCCGCTGTCGCCGAGGCAATCGCCTCGCTCGCGCACCACAACCAGAAATGCCAGGACTTGTTCGAGCAGAACAACGCCGTCCGGCACCTCGTCAGCCACCTCGCCTCTGGAACCATCCAAGAGCACAGCAGGTACTCTATCGGTGGAAGCAGCTCCCGGAACACACCTCCGCCGTCGCCCACGACATCGCTTCACTCTGTTGTGGTTGCCAACACGCTTAGCATGGGCCAAGACGGTTCTGGTTCCCCTGCAAATGGGCTGCCGAACGCATCCGATGCTTCCAATGGCCAACAGCAAGCACGACAGAACCAGATGCAATCCGTGGTGCAATCCGCGATGGCCGCCAATACGACGACGAACGGCGTCACGGCTCCACCCGGTAGGCCCCAACTGAGCTCAAACGGTTCGAGCGGCCATGGTTCGCGCGAGGCCGAGGACCCGGCCACCAAGGCCGGCATGAAGGCCATGGCGGCGAAGGCTCTATGGAAGCTTGCCCGCGGCCATGTGGGAGTCTGCAAAAGCATTACAGAGTCTCGCGCGCTCCTCTGCTTCGCCAGGCTCCTCGAGAAGGGAGACGGTGGCGCGGGCACGCATCTACAGTTCTACTCCGCAATGGCCATCATGGAGATCACCCGTGTCGCTGAACACAACCTCGAACTTCGGCAGTCTGCGTTCAAGCCCAGCTCCCCGGCAGCCAAGGCCGTCGTGGAGCACCTCCTGTCCGTTGTGAGCAAGGGAGATTACGATGACCTGCTCCTCCCATGCATCACTTCCATCGGCTGCTTATCGCGCACGTTCACCGGAAGTGAGACCCGTGTGATTGGCCCGCTAGTGCAGCTGCTCGACGACCGCGAGCTCCAGGTCACCAAGGAGGCCGTGGTCGCGCTCACCAAGTTCGCATGCAGCGAGAACCACCTACATGTGAACCACTGCAAGGCCATCGTTGACGCCGGCGGGGCATGGCATCTTGTTCAGCTCGTGTACCTTGGTGACCAGCTGCAGATTGAGGCGCTCATATTGCTCTGCTACATTGCGCTGCATGTCCCGGAGAGCGAGGAACTTGCGCAGGCTGGGGTGCTTGCCCCGCTCCTGCGGGCGTCGAAGCAGGCGCACATGGTGCAGGACTCGCGCGTCGAGGCACTGCTGCCGAAGGCCAAGGCTCGGTTGGATCTCTACCAGTCCAGGGGATTTAGGTGATGGTGCCGCTGCCAGTGGCAGCAATCACCGGAGGAGTTTAGTTAGTTCTTGCTGCACTATAATACTATTAGAGTATAGTTATGTCGATTGTTCTTAATTAGTTCCAAATTTCAATTGTGTTATTGGTGGAGTGTACATATCACGCTTCTGTTTGTATAAAGAAAAGGATGAATGTGGTAGGGACTTGTTCTTGAGGTATTAATGTAGATCATTTTTGTATGTTTGAAACGGTAAATGAAAAAGAAATGCTTGTTCATATGCAATAACATCTGGATAGTTTGTAACGATAGTTCTGTTCGCTTTCAGTCATAAACGCCGATGAAGATCTAATAATTCTTAATTAATTAAATTATTTATTTGTAACATTTATTACAGATAATAATATTCTTAAACAACCATCAAAGGTACCCATTGTTATAAATCCACAATGAAAAAGGAAGATTACGACTACTTCATGGTCGTAAGATCTACTACGACTATCCTATAATCGTAAGCTTTATTACAATCACTTCGTGGTTGTAAGGTTTACTATGACCACTTTCTGTTCGTAAAGTTTTCTACGACTAGGTCAACTACAACCACCCTATAATTGGTAGAATCTACAAATATGTAGACCCTATCGGCTGGGGACTCTGTACAGTACGCTTATTAACATGTGGTAGTTATACACATGTTGTTTGTCTCTGACATAATTGCACGTAAGTTCTCCTGTCTCTGGCGTAACTGCATGACAAATGTGCGGGGGAGTGTCTCACTAATAGTAACCGCCACAAACGTGCGCAATCAATCAACCGTCAATACGTCTCTTGGCATTTAACAACTGACATCGCTTCAGAACCTATATAAAGGTAACGTCGGTAGACAGAGAGATATACAGATAAGAGACAGAAGTCATTAGTCTTAGTTTCGGTGGTTTCTTTCTTATTGTAAACACAATCAATACAAGAACACAGGAGTAGAGTTGTTATTCTCTGCAGAGAAAGTCTGAACCTGTCTAAAAAAACTCCCCGTGTCTCCTCTTGCGTACTCTCGATCATAGTGTCCCTAGCATTTATTTCATAAGATCGATATTAAAACATGGACAGTAGGAGCTGTCTATGGGGAACATCTTTCGGCGATTTTCTTTGTTTCTACTGCAATGCTTCCATGGTAGGCGAGTGGAATGAGGAGAATTGGTTTGATCTCACAGACTACGCAGGACTCGACATGGATGCTTTTTACGACTATGAGGAGAGCATCTTTTCATCCGAGGGCAATACCGATTCCAGGGACCTTTCACCGGACCCAGGAGATTGCATCTCGGATAAGGTTGATAAGGGAACCTTGTCGGGACCTAAAAATACAATTCTGAACCCTCTATGTATTCTGAACTAATCCAGAATCACGCTAGTGCACACAGTGTCAACATAAATGAATATCAATCAACACAAGACGAAGAATAGCATAAACGATTAATTTGAATAACAAATAAGGGTTTTGACATTATGGTCGAGTTTACATTTATTAAGACTCGCAGGGCTTACAATAATTAAATAAGCAGCGGAACAAATAAACTTCAGTGGAATCCCATCAATTCACTACAGGCAACCGACAGGGATCAAGATCTAACGATCAGCACCTTCATAGAACTCTTCCGCAAAGACAGGCGAAGAATCCCCCACTTCAATTGATTGATTATAGCAAGCATGAGTACACAACTGTACTCGCAAATCATACCATAGAATACAATTTATAAATGATGGCTAATTCCAAAGGAATAACTTCTGTGGTCATTTTGTATAAAGCAACATTTGCAATTAAATAAAAATAATAGATTGAGAACATATTTAAAACAAATAAACAATAGTAGTTTAACAGTTGTTTTCACAAAGACACAAAGCCTAATCAAATTATTTCACATAGCCATATGACTTAGATCACGAAACTCCCTTCCCAAATATTTTACAAAAATCTAAGCCTCGTGTGAAATCCCCGAGCATGTTCATGACCGCTTACGCGACAATTCGAATAGATTTGTTTTAACACTCTACAGAGGTTGTACACTTTACCCATAATATATAACCAGTATCGCAGGTACTAATCATAACAAAATCTTTCAGAAAGTTCATCTCAAACATTGACTCTCCTAGAGCGCTTTACCGTCGTCCAACCCATACACAGTGCTTTGGTACGTGATGGGGATATCCTTTCCACTGATACAACCATCCCTGCCAACTAAATTATCAGGTGACTTTGTTTCTCGGAGTGCATCCATATTCTATGAACTCTATGATGCTGCCTAAAGTACGTGATATTATTTTACTTAGGAATCAAGGATCAGGAGGCAAGCTAAATGGAGATGATCATACGAGGAATGACTATTTCTATACTAAGGCTTATCAGAATCTAGCATGAAGACTATATATCAAGTTGTTTAAGCCAATACTTAACAATATTTGAGTAAAGGAACTTGGTGTTGCGCCACCTATGATAATGGGCCATGGGCCTTGTAATTCGGGCTAGATACCTAGGGTTTGGCACTATTCATATAGTGTGAACAGTACCTGCGGCCGCCACTCCTCTCTTCCTCCTTTACATAGTGGCCGCCACCCTTAGGGTTTGGCAGGTTTTGTTGATTGAAGTTTAGCTTAGCTAATTTATACTTTGTTCTCTTGTTCGACGAGAACAACAGCGATATCGTTTTCGAAACCCCACTTATCAATACAAATTTTATTTATATTTGCAATACATCAGATTGCGTTTTTACCTTGTTCTTGTGTGCTTCTTCGATGTATGTAGGAGTTGATCTTCGTGATCAGGTCATCCGGGTATTCATGCACGGTTGATAACGACTTGTCAAGCAATTCAGCGATTACGTGGTTTTGAGCCTTGCGAGTTCGTAGCCAGGATTGTGAGAGTTGAGCGACTTCTATTGAATTTATCTTCTCATCGAAAGATCGGGCCAAATCAGGACCTCTATGGTTCATCAGTATGACACACACCGTTGAACAGGGAAGCGGCGAAGTGACCTCTCTTACGGTAGGTATAGCAAACTCTTGGTCCACTCTACTGGTTGCTTCCTAGATTGGTGCTGACTGGAGTAGGGTTGCCAAAGTTCTAAGCGACTGGACGGAGTGCTAAGGTTGGTGCAGGCATCCTGAAAGAGTTTTGTGGTGGAAAACGAGCGAACTGTTGAGGAACTGTCCTCGCTTTCTACTGAGACTGGTGGCTTCCCTGTTGAGCCATTCCGCGCTTCTGGTTGTCCTCCAACTCTTTATGCTTATTCTCAAGGAGTAAAGCTTTACTGAAAAGCTCTTGGAAATCTGGAAAGGTATGAGCAATTAAACCGACTTGCAATCCGATATTCAGTCCATTTAAGAAACGACACTGACGAGCCTTGTAAGTTGCAATATTTTCTGCAACATAATGGGCAAGCTGAGAAATTGTTGAGATAGTCAGTCACTGACATGCCACCTTACTTGAAGGCACGAAGTTTATCCTTCTTCAGATCCATAATTCCTTTTGACACATGATACTAGCGAAAAGTGTATGAAAACTCTTCCTAAGTAATATTCTGTGGTGTCTCATGTGCGGCACAGAAATTCTTCCACCATTCGGTGGCAATGCCCTCCATCTGATGAGTGACGTATAGAACCTTCTCATGATCACTGCATTGGGTGATCATTAGCTTCCTTCGATGACGCGAGGCCAGTCATCGGCTTCAACAGGTGAGACATTCTCAGAGAACATTGATGGGTGACTCATGAACTTCACCAACTTGGATGGTCCATGGTGATTGTGAGTGGTTGGTGCCCCGTTGTTAATGTTGTTCTGATTATTGCTCAAATTTTGCATCTGGTTCATCATCGTGTACATCATATGTGTCTGAGCTTCCGTGAAAGCTCCAAAGTTCTGCAAATCAATTTGGGTGCTTGTGGCGGGACTGCTCCTGTACGTGTATGTTCATTCCCTTCTGACCCATTGTTTACAGAACCACTGGCGGTGGCATTGCGAGTCTGAACTATCTGGTGAAATCTCCATGGGTTAGACAAGGTAGCAAGCACAAGATAAGTTAAGAACTAATCGAGGGGTCGATTACACCCAATAACCACAACTCAAGAAATCAATTGAAATACTTATATTAATAGGGGTCTTAGTATGGCTACAACAAATGTCTAAGGGCATTTGCAGCTCATACTACAAACAAGAAAAACAAACACAAACCTAACACACAAACTACGGCCTAAAGGGCGACACTCCAAATCTTAAACTGGCTAAGCCTAAAAACTTAAGCGAACTACTCGATGAGGTAGCCTCCACAGCCATGACGGTGCTCCCGCCTGCTGTAGACTTGGAAATCCGCTGACATCTTTACGAACTGGTCCTAGTGCCCCAGGACTGGTACAGCAGGAACAGGCGTCCCTGGTGCAGGCTCAACTGGCTCCTCTGGCTCTGCTGGTTCCTCGGCTTCTTCCGTGTTGACCTTTCGATCTTCTACTTCAGTGTCTTCCTCTTCATGGTATCCCTTTGGATCCTTCTTTTCCTCGTGCTTATGCTTGCCGTAGAGAGCTTCTTCTAAAGTAGCGATCCTTTCTTCTGCCATCTGCAGAGTCTCGTAGACGTACTCCAACTCCATGGCGTCTAGCTCCAAAGATGACTCCTAGGTGGCGATGAACTGAGCAAGGTGCACTACGGTGGCGTTTCTCTTTCCATCTGTAGACGGATATCGTGTAGGAAGGTCCATGGCAAAGGCACGGGGATGGTAGTGGAAGACTGTATCCTTACGCTCATGAGCCTAGATGTTGCAGATCCTCGAGATGGCAAGGTGTGATGACTCGTGAACTCCTTCAGTCCAAACGATCCATCGGACTGAGGTGTTCAGAGGGCAGCTGGCTTTGGTGTCCTTCCGAGCATAGATGGTCAAATATCAAATCACTTCACGGTTTCGACCGTTCACCACCCAGTTGGTACCTCGGTACATCGGTCAATCAAAACCTCTAAGCACATGCAGAAGCATCCATAGTTCTACAGCAAATCCTCCCTTATGCTCACTATAGTTCTGAAAATGAGGCATCTATCAAGACAGACAAGAGGGGTAAGAACCAATTTAAAACAGCGGCGAGAGAAGAAAATTCAGATATAGTTGAGTTGAGAGAGACATAAGAGAAGTTAGACAATCCATTAATCTTGCAAGTTAATTTTGCTTTAGAAAATAATTTAGACACTCTAAAGATGGTTGATCTAACTAAGTTCAAGACATACAATCAGTGTGGATTTGATACCACCTCTGTCGGAACCCAAAAATGTAATTCTTAACCTTTTGTATATTCTGCACTAGTCCAGGATCACGCTAGTGCACACAGTGTCAGTATAGATGAATATCGATCCACACAAGACGAATAATAGCATAAATGATTAATTTGAATAACAAATAAGAGTTTTGACCTTATGGTGAAGTTTACATTTATTAAGCCCCGCAGGGTTAATAATAATTAAATAAGTAGCGAAACAAATAAATTTCAGCGAAATCCCATCAATTCACCATTGGCAACCGACTGGGATTAAGACCTAATGATTAGCACCTTTGTAGAACTCTTCCTCAAAGACAGACGAAGACTCCTCCACTTCTGTTGATTGATTATAGCAGGCATGAGTACACAACCATACTCGTAAGTCATAGGACATAATGCAATTTATAGATGATGGCTTATTCCAAAGGAATGGCTTCTGTGGTTATTTTGGATAAAGCAACATTTGCAATTGAATACAAATAATAGATTAAGAACATATTTAAAACAAATAAACAATAGTAGTTTAACAGTTGTTTTCACAAAGACACAAAGCCTAATCAAATTATTTCACATAGCCATATGACTTAGATCACGAAACTCCCTTCCCAAATATTTTACAAAAATCTAAGCCTCATGTGAAATCCCCGAGCATGTCCATGACTGCGGACGCGAAATTCGAATAGATTTGTTTTAACACTCTACAGAGGTTGTACACTTTACCCATAATATATAACCAGTATCGCAGGCACTAATTATAGCAAAATCTTTCAGAAAGTTCATCTCAAACATTGACTCTCCTAGAGCGCTTTACCGTCGTCCAACCCATACACATTGCTTTGGTACCCTTCCACTGATACAACCATCCCTACTGTTTCTGATGTGCAAGGATCAATTACTAGAGCATGTGCTTGCCAACTAAATTATCAGGTGACTTTGTTTCTTGGAGTGCATCCATATTCTATGAACTCTATGATGCTTCCTAAAGTACGTGATATTATTTTACTTAGAAATCAAGGATCAGGAGGCAAGCTAAATAGAGATGATCATACGAGGAATGACTATTTCTATACTAAGGCTTATCAGAATCTAGCGTGAAGACTATATATCAAGTTGTTTAGGCCAATACTTAACAATATTTGAGTAAAGGAACTTGGTGCTGCGCCACTTATGATATTGGGCCATGGGCCTTGTAATTCGGGCTAGATACCTAGGGTTGGCACTATTTATATGGTACTGTTCACATGTGAACAGTACCTGCGGCCGCCGCTCCTCTCTTCCTCCTTTACATAGTGGCCGCCACCCTTAGGGTTTGGCAGGTTTTGTTGATTGAAGTTTATCTTAGCTAATTTATACTTGAATGGGCCCACACCTCTACCTGGTAGTCCACACCTCTACCCATCACTGAGCACCTAACCTGCAACTGAGCTGTCAATGTCGAGAATCCACAACTTACTAAGTTGGGCCCGCCCCATACCAGGCATGTGGTCGTACAGTAAGACTCAGTTCAATGGTGCACAGAGTTAAGTCCTTAATTGACCAAGGTAAGACTTCCAATTTCTAACTATACCACAAAGATTATCATTCTCATTCACAAAGTTCCACCATATCACTTAGTATCCACCATCTGCCTCAGTCCAAATCCTTTTCCACCCTATTGGTTAAATGCAACACATGCTACTACAAAGTAATAACACATAGCACACAATTTTACACAAAGTTACATAGTTACTTAGTCAAATTTACAATCGCAACTCAAATGATATGTGTGACCCGTAGCATGGTTAAGTAATACTATTTGTCTAATCAACCCACGTTGGTGCTATGATAATACCAACTAAATAATGAACCAACCTAGGGTGACAAAAGATCATGTGGTACAATAAGCAAGGTGGATATAAATAATTAGGATTAATAACTACACCCAAAAGCATTGAAATAAATATTTAAAGTAGAATGCAGTGCTTTGAATCAAAGTAGTTTTTAAAACTGGGTTTAACATGATCATAGATATAACTTGCCTTGAAATAAGTTCTAATACTGGTCTTATTCTTTGTGAGCTCCTTCTTCAAATTTCTTTGAAATATCAACGTCTACTCGCAAACGAAATAAATAAAATAAATAAATAATAGAGAGAAAAAATAAATTCAAAAATTAAATAAACATCTAAAAATATAGAGCTCGAATTTAGATGAATTTAGGAATTTGAATGGGCTCAATCGGAGTTCGGATGAAGAAGATATGGCTTCTGTAAGTTCTAAATATAAAGAAAATACTCAAAAAAGAATTCAAGTATTGTTCATCGCTTTCGACTACATGTGCTCGGAAGGAGTTTCGACCACATGGTTGAAAGATTTCGACTGCATGGTCGTAGAAGGCTATGACTGCCTGATCGATGGTGTTCGGGTTCATGGAATAGTTGATCTGACAATGAGACCCACATGACATAGACACAGTGTATGGTAGACTGGGTTTACACCTGATCGAATCTGGGTTAGGCTTCGAACGTGACACACAAGCGCTGACATAGCCGACTGAGCAGACACACGGGCGGTACGAGTTGATGTGGCAGGTGAGGTGGTAGACACATGTGCCCACGAGTATATGTGGCACGACACGTGTGCTCACGAGTTGATGTGGCCGATGAGGTGGCACGACACGTCGACAAGATGACGACGAGGCTCGGGTTCATCCAACAATGACGAATGACGGTGTTTCGCTGACGGTGGATGCATGCACTGGGTAGAACAGGTTATAGCGCACATACTGGTACTTGTATTGGCACGAGAGGCCATCGGGTTGGCCAGAATTGGTGATGAAGCGGCAGAGCAGGTGCCGCTGTTGTCAGCGATGAACACCAGTGGTGTCTCGTGGTCGTGAAGGGGTGCTGGAGGTAGCTCTGGTGATGGCAAAGACGACTGCGTGGTCGAGGATGATGAGACGGCAAGAACGACGGTGTAATTCGAAGAAAATGAGCTTCGGTTGAAAACCCTAATTCTTCGATTGTGGCGGCGCTAGGGTATATAGGTGCGGCAGCTTGGGGTTTCGGGATCAGGGCGAGAAGGCTAACCTTGGGGTGCTATTTATAGGGCACATGCGAGTCCAGGGTGGTGTATCGGCGGTTGAGTCCATATCAGATCTGAGACGAGATAAGCAAAGTTAAATGAATTTGGAAGAAGATAAGGAGTGGAATCGGTTGCGAGGATTACAGCGGATTCAAAAATCATATCGCTGAAGGATTCTTCAGTTGGATACGCTATTTTCGGATGGAACTCGGACACAGCAGCTATGGTGGTCGAAGGTGACTCAGACGTAGTGAAGACGAACGTGAGGAGGACAACGAAGGGTGGGGCCCACCTGGCAGAGGAACAAGGGAGCAGGCTGGCGTGCCTGTGTGGAAATGGGCTGAAAGGAATAGGAATAGGCTGAGAAGGAGATTCGGCTCAGATATTTTCTGAGATTATTAATTAGTTTTTCTTTTTAGAAAATACACAAAATGCAAATGGCAAATAGAAAATAGCAAATGAACTTGAAAAATTCTAGAAAATTCTAGAAAATATATCCAAGCATATAGAATCCAAATAAAATAGTTTTAACAATTGTTGATGTTGACATTAATCATATTAAATTGTTTTGATACTGAAAGTCTATGTTAAGCTTTATTAAAATTCAAATAAAATATGGTGAATTTTTCAACTACTAACTATTTAAAAGATTTTTAAAGTTCAAAAAATTGGGTTGTTACAAACCTTATCGCCAACACTCTCGCCAATAACACTACGCCTAGAGGGAGAGCCATAATCCTATCAGGGAAAGGGTCCAAGCGACCTTGACCAGAGCCACCCAGCGACAGACGTTGAATGCAATGAGGTTCCCACCTCCTAGCATTCAAGCTCGTCCAAGGTCGCCTGGTATAACTCTTCAAGTCCTGAAATGCTCAATTCTGGGGCTCGACCATCATCTGTTAACCGTCACACTTCGGTTACCCCCCACCCAGGATATGGTCGAGTCTGCTACAGTTGCAGATTTGACCACATACTCGCAGAATTCACCTTCAATCAGAGACGGTGATAACCCAGAATTTCTCTTCCTAGAAGGGATTACTCCAAGTCGTGAGGTGTTGTCTTTCCACTACTCATCAAGTCAGGAGGACTCAACCGTGAGCAGGAATAACAGCACACAGGTCTTTGTTCTCCCCACAGATCCACGAAACATGACTATGAATCTCCACATCGCTTACATGCTTCTGGCGCTTGTGGGAATGGAGAGAACACCTCCAACGATGATGGAAATCTCGATGTTCATGAGCGTAGCCGACATCCTCGAGGTGATCACACTCCACTAAGGGATGCCCCAGCAAACTCATATGTGGATGATCCTGAGACCATCTGGAGAAGGAGAATTGCACCCTAGAGAATGCCACCTGGGCAGGTTCAATACCAGTAAAAAACTGCTCGAGAACTGAAACGGATCAATGATTTGATAGAAAACCCGAGTCAAGAGCATGGACGAACACCAGGCTACAACCTTTTTGCCCAATAGATCGCTCAAAGGCTTCGGGATACTATGACCAAGGTCGAGCGATGTCGATGACAACGTTCCGGTAATCATACACAGCTCCATCGAATGCTTGCCTTTTGAACAATTCTCCACATGGAGAACCATGGAGCATTACGAGTATTACCCTTGTATGACTGATATCTATGATAGATCATATCCTTTTACCACTTGGTATCATCCAGTATGATCACCTCATGTTATGACACCATTACCAGATGTCGGGCGTTTAAACCAGACCTCTAAGCAATTCACTGGTCGACAAGATTTCGACCAGCCAACATGGAGAAATTTGATGGAGCTCAAAACCCCATTGAGTTTCTTCATATTTATACCACTATAGTCTGATCCGTTGGAGGAGGAGAGCATATGTGTTGAGACGACAGCTTGAGCTTGTCGAACGTGAGGTAAACTCTGTTGACTCTCCTATTGTCCGTCAATTAAAAGTGGTCGGAAGTCACCATTTCTTTTGAAAAGGATGATTGCTCGATCCCTTCTACTAGACCTGGTCATTTTTCGATCATGGCCGCCATCGAGTTAATCGGATGTTAGTTGATGGTGGTTGTTCACTTAACATACTCTTTACGAGTGCCCTAGATGAAATGCAAGTTCCCAAAACAAAAATAAGACCAATACCATAGTCATTGCATGGGATCGTACCTAGGTATTTGGCCAAACCTATTGGCCAACTTTGCCTTCCTGCTACGTTCGGGACACCAAATAATTTCAGGACAGAGAAAATATCTTTTGATGTGGTCGATTTCGATATGACATTTAATGTCATTCTTGGTTGACCAATTCTAGCACAGTTCTTAATGTGTGGATATCATGGGGATATGCTCCTGATCTTAGGATGATATGACAATTGGTAATGGCGTTAAAGGTTTGTCGTTTCACGTGTTTTCGGCAATGTTGGCATGCTGTCAGGACTCAGGCGGTCTGATCGGCCGTAACGGCGGTCAGACCGGCCACAGGGTGGTCCGACCGGCCACCCATGGCGGTCGGACCGGCCAGTGGCAGTCCGACTGGCCATAGCGGCAGTCGGATCGGCCAGTGGCAGTCCGACTGGCCATAGCGGCGGTCGGACCAACCAATTTCTAAAGGTGGTGTTTTGAGCTGGGCCAAAAATAGAGATTGCAGGCAACAGAGGGGATTCTATTGCACTTGGTCTCATAATTTTTAGAGTCTCCAGTTAAAAGTTCTATTCGTTTGAAAATTCGAGTAGGTTTCGATTTTCTAGGGAGGAAATACGACTAAGTCCTGGCGGTCGGGCCGACCGCCAACAGCTTCTTGATCGACCGGCCGGAGCGGTCGACCGCCATGTCTTGGCGATCGACCGTTTTCACTTGGATCGTCGTCCTTCGTGGCGGCGATGTTTGGTTGTTAGGTCAAAGTTATGAGTTTCAGTGCGTATGTGTTGCATGATGCATGTTTTGACTAACATGGGTCAAGTTGTGAAGAACTTTTTCCCGGATTCGATTTGCTTGTCTATTGTTGTGCAGGTTGCCAGGAGGTCAACGACGGTCAACAGCGTAGGATGATCGGGACTAGGCTTGGAGAGCTGAGGTCCAAAACGATCAACGATGCCGGGTGAGGTCAATGAACTCAAGTGTCGTGCAAGATGGACAAGGGTGACCTATTAGCCAACCTGTGGCGTAAGGTGACGCAATGTGAAGCTGGTTCGGTCAAGAGGCGATAAAGACGGCGTATTAAAATACGTGCGTGTGTGACTCGTTTGTTTTGGGCCTTAACGGGAGCCCAATTGAGTCAAACTTCTAGAAGGTCTAAGCCTCCACTATAAATAGAGGAGGGAGGTGGCTGCACCTCTCTTCGCCTCTTTTATTGTTTGAAACTCTAATTTTGCTTAGGGAGAGGAGATGTGGAGGTTAGGGTTCTAGAGAGTTTTGATTTGATTTCGTGCTCATAGATTGAGCTTTGTCCTCCATTGATGGAGTGGCTATAAACCAAAATCATATCAAATCAATCCAAGAAAAGTTTGATCAAAGTTTTATCTCTTTGCTTTCCTTCTCTCTATTTGATGATTTTGAGTCTTTCTTTGATCCATGAGTTTTTGCTTAATTTCTTTACGTGATCTAGTTTGCTGTGATATATAGGAACATATCTAGGATCATCTTGATCATCAATAACCCACGAGCAAGATTTTAGATCTAATTTTTATTTTGACTCGGTTTTGAACCTTCCTCCTCTCAAACGGAAAATGATCGTAATTCTTCCAAGAATTTTCACAATATTCGATTGGAATAGGTTCCTGACATCATAGAGAAGGTGTGTTCCAAGTTTCATCGAGTTTGGAGTTGTAGATCACAAGTTACATCTATTTACAACTTCGCTCTTCGGGCTGTTTGATCTGTTCTTCAGGCCGGCGGTCAGACCGCCCAAGTTCACCGGTGAGACCTCCATTGATCTAGCGGTCCGACCGCCCAACACTGAGTTTTGTTTTCTAGCTTGTATTATTTTTTGTTGTTTTGCTTAGGGGGTTAAATTGGATTTAATATTAGTCTTCCGTTGTACTGGTATATTGATCTTCATAGCTTCCATAGCTATTGGAGTAAAATCTTATTGAATGTTTATTTGTGAAAAGGTGAGCGTGCTCCTATTCACTTCCAGCCCTCTAGTCGCCTTTTCGGTCCAAAAAGTGGTATAAGAGCACGGTTAGTTCAATCTTGATCTTAACCGGTCACTGAACTTGGCGATGGATAAATACTCCACCAAGCCGCATATCTTCGATGGGCACGACTATGCCTATTAGAAGAATCACATTCGAGTCTTCCATGAGAGCGAAGGACAAGCTATATGGGAGGTTGTTCGAGCTCCGCTCGTTGTTCCCGAAGTTGCTACGCTGGCTTCAGCAGCCCTCTTGCTAACAACAATAAGGCAAAAAAATCTCTTATATGATGGGTTTGATAGACAGGAGTATGATCGGATTTGTAATCTTGAGACTGCGTACGAGATTTGAAACACCCTCGAAACCTACCATGAGGGTTCGTCCCAAATCAAGAAAGTACGCCAGACAGTCTATAAGCGTGAATATAACAAATTCGAGATGCATCCTGTAGAGAGCATCGATGATATTTTCAGTCGCTTTAATAAAGTGATTAATCAGATAAAAGCTGTTGGTATTGAATATTCTTAGTCTGAAAATACCACCCACCTCTTGGCTGCAATCAACACCAAGGAGTGGGAGATAAAGGCTACCACCATTGAGGAGAATGTCAACCTCTCTAATCTGACTTTGCTACTCTATAGCAAGCTCAAGACTCATGAGATCAAGAAGATTGATCATCCTAAGAAGGAAAACATGGCATTGGTAGCAGACCCGCTCAAGAGAGCTTCTAATGGGTCTTCTGACTCTTCTTCTGGATTTTCGCATACTAGTTTATCTGCAATTCATGAAGAGGAGTTTGAGAGTCTTCCTGAGGCTGAGTTGGCCCTCATAGTCAAAAAGGTCACACGAGCCTATAACAATATGAGAAACAAAATAGAGGTGGTCCCGTGACTTGCTATGAGTGTGGTGAGCTTAATCATATCCGGGCAAATTGTCCCAGGCTAAAAGGTAAGGGCAATCATAAGGAGGGAAAGCGAGCTTGGAAGAAGGCTCAATGGAACAAATCAAGGTATGATGCTGCCAAGCTGACGAAGGCCGCTCACTGGGTTCTTGCTGCTCTTGGGGATCAGTCCTTAAGCGATATGTACTCCGGGAGCGAGGAGGACAAGGAGAAGAAGGGGAAGGCCAAGGACTTCACCGGTTTGTGTTTCATGGCCGACTCTGTTGACGACGACAACGATGAGGTACCTCCCTCCTATGATGTCCTTTCTGATAGATGTGAAACTATTTTTGAGCAACTCATGAGTCAGGATAAGGCTTTAGAGTTTATCATGGTCAAGAACAAGGACTTAGAGTCACAAGTAGATAGTTTGACTCTAGAACTTACAAATGCTAAGACTCTTGAATCTGATGGATGTTCATCTTGCCATACTCTGCACTCAGAATTTGCTAAACAGCAATCTGCTCATGATATTGCATTGCAACAACTTGAAAATATTAGGACTGAGCTAGTTGAGGCTAAATATGTTCCTTGTGAAAAAAGCTTGAACTCTAGCAAGTTGATTGCTTCTGGAGTGGGTGATTCTAGCTTTTGCACTTTCTGCTTAGAACGCGAACATGAAGTCAAAGATATCTTAGAAGCAGTTAGAGCTAAATATGCCAAGCTTAAGGACAGTATTGAGTCTGCTACATGTGCTTCATGTCCAACTCTTAAACTTGAAGCTGCTTTATATAAGGAGAAATATGCTAGAGCCATTAAAGGTAAAACCTGTGAATCGTGTGTTAATCTTGAAGAAGAAAATGCTTATCTTAAGGATACCTTAGAAAAATTCTCTAAAGGTAAGAAATAATTAAATATGATTCTGGACAAGTCTAAAACTCCTTATAAGAAGCAAGGATTAGCATACAACTCTGTTCAAAATAATTCTAACCCAAAAGTTACTCAAGTCTTGGAAAATAGGTTAGTTGAATTCAAAACCCAACCTGCAAAAACTATTTCTAAATCTGCGGATTTTGCCCAACCATCTGTTAAGTCAAAGGGTGCTTCTCCCAATGGTATCAAGTACCATTGCACCTATTGCAAAAAAGATGGGCATTTGGTTGAATTCTGTTGGCGTAGGTTGAAAAATGATAAGAAAAATTTTGCTAGAATTTCATCCAATCAACCTAGAGCTTTTATGAGACATGGTAACACAGAAAAGAAGAAACCTGGTTTAGAATTTGTGTCACATGCTCATCATCATGCTCCTAGACAGGATAACTCTCATGTTAGTTTAATCATTGCTCATAACAGAACTACAAATACAATCAAGGATAGCACTTCTGCTTTGCATACTACTCGCAGACGTGTGTCTCAGTACTGGGTTCCCAAGTCTTGTTTAACTAACCCCAGTATTGAGACACATCGTTCTTCTGTGCCTTGATTTTCAGGACTACCGCGGAAAGAGGAAAGTCACGTGGTTCGTCGACTCCGGCTGTTCACGCCACGTGGTTCATCTCCTTCACGCGGTCGACGGGTGATGATTTCATCACCTTTGGAGATGACAGACAAGGGTGGATTGAAGGAACTGGATCGATCAGGGTGAACGACAAGTTCATTCTCAATGACGTCGCCCTTGTGGACAAGCTAAGGTATAATTTGTTTTCTGTCTCTCAACTTCTTGATGATGGCTATGAGACTAGATTAAAGAAAAATGCTTGTCGGGTGCTTGATTCAATTGGTGAGCTTATTTTTGGGATTACTAGAATTGATAGGATCTTTGGAGCAGATTTTTCTGAATCTCTTGCTGGTTCTCTCAAATGCTTGATTTCATCTTCTTCTTAGGAGTTCTGGCTTTGGCACCGTCGTTTGGGGCACATTGGTTTTCATCATCTAACGCGAGTTAGCAACCTTGAGCTCATGAGAGGTTTGCCCAAACTCAAAGCTGTCAAGGAGGCTGTATGTGCGCCCTGTAGGCAAGGCAAGCAAGTTACCGCCTCACACCCTTCAGTGACTATGGTCATGACTGACGGACCGGGACAGTTGGTTCATATGGATACTGTTGGTCCTGCTAGGATTCGGTCAGTTAGTGAAAATGGTACATTCTTGTCATAGTCGATGATTTTTTGAGATACACTTGGGTGTTCTTTCTTGCTTCGAAGGATGAAGCTTTTGATCATTATCATGATCTTATTCTTCGTTTGGCTTCTGAACTTCCGGGTGCCTTGAGAGCGATCCGCAGTGACAATGGCACGGAGTTCAAGAATACCTCTTTTGCTTCTTTTTATGCTGAGCGTGGAATTAAGCATCAGTTCTCTTCTCCACACGTCCCTCAATAAAATGGCATTATGGAAAGGAAGAACAGGACCCTAGTCGAGATGGTTAGGACGATGCTAGATGAGTATAGCACATCGAGGAGGTTTTGGGTCGAAGCTATTTCTACTGGTTGCCATATTGCAAATCGTGTCTTTTTAAGACCGTCTTTGGGTAAGACTCCTTATGAGCTTCGATTTTGTAGAAAACTCTCTGTCTCGCACTTTCGAGTCTTTGGATTCAAGTGTTTTATTCTCAAGATAGGAAACCTAGATAAATTTGAGTCAAGAACTTTTGATGGTTTATTTCTGAGTTATCGTGCGCATTCGAGGGGTTTTCGGGTTTTAATGCTGAAACTAACCTTGTTCAGGAGACATGCAACGTCACTTTTGATGAGACAAGCCCTAGAGCTAGATCGGATATTTCAGGTGATACACAGGTGATAGAGAGCATATTTATAGAGGAAGGTGATGAAGGACCCGATGATGTTCTTCCACCTGCTGCTATTGACGCTCCTATTCCAGCACAAGAACCTGTTGTGACTTCTTCGCCTTCAGATGAGGCTCCTACTGTATCTTCATCATCAGCAGTACCTGCGAAGGTCGAAGAGATGCTTTCCTTTCCGGGTGCACCACTTCACATTGAAAGGCAGCACCCTCCGGATCAGATGATAGGTAATCTCTATGAGCGAGTCACTCGCTCTAAGTATAATGATCCAAATCTCTACTCTCATTCTACTTTTGTTGCATCTTTTGAACCCTGTGATATATCATATGCTTTATCGGATTCTAGCTGGGTCAATGCCATGCATGAGGAGTTAGAGAATTTTGAGAGGAATAAGGTTTGGAACCTAGCAGAACCTCCTAGTGGCCATAATGTTATAGGAACCAGCTGGGTTTTCAAAAAATAACAAAATAGGGACAGTTCTGTGATTAGAAACAAGGCTAGGTTGGTAGCTCAGGGTTTTAGCCAAGTTGAGGGGTTAGACTTTGATGAGACCTTTGCTCCTGTTGCTAGACTAGAAGCCATTCGCATTCTGCTTGCATTTGTTGCATCAAAGGGCTTTAGATTATATTAGATGGATGTTAAAAGTGCATTTTTAAATGGTTTCATAGAGGAGGAAGTGTATGTTAGGCAACCCCCAGGCTTTGAGATTCCTAAAAACCCACATCATGTGTTCAAGCTGTCCAAAACCTTGTATGGTCTTAAGCAATCCCCTAGAGCCTGGTATGATAGACTTAAGACCTTCTTGCTTAAGAATGATTTTGAGATGGGTAAGGTAGAAAAGACTTTGTTCATTCTTAGGCGTGGTAAAGACTTCCTGCTTGCTCAGATTTACGTTGATAATATTATCTTTGGTGGTTCTTCTAATGCTCTTGTTTCTAGTTTTTCTGAGACTATATCCAGGGAATTTGAGATGAGTATGATGGAAGAGCTCAATTACTTCTTAGGGCTTCAAATCACGCAATGCAAGGAAGGGATCTTCATCCATCAGACGAAGTACACTAAGAACCCGCTCAAAAACTTCGACATGGGTGAC
Organism: Hsuehochloa calcarea; assembly: GCA_036346395.1. Classification (NCBI taxonomy): domain Eukaryota; kingdom Viridiplantae; phylum Streptophyta; class Magnoliopsida; order Poales; family Poaceae; genus Hsuehochloa; species Hsuehochloa calcarea. Next base: position 58,482,531 of record CM070598.1, read on the forward strand.
TGCAAGCCGATCGCCACTCCTATGGCGACTTCAACTGTTTTGGATCCAGATGAGGAAGGAGAAGTCGTGGATCAACGCGAGTATCGCAGCATAATCGGCTCTCTCTTGTACCTGACAGCCTCAAGACCGGACATCCACTTCACGGTCTGCCTCTATGCGAGGTTTCAGGCGTCTCCAAGAGCTTCCCATCGCCAAGCCGTTAAGCGCATATTCATGTATTTACACTCTACCCTCTTGTATGGCATTTGGTATTCCTGTTCTTCATCTTTGTCCATTCGAGGTTTTTCTGATTTTTATTTTGCGGGCTGTCGGCTAGATAGGAAGAGTACCTCGGGCACTTGTCACTTCCTAGGCACTTCTCTTATCTCTTGGTCTTCTTGGAAGCAGTCTTCTGTTGCACAATCCATTGCTGAAGCTGAATATGTAGCTGCTGCTAGTTGCTGTAGTCAGATTTTGTGGATGGTAACCACTCTTAAAGACTATGGGTTAAATTTTGCTAGTGTTCCTCTTTTCTATGATAACACTTCTGCCATTAATATTGCTAAGAACCCTGTGCAACACTCTAGGACTAAGCACACATACATTCGCTATCACTTCCTTAGAGACCATGTCGAAAAAGGTGATATTGTGCTGCACTTCGTGGAGTCATAGGCTCAACTGGCTGATATCCTCACCAAGCCTTTAGACCCAACTAGGTTTGCCACCTTCAGGAGCGAGTTAGGGGTAATTTATCCCTATGGGTTGGTTTGAGGAGGAGTTCGATCTTTTCTTATCTTTCCTTGTTCTTTTCTGAACTTGTTGATCTTTTTGATCTTTTAGGTTTTTTTGGCTTTTATTGCATCTCATTGTATCATATTACATTCATATGAAAAATTCAAAAAGATGCATTGTAATATAAGATTTTCTCCTTATCATTTAAAATTGATGAAGCTTTGCCTATTACCCTTTGGAGCTTTAGTATTTCAATTCTTGCTCAATGCCATGTCTAGTTCTTTGTCTTACTAGAATTATCATGCTTTCACATATACAGATAAGTTCTTGCTGTATGGGCTAGAACTCTAAAACAACTCGAACTAAAAACTGCAATTTGTGGTTGTTCTAGCTAGTTGCGCAATTAGTGCTCCTTTTGTGACATTGGCCCTGTCAGAATTGCTTTGTTAGCTCTTGAATCTAAAATTGACCATTACTTCAGCTTCTTGTGTTCTTGAGATTCTAAAACTGCTCTTGTGAAACATGAAAAATCAAATCTCAAGATTGTCTTATACTTAAATTGTGCCAAACTACTCTTACGAGACTGCATGTCAAAGACATGAACTTGGAGATAGTTTGATGATCCAGACGATCTCATGGGGACTGCGTGTCAGAACTGACATGAACCTCATGATTTGTCGCCCTGGTAGAAGCTTAGGAAGAGTTTGTGGATAGCTCCTAGTCCAGGATCTTCTTCACTAAGATATACCTTTAATCAACTTCTGGTCGAAGCTTAGGATGATTTTGTGGATGGCTCCTAGTCCAGGGTCTTGTCACTAAGTTAGGCCATTAGTCAACTTCCACATTCAGTGCTAATGAAAAACTGTTGAAAATGGGCATTTGAGAAATTTAAGCAAAATAATTCAATTCAAGACCTGGTTGTCTCTTAATATGGTCATTGTTAGCTTTTTGATCTCACTTTGACATTTTTGACATGGCCAATTTCAATTTAGGATCCCTGTTGATGAACTTGCTAAATTTGAAGCTTTATTTAAATTGATCAAATCTATTGCTTTATTTTGAGCCTTCGAGCTTAGCTTTGATATATATGTCTTATCATAATCTTGCTAGCGCTGTTAGACTTGATATGTTGTTTGTGTAATATTTGAAATGCTAGCTTGTTCTTTTGGGTAATCTCCTAAGCTTCTTGTAATCAAAAAATTGAAAAATACAAAAATGAAGCCACTCCATTGCACTTCATACATACTCCTTATGCTTCTTTCTTCAGTCTGCATTTGTTATCTCTGGACGAGAGGAAGGTGTGATCCCTTGATGACTCCATTGTCAAAGGGGGACAAGATATCTCAATGTTGTATAAAGGGGAGAAGATATAAAAATGTTATAAAGGGAGAGAAAATTAGAGAACTTGAAATTTTCTGAAATCCGAGGATCATAGTGAGGGGGAGCTTTTGAATTGCATTCTTATCGTCTTATTGCTTTTCTGAACTTGAATTGCATTTCTTAATCCTCACGATGATCAAAGGTCAATTGAACTATTGTTCTTCCATATGGACCTTAAGTGAGATTTTTTAATCTTTTCTAGAATTTAAAGTTTTTATGCCTTCTTTGGCCTTATCTCACTTGCCTATGCTATTCTGAGGCCAGCTTGGTCATTTTCATTGCTTTCTCTTGCTTTTGGACCAAGTTGTGCCTTTATGCGAAAACAAAAGTATTTTATTTTTCAAACCTCCAAATTACATTTTCTGGATTATTGCCAATGTGTTCATCAAGGGGGAGATTGTGGATATCATGGGGATATGTTCCTGATCTTAGGATGATGTGACAATTGGCAATGGCGTTAAAGGTTTATCATTTCACGTGTTTTCGGTAATGTTGGCATCTTTGTCGTCAGTCTTTGGCGGTCGACCGTTGTGAGCGGCGATCGACCGCCATAAAGGTCCGATCCAACCATAGGCAATCGATCGTTATCCGACCGCCATAGCGGCGGTCGGACCGGCCAATTTCTAAAGGTGGTGTTTTGAGCTGGGCTAAAAATAGAGGTTGCAGGCAACAGAGGGGATTCTATTGCACTTGGTCTCATAATTTTTGGAGTCTCCAGTCAAAAGTTCTATTCGTTTGAAAATTTCAGTAGGTTTCGATTTTCCAGGGAGGAAATGCGGCTAAGTCCCAGCCGGTGTTCAGACCGGCCAACAGGTGGCGGTCAGACCGGCCGGGGGGAGCGGTCAGACCAGCCATGCTGGCGGTCTGACCGATTTTCACTTGGATTGTCGTCCTTCGTGGCGGCGATGTTTGGTTGTTAGGTCAAAGTCACGAGTTTCAGTGCGTATGTGTTGCATGATGCTTGTTTTGACTAACATGGGTCAAGTTGTGAAGAACATGTTCCCGGATTCGATTTGCTTATCTATCGCTGTGCAGGTTGCCAGGTGGTCAACGACGGTCAACGGCGAGGATGATCGGGACTAGGCTTGGAGAGCTGAGGTCCAGAATGATCGACGATGCCGGGTGAGGTCAATGAACTCAAACGTGGTGTAAGATGGACAAGGGTGACCTATTAGCCAACCAGTGGCGCAAGATGACGCAAGGTGTAACCCGTCAAGAAGCGATAAAGACGGCGCATTAAAATGCGTGCACGTGTAACCCGTTTGTTTTATGCCTTAACGGGAGCCCAATTGAGTCAAACTTCTAGAAGGTCTAAGCCTCCACTATAAATAGAGGAGGGAGGTGGCTGCACCTCTCTTCGCCTCTTTTATTGTTTGAAACTCTAATTTTGCCTAGGGAGAGGAGATGTGGAGGTTAGGGTTCTAGAGAGTTTTGATTTGATTTCGTGCTCATAGATTGTGCTTTGTCCTCCATTGATGGAGTGGCTGTAAACTAAAATCATATCAAATCAATCCAAGGAAAGTTTGATCAAAGTTTTGTCTTTTTGCTTTTCTTCTCTCTATTTGATGATTTTGAGTCTTTCTTTGATCAATGAGTTTTTGCTTGATTTCTTCACGTGATCTAGTTTGCTGTGATATATGGGAACATATCTAGGATCATCTTGATCATCAATCACCCACGAGCAAGATTTTGGATCTAATTTTTATTTTAACTCGGTTTTGAACCTTCCTCCTCTCAAACGGAAAAGGATTGTAATTCTTCCAAGAATTTTCACAATCTTCGATTGGAATAGGTTCCTGACATTATAGAGAAGGTATGTTCCAAGTTTCATCGAGTTTGGAGTTGTAGATCAAAAGTTACATCTATTTGCAACTTCGCTCTTCGGGCTGTTTGATCTGTTCTTCAGGCCGGCGGTCAGACCGCCCAAGTTCACCGGTCCGACCGCTCGGGGTCAGCGGTCAGACCGCCATTGATCTAGCGGTCCGACCGCCCATCACTGAGTTTTGTTTTCTAGCTTGTGTTGTTTTTCGTTGTTTTGCTTAGGGGGTTAAATTAGATTCAATACTAGTCTTCCGCTGTACTGATATATTGATCTTCATATCTTCCATAGCTATTGGAGTTAAATATTATTAAATCTATTATTTGTGAAAAAGTGAGTGTGCTCCTATTCACCCCCCTCTAGTCGCCTTTTCGGTCCAACATAATGGCTTCTCATTACGGTTACCAATGTTTAAAGATGTCAGGTCTGAAAGGAGTCATCACATTCCGCTGTGATAAGAAGATGACGCTCAGATGCGACCGAAAGTCCCTTGAGATGGTGGACTAGATCCCCACTCTAAAATCCAACAAAGTGCAACACTGACTTGAATGATGCTTGTCCAAGGATGACTTTCCCCTTCCTCATATTGATCAATAGGTTTATTCTAATGCTGGTTTTGAAATGTTGAGTTTCCTATATGCATATTCTAGCTACCATCATATTAGTATGTGTTGAGATGATGAAGACAAAACCATATTTATTACTACATTTTGAATTTTTTGCTATGTCAAAATGCCATTTTATTTATAAAAAAATACTGGTGTTTCCTTCCAACGCTTGATGCAAAAGATCTTTCTTCCTCAACTAGGCCGAAGTTTGAAAACCTATGTTAATGATCTGGTCGAAAAAAGCATACAACATCTCAATCATATTTTGACTTGCAAGAAACATTCAACAACATCAGAAAACACCAGAGCATGTGAGGTCTTTTGTACCACTGCAGTCTGAGCCGATGGGGGAGGGGAGCATAGGAGTCGAGACGACAGCTTGAGCTTGTCAAACGTGAGGTAAACTCTATCGACCCTCCTATTGTCCATCAATTACAAAAGTGGTCAGAAGTCACCATTTATTTCGAAAAGGATGATTGCCCGATCCCTTCTACCCTGTGAGGCGGGCGTGTGAGCCGTTCGAGGCCCTGAGGAGCGGCGTAGTGGTGTGGAGGTTGGTGGCCATGCGGGGCCATCACTGGAGGCGGGTGGGGCCAGCAACCATGAGGGGTGGCGACGCCTCTGCGGGCGGCTCCAGCGGCGCATGCGAGCGCGACATTTGACGGCACGTGCGGATGGCTCCAGTGACGCATGCGGGCGTGGCTCCGGCAGCGCATGGCCGGGCGGTGCCAGCAGCACCCCCTTCCCCCTCTTTTTTTCCTTGATTTGCTGTGATGTTTTCCCATGCAAGGGTTGGTTGGCACGACGACAGCTACTGGCCGAGGAGGGTCCATGCGGGGACAGCACCGACCGACGGTAGCCCGGGTACAAGTCATTGGCAGTGTGGGATGCGAGCCCGTGCGGGGGGCGGCTCCGGGCCGTACGGGGTTGCCAACCAAAATTCACTGTTTTTGGCACTGTTCATTGCGATTTTTTTACTGTGCATTTACTATTCATACGCAATTATTGTTCATGCGCAACCCACCGATCGGTTTTGTCGGCGACTTCAAGTCGGCTCACGGTAGATTAGAGCGTATTTGCAATTCACAGCGCAATCGTCATCTACTCTTCCATGCAATCTATCGATCGGTATTGTGCCCGCGACTTCAAGTCAGCTCGCGGTAGATTAGAACGAATTTGCAGTGTATGATAAAACAATCTAGAAAGCAACAATTATGAAATTGAAAACGAGCTAGAAAAAACGATTCAATCTACGAGCGTCGTTCTTCGACGATTACCTTTCGATCCGAGAAGAGTCAATCGTGTTGATAACGTGTTGAGGAACTGTCACTGGCGAGTCCAGTCCGAGCGATTACCTTGTATAAAAACTCATAATCGTAAGAAAAATACAAGAACACAAGAACATAATAATAGATTGAACACAGAGATATCATGGAACTTGTAGCTTTTCTTTATTGCTCTTTTGAAAACTATAATACAATAACCGAGGATTCCTTTTATATATAGTCTGCTGAAAAAACAAGGAGTCCATCGTAAATCAGACCTGCCCGACCTAGATCTCATTTCTTAACACAGTTCGTTCGCATCGCAAGTCCACCAAGTGGGCAGATATTTTTCCATTTAAAACGGAGGCGTTTGGCACTCATCTGCGGACCGAAGAGGGCCCTGTGTGGAAGCTACAGCCGAAGTGGGTGGCGCACTCCAAGGCCCAATACGAGGAGGCCACTCCGATGCAGGCTTCGGTCCGCCCTAGGCCTAAGGTGGACCACGCGCGCCCGTTTTCGCGAAGGGGCTCCGACCCCAAAGAGGGCTTCTTGCGTCACGGTCGGCGGCGCGCGCCGAGTCTTCCGCGCGAGGGGATGCACCGACGCTAAAGTGGGCCATTTTCGTCGTCTTCCATGTGACCATATTTTGTGTGCATCTCCTACATATCTCCACTTTTTTCCATCTCGGTCTGATCACATCCATGTGGCCTTTTTTGATCCATTAATGTCTACGTATGTCGTAGGGTATTTATATTTTTAAAACACTATAAACATTGAAAATGACAATAAAAATTTGAAGAAAAATACCACTTGAGAAACGTAGAAGTATAAGCTTTTATTGTAGAAAATCATTGAGCATAATAAGTTATTCGAGGGTTCTTAGAAATGTAACCACTCTCCACCATGTATGGATCATGTAATTGCATACTCCTATTCTTCCTCTATTAGTTACTCTTTTTTAAAATATATGTATTTAGATGTACATCTATTTAATCTAAAACAATACGTAGATTCTGTGTGGCAAATTATATTATTAGTTTACATGATATGAGAGTACCTTGCTCACGCATACACTAATGCATTATGGACGACCTACCTTGAACTTATCTTCTCTCACATGCCAGCTGCCGCACTGAACCGTATCTTCTGTCTCTTCTCGCCGCCACAGCTTTTCTACTTCAACCTCCAACAGCAAGCCTAATTTTTGATCGATCCCTCTCAACTGCTACCCCTTTCAATGAAATACTCTACCACATAGTTATCTCTTGCTTCTCTCCAATTATTTCTTAATGCTGACCGTTGCCACATCAACACAAATACATGTGCAATCGTCGCCAATCCCTACCGAAGACACCAGTCACGCTCTCTCCGGTGGTCCCGAGCTTACTACATATGGTTCCGCCATCTCTACTCCAAGCTCTTTGCTTCTATGGTTACGTATGCTTGTGCTTCTATTTGTATGGATGCATGATGTTATGCGTTGTCGATGTGCTCTTCTCCCATGTCGGTCGTTCCTCTTCTTCGACGTTGGCCAACTCAATCTTGTCACTTCGCCACTAATTGCGGCAACTTCCCATCTTCATTAATGTCGGCATGTCAGCTTTACTCGCTGTCTAACAATATGGAGAATCTTCTCGCCATCATCGGTGATGTTGTGCCCCTCACTAGCAATAGCATGCTCCTAGCTACTCGATGTCCCCATATCGTTCATAGTATGCAATGCAAAGCTTCATTTCCTCTCTGCCACAGCTTCTCTATCATCGAGCTTCTTTGGCCACCGACTTCTCCAATAACGCTAGCACTCACCACTTGTTGTCGCGACCCTTAGCTCCTTCGACTCAAGCCTTTCTCTTCAATGGCTCCGGCGAGCAGCGCAACATTATCCTCATATCCGCTGCCGCCATCTCGTCTCTTCGCTTCCCCGTGGTTCAATATCTTCTTGTAATTGCACACTTTAGTAGTCTCCTCCAATACAACTCGTGCTATTCTCATTATAACTTTTATTTTCTTTCAAAATTTCAATTTTTTTGACTTCGTATGCAAATCAAATTCCAAAGTTAATTTAATTCATTCTAAATTCTAATTATTTAGGGATTTTAACTTTTGAATTTGTATGAAAATACAATTTTTATTTTATTTTTATTTTGGATTTCAATTATTTTTTGTTGGAATTCGTATACCAATCCAATTGCTAATTTATCTTTAATTTTAATTTTGAATTACAGATGTTTAGATATTTTACCTTCGATTTTGTGTCAAAGTTTATTTATTTAGTGATTTTTTAAGATATCATAAATATTGGAAATGATAGTAGAAGCTTGAAGGAAAATACAACTTGAGAAATGAAAACACAAATCGAGCTTGTTAGGCAAACGACTTCTTCACTAACGCTGACGCTCACCACTCATTGTCGCGCCTCTTAGCTCCTTCGACTTTGGCCTTTCTCTTCACCGGCTCTAGCGAGCAGCATGACACTGTCATCATCGAACGACTAAGGTGATAAGCACAACATTGTTCATATCTCCATCGCCATCGTCTCGACTCAGCGCTTCCTCGTGGGTCAATGTCTTCTAGACGGACAGATCGATGTCATTGCTCTCTCTTGTGGTCTCCACTAGTACCATTCATGCTATCCTATTATAACTTTCACTTTTATTTAATTTATTCTAAAATTTAGATATTTAGGGATTTTATTTTGTAATTCGTATCGAAAATAAAATTGCAAAATTTCTTTTATTTTTATTCTAAATTTTAGTTATCTTCTTGGAATTCGTGGCAAATAAAATTACTAATTTTTATTTAATTTTAATTCTAAATTACAATTATTTAGGCATCTTACCTTGGAATTCGTATCAAAATCAAATAGCTAATTTTATTTTATATTTTATTTCAAATTCATGTTATTTTTATTTGTTGAATTTTGTATACAAATCTAATTACCAAATTTTGTTTAAATTTTATTCCAAATTATGATTATTTAGATATTTTACTTACGAATTCGTATGGAATCCTAATTTCTAATTTTATTTTATTTTTATTCTGAATTCCAGTTTTATTGTACTTGACATTGACTCTTTTTAATCTAGACCGTTATAGTCTCAACCCACCACAATCGAGGGTGTAGATATTTCACATTTTTCCTCCGATTAATGTGGGCATTTCTAGCCCTTGAGAGTGAATGTAGTGGCTTCTTTTGTGTCTCCACTAAAACCATTTGTGGTATCCTCGTTATAAATTTTATTTTTATTCAATATTTCAATTATTTTTAGTAGAGTTCAAAAATAAATCAAATCACTTAATTTATTTAATTTATTCCAAAATTTAATTATTTAGGGATTTTATTTTGGAATTCCTATGGAAATCAAATTGCAATTTTTCTTTTCTTTTTATTCTAAATTTCAGTTATTGTTTCGTAGAATACGTATACGAATCCAATTGCCATTCTTTATTTACTTTTATTTTGAATAACAACTATTTACATATTTTACTTTGAAATATATATTGAAATGAAATTGCTAATTTTATTTTATATTTATTCTGGATTTCAATTATTTTTTGTTGGCCTTCTTATACAAAAAAAATTAGACAATTATTGTTTAATTTTTATTCATAATTATAATTGTCGTAGGGGCGGCCCCATCGGCCCCTACAACCCGGCGAAGCCCGCAGGACAGACCCCGCAACCCATGAGTACGAAGGCCCCCCTCCTCGGGGGCACCAGGTGTCCATTCGGGGATGCTCATGGGATGATCTGAAGCCTCTTCGAAGGGTGTCCGGAGTCCCACGAGGCCCGAAGCAGTGGATCCTCCAGGGCCACCTCGGGGAAGACCCGGACCCCTCCGAAGAGTCCCCAGAGTCCCACGGAGACTGAAGCAGTAGGTCCTCTAGGGCCACCTCGGCGGAGACCCAGAGCCCCTCCAAAGGGTCCCTGGAGTCCCACGAGGTCCGAAGCAATAGGTCCTCCGGGACCACACTAGGGGAGTCAGAGAGGGCCTGTGGTCGTTCCACTTCGGCAGACTCAGGCACCCCTTCGGTATGCTCCAGGAGAAGCCCGAAGGTGGGGCATACAGGCGCTGGCGGACCAGGTGCACCAACTAGGTAGACCAGGCCCAAAGAGACCCATCGTGAGCCGAAGCCTACGCATAGAGGGGGGAAATGTCCCTGCAACCCCTACGCGTACAATACCTTTTTAGGGTTCCGACCCCCGCTACCCCGGCAGCAACACCAAGCAGGCCACCCGCGAAAGAAGGACCCACGATGGCCACGGCACGGGCACCAGCCAAGCCACAAGCCAACGATTACCACCAAAAAAGTGTGGAACGTCTACCATGTGGACGGAGGGCATTTCCCAGAAGAGGCGAAGCGAGGAGGTCGAATAGGTCGTAGCTGCAGCTGGGGCTGCAGGCGGAATGGCGGAAGGCATCAGGATGCCCGAGGCGGTCCCCACTCTTTTGCAACCCACACGACGAAAGGTCCCACATGACCCAGGAGTGTCGCACCGCCCGAGGCGGCGTTGGGGGAACCCCGCTATTTTTCGACGTGCACGGGGAAGGGTCTCACATGACCCAGCAGTGCCGCACAATCACGGCCATGCAAGATTACATGAGCCGCAGCCAGCAACCAACTGGGGGCAAAGACAGGAGGGGCCGGGGCAACCAGATACCTGCCCACTGAGACCCCGCATAGAAGGAGCCCAACCGGAGCACCGCCAAAGGATCATAAACATAATTGTCGGAGGCTCATCCTCGGGCATATCATCAAAAAGACAACGGTGTGCCTACACCCAGCAAATTCACCATGTTGCGATATACCCGGCCTCCAGCCCACCTCGCTACACCAAAATACCCATCACCTTCAGCCCCAAGGACGCTCGAGGTGTCTACTTCCCACATCAGGACCCCTCGTCATCTCGGCCAACATTGCGGATTTTGACATCCGACGCGTCCTCGTGGACGGAGGAACCTCCGCGGACCTATTATTCGTGGAGGCCTTTCAAAAGATGATGATCCCTATGGACCGCTTGTCACCTCAGGGGTCCCCTTGGTAGGCTTCAGGGGTAGACCGGTGACTGCCCTTAGTCAGATCAACCTAGCTGTAACATTCAGTGACGACTTCACTTCCCAAACTGAAATCGTCACATTTGATATCATCTAGACTCCTTACCAGTACAACGCCATTCTTGGCCGAGCCATGCTGAACTCCTTCGGCGCTATAGCACACCACAATTACCTATGCATGGAGATACCCACACCCGAGGGCAATGTCACGATGCGGGGTGATCAAGATCTAACAAGGCAAACAGAGCTCGAGGCACTATTACCGGCTCGCCATGTCCACGCAGTTGAAGCGGACGCCGATTCCCGGGTCGACAGCGCCTCGACAAAATGGGCACCCAAGGCCAAGCCGGAAGGGCAGCTCCTGCGAGTTCCCCTCGCTGAAGCCGCCCCGGAGAAGACGGTGGCCCTCAAAGCCGACCTCCCGGCTACAACATGCGACGCCATCGTCTAGGTCGTCCGCCACAACGCGGATGTCTTTGCCTGGGATCCAGAGGACATCCCAGCGATGCGAGAGAATCTATGGAGCATCACCTCGCCCAGCGGAGCGATGCATCGCCCAGAAAGCAAAAGTTGCACCGCATGTCGGTGGAGCGACTGGAAGCAGCAAAGAAAGAAATCCCCAAGCTCTTGAAAGCGGGAGCGATCTGCGAAATCAGGCACTTCGAGTGGCTGGCCAACCCGGTCCTTGTGCAGAAAAGCATAGGCAACTAGCGAATGTGCGTCAACTTCACCGACCTCAACAAGGCATCACCGAAGGACGATTTCCCTCTACCTCGCATCGACCAGCTCGTGGACGCCACTTCGGGCTGTGAGTTGATGAGCTTCCTCGACGCCTACTCTGGGTATCATCAAATATTCATGGCGAAGGAAGACGAACTCAAAACGGCCTTCATACCCCCCCCCCCCCCGCACTTATTGTTACACACACATGCCCTTCGGCGTGAAGAATGCGGGCACCACTTTTACCCAGTTCATCACGAAGGTCCTGGCCAACCAGCTCGGTCGCAACGTAGAAGCATATGTGGACGACATCGTGGTCAAGAGCAGACTCGGGGCCTCACACATGATGGACTTACAGAAAATACATACCAACCTGTGAGCAGAAGGGATCAAGCTCAACCCAGACAAGTGCACCTTTGGTGTAAAGACGGGCAAACTCTTAGGGTTCCTCGTATTCGAGAGAGGCATCGAGGCCAACCCGAAAAAATAAAAGCCATCCAGGAGATGACCCCTCCTCGCACCAGCCGAGAGGTCCAAAAGCTAACGGGACGCCTCGCGGCCCTCAGCCGATTCTTGTCCCGCTCGGTGGAGCGGGCCTTGTCGTTCTTCAAGACACTCCGAGGGGCTGAACCAATCAGATGGACAGAGGACTGCCAGCGCGCATTTCTAGAACTCAAGTAACACCTCACACAACTGCGAAGCCTAACAAGTCCGAAGCCAGGCGTAAAGCTCCTGTTGTACCTCGTAGCTTCCTCCTTCGCTGTCAGCGCGGTCGTCGTCAAGGAAGACAACGGACAACGCCCAATATATTACGTCTCAGAGGCCCTTCGGGGGGGGCAGAACTCAATACACTGAGCTAGAAAAATTAGCATATCCCTCCTCATGGCCTCGTGCAAGCTCCGACACTACTTCCTGGCACACGCTGTCATAATCTCCACGTCCTACCCGCTAGCACTAATGCTATGGAACGAGGACGCCTTCAGCCGCATAGGCAAGTGGTGGCTGAGCTAGAGCCCTTCGACATCACCTTCGCCGCACGCACGGCCATCAAGTCACAGACCTTAGCCGATTTCATCGTCGAGTGGACTCCGCAAGAACAAGGCCAACCACCAAACAAGATCAAAACATCATGGATAATATACACCGACGGGTCATGGTGTGCAGCAGGGGTCAGTGCCATAGCCATTTTGGCCATGCCGGATGGCCGAAGTGTCTCCCACGTTGCACGCATTGACTTCCCGACAACCAACAATACCTTCAAGTACGAGGCCCTGCTGCTAGGCTTACGAAAGGCAAGAGCATTGGGCACAAAGCGCATAATCATCAAAAGCGAGTCCCCCCTTGTCGTAAGCCACTTCGACAAATCTTCACTTATGTCGGTATGTCTGTTTTAGTCATTGTTTAACGACATGAAGAATCTTTTGCCATCGCCGGCGACGACATGCCCCTTACCAGTGATGGCACGCTCCTAGCCACCCGATGGCATTATCTCGTCCATAGCTCGTCTGCAATGCAAATCTTCATCTCCTCTCTGCCAAGACTTCCCCATCATCAAGCTTATTTCCCTACTAACTTCTTCAATAACATCGACGCTCACCACTTGTCATCACTGCTCTTGGCTCCTACAACATTGAACTTTCTCTTCAATGGCTGCGGCGAGCAGCATAACATTGTCCTCATTGAACGGCTAAGGGGAGCATCACAACATTGTCCCCATCTCCGTCGTTGCTGCCTCAGCTCTCCGCTTGCCCGCGGGTCAACGTTTTCTTGCAGGATAGATCGATGCCACTGTACTCTTTTGTGCTCTCCTCTGATAACATTCGTACTATCCTTGTTATAATTTTCAAATTCTATTCAAAATTTTAGTTATTTTTTATTTTTATTTTGTAGGAAGCAACAAAAAAATAAGTGACCCTAGAGCGAACGTTAGTGGCTTTTTTATGTCTCCTTCGACACTATTCGTGTTATTCTTGTCATAACTTTATTTTTATTCAATATTTCAGTTATTTTCATTGGAGTTTATATACAAATCAAATAAATACATTTATTTAATTTTTTCCAACATTTATTTATTAAGGGATTTTACTTTGGAACACGTGTGGAAATCAAATTACAAATTTAATTTCCTTTTTTATTCCAAATTTCACTTTTTTTAAAAAAAAAAGAATTCGTATCCAAATCTAATTCCTAATTTTTCTTTATTTTTTATTCCAAATTACAATTATTTAAGGATTTTACTTTGGAATTCGAATTGAAATCAAATTGCTTATTTTATTTTATTTTATTTTTATTCCTTATTTCAGTTATTTTTTTGTTGTATTTCATATACCAAATAATTGCCAATTATTGTTTGATTTTCATTCCAAATTATAATTTTTGGAATTCATATTAAAATTAAATTGTAATTTTATTTTATTTTTATTCCTAATTTCAAAAAAAATATTGGATTTCATATTCGAATCTAATTGCCAATTTTTTGTTTTGTTTTTATTCTAAATTATAATTATTTAAAGATTTTTCTTTGGAATTCCTATCGAAATCAAATTGCTAATTTTGTTTTATTTTTATGCCAAATTTCTATTTTATTATATTTGATAGTGATTCCTTTTTTAATCTAGATCGTTATAATCTTGATCCATCACGATCGACAGTCTAAATCTTTATATTTTTGCACCGATTAACATGAAAATTTCTAGCCCTTAAGAGCGAACGTGGTGACTTCTTTCGATTTTGCTTTAATAAGATAACTAGTAGGGTGGCCCATGTATTTATGCAGCTAGAGTTTTTAAAAAATGTATAATGTCAAATGATATAACTTAGATACTTAAGAATATATTTACGTATCTCATAACTATTTAGATTTTTAAGATATCATAAACATTAGAAATGAACATAGAAACTTGAAGAAAAACACCACTTGGGGAATGTAACTAATGTATAAGCTTTGATGGAAGAAAATCTCTAGAATAATAAATTAACCACTCCCCATCATGTATGCATCATGTGGCAGCATGCCCTTATTTTTTTCACCACTGGTTACTCTTTTCCAAAATATTTGCAAGAACATGTACCTCTGCTAATCTCAAGCAATACGCTGATTATATATGCAACAAATTATATTATTAGTTTACATGATATTAGAGTATCTTGCCCACGTATACACTGATGCACCATGGGTGACCTACCTTGTACTTATCTTCCCTCACGCTAGTTGCCCTACCGAACCGTGTGTTTTCTAACTCTTCTTCCCGCCACAATTTTTTTGCTTCATTCTCCAACAGCAAGCCTAATTCTTGATCGATATTTCTCAGCTGCTACACCTTCCAATGCAATACTCTACCACATAGTTATCTTCTACCTCTCTCCAATTATTTCTTAATACTAACTGTTGTGACATCAACACGCATACGTGCAAATGTCGCTGATCCTTGCCAAGGATACCCTCCGCACTCTCTGGTAGCCACGAGCTTATTCCTTACTGTTGTGCCATCTCTAGTCTGAGCTCTTTGCTCCTTTGTTTATGTATGCCCGTGTTTCTATTCGTATAGATGCATCCATGTACATACACATACACGATATTATACTTGCTCGATGTCTTCTTCTACCATATTGGTCACTCCTCTTCGATGTTGTCTAACTCAACGATGTGGATTCCTTACTAACTGCGATGACTTCACATCTTCACTGATGCCGATATGTCTGCTTTAGTCGCTGTCTACCGATATAGAGAATCTTATAGCCATCATTGGTGACGCTGTGTCACCAACGATGACAGCTCCTAGCTACGCGATAACCCTATATTGTTGATAGCTCGTCTTCAATGTAAAGCTTCATCTCCTCTTTGCTAGTGCTTCCTCATCATCAAACTTCTTTGGCCACTGACTTCTTCAACAACGCTGATGCTCACCACTTGTCGTCACAACACCTGGCTCCTTCGACTCCAGTCTTTCTCTTTGGCGGCTCCAGTGAGTAGCAGGACATTGTCCTCGTGGAACGGCTAAGGTGAGCAACATGGAATTGTTCTTATCTTCGCCGTCGCTGCCTCGGCTCTTCGCTTCCTTATGGATCAATGTCTTATTGTAGGACAGATCAACATCATTACATTCTTTTGTGGTCTCATCCGGCACCATTCGTGATATCCTCATTATAACTTATATTTAATTTATTTGAAATTTTAGTTATTAAGCGATTTTACTTTGGAATTCGTATGGCAATAGAATTTCATATTTTCTTTTATTTATTGTCCCTAATTTAAATTATTTTTTGTTGGAATTCATATACTAATCAAAATTTTAAATTTTAATTATTTTTATGCCAAATTACATTTATTTATGGATTTTAATTTGGAATTTGTATCAAAATCATATTTCTAATTTTAATTTATTTTTATTCCAAATAGCAGTTTTTTATTGAAATTCGTATAACAATCCAATTGCGATTTTTTTATTTTTTTTTTCCTGGTTATATTTATTTAGGAATTCGTATGTAAATCAAATTAACAATGTTATTTTTTTAGTTTCGAGTTTTACTTATTTAAATATTTTACTTTGGATTTCATATGGAAATCAAATTGCAAATTTTCTTTTTCTTTTTATATCGGATTTCAATAACTTTTTGTTGGAACTCGTATACTAATCCAATTCCTAATTTTTTTATAATAATTATTCTAAATTACATTTATTAGGGGTTTTATTTTGGAATTCGTATTGAAATGAAATTTCTTATTTTATTTTAAATCCGAAATCTAGGTATTTTTGTTGGAATTCGTATGCTCATCAATTTTTTTTATTTTGAATTATATTTTTTTTAGGAATTTTACTTATGAATTTTTATCGAAATAAATTTACTAATATATTTTATTTGAATCCAAATTTTAGTTATATAGGGATTTATTATGAATTTATATGAAAATCGAATTGCTAAATTTTTTTTGAAATCGAGTTCTTTTTTGTTGGAATTTTTATACTAATCCAATTACCATTTTTTACTTTTTATTCTGAATTATATTTATTTATCAAATTGATAAAAGTTTTTTGTTCTAATTTTTAGTTATTTATGTATTTTACTTTGGAATTCGTATTGAGATCAAATTGTAAATTTTATTTTATTTTTAACTCGAATCCGTATAATAATTTTTAAAAACAATTGTTCTGAATTACGGTTATGAGTGATTTTACTTTGGATTTCATATCGAAATCAATGTGCTTATTTTATTTTATTTTTTATTTTGAATTCCAGTTATTTTTGTTGGAATTCTTATACTAATCCAATTACTAATTTTTTATTTTTATTCTGAATTGTGTTTATCTAGGGATTTTACTTAGAAATTCGTTTCAAAATTAATTTGCTACATTTATTTTATTTTTTATTCTTAATTTTGGTTATTTTTATATTGTGCCTGAGATGGACTCTTATTTCTATATTGTACTTGACATATACTTTTTCCTTTAATCTAGATCGTTATAATCTGGGCCCACCATAATCAATGATATGGATGTTTCTCTTTTTTTCACCGATTAACATGGGAATTTATAACCCTTAAAAACGAACATGGTGTCTTATTTTTCTATCACTTTAATAATATAATAGAAGATAGATACATCAATGAAGATTTTTCAGGAGGGCCTAAACACCCTCCGTTGCCTGTTAAAAAAATTATTTAAAAACGGAGGGGCTACATTATCCACGATGGAAGGAGAATGTAAATGCTTAAATTCGTACTTGAAAAACCAAATTTGACGCATATATACTTTTAGTTTCAGGCTTCTATATGCACAACAACATTCGGAGTTTCGGGCTTTCAATAATCATGGGTTGATCTTAAGCCTATTAAGACCCCATTGAGAGGTCCATCATTCTATGCGTGCGGGCTAGACCGCAGCGGGTTCGGTGCCCCTCGCGTCCAGTGCCATAGGACATGGGCCTCTAGTACTTGCACCATGACCGCGCAGGCTGCGGCTCGGCTTCGGCTTTCTCCGGTCTGATATTGCTTATTCTGTATCATATTTTGAATTTTTTTATCAGAGTCAGAGTTGACCATGGATAGTGACGGATACTCATTTCTCCATTTCATATTCGCTCTGCAAGCTTTCGATCGGCCAGACAGATGGAAACATGAGTAGATCCAAGAAATTGGGTCATAGGTCACCGATGTCACCACCAGGGTTTTCGTTGCTGATATTTTTTTAACGGTGGGGGGTCTAGCAAAAAAAAATCAGCTAAAATGTTTTTAAAACAAAAAAATTGATTTTTTTTTTCAGATTTTTAGTTTTTTTTAAAAAAAATCAAATTCAAACAAATTCAATTTTTTGATAAAATTCATCCAAACCAATTTTTTTGGGACCAGTTTGTATTCCTACCGGCCCCACCGGTAAATCCAATATCATCGATTTTCGGTCGAAATCTAGAACCCTGGTCACCACATGCTGATCTCACTTGAGCAATTAGGGTTACCTCATGCATATACAGAGCATTACCTTTGATTATGCCGAGGTCGCTGGGTCACAAGACCCCAATGGATGGAAATTATTTGTTATTTTTGCAACCTGCATAGCACATTAGGCAGTAGAGTAGAGGTGCCATTAGAGCGAATACAGATAGATATTGCTCATCTCGTAAAATATTCATTTTTTTCTTGAGTCAAAGTCGAACATGGACAAATGTCGGATATTTATTTTTATCTTCTGTATTCACTCCGTAAGCCTTCGATCGATCTGATTAGAATTATCCCCTCCGTTTGTACCCTAGCCATAATGTCATGGCCAGAGGCGGACCCAACACGAGCAACCGGGGCAACAACACTAGGCCCTGGATACCCTCGTAGCACCGGCATCCACCAAGCACTAGAGAGTGTGAGATTTAGAGGCAGAAGAAAACTAAAGTTCGATGAGCACCTCCGTTTTAACCCCGCCGCTGGCCATAGCCTACCCTCGCAAAGGCGCAGGCCGGCAAGCGGCAATTCAGACACCATCGCTGCCGCACTACGTGTCCCCAAAACTGCGTGTTTTTGTCACGCACCTACATTCACAACGCCACCGTCGACCGCCAAAGGCGTATACATGCCGTGACCACCGGCCGGCCGGCCGACTTTTCGATCGCGCGCGCCGTGCCCGCGCTGATCACGCCGCGTACATTATTTTCGGTACTTGGGAATTGGGATGCCTCTTGCAGTCTTTGATGCGTCTCCAGTTTCAGGGTTACGGAGAGATTAGTGATTTAGTGCTGTATAATATATCCGATGCTTATCTCGGTTCTATTCAGAGTTTCAGGACTGTATCTACGACTACCATTTGTACTCCTCTTGGCTCACAGCTGAATTATTGGATCACTCTTTGTTTCACCGTTTCATACACATTGGCATGGAAATTATGCACATTTGGAATGGCTGTTGTTGCACACTTGCACTTGCAGTGTTAAGTTGCCAGTCGCCACTAACGACAAGATTTTCAGTCTCTACTGAGTAGCTAGTTCTCATTGGGAGCGAGTAAAGTTCACGGCAACCAAGGGATGGGGCAAAGAGCTCCTGTGTCCTGAGTGCATCAGCTAGCGCTAAAGTGCTGCCAATGATACAGCACTGAATGGTACTCCAAAAGAGAAGAGCTAGCATGCATGAGAAAAAGATAAAGAAACAACTAACTGTAGCATCTGCGGCCGTAGTAACATTCCTTTTTTTTTGTTTTGTTTTTTTGAGCTTCACGCCAGGACACAGCACAGAACAATAGACTTCAAATGGAGTACTATATCTGACATGCTACTGATGGCCTCATCCCCCTCTCTCTGAACTCAAAGGAAAAAGAAGAAACAACAAGCTAGAGAGTAGAGAAGAGGCTGGTTTTGTGCTAAGCTAGACTAACTAGCTAGTAGCGACGCCAATTAACCACTACAACTAAAGCAAGCTCGAGCACTATAGTAGGCTTAAACTTCAAAGCCCGTGGCTGTGATGCCGGTGGTGATGGAAGGAATGCGCCGGCGAAGGAGCAGGGGCCGAAGGGAGCCCGCCGGCGCCGGTCGTGGCGTTGAACGGCATTGTGATGTTGTGGAGACCCCCGGGTAACGGCCAGGAGGCGTTCGGAGCGCCTGACGGCAGCGGCGGCGCGAGGGGAGGCGGAGGGCACTGGTAGCACTTGGTGAAGAGCCCAAACGTGTCGATCTGGTGGATGAAGTTAGTCATGCTGGCCCAGCCGCCGAATCCGAATCCGACCACCAGCACCCACGCCACGACGAACGCGTTGATTATGTACGTCCCCGTCCATCGCCCGACGAACCGCGGCGGCGGCTCCACGGCATTCTGCAGTTCAACATTCAGACAATCGTTAAGGGAATAACAAAACAGAGCACCACACTACTTAACACATCTTGAACAAATCAGATGAGTTTAAAATTAGCATGGAACTCGGTGCTAGAAGGCTCAAGTACAAGTAGTACTCGGTACACTACTTTAGCTTCATCGTTCTAAGAGAGTACCAATGCTGTCCTTTTGAGGCACTTTATTTTGGTGTTCGTCCAAATTCCATTGGCTCTCAGCACATCAGATGGTACAAAAGCACATTTGTCCACTTTATTTCTAAGCTTTGTACGAGTTTTTTTCATTTTTTTGCTACGTTAAAAGACATGTTTGACACTGCCGCAGTTTTTTCTTACATTCAGTACAAGCAGAGGAGGCAACGTTTAGTGCCCTAATGATGATTCGCCCTTAAATCTTAATCATAATCAGCGCTTTATGTACCAGCATTTTTGCATTTAGAAGGTGGGACCCAAACTATTCTCTGTCCCTTGAAAAATTAGGCTGCTGTGCCCAAGTGAGATGTAACCAGGACCTAGCTTGGCGCTCCAGTGTAAAGCAAAGCTAGCTACGAAATGCCCAAACATAGGCGTGCAAAACTACTGCAAATGCGACAAATCCTACGAGTAAACTCCAAAACTAAAGGCAACTACTCCTAATTCTAAAAAGTAAAAATGTACTTAAATAAAGAGAGCGAAAATGCATAATACACTACCTCACGAGCCTGTGCGGAGCGGAAGGTGATCATGTGCGCCAACGCCGGGATGATGTAGACGGTGAAGCTGACGAGGAGGGACCCCACGGCGGAGTTGATGGGCCCGAAGAAGGGGAAGATGATGGCGAGGAACCAGATGGGCACGACGACTGGGAGGCGCGCGGCGGCGCGCTTGCAGAGGCTGCGGCAGTCGTGGAGGCCGATGAGCTTCTCCCAGACGAAGTAGAGCGGCGTGCAGGCGAAGCCGAAGGTGATGAACTGGTGGATAAGCATGAGCACGACGGCCGCGTCGCGGAACGCCGTGCGCGGCAGCAGCGCCAGCGCGTTGGAGTGCGTGAGCAGCTCGTCCCCGAACGCCCAGTACACGCTCGCCGCCGACGGCAGCGTCAGCGTCAGCACGTATAGCGTCGCCATCAGGTAGATCGCCTTGAACTTCTGCGGGCGCCACATCGCGTGCATGATCTCCCTGCACCCATGCATGCACGCACGCACGCACGCTCAATTCAGCCACAAAAACGTTGCGAAATGGAGGCACTAACAGCTTTCATCACGTTAGATAGCTCGTCAATTAACGTTGCTGCAAACTATCGATCGATGTTTTACTGCAAGCCTGCACGGAGGTGAGGTGACCGGACCCTGAGATGAGGCGTGGGGCGGTGGGGGTATTGCATTTGCCTTGCATTTTTTTTCCTTTTCTTTTTCTGTGCATGGAGTACTACTACTGCTGCAAGCTAGCGGTACAGAGCTACTTGGACATCTGTGCCATTTACGTGCACGTTCGTGTTGTTGGTATCTGTGGATGGGTATGGTATCTAATCTATCAGGAATGCAGAAGCAGGAGCCATCCTGAGGCAAAAAAAAAAAAAAAAGTAGTAGTAGTAAATGCTCCTACTATGATGGAATGGCTAGCTCCTTTGACTGTCCAAACAATGAATGAGACGAGGAGATGACCCTGAGGTTGTAAAGACAGAGATGCCTCTGCCACTCTGCCAGTGTATAACCTGGAAAGATGGTTGCATGTGTCCGGTGCCAAGACGGAAGAGCACTGTAAAAAATTTGCTGTGCTTTGCCATACGAGATGGCATGTGTAGTGTAAGCTAGCTTCTACCTTTCCTCCAAGGCTCCAGAGATACACACAAAATTGTGACTGTCATGTGGTCCCAGTGTCCTGTGGTCCATACGGCAGTACGTACACATTCCTCGGCATGGCATGTGACTATGTGAGACAATTTCGTGTATTCTTTTTGACATAGAAACGGCCCATGTTACAGACTACAAACTCTGTTGGGAGTACTGACATAAAAGGGTGTGGGTGTTTGTCGCCTTACACAGTAACAGCGTGCCCGCCGAAGCTGTAGAGAATGTTTGTGGCCCCGGTGAAGTAGAGCATCATCTTGGTCGGGCCAGAGTGTTTCACACCATCAACCTAAGTAAGTACGTACGTGCATCAACAATCGGACAACACAAGTGTCAAATCTTTCAGCTTAGCGTATTAATTGCAATGTATGTGGTGTCTACTCTCTGATACATATATACATGCATGTGCATAGCCATTCAGATGCCACGCATGATGCATGTGTCTCTGCTATATATATATACATACATACATACCTGGCCATGGATAAGGGAGGCTATGGCGAGGTACCATGCCGTGTAGGTGGTCATGACGAGGCCCAGGAACGACCACATCCGGTAGTTGTGGAACGACGGGATGAACACCGTCGTGGCGCAGCAGGCGCCGAAGATGTAGGTCCACGTCCTCTTATCCAGCTTGTCGTTGATGTAATAGATGTTGCTGCACACGGCACACGGCACATGTAGCTAGCGTCAGACACCCTGGATGCTTTAGCCACAGGCTCCATCCTCGTACCAGAAGAAACAAGCAGCTAACAAGCTAGACGAACAGCAGCAGCAGGAAGCCAGCTGCTTTAATTTATGTACGTGTCCGTCCTTAAAACATACGTACGTACCTGGCGCAAGCGATGAGCTGGATGACCGAGCCAAAGAGAAGGAAAGTGCAGTTGAAGGCAAGGCCAACATTTCTCCAGTGCCTCCCAAGCAGTCCATCCAGCACCTCGAACCACTGCAAATTAGTGGCTCAGATCTAGTTCAGAGTCTGAACTTCAGACCCCATTTTGTTAATTAAATGAAACCCGCGGGAAGTGCCAGCCAGCGTAATTGCAAAGGAATGTGCATGCATGGGAGTGAGACCGCAGCGATCGATCGATCAATTAATCTTTCTTCTTACCTGGATGACATGGTTCCTGAAATCTACCTTCTCCCTCTCCTTCCTGGTCCGGTACTCCACGTACAGGATGCTGATGAGATACGCAGTCCAGCTACCCATCAGGCTGTAGAAGAGCTGGAACAGTATGCCGCTGAGCATCCCCAGCTGCGAGAACGAGTAGGGCAGGGTCAGGAGCACCTGGGCCACCTGAAGGTACAGAAACCGTGCACACAGGGCGAAAGATGAGCTCTCTACTTGTCTAGTACAGCACACACAAGCTGCATTCATGATCACAAGAAACGACGCGCAGCATCACAAATGGTCACCTGGTTGGAGGCGCAGCTGAACCAAGCGTCGTAGGCCGAGCCGCCGTGCCAGAGCAGGCCGGAGAGCCGCGACTTTACGGTGCTGGCGTCACTGTCTTGCTCCATTTCCACGTACCGGCCGACGCCGACCGTCTCCGGCCCCTTCTCGTCGGCGATACTTCCGTTGGCCGCCGAGCCCATGGTCAGTCCGGCCTAAATTCCTAACACTCGGTGTCCTGTCTTGTTCTAATAGCCCTGTTTGTGGTGAGCGTGTGGTAGAGCTCTTGGCTTGGCAAGTTGGTGTAGTGACTGCTCCAATGCAGCAAAGAGGGGAGGGGCAGTGGTGTCATATATATGCACGAGATGCTAGCATCGGGGGTGAAGCAAGTCCGACAGATGAGCATAAAGAAAAATGTATTTCTCTTAATCTCTCTGTTTCTTTCCATGAGCTCTTTTGGCTACGAGTGGACATAGAAAACGGAAAGAAAGAAAAAAGACAGAAAAGTGAGGCTCCTCTCTTTGAACCATTTTTTTTCTTACGCGTATGCTCTGTACTTCTCGGGGAAAGTATCAGGGGAAGCCGGGACCGAACGGGGAGAAGAGCGTAGGTCTAATACTCTATCGTGTCACATAATAAAGTCGTTTTTTATAACATGCACTAAAATTTTATAAACTTTAACTATTAGTATTTTATTAAATATTTAAAATAAATATAAAAATAGTATGTATAGATTTTTATAATATTTCAGTTTTAGTAAGTTTTATAAACATATTATAAAAAAATGAATGATCGAAATTACATTTTAAAGATCACGTTGATGTCTAAGATAACTTTTTTTTATGATCGGAAGAAGTACTCTACTTAAGAATTGACTAGTGTGTAACTAACAAAACTAGAATAGTTTGTACGGCCAGTACCCGCCAAGTTAAGGTCGTGGATTTGGAATTATCGTTGGGATTTTCAATTGAGTTTTATGCCTTAACTTGTGAAAGGGATTTCTACTTATTTCCTTGTTTAGCAACTATAAAACTCATGTCATAGACTTTTAGTAAATGATAGATTTTTTTTAGGGATTTACTTTGGAATTTCTATGTAAATCAAATTGGTCAAAAAAAATTTCCTAATTTTAGTTGATTGGGATTGTACTTGACATAGACTCTTTCTTTTAATTTGACAATTTTTATTTAATTATTATTCCGAATTTTAGTTTTTTATGGATATTACTTTAGATGCTGTGGAAATCATATTGCTATTTTTTATTTTTTATTTTAATCTGAATTTATGTTAAATTGGATTGTACTTAACGTCGACTCTTTCTTTTAATCCTGGCGAGGATTCAATAATTCTCATCAATTAATAAAACTAATTATCTATAATATTTATTATGGATAATGGTATTCTAAATAGTCTTCAAGTATACCCCTGGTCGGTAATACCTACAACGACCAGAGAGGACTACGACCAGTTCAGGTCACGACCACTTTATGGTCGTAGAGTCTATTACGACTAGGTCGAATCATGGCCACCCTATAGTCGATAAAACACAAAGACATGTGGATATTATTGACTAGGGACTCTGTACACTACTCTTACTTGCGTGTGGTTGTTAATACACGTGCATGTTATCTCCAACATAACTGCATGTAGTTCTCTGTCTCTAGTAATAACCGCATGACGAACGTGCTATCGTCAAGGCGCCTCTTGACGCACATCAACTAGCACCACTTCAAAAGCTTTATAAGGGGCAATGCTGTTGGATAAAAGAAGAGGACAAGACATATCGAAGCCATTAAATTTAGTTTCAGTGCCTTGTTTCATTCTGAATGATCATTCAATACAAGAACATAAGAGTATAATTATTATTCTCCCCGGAGAAGGCCTGAACTCGCCCAAAAAAAGTCTTTGTCTCTTCTTGCATAATCTCAAGTTTCATTTCCCTAGCATTTATTTCATAAAATCTATAGTGAATCATCGACAAATTTGAACTGTTATAACTTATATGCGAGATAGATAACTAGATCTTTATAGTTAACACGGGAGCTTCTCGAAGTGCCTAATTAGTATAGGTTTACAAATTTTACTATTTTTGGAATTTAGGTTTCAAATTTGTATATAAATAAAATATCTAATCATGCTTTAATTTTTATTCCAAATTTGCATGTTTTCATCATTCGTTTTAGTTTTAGGTTGGAATTCGTATAAAATATCAATTTATATTTTATTTTAGTTATTATTTTTAAATTTAGTTTTTTAAAGATTTACTTTGGAATTCGTATAGGAATCAAATTGCTAGTTTTATTTTATTTTATTTTGAATTTTAGTTAATTTGGATTGTACGAACTCTTTCTTTTAATTATCTAATTTTCATTTAATTATTATTCTAAATTTTAGTTATTTATGGATGTTACTTTTGAAGTCGTATGGAAATCAAATTGCTAATTTTTTCTTTACGTTGTTTCTAATTTCACTTAATTTGGATTATATATGACATGGACTCTTTCTCTTAATCTAAACCATTATAGTCCGGGTCCGCTAAATAGATGTCTGGATCTTTCTCTAAGTGTTAAATTAGTATAGATATAGATACATTCTTATATCTCTAAGTCAATTATCAAATCAAAGCCTTTAAAATTAGGACCCGCTGAATTAAAGGCTAGATGGTTTACTTTTTTGTGAGAATTTCTAGCATATCATGTGCGGCTAGGTATGACGTTACAATTGACTTTGTTATATAACTCTAATGTTTATGGTTGAAAATACAATTATACTTGTTATACAACTCTAGCATCTATCTATAGTTAACATTCACCGTTATAATTTGGTTCCACCAAAATAAAAAGTGTAAATAATTCTTTTTTATCGATTAATGACATAATTTCTAGGAAATATTTATTTTTTATAATTATTGTGGGATTTTTTTTGGCTTCAAAACAAAGGAGGCTCATTGAATCTCACCTGTTTTTTCTTATTTATGTAGATAGATTCACAAAAACAGGAAATATGTGAATTTGCATGAAACATCCTTCATCATTACGGGGAAAAAATCTGAATTAGGCCTACAAGCTACTAGTTCAAGTTCCACAATATATGAACTCACGAGTGCCCCACGTCGGAAAGCTGTGTTCTGTGAGAGATCTCAAATTCGTCCTTAATTAGCCTTCATCAAAGGACGTGTATTTTTTAAGATAGTGAAAGAGAAAAAAAAAATTTCTCTGTATCAAGAATACACATGGTTCATTTTATTAAAGAATTTAAAGTACCAAATGAACCAAAGCTGTTAAAAGTGGCTTAAAGCCTTACAAGCAGACGACGATTGAAAATTAAATTCAATCATTACAAATCCTGTGATTAAACCGCCACCTATGAATGGTTAAAATTTACTTCACCACTGCTTCCAGCCTGTCGCTACCGGTCAACAAGAACTCCTTCTGGGCCGGTTTCTGTAAGTTTGCCTAAGCCCTCACCAATGCTCACTCAAAAAGAAAACCTATAAAGAATTAGTGATAATCTTTTTCTAATTAAAAACAGCATTACTTCGGCACAGCCAGATAGACCAACATCAAACGACGTGCATGTGTGTGCATTGTGGTGGCGAGTGTGTGGACTGTGTATGCGTCCATTGTACCAGACGCAGTTTTTGTAGATCTTAAATAGAAGACAGCACATAATTTATCTTAGTTATCCACTAGATCACTTGTTCTTCCTCCTTCCGTCGTTTCCGGCTTTTCAATAGGTTAGGCGGCAGCAGCAGATGCACGGTACTTGATCCGTACGCCGCAGCACTGGTAGGCATATAATAAAAAAATACTGTAGTTATTGATCTCAGCCTTTTCATTTTTGCTTAGACGGTGAAGATCATTTTTTTAATATCTACATTGTAGATCATTTGCATTTAAACCTTAACTGCGGAGGCAGTACGAGTGGGGCTCTAGTTCGACCGTGAGCACGCGTCCCGACTCTCGAGTTAATAATTTCGCCTTGCCCAGATCTCGCTCACCTTCGCCGCACCAACGGCTCCCCGTCCGGACCAGTCGACACTAGCTAGAGCCTCGCAACCCCCGAAGGACAAGCATTGTTGTTACTGACTTACTGCGAACGTTGCGATTATAGTCATCGTGTGCGGCACGTGGCACGTAACTTGCACGGAAGAGCGCGCGGGATGAGAAACGAAGGCCGCGCCGCACCGCACGGCGTATGATTGCGCCTCCTGTGTCGTGCGGGTTAGTTTTTGCGAGCAGTCGGCCGTGTTTTAACACCCCCCTTCTCCGTTTTCATGCACCACCCGCTGTTGCACCTGCAACGATCCCGAAAAGGTGCTTTGCTCACATGGACATTCATGCGCATGACTGCCTCCACGGTGGGGGTCCAACGGTGGCATATGGCGGAGCCGGCCCCGTGTGGCAGTGAGTAGATATGGCAGTAAGGGTGGTACGGTGCACCCTGGGGAACGACCACGAGTTTTTGGCTAAAACAACATTGTTCTAGAGCGAAATATCAAAAATAGCCTCCCCGCTGCGAGCCTACTGCGAGTCCGCCTGCCGCTCGATGGGCAGGCCACCTACAGCTCGGTGGGCGCGCAGCAGGCTGGTTTCCGCCGAATAGGAGTGCACCATGTGCCTTCTACCGTGGCTTTTGAGCGTTATACAGGTGTTATTTTTATCAATTTATTCACAAAAATACTATTTTTTTGCTATTTCGTCACACAATAATATCATTTTTAAAGAAAGAAAAAAAACTCCACGGCCACCTGGTCCGGGGACATTCCTTCCTTTAGCTCGGTACAGTCTTTCCCCTTTGGCGACTTTCTAGGCATTCGTTCTCGTGCGCGCCCCACATCCACAAAATTATCTCTCGATCGATTTTTACTCTACGGCTCGCCCATTCTGTAGCACTGTAAGCTAAGCCAGAAATTTGTTGTACCTCGTATCTATTCATTCCGTTCAATTGCTAGACTCTGCAGAATATGGAGTAACCATGGTCCCAGCCTCCCAGGCCGTCGCTCCTGGAAAACAGAAAGCTCAATTCTTGAAGGATAAAAGGGGGGAAACAAGAAAGAAATTTTGCGACATTGGGAGGACGATTCCGAAAATGCAAGCCCGAAAATGTTGCCCGTGGAGCAAGGGGCCGTGTTTGGTGTAGTGTACACTGCTGCGTCGTCGTCGTTCCACCGGTCGAGCACCATTCTAGGTACCGATGACGAATAAGATAAACAGGCCACTCGACCGAGCTGATTAATTCTTCAAGTCCGGCGTACATCCCGTCCGGATAACTGACGTAACTGAGTAGTTATTGGGTGCCCGGTAGCTTGGAGACCAATAATTGGAGTCTGGCTGTTCTGAGCCTTCTTAAGTCCAGACGAGTGCTGATACTAAAAGATCTGATTTTATGCTGCAATTATGCTTTCTTACTTCCAGAAAATATCGCAAACATCTTTTACTGTCCGTACTTGTCGGAAAATCTTCGCAAAGTCGGGGGAAAGCTACAGCTGGACGCCTCCAGGGTCCAAACACTGGGAAAATTTGTTCGACTTGAACAGTGGTTGTAAGATTCAGCAGCTACCCCAAATCGGTGTGTCCCCCAGCTCCAAGTTTTATTAGACCAAGAGCATTGCTTCGATGATTAAGCAGGAGTGCAATCACGCTGCAAACAAAGCAGCAAGAAGTCTGGCACCTGATTGAGCCAAGTACACAAGGGTCTGTCACGGAGAGCTTGTTTGGCGCACAAATGAGCAGACAAATGACTATATCGCTCGATGCGCTTTTTGAGTTTCTCATTGTGAGTATCATAGAGATAATCTTATGATTTTATGATGATGATACAATTGGTAATGGTGTTGAGGGTTTGTTGAAACACTCGTTTACGGTGAAATTCAGGTTCTGTCGGACAGTAGGCAGTCGGTACGGCCAGGGCGGCGGTCAATCATGTTGCAAACAAAGCAACAAGAATTCTGGCACCTGATTGAGCCAAGTACACAAGGGTCTGTCGCGGAGAGCTTGTTTGGCGCACAAATGAGCAGACAAATGAGTATCTCGCCCGATGGGCTTCGTGAGTTTCTCGTTATGGGTATCATGTGGATATATTTATGATCTTATGATAATGATACAATTAGTAATGGTGTTGAGGGTTTGTTGGAACACTCATTTATGGAGAAATTCAGTTTTGACAGGCAGTAGGCAGTCTGAGCGGCCAGGGCGGCGGTCAAACCAGCCTTGGTGGCGGATTGACCGGCCATCTCTAGCGGTTAGACCAACAGTTGGGCAGCTCAAGTGGTTGGCGATCTGATCGTCCATAAAGGTGACTTTCGAGTTTGGAGTCGGGCCAAAAATAAAGAGTGTAGACAAGAGAGAATTCTTCTACACTTGGTTTCATAATTTTTGGAACTTTGATCCAAAAGTTTTATTCGTTTTAAATTTCCAGAGAGGTTCGGATTTTCAAGGAGGAAATTTGGCAAAGTCCCTATGCTGGGCGGTCAGACCAGTCAAGGGGCGATTAGACTTGCCATATGTGGCGGTCTGACCGATTTTACCTTGTTCGCTAGTCGGCTTGGCGACGATGTTCGTAGGTTATGTCAATTTCATGAATTTCAGTGCATATGTGTTGCATGATGCATATTTTAACTAACGTGGGTCAAGTTACGAATAACTTATTCTCGAAAAGGATTTCTTGATCTATTGTTGTGCAGGAGGCATGGACGTCAACGACGAGGATGATCGGGACTAGGCTTGGAGAGCTGAGGTCCAGAACGATCGTGTTGGACCGAAATGACAACTAAAGGGGGTGAATAGGAGCTCTGCCTATTTTACTCCTTAATCGGATTCTACTCAATTTTCTCTCCAATAGCTATGAAAGCTATGAAGATCAACGAATAAGTATAGCGAAAGTCTTGTATTGAATCCAATCAAACCACGAAGCACAACAACAAAAAACACCAAAAACTCAAATCGAAGTGAGTCGAGAAATCATACCTCTTAGGTTGGGTAGTCTAACCGTTGGCCTAG
Source organism: Hsuehochloa calcarea (assembly GCA_036346395.1). NCBI lineage: Eukaryota > Viridiplantae > Streptophyta > Magnoliopsida > Poales > Poaceae > Hsuehochloa > Hsuehochloa calcarea. The sequence goes on from CM070598.1 coordinate 58,512,618, forward strand.
CGGACAGACCTCTCACTAGGGGCGGTCTGACCTCCAGTTAATGAACAATGAAATCGCCATGAAACCAAAATCACAAATCAGCTCAACTTTTGATCCGGTGATCTAAATTCCCTTAAATTTCAACAATAACTCATCAAGAAGGCCAGGAACCTATTCCAATCGACAATCGAGAAGATCAAAGCCAAGGTTCCATGAATTTCATAGATGAGGGAAGGAGGGCACAAGAACCTAGGAAAATCAAAATTTGATCCCAAAACTTGCTCATAGGTGAAAGACGATCTTAGACGCATTCCCACATGTCACACCAAGCAAGATTACCACAAGGAACCAAAGAAAAACCAAAGGATCATCAAAAACCCAAAAGTCACCAAAGAGAGCAAGAACAAGAAAAGACTCATCTCGAAAAAATATTGCTCGGATTGATTTGAGATAGATGTTGGTTTACAACCACTCCATTATGGAGGACAAAAGCTCAACACTAGAACACATAATCAATCCATCTCACACAAACCCTAGCCTCAACTACTCCAAAATCCCCAAAACATAAATTAAAGTTTTTCTCTTGGAAGGACTTAGGAATTCCACATCTGGACATTCCATTTTGTAGTGGAGGCTAGGCTAAGAGAGAAGACTCTAATGGGCACCCATTAAGCCCACACAGAGAAGACTCTAACGGGCACCCGTTAAGCCCACACACAAATGTGTCGATACTCACGCACGCTTCTCAAAGCGGATGACAAACCGAGCTTCTCGAATCCGTTTCTTTGTGAGCTTTATCTTTATTTGACCTAAACCGTCTCTCCTTGCGTCTTCTTGTACCACAGTTTAGCCAAAAACCATCAAGACGATATTTTGTGAAGTTAGCAAAATACACCTTCTCGATCCATCTCCAACGACCAAGTTCAATCTTCATGAAGCAATCACAAGCTTCGCGACGTGTAGGTTGATAAATGGCTCTATTCATATCGGCAAGTCTCGCCCATCCCTCTCCCACCGAAACCACCAAGACACTTGCAACGACCCCCGCACTGCTTGATGCAACCCGCCGCACCAACCTTCTCGTTCGGTCATTCTTGTCCATTTTACACCATGCTTGAGTCTACTAACTTCACCCGATATCCTCGATCGTTCTGGACCTCATCTCTCCAAGCCTAGTCCCGATCATACTAGCTGTTGACCGTTGTTGATCTCGAAGCATCCTGCACAATAATAGACTAAGAAATCGATTCCGAGAACAAGTTCTTCGTAACTTGATCCACATTAGTCAAAACATGCATAATGCAACACATATGCACTGAAATCCATGAAATTGACCTAACTTATGAACATAACTGCCAAGCCAGCAAGTGCACGGGGCAAAACCGGTCACACCACCACCCATAACTAGCCTGATCGCCCCCTGACCGATCTGACCACCCAACATGGGGACTTAGCCAAATTTCCTCTCTAGAAATCCAAAATTTCTCTGGAAATTCAAAACAAATAGAATTTTTGGCTCGAAGCTCTAAAAATTATGAGACCAAGTATAGAATAACCCTCTCTCTTTCCTTCACCCTCTATTTTTGGCTCGACTCCAAACTCGAAACACACCTTTTTGTGGTTAGACCGTCACCAATGGCCGGTCTAACCGCCAGCCTCTTGGCCTACCCAACAGCTATTCTAACCACCAGAGGTGGCTGGTCTGACCGCCACCAAGCCCGGTCAGACCGCCACCCTATCTGACTGCCTACTACATAACAGCTTCTGAATTTTGCCGAAAACACCTGTTTCAACAAACCCTCAACACCATTTCCAATTGTATCATTGTCCTAAGATCATGAGCATATCCCCATGATACCCACAGATCGAGGATGCTGGGTGAAGTCAGTGGACTCAAGCATGGCACAAAATGGACAAGGATGATCGAATAGGAAGTTCGGTGCGACAGGTTATATCAAGTGTCACGGGGGTCGGTGCAAGTGCCATAGTGGTTTCGGTGGGAGCTGAATGGGAAAGACTTGTCAATATAAAGAGAGTCATTGATCAACCTACACGTGGCAAAGTATGGGATTGCTTCATAAAATTTGGACTAGGTCTTTGGAGAAGGATCGAGAAGAGGTATTTTGGTAACTTTTTCAAAATACCACATTGGTGACCTTTGGCTAAACCACCGCACAAGATGCCGTAGAGAAGATTTAGGTCAAATGAACATAAAATCATGAAGAAATGGATTCGGGAACCCCGGTTTGTCATCCTCTTTGAGAAGAGTGCGTGAGTGTAGACCCATTTGTATGTGGGCTTAACGGGTGTCCGTTCGGGAATCCCGGTTTGTCATCTGCTTTAAGAAGAGTGCGTGAGTGTAGACCCATTTGTATGTGGGATTAACGGTGTCCGTTAGAGTTTTCTCTCTTAACCTAGCCTCAACTATAAAAGAGAATGTCCAGATATGGAGTTACTAAATCCTTCTAAGAGAAAAACCCTAATTTATGTTTTGAGAATTTTTTAGTAGTTGAGGCTGGGGTTTGTGAGAGATGGATTGATTGTATGCTCAAATATTGAGCTTTTGTCCTCCATGGTGGAATGGCTATAAACCAACACTATCAAATCAATCCAAGCAAGATTTCTCCAAGATGAGTATCTTCTTGTTTTTGCTCCCACTTTGGTGACTTTTGGGTTTTTGATGATCCTTTGGTTTTCTTTTGATTTCTTGCGGTGATCTTGCTTGTTGTGATGTGTGAGAATGCATCTAGGATTATCTTGATCATCTTTTTTCCACGAGCAAATTTTGGAATCAAAGTTTGATTTTCCTAGGTTCTTGTGCCATCCTTCCCTCATATGTGAAATTTATGGAACCTTGGTTTTGATCTTCCCAATCGTTGATTGGAGTATGTTCTTGACCTGAAATTTAAGGGGATTTGGATCACCGGTCAAAAGTTAAGCCGATTTGCGATTTTGATTTTGTGCTGATTTTATTGTTCATTGGGCTAAAGGTCAGACCGCCCCTGATGAGAGGTCTGACAGCTAGGCCAATGGTCAGACCGCCCCTGGTGAGAGGTCTGACCACCTAACTCATTTGGTTCTGAGCTTTCAGTGATTTTAGTTGCTGTGCTTCGGGGTTTCGATCAGATTCAATAAAAGATTTTTGTTATGCTTGTACATTGACCTTCATAGCTTTCGTAGCTATTAGAGTGAAAATTAAGTAGAATTCAATCAAAATGAAAAAGAGATAGTGCGCCTATTTACACCTCACTCTAATCGTCATCTCGGTCTCCTACCCATAGCTTGACTAGCAATTGGGAATCAGTCTCCACGATGAAGCTTGCCATGTTCCAGTCAAAGCAGCCGAAGACCATCTCGACATGCCTAGGCTTCTGCACATAAAGCACTTGCCATTGATGGGTACCATTTTGTCGCTGCCACGAGGAAAGCCCCTTGATCATTCCTTGGGACAGCACCGGTAGTCCCTTGCATAGCCTCAGCGTAAAAAGCACCGTCTACATTCAACCAAATTGTACCTGGTAGTGGAGGTTGCCATTGAGCTCTGAGCACTCTTATGACAGGATCGCTTTCTGTAGATGATTCGTTCACCCGCTCGAAGGTCGCATCACACGCCTAGATCACTTATTGCTTAGTGGAAACAGGGGTTTCTCCATTTCTTCAAGCGTTTCTTGACGGCCATAGAGCCCACATACCACATAGGATTATACAAGCATCCTTCTTGTCGCAAAACTGTTCATCCAGTATGTCTTTCACCTAAGTTATCGGATAAAGATAATAATAAGTTCATATTACACTTCTGAACTGTGTCGAGAGTCCAAGCCCCCCAAACTCTAAAATCATTTGGTGTGCACCATCGAACTATCATTACCATGTCACCCGACCCCTTGAGCCGAAACCACCCGATTTTCCCCCCTACATGGAATCCACGCATACCACGTTGGTGCGGTAACACCTCGTCAACTTTCCCGTCTCTCTCACTTAGAGGATCACATCTCTTTTGGCCCTCTGACTCCGACTCTCTATCACACTTTCTCCACACCGAAATCCTTAGGCGGCGGCGCACGCAACTGATTGCGGTGGCAGGGATGAGTGGCTCCCGAAGTAGTGGTCAGTCGGAATCGTTGTCAGCTGTAGACCGGGTCGGCGGCGAGGAGGGGTCGTCGTTGTCACCCATACTAGTATAACTAAATTATAACTAATCTGAACCATTGGATAAAAAAGAATAAACGATTCATATTAAATTAAATGTACCGTAAAAGAGATCAAAAGTAAATGCTGCTCATTCGTCTACCATCTTTCCGGTATGGAGTACCCTAGACAACTGGGCTGCAATTTTTTTTGGAAAAGTAGTATTTCGTGTTTGCAGGTTCAAATAGAACTGTACATGATGTTCATGCTTCCCTACTTGCCACTATTATAATTACCTCTATTCTTTCTTACTTGTCGTTTTGGACATCACGGTCTCCAATACATGAATTTGACTACTACTTTTTGTAACTATGTATTGTCAAAACTATAGAAAAATATAATGATGTCCAAGTACTTTCAATTACAAATCTATTTTTTTTCTAGAAATTAATAGTCAACATTTCATAACGTTGACTTCATCTATTCTAAAACGATATCTATTTTGAGAACGGAGGGAGTACATGCAACACTGCGTCATTTTCGTATATGGAGAAGTGCCAACTACGGAAACACTCAGAAGCATTTTTCACCTGTATTTGCATTTTGCAAAAACGTTCCTCTCTAAACTACCAAAATAAGTTACTGGAGGAGTGCTTGATCGAGGCATTATTTGGTGTGGTAACCAATGACGTGAGGCGATCATGCAAAGGCTCAAACCAGCAACTAATACACAGTCACTGTAGTAACAAAATACTGAGGCTCAGCATCACAAAAGTTGTACAACCAGGCATCTGCATCTGTCTATGGATGACATGACACGGCATCATAGCTGAAGATCTGTCGTTTGCTTTCTCCCAGCACTCGTCCGAAGAGAAAGGCAGCTGGATCGATTGGCACTATAAGAGCGATCTGCACAAAGGATTGCGAGCCCATAAAACAAAACAAACACAGGGAAGCAATGCAAGAAAGCACATCTATGATGCCCGACTAAACCCCAAATCTTGGAGAAGTCTAGTGTTCAGACCAAGATATCCCAAGTGTAAATTATACACGAGAGAGACAGGGCTGTGGCATTTGTATAGTGCCATACTTTATCTCTCGGCTATACATGTAAAGCTCTGATAAAAAAAATACTTCAAAGCAAGGGGCACAGCATATCCTCACTTAACAAAGCCACTTTCTTCTCACCCTCTTTTGCCAAGAAGTATTGTCTCTTCTACACATTCGAAAAGTTGTCACGAGCTGCAAGCTGCAATCGATTGAGAGCCCATTTTTTGTTCCTATGTACTAGTTGGCTCTGCCTTGAATAGATTCCCTCTTGGATGATGCTTATAATTCGTTATGAGTACATACCATGGCAGCATTCAGAGGCAAAAATACAGGCTTTGTTGCGTGCAAGATACAGCAGTACTGTAAGATCTGAATGCAACCTTGCCAAGCAGCTCACGAGACGAACCCGGCATCATGTCTCTAATTCGGTGGATTGCTCTCTGGCACACTTGTATGATAGAAGCCATGTTGTCTGAAGAATGCCCTGGAGCATTGTTTTTAATCAATGCACATGCAGGTCTTTTCTTATGGTTATGATCCTGAACACAGCTTTTTCCTGGGATTAGACAAAGGAAATTCATCTGTCGATTAACAATGCCTGTCGTCTGATTGAGTATTTTGGATAGCGCAATAAAGCTGCCAAATGGCCATTGCGTACAGTTAGCTTAGCATCAAAGGCTTCCATATATATGCTGATATGCATGCAACTAACAGTAGTACTGGTTCATACTTTACAGCTTTAATCAATCGATTTACTGGCACAATGACTGAACCAAAGTTTCCTTTTTTTCCGTCTAAATGAACTTATAATGTGATTCCACTATTCATCAGATAGTCAGATCAGAAACAGAGACTTGCTATTCACATTTCTGAAGCGCATCTGCTAATTGGAAACATGAAAACATGCATCAAGCTCTGCATCTACATGTGGTCATGATTAGCGATTCTGGTAAGCACTCTGCCTAGCTACTTTTCAGCTTGTTATTTCAAGCTAACTAGGCGTAAACATGTCATGCACTGTCCTTTGTAAGGGTACGTATTATGGCATTCTAGCCTGTTCAATAAGCTGCAACTTTGCCCAACTTTGTGAGATAGTGCTTATTGCCGTTTGCACTTTGCAGACCTAGACACCTAGCTAGTGCTAGCAAATATATGGCCAAATTATACCTTCCACGATGAGTAATGCCCAAATGCTAATTACTTTTGACCAACCTTTTCATCTGCAGCGCTCCTAATCTGCGTGAAGGCATCACATAAACATCATGAGACTCTCTATGTTACTAGTTCTCACTCACAATCGTGCCGTCCTAGCTAACAACCTACTAGCTAACTCCACCACCGGGGCCGGCACATGCATGGCGGGGCTCGGCATGATGCATTTGGCCCGGCCGGAGCATGGCAGACCACCGCGCCAAGCGTCTTTTGCTAGCTTTTGTTCGGCGCACCACGCACCACCGCCCGCCTGCCCGTCCGGCCGCGCGCGCCTGCTCGAAGGCAATGAATAGCCGGAGAGCACGAGGCTCTGATGAAGCGCATTCTCTTTTGCGATCCCTAAACAGGGGCGATAGCAGCACCAGCAGTAAGGCGCGCATTTGGGCTCAATGATGGTCCCCGAGCCCTCGCGCAGGCCATGGACGGCACACGTCGACCGAGATCGAGAGAGGGGTAGGTAGGTAGGTAGAGAATAAATCCACAATTTTACAAAAATTTTACTGATAGTGTATTCGATTGTGTGTGCATAAAAATACAAATTTAAATGACACATTCCAACATAAATTTTTTAAATAATATAGTAAATATTCAAATGGAATAAATTATATGTTTCCAGTACAACTAACATCGTAAAATATAATTTGTGTTGGTGGGTTGCTGATTATTACTGAAAATAACATATAGTCTAATTCATTGAATAACACGTGTATTATTCTAGGTATATTTACATGCAAAAAATTTGAGAGTACATCTATGTAAGCGAGGAAAGTAATACTATATTTGATTGTTGAAATCAGAGTACATAAGTTACACATATATAGACTACAACTATCATGTGAACGCGTGATCCCTCGGTAGAGAAGACGTCATGCATGTAGAAAGTTGATGCTTCCCTACTTGCCACTATTATAATTACCTCTATTCTTTCTTACTTGTCGTTTTGGACATCACTGTCTCCAATACATGAATTTGACTACTACTTTTTGTAACTATGTATTGTCAAAACTATAGAAAAATATAATGATGTCCAAGTACTTTCAATTACAAATCTATTTTTTTTCTAGAAATTAATAGTCAACATTTCATAACGTTGACTTCATCTATTCTAAAACGATATCTATTTTGAGAACGGAGGGAGTACATGCAACACTGCGTCATTTTCGTATATGGAGAAGTGCCAACTACGGAAACACTCATAAGCGTTTTTCACCTGTATTTGCATTTTGCAAAAACGTTCCTCTCTAAACTACCAAAATAAGTTACTGGAGGAGTGCTTGATCGAGGCATTATTTGGTGTGGTAACCAATGACGTGAGGCGATCATGCAAAGGCTCAAACCAGCAACTAATACACAGTCACTGTAGTAACAAAATACTGAGGCTCAGCATCACAAAAGTTGTACAACCAGGCATCTGCATCTGTCTATGGATGACATGACACGGCATCATAGCTGAAGATCTGTCGTTTGCTTTCTCCCAGCACTCGTCCGAAGAGAAAGGCAGCTGGATCGATTGGCACTATAAGAGCGATCTGCAGAAAGGATTGCGAGCCCATAAAACAAAACAAACACAGGGAAGCAATGCAAGAAAGCACATCTATGATGCCCGACTAAACCCCAAATCTTGGAGAAGTCTAGTGTTCAGACCAAGATATCCCAAGTGTAAATTATACACGAGAGAGACAGGGCTGTGGCATTTGTATAGTGCCATACTTTATCTCTCGGCTATACATGTAAAGCTCTGATAAAAAAAATACTTCAAAGCAAGGGGCACAGCATATCCTCACTTAACAAAGCCACTTTCTTCTCACCCTCTTTTGCCAAGAAGTATTGTCTCTTCTACACATTCGAAAAGTTGTCACGAGCTGCAAGCTGCAATCGATTGAGTGCCCATTTTTGTTCCTATGTACTAGTTGGCTCTGCCTTGAATAGATTCCTCTTGGATGATGCTTATAATTCGTTATGAGTACATACCATGGCAGCATTCAGAGGCAAAAATACAGGCTTTGTTGCGTGCAAGATACAGCAGTACTGTAAGATCTGAATGCAACCTTGCCAAGCAGCTCACGAGACGAACCCGGCATCATGTCTCTAATTCGGTGGATTGCTCTCTGGCACACTTGTATGATAGAAGCCATGTTGTCTGAAGAATGCCCTGGAGCATTGTTTTTAATCAATGCACATGCAGGTCTTTTCTTATGGTTATGATCCTGAACACAGCTTTTTCCTGGGATTAGACAAAGGAAATTCATCTGTCGATTAACAATGCCTGTCGTCTGATTGAGTATTTTGGATAGCGCAATAAAGCTGCCAAATGGCCATTGCGTACAGTTAGCTTAGCATCAAAGGCTTCCATATATATGCTGATATGCATGCAACTAACAGTAGTACTGGTTCATACTTTACAGCTTTAATCAATCGATTTACTGGCACAATGACTGAACCAAAGTTTTCCTTTTTTTCCGTCTAAATGAACTTATAATGTGATTCCACTATTCATCAGATAGTCAGATCAGAAACAGAGACTTGCTATTCACATTTCTGAAGCGCATCTGCTAATTGGAAACATGAAAACATGCATCAAGCTCTGCATCTACATGTGGTCATGATTAGCGATTCTGGTAAGCACTCTGCCTAGCTACTTTTCAGCTTGTTATTTCAAGCTAACTAGGCGTAAACATGTCATGCACTGTCCTTTGTAAGGGTACGTATTATGGCATTCTAGCCTGTTCAATAAGCTGCAACTTTGCCCAACTTTGTGAGATAGTGCTTATTGCCGTTTGCACTTTGCAGACCTAGACACCTAGCTAGTGGGGCCCCAAATTATACCTTCCACGATGAGTAATGCCCAAATGCTAATTACTTTTGACCAACCTTTTCATCTGCAGCGCTCCTAATCTGCGTGAAGGCATCACATAAACATCATGAGACTCTCTATGTTACTAGTTCTCACTCACAATCGTGCCGTCCTAGCTAACAACCTACTAGCTAACTCCACCACCGGGGCCGGCACATGCATGGCGGGGCTCGGCATGATGCATTTGGCCCGGCCGGAGCATGGCAGACCACCGCGCCAAGCGTCTTTTGCTAGCTTTTGTTCGGCGCACCACGCACCACCGCCCGCCTGCCCGTCCGGCCGCGCGCGCCTGCTCGAAGGCAATGAATAGCCGGAGAGCACGAGGCTCTGATGAAGCGCATTCTCTTTTGCGATCCCTAAACAGGGGCGATAGCAGCACCAGCAGTAAGGCGCGCATTTGGGCTCAATGATGGTCCCCGAGCCCTCGCGCAGGCCATGGACGGCACACGTCGACCGAGATCGAGTACATAAGTTACACATATATAGACTACAACTATCATGTGAACGCGTGATCCCCTAGAGAAGACGCCATGCATGTAGAAAGTTGATGCGTTAGAGTTAATCTCGCTTAGAAGCCGCTTCCGCTTCTATTTTCAAGTCAACGTATGGTGTGTATATAAACACATGTAAGTCGTGAGGAGTTGTATGAAGTGAGTTGAGAAGTAATAAGAAAGAAAAAGAGGAGCACCACTCCTTGAAAGAAATCGAGTGTCCTGGTTGTGTTTCTGCTTCCTTTGGTTTCTTTTCCTCTCAAAGCAGGAAGGAAAGTTTAGAGAGAGAGAGGCACGAGGTCTGCAGTGTACCCGATATTGACGCGAACCAACTATGGAGATTGGTCTCGTGATGAGGGTGAATCTACAAGCGCAAGGCTTGTGGGAGGCGATCGACCCGTGAATGGCGACTACCGCGATGCAGGATGGCGTATCCGCCATACCCGAGCCGCTCTCGAGATGCCGCTTCACGCTGCGCCAAGAACACCGCCAAGGACGATGGGACACCATCAAGACAATGCGCATGGGAGTCCAACGTACGCGAGGCAAAGGCGCAGACGCTACGCAAAGAATTTGATGACATCAAATTCAAGAGCGGCGAAGCTGGGATGACTTCGCAATCGCGCTCACCGCCTAGTCAACAACTTGGAAATACTCGGGACAAGATTGAGGAAGACCGTGTTGTTAAAAATTCTCTCGCCGTCCCGCCAAGGTATTCTCGTAGCGATCTCAATTGAGACGCTGACTATAAGAGCGATCTGCAGAAAGGATTGCGAGCCCATAAAACAAAACAAACACAGGAAGCAATGCAAGAAAGCACATCTATGATGCCCGACTAAACCCCAAATCTTGGAGAAGTCTAGTGTTCAGACCAAGATATCCCAAGTGTAAATTATACACGAGAGAGACAGGGCTGTGGCATTTGTATAGTGCCATACTTTATCTCTCGGCTATACATGTAAAGCTCTGATAAAAAAAATACTTCAAAGCAAGGGGCACAGCATATCCTCACTTAACAAAGCCACTTTCTTCTCACCCTCTTTTGCCAAGAAGTATTGTCTCTTCTACACATTCGAAAAGTTGTCACGAGCTGCAAGCTGCAATCGATTGAGTGCCCATTTTTTGTTCCTATGTACTAGTTGGCTCTGCCTTGAATAGATTCCCTCTTGGATGATGCTTATAATTCGTTATGAGTACATACCATGGCAGCATTCAGAGGCAAAAATACAGGCTTTGTTGCGTGCAAGATACAGCAGTACTGTAAGATCTGAATGCAACCTTGCCAAGCAGCTCACGAGACGAACCCGGCATCATGTCTCTAATTCGGTGGATTGCTCTCTGGCACACTTGTATGATAGAAGCCATGTTGTCTGAAGAATGCCCTGGAGCATTGTTTTTAATCAATGCACATGCAGGTCTTTTCTTATGGTTATGATCCTGAACACAGCTTTTTCCTGGGATTAGACAAAGGAAATTCATCTGTCGATTAACAATGCCTGTCGTCTGATTGAGTATTTTGGATAGCGCAATAAAGCTGCCAAATGGCCATTGCGTACAGTTAGCTTAGCATCAAAGGCTTCCATATATATGCTGATATGCATGCAACTAACAGTAGTACTGGTTCATACTTTACAGCTTTAATCAATCGATTTACTGGCACAATGACTGAACCAAAGTTTTCCTTTTTTTCCGTCTAAATGAACTTATAATGTGATTCCACTATTCATCAGATAGTCAGATCAGAAACAGAGACTTGCTATTCACATTTCTGAAGCGCATCTGCTAATTGGAAACATGAAAACATGCATCAAGCTCTGCATCTACATGTGGTCATGATTAGCGATTCTGGTAAGCACTCTGCCTAGCTACTTTTCAGCTTGTTATTTCAAGCTAACTAGGCGTAAACATGTCATGCACTGTCCTTTGTAAGGGTACGTATTATGGCATTCTAGCCTGTTCAATAAGCTGCAACTTTGCCCAACTTTGTGAGATAGTGCTTATTGCCGTTTGCACTTTGCAGACCTAGACACCTAGCTAGTGCTAGCAAATATATGGCCAAATTATACCTTCCACGATGAGTAATGCCCAAATGCTAATTACTTTTGACCAACCTTTTCATCTGCAGCGCTCCTAATCTGCGTGAAGGCATCACATAAACATCATGAGACTCTCTATGTTACTAGTTCTCACTCACAATCGTGCCGTCCTAAAAAAAAAAAAAAAAAAAAAAAAAAAAAAAAAAAAAAAAAAAAAAAAAAAAAAAAAAAAAAAAAAAAAAAAAAAAAAAAAAAAAAAAAAAAAAAAAAAAAAAAATTAGAGTTAATCTCGGTTTAGAAGCCGCTTCGCTTTCTATTTTCAAGTCAACGTGCGTGTGTGTATATAAACACATGTAAGTCGTGGAGGAGTTGTATGAAGTGAGTTGAGAAGTAATAAGAAAGAAAAAGAGGAGCACCACTCCGGAAAGAAATCGAGTGTCCGTTGTGTTTCTGGTTTCCTTTGGTTTCTTTTCCTCTCCAAAGCAGCAGAAGGAAAGTTTAGAGAGAGAGAGAGCATGAGGTCTCGCAATGAGCACAGAGGTCTCGCAATGAGCAGTGGAGGTGCACGAGACGGCGACGAGGCAGAGGTGCCGCTACTTAGAGGCTTTGCTACTTTACACGTGTATACGCTTGTTTCGTGCGGACCTAGGATCAAGCGAGTCACGACGCTTAAAATTCCAACAATTGGTATCGAGCTTGCACTCGATCCGACGATCGTCGATCATCTTCCCACTCACCTACCCGCCAAGGATGCCCAACAACGGCGATTTAACGCCGGAGGCGGGATCCGGCAGCGGCAGCTGATGGCGGTGGGAAGTTGTGATCCATCGCGTGGTGAGGAGTCGAGGCTCTACCATATACCCGATATTGACGCGAACCAACTATGGAGATTGGTCTCGTGATGAGGGTGAATCTACAAGCGCAAGGCTTGTGGGAGGCGATCGACCCGTGAATGGCGACTACCGCGACGGCGGGATGGCGTTATCCGCCATACCCGAGCCGCTCACGTGAGATGCCGCTCACGCTGCGCCAAGAACACCGCCAAGGACGCATGGGACACCATCAAGACAATGCGCATGGGAGTCCAACGTGTACGCGAGGCAAAGGCGCAGACGCTACGCAAAGAATTTGATGACATCAAATTCAAGAGCGGCGAAGTCGGTGGATGACTTCGCAATGCGGCTCACCGCCTAGTCAACAACTTGGAAATACTCGGGACAAGATTGAGGAAGACCGTGTTGTTAAAATTCTCTGCGCCGTCCCGCCAAGGTATTCTCGTAGCGATCTCAATTGAGACGCTGCGACTTGCGTACACTCTCGGTGGAAGAACTCACCGGCCGATCAAGGCCGAGAAGAGCGCTTGAACAAGACAACACCGACGGCGCCACGACACCGCTTCCTCACAGAGGATGAGTGGCTTGCGCGCATGAAGCGCAAGCAAGCATGGCTAAGGCTCGCTCGGCCGCGAGGCCCGTGGTGGCGTATAATTTTACAAGGAATCGCGGAGGAGGACGATTGTGACTCATCAAGAAGCCGCGAGCGTGGACGTGGGCGTGAGCGAGGCGGCAGAGGAGAATGTGGAGATTGGGCTAGGCAAGACGATGGTGACAGATACCATGACAAGTCACATATCAAGTGCTTTAAATGTGATAAATACGCCACTACGCTGCCGGAGTGCCGCAGCCCACATAAAGTGCTTCAATCAGGATAAATATGGGCACTATGCTTGGATTGCGGAAACAAGAAGAAGAACGAGGAGGTAAACCTCACCCGAGCTATTGAAGACGACGAGCCGACCCTACTTCTCTCCTTATGTGTCAACCAGGCGCCGGTCATGGTGATGTTGAATGAGGAGAATGTAGTTCCTAAACTACGCACGAGAGGAGGCAACCATGATCATACCGATGAGTGGTACTTAGACAATGGAGCAAGCAATCACATGACGGAGATCGCTCCATGTTCCATGAGCTTGACGAGAAGATTTCGCAAAGTCAAGTTTGGCGATGGCTCCACTGCAAATACTGAACCAAAGTTTTCCTTTTTTCCGTCTAAATGAACTTATAATGTGATTCCACTATTCATCAGATAGTCAGATCAGAAACAGAGACTTGCTATTCACATTTCTGAAGCGCATCTGCTAATTGGAAACATGAAAACATGCATCAAGCTCTGCATCTACATGTGGTCATGATTAGCGATTCTGGTAAGCACTCTGCCTAGCTACTTTTCAGCTTGTTATTTCAAGCTAACTAGGCGTAAACATGTCATGCACTGTCCTTTGTAAGGGTACGTATTATGGCATTCTAGCCTGTTCAATAAGCTGCAACTTTGCCCAACTTTGTGAGATAGTGCTTATTGCCGTTTGCACTTTGCAGACCTAGACACCTAGCTAGTGCTAGCAAATATATGGCCAAATTATACCTTCCACGATGAGTAATGCCCAAATGCTAATTACTTTTGACCAACCTTTTCATCTGCAGCGCTCCTAATCTGCGTGAAGGCATCACATAAACATCATGAGACTCTCTATGTTACTAGTTCTCACTCACAATCGTGCCGTCCTAGCTAACAACCTACTAGCTAACTCCACCACCGGGGCCGGCACATGCATGGCGGGGCTCGGCATGATGCATTTGGCCCGGCCGGAGCATGGCAGACCACCGCGCCAAGCGTCTTTTGCTAGCTTTTGTTCGGCGCACCACGCACCACCGCCCGCCTGCCCGTCCGGCCGCGCGCGCCTGCTCGAAGGCAATGAATAGCCGGAGAGCACGAGGCTCTGATGAAGCGCATTCTCTTTTGCGATCCCTAAACAGGGGCGATAGCAGCACCAGCAGTAAGGCGCGCATTTGGGCTCAATGATGGTCCCCGAGCCCTCGCGCAGGCCATGGACGGCGCACGGAGAGAGAGAGAGAGAGAGGGGGTAGGTAGGTAGGTAGATAATAAATCCACAATTTTATAATTTTTTTACTGAAAGTGTATTCGTGTGCGCATAAAAATACAAATTTAAATGACACATTCCAACATAAAAAATTTAAATAATATAGTAAAGGTTCAAATGGAATAAATTATATGTTTCCAGACATGGATTGAAATATCACGATAATATACCGCAGAATCTGCTTATCGGTGAAATGGATTTGAAATCCTACGGTTTTTCCGAGTTTGCAAATTCAAATTTCCAATTTCCAATTTGATTGATTTTTAAGCAAAATTTAACGAAATTCGACCGAAAACCTAATCGGCGGCATCTGCATCGCATTACAATGCAGAATCGCGCTTGTGATCGCTTTTTTGAATCCTGTTTCAAAGACAACTAACATCGTAAAATATAACTTGTGTTAGTGGGTTGCTGATTATTACTGAAAATAACATATAGTGTAATTCATTGAAAAACACGTGTATTATACTAGGTATATTTACATGCAAAATTTTTGAGAGTACATCTATGTAAGCGAGGAAAGTAACAATATCTTTGATTGTTGAAATCAGAGTACATGAGTTACACATATATAGACTACAACTATCATGTGAACGCGTGATCCCTCGGTAGAGAAGACGTCATACATGTAGAAAGTCGAGGCACCATCCTGTCTAACACGCCCCCGCAGTCGGAACGTCGTCAAGGCGGACATTCAGATTGGACCTAAATTCGGTGAAGAAGGAAGTTTCGCGGACGACGGTTCGGCGATGATAATCCGGCGTGATGACGATGGTAGACGGGGCGCTCGGAAGGCCGTGGAGGGAGGGCCGTGTCAACGAGCGCGCCGCGTCACGCTACGACGTCATCGGAAGAGAGGAGGCATCGGAGAGGTCGAAGCCCAGGCGGTGAAGTCTGGAGCCGAGGAACGTCGACGAGTCGGTAGGGCGACGCAAACCGATCTATGATCGGAAAAAAATAGTAAAACCCGATTTGAAGATGATCGGAGAAAACTTAATTGGTAGCCGATCGGATGATCGGTGATACGACTTAAACATAAGTTGCGCAGCCCTAGAAAGAGATCATGGAGATGAGATCATCTCCCAGGAGCAGCGCGGCGGAAGCTGTGAATACGTACAACTATCATATGAACACGTGATTCCTCAGAAAAAAAAAACGTTATACATGTAAAAATCGAGACACCACCCTATCTAACAATCTATACCCACGCACCTCATGTGGCCCGCCACTACACGCAGCGCAGGCGCAGGCAGGCGGGATTAAGAAAGCACACGAGCTTTGGCTTGGTTCCCATGTGTGTGTGCTCGTGCCCCCAACGCCGGGTGCAACACCATGATTAGCGCCCTGCGTCATCGCCTCCTCAAGGCCCATCATTTTGTCCTCCTGAGTCCTACCGATCGACCCCATCCTCCCACCCTTGCTTGCTTTACCTATTACCGTTCCGGACATGGAGGGTCCAAAGCAACAGACGCAAAGAGCCAATCTGCTTTGCTGCAACGGTGCCCGTTGTCGCCTTACCTGTGGCTGAACTGAAGCACTGCGATCTTTGGTCCACAATGACGACTGTCAAACAGCAAATATCGCCAGTGCTAAAGACTGTAGTTACACAGCATTGTTGCGAACTTTTCTCATCGAGCCGAGCCAGGAGGGAGGCGACATTGTTTGGGACCAAGATTTGGAGCACGCTCAAAGGTACGTAGGCTCAGGACGCGCGACAATGTGATCAGGTCAAAGCTATCTCGCTTTTCCGCGGCCGGCGTGGCCGTCCCAAAACCCCAGCTGCCGCCGCTGAGCTCGCAAAGTAGGCCGCGCGCCTGTTGTGCGCTCAAAAGGACACTAAAAGATGGGCGGTGTTTTTAGATTTGCTTTACGATCGAGCAGGCAGTCTGTTCATTTGACTTGCAGCCGCGTTAGCTTGCCCTACTTGCGTCACCGTGGTTGGGGGGGAGGCGCCCCCAAGGAGATCGCTGCGAAATGCGCACCCGCGTGATCGTTGGAGCCGTCGGATGCACGATCCAACGTGCCACGCGACGATGCATCAAGGGCGTGAGCGCGAGAGGTGGGGCAGTGTGATGCAACGGCTAATGATGAGCTTTATCACACAGGGAGGGGGAATCTTAGAGGAACAAAAGCCAACATCCTTTGACATACTGGCAGGCTCTTCTCGCCGCCCTGCCTTGCCTTTTAATCATGAGAAATTATACGATACATTGTACTACAGTGTATGGTAGTAGTATAAATTAAATATAATTATTAATTTATGAAGGGTATAATAGACTTTTATTTGTGTGTGTGTGTGTGTGTATATATATATATATATATATATATATAGGATAAATACTTTCTACCTGTGTGTAGTTCCACTCGATATACCACTTAAAAGAACTTGACATACTCCTTTATCACTTTGGGTATACTCATATACTAATTATAAGATATTCCAATGCGAACCACATGAAAAATTTGTAAGAAAGTCCTTAGTTTTTAGCATATTTTGTAAATACCTTCATATTTGCACTAAAAGGAGTATGTCTAAAAATTTGTACATACCACCCTCGAAATGTGTGAATACCACCTAGGTGGTCTTATATACTGTGATACTACACATACATACTCTCGGTTGCAAGATACTCTCTACGTTATGAGATACTAATAGGAGTAACTACTCCTGGAGTAGGAAAAGGCTTCCTATATATATATATATATATATATATATATATATATATATATATATATATATATATTTTTATGAGGGTATTATGGGTTTTTCAACTAAGGTTGAAAATATTACTTTTCTACCATGTGATCCCACATTGACAATTACAATTCTACCATCCTTGAAATTCTGATACTCATACTACCAAGTATAATATAATTGGATCCTAATTAATCTGAATTATTGGATCGAAAAGAATGGGCGGTCCATATTAAATTGAGTGTACCGTAAAAGGGCTCTTTAATCATAGCATTCCATGAAATCTGAGGGAAACATAAGCAAACCATGTGTGTATGTGACACCCTCGCCCCCAATTGTATGTGACACCCTCGCCCCCAATTGTAGGATCAAAGATAACCGACTAGAGGGGGTGAATAGGAGGTTTTTAAAACTTTTTACTCAATTAATAATTTTAAGTTAGATTGTCTTAACAAGACCTCCTAGAACAAATAGAATGAAAGAACTACTAAGCCTTTTAAGA
Source organism: Hsuehochloa calcarea (assembly GCA_036346395.1). Lineage (NCBI taxonomy): Eukaryota > Viridiplantae > Streptophyta > Magnoliopsida > Poales > Poaceae > Hsuehochloa > Hsuehochloa calcarea. The sequence goes on from CM070598.1 coordinate 58,530,503, forward strand.
TAATTATGAGACAATGTGGTACTAGATACAATTCTAGCTAAGTAAATCTATGCAAGTAAATAGCTAGAAATGTAAACGCAGAACTAGTAAAGACAAGGAATAAACCACAATGAAGACAACGATATTTTTCCTGTGGTATCGAAGACTTGTCGGTCTTCACTAGTCCGCATTGAGAAAACTTGAACGAATCAAGTTGGCTCCATAAATTAAGCCTTAACCTTCGATCACTATCGTTGCTCTTCCTCATCTCCGGAGATGGTGAGCACGCAACCACTTCACAATTCCTTGCTGGGTCACTTCACAAGTTTCCTTGAAGTGATCACCGCGCAACTCCTTCAAGTCGTCTACGTGTCGGTAAGCACTAAGAATAACAAATCTTTGTGCTCACTTGAAGACTATCAAGTGCCAAGATGATCAACTAAATGATGCAATGCACTTGAATAACTCTCAACTACCTCAAAATGGGAATTCAATACAAATGAGTAGAAGAGAGCACCAAAGCCTCAAGAGTATTTAATATGGCCAAAGGTTCTTAGTTTGGTGCAGGTGGGGTGTATTTATAGCCCTCAATCACAATACTAACCGTTTGAATAAAAATCCTAGAAAAATCAGTATTTGCGGTAATACCGTCGTTCAAACCCGGTATTACCGATATCCATGATCAACGGTCGGAACAGCAGTATTTAATGCTCTGAACTAGCAGTTACAAAAGAGGTTGCGGTACTACGGCCATCCAAGAATCGGATTACCGTACAACGATAATACCGCTCGGTTATATCGGTATTACCAATTTTCAAATGATTAAAATTACAAGAAAAGCACCTTCTCTGAAAATATAGTACTGCCAACTAAAACCCGGCATTACTGCACCGCTCAAGAGATGCGGTAATACCATTTTTAGATTTCAAGAAAATCTCCCAAAAACATGTTCTCTGAAAAAATCTATACCGCAACTGGACTTAGGTATTACCGATTTGCGATAATATCGCTTATCAAATGCGGTCATACCGATTTTGGAATTTCGTGAAACTCTTACAAAAACATACTCTCTGAAAAATTCATACCGCCAACTAGATTTCAGTATTACTGACATGCGGTAATACCGCTCATCACTTGCGGTCGTACCGATTTTTCTGAATAGTCTTCCAGAGGCAAGAAACAATGCAATGCATGACTTCTAGTTGATCAAGATGACACATAAATAGATTCTCAATCTACTAGCCATGATGTAACATCCCAAAGTTCTGTTACCAAAATAAAAATAAATAAAGTTATTATTTTATTGGATTATCTGGCTGTCAAAGAATTTTCTCGATTTTCTGTAACCTAAAAAGAGTTTTCAATGTTTAAAGGAAAAAAGAAACATTATTTATTTAATTTCTTGGTTTTAAAGTCAAAAATAAAATGTATTTAATTTTCTGTGTTTTTATTGGATTTAAAGTGAAAAATAAAATTTTAATTAATTTCTGGAATTTTCTCGTATTTAAAAAGGGTTTTCCTATTTTCTAAAAAATAAAAATAAAAGTCAACTTTAAGTTGAAATTATTTTTATTAATTTCAAAATAATTCTAGGAATTTTTATAATTTTTCTAATTTTTTAACTCTATTTACTATATTCTAAAAATGTATTGGATTTATGGTTTAAAATGTATTTCGAAAATAAAAAAAATAAATCCAAATTGCAAATTCCCGATCGATCACCCATCCGAGCAGTGCCCCACAACCAACACACTTAAACCTCCATGACCACTAACATCCTTCCTTTCTTCTTCTCATTCACTAATGTCTCCCTTATTTCTTTTATGCCTTTGTCCTTTCTAAAATAAATAAATAAAATCCAATTTTCCGATTGGTGACCACTACCATCCTTCCTTTTTTTCTTTTTATTCACTAATGTCTCCTTTCTTTCTTTTATGCCTTTCTTCTTTCTCTTTTCTAAAATAAAAAAAAATCCAATTTTTCGATCGGTGACCACTACCATCCTTCCTTTTTTTCTTTTTATCCACGAATGCCTCCTTTCTTTATTTTATGCCTTTCTTCTTTCTCCTTTCTAAAATAAATAAAAAATCCAATTTCCCGATCACCCATCCAACCAATGCTCCACGACAAGCTCGCTTAACCTCCTCGCACTACCAACTCTCCCTTTTATTTCTTATGACTAAAGCCTCCATCCTTCCTTTTTTTTCTTTCGTGTGACTAAAGCCTCCATCCTTCCTTTTATTCCTTCCTCCCTCCTTTCTTCTGCTCCAGCCAAAACCGTGTCTCTATGTCTTCGTCCCGTGGACTTCAATGGCAGCGCCTCCTCTCCACCACCCCTCGCTGTCGGCCACCGCCAACCTCACCTCCGGCCGCCCCTCGCCTCGCCTCCCCGTTCCCTAGCTCCGGCCATCTCTCCCCTTACTCCCTGCTGCCATACAACCGAACCACCGAGCTCCACCTCCATTAATGGCTGCCACCACCTCGCTCCTCTTTTCTCCACACTCAATGCATCAAATTTGATTCCATCTGAAGCAAAACGTCCACATTAACCTCACCTACGTTACTATACCATCAATTGGGCGTTTCTTCCTTTGCATTCATGTCCCCTCATCACCCCACCTTCACTCCCGGCTATTGCTCTCCTCGTTATTGCGCAGTTATCGTCGCAACGCACCGCTGTCCACCAACGGTCACGTACGTAGTTCTCCCTCCCCGGTTCCTCTCTGACCCTATAAATAGCAGCACCAGGAGCCCCTCTCCATCCTCATCTCATTCCCAGATTCTCTCTTCCTTGGTTGCCTTCTACCATCCGCAGTTAAACTTATCGTTCCACCGGCCGAACACCGTTCTTCCTCTCTAGCGCCGCCTCCAGTGGGTCTCCACCACCTTCGTCACCACCGTCAGCATCGAGACGTCGTGCTCTACGCATGCACACCTTTGCTCCGTCAAAACCTCGCCGGAGCGTCCGACCCCTCCATGGTCGCCACCATCTCCTACGGCTCCGTCCCAATGTCAGCAACCCATTTTGCTAATTTGCCGGCCACCTTTCATCTTTCTTCACCGTGCCATCCCTTCCTCCATGGCTGTGTTCTTCTCTGGAAGGAAAGAAGATGAAGAGTACATGCATTATCTAGTCACTCATGCACTATAGCGATTTGAAGAGTTGGGGTAATTCACTCCAAAAATTCTTTCTCCCTCATGTGACCTCCGAATCCAATGATTCTTTTTCCTAAAATCATCTAAATTCTTCTTTTATTTTTAGTATTTTTTTTGTAATTTTTAGATTTTATTTTATTTTTTTTTCTATTTATTCCATTTTGTGCGTCGTCGCCGCCGGCCGAACCGCCACTACCATCGGGTAGAGTACCTCGTCGGGGTTCCATTTTTGTTGTTTGTCGGCCGCCTCTCCCTTCGTCTTGCTGGCACGGCTAATTCTTCCATGTCTTTCACTATTCACATGCATGAAGTGCACAGTAGCATGCAATCCATGCTAGGTACCCATTGCACCAAACTTCTCCAGCTTTGTTCTCCCTCTTCGATCATTCTTTTCCCGAGCCGACTACGTCGCCGCGTGCCCCCTCGGTTTCCCCTTCCTATCTCTGGAATTCGCCCCTCTCTTTTAGCCGCAACAAAAAAAAATCGCCGACGGACGAACCACCTTATGTCATCGTTTCCGGCGTCATCTTTGATTCCCTGGCGATGTTGTCGCCACAATTAGCTTCGCCTCGCGATGCTCTACGTTGTGCTGCCTTCTTTTTTTCCCGAACCATTGTCGGTTCACCGATGCCACTATTCGTTGTGCACTGTTTTGCGCGTCACCGACACGACCAGTGCTATTGAAACCCATCCCACGACCAATGTTGTCGAAACCATCCTGCGACCAATGCTGTTGAAACCCTTCCTTCGACTAGCGTTGTCGAAACCATCCTTCGACCAGTGCAGTAGAAATCTCTTTCGACTAGTCAAAATCTTTCTTTCGACCAGTGTCATCATAACTCCTTCCGACCACGCAAGATGAACAGTACCTGGAGATAAATAGTGTTCGAAGTGAACAGTTCTCAGAAGAAGAACAATACTCGGATTCCATCTTTTCTTGTGATATCCAAACTTTTGGATGTTCGTTCTCCTTCATACGAACTCCAATTCAGTCGATTCAAATTCATAAATTCATATAAAGTCGATATATTACTTCAGTATTTATTTTATAATTTTTGGATTTTATTTGAATGTTATTTGAATTTGGATCGTTTACGCGTATAGATTTCGACGACTTCGGACAACCGGAATTCGACGCCGTTTGAGAACATCATTTAACCAAGCAAGGCAAGTTATACCTTTGATAATATTTGACCCCATTATTTCAAATTATTTAAATTCTTTTTTAAATTATTGCATGCTTATTTTTATTCAATGTAATTTAAATACCTGTTTTAAATTTATAGTTATGCCTAAATCCTTTGTATGACCAATGTTGATATTTGAATCAAATATATTGTCACCCTAGATAAAAACCTAGTTGATACGATATTATGAACTGGGATCATTTGAAAATATTATGCAAAGACATGCTTAGACAAAAATATTTAGTTTGGAAAATTTTAGCCAAAGGATTAACTATTGTTTAAAAGTCTATGGCATTGGTTTGTCATGGAAGATTTTGTAAATGACTTTGAAAAGCAAAATCAAAAAGTTGGTTTGTACTTTGTCGAAATGGATGCTTGGTGGGTGCAGGTTTATGCACGGGCTCAATCTGGGTAGGATTGAGGCCTAGGGGTTATTTTGGAAGTCGCCTAAGTCAGTTAAGGACCGGTCTTCGAGTCGCATCTTGCTAAGCCACATCGAACTTCCACATGTCTCGAATGGGAGGGACCTGGCTAACTAATTTGCAACGTTTCACCGTGGTTGTGCCATGTTGATGTGTGGGTGTCAGAATGACCTACTGTTTTGTATTCCCATCCGCGCAAGAGAAATTTGAACTGCGGGTTTCTATCTAAAGGGGGTGAATCCTTAGCGAGGTAGGACTACGATGGAATGACGCATTATAAAGGCCTTGACACGTGCTCTAGACTGCTTACCTAAGGTAATGAGCAGTGGATCGACGGATGCCAAACAAACTAGAGAATTCATATCTTGTGGGTAAAGTTGTACCACCTCTGCAAAGTGTAAAACTATTCAAATAGCTTTGTCTACGGTCATGGACATGCTGAGCAAAGCCACTCAAAGTTAGACTTTGATTTTATTTTCAAAAGACTCTATCAAATGGTTTTGGATTTCTATCCAAATGTGAAGTTGGGCAGGAAGCCATGTGATAGGAGGGTATCATTCACCACTGTTGTGTGAATGTTATCTGACTATAAAACTTAAAATTTTATAAAATGAATTTTAGTTATAGAATAACTGTTTTGGAACTTAGTACAAATATTTAAAGAAAACATTGCTTTATGCAAATTCAACCAATAAGCTTTCCTTTGATATATCCATACATGCATTAACTCTGTTATTGTGTGTAACTTGTGAGCACGGTAGTTGTGCTCACCTTTGCTTTATGCAAATAAATTTCAGAGGAGAAGGACTTCGAATCTCGACGGCTAGGCTGCTACCCCAGTCGATTGCCTATGACAGATCAGCTGGACTCCACTACTTCTTCGTCTTCCGCTATGTTTGTTTATTGTTGGCTTGTGAGCCTCTTTTGTAATAAAATCTGTTGATTATTAATAAAGTTATGCAAATTATGGATGTTACCATTTTTTTACTGTGTGAATTAGCTACTGTTCATGGGACTAGTTCAGAAATGCACATAGGATTCTAGGGGTGTTACTCCCGGGTCCGACACATGATCCCTCTTTATAGTATGATATCTAGCCTACAAATTCAGTCTTTTCTTCAATCACCGAGACCAGTAAAATACTATAGAAAGGTCCTTAGGCTATTATACCTTTGCCTTGAGCTAAGTTGATCTTTTATCACATTTGCATTGTCATTTCCATGTCATCATTCAAGCTCCGGGACTAATCCTTTAAATATCTTAACACACGTGTTAGTCTATTAACACATTATTGACATTAATTACTAAAATCATTTTTAAGTGTCTAGATGCTTTCACCAATGCTTGAGCTTAGTTAGGCGTGTCTACGTGTATGCTGGTTTTTTTGTGGAAAATTTTGTTATTGTTACTTAAAATATGTGTAAATTCGGTTCGACTATCGAAAATTTAGCTATTTTGTTTTTGTCATTTTTCTACCAGTGTACATTTTATTTTTATCATTCTTCCAACAGTGCATATTTCATTTTCATCGCTCTAAGTCAACGGGGTCAAGAAATATCGGGGAAACATAAAAAATACTTCTTGGTGCCGCTCGCATGAAGGTTGTAGGTTACAGCTCAGGCAATTTCTTGATCACAATCAATTGCTGCCTTGTTCTTAGCTACTAAGTACCTGGAGAAATGACAGCAATTCAATAAGGAAAAAGTCCAATCCACCCACTTAAATTAGTCTTGTAGCCACTTTACCTGTAAAGTCTAAAGTACAGAATCACGTATTCTACCCCTGACTTTCTAAAATGGGAAAATTGATTATTTGCCATATATTACATGTGGTTTCGATCATTTGGGGTTATTTTTCAGGTAATAGATTATTTGTCACACAGTGATCATGAGCCAATTGATAATTTACCCTTTTAGAGGAAAAAATGTCAATTTTGCCCATATCTTCTTCCACATCACATCACGCTGCGAAAATAAACCTCCGCACCTCCTCCCCGATGCGGTGAGACTGAGCTATAGAAATGGACGGCAAGCTGCCCCTCCCCTTCTCCTCCCCGCTCGCCCCTCTCCACCCACCACCCCAAGTCCCTATTCCTCGACGCCTCCCTCCCGTCTCATCCTCCCCACCGCCTCCACCGCCACAGCTGGGGTCACTATGGTTGACGCTGGAGGACCTATAGGGGGCGCGAGACGTCCCGCTGCTCTCATCTACGTGGTACCTGTCGGGCACCTAGGGCGGCCGTCTTGGGGGTCAGCAGCGAAGAGGAATGCTCGACTTCCGGCCATTGTGTGGCGCAGGGTGGGAGGCGCTGGGCGTAGCGACGACGGAGATGTGGTCGTTCGTGCAAGCTGACCCAAGGAAGGTTGTGTTCGTGGCCAAGGTCAGGCTCGCGCTCATCTCGCTGCTCGACGTCCTCCAAGAGTCCCATGATATCGTCAGCCACTCCGTTTGGGCCATCCTCATCGTAGTCGTCATCTTCGAGTTTAGCATCGGTGAATTCAGCAGCCACGCCCGACCTACCAGCGTGATGTCGTGGGCTGTGAAACATTCCTCGAAAGGGGGGGAAGAAGAAGAGTGTGCAGAGAGCAGAGACACGAGGATGTGGCGGAGGTGCCGGGTCGGCCATGGTCGGAGCAAGTAAAAAGAGGAAGAAGGGGAAGAAGAAGTCAGGGACAAATTTGTCCAAAAGAGCAAATGATCAAGTGGCGAATGAAAGATACGACATTTGAGCTATTACCATGTGCTTACTTCCAAATAAGCAAAGACACATATAAGGTGTGGCAAATGATCACTTCCCCGTTCTAAAATCGAAGCAAATAGCATCTGAGGTTTTGAATTTGGTTTTTCCATCGTGGATGTTGGCATAGCAATGACGTGGTTGGTTATTTAGCCATTCAAGAAAGAATTTTTATTTAAGCAGGGCCATTAGGCAGCGGGTAAAGTTGAATGTTGAGTATACATCCAGATATGGGCGTAGTATAAAAAAGATGTGAAAATAGACTAAGCTGGTCCATTCAATCCTGTCATCATGTCGCGCCTTAACTAAAATGGGCCGTTAATGGGCTTTATTTTACTATTTGGCATCCAACTCTTCGGTTCGTGTACCCTCATTTACAAAATGAGTAGAACATGTACTCCAACTAGGGGTGGCAATTCGCCCGTGGGGCGGCCCCCGTAGAGAATATCCCCATGGGGTGGGGATGATCTCCCCCCACGGGGAACGGGGACGAACCCGCTACACTAGCAGGGCGTGCATGAGTCTCCTGCAAGGTCTTTTTAATTATAAATTATAGCTTTTTATATGAAGATGTATTATTTTCTTGTATATTTTGACTAAAACTTAAATCTATATGTTAGAATATAAATTTTGAAGAAAAAACATGCCTAAAATACTTAGGAATTAACAAATAAAGTTACATTATTTAAAAAAACTTTAACCTATTCTTTAATCTCCCATGGGGATCCCTGTAGGGGTCAGGCCCCCGCAAGGACAGGAGGCTAGAGGCCATCTGCCCTAGGGAAGCCTAGCGGGGGTCGGGGGCGTCCCTTGGGACCCCTGGTCCTTTTGTCACCCCTATATCTGACTGGCAAAACCAGAGTAAATCACATTCAAAACCAGTTTTGTGGGTGGCTTTAGGTGACGTGGCGTCCTAGTTTGCAAGTGAGCTGACATGGCTTGATGATTCATGGAAAAATATTATAGGACCCAGCTACATCCTTATTTTCCTCTCTTCTTCCTTCTCTTCCTCACCTTCTCATCCTCTCCATTTTCTTCCTCATCTTGCCATTGACAACCGCCTGCAAGGAAGTGTATGACACATCGTGGTTGGGGCCATGCAAAAGAAATCCCAAAATTCATCGTACCCACCATTCCCTCCTCCAATTTTAAGCCATCTTCTTCCTCGCTCCCTTACTATCTCGCCAAGCCGTCCCTTCTTTGTCTTCTTCAACGAGAGCCCCACTGCGCCATGGCCATGTCCTCTCCACGCTACCTCACACCCATTCTCACTGTTCCAAGCCTCCTTCAACTGCGCCATCTATGTCATCACCATCGCCCTCCTCCTAAACTCCTCCGTACCCTCTCTTATATCAGACCACCGCCAGATCTCACCTCTACCGAGCGACCACCGTGGCATCGTGGATCTCGCCGTTACCAGCCACATATCCACGATGGACCAAGACTCTAGTGTAGAAGGGATCCCTGAGGTGCACTGTACTTGTGCGCTGGCCATCCGGGGGTGGATACCGTCGGAGTTCGCCACCCTCTCGTCCGCAGCAGCGCCTTTGTTTTCCTGCTCCAACCGCCACCAACCTCCCCACCCTCACAAGCTGTTGAAAAAGGGCCAGTACTACCCGGGAACGCGCCATGCTCTCCCCGTTGTAGCCTCAGCCCATACCGGGAGAAAGACAAAGACAGAGTGTGCTTTGCCCAGAATATGCCAATGAGGATCCCAGTCAGCACCATGTCACTCAAAGTCACTCACAGAACCAGTTTTGGATGTGATTTGCTCCGATTTTGCCTGTTGAGGGAAGAAATTTTACCTGATTTTACAAATAAGAGACCAAATTTAGACGAAGCTGAAGTGTTACGGACCACCGAGTAACTTTTCCTTATCGTAGATGTAACGTAAAAAGAAAAAAAAACGTATCCCAACCAAATCAACTTGTGCTGTTCTGTTGGTCTGTACCCAAAAGGCCGAAGGAGACGATTCGAAGTCAAGCTTCTATACAGGCCCGCATGTGGTGAGGTTTGCCGTTTTACCCTTGTGTGCACTTTAACGAGCCAAATATGATATTTATATTTGGGCTTTATTACACCCAGATTAGCTCACAAATATCATATTCATACCCTCAATGTACGTATTGTAGGCGTTTAGTAGGCCTCTTTTCTCTATTTGGGCTAATTTAGTTAGACATTTGGGCAATATACTTGCTGATGGGCTATTGCTCGGCTTTGGTTTGCAGTTGGGCTGAAATTTTCATCTTGATTTCCTCCTTGTCCGGTCAGTATAACTTCTAGCTTTCACAGTCAGTGCTCAGTACTCAGTAGCGACAAGCCAACGGCAACCAAAAAAAAAAAAAAGTGTCCCTCTTATCTCGACTACCACTCCTAGCCTCCGTGGTAACGTCATTGATTCACGAGCCTGCGAAGTACGATGAGGTGTCAAGTCAAGCAGGAGAAATGTAACGTGACACGAAAGCAACATTAACCTAAGCAACATAGCTCTCCCTGTCCTTCCTTTTCCCATGCTTAAGTAGGAAAAAAAAATCTGGTGGAGGAGGGCCTCACAATGGAGACGGAGACGAGGGAACGTGAGGCCCTCCCCCAAGATTCCCTTCCGCTCCAACAAATCGAAGAGGCGTAGAAAAGAAAAGCCTAATCAACTATCCTAACCCTACGACATAAGCTATCTAGAAAGCTGCGATCCGTGTGGAGATAAGATAGTCTTGTTTCATCGGTTAGTTGCAGACTGAGCCATTCCTGCTCCTGCCCGCCGCCCCCTTTTTCTTGGCCTTCGCTCGAATCTCATCTCTGCCGCCGTCACCCCAGAAGAAGCGTGCCGGATAAGGACACCTCTAGGTCAAGCTAACCGTAGTAACGTCGGTGGTTTCCGCCATTGTGCGTGAATGACTTGGCCGGACGGCTTAGAGCAGCACGACAGCGACGGCGAGGAGGAGGATGATGAGCTGCGACGTATGGACAACAATGGAGGCGGCGGCGCCTGTTGGGAGCTGCTCGGCGCCGAGGTAGACCATCGTGTCATTCGTGAGCGGCACGCCGGCAGCCTGCGGGTTCTCGCCCGAGTACTTCCCGCTGTTGAGCAAACACACACAAGCAAGCGAAGCACGATTAGAATACGGCGCGAAATAACGTTAAAAACAGCGTTCGGGTATTAAAGTACAAGTAAATTATTTACTCATCGTGTTAAGTTTTATGATGAATTGATGTTAAGACCCGATTGATAAAATCAAAAATAATAATTATAACTTATTTTTATTTCATATCTTAGACCTCAGTACAGAGTCTCAGTAGTAATAAAGTACCGGTAATAATAAATAGCCTTGCAGATTTAGTTGCAGAGTAGAGATATTTTGGACGTGCGCGTAAACGCACGCAACGTATCTGACCACGGGAACATGGGATGCAGTTGGGGATGCAGGGAAGAGGACAGGGCAAATCAATGCCTATGGCGGACCGTACGCACGAAACGGCTAGAAGCCAGTTCAGTCCACGGCTGTCTCATCAGCTCGTTGTCCTGTGCCTGCAAAGGGAGACCCCACCCATGGCATGGATCCCTAGCCGTTGCTGCTGCGTTATTTGGCCGTTGAATAGTTCGCTACCGATTTTATTTTTTTGTCACAGAACATGGACGAACATGCATGGATGGATCATGGATGTAACCCAACCAAATAGCATAGATTCGTTCAGAAGGAACGAATAGATTTATTTATTTTAACAAAAGAAAGGTACTCGTAACACGATTCAGATTTTTCACGGTGTGAACTGTGTTGCAGCAGTGTGCATCACTGAGGTGTGCAGCTTAAGCCACCCCTGAGCTACAGACCACTAAACGAGACCTAAGAGTTCCTATACAAGTATGAAATAGGCTTTTCCGTCCTATAGTGAATGCTGTGCTGTTTCAACTGACCATGGGAGTACATCAGAAGTTGATTTGATTTCCGGGGTCGTTTAATGGGTCGTCTTCCTAGCTACTCCACGTCCTGTCAAAACCTCAACTAATGCGCTGCAAAATTCAGTACGAAACCGACTTTAATTGTTCCGTTTTCCCGCACAGAAGCGACCCAATTCGGGGTTTTGGTGGGCAAAAGTGAAAATTTTCGAATGCTTTTTGTGTGTGTGTGTGTGTGTTAGACAACACTAGTAAAGCCTTAATTAGCCATGGCTTGAATATCTAAAACGAACAGAAGCCTGATCGTCCTTGTCCTAAAACAAGACTTTAACGTAGACTGGTTTCTATCACCACAAATCCTTTGTCAGATATATTTGTCAAGGCAGTTTGACCGTACATTTCGCGCCATTTGGGTGAAACTGCGACCGTTAGTTGTTACCACGCCTAAATAGAAGTGGAGCTAGAGCTACGCTGACGAGAGTATGAAACTTCAGCTACGGAACATTGCCGGGGATGGATTTACCTGGTGGTGCTTGGGCAGAAGGTGATGGCGTAGTTGGTGCCGGCGGCGCACGTGAAAGTGGAGGTGGAGTCGTCGTACGCGTAGCTGTAGGCTCGGGGGCACGCGTTCTTGAAGAACTGCGAGTAGGTCGACGGCCGGCAAGTGTTGGGGTTCCCGTACGCGCCGCTGCAGCAGTACTGCGGTGACCCGAACGCCTCGCACGCGCTGCGGCAGGCCACGGCGCCCCCGTCGGCAACGCCGGCGGCCGCAGCGACGACCTTTAGGTCGGCCGGGCACGCGCCGTTGAGGTCGACGAGGCAGCCAGTGGCCATGCACTTGCCCCCGCCAGCGGAGGCGGCGGCGGCGGCGCCCTGCGGCACGACGAGCATCGGGAGGTTGTAGCCGTCGACGAGGCTTACGTCGAAGAAGTCCATTCCGCCGGCGCCGTCGAGCGTGAACTCCACCAGGGTGGCAGGCGGCGCGGCGCCCCCGCCGCTGCACTGGACGCCGCCCGAGCCACAGTCGCCGGTGGCGCAGGTTAACCTGCCGGTGGCGTCCTCGGCGCAGAGTGTGCGCGCCCACATGCGCCCGGACCAGCTCGCCGGCGCGTTCACCGTCGTGGACGCGCCGTGCGCCAGCGCGAACCCCGTCGTCGACAGCGGTGCGGTGCCGGCGCCCGACAGCAGCCCCGGCCACACCGTGTAGCCGCAGTTGTTGGTCATCGTGAACGTCGCCGACCACGCAGCTGCAAGCACCCAAGGACTCAACCGATCAGCGCACAAACACACAGACAATGCTCGACGCAAACAGTGTGTACTTGGAAAAGTGTAGAAGAGCAGGATCCATTACCCGGAAGCAGGAGGAGCAGAGCAAGTGATCGTAGAGCGACAAGAGCGACATGAGCTGGGCTCCGTGCCATTTTTTTCTCTCTCACTCTTTCAGTCCACAAGGCCCCAAACCCAAGCTCTCTCCTCCAACTCTGCTCTGCTCTGCTGTTGTGTAATGGGCCGCGTGGAGGGTGTCGAGGTGAGGACGGTCACTTGACTTACATAGACCACGAAGCCCAAGCAGCCGGGGAGAGGGAGATGCGCAGGGAACGGGCACTGCAGGTGGGCCCGGCAGAGACAGATCTCGATTGCTGTCTGCTTCTCCGCCTATGTCGGCAACGGCTCCTACTCGCTGACTCTGTATTTTGTCCGTGGCTACTGTCCTGACGTCAGCTTCGGGTCCCGTGCTTGGTGTTGGACAAGGTCCCTGCTCAAATATCTAAGCAGGTGAGAACTGATGAGTGATGGAGCTGGGAGATATTTGCCCGTTTGGTACTCCAATTTACAGAGATGGGGGTCGGGAGGGGGCGGTGGGTTGGGGACGGAGGTTAATGTCGCGGGAAGAAACGGGGAAGTAGAGCAGGAAAAGAAAGCTCTGCCTCGAAGCTGTGCCTGTGCAGGTTTTCCTTACGTGCTGTGCTGTATTTGTTTCGTCTTTGTGGTTTTTTACCTTGGTGGAATACTGATTACGTATTTCTCAAGGGATGTCGGTTATTTTACCCTGCTCGCTGCTCCTCCTCGCCCCCTCCTCCCCACCGCCGCCGCACCCAGATCACTCCTATCCTGCTCTCTTCCTCCCTCTCCCATGCCGTCGCTCCACCAGCCGGTCCTACTCGCATCCTCCCTGTCTCCCCCCACCCCGCCCCAGCCGCTCCCTCTTGCTTGGTGGCATGCAGTTCGAGGTAGGGATGGTATTGGCTAGTCCATTCGCCGTGGGTGTTCTCGAGTGGTTTTGGGGGTGCAGGGAATGTGAGTTTTTAGGGGGTTTCTTGGTGGGGTTTTGTGGGGCGATTTGGGACCGCGAGATTGGGAGGCGGTCGCGAGTTCGATTCGGGGAGCGGTGCGGAATTCGGGAATGCTACTTTGCTTGTTCATGTTGCCGCGCGTGTTTCTTGGTTCTTGAGGTGGGGGTTTCTTGATTCGTTTATTTTGATGCGGGCATTTCCCCTCTTCTCTTTGAAGGTTGCTTGCAGTATTTATGACGGGATTTGGTTGTGCATGTAATATGTGTTTGGATTAATGTCCATGGTACAACTAGAACAGACGAATATTTGCATTCACTAATGTCATAATCATCTGGACCAAGTTTAATTAGCCTAATCATGCCAACGCAAATTACCAACTTCTCATACAACCAAACTAATCTGATACAAATTCGGTAACATTCTTCGAAATGTATATAACATATATGTGATTCTCGAACAGATCATAAAAACCTTGGCGATGAATGATAGTTACTAGATTATTGCCTATTACTACCGAAGGATATTGAAAACAAATCCCTACAATCAATCTACTTTTTCGGTTTTTTCATGGTGTACACTATCTGAAATCTATATGCTATTTCTACTCGTTTCTCTATTACAGCTTGGTTTTAAGCATATGATACGAGTTGCTTCTGTTTGTGAGTTTTACAGTTTCAATCTAAGGTTAGGAATTCGCAAATTAACTTGAAATGTTATGTTGTACTGGATGTACACATGAAGATATCCAAACATTAACTCACGGGAAAACATTTGATATGAGTAGTTAATTTCGAACTGCATGTTTGCACAAACAGCCACGTTTTGGCTGTCACATTTTCCTCTGCGTAGTTAATCAACAATGCTCTGCATGATATGATTTAGCTCGACGTTCTGCTGCCTGCTACTAGATCGTTTTGGTACATGCAGGCCACATAATCATCACCTCCTCAAACTGGCTCAGTGTGTGTGAACTCGTGATTGTCACGCGAGCAAGCTGCGTCGGATTGCCCATGAGGGGAGCAGAGCAACTAGAGTTGAGGAGAGCCAATCGGTTTAGGTGTACATGCATGTGCAGATCTATCACACTGAACCACGAGCAAGTCAGCGTAACATGCCCCCGCCCAACCATGGTCCCCGGCGAACGCTGCAGTCGTCGATCGTGTGGTTACAACTACATCGAATTGATACATCGGTCGATCGACAGGGATGGTCACATGCGCGCTTGAATGCATGCGTGCACATCGGCACATGCCATCTTATCCAAAATTCATGCATGACGCATGTTGCGCGAATTTAACACCACGAGGCATGCGTCGCCACGAATAGTTCGGCGACTGTAAACGACGGTTTAAGAGATCAAAACGGTGACACACTGACACGGTCATCTTGGGATGTGTTTGGTTGGATGAATTAAGTGAATGAAATGGAACCGTACATGATGGTTGGGATTGTACAACCAGTGTGTTTGGTTAGTAGAACGGGATGAGTTAAGATTTTGTTTGGTTATTTAGATAGGATGATCATGTACAATTCAAAATGGTGTTTGGTTTGGAGGATAAAGTTGAATAAGCAGTGTTTGGTGACATTATGTTTTGTGTGTGTGGATATCGTGGGGATATGCTCATGATCTTAGGATGATATTACAATTGGCAATGGTATTAAAAATTTATCGAATCACGTATTTTTGGTAAAGTTCAGGTGCTGTCAGGTCACTGATGGTCAGACCGGCTTAGAGGCAGCGGTTGGACCAGCCAAGAAGTGGCGGTCCGATCGGCCAGATCTTAAGTCAAGAAGCTGGCAGTCCAACCGGCCAGAGGCAGCAGTCTTACCGGTCTGGAGCGGTCGGACCGCCATTGTGAAACTTTGATTTTGGAGCTGGGCTAAAAATAGAGGGTGTAGGAAAGAGAGGACATTCTTCTATAATTTGTATCATAATTTTTGGAGCTTCCAATCAAAAGATCTATTCGTTTGAAATTTTCAGAAAGGTCTCGGATTTCCATGGTGAAAATTTGGCTAAGTCCCTAGATGGGCGGTCAGACCAGCTCATGGGTAGCGGTCAGGCCGGCCAGAGCGGTTAGAACGGCTCATGGGTAGCGATCAGACTGGCCAGAACGGTCAGACTGGCCCATGGGTGGCGGTCTGATCGGTTTTCACTTGTTTCATAGGTTTTTAGCGGCAATTTTTATTGGTTAGGTCAAGTTCATGGTTTTCAGTGCATATATGTTGCATGATGGATGTTTTGACTAACGTGGGTCAAGTTGTGAAGAACTTGTTCATAGAATCGATTTCTTGGTCTATTATTATGCATGTGGCATGAAGATCAACGACGGTCAACGACGAGGATGATCGGAACTAAGCTTGGAGATCTGATGTTCAAAACGATCGAGGATGCTGGTTGAAGTTGATGGTTTCAAGCATGGCGCAAAAAGGACAAGGATGACCGAATAAGAGTTCGGTGCGACAGGTTGCATCAAGCGGTGTGGAGGTCGGTGCAAGTGCCATGGTGGTTTCGGTAGGAGCCGGATGGGAGAGACTTGCCGATATGAAGAGAGCCGTTGATCAACCTACACGCGGCGAAGTATGGGATTGCTTCATGAAGATTGGACTCGGTCTTTGGAGAAGGATCGAGAAGGGGTATTTTGATAATTTTACCAAGATACCGCCTTGATTGCTTTTGGCTAAACCGCGGCGCAAGACGACGCAACGAGAAGTGGTTTAGGTCAAGAGAAGATGAAGACGTCGCTTTGAAATACGTGCGTAAGTGAAACCCGTTTGTATGTGGGCTTAACTGGTGCCCATTAGAGAATACCTTCTAGAAGCTAGCCTCCACTATAAATAGGGGAGAGTGCTGGTTGTGCACCTCCCACCTCTTTTGTTTTATTGTTGAAAACTCTAATTTTGGTGTTTATGAAGAATAGTGGAGAGGCTAGGTTTCTAGAGATTGGATTGATTGTGTGCTTAAGTATTGAGTATTCATCATCTATGATGGAGTGGCTATAAATCAACATCTATCTCGAATCAATTCATACAAGATTGCTCAAGTTGATTCTCTTTATGTTCTTGCTCTCTATTTTGTGATTTTGTGGTTTTCTTTGATCTACTCTTTTTCTCTTGGTTTCTGGCCTAGATCTTACTTGCTGTGATATGTGGGAACACATCTAGGATCATCTATAACCCACGAGCAAGTTTTTGGATCATATTTTGGTTTTGACTCGGTTTTAGATCAGCCTTCACTCAAACGGAAAAAGGTCAGAATTTTGGCAAAGATCTTCACGATCTTTTGTTGGAATTGGTTCCTGACATTTTAGAGAAGGTGTGTTCCAAGTTTCGTGAAGTTTGGAGTTGTTGATCAAAAGTTGAACATATTTGTGATATCGTTTTCGGGCTGATTTTACTGTTCATCGTGCTGGAGGTCAGACCGCCCCTGGAGAGATCAGACCGGCCATCTCTTTGAGAATTGAGTTTTTGATGATTTTGGTTATTTTGCTTCAGAGTTTCGATTGTATTCAATACAAGTCTTCCACTATGTTTGTACTTGAATCTTTATAACTCTCATAGCTATTGGAGTGAAAAACATATTAAACCCAATCAAGATAAAAAAAATATATCGTGCTTCTATGTAACCCCCCTCTAGTGTTACCTCCTCTTTAGTAGCTGCACTAGTTGACGTTTTTATTATTTGACTATTTTCATTTTTTTGCGCACAAATTCGCATTATGCCGGTGACTAGCTTCTTCAGTATTTACCTCTTGTTCATAGCGCCAATGAAGGCATGTACATAAATGTCTGAGGCATTAGTCAACCAAAACGAAGAAAATGGGCACAAGGCAATCTGGATGCAAATCATGACATTGAAAACCCATCAAACTCCTAGCTACTACGATTTGAGGTAAAGAAAAGGATTCGGATCCATACCTTCGGTTCCCACGTAAACTTCACAACCTCGAGATGAGGGAGGAGTGGAAGACTGGGTTGGGAAGAAGGAGCAGTCGGGTTAGATCTGGGAGAGGAGGAAGACCAGGTTGTTGAACTTCACCGCAAGCTCACATCCAGTTGCCACCGGCGACGTCCTTCCCTGCGTCGAATGCATCGTCAAATCCAGACCACGGGAGAGGAGGAAGACATGGAGGAAACAGGGAAGGGGAGGTGGGCAACAGCGTTCTCTAGGGGAGAAGAGGCGGCGGCGGCGGTGTTATGTGACAGGAAAGGGGGAGTCGAGCGCATGTGATGCAAGCGGATGCAACGCGAGCGGACGAGGCCGTCTTGTATCATATGGTTCGACAGATTTCACCGCATGGAACGGTTCAACATCTAATGAGAATATTTTTAGAATCTGTACCACCTCATCCAGGACGAGTTGATTTGGTTCACTCAACTAAGTACGGAAATGTAAGCATATTCAGAACCGTCTCATACATGTATATCTTGGTTCACCCAACCAAACATATCCCAAATAGCTAGCACAAAGTAGTTGCTTTTGATTGACAGGATATATAGGCGTCCAATTAAGGTATTGATCCTTGTTTGGATAAAACACTTTATGACTTTGCACAACTTTTACCAAATTCCAAGGTCCATTCCACATGCGTAGCGTAGGTTTGCGCTCTCTCTCTCTACCGAAAAGAAAGAACTTATGTGGCTCTAGTCAAGAATGACACATCTCGCACTGCGCATATTTTATTTGCACGGATTTGCAAGCTTCAATAGATTTCAGGCACGAGATGCATGCATTTTTGATCTAGATGTTCACTTTAAGAAGAATGAAAAATAAGGTTGCAGTTGTGACTTTTTTTGCTCGTTCTTGCCATGCTGACTCTGCCATCAACCAAATGTTTAGGCTAGGTTAATTACGTGGCTCCAGACATGAACTACTCCCAGCGAAGCATTGCATATGACAATCTTGGACGGAAGTCGTACAAAAGATGCCGAAAAGAATCGATGGTTACCCACTTTGATTCTCCAACTGCCAGTCTACCATTAATCTGCGAAGTATATGTGCCCCGGCACATCACCGATGACTCATACCCAGCGAAACTAGTAGCCTCATGTCTCCTTCCAACTCTGCCATCTGCCTTTGCCGGAAAGGGTACAACAAAACAGATCGGCATGGCACGAAAGCGCCCAATGAAGGAAGCAGGACATGAACTCCACTCCGTTCTGACTGACCAAACCCAGTGGAGGATGACAGCAGCAAACGAGCTTTCTGCGAAGGAAACGGAGAGGAGTTCCATGACAGAAGCCAATGGAATGAATGGACTATCCATGGACATACCGCAACTTTGAGTGTATATCAACGTGGATTTCTTTGGGGGAAAGGCGGTGGTTGGCAGCTGCTGAGCGGCTTCAGGCTTCTCTTTGCGACCTTTCCATGACAAAAGTTACTTGCAGAACATGGCGACCATCTCGGGAAAGTTTGCAATGGCAATCTTGTTTAGGAAGGTTTTTTACTTTTAACCCAATGAAATGAGATGGCATACGCTAATGGGGGAGATTAATAGTGTAAAAAGACTGAGCAAGCAGTACTGGAGAAGAGAGAAACAGCACCGGACGATTCGATCCCTTGTTGCCCTTTGCTGGTAGTTATAGGCGGTTGAAAGTTGGGCCTAAAAATTAAAGATCCTGCTAGTCCTCAGACCACAGTTCGGTCACTCCGGAAGATTTATCATTCTCCTACTTTAAGGATACTCTGCATTCTACAAGATATATTCCCAGCCTGAACATGTACTCCATGAGCATTGCCTTGCTTCTTTCAGCTGCATAGGCATGCGGCATGCCACGCGGCTGATGTACTTTGTTTTTTACCATTTTGATCTGAATCACTCAGAAAATTTGCACGTTTTAGTGCAGTCAAAAGACGGATTCCGTCCGGACTATTGTGAATGGCGTTGTTAAGGCATTGTCCTGTCCATGCATGTTTTCCTAAACCTGCAGCATGAAAAAGATTCCGCACGAGTTTTGCCCTAAATGGCGCTGCTGATGTCGTTATTAACGAAATTGGTCTTCCACACGGCATAATACTAAAATTGGCACAACGGATGTGTCGGAGGCCGAGTCCGACACGCATTTACGTCCGTGCCTCCCGCGCTGGATTCCATCTCGATCGCTCCCTGGGGGCTGGACAGCCCGTGCCGCCACGTCGTCGGTGTCGCACCCTTGGGGCCTGGACAGCGCGTGTCTGACCCTTTGGCGCCCGGACATAAGCGCGTCCGCACCCCCCACCCTCTCGCTCGAAAGCCGCCATGTGGCGCGTCCGCACCCCCTCCCCCGGATTGCTACCTCTGTCGTGCAACCATGGCACGGTATTGCCATCATCCTGTGCCCAGATTCCAGCCCATCCCATCCATCACACCCGTGCTCCTGCATGCAAATGATTCCCCGCATGCAAAAAAACATCATGCGGGAGGGAATCCGACTCCCCTACCGTCGCTGCACAGTTGAAGGATCTAGATCCGCCATTATGAGTTAATGGGGTATTTTGGTGATTAATGATAAATCTATTTGTGAGACTAATATTTCTATTGTTATATCTAGTGTGTAGTATCATTTGGATATAAAGGTGAAATTCAACGAGCTATGCATTCGACATCATATTTCTTATATATTGTTGTATTCCTTGGATCCAAAATATAGGTTGAACTCCACTATAAGTATAACTTGAATATGTGCATATATTTCTAGTTACACATTTGTGTATGCACACATTTAGGGGAGTTCACACTATATTTTGTAGTTTCATTAGTATTGATCTATATTCCGTTCTCCACATATATTTGGGATCTCTACTTTGAAACATATCCTTGAGTATATATAAAACTTGTGTAGTTCGTATATACTCATTTGTTCTCTCATTTATCTACATTCAATTTATGTGCAATTGAAGTGATTATCATCAATTACCAAAAAAGGAAAGATTGAAGTATCTTGTCCCACCATTATGAGTTAATAGTATGATGTGGTAATTAATGATAATCATATTGCGGAACTAATATTTTCCATGAGTTGTATGAATAGGTTATGTTCCAGGGTGATGAAGGCTTAGAATGACATAATGAGTTGATCGATCATCAAGTCAAGAGAAGGCCCATCATGTGTTGATGAAGGTCCAGTGAAGGATGCATCATGTGTTGATGCATATCAAGACTCGGGATGAAGGATGTCATCATGAGTTGATAAGCATCGAGTCAAGATCCCGAAGTAAAAAAGATCATCATGTGTAGATTATCAAAGTCAAGGACCCGGACTTGAAGTGAAGATGTGCGTCATCAAGCTTCAAGAAGTTGCTTAAGGCAAATGTATGACTAGCGCTTATCGAGCCCGGAACTACCGCAGTGCGGTCGTACCGACGCTTGTACAGCGGTACTACCGATTATCCTGACAAAGTAGAATAATCATTTCATGCAAAATTAAACCTAATTTTCTTTGATCAATTGTTCCTTGTGTAATCCAATTATCTCTGTTTGAAGATGCCAAGAACAAGGATAGTGACGTACAAGTCCTATGGTTCCCAGAGAGGTCGATCATCATTTGAAGTTCCTGACATGCTCCAGAAGAACGCCGAAAGATTAAAGAAGACAGAGGCAAGGGTCCAGCTGCCACTAGTTCAGATACTGAGGACAATTCATCTGAAGCAGGGACTGAATCAGATGATGTTATGGGAGAACCTGAAGAAAGTGAAATCAACTCGAGGACTATCACAGCAGATGACTATGCCCTCATGCGTCATCGCAACCAATTTGTTCTTCTTGCTTCATCCAAAAGTCCTAAGTTTCACACCAGGTTCCAAGAGCAGGTCTATGAACAATTATATGGCCCAAATAGACAGTTCGCAGATCATAAGTGGGTGAACTGGAATTTTCTGAATTCTCTGGATAAATATGAAGGGATATACCGCCTCTTTCGGAGAGTAGGACTACATGACTTAGTCACTCTCAAATGTGACTGTGATGAGGACATCACCAGACAGCTTTATGCCACCTTATATGTTTCTCCTGATTTCTCTCAGCTCAACTGGATGACTGGATCCTCTTACCAAGAATGCAACAAGCATTATTTTGAGCTGGCCCCTGGCAACGGAGTCTGACGCCTATGAGAAGATCTATGACAGGCCCGCTCTTTTGGTTCCCGCCTGGACTGAGTATTATGATACTAATGCCAGGTTTGTTCCAGGAAAGATAGGTGGTCTCCTACCTATCCCAAGCTTAGTCAACCGGATCATCAACCATACCATCCTTCCCAAGAGTGGCAACTTTGATGCAATCAGAGGGCATGCTTGGAATATTATAGATAACATTATGCATGGAAGGAAATTTGATGCGGTTGATGTCATTATTAGGGAATTGCATCTTCTGATAATGATCAAGTGAAAAGGATTAATGTTGGACCGAAAAGGCGACTAGAGGGGGTGAATAGGAGCACGCTCACTTTTTCAACCACAATTAGATTCAACACAAATTTCACTCCAATAGCTATAGAAGCTATGAAGATCGATATACCAGTACAGCGGAAGACTAGAATTGAATCCAATCAAAACCCCGAAGCAAAACAACCAAAAACAACCGAAATCGAATTTCCTAAGTGTAGGGCGGTCTGACCTCTACTCAGGGGCGGTCTGACCTCTCCAAGGGGCGGTCCGACCTCTAGCTAGGGCGGTCTGACCTCCAGCCGATGAACAGTGAAATCAGCCCGAAAAACGAAGTTGCAAATAGGTCTAACTTTTGATCTACAACTCCAAACTTCATGAAACTTGGAACACACCTTCTCTAGGATGTCAGGAACCTATTCCAATCGAAGATCATGGAGATCCATTGAAAAGTTACGACATTTTTCAGTTTGAGAGATGGATGGTTCAAACCGAGTCAAAGCAACGTGACCCAAAAACTTGCTCGTGGGTGATTGATGATCAAGATGATCTTAGATGTGTTCCCACATGTCACAGCAAGCTATATCATGTAAAGAAATCAATCAAAAACATGCGAATCAAAGAAAGACTCAAAATCACCAAATAGAGAGAAGAAGGGCAAAGAGACACATCTTTGATCAAAGCTTTCTTTGGATTGATTGATAGGGTTTGAGTTCTGACCACTCCATCAATGGAGGACAAAGCTCAATCCAAGAGCACAAGATCAAATCAAAACTCTCTAGAACCCTAACCTCCACTAATCCTCTCCCTAAGCCAAAACTAGGGTTTCAATAATGATAAAGAGTTGGAGGGTGCAGCCACCTCCTCCTCTATTTATAGTGGAGACTTAGATCTTCTAGAAGATTAACTTAAATGGGCTCCGTTAAGGCCCAACACAAGCGGGTCACACACGCACGCAATTTAAAGCGCCGTCTACAACACCTCTTAACCTAAACCGCTTCTCTTGCGCGTCTTGCGCCGTGGGTAGGCAAAAGGTCACCAAGGTGATATTTGGTAAGATTACCAAAATACCCTTCTCGGTCCTTCTCCAAGACCGAGTCCATCTTCGCGAAGCACTTCGCATGCTCATACGTGTAGGTTGATCACCGCTCTCTCCATGTCGGCAAGTCTCTCCCATCCGGCCCCACCGAAACCACCATGGCACTTGCACCGACTCCGCGCCGCTTGATCAAACCGATCGCCGCACCGAATCGTCTTCGGTCATCCTTGTCCATTCGCACCATACTTGATTTCATTGACCTCACCCGCATCGTCGATCGTTACGGACCTAAGCTCTCCAAGCCTCGTCCGATCATCCTCGCCGTTGACCGTCGTTGACCACCAAGCAACTTTGCACAACAATAGACAAGCAAATCGAAACCGGAACAAGTTCTTCGCAACTTGACCCACGTTAGTCAAAACATGCATCATGCAACACATATGCATCAAACTCATGACTTTGACCTAACCAGCGAACAACGCCGCCACGACGGCGACGTTCAAGTAACAACCGGTCGAGCCGCCCCTCGTGGCGGTCGACCGCCCGGCTTGCCGGTCGGACCGCCGACCAAAGGCGGTCGACCGCCGTAAGGACTTAGCCAATTTTCAACCCCGAAAATCCGAAACCTCTGGAAACTTTAAACCAATAGAACTTTTCTTCGAGACTCCAAAATTATGGGATCAAGAACAATGGGATCCTCACTTGCCTACACCTCTATTTTTGGCCCAACCTATTTTGACCACTTTTGTCACGGCCGGTCCGACCGGCGCACATGGCGGTCCGACCGATTTGGGACCGGTCGGACCGCCGTGCTATGGCGGTCGGACCGCCTCGCCCGTAAAGTCCGAACAGAAATGAAACTTTGTCGAAAACCCGTGAAACGACAAACCATTAACGCCATTGCCAATTGTCACATCATCCTAAGATCTGGAGCATATCCCCATGATATCCACAATCTCCCCTTGATGAACACATTGGCAATAATCCAGAAAATGTAATTTGAAGGTTTGAAAAGTAAAATACTTTCGTTTTCGCACAAAGGTACAACTTGGTCCATAAGCAAGAGAAAGCAATGAAGGTGACCAAGCTGGCATCAGAATAGCATAGACAAGTGAGATAAGGCAAAAGAAAACATAAAACTTTGATTTCTAGAAAAGTCAAAATCTCACTTAAGGTCCATATGAAAGAACAATTGTTCAATTGACCTTTGATCATTGTGAGGAGTAATAAATGCAATTCAAGTTCGGAAGAGTCAATAAGACAATAAGAATGCAATTCAAAAACTCCCCTCACTATGATCCTCGGTTTGAAAATTTCAAATTCTCAACTTTCTCCCTTTGTATAAACTTCTCCCAACATCGAAATATCTTCTCCCTTTGACAATGGAGTCATCAAGGAATCACGCCTTCCTCTCATCCAGAGATAGCAAATTGCGAATGAAGAAGGAAGCAAAAAAGAAGTATGCATGAAGTGCAATGGGTGGCTTCATTTTGTATTTTTCAATTTTTGATTACAAGAAGCTTTGAAGATTACCCAAAAGAGCAAGTCAGCATTTCTAATATTGCACAAACAACATATCAAGCCTGATAGTGCTAGCAAGATCATGGTAAGACATATATAACAAAGCTAAGCATAAAGGCTCAAAAGTAAAGCAATGGATTTGATCAATTTAAGCAAAGCTTCAAATTCAGCAAGTTCATCAACAGGGATCCTAAAATGAAATTGGCCATGTCAAAATGTCAAAGTGAGATCAAAAATCTAACAAAGACCACATTAAGAGTCAATCAGGTCCTGTATTGAATCATTTTGCTCAGTATTTCTTAAAAGCCCATTTGTCAACAGTTTTCACATATGCATTGAATATTTGAAGTTGACTAATGATCTAACTTAGTGACAAGATCCTGGACTAGGAGCCATCCACAAACTCATCCTAAGCTTCGACTAGAAGTTGATTAAAGGTATATCTTAGTAAAGAAGATCCTGGACTAGGAGCCATCCACAAACTCTTTCTAAGCTTCTACCGGGGCGACAAATCTTGAGGTTCATGTCATTTCTGACAAGCAATCCCCATGAGATCGTCTGGATCATCAAACTATCTCCAAGTTCATGTCATCTGACAAGCAGTCTCGTAAGAATAGTTTGGCACATTTTAAGCATAAGACAATCTTGATTTTCATTTTTCACATGAGCAGTTTTAGAATCTCAAGAACACAAGAGCTCAAGTAATGGTCAATTTTAGATCAAAGAGCTAACAAAGCAATTCCTGACAGGCCAATGTCACAAAAGGAGCACTAATTGCGCAACTCGCTAAAACATCCACAAATTGCAATTTTTAGTTCGAGTTGTTTTAAAGTTCTAGCTCATATAGCAAAGACTTAGCTACACATGTAAAAGCATGATAATTTTAGCAAGTCAAAGAACTAGACATGGCATTGAGCAAGAATTGAAATACTAAAGCTCCAAAGGGTAATAGGCAAAGCTTCATCAATTTTAAAAGATAAGCGTAAGATCTTATATTACAATGCATCTTTTGGATTTTTCATACCACTTGATGTATTTTTCATATGAAAGCAATATGATACAATGAGATGCAATAAAAGCCTAAAACCTAAAAAGTTCAAAAGATCAACAAGTTGAGAAAAGAACAATAAAAGATCAAAAGAACAAGGTAAGATCGGAAAGATCGAACTCCCCTCAAACCAACCCATAGGGATAAATTACCCTAACTCGCTTCTTAAGGTGGCAAACCTAGTTGGGTCTAAAGGTTTGGTGAGGATATCGGCCATTGAGCCTCGGACTCCACGAAGTGTAGCACAATATCACCCTTCTCGACATGGTCTCTAAGGAAGTGATAGCGAATGTCTATGTGCTTGGTCCTAGAGTGTTGCACAGGGGTTCTTAGCAATGTTAATAGCGAATGTTATCACGTAAAAGAGGAACACTAGCAAAATTTAACCCGTAGTCCTTAAGAGTGGATACCATCCACAAAATCGACTACAACAACTAGCGGCTGACTACATACTCACCTCGATGGATTGTGCAACAGAGGACCGCTTCCTAGAAGACCAAGAAACAAGAGAAGTGCCTAGGAAGTGACAAGTGCCCGAGGTACTCTTCCTATCAAGCCGACGACCGCAAAATCGAATCGAAAACCCCGAATGGATAAAGAAGAAGAACAGAGTACCAAATGCCATCTTGGAGGGTAGAGTGTAAATACCGAATATGCGCTTAATCGCTTGGCGATGGGAAGTTCTCGAGACGCTGAAACCTCGCAGAGGCGGTCGTGAAGTGGATGTCCGGTCTTGATGCCGTCAGTGCAGGAGGGAGCCGATCATCTTTGCGGTACTCGCGTTGATCCACGGCTTCTCCTTCCTCATCGGATCCAGCGATCGAAGTCGCCATGGGAGTGGCGATCGACTTGCGATCACCCATGTCGAGCGTTTGAGCGGATCCTTAGTATACTTCGTCGATGGATGAAGATCCTTCCTTACATTGCTTGATTTGAAGCCCAGAAAGTAATTGAGCTCTCCCATCATGCTCATCTCAAATTCCCGGACATAGTCTCGTAAAAGCTAGAAACAAGAGCATGAGAAGAACCACCAAAGATAATATCATCAACGTAAATCTGAGCAAGTAAGAAATCATTGCCACGCCTAAGAATGAACAAGGTCTTGTCTATCTTACCCATCTCAAAATCATTCTTAAGCAAGAAGGTCTTAAGTCTATCATACCGTGCTCTAGGGGCTTGTTTAAGACCATACAAGGCTTTGGATAGCTTGAAGACATGATGTGGGTTCTTGGGATTCTCAAAGCACAGGGGTTGCCTAACATAAACCTCCTCCTCTATAAAACCATTCGAAAGGCACTCTTAACATCCATCGATATAATCTAAAGCCCTTAGAGGCAACAAATGCAAGAAGAATGCGAATAGCTTCTAGTCTAGCAACAGAGCAAAGGTCTCATCAAAATCTAACCCCTCAACTGGCTAAAACCCCGAGCTACTAACCTAGCCTTGTTTCTAACCACGAACCATCCTCATTTTGTTTGTTTTTGAAGACCCAGTGGTTCCTATAACATTATGACCACTAGGAGGTTCTACTAGGTTCCAAACCTTATTCCTCTCAAAATTCTCTAACTCCTCATGCATGGCATTGACCCAACTCGAATCGGATAAAGCATGTGATATATCGCGGGGTTCAAAAGAAGCTACAAAAGCGTAATGAGAATAGAGGTTTGGATCATGATACCGGAGCGAGTGACTCGTTCATGGATATTACCTATCATCGATCCGCGGATCTTTGCTTTTGAATGTGAAGTGGCGCATCCGGAGAAGAAAGTACCTCTTCGACCTCCGCAGTATGCGATGATGAAGATGCAAAGTGCCTCAACCAAGGCGAAGTAGTCACGGCGGGTTCTTGTGCGAGAATAGGAATGTCAACAAAGAAGGTGGAAGAGTATCATCGAGTCCATCATCATCTTCCTCTACAAATATACTCTCTGTCACTGTATCACCCAAATATCCGATCTAGCTCGTGGCTAGTCTCATCAAAAGTGACATTGCATGTCTCTGAACGAGTTAGTTTCACATTAAAAACTCGAAACCCTTGAATGAGCAGGATAACCCGAAATAAACCATCAAAAGTTCTTGACTCAAATTTATCTAGATTTCTGTCTTGAGAATAAAACACTTGGATCCAAAGACTCGAAAGTGCGAGACAGAGGGTTTTCTACAAAACGAAGCTCATAAGGAGTCTTGCCCAAAGACGGTCTCAAAAGACACGATTTGCAATATGGCAAGCGGTAGAAATAGCTTCGCCCAAAACCTCCTGAGTGCTATACTCATCTAGCATTGTCCTAGCCATCTCAACTAGAGTCTGTTCTTCCTTTCCACAACGCCATTTTGTTGAGGGACGTGTGGGAGGAGAACCGATGCTCAATTCCACGCTCAAGACAAAAGGAAGCAAAGATGCATTCTTGAACTCCGTGCCATTGTCATGCGGATCGCTCTCAAGGCACTTGGAAGTTCGAAGCCAAGCGAAGAACAAGATCATGATAATGATCAAAAGCTTCATCCTTCAAGTGAGAAAGAACACCCAAGTGTATCTAGAAAAATCATCGACTATGACAAGAATGTACCATTTTCCACCAATCGACCGAACCTAGCGGGACCAAGAAGATCCATATGAAGCAAGCTGTCCCGTCCGTCGGTCATGACCATAGTCACCGATGGGTGTGAGCGGCAACTTGCTTGCCATGCCTACAGTATGCATATACAAGATCCTTGACGGCTTTGAGTTTAGGCAAACCTCTCATGAGCTCAAGGTTGCTAACTCGCGTCGATGATCAAAACCAATGTGCCCCAAACGACGGTGCCAAAGCGAACTCGTAAGAAGAAGATGAAATTAAGCACTTGAGAGAACCAAAGAAGAGATTCGAAAAAATCACTCCAAAGATCCTAGCAACTCTAGTAATCCCAAAAATAAGCTCACCAAATTGAATCAAGCACCCGACAAGCATTTTTCTTAAATCTAGTCTCATAGCCATCATCAAGAAGTTGAGAGACGAAAGCAAATTAAACCTTAGCTTGTCCACAAGGCGGCGTCCTTGAGGATGAACTTGTCGCTCACCCCGATCGATCCTGTTCCTTCAATCCGCCCTTGCCTATCATCTCCAAAGGTGATGAATTCATCACCGTCGACCGCGTGAAGGAGGTGAACCATCTTGAGTCTCCGGTCATGTGGCGTGAACAAATGGAGTCGATTTAACCACGTGTCCTTCCTCTTTCGCGGTAATCCACGAAAATCAAGGCACGGAAGAACAATGTGTCTCAATCATCAAGTTAGTTAAACAAGACTTGGGAACCCGATCTTGAGACACATGTCTCATGAGTAGTATGCAAAGCGTATGCTATCCTTGATTAAGTTTGAAGTTCATTATGAGCAATGGTTACTTTAACATAAGAGTTATCCTGTCTAGGAACATGATGATGAGCATGTGACACAAATCCTAAACCAAGTTTCCTCTTTTCTACATTACCATGTCTCATAAAAGCTCTAGGTTGATTGAGTGAAATTCTAGCAAAATTTTTCTTATCATTTTTCAACCTCACGCCAATGTAACTCAACCAAATGTCCATTCTTCTTGCAATAGGTGCAATGGTACTTGATACCACCGGGAGAAGCACCCTTTGACTTAACAAGTTTGGGCAAAACCCGATTTAAAAGTAGTTTTTGCGAGTTGGGTTTTAAATTCAACTAACCCATTTTCCAAGACTTGAGTTACTTGGGGCTTAGAATTATCTTGGACAGAGTTGTATCCTAATCCTTGCTTCTTATAAGGAGTCTTAGATTTGTCCGTAATCATGTTTAATTGTTTCTTACCTTTAGAAAATTTTTCTAAGGTATCCTTAAGATAAGCATTTTCTTTTCAAGATTAACACATGACTCACAAGTTTTGCCTTTAATAGCTCTAGCATATTTTTCCTTATATAAAGCAATTTCAAGTTTAAGAGCAGGACATGAAGCACATGTAGAAGACTCAATACTGTTCTTAAGCTTGGCATATTTAGCTCTAACTGCTTCTAAGATATCTTTAACTTCATGTTCGCGTTCAATGCAAAAGAGCAAAGGCTAGGATCAATGAAAGACCGTGAGCAACCAACTTGTGGAATCTAAGCATTTTTCACAAGGAGCAGATTTAACCTCAACTAACTCACCCCTAGCATTTTCAAGTTGTTGCAAGGCAATATCATGAGCAGATTGCAGTTTAGCAAATTCTGAGTGTAGAGCATGGCAGGAAGAACATTCATCAGATTCAAGAGTCTTAGTATTTGCAAGTTCTAAAGTCAAATTATCTACTTGAGACTCTAAGTCCTTGTTCCTAGCCATGATATACTCTAACGCCTTATCCTGGCTCATGAGTTGCTCAAAGATAGTTTCGCATCTATCAGAAAGGACATCATAGGAGAGAGGTACCTCATCGTCGTCGACGTCGTCGGAGTCGGCCATGAAGCAAACACCGGTGAAGTCCTTGGCCTTCCCCTTCTTCTTGTCTTGAGGGATCTCCTCCTCCTTGTCATCCTCGCTCCCGGAGTCCACATCGCTTAAGGATTGTTCCCCAAAAGCGGCAAGAACCCGGTGAGCTGCCTTTGTGAGCTTGGCAGCATCAAATCTTGATTTGTTCCATTGAGGCTTCTTCCAAGCTGGCTTTCCTTCCTTGTGGTTGCTCTTTCCTTTCAACTTGGGGCAGTTGGCCCGGATGTGATTAAGCTCACCACACTCATAGCAAGTCACGGACCTCCTCTCTTTTGTTTCTCATATTGTTATAGGCCCGTGTGGCTTTTCTGACTATGAGGGCTAACTCGGCCTCAGGAAGACTCTCAAACTCCTCTTCATGGATTGCAGATAAACCAGCAAGCGAAAATCCAGAAGAAGACTCAGAAGACCCATCAGAAGCTCTCTTGAGTGGGTCTGCTACCAAGGCCATATTTTCCTTCTTGGGATGATCAATCCTCTTGATCTCATGAGTCTTAAGCTTGCTATAGAGCAGCTCCAAAGTCAGATCAGAGAGGTTGACGTTCTCCTCAATGGCGGTAGCCTTTATCTCCCACTCCTTGGTGTTGATTGCACCCAAGAGGTGGGTGGCATTTTCGATCGAGAATATTCAATTCCAACGACCTTCATCGATTAATCACTTTGTTGAAGCGATCGAAAATGTCATCGATGCTCTCTCCAGGACGCATCTCGAATTTGTTATATTCACGCTTATAGACTGTCTGCCTGGCGTACTTTCTTGATTTGGGACGAACCCTCATGGTAGGTTTCGAGGGTGTTCCAAATCTCGTGCGCGATCTCAAGATTGCAAATTCGATCATACTCCACATCTACCAAGCCCACCATACAAGAGGTTCTTTGCCTTATTGTTGTTAGCCAAGAGGGTCATTGAAGCCGTGCGAACAACTTCGGAAGAACGAGCGGGGCTCGAACAACCTCCCATATAGCTTGTCCTTCGCTCTCAAGGAAGACTCGCATGCGATTCTTCCAATAGGCATAGTCGTGCCCATCGAAGATATGCGGCTTGGTGGAGTACTTATCCATCGCCAAGTTCAGTGACCGGTTAAGATCAAGATTGAACTAACTGGGCTCTGATACCACTTGTTGGACCGAAAAGGCGACTAGAGGGGGTGAATAGAGCACGCTCACTTTTTCAACCACAATTAGATTCAACACAAATTTCACTCCAATAGCTATAGAAGCTATGAAGATCGATATACCAATCAATGGAAGACTAGAATTGAATCCAATCAAAACCCAAGCAAAACAACCAAAAACAACCAAATCAATTTCCTAAGTGTAGGGCGGTCGACCTCTACTCGGGGCGGTCGACCTCTCAAGGGGCGGTCCGACCTCTAGCTAGGCGGTCGACCTCCAAATAGATGAACAGTGAAATCGGCCAAAAACGAAGTTGCAAATAGGTCTAACTTTTGATCTACAACTCCAAACTTCATGAAACTTGGAACACACCTTCTCTAGGATGTCGGAACCTATTCAATCGAAGATCATGGAGATCCATTGAAAAGTTACGACATTTTTCAGTTTGAGAGATGGATGGTTCAAAACCGAGTCAAAACGAAAACGTGACCCAAAAACTTGCTCGTGGGTGATTGATGATCAAGATGATCTTAGATGTGTTCCCACATGTCACGACAAGCTATATCATGTAAAGAAATCAATCAAAAACATGCGAATCAAAGAAAGACTCAAAATCACCAAATAGAGAGAAGAAGGGCAAAGAGACACATCTTTGATCAAAGCTTTCTTTGGATTGATTGATAGGGTTTGAGTTTACTGACCACTCCATCAATGGAGGACAAAGCTCAATCCAAGAGCACAAGATCAAATCAAAACTCTC
Organism: Hsuehochloa calcarea; assembly: GCA_036346395.1. Lineage (NCBI taxonomy): Eukaryota > Viridiplantae > Streptophyta > Magnoliopsida > Poales > Poaceae > Hsuehochloa > Hsuehochloa calcarea. The sequence goes on from CM070598.1 coordinate 58,562,481, forward strand.
TAGAACCCTAACCTCCACTAATCCTCTCCTAAGCCAAAACTAGGGTTTCAATAATGATAAAGAGTTGGAGGGTGCACCACCTCCTCCTCTATTTATAGTGGAGACTTAGATCTTCTAGAAGATTAACTTAAATGGGCTCCCGTTAAGGCCCAACACAAACGGGTCACACACGCACGCAATTTAAAGCGCCGTCTACAACACCTCTTAACCTAAACCGCTTCTCTTGCGCCGTCTTGCGCCGTGGGTAGGCAAAAGGTCACCAAGGTGATATTTGGTAAGATTACCAAAATACCCCTTCTCGGTCCTTCTCCGAAGACCGAGTCCATCTTCGCGAAGCACTTCGCATGCTCATGCGTGTAGGTTGATCACCGGCTCTCTCCATGTCGGCAAGTCTCTCCCATCCGGCTCCCACCGAAACCACCATGGCACTTGCACCGACTCCCGCGCCGCTTGATCAAACCAGTCGCACCGAACTGTCCGTTCGGTCATCCTTGTCCATTCTGCACCATACTTGATTTCATTGACCTCACCCGCATCGCCGATCGTTACGGACCTAAGCTCTCAAGCCTCGTCCGATCATCCTCGCCGTTGACCGTCGTTGACCACCAAGCAACTTTGCACAACAATAGACAAGCAAATCGAAGCCGGAACAAGTTCTTCGCAACTTGACCCACGTTAGTCAAAACATGCATCATGCAACACATATGCATCAAACTCATGACTTTGACCTAACCAGCGAACAACGCCGCCACGACAGCGACGTTCAAGTAACAACCGGTCGAGCCGCCCTCGGGGCGGTCGACCGCCGGCCTTGCCGGTCGGACCGCCGACCAAAGGCGTCGACCCGCCAGTAAGGACTTAGCCAATTTTCAACCCCTGAAAATCCGAAACCTACTGGAAACTTTAAACCAATAGAACTTTTTACTGGAGACTCCAAAAATTATGGGATCAAGAACAATGGGATCCCCTCACTTGCCTACACCCTCTATTTTTGGCCCAGCCTATTTTGACCACTTTTGGTCACGGCCGGTCCGACCGGCGCACATGGCCGGTCCGACCGATTTGGGACCGGTCGGACGGCCGTGCTATGGCCGGTCAGACCGCCCCTGTCCAAAAAGTCTGAACAGAGCTGAAACTTTGTCGAAAACCCGTGAAACGACAAACCATTAACGCCATTGCCAATTGTCACATCATCCTAAGATCTGGAGCATATCCCCATGATATCCACAATTAACTATGCTCCATATATCATTGCTTTGATCATTCGAAAGACTGGATATAGGGGAGGTTTGGGATCAGTCCTCAAGCCTTACAAGCCACGTGAAGGACCTCTCATTCCTGCTAATGTTCAAGCTCAAAACCCCCTTATGGAGGCTGCACGAGAAGCTGCACAAGGAACTGCTGCTGCAGAAGGTCAAGCCTCTCTCTCCCAAATCTATGAAGTCATCATGGAGATTAGAAAAACTCAACAGGAGATCAGGGACACTCAGCAGGAAATGAGGGCCTCTCAGCAGCGATTCCAAACAGAAACCCAAAATAGGCTTGTTGCCTTAACAGACAGTGTGACAGCACTAGAGAATGCCATAGTGACTCCTAATCGGTATGGAAGACGTTGTCTCCTCACGCCTCCAAGAAGCTCTCAAGATCCGGCTGAGTGACCTTTTTGGTACTTTGATGCCAAAGAGGGAGTGAGAAGTGATGAGTTAGTTCAAGGGGGAGTGAGTTAATGTGAAAGGAGGGTAGAAAGGACAAATGTTGCTATCTTGGATATTTTGGTGATTGTAATAGAAAATGTTGCTATTTTTGAGCTTGTAATAGTCTACTTTGACGTTCTTTACTTATTCATGGTACTCTTGTTAACCTTGGTATCATGATTTATAATATTTATTACTCTACCTCTTGTTCGAATATTTCAAAGATTTCAATAAAATGATTTCAATTGCCAAAATCTTTGTTTTGCAAAACCTCTATGTTGGCTTTAGAATTATTTTGGATTTTGGGTGATTAATGCCAAAAGGGGAGAATATTTATATGATCAATATCCCCACATTTGGAGAAAAAAATATTCTCCGTTGTGATTTGATTTATACCAAAAAGGGGAGAATAAAATATTCTTTCTTGTGATTTCACTTTATTTCATGCATAGTACGAAGAATTCTTTATGCTTTAAATTACTTAGCAACAGGCATGAAAATAACTAAATTGTTTAATTTCTTATCTTATGATGACTTATATCCAAATGTTGTTATTGACAAAGGATTTATCATCAATCACCAAAAAGGGGGAGATTGAAGGATCTATACTCGCCATTATGAGTTAATGGAGTGTTTTGGTGATTAATGATAAATCTATTTGTGAGACTAATATTTCTATTATTATATCTAGTGTGTAGTGTCATTTGGATATAAAGGTGAAATTCAACGAGGTATACATTCGACATCATATTTCTTATATATTGTAGCATTCATTGGATCCAAAATATAGGTTGAACACCACCATAAGTATAACTTGAATATGTGCATATGTTTCTAGTTACACATTTGTGTATGCACACATTTAGGGGAGTTCACAATATATTTTTGTAGTTTCATTAGTATTGATCTATATTCCGTTCTCCACATATATTTAGGATCTCTACTTTAAAACATATCCTTCAGTATATATAAAACTTGTGTAGTTTGTATATACTCATTTGTTCTCTCATTTATATACATTCAATTTATGTGCAATTGAAGTGATTATCATCAATTACCAATTAGGGAAAGACTGAAGTATCTTGTCCCACCATTATGAGTTAATGGTATGATGTAGTAATTAATGATAATCATATTGCGGAACTAATATTTTCCATGAGTTAGATGAATAGATTATGTTCCAGGGTGATGAAGGCTTAGAATGACATCATGAGTTGATCGATCATCATGTCAAGAGAAGGCCCATCATGTGTTGATGAAGGTCCAGTGAAGGATGCATCATGTGTTGATGCATATCAAGACTCGGGATGAAGGATGTCATCATGAGTTGATAAGCATCGAGTCAAGATCCCGAAGTAAAAGAGATCATCATGTGTTGATGATTATCAAAGTCAAGGACCCGGACTTGAAGTGAAGATGTGCGTCATCAAGCTTCAAGAAGTTGCTTAAGGCAAAGGTATGACTAGCTAGGTCTAAAGATGTGTTCCTAGATTTTATTGGTCTTGATGTTTGGTTGGAAGACCGGATTGCTAGTACAGGTTGTCATACTATTAAGAGGGTCTTGACTAGTAGCATGAGTTTATCATGTGTTGATAGCTCATTGTGCTTGCTTTATCTCATCTATGCATGATGCTATTATTTGCGAATGTGTTTTGCAAATAGCCGAGGCTCATGCATTTAATCCTTATAGCATGGGACTATAATTTATAAATATATTTTGCAAATGGTTGAAATCCATGCACATTCGCCTTGTAACATGATGCTATTATTTACGAATGTGTTTTGCAAATAGTTGATGCGCATGTATGATTCTTGTTGCATGTGACTTGAGTTTGTAAATGTGTTTTGCAAATTGTTTAAGTCCATGTATCTTATTCCTTGTGGTGTGATTCTAAAAGTTGGCAAATGTGTTTTGCAAATTATTGAGAATCTTACCTTCAACTCTTGTTTGAATCGCAAGTCAATTGGCAAATATATTTTGCAAATTGAGCTTTTCTCAGGAATATCGATAGTTCCGACGTTAAGTAGGCGGAACTACCGCTGTGCGGTAGTACCAGAGTTCTTGTGGTGGAACTACCGCAACCCGGATGGACCGAAAAATTGTGGAACGCTTTTTTTTCCGAGAGACACCTTTTGGGTTTGATTTGCTCTCTTGGAAATGCGGTAAAACCGTGTGGTTTCCACGGAACTACCGCAGCTCGGTGCAACCGGGGATTTGAAGCGGTACGTATTTTCCAAATAGTCGCTTTTTCGGTTTTGATTCGCTCTCTTGGAAATGAGGTAGTACCGGCGTGTTGGGAGAGGAACTACCGGAGCTCGGTTATACCGAAGATGGTGCGGTACGTTATTTCCAGTAGGTGCCATGTGTTGGACCTAAGTGGAAGCGGTAGTACCGCCCCTCATAAACGGAACGACCGGAGATCGGAACTACCGCGCATTGGTTGACGGTAGTACCACGCACAGCACTTTTCAACGGCTAGTTTATCTTCTGATATGCCGTTACTGTGCTTGTCGTGTAGGTGCGGTAGTACCGGCCTTTGAACGGCGGTAGTACCGCTTGTGCTGATTTTTTTAGCATTTTGTTTTCAACAGCTAGTTTTTGTGTGTGGGATATAAATACCCATCTTGGGCGGTTAGGAAATGATCTTTAGCACCTCTATTCATTCCCTTGAGCAAAGAGCAAACCTCTCATCTCTTATGTGTATGTGTTGCACTTAGTGAGCTTGGAGAGCAAATTCTAAGTGCATGTGTTTCCTTAGGTAGTGGATTGTGTATCCATTGAGTTTAGACACTTGATTAGTTCAAGTGATAGTTAAGTCTTGTTACTCTTGGAGTTTGCCGACACCTAGACGGCATGGAGGCGTCGTGGACCGGTGATCTTCTCAAGACGCTTGTGAGAAGGCCCGGTGTGGTTGCGAATGGTTTGGTGCTCACCAACTCCGGAGTGGAGGAAGGGCAACCCCGAGTGGATCGAGGTGTTGGTTCGTACTGGAACCGGTCCAAGTGGTTGGACTTATCTCGGAGGTGTTGGCTTAATTTGTGGAGCTGGTCCAATTTGTTTGGGCTTACCTCAACGTGGATTATGGGAGACCGTAAGCCTCCGAACACCACGGTAAAACATCATCGTGTCTATTGTGGTTTTTCTTATGCTTTACTTTGAGCAATTTATATTACTTGAATTCAATTGCTTACTTATATTTGGTTAATTGCTTATATTCAATTGTATTCATATTGTTGGTGCACTTAGTTAAGTCTAGTTGATTTAGGTTTTATTTGTGGAAAACTAAATTGTTATTAGCTTTTGCATTATAAATTGGTTTTAGCCAAAGAAGTTTTTAAAACCGCCTATTCACCCCCCTCTAGTCGGTCTCCTCGATCTTACGGCTGTTCGCCGACGTGTCATTGGCACGGTGGCTCCTGTCCTATGGGGCAGGGACGATGTGTCATTTTTGCATTTGACACTGAGAGGATGCTACTTTTGCTATTCATGATGTCAATAGTATCATTTTAGCAAAAAAAAAAACTGAACACAAACAGCTCTTGCTGTACAACAAAAGACCGTATGCTTAACATTTCGTTTTTTCAGTTCATGAATAGTGTTAACCGTTGTCTCCTGTTCTCAAAAGCTCAATCCAAAATTCAATTTCAAACTTCTGATCTCAGTTTGAATTTTAGTTTTGGAATTTTCTTTTCTCCATCCCTTTGGGCCTAGCCCACTCCCCCCTCCAGGCCTTTCTCCCCGCCGGCCCACCCCACCCCGCTTGCTCCCTGGCGCCAGGGGCCCGGCCATGCAGCTCAAAGCCCGCATGTTGCGCTGTCCGCGCTCTGCATGCTCCATCCCATCGCTGGCCACCTACTTCGCCTACACTTTACCCTGGCGCCCGTCCTCGTCGCGTCGCGTCCCTCACCTGCCCCTGCCGCGCTAGAGCTGCCCTGGCTGCGCCCATCTCCGCACTCTGCTGCGCCGTGATGCCTGCATGCCCGTGCCTGCGCTCACCTACCACGCCAACGCCGTCTCGTCCTGTCGCCTCCCTGTCACTCCCTCACCCGCTCCTAGCCTTCCTAGTCGTCGCGCACGCGTCGTCCTGCCAATCCCTTCGGCCGCCTGCCCGTCCTTTCGAGCCGCGCCAATGTCGCGCACCACCGGCCCTCCACCGCCATCTCCTCCCCTCTTGAGACTATAAGAACCCCTAGCCATTCCCCTTTGCCTTCCCCCACCTCATCTTCCTCTTCTCCCGAGCGCAAAGCCAAGAAAACGCTCGCAGCTCCCCTTCAGCCGCCACGCCCCAGCGCCGTCTAGCCGCTCCAGCAAAGCTCTCCTTGCGCCACCGCCGTCACCGGGTGTCCTAGGACCCAAGGACCCCTTCCCTCTCCTAATTTCTCTCTTGAATCACAGGATCACCGAATTCCTCCTCTTCCCCACTTGCTGGCCGAAAATCCTCCACCACCCGATCTACTTCTCCGGTGAAGGTTGAGCCAAGGTAGGTGCATCATATCGCGTTCCCAAGGTTCTCCCACCTTTCCCCTACCTCCTCTCAGCCAATCGCCCACTGTGAAGCCTTGCCGTCGCGAGCACCTCTTCCCTGACGCCGGTCATCGTGGAATCCCCTCCTCGGAGCCTCCCCGAGCTTCCCTAAGCCACCCCTTCCCTTCCCTAAGCCACCCCTTCCCTTCCTCACCTCCAGGCACAACCCATGCGTGCCCTACTTCCCCCAGTGCACCACCCCACCGCCGGTGCCGCCGCGTGTCTCCACGCCTGTGTTGCCGCCGCCATTAGGACCACCATCCTCGTGGGGTCCCGTTTCGCCCCACTTGCCGGCTGCCGCTCACCTCCGCTCGCCGGCGCCGGTGATGCTCTCGAGCGCTCTGCCCCCCTCCCTTGTTCTGTCCTAAGGGGACAAGCCCTGTAGTGCCATTTAAATCTCGTATCCCTGTCATTAGGGTTGGTAGTAGTTAAAGCATGGTTTATTTGATGCCCTGTCCAAATGTCGTGTGGACCCAAAGGTTAATTGATGAAGCTAATTAAAAGGACTTGGATCTCAATGATGTCTTGAGCCTATGACAGTGGGCCTAAGGGAGTTAATGCTCAACCCCAGTCTCGGTGAACTGGTGAACCCGGGCGCATGGACCTTGGTTCAGGCACTGTTGAGTGCACCGAGTTACTACACAGTGGGCCCCACACGTCAGAGTTTCTCTCTCCCTTCTTAATTTCCTAATTTAACTCTAAAGCAAAACTTCGAAAGCTCCTTTCTCCTTTGCTATAACTTCGATTCTAGTGAATTTCATTTGTAAATTTGTCTAAATTCAAGATCTTGCTAATGGCAGTGGTCTTGTTTTATTTGGAGTTCATTTGTTATTTCTTTAGTATTTATTTGTTCTCTTTTCTTGTCTGTTCTTTTTTCGGCACACTCGTCCGAGTAGAGTTTGAGGAAGTGAGAGATCTCCAACTTGATCAGGCTCAAGATTATCAAGGCTCTCTTGCTTTTAACCCAGACGAGTCAATACTTTGATCATATTGAACCTATATTTTATACAAATTATATTATTTTAAAATAGCAAATTGCATGCTAAGTTCTTTACGGAAATGTATATTAAATCTTCAAGGTAGTTAAATGTCCACTTTATGCTTTAAGTAATATTATGTCATCCCTTGACAATTTAAATACTTAATCCTTGTCACCCTAATAATTATGTGGTAACTATACTAGCTATAGGTTCTACTTAAGCGACATGCTAGTCTTACTTAAATATCGGGTATTTATTTACCCCAACCATCATCTTTAAACTCATAATTTGATTTTGGTCAGTCATTGGGGCAAATGACTGAAATGTTAAAGATAATTTGATTTATACTTCTCAAAACCCTAATAACTGCTGTTACCATATCTGGGCGGCTGGTATGATGGATGGTGTATTGATGGGTGCTAATGCAGCCCAAGAAATATTGGTATGTGGTTGGTATGTAGAATGAACCGCCCAAATAACCCTAAGGACTTAATCTTGTCATGACCTCCTATTATAAAACAAGTACAACCACAAGTCTGTAAACTACAACATGGCTAAATAATTTGTATCCATCAGTTCGGGTTGCACCATGTAGATGACCCGCCATGCCGTAAGCCTTCATGGTTACGGATTGGGGCTGTAGGTATTACAGTTCTGCATGGGTCTAAGCCGCATGGCGCAAGAAGGGGTCTGTATAAAGGTTGACGCAGGTGCGGGAGCGTAACCCTTCTCAGGTGAAACCTTAGCGGGTGTAACAAATAATGAGAGATGCATTGTAAAGGCTATGTGATGATCTCTCCTTGATTCACATGTCTAAGGAAACGTGTGTATATGTCAAGACGATTATCTCTTGTGGGTAAAATGTACAACCTCTACAGAGTATAAACTGTTTGAACAGCCATGACCACGGTCACGGGCGGATATGAGAACTTACCAGAGTTAGTTCTATTTATAGAATTTTGTGGTTGGGATGAAAAATATGTTGGGCTCACTTAGCCCGTGTTTTGGATTTTTCCTGGGTCGTCGTACCCAGTGATGTTAATAAGTGGAGGCGACTCAATCGAAAATAAGTATAAGGTGGAGGGAATCTCTGCTGTTATAAATATTGCACAATTAGTCTCTTTAATAAAATACAATTTGGTTAAAATACTAAGTGATAAGATTTGCAAATAATGGTAATTGAAAATGTCGCTTTTAGCAAATAAAAAACCCGAGTCATCCTTGTTAAGCCTTGCATGTATATTATTGTATTTTTTGTGTTGGCTCGCGAGCACGAAAGTTGTGCTCATCCTCGCTCTTTCCCCCAAACCTCAGAAGTAGGAAATCATGGACACTACACCTACTACGAGGATCCAGAAGTTGACGGATAAGGATATGATGAAGAGTAGTTAGTTCTATTAGTTTAGATCTCGTCTCAGTCCAACTGACTCCGCCGGTGCTTGCGTGCATGCGATATAATTCAAGTCTTTGGTTAATATCGGACGCACACAGGTTTCCCAGTCGCTTGCCTGTGGTGGGTTGTGTTCCACCCTTTTGCTTCCATTGTCGCTTCAACTTTTATGTAATGTAATCATTGGGCCTGTTCGGTCCTATTATAAAACTCGACCCGATGTGGTCTATGTGACTTTGATGTTTGTAATATAATATTTAGTTTGGTCTACGTTATGTATTAATTGATTCAGTGATGTATTTTGTGAGCGCTAACTACTGATCTAGAGAGTAACGTAGTGTTTTCACAAAGAATTTTGAGTTTTGAAATTCGGATTCGACAGATCAGGGAAGCAGCAAGACTCGCTCCCCCTGCCACGGCCAATAGCCTACATGCAGGGGCGGAGCTGGGCCTCGGGCCCCTAGGGCAATGGCCCGAGGCCCAGCTAAAAAATCAGCTAAAAATCCTAATAAAAATTGAGAAAAACAGTGAAAATTTGAGTATTAGGCCAAAATACGCTGGGCCGGCCCAAGGCCTGGCCCAGCGCTGGCTACGCCCCTGCCTACATGAGATGGCAAGCTACCTGTCGATAAGAACATTCGTGATCAGGCTTGTTGTTTTCGGACATGGATGTTATCCACGGTGGAAATTTGGTAGCCTCCCAAAACTCTGCGGTTAGATGGGGGCTGCCCATCTGGATCGATCCATCACCGGTAAATCTAAATCTGCCGCATGGCCGCGTGTGGGTTTCAGACACACTATTGGTGAACACTGCTCATAATTCATGAAAAATATCTAACATTCTCAAATCGATAAAAATTTCAGATTGGCTGAAAGCTTGCTCTGTAGATGCTTATATGTCTCGTAGACTGCAGACAAATTGGAGATATGAAAATGGAACTTGTAAGAGTTTACTAAGCAGCGAAGATAATGAAAGTAATAAAGTAGAGACAATTATCGACAATGCCTTCAAATATATGCCAATACCGTCACCCTCTTCCTTCTTTCAGACTGTCATTTTTATTTGGATGCCAACACTTTTGGTACTTGTGAATCTTTCATTTCAAAATGTGGTCTCGCTGTACGATTAACAGCGAGCCATCCATTTTTTTTTCTGTATTTTCTTTGTGCTGCTAGATTACATCAGTGTTTTCACGTAAGCAAGTCAATGTATACATACACCATCGAGATATCGTAATAAGGGGAATCACCTCTTGGGTGGATTTTGATTGTGTTTCAATAGAAATTTTGTTGGATTGTAGATTTATCTCGGACTCCGCCTTTTTAGGCATGTGCTAAGAAAGCGCTTGCTTTTCAATCGAAAAAGAGAGATAGTAATCGGATCATTTTAGGAAACAGTATTTTTATATTGGGTAGCTGATTGTCAGCGCTTGCCATCTCGGTTCTTGAGTTTCCGTTTCTCTTTCGAGACCTTTGTTGCTCACTTCAGAAATCAGACGAACCGACAATCTTATTATCGACTGCACATGCAGGTACTAACTACCCGCCACCGAGGGGGAGAAGGGGAGAACCCTGACTTCTGGTTTAAGTTAAGGAACCAGTCACCAAAGGCCACCATATAACAAAAAAGAAAAAAAGGGAAGAAAAAAGGGCCGTTTTGCAGAAAGGTCCTGAATTACGCGAAAATTTCGTAATTGAAATTTTCACGCTTTAGCCCCTAGAAATTGCGATTCATTGAAAATTCAGATTCCAACAGTAAAAGGGCCCTGGAATTCAAATTTTGAATGCATTTATGCATTTGAAGCATATTTTACCTTGTTATTATTATTTCTATGCAATTTATTTATCAGATTTATCGTTTTGATTATTTGTGATTATTATTTTTGCTTTTAATCACCGAAAATAGAAAGAATCATGGAAATGCATGAAAAATATGAAAACATTATAAGAATTTTTGCAACCATTTTTGGCAAATTACCAGACAGAATCTTATACACTTTCCGTATGAATATGCAGATGATCGGTATTACGAATCTGAGTTCAAGAGTCGCCCAAGATGGCCATAATTATCGACTTGGGCATCGGGATGTCGAGATTGTACTTGGAGCAAAGAAGTCTCCGCGTCGCTATTGGACTTGACACTCAAGGACGTCGCTCCAACCGCCGAGGGAAATGATCAAGCACTTCATTTCTCAGACATCATCTCTCGCCTAACACTCAAAAATGAGTACATGGCGTAAAAGAGCGCGACTAGCCTTATGGACCGCACTCAAGAAGCGGTTGTGCTGCTAGATTACATCAGTGTTTTCACGTAAGCAAGTCAATGTATACATACACCATCGAGATATCGTAATAAGGGGAATCACCTCTTGGGTGGAGAATTCAAATTCTGGTGTTCATCGTTATGCATATGTGATTGTGTTTCAATAGAAATTTTGTTGGATTGTAGATTTATCTCCGGACTCCGCCTTTTTAGGCATGTGCTAAGAAAGCGCACTCGTGTCTGCACGTGTGGTGTGCTTGCTTGGTGGTGGTGTGTACGTATCCATCTTCCTTGTAATCGAAAAAAGAGAGATAGTAATCGGATCATTTTAGGAAACAGTATTTTTATATTGGGTAGCTGATTGTCAGCGCTTGCCATCTCGGTTCTTGAGTTTCCGTTTCTCTTTCGAGACCTTTGTTGCTCACTTCAGAAATCAGACGAACCGACAATCTTATTATCGACTGCACATGCAGGTACTAACTACCGAGCCTTCGAGGATTAGCTCAGATGCATTTACCCAACAAGATTTTTGGCAAAGCAACACGATTGTTGGTTAAGCCATACCTATCATTGTTCCACTAAATCTCATCGCACAATCCACCCCTTTCTGGAAAAAGATATTGTCGGGCTTGGATTTTGTAAATCTAAATCCTCTGTGAAATCCTGTGGTACTCCCTGAATCAAGAGGTAGCACTCACAGATATATTACTGATTCATTTTATATAGACGTGAAATAAGTCCAACACATATATTACAAACAACAGAGTAACATAGACCACGTCGGGCCAGATTTTACAGCAGGGCCGTCGGGCTAAATATATTACATCACAAAAGTACGTAGCTACAGCGGAAATAAAAGGGGATAGAGCTCGTCTCTCCACATGCAGCGACTGGGTACCTTGTGTACGACTAATATTATCCAGAGATTTGCATAATATTAGTTATACGCAAGCACCAGCAAGTCTAATGTCCATTAGACAGGGGTGAGACCTATACTACAGAGCTACACTACTCTTCATCGCACCCGGGTCCGTCGACTTCGGGATCCTCGTAATAGGCGTAGTCTCCCTAGTCCAAATCATCTGGAGAGTTTTGGGAAGGGCGAGGGTGAGCACAACAACCGTGCTCGCGAGCCAACACAACATATGCAATACTATACATGCACGACTTAACAAGGATAGCTCGGGTTCTTTTATTTGCGTAAAGCAACATTTATAAATACAGATATTAGAAAGTCCTATCACTTATCATTTTAACCAAATTGCATTTTCAAAGAGATTAATTGTGCAATAATTAATAACAGCAGAGGTTCCCTCCGTCGGAAACTCTAACTCATGCTTCATTTTGACGGTGATCATACCCACCTATTACCAACACTGGGTAAGAATACACAGGAAAAATCCAAATCAAGGGCTAGGTGAGCCCCGCATATTTTTCAACCCACCCACAAAAGTTTTTGAAATAGAACTATATCTTGTTAGTTCCTATGCCCGCCCGTGATCGTGGGTACGGCTGTTCGAACAGTTTTATTCTCTGCAAAGATTATACATCTTTACTCACAAGAGATAATCATCTTGATATATACACATGTTACCTTTGACATGTGAATCAAGGGGAGATTATCATAAAGCCTTTACAAGGCATCCCTCGGTATTTGCCACACCCGCTAAGGTTTCACCTGAGTAGGGTTTCGCTCCTGTGGGACCCGACAACCACTTACCCAGACTCTCTCTTGCGCCATGCGACTTACGCCTAGGGTTCCGCAAGTCACATACCCTAACGCGTAGCCTCGTGGGCTCACGGCGAAGGGGAGTCCCCCAATGGTGCGGCTCGTACGGTGGATACCAATTAGTTAGCCAGGTCGACACCATTATAGACTTGTGGTTGTACTGTTTTACAATAGGAGGTCATCACAAGATTAAGTCATTAAGATCATTTAGGCGGTTCTTACCACATATCATCCACAACATGCCTTGGGCTACATTAGTACCCAACCATTCACCCTCCAGTCATACCGTCCACCCAGATGGGTATAAGCAAATTTTTAGGGTTTGAGAGTAGAAAATAAATTATTCAACCATACCAGTCATCTTTCCCAATGACTGCCCAAAACGATGTTGATGTTGTAAAGATGATGATTTGGGACATTTAGTGCCCCGGTACTTAAGCAAATTAGCATGTTGCTTAAGTACAACTATAACAAGTAGTTACCAAATAGTTACTAGGGTGACAAGGGTTAATGGTTTGAGTTTATCAATGCGTGGCATATTAAATAATTAATCAGCAAATGGGTATTTAACAACTTTAAGTTTTAACATACATTTGATTACAAAATTAAAGCATACAAATTTTGGTAATTTAAATAAACATAATTTGCATAAAATGTAAGCTCAAAATAATCAAAGTATTGACTCGCCTTGGTTATAGGTAGGAGGGTCTAGGTCTTCTTGAGCTTGTCCGAGGTGGAGGTCTCCCGTGTCATCGAAACCTAATCAGATGGTCGTACCGGACAAAACACAACAGCAAAAGAGAGCAAATAAATACAAAACACAAAACAAATGAAGTCCAAATTAAACAAAACTAGTGCCATTAGCAAGATCTTAATTTTTAAAAATTTCAGGAAAAAGATTCATAATTTTTGGAGCTATAATGAGGAAGTTATGGATTTTTTGAAGCTTTTAACAGGATTTACAATTGAAAAGTAAATTGGAAAAGGTGGTTTAATTTGGAGCTGACACGTGTTGGCCTTGCACAGGGGCGCCGGTTCACGAGACTGTAGCGTGGACCGAAGGCTATTCGCGCAGTACCGGTCCATGGTCCACCAGTCCATCGAATAGTAACGCGGGTCCACCTGTCAACCTCAGTGTTTTAAACCTTGGTTAACTCGGTGCTTTACCGTGCAGTCGGGCCCACACATCAGCGGGACAAGGGGCGCTTAGCGCTATTTAAACCGCGATTAGCCTTAATGCGCACAGTAATTGCCGGCAAAACGAGCTACAATGCTCGTTTTCATCTGACAACGTGCGAGGCCGAGGGAAGAGCCGGGGCGGCGCGGCTTGTCACCGGCGGACGGAGGGGCGGTGACGTCGGGGGTTACCCAAAATGGGTTCCCCTCGGTGAGGCGATCCCAGTGATGGTGGCGGCGGCGCCGGGGGTTAGCTGGAGCGGCGGCCCGGACATGAGAGGCGGCGGCGGGAGCTCGGCCGGAGGTGGCGGGGGCGGCTAGGTGCAGTATTTAGAGAAACGGGGGAGCACGGTGTCGGTGGAGGCACCAGCAACTCACCAAGCCGACAATGGCGGCCGGAGACAAGCGGTTAAGGGAGAATGGCGGCGGAGAGGGAGGCGGCCGGAAGCGAGGGAGAAGATGCGGTCCCGGCGCTGTGGTAGTCCGGAGGCGACGGGGTTGGAGGGTGTAGGACCGTAAAGGCGACTAGAGGGGGGTGAATAGGCGCTTTCTCAAATTTTTCACCTTAATCAAATTCAACACGAACTTTTCTCCTTTAGCTATGGAAGCTAAGAAGATCAGTATACGCACAGAGGAAGCCTTGTGCTGAATTCAATTACCCCCTTTAACCACAACACAAATATGGAGAGTTGATCTCACTAGGCTGGTCTGGACACGGGTGGTCTGACCGGCAGACAAGTGGCGGTCCGACCGCTGGGAATTGGTTCGACCGGCCGTTAATGGGCGGTCTGAAAGCTGGCGGTCTGAACGCAGTTGATAAATCGGTTGGACCGATTTAGTCCAGAACCGAAACACAATGCCCAAATCCAAAACGAAATTTGGTCCAACTTTTGATTCAACCAATGAAACTTGACCAAATTTGGAGCACACCTCCCTAAGGATATCTGAGACCTATTTCTAGCGACGATCGTTCAGATCCACTTCGAAGAAACGATCTCTTAAGGATTTACCAAAGAGGTGTTCCAAAACCTAGAAATATGAAAATCTTGATTCAAGACTTGCTTGTGGGGGTTTATGATCTAGATGATTCTAGGAGTATTCCCACACAACAAAGCAAGATAAAATCGGTCAAGAGACCAAGCATAAACACTTGAATCAAGGAAGCACCAAAATCAACAAAAGAGAGAAGAACACAAAGGAGACAATCGATCTCTTAAGCAAGCATCACAAGATTGATTGATCCAACAAGATGCTTACAAAGCCACTCCCTCAAGGAGGACAAGAGCTCAACAAAGAGCACACACAATCTCTCCAAACCCTAGCTTCTCCTCTCCTCTCCTCTCCAAACCCTAGAAAAAGGTGGAGTTCAAATGAATGCTTGGGGGCTTTTTCCATCTCACCCCTTTTATTTATATGGAGAGTTAGGGTTTCACACATGGGACCCACAAACACATGGGACCCACTCACACACATCTGTTGAAGCAATCGCCTTCTTCACCACGTGTAGGTTGATCAGTGGCTCTCATCACATCGGCAAATCTATCCCGTCCGAATCCCATCGGAAACTCCCAGAGACTTGCACCGACTTCCGCACCGCCTGATCCAACCAGCTGCAACGAACTACCCGTTCGATCCATCTTGCCCATTCTGCACCATGCTTGAGTCACACGACCTCACCCGGCATCCATGATCGTTCTGGACCTCAGCTCTCCAAGCGTAGTCCCGATCCACCTCAACGTTGACGTCGTTGACCTGCACAGCAATAGACAAACAAATCGCCTCCGGGAACAAGTCCTTCACAACTTGACCCACGTTAGTTCAACAATGCAATATGCAACAATAAAGAATTGACATCCACACAATAAACACATTCAAATCACAACAATGCCAAAATGGCTAACCTCCAAGTGATCGGCGGTCTGACCGCCCCATACGGCCGGTCCGACCGATTTCAGGCTGGTCGGACCGATTCCTCAACGGCGGTCGGACCCCCCGAAAAGACTTAGCCAAATTTTCATCTCGAAAATCCGAAACCTTCTGGAATTTTCAAATCGATAGAACTTTTGACTAGGAGCTCCAAAAATTATATGACCACATCCAGGAGACTCCCCTCACTTGCCTACACAACCTATTTTTGGCCTGGATTCAAAACCCACTTTGAACCATACCCGGTCGGACCTCTCCACGGGCGGTCTGACCGCCGATGCCACCGGTCAGACCGCCTGTGGTCTGACAGACTGAAGCAAACTCCGAAAACGTGAGATTTTGCAAACCAACAATGCCATTGCCAATTGACTCATCATCCTAAGATCATGCACGTATCCTCACGATATCCACAATCTCCCCCTTGATGAACACATTGGCAATTTCCCAGAAAATGTAGTTTTTCGGTTTCAAAAGTAAAAAATCCGCCGTTTTCGCATAAAGGCACAACTTGGTCCATAAGCAAGAAAAAGCCTAGGAAGCGACCAAGCTGGCTTCAGAATAGTATAAGCAAGTGAGATAAGGCAATGAAAGCACAAAAGGATTCAATTTTCAGAAAGTAGCCAAAAATCTCACTTAGGTCCATATGAAAGACAAATGTTCTATTTGACCTTTGATCATTGTGAGTCTTTTTCAATTGCAAATATAATCAGAAAAAGACAATAACACCAAGAGACTCAACTCACTATGATCACAAATATTCAGAAGGTTCATTTTTATATATGAGGTCTTTTATGTGAACCAAAGCTCCAAAATAACATTTTTCTTCTCAATCTTTCTCCCCCTTTGACAATGAATTCATCAAGATGCATGGGAAAAGATAGAGTATGAAGGAATAACTTTATTTTTGAACTTCAGCAAAAAGGAGCAATGACCATTATCCATGCAGACAGTACAAGTATTATACCAAGCCATATTAAGCGAAGAAGCTATATTCAATCATGGCAAAACATGTACTGCAAAGCTAAGACCAAAATAGCAGTAATCTGAGATTAAAAGAATTAATACCATGAAAAGTTGCTCAATATCGTAGTTTCACTAAAAGCAACCAAAAATGTGTCAAGCCATGTCTATAAGTAAAACAATAATATTTTCAGAGAACCATTAAAGACCTATTGGATCTCATCAACTACCACGAATCATGAACCTAAGAGAAATTCATCAACTACCACCAGACAAGAATTTGTAAAAATCAGAAATCAAGGAAGAGAACCACTGTCTAAAGCATCCCAAAAAGAAATATGCAAGATCATTGTGCACTTGATAAAGAACTTGCAAAAGAAATCGCAATGCCCAAACCCCAAGCGAACACGGGTTGAATTTTCCAACAGGGGTAAAACAGAACTTCCGTGAAAAGGTAAATCTTGCAATTTAACTATGCTTACGTGGAGCAGAAATATCACAATAGTAGAAAGAACAATAATTATTTCAAAGAACGATCAGAAATCTACTAGAGATTGCCCACTTCATTATAACCCTCCATGCAAAAGAAATTCACGAACTATCGTAAACTACAACCGTAAAACCGGATACAAACTTGAGAAGGACAACAACTTCATCAATGAGCTCGGGCTCAACACAGAACTTTGGAACAGGGGTAAGAACTTCTCTACTATTACAACACGAACAGTGGTGTAGCCTGGTAAATCCCAGGACGACAACTACGAACTCAGCTGCTCGACGTCCGCTACCGATACGCATAACTAATGCAATCAATTATGAATATATAGGATCATCTCATGACAATCATAGAATAATTCATAGATATATAGGATATCACATCATATCATAGTTTAACACATCATAGCACAAAACAACTCAACAACGACTCATTAATCGAGTCACAACAATTGGAATGCGGAAGCAACAGTTTACCCAACCCCTCCTAATGTGCACCGTGTGTCAATTTAATATGTTTGAATGAACCATGGACCTAAAGCCCGCTCTGATACCAACTGTAACACCCTGACTATAAGGAAGTCAAGATGTCACCTACAACCACTACTCTTTAGAAGAATAACATCGAAACACATGACCAAGTTAATCAAGTATAAAGATTATACGGAAACAAGAATTCATCACCAGGTTTAATCAATGGAATAGAAATAAACAATTCTGAGAGATAAGGTAGTTATGACCAAACTGGCTTATTACAATTCATCACAAGTCATAATTAACGACAGTAAAAGTCCTCAAAATGTTTGGTTTATGGTAGTGAGTGCATCGTGATGAACTACCCTCCACAAGATCATTCTTCCTTGTCATTTACCTAAATAAAACAACAAAGTAAGAATGAGCCAAAGACTCAGCAAGTACTGTATGCATAATGATATGTTGTTTACATGAATGTTTTGTGCCTTGTTCATGATGTTGATATACTGTAAGTACCTTGTATACTATGTTTGATGCAAAAATATGATGTGTGAGTGAATGATTATATTTGTTCGTACTTGTAGATGAATGCCATGTGTTTCTTTTCAATTATGAGTACTATTCAATATTGCCATGGGATCACATCATGACATGCATAAATTACATTGGTAAGACCCATCAATTCCAAAGATGGGCACTTGAAAATCCCATCAATTCCGAATGGGTACATGAGTCCACCATTCCAATGTGGGCCATGTTACGTGAGTCCACCATTCCAATGTGGGCCACGTTGGACGGTCGTATGAAACGTTCTTCATACGATTACTTTAAGTGAACACCGACGGGTGTTTCACTCGCTATCTGCAGATATCTTTGCAATATGTCCAATTCCTTCAATGCATCATTCCACTTCATCCATTCATAAAATTCGTTTCCAGTAAATGTTCAAATGATGATTGTGATATATTGTTCGTGGAATGTTTGATTGTTACATACAGTTACTTGCTGAGTCTTTGGCTCATTCTTGCTTTGTTGTTTTATTTAGGTAAATGACAAGGAAGAATGATCTTGTGGAGGGTAGTTCATCACGATGCACTCACTACCATAAACCAAACATTTTGAGGACTTTTACTGTCGTTAATTATGACTTGTGATGAATTGTAATAAGCCAGTTTGGTCATAACTACCTTATCTCTCAGAATTGTTTATTTCTATTCCATTGATTAAACCTGATGATGAATTCTTGTTTCCGTATAATCTTTATACTTGATTAACTTGGTCATGTGTTTCGATGTTATTCTTCTAAAGAGTAGTGGTTGTAGGTGACATCTTGACTTCCTTATAGTCAGGGTGTTACACCACTATTCTTCTTACTCACTTTAGATTGATCAAGAATCATATTGAGTTTCTTTTTCCCACCAGTAAACTTCTCAAGAGTCACTTTGAGGTAATCATTCTCTTTGGCTAAAACTCCACATTTAGAGCACTTTCTAGAATTGATTGCCTCATCATGTTTGCTCTTAAGAAGAGCCACTTCCACTTTTAAAGCCTCACAAGAGACGCAATAGGAATCCCTAATCCTATTCAACTGCTCCTTAAATTTGACTCTAAAAGCCTCTTGTATCTTACCAACAATAGTTTCAACTTCAGCATGCAACATACAAGAGGAAGAATCAATGACTTTCTTGGACGCAGTAAGAGATATGAATTTTTCAATTTTAGCTTTCTCCTCTAGAGTCTTGCTTAAAGCTTCAATCTCAATAGTAAGCTCAGAACAATTTTCACAAGAAGCAGCTCTAGAGTACACAACCATTTCTGTCATCTCTTGCATTTTAATCCTATTGTTCTTACAATGAGAGCAAATGTGACTAGCATCAAATTTTTACAATTCTTTCAAGGAACTATCCAATTTTAATTTAAGCAAAGCACAATTTGAGTAAGTTAAAAGAATAGCATCCAATGTAGTCACATCAAGAGAAATGACATCCATGCAAGCAGAACTAGACTTGAGAGATTCTAGTTCATCAAGAGCAACTTTCAGTTGATTTACAACAGAGGAATGAGCAGAATTTAAGCTTGTCAACTCATTAAGCAAGCTAGAGCATGAATCACAAAAATCATCAGGATTAATGGATTTGAGCCTAACAACTTCTAGGCTCAAGTTATCAATCATAGTGTCCTATTTCTTAATCATTTTAGTTTGCTTATGCAGTTTTTGTTCAGCAAGCACCAAAGCCCTTTTCATATCAGGAAGTGAATGGCATACCTCATCGGGATCACTAAAAGGATCCTCGTTGTTGGAGGAGTCGCTGTCGTGGCTGTTCTTGGCCATGAAACACATGTCCGTGAAATCACGAGCCTTCTTCTTGCCACGGGAGTCACTCTTGTCGTCCTCCACCTCCGAGTCCACATCGCTCATGCTCACATCCTCTAGAGCTTCAAGGACCCGGCTGACAAACTTGCGATAGTTTGTCTTCTTTGGTTTAGCATCCCTCGCTAGAGGATGCCTATGTGACTCCTTCTCCTCCTTGCCCTTCAGTTTGGGGTACTTAGAGCGAATGTGGTTTGGCTCACCATATTCAAAGCATGTGATAGGTCCACCTCTCCTCCTACTCCTCACCTTATTGTAAGCTCTCGTGAATTTGGTGGATAGGAGGGCTAAATCATCCTCGGGCAGTTTCTCAAGTTGCTCATCGCTCAAAGAATGCAAAGCAGATAATGAAAAACCAGATGAGCTACAATCGAAAGAATCAGAAGAACAACCCTTGGATTTATCGACCACTAAAGCCATCGGCTCTGTCGTGGAGAGACGCGAGATAAAATCAATCTCATACGTCTTCAATCTCGAGTATAGCTTATCCATGGTAAGCTCACTCATGACAGTGTTGTCATTGATAGAAGTGATCTTCATTCCCCAGACCTTCACATCAAAAGCACCCAAAAGCTGGTGTGCATTTTCCGACTCAGAAAAGACCAGGTCAACAACGCGGAGATCAACAAGTATCTTAGAAAATCTTCCCCACAGCTCATCTAAAGACTCACCAGGTCTTTGCTCGATCTTAGAGTAAATTTTCTTGAGCTGACTCTGTCTCACTTCCTTGATCGCAGTGGAACCCTCGTGATAATCACAGAGAGTCCACCAGATCTCATGAGCAGACCGCAAATGAGCTACACGCTCAAACTCCGATCGACTAAGGCCTTGGATCAAAAAATTCCGAGCCCTGCTGTTTGCCTCCACATCTGGAGTGATCACATTGTCATCGGCTGGCACGACATAAGGGTTTTTTACCTTAAGCCAAAATGCGTGCCCTTGAGCCTCGATAAAGGCCTGCATTCGGGCCTTCCAATATGCAAAATCAACTACATAAAAAACATGTGGCTTGGTTGAATACCTGTCAGTCGCCATGGCTCCAAAGACCGGTTAAGATCTATGAGAAGAGCTTACCGGCTCTGATACCACTTGTAGGACCGTAAAGACGACTAGAGGGGGGTGAATAGGCGCTTTCTCAAATTTTTCACCTTAATCAAATTCAACACGAACTTTTCTCCTTTAGCTATGGAAGCTAAGAAGATCAGCATACGCACAGAGGAAGCCTTGTGCTGAATTCAATTACCCCCTTTAACCACAATACAAATATAGAGAGTTGATCTCACTAGGTTTGGTGCGACACGGCGATCGGCCGGCAGACAAGTGGCGATCCGACCATTGAAATCGGTTCGACCGGCCGTTAATGGGCGGCTCGAAGTCGGCGGTCGATCATGATTGATAATCGGTCGGACCGATTTAGTCGAATCAAACACAATGCCCAAATTCAAAACGAAATTTGGTCCAACTTTTGATTCAACCAATGAAACTTGACCAAATTTGGAGCACACCTCCCTAAGGATATCTGAGACCTATTTCTAGCGACGATCGTTCAGATCCACTTCGAAGAATCAATCTCTTAAGGATTTACCAAAGAGGTGTTCCAAAACCTAGAAATATGAAAATCTTGATTCAAGACTTGCTTGTGGGGTTTTATGATCTAGATGATTCTAGGAGTATTCCCACACAACAAAGCAAGATAAAATCAGTCAAGAGACCAAGCATAAACACTTGAATCAAGGAAGCACCAAAATCAACAAAAGAGAGAAGAACACAAAGGAGACAATCGATCTCTTAAGCAAGCATCACAAGATTGATTGATCCAACAAGATGCTTACAAAGCCACTCCCTCAAGGAGGACAAGAGCTCAACAAAGAGCACACACAATCTCTCCAAACCCTAGCTTCTCCTCTCCTCTCCTCTCCAAACCCGAGAAAAAGGTGGAGGAGTTCAAATGAATGCTTGGGGGCTTTTTCCATCTCACCCCTTTTATTTATATGGAGAGTTAGGGTTTCACACATGGGACCCACAAACACATGGGACCCACTCACACACATCTGTTGAAGCAATCGCCTTCTTCACCACGTGTAGGTTGATCAGTGGCTCTCATCACGTCGGCAAATCTCTCCCGTCCGAATCCCATCGGAAACTCCCAGAGACTTGCACCGACTTCCGCACCGCCTGATCCAACCAGCTGCAACGAACTACCCGTTCGATCCATCTTGCCCATTCTGCACCATGCTTGAGTCACACGACCTCACCGGCATCCATGATCGTTATGGACCTCAGCTCTCCAAGCGTAGTCCCGATCCACCTCAACGTTGACGTCGTTGACCTGCAAGCCACCTGCACAGCAATAGACAAACAAATCGCCTCCGGGAACAAGTCCTTCACAACTTGACCCACGTCAGTTCAACAATGCAATATGCAACAATAAAGCATTGACATCCACACAATAAACACATTCAAATCACAACAATGCCAAAATGGCTAACCTCCAAGTGATCGGCGGTCTGACCTCCACATACGGCCGGTCCGACCGATTTCAGGCTGGTCGGACCGATTCCTCAACGGCGGTCGGACCGCCCGAAAAGACTTAGCCAAATTTTCATCTCGAAAATCCGAAACCTTCTGGAATTTTCAAATCGATAGAACTTTTGACTAGGAGCTCCAAAAATTATGTGACCACATCCAGGAGACTCCCCTCACTTGCCTACACAACCTATTTTTAGCTTGGCTTCAAAACCCACTTTGAACCATACCCGGTCGGACCGTCAAACACGGCCGGTCGGACCTCTCCACGGGCGGTCTGACCGCCGATGCCACCGGTCAGACCGCCTGTGGTCTGACAGACTGAAGCAAACCCCGAAAACACGAGATTTTGCAAACCAACAATGACATTGCCAATTGACTTGTCATCCTAAGATCATGCACATATCCTCACGATATCCACAGAGGGAAAGCTTCCTGGGCGGTGGTGGCGCACGGTGACGGGGTGGCGGCGCCGGAAGATCGCCGGAGGAGGGAGATCGGCGGCGGAGGACCTTCGGCCGATCGAAGAGCTTTAGCAAATTGCGGTGGCACTTACCTGGAAGCAAGGGGGTGGATTGGGAGGCAGAAGGTGGCACCCGGGGTTCTTTATAGGCAATGGGGAGGAGAAGGCCGAGAGGGAGGAGGTCGGGCGGTGCTGAGTCCCGAGGATCTCGGTATGGGCGGCAACACTCGGAGGCAACTTTGGAGGCTCTGTTGACGCCAAGCTGGCGACGGTGGGCAGGAGTTGACGCTGGCGGCCGCGCTCATACAGGGCGGAGGGTGGCGCGTTGTACTGTGGCGTTGCTTGGGTGGGCGAGAGAGAAGGTCGGGTCTGCAATGCATGGGCGGGAATGGCCTGGCGAGAGCGGGTGGTCTTCTGGCCGGTCGGAGGAGGATGGGAGCAGGGAGGAGCCGGTGGTGGCAGAGGGTGACGAGAGTCGGTGTGAGCTTTGCACGGACAGGAGAGATAAGGGCTGGTGGTGGGAGCGGCGCTCCTAGAGAGGGGGAAGAAGAGGGAGGGGAGAAGGTTCGGTTGAGAGGCCATGCTGGGCCGAGGCCGTGAGCGGAGCAAGCCGAAGGGGCGGGCCGGGCCAGGAGAGGTAGAGAGGGAGGCCGAGATGGCTGGGAGAGGGAGGAGGCGAGTGGGCCGGCTTGGCCAGGAGGGGAAAGCAGGTCGGCTGGGCCAAGGGAGGGGGAAGGGAGGTAGTGGACTGAGCCCAGAGGGGAAAAAGGCTGAGTCCAGATGAGGAAAAAGAGAGATTGCCAAAATGGGCAGGAGCTCCAAAACCGAAAAGGAGATAAAGAATTTGAATTCAAAATTTAAAAATGAGAGAATGTTTGAAACACAAACCCGAGCTAGAAAGAAGTTTGATTTTTTTTAAATACTACAAATGGAAATTACGAATTGAAAACAGAAGTTGACTAGTAAATACTATTCACCATCCGAAAACGGAAGCGTTACAGATACAGACATCACCAAGCACCAAACCTCGATACATTCCCCATCCATCGTGGAAATTGAAATAGAGCAAGTAGTCCTAGGCCTCCTAATGCAAATTGCAGAGAAAAATGCATCTGAATCAAATCAAGCCTAGGGGTGTATAACGAGCTGGCTCGGCTCGGCTCGTTAAGGATCGTTAAGAAAACGAGCTCGGCTCGGCTCGTTAAGCTAACGAGCAAAATACCAGGCTCGGCTCGTTAAAAAACTCGAACTCAACTTGTTAGGCTCGTTATCAATAAAAATACATGCAATCCATCTCTGTTAATCAATGATCATGCTACCATCACCATGCACCATCTTTGTTATGCAATTAACCAGCTTATAGTATGTGAAAATGCTTGATTCATTCTGAAACCTCTAACAGAATGCTTAATTCATTCTAAAACCATTAAACATATGCCACTCTGTATTACAGGCAAAGCTACCATTCATTCTGATTCACAAGCCCCGAGTTACCGAGCATTAGGGATGAGAGATTTAGGGAGTTAGGGTTGCGTGAGCCCAGTGGCCAGTGGACTGGGCTAGGAACTGGCCAGTGGGCTACCTAGTGGTCAACCGAGATGGCTTGAAACTCTGGACGTCTGGTGAGTGAACGAGCTAAACGAATTAACGAGCAACTCGCGAGTCAGCTCGGCTCGACTCGTTAAAAAAATAAGTTAAATTGTCAGTTTAGCTCGTTAAGGGACCGAGTTCGAATCGAGCCCTTAACGAGCCAAACTGGCTCGCAAATTTCGAACTTTTTTCCACACCTAATCAAGCCCCATTCCATGCTTCATTTTGCTGAAGAAAACGTGGTTAACCCGGGCTAAAGCTAGTTAGTAAACATCCCCTCTTGTGCTATAAGTACTGTCCGGAAGAGCGAGCTCAGATTCCCCGTTCCCCTCTCCACTCTCCGGTCTCTGTCTCTCATCCTAATCTTGGTAGTTTATGGGTGGTGGCTCTTCCCTCCAAGTCCAAGACTTCTCTACCTCCCTCTTCTCTCCCACTCCTCTCTAACCGCTGTATTAAATTAGTACTGGAGCTGGACTGCTACTACTAATACTGATAGCTAGTACCTACACTGTTATGACATTATATACCTCTTATTGCCCTTGCCATTACTAACCACCAACCAGAGCTGCATTGCTTCAGGATCATGGAAATTCAAAGAGTTTGCGTCGTTGCTGCGCTGCTTTGCATATTTCTGAGAGGTAATAAGATCGTCGAATAGTGATTCTGTTTTGGCAATTAAGTGAAGTTGCACGAGTTCTTGTAATGGTGAGCTGAATTGGTATCGTCTCTGTCTTGTTTTGTCTGCAGAGGGTGGAGCTGTGACATTCACGTTCGTAAACCGGTGCACGGGGACGGTGTGGCCGGGCATCCTGTCGAACGCCGGGAGCGCGAGGCTTGATCTGACGGGCTTCGAGCTGCCGCCCGGCGCGGCGCGCGCTGTGCCGACGCCGTCCGGCTGGTCGGGCCGGCTGTGGGCGCGCACCGGCTGCGGGCAGGATGCCACCGGGAAGGTCGTGTGCGCCACGGGTGACTGCGGCTCCGGCACGTTGGAGTGCGCCGGCCGAGGCGCGGCGCCCCCCGCCACGCTGGCCGAGTTCACGCTCGACGGCAGCGGCCGCAACGACTTCTACGACGTCAGCCTCGTGGATGGGTACAACCTGCCGATGCTTGTGGAGCCCGCGGGCGGCAGCGGCACTGGCGTGACGTGCGCGACGGCCGGCTGCTCGGCCGACCTGAACGCGCGGTGCCCCGTGGAGCTCCGCGCCGTGGGCGGCGCGGCGTGCCGGAGCGCGTGCGACGCGTTTGGCAAGCCCGAGTACTGCTGCAGCGGCGCGTACGCCAACTCCAACACCTGCCGCCCCACCGCCTACTCGCAGGTGTTCAAGTCGGCGTGCCCGCGGTCGTACAGCTACGCGTTCGACGACCCGACCAGCATCTTCACCTGCGCCGGCGGCCGCGACTACACCATCACCTTCTGCCCCGTCGCCACAAGGTCCGTGCGCTTCACACGTCCACCGAACTTTATCGAGTACTGAACGTTTGCTTTCGCGTGACGGTTTATTTAGTGCGTGGTTAGTCATAAAAGCGTGAGATTTGCATGCACGATTTGTTGAGCATGCGTCGGCTTCGGGACACGATAATGAATTGGCAATTTGGCATGGAGACATTTTTTTTTTAAAAAAAAGATCCAGCTTGAGCTGGCTTATATTAAGTAGAGTAAATAGAAGACATGGAGTGCTACTCATACTGGTTGGTGCCTGAGTGACTGAACAATGAGCACTTCATATCACCTTATCTCATATTTAAATGTACATGTAAAAATGTGTGCAAGTGCGGTATTCCAATATGTCAGGCTTCTGAAATAGATGGGGACAGTGAGAGTG
The DNA here is from genome assembly GCA_036346395.1 of Hsuehochloa calcarea. Classification (NCBI taxonomy): domain Eukaryota; kingdom Viridiplantae; phylum Streptophyta; class Magnoliopsida; order Poales; family Poaceae; genus Hsuehochloa; species Hsuehochloa calcarea. The sequence goes on from CM070598.1 coordinate 58,588,866, forward strand.
AGAGGTTTGGAAGATAATACTAATGATTAGCCTGGAGTTAGTATGTTTGTTGGTAGATGTGTAATTCATCTTGCACTTTTAGTGGGTGCTTAACTTGTTAAGGGAGGTTTGACCCCTGCGGCCTTTTATTTTTCTTTTTACTGCCGTCGGTTTGCGTATCAACGTCATGGCAGTGCAGGCCAGTCGGTATCTTTGTGAAGTCAGAAAAGAGGGGGGCCACGGGAGAAAGGACGTAACATACGATGGCTGAGGTCACAGCGACAGTAGTAAAATTAAGCGGAACGGATAAAAAGAAAAGTGCAAATATTACTTTCAGTAACACGGGGTTTTAGATTACTAGGCGAGTAGGCGTTCTTTGTCAGTCTCTCTCTCTTAACTGAACTCGAGTCTTTACCTGTTGGAGCTTGTGAACTCATATTCCGGTTTTCTTTTGTGGCAATGTAAGCAGCCTGAAATCGGCGGGTGGAGGTGGAGCAACGACGACGACGACGACGACGACACCGACACCGACGACGACGGCGCCGGGGGCGACCACGGGCACGCCTCCGGTGATGCCGCGGCCATCAGGCGGCCAAGCCGGCGGCGGTGGCGTCGACGGCCAAGGCGTGATGCTGGGGGACAATTCTTGGCTCGCCAGCCTCGCCACCGGCGATGCGTCGTCGGCACCCTCAAGGCTGGCACTCCTGGCAACGCTGCTCGCACTGTTCATGCTCCAGTTGCTGCTTCTATAGGATCACGGGAACCAACCAAACCAAACAGACTAAAAAAACAGATGCAAGTTTTGGTCAAAAGAAACGACGGTGCTGGTGCTGGTGCTGGTGCTGGTGCTCGTGGTTGTCGGTGTTGTGCATCACGCCATTGTAAAATACTTCATCGTTCTTCTTCTCTTTTGGGTTTGTGCCGTTGTGTTGTACAAAAGACATGTACAAGATTATTTCATAGATTGGAATGGGAGCTTTAGATGAGTCTGAGAGCAATGATTGTATACGCACTCGCAGTCCGGTTTCCCGGCCGCTAGTGGCAAACCAAGTAACATTTGTACGCTGATATGCGCGGAACGAAGGATTAGGCTAAGCTGACACCGTTATGGACGGACGGAACAGATATATACCTGCCACGTTACACGTCTCTGCTCCGTAGTGGCACCCTACAGATTTTGCTGTGACTGATTTGCCATTTTCAGAGACGTGGCAGTTCCATTATCACTGACAGTCTACCTACCAAATACTCCTATAGTCCTATTCCTATTACTAGTACATATCAAACATTTTCTCAATTTTTTTTGGCAGCTGATGATTGATATCTAGCTAGCCTCATGCGTGCCCCGATCAACAACTAAAGGAAACTAATGGCCTGATAATGGCTGAGGTGTCTGCATGGATTAAAATACAAGAATACTGATGGCGCAAGCTCTGCTTTGGTGATTGGCACATGGATGTGCCATCTGTGCTGTGCGGATCAAATCAGATGCTGGAAGGGCGGACGTTGCGGGAGGATATATATGGACATGGTGGCGGCCATTCATTTGGTCCACTGCTTTTGAGTGAATCGGAAGGAAGTATCAGAACCTAGGTACCCTAGTGTTCTTCTGCCTGTGATTAATGAACAGCGTATCAGCACTCCATCGGATCACCTTTTGGTATCAACGTAATGGTCTCCTTTACGCGATCGATGTGTATTACATATGCACCTTAGGAACCATACACCAGATTATTACAGATACAACAAATCCGTATCTAGTGCCCTCCACTTCATTTAGAAATAACCTTACATACAATTTCTCCAATACATAGTATCTAAGAGTGAACCAAACAATAAATATTCTTCTCTTCCTCATCTTTTCTCACTCTCTCGCTCTTCCTTTCCTTCCCTACCCTACCCTACTACCCTACTGATATCTATCATCTCTATTGCGGCCGCCCCACCTCCCCTCTCCCGTCTAGGTGCCATTGCATCTCCCGTCTCCTAGCCGAACGCCGCTGTCTATCTCTCCTCTAACTATACCTTACCTCCCTGACGAGGATCTAATAATCCTCAATTAATTAAGTCGTTTATGACCTGTAATACACACACACACACACACACACACACTTATGTTATTCATAAGTATACCTCTTATCGTTCATGAGGGAAAAGGCTTAATTGAGTGGCCGTAAATCATTCTATGACCACTCTATATGGTTGTAAGATCTCCTACGACCACCTCATGGTCGTAAGGCTTACTATGATCACCTCATGGTCGTAAGTTTTACTATGATTAGATCAACTATGACCACTCTATAGTCAACAAAGCTTACAGATATGTAGGTCCAATCGACTAGAAACTCTTATGTGATGTGTATGATACACACAATAGTTAATATGTGTGGATATCATGGGGATATGCTCTAGATCTTAGGATGATGTGATAATTGGCAATGGTGTTAACGGTTTATCGTTTCACGTGTTTTCGGCAAAGAAACAGTGCTGTCAGGCTTCAAGCGGTCTGACCGGCCTAAGCGGCGGTCGGACCGGCAATGTCAGAAAGTGGTATTTTGAGCTGGGCCAAAAATAGAGGTAGCAGGCAACAGAGGGGATTCTATTACACTTGGTCTCATAATTTTAGGAGTCTTCAGTCAAAAGTTCTATTGGATTGAAAATTCCAGTAGGTTTTGGTTTTCAGATATTGAAAATCGGCTAAGTCTTTACTGGCGGTCGACCGGCCCTAAGGGCGGTCTGACCGGTTTTCACTTGGATTGTCGCCCGTCGTGGCGGCGATATTCGGTTGTTAGGTCAAATTCATGAGTTTCAGGGTATATATGTTGCATGATGCATGTTTTGACTAACATGGGTCAAGTTGTGAAGAATTTATTTCCAAATTCGGTTTACTTGTCTATTGTTGTGCAGGTTGCTTGGTGGTCAACGACGGTCAACGACGAGGATGATCGGGACTAGGCTTGGAGAGCTGAGGTCCAGAACGATCGACGATGTTGGGTGAGGTCCATGTACTCAAGCGTGGTGCAAGATGGACAAGGGTGACCTATTAGCTAATCCGAGGCGCAAGATGGCGCTAGGTGTAGCTAGTTAGGTCAAGAGGTGTTAAAGACGACGTATTAAAATGCGTGTGTATGTGTCCCGTTTATTTTGGGCCTTAACGGGAGCCCAATAGAGTCAAACTTCTAGAAGGTCTAAGCCTCTACTATAAATAGGAGAGGGAGGTGGCTGCACCTCCTCTTCGTCTCTTTTGTTATTTTTGTAAACCCTAATTTTTTAGGGAGAGTTTTTGTGGAGGCTAGGGTTCTTGATAGTTTGATGTGATTTTCGTGCTCTTGGATTGAGTATTGTCCTCCATTGATGGAGAGGCTGTAAGGCCATATCATATCAAATCAATCTAGATAAAGTTTGATCATGTCTTGTCTCTTTGCGTTCTTTCTCTATATTTGATGATTTTGAGTCTTTCTTTGATCCGCGAGTTTTTGATTGAATTCTTTATGTGATCTAACTTGCTGTGACGTGTGTGAACCTATCTAGGATCATCTTGATCATCAATCACCCACGAGCAAGATCTTGGATCAAGTTTTCGTTTTGACCCGGTTTTGAACACTTCTTCAATCAAATCGAAAGGGATCGCTATTCTTCCAAGAATTATCATAATCTTCGATTGGAATAGGTTCCTGATATCATAGAGAAGGTGTGTACCAAGTTTCATAAAGTTTGGAGTTGTAGATCAAAAGTTTCATCTATTTACAACTTCGTCATCGGGCTGGTTCTGTTCTGTTCTTCAGGCCATAGGTTAGACCGCCCAAGGCCAGAGGTCAGACCGCCAGTGCATTGAATAGTTTCAATCTTCGTTGATTTTGTCGTATTGCTTAGGGATTTAAATTGGATTCAATATTAGTCTTCCGTTGTACTGATATACTGATCTTCATAGCTTCCATATCTACTGGAGTGAAATATTATTGAATCAATTATTTGTGAAAAAGTGAGCGTGCTCCTATTCACCCCCCTCTAATTGCCTTTTCGGTCCAACAATATGCGTTGTTATTATCCGGGATAATTGCATGTATTAAGCATTTGTCTCTAACATAACTGCAAGGTGACGTGAGATGTGGTCCCTCTGACAATAACTTTCATCAACATGTGCATTTCATCAAGCGTTGAGGTGTCTCTTAGATGGAATAGTTGTCACCCCTTAGCGCATTATATAAGGGCTAAAGTCAGTAGACATCGAGGCAGAGCAATCAGAGACAACAAACATAAATCATTAAACCTTTGTTCTAGTGATTTCTTCACAGTTGTAAAAGTATAGTTAATATAACAGTACATGAGTAGAGTTATTATTCTCTAAGGAGAATGACTGAGCCTGTCTAAATTCTCGTGTCTTTTTCCGTGTGGATCTAACTCAAGGAAAGTTTCCAATATTCATTCATAAGATCGATACTAGATCATCGACACTCCCCTCTTCCCTCTGAGCTAGATCTACTGCTATGCGGCGGCGAGGCGAGAGCCCGGCGTGACCGCGACGTGGTGGCTCGACATGGCGGCGCGGCCATCCTGGACTGGCCATCCCCGCGCCCAAGATACGGCCCCACAAAAAGAAAGGCTTAGATACATCTCTCTCCCGATGCAGTTTTATGTCATATCTTAGGGTCTCTTTGGATTGAAGGGATTTTGGAGGATTCTAATCCTTAGAAAATTTTCTTATGATGTTGGTTTGGAACATAGTAATAAAGTTGTCAAATTACTGTGGAATGCACTTATATACCCCAAGTCCATAGGAAAATGAACATTAGCTCAAACCCTTTTTCTTTTGAGAAGTCCAATGCACCTCTCTTTCTCTCTCCACTCTCTCTCTAATCAAGTAACATCTAATATCAAAATTCCAGTATTTTTTCTATGAAGTATCTAAACATCTCTTTTAAGCAATTCTTCTGATTTTGTTTCCTATAGAATTAAATAAGCCATGACATGCCTGCGTTTTTCCTATTTCTGGGGTCCAGAGAGGACCTTAATAACTTTGTCCTGGTGAAAGAGTTGTACCTGGCATGAGAAACAAATTTCCACTCTTTCTTAAAACTCTTGTCCACGTCATCTCCCATCCTATATAGATGCTCTAGAAACGGTCCAGGTGGAGCGTTTGGAGTGCCCTGATGTCGAGTGCTAGACTCGATGATTTCTCAAAAGTTGCGCAATTCACTGAGCTTGCCTTCAGCATGACAAGGAAGTCTCGTGATCAATAGACTAACAAAGTGTTGTCACTTGTCAGTTTGTTAATTACTAGCAGCCTAGTAGTAGTAGTAGTAACAAACGATGATTTCACCGGAGCGCGCTAGGAACCTAGGATTTGCTTCGGCTGCACGAACTAGACATAATGGCAAAACGTGTCTACCGTCTTTAGGGGTGGAAAAAAACTCAATTCGCGAGCCAACTCGACTCGTTAAGGTTTGATTCGAACTCAGTCCCTTAACGAGCTAAATCGACAATTTAGCTCGTTTTCTTAACGAATCGAGCTCGGCTCGGCTCGCGAGTTGCCCGTTAAATCGTTTAACTCGTTCACTCACCAGATGTCCAGAGTTCCAGGCATCTCGATTGACCACCAGGCAGCCCACTGGTCAGTTCCTAGCCCAGTCCACTGGCCACTGAGCTCAGCGCAACTCTAACTCCCTAAGTCCCTCATCCCTAATGCTCGGTAGCTCGAGGATCGTGCGCTTGGCCTTCCAGTTCCTTCCCTGTTTCACCCGCCTCCGCAGACCACCGCCCACCCGTTTTGTTAGTGGTTTCAGAATGAATGGTAGTTTTGCCTGTAATACAGAGTGACATATGTTTAATGGCTTCAGAATGAATCGAGCATTCTGTTAGAGACTTCAGAATGAATCATGCATTTTCACATACTATAAGCGGGTTAATTGTATAACAGAGATAGTGCATGGTGATGGTAGCATGATCGTTGATTAACAGAGATGGACTGTATGGATTTTTATTGATAACGAACCTAACGAGTCGAGTTCGAGTTTTTTAACCAGCCAAACCGAACCTGGTATTTTACTCGTTAACTTAACGAGCCGAGCCGAACCGAGTTCGTTTTCTCAACGAATTTTAACGAGTTGAGCCGAACTAGCTCGTTATCCACCCTAACTGTCTTGTATACCTTTCTGTCAATGCATGTCTTCTTGGTTAGGCTCATCAACGTGTACATTTTCATCGTGAAACGCGAATCTCATACCTACAGGCTACACCATTTGACTTGTCTCCTATTAATCATACTAACAACTGCTGGCTTGCTGGTCTTGCTTAGGAAGTTAGGATAAAGGCAATTAGTTGATTGCGGGGAGGCTCATACCTAACATTCCTATATTTAGGAATCACCATTCGCCAAACTCTCGGGGACTTCTCTTTCAGTTTTCTGATTCATGCGATGCGACACCTACAGGTTACCAACATGAGAGAGAGATGATAGACGAGCACGCTTAGCTTACAGATCGACAGCCTTTTCCTTGCCAAATTGACCGGTTTATCCGATTTGGAAGTGAAACTGATTGCCTTATCACCGAGACTGCCGGGAATTTGACTTGACCTGATGCAAGGCCACATGTTACTTTCAGGTACCAGTCGAGATGAAATGAGGTGATGCCGTCATGAGGCTGTCCGGTAACCGTGAAAGGGATCGGTCGCCGACCGGTCGTTTTCTTGCTCACAAGGAACTGCCAATTCCCATGTGTGACTCAAATTTCTCATTAGAATACAAGCACAGTTCATAGTTGCATCTGTGCCTGAATGAACAAGTAGAAAAGATACAGCAGGGCACTCTACCAAAAGGGACTTCTTTTATTACAACTAGACAATCATTCAGAGCCCAGTAGATGTATGATTCAGCACTTGTTGTGATGCAGCAACATTGTTTACCTTTCTCCTGTCAAATAGCGCGGCTTTTGCAAGTTATTGTCTTTGGCCAGGGTGGTTGCTTGCACCCTCGTGAAGGGTTCACCTTTTAGTTGAGTCCTATGTTGCTTATGATCTGAAAGTAGTACAGATTTAGCTATGATTTCGGTTTGTTAAACCGGACTGAGGAATCTTGAGTCAAAAGTTGAGTGTATTGACAACAATCTGGTGATAAAGATCCTAGAAGAGGATACATGCAAAGAGGAAAGGAAAATGGGAAAGAGCAAAAAGAATGGAACTGGTGCCGACTACAGTTAACACAAGCTACCTTCTACTGATCGATCGTTATGTAATGGAACATGCCCTCCTCTGCATTGGTGTCCCACATGCTTAGCAATAGGCCATTGCATTGCTCTCAATTATTAAATGATGCATGTAATTGGTAATACGAGAAGATGCAGGGTCTTTTTCAGTGCATTAGAATGTAGAGCTGAGCTGCAAAATACTCCCAATATTATATACAGAACCAAAGATATACTCAACAAGATTCACAGGATTAGCAGTAGCAGGCACAATGAATCAATGAAGAATCACTTTCAGTTCCATGGAAATTTACTATCATGCAGTACTAACAGTGAAAAATCAAGTTCTACCTCAGTTACAACCTAAGGAAGAAAGGTCCAAGTTACACAGCAATATCAACAGATCTATATAAGAAAAAGAACATAAATCCCATCCTTCCGACAAGTCGTACAAGCTCACACATGGCCCAAGTATTTAGAAAGGTTTTAGTATGAAGTAAACGACTTTTCCTCGTATTGGTGTTGCAATGCAATAGGCAAAAAAGAAGCTAACTTTCAACAAATGCCACTTTGTTAAATGAACACACACACACACATACGTCAAAAATCCATTGATCCTAGGGCACATGCAAAGTTCATAGATGACGACTGACAAGAACACTAGACCTAATGGGGCGGTTCATTAATTCATTAAGGCATGAAATTAAAGCAAGTGCACACGAGAGTATCAATTAATGGTGGACCGAAATCGCTGAAATCTCAATAGGATGATTACGCCGTGACGACCACTTCTTGCAGTATTATCATCACCGTATCTGATACTGTTGATCACTGTCGTTAGGTACAACCATGCACACATTGTACTAGTCATCTAGACTAAGTGGAGCGTTAATAGAATTAAGGGATCTGTAGATAAGCTTGAGTTCTTTAAAAACCAGCCTAAAGTGTGAAACTATTGTGCGTCCTCTACTGACAACTTGGATGCGAACGGATGTAGACTGGTTATCTACTTAACCATTAACTACGCAAGTTCAGAAGCATCAGCAGCTACGTAGTTATCCATGAACACTTGCTGGCATATCTGAAGGTTGCTTTCATCCAGTCAGCAATCAATAAGCTGCCGCAACAGCCATTAGATACGAAGAAAATGCATTTGAAAAATGTGATTAGGCATTGAGGCTAGATATGCAGCCGTAGACATCAGCCAATAAAATAACATGGAGGCCGTGATGCAGCAACCACCTGATGGAGATAACTTATGTCACCACTCGTCAAGAAGTCAACTGAACTGGGTAGATGCAACATCAGAGAAAGCGGCTAAAAAACATTAGTTTCAACCAGCAATCTCTAATCAATTTAGACAAACAACAACGATGAAGTAGAGAGCTGTTGAAGTACCAAACACAATCAAATATTTCCCATGGCCGACCAAAGCATGCTACTCCGGCAGCAGTTGTTGCGATGCCAGATTCGAGAAGGGTGCACTGCACCTCCACCCATACAAAAGCAGTTAACTGTGCACAGATTGACAATCAAGACATACTAGGGGTTACAGTTGCATAAAAGCAGGATCTGGGAATCTTCTGACTCAAAAGTTCAGCTACACGAGTAAGATCAATGGCGAACGATAACTGATATGTTTTATTACTTGTTTCTAAAGAAATAGATGAACATTTTAAATCTCGAATAATACCCACTCATCAATGGAACAAAAAGTAAGCAAATATATGCACGCACATCAGCTGTAAGTTGTAACCTTTATGGATGGGGAGCAAAATGAAGGATAATAAAAAGGCACCAACAATGGTAGTCATTGTTGGACTGCTAAGCAATCAGTTTATGCACTAATATTCAGGATTTGGAAGACTGAAGCAAGGTATGCTGTAAGCCCTTCATGAAGAGCTGAATACGGAATGGTGCAACAACTTTGCTGGCATGCGTACCAAGCTGCCAGATAATGCAACAACTTTGCTAGCACGCGTACGAAGCTGCCAGATTATCTTACAAAATCATGCATTGCTATATGTCATAGGTGCACTTGTGCACAAACTATCAGTGATGTCATGAAAGCCTGTTAGGTGAGGAAAGGAAAATTTGCGAGTGTATCATCTTTCTTGCTGACACTTAACCCAAGATACAATTACAGATATTGCACCTATTGTATAGAGTAGAATAAAGATAAGGTAAAACTAATGCATTACAAATGAACCCATCTAAGATCAAACAAAATGTCAAACGTAACTATTCATTAAACACGTTAATTCTAAGCAACAGAGGGTAGCAATGCTCTTCATTATAGTTGGGCCAGGATCTGTCATCACCCGCCACATATTTTTTGTGCAGATTCCAGACAGTGGGATCATAATTCTCTATCAACTCACAACACAAACCATTCTCTTTGATTATTTCTAGGAACTTGTCGAGTGAATCACCTCTCTTCGGGCTCAGAAAGATGGCCTGCGAGGTTTCTGACTGCTTCAACAAGGATTTGACTACCCGGGCCAGGCTCTGATGGAATTGCTTGAAAAATGTGCTGCAGGACAAGTGAGATGTGAATAAGAAAATCCTGCTAAAACTGATTACTGCCTGGTGCTTATATTTTAGTGGTTGACTTGACTTGAGTCTAGCCTGGTAGCACTAAGTATTGCAAAATTACTAGACAGTTTAATTTCCCATCATATCATCTTCTTCAGAGGGGGAAAACACAAGTTTATCCATTTCTTTGTTTGAACTGAATGCCTATCAAACAATGCATGATCCAATCAAAGTACAAATGCAATCACCAACATTTTCTACAACAGTTTTTCCACATAACGATGCTAATAAGGAGCGCCAGCATTTTCTCCTAAAAAATTGCACTAGCTGGTTACATGCATTGCGTAATGGCAAGCTCACAACCTCACACTACAGGATATCACTGATACATGGAACGGCAGTTAGCAGGTGAGGTTGATAGATGATTGGTATTAAAGAATAACACAGTTAGGGGTAGAACATACCAGTCACTCGCAACAATGATGTCAAAAGAATTCAGCATTTCTGAAGCTTGCTCTTGATCCCAATGCAGTATCATAGATTTAACCTTTGTTTCACCAAAAGTTTCTGTATTAATGGATATATTCTGCTGAATATCTGATATTCTGAGGGTTAATGGCTTACAAAGATCATAGAAGGGTAACATCTGGAACAATCTGATGTGATTTGCTGTTGCATTCTAGTATTTACAAAAACTAGCATGCAAATCACTTGTAGTTCATATTGCATCAATACTGTCCAAGGAAATTTAAATTACACAGCAGCTTATGCTCAAATGAAATTAAGAAGGATACATCCAACTACTTGTGGGTTTCCATCAGAAATAACAACCTCATCAGCATTTGTGCTGGCTGCAATAACAAGTCCGGCTAATCCATAACCAGATCCAAGTTCAAGCACCTTCTTGGACCTAGAATGAATCTAAAAGGTCAATTATCTGAGAAATAGAGTACAGAGATTGAATTTAGTCAAAGCAGCAATAAACTATTACTGTCACTTATCAGAAAGATTTGCTTTGTAGGTAATGTGGAATAAGGAAGATCCATAACTATAGGTTCATATGATAGAATAAAGGTTCAATCTACAATTCTACATAGGATTCATGACAGCGAAAAAGTATTAGAGTACAATACAGACCAAAATGTGAGTTCCCAAGTTCATGGACCTAAATTAGAACATCCGTGCAGTTTACTCAAACAGGAGCAAATAGAACATCCGTGCAGTTTACTCAAACAGGAGCAAATCAAGTGACTCAAGCATGCTCAGTAAAAACAAGTATATTTTATCTTGATAAAATAAGCCATATTAGTGCAAGAGTGTCATATGGGTGATACACAACAAACCTGAACATATCTGAATGGTTGATACAGTACAAAGCAAGGACCTCTTCTGACGGCCAACAACCTTCAGGGAAAAACACAGCCATAAAATCAAAGGTGAGCTTGACTTCTGTTCAACATAAGACGACGAGTAAGCACAGGGGAAGAACAACAAAGAAGTGGAAAATTCAGAATAGCATATTATCAGTATGGCACGGCACTTTCAACTCTACATTGATTTGTTATATGGCATTCCTACTTCTAAAGCTCTACAGTCAACCATACTCAAACTTAAGTGATCACTGACCAGAGAGCATGGTGTGCAGCACCTGATGTCACAACAACTTGATACCTCACCGGAGGCTAAGCCAGTTAGGTAGTTTACTGGAGACGAACAAACTACTTTAGACCTTGAGGGCATCAATACTAAAATATAGGGGAACCTTGCATTAGTAAAGTTTGAAAGTTAGTTAGGTTTGTGAGACCACCGTTTGTAGTCCAAGCAGGCTAAATTTATGTGAATAGGAGGCTTGTCTCAAACACTAACTTGACAAAAAGAACAGGAAAAAAAGAACCCATCACGGTGGGCAAGAGACCAAACAGTATATTCTGCATATGTTTACATTCCTTTTCTACACAAAGTACCATCCTATTCTTTTACATTCCAAACAACAAAATGAAAGCACTTCAAATCGGCAGGTAGTAACTGACAACAAGATTGCTGGCAGAAAATGTGATGATCATGACCATACATACGAACTGAGGCTAACAGACAGAATCACACAATGTATGGTAATAACAGAAACAACAAATTTGCTTGAACAAGTAACTTACATACAAGTCCAGTAGTATCAATATTGTATCTGTTAGAAGCGTCAATGTCATTTAGTTCAAGGGAATCCTCTCTTCTGTATCTGTAATCAAGCACTAAAATAATAAACAACTAAAGAATTGTAAGCCAACCTTTCTAGTTGGCGGAATACATCACGATGGCTAAATTTGTATCCACATGCAGGCTTAATGGAGAGAAAACAATATGATTCTCAATTTTACCAGAGAAAAAGTAGATGTGATGTGTACTACAACAGGAGAAAAACTGCATTTAGTATGGCAGTAAACTAGGGTCAAAATAGTAGACTGCTTACACTAGATTAAGTTTCGGTGAACCTCCACACGGCAGCTTATAACAAACATGAACATCCTTTTGGCAAGCCGTATCATTTTCATTTCCGTTTAATGAATTCCCATGGGATTTAGTTAACTGTGAAATTGGCAGTGCATGACACTCGACCAAGTTAAAGCCACGTGATGTCTTTCTGGAAATTTTGTTGAGATCGCCTTTATTCTGCTGGTCATTAGTAGTTTCATCTGCATAAATTAACCACGGAAAACAACAAATTACAATATGCTTGGTATAAAAAACGAATTAGAATTTAGAAGACGTTAACTACTAAAACAGTACAAATGTAGGATGTAAGGTACTAAAGGTTGCCACATCCAAAATAGAAGCAACATTAACAAAGAAAGGCAGTTGCATCGCTGGATGCCAATCACCGGGAGAGGAAATTACCATTGTGTTTTGTCCTATGAAAAGCTAATACGGGACAGTAAATCAGCATCCTTAAGTTTCTAATAGTCAAACAGTGGCTACCAGATGAAGAAAGAAGATCCAAAAGAAATTAGACAGGACGGTTATGTGCATAGCAGCACATGCAAGCCTGTATACCCACTTCCACTTCCACACCCACACTCCCACAACACCAACCAGAGTTCGTCGGTAGAATGGTAGAAAATAAACCCAAATTAAACCGGTATCTTCTTGGTGTTTAAGGGATTATGGCTAGTTCAGTGTGCATTCACACTTTTACACAACTGCTAATTTCACTGGTTAAGCACTATAATTGCCCAGAGTATATACTTTTGAAGCAGGAACTCCATTCCCATCAAATTCAAGCAAGATATTCAAATTCCAAAACAAGTCAGACCTACTCCTTTAACTCATATGCCACGATGAGTTTGTGCGTTAAGCGTTAACCATTTTGCTTAAAGTTAAATATTGCAGGCACAGGAAGTTCAAAGCAGAAATCACATAAGTCGTTCACAGTAATAGCTTAGAACATGTGTATATCAGAGCTGATGAAATGCAAGTCGGGGGAGCACAAATGCCAATGCTCCAATTGCCACAAGTGGCCCCGAACATTACTCGAGTAGTGAATCAAGAGTTCCAATTACATGCTAGAAAAATCCCGTGGTGACCTTAGAAACCAAGCATCGTGAGCCAAAATCCATGGAACAAGAAGAACCATTTGGCCCTTCCAATTTGTGTGCACGAGTAGCGGTGCGTATGAGGGCTCATGTGACTCAGGGAGTGGAGACAAGACGGCAAGATGGCATCTTCCCTGCCACATGTGTGGGAATCTCGTTTTTTGGATCGCCTGACGGCGGCAGAAACGAAGCGAGTATAAAAGCTGCTGTGGGGGGTGAGAAAGGAAAGGAATCGGCGGGACCTGATGCGCGGGAGGAGGAGGAGCGAGCGAGCAGGGCGCGGCGGAGTATATCCCACCGCAAGCTGGCATTGGAGGCGCAACGGGCTGAAGCGGGCGCCTGCGGCGGCACCGCCGACGGGGAAGGCGAGGAGGCGTCCATGGGGAGAGCCCGAGATGCCTGGTTCCGTTTGCTATTCTTCAGGAAGCGCCGATTCGATGCACGGAACGGATCATATTAGGAGGCGGCCTTTCTTTGTGGTGGTTTGGCTGGGGCCGACCCATCATTATACGTGTCCATCGTTAAATTAAACCAACTTGGGACCTAGAGCTGGTTGGCTGGCTCCACAGGCCACAACTCGTCCGGCTTTTGCAACTCCAACTCCAGCTTCACTCTTGGATTTACTCCTCTGAGAAGTTAGAGTAGTCTGAGGAGGTGTTTGGTTAGAAAGGTAACTCTCACTCCATGAATGGGAATGATCTATGTAAGATGACGAGAGTACCCTTGGAGTTGCTGTAATTTCTGGTTTGGGTGAGAAAGACGTGTAATTTTATCCAAGTAGTAAGGAGTGTGTCAAATACTTTACATGTATTTTTATCGATTTATTATCGCTCATGTGGTATTTTCATCAGAGCATCCGTACTTGCCTACTTGTATTCGTACGTGATTGTATATGAGAAAATCCATAAACTCAAACATACGAAGGAAATAACAAATGTTCTAATTCGATGAGTATCATAACAAAAGGTCATAACAAAGACTAATATATGTCTTCGATATAAAATAAATGAGATCTCACATTATCTTTGCTAACTGACTTTCATACCATACCAAGTCACCAAGAAGTAGCTATGCCAGTAGCAAGATCATCCCGAAACGTATCCATATACCTATCATTCGATTGTGATGTTGACCCATCCAAAGCATGTTGAGAAATTGCATATTTTCGGTATCTAGAAGGAATGGTAGGGACATAGTTAGAATCTCGGTCGCACCTACGAAATGCCAATCCCGCTACCATGCTCACGTATGAAGTTGTGGAGTGTCATGGTGGCCGCAACAATCATCTTTTGCTTGGTTATTGGATAGCTTGGCATCTTGAGTAGAATTGGCCACTTCATCTTCCATACACCAAATGTTCGCTCAACTATGTTACGCACGCAGGAGTGTACCCTATTGAACTTTTCCTGGCGAGTTGGTTCAACACCTCTGTGGAACTCGTGAACATGATACCTTTCACCCTTGTATGGGGCTAGGTACCCCGGTCGATTAGGATAGCCGGCATCAACAAGGTAATACTTGCCTGAATCAAAAGTAATATAAAGTTAATGACACAACATGATTTAGAAAGAAGTAATTTATCCAGGAGCGAATAGAGTTACCCAATGGAGGATGTGGGAACACATCTCGGTCTACTCTCAATGCATGATATAACACACTAGTGTCATGCATAGCCCCTGGTTGACCAATGGATGCATAAGTGAAACGCATATCAAAGTCCACAACTGCCATCACATTCTCGAGAGGATTTAGGACCTTCCAATGTATCTCACTTGTTGTTCTAATGGAAGAGTTGCACGTATATGAGTCCCATCAAGAGCACCTATGCAATCCTTAAAATGTGGCCAAGCCCTTCGATCATCTCTAATTCTACTATGGATGGTGGAGAAGTTTGGATCCTTTGATTTCACATAATCTACAGACATTGCAACTACACATTCTAGCACTTCTTGAAACTTCCTACTAATGGTCTCACCCGAGTGCTTGAACCGGTTTTGTGTTTTCCTATTCGATTCACCTCCACCGCATACCCATAAGAAGATTGCAAGTGCCTCTAATGTACTCATATTCTTGGTAGGTTTAAGCTTATACCTACTCACCAACAAGTCATGTAGGTCAAAAAAAATTATTTGGTTCATACGAAGCATCCTATGAGTCTCTCCCGGAGTAGCCAATGTCTCCTTCAACCAACCCATCCCTAGAGGCCCGAAGTCACGGCTGGTCTTCTATCCATGTAGGTTGCATAGTACTGCAACAATGGATGCCGCTTAGCAGAGAAATGACATCCATAGCATGCTTTGCTCGTATGACCTTCTCTCTAGCTTTGTTCTCTTCATCACTATCACTTTCGTGAAGACGACATCCGTACATTTTATAACAATCGTGAGAATGCAAACTACAATATAGACAATGACAAAAAAAGGAAGGTAACATAAAAAGCAAGCTAACATAAAGTTCATACAATATCCAAACATAGGGTTATCGGTCTTACATAGATAGAATATGGTTCTCAAACAAAAAAGGAAGCTAACATAAAAAATCAAACGAACATAAAGTTCATCTAATATTGTAACATGCCATAATCAATTCCCATACTCCTTCTTGTACTTCCTCTTAAGCCACTCGAAACGAGCTTGTGGGGTGTGCAAGGTTTTGAACATTTGCCTTTGCTCCCTCTTCAAAAACAACTCAGTTGCAATGAAGTGCTCATCACTACCTAGCGAGGCACCGCATTCTTCCACCCAGTTCATCACAACATCTATGGAGCAAGGGTCATCTTTTATTGCAAATGACTCTAATGTTGACTGAGATTTCTCAGCCATGTTAGCTATCTTTATGATTTGGTCTTGCATGACTTGAGCTGAGCTTGACTTAGGTTTTTTTCCCGTCCCAATAGGTGCACTTGCTACTCTCTTGCCTTTGCCATTCGAGGGGGGCTCGTCCTCAAGCTCGGTCTCATCCATATCCTCAATGTCATCCTCAGCATCAAGGTTGACAGTTTGAGTATTATCAGCTTGTGTTTGAGGCAATATACCCATTGCCGGAGACCAATGATCTGCACCATCATTGGTGATATCTTCAAACATCTGCCTTAGAAGGCCATCATTTTGCAGACCTTTTTTGCGAAACTTTATTGCCCCTGGAATTTCCTATGAAAAAATAGGATACCAATTAGTATAAATAAAAAGTGCGTGCTGCCAAAGTAAATAAAAATAAAAAAAATAACTCTTACTATGTTAACTTTCTTCCACCATAGAAGGGGTTGAGAAATTGTGCCTTTCTCATTGTCCCATCCAGAACCGGTCTCCCTTGTGGTAAGTTTTTCCAAATGGCGTAATCGGACTTCAACTTATCCCATTTATTCTTGAATTGTGTCTTAGTGTAATCAAGGCCCGTTATATTCTTAAAGCCCTTAGCTACCTCGGCATATCCTACAGTGTTCAAGTGGGTGTTTGGCCGATTCCCAATCCTAACTTGTTCCGCAAACAACTCACATACTACCCTAAGGTGTTCATCATTCCACTCGGCGGAACCTGCCATCTGC
Organism: Hsuehochloa calcarea; assembly: GCA_036346395.1. Lineage (NCBI taxonomy): Eukaryota > Viridiplantae > Streptophyta > Magnoliopsida > Poales > Poaceae > Hsuehochloa > Hsuehochloa calcarea. The sequence continues at coordinate 58,605,689 of CM070598.1, forward strand.
ATGTTGTAACAATATGGTGGAAGCACCATATGGTGGAATCTGCATGAGAATGTTGTATACTGAATGAACAAAACTAATGACCTCCGCTAAAACAAAGCAAATATGCTGAATGATTAGCAGCACTGTGCCAGTGTCTATGATAGTCCGAACATTGGACCACGTAAAGGAAACAATATAATCTATTAGTAAATCAAATGATTCATCAGCATCAAATAACACTATTGATGGGTTTCCAGATGTACTGATTCAAAGAGAGGCATATTGAATCAGTTGAATGTGTTATAATCATGTAATAGGGTTAAGTACTAAACTGATGCCTGAACTCTAGGTTTGGGCTCTTCAATCTGGATTCTGCTGTGGGACATTGGCGTGTCTGTGTTGTTGCACTCACGTGTGTACCTTGAAGAAGACAAGAAACTCTCACTCAAGCACATCATTCCAGCATATTGCTGGAGGGTCAACATGCTCTCATTCTGTTGGAATGCTATGTCAAGATTATGTCACATGGGTTAATCAACAAGAACACCAAGTGAGCAACTATTCTGGAATTTGAACAGACTATGCTCAGACTCAAGAATGCTACTTTTTTAGCACCAGAGCTTCAGAGAACGATGAATTGACCACTTTGCACTATGTGAGTGGCTCAGGATCTCGATAAAGCATGGTTGCTTAACAAACATAAAGATTCATCCCTTTTCTTGACTTGTTCTTGGTTGCTGAAGTAATGGTTTGAAATTGTTCTTCCGTGAGCAATGTACCTGTATTTGTTGTGGACTTGTGAATGATACATCCATAAACAAGTTTGAGTGGCATTGATATGGGAGAAGTTTTTTTGGTGTGGCATTTTTAATATTACATAGTTTTGGAGTGGCATATATACAAGTAACACACATTTTTTTTTGAATCAGTACATCTATGTGTGTAAGTTCGTGCATGATTATATGTCTAAAAGTTGCTTTATATGTTCTTTCTATTTAGATTCACAACTAATGACCTCTCTGGGTGGAGGCATATTGAATCAAATGATTCATCAGCATCAAAAAACACATGCATAGGAGCCAGTAATCATAGAAAAAAGAATATCTATTAGATAAAGCAGAAGAACTAATCCAATTAGCAGCAGCACTAACAAGCACCCCAAAAAAATTAATAAATTTTCACAGATCGGGCGAAACGAACGAAATCAATAACTTACGGACGATTCTTCCTTCCCACGTGGTGCGAGACCAGCTCTCTCGCCGCCTAGCAGAGGAGATAAATATCCGCACCCGCAGTGATTACCAAAGACACCGAGAAAGGAGGAGAAGAAAAAGAATCGCGCCGAGCTAATCCAAGAAACTCGTGGTCAAATCTTTTGCGCAAGGGTACCTAAAACCTTGTCAGATGTCGATCGCATGAGCGCTACCGCCGCCATTGCCTTCCTGCGCGGATTGGATTCGAGCCGAGACATTCGCGGGTGGAGGAGGAGGTGCCGCGGTTTGGCGTTGAGGACGACAGAGGAACCGAGGAGACGCTTGCGCAGAATAGCGGTTGGTTGTTGGGGTTCTCTCGTGGAGTAGATGCTGGGAGCGGAGCAGCGGCAGCGTCGTGTGTGAGAGGAAACAGGGGTGGGGAGGGGAAGCAGCGGAGGAGTCGGGAGGAAGACGGGCGGGCTCAGCGAACTGATAAGGAAGGTGAGGGGGGCTGTGAATTCGGGATGGGTATAGTTCAGTGGCAATTTGTGGGTAAATATTTGAAACTTCTATAGGTATTTTATTATACTAGTCCACAACTTCCCACTTAGAGCAAGGGTTTATCTGCTCCTACAATTTGCACTAGAGGGCTGCTCCACTCCAAGCTACTTCAACTCCAATGATTTTGTGGAGTTAGCCTGCTTTAGCACACTCCACCTCCTCGAACTAAGAAGTCGAGGAGTTGGAGCCATACCAAATGTTAAGTCGAGGAGCTTAGTCTTTGGTCAAATGAGCTAGGTCTATTGGGTCGGTTCGAGATATGATATTGTAGATTCGATTCAGACATGGTACGGTTCAGATCTTGCTTATGGGTCATCTTGCCCAAAGACGAGTTTGTGTCGTGCACAGGCGTTCTACTCGGCTGATGGGCCCGCCTGTATGGCACGAATAGTGTCGGTATGCGTGCACGCACAACCCGAGCGGCCCGAGAGCTAACGCGCCGCCACGCCACGCCCGTGCAGCTGAAGAAGAAGAAGGGCGGGGTAGCGCGGGAGCTGGGACCGGGAGGGACCCTGGAGGTCCAGGAGGAGGAGAGGAAGAACGGCGGGTGGCGCAGGAGGAGGCCAGAGCGAAGAGAGAAGAGAGGGCCGGGGAGGCGAGGAGGCGGCTTCGGTGGCGGTCTGTGGTGGTGTGGCGGAGACGATGAGGCGAGGCGCGAAGCGATCGAGCGAGGATCGAGGAGGCGGCTCGGCGTCGGGCTATCGGCGTTGCGAACGAGGACGAGGCGAGGAGAGGCGGATCGGCGGTGCGGTCCATGCGGATGAGGAGGAGGTGCGGGGCTGCGGGCGGTGCGATGAGGCGGCGGGGTGGGCGAGCGGCGATCTGCGCTGGCTCGGCGTCTTGGCACTTCTGCGTGGCACGCGCCAAAGCGGGCAAAGGGAGAAGAAGAGACGGGGCGGGCAGGTGAGGTAGCCGGGCCGTGGCATGCTCGTGGGCCATGCCTGGCACGGCACGACCCGAAAAAATCCAGCCGTTGTGGCTTTCAACCGTTTTTAATACCATTTTTTGACCGTTGGGGTCTTTAAAAATAGGAAAAAAATCTCAAAATATTTTCTATAAATAGCCACCATACCCCCTCTCATTCAGCACCCCTTCATTCTCCATTATCTCTTTGAAATTATGTTGTGCAAATTCAAATTTGTGTTGAGCTAATTTGGCAAAATTCAAAAAAATTATGCCAAAATTTGAAAATTTTAATTTTTGACAGCAAGTCAGCGAAAGAGGTACAATACTATTTTTTCATACTTTTATTGTTAGTGTTTGTTATGCTAAAATGAGGTACCATATGCTATTTGTAAAATTCGTCATAATGAATTGTCTGCAAAGTCTACAGGTAAAACAAGGCACTTGCAAAGACATGCTATAAGATGTAAGGCGAAGTAAGGATTGGTGATGAGGCAAGCGCAATTGCAATACAGCTCCGACGGTATGGTATGTGGCTGGGACCACGATCCTTAGGTAGCCCGCCAATCTCTCACTCGTTTAATTGCTTCTGATGATTTACCGTTAGGCTTTGGTGAGTTTGCTTCTTTCCAAAATTACATTAGGACTGCACATAATTCTATATTTTCTTCTATTTCTATACAGACAACAACTAAGGATCTAATAAAATACTACAATGAACGTTGTAATAAAATAAAAGAACTATTTACTGCGTGCACATTTTCAGTGGCCCTGACCTCGGACATATGGAGTGGTCGGGTTAAGGAGGATTACCTTAGTATGGTTGCATATTTTGTTAATGACGACTGGGTAATAGAGAAAATGATTATATGTTTGAAATTAATTGAAGTAGCACACACGGTGAGAATATTAAGAACTATATTACCAAAGGCGTGGAAGACTTTGGTCTTACAAACAAAATATTTTCAATTACTTTACACAACGTCGCTTCAAACTCTAGAGCCATGGACATTCTTACTCTAATGTTGATGAAGGACCGAAATGGCAACAGAGGGGGGGGGGTGAATGGTGCCTAAAAATTAATACTCCCCTTTACTGTATTTAAAACCAGCCTACAAAGATCTCTGAAGATCTAAAGAAGGTAAATGAAGCAAGATCAAATAACAAAACCTAGTTTCAGTCGTTCTTCCGAAATCGGAAGTTCGGGAAGTACATCATGGTAGTTCCGCTTACTGCGGTAGTTCCATGATGTATAGCTCGAAGTTCCGCTATGTGTATTTCCATTGCCTAAAATCGGAAGTTCAGATTATCTGAGCTAAGAATGAGCGTTCGGTTTTTGCTCAAAAATCCAAACTACTTAATCTTGAATGCTCTTCTCAGGTCAAGTTTTACAGGACATCATCCTAAACACCATCTTGACCTTATGGAGAAGAATCGCAACCAAAGATTCAATAATCGAACCAAAAACGGATTTCTTGAAGGAGGGGCAAGAAAGACCAAAACCAATGATAAGCGAGATTCTCAGATTCTTAGAGCATGAAACTTTGAGGAAGTAATAGCAATACCAAAACGATTCTAGATATGAAGTTTCATGCTATTTCATAAAACGAAACAAAAGATATACCAAAAACCTAGATATTCAACATGAACAGAGAGAGAGAGAGTTGCAAAATCAAGTAATCGAATCCTCAGATTTCATTGAATTGAAACATGGATTACAGAGGTAACACAAAGAGGAATGATTACAATAGGTTTCAGTTCATCAACTCCACAACTCAAAAAGCAAAACACACCCTTTTGGTGGAGCTAACCCTAATTTTCTCACTCTCAAGGTCTAACCCTAACCCCAGGGTTCTCCCCTATTTATAGCCTTGGCTAATGGGCCTCCAACCCATTAAGCCCGCTACACCCGAACGGAACCGCCTCCACTTTTGCCGCTTTGCGAAAAGACCCTTTCGCCCCTTGCGCACCTTACCGCAGAAGCCTCCGTACACCTTGTTGTGCACGACTACTTACCGCTTCAAGATTCACGCCGTCTTCGACACATCCCGACCGTTCTGACCTCAACGCCTCCTGCGCCTAGTCCGGTCCACGTGTCTCGCCACGACTCCATCTTGATGCCCTGCAGTCAACACAGACAAAAACACATCACATAGCATTGCACAATATCATAGCATCAATATTTGTATAAGACTCAAACTCATACAAAATCAAAATCACAATTCAACCTTCTACGCGATTACGGACACAATCGGAAGTTCCGCGCTTACCACGGCGGAAGTTCGATTTCCGAACATCCGCATAATCGAAATTATCGGAAGTTCCGTGCTTACCATCTGCGAACTTCCGATCTTCTAACATCCGCACGCCTAAAAATTCTATTCCGATTTTCGTCTCGGAGGAATCTCAATACCAAGATATTATCGGACACTCAGCTACCCCATCTGCGGAAGTTCCGATTCTCTTCAATATTAAAACCAAAACCTGTAAATCGGAAGTTCCTTTTTCCAACACCGGTAGTTAGATTAATCGAACTTCCGCTCCATACACAGCGGTAGTTCCGATTTCCCTGACACAGCCCAGAAATAGTCCAAACCAAAAACCTCAACTCTCAATCTAATCAACATACTTGTCAAATACTCATCACTCAGAGTGGAGGACCTCTCACATGGTCTCTCAGTTGAGTACATACGCCGATTCTTTCTAGTTACATCAATGATGCGCTTATAATATTATCAACCTTATAGTCAAATGTGGTATAAAGAGGTTGAGTCCGTATATTAAAGATTTTCGTGATGCAATTTCTTTCTTCAATAATTCTAACATAAGAATAGCACAATATAAGAACTTCTACAGGGCGATGGGTGTACGTCCAGGAAAGTTCGGTTTGGACATGGAGGTAAGGTGGAACTCTACTTACCTCATGCTTAAGAGTCTTTTACCGTACAAGAGCACTTTTTCTGTTTTTATTCAAACGCACTATCAGAGCGCTGACGGTAGTATACTATTGACTGAGCAATACTAGTTCATTGATGAGAAGATACTAGGGTTTTTATAATTTTTTTATGAGGCCATTGTTGCTTTGTTCGCTGTGTACTATCCAACATCTCCTATAATTGCACATGCTATTTTACCTATTGCTACTCAATTAAAAATGTATAAAAATAACATAGTTTTATGAGATGCTATTGTTTCTATGAAATCTAAATACCTTAAATATTGGAGATAAATCCCTTACCTATATGCATTTACATTTCTTTTAGATCCTAAGGGTAAACTTGATGCATTTGGTGCTTGAACTTCTTAGTGATGCTACAGGGATAGACTATACTGACTATTTTGCAGGAGTTCGTTCTCGGTTATACGAGGTTTACCAAAAGTATGAAAATAAGTTCCAAGGAGTCCGCTCGCAATGACCTCTAGTAGCCCCAGCCTCAAGTAGCAAGACAAATATGTGGGGCAAGATCTTCTGTGCCACTTCCTCTAAGTCCAGATCTTCTTCTTCTAGTACTTCTACACTGCAGCCTGCTCAGCCAAGACCCACAAGAAGCGGGGAACTATCCACCTATCTGGACAGTGATACAGTGGATTTCAACTCAGAAGACTTCAAAATCTTGCAATAGTGGCAAGCATATAAGTTAACATATCTCGTGTTATCCATACTTGCACATGATGTGTTAACTGTTCTTATCTCGACGGTTTCCTCTGAGTCTACTTCCAGTCTCTCTAGAAGAATATTGGAGGAGGGAAGGACAAGTCTCACAAGTAAGATGGTGGAGATACTTCTATCTGTGAATGGCTGGGAACAGGTTGATTCACGAACACAACACTCTGTGGAAAATACAGAGTTGTCGGAGGTTTTCTCAATTTGTGTTTTTACTTGGCGAAGGTTTTAATGAGATAGTCAGTTGGACATTAATAAATCTATTTATTACATTTTTAATATGGTTGTCTCATTTTTTTTAATTTTTATATCTACTTTTGAATTCTACACATTTTCCAAACGTGCTCGTGCCGCCCCGACCCGACATGAAGCTCCAACGGTTGTGCCTGGGACGGCTCCCCGGCACGACCCATCTAATAGCCATGCCAGAACGGACCGTGCCCGGTCGTGCCCGTGCCGTACTGGGCTGGGCCGCCCATTTGGCCAGGTCTGGGAGCAGGAGCTCCTTACAGACAGGCTTACAACACGTCAAACATATGATGTGTTTAATCCCTGCAAGTTCCATCTGTAATCATTGTTGGAAATATATACAATATTTTAATTTCAGATTTGATTATGAGTCAAAGATCACAAATAACTAGAGATACATAAATCAATACTAACAACAAGCAATCCATTGCACTTCTAAACATACTCAACAAAATGATTATAGTAGAAAACTGGTAGTACGACTAACTTACAGTCATGCTTGATGAAGACCAGTAACAAAGCAGTGATCGAAGCAGTGCAGGTTGTAGATGATGCAGTGCAGACTCCGGCGATGCGGTCCTATTCACCGACCAGTTCGCCTACTTCAACGGAAGCGCGTACGAGTCCCCAGACAGCATGTTCAGCGCGGATGCCGTGCAGAGCAACACCGCCGTGGACGAGGTCGTAGATGATGTAGTACAGCTAGCGGTCGCGCAGATACGCTGCCCAGAAACCTTATTGCCGCCTCGTGCAGGTGAACTCTGCGATAATAGTTCAGAGATATCCGCTCACCCTCCTTCTCGGTGCACACTGAGGAGAAGAGATAGCTTAGTTCGACAGCTCAATTCTTCAGCACGGTTGATCAGAGAGGAAGATGGAAAAGTGGAATGAATCATCTCCTTTCGTCTGGATGTCTCTAGATCCTATTTATGACTGAGACAATTACTCTATAGTAACAGTCATAATAAACCACTGGTAACTGCTAATTCAAAGCCAATTAATGGTCATTAAGCAGTGTTTATTGATCCTAATTGTACACTAGTCTAAAGCTTCGACCACTGATATAAGAATTTGCATGCTTTGGAATTTTAGGAATGAATGAGTCTTTACATATATGTGCTCAATTCCAACAATCCACCACCAATTCCAAAGCAAGCTAAAAAGGAATGATAAAGATTATTGTGCTGAAGAGTTGTTGATATACCAGTCTTTCAGTGTAAGTCTTGTACACGTTGAACTTGCACATAGAATAACAAGATTCATCTTCTCACAACTGATGAATGGACTATGCTTTGAATTCAAAGTCTTTCGTGATTAGATTTCACTTGAAATCTCAACTGATACTAGGCTGTCAAAGAACCAAGCCTAAACGGAGTATTATTTGGTCTTGCTTCCTTATCTGCTCATGAGATTTCTAGAGAATGTCTTATTCTCATGAACTGCGACCTCACAGTTGAGCAGAAGTATGTGTATTCATTTTAGGTATCATGTAGGCTAATACCTTTTTCCCTCATTGGACACTAGAATACGTTAAGCCTTTTAGCCATCCTTCCATACAGTTGAGAGTACTTTGTCTATTAGGACACGAGTACATATATTATTATAATGTACTCTCTTGTTCAAACATCAACTTATTTTTCCTATTGCCTAAATCACGGGATCTCTAATAAAAAAGGTATGGATTATTGTTGAGTTGTAACTCCAATGGGCATCATTCCCATGTCCATAGACACGATGGAAATCATCTTCTGTGATGGTACCAGATCGAGGAGGCCGACTAGAAGGGGAGAGGGATGAATAGGCGGTTTTAAAATCTTTTGGCTAAAACCAAGTTTTATGTGGAATTGTAAATCAATTCGGTTTTGCTTAATTAAAACCTAAATCAACTAGTCTTGACAAAGTACACCAACAATATAAGACTATTAATAATGACAGCAAACATACAAAGACTATAAATAATTTAATTCTAGGAATGTAAATAGCAAAAAGTAAAACATAAGAGAAATAAACTACAATGACAATGACATTTTACCGTGGTATTCGGAGGCTTCCCAATCTCCCCTAATCCACGTTGAGATAAGTCCAAACTAATTGGACCGACTCCAAGAATTAAGCCAAACACCCCAATTCCACTAGTGGTAGCTTTTTCACGCCTCGGGTAGGTGAGCTCCAATCTTCACAACACGCCGGCCCTTCTAACAAGCTTCTTGAGAAGATCACTGGTCCACAACGCCTCTAGGCCGTCTAGGTGTCGGTAAACACCAAGAGTAATAAGCTAAGCCCTTTACTTGACTCTCACCACATGCAACAAATGCACAAGCTCAAGTGGATATAAAACCCACCTCTAGATGCAACACATGCAACAAGAGACCTCTCTCCTTGCTCACAAGGTGCAACGCATGCACAATTGAGAGGAGAACCCCACATTAGCTCAAGTGAGTAAAATGGGCTACCAAATATTGTCTCTCAATCGGCAAAAGTGGGTACTTATAGCCCACACACAAAAACTAGCCATTGGAAGCAGAAATCCTAAAAAATCAGGATTTACGGTAGTACCACCATACAAACTCTGGTACTACTATTTTCCACTGTTCATCATTCGCACGGGTGCATTAACGGCTCAAAAACTAGCCGTTAAAGTTTTTGTGTGGTAGTACGTACTGCGGTACTATCGTTCTACGGCAGTACCTCTCTTCTTGGGTGGTATTGCCGTAATCCAATTTCAGCACAAACAACACTGGTAAAAAAGTCATAACTTTTGACTCCGATGTCAGAATTGAGTGATCTTGGACTCTATGGAAAGCTTATTCAGATGACTACACAGCCCATCTATTTGATTGATCTCAAACACATTTGATAAAATCAAAAAGCACAACTCCAAAGAGTCACTATCATGGTCTAAGTCTAAAGAAATAGCAACAAGCAATCTTTGACCATGCCAAGGGAAAATGCATGAATCCCAATAATTTGTAAAGCACATTTGCAAACTTAGATCGTGCCACAAGGAATAGATACATGGACTTCAACCATTTGCAAAACATATTTGTAAAATATAATTACGTGCTACAAGGATTTGATGCATGGGCCTTGTTTATTTGCAAAACACATATGCAAATAATAACATCATGCCATGGAGAACTAGAGCAAGCAAGATTGAGCTATCAACATATAATGAGACTCAAGCTACTAGACAAGACCCCTCTTAATAGTACAACAATCCTATACTAGCAATCCGGTCTTCAAACCAAACACCAAGACCGGTAAAAGACTAGGAACACATCCTTAACCGTAGCTAGTCATACCTTTACCTTGAGTATCTTCTTGAAGCTTGATGACACATATCTTCACTTCAAGTCCGGGTCATCGTATTGACATGCATCAACCCATGATGCTTCCTTTACTTGCCCTCCATCAACACTTGATGAGTCTTCTCTTGACTTGATGATCAACTCATGATCATCTACTCTTCGAAATCTTGATATGCATCAACATATGATGCATACTCTTCTTAATCCTTGACTTGATGACGATCAACTCATGATGTCATCCAAAGTCTCCGTTACCATGGAACATAATTTATTCATCCAACTCATGAAAAATGTTAGTACTACAATGATTAACATTAATTACCAAGATATACCTGCAATAAATGCTTCTAAACAAGCCATTATTGACAAGTGAGGTACTACCACCGTTGATCATGCGGTAGTTCCGCTCTCCGGTACTTTCGATAACATAGGGCGGTACGACCGCTTCCCTTCGAGATTCAAAACTGGTCCTTACTGGAAATATCATACCGCTTACTAAAATTTGGACTGACCGGGATGCGGTAGTTCCGCTCAAGATTTGCGGTCATACCGCAACGCGGTAGTTCTGCCAAATAAACTCCGATACTATCGCACATCGGTAGTACCGCTTACCAAATGCGGTCATACCGATTTCCACTGAAATTCTTCCAGAAGCTTTTCGAAATGCAATGCATGACTCCTTTGTCTTGAGCCATGTCGATCTTTTATCATCTTTGTATTTCCTTTTCATATCATTTTTCAAACTCATGGACTAAGCCTTGAACACATCTTAGCAAACACATTAGTCCAACAACGCAATTTTGAATATAAAGTAATATGAGTATATATGAACTACATAAGTTTTATATACTTAAAGGATATGTTTCAAAGAATAGATTCCCAATATATGTGGATAAAGAAATATATATCAATACTAATGAAAACACAAAACATATAGTGAACTCCCCCTAAATGTGTGCATACACAAATGTGTAATAAAAACATATACACATATTCAAGTTAAACTTTTGGTGGAGTTCAACATATATTTTGGATCCGAGGAATGAACAATATATAAGAATATGATGTCGAATGCATACCTCCATGATTTTTACCTTTTCATCCAAATAAGACTACACGATAGGTATATCAATAGAAGTATTAGTCTCACATATAGATTTACCATTAATCACCAAAATATTCCATTAACTCATAATAGCGGGTCTAGATTCTTCAGCTAGCCCTTTTGTGAAAGGATCTGCCGGATTTTTTCTCAATGCGAATATATTTCACAGTAATCACTCCGGAGTTCCTCACTTTTTTGAAAGATTTAAGCCTGCACTTCACATGTCTGGAGGACTTCATGCTATCCTTAGTACTTGTAACCTTAATCAACATTGTTTGATTATCACTGTACGTTAAGATTGTCGGTATTGGTTTCTCAACCAGTGGTAAGTCCAACAGAACCTTTCTAAGCAATTCAGCCTCAACAGTGGCTAAGTGTAGTGCTACAAATTTTGCTTCCATGGTTGACCTCGTCAATATGGTTTATTTACATGACTTCCATGAAACTGCAACACCTGCAAGGGTAAACACATACCCATTTGTAACTTTGATCTCATCTACATCAGATATCCAATTTGAATGACTATATACTTCTAATATGGATGGACACCTAGTATAGTGAATTTCATATGAGGTTGTGCCTCTCAAGTAGCGCAACACTCTCTCAAGTGCCTCTCAGTGATCATCTCCTAGGTTAGAAGTAAACCGACTTAATTTGCTCACGGTAAATGATATGTCTGGTCTTGTGGTACCAAATAGATACATAAGGGACTCAATAATTTGTGAATATCTCAATTGATCTTTTCCTAATCTCTTATTCTTACGAAGCATAACTCAAGGAGTTGGGGAAATCTTGCAGTTTTCAAAATCGACCCGGCTCGAGATTTTCTCAGCATAACGGGATTGGTTCAAAGTGATCATATCCTCATTTTTGATCAATTTAATATTCAGAATACATCTGTCACTCCTAGTTCTTTCATATCAAAACATCTAGATAAGAAAGATTTGACATAACAGTAGTGTTTGTCCCAAATATAAGTATGTCATCGACAGACAAACACAAAATCACTCCTTAACCCCTACCATAACGATAATACACACACTTATCTACCTCATTCACAGAAAAATCAGTAGATATTAAAGTTTTATCAAACTTCTCGTGCCATTGTTTAGGTGCTTACTTTAGGCCATATAAGGATTTGATTAATTTGCATACCTTACTTTCCTGTTCAGAAATCACAAAACCATCTAGTTGCTTCATATAGATTTCTTCCTCTAACTCTCCATTAAGGAAAGCTGTCTCCGTATCCATTTGATGAATGTGTAGACTTTGGGAAGAAGCTAGTGAAATGAACACTCGAATGGTGATCAATCTGGCAATAAGAGAGTAAGTATCAAAATAATCCTCACCTTCTTTCTAGGTATAATCCTTGGCCACAAATCTTGCCTTATACTTATTAGTAGTACCGTCATACCTCATTTTCTTTTTAAAGATCCACTTGCATCCAACAGGTTTACACCTGATAGGATGTTCAATGATTTCCTAAGTCTCGTTAGCCATGATGGAATGCATCTCGCTATGGATTGTCTCTTTCCAATACTCAGCATCAGGTAATGTATAAACCTCTGAAAGAGTGTTTGACACATCATCCATGAGATATACAATAAAGTCTTCACCAAAGGTTTTCTCAACCCTTTGTCGCTTGCTCCTGAAAGGAGCCTCTTCGACTAAATTGTTATCTTCCTCAGGATTATTAAAAACTGATGGTATATCACTCATTGGTTCAAAGATGGTGGTAGGTTCAAAATTACTATTATTCATAGTTTGATTATACTCAGTTCGAGAAGTACTGTTTGGCGATGATTAAAATCTCCATGTATTACTTTAATACATAATTAAAAGACCACATTTCTTCGTGGTCGTAATCCGTAAGCCTACGATTTCGGAGACTACATTTCTTCACTTCAACATTCTATTCTACTCTTGTTTGTCTACTGGTCGAGACATGGAAAGCCTCATAGTTGAAGTCTCTCCTCTCCGCACGTGATCCTGCCCACTAGAAGGAGCTTCCTAGTGACGGTCCTTTTCCTATGATCTTCGCTGCCAGTCGGACTTGAGCACATGCATGTTTCGCGGGGTGTTTCTCATGTCTTCATGTCTTAGCAATCATTAAGATCAGTTTGGATACTACATATAAATAAAACTACTTATCGTTTATTGCATACATCCTTGCATATTTTCTCTCTTATCAAGACAAGTCTTATCTTCCGATCATGTAATCTATTATTTGGTATTTCGATTATGAAAAAGATCTACAACTAGTTGAAGTCACACACTAGTTTTGACCACAGTTGATTTCCTAGGATTAATACGACCTGTTTTTATCATATAATCAGCATATACTATCAAAATTGGTCGTGACTTTTACTCTTATTCATAGCTTATTGCTTCTTTAGTAAAGATCTTCTATTATACAAGCAGTCGAGGGTTAGGAAATATGTGAGTACTTCATAAGCCAAAAGGATAAACAAAAAACTTTATTGATGAAAAAAAGGTGAGTTTTTACATTCATACTTCCTATATTACAATAACCTACTCCTTAGGATCACCAGACAGATTGCTGCGTGTTGGAGATCCGACCTCCATTTCTTCAGTAACCTTATTTCTGAGAGGTGCTATTTCCTCGAAAAGTTTGGTTGCTTGGAGATTTATGGTGGGGTCGGAGGCCTTCAGCTTTACCAAAGCAAAACTGACTCTATTTTTTACAGCTTCAAATAAAGTTTGTGCATGGTTCTCCCGAGTAGTTTTGGGCAAGCTTATGAGATCTTCAAGTTGTTGGCCAAAGAAGTTGATCTTCTCCATGGGATCTCCTAAGCTAGGCAGTTGCATTCCCAATCCCATATCGAAGAGCATCTTGTAGAAGGCCTTGACTTTCTCTTCAAGATTATGCCCAAAGGCTGCCTCCATGCCGCATTCAAACTCAAGAGTTTTTTCTGTTCACTTCAATGCTTGAGTTTGCTCTGTACGAGTAGACCAAAGAATAAATACATACAATTAAAGAAAGTACACTGGTCAGGTCTACGACCGGTTACTTTCAACCTTCTTCTCGATAGTCTTAAGGATTTCCTTGTGTCTGGTTGTGAGATATTCGATCGACCGGTCCTCGTTTTGGCATAGCTATTACGGCTTCTTTTGCCATAACCTCTTTTTTAGCTTCTCCGAATCTATCAAGTCTGATAAAGAGATAAGTTAATCAACAGAAAAGGAGCCAAATGGTAAAGAAGGAGAGGAGAAGATATGAAAATGTACATACTTTCTAATTCGGAGTTCTTTTACTCCAAGATTTTTATTCGCTGGGTCAGTCCTCCGAACACAGCGAAGTTTTCCACCAAATGCTATAAAAATAGCAGACTCCTCTGAGTTTTTGATAAAGTTTAAAGGGATAGACTATTAAAAGTGGTCGTGGAAGCTTACCTGCATTGCTATATTATTATATTCGGCAAAAATGGAGTCGGGGCTCATTTTTGAGTGACAATCTGATATTCTTCTCTAAGCCTCATCGAGTTCCTTATTGTCGAAGACTCGAAGGTGACAAGGGAAACTATCAGGAAAAGGAGACTTCCCAACAGAGGTCGTAACCTACTGGAACTCCTTAGACACCACCACCTCCATAGGTGGGGTTGGAGCCGCCATGGATTCCTGAATAGGCATTGGCTTGGTCACCTGCTCGGGGGGCTGACTCGACCTCTTTCTCCTTAGAAGCCTTCTCTTGAGGGATGCTTTGATCGGAAGCGTCCGGAACCCCAAAGGATCTATAAAGAAAGAAGCTCAAGACTCTAAAAACACTAGAGGTAAGTATTTACATAGGTTTCCTTTTCTTGTATATATACCTGGTTGTTTTCTTGGTCTTAAGCTTAAAGCGCGTTGAAGCAAAATCCGACGCGCTCGCCTTCCTTTTCTTTTCAACCGACTTCTCCGATCCCAAATCGGTACGGTTGGTTAGACTGCTCGCATCCACCAACCGAAGTTCGAAAGAAATAGTCTCGACCAGTTGGTCGAGAATAAGATCCCTGACCATAGGGTCGGATGGTTTTGTCTCATTGACCTCCAGAACGGTTGCTTCAGTAGCAACTGACTGGTCGTAAGCGACCACTTTGGAGTCCACGACAATCGCCTAATTAACAATCAAAGTTAGTTAGGCGACAAAAATTCTTCATCTAGAATATACATTTTTGCTCGGTTACCTACCTCTAAAAGATTATCATCTCGGGTGATCTTAGGAGTAGTCGAAATGCCAATCGACTCACAACTCTCGGTGGCCTCATTGATCCTCAATCCGACCGACTACACATTAAAGAGGATTTATGGTAAACCGATCAAAAAACACATAAATGGTGAAAGATGGTTGATATCTTTTACCTTAAGCCTCTCGTCTCGTTGTTTTGTAGAAACAACCACTAAAATCCGTGGGAAATCAACCTTCTCATCAAGCTTCCCATCGCATATCATTTTGATCTAGTTTCTAATCTTATCAAGAGAAAGGGTTGTAAGAATGAACGAGAGACTTTAGGGTTACAAAAGTGATCAGCCAAGATAAACAAACCAGTCAGAATCTTTTAGGACCTACCCTCCTTGGAATCTTTGGTCGCGTCGTCACAACTAATATACCATAGCATCGAATGTGCTCGGGACTCCAGGGGGCAAATTCGGCGCATGGAGAAATCTCTTACTACGTGCCAGGAGGTTAAACCCCTATTACCAAGGTGTTGGATGGCTTTAACCCATCTCCCCACCTTTCCCTCTTTCTTCATGGAGGAGCGTCATTCTGGATTCACGACCGCCTTCTTACCAATATAGTAAAGGTTGTATTTTTTAGTAGTCGTCATGTAGAACCAGTTGTTCTTTCATGACGACAACAAAGACTTTCAGTACATACGGATGTACTCATCAGTTTTTCCTTCGTGGAGGCGCAAAGTGCACTCCATAAGCATCCTCATCGTCTTCCTCGACTTTGCCATCCTATAGAAGTACTTGAAGAGCTCCAGATCTATGGGAATCCCTAAGTACGCTTCACAGAGGTAGACGAAGACGCTGAGATTGGCAATGTCATTGGGGGCAAGGTTCACCAATTCGATTCCATGCTGCTCCAAGATCTGGGGGGAGTGAATGAACCGGGAACCTGAATCCGCATTCGATATATGCGAGGAAAACAAAAATTTTCCCATCTTCGTTGCTCGGAAACTGCTTTTGGGCCACTGATCTCCAAGAAATCATATTCCTGTCCGGAAGCATCCCAATCTTCTCCAAGGCACCAAGCTTCTTCTCGCTCAGAACAGAAACCGACCAGTTGGTGATCGAGTCCGATATGGTTGGGTATTGGATGAAAGAAAGAAAGGAGGTCGTAGAAGGTTGTGGGTAAAAGGAGGTCGGAGGTGATCCTTCTCTAAGAAGATGAAAAGGGAAAGGAGGTGTAAAAACCCTAAAGCCCTGCGCCAAAGGGATTTTATAGCCATAGTTCCTTAATTGCAATTGGGAATTACCGAAAACTCCAACAAACAAAAAACTCTTCAGTTCCCAAGACAGTTTCTCAACTTTAAAGTGAATACAGTCCACCTCGCATGTCACAGCATTAAATGAGGGTCTGCCTGATACGACCTCATCGGGAAAAAGTATTCACACACCCAATTCATTTAAAGTTCGAGGGCTAACTGACGAGGATTAAAATCTCTATGTATTACTTTAATACATAATTAAAAGATCATATGTCTTCGTGGTCGTAATCCCTAAGTGTATGACCCCCTGTGGTCGTAATACCTAAGACTACGAACCCCCGTGGTCATAAGAGTCGTAACTCCTAAGGCTAATGACCTCTGTGGTCGTAAGGATTCCAGAGGTTACTTATAGGTACCCCGGTTGGACGAGATCATGTACCTAGTCCCCAACTAGATGACTGCTCTTACAAGCAATGAACTGGCATTTAGATTTTGCTCTTAGCATATTCTTTACTGTGTGATGAATGGAGCACATGTCATATTGACTCCATACTACGCGACGTTTCATGGTCCTAAGACACTAACAACAAAAATAACATGTGGTTTAGTGTCTCACAGACATCAACCGTTGAATGGTTGATACTTCATCAATTGTTGCCTCACTCCGATCAGTCGCGACACTTCCAACAGGCGTGTCGACGATCAAATCATCGATCTTATGAAAATATAGAAATAGAGGAAAACGATGTGTATCTCCTAGAAGAGAATGGGGTCGCTCTTTATTATGAATTGGCTGTTTACAAGGAATGCATATGATCAAGCAAAGGACTAATCCTAGTAGCACTGAGTATGATGTTGGCTATACTACTAAAATGGATCAAAAGTATGAATCTAATGCCAATAGCCTCTTGTCCCCCTTGATCCTTCCATGCTCTATCTTTAAATAGCTTCCGAAGAGGTGGCAGTTGTTTCTAGAGAAGACGCCTGTGCGAAGCGTTGCATCTGGTCGAAGGGATGTGGCAGTTGATTAAAGTATCAACTGCTGTGCGGTTAAATGTCGGTGAGACATTCAACCATTAGTCAGTGTCTTAGGATTATGTAACGTCGCGTGGTATGGAATATACAACATGTGTTCCATTCATCACACGGTAAAGAATATACCTGGATTTGGATCCAGATATCAGTCCATAGCATTACGAGTAGTTAACTGGTTGGGGACTAGGTACGAGACCTTGTCCGACTAGGGTATTTATTATATAACCTTTGGAATCCTTACGACCAGTGAGGTCGTTGGCCTTAGGGGTTATGACCACGAAGACGTATGGTCTTTTCTTATGTACTAAAGTAATACATAGATATTTTAATCCTTGTCAAGCGCCTCTTCCAGGATTAACTACCCCCACTTCATCAACTACTTAAGGAGGAACGCGAACAACATAAGGCAATCCAATCCAATTTGGAAGATCAAGAGACGATTGGATTTCATCTGAAGCATTAGCATAGAAAGCACTATGTTTAGTGTAATTAGGACTAGTCCATTGCCTTGTCAAGGGCACCCCCTGTAAAGGATCCAGTTTATAGCAATAAAGAGTCGTCTCATTCTCTCCCAATAACTCTTTACCATTTGCCTCTGTTTTATTTCGTAAGATCGGTGACTCGATCGTCGACAGCTGCATGTAGTTCTCATAGGATAAATATTCTCAAAAAAATGAAGCATCTTGGGACTCCATTATTGTGTTAACAATAATACCAGGAGTTTCTAATTTTACTACTAAAAATCTATAGGCTGTGTTGTTATGAGCATATCCCAGTAAGACACAATCGACTATTTTAGGTCCAAATTTTCTCTTTTTCTGTAATGGTATGTTGATTTTTGCTAAACACCCCCAAGTTTGCAGAAAGTTAACGTTGGGTTTTCTACCTTTCCATCCCTCATACGGAGTAATCTCACACATTTTAATGATTACCATGTTTAGAACGAAAGTTGTTGTCAAAACAGCTTCCTCCCACCATACCTTATACATACCGATACTCTCCAACATGGCATTCACCAAGTCTGTTAGTGCCTGATTTTTTCTCTCAGCCACCCCATTTGATTTAGGTGAGTATGGTGGTATAATTTTGTGGACTATTCCATGCTCAACACAGAATTGAGAGAATTCATGAGAGATATACTCTCCTCCACGATCAGACCTTAGTCTTTTGAATTTCTTTTCTAGTTGGTTCTCAACCTCGGCCTTATAAATTTTAAACTAATTTAAAGCTTCATCTTTTGTTTCCAATAGATATACACAACAATATCGAGATGCAATACATAACAATATCGAGATGTATCATCAATAAAAGTTAGAAAATATCTTTTGCCTCCTTTGGTCAACAATCCATTCATCTCACACAAGTCATAATGGACTAGATCTAAAGGTGTCAAGTTCTTTTCCTCCTGTAACCCCTTAAAGGGTTTTCGAGGTTGTTTTGCTTGCACACAAGTTTGACACTTTGATCCTTTGACAATTTCATATTTTGGAATTAAATCTAATCTGTATATTTTAGCAATACTATCAAAACCAATATAACAACACCGAGAATACCATATATTGGCCTCACATTTATTCAAACTAGTTGCAACATTCAGACTATGATACTACTCTAAAGTAATTATACGGAACAAGCCTCCGTTCTCATAGCCTTTACGAATAAAGTTACCAAACTTAGACATTATAATTTTATTTGACTCAAATACTAGCTTATAATTATCCCTGCATAGGAGAGAACCACTAACGATGTTCTTGTTTATTGTTGGCGCATGTTGCACGTTCTTCAAGTGAACAATCTTCCCTAAAGAAAGCCTCAGATCCATCATGCCAAACCAAGAATAGAAGCATGCGACCCGTTCCCCATTAGGACGGAGGAAGCCCCGGCTGCCTGATAAGAAGAAAACAAGAAAATATCAGAACATACGTGAACATTAGCTCTAGTATCAACCCACCAATCAGTGGATTGACATGCTGAAAATACAACAGGTGGATTACCATACTCTCCTATTGAGGCCTCACCTATGATCACGTTGACAGCTTTTTTCTTTAGCTGTACACCATCCTTGCTCTTACGAAAATGACAGTCTTTCGCCATATGACCGTTTTCCCCACACACAAAGCAGGCGATGTTCCTCATATCCTTCTTCTCAGTTTTCTTCTTGAAGCTAGTTGTCTTATTTGGTTTAAAATCTTTGTTATTATTGCCATATCTCTTCTCTATGATATTTGCATTGATTTGATTGTTCTGACTGAAGTGCTTGGTGCATCTTTTGCTCTTGTCTTTTCTTCCACGTCAAGGGCGGTAATGAGATCCTC
This sequence comes from Hsuehochloa calcarea, assembly GCA_036346395.1. Lineage (NCBI taxonomy): Eukaryota > Viridiplantae > Streptophyta > Magnoliopsida > Poales > Poaceae > Hsuehochloa > Hsuehochloa calcarea. The sequence goes on from CM070598.1 coordinate 58,625,433, forward strand.
AATAGATATCTCTTCACTCTTGTGTTTTAAGTCAGTGGCAAAACCCCACCATGAAGCGGGAGGTTTGGCAACAATGCCCGCAGCCACAAACTTAGGAGGCAAAACACAACCCAGATGTGCAATCTCTCCGACCAGTAACTATAGCTCATGAGCCCGTGAAACTATCGACTTAGCATCTTTCATATTGTAGTCGAAGAATTGTTCGCACATATAGAGCCAATAACCAGCATTAGCTTCGGCATATTTGTGCTCGAGTGCATCCCACAACTCTATGGCAGACTTGAAGTCCATGTACACATCATAGAGCTGGTCGGCTAGTATGGTTAGTATGCATTCAAGGACGGTGTTGTTATCTGTGTCGAACTTCATGGTCTATTCAATCGTAAATGGATACTGTGGTCGGATCATCCATCACAGCTCCAAAGACATGAGCCAAAACTTAACCCTTGTTTGTCATCTACGAAAGTTCTGACCAGAAAACCTCTCAGGTTTCATAGCATCAGAAGCACAAGCTATTGCTGAATCACAAAAATATCCACAATAAGGTTTCTGAATTGTTGGAAAAGTGGACAATATTGTAATTCCATATTTGATTATGAGGTAAAAATCATAAATAACTAGAGATACATAAATCAATACTAACAATAGACAACTCATTGCACTTCTAAACATACTCGACAAAATGATTGTAGCAGAAAACTGGTCGTACAACAAACTTACAGTCATGCTTGATGAAGAACAGTAGCAGCGCAGACTCAAAGCAGTGATTGAAGTAGTGCATATCGTAGATGATGCAGTGCAGGCTCCGACGATGTGCTCCTATTCGCCAATCAGTTCGTCTACTTCAACGGAAGCGCGTATGAGTCCTTGGACAGTCTGTTCAGCGCGAACGCTGTGCAGAGCAACGCCTCCGCAGACGAGATCGTAGATGATGCAACACAGCGAGCTGTCGCGCAGATGCGCTACCCAAAAACCTTATTGCCACTCCGTGCAGGTGAACTCTGCGATAATGGTTCGAAGATATCCGCTCACCCCCTTCCCGGTGCACGCCGAGGAGAAGAGACGGCTTGATTCGACAGCTTAATTCTTCAGCAAAGTTGATCAGGGAGGAAGATTGAAAAATAGAATGAATCGTCTCCTTTCGCCTAGACGTCTCCAGATCCTATTTATGGTCGAGGCAATTACTCTTTAGTAAATGTTATAATAAACCACTGGTAACTGCTAATTCAAAGCCAATTAAAGGTCATTAAACATTGTTTATTGATCCTGATTTTACACTAGTATAAAGCTTCGACCACTGATATAAGAATTTGTATACTTTAAAATTTTAGAAATGGATAAGCCTTTACACAAACACACACACACACATATATATATATATACTTGATTCCAACAATCACTTACAATCACCGCACTAGTAAGTAGTAAGTAGTAACACTGCCGGTATGTGACGACATGTCAGGAGAGCTAGAAGGCCAAAACAAGTGCGGGGCAGAGCAGTAACGGTGTAACGGCCACTCATAACAATCATAGTGACGTAGTGATCATATCTGGATGTTGATGTGCCTGGTCTCGTCCCCTGGGGACAACGAGAAGGTGGCCTGCGCGGAGCTGTTGCCGTAGCTCACGGAGACGACGTACTCCCCGAGGTAGCCGCTGAAGCTGAACGCGCCGTGCGCGTCGGTCGGGCCGGCGGCCTGCCCCGTCTGCCACTCCTGCAGCAACCGGTCGACGACGTCCCCGACGGGCAGGTTCTCGAGGTTCCAGTCGGTGAGGCACATCTGATAGCACCCGTTCTGGTGCAGCGCCGTCCACAGCATGATGCCGCTGACGGCCGGGTGCGAGTAGGCCTCCCGCAGCACCTGCTCCAGGTAGACGGCCTGCGTCTGCGCGTCGAACTTGTTGCTGATGTCGATCTCGGTGAACCAGACGGGCAGGCCGAGCGTGGCCAGCTTGTCGAGGACGGCCCTCATGAGCGGGATGTTGGGCTTGGAGAAGTGGCCCTCGAGTCCGACCCCCTCCAGGATGGCGCCGCCGGCCCGGAAGTCCTTGAGCCTGGCCACGTACGTGTCCACGGTGGAGGACACGTCGTCGCAGGTCTCGACGACGTTGTACTCGTTCATGAAGAGCGTGGCGAGCGGGTCGGCGTCCTGCGCGACGCTGAAGAACTCCACGGACGCGTTGGGCCCCAGCCGCTGCTCGTAGAAGCTGTAGTGCAGCATCTCGTTGTTCACGTCCCAGTGCGCGAACTCGCCGCGGTACCGCGTCATCAGGTTCTGGATGCGCGCGCTCACCGCCGACCGGAGGTCGTCCGCCGAGAGGCCCTTCACCCACCCGGGCGTCGCGTCCTGGTTCTCCCAGAATATGTTGTGCCCGCGCACCATCACGCGGTGCGACCGCACGAACGCCAGCATCTGGTCCGGCACGTCGAAGCGGAGGAGGCCAGACATGGGCTCCGTCGAGTACCACTTGAGCTCGTCCTCGAACACCGCCGCGTTGAAACGGTCCACGAACCATTTCTGCGTACACAAGTTTTGAGTGCCACCGTTTTGGTCTGTTTACACTGACGTGACGAGGGATTAGTGACTGTAGATGTGCGCCTACCTGGTAAGCTTGGTTTCCCAAGATGGTGGAGGCGATCGCCGACCCGAACGGGAAATCCTTGGCGGTCTGCAGCACGGACACCGACGCGCCGACAACACGGGCGCCTTGCGGATCCGCGACGTGGATGGTGGCCATCCGCTTCCTCCTCTGCTCGGACCAAAACAAATCAAATTACTCGCACAGGCTCGTATTGGCACGTCTCGACCAAAAAAAAAAACAACCTCAACAAAACGTTACCTTCCGGATCGTATCTTTCTGGTGCATGGACCACTGATCCGTCGTGAACGGCTGCAACGAACCACTGGCAACGGTGATCTTCATAGGGGTCTTATCAGCATTCTGATGTGCAAATTAACAAGGGGCAATAAATCAGGGAAAAAATAAAATAAACACTTTTTCAAATAAGAGTTTCTGTGGGGCGCGCATCGGATGCGATATGTCACATGTGGCTATGTGAGTGCACCTCAAAGAAGATGACAGAGGACTGCGTTGGCCAGTCCAGGACGAAGCCACCCTTCAGGAAGGCCCAGCAGTCGTTCCTCGCAAGAACCGTCCCGATGCACCTCGCGCCATCGTTGTCCGGGGCCAGCCTCGCGGTGATCAGAGCCGAGTAAGCGCCTTCCAGTTTGACCCAACCTGCATAACGGGAAATATGATTGAAACTGGAACAGTAGCGGATCTCAATGCGTGTGCTTCGGGGTCAATTGACACCACGGCTTTTGCAAAACAGCCATATGATGCAGTGATAGTTGACCTCGGATGGTAGAATTTCTGGATCCGGCACTGAGCTGGAACGTACATGAGCGGGTTTTGGACCGAAAGGGAACAGGGGTGGTCGAACTCACATGAGAAGGTGTACATTGTTGTCTTGTTGAGGTTGTAGACCACAAATGCCGGGGAGAAGACGCCGGTCTCCGTCGTCTGATAGCCCGTCGGGTCACCGCTGTTGCCGAACTTCAGAATCCCGCCGTTGTACAGCGCCGGTTCCGGCTGGCCTCTGCACTGCAGGCCATGTACATTGCACAAATTTAATCAGCCTACTGGATGCATGGGAACGAACTGGGCTGGTGTACTTTACTCGCCGTCAGAGCATGCATACACCCTGAAGCTTCCTTCAGTTCCTTGTGCTGATAATTAATTAATCCTATCCTAATCATGGACAGGATAGCGAACAGAATGACACGAGACAACCAAAAAGTGCAGCTAAGCAAACAACTAATATAAGAAGTAATAAGATCGCTTGCCGTGTTAGTTGGCCGGCCTAAAAAATGCATGTTAGGCGTGTGCAAAGTTTGGCTCTGGCGCTTGACGCCTTGCGGAGCTTAGCTTCCATAGAAGAGCATCGAACAAACATGATGAACTAACTGACCATGATACGTCCAGCCATTGCAGTACTTAGCGAAGGCTAATACTAAAATGCCATGAAGTGTAGTATAATAGTTGCCATTTGTTCTGTGTGATATTTTTTAGTATTAGTTAACAGGTAGGTGCGAGTACGGCTTGTGGTCTCCAGCGCCACACATGAAAACAAAACTAAAATAACTGAAGAAAATGTCACGTGCACGGTGAGAGGGAAACATTGGTGGTCCAATGGCTTTGGGCTTCGTCATCTTCCCCACCCTCTTCCTAGTTCTCACCCCCACTAGTTACCAGAAGAGGAATGCCATTGATAAACAATGCAAGCATTGCTATTGAGAAAGACTGGCTGGACAGTCTTACTATCAGCATTTCAGCAGCAATCTTAACGACCTTGCAGTTACTGAAAGCTACCTCTGGACGGACAAAGGATCATTCGGTAAGACTTACGTCGGTGTAGGCGGAGTAATCGTACCAACCATCTGCGTGTCATCCAAAAGTTCGAACAATGTCACATACTCCGATCATACGAGAGAGAGAGAGAGAGAGAGAGAGAGAGAGAGCAACTGACCAGGAGGCACCGCGGCAACAAGCTCATTGCCGTAATGCACCGTCCATAACACGAGAAACACCACAGCACTGAGAGCAAAGCGAGACCTCTTCATCTTTGAGTACGTAGTTGCCCTGCTCGCTCAGTTCGTTTGCTCAAACCGCTTTCACACCGACGGTTTGAAGCTTTCAAGCTTAGTGAAGGCTGGAGAATGTATGGAGTGTACCAGTCATGATCAGAGCAAAGGGATCTTCCAAAGCTATATATAGACGGCTTAGTGATGGGCATTTTGGCGTAAGTCGCTTCTGCGTCCCGGGTGGCCGCTACTTTTCGCACTACACTTGGCGAGCTGCCATTGGCCAGCGAGTCACGGGCCGCCGTATAGTCCTCGGAGGCTGCCCTCTGCGAGGAAAGCGGTCCGTGCCGTTTGGTGCAGTGGCCTCTGGCGCTCCAACACCGGGCCTAGCCAACCCACCCTGTTCGCCTAGTGGTTCACATGTGAGCGAGCGAGCCAGCCAGGGAAACCCTGCTGCATCGGTAGCAGGATCTGATTCATGTGAACGATCCTCGCCGTATTCTGTTGTCTCGTGCTCGTCGCCATGGGAATTGGAATTGGAATTGGAATTGTACTGCGGCACTGGAGGCCGCGAAGTTTCTTGTGTCGTTTTCTCCCGTCATTGAATTGCTGGATCGGTGTGCACCTTAACGTCGAGGGGTATATATAGCTCACGGTTGCTGATAACTTGTCACGATTGTTGTGGCGCCGTGTTCGGAAGAACTGTAGTCCACTGGAGGTTGGTTCATGGTATCAAAATTACACCCCCTGAAGAAAATCGATGTCAACATTACTCGGTGAAATCGTGAGCTTGGTAGTATCGTCAATAATTTAGCTATAGCAGTTGTATCAACCACCTAGCAAACATGTGAGGCAATTGCTGCGATCTAAAACATGTTCTTCTATTGTAACATCCCGTTTTCAGTTGTTAAAATATTAATTATCTTGATTTTTGATTTTCACTCGAATTTTAAAATTTCGGTTTGAAGTTCAAAATCTCCTAGCTTTCGTGAGCCCGGGTTTGTGTTTCAAACTTTTCTTTCAAACCCTGGATTCAAATTTTGATTTGGATCAATTTGAATTCTCCATTTTCAAAAATATCAAAATCCAAAACCCTTTCCTTTTTCTTTTGGGCCGATTTCTCCCGGCCCATTCCATCATTTTCTCCCGGCCCATTCGGCCCGAGCCTTCCCGTTCCGCGTTCCCCCCAGTAGGCCACGCCCCGCCTCTCTTCTCTCTCCCCGCTCTTTCCTTCCCCTCCCTTTCTCTCCCGCACGCGCCTCTCTCTTCCTTCTTCTCTCTCCTCTCTCGCCTCCTTGCGGCCCTCCTCCGCCCATGCGCCGCCGCCTCCCCTCGTCTCCTCCACCTGACCGCCTTGGCCTCCTCCACCCGGCCCCTCTCACCTCTCCTGTTCCACCGCCTCGGGCCTCCGGCGACTCGAAGGCCGCCAAGCCCGACCCCACCTCCGCGCCCTGGCCGACGCCTCGTCGCCTGGGCTTATCCTCAGGCCGCCGCAGCTTTTCCTCCTCGCCTCCTCACGCCGCGCTTTGCGCTCTCTCTCCCGGCCATAAAGGGCCGAGCCCCTTCTTCTTCCCCTTCGCCCCTTTTTCTTGGTGTCGCCACGCCCGAAGCGCCTCCCGGTCCGCTCCGGCCTCGCTGCCCCTTCCTCCGCCGTCGGCCGGGCCGTCCTCCATTGTCAGTCGCCGCCTCGGCTCCGCCCGTCTACGCTGTCGTCACCCCGAAGCTCCTCCTCTCGTTGCCTCCCGACCCGGCCGGCCGCCTCACCGCTGACCGCCGCTTCTCTCGGTGAGCCTCCCGTCGCCTCTTCCCCCCCCGGTTCTTCTCTCTGCGCCCAGGCGCTCCAGCTGTCGTCGCCGCCGCCATCTCCTCTCGCGACAAAGATCGCCACCACCCCCGCTCCCCTTTCTCCCCGGTCCGACCGCCTCCTCCCGGTCCAACTGCCACACCCACCACTTGCCCAGGCTCTCTCTCTCTCTCTCTCTCTCTCTCTCTCTCTCTCTCTGTGTCCCTCAGCGGTGGCCCTCCTCAAGTGAGGCGAGAGAGTAGAAGCAAAGAAGATTTGTGTTTTGGTGTTTTGCAAATTGGAATGTATGCAGTGTAGTTTTGTGTTTTGCATTTGGATTGAATTGTCGGTGTATGAATATTTGTGTATGCAGTGAATATTGTGTATGCAGTTGAATCGCCGCGAAGATTGGCTTTCGAAAATGTGTGTATTGTTGTATTGTGGTTGTTAACTGCAAAGGAGTCTTGGAGCAATAGTTAGGTTTTGGTAAATAATGTTTTTGTATTGAGAATTGGATGTCTATTGTGAGTATTTTGTTAGGTTGTGCAGGGTAGTTGTGGAGCAGTAGTGGAGTTTGTGGAAATTTAGTTTTGTGTATTAGAGTTGAGTATTGAAAGCTTGTATGGCAATTGTGTTTATATTGTTTTGCATTACTCGATCGACTAGTAGTTTATCCATTTTGGCGAAAACGTTTCCAAAGCAATTGTTCTCGATGATTTTTGCTACGACTTGCGATGAATCGATTAACCGTTGTTAGTGGTTAACTCATGATTGCCAAGTACTAGTAGAACTATCATTTTCGATTTTAGTTGAGAGCTATCGATTAAGAGCGAAATTTGCACAATCTCGGGAAATCGAGGTTATGCAAATGACCTTCGTAATCGTCTCCGCAATCGTGTCTATTTTAGTTAAAACATATTTATTCAAATTTCCGCGTTTGTAAAATGCTTTAAAATAATCTGGCATTTTCTCAAAATATTTTGGAAGACTATTCGAGATTAACCTGTTAATCTCGACAGCTTACGTTGAAAACCGGTATATTAATCTTGTAATCCTTTCCAGTATTCGTCGGTCTAAATATTGTTTATTTCCTTTTTATCCCTGTTCAAAAGTCGTCTTTAATAAAATAATTTACGGTCTTATTGATTTATCGTGTATTCTAATCTTGGCCGATCAGCGGTATCCAAAGTGAAGTATCACTGCGATAGTTCATTCGACTTTGTTTCCCCTTGTTTTCCCTCGGCAGAGTATCACCGCCTTTGTCTCGTGTACTCAGCTAATCGTTTGACCTTGTCAAACATCCCCGCCTCGCTGAATCTTGTCGCTTCAGCTTGTTCATCGCAAAACTCATTTAAATTTGCTTTGTTCATATGTGGTCTTCTGGAAGTTCTTTGGATTTATTTGTTGTTCTTGCTTGTATTGCGTAATTAGGAGTCGGAGTCCCGAAGAAGCAGCGACTCAAGCAGGATCAAGATTCGGATAAAGACGCCGACCCGGAACTCAAAACCCCTGGCAGAGAAGGCCCTGAGTAAGATCAAGGCCGCAATAATCTGACCCAGGCGAGTCAATGCTTTGATCATTCCGAACCTACGTTTTTATGCAAACTATGTTTATTTGAAATAGCAAAGTTGCATGCTTTAATTTGGTAAACAATGTTATGTCAAAGCTTAAGGTAGTTAATTGCCCATTTGTTGATTAATTACTTATTAAGCCATCCTTTGATAATTGAATCCAGTATTCCTTGTCACCCTAGTAATTATATGGTAATACTAGTATAGGTTGTACTTAAGCGACATGCTAGTCTTGCTTAAGTACCGGGACAATAAATGTCCCGATCATCATCCTTTAAACATGAAAAATGGTTTTGGGCAGTCATTGGATGTAGATGACTGATGTGTTGTGTTAATTGGTTTTCCTTCCCAAAACCCTAAACAACTTGCTAGTACCCCATCTGGACGGATGGAAAGAATGGTGGGTGCGGACGTAGCACGAGAATGGTTGGTATGTGGTATGAACCGTCCAGATGAATTAAGGATTTAATCTTGTCATGACCTCCTGTGTAAAACAAGTACAACCGCAAGTCTGCAAAGTGCAACTTGGCTTAGTAAAACTTTCGAACCTTGAATGTCGTCTCGCATGGTGGGAAAGAGGGAATGTGCAAGCGGCAGGACGTATGCTGGCTTGAATGGGACACCGCACACGGTGAAGTTTGCCGACCGGCGAGGGTAGGTTGATCGTCCATTCAACTACCCCGATCACGAGGTGAACATCCCGCACAACGTATGGGCGTAACCCCATATAGGTGAGATGACTAAGGGCAAGATAGTTCAAACGTTCTCGTGGACGATCGCTCAACTACATGACTAAGGAATCATGTGGAGAAACGAGTATGATTATCTCTTGTGGGTACAGTGTACAACCTCTGCAGAGTCTAAAGCTGCTTTAAATGTACCGCGCTTTTGGTCAAAGGCGCATATGGGAACTTAACTTTGAGTTAGTTCTATTTCAAAAATCTTTGTGGGTGGAATGGAAATGTGTTGGGCTCATCCAAATTTTGTTTTGAATTTTCCGGTAGCCTTATCCAAAGTTGATAATCGGTGGACGAACCGATATCAAAATTAAGTATAAGGTGGAGGTAACCTTCGCTGTTATTTAATATTGCACTTATTCTCTTTAAATGAAAATGCAATCTGTTTAAAATGCTAAGTCATAGGACTTTGTAATTATGATAATTGAAAATGTTGCTTTAGCAAATAAAAGAACCTGAGCCATCCTTGTTAAGCCTTGCATGTATACTATTGCATTCGTGTGTTGGCTCATGAGCACTAGTAGTTGTGCTCATTCTCGCTTCTTTCCCCAAACCCTCGTAAGGTGAAATTTTAGAGATTACGACTTCTACAAGGAACCAGATGTCTGAAGACCCAGGAGTTCTTGAAGCGTAGTTTAGTTCTTAGTTGTTCTAGTCTCGCCCCAGTCTAGCTGACTCCGCTGGTACCTAGGTGCATCCCATATTATCTGAGTTTTGGGTAATATCGGATGTACACAGGTTTTCCCAGTCACTTGCTTGTGGAGAGATGTGCTTTCACCCTTTTTGCTTCCGTTGTCGCTTCCGCTACTTTTGTGATGTAATTGTTTGGCCTGTTCGGCCCTTATTGTAAAACTTGACCCGATGCGGTCTATGTAAACTCTGATGTGTTAAATTAATGAATGGTATGATTTTACGCTATGTATGAAATGATTCAGTGATGTATCTGTGAGTGCTATCTACTGATCCAAGGAATATCACAGTTATTCGCAGAGAATTCGGGATTTGAAAATCCGGGTCCAACATCTATTAAACGGAACCGGTCATCAGATGGCACCCAATTATTGTTACGTGTGGTTTTGTTACAAGTGGCACAAATCGCTACACGCAATACATGCACTTGCTAAAAAGAAATAGTACTTTGTAAACTTACAACTTTGTACTTACTCAGCTACAACCTACCAGGCTACCACTGCCTACAGTGTATCCATTTTTTAAATGTTACCCGAGCGTCTTTCCTATTATCTTCCTTTGCCTTCTTTACCAAAAGAAATGGAGCAGAAAAGAAAGAAAATTAAAACCCACCTTTTCCAGAGGAAAATTGGTCCAAAAGTACTGCACGCCACAGCGGCTAGTAGACTACAAATTCGATCACAACCAACCAGTTTTTGTGGATTTTTTTAGATAATATTTTAAAGTTAATCTACCCTTAACTTTATTTCCAATTATGACCTCTTTAGTCACGCCATCACTCGTGACGTGGCCAAACAGTGCTGTCACGACACCTATGTCGACGTGGCCAAACCTACCACGCAAACCCTCGCGGGCACGTCGTGCCAGCGTGGAGGGCATGTGTGGCAGTTGTCATACTCGCACTCATGGCATGACTAGTTAGCTTGTCACGCTAACTCGCATCATGACAGTGGTGACTTAGTTGTTGCCGCCCATCTAGTTCGTCATTCACCCCCAACCCGTTCTTCCTCCCGAGCCTCCTCTCTCCTCCCCAAATCCATCGTCGCCACCGCGCCTCCCGCGGGTCCCGTCCTCCGCTCCTGCCGGCCCCCTATGCCGGCTTCCTCCCCACGCCTCCCTCCTCCATGTCCTCCAACCTGCGCAATCCTCCTCCTTGCGTCGGCCTGCTCTTCCTTCAGCGGCCTCCTCCTTGTGGCTCCTCACGAGTCCTGGCCGCCCCCTAAGCGGTCCCGCGGATCCCAGCGCTGGTCCCCGCAGCGCAGGGCTTGCATCTTCGGAATTTTTTGTTGCACTGGATCGAGGTAAGAAATGTGTGATTATATTATTGTAGATTGGTGGTTGGTGATTGTAGAAGATATTGGTGAATGTGTTCCAATTAGTGATTGTAGAACAGAAAACTGCATTTTTTTTTCCATTTTGTGCTATATTAGAATGAGGAGGATGTTCTTGGATTTATACGGTATATTTATCTTGTGCATAAACATGGAGATTGTTGTACATTGCTTCTGTATGTGATATCACTTAAACTCAGCTTTCGTGAAGTACAATATTGATTGTTGATTGTGAGTCTAAGCATGAACACAAAGGACTACCACCAAATAGGGAAAAAGATAAGGCATTTATGCCTTCAGTGGTTAAGAAAATTCCGCACCACGAGCTCCACATGACAACATGTAAATAATTTTGCAGAGCAAGTTTGCCTACATCATACAGACTACTGACCTATGTTCATTATTTGTGATGTAGGCCACCAACATGTAGATAATTTTAACTCTATTGCTCCAAGTTCATTTCATAACTTGACATGTTAATGTCCCACGGGACAAAATATACATCAATAATCCATAAGCTCTAGTATGGAACATGCGGCATGCATGCCTCATGACCACCAGACAATGCCACTGAAAAGAAGTTATCCGCATTTTGCTAAAGCTATGACCTCATGTCCTACAAAATTAGTTTACCAAAAATAAATTATGAAAGGACCTCTATAATACTTGTGGTAGTTCGTACCTATGGCATGAAGTACTGACTTTCTAATATTTTATTTGCATTGTTGGATGTTGTGGATTTCATGGGGATATGTTCCAGATCTTAGGATGATGTGACAATTGGTAATGGCGTTTACGGTTTGTAGTTTCACGTGTTTTCGACAAAGCTACAGGTATTCTCGATAGGGCGGTCCGACCGGTCCTTGCATCGGTCCGATCGGTCCCAAATCGGTCGGACCGGCCATGTGGGCGATCGGACCGCGGTGACCTAAAAGTGTTCAAAACGAGCTGGGCCAAAAATAGGTGTTGTAGGCAAGTGAGGGGATCCCAATGCACTTGGTCTCATAATTTTTGGAGTCTCCAGTAAGAAGTTCTATTCGTTTTTAATTTCCAGAAGGTTTCGGAATTTGGGAGTATGAATTTCGGCTAAGTCCCAGGGCGGTCCGACCGCTCATTGTGGAGCGGTCCGACCGCCATAGCGGTCCGACCGCTCACCGGAGCGGTCGACCGGTTTCTACTTGAACGTCGCCAACTTCGTGGTGATGTTGTTTTGTTAGGTCAAAGTCATTGGTTTCATGGCATATGATTTGCATGATGCATGTTTTGACTAACATGGGTCAAGTTGTGAAGAACTTGTTCCCGAATTCGTGTTTTCTTATCTGTGGTTGTGCAGGAAGCTTGGTGGTCAACGACGGTCAACGGCGAGGAGAATCGGGACTATACTTGAAGAGTTGAGGTCCGAACGATCGACGATGCGGGTGAGGTCAACGACTCAAGCGTGACACAAGATGGACAAGGGTGACCTATTGGCAAATCCATGATGCATGGTGAAGCGGTTTAGGTCAAAAGGTTAAAGACGGCGCTTATGGCGTGCGTGTGTGACCCGCTTGTTAGTGGGCCTTAACAGAGCCCAATTAAGTCAAACCCTAAGAGTTTTAGGCCTCCACTATAAATAGGAGGAGATGGTGGTGCACCTCTCTCTCTCTCGCCTTTTTATGTTTCAAAACCCTAATTGTCTTTAGGGAGTTGAGGTGGAGGCAAGGGCTCTTGATGGTTTGTGGTGAATTTCGTGATCTTTGATTGTCCATCGATCCATGATGGTGTGGATGTAATCCAAGATCAACCACGAAATCAATCTATGCAAGGTTTGCTTGAGATAAGTCTCTTTCGTTCTTGCTTTCAATTTCGTGTTTTTAGGGCTTTCTTTGATCCATGAGTTTGTGATTGATTCTTTCACGTGAATTAGCTTGCTGTGATATGTGTGAATCTATCTAGCATCATCTTGATCATCAATCCTCACGAACAAGCTTTAGGATCAAGTTTTCGTTCTTGCCCGCTTTAGACCTTCATTAATCAATTGGCAATTGCTCAAGATCGTTCCAAGAATTATCATAATATTCGATTGGAATAGGTCCTCAATAGCATATAGAAGGTGTGTGCAAAGTTTCATAAAGATTAGAGTTGAGAATCAAAGTTTCACCTAATTGCAACTTCGTCATCGGGCCGATTTTATTTATTGCAGATCGGTTCGAGTCGGCGGCCGGATCGCCCATCATCACCGGTCGACCGATTTTGAGCGGTCCGACCGCCAAAGACAACGCCGGCCGACCGCCCGACAATCGGTCCGACCGATTGGGTCCAGCTGTCGACCGCCTGTCTTTGTGAGTCTTTGCAATCTTAGTTGATTTTTGTAGCATCGCTTAGGGTTTAATTGGATTCAATACTAGTCTTCCATTTGTCGGTATATTGATCTTCATAGCTTTCTAATAGCTACTTGGAGTGAAATTGTATTGAGTTCATAATTTGTGAAAAGTGAGCGTGCTCCTATTCACCCCCTCTAGTCGCCTTTACGGTCCAACAAGTGGTATCGAGAGCGGTTAGTTCAATTTTGATCTTAACCGGTCACCAACTTTGGCGATGGATAAGTTTTCTACTAAACCGCATATCTTCGATGGGCACGACTATGCCTATTGGAAGAATCGTATGCGCGTCTTTCTTGAGAGTGAGGACAAGCTATTTGGGATGTTGTTAGAGCCCACTGTTATTCCTGAAATTGCTACACCTTTCGCAATTCTTTTGGCTAACAACAATAAGGCTAAGAATCTTTTATATGGTGCACTTGGTAGACAAGAATATGATAGAATTTGCAATCTTTCAATCACAAGATGAAATTTAGAACACTCTCGAAACATATCATGAGGGTTCGTCCCAAATCAAAAGGTGCGCCAAACAGTTTACAAGCGTGAATACAATAAATTCGAGATGCGTCCCGAGAGAGCATCGATGACATTTTCGATCGCTTTAATAAAGTAATTAATCAAATGAAAGTCGTTGATATTGAATATTCTCAATCTGAAAATGTCACCCATCTCTTGGCCGCAATCAACACCAAGGAGTGGGAGATGAAGGCTACCGCTATAGAGGAAAATGTTGATCTTTCAAGTCTTACTTTAGAATTGCTTTATAGTAAACTCAAGACTCATGAAATTAAAAGAGTTGATCATCCCAAGAAAGATAATTTAGCTTTGGTAGCGATCCTCTCAAAAGGCTTTTGATGACTCTTTTGAATCTTCTTCTGATTTTCATTTGCTTGTTTATCTGCTATTCATGAAGAGGAGCTTGAAAGTATTCTGAAATGAGTTAGCTCTTCTAGCTAAAAATTCACACGGCCTACAATAATGTGAGAAACAAAAGAGAGGTGGTCCGTGACATGCTATGAATGTGGTGAGCTCAATCATATCCGCAAATTGCCCCAAGTCGAAAGGTAAGAGCAATCATAAGGAAGGAAAGCCGACTTGGAAGAAGCCTCCTTTCAACAAATCAAGGTATGAGGCTAATAAGCTTGTGAAGGCTGCTCACCGGTCCTTGCCGCTTTGAGGATCAATCCTTGAGCGATGTGGATACCGGGAGTGAGGAGGACAAGGAGGAGGAGATCCTCAAGGCAAAAAGAAAGGGAAGGCCAAAGACTTCACCGGCATGTGCTTCATGGTCGACACGACGACATTGATGATAATGAGGTATCTTTTTCTTATGATGAGCTTTCTGCTAAATATGATTCTATAGTTGAACAATTGCTTAGTCAAGATGAAGCGCTAGAATTTGTTATGACAAAAAATAAGAAATTAGAGTCAAAGATTAGCAAACTGAAAGTAGAGCTTAAAATGCTAAGACTCTTGAACTCGATGAATGTTTATCTTGTCATGCTATGCATTCGAAATTACCAAGTTACAATCGCTCATAACATTTCAGACAACAACTTGAGAATGCTAGATCTGAACTAAATGAAATTAAAAGTGCTCCTTGTGAAAAATGTTTAGAATCTAGTAAATTGATTGCTTTTGATGTATTTGATTCTAGCCCTTGCACTTCATGTTTAGAAAAAGAACGTGAAATCAAAGATATCTTAGAAGCTGCTAGAGTCAAATATGCTAAGTTTAAGGACAATATTGAAAATACTACTTGTGCTTCTTGTTCCACTCTTAAGCTTGAAATTGCTTTGTATAAGGAAAAATCTATGAATAAAACTTGTGATGCTTGTGTTAACTTGAGAAAAGAAAATGCTTACCTTCATGATACATTAGAGAAATTTTCTAAAGGTAAGAAACAATTAAACATGATTCTTGACAAGTCTAAAACTCCTTATAAGAAGCAAGGTTTAGGATTCAATTCTTTTCAAGACAATTCAAACCCAAAAGTCATTCAAGTCTTGGAAAAGGTTTAATTGAATTCAAAACCCAACTCGCAAAAACATCTTTTAAATCTGCAGCTTTGCCCAACCTTGTATTAATTCAAATGGTGCTTCTTCTAGTGGTACCAAGTACCATTGCACTTATTGCAAAAAAGGTGGACATTTGATTGAATTACATTGGCGTAGGTTGAAAAATGATAGGAAAAATTTTGATAGAATTTTATTCATGCAACCTAGAGCTTCTATGAGACATGGTAACATTGAAAAGAATAAACCTGGATTAGGATTTTTCTCTCATGCAAATCATTATGTTCCTAAATATCCTAATTTTAATGTTTATCGATTGGCGGTCGATCATTGGTGACACGGATCCGACCGCTTTGGTCGCCGGTCGATCGCCACCATAAACGCCTTGATCGATCCGCCATGGACAGTTCAAGTCTCATTTTAATTTAAACATTGCTCATAACCGAATGTTAGATGAAATCAAGGATAGTACTTCGATTTGTATACTCCTTGCGACGTGTGTCTCAAGATCGATTCCTAAATCATGTTTATCTAACCCCATGATTGAGACACATCGTTCTTTTGTTCCTTGATTTTCGGGATTATCGCGGAAAGGGAAGAACACGTGGTTCGTTGACTCGGATGTTCACGCCACATGACCGGAACTCAAAATGGTTCACCTCTTTCACGCGAGCAACAGTGATGACTTCATCACCTTTGGAGATGATACACAAGGGCTAATTGAAGGAACAGGATCAATTAGGGTGAACAACAAATTCATTCTAAAGGATGTCGCTCTTGTGGACAAGCTTAGGTATAATCTCCTTCTCGCTTTCGACTTCTTGATGATGGCTATGAGACTGCTTTTAAGAAAAATGCTTGTCGTGTGCTTGATTCTACTAGTGAGCTTGTGTTTGGAATCTCTAGAGTTGGTAGAATTTTTGGAGCCGATTTTTCGTAATCTCTTGTTTGGATCTCTTAAATGTTTGCTTACATCTTCTTCGATTTACGGCTTTGGCACCGACGTTTGGGGCACATTGGTTTTGATCATCGACGCGAGTTAGCAACCTCGATCTCATGAGAGGTTTGCCCAAACTCAAAGTCACAAAGATGTCAGATGTGCACTCAGTAGGCATGGCAAACAAGTTGCCGCCTCACACCCTTCTCAGGACTATGGTTATGACCGACGGACGTGACGCTTGCTTCATATGGATACCGTTGGTCCCGCTAGAGTCCGGCGATCGGTGGAAAATGGTATATTCTTGTCATAGTCGATGATCTTTCTAGATATACTTGGGTGTTCTTTCTTACTTCAAAGGATGAAGCTTTTGGTTATTTTCATGACCTTGTTCTTCGCTTGGCTTCTGAGCTTCCTGGTGCTTTGAGAGCGATTCGCAGTGATAATGGCACGGAGTTCAAAAATGCTTCTTTTTGTGCTGAGCGTGGTATTGAGCATCAGTTCTCCTCTCCACACGTCCCTCAACAAAATGGCGCGGTGGAAAGGAAGAATAGGACCTTGGTCGAAATGGCTAGGACGATGCTAGACGAGTATAACACACCGAGGAGATTTTGGGCCGAAGCTATTGCTACTGCTTGCCATATTGCAAATCGTGTCTTCTTGATACCTTCTTTAGGCAAGACTCCTTATGAGCTTGGTTTTGGTAGAAAACCCTCTGTTTCGCATTTTCGAGTTTTTGGATCAAAATATTTTATCCTTAAGACATGCAACTTAGATAAATTTGAATCAAGAACTTTTGATGGGTTATTTCTGGGTTATCCTGCTCATTCGAGGGGTTTTCGAGTTTTTAATACTGAGACTAACATTATTCAGGAGACTTGTAATGTCACTTTTGATGAGACTAGCCACGAGTTAGATCAATTGCTACTGATGATTTACAGTGTGAGAGAGCATTTTTGTGGAGGAAGATGAGGACGGTTAATGTCATTCCCTCATCTGCTGCGCCGAGGCGCCCATATTGATACAAGAACACGCTACGCCTACTTCACCTTCAGCTGAGGCTCTGCACAGATCATCATCATCGCAGCACTCATGAGGTCGAAGAAACGACATCTCACCCGGCGCCCACTTCGCATTCAGAGACAAAGATCCTCCTAATGTATAATAGGTAATCTACATGAGCGAGTCACTCGCTCCAGGTATAATGATCCAAATCTCTACTCTCATTCGGCTTTTGTTGCTTCTTTTGAACCCCGCGATATATCACATGCTTTATCTGATTCTAGCTGGGTAAATGCCATGCATGAGGAGTTAGAGAATTTTGAAAGAAACAAAGTTTGGAACCTAGTAGAACCTCCTAGTGGTCATAATGTTATAGGAACCTGTTGGGTGTTTAAGAATAAACAAGGTGAGGATGGTTCTGTGGTTAGAAATAAGGCCAGATTGGTAGCTCAGGGTTTCAGCCAAGTTGAGGGGTTAGATTTTGATGAGACATTTGCTCCTGTTGCTAGACTAGAAGCCATTCGCATTCTGCTTGCATTTGCTGCATCAAAAGGTTTTAAATTATATCAGATGGATGTTAAAAGTGTCTTTTTAAATGGTTTCATAGATGAGGAAGTGTATGTTAAGCAACCCCCTGGTTTTGAGGATCCTAAATATCCAAATCGTGTTTTCAAGCTATCTAAAGCATTGTATGGTCTTAAACAAGCCCCTAGAGCCTGGTATGATAGACTTAAGACTTTCTTGCTTAAAAATAATTTTGAGATGGGTAAAGTGGATAAAACTCTATTTATTCTTAGGCGTGACAATGACTTCCTGCTTGCTCAAATTTATATGGATGATATTATCTTTGGTGGTTCCTCTAATGCTCTTGTTTCCAGCTTTTCTGACACTATATCCAGGGAATTTGAGATGAGTATGATGGGAGAGCTTAATTACTTTTTGGGACTTCAAATCAAGCAATGCAAGGAAGGAACTTTCATCCATCAGACGAAGTACACTAAAGATCTTCTCAAACGCTTCAACATGGGTGACTGCAAGCCAATTTCCACTCCCATGGCAACTTCGACTGTCTTGGATCCAGATGAGGAAGGAGAAGTCGTGGATCAACGCGAGTACCGCAAAGATGATCGGCTCCCTTCAGATTTGACCCTCGAGACCGGACATTCACTTCACCGTATGCCTTTGTGCAAGATTTCAGCGTCTCCGAGAACTTCCCATCGCCAAGCCGTTAAGTTTATATTCGGTATTTACACTCCACCCTCTTATATGGCATTTGGTATTCTGCTCTTGACTTTGTCCATTAGAGGTTTTTCGATTCGATTTTGCGGGTCATCGGTTAGATAGGAAGAGTACCTCGTGCACCGTCACTTCCTAGGCACTTCTCTTGTATCTTGGTCTTCTAAGAAGCGGTCTTACTTGCACAATCCATCTTTGAAGCGGAGTATGTAGTCTTTGCTAGTTCTCAGAGCTGATTTTGTGGATGACGCCTACTTTGAAAGATTATGGGTTAAACTTTGCTAGTGTTCCTCTTTTCGTGATAACACTTCGCTATTAATATTGCTAAAACCCAAAGGCAACATTCTAGGACTAAACACATAGATATTCGCTTTCACTTCCTTAAAGATCATGTTGAAAAAGGTGATATTGTGATGCACTTCAGAGAGTCCAAATCTCAATTGGCGTATATTCTTACCAAGCCTTTAGATCAAACCGATTTTCCTCCTTAAGAAGCGAGTTAGGCGTAATTTATCCTTATGGGTTGGTTTGAGGGGAGTTTGATCTTTTCTTATCTTTCCTTGTTCTTTTGATCTTTTATTGTTCTTTTCTCGAACTTAGTGATCTTTTCGAACTTTTTAGGTTTTAGGCTTTTAATTGCATCTCATTGTGTCATATTGCATTCATATGAAAACTTCAACAAGTGGTTACAACAAATGGTATGAAAAATCCAAAAGATGCATTATAATATAAGGTTTTCTTTTTTAAAAAAATTGATGAAGCTTTGCCTATTACCCTTTAGAGCTTTTGTATTTCAATTCTTGCTCAATGTCATGTCTAGTTCTTTGACTTGCTAGAATTATCATGCTTTTACATGTGTAGCTAAGTCTTTGCTATATGAGCTAGAACCTTTAAACAACTCAAACTAAGAAATTGCAATTTGTGGATGTTTTAGCGAGTTGCATAATTAGTGCTCCTCTTGTGACATTGGCCCCGTCGTAATTGCTTTGTTAGCTCTTTGATCTAAAATTGACCATTACTTGAGCTTTTGTGTTCTTGAGATTCTAAACCTGCTCATGTGAAAAATGAAAATCAAGATTGTCTTATGCTTAAATTGTGCCAAACTATTCTTACGATCTCGCTTGTCAAATGACATGAACTTGGAGATAGTTTGATGAACCGCACGATCTCATGGGGACCGCTTGTCGAAATGACATGAACCTCAAGATTTGTCGCCCGGTAGAAGCTTAGAAAGAGTTTGTGGATGGCTCCAAGTCCGTGATCTTCTTTACTAAGATATACCTTTAATCAACTTTTGGTCAAGCTTAGGATGAGTTTGTGGATGGCTCCTAGTCCAGATCTTGTCACTAAGTTAGATCATTAGTCAACTTCAATATTCAATGCAAATGAGAAAAATGTTGACAAATGGGCGTTTACAAAATATTGAGCAAAATGATTCAATACGGGACTTGATTGACTCTTAATGTGGTCTTTGTTAGATTTTTATCTCACTTTGACATTTTGACATGGCCAATTTCACTTTAGGATCCTGTTGATGAACTTGTTTGAATTTGAAGCGTTGCTTAAATTGATCAAATCTATCGCTTTACTTTTGAGCCTTTGTGCTTAGCTTTGATATATATGTCTTACCATGATCTTGCTAGCTACAACAGCTTGATATGTTTGTTTGTGCAATATTAGAGATACTAGCTTGTTCTTTTGGGTAATCTCCAAAGCTTCTTGTAATTAAAAAAAATTGAAAAATACAAAAATTGAAGCCACTCCATTGCACTTCATGCATATTCCTCTTTATGCTTCTTTTGGTTCTGCTTCTTCCTTTATTCTATATTTATTATCTCTGGATGAGAGGAAGGCGTGATTCCTTGATGAATCCATTGTCAAAGGGGGAGAAGATGTGTTAAATGAAAAGAGAAGATGTGTTAATAAGAAGATATTTCTTTATTGGGGGAAAAGTTTATACAAAGGGGAGAAAACAAAGGGGAGAAACTGAAAATTTGAAAAATTGAGGATCATAGTGAGGGGGAGTTCTTGAGTTGCACTCTTATTGTCTTATTGAATATTCTGAACTTGAATTGCATTCTTTTAAACTCACAATGATCATAGGTCAATTGAACAATTGTTCTTTCATATGGACCTTATGTGAGAATTTTGACCCTTTTCTGGAAATCAAAGTTTTTATGCTTACTTTTGCCTTGTCTCACATGCCTATACTATTCTGATGCCAGCTTGGTCATTTACATTGTTTTTTCTTGCTTATGGACCAAGTTGTGCCTTTGTGCTAAACTGCAAGTAAACTTCGCTTTCAAATCTCTTACTTACATTTTTCGGATAATTGCCAATGTGTTCATCAAGGGGAGATTGTGGATTTCATGGGGATATGTTCCAGATCTTAGGATGATGTGACAATTGGCAATGGCGCTTACGGTTTGTAGTTTCACGTGTTTTCGACAAAGCTACGGTATTACGGGATAGGCGGTCCGACCGGTCCTTGCATCGGCGGTCCGATCGGTCCCAAATCGGTCGGGACGGCCATGTGGGCGGCCGGACGGCGGTGACCTAAAAGTGTTCAAAACGAGCCGGGCCAAAAATAGGTGTTGTAGGCAAGTGAGGGGATCCCAATGCACTTGGTCTCATAATTTTTGGAGTCTCCAGTAAGAAGTTCTATTCGTTTTTAATTTCCAGAAGGTTTCGGAATTTGGGAGTATGAATTTCGGCTATGTCCCAGGCGGTCCGACGGCTCACGTGGAGCGGTCCGACCGCCAGAAGCGGTCCGACCGCTCACCCGAGCGGTCGGACCGGTTTCTACTTGAACGTCGGCCAACTTCGTGGCGATGTTGTTTTGTTAGGTCAAAGTCATTGGTTTCATGGCATATGATTTGCATGATGCATGTTTTGACTAACATGGGTCAAGTTGTGAAGAACTTATTCCCGAATTCGTGTTTTCTTGTCTGTGGTTGTGCAGAAGCTTGGTGGTCAACGACGGTCAGCGGCGAGGAGAATCGGGACTAGACTTGAAGAGTTGAGGTCCGTAACGATCGACGATGCGGGTGAGGTCAACGACTCAAGCGTGACACAAGATGGACAAGGGTGACCTATTGGCAAATCCATGATGCATGGTGAAGCGGTTTAGGTCAAAAGGTTAAAGACGGCGCTTATGGAAGCGTGCGTGTGTGACCCGCTTGTTAGTGGGCCTTAACAGAGCCCAATTAAGTCAAACCCTAAGAGTTTTAGGCCTCCACTATAAATAGGAGGAGATGGTGGTGCACTCTCTCTCTCGCCTTTTTATGTTTCAAAACCCTAATTGTCTTTAGGAGAGTTGAGGTGGAGGCAAGGGCTCTTGATGGTTTGTGGTGAATTTCGTGATCTTTGATTGTCCATCGATCCATGATGGTGTGGATGTAATCCAAAGATCAACCACGAAATCAATCTATGCAAGGTTTGCTTGAGATAAGTCTCTTTTCGCTCTTGCTTTCAATTTCGTGTTTTTAGGGCTTTCTTTGATCCGCGAGTTTGTGATTGATTCTTTCACGTGAATTAGCTTGCTGTGATATGTGTGAATCTATCTAGCATCATCTTGATCATCAATCCTCACGAACAAGCTTTAGGATCAAGTTTTCGTTCTTGCCCGTTTTAGACCTTCGTTAATCAATTGGCAATTGCTCAAGATCGCTCCAAGAATTATCATAATATTCGATTGGAATAGGTCCTCAATAGCATATAGAAGGTGTGTGCAAAGTTTCATAAAGATTAGAGTTGAGAATCAAAAGTTTCACCTAATTGCAACTTCGCCATCGAGCTGATTTTATCATTGCGGATCGGTTCGAGTCGGCCGGTCGATCGCCGTCATCACCGGTCGACCGATTTTGAGCGGTCCGACCGCCAAGACTAACGCCGGTCGGACCGCCCGCAATCGGTCCGACCGATTGGGTCCAGCCGATCGACCGCCGTCTTGTGAGTCTTTGCAATCTTAGTTGATTTTTGTAGCATCGCTTAGGGGTTTAATTGGATTCAATACTAGTCTTCCATTTGATCGGTATATTGATCTTCATAGCTTTCTAATAGCTACTGGAGTGAAATTGTATTGAGTTCATAATTTGTGAAAAAGTGAGCGTGCTCCTATTCACCCCCCCCCTCTAGTCGCCTTTACGGTCCAACAGATGTAGATGGATAAAGTTGTACGTGTTTGTACTGGTAGGCCAGTTAGCAAAACGGGTAGTGGTGCAGACTTTGGTGGTATGGAAGTGACTGTTTTTGTGTTTCGATAATCATTAGGCTTTGAAACTCTTCTGATGAGAATTAAGTCGACCTTTGGATGGGATAAGCCCGGGGTCGTTGTCGGAATGCAGGGGTGATACGACGTTGGGTTGGGTTCTAAGGTGCACGCCTTGTGGATGTCAATCTTATCCGACAATGATTGGGACACGTACAAGGAGGTTGTGCTTGCATCTCAGGTCCGGTTGTTGGATGTTGTTGTGAAGAGGACAATCATTGTTGAGGATTTGTGAAACAATTTGGATGTGGTGAATGACAATATGGAGGAACTAAAATCCGCTCTTAATCTTTCGCAAGGCCCCCCAATGGAGGAGCAACCGTCTCAAGAGTTCATTGGTGTTGGTCTTAACAACGATGCCCCCCCCCTTGGTGGATCATATGTGGTGGTTTCTTCGCCGCACCATGTTAGTGACCCCATAACTGATTTCAATGGCGCTCTAATGAACAACGAGCTTGAGTATGAGGTGTTCCGAGATGGAACAACCCGTGATGCTGACTCCGACGAAGGCTGGAGCTCGACCAAAAAAGAAGCTCCCGCTCCGCTTTTCTTCTCTTAGGAAGCCCGGGTTCTGCGCAGTGTAATGGGTGAGGTCCCGTTGGTGCATGCATTTAAGGATGTCATAATGGTTGATAATGTAGTCTGTGCAAATGTGTTGAAGAGCAGGAATGGCATTGCAGACCCGGAAGATGACCTAATACACAAGAACATGTTGTTTTCAAGTATGAAGGATATGAAGGTTTGCTTGCAAGAATACTAAGTACGACACCATCGTCCGTTTGTAGTGCAACACTCCGATGTGAACAAGAGGTGTACAGTGAGGTGCGAAGGGGCTGCGGATTGAAGGTTTAGGGGCGCAAAACTAGGGACAAGCAATGGAAAATAGTTAATATGAAGCAGCCTCACTATTGTGGGACTGCACGAGTGTCCGGTGAGCACCTTCATGCGACCACTAATTTTATTACAAGGCGCATTACCGGGGTTGTGGCTGTCGATCCTGATGTGAATGTTGTGTCGGGACCCAAAAATGCATCTCAAGAACCCTCTGTGTATTCTAAACTAATCCCAGATCAGTAGCTAGCTCACACAAGAAACAGTGATGAAATACCATCTATTTATTCGATTTAACTAAAAAGATCTCAAAATGACAAATTATAATAATACTGGACCTTATGATCAACGTTTACTTAACTTGCCACGTAGGGCTAAAGAAACAAATAAACTCTTGCAGTGGAACGAAAAACTTGGAAAGACTAATCAACATGCCCACAGGCAATCGAGTGAAAACACATCCTAATCCGCAAAACCTTCATAGTCCTCCTTCTGAAAGAACTCTTGAGCAGCTTGATATTCTTCAATTGATCAACAAAGGTGTAAAACCGTGAGTACAAAAAGTACTCAGTAAGCCGTAGAGAAATGTATGCAAATAGTATTCATGCAAGGCTTGTCAAAGGTTAGTTGTATGGTTCTTTTGCAGAAAGCAGCATTGATGATAAATACAATAAATAGATTGAAATATGTAATTGAAAATAATAATAAATAAATAAACCATTGTTTTGAAACAACCAGTGAACTACCCATTCACTTCCCAAGACAAACCACCAAGTGAATTACCCGTTCACCAAACGAACATTATATTCATCAAGTGAACTTCTCATTCACACTCTGACACATTTTATGAAGAAACTCTATCTCTCATGTGAAATCCCCGAACACGTACGGCTATTCGAATATATCAATTAACACTCTGCAAAGATTGTACACTTTACCCACAAGATATAACCGGTGTAACGATCACCAATCATAACAAAACCTTTCAGAAATTTCATCTCAACAATTGACTCTCCCATTGTGCATATTGTCACCCCAACCTCACCGTTGGTTTGATGCACATCGTTGGACCTGGAGGCGATAACCTCGCCCATAGATTTGACCTTAGAAAGGGTACACACCTCCACCCATATACTACCTGAGTTTTCAAATGCCAAAACTCCATAACTTACTAAGTTAAACCCGTCTCATACTAGGTATGTGGTTGTACGAAAAGTCCTAGTTCAATGCCGCACAAGATTAAGTCAATGACAAGTTACTCATGCGATCTTACCGCAACCCACAACGTGTTATAATCATACACTCAATCCACCATCCACTCACCCGAGCGAAAACCATTTTGTTTGACTAAAACCAATGACATACCTTGTCATGGTACACAAATTTTAACAAGGGTGGCTAACCACCATGATTCCATATTTCATTAAGTCAAGATTAATCATTATGACACATGTGATAAAGAACCCATCATAACTAAGCTTGGCTAAGCATTTGTACGTTACCCATGTTAGTGCTACAAATATGTCCAACTAAAATTATCCATGCTTGGGTGACAAATGATTCATGACATTCAAATAATCGAATGAGGCATAATGACAACAAGTAATAGCCAATCCTAAAATAATTTGTATAAAGAAAGCATGCAATTGTATAAAATAATATACTTTTAAAATCATACGTTCAATATGATCAAAGGAATATGGCTTGCCTTGGAATAAATCCTGGTGTTGGTCTTGATCTTGATGTATTCCTCCTTGCTCAAAACTCTCCGAAGTATCAACGTCTACCCGTAAACAAAATAAATAAAATAAATAAATATAAAAAGAGATAAAACAAACTCCAAAAATTAAATAAAACCTTAGATAAATAGATCTCGAATTTAGATGAATTTAGAAATTTAGATGGACTCAATCGGAGTTCGGATGAAGAAGATATGGCTTCTGGAAGATTGAAACCCTAAGAAAAAGAAATTGTTTCTACTTTTCCTAAATTATTTTTATATTGAAATTCCAATTAATGCACCAGCATGATGTCAACACAGAAATTCAGAATTAAAATAAATCCGAAAAAATCCTTATAGTGGCTAACATGCAGGACCCATACGTCAGCGAGAGACTCCACAGTGGACTAAGTCCACCAAGTCGGGATCAGGGTAGGGTTTAGGTGTGCCACACAGGCGCTGATGTGGCTGACACGTGGGTGACCCGCGAGCACATGAACTGATGTGGCCGGTGATGTGGCGGTGACACAGACTGCCACGTCAACTGAACGTCGGCGAAGCTCTGGTGAACGAGGGTTTCGGTGAACGGTGGCTCTCTAGTGACGGTGGAGATGAACAATGAGGACACAGCGAACACGACGATGCTCTCCAACCTCACCGGTAATGACCACAGCGGTAGCGGCGACAAGAAAGGTGGCAAAGCGGCGCGATTGAACAACGGTGAGGCGATGTGGGGCTCCTCCAGCAAAGATCGTGCGCGCATCGGATGAAATACGCGACGGGGATCTCAGGGCTGGCGACGGAAGAGGCTGAAGCTCACTGGTGGCGGCGCAAGACAGCGAGAAAATCTTCGGCGGCCGAAGACTTCAAAGGCTTCAATCGACGAAAAGACGACACAATCCCCAAGGGCAAGTTAGGGTTTCGAATGAGGTAGGGGGCGTGGAGAATTTGACACGGACGGGGCCATTAAATAGGGCGAGAAGGGAGAAACTGGGAGAGACGCAGCGCGACGGTAGTCCAGCTCAGACACGGACTGAGGTGTCCCAGAGGAGGAGGATGAATAGTATTTGGCTGCCGAAACCCAACCTAGGGTTCCCTTATTTTTTTGGCTGCCGAAACCCACAACGTGTTATAATCACACCCTCAATCCACCATCCACTCGCCCGAGCGAAAACCATTTTGTTCAACTAAAACCAATGACATACCTTGTCATGGTACACAAATTTTAACAAGGGTGGCTAACCACCATGATTCCATATTTCATTAAGTCAAGATTAATCATTATGACACATGTGATAAAGAACCCATCGTAACTAAGCTTGGCTAAGCATTTGTACGCTACCCATGTTAGTGCTACAAATATGTCCAACTAAAATTATCCATGCTAGGGTGACAAATGATTCATGACATTCAAATAATCGAATGAGGCATAATGACAACAAGTAATAGCCAATCGAGAACACAAGCAAGAAAGTAGAAGATGCAATCTAATATTGTATTGCGAATATAGATGAAACTCACAATGTGGGGTTCCTCAACCGAACATGCGGCGAGACTGCTAAGCAGAATAATCTCAAAGAAAAACCCACGTTAAACTATGACGGCTACTGTATATATATTGGGGGACGTGAGGAGGTCGACCTAGGACGTGCGGCCGTGGGAAGAGGCGTACACAACCTGGACTCTGACGTCGACACGCTTACAAGGCACTATTAGGCCAAAACGGTGACGCAACACCTTATTCGCTATTCATGTCACGTATCTATGTCGAAGACCTGGTCGTAGGACTGGTCCTAGGGTGGTTTTGAGGAGTTCATGCTATCTCTGGTCGTAGATTGTGTTCAACGAGTATTGTGCTTGCTTCTCTGGTCTTGGATTGCTCCCAACGATCTTGGCTCGCTGAGTACTAGTGAAACTAATCGTAGGACTTCTTGAAGTGGTCGTAGACTCTGCAAAACTGGTTGTAGACCTTCTTGAACTGGTCGTAGTCCTAGATTCCTAAGTACAAGTAAATCATCTCCATTAGGCAGCATCATAGAGTTCTCAAATAATATACTCACCCTTCGAAACGAGATTCGGTTCACAAGAATAGTTGTTCAAAATAGTAAACTTTAATTCATCTATGTGATCACAAGTTATGCATATTCGATATACAAGAAATTAATTGTCTACACTATAATCTCCAATCAAATTAAACTTATATCCAGGGGTGTACGCACTAGATAAGGATTTCAAACATGCAATTTCAGAAACTTTCTCCATAGCATGTGACAATTTCATCGGTAGCTTCAACATAATGTAACATAAAGAATCAGTAGGAGAAAATCTAGTCAAAACTTATTTATGTCTAACCAATTTCACATGATCATTATATGTGATTGACTCATCATATGAATCGCTCAAAACAGCAGGCAATTCAATTATGTTATCACCTGGTGTACTCAAGTCAACATGTAAATCAACAAGTTTATCACATGGTGCATTAAAATCAATGCAGTCTGAATTCTCTTCGTGAAATATGTGCGTATCAGAATTATTTTCCACTAATTTTTGCTCTAAAATAGCATGAACAGTGGACAATTGTAGTTCTTCACAAGCATACTTACCTTGAGTGATGATAGCATCATGATCTTTACATTTTTGGCTCTCCTCAAATAAATTAGGTGCATCCATCTCCGCATCTTCCTTCTCAACCAATAGAGTCGATGGTTCAATCAACTCATTCTCCTCTTCAGCATGGTTCTCTAGCTCTCTTTGAGTTCTCAATACTTGCTGCACAATTATAGTTCTATAATTCTCCGTAGCAGCGGCACCTAAAATTTCCTCACCACCACTATCTGCCTCACATTCATCATCATTACCTACAAGGTTAGCTGCAAGAACGTATTCATCCTCAATATCACTAGCACTTACGTAACCACCATCTTCTGTCGCAATATACGCTCGCTAACTTGGGCTATCTCTCATGAAGTAGCTCATTCCTTTACAACGGTGGCACACAATTCATGTTGTACGACCTATGGAAGCAACCGATAAAGAGCTCTATGCTGATGCCTGCACACTAGTAGATTTGCTCGTCTCGGGTGCGCGCGACGGTAGAGATGGTGCTGCTGAACGCGCCCTATTCACAGAGGGGGCAGCAGACCGAAAAACATGAGGTAGGACATTCTTGGCTTGTTCCGGCATTGATCACGATGTAGACGTACTGCCAAAGTTGCTCCTAGTCCTTTGTTGTCTACCCTGCAATTCCTTTTCTGCCAAACAAGCAAGCTGGAACAACCTATTAATATTATTATAGTCTTTGTAACCAACTATGTCCTAAATCTCACACCTTAAACCACCATAAAAATGAGCCATCTTATCCTCCTCATCCTCAACAACATTACAACGCAGCATGCCTATTTGTAGTTCTTGATAATATTCCTCGACAGATTTATTACATTGGTCTAAGTGCTGTAATTTCTTTAATCTATCCCATGTATCAGGTGTTAAGCCAGAATTAACCACTTGATTCCACCAAATGATAGCAAAATCTTTAAATTCACTAGTAGCTTATCTGACTATGCACTTCAAAAACTAGATGGGCATTAAATTTTTGTTCAACTGTCATCTCCCAATCTAGATAAATTTCAGCATCATAAACATCTGCAAAAGCTGGTATGGTAAATTTAACTTTAGCAAATGGGTCATCATTGACATGAGCATTGTGATGCTGAAAATTATTACCTCCCATACCGTATCGATTGTGATGTCGGCGGTGTTGTTGACGTGCACCTTGGTCAGCAAACACAGCGCCAGTATCACATCATCTCTTCTCATTATCATCTCCCTCCTCAAGATCTTGGGTTGCATCGTGATCATACTCACGTCCAATATTTGGTGGCCGGTTCACCATTCTTTCAAGGCGTGTAGTGAGCGCTGCAATACTATCGTTGATTGAGCGCTGCAATGTGATCGTGGTTGCTTGAAGCTTCCTGTCGATGTCCTCATGAATGGTAGTGCGTTGTTCATCCAAGAGCGTCATGAGCTCTCTCTTTACAACACACTCTTTCTCATCAGACGCCTCACCTGTCATGGTTAGCAGGAAACAAAAGACAACACAAAGGTATTATCCCTATTAACTACTAGGTGATGGAAGGTGAAAAAACACACTCTCAAGCGTCTTACCACACTCTTACAAGTGTTCTTACCAACGCAGCAGGTGGTACGACCGGTGGCTGGTTCGTGATACCGTGTCGAGAGTGGATATGATTGCAACAGGGGACCTGTTTTGATCAAGAGTAGGTGGAGCTCGGCAGGCACAATATGTAGCAAGGAGTAGCAAAAATCGTAATCTGATTAGCAAAGTTGAATAAGGGTCTAAAGTACATGTCACGGTTGCTGGTCTAAAAAGTGTCCCTAGCCCTAGCACAACACTGATCGATAACAAGGACTAGATACAAAGGATTCAAAGGATGCAAGGCTGGGAGTGGTCGTAGACCAACTTGGGGTGGTCGATTTGCTTCTTCTTCACTGGGGTGGTTGGTTTGCTTCTTCTTCTACTCTCTCTTTTTTTTTACTGCCGAAACCCAACCTAGGGTTCCTTTCTTTTTCTTTTTTTTTTGATTGCCGAAACCCAACCTAGGGTTTCCTTTTTTTTTCTGCCGAAACCCAACCTAGGGTTCCTATTTTTTTTTGCGAATGTGACCTTGACTTCAAACTCTTCAAAAACCCTCTTCTGGGTCTATGGATATATATGGATCACAAACTTTTTGTAGAAGGCAGGGGTATACAGGTAATTAAAAGATATTCTCTCTCTCTCTCTGAACTTTGGCTATAGAAATTCTTCTCGGACTTTTTGTGGCAGGCACGATATGATGAGTACGTGGGGTGTTCGAGAGCAAGCGTACATACTTTCTCTTGTGCTCCTTAATTTTGTGTACATTGGGTTCGACCTATAAATGGAATGCATGTATGAGACACAGTGTCCATGTTATTTATTTTTTATTAAACTGCAATATCTTTTTGTGTATCCATGTTATTTCTTTTTTATTAAACTGCAGTATCTTTTTTTGTTGACCTTGTAGATGGTTCACCGCCGATGCCAGCGAATGGGGACAAAAATGAACTGCACATCGGCAGCTGGAGATGTCGTTCAACCTGCCCCGGCTCGGAGTGGCTCCTCGTGTGCTACAACATCGCGGGCAATGACATCCGCTTCGGCTACACGAGGCGAGGAGGACAACGACGACGACCTGGATGCCAGGTTGCCCGACGAGATGGTCCTCTCAGACCTTATTAGGGGCACTGACCGCGACTCAGCCGATGCCAGCCACGCCTCCGTGTCGTAAACATCGTGATTGCACGGACATCAGTTCGGTCAATGTCGTCAAGGGCACACACGGCGAAGATCCGGATACGAGGTTCGCAACGGGAACGGGTCGGAGAAAGTGCAAGTGATGTAATGATGTCATGTCATGAATTAATAGAACATTTCAGTTTGAATGGATGGATGGTGTCATTTATGAATATACGCATATATCCTTGTAGATGCTATTTCTGGTTGACTGAATGGATTGAATGGATGAATGAAGCTCTCTTTCTTGTGTGAAATTATCTATTGAATCAATGGATGACTTGACTATTTCTGATTGAATGAATGGATGATTGCACTGAGTACATGACATACATGATCCATTTTCTATCAATAGATTGGTACTACCACGCCACAGATCATGGCATTACAAAGCGGTCCTGTCGCGCCCGGAGCTATGGCGTGACATGACTTAGCACCAGAGAGCGACAACGATTTTTCCAACTCCTCTCGAACTACACAAACCCTGGCGTGGTGGCACAGTTTTTCCACGCCAGAGCTCATGGCCTGACAAAGCGGTCCTATCACGCCAAGATACATGGCATGATAAAACTTAGCACCAAAGAGCGATGACATTTTCGCAACTCCTGTGGAACTACACAAACCCTGGCGTGGTGGCATGGTTGTGCCACACCAGGGCTCATGGCACGACAAAGTAGTCCAGCCACGTGGCATACTTGGCACCAGAAAGCCTCTCTCTCTCTCTCTCTCTCTCTCTCTCTCTCTCTCTCTCTGGCCCCTTCTTCCCTACATCACTTGTGAGAACATCCGATTGACTGACATTCCTCTTTTTTACTATAGCTATTGGCTGAAGGTGTAATTCAAAAGAAAAGTCTATGTAGCTATTTATCAGTATCCTATCACCGGCAAGGATCAATGTTTGCATTGCATGCAAGATGCCACACACTTCACTCTACCGTTGGCACATCCCCCCTATGCATTTCCTGTATCTACCACTATTTATGTTGAGAGTTGAATCTAGTAGTGAACTCTACAAGCAAATGACTATTTTGTTCTTATTGATTTTGCTTTTAAAAAAGAATAGACCGAAAACTGCCTCGCCGGCTTATCAGAAAGAAAAGACCATACTTTGCTGTGCATGCTACTAGAATGCATTTAACCACACTATGACGCCAGCTATTCAAATCGACATGCCAACACTCTAGCTCCCCAGCTCTTCAGACCGAAAAAATCGGACTCTGCTGCGTAAACTTTTTAGATGGACATGACAACACTCTGCCACACCAGCTTTTCAGATTGAAAAGATCAAACTCTATCGCGCAAACTTTTCAGACGAACATGATAACACTCTGTCTCACCAGTTTTTCAGACCGAAAAGACAACACACTTGGACTCAACCTTTTAAGAATTGAATGCACCACACGCATCGATTTCTTGGGTGTTCTCACTCCACCAGGTGCATTACACCCTATGGCTTATAAAAAGAGGTGAAGGAGATCTGGGAGAGAACACTATACATTCAAACCCAACACTACACCAGAGCTTACTTCACACAACTAGGAGGAAGGAGATGGAGGACTCAGCGAACATGTACAAGAGGATAATACAAAAACACAAGTAAATAGCCGAGAGGGCTAAACCCTACCCGGATAAGTCTATGAAGGATGCACTGGTACCACCGCAGTTCCCAGTCCCGCAATATGTGTGTGAAGAATAAGCAAGATCATCCTGTCCTCACACTCGGCGACGTCCGCTCGGGCGTACTACACATGCGGCCACCACCTCATAAGCGTATCTTGCACACACAAAGATTTTTTACATCATACATTACATTCCACAAATCCCTGATTGCACACGCCCATAATGGCAGCTGGAGATGCAATGCAACTTCTTCCAATGGATCGACGGCCCGGAGATGTACGATAGGGCAGCGATAGGGCGTTCATCCAGCAGAAGTACATGTTGAACTTTCCATAGCGAGCCGTGACCTTCCAGCACTGGACACCTTACGTACCCGACCCTGACCCAACTAAAAAGGCATCAGACGACCCTAGAAAGTAGATAAGTATGACGACCAAGCGGGCGGCGGACAAGGGGAAGGCTCCTGCAAGTGAGACTGTGGGTCGTACTACCGCTCCCCGTCACCCAAGCACACTCCGGATCCAATAGGCAAGTTATGCTCATTATGCATCATAATTATTAATTTGGTCTGACGTTGCGTTATCCTAACATCGTTCAACTGTTCAGCCCGTCTCGCAGGATATGGATGACTTCGAGACTGGCCGCTGCCATGGGCAACAAGAGGACAAAGGGAAAGCTCCTGCAAGTGAGACTGTCGGCCGTACTACCGCTCACTGTCACCCGGGCGCACTCCGAATCCAAGAGGTAAGTTATGTTCAGTATGAATCATAACTATTAATTAGGAACGACGTTGTGTTATCCTAACATTATTAAACCGTCCACCCTGTCTCGCAAGACATGGATGACTTCGAGACTGGCCGCTGCCGCAGATAGCAAGGAGACAAGGTGAAAGAAGTGATGGGTCGCCGAAACTAATGATCTTTGTTCCAGTCGATTTTATTTCTATTCCAAAAAAGCGCATATGTATCGTATGTCTATTTCGATTTGTTACATCGTGCATGATGTCGTTGTTTATGCACATAACTAGTCCCTGTGCGCCGTCTAATTTGCAACTTTATTATAAAGTCTATTTCAATTCGCGACTGCATTGTAAAGGCAACTTCAAATCTCATTGTCTTTTCGCATTCAAATATTCGCGTAGTAAGGCAGGGAACAACATAAAAATCATCCATTTGTTCATTCAAACTAACAACATCGCATGTCCGAAATAAAATTTACTATCTAGGATTGTGCATTCACTTAGCACCGTTCAATTCTTGCTATTTCAACTCAGGTTTAAAATTTTTGCAACAGACGTCCTTAGAAAATCAAATGCTAAGAACAAGGTACATAAGAGTGAACGTGTGCATTATATTATCATCTTTCATGCCAATTAGTCCACATATTTATGCAACAAACGTAGAATTTTATCATCTGATAATACCTTTAAATAAAGATTGGCCCTATCACGCCAACTATCATGGTGTAACAAGGCGAGCTTGTCACACCATGAGTGCGGGCGTGACTACTGACACGCAAACCCTCCACACTAGCATGACGCGCGAACGAGGGTTTGCGTGACATTTTGTCACACCAAGATCAGTGGCGTGATAGAACGGTTTGCCCACATCACGAATGGTGACGTTACCAAACGGATCGGAATTGGAAATAAGATTAGAAATATATTTTAAAGATGATTAAATAATTAAAAAAATCGTTTTCCTGCAGGTCGAAATTGTTGTCGACCTTTCTGAAGTGGGTTCCAAAGCTAATCTTGCTGGCCAAAAAGTAAACCCCTTTGGAGTTTGGAGGCCGGAGCATGCAGGCATGCTTGAACGTCCAGTCCAAAAATACACACAAACACTAGCCACTTGCAATATCTTTTTGCGGTTTTGCCTCTTGGCCGTGTACAAGCTACGGAATGGGGCGCTCACATGCGTGCGAATCACACACACACAAAGTAGGCGGGCCGGGCGCGGACGGGCGCTACCACTAGCTAAAAGTGCATCGCTGGGCGGTATAATATGCTCTCGGTGCCTTGCAATAGCTCCCCGTTTGGCGGTTGCCGAGTCGTGGCGCGCTTGTTTTGGCGCGGCTCCAGTGCTTCGGCAATCGGCATTGTTAGGCGAGCGGTACGCCTCGGTGGGTTCACGTGCGTGCATGAGCCGGCCGCGGCCGCGGCCGCCGCGGGTGCGTTTGACTCGCCGTGCCTCAGTCCCACTCCCACTCCAAGCAAAAGGGCGCCTGGTAGGGCCGGGAGCCGGGGAACTTCGGCAGCACGGTCACGGACGCATCTGGCCACTTGTAGCAGTTGCATGCGGCCGCTGGATAAGTGCTCCTCGCCTACTCGTGTCGTGCCTGCCCACGTCTTGTGGAGCTGTGGGTCATGTGACTCGTCCTTGATATATATTATTATTTTTGCCTTCTGCGGCCACCTTAATAACAAAAATAACCTTTATGGTACTGTATTTGCAAATCTAACCCTCTCCCGAGCACAGAAGAGCGCAGAAGCACGGGATGGCGATATCTGCCACATCGTGCGGTCGAGGAGTGCGGGAGGCGAGCGGCAAGCGCGGGTGGACAGGCGAGCGTGGGACCGAGGCGACAAGCGCGGGAGGTGGTAGGCCCGACGAGATTTCGTGGTGCCCGAGCGCAGGAGGTGGCCGCCACTTTCCTGTGGTGCCCGAGCGCAGGAAGTTCGGCTTCATGAGCTACCCGAGCGCAGGAACCGGGTGCGCCTCCTGAGCGCAGGAGGTAGCTGGCCAATTAGGGTTTAAATCGGTTTCGACGCTGTTTGTAGGAATTTTAAAATATATCAAATGAGTCCAAAAAATTATAAATTTTATGTGGAGCCTCCGAACACGGTGTACTTGCTTGTATAAATTTGCCATAATTTTATTCCTTCATAATTTCAAATAGGTGTACTGTTTGTACGGATTTGTAAATGTAGAAAATAAGCTCAAAAAATTATGAATTTTGTTTCGAAGACTACTCATGCAGTGGACTTGATTGTGTAATATTTCGGCAATTTTATATGTGTTCAGGATTGACGTCATGAAATTTTGGATTTTAGGTTTCAAAATTAGGATTTCATAATTTCATGTGACTTAGAATGTATAGAAAAAAGCTGCATTACAACTCCATTGGAGACATCGATATACAATATGACGCAGCATAGAAATTTCATGTTACGTTTAGATCATTCATTTTCACATCGTCATGAAGTCTTTTTTTTGTAAGGCTTGGAGATTACAAATGTACTCATGCTGATGAAATCCTTCGCCCAAAGGTAAAGTGAGAGGCATAATAAGGTTTGGATCATTCATTTTTACATCGTCACGAAGTTCAATTTCCTACAAGAGAAGAGGGAATTTGATATTTTTAGTTGCTTTCTTTTTTAGTTGCTTTCTGGAGACATGCTGGTATATAAACATTCTGGGTTACATTTTGGTGATATACATGTCTTGACAGTAGGGTATATTAGCGGTCTCGAGGAGGTTGTGGGATATTACAAATATGCTATACTTTTTTCTACTTCTGGAAAATGATCCTTGGCCAATGAGGATGTCGGATATTCCAAATATACTGGGTCTAGAGGAGGAGGTTGTGGGATATTCCAAATATACTATAGTGATTTTGATGGCGAATGTACAGGGTCTCGAGAAACCCAAAGGTCAGTTGACTGCTAATCGACCGAAAGTAAAGTGCGAGGCACGAAACCAGAACTACACTAGAGTTCGCAGACAGAAGCACGTTACACGTTGGTTCGACTAATTGTTTTAGTCATCCTCGCTATTAGTACGATATACTGCGACACAAACATCTGAACCATGTAAGTACACATGCCTTTAGGAAATAGGAATAACATGGCGGGTAGGACCAGGGACTACTACAGAGTGGCCCAACCTACTGCGTGAACCGAGGTCATTTGTCCTTCCTTGCGAGCTTGACGTTGTACTCCTCGTCGGCCGCCTTGGCCTCATACGTCATTTCCCTCTTTTTCTTGCGCTCCCTGCGCCTGTACGCCTCAAGATGAGTTTGCATCTCCCGCCAGATACGCTCGTTGTGCTCTTCGTTGCGGCACTCCTCCTCCCTCTTCTCGCGGTCCCTCTTGGCACCCCACTTCTCGCAGTCGAGATGCCACTGGTCGCGTGGGTGGATCCCTTGGTCGATCCACTTGCGGTAGCCACATAGCATATCCGGGGACTACTGGTAGACGGGAGAGGTTATTAGTGCGTACTTTGAAAGAGAAATAGTAAGGAAACATACTTTAACTTGTCCTTACTGGCTGTCGATAGAGGCTCATGTCCCAACAGTGGTCGGGATAGTCACGGAGTAGTTCGCGCAACCCCAGTAATGCATGCCCAGGTTGAGCTGCTGCTTGGACTTGAAGAACTTGCATGTGTCCCTGCACCAACAGAGTGGTGGCGTCTCCCCCTCGGGCGGGTGTTGCGGCGAATGCTCGGTTGGAATATTTTGGTAAGGGTTGCTGCTACGGGCGGCGTCATTGCGGGGAGGTGCCCTCCTAGCACACCCCGACTGTTCATCCCAAGCCACAACAGCCCTTGCGAGTTCGCGGAGCTCGTTCCATTAGTTCTCCATGTAAGCGAGATTGTGTTGAAGTATTGATGCAGGAGAACCCGCCGCTGAAAGGTGGTATTTATATGTCGAGCCCGCGCGGCGTACCTGGCCGAAGTGTAATCCGGTTGAAGCAAATACGCGTCCGCGAGGAGAAATCTTGTTGCAGTGTTGGGTCATGTCACTGTGTAAAGCTGCCTCGTTGGGTCACGTCGATGCGCAAAGTTGCAGTGTTGGGTCATGTCGCTGCGCAAAGCTGCCTCATTGGGTCATATCCTACTTTGCAGAGTGAGGTCACGTCCTGCTTTGCAGAGGGTGATCACATCCTGCTTTGCAGAGAGAGGTCATGTCCTACTTTGTAGAGCGAGATCACGTCCTGATTTGTAAAGATAGGTAAAGATGACATATTGACATTGCAAATGAAGTTAAAGGTTGCAATTACGATACAATTGATTCCACACTGCGTACAACAAGCAAAGTACTAACAAAAGGCGTGGATATACATTGGACAGGCGTACATCGCACAAAGGGGTACAGGAAAAAAAACTTAGAGGTTCTAAAAGCAAGACACTAAAACTCATGGTATATCCTCCCACCGCCGCCCCGCTACCCCGACGACGTAGCTGATCCTCAGGGAAGGAGAGCCTGTAGGGGAGCGGCTTACGTCTCAGAAGTCGTAGTAGGAGGGCTGTGTGGGAGGCGGTGTTGTGGAGAACTCAATGTAGGTATCCGGGTGACACCCAAGCATATCGTCTACCCAGGTGATCATAGAGGGGTGCACATCATGCAGGAAGCGTACCGCTAGGTCAGGGTGAGGTTTTGACGTTGCAATGTATAGTCGTGCTGGAAAGCGTATACCTGCGGAGTCGAAAGTGCAGACAGTGATCATTGGCCTTGCTATCCAAATTGGTCACTCTAGACCTACAAATTTGGTGGGCTACGTGAGTTTACCGTAGTGTGCAACGGGAATATTGCATTAAGTATGTTGCAGCGTACTTGTGTATGTGGTTGTGCAGACGATGATGCTCCTGGGAAATCGGCACCAAAATGGTGCAGAGTGCTCGGTTCGTACGTCTACCCGAACTACAAGTCACCCTCATGCAGGTTTGACTGAACGCCATGTGCGAACGTGGGAAACACCTAGTCCCGACGCTGGGGCGAGTCAGGGTCGCTGTCTGGAGTCGCACCCCTTAGACCCAGCGAGGAAGTCTAATCATGCGCCTCCCTCCGTGATGACGACGGCTGTAGGAGAGTGTTGTCCCCTCGCAAATGCTGAAAGAATAAATGGAAGTGAGAGATATGTTACAAGTGAGGGAACGTGCAGACAATGAGGACAACCAATTATAGCTGACATACAGCTTGCTCGAGGCGTGTCGAGGAAGAGCGACCATAGCTACACTGACTCCCAGGGTGCGACGGACGTGCGGAGGGAGGTGCTGAAGGCGGTGGGGGTGGAGGTGGTCCTCAGTGTCCGCCTCGTTGCACAGTAATGTCGTTGTGCTGACCACAAGTGACGGTCCTCATTGTCGCCCTCGCGTCATCGTATATGGTGCGCAACGTACCTAGCAATTGGGCGGCGGTGTTAGTCCTCCCACGTCGTAGACCGTCAGCAGCCTCGTTGGACTTACGTCGAAGGTGGTTGTACTGTAAGGAAACCGATAATAAGTTATAGATGTGTTCATGTGCAAAAAAATCGTGAACAATGTTTTATCATCTCGTCTTGGTGTGCCGCCCGGTGAGGGTCTAGACCTACTCGTACAACGGCGCCGTGTGCGACCTGCATACGACGCTGTGGCGCTACACTAGTAAGGCTACTCCTTGTGCGCGGAACGTACCACCTCAAGTACGTAGTGCGTGTCTCAACGTCATACGATTTCTCCTTGGGCACGACATTGATCGCCACCCTGTCAGCCCATAATGTCGTCCACGACAGTTGTGTCTCCCTACAGTCGTCGCTCCTCCGCCCTTACCTCGTTTGCCTGCAAGTCAATTTAGACGTTAGACAATCGAAAAAGACATGTAGCTAATAGGTTAACTATGAAACCAAATAACAACATACATATGGGCCTTCGTTATAAGAGGTTGTCCCGGTGGCGGTGGCACCTGCTGGTATAGCTCGAACTGTCTCATGACCCGCTGTAGTGAGTACGGCTCGGCCATATGGGAGAACACCAGATGGTAGGTCGTCATCCAATATGTGTGGTCCTGACTGCACTGAGAGGACAAGCCGTAGGGGGTCATGTCTGTAACGAACTGTGTAGTCCATGGGCACCAGATAACCTCGTTCTAGTGCACAGTCTGGAACTTATTATGGAACTCAGGGTACATGTGCCACAGCCTCTCCCTGGCCCACCCTAGCGGACCACGTGTCCAGCGAGTGCCCATTGTGGGCCCCTCAACCGGGTCGGCACCATCACCCTGACCGTAAAACTCGGGGATGAGATGGAAAGAGTGCACAACTCTGCGGAAGTACGGCCAACCAACCAAGAAGTGCTCCCACGACCACAACTAAAGGAGGGTGTAGCACACCGCGAGGACTGGCTCTCCGCCCGTACTACGCTGTAAGGCATCACACAAGCCTCGGTATGTGGCGCAAAGCACTGCAGAGCCCCAACTATACTGTGGCACCTGGTCGGGTCAGCGTTCCCCAACACCTCAGCAAGATGGATGTAGCTAGCGTGCACCGAATCTCCCTGAGTCGTAGGAAACAAAACTCACCCAAATAGGAACGACAGGTCTGCAAGGAAGTGTGTCCGTACAACCACCTCAGTCGCGTGCATGGCGCAAGTCATGTACCGTCGTAGCCAGGAATGTGGCACAACAGATATATTCTTCGAGATCGGCTCACCGAACCTCACAGCCATTCGTACCTTCCAGTCTGGTCGCCTGGGAGGTGGCACTACTGTAGGACCTCGCAGCGGTAAACCCATAAGCATAGCGACGTCCCGCAGAGTAACAGTCATCTCCCCTGCCGGAAGTGGAAGGTGTGTGTCTCTAGTCTCCAACGGTCAACGAGCACGGACATCAGCACCGCGTCGAACTAAAACATGTGTGGTAGGTCCAATAGGCGGGCAATGGGCAGGATCCTGGTATCCCGTAGTAGTGGGATGTACCATTGGTCCAGAGGCCAATGCTCTCTGGAACACCTGAGCACGAAGCTCGAAGGGCCGACGCTAGCTGACCACGCATGGCATCGGTGTCCCCATCCCACTATGGGTCGAGCAGCTCGTACGAGGCATCATCTCGAGGCTACGCCATCTCCTAAGGTACCTGGAACAACAAATTAGTAAGTAATGAAAACGAGAGGTACAATAAGCAAAACAAGAGCGAAAAATATGATAGGAGACCTACGAACCATTATGCAATGCATTACAACGAACGTACCATTGTCCGACACATTCTAACACGTACAACAAATAGGAGTGCATATGAACACATTACAACAAACAAACAGCATCACAACACATTCCAACACATACAACAAATAGGCGTGCATATGAACACATTACAACAAACATACAGCATCACGACACATTCTAACACGTACAACAAATAGGAGTGCATATGAACGCATTACAACAAACATACAGCATCATGACATAGGCAATGAAACTTCGTCGCTACGGTGCGTTGCTTGATACAGGCCTGTTTGGGCAGTTGCTAATGGAGTGGTCAATCGTATTACAGAATCTGCATCTCGGGCACCAAACCCGTTGGCCACGCTGGCTATCATCCATGTCATTATGGATGTGGCGGGACTGTCGTCTTCCACGGCCGGCCCGCTTGAGTGCGTCGTTCGGCACCCACTTCACGTGCCCTGGCCAGAGGTCCCTATAATGCATGTCCAGCCCATACGAATTGAACTCGGTAATCCAAGTGTCATAGAGGTGGTGCATGTCGTAGTACTCCGAGACGTAATGCGTCAAAGCCTAGCGCCACGCTGCGCACGCCAGGTACACATGGGAGCATGGCTTGTGAAGAAGTTACGGCTTATTGCAGGTGCAGGACGCTTCATCATCGATCGAGCAGATTTGTTTGCAATCACCTCTTGCTTCACCCATAACATACTTCTGCCTCAGACGGATCTCGAACTTCTTTCTGATGCCATCCATGGTCCTAGCAGTGTGCGAACGAGCCTTTTGGATCTTCTTGTCCATGTAGGCCTGCGCCACCTCCGAGAATTGATTGCCTTCATCCATATGCTTCTTCGCCATCATGGCTGTAGTGACAAAGTACCCCACGGCAGTTCCAGTTCTCCTCGACGATTGCAGTGATCGGGAGGGATCAGACACCCTTGAGGACACTGTTGTACATCTCGGACATGTTTATCATCATGATTCTGTACTGTGCACCACCGGTGTCGTGCAGCAGAGACCATTTCTCCAAGTTGGGTGCGTGCGAGTTTACCCACTGCGTGAACTCCCCAACTCTAGCGGAGCCTCCTGCCGCTTCCCCTTCCTCGGCGTCCTCGGAATTCCTAACATGCTTGCCGGTCTCCTCGTCGAGCTGTCTCCACACGGCCTCGAACTTCCACCTTTGGTTCTGCATGTATAGCTTCTTAAAGGTCTTCATCAGGTCCTTGCTTCAGAACCTTGTGTGGAAGTTCACCGCGAGATGCCTCATGCACCATCAGTTTGTCAGGTCGTTCCACTAGAAGGGGGTTGTTTCCCGTTTTGCATCGTGTGCAACGCGGACAACAACCCAGCATTGCGGTCCAAGATGATGCACACACTTGGGCGGCCTTGAACCACCGCTTGCTTCACGTTTGCAAGGAACCACAACCAACTATCTGTGTTCTTGCTTTCAACAATCGCGAAGGCCATGAGAAGTAACTGGTCATTCGCATCGGCTACAACCACGGTGAGGATGGTGCCCTTGTACTTGCCAGTGAGGAAGGTGTCGTCCAGCAACAGCATGGGACGACAGTACTTGAACCCTCCGCTCGCCTAGGGGAAGGCCCAGAATACTCTATCAAGGATAAAATAATTCGACCCCCGTGTAGGATGCACCCGCTCTAGCTTGTTAATGAATGTCTCGGGATTTGATTATGCAATCTGATGGAGCATTCTTGGGACAAAGTCATAAGCCTCTTTGTATGTGCCGAACATATGCTCTAGGACCTTACGTTTTGCCCGCTACACCTTGTTGTAACCAACCGGGAAGCCTACCATATTGACAACATCTGCCAAAAGAAGCTTCGGTGAAACAGATACATCTTCTACGACGAGGTGGCTTATCAGCTCCACAACATATGACGAGGTCAGGTTGCGGTGCCTACAAAGTGGCTCCGCAAGCTCGCATGTGTGATCCTTGAGCACCGTTATGCGGAAGTCCGTGGCGACACCCCTGAACGGCTGCGCACGAACCTTGCCAAGGCAAGATCCATCCACACACTTGACGATGTAGGTGTTAGGGTTGGACCTGTGCACCCGATACGTCTGGCTGATGTTGACGGTGTATGTGGCAATGGCCTGTTGGGCAGCGCTTGCTAGGGAAGCACAACCCTAAGAGCAGAGTGTCTTCATTGAACCCCCTCCCCCCAACGCACTCCGCCTCCTCTGTCTGTGGCAAAACTAGAAATGTTGTTGCGATGTTGTCCAATCTAGATGAGATATACGCAACATCGGTGGTCACAACACCACCTAATACACCTCCCGTAGCAACTTCTCCATCAGGCTCCTATCCAGAACTAGCTGTATCCACAGCCTCCTCCTCGCTTTCCACTACATCTACCTACTCGGCAAGGTATTCATGGTAGTCAATACGTGCTGCCCACCACCTCTCCACACCTTCGTTCGACTCGAAAGCCTCCGCACGCCTCCTCAAGTCTCCATCACCCACTTCCTCGCCCACAACTCCGCCAACACTAGTGTCTGCATCAGCGTCGAAGACCAACCCAAACGCTTCACCTCCAAGAGCTCCACCAGAACCACCAATGGCAGATGATTCTGTCCTCTCGACAAACTGGACATACACCATCAGCCTAGCATATATCGCAGCGGCAGGGTTGCACACGATCTCCATGTAGTTGGCTCACAAAGCGTCACTTCTCACCTTCATAAGTTGCCAAAAGGTCTCCCCTGCACCACCCGCCGCTAAGGCATACAATGTCTCGATGCGTAGCTTCTTCCTTCTAGTGTCCCGATCAAACGCAGAACGCACGCACCTCCTCAACTCGCACAGGCTAATATCCTTCAGGGACCTCGGCCCGATCACATATTGACAAGTCCGCCCCGTACGGCCCACCGCGTAGAGACCATCACCATATAACACGAACAAGTCTTCAATCGACATGTTCAGGCACGACTTGCTATCAGTGGCTGGGGTCTCTTCTTGTTGGTCGAGAAGATTTTCGACAGCGTTGGGTTCTATGCGCAAAACGAGAAACACAAATAAATACATAAATCTTCTTTATGGGTTGCTTATGCATTTCCTAATGTACACACTAAATAGTCTGCATACTGCCAGCTAATAATGTTTTGGATTCCTAAAATTCCTGACTAATAGGGGACATGTAAAAATTAACACCCTACACATTGCGTACTATTTTTTTCCTAACGCACTAAGTATTTTAATTTCGTAATGTATGTGGCGAATAGTCTGCGTACAAGCGAAATAATGCACATCGTCCACGGTTCACATAATTTGTCCATTTATATGGTTTCAAAATGGAGATTTCTACTGCATGAAGGATTACTATATTAATCCCTAAGTGCTAATTAACTAACAATACCATCCACATGAACTAAACATGTTTTTACATCAGCTAAGCATGGTTACCTAACACATTCTACACAATCAAAAACCATTACGGTAATAACAAATTAACTACGCTACTTGCATGTATACTTACGTAATAATTACGAAACCACTAAAATAATTACATGCTAATCAACTAGCTAAAAATATAGTCGCGTGTGGATGAAAATTACATTTTCTTGACGCTCGCAAGCCGACCTACAACTTATGCAATTGCGCAACCTCCAAATTCAGATTGAAAAGCACAAAAAATGCAACTGAAAACCACCTTCGCTTCGTCCCTCTCGGTCTCTCGTTTGTGGCTCAAAGAAATGCAAATGAGAGCGTGCGGCCGGCCGAGTGACAGTCTGATTTTTATGCGCACTGTAGGCCGCGAGAGGCCGAGCGAAGCGCCATACACCAACAAGCAGATGAGGCCGGGCGATGCCCGGCGGCCGCGTGCGAGCGGCGAGTGCGTCGCTGGTCGAGTGGCAGCGCCGCGTGGTGGGAGTCACACGACCGGGGTCGGGGTCGGGCGGCGGCAGAGCAGCAGCGCCAACGCCATGGTGGTCGGTTGCGTGGGGGTCGGGCGGTTCCTGCGC
This sequence comes from Hsuehochloa calcarea, assembly GCA_036346395.1. Lineage (NCBI taxonomy): Eukaryota > Viridiplantae > Streptophyta > Magnoliopsida > Poales > Poaceae > Hsuehochloa > Hsuehochloa calcarea. The sequence continues at coordinate 58,669,354 of CM070598.1, forward strand.
TCGGGAACGGCGGGAGGTTGCCAAACTTCCTATGCTCCGACACTACGGATCTCGGCGGACCCACCACCTCCCGTGCTCATCGCCTCGGTCCCACGCTCGCCCGTCTTCCCGCGCTCGTCGCTCGCTTCCCGCATTCCCCGATCGCACGATGTGTCAGATGTCACCATCTCGTGCTTTCGTACTCAGGAGAGGGCTAGATTTGCAAATACGGTGCATGGAGGCTATTTTTGCTATTGAGGTAGTGGCAGGAGGGGCAAATAAGAAAAAAATCTGTAGTTCGTGGCTTGGATTAAAGTAAACATAGAGAGCGCTTATGCGAATAATAATGCCAGAATGTTGCGGTCTACTGCACCATGACGTGTGTGTTCTCTTGTGTCAAAGTTCCACTTAGCCACGCTGATTTGCTCAGTCCTTTTGTCCTAAAGCATGTCACAAATCATGTCATCGCACGATCCGTGGCAATTATTTATTTTTCAGGTAGATATTAACGCGAAGGGGCATGGCTTTGCGGTTTGCACGCTGATCTCTCTCCATCAGAAGACACAAAAATCCAACTTCTGATCCAGGCGTCCAGCCAAACCTCGGGACTTTGCTGGTCTAACGAGTCCATTCTACTTCGGAAAATAATGGAATGAGATGACTGCGACACGTAAGATGCAGTATCATAATCACGTAAGTTCACAAAATTAGGCCAAAATTCATTTTTTTCCGAAAAAAAAAAAGAGGAGCAGGTGAAATACTGTTTATACACTTTGTAGGTAATTTTTTTTACTGAAGGGATTAGATAGTTCTAGATGTATAGTTACGTAGTGTAGTATGTCGTAGTATATCCTTTTAGATTGTGTATTTTTATTTTTAGATACGTGGTTAATCGTATAAATATTGTTTATGGTGCGGTACGTATATATATCGGACACAGTTAATTTTTAAATTTACTACGGTCAAGGGGCTTTCTGAAGGGTCCCGAAGGGATTGATTTACGCTATTTTCAATCGATAGTTGTTAGTCTAACAAGACCATAGCAACGTACATAGGGCGCTATGATGCAGTGGTTGTATTACACCTTCAAGTTTGACCATGCTTTACACAATTTGAAATTGGGATACATTGTCACTCAGTCACCACATGACACACAATGGGAGTTATTGCAGCTGAAGGGAATGAGGTTATGGCAGTCATACCTAAGCACGGTGAGGGATCGCAGGTGAGATTTAGTCCTTCTGGCCTAGGCATATGTCTAACAAGACCATAGATGATGTGGTGGTTGTATTACACCTTCGAGTTGAACCATGCTTTACACAATTTGAAATTGAGATGCCTTATCACCCATTCACCACAGGACACACAATGGGAGTTATTGCAGCTGAAGGGAAAGAGGTTATGGCAGTCGTACCTAAGCACAGTGAGGGATCACGGGTGGGATTTGGTCATTCTAGCCCATGCATATGTCAAAGCTTCGCTTGCATCTGCGGCTGAGTAAAGGGTAGTTGGTGGTGATGCCGAAGAAGTTGGGGACTCCAGCCACAGTGTGACGCACACAACGACCGAAGGTCGAAGAGTTACTGATGTCGCCGATGAAAATAAACTAGAAGAAGCTCATTTGGTCTGGGAAACTAGTGGGATTGCAGACGACGGAGAGAAGAAGCTCTAGTCGAAAGGATGGATATCGAAGACCTAGACTATGAGACATTGTCAGAAGATGAAGGTTTCGATGACGAGCATGGTCGGAAACAGTAGGCAGTTCCATCCAAGTGAAACACATACCAATTCGATAAGCTCGTCGTAGACGAAGGATCTCGTGTAACGTGGGAATACCACTAGAATGAGGTCAGGCAAGGAGTCTTGTACAAATACAAGGAGGTGGTCCAGAAGCTGTGAAATTCTGGGTCTTGTCGCTGCGGTGCAGATTCACGATAGTGAAGTCTAACCCAAGGTGCTACGACGTGAAGTGCGAGATAGCGGGTTGCCCTTGGCGAGTGCACGCATTCTAGCCTAAGTAAGATACCTACTGAAAATGCTCTATAGTAATCTCTCGTACATGTGTCATCTTTAAATCAATACAATCCCAGAAAAAACATGTCATCGAGCTTCATTGTGAATGTCATGTACGACGAGATCGTGGATAACCTAGATTTCGAGCCACGATCCGTCATTCAGGCAATAGAGTCAAGGTTCTAGTACACAATCAGTTACGCTAAGGCGTGGAGGGCAAAACAAAAGACAGTGGAAGCAAGGTTCGGTATGTTCGAGGACTCCTACCACAACATGCCCGGTTAACTCGGCAGGTCAACTCTGAGTCATACAGGACAGAAATCCTGGTACTCATATCGACCTTCAAGATAACACACATCTACGGTTTGCCAGGAAGAGGATACTGAAGTGAGCATTCTTTGCATTTGGTGCGTGCATCAATACATTCCGACATTGTCGTTCGATTTTGTGCGTGGATGACACGTTCCTAACTGGGAAATACTTATTGCAATTGCTACGTTCCTAACTGGGAAGTACGTGGATGACACGTTCCTAACAAGGGGCAAATACTTATTGCAATTGTGATCAACATGAACAATCGGGTTCTTCCTGTAGCATTTGCATTTGTTGAAAACGAGAATACGAACAGTTGGTTGTGGTTTCTGAGGAACATGAAAATTTCTGCTGTACAGGACCGTTCTAATGTATGCTTCATACATGATCGTCATGCGGACTCATTGAGTGCAATAAATCAGCTATAACAAGGGGAACATGTCCCACTTACATGGGTGGATCTGCAGAGCGGATGGTGCATGAGGCACTTGGTTGCAAACTTTACAAGCGGTTTTACAAAAAGGACTTGATGAACCTTTTCAAGCGACTACAACCAGAACCGGCAGCGAAAGTCCGATGCACTCTGAAAAACTCTGGATGGGCGGACGAGGATGCACAGAAGAAGGCAGCAAAAAACCCACTACAAACGCTAACAACCTCCCCGAAACATTGTCCGAGTTACCCACAGATGGTCCTAGTGTGATGGGGAAGACCGGGGGCAGGTGAAATGCTTCTCGAAGTGGATTGAGCACGAGCCTAAAGTGAAGTGGTCGTTACTACATGATAAGGATGGTGCTTGGTATGGTATCACGACAACAAATCTAGCTGAGGTGTACAATTAGACCATGCGCGGCGTGAGGTGCCTCCTTTTAGTTGATATTGTGGATGCAATTTTGCGCGGTACCACAAAATATTTTGTTGACTGAAGCAAATATCACATCGCTCTCCGTGGCAAATGTCAAAGTACTGTACTCTGTCATGATCACCAAGCAGATGGAGAAGAAGAGCAAGAAAGCTGAGATGCACAAGGCATTCAAGATTGTCACAAGAAAGATTCGCTTCGAGGTACTTTACAGGGAGAAAGGACGTCGCGGAACGAACCGTGAGAGGGTCATCCATGAGCGCACTTGGCCGCACTCATTGTATATGGACTTGCAACAAGCCACTTCTTCTGCATATGTCATACTCGCATGTGATGGTCGCATGTTCGATGTTGGCGCAGCATCCTGGCCAATATCTTTCTAAATATTTCACAAGGAAGAGGTGGTGCTAACCTGGAGTGCAGAGTTGTATTGTTACAACATGGTTGGCCATTTTATTGGCCATCCTATCTGGAAGCAGCAGATCTGGACAATGAACATTGATAGATTGAAGGGAACGGTTGACCGATAACAAAGACGGCGCATTAGGAACGACATGTACAAAACAAAAGCTAGACGTCGTACAAAGAAGTACTCTATTTGTAAGAAGACCGAGCATACAAGTATTGCCATGCAAAAAATGAATAGCATGAAAGAGAGGTCGATAGTCCAGATGTGCCACAGGGATCTCATCCAACCGCCTCACTCGAGGCAGGCACTGTAGAGGTCGACATGACAGACAGACGTTGAGGTGACAACCATGGGGATGATTTATCTTATTGAAATATATTGTGATGAATATTTTGCTTGCTATCATTGTGATTTATCAAACAACTATGTGATGCACTGATATTATATCGTGCGTCGAATTATTATGTGTAATATATTGTTTCTGTTTCTTACTAGAAACAATGTAACCACCAAATTGTATATCCTCCATTTACCGCTACTTTCAAAAAAAATTATCTTGTGGCCATTCCAAATGGCAACTTAAGTTCTACCGTCATTCCAAATGGCAGTAGAAACATTTCACACTGTTTGCATAACAACAGGGCTTCTATCGTCATTCCAAATGGCGAGCCTATTGTTATAATTTTATTAAATGAGCATTTATTTTTGTAATTCTATTTTTAAAATATATTATTTAAAATAATCCAGGAAACTGAAATGTTGCTGAACCATTCAATTGAAGATAACGTGGAAGTCATAGAAGAAAAAGAAGTATGTTCCTTCAAATGAGATTATTTCTTATTTCAGTGTGAGACCCATAGGATTCTTTCTTCAACCACTTAATTTTTCGTCCCAAACTGCATGATAACATATAATTACCACTTACCACAGGTATTGTTACACAGACTACACCCGATGATAAGTCTGCTACTGGTCAAATATACAGGCAGGAGGCAGCAGGAGTGGTAAATAATTACAGATATATAGTCATATATATACACGAACCAACACCATTACAGCACTGATATTAGCACAACCACAACTACTGTACAAATCTAATCTTATGAGGAAGGCATCAACAGTGATCTCAGCAATGGGCTGAAATCACTGATGCAAGAAATCTTTGATGAGTGTTACCTTCATTCGGCAGGAATGTCAGAACTCTGTCCTGAAAATTTACAGGGTGGATTGAATTGATAAAAACAGATTTGAGGAAGTAGCCAAAAATAAAACAAAAACTGACTAAACAAAGGAAATGTCCCAATTCAATTACTTGGGTTTTGTTGACTGGTTATGATGGATTTAAAATCAACAACCCGCAATACCTATTACTACGAACCCAAAGGTTGACTAATAACATCACAGATGTTCTTGAATCAGCGAACATGCTTCATTCACGTCCTACAGTAGCAGCGCTCACAAATGAATTGTAATATTAAGTTTGGACACACAGAACATGTGCTGAACTCTGATCTACGCCTTTGGGAAAAAAGTCTGTCAACTGAAGTTCTGAAGGCACATACTGATGAGCAACAATCTGGTTCTGCACCTGGGTCCGCATGTAGAAAGTATCAACACCAATATGCTTTGTAAGTTCATACTTTACCGGATTTGTAGCACTGCTAATAGCTCCTGTACTGTCGGCGAAAGAGGAGTAGGTGCGGAAACAGAAACACCAAAATCCTCAAGTAACCACCGTAGCCAAGTAACCTCCACAGTCAACAAAGCCATAGCTCGCAACGCTGCCTCAGCACTCGAACGAGAAACTACCGTCTGCTTCTTAGTATTCCAAGCAATGAGAGAACCACCAAGAAAAACACAATAGGCAGGAAGAGACCAGCGATCAAAGTGATCACTAGCCCAGATAGCATCAGAATATGTCTAGAGCTGTAAAGAGCTGGAACAAGAGAAAAATAGATGATGAGTGATGGTTCCACGAAGATATCATAGAACACGAAGAAGATGACTATAGTGGAGCTGAGTGATATGCACAGAAGATATCATAGAACACGAAGAAGATGACTATAGTGGAGCTGAGTGGGAGCAGAAACAAACTGACTCAAGATATGCACAGGGTAGAAATGTCAGGACGAGTGACACCCAGATAAACAAGACTCCCAACAAGGTGACGATAGCGAGTAGGATCAGTAAGAGCCTCACCTTGTTGACGATAGCGAGTAGGATCAGTAAAAGGCTCACCTTGAAGGTGAGCCGAAGATGAACATTAAGCTCCATGGGAGCCTCAACGGTGTGCTGATCCGTAAGAGAAGCACAATCAAGAAGGTCCTGAATATATTTTTCTTGGGACAGATAGAAGCCCTTAGGCGTAGAAATAACCTCAATTCGAAGAAAATAGCAAAGAGGACCCAGATCAAACATGAGAAACTGCTAATGAAGATGCTTCTTGACAAAAGTGATGTACTGAGAATCATCGCAAGTAATGATCATATCATCAACATATAAAAGGAGAAGTGTCCGACCACGAGGTGAAGTGTGAATAAAAAAAACAGGATTATGAGCACTGGCAGATAAACCAACTGCAATGACAATAGAAGAGAAGCGATCAAACCAAGCATAAGGAGCTTGCTTGAGGCCATAAAGAGATCAGCGAAGGCGATAAACTATACCCTTAGGAACAGAATACCCTGGTGGTGGCTGCATATAAACCTCTTCACACAACTCACCATTGAGAAAGGCATTCTTGACATCAAACTGAGAGATAGACTATGTCCGAACAGACACCACAGCAAGAAGAGTGCGAACAATGGTCATGTGAGTCACAGGAGCAAAAGTCTCATCATAATCACGACCATGCTCCTGCTGAAAACCACGTGCCACGAGACAAACCTTGTAGCGCTCAAGAGAACCATCAGAGCGGATCTTAACCTTGTAGACCCACTTGCATGTGATAGGAGTAACACGTGAAAGAAGAGGGACAAGATCCCACGTGCCAGTATGTTCAAGGGCAGCAATCACATCTGCCATCGCATGCTGCCACTCCTGATGAACAGCAGCATCACGATAAGAAGTCAGTTCGGCAAGAGCCGCTAAACAAAAGCGCGCAGAAGGCCGAATAGACTGACAATCACAAAGAGCATATCGAGGAGAGGCCAAAGAAGATGACCCTACAAAAGAAGAAGGTTCATCAGGAGAATCCCCAACTCGCAAACGACGAGTGTAGTAGAGGATAGGAAGGAACAAGACCAGGAGGAGCCAGGATGGCAGTAGCGAAGAGAACGATGGAGGAGGCACTTGAGATGTCAAAGGATGTGATGGAGGTGTGGTGACTATGGGAGTGGCAGAAAAAGTCAGGAAAGAAAGCGGCTCGACAAGAGATACTGTAGTGGTGGAAGGAGAAGAACGATGGTAGAAAGGACGAGACTCATCAAAAGTGACGTCCCGAGAAACCCGCATCCATCATCCAATAGGATCCCAACAACGATATCCCTTACACTCAGCGCTATAGCCCAGAAAAACACACTCCACAGACTAAGCAGTCAGCTTAGTGCGCTGACGAGGGGCAAGAAGAACATAGCACACACACCCAAAGAGGCGAAGACTAGAATAGTCAGGAGTTTTGCCACAAACGCTCAACTGGGATCTCACCCTGAAGAGCAGAAGAAGGCTAAATATTAATCAGGAAAGTGACAGTAGAAACAGTCTTAGCCTAGAAATGTGGTGGGACGACAGAAGCAAGCATAAGAGCACGGGTTGTCTCAAGAAGATGACGATATTTCTATTCAGCCACACCGTTCTGGGCATGAGCACCTGGGCAAGAAAATTAAGAGAGTGCCCTGCTCGGCAAGAAAACCACAAAGGACTCCTAATAAGTATTCCCCAGCAGAGTCAGTACGTGAGACACGAATAGGAGAATCAAACTGAGTATGGATCATGGTGGTAAAAGTCTTGTAGATGAATAAAACTTCACTACAAGATGATATAAAATATATCCATATGTGACGACAAAAATCATCAATAAAAATTATATAATATCGATGACCTCCTTTCGAAATGAAAGCAGTCGACCCATACATCAGAATGAACAAGATCAAAAGGACGCTGTGACACTGACTCACTAGAAAGATAGGGAAGTTGAAGTTGTTTACCAAGTTTACAACCCTAACAATTTAGAGAAACATCACTGACACAGACCCTAAAAGACCGCGACGAAGTAAAGAGGATAGACGCGACCCGCAAAGATGTCACAAACGATGATGCCACTGAGCAAAAGACGTAGCGGAGGATGCAGTAGAAGCCGTGGCGACGGTGGAGGTGGCAAGACTGGCATGGCAGCGGAAGGAAGATGAAGCCAGTCAAGCTCCCAAAGACGTTGTGAGTCGCGGCGGCAAGGGCCAGTACCAACCAGAGTCCCCGTGCGTCGATCCTGAACACAACAAGGATAAGAATCAAGAATAACACGACAACCATGATCAGTGAGCTGACCGACAGATGTGAGCTGCATGGTTAGTTTGGGAACATGAGAAACAGCAGGAACATGAAAAGAGGAATTCGAAAGTGTGCCTCGTCCTGCGACAGAAAGAGAGGTACCATCTGTTGTCTGAACAGTGATAGAAACAGCTAAATGACGAATGAAAGTGAGACTGGTGGAATCAGATATCATATGAAAGGAAACTCCAGGGTTAAGAATCCAAGGTGATATACCTAAGGAAGAAGTAAAAGATGGTCTCTCACTAGAAGACTGCAGCAGAACCAATAGAACCAGACGGTGCAAAAACAGCCATGCGACGCAGCAGTGTGAGAAGCTCCTGAGAATCCGAAGCACCAGAGCTCCTCTGAGAAGAGGAACCACCAGTTCCCTATAGAGGACGGTCACCACGACGTAAATTCTTCTTCTTCTTGTAGCAGAACTGTGCATGATGTTCATCCTTGTTGCAATAGGTGCAGCGTACCCTACCAACAGCAGCTGTCACTAGTGAAGGTACCACTGATGTAGGAGGTGGAGATGTAGCGGGTGTAGAAACTGAAGGAGCTATCAGAATCGAAGGAAACAACGGTGATAGCAGCAGACCCGCAACACGAAGGTGAATCTCCTCGGCACGAACAGCGGACAAGGGCCTCAATAAGGTCACACGAGGGTGACGTGCCAGCAACTGAGCACGAGTCTGCTCATACTCAGCCCGAAGACGGGTCAGGAAGTCGTAGATACGATGAAGCTCAAGGTGAGACTGCTGACGCTGACAGCACTGACACATGTGACAAACATCCGGTCCCAAAGAGTCAATCTGACGCCATACCGCAGACAATTAGGCATAGAACTCATCCACAGTGCCATCTCCCTACTGCAGCGACTGCTCTTGACGCACAATAGAAAGATATAACGAATCACCAGATAGCTCGTAGCGGTTGCGTAGATGTGTCCACATCAACTGTGCCGAAGTCAAACCAACCATATCTCTCGTGAATTGCACCTCCATACTAACAACCAGAATAGCAGAGGCACGAGCATCCTCATCAATCCATGTTTTGTAGGCAGCATACTGAGTCTGAAAAGTCTCCATTGCATCCTCAAAAGACTCATATGCCTTTGTACGAGCGTCTTCGGAAGTATCCTTCGAGTACAGGTTTAGCAGGTAGACAAGGCAACTCGCCTGTAAGACAACCACGCATGTGGAGGCGCATATGCTTAAACCAGTCCCGATAATTGAGACCATCAAAGATCACCGGGCAGCGAGGAACGGAAATAGTGCCCATTGGTAGGCAGCGCTGGACAACGCGGCGACCAAGGTAACAAGGTCTAACAGGCGGCGCTGGACGACGCGACGGTTAGAACGATGTTTTTTTTTTCTTTCTTTTTTTCACTTAAAAACGGCCGACTGTCCCTTTTCGGCCCGGCCCGTGAGCCGAAGTCACAACCGAGGCCGTCACAACTGAGGCCACTAAGGTTCCCTGCAACGCAGCCTTGGCCGGCGGCAGCGCGGAGCGGGTGGAGCAAATGTCTGCAAAGAACGGCAGCGGCTCGAGGGGAAGTCACAGCCGAGGCCACAGGGGAACTAGGGTTCCCCCGTGCGACGCCGCGAGCGGCAGGGGCGACTCGAGGGGAAGACAAGCGGCGGCGGCGGCCCTCGAGCCACCTGGAGGAAGATCTAGAGGGAGACGATCCACCGGCCGCGCTCCTGGATATGCACAGCAAAGGCACGGCAAAGGCACGACGCTCTCGTACCTTGTGCAGGACAACGACGCTCAGCACGGCTGCGGCGGCCGAAGCAGCGACGATGAGGCGACAACAGATCGATCGAATCCTGCCGACAACCGCACGAACGAAGACAACATCGGCGATGAGGCAAGCGGCCCGAGACAAAGGACCAGCGGTGGCGACCCGGCCGGCGAGATAAAGCTAGTCGGCGGCAGCGCAACAAAATCAGGCGACGCTTGACGAAACTCTAGGTAAGGCTCTAATACCATGTTATGAATAGAGCTTGTATTCAATATGAGATCAATGGGCTAATATATATACAAGTACATGTGTGGTATGTATGCAAAGAGCCCCTTATACAATACACATCTAACACAAGAAATAAAAATCCTACCGCAGTGCCAAATATATGTGAAGCATGTACCTTTATCTGGGTTAGGGGGGCTTGTTAGGGGACCTCCATCCATGCTGGTACTATCTTCATTCCTGTTGAGAAATTCATCAACAGCAGCAAGTCATGGCCATAAACCATTGTAAAAACACTAGTTCTAGATCAAGGTTATCATACCGGATCATTGTACAGCTACCATTTGGAACTGGTACGCAGGGAAAAATTCCCGGCCGATAACTGTTACCGGCCGGGGTCCGGAATTCAAAATCCCGGCGGTTTTTTCAGAATTTTAAATTTCAAATTTTTGTTGATTTTTAAGCAAATTCAAACGAAATTCAACCATATTTTTCCCAGTAAAACCGGTAACCGGCCGGTTACCGTTCCCGCCCCCTGCCGGGATTCGGTCCGGTACCGGTTCTTTGATCCTTGCTGGTACGTACTGCCATTGTAAAACAACTGGTACAGTTAGTGCTGGAAATTTCATTCAATGTATTCTTATACCAGCACCAATACATACCAGTCAATATGGCAAGTACAACACCGGTATGGTCAACCCTGTTCTCATTTTGCTACACTCCACATTTCCACACTTCAGTAATTAGTAATTTACCCTCGATTGCTATGCTGATCGCTTGTATGAGCAGTCATTGTTAAGACGGGACCTTCAGAATCACCATCAGCTTCATGTTTCGTTGCGTCCTAGAGTATAATATTCATAAATTGTTAGCACTGTTCTACAGTTTAAACTAGACAAAGAAGCAAGAAATTAAGTCTAAGAAAACCTAAGTATACACTTCAACCAAAAAAAACTTACCGAGGTTTTGTCTCCCATCCATCCTGGAATAATTTCTGACAAAAGATTCATGTACTTTTCCATAGCAATCTCAGGATGCATGTTTCCTAGCTTTTGCCAAGCGACCCTAAGAGAACAATAAGTGACTGTGTTATTAGTTATCATTACAAATTCCCAAGTTTTGTGCGTAAGTATACAGTATAAAAAACTAGGTATAACCACACATCCATAGCAATCTCAGGATGCATGTTTCCTAGCTTTTGCCAACCGACCCTAAGAGAACAATAAGACCAGCTCCAATGTGTTGTTTTAGCCGGTTCAAAGAATGAGAGAGAAGATATTGAATAAAATCAATACATTGGAGAGGTCGATTCCAACAAAAACATTCCTAGAATCGAACTCTACATAAGAGTCGATTCAAAGCATTAAATGCGCTCAGTTATGAGAGAGAGAGAGGGTGTGGTTGAGAAATGATATTATTTTTGTGTGGTTTTTTAATGTAACATGAGTCCCAACTATTAGTAGGAATTGGATCAATACATTGAAGAAAAACAAATTCAGTTCCTTGAATGGTTACGTGGCATCTCTTTGAATCGACGACGATTCAATATACTAAAGATGCTCTAAATGACTGTTATTAGTTATCATTACAAATTCCCAATTTTTGTGCGTAAGTATATAGTATAAAAAAACTAGGTATAACCACACAGAATCCATTAACAATAGAAAATATAGAATGTTTTGCTTCCTTGTCAGATAATTGCTACCATGGTTATTATATAACTATTTCTTTAAGGTGTTTTCAGAATTCAAACCTCTTGACACCAAGGTCCACAAAAAAATGATTGTCAAGACACAATCGTGCTGAGATAAGAATTTTATCTCCTATTGGATATCTTGTGCGTCTTTTCCTTATGTCTATTTCTAACTCATATTTTTCATATAGTTTGATATCAACTCCCTAGATTTGCTGGAAATAAAAATACATATAAGTAGCCCATTTATATAATTATTGCAAGTGTAACTCCAGTATTACTTGCGGGTATATTAAATATGATTAACCACTGACCAACTTAAAATATATTATTGCATTATAAAGCCTTAATATAAAAAGATATGCATCAGAGAAAGGTGCAACCGTGCAAGATATCTGTCCTGTCATATCATGTAGATTGGTTAGGTATGTCAATTTCTGTCGTACACTTTTGACCAGCATTTCATATTTAACACCTATATTACACTTCCCTCCACCAAAGGGTATGTTTGGTAGTTATAGATGCATACCACTGGTTGGCAGTAGTCCATTTAATTAATCAATTTAAAAGGCCAAAAGAGAAATGGCCAACAAAAAGAAATGCAATTGTGTACATGTGGAAAAAAAATGTCTTTCTGTTCTCATTGCTCTTGTGGATCATAGCAAATTGCTGGACTTAGCTATTTGGTGGCACATCACAATACCTTAATTCTGAACTCCGAAGGAAAATCAACAGCTAGTAATTTCTTTGATCTGTTGCTCACGTTTGTTTTTTAAGTCTATGCTCATAAAGTGATGGTTATAAGGATGCAACATCTCTTAACTAGAGATCTCATGGATAACAATGGTGCGGGATATTATCACAGCTGGGTTCAGAATTCAGGAGCTCAGGCAGTATTTGCAGCTCCGTAACAGGTTACAGCAAGTGCAGCATCAACAGCTAACCCAATGTGTCTTTCAATTGAAATGGACTGCATCACAGCAGTACACTGCAAGCTCAACATGCAAATGCAAGTTTATGGGCAATATAAGCTACTCATGTTTGAGGCCATTTGAAGGGTATGGCCACAGGGCCACCAGCCAAATGTAAGGACTTTGCTTGGCTAATTATTAAAAGGAAATTCTTAATGAAACAAAACTTGAGCAAGAGAGGATGGCCAGTGCCTGCTTGCTGTCAATTATGTCAAAACTAAAGAAGAAATAGTGAATCACTTGGTGTAGAATTTTCAATTCACTTTGCAGAGGAAACTGCACCAGATCCACCTATAATATTGAGTTTTTGCTACCCACCCGTACTTTCCTTGTTGCAGATGATTTGAAATTTCCCACCTAGTTCCAAACTATAAGGTGGTAAAATCATGTGCGTCAACTTTAAATACAAAATTACAGGTGGTGATCAGGTTGCATCTGGTGGTAAAATCATATTTTTACCCAAAAAAAATATTTCTGTCAAAATACTAAACCACAGGTGGCAAAATGCCAACTTTTAGAGTCCAGGCGGGAATCTGCAATGGGTACCTCCAGTGCAATTTTCTCCACTTTGTAGGTATGGCTATAATCCTTTGATTATCTATTCCTTGGACATATAGCCTTAGCACCAAATGAGATAAGTCTGGAGATTGATGGAGTACAAATTGTGCACAGTTGCCAAAAGGGCCATGCAGAGGCTTTAACAGTGCAGTCCTTTGGAGTGCCTGGATAGAAGGATTTAAGCGCATCTTTCAGCACAATCAGAGCAGCTTAGATGTGTGTATTAAGCAGTTGTGTAGGGCTGTCGAAAAAAAGGTAGTTGTGTAGGCAAGAAATGCGGAAACTAGGCATCTTCATGTGCTAATTCAACAGTTTAATCATTAGTAGCTAGTAGGGGTGGCCTCAGATCGCTGGCTGTGTTAGTGCTGCTGCAACTCTGTAAGACACTTTTGACAATTTTATAGGAACCCTATATTGCCTTCTTTTTTTGTAATAGCAGGTTGATTGTGTAATTGTGTTGTAAATTGTTTCCCTAAATCTTTCTGATTAAATCAAGGAATAAGTCCATTTTACCCCCTCGAACTATTGAAAAAGTCCACTTAACCCCATGAACTACAAAACCGGTTATTTAACCCCCCAAATCTTTTAAAACTAGGCTAATTTACACCGTTAGTTGGTTAGCTAGGTGGTTTCGCTGACATGGCAGTGGTTTTGCCATGTTAGCGCTTATGTCACCAAAAAAAAAATTGTCTTCATTTGTGTCCGCCGCCCTACCGCAGGCTAGGCTTCCCTCCTATGTAACCAGGATACCTACAACAAGAACACGAGCTAGCTATGCCACCGCCGGCATGTCCTTGAGCAAGGTGTCGAGCGTCTTGTCGACGGAGTAGACAATGAACCCCATCTCCCTGAGCTTGTTGGCGTCGACGATGTTGCGGTCGTCGAAGGCGAAGGCCGACTTCTCCATGGCGTCGAAGATTCTCCGGTAGTCAAGCATCCTGAACTCGTCCCACTCAGTCAGGATGCATAGCATGTGGACGCCATGCGCGGCCTCGTACGCGTCTCGCGCCATGCGCATCTGCACCTTCACCGCTGTCGGGCTGGCCGACGCCAGGTCCCTCCGTATCTACTCCTCGCTCACCCGCGGGTTGTACACGTTCACATGAGTGTTGTCGCCGAGTAGGCCCCTGCAAACGTCGATCACTGGCAACTCCCTCGTGTCGCCGGCGCCCTTCTTGAACACGAACCCCAGACCGGCCATCTTCTTGCCAGCCACCATGTTAAACATGGACGACACCACGCGCACGAACCGGCTATATTGGTATTCTTTCATGGTGACAACCTGCCACCAGTAGCCGGTCGTTGCACTCGCAGATGTACATCGGGCTCAGGACGTCCTTCTGGAAGCACAAGCCCCCGAACCCGACGCCAGCATTAGGAACCGGCTGCCGACAGCGAGCGCACCACCTCCGAGACATCGGCGCCTGTTGCCTCGCACAGTGCCGAGATGGCGTTCACCGACGAGATCCTCTGCGCCAAGAACGCGTTCGCGGCGAGCTTGGACAACTCCACCAACTAGAGGTGACGACCATCGGCTCTGCCCACCTACTTGGTGTCCAACTCATGCAAGAGAAGATTTTTTTATTATTATTTGTTGATTAGGATATCACCTCGCAAAAATTTGGTGACATAAGCGCTAACATGGCAAAACCACTACCATGTCAACGAAGCCACCTAGCTAAACTACCTAAACGTGTAAATTAGACTGGTTTTAAAAGATTGGGGGGTTTAAAAAACCGATTTTGTAGTTCAGATGGTTAAGTGGACTTTTTCAATAGTTTGAGGGGGGGTAAAATAGACTTATTCCTTAAATCAAAGCATGCAGCTCTCTTGCACGCCTTTCAAAAAAACAGTGTATAAGGCTTTCTTATCAGCATAGAACATTATATGATTTAGATTGTGTCACGTGCTGGAATTACTATTCACACACGTAAACAGTACCACAGGTACTGTATCAGCCGCGCACTGTTTATGCCGGCCTTAGGGATGCATTAGTAGTTAGGAAATAGAGTTAAGAATAGATAGTTTCTTTGTTAGTTGAGTTTACTTCCTTAGAGATATATTTCACCTATTAGAGATATGTTTTCTTAGAAATTAAGATTGTTTCTTATGGCTCAAGTCGAGTTAT
Source organism: Hsuehochloa calcarea (assembly GCA_036346395.1). Taxonomy (NCBI): domain Eukaryota; kingdom Viridiplantae; phylum Streptophyta; class Magnoliopsida; order Poales; family Poaceae; genus Hsuehochloa; species Hsuehochloa calcarea. The sequence goes on from CM070598.1 coordinate 58,684,718, forward strand.
CCCTATAAAAGGGGAAGCATGCATGTATTATCAAGGAAGCAAGAAATATTAATTAATCTAGTTTCCCTCCCAAGGTTCTATCATCCCAATCTATATAGTCTAATTGCTCATCCCACCAAGCCGACGCCACCCGGCCTTCCTCCTATCGGTGTTTATCCCCCGATGAACTAAGGACCATCACAATTGGTATCAGAGCCACTCACCATGGCCTCCGTTGCCGAGTTGTTGGACGTCATTCTCAAGAAGTTTGACATGCTTGACATCATCGAAGCGAAAGTCAACAAGTTGGCCACCAGTATGGCGGCGAATGGCGAGGCGCTTGCGCTCTGGGAGAAGGCGCGATTTGTGGCGCCCATCGCCGCCATGCCACCGACGTTGGCCTTAGGGCTGACACCACCGGTGGCATCGTTGCCGCTATTATTGGTAGAGAGATCATCCCCACATGCAAAGCTTCCTCAGCCAATCACGGAGGAGTCGAGAGCTGCTACGGTGGTAGCAGCGCCGCCGCAATCACCCTCGATGCCAATACCAACACCGAGCATACCATCACCGCCCTCGCTGTCGGTAGATGTCTCAGGTGCCTTCGCTGAGGAGGAAGGACACCGTTGCACCGCAGCCATCTTCTCCACACGACCGACCAAAGGCGTGCCTTTGGAGGTGCGATGCGCAACAGTTGACGGGTGGGAATTTGCGACGTTGTTGTATCTCTCACATGTTCGTGGCATCTCGTGCGGAAAGGCAAACAATACTACCCCACGTTCGATGCCCTCAATGGCAGTGTCTTCACCGACATCAGGCGGAATCGAGGCTCCAGTGTCGTAATCGTCGACCGTTGGTCGAAAAATCGTTGATCGACCAGGCAAGGCGTCGTGGGCGCTCGTCGAGGTGGGGCTGCCAAGGATGGTTGCCATGGCCGCCACCACAACTCGACGACGAACTGTGTCGAAGTGCAAGAGAAGTTGTCATGTGCTGGAATTACTATTCACACACGCGAACATTACCACGAATACTGTCAAGGATCACGAAGGCGCTAGGCGCTAGTCGGGCGGCCGACTCAGGCACAGGCTTGGGGGAGCAGAGCAGGAGGCGAGGGGGAGCGAGGCGCGGAGGCAAGGGGGTTGGCCGACTCAGGCGAAGGCGAGGGGGAAGAAGGAGGCGAGGGGAAGGAGGCAGTGGCGAGGAGAAGAAGAAGGCAAGGGGGAAGAAGGAGGTGGTTGCGTCATCTCGGGCTCTCGACCGTCCAATCGAAATTACTCTCGCATAATCTGAGCCGTTCGATCGAGAACCCACCCCCTCCATATTGCGACACGTGTCTCCCAAAACCCTATAAGACAACCTCCTCCCGAGTCCCATCCCTTCCCACACATGCCGCCTTCTTCTTCCTCCTCGCTGCCGCCTCCTTCTTCCCCTCAACAACCCCACGCTCCCTCCGCGCCTCGCTCTCCCTCGCCTCCGCGTCGTGCTCCCTCCACACCTCGCTTCCACCATCGGCGGCGGAGGTTGAATCGAGCGACAGAGAGGCCAAATCGAGCGACGAGAAGGTTGATTCGACGTCGGCGGAAGGTTGATTCGACACCAGTGAGTCGGACCACCCCCCTCCTCTCTTTTTGTTCCACTGCCTTGGACCGCCTCATCCCGCCTCGTGGTCAAGGCGGCTGCCTAGGCACCTGACTAGGGCCCAAGTAGCGGCAGCCAGCCGGTGCCAAGCGCCTAGGCGACCGCCTAGAGCGATTTCGTGAATGTTGGGTACTGTAGCAATTGTGCGCTGTTCATGGCATCCTCGAGGGTGTGTGCATTAGTAATTAGGAAAAAGATATAAGAATAGTTAGTTTCCTTATTAGTTGGGTTTACTTTCTTAGAAATATATTCCATCTATTTGAGATATGCTTACTTAGAAATAGAGATTGTTTCTTATACCTCAAGTCGAGTTATCCCTATAAAAGGAGAAGCATATATGTATTATCAAGGAAGCACCTCCTGTCAAAAAGGGGCAGACCTACAGTGCTTCATGGGTGTTTAGATGAACAACCAAAATATTTGCAAAAATCATTAGTAGTCTAACACAGAGCAGAGCTAGCTTTGTCCAACTGGTCATTGAGTCTTTCTCTCAAAGCCTGGGTCTTGTATTCGATTCCTCACACCCTCATGATTTTGCTTGTTTTCTCTTTTTAGTTTAATAGGTGCAAAAATTATTGAGATCTTGTTTCTTTTGTCGTTTCTTAGGATGTCAATAACTTGTACATTTTATTCTGCGGAAAAAATATAAAAGAATGCATTTTCCAATGTATTTCAAAAACTTGTAAGGCCAATAAGATTAGCAATTTACTATTGTATGTTCCCATATTTTTCATCTCCTCTATAAATTTTTCAAAAAAAATATTGCATCTTCTACGATGATAACGCAACTAACTTGCTACATACCACCCATTACACCTCATATTTCTCTAAATTATTTCAAGACGTTTCTAGCACGAACAATTTGTACATTAATTTTTGCTAATGTGGACCTTGACATTTTCCATTCAACAAAATTTTGTTAACTTCGAACACCCATACTATAAATCCTAGGTCTGCCGCTGCTGTCGGATTCCATAATTTCTAATGGTGTTCAACTGAGATTAAGTTTATTGAAATGTTTTGCCAAACAATTTATAGTTTACCGAAATAGAAACTTAAATGCGTAGGCTTTTGTTGTCTTGATAAAATGCCTATAGTTTCAAAAATTTACTCAAAACATATGTGGATATCATGGGAATATGCTCCAGATCTTAGGATGATGTGACAATTGGCAATGGTGTTTACGGTTTGTCGTTTCACGTGTTTTCGACAAAACCATCAGGCATTCTGTCAGGGGCGGTCCGACCGGTCCTTGCACGGCGGTCCGACCGGTCCCAAATCGGTCGGACCGGCCCATGTGAAGGCTCGGACCGTGAGTGACTTAAAAGTGGTCAAAATGAGTGGGCCAAAAATAGATGTTGTAGGCAAGTGAGGATCCCAATGCACTTGGTCTCATGATTTTTGGAGTCTCCAGTAAGAAGTTCTATTGGTTTAAAGTTTCCAGTGGGTTTGATTTTCGGGCTTGAATTTCGGCTAAGTCCCAAGGCGGTTCGACCGCTCACAGGAAGCGGTCCGACCGGCCAAAGGCGGTCCGACCGCTCACATGGAGCGGCCGATCGAACCGATTGACTTGAACGTCGGCCAACTTCGGCGATGTTGTTTTGTTAGGTCAAAGTCATTGGTATCGTGGCATATGGTTTGCATGATGCATGTTTTGACTAACATGGGTCAAGTTGTGAAGAACTTGTTCCCGATTCGTGTTTGCTTGTGCGTGGTTGTGCGGGTTGCTTGGTGGTCAACGACGGTCAGCGGCGAGGAGGATCGGGACTAGACTTGGAGAGTTGAGGTCCAGAACGATCGACGATGTCGGGTGAGGTCAATGACTCAAGCGTGACACAAGATGGACAAGGGTGACCTATTGGCAAATCCATGACGCATGGTGAAGCGGTTTAGGTCAAAAGATTAAAAACGGCGCTTCGCGAAGCGTGCGTGTGTGACCCGTTTGTTAGTGGGCCTTAACGGGAGCCCAATTAAGTCAAACCCTAGAGAGTTCTAGGCCTCCACTATAAATAGGAGGAGGTGGTGGCTGCACCCCTCCCTCTCGCTATTTTCACCTCTTTTGTCGCTTGCAAAACCCTAATTGGCTTAGGGAGAGTTGAGGTGGAGGCTAGGGCTTTTCATGATTTGAGGAGAATTTCGTGATCTTGGATTAACCACTGATCCATGATGGTATGGGTGTAATCCAGCAACGATCACGTTCTTAATCTATGCAAGGTTTGCTTGAGATAAGTCTCTTTTCGTTCTTGCTTTCGATTTCGTGATTTTAGGGCTTTCTTTGATTCGCGAGTTTGTGATTGATTCCTTCACGTGAATTAGCTTGATGTGATATGTGTGAATCTATCTAGCATCATCTTGATCATCAATCTCTCACGAACAAGCATTAGGATCAAGTTTTCGTTCTTGCCCGGTTTTAGACCTTCTGTTATTCAATTGGCAATTGCTCAGGATCTATCCAAGAATTATCATAATATTCGATTGGAATAGGTCCTCAATAGCATATAGAAGGTGTGTGCAAAGTTTCATAAAGATTGGAGTTGAGAATCAAAAGTTTCACCTAATTGCAACTTCGTCATCGGCCGATTTCTCTTGTTTGATCTGTTGCGAGTCGGTAGGTCGGATCGATCGTCATCACCGGGCGGACCGATTTTGGGCGGTCCGACCGCCGAATAACAATGGCCGATCGGACCGCGCGACAATCGGTCCAACCGATTGGGTTCAGAGGTCAGACCGCCCGTGCTTTGAGTTTTTGCAATCTTAGTTGAGTTTGTGTTTTTGCTTAGGGGATTTAATTGGATTCAATACTAGTCTTCCGCTGTACTGGTATATTGATCTTCATAGCTTCATCATAGCTATTGGAGTGAAATTGTGTTGAATTCATTATTTGGGAAAAAGTGAGCGTGCTCTATTCAACCCCCCTCTAGTCGCCTTTTCGGTCCAACAACATATCAACTTTGTCCAACTATAGAAGAACATAGCTTATCAGTATCCCAAGAACTACTTCAAATGGTTACATTTAAGAATGCCATTGGAACTACATTTTGGTAGAAATTGTTACGTTTGCCCATTTTTTGTTTAATAAATCCCTAATAACAGACCAAAATCCCCTACATGATTAGTTACAAAACCTTTTAGAAAAGCATTGCAAATCATTAATTGAACTACAATGAGAATCTAATATTGCTAAATATGCTTGTGGGTCCTGCCACACTTGATTCGTGCTGAGCATATATAGGTAGAGAAACTGTTTCGCATGTTTCTATTAATAACTAGATTGCAACGTGTCCATGTAACATTGGATTCAGACCTCTAAAATGCTTTGCTTTTTATATGCTTTACTTGACCTTTATTTGTAATCTATTCCAAATACTCAAAACATTCTCCTGTGAACCACGCAACATCATGCATTCACTGGTGGAGCTACTAAGGGGCCAAAGAGGATTATGGCCTCCCCATCACTTCCTAAATCCAGTGGTTACTTGTTAATTCTTCTTGAAGAATCTAGCAACTGACTTGAAATTTGGCCCTCTCTTCTTATGACCAGATCTTCTTTCTTTCTAGTGGCATAAAGATCGTCCCCTCTAATTTTTTGTTGACGCTCCACCACTGCATGCATTGGCAAAAGATAAACATTGCAGAGACGTCCTTACACACAGTGGCAGAGCTTCATCCAAATTATGGAGGGGGGGGCAGCCTTAAGTGGATTGCAAAGTGAATATGAAAAGGAGGATATAAGTAGTATATCTCATCATTGAGATTAGCAAAACACAGGAGGGGGCATGGCCAAGTGTGGCCTACACTAAACTCCAACACTGCTTACACACTATGTGGTTGGTTTGAGTGCATCTGAGCATCTCTCTCCATAGATGATAGATAAACATAATCAATTTCTCTCTTTTCAGCATGCATACCACCCTGTTGAGTTTTTTTAATAAGATTTTACAAACGTTCCTACTTTTTTTAATCACAATTCAGCTTACTCAAAATCAATACAAGTTAAAAAGGCTACTATCCCCCTGATCAAATTAGAAAAGAAAAGGGAGATTATCATTGTCTCAACACAGCAAAGGGAAATATTCTCCTTCCCACCAAGGAGGCAAGGGATAAAACTCCTACATGATATGCTTCATTTATTCTTTAAAAAGAAGTTCTACGCTTCTCTGAGACTTAAAAAACTGCATTCATAAAGTGGGACTAAAACCAGATGTGTAGTTCACTTTTGGGTTTACCCGTATAGCTAAAATCCACTTCCATTTATTAGCCGCATACAAGCTGAAGCTGGAGGCAATGTGGCATTTGCGCCTTATAAGCAGAAGACACGTTTAAACTAGCTTATCAGAAAAGTCCCAGCTAGACCAAACAGACCTGCAGTATCGGAGAATTTGGTTGCCATTATGGTCGAGCCACCTAACTTATTGTCTTTTGCCAACTTACAAACAGTGAAGCACAAATCAATTCAGTTGTTTGTATTATTTATCCTTACAGAGACTACTGCACTTGATATTCCGTGAGGAAAGGCAATATGGCATGGGTCCAGTGTTAATGACATTCGAGGCACGCTGTGTACTCAACTAGTTTTGTTATCCTTGAGTAATATAATCTACAGCAGCACACCAAAGATAAATGGAGCCAGAGTATCAAAGAGAGAAAAACAAGTACCATTTTGCACGAGATGAAGGCCTCAGTGTAAGTGGCTGTGTAGAGTCATAACAGGGACCATCAATGGCAACCTTGAGGAGTCCCTGCAGCTGCAGCTGCACATCAGTATCGAGCTTTGACAGAGCAGCCGCCCCAGCATCACTACCTGCAAATGCTGCTGCTGCACCAAACCTCTTTTCCACCTCACTTCTCTCAATCCCTTCCCACTCCCCAAACTCCATGTCTGCTCTAGCCTCATCTTCTGGCATCCCTAGCAATGTCACTTCCTTCTCAGTTAACTGAACAGCCACTTTGTCATTAGAGCTGCCTTCTTGGCTGACTTCCAGATCACCAGTCTTCCTCACTACCAACTCCTTCTTAGGAACCAATTCTTCTCGTTGATCAACCGGATGGGGCTCACGTTCAACTTCCTCTTTACTCTGAACTTCTTCATGTACATCAACAGCTTCTTCCACGGGTTGTTCTTTAGGTTCCTCCGTCTCTGCCAATGCCACATCGAGAATCGCTCTTGGAGCAGCATCTGCAGACAATTCATGCTTCTTCACTTCAATAACTTGCTCTTCCTGCCTCTCGGATACCACATCAAGAACCTCTACAGGAACAGTTTCAGAAGCCAATTCAGGCGGTCTCACTTCAATAGCTTGCGCCCTCACCTCCCCAAGTACCGCATCAAGAACCTCAGCAGGAGCTGCCCCCGCAACCAGATGCTGCTGCTGCACTTCAACAGCTTCAATAACTTGAGCTCCCTGTTTCTCCAATCCCGCGTCAAGAACTTCACTCGGAGCACCTTCAGCACCACAATCATGCTGCTCCACAGCAACATCCTGCACCCTCTCTTTCTCCAACCCCACGTCAAGAACCTCCCTAGGAGCAGTTTCAACGCCCAAATCATGCGGCCTCGCTTCAACAACCGTCTCCGTCGCAACAGCCGCAGCCGTCAAATCGCACTGCTTCTCGCCAACTTCTCCCTCCTCCTTCCGCTCCTCTAATGCAGCACCAAGAAACAGATCCCGAGCGACATTCGCCGCGACCCCCTCTCCTTCGGCCAAGCACTCGGCCTTCCCCTCCACGACAGTCGCCGGGGTCTTCTCCACCTCGACCCACCCCTCCACCGCCACCGGCGCCGCCACGTCCGCCCGCGCTCCCTTCACCTTGACCTCATCCACCTCGATGATCCTCTCCTCCTCCTCCTTTTCCTCCGCGGTCGCCGTGGCGGGTCCCGCCGCGCGATCGGGCTCGCGCCGGGGATCATTGGCGGAGAAGAGCTTCGCCAGCAGGAAGGCGACGAGGAGGGAGGCCGCCGCCGTGAGAAGCAGCTCGTAGAACAGCTCCATATCTCCGGGGGGAGGAGCGATGCAACGGATGCGGCTTTTCGCTTTCTTGTTGTGTCGGGTTGGGTCCGAGAGGCGAAGGGGAAGGGGAAAAAAGAGGAGACGAGGACGGGGTGGTGGGTGTGGCCGTGTGGGGGGGAGTAAAGGAGGGTGGGGCGCCAACCGAAGCAAGGAACATCGGACGATGCGACCGCCACGGAGGCCACGAGGGCTGTGGGATTGGCCGAGCGGAAAAAGTATTTCGTCCGCGAGCTGCCTGTGGCGGACGGAGGCCGTTGCCGTCGGGGGATTTCGTTTGCTTTGCCACGTCGGGCTGGGCAGTAGGCACTAGCCGGTGCCGCTACAGTGGCGACGGAGACTGCTAGTGCCGGATTGCCAAAGTTGGGAAATTGGAGGTTTCGATCGTCTTTTATACTTTGCAAGTGCCGCGCCCTTTCGGCAGAAGTTGCTCTGGATGTTCGTCACCTTCACCGCCGGTCGATCAGTACGAGGTTTTTCCGACGAAGTTCTACGCATTTCAAGTGCTGAATACACTCGCTCGTCAAGAACTTGGTTTGAATGAAAAAATACTCACTTTTTTTACATAGGAAGACTTCCCAGCTTTTATCAAAGATCAAATTTTCTATATGTCACTGAAGTTTATCTTGATCCTTTCCATACCATTAAAAAATCAATTCTTTGAATGCCATCGAGTTTTTTTTTCATTTTCTTTCACGCCATTTCCATCAACTATACTATTTTGTTCTTCTTCCTCCCATTCCTCCTTCCACTCTTTTCCCTTTTTTTTTGTTGCTGGAACTGACATCACAATTAACGATATAAGAAAAGAACAACAAAGAAACATACAACAAGATCCAAAAATCACACGCCGAATCCTCCACCTCTTTAACTAGAGCGCAACGTGAGGGGCGGCGAAGTGTTGGTTGTCGACTAGTAGCTCCTAGATGTTGCAATCGTGGCGCGTGAGGCAGTCCTTGAGGGCCGCAACAACGGGGTGGGGTGCGAGCGCCCCGCCCGTATGGTGGAGGAGGATGGGCGAGGGGGCCTCGTCGTTAGTGATGGCAGTTGGCCGCTGCGGGCAGCCACACCCAGTCGAGAAAGGGGGAAAGGGGGGCAGGAGAGAGAAGAGGGGGTTGAGGAGAGTGGAGAAGGAAGAAGATGATGGTAAGATAGGGATTTTTTAGTTTAACGGCGACGCCAACTAACGGATGTGACAAAAATAACATGAAAAGGAACAAATGAAACACTCGGTGGCATATAAGAAATCGTATTTTCTTTTATCACATAGAAGGGATCGAGGTAAATTTTAGTAACATGTAAGGATCGAGGTTCACAGATAATCAGCTTACAAAAGAAACCAAAATGAACTAGCTAGGGGCAAGCCAGCTTGGGATACAAAGCACAACGAATTGAGAGAAAACGTGACAACTAACTAGAACAAACTACTACCAAATATCAGAACTGATAAGGCAGAACCATCTGCACCTTATCCATCACCCCTGCTTCTGAAGTCCCGGAGCCAAGTCTTGATCTTCTTATTGAGTTACGTGCACCAACCAGTTCATCCAGAAGCTTAAGGTGATTAGGAAAGACATACAATTCACTTATACTTCAACACTTCCCCTCATATATAGGCTCCCTCAGACCTAAGACGTGGAATAGAAGTATGATATAATTATTATTTTTATTTAATTGTGCCAACTGAGTCTTGAACTCAAGACTTCTTGGCTCTGATACCATATTGAGTTGCATGCACCGACTAGTTCATCCAAAAGCTTAAGCTAATGAGAAAAAATGAACAATTCATTTATACTTCAACACTTCTCGATTAAGCCTTCGATGGCTCCTCGCTCTTTCTCCTGCAGAAGAAGCTTCCATTGTTGCATGTAGAAGATGGTTTTGTACAGAATGTCACATGGGTGTTTAGGAAAATGTTTTCCCATGGAAAAAGTCTAACAGTGGTCTAATAATCATCAATTAATAAAACTATTTATCTATAATATTCGTAATAGGTAATAATGTCTTCACTTAACCTTCAGAGGTACCCCTCATTATCAATAATTACCCAGTGGTCGTAAGTCATTCTACGACCACTTTATATGGTCGTAAGTTATTCTACGACCACCAAATGGTCGTAAGATCTTCTATGACCACCTACCGATCGTAAACTCTACTACGATCATATTATGGTCGTCAATTTTACTAGGACCATGGCAATCACGACCACCCTATGATCGATAAGGGCCACAGACATGTGGATCCAATTGACTAGGGACCGTGTACACTATGTTTAATTACATGCAGTAGTAAATATGTATCGTTGTTCTCTAGTATAATTGCACATATTGATCTCTATCTATGGCATAACCGCAAGGGGAACGTGAGGAGCAATCTCTCTGACAATAACTATCATCTACGTGAACATTTACTCGACCATTGGGGCACCTCCTAGCATAGACAACTATCAACCACCCCCCCAACACTATTTAAGGGATAACGCTCATGGAAAGAGGTGACACGCGACACAAGCAATAGAAAAGACATGAGTCATTAGTTCTAGCATTCGACAGCTTCACTCTTGTTGTAAACACAATCAATACAAAAACATAGGACTAGGGTTGTATTCTCCCAAGAGAAGGTTGAACATATCTAAATTCATGTGTCTCATCCTGTGTAGTCTTGGTCAAGGAGCCCCCTAGCATTCATTTCATAAGTTCGATATTAAAACATCGACAAAGTCCATTTTCAACCCTTAACTACTGGTTGAGTTCAATTTTCAACCTCCAACTCCAAAACCGTTTAAAACGCAACCTCTAACTCTTAAAATTGTTCTTTTTCACCCTTTGGCCTTTCCCACCCCCAGTTTTCGCTGATGTGGATGTGTTTTTTTTGATGTGTCAATGGTCTTCACTAAGTAGAGTGGGCCCCACATGTCAATCCTCCCTCTCCCTTATTCCTCCTTTTTCTATCTCTCTCCCCCTCTCTCACAAGCCGACCACCGATGATCGGGCCTTGCCAACCACCGCCTCTTCCTCCCCCCCCTTGTGAGATCGAGGAAGCCGACTAGAGGAGGGGTGAATATGATGTTTTAAAAATCTTTTGGCTAAAACCGATTTGTAATGCGGAAGAGTATGACAAATCGGTTTTGCACAATTAAGACCTAAAACAACTAGTCTCACTAAGTGCACCAACAATATAATACTATGTCAATGATAGCAAATATACAAAGATATGTAAGCAATTTAATTATATAATGTAAATTGCACAAAGTAAATCACTAGAGAACAAACCACAATGCAACAATGATATTTTACCGTGGTGTTCGGAGACTTGCTTGTCTCCCCTAATCCACATTGAGGTAAGTTCAAACTAATTGGATCGGCTCTATGAATTAAGCCAAATACCTCCGAGGTAAGTTCAACCACTTGGACCGGCTCCAACACGAACTAACACCCCGATCCACTCGGGGTTGTTCTTTCTTCACTTCGGAGATGGCGAACACCAAACCACTCAGAACCACTCGGGTCTTCTCACAATCTTCTTTGAGAAGCTCACCGGTGCAACACCTCCAAACCGTCTAGGTGTCGGCAAACACCAAGAGTAATAAGCCGAAGACTCTCACTTGAACGAATTAAGTGTCAAAGCTCAAATGGATACACAATCAACTACCTAATGCAACACATGCACTTAGGGTTTGCTCTCTAAACTCACTAAGTGCAACACGTGCACAAAATAATGTAGAAGACTTGCTCTTTGCTCAAGGGAATGAATATGGCACCAGCAACCCACTCACAACCGCCCATAAGGGGGTATTTATACCCACACAAAGAAAACTAGCCGTTGGAGTAAAGATTCCAGAAAAATCAGCACGAGCGGTAGTACCGCCGTTCATCGGCCGATACTACCGCATTTCCACTGACTGCATAGTAACAGCTATAGTAGACGAATTTAATGCCTCTGAATTAGTCGTTGGAAATGCAGTGTGGTACTACCGCCGTTGACTCTTCGGTAGTTTCACTCGCTGGTAGTTCCGTTCACATAGGGCAGTACTACTGCTTCCCTTAGAGGACCAAAACTGACCCAATCTAGAAATAACATACCTACAACTAAGTTTCAAAACTTCCAGACTGCGGTAGTTCCGCTCAGGATATGCGGTAGTTCCGCCGAATGAACATCGGTACTACCGCCTTCTAGGAGAGCAAACAAGCTCCAAAAGGTGTCTCTCTGGAAAACACGTACCGCCAACTATGGTTCGGTCCGATCGGGTTACGGTAGTACCGCACACCTTCCCGGTCATACCGCTGTGCGGTAGTACCACCAAGAGAACGTCGGTACTACCGACTTTTATGAGAAAAATATAGCTGGCTTTCGCTTCAACTCAATTTGCAAAACACATTTGTCAATTGATGCGCAATGCAAACAAGGGTTGAAGGCAAGATTCTCAACAAGTTGCAAAACACATTTGCCAACTTTTAGAACCAACGCCATAAGGAATATGGTACATGGACTTAAACCATTTGAAAAACACATTCGCGATCTAAAGTCACATGCTATAAGGATTATGCATGAGCCGCGACCATTTGCAAAACACATTCGCAAATATCGACAACATGCCAACGAGAGCTAGAGCAAGCAAGACGAGCTATCAATACATGACACACTCAAGCTACTAATCATGACCCCTCTTAATAGTACGGTAATCTATACTAGCAATCTGATCTTCCAACCAAACACCAAGACCGGTAAAAGACTAGGAACACATCCTTAACCCTAGCTAATCATACATTTGCCTTGCACATACACTTGAAGCTTGATGATGCACATCTTTACTTCAAGTCCAGGTCCTTGACTTGATATGCATCAACCCATGATGCATTCTTCACTTGACTTCCATCAACACATGATGTTTTTTACTCTAAGTTCTTTACTTGGATATGCATCAACTCATGATACATTCTTCACGAGCCTTCCATCAACACATGATAGATTCCTTCACTTCGGGGTCTTATGTTGATGCTTATCAAACATGATGACATCCCGAATCTTGACTTGAATATCATCAACACATAATGATCTTCTCCACTTGCCCTTCATCAACACATGATAGATCTTCTCTTGACTTGATGATCAACTCATGATCATCTCCTCTTCGGGATCTTGATGTGCATCAACGCATGATGCATCCTCTACTCCAAACTCTTACTTGAATATCATCAACACATGATGATTTCCTTTTCAAGTTCTTGATATACAGCAACACGTGATGCATCATCTTTTTGAACCTTGACTTGATGGCGATCAACTCATGATGTCATTATGGAACCCAACCTATTCACTAACTCATGGGAAATGTTAGTTCTATAATGTGATTATTATTAATTACCACACCATATCATTAACTCATAATGGCGGTCAAGATATTTCTATCTTCCCCTCTTTGGTAATTGATGACAACCATCACAATTACAAATAATTGAATTTAAGGCAATATTAGTATATATATGAACTACACAAGTTTTATATACTCAATGAATATGTTTCAAAGTAAAGATCCTTAATATAAGTGGATAAAGGAACATGGATCAATACTAATGAAACCACAAAATATAGAGTGAACTCCCCTAAATGTGTGCATACACGAGTGTGTAATAAAAACATATGCATATATTCAAATTAGACTTTTAGTAGAGTTCAATCTATATTTTGGATTCGATGAATGCAACAAGATATAGGAATTTGATGTCGAATGCATACCTCTTTGATTTTCACCTTTTCATCCAATGTAGACTAAACAATAGGTATAACAATCAAAGTGTTAGTCTCACAAATCGATTTATCATTAATCACCAAAATACTCTATTAACTCATAATGGTAAGGTCTAGATTCTTCACCCTTCCCTGTTTCCGTGCTAACCACCACCACCTCTTCCTCCTCCCTCCCTCTCCATGCCTCCACCGCGTTGTCACGTAGCTTGCGAGAACCAACAACGCCAGTGAGGTTGCTCATGACGCCGACGATGCTTAATCCAAAAGGAGGGGAGCACGAGCATCAAGAGAGTTACATAAGTCTATCGGTGCGGAAAATGAGGTCAAGAGAGCTCCGAGGTGGCCCTACGGTATGTAGTCGAGGGAAGCAAGGAGGCTAGAGCAATCGCGCTCCCACTCGCACTTCACCGCTGTTCTGAGAGCAGGCTGTGGAGCTCGCGGTGAACGGTGGCGTAGAGGCAGGGGACCAGGAAATCTGTGGTGTTGGACTTGTTGAACCCATCGTAGATGCCGATGAACCCCCAGCCTCGCTCTTCCGACACCATGATGTGGAGATGGTCCTCGGTGGCTTTCCCCTGTGCCCACTACAGACTGTTGAAATCACTGCCACAAGAAGTGACAACTGTTGTGGTGTCTGGTGAACCAAGATCCACTGAATCCTAATTTTTTTTGGTGTGCTTGAGGAGCACGCATGTGAAATTGTTGAGGCAGCATCCGCCGTGGGAGAGCCTCCGACGGAGCACAGGGACGGTGCCTCCCATATGACCGGAGGTGGCGGCAGCTTGGCATAAGAAGATCTTAACTTTCAAGGGGATTTTATATCTCCAACGTCTCTTCATTTTGGTACTTATTCCCCCAATGTCATCTCCCTATAAAGGGACTTGATATAGTAACTTCCTTTCTTCTAAAAAATCCATCTCACCTTGTCTTCCATCGAGTTCAAATAAAATTCTTCCAAGAAACTTCTCAGTTCTTCCCACTGAGTAATCTCCTGACCCCCAAAGATCTTCTGAAACCCACATTCCAATATCCCTCACTGAAGCAATCTATCGCAGTGATATTTTGATCATCACAAACATATAGAGTTTATGGAATTGAACATTGTGTGGATTTCATGGGGATATGTTCCAGATCTTAGGATGATGTGACAATTGGCAATGGCGTTTACGGTTTGTCGTTTCACGTGTTTTCGACAAAGTTACAGGCTTACTGGACAGGGGCGGTCCGACCGGTCCTTGCACGGCGGTCCGACCGGTCCCAAATCGGTCGGACCGGCCATGTGGGGCGGTCAGACCGGCATTGACCAAAGTGGTCAAAACGAGCTGGGCCAAAAATAGGTGTTGTAGGCAAGTGAGGGGATCCCAATGCACTTGGTCTCATGATTTTTGGAGTCTCGATAAAAAGTTCTATTGGTTTAAAGTTAAGGTTTGGATTTTGGGGTTGAAATTCGGCTAAGTCCCAAGGGGCGGTCCGACCGGCTCACAGGGAGCGGTCCGACCGGCCAAGGGGCGGTCCGACCGGCTCACCTGGAGCGGTCAGACCGGTTTCTACTTGAACGTCGGCCAACTTCGTGGCGATGTTGATTTGTTAGGTCAAAGTCATTGGTATTGTGGCATATGATTTGCATGATGCATGTTTTGACTAACATGGGTCAAGTTGTGAAGAACTTGTTCCCGAATTCGTGTTTGCTTATGCGTGGTTGTGCGGGTTGCTTGGTGGTCAACGACGGTCAACGGCGAGGAGGATCGGGACTAGACTTGAAGAGTTGAGGTCCAGAACGATCGACGGTGCCGGGTGAGGTCAACGACTCAAGCGTGACACAAGATGGACAATGGTGACCTATTGGCGAATCCATGGCGTATGGTGAAGCGGTTTAGGTCAAAAGGTTAAAGACGGCGCTTTGCGAAGCGTGCGTGTGTGACCCGTTTGTTAGTGGACCTTAACGGGAGCCCAATTAAGTCAAACCCTAAGAGTTTTAGGCCTCCACTATAAATAGGAGGAGATGGTGGCTGCACCTCTTGCTCTCTCTCGCCTTTTATGTTTCAAAACCCTAATTGTCTTTAGGGGAGTTGAGGTGGAGGCTAGGGCTCTTGATGGTTTGTGGTGAATTTCGTGATCTTTGATTGTCTACTGATCCATGATGGTGTGGAGGTAATCCAGCATCAATCACGAAATCAATCTATGCAAGGTTTGCTTGAGATAAGTCTCTTTTCGTTCTTGCTTTCAATTTCGTATTTTTAGGGCTTTCTTTGATCCGCGAGTTTGTGATTGATTCTTTCACGTGAATTAGCTTGCTGTGATATGTGTGAATCTATCTAGCATCATCTTGATCATCAATCCCTCACGAACAAGCTTTAGGATCAAGTTTTCGTTCTTGCCCGGTTTTAGACCTTCTGTTAATCAATTGGCAATCGCTCAAGATCGTTCCAAGAATTATCATAATATTCGATTGGAATAGGTCCTCAATAGCATATAGAAGGTGTGTGCAAAGTTTCATAAAGATTGGAGTTGAGAATCAAAAGTTTCACCTAATTGCATCTTCGTCATCTGGTGATTTTCTTGTTTGGATCGGTTACAGATCGCCGGTTCGACCGCCATTCACCACCGGTCCGACCGATTTCGAGCGGTCGACCGCCAAGACAACGCCGGTCAGACCGCCCGGCAATCGGTCCGACCGGTTCAGTACAGAGGTCAGACCGACAGTACTTGTGTTGCTTTGATTCTTGCTGATTATTGTCGCTTTGCTTAGGGGTTTAATTGGATTCAATACTAGTCTTCCGCTGTACTGGTATATTGATCTTCATAGCTTTCTAATAGCTACTGGAGTGAAATTGTATTGAGTTCATAATTTGTGAAAAAGTGAGCGTGCTCCTATTCACCCCCCCCTCTAGTCGCCTTTACGGTCCAACACATTGAATGTACTTGAGCCCAGCCAAACATCATTCCAAAAGAGAGTATTATTGCCATTGTTTACCTAATTGGGATACCCCATCCCCCCTTCCTGTAGAGTATCATATGTTTTCCAGTACTTGGCTCTCAGGATTTGCTAGCTTAAATCCTCTCAGAAGGACCGGAGCTTCCACATCCATTTGTTCAACAGGCACACATTCATAATTCTGGTATTAATGATTCCCAAACCCCCAAAGTATTTTGGCCTGCAAAGAGCATTCCATTTTACCATATGGTATCTGAAATTTCCTTTTATCCCCACTCCAGAAAAATCTATGCCTAACACTCCATTTGTTGATGTGTAGTTTATGGCAAATGGTAGAAACCCATTGTGTATATTGGCAAATTACGAATTAGTTACCCCCATGACATAAACTTCACTTTTGTGGTAATTGATTCTTAAGCCTGTCATCCACTCAAAGCAGTACTTTAGAAAGGAAGTTGGTCTGGACTTGATTGTTGGATGGTTTGGCTCAACTTGCGCTCCAGCTTCTGTCATAATTCATAAAGGATAGTGTCGATATTTCCACGCTTAATTAAGGAGAGTCAATGTGGCATAGCCAATTTGGTATTTAGTTTGATTAGTTTGTAGCTCCAAGTCTCCACCCCTCGCATGTTCAAAGTTGCTACAAACACTTCTAACCGTACAAGCCTTGATTGCAGTGGTGAAGCCAGGATAAAAATAAAGGTGATGCTCGTGTGTTGAAACTAATGTAAGACAAACATACAAAAAAATGCATCTACCGGTCTTTTGCTATCCAATTGCATACGTATATATCTTGAAAACAAAGTGAAATTAGCAAATACAATAAATGTAGTACCTGGTTAATGGAAGGTGTGCCATAAATATCCGTAAATATGTAAGTACCAACCTGTAGATACAAAATATCAAGTTTAGTGATACAATAGTAAATTATGAATGCTTATAAACATAAAATAGAAAACAAAACATACCACTAAGGCACTACATTTGATTACGAGCAACATCACCATACGATTTTTCATATCTTGAAAGCGTCAAATGATTTTTTTAATTATCAAAGCGTCTAAATAACTCTTGTTCAGTGTAACACGCCATCAAGTCATTGAGCCATTCATCGGCTACCTTGTTACGCAAATATGTCTTGATAGTCTTCATTGCTAAGAAGATTCTTTCAACTGATGCCATTGCTACTGGGACTCCGTCATGCAGATTTACCCTTAACTCCGATGTGATCATCCATATTTGGGACATCAATCTCATTTGCCTCACAAAAGCTTTTGATTTGGTTGAGCAATGGCTCCCACCCATTATCCCTCGTGTCTTGCAAACACGTTTTAACATCCATAATCAAACACATGGCTTCAATAATGTCCTGATCTATAAGTCTATTCGCTCTGTTTGACAATTGACACATTCACAACACCATAAATAAAAAATCAGCGAGAGAGACTATGAGAGCTGAGAAGGGACCTGCGAGGAGGCAATTTGGCGCCAGCGAGGGGAGGATCAGGGCAACGAGAACACCAGGTAGGGGGCCGAGGAGGAGGGATCAGAGGGGCGGGCAGAGTAGCAGGAGCAAGAATGGTGCTTTCCCGGCCTCCTCCTCTCTCCAAGCCCCTGTTGGCCGTCGCGCTAGCGCCGCCGCGCACCCTCCCGGCCTCCTCCGCTATCTAAGCCGCCGCCACGCCCGCGCACCCTCCTGGCCTCCTCTAGGTTTCTCAGTGACGCTCGGGCTTCTATTCCACTTCGACACTTCCAGCTTCTCCTAATGGACCTTCAACTCTCCAAGATGCCAGCCCAAGAAGGCCCATATGCAGCGCTAGTAGTAAAGGGGATCCAAGTGTTCGGGGGGTGGGAGCCCGTGCTCGAGCATATACGAGCACAGATACCGTCGTGGCCCCTGCTTGACTATTACAACCAATTGTATATTCAGGAATGCTATATACACTCAACGATATATTTTTTTGTGAAATCTAGTTGAATTTCTAACCTTTTCAATCTGCTTGAGAGGATACGTGCTATGAGGCTACAAAGTCGTTATCTTCTCCAACAAGGCAGTGAACTAGGGCAGGGTTTATCAGGTTAGGGTTTGGGTTCACTAGGGTCAGCTATAGAGGGAGGGAGGGCGACGGAGGCACGGTGGCAGCAGGGGCGCCGTTGGGCGCGAGATAGATGAGGACGATGGGCGGTGGCGGGGTGGGGCAACAAGATCTCAAGTTGTGAGTTAGGTTGGGGCGGGGAATCCGGTGGCAGTGAGCCACTGAAGATGGGGAAGAAGGTCGGAGGAGGAGGTAATGCGATGGAAGAAAGGCAGGCGCCGCAGGAGGTGGCATCCGTGATGGCACACTAAAGGGGATTAGGGAATGTGGTGTTTGGTGATGATGAGGAGGCGGCGGCAAAGACGACGAGGCGGCGGGGTGAGGGGGAATTGCTGAAGGGGTACGACGGTTGTATATTTGGCGGGGTGAAAAGAGGGGATGACTTATCACGCTACGTCAACGTGCCAACTCAGCACCCCTTCGCTGCTCAACCCTGCTATACGAATACGAGCCAGCAACGGTCCAATTAACAATTCTTCAGGCTGACAAGTCCGGCCCATCCTGTTAAATTTAAGGCCTGACTCCATGACTTGGTTTATGGTCTTCGGGGCAGGCCCAGCTAATCAGAAAATCTATTAGCCTTCCCCCCGGGCCGAACCGACGCCTACCGAGCACCGAATCGGTTTCCTCTTCAGAAAGCAAACAGGAACTCACCCCTCTTCTCCTCCAGAGTACCGTCTTGCTCCCTAAACCAGTAACAAACCCTCGACCGCAGCAGGCAGCGAGCGAGACGCATCCATGGTGCTCGAGGTCAGTACAGCTCGCGGAACCCCCAGATCGCTCCTCGCCGAGCTCCGATTCTAACTGATTTCTCGCCGTCGGTTGGTTTCCCCCTCTTGCAGGCGACGATTATCTGCATAGACAATTCGGAGTGGATGCGGAACGGCGATTACGCGCCGTCGCGGTTCCAGGCGCAGGCCGATGCCGTCAACCTCATCTGCGGCGCCAAGACCCAGGTACCGCTGCCGCCATCCCGCGCCCCTTCCGATCTGATCCGATCCGATCGATCGGGTTCGCTTCGCTGTGTGTTAGGGTTCTGGGTTCAGGATCTGATTGTTTTTGGGTGTGTTGCGTGTAGTCGAACCCGGAGAATACGGTGGGCGTCATGACGATGGCCGGCAAGGGCGTGCGCGTGCTCGTCACGCCCACTAGTGACCTCGGCAGGATCCTCGCCTGTATGCACGGTATGCTCCCATCAATCCTAAAATCTCGCCTTTACCAGTGTGGTTTGTGTCTCGTACCAGTGCAGAACTTGTGTATCAAATGGTTTAGGTTTTCAGTGTAACTGCGTAAGCTCTTTGGGCTTGGTTAGGATATAATGGTGTAGCCTTCTGGGTGGTGCTCGGTGATAGCGTGTCTGTATAGTAGGCCCTTGATTTGGGAAAATTGTGGTACTTGTAATTTTCCGACCAATTGATGTCCAACAATATACCATGCAGGGCTGGAAGTTGGCGCTGAAGCAAACCTGGCTGCAGCCATCCAGGTTGCTCAGCTGGCGCTAAAGCATCGCCAGAATAAGAGGCAGCAGCAGAGAATTATAGCTTTTATTGGAAGGTATGTGGAGCAGGATAATTTTATGGCACCTACTTTTTTTGTTTGAGTTGTGATTAATGAAGTTGGCCTTATCTCTCAGCCCTGTGAAATACGACAAGAAAGTTTTGGAGACAATCGGGAAAAAGTTGAAGAAGAATAATGTTGCTCTTGACATTGTTGACTTTGGTGAAACCGACGATGAAAAGCCAGAGAAATTGGAAGCGCTGATCTCTGCTGTTAACAGCAGTGATAGCAGTCACATTGTTCATGTCCCACCTGGCGAAAATGCCCTTTCTGATGTCCTTATAAGGTGATTGTGTTTCATGTTGTTAGGGCTCTAGGTTGTTGATATAATATACTTCTGTTGACCACCTTATTTCTCTATCTTTTTCACAGCACTCCAATCTTTACTGGTGAAGAAGGTGGAAGTGGTTTTGCTGCTTCTGCAGCAGCAGCTGCAGCTACTGGAGCATCTGGATTTGAATTTGGTGTGGACCCAAATGTAGATCCAGAGTTGGCACTTGCCCTGCGGTTGTCTATGGATGAAGAGAGAGCTAGGCAAGAGGCTATCGCGATAAAGGCTGCAGAAGAATCTTCTGGTACTGAAAATAAGGACCATGCCTCAAGCTCAAACAGTGATTCTGTTATGGCTGAAGCGGAACCTGCCACAAATGCTTCTGCTGATGACAAGAGAGATCAGCCAAAGGTATTCTCATTATCCAACAGCTAATCACACGTTTAGGTTTTTCCAGTCTTGAATACTATGTCATAATAAACTAAATCAGTTTGATATATATCATGTTCGTAGACTGCCTAGTACAGTCTTTTTTGCTAGTATAGTGACTTACAAAATAGTGATGTGCGTGCATACATTATTGAGCACCCTTGTAGAAGCAATAATGATGACTTGCCAGTGGTTGTTTGTCAAGGCACACATAACAGTAATAAAGGTTTAAACCCCAAGTTTTGCGTAAGAAGTCCTGTAGCAATATGCTTATTGTGTGAATGATAAAATACTGTAGATGCAAGCTTCTTGCCCATTTTCTTTCTTGGTTTGTAACTATAACTAGGTGGAAATCATTATTGGCCCAACAAAGAAAAGGTGACAATCACTTGGTTTTGCTGGTGCATCTCTTGGTGGCATCTAAAAACCCAGATAATTCTGCAAAGATCTGTGTGAAGTTCTTTGGAATAACGCATGAATGTTTTCATTTTTGCTTGTTTATGATCTAATGAAATATGCCCCATGTCAATATAGAGTAACTTTGCCATCCTTGATCACTAAATTGAATCTTCAGTAACAATTGCATTGGTTGTGTTTAGTCCTGATTCTGTCACAACTATAGTATTTGCCTTGTCATTGCTTAATCTTTGGTTTGGAATTCATGAACTTTTCTGTATTCTTGCTTAACTATTGGTGTCATGACTTTTTATTAATTTACATAAGTTGCCTAACTACTTTGATCATAGGCAGTATCGAGGGCAGTTGTTTCTTATTCTGGAACAGTATTTTAGTTGAAGTTTGTAAGGAACCGTTTCAGATGGCTAATATAGTTGTGATCACAGGATGATGACGATGCTCAGCTACTACAGCAGGCACTTGCGATGTCAGTGGATGATGATTCATCAGGAACTGCATCTGTGGCTGCTATGGCAGAAGCTGCTGCAGATGACCAGGACTTGGCATTAGGTAGGTCCTTTTGTTTCTCAAGTTCTTTTGATTTTTCTAATAACGCTACTACACTAGTATATAGGCGTTTATTTCAGTTAACTGATTTTGGAGGCGACTAATTACTACTTGCTAGATTGGAGATCTCTAGTTTGTTACATATTTAGGGCCTGTTTGGTAGGGCTCCGCTCCTCATTTTTCATCTCCCAACTCCTGATTCTAAGAGGATCCACTCTAAGAATCTAGAGCTGGTTGATAGAAGCGTTTGATTGGAGGTTGGCTCACAAAAATCTGAATGTGAGGATTTGAGGCAAAAAGACCATGCTACCCATGTTTTTAACACCTAAGTCTATCTGTATCACGCTCCTTTCTGCTTGTACACAAATTTCGGAAATTTCTTTATAAATTTCATGGGACTGATTCAAGTTGAATGCGATACCCTATTCAGATACATCAGATCATGACAAAATAATTATCCTTTGTAGAGATGTCTTAAGAAATAATGTCCAAACTCCAAAGCAACATTTGTACTGCACAAAACCTTTTCCACAAAATTTCTGTATCATAGAAATAAATGCAATAACCACGGATCATTTCATCAATTTGTCAACATATTTCAAACATTAAATTCACACAGAATATCCATATGAAGAATCGAGCTTTTACATGTACTGAAGCTTTGGTAGAATCTCTACAATTGCTCTGATTGCTATTTCTCCAGGGCTATAGCAATCAAGAGTCAAGGCTTGGTCTAATTGCTAATTCTGACAATGCCAAAATACTTGGCATGATTGCCCATGAATCATTGTAAAAGCTAACCAATCTTCATTTATCTTGGTCAGGCAGATTGTTTTGTATCAATATATTATGTACAACTGCACTTCAGAAGATCAATCATGAACATAACCACTACAGCTCCACATAACAATTTTCCAAAATTTGCAGCTCTCTTCGCGATTGAACTGACACCAGTCAACTGAAGTAGCTTCACCCTCATGGTCTTCTAAAATTATAGGGCCACTCTCAGTTTGATCCACCTATGTCAGTGAAAAAGTATTAGCATGAATAGAATGTAAGAGAGCATCTAATGTGCACGCAACAAGTAACAATTGACTGGTGTTCTGAAATATATATGAAACAAACCAAGCATATGCAGCTTGAAAAATAAAACATAATCCAGTTTATCACTCACTGACCTTGACAAAGAAATACTAAATTTTGCTCCCAGTGTAAACCTTTACTGGGCCCTTGTCCATATGGAGAACAATATACAAATAGATTAATGCTCAATTCTCTACATTAATGCTCAATTCAGTCACTGCACTATCCATATAGGGTTACATTTTCAGTACACAATATAATGCTCAAATCAAGTTGATGTCATAAGAAACAATTTCAGTCACTGCACTATCCTTATAAGGTTATAATTTCAGAAAACATCACAATGCCAAATCAAGACACTGCACTATCCTTACAAGGTTACAAGTTCAGAAAACATCACAATGCTCAAATCAAGTCACTGCAATATCCTTATAAGGTTACAATTTCAGTACACAAGACAATGCTCAAATCTAGTCGATGTCATATTTAACAAGAGAATTTTCTACATTACTGCTCAATTCAGTCACTGCACTATCCCTACAGAAGTTTCTAGCCTTATAGGATGCCAACTAAGTCACTGCACTATCCCTACTGATGGTAAAAAAATCTAACTGATTTGTACAGAAGTTTCAAGCCTTATAGATTGCTGAACACAACAGGATCTCGATTACCCAATAGGACATGGTTAAGTTGCCTCATAAACCCTATATGTGGCCAGCAAGTAGATACTCTTCCAGACCGAGGAGGAAACAGAGAAAGAAGCTATAGATCAAAAGCCTAAACAGCTGCTATGAACACTGCAAAAACAGAAGATTTTTAGCATGATCAACTGATACCTAAGCACCCGGAAAATACAATCACATGAGGCTTGCAAGGATTGAATCTTGTGGCATCCATGAATTACCAAAGTACAAGCACAAGTAGCAATCTCAAACATGTACTCATCAGCCAAATTCATGTACAAGGGACATGCATAAATTTGTTCAGGAACCATATAGCATGAACAGCACAAATAGGACCGAGTCCTACACACTGCCATAAATCAAACTATTTTCAGATCTAGGCAAATCCAAAATAGGACCAAATCCTGCACATCACAACAAAAATACTTCATCACATCCTACACATTTTGCTCTGATCTACACATTCCAAACAAAAGAGGAGGGAAATAGGACAAGAGGAGGGGCAAGTCAGTTCTTACCTTGAGGGGATGTCAATCGGCGGCGATTGATGAAGAGGCGAGGGGGAGCAGCTATGTTCGACTCCGGCAACGATGGACTCCGGCAAACGACTGGGAGGGAGTCATGGTCCAGCGGCCAAGGAGATCCAAAGCAGGTTGCAAGCGATACCAATGGCACGGTACTCGGGATGACGGTGATGAGCTCCTGGCCGGTGGTGAGAGAGTCTCGAGGCGGCGGCGCTAGAGTTTGCCCCGCTGAAGCAGCGGACGAGAGAGGGGCGCCTGGTGGAGGACCAGAGAAATGAGGGGAGAGAGCCCAAGGATTGAGGCCGATTTAGGATTTATGGAGTGGCATTTGGTGGGTAAATACCCGTCAACTTCATGGGCAAGTTGGTAACAGGGATGCTGCTCCTTGCAGGGAGTTGCCCTAGGGTCACTCCATGTTTTGTACTGCAAGATGGCTCCGCTCCTCAGGTGATCCTGATTCTAAAAAATGAGGAGCCGAGGTGTTTGGCTGGGCTTCTATTGCTCCAGTTGAGAATCCAGGAGCAGGAGCCCTACCAAACATGCCCTTATCCTTTTTATGTAGGACAGATTTGTTTCTAATACAAGCTCACTGAAACCCATAAAAGCTCACCATGGAAACCATAGTTGGTTATATCCTCTGGCTGGCAATTTGTAAATTGGTTTACCAGCTAAATGTACCTAAAAGTGTAGGCTTGCACCCACGGTGGAAACAAAACATTTCTTTTGTTAAGATAGACCTTGAAGGTACAATGGGTGTCACAGATCTCATCTTATTGGTTCACTAGATAGCCCTACCTAAAAAAGTAGGGTTTCACCTACACCGGCAACAAACAAGTTATTTTCTAAAGATAAATGTCGAGCACTCTAGCATCATAGATCTCATTTGATTCAATGCCATCTTCAAATAACTCCAAATATAGTTCATTGGTTTTCCTCTTTTCACTGTATATATATGTTTTGGAGCGACTAGCGCGCGGACGTACAATATGAGCGTTCCCATCGTACGCCCCTCCCAGCCGTCAAATCTCATTTAGATGGACCACAACAAAAATTCTCGATTTGGTACAACAAAAATTTGTGAACCGCAACAATCAGTTCCGTGGTTGCAACAAAATCCCCACTCTGATGCAGCAAACACAAACTAAAAATTGTGCAATAAATGAGAACAACTATGGCAACAAATACAAGAATCCGTTACAACAAAATTGAAACATTGTTGCAACAAAAATGAAAAACCACTAAATCAGCCCCAACATTTTGAAGAGTGTTGCAACCTTTGGAAATAACCATGGCAACAACTCGACTTACTGGTGCCAACATTTAAGATGGACTCGTCGGAGGAGGTGGGTCAGC
This sequence comes from Hsuehochloa calcarea, assembly GCA_036346395.1. NCBI lineage: Eukaryota > Viridiplantae > Streptophyta > Magnoliopsida > Poales > Poaceae > Hsuehochloa > Hsuehochloa calcarea. The sequence goes on from CM070598.1 coordinate 58,709,982, forward strand.
CCACACCGCCACCTGTCGCTGGCCGGATTGAGTGGCCTTTCTTGTAGTGAAATCAACGCTCCTATTGCAACAAAAAAAAAACTCAGCTTTCGATACAATCAACAACTCGATTGCAACAAAAAATAACTCGGATTCAACAAATCAACAACTCAACTGCAACAAAAATAACTTACTACAACATTCAGAGAGAACAATGCAACAAAGAGAAACACTTGAGAAAAGCTTGCAACAACCTACTGTAGGAACAATGGTTGTGGACGGTGGCAAGGAGTCAAGCTTAGATGAAGGAGCGGTGGCCGACCTTGTTGTTTTCTGTGCCAGTGGGATGGCTCTGATCGGGAAGGGTCAAGCCAGCCCGATTCCCTCCCGACTGTTGACCGCTGCGATGCTCTTTCCTTGCAACCGCCGGAGAAGGAAGAGAAAGAGTAGTATAAGCTGGCTAATGGTGTTTGTGCAGCTCGGAGGCGACAGCTTGCCACCGCGCAAGGCCTTCGACGCCGCCACCATGGCATCTCTTGCTGCAGCAGCAACCCATGCGCCACTCTTTGTCGTTGACTGACTCAGTCACCAACGGGCCTTGCTACGTGGCGGAACATGGGGGAAGAAGCATGGTCCCTATCTACTCCACTTCCTCCTATCTCCTCAAATTTAAAACTCTTTAGATGCTCATGCATGTCTAAATTCGGTGGATACTTGGGTAGATCAAAGGATGGGGAATCCATAACTCATACATGCAAGAGTTGATTTTGATATTTGATTGGTGTATTTGGAAGAGGAATGGGTTTGGAGTGAAGATCTTGGGGAGAGAAGGAGAAGCAGCAGGGAGAGAGAAGAGATAGAAAATGCAGCTATTTTTTGAAGGGTGGGGATGTACAGTTATGGAAGTGAGGTGGGCGTCTGATGCTAGTAGCAGGATAGCAGTAGTGGAGCCAGTGGAGCAGGCGTTCGATGCACTCGGACGTCTGGTCCATAGCATTACCCATATCTTTTTTCTTTTCTATTGATAATTATTATGCAAAGCTTTTGTGTTAACCGCAGATTGAAATATTTCCATGTTCTGATGTGTATGCTTTCTGTTCTGTACGCAGCTCTTCAAATGTCTGTCCAGGAAGCCAACATGGCTGGTCAGTCTGATATGAGCAAGGTGTTTGAAGACAGATCATTTGTGGACAAGCGGCCGGGAGGAGTCATGGTCCAGCGGCCAAGGAGATCCAAAGCAGGTTGCGAGCGATACCAATGGCACGGTACTCGGGATGACGGTGATGAGCTCCTGGCCGGTGGTGAGAGAGTCTCGAGGCGGCGGCGCTAGATTTTGCCCCGCTGAAGCAGCGGACGAGAGAGGGGCGCCTGGTGGAGGACCAGAGAAATGAGGGGAGAGAGCCCAAGGATTGAGGCCGATTTAGGATTTATGGAGTGGCATTTGGTGGGTAAATACCCGTCAACTTCATGGGCAAGTTGGTAACAGGGATGCTGCTCCTTGCAGGGAGTTGCCCTAGGGTCACTCCATGTTTTGTACTGCAAGATGGCTCCGCTCCTCAGGTGATCCTGATTCTAAAAAATGAGGAGCCGAGGTGTTTGGCTGGGCTCCTATTGCTCCAGTTGAGAATCCAGGAGCAGGAGCCCTACCAAACATGCCCTTATCCTTTTTATGTAGGACAGATTTGTTTCTAATACAAGCTCACTGAAACCCATAAAAGCTCACCATGGAAACCATAGTTGGTTATATCCTCTGGCTGGCAATTTGTAAATTGGTTTACCAGCTAAATGTACCTAAAAGTGTAGGCTTGCACCCACGGTGGAAACAAAACATTTCTTTTGTTAAGATAGACCTTGAAGGTACAATGGGTGTCACAGATCTCATCTTATTGGTTCACTAGATAGCCCTACCTAAAAAAAGTAGGGTTTCACCTACACCGGCAACAAACAAGTTATTTTCTAAAGATAAATGTCGAGCACTCTAGCATCATAGATCTCATTTGATTCAATGCCATCTTCAAATAACTCCAAATATAGTTCATTGGTTTTCCTCTTTTCACTGTATATATATGTTTTGGAGCGACTAGCGCGGACGTACAATATGAGCGTTCCCATCGACGCCTCCCAGCCGTCAAATCTCATTTAGATGGACCACAACAAAAATTCTCGATTTGGTACAACAAAAATTTGTGAACCGCAACAATCAGTTCCATGATTGCAACAAAATCCCCACTCTGATGCAGCAAACACAAACTAAAAATTGTGCAATAAATGAGAACAACTATGGCAACAAATACAAGAATCCGTTACAACAAAATTGAAACATTGTTGCAACAAAAATGAAAAACCACTAAATCAGCCCCAACATTTTGAAGAGTGTAGCAACCTTTGGAAATAACCATGGCAACAACTCGACTTACTGGTGCCAACATTTAAGATGGACTCGTCGGAGGAGGCGGGTCAGCCCACACCGCCACCTGTCGCTGGCCGGATTGAGTGGCCTTTCTTGTAGTGAAATCAACGCTCCTATTGCAACAAAAAAAAACTCAGCTTTCGATACAATCAACAACTCGATTGCAACAAAAAATAACTCGGATTCAACAAATCAACAACTCAACTGCAACAAAATAACTTACTACAACATTCAGAGAGAACAATGCAACAAAGAGAAACACTTGAGAAACACTTGCAACAACCTACTGTAGGAAGAATGGTTGTGGACGGTGGCAAGGAGTCAAGCTCAGATGAAGGAGCGGTGGCCGACCTTGTTGTTTTCTGTGCCAATGGGATGGCTCTGATCGGGAAGGGTCAAGCCAGCCCGATTCCCTCCCGACTGTTGACCGCTGCGATGCTCTTTCCTTGCAACCGCCGGAGAAGGAAGAGAAAGAGTAGTATAAGCTGGCTAATGGTGTTTGTGCAGCTCGGAGGCGACAGCTTGCCACCGCGCAAGGCCTTCGACGCCGCCACCATGGCATCTCTTGCTGCAGCAGCAACCCATGCGCCACTCTTTGTCGTTGACTGACTCAGTCACCAATGGGCCTTGCTACGTGGCGGAACATGGGGGAAGAAGCATGGTCCCTATCTACTCCACTTCCTCCTATCTCCTCAAATTTAAAACTCTTTAGATGCTCATGTATGTCTAAATTCGGTGGATACTTGGGTAGATCAAAGGATGGGGAATCCATAACTCATACATGCAAGTGTTGATTTTGATATTTGATTGGTGTATTTGGAAGAGGAATGGGTTTGGAGTGAAGATCTTGGGGAGAGAAGGAGAAGCAGCAGGGAGAGAGAAGAGATAGAAAATGCAGCTATTTTTTTGAAGGGTGGGGATGTACAGTTATGGAAGTGAGGTGGGCGTCTGATGCTAGTAGCAGGATAGCAGTAGTGGAGCCAGTGGAGCAGGCGTTCGATGCACTCGGACGTCTGGTCCATAGCATTACCCATATCTTTTTTTCTTTTCTATTGATAATTATGATGCAAAGCTTTTGTGTTAACCGCAGATTGAAATATTTCCATGTTCTGATGTGTATTCTTTCTGTTCTGTACGCAGCTCTTCAAATGTCTGTCCAGGAAGCCAACATGGCTGGTCAGTCTGATATGAGCAAGGTGTTTGAAGACAGATCATTTGTGACATCCATCCTTAATTCGGTAAGTCTTCTCTTTGAACCAATGACGTGCAGATTTGAATTTAGCAATTTCAGTTGCATATAATTGGTCTCTCTTATTATTATTACTAATTTTCTAAATTGCAGCTTCCTGGTGTTGATCCCAATGATCCATCTGTGAAAGATTTGCTGGCGTCTTTGCATGGCCAAGGAGAGGTATGTTTTTTTCTATTCTTTTGCTGGGTTTCTTTTGTTAGAAGGAAGTCTTCTCGTCTAGTTATGGCATGATGCAAGTTACAGCACTGTTGTCCTTTAAAACATCCCAGTTAAGTTTCTACACTTTTTTTGTATGTGCCTGGTATCTCAGTTTTTAGTGCTATTCTTATGTGTATGTGTCTCAGTGTTAGTTTCATGTCTTGTATTTTTGCATCCTTCCATCTTGTTTCTGCTGAAAGGATCTGTTTTTCTTATGGAGACTACCAAATATTGCTACCACAATATTTCTTAGCTTTGGTTCTTGTCTTTGGATAAGTTAATTTTTCGCAGGGTTTCAGCTTCATCTTTACCAAATAAATAATCAATATACAGTCTTGTCACTTCTTTAGATAAGTGAATCTGAATCTGTCAAGGTGTTGGATCACATTTTCATAAAAATGCTTCAGAGCACATAATGTTTATGCATGAATTGCAGAATTCAATGCATGATTTATTAAGTAGCTAAGTAATGACATTTTGATTAGTTTATACTGGCTTATTGAAACAAACTCGTTCACCTTGAGTTTCATCTGAAGTGTATTGTATGTAATTTTAGGAATCACGGTTAGTTTCCCGTGTAGATTTGCATGCTTCTATATTATTTTCTCATTTTGTACATAATCATTACCAAATCTGAACTAAACGTTTTTTTCTCTGACAGCAAGAGAAGAAGGAAGACAAGTCGAACAAGCCAGACGATGAAAAGAACTGAAGTAGTAGCCCCTTTCGGGCTTCCCCGTAAGTTTTCAGTATGCTGTAGCTTTCTACCTATCCATAGTTGAAATGCATATTTTGCATAGCCTGTTCAGCTGTTTGTCATACTAGTAATAGTCTGATATCTTCTGTGATCTAAGAGTTGACATGATTGGCCACATAATTTGGGATTTTCGATCTCCGCATGTCTTGCTGCAAGCAGCAGCATTGTATGGTTATGACTTGAGATATACTTGGGTGCTTCAGCTCTTATCAGCTGTTTGTCGTACTAGTAATAGTCTGACATCTTCTGTAAACCAAGAGTTGACATGATTGGCCACATAATTTGGGATTTCCGATCTCCGAATGTCTTTTGCTGCAAGCAGCAGCTTTGTATAGTTATGATTTGAGTTGTACTTGGGGTGCAAAACGGATCTAGGCAATCTACAATTCAGTTTTCCTTGGAAATCTACAATGCATCCCACACAATTTCTCTGATGAAAAATCATCTGTGGAGTTGACTTTTAGTGATACTGAGCACTGATTGGCTGCTGTTCTGTTTATTCTATCAAATTGTTTCTTCTAACTAAGCTGGGCAATTAACATCTCTTTGCGGATCTTTCAGGCGCACGAAGCATTGAAGATTGGCTGCATTAGCTTCCTTCACCGTTGGTCATGGATTTACTTAACCTCATGTAACTGTTCTTTGACCATAACTTAAATGCCGATAGAATTTGTATTGTGACTGCTCTTACAAACGCTCTTCCATATATGTTTAAGATATTCGTAGTTGCAAAATCATTTGTACACTTCATGTTTGTTTTCAAAGTGATAAACTGTTAATTTGCCGTCCTCGTAAATCCGGTTGAAGAGTTGGTCACGAGCTGCAAGTGTTTTTGCAGTGTACCATGAGTACTTTTTGTACAATGGTCGCTTGGGAGCGTTTACGCGTGTTAATTGGTAACCGGCGCTAACCTAAAGGAAGACTGTACAGCGATAACGAAACGCGATACTGCAATGTCGGTGAGAAGTGGCAATTTCACAGCAAGCACGCAGGGGCCATCTCGGGAGTTTTCGATAAAAATGACACGTTTTTTATCCGTAATAACAAAAATATAGTTCCTTCGCGGATGAAATAACAAAAATATTTTTATTGTGCAAAATTTTTACAGTAGGTTATGTGCTGTGATATTACACCTAAATTAGCTCTGTAAATGTGAAATTCCAGAACTAGGCTCGTGGGCCCGCGTGCTGCGGCCGAGAATGGCAGCAACAAGTGCAGGACCAGTAGCACATAGTTGCTGCTGTCTCCCACGGTAGCAACCGAGTTGTTGCGCCCAGGCACGGCAGCACGTTGAAGCACTGTAGCAAAGTATGTTTTTATGAAAATTTATTTAATAATATTTGTTGAGGGAATTTTTAAAAATACAAAATGAGCTCAAAAAAGTATGAATTTTTGTGGAGTCTCCCGGCATAGTGTGCTTGCTTGTGTAATTTTTTTTTCAAAATTTTATCCATTGTTATTTTTTCTGCAAAATTCATATAAACATTATACTTAAATGAATTTTGTAAAAAAATAACAATAGATAAATTTTGTAAAAAAATAACAATAGATAAATTTTAAAAAATTACAAAAGCAAGCACATTATGTCGGGAGGCTCCACAAAATATTTCATAATTTTTTTGAGCCCATTTTGTATTTTTTTAAAATTCTTCTAACAAATATTATTAAATAGATTTTTCAGAAAAACATGCTTTGCTACAGTGCTGCCATCTCCGAAAGGAGGCAACTCGTCAAATTAATTGTATTCTTCCTCATCCACAACATTCTCAACTCCGACATTCACCCATACCGCAAGATGAAGAAACAATTCGACGGAAATAAGGAGGACGGTTCAGCTCCAAGGGCTTTTAGAGGAAAGAGGTCTATGATATGGTTAAGGATATCGATGTTGTGCTTGGATAACGAGAGAGCACAACCGTCGGTTCAACGAATGGTTAAACATGCGATTCACTTGGAGGCCATCAAGTGATGAAACACTGCTATGGTTGGCCAAAGGACCAAAATTTACAATTGTGATATGGCAAGGATACGACATAAATGGGTACACGTTTTATACGGTAGCTCAGGATAGGAAGAGCACAGTCCAGAACAACGGTGTCCGCATAGATGCATTTCACGAGCGGTTCAATACCACGGGGGGCACGCGGGTTGAACTCGTACTATGGGTTCGTAGAGGAGATTTGGGAGCTTGACTATGTACTTTTCAAGATCCCCCTGTTTCGATGTTATTGGGTTAAACTTCCGCAGGGTGTGAAGGTCGACAAGTACGGCGTCACTACTGTGGACCTCAAACGTGTCGGATACAAGGACGAACCATTCGTACTCGCTAAGCAAGTTGTTCAAATTTTTTATATAACAGATCCAGCAAATAAGAACCACCACGTTGTTCTTCATGGAAAAAGAAAGATTGTCGGAGTTGAGAATGTCGTGGATGAGGAAAAGTACAATCAATTTGATGAGTTGCCTCCTTTCGGAGACGGCATCAGACTGAAAAAACTATGTTGCTGCCGTCCTCAGCCGCAGCACGCGGACCCACGGGGCTAGTTCTGGAATTTCGCAGTTAAGGAGGCCAATTTTAGAATTTCGTTACGCTATAGGGCCATATTGGTCCAGACTTCCTCAAATCACGACACTGGTCTGTCGTGGCGATTTCGTTCAGATCACGACATTGGTGTATCGTGGCGATTTCGTAGCGCTATTTTTATGTCATTTATCATGGAAAAAAACTATTTTTACTATTTTGTAAGAAAAAGAAGACTAAATAAGCTCCAAAACTCGCCAGCTGAGTCCAGCCTACGTACCAGAGCGAATCTAGACTTATACTAGAGCAATCTCTATTTGTCAGCATGACCACGATGTGAACTCGATGGGACCAATGAAGTTTACCCGTGCACTGCACATCTTCCAGCAATTCAACAACATTAATTGGTTGTTGGGATATATGACACTTCAGTCAGAAACTCCTTGCCCACCACGGCCACACTCCACGCACCACATTACCATGTAACGCTACTAATCCATGCACGCACCTGTGTCTAATTCCATCTAACGCGGCATTTCGACGCCAACCATACGGAACCAACCGGCGCTTCTGCTACCTCCTTCCTGCCCGGGCCCGTCTCTGTCCTTCGATTCCCTTGAGACCAACGCCCAGACGTTCGCTGGAGTCTCTCCATGGCCGATATCCCAATCAGGGAGGCGCCGGTGTCCCGTCTTTGGGCAGCAGACGGGTACACAGCACTGACAGGAAGGCTTTGTCGCATTTCTCTTTTGTCAAGATAATTTCCCCCCCGATGCAGATCGACCACGAGGCGATGTGTTGTGCGTACGGTGGTGGCCTTTCGGTTTCTTTCTAGCTAGCGGTGTGGTGGTGGCCTTTCCGCTCGTCGTCGTCGTCGTCGTTGGCTTGTGCCGTTGTGCGTGCAGACGGGTGTGTCGCGCCCGCCCCTGAACGGCAAATGCCACGCTTCGGCTGAGATATCTCTCCCGTACTTCTGCCAAATAATTCTGCTGCAGACACGCTAAAAGGAGAAATTGATAGAAGAGTTATGTACGGGGAAAAGATTGCTAGTTAAAACTGAATGAGAGCTGCCTATTAGCCTGCAACCGAGGACTCATGATTGACCAAAAGATTATTTACCGAACGACATCACCCTTCTATGAACACTGGCGAACGTCAAAGCGCTAAAAAAATGATTACCTGGGACAGGACTCTCGGCGTACGGTAATTTGGGCTATTTCAGTTGGGCTCACCATGTTTCGCTGTACCTGCCTTTAGACTTGTTCTCGTGCTTATCTTCCAATGATGATACAGTGTCAGACTGTCACGCAATACTCGCCAAGCAAAAAAAAAAGTGCATTTTATATCAACAGCATATTGCAATTGTTTTTTGAAATTCCTGCAAAAGTCCAAAGTTCGAAACGGGACTAAAGCTGTGTATTTAGTTGATCATGTCTACCGTTAACCGGTGTCCTTGAATGTCTCTCTCTGCCTCCGGAAGTAACGTCCCGGTGCAAGCATATACTCCCTTTAGCCACAAATACATATCATTTTGAGTTACATATGGTCGGACTTTTAAAATTTTGGCAATCAGTAGTTCTTAAAATATTTAGATTGAATGCATAAAAATTATATGTCTAGATTCATTTCAAAATATTTTCATAATAGTATAATTCTATTGGATGTTATAACTATATTACAAAAAAATTAATGGTAAAAATTATGTTTTAAAGACTAATCAATATCGAAAACTAAATGTATTCGTGACTGAAGTGAGTAGTGCTATCTCATTGTATCATTAGTTCATTACTACACAACAAACAACCGGAGTCATTGCCCATCAATTTGGTTGTTGAAATGCAGCAGAGTACGCAAGGAGAAAAAGGAGGCGACCGTCCGGCCGCCATCAAGCAGCTTTAATTCGCGCGAACGAGCCTCCTCATCACATCGGAGAAATTCACGCACTCGGCACGCGAGAAAAGATAAAGAAAAAGGCCCATCTGCTACAGTTGTTGGGACACGGATCCTTTGCATAACTACGGGCTAATGTTTAGGGGTGCATTATGTGATTTTGTAATTTAGAATCTTCCGTGAGCAATATCACGTTATTTTTGAATAAGTAGATAGCGTTTACAAAATACATTATTGAATCATTTCATATATAACGTAGATTAGATCATACATTAATTAAACAATACCAGAGTTTACATAGATCATATCGGATTAAGTTTTACAGTAAGACCGAACAAGTCCAAATAATTATATTACATAAAAGCGGAAGTGACAGCAGAAGCAAAAGGGGTAGAGTATATCTCGCCATAGGCAAGCGATTGGGGAAACCAATGTACGACCGATATTATCCAGAGACCTGGGTAATATTGGTAGTACACGAGTACCGACCAAGTCAGTCAGACCGAGACAAGACCGGAGCAGCTATAGACTAAACTACGCTTCATCATCTCCTTATCCCTCAACATCTGGATCCTCGTAGTATGCATAGTGATCTTGATCCATGAACTCTCAAGGGTTTTTGGGGGGGGGGAGCGAGGATGAGCACAACTTCCGTGCTCGTGAGCCAATACACAACACAATATTGTACATGCAAAGTTTTATCAAGGATGGCTCGGGTTCTTTTATTTGCTAAGGCAACATTTTCAAATATCATATGTAGAAATTCTCATCACTTAGCATTTTGACCAAATCATATTTTATTAAAGAGATTAATTGTGCAATATTTATAACAACAGATGTTACTTCTACCTTATGCTTATTTTTCATTGATGTTACATCCACCTATTAGCAACACCGGGTACCTAGGGAAAATCCAAATACAGGGTCACAACGGCCCGACGAGTTTTCATCTCACCCATAAAGTTTTATAAATAAAAATAACTCTTGTAAGTTCTCATGCCCGCCTTTGACCGTGGGCACGACTGTTCGAACAATTTATACTATGCAGAGGTTGTATATCTTTACTCACGAGAGATAATCGTTTTGATATGTACATACGTTTTCTTAAACATGTGAATCAAGGGGAGATCACCATAAGACCTTTACAATGCACCCATGGTATTAGTTACACCCGCTAAGGTTTCATCTGAGAAGGGCTACGTTTCTACACCTACGTCAATCCTTACCTAGACCCCCTCTTACGCCTTCATGACTTACGCCCACACAGAGGCATAAACGGTGAACCCCAATCCGTAGCCATGAAGGCCTACGACATCGTGGGTCATCTACCTGGTGCAACTCGTACTGATGTACACAAATTATTTAGCCAGGTCAACACCATTATAGACTTGTGGTTGTACTATTTTACATTAAGAAGTCATCACAAGATTAAGTACTTACGGTTATCTGGGCGGTTCATACCACATACTAATATTTCACATACCAATATTTCCTTGAGCTACATCAGAACCCACCACCATCATACCATCCGTCCAAATGTAGTAACAGGAAGTTATTTAGGGTTTTTAAGAAACACAAATTAGACCGCCTCAACATTCTAGTCATTTACCCACAATGATCGTCCAAAACAAGTTTATGATTTTAAAGATGATGATTGGGGTAAAAAAAAATCCATGTACTTAAGCAAGACTAGCATGTCGTTTAAGTACAACCTATAGCTAGTATAGTTACCACATAATTACTAGAGTGACAAGGATTAAGTATTTCAATTGTCAAGGATGATATAATACTATTTAATTATCAAGTTGGTATTTAACTACCTTACGACCATTTTGATATACATTTGCATACGGGAATTAAAGCATGCAATTTGATATTTTAAAAGGAATGTAATTTGCATAAAATATAGGTTCAATATGATTAAAGTATTGACTCGCCTGGGTCTAAGGCAAGGGGATCTTGATCGTCTTGGGCTTGATCGAACTACGGTCCTTCTGCGTTTTTGAACTCTATTAGGACGATCGCGTTGGAAAAAGAAACAACAGACAACCAAAACAATTAAATACAATAGAAATATCAAATTAACTCCAAAATAAACAAAATCTCATCCATTAGAAAGAGCTTGAAGTTAGACAAATTTAGAAACAAATTTCACTAAATTCGGAGTTAAAAAGAGTGAGATCGGGTCTTCTGAAGTTTGCTTTTGAAATAAATCAGGAAAATAGAAAGAGGAGAGAAGAGACTCTCTCTCTGACTTGCGGGTCCCACTGGACAGCGGCTTGGCTCACGAGCACAGTGCGTGGACCGAGCCTGCATGCACTGGTCCATGGGTTCACCGGAGTGCACTATGTATTAAAATGCCTAGGGGTCCACATGTCATTGGGACAACAGAGGAAGTAGTAATTAAGGAGCACCATTACTGCTCTTCTGGTCCCATGTGTCACTGACTCAATGCAGCATTAGACCAACCATTAACTCATAGCTAATCAAAGCGCAACCCTAATGACTAAGATTATGGTGATTAAGGCGCTACATGAGCTGCCTGAGCTTCGGACAAGGAGGGGACTTCACGGGGCTTGCGGCTTGGGCTTGCCTCGGCGGAGGGAGGTGCGGCGGTGCCGGGAAAGGTAAAAAATGGGTCGCCAAGGGGACAGCAGCCACGAGCGTACCAGTGGCGAGTCGGGCGGCGGCACGGCTGCGCGGTGAACCAGCGGTGGGGCGGCGCTCCGTACCGGAACAAGGGAGCATGAGGGAGAACAGGGCATGGGGAGCTCATCAAGACCGAGAGAAAGGCCGGAGGTGGTTGGAACAAGGCGAACAGCGGTGGGGAAGCTCGCAGTCGGAGGCGAAGAAGAATAGAGTTTCCAGCGACGGGGATGGACAAAAGCAAATCCGTATGAGGGAAGCTTCCTTGGCTCCAAGGGCTCTTGGTGACGGAGGTGGCGCGACGGGAGCTTCGCCGAGCGGCTAGATGTCTGTGGGGGCGTGGCGGTGGAGCCTCGGGCGCATGCGCGCCAGCGAGTGGGTGGCGCGGGAAGAGGATGGCATGCACACGAGCTGCACCCGGGGGTGGGGAAGCCGACGGTGTGGTCGGGGTAGCTTGGGGGCAGCCGAGGTGGCGGGGTGACGGCGGACGGGGGCAAAGGCAGAGAAGAAGGGTTGGCGGTAGCGGCGCTCCTCGGCGGCAGAGAAGAAGAGGGGAGGTGGGGAAGAGGGGAGGGGGGTTGGGGATGCGCGGTGACGGGGTCAGCGTGATGAGTAACTCACCGGAGGAGACAAATCGACGGCAGGGAGCGCATGGCGGCAGTGGAGCTCGGCGATAGAAAAGAAATGGTGGGGGAGGAGAGCAATGGAAAGGGAGAATGCATTAGGGCTTCCCTTATAGCCAGACCCAGGGGAAGAACCTAGGGGGGAGGCAGGGGATGGAGCTGGGCGCTTGCGCACGGGGTGGCAAGGGGAGAGGACAGGGGGAAGGCATGGGGGATGCACGGGAGGAGAGGAAGAACCTGGGCATGGACGAAGTAGCGCCACACGGGCGTGCGGTGAGGATGGGGTGCGGCGCGCTCCAAAGTGCACCCGGGCGCCACGGGGAGGCAAGGGCTGGCTTGAGTCGGGGAAGGTTAGAGGAAGAAAGGCCGGCTAGGCCTGGCTAGAGGAAGAAAAAGAATAGGCCAGGGCCTAAGAAATATTAGGAGGGAAATTTCAAACTAAGATTCGGATTTGTGAGATTTTTGAATTGAAATTTTTGAAATCAAATTGGCAAACTAAAAATAGTATTTAAATACCAAAAATGAGGTATTACACATTAATCCATGTAGACCGTCCATCCCAAATGGACGACATTGATTTTTTTTTTTTTTGCAAAACCCACGATAAAAGAACTTGGCACCAAGTCCCACATGGCCACATCTCAATCCTTAGTCATAATACTTTAGCTAGTTTAGCCAAGAGACTCTCTCCTTAGAGCATGTATAATGGTGTGACGTTACCTGTGAGTAAGTCTTACACGTAGGACACGTGATGATGTAGAGGAGAGAGAGCATAGAGAATTAGATACACAATAGTCATCTGTAATACGAAAAATAAAACACATTGTATATATAGTAGTTGTCTATAGAGACATGTAAAAGACAACACATTGTAGAAGTATTTAATATTGTCTATAGATGACATGGAAGAATACTATAGACAACAATTCTTTATACCATTGTACATGCCCTTAGTTGTTTCTGATTGTCTAAATCAGATCTGAGTTTGTCAGTAATTCTTGTTTCTATCGTTAGCACTTTAATTAACCTCTTAATTAATATCTCCCTCTCTCTTTCAGTGTGTGCCAATCACATCAATTCTAGTTGGCTTGCTCACTCTTTTTTGGTTAATTGCTCAAAAGGTGGCTAAGCTTGATCGTGGAAACAAAATGTAATGAAGTATCATAGGATGTTGTGGTTTAAAACTAGGATGTTGAGTCCCAGAGTAAATAAATACATGGTGCTTCTAGTATTAGCCATAACACTTTCGGAGTATAATTGAGTAAAATTTTCTTTTAACACGTTAATTACTACCTTTAAAGACTAATACTATACTTCGGAGTTCATACTAGCAAGAAGTACAAAGATGCTCAGTTTTGGAAAATAAAATAAATATTTATATTATTAGAGCGATAGAAAAATAAGACACCACGTTCGCCCTCAAGGGCTACAAATCCCCACGTTAATAAGTGAAAAAAGAGAAAGATCTACACCGTTAATTATGGTGAGGCCAGATTAAAACGGTCTAGATTAAAAAAAGAGTCAGTGTGAAGTACAATATAGAAACAAGGGTCCATCTCAAATACAATGTAAAATAATTAAAATTCGGAATAAATAAATAAAAATTAGCAATTTGATTTTGATACGAATCACTAAGTAAAATACCTAAATAAACATATTTCGGAATAAAAACTAAACAAAATTAGTAATTGGATTAGTAAACGAATTCCAACAAAAAATAACTGGAATTCGAAATATAAAATAAAATAAAATAAGCAATTTGATTTTGATACAGATTCCAAATTCAAATCCCTAAATAAATAATATTTTGAATAATATTTAAAAATAGCAATTAGATTAGTTTACGAATTCCAACAAAAATTAATTGAAATTTGGGATAAAAATAAAAAGAAAATTTGTAATTTTATTTTCATACGAATTCAAAGTAAAATCTATAAGTACCTAAAATTATTATTTTTATCAATTTGATAAATAAATACAATTCATAATAAAAAATAAACAAAAAATAGCAATTGAATTAGTATACAATTTCTAACAAAAAATAACCGGATTTTGATACGAATTCCAAAGTAAAATCTATAAATAAATAAAATTGAGAATAAAAACAAAATAAAATTGTCAATTTGGTTTCGATAATAATTTCAAAGTAAAATCCCTAAACAATTATAATTTATCATAAAAATAAAAAATAACAATTTGATCAGTATACAAATTCCCACAAGAAAAATAATTGAAATTTTGATTAAAAAATAATAATAAATACCATTGGATTTCCACACGAATTCGAAAGTAAAATCCATGGATAACTAAAATTTTTGAATAAATTAAATATAAGTTATAATGTGGATATCACGAATAGTATCGGAAGAGACCACAAAAGAGTGCAATGCCGTCGATTTGTGTGGATGTCAGATGTCATGGGAATGTGCTCCTAATCTTAGTGGGGCAATTGGCGTGAGGGAAGATTCTCTATATCGTTATACAACAACTAAAGCAAACATATTGGTATTAGTGAAGATTGGAGGTCATCGCGGTTAGTAAGGTAACCATATCGTTGAGTTGGACAACGTCGAAGAATAGGAACGACTGACACGGGAGAATAAGACATCGAACACGTATAACATTGTGCATGTGTATATATATGCATGCATCAGTACGAATAGAAACACGGGCGTACAGAAATAGAGGAGCCAAGAGCTCAAAGTAGAGATAACACAATGGTCAGGAATAGGCTCGGGGCTACCAGAGAGAGTGCGACGGGTGTCCCTAGTAGGGATCGATGACAGTTGTACGTGTATGAATGTTGATGTCACAACGGCCAACATTAATCAATAATTGGAGAGAAGTAGAATATAACTATGTGGTAGAGTATTGCATTGGAAAGAGTAGCAAATGAGAGATATCAATCAAGACTTGGGCTTGCCGTTGGAGGTTGAAGCATAAAAGCTGTGGTGGGGAGATGATATAGAAGACATACGGTTCAGTAGGACCGGTGTGATGAAAGATAAGTTCAAGGTAGGTCACCCATGGTGCATTGGTGTATATATGGACAACGTACTTTAATACCTTGTAAACTAATAAGCTAATTTGCTGCACGTATAACAACATATTGGTTGAAATTAACAGAGGTACATATGCATGCAAATATTTTGAAAAAGAGTAACCAATAGAGAAACAAATAGGGGCATACAACTAACTGATGCATACATGATAGAGATTGGTTAACTTATTATGCTTAATATTTTCTCCCATCAAAGCTCATACTTCAATTATGTTTCTAAAGTTGTATTTTCCTTCAAGCTTCTATCATCGTTTATAATGGGTATGATATCTTAAAAAAATCTAAATAACTAAAAGATACATTAATATATTTTCAAGCATCTAAGTTATATCATTTAATACTATAAATTTTAAAACAGATTTAATCACATAGATGCGTAGACCACCGTATTAGTTAATCCAATAATAAAGCCAAGAAGGGCTCGAACTCGAGTTCCTAGGCTTGTTTTGGCCTTCTACCCTGTTTTTTCCTCTCAAACTGCTTTGCCAAAGCTACAGCCACCCATTCAGGATGAACAGGACGAGCGGAGCCGAGGCCCATGCATGTCCCCTCCACACCACCGTGCATGCACGCTTTCTCTTCTTTTGGCGGTTCACCGATCCAATTGGCAGTGGCGGATTGGCACCTTTCCTCCCTCCCTTTATCTTCCAAGCAAAGAATGGATGAGAATGATGAGCCTCGCCCGGGGTGGCCCATGGCCGAGCCGTGTTAGATCCTAGGCGAAGAGCGTGCACTAGCTCCCATGCATGCCCCACGCTCGCCGAGACCGGTAACTAGTGCAAAACTTGATAGATCGTCCTGGCGATGTCATGATCGCTATGATGATTACACTATAGTACACCTCGCTGTGGCGTGTCACGTTGTCGCTTCTTTCTCTCTCAAATCCGTATTGCAAAACTTTTTTAAAAAAAAATATTCTGGGCAAGCCTGCAAGCAACACATCACGAGGGGTGGCCTGTACGTAAAAGGAGAAGAAGGGAATTTTGGGCTGCTTGCCACTCCTTTTATAAAGAGAAAACTAGCAGAGTGGTTCGCGCATTTGCGCAGTTAGATTTATTTTAAATTTTATAATGTCAAATGATATAACTTAGATGCTTGATAATATATTTACGTATCTTGTAGATATTTACATTTTTAAGATATCATAAACATTAGAAATAACAACAGAAACTTGAAGCAAAACACAACTTGAGTGACATAACTGATGTATGAGCTTTGATGGAAGAAATTCTCTAGCATAATAAATTATCCACTCCCAACATATATGCATCATGTAGCTGCATGTCCTTTTTCTCCACTGGTTACTCTTTTCTAAAATATTTGCATGCACATGTACCTCTGCTAATCTCAAGCAATACGTTGATTATATATGCAACAAATTATCTTATTAGTTTACATGGTATTAGAGTACCTTGCCCATGTATGCACCGATGCACCATGGGTAACCTACCTTAGATTTATTTTCCCTCACGCCGGTTGCCCTACCGAACTGTGTGTCTTCTATCTCCTCTCCCCGCCATAGTTTTTCTTCTTCAATCTCCAACAACAAGCCCAATTCTTAATCGATATCTCTCAGTTTCTACCCCTTCCAATGCAATACTCTACTACATAGTTATCGTCTACCTCTTTCTAATTATTACTTAATACAACCGTTGTGACATCAACATGTATATGTGCAAATGTCGCTGATCCTTGCCGGGGACACCCTCTGCACTCTCTGGTGCCCCCGAGCTTATTCCTTACTATTGTGTCAACACGTATATTTAGAGCTCTTTGCTCCTTTGTTTATGTATGCCCATGTTTCTATTCGTATGGATGCATCCATGTATATACACATGCACGATATTATACTTGCTCGATGTCTTCTTCTACCATGTTTGTCGCTCTCTTCGACATTGTCTAACTCAACGATGTGGCTTCCTTACTAACTGCATGACCTCTCATCTTCACTGATACTGGTATGTTTGCTTTAGTCGTTGTCTTACGATATGAAGATTCTTCTCACCATCACCGGTGACGCTATGTCACCAATGATGGTAGCTCCTAGCTACGCGATAACCCTATATCGTCGATAGCTCTTCTTCAATGCAAAGTTTCATCTTCTCTTTACTAGCGTTTCCTCATCATCAAGCTTCTCTGGTCACTGACTTCTTCAACAATGCTGATGCTCACCACTTATCGTTACAACACTTGGCTCATTCGACTCGGCCTTTCTCTTCGGCAGCTCCAGCGAATAGCACGATATTGTCCTCATGGAACGGCTAAGTTGAGCAGTATGGAATTGTTATTATCTTTGCCGCTGCTGCCTCGGCTCTTTGTTTTCTTGTGGATCAATGTCTTCTTGTAGGACAAATCAACATCATTACACTCTTTTGTGGTCTCATTCGACACAATTCGTGGTATTCTCATTATAACATAGATTTAATTTATTCAAAATTTAGTTATTCAGATATTTTACTGTGGAATTTGTGTGGAAATAGAATTTCATATTTTATTTTATTTTTTGTCCCTAATTTATTTATTTTTGTTGGAATTCATATACAAATCCAATTTTTATTTTAATTTAATTTTTATGCCAAATTACATTTATTTATGGATTTTAATTTGGAATTCATATTGAAATCAAATTGCTAATTTTAATTTATTTTTATTCCAAATAGTAGTTTTTTTTTGTTGAAATTCGTATAACAATCCAATTACGATTTTTTGTTTAATTTTTATTCACAGTTATATTTACTTAGGATTTTATTTAGGAATTCATACGTAAATCAAATTGACAATGTTATTTTTTTCAAATTTTAGTTATTTAAATATTTTACTTTGGAGTTCATTTGGAAATGAAATTACAAATTTTCTTTTCTTTTATCCCGAATTTCAATAATTGTTTTGTTGGAATTCGTATACTAAATCAATTGCTACTTTTCTATATAAAATATTCTAAATTACAATTATTAGGGTTTTATTTTGGAATTCATATTGAAATCAAATTTCCTATTTTTATTTGTAAGTCCGAAATCTAGGTATTTTTGTTGGAATTCGTATAGTAATCAAAAAAATTATTTTGCATTATATATATTTTTAGGAATTTTACTTAGGAATTCGTATCGAAATCAAATTACTAATTTATTTTATTTTAATATGAATTTAGTTATTTAGTGATTTATTTGGAATTTACATTAGAATGAAATTACTTTTTTTTTGAAATCCAGTTCTTTTTTGTTGGAAATTTTATACTAATCCAATTGCCATTTTTTACTTTTTATTCTGAATTATATTTATTTATAAAATTGATAGATTTATTTCTTTTGTTCTGATTTTTAGTTATTTATGTATTTTACTTTGGAATTAGTATTTAGATCAAATTGCAAATTTTATTTTTAACTCGAATTCGTATAATAATCCAATTGCTAATTTTTTAAACAATTGTTCATAATTATAGTTATTAGTGATTTTACTTTGGATTTCATATCGAAATCAATTTGCTTATTTTATTTTATATTCTGAATTCAAGTTATTTTTTGTTGAAATTCGTATACTAATCCAATTACTAATTTTTATTTTTATTTCGAATTATGTTTCTCTAGTGATTTTACTTAGGAATTAATTTCAAAATTAATTTGCTAAATTTATTTTATTTTTTATTCTTAATTTCTGTTATTTTTACATTGCACTTGAGATGGACTCTTATTTCTATATTATACTTGAGATAGACTATTTTCTTTAATCTAAATCGTTATAATCTGGTCCCACTATAATCAATGGCATGGATGTTTTTCTTTTTTCACCGATTAACATGAGAATTTCTAGCCCTTAAGAGCAAATGCGGTGACTTCTTTTTCTATCGCTTTAATAATATAATAGATTGCACGGTATGTTCTGAACTTTTGAGGTTGTGTCACTTTGCTCTCTAAATTTGTATTTTACTTTCTCAGTCTGTGAGCTTGCGAGGTTGTGCTATTTAGCTCGTTGAACTTGTATTTTACTTTATTAGCCACCTAAACTTACGAGGTTGTATCACTTAGCCCCCTGAACTTGCGTTGAAGCAAAGTTTGCTGGATGTGATGCCGACGACTTCATCCCTCTGAGCCTAGTGGACTCGTCGTCGCCCCGTTCCGACCGTGTTCATCGTCTCTGTCAACTCACGTTGACAAAAATAAATTCTTCAGGCCCAGGAATGCACTATGCTTGCATCTTCGTCTAAGCTCCACCGTCGCAGTTTGCCGCCTCCCTTGTCCTTGCCAATTTGAGTCGACCATGTGAGAGAGAAGTACATTCCCTGTGCTACAGCAGAAGCTACTCACCCTGCACAAAAGTTCATTCGACCATTTGCTAACGGAAAAAGATGAGCTGATAAATCACTGTGTGAAAGAGAAGTATTGTGACACTGCTCTGGCACTGGAATGTACTTCTTTCTTTCACGGCTAACTCAGAGAAGGCAAGGGCGAGGGAGACTGCAAGCTGCGACGGTGGAACTCCGGCAAATACACGAGCACGGTGCGTTCCCGGGCCCGAAAAATCCGTTTTTGTTAGCGTAAGTGACGGGAACGATGAACATGACCGGAACGATTCCACCGGACTCGGAGGGGAACGAAAACTTCACTTCAACGCAAGTTTAGATAGTTAAGTGGCGCAACATCGCAAGTTCAAAGGGTTGAGAATGTAAAATACAAGTTAAGAAAGCTAAGTGGTACAACCTCATAAGTTTAGAGAACCGAGAATATAAAATACAAGTTTAAAAAGCTAGATAATACAATATCACAAATTCAGAAAAATGAGAAAGTAAAATACAACACAGCCTCGTTAGTTCAAGAGCCTACGACGCAGTTTTCTCAATTATAAAAGTCGACTCGACCTCACCTAATGCGAAGAAAACCGACCGAAGGGGGAGTCTCCTGCGAGTCTGAAAAAAACAAGGCAGCACCAAAGAAGAGAATACCCTCCCCCGTTCCCTCCCCACCGCTGTGGCCATCTGCAACGATCTGCAGCCATGGCAATGGCTTACAAGATGGTAATAACCCAGTATCTCAATTATACGCGAATAGCTAGCGCTGCCGCTTTCTCATGTCAGAGAGCAGCGCATGCATGTATTACAATGTTCCTGAGTATGCGTGCGTGCGTGCAGGCGACGGAGGGGATGAACGTGAAGGAGGAGTGCCAGCGCTGGTTCATGGAGATGAAGTGGAAGAAGGTGCACCGCTTCGTGGTGTACAAGATCGACGAGCGGTCGCGCGCCGTGCTGGTGGACAAGGTGGGCGGCCCGGGGGAGGGGTACGAGGAGCTTGTCGCCGCGCTGCCCAACGACGACTGCCGCTACGCCGTCTTCGACTTCGACTTCGTCACCGTCGACAACTGCCAGAAGAGCAAGATCTTCTTCATCGCGTGGTAATTCAATTTTACTCACTCCCCCGTTCCCCCCGGGATCTCTAATCAATTCTCTCCTCGTAAAACCTGAATTCTTTCTCTTCCATGACGATCTCGATTAGTAGTAAGGATTTTCTTAGGAAAGGTAATGTTTGGTATGTTGTACTGCGAGAATTAATGAATTCTGGACGCGGATGCTGGAATGCTCGATTCATGTCCATTACTTGGTGCTAATTTAAGAATTCGTGTACACAGTATATTAAATCTTGTCGATCGTTCAAACCGTAACTGTCCAAGTTTTTCTCTGAAAGCACTCCTGCAGTTTGGAAGATGCGCAAGTGATTCATAAATATGGCAACTAGCTAAGAAGCCAAATCCCTTTTCGTCTTGTGCACTATTGAAAACACTAGAATTGGTATTTACATGATGAAAGTGCAATCTACCGCAATTGATCATAGTCGTACAAAAAAGCTGGCAATTAGTCCTTCAATCGCGATTGAAAAATCAAACACTACAACATCTTATAAACTCAATGTTTTTTAGATTAAAGGCCAAACGGCCCAGCTTTATTAAAGCTAAAACTTGCAAACTCAATGTTGTTTTGTAAAGTTGGCATTCTTTTTTTTTCTTCCTGTTTTCCTGGGGAAAGAAGGTCGGCTCAAACGACATCTCCTCTAGAGCCTTAGGAGTTAGGACTTAGGTGCTGGAGAGCATCAGAAAATGGACTAATAATCCGCAGACCAAATGACTGTGCAATCAGTCCCGCATCCTTATCACAAGAAGGAAGGCGCACCAAGCTTTTCTATTTTCCACAAAAAGTAGCTTGCCCTCGCCCGTCCCCGCTGCCTTGTCAAACGCACTTTAGTCGAGATCATGACGGGGACCAAACTTTCTTGACAAGGCCTTCCTTTCTCCCTGCCCCCATCATCTTTGTTACTGTTGTCTTTAGTCTCTTTCACGCATTATTGTTCTAAACCTCCACTGCTGAGACCGGTTATTTTTATCAGATCTGATCTAGCCTGAATCCATCTGTTGCCCAGATCTGTATGCCCTGCAATTAGTATAGTCTACATTAGATCCCTCATGAAAAGCAAGCATCACCCATGACATTAGCCACAGTTCTTGTCCATTCAGTCAACATTTCACTGTCTTACCGCAGCTTAATTACTTCTTTCTTGGCCTGTCCAGAAACCAGACAACCAAAGATGATCGAAGTATTTAACTACTCGAACAAACAATTTAAGTGCTGTCAGTGAGCCCACTTGCTCCTGTTTCCTTTTGTTAAAGAAAGCACTTTGTTTTGATGGCAACTGCTGCTGTTGCATCGTCTCATGCTAGTACCGGACTAGATATATATAATTTCAGTGGGCTGCACCTGCACGCACTGCACAGGCAGAAGCAGTGGGTTCGATCGATTGATTCGTTGCTTGCTTGCTGATGCGCTTTTCAGGTCACCGACCGCATCGAGGATAAGAGCCAAGATTTTGTACGCGACGTCGAAGCAAGGCCTGAGGCGGGTGCTTGACGGGGTCCACTACGAGGTGCAGGCCACGGAACCCTCCGAGATGGGTTTCGACCTTATCAGAGGCCGCGCGCAATGAGCTGCTTCTGCTCTGCTCCGCCCCCATGCTCTGCCGCTACTTACCTGGGTAGCTCTCTCTTCTTTGGCAGGACAGAGTGCGTGCGTGCCAAAGAGTGAGTTTTATATACGGTGCCTCTCACTCACTGTTGTATAATCGAATGCTAATTGACGTGTCAACGTGTGGCGTGTAATAGAAGCTGAGGGAGTGACAGCGGATTAATGAAACGTCCATCTCTGTGACGTCGAATTCCACTGATGATTCTCCACTTGGTTGCTCGTTTGGTTACAAACATGATCCATTGCTTCAGATTTCCTTCAGCTAGTGGATTTTACAGGCATTGCCCAGTTTTTCTACGTCCAATTCAGAGCAAAGGTTATCATCATCAGGAAAAGAGCTGTTACAATTGGGTTGTAAAGGCTGATTTATTCCTAAAATTACAAAACATGAATGGTTTAGTTCCATATTATCATAGACCAATGTGATCAAAATAGTGTGATCGAACTAATGTAGTCGAAGCCATAAACCAGTGTGAAATAATATGAAACCATAGATCAGAGTGGTAGAAACACAGCGATTGAAAAAATAGTCGTCGGATTATTAGATTAGTGGTCGAAATACACTGATCAAAACTGTACACCAATGTGTAATCAGGATAAATAAAAACTACTTAATGACTATTAATTGGTTTTGAATTAGCAGTTACCAGTGGTTTATAATGCAGTTACTAGAGAGTAATTGGTCCGACCTTTAAAACATCTGGAGACGTTCAGATCAAATACGATTGATCACTTCCAATTTCTTCTTCTTCTTCTCTGTTTTATTGTGCTGAAGGGTTGAGTTGTCGAACCATTCCATCCCTTCTCCTCAGCGTGCACCGGAAGAAAGGTGAACGAGTATCTCCGAACCATTGTCGCGAGTTCACGAGGTGGCAATGAGATTTCTGGCAACGCATCTGCGCGATCGCTCGCTTCACTGCTATATCTACGATCTGCACTGCTTCGACTTCTGCACTAGTTTATGTTCTTCATCACGTCCGACTGTGAGTTGGTCGCACGACTAGTCTATTCTGTTGTAAATCTTTTATTATGTATATTTAGAAGTGCAATGAGTAGCATGCTGTTAGTATCGATTCATGCATCACTAGTTTTGTTTGATCTTTACCTCGTAATAAAATCTAGAATTAAATTATTGTCCGCACTTTCAATAAGAGCAACTCTTCAGATTTGCAGCCGAGGACGAGGAACACGGTTAATTTTACCGACGGTATAATTCTGAAGTGATACAGGCACATTCTGGACCGGGCCAGCAAAAATGCGCGATTGCTTCACTCTAGCCTCCGGCCGCCGGCCATGCAGCGTAGCTTGGGTAGACCGAACAAGTTAAATTTGCGCTCGCTTTACCTCGGCGACCTGGCCCAGTACGTCGAGCCTTTTTTTTTTAATAAGGAAAACAGTAGTAGAGTATCCTACTGTATATATATTAATAATTTAAAAAAGATTACAAAATGTAAAAAATAAAATTCAGAGATTCTAATTGAGACTGTCGAGCCAATTAACAATGTTGGGGAAATATTTCTGCTTTGCTCGATGGATAACCATAGTAAATTCATGCTTGAAAATTATTTTGCAATTGTCAAACGAGGGAGAGATCCCCTTATAAACCATGTCGTTTCTGCAGATCCAAATGCTCCAGTATGCAATGATAATAATTTCCATAAAGAAAGATTGATGAATTTTAACCCACGTATCAGCAATGGCCATTTGAACAGACAGACCACCTCGCCGAGCTGGGCAAATGTAAGAGCCAAACTGCTGAGAGAATGGACAACCGAAGAAAAGATGTTCCAATATTTCCTCTACCGCTTGTGAACATAGCATACAAGTGTACTCTTATAGCACAATTTTTTCCCCCCGTTTTAGCAAATCTATTGTATCCAGTCTGTCTTTAAGTAGTAACCAGAAGAAAAAATTATGCTTTGACTGACAATTACTCTTCCAGAGTCACTTGAAGGATGGTGGAGTAGGTCTGTAGCCCGACAACATCTTGTAAACTTTGACAGAGGGTAGAATCCATTGTTCCACATATAAATCCAACTATCCTGCTGTGTTGTAACCTCAGTTTCCTGAACGATTTCAGTTAACTGCAGAAACTGATTATAAGCAGTCACTGATAAAGGAAGATGGAACATATCCTGTAGCTCATCCTGCTGTATCATATGTGTTACATTGCTGAGGTGGCCGATTTCGCAAAAGAAAAGAGCTCTGAGAACTGCAGGTGAAGTAGCTGATCATTCCAGATATCAGTTTACCATGCCCAACAACATACTTAGCAAAACCTTTGAATTGATCCAGCAGCTTAAGATTATCAAAGGAACCCTCTGTCAGCCTCACTGGAGGATGATTATTATCTGAGCAATATTTCTCCCAAACCAACTTCACCCAAGGCAGATCAACTTTGTTAGGCCATCTCCGATGCAAAAGATGCTTAAACAGATGCTTAGAAGTAGTGTGTCACATCATCAAGCACCTACTTAGGAACCAACTCTCCAATACAAGCACCTTTTTCATGAAGATGCTTGTATTCTCCCACAAACTCACAAGCACCCATGAAGCATCAATGCTTTAACTAAGCATCGATGCTTAAGTTTTGGCACATCCTCTCTCCAACATGGCTAGAAAAATCCTCTAGACACATGTCAACTTGGTGCGTTGGAGATTTTTCATCAAGCCTAATGTCACAAATCTAAATTCTCTGTGAAAATACTATACTATTCTGGATCAGTAGATAGCACTCATAGAAATATCACTGAATCATTTCATACACGATGTAAACTGAACCAAATATTATATTACAGACATCAGAGTGATATAGATCGCATCGGGTCGAGTTTTACATTAAGGGTTGAACAGGCCAAATGATTACATTGCATAAAAACGGAAGCGACAACGGAAGAAAAGGGGGGAGGGGGGTAGAGCACATCTCTCCACAGGCAAGCGATTGGGGAAACCCGTGTGCGTCCGATATTAACCAAAGATTTAGATAATATTGGATACACGCAAGCACTAACGGAGTCAGCAAGACTGAGGCGAGACCTAGTCTAAAAGAACTACACTACTCTTCATCATCTTCTGGGGCCTCCAACTTCGGGATCCTCGTAGTATGCATAGTCTACATGATTTCCTGCTTCTGAGGGTTTGGGGGAAAGAGTGACGATGAGCAGAACTTCCGTGCTCGTAAGACAACACACAAGATGCAGTAATAATACATACAAGGCTTAACAAGTATGGCTTAGATTTTTTTATTTGCTTAAAGCAATATTTTCAAGTACAGTATTTAGAAATCCCTATGACTTAACAGTTTGACCTAATCTCATTTTTAAAAGAGATATTTGTGCAATATTTAAAAATACTAGAGGTTACCTCCACCTTATGCTTATTTTGTTTGTGTTACCTCCACCTACTTACATCACTGGGTACGACGACCCAGGAAAAATCCAAACCACAGGCTAGGTGAGCCCGACACATTATTCATCCTACCCACAAAGTTTTATAAATATAACTAACTCTTGTAAGTTCACATGTCTGTCCATGACCGCGGGCACGGCTGTTCGAATAGTTTATACGCTGGAAAGGTTGTACATCTTTACGTACAAGAGATAATCGTCTTGATATGTACACACGTTTCCATAGACATGCGAATCAAGGGGAGATTACCACAAGACCTTTACAATGCATCCCTTAATATTTATTACACCTGCTAAGCTTTCACCTGATAAGGGTTACACTCCCACACCTGCATCAACCCTTACCCAGACCCCCTCTTGCGCCTACCTTAACGACTTTCCTCGAGAGCCATGAGCAGGCCATCTACCTAGTGCAACTCGTACTGACGGATATAAATTATTTAGCTAGGTCGACACCATTATAGACTTGTGGTTGTACTGTTTTACATTGAGAGGTCATCACAGAATTAAATCCTTAATCCATCCGGGCGGTTCATACCACATGCTAACCATTCTCATGCTCCGACGGCACCCACCACCATACCATCCGCCCAGATGAGATAACAACAATTTAATAGGGTTTTTGGGGAAAAAAATACATTACCACAACATTCCAGTCATTTACCCACAATGACTGCCCAAAACCACTTTCATGATTAAAAGATGATGGTTGGGAATTTAATGCCCGCTACTTAAGCAAGACTAACATGTTACTTAAGTACAATCTATAACTAGTAATTAGCACATAGTTCCTAGGGCAACATGGAATAATGGATTCAATTGCCAAATGATAGTATAATAGTTATTTAATCATCAAATGAGTATTTAACTATCTTAAGCTTTAACATACATTTGCTTAAAGAATTAAAGCATACAATTTTGGTAATTTAAAGGAATATAACTTGTGTAAAATGTAGGTTCAAAATGATCAAAGTATTGATTCGCCTGGAGTGAAGGTGAGAGTCTTAAAAGTCATGCGCTTGATCAAACTGGAGATCTCCCGCGTCTTCGAACTCTACTCGGACGAACGCACCGGAAAAGAATAAATAGACAAAGAGAATAAATAAATACTAAAGAAACAACAAATGAACTCCAAATTAAACAAGACCAGTGCCATTAGTAAGGTCTTGAATTTAGACAAATTTAGAAACAAAAATAACTAGAATCAGAGTTATAACGGAAGAGAATGGAGCTTCTGAAGTTCTAACATCGAGTCTTCTTCTTGGATTCGAAACCAATCGCTCTTTTAAATCATTGTTGGCCTCAAGTATTGTTCGCTCCGAGTACTCATCATTTCGAGTACCGCTGGCTTCGGGTATTTTTTTTGTGTCGAGTACTATTTGTTTCAAGTACTGTGGTTTCGAGTAGTGATGTGATCGGAGAGAGGTTCGACTACATGACATAGTCGGAAGGTGTTTCGACTACAAGGTGTAGTCGGAAGGGGTTTCGACTACAGGTGGTCGTAAAGGATATCAACTGCATAACGTAGTCGGAAAAGGTTCGACTACCCGATGTAGTCGGAAGGGGCTTCGACTACATGTGGTCGAAAAGGGTATCAACTGCATGTGATCGTAAAGGACAGCGACTACATGTGGTCGTAAAGGGTATCGACTACATGTGATCGTAAAGGGTATCGACTACACGTAGTCGTAAAAGATAGCGACTACATGTGGTCGTAAAGGGCATCGACTACATGTGTTCGTAAAGGGTATCGACTACACGTAGTCGTAAAGGATAGCGACTACATGTGGTCGTAAAGGGCATCTACTATATGTGATCATAAAGGGGTTTCAACGACGCAGCGTGGTCGGCGGGAGTTCGACAACACAGTGTGGTCTAAAGGGGGTTCGACAACGCAATGTGGTATGAAGGAGGTTTCGACAACGCGACTACCTGGTCGTGGTCGTAGCCGTAGTCGTAGACGTGGTCGAAAAGGAGTTTTGACTGCTCGGCGAGGTCGGAAAGACAAGAGGGAGAACCGGGCACGGAGAAATGAGGCTTATCAAGACCGAGAGGGAGGTCGGAGGAGGTTGAACGATGATGGGGGAGCTTGTGGTCGGCAACGAAGGAGACAACGGTGAGGTGGTCGGCCGGAGCTGAAGGAGAAGAGGAGAGGTGGCGGTTCCTGTGCCACAAAGTTGAAACCGTGTGAGAAGATCGCTCCAAAAAGCTATGGGCACGAATCGAATCGACGCGGTCGAAGAGGGATGCACTGGTGCGGAGAGAACCGGAAGGAGGCGCGGTGGCTTATCGAACTCGGCGCTTGGGGCTTCGGGCAACCAATGCAGCACGAGCGGAAGTGGGGGAGCTTGGAGAAAACAGAGGACTGCTTTGGCTCACTTACTAGAAGCGAAAAGGGGACGAGGGGAGGAACGAGAGGAGCTCAGGGCTTCTTATGGCCGGAGGGGAGAGAAGGCAGAGTCGTCATGGTATGGGCGCCCTGGTTAGAGAGAGGACAGGGCAGGCGCGCGTAGCGGGGAAGCGACGGGAGCGACGACTTGGGCGGCGACGCTGGTGGCGGGGCCAACACAAGTGGACGCTGGCGAGTGGACAGGGCGACGGAGGTGCCAGAGTCAAAGGCGAGGGGGGGCAGCGGTGGTAGAGGGCCAGAAGGCGCATGCGCGTGGTCGTGGTGCTGACGCGGCGACGGGACAGGCAATGGACTGGTCAATGGGACTGGTCGATGGAACTGGTTGATGGGACTGGTCGGTGGGATGAGGCGGCAGAAGACCCGGGGAGAGGCACTAACTGGGGGAGAAGAAAGGCAGGGAAAAAAGGAGCTGGGCCAGCGGGGCCGAAGGGAAAGAGAAACTAGGTTGGGGGAAGAGAAAGAGGAGATAACCTACGACCATCAGGAAGAATGGCTGGCCCAGGGGAGGGAAAATGGGCTGAGCTCGTAGAGAGAGAGGTTTTGAAAAAAAGGTGGAAGCTCGAGATTTTAAAAAATACAACTAATGTTGAAATAAATTTTGAAATTAACGGACAAAAGTAAATACTATTTACAAATCAAAAAACAGGATATTACACCCAACCCTTCTAAACACGCCCTTGTTTTTTTTAATCCTTCCACAGTTCCACCGCCCGGGCTCGGTGCTGCCTGCGCGACATGCAAGCGTGCAAGCGTGCCGCCCGCTATGCTGACACCGTGGGCCTTGCCGTTGTCGCCGGACGTCTCTACTCTCTCGCCCTCTCTACCGGCGGAGTCCTCGTTCGCGCGGCTCATGCGCTGCCCACCGGCCACATCGTACGCGCGCATCGGTGATGCTCGCCTTTAAGCCGCACCGTCGACACGATAGGGCCCGATCCGAGCCGCACGTCCCTCCGGCACCATCATTTCCGTGCCGTAATTCCTCCTCACCCTCTGTGCTATGTTACAACGGCAAGGCAATACTTCAGCCGTATTGTCGGAAGAATTTTACTTCAGAAAGAGAGCCTTACGAATCAAATGCACCACGAGTACACGGGCCACGGACACAATCATCACAAAAATGTAATTGAGGATAATTGACTCCCATTGTTGTTCTCCTGTTGGAGCCAGCGCTAACGCAAAGTGCGAGCTCATGTTAATGTTCCGGAACTGGAGTATTAACTTGCTTTGTTTCGTTATAAATCAAGGTTAAAGAAAAGGAAGGACCTGGCCGGCCATTCTTCAGCGTATAAAGAGACTAGAAAAGATACAGTCTCGCGGGCGTTGGCGACCCCCTAGACGACCAGCCCCTCCAACCACTCTCTCCCGTAGGTTCTCTCCCGCAGGTGCCACTCCGGCGCCAGCGGCCACCCATATCCCACTTCAATCCACCCCTCACCACTTCCCCCTCCTCCCGTGAGATGCCCCCCTCCCCACCGTCTCCGCCTTTCCCATTCCCCCGCCCCCTCGCCTTGCTTCACCGGCAAACACCCCTCTCTTCCGCTCTCCACCCTCCCGCCTACCTCCGCCGCCTCCCTTTACCATCTCCCATCCTCCCCACCAAAGCAAATCCCCACCCCAAACCTCTTCCAGGGCTAGATCCAGATCTGATTTGGCCCTCGTAGCCGGTCGGCCTTACCTCGGCCAAGCTCCTTGTAGCGTCTTCGCCCATGCCTAGGTGGGAGCCTCCCTTGCAACAAGCCAAACACCACCTGGTAGCCCCTCCAAGTCAGTAGCTCCCAGGCCTTCGGCCACTTCAAGACGCCCACAAAGAGTGAGAATATTCTTGTGAGCGATGAGTGTATAGAAGTTAGAGTAGCTCCGGCTGGCTCCTACCTACAAGATCCCTGCAAATCCTTGATCATATCCGCACCACCCAAGATCCTTCCCCACAAAGCAACACTACATTCACTGCGCATGGTTGCCCCAATAACCTCCATCCGCCGAAGCACATTCAAGTGCCACAGACCTCCCCCAGAGCTAGCTCGACGCCCCCGTCCCATCGAAGCTTCCTCGAGCAAGCTGTGCATCCCCATGTCAGAGAAGGCACACAATTGCTCAAACTCAATGCCGTTCGGCCCAGCGTAGAAGAAGGTTGGCAGGAAGTAAAGCGACCTCGATGGTGGTGGCGACCCACAACAGGGAGCGAGCCACCCACGCCTCGGCCAGATCACAATCCCCTCCTTCATCAAAGGTAACCCGAAGGAAGATGCTTTCGTTGCACATCATCCACACATCACCAAATCTCAATAGCATCGAGATAGATTTGATCTTTTCCACCGGGAGCGAGCGACCGAGCCGAGGCGAGGAGAGAGCGAGGCGGCGCTCGGCCTTGGCCTAGATGCCACGGCCGGAAGGAGGAGGCGAGCCGAGCGAGGGAGAAGGCGCGAGGGCCTTGGCAGCGCGCGTGAGAGGGAGAGGAGGCGAGAGAGCGTTAGAGGCAGAGAGCGCATCGGCCAGGGGAGTAGGGTTAGAGAGAGGGAGGCGGCGGGGTGGTTGTGTCGGCAGAGGGGGAAGGGGGTGGATTAGGCGGCGGTGTAGTAGTTTAGGGTTAGATTAGGGAAGGGGTTAGATTAGGGGGGAGGGGGGTTTAGCCGAGTAGGTGAGTTAGGGTTAGGGTTAGATTAGGGTTAGGGTTAGGATTAGAGAGGGGTTTAGCCGGTTGGGTGAGTTTAGCCGGTAGGTTAGTTGCGTTGGTAGTTAAGTGATTAGAGGGATTAGGTAATTAGGTGAGTAGAAATTAGGATTAGAAGCTAGTTGTTTGGTTTTTGAGTATAGAAGATTAAGAAACTGGTTTAGCCTAGTGGTAATGTTTGTCAAGTGTTAGAGCGTGAGCTAGGCCATCGCGGCGGTAAAGCGAGTTAGCAGTAGATCGATTTTAGCGGGAGAGTGCTAACCGGGTTTGGTTCCGAAAAGTTTTATTAAATTAAAATTTGGTTAACATAGGAGTTGTCTTAGCATTTTATGCATCTAATATCACTCAAACTCAACTAAGTATTTATTTATATATTATTCGTGCTACCGCTTTGCTACAGAGGCAAACCAGTGCCGACAGGAGAGGCTGATAAGAGATTCGTCATCGCCGACCTTTCCTACAACTCTAAAGGCAAGCTATCCTTTTGAGCATAAATATAGTTATGTTAAATGTAAACCGTATATTGCTCTATCATATATGTATTGCATCAAAACTATTTCTCAAAAACAAATTGGTTTGAGATGATGAGAAAGATAAGAAAGCTGAGATGAGAATGAGAATTACTATGTGGGTAAAGGGGGCCCTGGCAGGGAAAAAGATGATGATGATGATGATGATGATGGTGATGGCAAGAGGTGGGACCTGCTACCCGCTTACATAATTATGTTCTCCAAAGCCTCGGAGGATATCCGTCCCAAGGTGGAGTGCTTCCTCCGGATGAGAGCCGCCTCAACTCAGGCCATCGCCAGACAGCGACGGAAAACAATGGGTGGAGACTTAATCAGTAACAAAAGCTTCATCGACCATCCTATTCCCAGCGACGACTTCCTCTCGGCAGCGGACACTGCCCCGTATGAGCCTATCACAACCAGGCTTCCTTGGAACCTGGGGGCTGTGGACGGTACGCCAGAATCCAAAGGGGGGACCGAGCCATATTACTCCACAACCACTTCAACGGGAAGAAGAGGCGGAGGAAGACCCCCAGCAGAGGATCACCGCAATCCCCGCGGCCACCGTCACCCTCCCCGCCACTCGGCCCACGATGACCACCCTCCCACACTGAACAGGAGGCACAAGGACAAAGATGACAGCGATGAAGACAAGGGCTGCCACAACCACACCAACTGTCGAAGCCCAAGAAGCTCTGACACTTCAGTTAGGCTACGCCTAGGCTCAGGCCGGGAGCACGATCGATCCCCCCGTCGGGACCGCTCGCATGGCGGCAACAGGGACAGCCGTCGTTGGGCAGTCGCGCAAGGGGAACCAGCACTACCTTTCGGAGCTACCCGGGTCGACCCAGACTGCTTCGGCCTATCCAACAAATCGCCAGAGCAGGTCAAAGCTGCAGCTGATCGAACACTCCAGGAGCTTTTTGCTTCATACGCCAACTCCTTGTGTGAAGCACTACATGAGGTCTTCGACAAAAACCAATCCCAGACATCCGTGTAACCTATCCCTTAGTCTGATGAGGCGCGAGGTGACTAGCTACACAAAGCGAGGGACTACATCAAGGCTGCTTCAGTGGCCGCTGTCGAACTCGGTCTAGCACTGGGCCCTTCGACAGTCACGCGATCTAAGCCAACCTGGTCGTCCTTCCTCCAGGCAACGGGCCAACTTGCTATCCCAACCTCCCCAACAGCTGCTAAAGACCAAGAGCGCAACCTCGAACAAGGGGACCGGACCACAAAGGCCCTTGTTGACTCACCTCAGGCAGTGCTGAAGCCCACACTGGAGTCGGGCCCCTTCACCGACACAAGCCCCGCCTCTAGCCCGGTCTCTAGCATAGTAGACAGTGATGAAATGCTGGTTGTAGACCTTCTAGCATCGAAACCGGTAGGCGGGTTCCCACTTGAGGCAACGCCGATACACCCACTGGAGATGGGCCCCTTCACTGACCCAAGCCTGGTCTCCAGTCTGGAAGACAATGTTGAGGAACCGACCGGTGCTTCTCAAGCACCCCACACAGCAGGTGGAAACACTGCCCCGTCCAGCAAGCCCTTCTAGCTTGCGGCCACCTGACAGCTCCCGGCCGGCGAGCCAACAGACGCACAACAGAAGACCGCCGACTGTAGCCAAAACCACCCTTCGATCCAGGCTGGACAAGAAGAAGTGCAGGAGACAAGATAGTGGAATGACCTAAAGGTGGCACTATTCTCCAGCCCGCCACCACCGATCCTCGCTACATCGACCCCACCCCAAAACAAGAACACATGCAGTATCGACCGGGTCAATCTTTGACGTACTGTACGTCTAGCGGCCAAGCGAAGACCGGGCACTATGCTGCACTGAGCTCAGGAAGCACTCGCCCACAAGCTGGGCACTCTACTAAAAGGCCAACCATTGACAGACACTACGCTCAAAGATTATATTGCAACATTCGAAGCTCCTCAACCACAAGACAAATTTTTTGCTCTCACGCAGCTTTTCAAGATGGATTGCCAAATCACTTCGCTAGCCAACGAAGCTCTGGTCGAGATCGAGGTCACTGCTTGCCTGACTTTCATGGGGCTGACGCAACACCCACACCGCACATGACTTTGACCACGTCTCCACAAGCACCATCGGTCGCTCTAGGGGCCCTAGTGATGGCAGCCTAAAAGAAGATGCTCCACCTTGCTGTAGTCAACGACAACCTCAGGATCATGCAGATTACAAAGAGCGCTACTATCGCTACTGCAGCTCCTGTCACTTTTGCTTCACTGTTGTCTTTTATTTGCGGTGCTTCCTTTTGTAAGACAAATGCTGAATGTATCCCCTTGCAGTTTCTTTCATGCTTCACCAGGAACGGACTGCTGCTTTGTCCCAATTTTTTGATCCTTACGGACACAGCCCCAGACTGGTCGCCCAACCGCCACCACATAAATATGCACTCCAACCCCAACCCCTACTGGCCTTTCTACACTAAGAGGCCACCTCGACTACAATTGACCGGATCAAGCATCAACATTATAGGTTGGAACGTGTGCGGCCTCAACTCCCAGTCCATAAAAATGATTGTCCACGAAACCCTTACGTCGACAACTTGCCATCTAGTTTGCCTCCAGGAAACTAAGCTAAGCATTGTAGACCAAAACCTAGCATGCTACCTCGGGGGATATATTCTGCGGAGCTTCGCTCATAAACTGGCTAAGGGTACGAGGGGTGGAACCCATCTCCTGTGGAACAACGACTTTATTGACGTAGCAGATGTCCAGCAGTTGGTCTTCAACTTGTCGACGACTGTGTCCTTACGAGACCGCAACTTGTCTTTCCGCCTAACAATAGTATATGACCCCTCCCATAGCAGAGACAAGAGGGCCTTCCTACAAGAAATTGCTCCTCAAAACCTATCCCGGTACCAACTAGTTGGTCCTGGGCGACTTCAACCTCATCTACCGGGCCGATGACAAAAACAAGTCCAACATCAACTCGCGATGTATGGAACAATTTCATAACACTCTTAACACCTGCGAGCTTAAAGAAATTCATCTCAAGAATAGAAAGTTCACATGGAGTAATGAACGCTAGAGACCAACCCTGGTAAGGTTGGACAGAGTCTTGTGTAATGAAGGTTGGGACACCTTTTCGAAAACCATGTTCTTCAAGCGCTGTCTTCTTCGATTTCCAACCACTAACCCCTGCTGCTATCTAATATCTTAGGTCCTACTCACCCAAAAACCTTCCGTTTTGAAAACTTCTGGATCAGGATGCCCGGTTTTTTTGAGACGGTACAAAAAGACTGGCTTGCGCACTGTCCGCACACAGAACCAATGCACCGGATGTACCACAAGCTAGCATCCACGATATCCACTATGAAATCATGGAGTAGAGACCTTTCCCCCAACCAAAGCTCCTACTCCAAATCGCCTTAGAGACCATCTTCCACCTCACCATGGCCCAAGAGCACATGGAGCTAACATCACCTGAATTGGCCCTGAGGGCAAACCTAAAGAAGAGAGTTTTGGGGCTGGCAATGATCAAGCGAACCAGGAAACGCTAGTGTTCTCGGATCACCAACCTCAGAGAAAGCCACACAAACACAAAGTTCTTCCATATTAAAGTAAAATGGTTGTAGACGCAAAAAATTACATCCAATTGCTACAGAATGGACTTGGCTGGACGACATCACACACCGAGAAAGAAGGCATAACACAAAAGCATTTCCAAGAAATGCTTGCCCGCCCGCACCACGAAACACCGACCTTAATTGGGAGGCAATGAACCAACCTGTGCTGGATTTGCACAACCTCCAAGACACGTTCACAGAAACAGAAGTGCTCCACTCTTCTACAAAACATGCTGGTTAATCATCAAAGCAGACACCATAGCAGTTTTTCATAGTTTTCACTTCCTCCGCACGTCGTACCTTCATCCTCTAAATACAACAAATATCGTGCTGATTTGTAAAAAGGAGGGAGCTGAAAAAGTGCAAGACTTTAGGCCTATCAGCCTCATTCATGGCATTAGGAAGTGGATCACAAAAACGCTAGCACGGCAGATGGTACCGTTGATGCACAGCCTGACATCGCAGGCTCAAAGCACATTCATCAAAATAGGAAGCATTCATGACAACTTCCTTTATGTTCGTAACCTGACAAGAAGACTCCATCACTTGAAAACCCCATCGCTCTTCCTAAAACTTGACATTGCAAAGGCTTTCGATATGGTCCGTTGGGATTACCTTCTTGACCTTGTCCATAAAAGAGGGTCCCCCCAAAGATGTACAAACTGGGTGGCGGCCCACTTAAGATCCGCCTCGTCTAAAGTCCTCCTCAACGACATTCCTAGAAAGGCGATCATTCATGGTAGGGGGCTGCGGCAGGAAGACCCCCTCTCACCCTTCCTCTATATACTCGCCATTGACCCCGTGAAGAATTTAGACTCGCCATTGTGAGTTAATGGAGTATTTCGGTGATTAATGATAAATCTATATGTGAGACTAATACATTGATTGATATACCTATTGTGTAGTCTTATTTGGATAAAAAGACGAAAATTATGGAGGTATGCATTCGACATCATATTCTTATATCTTATTGCATTTCTCATATCCAAAATATAGGTTGAACTCCACTAAAAGTTTAACTTGAATATGTGCATATGTTTTTATTACACATTCGTGTATGCACACATTTAGCGGGAGTTCACTCTATATTTTGTGGTTTTATTAGTATTGATCCATATTTCTTTATCCGTATATATTAAGGATCTTTACTTTGAAACATATCAAATGAGTACACAAAACTTGTGTAGTTCATATATACTCATATGATCTTACATTCAATTATTTGCAATTGTGATGGGTGTCATCAATTACCAAAGAGAGAAAGATCGGAGTATCTTGACCCACTATTATGATTTAATAATATGTTATGGTAATTAATGACAATCATATTATGGGACTAATGTGTGTACTAAAATGTTTTCAAGGCTTAGTCCACCGGAGTTTGAATGATGACATGAAAAGGAAAGGCAAATATGATAAAATATCGATATGGCTCAAGACAAAGGAGTCATGCATTGCATTTCAAAAAGCTTCTGGAAGAATTTCAATGGAAATCGGTATGAGCACATTTGGTAAGCGGTACTACCGATGTGCGGTAGTACCAGAGTTTATCTGGCGGAACTACCGCATCGTGGTATGATCGCAAATCCTGAGCGGAGCTACCACAACCCAGTGTAACCAAAATTTAGTAAGCGGTACGTTATTTCCAGTGAGTGCCTGTTTTGGACCTCAGAGCGAAGCGGTAGTACCGTCCTTGTGTTCGGTATGACCGGAGAGCGAAACTACCTCATGATCAACGGCGGTAGTACCGCATCTGTCAGTAATGACTTGTTTAGAAGTATTTATTACATATATATCTTGGTAATTAATGTTTATCATTGTGGGACTAATATTTTCCATGAGTTGGATGAATAGGTTATGTTCCAGGGTCATGAAGACTTTAGATTGAATTATGAGTTGATCATCATCAAATCAAGGTTCAAGAAGAGGATGCATCATGTGTTGATGCATATCAAGATCTCGAAGAGGAGATGATCATGAGTTGATCATCAAGTTAGAAAAAGACTCATCATGTGTTGATGAAGGTCAAGTAAAGGGTGCATTATGGGTTGATGCATATGAAGATAATGACCCGGACTTGAAGTGAAGATGTGTGTCATCAAGCTTCAAGAAGATACTCAAGGCAAAGGTATGACTAGCTAGGGTTAAGGATGTGTTCCCAGTCTTTTACTAGTCTTGGTGTTTGGTTGGAAGACTGGATTGCTAATATAGGATTACCCTACTATTAAGAGGGGTCTTGTCTAGTAGCTTGAGTCTTATCATATGTTGATAGCTCAATCTTTCTTTCTCTAGCTCTCCGTGGTATGATGCTATTGTTTGCGAATGTGTTTTGCAAATAGCCGAGACTCGTGTATCTAATCCTTGTAGCATATGACTATACTTTGCAAATGTGTTTTGCAAATGGTTGAATTCCATGTACCTATTCCTTGTGGCATGATCTAAGTTTGTAATTATTTTTTGTAAATTGTTGGGGTTCATGCATTTTCCCTTGGCATGGTCTAAGATTGCTTTTTGCTATTTGTTTGGACTTAGACCATAGTAGTGGCTATTTGAAGTTATGCTTTTGATTTGATAAAATGTGTTGTAGATCAATAAAATAGGTGGGTTGTGTAGCCCTCTGAATAAGCTTTCCATAGAGTCCAAGATCACTCAATTCCAACATCGGAGTCAAAAGTTATGCATTTTTACCGAGTGTCGTTTGTGCTGAAATTGGACTGTGGTAGTACCGCCCGAGAAGAGAGGTACTACCGCAGAACGGTAGTACCTCCCATTGTACTGTGGTACTACCGCACAAAAAACTTTAACGGCTAGTTTTTGAGCCGTTAATGCACCCGTACGACCGATAAACAGCAGAAAACGGTAGTACCAAAGTTTGTACGATGGTACTACCGCCAATCCTGATTTTTGGGGATTTCTACTCCCAGCGGCTAGTTTTTGTGTGTGGACTATAAATACCCACCTTGGTCGGTTGAGAGACAATCTTTGGCATCTCATTTCACTCACTTGAGCTAGTGTGAGTTTCTCCTCTCAATTGTGCATATGTTGCACCTTGTGAGTAAGGAGAGAGGTCTCTAGTTGCATGTGTTGTATCTAGAGGTGGATTTTGTATCCATTTAAGCTTGTGCATTCGTTGCACGTGGTGAGAGTCAAGCAAGGGGCTTGGCTTGTTACTCTTGGTGTTTGCCGACACCTAGACAATGTGGAGGTGTCGTGGACCGATGATCTTCTCAAGAAGCTTGTGAGAAGGTCCGTCATGTTGTGAAGGTTGGAGCTCACCTACTTGGAGCGGGAAAAAGCTACCACTAGTGGAATTGAGGTGTTTGGCTTAATTCGTGGAGTTGGTCCAATTAGTTTGGGCTTACCTCAACGTGGATTAAAGGAGACCGACAAGTCTCTGAACACCATGGTACAACATCATTGTGTCATTGTGGTTTGTTCTATTGTATTTTACTTTGTGCAATTTACATTCCTTGTATTAAATTATTTTTATGTCTTTGAATGATTGCTATCATTATCAATAGTGTATGTCGTTGGTGTACTTAGTAAAGACTAGTTGATTTAGGCTTTGATTGTGCAAAACTGAATTATTTACAATTTCGCATAAAACTCAATTTTAGCCAAAAGATTTTAAAACCGCCTATTCACCCTCTCTAGTTGGCCTCCTCGATCTTACACCCCATCCAATGTCTTAGGTAGCAACAGACTTGGGTTACCTTGACCAGACGTGAGATCGCTTTGCCAAACTCAGAACATCCATCTATGCGGACGATGCGGCCATTTTCATCAAACCAAGCGTAAGCTAAATCTACACAACCACCCTGATCTTCCTCAACTTCGGGAATGCAACTGGCCTGCACACCAACTTCCTAAAAAGCACAGTGCTTTCCAATAAGTTGCGACCACCTAGGCCTAAGCACAGTCCTTTAAGATTGCCCTGCAATCCTTTTGACATTCCCGATCAAATACCTCGGACTACCGCTTACCTATAGAAGACTACACAGAGTGGATTACTAGCAGCTTCTAGACAAAGTGGTAGGGAGGCCAGCGGTGGCAGGGCGCCTCCTAGCACCAACAGGGAGGTCCATGTTGGTAAAATCTGTTCTCACCTCGATTCCAATTTACCACCTCACGGTTTTCAAGACCCGTAAGGCGATCCTACACGCCCTAGATAAAATTAGGCGTCGTTTCCTTTGGGCTGGGCACGATAATATCACGGGTGCTAAGTGTAAAATTAATCGGGACAAAGTGTGTTGCCCAACCCAGCTAGGTGGCCTAGGCATCCTCAGCCTTTTGCAATTATCCTCAGCAATCATACTGCGATTTCTATGGTAAGAGTGGAAGAATCAGTAAAAACCTTGGGTCGGCATGAAAATCCCTTGCGACGACTCGGACCGAAATCTCTTTGCAGCAGCAACTAGGATATCCCTAGGGGATGGTTTGACGATAAAATTTTGGTACTCGGCCTGGCTGGATGGAGAGGCACCTAAAGATATAGCCCCCAAGATTTTCAAAATCTCAAAACAAAAAACCAGACCGTGGCCTCAGCGTTGCAAAATGGACGGTGGGTGCAGGACATACACTTGATGAGGGGTTTGATAGTTCACCACATCCAACAGTTCGTACAACTTTGGACCAAAACAAACCAAATCCATTTGACACAAGGCACCCCGGATGGAAACAAACCCCTAATGGAACCTACTTGTCAAGATCCGCCTACACCTCACACTTCCTGGGATCCATCGAGGCAAACTTCAAAACAATAATTTGGAAAACAAAAGCCCCCCAAAGTGCAAAATTTTCGCTTGGTAGGCAATACAAAACAAATTCTGGGCCTCAGACAGACCGGAAGCTAGGGGGTGGCCCAACCAAAGATATTGCCCCCTATGTAGACACACCCCGGAATTGGCCATACACCTCTTCGCCTAGTGCCGCTTCTCCGAAGAATTTGGAGGCATATGGCGGACTGGCTGGGAACTGATAGACTACAACCATCACTTTGGCCTCCTAGTACAAATATCTTGGACTTTTGGTTAAATGTAGCGGGGATGAAAGGATCCCCTAGGAAAGCCAGAAGAACAGTCCCGATCCTTATTACATGGGAAATTAGGAAGGAACGAAACACAAGAATCTCCAACAACAGAGCCGCCGCGCCTTTAGATCTCATAGCAAAGATTAAGGAGGAGGGAAGAACTTGGTACCTAGCGGGGTCCAAGTGTCGGTAGCAATTCATTTCTTAGTAATTAAGGCCTTTCATTAATTTTCTTGTACTTCGCGACTTTCGTTCCGCCCCTTCTCTATTAATACAACTGCATCCCTCCTGTCAGTTTCCATTCAAAAAAATAAAGCATATAAAGATAAGCCACAAACCGGCACAATACCCTCTTCCTCTGGCCAATAAACCTTCCTTACATCTAAATTGCCTATAAACAGCCTCCTAATTGTGTCACATCACCAATAAAACTATAGCCATTAGATCAAACTCTATTAAATATTTACCTTAGATCTAAAATACTTTAAGAGATGCTTTGATTAGACACCTTTTAGTTGAAAGCAGAGTTTATAAAACTTATGAATTGTTTCATGAAAAAACATCCATTTATGGCACATTTGGAGACTATAAATAGTCTAGGAATACTTTCATCTATGTATCTACAACAACCGTGACATTCAATATACCTCCTCGCTTTAGAGGTTTAGAAAATTCCACAACAATCATTAAATCAGAATTTTTTGTGTGGAAATTCTCTCATTGATCGAGAGAAAAGAGAAGCTCTACACCACTTATTTCGGTGGGGCCAGATTATATATGACGGTGTAGATTAATCATATATGGATAAAAAATTATCTCATTAATTGAGAGAAAAAGAGGATATCTGCATCACTTATTTTGGTGGGATCAGATTATAACAATGAGGATTATATATATAACAATTGTACGACAAATACAAGTATATTTTTGAAAGACGATAGAGCTATGTAACAAATATAGTATGTTATAATATCTAACCGTAAATTGTGTGAAATTTTTGCTAGTTAGTGTCAATAGTAAAAGTAATCATCAGCTAAAATCCATAGTAAAGCGTGAGTGATAATACTACTAATGCCGTAAACCTGTACCGTGCCACGTGTTCAGGAGAAAAATTGATTGGTTCGTCGGCTATGTTGTATTTTATCCCTTTTTTTTTCTCCTTCCAAAAAAAGGCACCAGTTTCACGCCGCGAGTTGGGCACATAGTACAGTAGCCTTTGCTCGTTAACTAGGAGCCAATTAGGCACTCGCATTTGCAGTCAGAACCTCATTCATTTGGTAACGCCAAGCCACTGAAAAACGAGCACGGCTAGAGCCCCAAAGTTCACTTTACCAGAAAAGCACGCTCCCCTTTCCCTTTCCCGTTCTCCAGATTCGGTTTAGAATTGATGCCCATTGCCCGCATTAGTGCACAAGTGCTTAAAATCCAACATTCCACGGCTACCCTTTGCGTCCCGTCCCACCCAGCCCAGGGCCCACTCCTCAGTCCTCGCAAAGCTACACCCATGATATCAGTGTACCA
Source organism: Hsuehochloa calcarea (assembly GCA_036346395.1). Lineage (NCBI taxonomy): Eukaryota > Viridiplantae > Streptophyta > Magnoliopsida > Poales > Poaceae > Hsuehochloa > Hsuehochloa calcarea. The sequence continues at coordinate 58,751,462 of CM070598.1, forward strand.
CCACATAGGCACAGAAACTGTCCGAGTTTCTCGTAGCATTCGGTCCAGGCGTCCATGACACGTCGGGCCGGCGAAGTTTGACCCCAGGCAGATGTTAGCCAAAGAGCCACACGAGATTCTCATCTAGACACGTACAGCGTCTCACTTTTGGCGATAATGGCACCGTCCGCGTCACTCCCCCGCCCATCATCCGCACGGGCGCGCACGGCCGCTGCACCACCATAAACAAGTGCTACGGGCGGAGGGAGCTGGAACGTGACGTGACATTACTACCGCGCTAAGATACGATACGAGGCCCACGATGACGCCCAGCTATAACTCCCCCCACTGCCTCGCTATAACTCCGCGCACTACCGCTCCACGACACCATCACTCTCACTGGGGGCTATCCAATGGCCGCTCCTCGCCGCCACCACCTCTTCCTCGTCGCCCTCGTGCTGATCGCTACGCTGTCGCGAACCGTCCGTGCAAGCGGCGGCGGCGAAGCGAGGAAGACGTACATCTTCCGCGTCAACCACCGCGCCAAGCCGTCGGTGTTCCCCACCCACGCGCACTGGTACTCCTCCGCCGCTTTTGCTTCAGCGGCCAACGCTGACCCGCTCGAGCCTCTCCACGTCTACGACACCGTCTTCCACGGCTTCTCCGCGTCGGTGTCTGCGTCCCGCGCCGACGCGCTGCGGCGCCACCCGGCCGTGCTCGCGGCGTTCGAGGACCAGGTCCGCCCGCTGCACACCACCAGGTCGCCGCAGTTCTTGGGCCTCCGCGCGCGCCTTGGGCTGTGGTCCCTCGCGGACTACGGCTCCGATGTAATCGTTGGGGTGCTGGACACTGGCGTGTGGCCCGAGCGCCGCAGTTTGTCGGATAGGCACCTCCCGCCCGTCCCAGCCCGGTGGCGCGGCGGCTGCGACGCGGGGCACGGTTTCCCGGCGTCGTCGTGCAACAAGAAGCTAGTCGGTGCCAGGTTCTTCTCGCAGGGCCACGCCGCGCACTACGGCACCGCGGCAATGGCGTCTAACGGGTCCGTGGAGTTCATGTCGCCGCGCGACGCCGACGGACACGGGACGCACACTGCCACGACGGCGGCCGGCAGCGTAGCCTACGAGGCAAGCATGGAGGGGTACGCGTCCGGCGTCGCCAAGGGCATCGCGCCCAAGGCCAGGGTGGCCGCGTACAAGGTGTGCTGGAAGGGCGCTGGCTGCCTCGACTCCGACATCCTCGCAGGCTTCGACCGCGCCGTTGCGGACGGCGTGGACGTCATCTCCGTCTCCATAGGCGGCGGGAATGGCGTAACGTCGCCGTTCTATCTCGACCCAATCGCGATCGGCGCGTACGGCGCCGTCTCGCGGGGAGTGTTCGTGGCCACCTCCGCCGGAAACGAGGGGCCCACTGCCATGTCAGTGACTAACCTTGGTCCATGGCTAACCACCGTGGGCGCCGGCACCATCGATCGTAGTTTCCCCGCCGAAATCGTGCTCGGCGACGGGAGGCGCATGTCAGGGGTGTCTCTCTACTCCGGCAAGCCCCTGGCCAAAACCATGTTGCCTTTGTACTACCCCGGGCGATCCGGCGGGCTGTCCGCTTCGCTTTGCATGGAGAACTCCATCGACCCATCGCTGGTGGCCGGCAAGATTGTCATCTGCGACCGCGGCAGCAGCCCGCGCGTGGCCAAGGGGATGGTCGTCAAGGACGCTGGTGGCGCGGCAATGGTTCTTGCCAACGGAGCGGCGAACGGCGAAGGTCTAGTCGGAGACGCCCATGTCCTCCCTGCTTGCTCGGTGGGCGAGAACGAGGGCGACGCTCTCAAAGCATATGCTGCAAACACCACCAACCCGACAGCAACAATCAACTTCAGGGGTACGGTCATCGGCGTTAAGCCGGCTCCCGTGGTGGCTTCCTTTTCGGCGCGAGGGCCCAACGGACTCGTCCCGGAAATCCTCAAGCCGGACTTCATCGCCCCTGGCGTCAACATCCTCGCGGCGTGGACGGGCGCCACGGCCCCCACCGGCCTGGAATCCGACCCCCGGCGCACGGAGTTCAACATCCTCTCAGGGACCTCGATGGCGTGCCCACACGCGAGCGGCGCCGCGGCGCTTCTCCGGTCCGCGCATCCCGGGTGGTCGCCGGCGGCGATACGCTCTGCGTTGATGACCACGGCCGTCGTCACAGACAACCGCGGCGGGGCCGTGGGCGACGAGGCCGAGCCCGGGCGCGCCGCGACACCGTTCGACTACGGCGCGGGGCACATCACACTGGGCAAGGCCCTGGACCCTGGCTTGGTCTACGACATCGGCAACGACGACTACGTCGCATTCTTGTGCAGCATCGGCTACGAGGCAAACGCAATCGAGGTGATCACGCACAAGCCCGTGGCGTGCCCCGCGACGAACAGGAAGCCCTCGGGCTCCGACCTGAACTACCCGTCGATCTCCGTGGTGTTCTACGGCAGCAACCAGTCCAGGACAGTGATCCGCACGGCCACCAACGTTGGGGCCGAAGCGTCCGCAACGTACAAGGCGCGCGTGGAGATGGCGGGCGCGGCGGCGAGCAGCGGCGTGTCCGTGGCCGTAAAACCGGAGAAGCTCGTCTTCTCCCCGACCACTATAAAGCAGAGCTTCGCCGTGACGGTGGTGGCGCCGTCCGCCCCCGCAGCCGCGCCGGTGTACGGATTCCTCATCTGGTCGGACGGCGGCGGGCATGACGTCCGGAGCCCCATCGTGGTGACGTGGCTGCAGCCCATGTGACTGACAAGTGGGGACCCCCGAGCCCGTGGACCCTGTAACGGTTAAATTGCGGTCGGGACTGCGCCATTAAAGGTTGCAGAGCGCAGTACTTTAATTTGGTGGGGCCCTTGCGCTCTTGAGAAATTGATTAAAGCGCATGCTGTAACAGTCGGGGTGCAGTGACAGCAGATTGTAAACAGAGTCGGGGTAATTTGGTCCCATGCTTTTTACTCGTTTGTTTGCTTGTGTGGGCAAACGCTACTTGCCACGCACCGGAGGACAGGAGCAACGGAAAGAAAGAATGGGAGAAACAAGACAGAAACTGAGAAATTTTAGTGCGAGGGCTTCTATGCCAAGTACTAGTTTATGTAGCTGCGTTCTCTTCTGCTAAATCTAATCGAAGTTAGTGGCTGTTTACCCAGCAACCAGTGTCCTTTTTTTAGTTCGTGCCAGGTTTTTCTCTGCACATGAGTTCCTCCCTCTTCAGTGCACAGGTCGATTTTCAGATGGAATGGGTACAGGACCTCGTGGCCTGGTAAAGTTCGTTGGATGTTTTTCTTACAAGTCAGTCCGACTCGGTATTCGGCAGTCGGCATCTTTTGGGTCGTTTTCCACGAGCACTTTACCCGGCAGCGCCAACTACGAGGAAAGCGGTCTCGATGCTTCTCGAGGTTAGCAGGTGTACTCGAATAAGCAATGCCATCATTCTTGGGCACCAGGCCATGTACATCGACACTCCTACTTCTACAGTTCTACCCCGATGCTAATCTAACGGGTGAAATCATGTTCTTCTGCATACGCGGCAAGGAATTGATATGATCGATTGGGTGCGTTTTTTTTTCTCGGGTAAAGAGAGAGCTTTATTTATATCGGAGAAACATTAATACTATCGTTTGAGGTAAGCTGCCTGACAGACTCAAGAGCTGAATCTCTCCGTACAGCAGAATGAAAAAATTTCCTAGCTAACCGAGACCTGTTCTCATGGATTTCAAAGACTGCCGGCAGAGCTTGTAGAGTCACAGAAAGCACCATCAAGATTAACTTTACACCATCCAGACCGCGGAGCTTCCCAAATTAGCTTCTGATCCAACGAGCCCTGCTTAGCACACGACGCAACACCTTGGTCTGCCACTGCTTTCCCCTTGTTATTCATGCTATAAGCACCGTGCCGGATCTGAAACAGTGACTCCATGTATTTCTTCAGAAAACCAACCGTTCCGACAATAAAAGAATCTCCTTTGGCATGCACTATATCATTCCTCAAGTGCCAAGTACGCCAGAATAGCATAAGAATATGATCCCCGTCTCTACTGATATCCGATCCGGTAACAAGAGAAGCTCTAGTCCGGACCAGTATAATCAAACTCCTTTTCAGTTGGCAAAACCAAACTTCTAAAACAGCTTGCCGGAAAGCTCTGGCTTTTGTGAAACGCACAAGGCAGTTTCCTCCTCCACGCCATAGATGAAACAATTTGTTGGAATCGGGCACATATGTGTAAATGCTCATTCATTCCTAAAATTCCAAAGTATGCAAAGTCTTAGACCAGAGTGATCGAAGTCTCAGACTAGAGGTCTTAGATCAGAGTGGTCGAAGCCTTAGACCAGCGTGGCCGAAAGTATAGACTAGTATGGTCGAAGCCATAGAGGTTGAAGGTCTAAACCAGTATGGTCGAAATAATCTGGTCAAAGCCATAGATCATTGTGGTCGAAGGCATAGACTAGTATGATTGAAATAATTTGATCGAAGCTATAAACCAGTGTGGTCGAAGGCAGAAACTAGTATGATCGAAATAATTTGGTCGAAACCATATTCCAGTGTGGTCGAATGCCGAGACTAGTATGGTCAAAATAATATGATTGAATCCTTATACCAGTGTAGTTGTAATACACTGGTCGAAACTTTAGACCAGTGTACAATCAGGATCAATAAACACTGCTTAATGACCATTATTTGCTTTTGAATTAGCAGTTACCAGTGGTTTAAAGCATGCATATTACTAGAGAGTAATTGCCTCGGCCTTAAAAAGATCAAATCAAAGACTAATCCAAAATACTTCCATTTTTCTTCTTCTTTCTCTCTGCTCTCTGGTGTTGAAGAGTTGTGTTGTTCGAACCATTCCACCCCTTCTTTCTCGGCGTGCACCGACAATGAGGGTGAACGGGTATCTCGAACTATTATCACATAGTTCACCTACACGGACGACAATAAGGTTTCTAGGTAGCGCATCAACGCGACCGCTCGCTGTGCTGCATCATCTACATTTTGCACTTCTTCGACCTCTGATTCGAGTCTGCACTGCTTCGACCACTGCTTCAAGTCTGCGCTACTTCCTGTTCTTCATCACGCCCGACTGTAAGTTGGTCTTACGACTAGTCTATTCGGTTGTAAATCTTTTATTGTATATATTTAGAAGTACATTGAGTAGCCTGCTGTCAATATCTATTTATGCATCACTAGTTTTGTATCTTTGTCTCATAATAAAATCTAGAATTAAAATATTATCTACTTTTTCAACACAATTGCCATCCAAAACCAACGTTCTTTTCCTCCCATTCTCCTGGGTAGCCAAACCTTCAAGAGCAACTTGCCATGCAGAAATACGCACCTTCCGAGGAACATGAGTGTTAAAAGTTGCAATGTAAACTTCTAGAATAATCTACTCTCATCAAAATTTTGCAAGAAGACAAGATATTTGCTAGGAAGGTACTAGAACTAGTTTGTCATGGTAAAATTAGATACATGTAGATGTAGATATTTGTAATGAACTTTCTAGGATCAAGATATTTATAGTATGCAATGATTACGATCTTGACAAGTGTTAAACATCCAATGGCCTTGAGTGCCTATATAAGGAAGTGGGTTGCTCTTGGCATGGCATGGTATGAAGTATAGGTAGAAACCACCATGACGAAGTGCTAGGGAGGCAAGAAAGTAAGAATAGAGTGTTAGGATAGCCACCTAGGGGTGCTAATGGGTGAGAACCCAATCCAAACCCCATCCTATCCACACAAGAAAATGAAGAAAACAAAACCCCACACAATCCAAATAGTAGCTCTCACAAACCAACCCAACCCACACAATACTTCCATCTAAACCCTACCCAACCCGAATCACAGAAATGGGTTGAACCCATATTCCAACCCATTTCCAAACCAATTCTAGGACATGGGTATTAGATAAATCAAGAAAATGAAATAAAAATCTAGCTATCTTCTCCACAGAATGGGCCAGCTAGCTAGCTTCTCAAAAATCAACGAGTTTTTCCACCTATTTTTCCAGAAAAATGTATTTTCGAGATTCTAGGATATGGGTATTAGATAAATCAAAAAAATTCTGAAAATATAAAAAATTGTAGATAAATAAAAAAACAGTGAAAATTATAAAATTCCAGAAAACTATTTTTTTGGAGGGATCTAAAATATTTTAAAATAGGGATAAATGATAGAAATGAGCATCCTTCTTAGCAATAAAAATGTTAAGCATGGCATACAAAATTGCAAATATTGTCCAACTAGTTTTTGCCACCTATTTAGCATTTACTCAAAGACAATTAACAATTTGTTTAAGATGTCATACACATACATGCATCACATTGACATCACAAAATTAATTTTGTAATAAATAGTACATTATCAGCATCAACTGGCATGAATTAAGCATGTAGGCCTAACCACACTACTAATCACAAAGACCACTAGGAGCAGCAAGGATAAAAGTCAATTGCTTGGCAAGTTGGCATTATTGTTGCTTGCATTGTTTAGGGTTAGAGTAAACAGTTTACCCTTTATACCCCACTCCGTGAGGCACTTGGTAATAGCCTCCTCGATGGCTAAACCTGTACGTGGATACTTGCCATCGTTGAATGCTATTATTTTCTTCTTGAGGTTGAAGTTGGCATCAATAAAATGAGCAGTGACACACATGTAGCCTAAGTTTTGGGCTGAGGTCCACAAGTCGGAGGTGAGGCAAATCCGAGAATCAAGGCTTTGAAGCTCAACACGTAACTCTTGCTTCATTCGCTCATACAAACTAAAGCAATCACTACGAATTGTTTGACGCCCAAAGACTTTAAAGGCTGGTTGCATGGATGCCACCCAGTCCTTAAAGTATGGATCCTCAAATTTATGAAACGAGACCTCCGCATGGATATAGAACTTAGTAATTATCTCACGGGTTTTTTGGGCATCAAGGACAAATGAACCTGTGGTGGTTGTTTCTTGATAGTTGCTAGAGACCTCTTTCTATCAAAATTCTCAACTGTTGGGTACGATTCAGCAATATGATTTCTAAGACTACTTGTTCTAGATTTAGGGTTACATATCAACCTCAATTGGCAGTATTTGCACACAGCTTTTGGGATGCCATCAACAACTAACAAATTTTGTTCAAAGTGTTCCCAGACTTTTGCTCTCCGACGTGGATTTACTGGTGATAGCTCATCTATGGAATCACCGGTACCCGAGCAGTCCGACATGTTTGCAGACATGTTTAGAATCTGTTAGTTACCCAACATTAGCAAATTTCAGCAAAGATAACTAGGACATACAAACTAGATAAGATGAAGGAATAAGACATGTTTAGAATTTGGTAAGTTTCTTTATAACTAGGACCTACTTTTCTGTTTTCTCAAAGACTAGTTCCATTCCATGTGAGTATTGAACAGTACCCTACTAAAGCATTCCAGCACAGATAAAATCATTTCTATTAGCGAGAATCCTCAGCCATAAAAACAACTCTGATTTCAATATATTCCAAGTCAATTGTTCCCAATATATTCCAAATCAATTTTTGTAATAACAAGCAATAACTAATCAAGAAACTATCTAGATTACTGTTCACAAGCAGATCCGCCAAACCATCCATTAGCATTGACATGAAACATAGACCACTTTATACTCTAAAGCTTCTCCAATCTAGATCGGGTATTTGAGAAACCAATAGGTCTCAATTAACCGAATTCCACATAGCTCTAATACACTAATCTAATAGCACGACACAGAAGAACCAAATAAATAGCGCGAATTGGCAAGTAGGCTAATCGATGGTTATTGGTTAAACAACAATAGTGCCTCTAAATAATGCAGATTATCACAATGGCAGGGCAGGAATAGCTAGTAGCAAACAAGTAACGTTCCGATTTTCAAGAGGCATATAACAAGATTGGATTGATTAAGAAGCCAAAATTCAGAGAACTGAAGCAATGAATAGGAGTGCTACCCATCAGAAGAACATACTTGTATAATTGGGCATTTTGATTTACTCATTTTTACTAAGCATATATCAAATTTGATAAGAGTAGAGTATGTGTACAAATATAGAAAAAACAGTAATAATTAGAACCTTGTAGATCGTCAAAGCAGGGCTCCACTGCTCCTTAAGAATATCAAGGCATGTGCTTACATTGCTATTGATATTAGGATGGAAGACCTTTGTCTTGAAAGATACCTAAAAGGAGACGCATAAAAAAAAACTGCACAAACATGAACAAAATGCACATATGCTCCAAATATATGGTCAGGGTACATACTTTCAGTGTGGGATTAGTACTTCAAGGTTAATGACTCAAAGAAGTATAAAGGAGTACAGTCTTCGAAGAAGCATACTAAAGCAGATTGTTAATAGGTGAGCTTGAGGTGAAACATCTGACCAGTGCTGTAGATGGATCTTGTGTTATCTACATGTTTTTTAAAGGCACTGTGTTATATATGTTAGCAACCAGATCTTATTATAGTGGTGTAATACACACAATCATCTATGACATTCTTAACATACCCTTTTCTTTTGGCATGTTGGCGTCTAGCCCATCTCATAATAAGTAGTCATGTATAAATTAAGAAAAGCTGGATGAAGTTGCAAACAAGCATACTAATTGATAAAGCAAATTTACTGCGCCCAAGCTATGCCCCCAGAATTAACTATGATGCCTGTCAGAAGCACCACTTATTTAAGACAAATATCAGGTTAAGAGAAATCCACATTTCTGTCAATGTCTCAATTAATTTTCTACAATTCTAAACTCCAATACCTGTGCTACAATTCTTGACAGACCCTTTAGCGAACACTATTTGCCATCAGATTGAGCGATTGTCAATAGCACTTCTAAAGTCCAATAGGCACATGAAGGTAATCTCCTGGATATGAACAACTCATACTCAAAACTCAGAACCTAAAAATCATTACCGATGAAGTAAAACAATCGTTACAACAACCAAATTGCTCCTCAAAATTCATTCATTCTACAAAAGCAACACACAAGAAAGAATTCGAACAGAGGTGCACCTAGCTTTGGGGGCAAAGGCAGGGGCATGAGGCGGCTGGCGGCGACGAAGATCGGGGGAGGAGGAGGGAGTCGACGTCGGTAGAAGAATCGGTGTGTGGTGCCGCGCGGAGAGCCGTAGTTCATGATGATAGAGATGTAGGGAAGAGATCCAGGGCAGAGGAACGCGGCGGCCGGCGGCGGCGGAGAGCGGGGGAGGAGGGGGTCGACGGCGCGGCGGCGGCGAGGGAACCCTAGGCCCTCACCCGGCCACCCCTCACTCCCTCAGTCACGCCCTCACGCAGTCACGTGGCAGCCAGCTCGGGCTCACCTTCTCAGGTCTCGGCCTCTCGACAACGCCGCGGGGGAGGAGGAGGGAGTCGATGTCGCGGCGGCAGAGAACGGGGGAGGAGGAGGGAGTCGACGACGCGACGGCGGTGAGGGAACTCCGGCTCAGGCCTCAACTCCCTCGGTCCCGCCCTCCCGCCCTCCCTGGCTCGGGCTGAGTGTCGCGGGCTCACGGCGTGACCGCGTGACACGGCTTTTCCTCTCGACCTCTCGGGTCCAGCACTCTCGCCTCCCCAACCCACTCCAGTCTAAACCACGGGTTGAAACCGTACTAATCCGAGATTTCTTGCTCCAAACCAAATCAAACCAACCCATTTTCTATGCAAATCCAACCCTAGACCAAACCATTAGCTGCATGAACCCATTAAAATCCATCCAAAGCCAACTTGAATTAAAATCCAATCCGTTTCGTCCATTTCAATCCAACCCATTACCAGTATGAGTGTGTGTACACTCTTTGTGTAATAGTGTTTGTGTTTTTAATAAAGTTGTATTTTGTATTTATAAGTCTCCTGACCGTGCTATTTCTAAGTGCTTAGTGCATTATTAAGTTATGATTCAACGTGAGCGGCTCGGTCACCCGAGATCACTAAGTTCTAGCTTCAACGATGAGTGGCTTGGCTGCCCGAAAGCTTGATGGTCTTGGCTTCGTCATGAGCGGCTCAGACGTCCGGAGACCAATAATTAATAGTACACTAAGTAAGTAGAAATTAAAATGCTAACCGACTTAGAATAGTTGATGTAGTATTAGGTATATGTCTTCTCAAAGTGGGTATTAGGATCATTTCACTTTCCAACAATGATCATTCCAAATATTATTCCAAAGCTTCCTACCACCATCTCCCGAACCACTCGACGCACCCACTTGACAATCCAAATCACAAAGTTGCAGAGCAAGCTTGTACGCACTTGAGACAGAGAGCATCCCCGACTTTTCGTGATGCTAGGCTGAGAAGTCCTCCTATTGAGAAGAAATTCTCAATTTCAGAATTGCTGCATCTGCGTCATGCCGGAAAAAATATATGCCAGATCAGTGCTTCATCCCATTCCTTGGAGTTTGTCTTTATAAGTTGCGAGACCCATTTTAGCCGACCACCAGATTTCTTGCTGGACACCGATAGATAGTGATCCCTTGGTAACCAGTTGTCTTTCCATATTTTCACCTTTTCTCCTATGGCAACTTGCCAAATCAGTCCTCTCTCTCTCTAGGGCAGCTCCAGACCATGGACGACCCCTTTCCAGTACGGTGAAGAATCTGAACTCCCCGTTCGGATAATACTTGCTTTTAACACTAATGAACACAAACTCTCGGGGTACTGAACAAGTCGCCACGCCTGTCGTGCTAATAGGGCCTAATTAAACAAATGTAAATCCCTCAATCCAAGTCCCCCATGGGATTTTCCCCTAAGCATCTTCTCCTAAGCAAATCCAGTGAACCGTTCGTTGCCCGTGATCATCTCATCCCCACCAGAAGCTTCGAGTAAGTTGCATCAGATCCTCACACAAGCCCACCGAGGGTTTAAAAATTCCCATCACATAAGTTGGAAGGGCCTGACCAACTGATTTTGCGAGCACTTCTTTGCCGCCACTTGAGAGGTAGCTCTCTGAGCAGTCAGTAAGTCTCTTCGTGTATCTCTCTTTTAAATACTGGAATTTATCCGCCTTCATACGTCCTTCCAGAGTAGGAAGGCATTAAGTACTCCTCAAAACTGGATTGCTCCACTTATAAAATGTTTTTACCTTCGTCCTACCCGTCGCAAAACTCAGCAAAAAGCATCGAACATTTCGCCGGGTTGATGAGCTGTGCTGTACAGTTTGCATACAACGCCAGAACATTCTTCGCCACAATAGCTTGTTGTGTTTCCATTTTTTTTAAAAAAAATAGCAAGATGAGAAACTCCATGTGCACGAGCACGACGACAGATTTTGAATTCTTGCAGAGCTCATTGGTCAATATTGTTTTTGAGGATACAAGAAAGACCATCAGCAACAAACAAAAACAAATACGGGGAGAGTGGATCACCTTGGCGCAACCCGCAACAAGGAGTCCAACAAAACGCCATTGAGACGAACGGTGTAGCGAACAGTGAAAACACAAGCCATAATCCACTGCATCCATTGTCTACGAAGCTCAGCTTCTCAAGAACTCCTCTTTAAAAACCCCAGTCAACACGGTCATACGACTTTGTGAGATCCAGTTTGTGAGCACAAAAATTTGAATTGTCATTCTTGCACTTTTGGATGGCATGTATAATTTCAAACGCGATCAATGCATTGACCATTATCATTCTCCCTCGTACGAATGCACTCTGAGTAGAGAAATAATGTCCTGGAGAAAAGGTCTCAGTATATTCACCAAAACATTTGGAAACCGCCTTATAAACCACATTACAAAGACTGATTGGTCGAAAATCTTTCAGCTCCTCTGGTTGACTCCTGCCGGCATGACCCCCGTTTCAAAAAATCTATGGACCGCCTTGAGCACATCAGTTCAGAGGATCTCCCAATTTCTCTGAAAAAAACCTCGCCGGGTTGCATCAGATTAATAAGAGGCGTCGGGTCCACAGTATCATCACGAGAACAGAGACTTAAAAAGAGTCCATCGCCATCCCTTCCATCTCTTCCCTCTTATCAGTCCATTGGCCGTCAATCTTCTTTAATTTGACAATTTTGTTTTTCTTTGCCCGCCATGCTGCCTTCCTATGAAAGAACTTAGTGTTGCGATCACCCTCACGCAGCCATGAAATTCTGGACAGTTGGAGCCACATCATCACCAAGGTCCGTGATCACTCCTCCACAATCCCAAGCTCTTCTGATTTCTTCTGCCAGTGATTCTTTCTTTCCCACATAATTTCATACCACAAGCACTTACGGCCCGTTCTATGTTTCATGCTACTCGCTAGCTGTAGTAGTAACTGACAGTGGTTGGATCTTGAAGAAGCAATATGAGAGAGTTTTGCCTCTGGAAACTCTGCTGCAAGGCCGAAAATTTGGAAATTTTGGCCGAAAATTTCAAATCAAAATTTGAATTTTTCAGTTTTAAATTTTTAAAAATAAATAATCAAAATCGAACAAAATTCAAGTAAATTCGATTTTTTCAAACAAAATTCATCTAAACCGATTTTCCGGACCGATTTGTATTCTTACCGGGCCACTAGTAAGGCCGAAATTTCAGATATTCGGCCGAAATTCTGAACGTTGCTCTCGCCTACTTGCTTGTCATCGTATGTCCACGGTGTCCCAGCAAAGCCCAAATCATCCAGATCGCAACGCGACAATACCTCCTGAAAATCCAGCATGAGCCTCTCCGATCTATGTGTTTCTTGAAAAGTGCTCGAACTGCCACATTGCCTCATTAAAATCCCCAATCATCAACCACGGAGCTTGCGAGCGACGTTTGATACGCCTCAAGAGTTCCCACATAAGATGCATGTCCTGACTTTTTGGTTCATTACCGTACATGAAGGTGCCTCTCCACCCAACGCTTTGAGGTGTTTCATGGATCAGAACATCAATATATCTGTCACCATAGGACAAGAGCTCCACCCTAATTGATTTATCCCAAAAAAAAAAAAGCGCTACCTCCTCCCTTGACAGTGCCTCGTGCCAAAAAAAAAAAATTCTTGAGTCCTTTGTTGAAGTATAAGTGAATTGTAAGTTTTTCCTCGTAAACTTAAGCTTTTGGTGAATTAGTTGGTGCATGCAACTCAATATGGTATCAGAGCCAAGAGGTCTTGAGTTCAAGATTCGGTTGGCGCAATTAAAAAAAATTAATTACAGCCCACTTCTATTCCACGTCTTAGGCCTAAGGGAGCCTATACGTGAGGGGGAGTGTTGAAGTATGAGTGAATTGTACGTTTTTTCTCATAAACTTAAGCTTTTGAGTGAATTAGCTGGTGCATGCAACTCAATATGGTATCAGAGTCAAGAGGTCTTGAGTTCAAGATTCGGTTGGCGCAATTAAAAAAGTTAATTGCAGCCCACTTCTATTCCACATCTTAGGGCCGAGGGAGCCTATACGTGAGAGGGAGTGTTGAAGTACAAGTGAATTGTACGTTTTTTCTCATAAATTTAAGCTTTTGAGTGAATTAGTTGGTGCATGTAACTCAATATCCTTGTCTCCACCTAAGATTTCGGACCCGCTCACTTCGTTGACGTGTCTCAGATAAAAACACGATCTTGGGATTATGGGTGTGCACTAGGCAGACTAGTTCCTGAACAGGTCTGGTGAAGACTACCGAGCGAATCCGGAGAGAAACCCCGATGAAAGCAGAAAATATCACCCGTCAAACCCTAGCCGCCAGAGCAAACCCTAGCGGCCTAGCCGCCAGGGGACGTCGCGAGACGTGGTTACTTTTCCCGATTGGGTGCGTTTTGACAAGAGGACTACCATCCGGTGATGCAGTTCTGCACTCAAATGTGCGGTTAGATAAGATACTACTCCATAATTCTTCTCTTTATCAAAAGGTAATGCATTATCTTACGCTTTTCCGTAAGCTGGCAATGGAGCAGCTTATGCCCTTTTGCTCTTTTTTGTACTCCATAAAAACCCTTTTCCTTCAGATTTTAGAACTCCTTTTCCCTTTCACCTTTTCTTTCGTATGAAAAGAAATTGTGGTCTTCAATTTGCAAGGTAGTGTTCAACGTGGCATATGGGTTTACACAACTGAGCACCATGCACTAAATTTGACATGCTAACTGGACTGGATGGTGTAGAACTGTAGATCATAGGTGTCGTAGATGAGAGTGTGGGTGACTGTGAGGCCATCGAAGTTCCATTTGACGATCGATGGGTCATCCGAAAAGAAAGCCCAATAACAAACGTGGGCCAATACCCATGGATTCGCTTCCGAACAAGTCGAAGCTGAACTACGCGTGTGCGGCAAAAAAAAGCTGGCAAGGCCTGAGTGTCTTTTTCCTTGTGAATGGGCGCTGCTTGGCTTATACATCGCAACCGGGCGAAGAAAGATGTGGATGTGATAAAACGGTCGGCGCTCAACTAAACGCCGAACACGACCGGCCGGTTGTACTATTCTATTCCATAGGATGCGTGGTAAACGCCAACATGGAAATGGTGACAGGATTTGTCAAATGAAAGTTGGGTGATGCCGGGTGCAACTAAGCAAAAAAGACATTCGTTCTAGTTAAACTTGAGGCGAAGATTGAAAGATCTCAAGCGAGTTGTTGACTGCAATTAATAAACATAACCTCCACGTATAAAAATATATCAGCCGGAGCTCATCTTCTGTGGTGCGTAGAGCAAGGGTCACAGGTCATCACTTGTTTTCTCGCCCTTAGGATGTTATAGATTGTGTTTTTGGAAGGGAACTGGTCGTGATGTGCACCATGTGCATGGCCTCTCAAGTCAAAGCACGATACTGCGAGTTACGACCAACTTATAACGACACACGAGCAGTGCTTAGTATTTTGTTTCGCTAAAAAATTCGGGATCCACCGAAATTGGCAAATTTTCGAATATTTCGGTTTCAATTTGGCAAAAAAAAAAACTCGAAATCAGAGTTCGAAATCTGTCCGAAATTCGGACAAAATTTAACCATAATTCGACCGAAATCTGGACGAAATTTTGGCATGAAAAAATTTGAAATTTCGGTAGCAACAACAGAAGGCAATTTCATCAGGAATTGAAACATTACAAATTGAACATTACAACAGCAGCAGGCGGATGCCAATCTAACATTACAAATCAACTAACAAGTTCTGAATTAAAGCAAATAAAATGGCAACAGTGCAACACACATGGCACATTGGCAATCCAAAATGACATCATCTCCATTCCTCCAAAATGACAGCAACCCCATTCCTCCAAAATGACAGCAGCTCCATTCCTCAACTAGTGGAAGCATATTCATCAACCTATGTACATAAAAGAGTGACGGTTTCAACTAAAAATTAGAGCACAACTAAGAGCACACACTGACACTGTTTATATAATCTGATAAAAAAAACACTGCGTATAGGCTATTGCCGTCCTGTAGTGGTATGCAGTATTATGTGCTAATAACATTTTTGTGATGTTGAACTCACTAGTGGTTTTTTAGTTGTTCATGAAGCATAACAAAATATGTATACATGCATGTTCAGTTTCAGAAATAATTCAGATTGATATTATTCATTAGTTGAATCTACACCTAAGGTCGAATGAAATATTACAGTTTGCTTTTAGAACAAACTCCTATATGCAGCAATGTACATACAACTAGAAAACAGGAGTGACTAGCTACTATATGGCCAAATACACTACCATCTGTCCCAACCAATGGGGGCTGCTCCATAACCATTGGACAAGCCCACACAACCCACAATGAAATCCAACCTAAGCATTGTTGATGCAAACCTTATCTAAAATATTTGAATCTGCTATGTTTTCCATAACAGTCGCAACAAATACCAGCATCCATGCAAAGCCACAAAACTCCAAACTCTTTTCTGAATCCTATGTACATAAAAGACTGGTAGTTTCAACAAAAAATTAGAGCACAACTAAGAGCACAAACTGATAGTATTTATATAATCTGATTAAAAAAATACCATGTATACTAAATTGATGAGTCAAGCATTGATACCTTGATGAGTCAAGCTTTGAGAAAGATGTTAGAAGTATAGGCTATTGACGTCCTTCTTCTTTGCCTTATCTCGCTTGGGCCGTTGAGAACATAAATGTTGATCATGTCTCCCTTCTTCGGCCTCTTTTGCTCTCCCCCCGTTCTTTGACCTCTTTTACTCTCTCTCTCTCTCTCTCTCTCTCTCTCTCTCTCTCTCTTCGACCTCATTTGCTAATATTTCTGGTGAGTACCTCTCTAGATATTCATCCTTTTCTTCATCATCATAATCATTGTCAATATCCTTGGATGAGGTCTCATCATATTCATTCTCTTCATCATCGTCACTATCCACAAATTCCTCCTCTTCATCCAACAATGACATCTTTCCTTTCTCCACCTTCTCCTTTCTTACAAGAGAAAGCTTCATCTTTTCTTGACGCATTTCATCACGAACAACCCGAGATGGTCGACCTCTCTCATCTAGAAGTCGGGTCGATCGACTCATCGACTTATTCAACCATTCATGGATTGGGTTTGCTTCATCAAACATTGTGGCATCCATGACGATCTCAAATGGATCAAGGTCCTTCTCTTCTTACTCAATCTCATTTTGTTGGAGGCGCGGCTTCAAATTGTAATGAACATATACTAACTTATGCAACTTTTCATAACCTAGCCGGTTTCTCACCTTAGTATGGACCAAAGCAAAAGTATTCCAATTACGCTCACAGCCGCTGGATGACACACATTGTGACACAATCCAAAGGGCGTTTTTTGCAATTCTTTCACTTATCCTCCATATTGCAACCACCATGTAGTTGCAAAAATGAATACACATCATTAAAGGAAAGTGAATTTACATTTCAATGTTAAAAAATGTCATTGTGTTCACTTACTTGGGTTAACTGTGGATGCTACAAGACGTACTATCGTTCCATCAAACTTCCCTTTATTAGCACAAAATAGCATGAATTCTTTCATTGCCAGCATTGTATTATCTGGCGAGTCCGCCATCCTCCCTATTACATCTTGAAGTACATCGATATAGGCGGCATTGGAGCTAAAGTTCAACTTGTAGTGTGCTTAAGGATCAAGAGCAGTAGCTGCATGCGAAAGACTACATTAGAATGCATAAAACTAACTAATTCTTAAATTCACACAATTAACTTTTGATTACCTGCAACCATCATTGCGTTCTCCTCAAGATAATGAACCCTAGCAGATACCTTACTCGTGTATTTCTCAAACTCTTGTGCCCCCAACCCAAGATGAGATTCCATTGAGTGTATAGAAGCCATCATCCTTGGTTTGAAACCAGAAATGGTTTCAACCTTTTATTGATCATCATATCGTAGCATGATATATAATGGCCATACTGTATCTAGGACCGACCTGAGTGAATTATTTCACTGTTCTGACACCATCCATCGATAAAATTTGTCTTTCCTAACCCAAAAACTCTGAAGAAATATGAAGTGAGTTCCAAAATTGGGTGGCATTGGGTCGGGTCAACTCCCTGCCGATCATCTTCTTCATCTCATCGTGCAACCTATTATGGTTATATAAGAATATGCTAATCCGCTTGGCACTCTTGACAACTCTAGCAACCTCTGAAAATTCACCAATGTCCTTCAACACGGATTGATAGTGTGAGCGGCACATGGCTGCCAAAAGATATGAGGGTACTCGATCGTGAGCTTGGAACATGATTTTTTGTAGTTCGATCCATTGTCTCTTACAATTTGCACAACTCGTTTGTGTCCAATCTCATCGACAACCACCTCCTTAATCTCCGAGTATAGGAAATCTTCATGGCAAAGAAAGATAACATAATTTGCAGTGCATGAAAAGAGAGAACAAAAATAAATATCTTTCTTATTACCTGCATTCTGGATTTGCCTAGTTGCATTAATAGACTTATGGAAGAACATATGCTCATCGCAATACGCCATGAAATTAATGATGTTCGTGAAGGTAGGTTCTGTCCATGAGTCGCACATGACAGTCACACCAAATTGTTCCCAATCTTTTTTGAACTTCTCAACATACAACTCCATCTCCATATAGTTGCCCTCCAAGTATACCCCATCAATTTCAGTCCCTTTAGGGACACTCTCCATTGGACCTAACTCTTGAGACAACCTCAATACTGCTCGAAAGTAAGGGCGGTTGGTTTTCCGCCCTGGAATATCATTGGCATGAAACTATTTTGCCCAAGCCGTGCCCTGCCTTTCTTTAGATCCCTTGGCAAAGGTAACATCAATCCTCAACTGGTAGGACTCTTTGCTAGGTGCTTTTTCTGAAGCAAGTGAGCCACTAGCACTTCTACGAGAAGTGCCCCTTGCATTGCAAAACATTTCGCCAATCCTTCCACTAGAACAACTACCAGTACAACCATCACCACTGCCACTCTTAGAGTCATACTCGAATGTGCCACCCAACCTCTCCACCGCATGCCGAATATGAGCATCTCTATGTGATTTTGCCAACGCCATCTTTAGTTGTTCCTCCTGTTGAAAATATGCCCTAGAGGCAATCATAAAGATGATTATATTTCATTATGTTCATAACATTGGATAATATGTTATCTTGTTCCTAGAATAATATCAATAATATTTATTATTAAGTATGCAACTTGATTGTGAAACTCTATATTTCTGTGATGATTATCCTTAAACGTTCCCTGATCGGAAACACATGAGAATACATATGAATAGACTAGCATATGTATTGGTTGATGACTATGTTTCACACGTCATGGATATGGAGATATCAAACCAATAATATGGACACATGTTAGAGAACATGGTGTTGGAAAAGACCTACCTTGAGACACTGTTGAGATTGTTATGATTCTATGTATCATTAGTTGGTCTCAAGCAATAATGATGTATAATTCTTAGACCTGAGATCAGCATGGTTTCCTACATGTGTAGTAGCACTCTTAGGGGTTGCCAAACGTTACTCGTAACTGGGTAGTTATAAAGGTAGCTTTCGGGTATGCTATGAAATATGTGAATGGATGTGACTGATCGGATATAGGATTTGACCCTCCTAACATGATAGGAGAGATGTATCGGGTCCCTCGTTGTGGTCGGATAAAGAAAGTGCATGTCCATATCACTAGTGGTCGAAGTGTCGACCACATGAAGTTATTCGACACTTGATCAAGAAAGTATTGAACAGTTCATGGATGATACAACATCTCACTTGGAGTACAACCAGACATCGTGAGGCAAAGGGAGAATACACGAGAAGGTCTTTCAGTTCGATCAGATACGGACTAGTCGTATGGAGATACGAGCTGGTCGTAGGCTGGTCGAATATGGGAACGAAGGATCCCGAATCCTCTGTGTTCATACACTAGTCCAGGATTTCCAGCGTACACAGTTACAAAATGGTATCACAAACATATCACGCATTTCATTAATAGAATAATTCAAAGTTGGATACAAACGGGCCCAATGGCCAAATAATAATTAAGTAAATAGCACAGCGGAAGTAAAGCAGTAGTAGTAGGCCAGAACAATTCGCCACAGGCAATCGTCTGGGGGCGCAGCCTAAACGTCGGTGTCCTCACCGTCCTGGTAGAAGTCTTCTCCTGAATAAAGATATTCAGCAAGAATGAGCACTACAACAGTATTTCATAAGTCACACCCAATATTGAATGGTAATGCATGCATAAAGTAGTCAAGGGATAATGGCAGGGTTATTTGCATAAAATGGCATTTTGATTTTAAATAATATTAATTTCCAAGGCCATTTTTATATCTTACCTAAAATCAAATTTAGAAATGACAAAGTTTCAATGTGGATAACCTCCATATTTGACTGGTGAAGGATACCCTCCTATGGCTAACCGCCCAATTTTTCCACAAGGATAAATTTTCACAGAAACAATTATTTAAAACATTTTTAAAACCAAAATAAGTCTAACTCGGGTGGCTTTGCTAGCATGTCCATAACATGGACGCTGTGAGAGACCATGTGAGAGGTCCTCCACTGAGTGATGAGTATTTGACAAGTGTGTTGATTAGATTGAGAGTTGAGGTTTTTGGTTTGGACTATTTACGGCCGAGTCGGAATCGGAACTACATTGTGTATGGAGCGGAAGTTCCGATGTCAGACTTACTGATGTTGGAAATAGGAACTTCCGATTTTCACAGGTTTTGAGTTCGGCTAAATGAAATCGGAACTTCCGCACAAGGGTAGCGGAGTGTCCGATATCTTGACATTGAGTGTTCTCACGAGATATTAAATCGAATTAATTATCGGAAAGTCGGTTGTTCGGATATCGAAATCTGCGTTGTTGAGCGGAACTTCCGATATTCTGACGAAATGCGGATGTTAAAATCGGAACTTCCGCGTGGTAAAATCTTGAACTTCCGATTGTGTCGAATCTGTCGAGAGAAGGTTATTTTGTGATTTTGATTTTGTATGAGTTTGAGTCTTATACAAATGTTGATGCTATGATATTGTGCAATGCTATGTGATGTGTTTTTATGCATGTTGATTGCGGGGCATCAAGATGGAGTCGTGGCGAGACACGTGGACGGACTAAGCGCGGAGGCGTTGAGGTCGAAGCGGTCGGGATGTGTCGAAGGCGGCGTGAATCTTGAAGCGGTTGCGAGTTGTGGACAACAAGGTGTACGGAGGCTTCGGAAGGTGCGCAAGGGCGAAAGGGTCTTTTCGCAGCGGCAAAAGTGGAGGCGGTTCCGTTCGGGTGTAGCGGGCTTAATGGGTTGGAGGCCCATTAGCAAAGGCTATAAATAGGGAGAACCACGGGTTAGGGTTAGACTTTTGAGAGAAAATTAGGGTTAGCTCTAGAAAAGATTTGTTTTGCTTTTTGAGAGCTTGTTGAGAGGAGAGTATGATCTGAAATCTTATGTAATCTTTCCTCTGTGTTTCCATCAGAAACATTTGATATCTATCAATGAAACTCGAGTTTTGATTACTTGTTTATGTCCTCTTCTTTCTCTCTGTTCTCATGTTAAATATCTAGGGTTTTGGCATATCTTTTGATTCGTCTTATGAAATAGCATGAAACTTGATATCTAGATTCGTTTTGATATTGCTAATGAATCCTCAAAGTTTCATGAACTAGGAATCGAGAATCGTGTCTATTTCGGGTTTTGGTCTTTCTTGCCCTTCTTCAAGAAATCCGATTTTGGCTTGTTTGTTAAATCTTTGTCTGCGATTCTTCTCCATGAGGTCAAGATGTTGCTTAGGATGATGTCTGTGAAACTTGACCGAGAAGAGCATTCAAGATTTAGCACTTTGGATTTTAGGAAAAACCCGAGCGCCTTGTTCTTGGTCGGGACAATCGAACTTCCGATTGTCCACGCGAGAATATTCATGAGCGGAACTTCCGCAGATCCGGAACTACGGAGTGCGGAACTACCGCGGGTAGAATCGGACCTTCCGATTTCGGATGACGATCTGAAGTTTATTTTGATTCTCGATTTTGCTTCACTCTTCTTAAGAGATCCGAGGGCTTTGTAGATTTGCTTTAAATACATAAAGGGAGTTCTTAATTTTATTGCACCATTCACCCCCCCTCTGTTGCCATTTCGGTCCTTCAATTGGTATCAGAGCCGGTTAGCTCTTCTTGATAGATCTTAACCGGTCGTTTGAGCCATGGCAACGGACAAGTATTCCACCAAGCCTCCAGTTTTTGATGGTCTGGATTACCCCTTCTGGAAGAGCCGAATGGAAACTTACATCCAGGCTCAGGGGTATGCCATCTGGAGAAAGGTGAAGGTTAGATTTGCTGTTCCTGCCGATGAGAACATCAATCTTTGGAAACATGGCTGATGTTGAGGCAAATACTAAGGCAAGGAACATAATCATTCAGGGTTTAAGCAGAAGTGAGTTTGATCGTATTTCTCATTTGATTTCTGCTTACGACATCTGGGTGACCCTCGATGCATACCATGAGGGCACCACTCAGATTAAGACGGTTCGACAAGACCAGTTCAAGCGTGAGTACAATAAATTTGAAATGCTTCTCTGGTGAATCTTTAGACGAGTGCTTTTCGCGTTTTCACAAGATCTTGAGCAACCTCCGAGCGGTCGGTCTTACATACCCCGACTCGGATAACGCTCAACAGATGCTTTCTGCACTTGATCTTCGTGTTTGGGAGATGAAAGTGACTACCATCAAAGATAGCACGGACCTCTCGACCACGACTCTTGATGCGCTTTACTCGCGTCTCAAGACTCACGAGATTGACATTGTCTCTCAAGGTCGAAGTCACGATCGATGGCTTTAGTCACCGATCCCACTTCGGATCTTCTTCGAGTCGATCGTGGGTTCTCCTAGTGCGCTCTGTGACATAACCGATGATCGCTTAGAGCGACTTGAGGATGAACAGCTAGCCCTCCTAGCTCGGAAGTTTTCCCATGCTTACAAGAGGAGGAGGGATGGTAAAAGAGGAGGTCTGTGATTTGTTTGAGTGTGGTGGCCCCAACCACATCCGAGCAAACTGCCCCAAGCTTGGGAAGGGCAAAGGTGACTATGGCGGTCCAAGCAAGAACGACTACATCGACAAGAACCGCAACACGAAGCCCTCGGCAGACTGATCAAGGCAAGAAGAAGTTCCGCAACTTTGGGAAGGCTAAGAAGGTGTTCCATCGCGTCCTCACCGCCTCGACGAACTGGACACCGGTGAGGTGGAGGGGTGGAGTACGATGATGGGAAGGGCGATCATGATCCCAAGGACGACGACAACTTCTCGGCATGTGCTTCATGGCCCTCGGGCGAATCGAGCGACAATGAGTGTACTCGACTCCGATGAGGTTAGTCCCACTTATGACCAGCTTAATGATGCTTTTCTTAAGCTAGGTAGATTTCATGCTAAGTCTAGGGCTAAGTGTTACGTGTTGGAGAAGGAAGTAGCTAGACTATCACGGAGCTTACTTTACTTACATCCGCTCCCTCCGTGATGATTGTGACACTTGTTGTGCTTTGCTTGATGACATGGAAAACTAAGGACCTTGCATGATAGTGTGTCCTCCGAACTTGACATGATTAAGGTAGAGAACATTAGCCTTCTTCTTGAATTAGAGATGAGTAGGGTAGCACCTCCTGCATCCACTACTATTGAGGCTATTGCTTGCACCTCATGTGAGGTTAAGGACAATTCGTTTAGAGGTCTTTATACCATGTTGCTTGATCTGCACTCAAACTTGTGAAAATTGTAATAATCTCAAGATGAACCTAAAGCAGGCAGATCACAAAATTGTTGAATTCAAGTCGCGCTACTAGAGCCTATTGTTTCTTGTTTAAAGCTGCCCTAAGTTAATCACGAACTAGAATCAGATTCAAGCGGTTTCAAGAAATGATTGATCACAAGAACAAATTGGCTCAAGATGCTTCTAAGGATCTTGTTAGCTCACCATGCAAGCAATGTAATAAACTAAAATGTGATTTGATTGCTTTGGATGAAAAATGTGTGAAGCTAACTAAGGACCTTCTAGAGACACAATCATCTGCTTGTATTATGTGTGGGGGAAGAAGCCTAAGGGTTTGGTAGAGACGCCTAGTAACGCGTGAACCAATCGCTAGCAAGAGGGATTGTTCCCCAGTCGGTGTGCGTGCACAAGCCAATCTTTCCTCTTGTTGGTTCTTCTTCTCGCCCCTTACCTTCTGCCCCTTCTTCCCCTGCTCTTCTTGCACCTCTCTCTTTAGGAGTGTCGGTATCTTATGAACACTCTCGAGAGGTTTGTAGGAGGCAAGAAGAAGCTCAATCTCATTCTAGACAAATCTAAAATTTGCAGATTTAATCAGGGTCTAGGATATGATATCCAGGAGGATATGAGGAAGCATCCACCGTCGTGCTCAAAACCATAGCACCAGGTGTGATCAAAACTAAGCCCAGGACTGAGAAAGTCAATTTTAAGTCAGCGGGTTTTGTTCAAAGGATTTGACGACAAGGTGATTCCACTGCGCAGCTTGGCCCTCGTAAGGCAAAGTATCATTGCACCTTCATCGGAAAGATGGACATTTAGTTGATCATTGCTTGGTAGCGCCAAGATCGCGCCAAGAGATCGTGTTGAGTCTCTTAGGAACATTCGTGGTCAGCCCGGATCTTGAGTGCACCTAAGACCAACACGAGGTCTAGGTTTGTGCCATCGATGATTTTGGGCAAAGATCGAGGACTTGGTTTTTCCGAGTTTTCGATTTTCGTCCTCATGCTCCCTTTGGTCGTAACTCACCGCCGTCAGAGGTAGATCTCGCTTTTCCTTTCGAGATAGCTACCATGGCGAGATCGACATATTCTCGGCACTTCGACTCGCTCTTCCATAGCGATCGAATCCAAAGAACAGTCGAGATCTTTGACTTGTTGAGTGACGAGGCGTAGGGTAGATAGAGGTCGGTCTTGCTTGACTACTTCATCTGTCGCCGTGTTACTCGAGATTGGGTGCCAAAATCATTTTGATTCACCCGATCGAGACTTTACTCTGCTTGACTCGTGGTCGCCGGCCGGGAAGGAAAGGTCCGGATTGTAGACTCCGGTTGTTCACGTCATATGACCGGAGATTCTCGTTGGTTTTCTTCCTAGCCCGTGCTCCGGTGATGAGACGATCACCTTGGAGATGCTTCATTTGGGCGCGCCATCGCTAAAGGTACTTGTGAGCATTAATGATTCTTTTATTTTAAAAGATGTTGCCTTAGTAAGTAAGCTGCAGATAATCTACTTTCGCCTCTCGACTTACCGATGACGGTTTCGAGGTGAGCTTTAAGAAAAACAATTGCAAAATTCTTGATTCTTGGGTAGTCTAGTTTATGGATTTCTCGTTATGGGAGGATTTTTCGTGCTGATTTTTCCGGATCTTCCGTGATCCTCTCCGATGTTTAATTGCTTCAATCCCGTGATTTGTCTTTACGGCATAGGAGACTTGGTCATATAGGATTTGATCATCGACCGAGTTAGCGGCCACGATCTCATTCGTGGTTTGCGAAACTCAAAATGGTCAAGGATCTTGTTTGTGCTCCTTGCAAGCACGGCAAAATGGTTGCCGCTTCACATCCTCGATTCTGATGACTATGACGGATGCACCAGTCAATCGCTCCATATGGACACGATGGGACCGGCTAGAGTGCGATCGATGGGAGGAAGTGGTACGTACTTGTCGTGGTCGATGACTTCTCGAGGTATTCTTGGGTGTTCTTCTTAGCCTCGAAGGATGAGACGTTTACTCTTTTCGTGGTCTTTTTGGTAGGCTTTCTGTTGAGCTCCCTGTGCATTACGAGCAATTCAGACCGATAATGGCACCGAGTTCAAGAATTCCTACTTTGAGAGTTTTGTGGTGAGACAGTGTAGAGCACCGCCTGCGTCTCCATCGTCCCCCAACAAAATGGCGTTGTGGAGAGGAAGAACCGCACCTTAGTCGAGATGGCGGGACGATGCTTGATGAGTACTCTACACCTAGGAAGTTTTGGGGTGAGGAATTGCTACTTGCTTGTCATGTTTCTAACAGAGTTTTCTTGGGCACTCTTGCATCGCACTTCTTATGAGTTGAGATATGGGCGAAAACCCGTCTCGCATTTTCGTGTGTTTGGTTGCAAGTGTTTTATTCTCAAGTCCGGGAACCTAGATAAGTTCGAGTCACGATCTTGTGATGGGATCTTTACAGGTTACTCGACTTCTTCTCGTGCCTATAGAGTGCAGGCTGCGAGTCTAGTAAATTGTTAGAAACCTGTGAGGTGACCTTCGATGAGGCCAGTCCAGGGACTAGGCCTGATATCTCAGGTTCCTTAGAGCAGTCTGAGTCCATTTTTGTGGACAATGAGGAGGATGGAGATGAGGGTTGTTTACCCGATCCAGTTCCTTCTCTTCCTCTTGAGGTGCCTTCTTCCACCGCACCTCGAGGAGATCAGCCCTTACCTTCTGCTTCTTCTGAAGCTAGTGGCTCTGTTTCTATCTCATCTGCTAATGAGGTAGAGGCCACGTCTTCATCTCACCCTGGACCTCCAAGACACATGCAAAAGGACCATCCTTCAGAGCAGATCATTGGAGACCTCTTCGAGCGTGTCACACGCTCCAAAGCCGGCTTATCTCTCTTCTCTCCATTCGCGCCGTCGCCTCATTTGAGCCCAAAGACGTCTGTCATGCTCTTTCTGATGAGTCATGGACTAACGCCATGCACGAGGAATTGGAAAACTTTGAAAGGAACAAGGTCTGGTCCCTTGTTGAACCCCCTCAAGGTCACAATATCATTGGGACCAAATGGGTGTTCAAGAACAAGCAAAGTGAAGATGGGTTAGTCATTCGAAACAAGGCTAGGCTGGTAGCTCAGGGGTACTCTCAAGTTGAGGGTCTAGATTTCAAGAGACTTTTGCCCTCAGAGCTAGACTTGAAGCCATTAGAATCCTGCTTGCCTTTGCAGCTTCTAAGGGTTTCAAGCTTTACCAGATGGATGTCAAGAGTGCCTTCCTCAATGGCCTTATTGAGGAAGAAGTCTATGTGAGACAGCCTCCTGGTTTCGAGAACCCCAAATACCCTAACCATGTCTACAGGCTTTCCAAAGCCTTGTATGGACTCAAGCAGGCTCCCAGAGCTTGGTATGAAAGGCTTAAGTCCTATCTGCTGAGCCATGGTTTTGAGATGGGTAAAATTGACAAAACCTTGTTCATCCGCCGTCTTGGCATTGATCTTCTGCTCGTCCAGATCTATGTGGATGACATTATCTTTGGCGGCTCCTCGCGTGCTCTCGTTTCCCAGTTTTCCGATGTCATGAGCTCGGAGTTTGAAATGAGCATGATGGGCGAGTTGAGTTTCTTCCTTGGCTTCCAAATCAAACAGACTCGGGAGGGTACCTTTCTTCATCAAGGCAAATACACTCGAGACCTCCTGAAGCGTTTCGACATGAATGATGGAAAGCCAAGATCAACTCCGATGGCATCTACTTTGCTCTGGATCCGATGAAGGCGGCGAACTCGCTGACCAAAAGGATTTCAGAGCATGATTGGCTCTCTCTTGTACCTCACACCTCGAGACGGACATACATTTTTACATGTGTCTTTGTGCTCGGTTTCGAGCTTCTCCTCGCGTATCTCACCGTCAGCGGTGAAGCGCATCTTCGGTACCTTCGAGCTACCATTGACTATGGCATCCGTACTCTTCCTCTTCTTGTCTATCTCTTAGAGCTTTCTCCGTGCGACTTTGTTTGGTCAGAGGATAGATAGGAAGAGCACTTCGCACTTGCCAATTCATTGGCACTTCTCTCTCCTCCGGTCGTCAAGGAAGCAATCCGGTGTTGCGCGATCCCTGCAGAGGCCGAGCACGCTGTCGCAGCCGATTCTTTGTAGCCAAGTGCTTTGGATGGTCTCGACCTGCAGGATTTCGGCTATCTATCGATCGCGTTCCACTCTTTTGTGATAACACGTCTGCGATTTGCATTGCCAAGAACCCAAGCAACATTCTCGGACCAAGCATATTGATATCGATATCACTTTCTTAGAGACCATGTAGAGAAGGGTGACATTGTGCTCCGTTTGTGGAGAGTGAGCACCGGTTGGTGATATCTTCACTAAGCCTCCGGACAGCTCTCGCCACTCTGGGAGAGCTTGGGGTGGTTTGTCCTTACGGATTTCTTGAGGGGAGCTTTGTGCTACTCTCAGATTATATTATATTATATCATATTATACGCTTACTCCTTTCTCGTTGCAATTCTTTTAATATTTTGGGTCAAGTCCTTCCAAATAGGTTAGAGTGTCTCTCTTGCCAAATTGCTTTGACTACTACTTCTTGTCTTGTGCTTCTAGGATGTCGCTTATTAGTGGTTCTTCCTTCTCTAAGTAGAGCTTACTCACTTCTTATAGGTTCTAGCAGGGTCGGGCCACCCTTGGGTAGACAGGGGCGTTGTTTGCTCCTTAGTGTTTGTATAGATCACCGATAGTCCTAGAATCATATGGGGTAGATAAGAACACGTCTGAGCGATAGTCTTCTATATCTTTTCTATGCTCTAAAGGATCGCTTTTCGGTTTACTTATCGATTCTCGCTTTTGTTCCTTTGGTTCGTGGGGAGTTATTCTTGGTTATTCCATACTCTTAATTTTGTCATAACTCAACTTTGAATTAAAAGATGCATCTCATTCAAGGAATCGGATTTTGTACTTTTCATCAAGCATTGCATGATAATCAAATGGAGCCTTGTTTATTATCCCTTATGATCTGTTTTCACTATTTTACATCTTGCCATGATTTATGCTAAACTGCTAGATCTATCATGACTTTTTATGTGTAGTTTAGTCTTTGCCATGCTAAGGTAATTAAAAATGCTAAACTGGAATTAAAATTTTGTCATGATAGCCCTTGAGACTAGTCTGGTTGAAACTATCCTTTTATGATATTCGCCATGTCAAGTAGGCTGAGTTGAGTCCTGAATCTCATTTGAACTTTTGAGTAAGCTATGTCAGTATGTTAAGAAACATGACTTATCTCTAATCACCGGTCTAAAACTTCAAAAGCAAAATGATCTCTTTTGTGCGAAAAACCGATCTCACCAAATCTTTCTCATGAGACGGCTTGCCATTGCACTAGGCATGAACTCAGGGGGAGCCTTGGATGACCTAAGATCACCTCCTTAAGTCTGTTGCTTGGAGTGGTCGCATAAGGCTTGGGATCTAGCACATGGCTAAAAAAAAATGGTTGAAGCTCAGGAGGCAGTTGTGGATGGCACCTAGTTCAGAGCTTGCTTTACTGAGATAAAACCATAAAAGTCTTCTAAAAAGAAAATGTGCTAAAATTGCTTATTATCAAAGAGACCAAGTCCTGGATAAAATGAGTCCTTTTTCAACTGGTAGCTCTCTAAACTGTTCAGTACGAGTCTTCTTGGTTCAACTTAGATTATTTGACATGGCTTGTATCATCTTTGGATATCTTTAGCTAGACGTCAATCTTGACTTATTTGACCTGCTAAAGAATTGGATCATTAATCAGATTATGGACTTTCTGTCTTAGCTCTTCTATACATCGATTGTCATGATCTTGATAGCATTCTTCTGTGTTATGGCTTGGTGTAATACTCTAATAGTCATTTTGGATAATCTACATGGCTCCTAATGCTTAAAATGAACATCATATAGTCTTTTCCTCCCTTTTCTACATATTGATGATTTTATTGCCAAAGGGGGAGAATGATTGTGAGAAAAAGCCTTCGAAGAAAAGCCTTGAGTTTTGTGCGAAAATTGCTCTTTCATCTCATCTCAAGTCTTTCTCTTTTGTCAACTTGGTCTTGAGCTTAATTGCACTTGTTTAGACCTTGGTTGACTGGAATCTCAAACTCATCTTATGCTTTTTCAAGATTGTCAATATACTCATCAAGGGGAGATTGAGAGACCATGTGAGAGGTCCTCCACTGAGTGATGAGTATTTGACAAGTGTGTTGATTAGATTGAGAGTTGAGGTTTTTGGTTTGGACTATTTACTGGTCGAGTCGGGAATCGGAACTACATTGTGTATGGAGCGGAAGTTCGATTAATCAGAACTACCGGTGTTGGAAATAGGAACTTCCGATTTTCCAGGTTTTGAGTTCGGCTAAATGAAATCGGAACTTCCGCACAAGGGTAGCGGAGTGTCATAATATCTGACATTGAGTGTTCTCTCGAGATATTAAATCGAATTAATTATCCGGAAAGTCGGTTGTTAGGATATCGAAGTACCGCAGATGTTGAGCGCGGAACTTCCGATATTCTGACAATCGCGGATAGTTCGAAATCGGAACTTCATTTGTAGTAAAATCGAACTTCGATTGTGTCCGAATCGTGCAGTAGAAGGTTATTTTGTGATTTTAATTTTGTATGAGTTTGAGTCTTATACAAATGTTGATGCTATGATATTGTGCAATGCTATGTGATGTGTTTTGTCTGTGTTGATCGCAGGCATCAAGATGGAGTCGTGGCGAGACGTGGACCGGACTAAGCGCAGAGGCGTTGAGGTCGAACGGTCGGGATGTGTCGAGACGGCGTGAATCTTGAAGCGGTTGCGAGTTGTGGACAACAAGGTGTCGGAGGCTTCGGAAGGTGCACAAGGGGCGAAAGGGTCTTTTAAAGCGCGCAAAAGTGGAGGCGGTTCCGTTCGGTGTAGCGGGCTTAATGGGTTGGAGGCCCATTAGCAAAGGCTATAAATAGGGAGAACCACAGAGTTAGGGTTAGACTTTTGAGAGAAAATTAGGGTTAGCTCTAGAAAAGATTTGTTTTGCTTTTTGAGAGCTTGTTGAGAGGGAGAGTATGATCTGAAATCTTATGTAATCTTTCCTCTGTGTTTCCATCTGTAAACATTTGATATCTATCAATGAAACTCGAGTTTTGATTACTTGTTTATGTCCTCTTCTTTCTCTCTCTGCTCTCATGTTAAATATCTAGGGTTTTGGCATATCTTTTGATTCGTCTTATGAAATAGCATGAAACTTGATATCTAGATTCGTTTTGATATTGCTAATGAATCCTCAAAGTTTCATGAACTAGGAATCGAGAATCGTGTCTATTTCGGTTTTGGTCTTTCTTGCCCTTCTTCAAGAAACCGATTTTGGCTTGTTTGTTAAATCTTTGTCTGCGATTCTTCTCCATGAGGTCAAGATGTTGCTTAGGATGATGTCTGTGAAACTTGACCGAGAAGAGCATTCAAGATTTAGCACTTTGATTTTTAGGAAAAACCGGCGCCTTGTTCTTGGTCGGGACAATCGGAACTTCCGATTGTCCACTAATTTATCAAGCGGAACTTCCGCCTGAGATCCGGAACTACGGTGCGGAACTACATCACGGTAGAATCGGACCTTCCGATTTCGTGAAACGATCTGAAGTTTATTTTGATTCTCGATTTTGCTTCACTCTTCTTAAGAGATCCGAGGGCTTTGTAGATTTGCTTTAAATACATAAAGGGAGTTCTTAATTTTATTGCACCATTCACCCCCTCTGTTGCCATTTCGGTCCTTCAATTGGTATCGAGCGGTTAGCTCTTCTTGATAGATCTTAACCGGTCGTTTGAGCCATGGCAACGGACAAGTATTCCACCAAGCCTCCAGCTTTTTGATGGTGCGGATTACCCTTCCGGAAGAGCCGAATGGAAACTTACATCCGTGCTCGGGGTATGCCATCCGGAGAAAGGTGAAGGTTAGATTTCTTTGTTCTGCCGATGAGAACATCAATCTTTGAAACATGGTCGATGTTGAGGCAAATACTAAGGCAAGGAACATAATCATTCGAGGTTTAAGCGTAGTGAGTTTGATCGTATTTCTCATTTGATTTACGCTTCGACATCCAGGTGACCCTCGATGCATACCATGAGGGCACCACTCGATTAAAACGGTTCGACAAGACCAGTTCAAGCGTGAGTACTGATGAAATTTGAAATGCTTCTTTGGTGAATCTTTAGGCGAGTGCTTTTCGGCGTTTTCACAAGATCTTGAGCAACCTCCGAGCGGTCGGTCTTACATACCCGACTCGGATAGCGCTCAACGAGATGCTTTCGCACTTGATCTTCGTGTTTGGGAGATGAAAGTGACTACCATCAAAGATAGCACGGACCTCTCGACCACGACTCTTGATGCGCTTTACTCGCCTCAAGACTCACGAGATTGACATTGTCTCTCGAAGGTCGAAGTCACGATCGATGGCTTTAGTCATGATCCCACTTCGGATCTTCTTCGAGTCGTCGTGGGTTCTCCTAGGCTGCTCTCGTGACATAACCGATGATCGCTAGAGCGACTTGAGGATGAGCAGCTAGCCCTCCTAGCTCGGAAGTTTTCCCATGCTTACAAGAGGAGGAGGGATGGTAAAGAGGAGGTCTGTGATTTGTTTCGAGTGTGGTGGCCCCAACCACATCAGAGCAAAGCTGTCCCAAGCTTGGGAAGGGCAAAGGTGACTATGGCGGTCCAAGCAAGAACGACTACATCGACAAGAACCGCAACACGAAGCCCTCGGACTGATCAAGGCAAGAAGAAGTTCCGCAACTTTGGGAAGGCTAAGAAGGCATTCCATCGCGTCCTCACCGCCTCGACGAGGCGGACACCGGCGAGGTGGAGGGTGGAGTAACGATGATGGGAAGGGCGATCATGATCCCAAGGGCGGCGACAACTTCTCGGCATGTGCTTCATGGCCCTCGGGCGAATCGAGGCGACAATGAGCCGTACTCCGACTCAGATGAGTTAGTCCCACTTATGACCAGCTTAATGATGCTTTTCTTAAGCTAGGTAGATTTCATGCTAAGTCTAGGGCTAAGTGTTACGTGTTGGAGAAGGAAGTAGCTAGACTATCACGGAGCTTACTTTACTTACATCTGCTCCCTCCCGTGATGATTGTGACACTTCTTTGTGCTTTGCTTGATGACATGGAAAAACTAAGGACCTTGCATGATAGTGTGTCCTCTGAACTTGACATGATTAAGGTAGAGAACATTAGCCTTCTTCTTTGAATTAGAGATGAGTAGGGTAGCACCTCCTGCATCCACTACTATTGAGGCTCTGCTTGCACCTCATGTGAGGTTAAGGACAATTCGTTTAGAGTCTTTATACCATGTTGCTTGATCTGCTGAAACTTGTGAAAATTGTAATAATCTCAAGATGAACCTAAAGCAGGCGAGATCACAAAATTCTTGAATTCAAAGCTGCGCTACTAGAGCCTATTGTTTCTTGTTTAAATCATCCTAAGTTAGCTGCTTGAACTAGAATCAGTATCTAAGCGGTTTCAAGAAATGATTGATCACAGTAACAAATTGGCTCAGTATGCTTCTAAGGATCTTGTTAGCTCACCATGCAAGCAATGTAATAAACTAAAATGTGATTTGATTGCTTTGGATGAAAAATGTGCGAAGCTAACTAAGGACCTTCTAGAGACACAATCATCTGCTTGTATTATGTGTGCTGGGAAGAAGCCTAAGGGTTTGGTAGAGACGCCTAGTGCGTGAACCAATCGCTAGCGATGAGGACTGTTCCCAGTCATTTGTCGTGCACAAGCCAATCTTTCCTCTGTTGTTGGTTCTTCTTCTGCTTCCTTACCTTCTGCTGTCCCTTCTTCCCCCTGCTCTTCTTGCACCTCTCTCTTTCGGGAGTGTCAGTATCTTATGAACACTCTCGAGAGGTTTGTAGGAGGCAAGAAGAAGCTCAATCTCATTCTAGACAAATCTAAAATTTGCAGATTTAATCAGGGTCTAGGATATGATATCCAGGAGGATATGAGGAAGCATCCACCTGTCGTGCTCAAAACCATAGCACCAGGTGTGATCAAAACTAAGCCCAGGACTGAGAAAGTCAATTTTAAGTCAGCGGGTTTTGTTCAAAGGATTTCTGACAACAAGGTGATTCCACCTGCAGCTTCGGCCCCTCAAAAGGCAAAGTATCATTGCACCTTCTGTCAGAAAGATGGACATTTAGTTGATCATTGCTTGGTAGCGCCAAGATCGCGAAGAGATCGTGTTGAGTCTCTTAGGAACATTCGTGGTCACCCGGATCTTGAGTGCACCTAAGACCAACACGAGGTCTAGGTTTGTGCCATCGATGATTTTGGGCAAAGATCGAGGACTTGGTTTTTCCGTTTTCGATTTTCGTCCTCATGCTCCCTTTGGTCGTAACCAGCCGCCCCGAGGTAGATCTCGTTTTTCCTTCGAGATAGCTACCATGGCGAGATCGACATATTATCGGCACTTCGACTCGCTCTTCCATAGCGATCGAATCCAAAGAACAGTGAGATCTTTGACTTGTTGAGTGACGAGAGCGTAGGGTAGATAGAGGTCAGTCTTGCTTGACTACTTCATCATTCGCCGTGTTACTCAAGATTGGGTGCCAAAATCATCGCTGATTCACCCGATCTTGAGACTTTACTCTGTTTGACTCGAGGTCGCGGGCCGGAAGGAAAGGTCCGGATTGTAGACTCGGTTGTTCACGTCATATGACCGAGATTCTCGTTGGTTTTCTTCCTAGCCCGTGCTCGGTGACCAAAATAAGTCTAACTCGGAGTGGCTTTGCTAGCATGTCCATAACCACTGACGCCGCTATTCGAATAGATTTTTACTCTGCAGAGTTGGTACAACTTTACCCACGAGACAGTTTGCTTAACATGTCGGCCATTACACGCCCAAGGCGTGCGACTAAGCAACTATCACAAGGTCATTACAATGTTCTACCCCAAAGTACTCATGCCCGCTAAGGTTTCGCCTCCTTTGGACTAACCATCCTCAGGAGCCCTCTTGCGCCAGTGGGGCTCATTGCCTAATCGACTCCACTCATACACATGGCACGAATATCTATGGAATATCCCAAATTATTAAGCGAGTTACGCCCACACGCACCAAGTGGTAGTACGAATAGGCGTAGCAAAATGCGCCAAAGGTCGGTCCTCAATTGACTTGGGCGACTTTCAATTCAAACCATGGGCTTTAATCCTAACCAGATTAAACCTGCATAAACTCAGCATCCACCATTCCTCCGTTTCACCCAAGTCCAAATCATTTTCATTTTGATTAAAACCATCTTTCTCGCACCTCCATGGTAAGATAATACCATGGATTAAACTTTAAATCAAATTGAATTGATTTGGCTAAATTCCCAAAAACTCAAATCATGACCTAGGCATTTGCTAAGCATATATACTTTGTATAAATTTTATCTAAGGGTGACAAGGAATGACTTCAACATTCAAATTGGCCATACAAAAGAATTGGTATAACTAAGCATTTAAAGCGGGAAGCAAAATAATTGATTAAAACTATGCATGCAATAATTATTTAGAAACTGAAATAAATAACTTTAAAATATTAGGGTCAACATGGTCAAAGTGTAACTTGCCTTCGTTGAAGTCTTGAAATTCTAAATCTTGATGAGGGTCCAAATCCGGAATCGTCAAGTCTAAACGTGAAAATACCACAAATCAAAAGAAATTCAACTATATTCAAAAGATAAATAAAACCAAATCAAAATGAAATTATTTTATTTTATTTAGCTAGATAATAATTTTCTAGAATTTTAGCAATTTGAATCACTCAATTTGGAGTTAAGATGCAAAAGATATGAATTTTACAAGTTTAATCCTAATTACGAAATTTTAGATTTAAATTTCTAAAGAAAATCATTTATTGCGCAATACCGGCGTCACCTTCCGATTTTCTCAAACTGAAATTAATTCGACCGGTGGGCCCCGTGTCATAGACTTGGTTTACATGGACCCAGATTCACGTGCTTGGTGAGGAGGTGGCGACTTGGCGCCGCGTCGGATCCACGTCGGACCGACGCCGAGGTGGCGCCACGAGGTGCGCGTGGCGAAAGCACGGTGGCGAGCAGCCACGGCCATGGATCCGAAGGTCGCCGGCCTTCTGATCTTGTGGCGGCGAGGTGTGCAATCGAAAGAGGAGGAGACGCGAACGTGGTGCTCTCACCCACTCGGCGCAATGAGGACGGAGACGGCCGCGGCGAAGAAGAAGCGGCGCGCCGCCGTGACGGCGAGTGGCGGCTCAGGGTTCTCCGGCGGCGAGGCGCACCGGTGCGCGTGTTCCGGTGATGCGAGTGGTGGTGGCGGCGAGGCGCGGCGGCCACGGCAGCGGCACAAACGGCTCAAGCCGGCGATCGTCGGCGGAAAATCTCGATTGCGGCGAGCATCTGGCGAGAGAGGAGAGAGTGGTGGCGGCGGGATGAGCGAACGGAGGCGCATGGGGCTGCCTTTATAGGGTCGAGGGGTCGAGAGGCGGTGCGGCGACATCGGGGACATGGCGGCGGCGATTCATGGATCGTGGCGCACGACGCGAGAAGGGGCAAGAGGTGGGGTCGTGCGGAGGTGGGCGCGGTCGTTCGTGACGCGGGAGGAGCGAAGGCGGTTGGAGGTGGCCCGTTGCGAGCTCGATCACAGGCGGCAATGGCGGTTCTGCGTGGCGGCCGTCGCGGAGAAGAAGGCGGAAGAAGCGGCGCGGGTGAAGCGCCGTCCGATTTTAATCGGACGGTTGAGCGATGGAGGCGCGAGAGCGGGGCCGTGAGATGACGATCGGACGGCCAAGACGCTGCAGAAAAGGGCGGGCCGGAGAGAGGAATAGGAGCGGGCGGCGGGGATTCGCCCAAACACCTGCTGAAGATTTTAAATTGATTTCTTAATTTATTTAATCCGGTTAATTCAAAAGGGCTTAGAAAATAGCAAATAAATCCCAAAATTCTAGAAAAATTGACATAAGTCTCTAGAATTATTCTCGACTTAATTAAAATAGTTCCAACTTAAAGTTGTTAATATATTTTGGAAATAAATTTATTTTAGCTTTAAACCAACTAAAGAAAAGCTTTTAAAATTTCGAATAACCACAAAATCAAATAAGTTTTAAATTTTAACCAAATTGAAAATTTTGGGTATTACAAACCTACCCCCTTAAAGGGAATCTCGTCCCTAGATTGATTTGGTCGACAAGCAAAGGGGATAATCGGCTTCGGATCTTCTTCTCGCTCCCCAGCTTCTTCTTGAGTGATTACTCCTTCGGACTTTGCATGAGCGGATGACCTTGCTTCGTAATAATACGTTACGCCACATCGAGAATCTTGATCGGTTGTTTCCACATAGGTGAGATCTTCCGAAGATCGATGCTTTCAATCTGTTTCTTGATTGGCACTCTGAGACACTTCTTCGCTTGGGAAACATGAAAGACATTGTGAGCGCGGACAAGGATCTTTGGTAGCTCAGGCGATATGCAACTTCACCTCTTCTTGCCAAAATCTTGTAAGGTCCTACAAATGCAGGTGCGAGTTTTCCTTTTATGCGGAATCTTCTTACTCCTCTAAGGGAGTAACTCGGAGATAGACAAAATTTCCTACTTCAAATATCAACTCCCTTCGACGATTATCGGCATAACTCTTCGCCGGCTTCGTCTGTGCCACCTTTAGGCGTTCTTTTATTGTTTTAACTTTGCTTTACGCTTCTTTGATCAACTCTGGTCCAAAGAATTGATGCTCTCCTACTTGATCCCAAAGGAGTGGAGTTACGCATTTCCTACCATACAAAGCTTGAAGGAGACATCCGCAAACCGGCTTGGTAGCTATTATTGTATGAGAATTCGCATAGGGTAGATTTTTGTCCCAACTTTTCCATAATCTATGGCACGTGCTCAAGCATATCTTCAAGAATTTGGTTGACGTTCTGTCAGCCATCTGTCTGGGATGATAGGTCAGCACTAAAGTTGAGTCACAGTTCCCAAAGCTTCGTCAAGAGCTTTTCCAAAACCGAGAGGTGAACTGGGAACCTCTTTGGACACAATCTTCTTAGGTACACCGTGTAGACAAACTATCTTGGCCATGTACAGCTTACGCTAACTTGTTACTTTGGTATGTTGTCTTGATCGGGATGAAGTGAGCCACTTTAGTCAATCGGTCAATTATCACCCGGATGGAATCACATCTGATTGGGTCCTAGGAGTCCGGTGATGAAATCCATACCAACTTCCTCCCACTTCCATTCGGGAATTGGTAGCGGTTGTAGCAAACCAATGGGTCTTTGATGCTCTGCCTCGACTCACCGACAAACATCACAACCAGGCATTTAACTCAAAGAATTCCTCGCTTCATCTTGACCCACCAATATTTTTCCTTCAAATCTTGGTACATTTTGGTATTCCCGGATGAATGGAGTACGGCGATTCATGAGCTTCCTTCAGAATCGACTCCTTTAACTCCCACTGATCGGGCACACAAATGCGGTTTCCATACCACACTGTTCCTTGCTCATCTTCAGAAAAGCCTGGCGCTTTGCCTCTTCTCATATTCTTCTTAATTTCTTTGATGTCCTCATCTTCTAACTGCTTCCCTCTTATCCTCTCAAGAGTTGGTTGAACTTCCAAAGCGCTCACGCACCCTTGATTAACAATCTCCAAGTTCGGATGTTTCAATTCTTCGATAACTCGGCCGATTCTCCGAACTAAGATGGTGTTGCAATACGCTTTACGCTTAGGGCATCTGCAACCACATTTGCTTTGCCCTGATGGTAATGAATCCCAAGGTCATAATCCTTTATCAATTCCACCATCTTCTCCGCCGAAGGTTAAGGTCGACCGGGTGAAGATGTACTTGACTCTTATGATCCGTGAAAACCTCACAGTGATTGCCAATGAGATAATGCCGCCAGATCTTCAAAGCATGCACAATTGCGGCTAACTCAAGATCATGAGTCGGGTAATTCCCTTCATGAGGCCTCAATCGCCGAGATGCATAAGCTACAACCTTGCCTCTTGCATCAAAACACAACCGAAGTCCCTCGGCGAGATCGTCATGAAAATCACAAAATCCTTGTGGATATCGGTAGGACTAATACAGGCGGAGACTAGTCTCGTCTTGACTCTTGGAAACTTTTCTCACGTGTATCTATCCATTCAAATTTCTTCTCCTTCTTGAAGTTGTGTCATTGGTTTTGCTGCTTTGGAGAATCCTTCAATGAATCGGCGGTAATACCCACTAATCCAAGGAAACTTCTCACTACGTGATGATTTGGTTGTTTCCAATCCATTACTTGCTTCAACTTTGGTCGATCTATCGCACTCCTCCTGTGACATAATATGTCCAAGGAATGCCACTTGGCTTAGCCAAAATTCGCACTTCTTGAATTTGGCATAAAGTCGGTTCTCTCGAAGTTTTCCCAAAATTATCCCGAGATGGTTCTCATGTTCTTCTGCGGTCTTTGAGTAAATAAGGATGTCATCGATGAAGACAACCACAAACTTATCCAAGAATTCCATGAACACTTTGTTCATCATATTCATGAAATAAGCGGCGTTCGTCAAGCGAAAGACATTCTCAAACTCGTCATACCCATATCTAGTGGTGAAGGCGGTCTTGAACATCTTACAGTCCGATCTTGATTGGTGATAGCGGATCTCAAATCAATCTTCGAGAAAACACTTGCTCCTTTCAACCTGGTCGAACAGGTCATCAATCACAGGTAATGGGTACTTATTCTTGATTGTCACCTCATTGAGTGATCATAATCCACACACATCCTCATACTATTGTCCTTCTTCTTGACAAATAGCACTGTGCTCCCCAAGGTGATGTACTTGGTTGAATATACCCTTTGCTCAGTAACTCTTCAATTTGTTTCTTCATCTCTCGCCAATTCATTAGCCGCATTCGTAAGGTCGCTTCGAGATTGGGCGGTTCCGCACTAAGTCAATTAAGAACATTATATCCCTATCCGGTGGCATGCCGTAAATCGTCAGAAAACATCCGAAATTCTTGCACTCATCGATATATCTTCAAGCTTCGACTCTTTCAAACTCGTCGGAAAAGATCTTCCTCGATGCAGTGTCTTGGGCCCAATTCAACTGTGACTCCTTGCTCATTGGTGAGGATCATAGACCTATTGGCACGATCTATTCGTCCTTGATTTTTGGCCACCACCCATACCAAGTATTACATCCGGACCTTGAGATTGCAAGACTATCAAGTCCGCCGAGAAGGGACTCGGATATTTCCAAGGTAAGGTTCGAGCGAAAAGAACGGTTCTCATTTACGAACCCGGGAATGGATTATCATAGGGTTGTCTAGAGGCGCGTAAGTAACCCGTTTTTTCCACAAAAGCATTGGATACAAAGGAATGCTAAGCTCGTAATCAAACAAAGCGATCTTTTGTAACGAATTAATAAGGAACGTACCAAGGGCGACATCGGTGTCTTGCTGAGCTTCCTCTGTGTGGCGTGGTTCACACGTCCCTTTGTGAACCGTTCGCGGCTTTGAGGTGGCGTTGGTGGTTGGAACTCCCGTTGTTGGTCTAGCCGGTGTTGCGCATCGCCGTCTCTTCGGCATTTGTTGGCATAATGCCCGATCTCATTGCAATGGAAACATGTCACCCCGCCGTTGA
Source organism: Hsuehochloa calcarea (assembly GCA_036346395.1). Classification (NCBI taxonomy): domain Eukaryota; kingdom Viridiplantae; phylum Streptophyta; class Magnoliopsida; order Poales; family Poaceae; genus Hsuehochloa; species Hsuehochloa calcarea. Next base: position 58,791,165 of record CM070598.1, read on the forward strand.
AGACGTTGTTCTTCTCACTGGCCGCTCGCAGTGCATTGTTGCGAAACCAAAAGAGTTGGGGCGTTGTGTCGGTCTTTGGGTTCTATGGGTAGAAGATCGAATCTTCCACGGCTGGGGTGGCGGAGGTTGAACAAGGCGAGGCTTGGGTTGTCCTCGGAGTTGAATTTTGGCGGCCATCCTCCGCTTGCAGTTCTCCATCTCCCGATGTTTGGCCTCTGGCGAGCTTTGTTCACAGTGCTGGAAGTCGGTGTAGTCTGGGAGATCACCGGGCGGAGATTTCATCATTCGAGCCTTCCATGAACCTTTCACGCTTTCTTCATCTCTAGCCACATCTGCTGGGCGTAGCGAGCAAGCTGGTTGAACCTATGCGAGTACTCTCCCACCGTGCGGTTGCCTTGACGGCGTCGTGAAACTCTCTTTTCTTTAAGGTCATTATTCCGCGGAATATGTGCATGGCGGAAAGCCCGCACAAACTCCTCCCAAGTGATAGCTCGCGATCGGCATGGGCGATGTTGAAGTTATCCCACCATTCCGATCACGGGGCCATTGAGTGATGAGAAGCGAACAGGACTCTCTCACGATCGAGACATTGAGCTATATCTAGTTTCTTTCCGATAGCACGGATCCGATCATCGGCGCCCATCGGCTCTTCTTTGGAGAAAGTTGGTGGGCGCATACGCATGAACTCTGCCATGGTAAATCTCTGCGGAGGTGGAGGGGGTGGTGCAGTCCGAGTTGTTGCCTTCACATTCTGCATGCTTTGAGGGACTGGGCTAGGAGGCTAATCAGGTGGTTTTGGTTCTCCATCATCTGACGCTAATCCGGTCCTCCGGTGGTGGCGGTGGTGGTTCTTTGCACGGATTCTCCCGATAATCCAAGTTCTCGTTGCTCGTCCTGGGCACTACCGCTGCCGTTACGAGTTGTCACCATCTGCTAGAACTCCAAGATTTAGACGAGCTAGAAGGAAGAGGAAGATCTAAAGGGGTAAATTCTAATAGCCCAAGAACACACAAAGCACTCAAAACGAAGAACAATTTTCCAAGAAATTCTTTATTAAATATTTTTTCTTCAATGTAAATTATGGCTACCACAAAGGAATTGATAGCTCATAATTCTCGTCTAATGATCGCACTCTGGAAAAACAACTATGGGGTACTAGGGGTATAATCTAACTCACTAGAGCTAGCCTCGCCGCCTTTGTAGCGAGCCACTCCTCTTCTGCGACTTTTAACCTCTCCTCCGCTTCTGTAGTCGATCTTGGGCGTTCCCAAGTCTTCGTGGTGTTTCAGTATGCATAGTCCATGGCCTTTGCTAGGTCCACTTGGTGCGTCGGCTGGGAAGATCCTCGCCAGGCCGAGCGGAAAGTCTTTATCAACTCGGTCGGAATATACTGGGTGATAATGGAACCGGTGCCTTGAAAGTAGGGGTCATAGATATAGCGGAGATGGCGGATCGCTTCTCTCGCCAGCATCTGGATGCCATCGTGAAGGTATCGCGTCTGATCGGGCATGGAAAACGTGGAAATGGGTGCGTCTGCAAGATCGGCGAGAGCGACTTCGACTCTCGGAGGGTCGTCCTTCCATCTCGCCTGTAGCCTTGGTAGTCCGGCCTTTTATGGTACTCGTGTGTTGCATCATCTCCCAAAGAATCTCTCGCCCAATATCCAATGAAACTCCATGGGAAGTAGCAAGGGGTCTTTCGACCATCTATACTTTTGAGAAAGAGATAAGTCGATAAGCTTTTTAGAAAGAAGGGTTGAGAAGGACTCGGACGGACTCAAAATAGTTTTAATTTTTGGAAATAAATCCTTAAGACAGCTTCTAAGGCTCGACCTACGATCGATATGGCTCGATACCACTATTGTCGGACCCGGAACGAAGGATCCCGAATCCTCGTGTTCATACACTAGTCCGAGATTTCCAGTATACGCTTACAAAATGGTATCACAAACATATCACGCATTTCATTAATAGAATAATTCAAAGTTGGATACAAACGGGCCCAATGGCCAAATAATAATTAAGTAAATAGCACAATGAAGTAAAGCGAGAGTAGTAGGCGAACAATTAGCCACGAGCAATCGTGCTGGGCGCACCTAAACGTCGGTGTCCTCACCGTCCTGGTAGAAGTCTTCTCCTGAATAAAGATATTCAGCAAGAATGAGCACTACAACAAATACCGCAAGTCACACCCAATATTGAATGGTAATGCATGCATAAAGTAGTCAAGGGATAATGGCAGGGTTATTTGCATAAAATGGCATTTTGATTTTAAATAATATTAATTTCCAAGGCCATTTTTATATCTTACCTAAAATCAAATTTAGAAATGACAAAGTTTCAATGTGGATAACCTCCATATTTGACTGGTGAAAGATACCCTCCTATGGCTAACCGCCCAATTTTTCCACAAGGATAAATTTTCCAAACAACTGCTTAAAACATTTTTAAAACCAAAAATAAGTCTAACTCGGAGTGGCTTTGCTAGCATGTCCATAACAGCATGACGCGCTATTCGAATAGATTTTTACTCGCAGAGTTGGTACAACTTTACCCACGAGACAGCTTTGCTTAACATGTCGGCCATTACACGCTCCGAAGCGTGCGACTAAGCAACTATCACAAGGTCATTACAATGTTCTACCCCAAAGTACTCATGCCCGCTAAGGTTTCGCCTCCTTTGGACTAACCATCCTCCGGGAGCCCCCTCTTGCGCCAGGTGGGACTACTGTCTAATCGACTCCCACTCATACACATGGCACGAATATCTATGGAATATCCCAAATTATTAAGCCGAGTTACGCCTAATACGACCAAGTGGTAGTACGAATAGGCGTAGCAAAATGCGCTCAAAGGTCGGTCCTCAATTGACTTGGGCGACTTTCAATTCAAACCATGGGCTTTAATCCTAACCAGATTAAACCCGTGCATAAACCTGCACCCACCATTCCTCCGTTTCGCCCAAGTCCAAATCATTTTCATTTTGATTAAAACCATCTTTAAAATATTAGGGTTAACATGGTCAAAGTGAAATAAATACCACAAAGAAACTGAAATAAATAACTTTAAAATATTAGGGTCAACATGGTCAAAGTGTAACTTGCCTTCGTTGAAGTCTTGAAATTCTAAATCTTCAGTAGGGTCCAAATCCCCGGAATCGTCGAAGTCTAAATGTGAAAATACCACAAATCAAAAGAAATTCAACTATATTCAAAAAGATAAATAAAACCAAATCAAAATGAAATTATTTTATTTTATTTAGCTAGATAATAATTTTCTAGAATTTTAGCAATTTGAATCACTCAATTTGGAGTTAAGATGCAAAAGATATGAATTTTACAAGTTTAATCCTAATTCTGAAATTTTCTGATTTAAATTTCTAAAGAAAATCATTTATTGCGCAATACCGACGTCAGCCTTCCAATTTTCTGAAACTGAAATTAATTCCGACCGGTGGGCCCCACGTGTCATAGACTTGGTTTACATGGACCCAGTTCACGTGCTTCTGGTTGAGGAGGTGGCGACTTGGGCGCCGCGTCGGATCCACGTCGGACCGACGAGGTGGCGCCACGAGGTGCGCCGCGTGGCGAAGCACGGTGGCGAGCCAGCCACGGCTGGGGATCAAGGTCGCCGGCGCTTACTGATCTTGAAGCGGCGAGGTGTGCAATCGAAAGAGGAGGAGACGGCGAACGTGGTGTTTCACCCACTGACGCAGCCGAGACGGAGACGACCGGCGGCGAAGAAGAAGCGGCGCGGCCGGTGACGGCGAGTGGCGCCCGAGGGTTCTCCGCTGGCGAGTGCGCGCCGCCGCGCTGCGGTGTTCCGGTGATGCGAGTGGTGGTGGCGGCGAGGCGGGCGCGGCGCCACGGCAGCGCACAAACGAAGCTCAAGCTTCGGCGGTCGTCAGCGGAAAATCTACGATTGCGGCGAGCATACGGCGAGAGAGGAGAGAGTGGTGGCGGCGGATGAGCGAACGGAGGCGCATGGGCTGCCTTTTATAGGGTCGAGGGGTCCGAGGCGGTGCGGCGACATCGGGACATGGCGGCGGCGATTCTGGATCGTGGCGCACGACGCGAGAAGGGCAAGAGGTGGGGTCGTGGGAGGTGGGCGCGGTCGTTCGTGACCGCGCGGGGAGCGAGCGGGTTGGAGGTGGCCGTTGACGAGCTCTCGCGCAGCGGCAATGGCGGTTCTGGCGTGGCGGCCGTCGCGGAGAAGAAGGCGGCGGGAAGCGGTAGCGGGTGAAGCGCCGTCCGATTTTAATCTGACGGTTGAGCGAGGAGGCGCGAGAGAATGGGAGCCGTGATGACGATCGGACGGCCAAGACGCTGCGAGAAAAGGGCGGGCCGGGAGAGGAATAGGAGCGGGCCAGGGATTCGCCCAAACAACTGCTGAAGATTTTAAATTGATTTCTTAATTTATTTAATCCGGTTAATTCAAAAAGGGCTTAGAAAATAGCAAATAAATCCCAAAAATTCTAGAAAAATTGACATAAGTCTCTAGAATTATTCTGGACTTAATTAAAATAGTTCCAACTTAAAGTTGTTAATATATTTTGGAAATAAATTTATTTTAGCTTTAAACCAACTAAAGAAAAGCTTTTAAAATTTCAGAATAACCACAAAATCAAATAAGTTTTAAATTTTAACCAAATTGAAAATTTTGGGCTGTTACACCCGCCGTCCTGCGTTGCCACCGCCTACCTATGCTCCCACAGTCCGACTCCATGACCTGTCCGTCTCCTGACTGCAGCGCGCTTCTGGGCCTCGTGACCCAGCCACGCCACTGTGCTTCCACTCCGCGACCCGCCAATCGCCGCTGGTGCTCACATCGTCTCGCTGCGCAGTGCGCACGCAAGTCGCCGCCATGACCTCGTACTCTCAGCGCTCCGCCGCTGTGCTCCCACTCACACAAGGCCGTGCCCCCCGTCCCGCGCTGCAGGCACGCCGCCTTGCCATAGCCGACCAGAGGATTTTGGGAATTGAGATTTTGGTAGCTAGGGCAAACCGGCAAGGGGTCATGCCGTCATAGGAGGCCGGGAGGGGATTGGGGAATAGGGGGGATGGGGGATAGGGCACGGGAGTAATAAGGTTGTAAGAGGGGATTGTGGGCCTTTTTGGCTGGTGGGGACAAGCCGGGCCGACAGTAAAATTCAAATGGAGACGAATTATTTTGACCGAAAGACCAGAATTCGAAAGGGAGCAAAATGTCCGAAATTTCACAAAATTTCAACGGAATTTGGAACCCTGCACACTAGACGCGCACACCCTGTTAATTTGCCGCGACGGATATTAGCAGTTACTACACCATTTTTCGTGTACCACTATCACATCGCACGCTCGATCTCACACCTCAGGATGGCGAGAGAAAAGAACACGAGCTGAGGCTAGCATTTACGCGGAATTTAACCGACAGGACCGCGCGCAACTTTCTTCGGAAGCAGCAGTGCGCGGCTGACGCTCTCGTGCAAACAGCACAAGTAGCGCGCCGACTTTTCCTTCTGATAGGGAAAACTGCCGCGCGGCGGTGCAGAACGGCATATTTCTGGCTCTCGGCTGCCTGCCTCCAGATCACGGCCGATATTTTCTCATAAATCGCCTTCTTGTGCCGTACATCTCTATCTCTCTCATCGATGGAGACTTTTTATATTGCTCACGTTTCTGTGAGCATGTGATATCGCCAGTACCTCCATGCCTTTGGTTCACTTCTGCTTACTAGTAATTGGTTACGAGTAGTTGTCGGAATTAGCTCAGAATAATTAAGGTTACTAGCTCAAGAATTCAGCTAACATTCTAGAGTACACGCCATGGACGAATTGATATTTATAGGAGTGGTTGCTAATAAGGAGATATGCTTCGAGATTGTTCGAGAGATTAACTATGTACCTTGATTGATCTCGTCAATGGCATAAAAGAAATGCAAGAAATGCAATTGGGTATAAAAGATTTGAGGACCACCGCCCATTGATGCTGTTTGACCTGCGTGCGTGTAATATATGTCCACTTGGGTAACTAATTAAGAAAGATCTTAACAGATAGTCTGATAATACTTGGAAAGGCTAGCTTGGTCCGAAAAAACAAGAGAAGATATTTTGTAATGAATTGTTTAAGTCATTCCTGGTCTTCTCGTTTTGTTTGATTTCTTGTTGCTACTATTAGAGAATTACCTTTTTTATAGATGAATCGTGCATGAGTACAGGATCTAGTGCGAGATCAGTATATATGGAATGCAAATGTTGACGTATATTTCAAGCATTTGCATGTTCTTGGCTTTCTAGGTTACATGGCAACGCGAGTTGTGCTTAACTACTAGCTATACTAGTCAGTTCAATAAATTAGTAATCTAATATTTAAGCAAAGACACCTTGATTAGTCTAACAATAATCATTACTATAAGTGAGGAAGGTTAATTAATTAAGCATTAACCGCGGGGTTTACTTTCTTTTCGTAATGGAGTAGGATTAGCCTAATTGGTCGCACGCCTAACTATTATACTTGACCTTACTTTTCCGTAGTTACACTTTCCAGGGTCTTGTAAAACCATGTGTTAAGCTTCAAAGCTTCCTTTTAAAATTCCTTCAAATGCCAACTCCACATTGATTTTCTCCATTGTGGTGTAACTTTTCTTGCTTCATATCCTAGCTAGCATCCATTGATGAGCTCATTCCACAACAAACACTAGACAACCTCATGAATCTGTTTGCTTCTTCGCCTAATTCCTTAGTACATGTACTTAACTTAATTTCCTTCGTCTCAGGAATATTTTGAACATTATTCCTTTTTCAACTTGGTCGGTGCTTAACAAATCTTCAACCCCTATATATATATATCTTCGAATAAAAGAAGAGATCGATAGTCACCTCATCGTGAGCCCACGTGTCTCCCACGATGCAGATAGATCTTCCCCCCAAGGGGAACAGCACCCGTAAAGGGTTATCACCCCATGACATTCTCCAAAGAAATCTATCTTTTCTACCAAAATCCCCATTAAAAAAAGCTGGTGTATGAGATGCTTGGGCTTCAAAATTAGTGCTAATAAGGAACACACGTACGCACGTCCTCTTGATATACACTACTATATTTCAATATTCTTTTCCTTTTGGGTAATTAACCACACCCCATAGCATAAGGTCGAGTTATCTTATTATTTTATTTACCATCCATCTTTTCTTTCCATGTGCATCGGTATTTTTTTTTCATTCAATACTTAGCTGTCAATTAGCGTTCTATAGGACGTCTATTATTAGTTGCATTTTGGGACAAAATGAGTACATAACTTGATAATGCGTTTCAATTTCATTTAGTAGATTAGACGCACACTCTACGAAAAATTAAGTGCGCACTTATTTGATCTCGCTGCCTACTGTTGGCATTGAGCACTCGCAACACAGTACTCAGAAGCATGCGACTTCTTCATCCAAGAACGGACCTAGCTAGCAAAATATATAACTCGATTAATTTGGGCCAACCACTTGATCTTGAGGAGCTAACGCTGCCTATAGCTCTTACGGGACATTGCCCTACCCCTACCACCGATGCCTCGCTCCAACGCCTGTTCGATCTAAGCAACAATTTATCTTTAATTCATTCAATCTACCAACTCAACGAACGACGAGGCTTTTGTGAGGTCATTCACGCAACTGACCATTAACAATTGCCGTACCAATATGCAGCCCTCATTAGTTTTTTTGTTGTTGCATAATTATAAAACCCAGACCGACCCGACCAAGGTCGGTCGGACTAGAGGGTCATCGGTCAGACCACATATTTTTAAATTTAATTTTTCCTATAGGATGCTCGTTTTGTACTGTTGTAAGTATGTGCTTTTACTTTCAATATACCACTTAAACGAATATATTGTATTTTTTAATTAGTTTCAGTATACTTAAATACCAATTATAAGATACCCCAATATGACTTAATTTAAAAAATTCATTGGAGCCCTTTATTTTTTTTGTATATACCCTTTTTCATATATAAAAAAGTATATACACAAGTTTTACAATAAAAAGTAGATTTTAATGAAGTTTTTGATGGAACTCACTTTGGAGTATCTTATAACCATTATCAAATTTATAAAAAGGTATCATCATACAATTTAAGTCGTATATGAATATTGTCAGGACCCAAATATGCAAATATGGACCCTCTGTGTATAATGCACTAGTCCAAGATTACGGTAGTGAATACAGTGTCAATGTAGATAAATATCATTCCATACAAAGCGAATATAAGAATAAACAACTAATTTGATTAATAAATAATGGTTATGACGTTATAGTTGAGTTTACACTTATTAAGCTAGGGCAAGCACTAATTAGAAAGACGACAAAAGAACGGAAACAACTTCAGCGGGAACCCATCAACTTACCACAGGGAATCGACTGAGATCAAGACGTAGCGATCACCCTCCTCATTAAACTCCTCCTCAAAAGTAGCGAATACTTCTCCACTTCAGTTGAATGATTGCAGTAAAAATGAGTACTTTGAGTACTCAACAAGTTGTACCACATAATGCAATTATATATGATAGCTTATTTCAAAGACAATGACTTCTATGGTTATTTTGCAGCAAAGTGACATTTACATTTGAATACAAATATGTAACATCCAAAAACTGGAGTTTATTTGAAACTTTTTTAAAATAAAAATGACCATTTGAATTTTCTTGGTTAAATTCAAGCTTAATTTGAATTATCACAAATCAAAAAAATTAATGTGATTAATTTAAATTTCAATTAAATTAAAAGCTATTTTATTTGGGTTCCTTGAGTTATGGAGTATTTTCTGGAATTTTCTAGGAAATTTTGGAGTTTATTTTCTATTTCTTCGAGCTTGGTTTACTTTAATTCAACTTCCAAAATTCAAAAATTGTTTTTCTGAATTTTTCCCTTCGGGCCAAATCTCTTTTTTTTTCTCTTGGGCCTTTTCTTTTTTCCTAGCACGTTTCTTTTCTTTCCACCAGCCCAGCCGCTTGGCACGTTTCCCTTTTCTCTCCCGCCAACCCAACCCTTCCACCCTTCTCTCTCTGTCGAGCGGGTCCCACTTGCCAGCCGCTTGCTTCTTTCCTCCTTTTCGTCTTCCTCCGGACTCTAGCTTGTGTCAAAGTCGGACATGCCATGCTGCCGTCTTACTCACAAACTCTCCCTTCCCATGCCTATAAAAGAGCTCCACCAACGTCATATCCTCCACCCCATCCACCTCTTCCAAAACCCTAAGTCATCGCCCTTGGATCCGTCACCATTTTGTCAAAATTTCACCGAGGCACTATCGGCCACCGAAAGCCTTACTAGCTAACAGATTGCTATGTCGTTGTTGTCCCTTCGGTCATATCTCATCCACCATTCAATTCGCCTCGTCACATTCTCCGTCATGCTCCCATCACTGTTCCTGCAAGAACCTCGAACCGCTGTCTCCACCTTAGTCCCCAAAATCAGCCGCCACCACCATCTTCGATCTCTCTCTCCGGTGAGCCCCTTGCCCTCCCGTGTATGTCATCGTGTGTCCCTCATTCTCCTCTTCCATTTCCCTATCTTCTTGTCCTCTCTCCATTGTCGTGCCGAGCCGCTACCGTCACCCTTCTTCCCCACCGCCGGTCTGTATATCACCGCCACCTTCATCCTTCTTGGTCGCCCCAAGATGCTCCTCGAGTTCTTTGTGCCGTCGCCGATCTTGTGCTCGCCTCCTTTCTCCTCAAGCACCCTTGTTACACCATCGCCGTCGCATGGCCGAGCCACTGTTTCACCACCACCACCTCGTCACCGCCCTTGACGCACCACCACCACCCAAAGGATCCTTGTGTCATTGGGATTCCGTTTTTGACCTCGCTGGTCACCCTCTCGCCGTCACCACCATGCGCAAGCCGCCAGTCATGCCTCCTCTGTTTTCTCTTTTTTGTCATAGCTCCTCTCTCTCTATTACATGTGGGTCTGCCTAGTCAGCCTCTGTCTCTCTCTTTCTCTCACTGCCACCCTAGTCCCACATATCAGTATTAAATTTCTTTTCCTTTTGAAATTTAATTCTGACTGAAAATCCTTTTTCCTTGTTGAAGTCATGCTGATGCAGTAATCTAAATTTTCTTTTGAAATTAAATTCTAAAATCCAAAATAGTGTTTCCTCTATCCTTTTCCTTTATATCAAATCTTCCGAGAGTCGGTTCTCCTTCGTTCGAACTCCGATTCGGTCCGTTCAAATTCCTAAATTCATGTAAAATCGATCTCTTTCTTTTAGAGTTGGTTTTTCTTTTTTTTCCTATTTTTATTTTCTTTTAGATTTATTTATGCTTCGTCTGTTGTTTTCTCTTTCCTTAGACGATCTGTTTCAAGGAGCCGGTGCAGAAGTAAACTTTGAATATCCAAGTGTGGTAACTGAGCAAAGGCAAGGCCAATCATAGTATTTTGATCATGTTGAACCTATGATTTTGAAATTATATTATTTTATATCAAAATGCATGCTATCTTTATATCAACTGTTTGAGAATAAATAATCACCTTCATGGATTGCTACCTTTTTATTTAAATCATTGAATGGATGCTATTTCATCAATGTTTCACGTGTGAGCTTGCTACTGATCATGGGACTAGTTCAAAATACACAGATGGTTTCGGATGTGTTGAACCAAAATATCGACTCGAGGGGGGTGAATAGGAGCACTACCTCTTTTTCATATTGATAGGATTCATTCCAATTTTCACTTCAATAGTTGTAAAGTCTATGAAGATCAATATACAAGTATAGTGAAAATCTTGAATTGAATCCAATCGAAACCCCAAAGCACAGTAACTAAAAACGTGATGATGAACAATATCTATGAATAGTACTGGTAAAACTAGTGAATAGTAGCAGTTGAACCGCTGAATGGTAACACCGGTGAATAGTAGTGGTACTACCAGATGAACAGTAAAACCAGCGCGATGTCAAAAACCAAAATCGGCACAGCTTTTGATCCACAACTCCAAACTTCATGAAACTTGAAACATAGCTTCTCTAGGATGTCAGGAATATATTCCAATCAAATATAGTGAATATCATTGCCAAAGTTCTAAACTTTTTTATTTGAGTGATGGTTGCTCCATAATCGAGCCAAAATCAAACTTTGATCCAAAATCTTGCTCGTGGGTAAAAGATGATCAAGATGATTCTAGATGCACTCGCGTATGTTACAGAAAGCAAGACCATCACAAGAAACCAAAGGAAAACCAATGGATCATCAAAAATCCAAAAGTCACCAAAAAGGGAGCAAGAACAAGAGGAGACCCATCTTGAGGAATCTTGTTTGGATTGATTTGAGATTGATGTTGGTTTATAATCACTCAATCATAGAGAACAAAATTAAGCTCAATACTTGAGCACACAAACAATGCAACTCCCAAGAACCCTAACCTCTTCACCTTCCTCTCCTATCCCTAAAACACAAACTGGGATTTCTAGGTACAAGGGTTGGGAGGTGCACAACCAGCACCCTCCTCTTTTATAGTGGAGGCTAGCTTCTAGAGAGATATCCCAAACGGACACCCATTAAGCCCACACACAAACGGGTTTCACTCAGCACACATCTCAAAACATCATTTTCATATTTTATTAACCTAAACCACCTCTCCTTGCGCTGTCTTACGTCGTGGTTTAGCCAAAAGCCATCAAGGTGGTATTTTTGGTGAAATTACCAAAATTCCCCTTCTCGTTCCTTCTCCGAAGACCAAGGTTAATCATCATGAAGCAATTACATGCTTCACAACGTGTAGGTTGATCAACAACTCTCTTCATATTGGCAAGTCTCTCACATCCGGCTCCCACCGAAACCACCATCGTACTTGCACCGACCTCCGCACCGCTTGATGCAACCCGCCGCACTGAACTTCCCGTTTGGTCATCCTTGTCCATTTTGCGACATGCTTGAGTCCACTGACTTCACCTGGCATCCTCGATCATTATGGACCTTAGCTCTCCATGCCTAATCCCGATCATTCTCGTCGTTGACCTCCAAGTCTCCTACACAACAATAGACCAAGAAATTAATTTCAGTAACAAGTTCTTTGCAAATTGACCCACGTTAGTCAAAACATGCATCATGCAACACATATACAATGAAACCCATGAAATTGACCCAGCCTACAAACATCGCCGCCAAACTGGCTAGCGAAATAGGGTAAGATCGGTCATACCGCCATGTAACATCGGTACTACCGTACCGCGGTAGTACTGCTCAGAAAATGTGGTCATACCATTTTTTAGGAGAGAAGAAACTCCCAAAAATATACGCTCTAGAAAAAATGTAACTCCAATTAACTAGAATCTAGTCATACCACACTACAGTAGTACCGCTTCTCAATTGCGGTCATACCGTGCTGCGGTAGTACCGCTCCTCAATTGCAGTCATACCGATTTTACTGAACTTTGTCGAAAATGAGTGTTTCGACAAACCCTTAACACTATTGCCAATTGTATCATCATCCTAAGATCATGAGCATATCCCAATGATATCCACAGGATGTGTAAATCTAGGTCCCGATAAAATAATAGATCAAAAGCGTAAATTAAAACAAATAGGTTAACAAGTAATTCCACAAAGCTCACGAAGGCTATTCAACTTCTTTTCACACAACCATGGGAGTTAAACCACGTAATTGTACCCTTTCCATTGTTTTTATGAAAATCTACCCCTCATGTGAAATCCCTGAGCATATCCATGACCGCGGATGTGGCTATTCAAATAGATTGATTAATACTCTGCAGAGGTTTGTACAATTTATCTACAAGATATATCCAGTGTAGCTAGCACAAACCACAACAAAATATTTCTGAAACTTCATCTCAACAATTAACCCCCTGGTTGTGCATACCCCCACACAGGTTGTTGGCTCATCGCACACTGCTGGATCTGGACATGGCGATCCGTTCATAAATATGACTCATCACGGAGATAGAATCACACCTCCACCCTAACACACAGTCTAACCTACATGCCTGAGTAATCACTTGTCAAGACTCCGTAGCTTACTAAGTTAGGCATGTCCCATACCAGGCATATGGTCGTACTGTTATGGCTCAGTTCAAAGGTGCACAACGTGAAGTCCTTAATTGACCAATGGAAGACTGCCCAACTACTGCCAATTACCACATTCATATTTTTCCAAACGCACACAACTCCACCACATCACAATTCCATCCACTTGCCTTGGTCTAAATATTTTCCGGGCATGTTAGTTAAGTGCAACACATGTCATCAACAAGTGATAACATACTGCACACAACTTTTCACAAAAGTATTCTATACTCAGTCAAGTTTAGATTTGCAACTCAAAATGATATCAATAACCCGTTGCATAGCTAAGCGGGCTATTCGTATCTAACCAACCCACGTTGGTGCTATAATGATACCAACTAATAATTAACCAAGCTAAGGTGACAAAAGATCAAGGTAATACGATAAGCAAGGTGAATATAATCAAGTAGGTGTATAGTTAATTCCAAAGCATTTAAAGAATTAAATACTTGAAATAGCATGCAATAGTTTCAATCAAAGTAATTTTGGAAAACTAGATTCGACACGGTCAAAGGTACAACTTGCCTTGAAATAAGTCTTGGTACTAGTCTTGAGGTTGATTAACTCCTCCCTAAAAGCTCCCGAAGTATCAGCGTCTACTCGTAGACGAAAGCGAAAACCCAAAATAGCTACAAAATAGAGCAACAAATAAACTCTAAAAATTATATAAAAATCATAGAAAGGTAGGGCTTGAATTTGGACGAATTTAGAAACTTGAGTGGGCTTGATCGGAATTTGTATGAGGAAGAACAAACTCTCGAAAGATTTAAATCTAAGAAAAAGATAAAAAACACTATTTTGAATTTTTAGAATTTTCTTTCTAAAGGAAATTCTGAAATATTGTATCGGCATGGCATCAATAATGAATTTTGGAATTAAAAGAAAATTCTAAAAATAGAAAATAGAGGCTGGCGGGTGGGACCCTTGGTCTATGGACCGGGTCCACGGGTTTTGGTCTACTGATTTGTGGCTCACGAGTTCATGGAACAGTAGGCTGACATGTGGGGGTCCACATGTCACAGACTTGGTCCACATTAAACTAGGTTTAGCTAGGGTTAGGTTTAGGGTTTTGGTGCTGGTGGTGATGATGTGGCGCTGACATAGCAGACACGTAGACACGAGGATGAGGTGGCGCTGATGTGGCTAACAAATGGCTTCCACGTCATCTCGACAGTGGCGGCGGCTCGGGAAGCTAAGGTTGTTGGCGTCTGGGGCCACGGTGGTGCAAACGGAGGCGTGCATTGGGTAGCTAAGGTGACGGGGATCTCACCACACAGTCTGCGAACGAAAGGGAACGACAGAGTGGACCGGCGGCGAGACTTGAGCGGCGGCGGCGCACAATCTTCAACATAATCAAGGTTCCGGCGATGCTCCGGCGAAAAGAGGGGACGAGATGTGTAGATCTGGACGTTGCGATCTTAACGAAGGTGACAACGAGGGATGGGGAATACTAATGACGGCAGAAATCGACGATGAAGGTTTCAGCGGTGATTTTCTTCTTCGTGCGATTCTGGTGGCTAGGCGGCGACCTCGAGATGGCGGCTAGGGTTTTCGGGTGCGGCGAGAATCGGGGTGCGAAAACAAGAGTCAGGGTGCTCTTAAATAGCCTTAGGAGCCGGAGTCCAAAACAGAAATGGCGGTTGCACGCCGAAGGAAACTGGAGTCTAGGTCAAGAACAGCAACGATGGACCTCACAGGTGGGACTTACATGTAAGCGACTGCCGCTCGGGCGTGGGACGCGTGGCACACAGGTTGGGCAAGGTGGATTGGGCCGGAGAGAGAAAGGAATGGGCCGGGCAAAGGAATTCAACCCAAAAGATTTCCTGAGATTTTAAATAGCTTTTCTATTTTAGAAATACCAGAAAATCCTAATGGCAAATTAAAAATAGCAAATGAACTCAGAAAATTGCAAAAAAATTGCAAAATATTTCCAAGCACAAATAACTCAAATAAAATAGTTTTAGATTTAATTGATATTCATATTAGTCACATTAAATTGTTTTGACTTTAAAAGTTCTACTTAAGCTTTATTAAATTCAAAATAAAATTTGGTGAAATTTTCTAAGGGAATAAACTACTTAAAAAGGTTTCGAAACTCAAAAAATATATATACATTTATCACAAAAATAGGGAAAAAGCAACAATACACGAAAAGCAACAATAATCAAAGAATATGGATTCTGAACAATAAATTAAGCCTATCAATGAGACATCGCATGCTCACACATAAACCAGATCATTAAATCGTTGATCTTCTAGTCTATTTTAATATGGTCCAATTCCTCTCACATCCAGATGCACTACATATTTAGCTTAATACATGAATTGACAACTTACATCTTACTATATATTACTCTGATTAGAAAATAAAAAAGTAAAAATCTAACACTTACAAGCAAAGCAAGCAAGGTAGGGAAATACATCGTATCTTGCGATTGAGGCGAAGCTGAGCAGAGAACGGAGATGAGCTACCTACCGGAGTGAGAAAGATGAAAATTATTTATGTGTATCCACCAATTTCACAAGGGGATTCCTACTAAAATCTAGCAACACCCAAAGTATGAATATGCACTTTAGTTTTGTCTTGAAAAACTCTTTAATTTGAGGAGTTTCTTGTCTATTGTCCTCGTGAGCAAAACCCGGCCGGGTTAAGCAAAATCGATTAGGTCGGTCGGGTCAATCAGGTTTTTCCGCGTTAATTGCATCTATGATCTTACGGGTGTGTCTGACCCGATAAAACCTCAATGTCTAAATTTTTTCATTTCAACCGCCAAACCGGTCTAAGTTTTATAACTATAATTTTTTTTTTCTCTCACCTGGCGGTGTCGTGCTATGCAACATTTTTAAGGGGAAAGATGCGAGCCCTTTGACGTGAGTCTTTGAAAAAAAGCCGGGCTGCAGAAATCCGCGTGTGGCGCAGGCGGCGGTGGACCCGGAGCAACACGGCCCGGTAAAGGCGGAGGAGGAGAGGAAAGCAAGGTGGCGTGACTGGCGTCGCTTTCCGCGCGTCCTTGTGCGGGGATCAAAGGGCGTAAGCGCGCGGACGGCCCGATGCGGCTTAGCGGCACCTGCCGAAATCCCCATCCGGCGGCCAGCGTCGGTTTGGCGGTTGCCGGCCTAGCTGCAGTTGGTCCCTGTCCTCCAGATTCGCGCTACAGCGAAAACCTGAACCATCCAGAAACGAAAATCTTTATGGGTTTGCGCGTGTGCGGTCGCTGCACTGTAGGGCCGAGGTGCCGCGTGGTCTTACCGAGGGCCTACCGTCATAGACGTCGTTGTTTCCAAGTCTAATGCTGTTGGATGGCAGTGGTGGCCTGAGTAGCCTGGTCTAACTGTGCCTGTCGGCATTTTTATTTTGCAAATCCACCCCCACTTGCATTCTTATTTTATTCCACAACCCCTATACCAAAAAGAAATTCAGGGAATTGTTGTTGTACTGCATACACATTTATCATATGAATTTGGTATAATTGTATTAGGATGATGAATCAATGCTTGTTTCAGTGGGGAGCGAGCAAATTGTCATTGTCATTTAGTCACCGGCATTAGAGAAACGGCAGAAGAGTTATTTTATTTTATTTTAGTTTACTTATGACAATTTTCAAAGAAGAAAGCGATTGATTAATTATTTAATAGGAGCTCTTGGAGAAACACTAAAAGATTAATGAATGGCGTCGATCTAAAAGAATCATTCATTTTCAACAAACACCAAAGAATGTACTCGTATTAATTTGCAGGTAGAGTTTTCTACATTTTACGGGTCTGAGTAGAGAGGGGGGGTGTTGAATAGCTATTCTACGTGCGGGCCACAACCCGGCCTGCGCTGCGCGCGACCTGGCAGCCCACGCTTCCCCGCGCTATGCGTGGTTAGCTAGCGCTATGGCGGATGACCCAAGTTTCTCTACGCGGATAGCTACACTGCCGGTAAACGTTGTACCGCAGGCTGTAAGCCCCCCAACTGGGATCCTCTCCTCCACGCCTCGATCCTCATGCCACCCCCACTGTTTCTCCAAGCGAGATGAGGACACCCGACATCGATCGGACGTACACCCACATATGTGTGTTTTACTGGTCTTTGTGCGCCATTTTTACTACCAGTATGTCGTCCATTTACTGTGTTTTGCACTTTTCGATGCTTACTTGTTTTTTGTTGTATATTACTGTGTTTTTCTGATGTCAGGATGAGGATGTCCCCGACCATATGGTGCCCCAGGTCTGCATAAAGTTCGATAATGAGGGTGATGCTTACCAGTTCTACAGTCGCACGCGCGACATACTGGTTTTGGCGTCAAAAAGAGTAGGAGCAGGGAAATGATCAAAGAGTTCTACTGCACTCTAGAGGGTAAACCCGACTTCTACATACCAGAGAAGGAGCGTGAACGTAGCAAGACCACTAAGAGGATTGGGTTCAGGGCGTTCGTGAAGCTACACAAGAGCCCGAAAGATGGTTCCGTATGCATCAAGCGGGTTGTGTTGGAGCACAACCATCCACTAGCTAGAACACCATCCTTGGTCGCGTTCATGCAGCTGCACAAAGAACTTTGATCCCTCGTTGATGGAGCTCCTTGACACCATGTAGGACGAAAGGGTTCCTTACAACGCTATGATGGATGTTTTGTCAGAGATGCACGGGGGCAGCATACCATACCATTCACCGCGCGTGACCTAGAAAATAAGTTTTTACTGTGTCCCATCATTGTCTTTTCTTGTGTGATCGTGACAAATCATCGTCCTTTCCATATTCGCGTTATTACTGCTGCGGCCATTTTGACTTACTATTTTCCCCATATTCCCATTTTTATTGCCTTGTTGCTTGTGTTTACTGTTAGTTGCCATCACTGTATTGACTAAACCCTGAAAGGCTACGAATATGCACGATGATCATGCCGATGATGTGAATAAGCTTATAGCTTTCTTCAAGGAGTGTCGTTCGCAGAACGACAAGTTCTACTACAACATACATGCGAATGATGACAGCATTGTGAAAAACGTCTTCTGGAGCCACACGAGCTACCACGTGGAATATGCTGACTTTAGATATGTTGTCACGTTTGACACAACCTACAGAATGAACCAGTGTGAGATGCCTCTAGCTATGTTTGTTGGCTCCAACCACCATTTGCAAAACACCATGTTTGGGGTCGCGCTGCTCCGTGATGAGAAGGCAACATCCTTTGAGTGACTGTTCAGGACGTTCCAAACTTGCATGGATGGCAAAGGCCTTATCTGCATGCTAACCAGTGATTCTCGTACCGTTCAAAAGTAATTGCTGCATATGGATCAGGTTTACTTGCTATTGCACATGTGCTTTACTGTGTTCTTTGTATCTGGCCCGGAATGTATTATCAATGTTGGTAAAAAAAAATACTGCGTCTTTGCCCAAGTTTTATTGTCTAATGTGTTTTATTATACTACATATCAGGATCCAACCATAGCGGCTGCCATCCCATGTGTCTTCCCCCACACGTAGAACCTAAACAAGCTATATGTGGAGCACGACGGGCTGAAGGAGCGTTTGGTTTCCGTCATAAATCATCTGCTTACTCCTAGAGAGTTCGAGAATGCATGGGAGAATCTGGTGAGAGAGTACCTCTCGAGCAAAGCCAGGCCATTGCTAGCCTCTATGACCTTCGCGAAAGATGGATCTTTGCATGCTTCAAGGACGTGTACTGCGGTAGGATGACGTCCACGCAAAGAAGCAAGGGTATGAACAAGATGGTAAAGCGGAACTTCGTGGATAACATGACATCGCTCCACCAATTCGAGCGAAAGATGCGCTGTGTACTATAGAAGAGGAAGCACTCCGAGGCTCAAGAAACACACTGTTCCACAATACATGGATAAAAGGAGGTTTATTGTGACTTACATATACATTTACTCCAATTTCTTCCATGATTTACTGTTAGCTGCCTTATTTTACTGCGTCTCCTACCCCTATTTCTTTTTATTGCAATCCATGTATGTTATTACTTCTTATCCTTTCTATGCCTCCTTCGTGACATATACCGTCTTGCGTGCTATCAGAGCCAACCGGTGAGAGCCACTCTGTTCTCATTCGAGGAGCAACTGAGCAAGGTGTACACGCCAGTAGTGTTCAAAGAGTACAAGGAGACCTACTTCTTCCGTACAGTCTTCCGCAAAAGGGTAGACACAACTTGAGATGGCTTATTCCTCGTGTCTCACAGGAAGCAGTCTACGATATTCGCAACACGATTTCAAGGTGGTGGCCGAAGAGGAAACATGTACATACAGCTTGTGAATGCAAACGTTGGGAGCACATGGGTACTTTTACTATCTCTCGGCTAGTAGACACTGTTCAATTTATTATATTTTTACAGTCCAGTGTGTATAGTCGGTTTACTATTGTCGATGCGTATTTATTGTTAATCCATCTTTGGTTTACCACCCATAGGGTTGTTCTGCGTGCACCTGGTGTGGGCGTTCAGCCACTTGCAGGTCGAGAGTATCCCCATCCGCCACGTGCCCCGTAGGTACACTAGGAATGCAAGGGTGGATGTGTCATACGACAGACACGACCTCATGCAGGTTGGACTCGATGGAATGACTAAGATGTATCAGCACACTACCTTACTAACGGAAGCTATGGGCATGGTGAGGTTAGGGTGCAGATCAAGTCTTGCGTACAAAAGAGCCATGTAGGTTCTCAAGGTGCTTCGCATGCTGCTTGATACCATACCCAACGATGTTGGGTCGGTGGCTGACGAGACCACTGAGCCCGATGAAGCGGACGACGATACGATCAACACATCAGTGACTTCTCTGTCACAGACCAAAGGTCGCAAACATGCCAATGATGAACCGAGCTAAGTTCTGCACCAGTGGGGATGAAGATGATTAGGGTGTGCAGCATATGCGCCCTGAAAGCCAGTCACAACAGTGCTACCTGCCGAGCCCTATCGAAAAACAGGGGTAGGAGTGGCGATGGCAGTGGTAGGGGGAGGGGGAGAGGGATGAGGGGGGGAAGAGGAAGGTCCGGTACACGCCGCCAACTGATTCATGGGGATGAAACAGAAGATGACGATGCTAACGACTGTCTTCCCGCAGGGTCGGATGACAGCGATACATGTTGAATAGTCGTGTTCTTTTCTTACATTTCAGTAAACCGTTTACTGCATTGTCTTATGTGTGTTACTGTGGTGCGTTTGCTAACTGGAAAACAAAACTCACTACTATATATTTGAACTCTCTTACTGCAAATATCACGTGGTACTACTGCTTGTTTTTTAACTGTGTTGGCCATAATCTATTACTGTCTTCTGTATATTGGTTACTGCTTTTTTTGCTAAAGGAATGCAACGATCAATTGGTTGTCTTCATTCTACTGACATGTGGTGGCTTTTTTATTGTATGACGCCAATGATGTTACTAACGTATATTTTAATATTGAATTAATACATGCGTAAAAAAGACTTTACTTTTAAACCGTACACACTGCCGCTCCATCTCCACGATGCGTCTCTTCGTTTCCCCCGGACAACTTATAAATATAACGTATCATCAGCTTGTGAAGCATTGTATACGGAAGATGCCCCCCAAAAAAGCCCTCCCCCGCACTAAAACTCTGAAAAAAGCATAGCACAAGCAAAAAAAAAGAACAAAAATGACTCTAAGCTCTTCTTCCGCTCCACTACAAACTATAGTTCTAAACTACATACCTAGCACTCATATATGACCAATTGTCTTGGTGGAGCCTGATCTAGGCTGCAGACCATGATAATGTCCATGACCTCCTCCATGCTCCTCCACCGTGTCTACTGGAGAGGGTGGCTGAGATCACGTGCACTTTGCGTCTTCTGTTAAGTCGGACCAATGTACTTGTGTCGAACATTTGGTGAACCAATATCGTCCTAGAGATCGTTCTCTCGAGCTACGTGGATCGAGTCAAAGCATCCATCCAGAGGATCAAAGACTACATCGGCCGGCAAGACGAAAAGATCGATGACGCCGAGACCATGGAAGATGTGAACGTCCTCATCTGGACAATCGTTGGCAGGCTTCCTTCCCTCAATCAGCGCCATGCTCGGCTTGCCATTGTGAGGAGTAGGTGGAAGCGTATCTCTACGATTCCTAGATCCAACCCCTGGCGAACTCCACGAGCGAGTTTACGAACGACTGAGGGCTGTGACAAGTCTTGCCTTGGCTACTAGGGCCTCCTTTATTTTCCCTTTCTTTCCCTTCTTTTGTTATTATAGGGCAGTGTAAACCTGAAGAAAAATGCGACCGGCCACGCTATTTTTGCCGAATAATATTTAAGAATTTTTATCTCTTGTTCTTTACTGTTATGTACATATAACATTACTGCAATGTTTTCTTTTGGTTTACTGTCGGAACACACAAAAAAGGATACGGTAAAAATGAAAAAATGATAAAAATACATATTTACTACTTAATAATGATTGTTTACCTCATCCTGCATGTGTTTTTACTGTCGCACTACATTTTTGCTATACTGTCCAATGAACATTTACTGCAAAAAATATATATGATACTATAAAATGTGAGAGTAATTACTAAGCTTCTATTTTGTTTGTAATTGCTGCGTACGTGTCATGTTTTAATATATTGTGGCCTACATTTTACTGTACTACCTTCACACTCCTTTGTTTTATATGTTCGCGTGTGCATAGCTGAAAATACGGTAACGAATCGTACAAATCGTACAATATCGCTTGGGCTACCCAATATAAGGATGTTCTCGGCAGTAAAACATATTATAACTTTACTGTCTTACCGTTGTGTTTTTAATATCAAATACATACGTGCTTGAATAAAAATCGCATGTTGAATCGCATGCCGCAAAAAAGCGATAAACTGATTCACGAATTACTATCACGTCTCATGTTATTTACCATAAAAATTGAATCCTGCACACGATGTGGGCGTTTTGGACCACCGACTATAGTTGGTGGGCGGCGTATGCTGGTTGCGCACCACGCATCACGTCTAGCCTGCGTCTCGCGTGGTGGGCTATCTAGGCGTAGAATAACTATTCGCTCGGCTACATAATAGTATGTGTGTGTGTGAGAGAGAGAGCGCTATCCTAGACCCTCCTTAGAATAGCTATATCTACACCTTCCATCCAAACCCTCCATCCACTACCTAGCTCCCCGTTCTCTCGATCCGCTCTCCCCTCCCTATCGAACCTGCTCCTTCTCATTCCCAGATCTCCACCCCCTCCCGATTGAACCCTTCAAAATGAGGGTGGGGATTTGAACCCTCAAACCGTGGACTCAAATCCACATGTGCTAGCCATCCCACCCACATGGGCTAGTGTGATGAGATGTTAGATGATTTTATTTTATTGAGTATGTACGTAGTGCAGTAAACTTGCATAAAAAGTAGTAAAATTCAACTATAATTGCCTACATAAAATCTACATCACATAGAGATCAAAGCTACAGTAGATATAGGACCAACGACTGCAATAGATATTACCAAAAAGTTGTAATAGACACATAACAAAATTGTAGTAGCGGGTCCCACATGTGCTAGCCATCCCTCCACATGGGCGGGTGTGATGAGATGTTAGATGATTTTATTTTATTGAGTATGTACTCAGTGCAGTAAACTTGCATAAAAAAGTAGTAAAACTTGACTATAATTGCAGTAGGCAGATACTAAAAATTGTAGTAGACACAAAACTAAACAACAGTACATAGAGATCAAAACTGCAGTAGATACAAGAGCAATGACAGCAAAAGACATTACCAAAAAATTATAGTAGACACATAACCAAATTGTAGTAGCGGGTCCCACATGTGCTAGCCATCCAACCCACATGGGCTAGCGTGATGAGATGTTAGATGCTTTTATTTTATTGAGTATGTATGCAATGCAGTAAACTTGCACAAAAAAGTAGTAAAATCTAACTATAACTGTAGTAGGCAGATGCTAAGAATTGTAGTAGACATAAAGCTAAACTACAATACACAGATACCAAAATTGCAATAGACACTGGACCAAATACTGTAGTAGACATATACCAAAAGTTGCAGTAGACGCATACCAAATAAAGTGTACAAAGACCAAAAACTGCTGTGGAGACATGACCAACGACTACAGTAGACACATATGTAGAGAGCAGTAGACACAAAGACAATTACTGATATGTTTGAACTAGGAGGGGGAATAAAAAGAGAAATGTGGATTGATTTCAAACTTGGAAGGGTGATATCTCCTAGACCAATTATACGATTTTCGATTCGTTTGCACTTTTGTGCACCAAAAAGAAAAGCTTAACAAAACTAGATATATATCCAATATGTTTTAGTGATATCAACACCGGTCTACTGCACAACTGGTGCAACATTACTGCACATTTGGTAGAGACCTACTTGACTCTATGAACATGAAAAGAAGTGCATGGGGGAAGACGTGGGAGTGGGAGGAAGTTAGCGGAGGGGGTTGACTGAGGTGGGTGGTGGTGGGTTTTGTTTAATTGGACTTTGACCAAGGTGGGAGGTGGGTTTTAGCACATATGAAGGGGGTGGAATGTAGAATAGCTGAATTTGAATCCTCAACCCGTGGACTATTATTTTCAATCGGTTTTAGAGAGAAGTACTGGTTCTCTAGAGGGGAAGACGAGTGGGATGGGAACGAGAAGGATCGGGTTTGGGAGGGGGTGGGGGTTCGATTGGGAGGGGGTGGAAATCCAGGAATGAGAAGGGGTGGGTTCGATTGGGAGGGGGTTCGATGGGAAGGGGGTGGAGATCCAAGAACTAGAAGGAGCAGGTTCGATCTTGGGGCCTGGAGATCAAACCGAATAGGGAGAGCGGAGCGGATCGGGAGGAAGGGGAGCTAAGGAGTGGATGGAGGGTTTGGATGAAAGGTGTGGAATAGTGATTTTGAGGAGGGGTCTAGGATAGCGCTAGTCTCTCTATATGCAGTGAATTATTGCCTTTTGTTGCGATAAGATATTTTCGGATGGCATTTGCTTCATAGAATGTCGACATGCCGCGCTTGCCGACCAAGACATTTTTAGAATAGAAGCTATCTTAAGGTACACAAAGTAACAGAATGAGTCCATGTATACAAACCAGAAATGTGAAGATAACACTCTTTTACAGAAAGGTCCATTTGCTCTTAAATGCTATTCTCCGAATAATGCTCCATAAGCGGCAAAGAATTAAATACCATGCTCTCAAGGGGCATCAACAAAAAAATGTACACCCCATAACATAGTAATTACTTCCTAAGTTCAAGAATATATGACATTTTGGACATCAACACAGTCTCCAATATGCAACTTTGATAATTATTTTTTTATATGAACACGTTCATAAAATAATATAAAAGTATAATATTATGAAAAAAAAAACATGACTAATCTAATGATACCATTTTACATGATCAATACAAATTTATATATATATATATATATTAGTGGTAAGAGTTATTGAAGTTTGATTGCACGCTTTCTAAAACATCATATATTTCTGATCGGATGGAGTAACATGTGCAAACCCGCCAATAAAATACACAATAAAACAAGGACAGTAGTTTTGAGTCAGGGGCGGAGCCTGGAATTAGGCATACGGGGGCCAAGTAGGCAAACAAACATAAAAATATACAAAATGAAGGAATTCACATATCATATACTCCCTCCATTCTTTTTTATTTGGAAAAAAATCCATTTGACCCCCCTGAATTCTTATGAATGTCTGAAAATCAACTCTCAACTACGAAACCAGACACGGGACAACCTCCAACTCTCAAAACTGTCTACTTTACCCCTTTTTATCTTTCCTAGCCCGATTTTCATGTGACGTGGAGGTAGTTCGGCTGATGTGATCGGCGACGAGCTCTAGCCATGGATGACGACAAACTCTGGCCATGGCTTTGCTAGAATAGCATGAGCACGATGTAGAACTTTGAACAACGAAGCTAGGAGTGGCGGCTTTGTGAACAAGAGAGGTCAGGTATGGCTAGAACGACATCGCGATGGTCGCAGTAGCCATAGAAATGCGGGAGATTGACGGTGATGACGTATGACCAGTTCCCTATGAACCGACGGTGGTTCTGGGCTTAGGAGGTGATGGAACACCAGGTGGATGCAGATATTGAAGGAATAGACCACTACCGTGGCTAAAGGTGGATAACAGAGGTGGCAGATGGTGTTGCTCATGTCAGCATCAAGCTCTAGTAGTGGAACGGACAAGGAGGTGTGAGCATGGTGTAGAATGTGGTGAGGCAAACCCAGTTGTGATGGTCGCTCGAGCTATGGTGGCCACAGTTGGCTGGAACGGCGGGACGAAAGTGATGATGATCTGGGAACAGGGGAGGTCGTTGGCCAGAGCTCTTGTGATGAAAATTGTCCAATCGAGGGGTGGGAGTTGAGGTGAAGTTGTTGGTGTACTCGGTTGATGGCATCCCCACCGACGACAAACGGCGTAGACAGTGGAGGCGACCCGGCAATCAGGGCACACCTATCTCGTGGGATCTTGACCTTGTCTTCTCCGCGGCATGGGGGATTGAAGCAGAGTAGTAGCGGCATAGGGGAGTGATGGTGGAGCTCAGTGGTAGCGAGGTGCGCAGTGACGACAACAGGAGGATGACATGGTGAGGATCAGGAGGTCGAGGCCTTCGTGGTGACGCACTCGGTGTGGATGAAGACAACCTAGAGTAGCAGATCGCCTGAAGTGGTAAGGAGGCAGGGAGGGCATGGGGGCGGAGGCGAGGAAGTCCATGAGGCTACGACCTTCATTTGGGGGCGACATATTTGGAGCTCGGCCACAGGGCTGCGGGATGGACGGTGGCCAAAGATGGGAGCTCCTGGAGATGGGAGAGGGGGGAAGAAGGATGACATGTATATCTGACAGGACGTGGTGCAGAGAGGAGAGAGTGAAGAGGGGGGAGATGGAGAAAGAGAGAGGAGGTGATTTGGCTGATAAGGTGGCAAAATATGATGACAGCAAAACCAGTATGGTTTTGGTCTCAAGGGGTAAGCTGAGTCGTTTTAATTGTTTGAGATTGTCACTTGTCTGGTTTCTTAGTTGAGGGTTGATTTTCGTACTTTCATAAGAGTTCAAGGTGGTCAAATGGACTTTTCCCTTTTGATTTTCCGTTTTAGACATCAACACGGTCTCCAATACGCATGTTTGATCATTACTTTTTAATTATAAATTGGCAAAAAATACTAAAAATATAATGATGTCAAAGTACTTTTGGTGACAAATCTATTAACAATAGTTTCATGTGACAAATATAAATACTTGTGTATAAATTAGTGGTCGAAGTTTTAAAATGTTCACCGTAGACTTTTTCTAAGACTAGAGAGATAATTCATTTATTATAAATTTATGTCTACGACTACCAAGCTGATAATATAAGTTAATGATTTCATCTCATTGAGTTTTGCCTCAATTTCTTCTCAAAACCAATCACTCGAATCTTGCTTAATCGCCCCTTTGTTTTATTTCCTCACAATGCGGCACGGTGTGACGCTTATTTGCCTTTTGGTCACTAAGTAGCTTTGTCCAAGTAATGGTTATTCCGCCATGGAGATGCAAAAGAGGACAATTCAGAAGAATCTTAGTAGCTGAAACGTGATACTTCTCTTTAACAGGTGTTCTATCTCCGGTTTAAAATAAAATCTAAAATATTTTTTTATAGGACAATCTTAATAGATATACTAGTTTTGTTATCGGTGCATTGTCTGCAAACTCTCTTGGGCTTGAATGACCGTCGGTTGTGACTATGAAATGTTACGGGGGAGCTTAGAATTGCTAAGTATTTTTAAGGTCAAATCCCGGCCTTTTTTTCCCCAAGAGTACACCCAAACACTACCCCATCTCAAACTTCTCTATAAAGAGAGGGCATTGGATCCCTGCGAGTTGTAGCCCGGAGGCGAGAGGGTGGGCTTAGTGCATGGCTAATTGGCTATTCCCTCTCTGCCTTAGATAGAGCGCCTTTTCCATTAAGGAGGAGGAGGAAGATAAGATCTTCACAGATATAGATAGCTTCGACCTCTTCGGTTTATTTCGTTCTTGTTTCTTTCTCTTCCTGATATACGACTACAACCACCGATCGATCCTAGCATCCTTGTTTTTTTTCTTCCCCAAGGATCTAGTTTCTTCTTGCAAATTTCATGCAAAACTAATACAAGTTCTCATCTCATCTTTGATCCTTCTTTTTCTGTTTTCCTTCGCTCTTCAGCAACCTCATCAAGACTAGATCGATCTTGCTTTTGAAAAAGAAAAGGCAACATAGATCGAGAGACATAAGAACCTTCTCCTCCTAGCGATGGAAAACGTTCTGCTGGATCGATCTTCCAGAAGCTTCGAGTTCCCAACGAGGGCCGTAGGCGGCTTCTGCTGGCCCCGGCCAGGCGCGAGACTGGCGACGCCGCACAGCCCCTACGGCTCCTTCCCTACGACGTGCCAGCAATACCATCACCTTCACAAAGGTGGCGCATGGAACTCCACTCCCGCGGTTCCATACGCGAGGCCTCCGATATACTCGTCGCCCTCTCTCCCTCTCCTACCGTCCAACCAACCACCCCTCCTGCCGCTCCCACCCACCGCCACCAA
This sequence comes from Hsuehochloa calcarea, assembly GCA_036346395.1. Taxonomy (NCBI): domain Eukaryota; kingdom Viridiplantae; phylum Streptophyta; class Magnoliopsida; order Poales; family Poaceae; genus Hsuehochloa; species Hsuehochloa calcarea. The sequence continues at coordinate 58,818,751 of CM070598.1, forward strand.
GTACGCCACTTTCCCCTACCCACCTCCACCACAGCCACGCACCGGCAGGGCAGCAACAACAACCGCCGTCCAGGCAGCCGCTCCAACATCGCGCCAGAGAGATAGGAGGAGGAGGCCTGCAAGGCCGACGCCGACCGAGCCGGCGAGGGCGCAGAAGAAGAAGCCGCTGGAGCGGGCGACTCCGCTGCCGCCCGCGCCGGTGGTGGCCGAGGCGCTGGACGACCTCGAGCAGGAGGTGGCCCGGAGCTTCGTGCAGGACCTGCTGCACGCGCTCGCGCCGCCGCCTAGCAGCCTGCCACTGCCCAGGTTCTCCCTCGTCGTGCAAGCATCGTCGTCGTCCGCCACGGCCGCCAAGGTGGCACCGGCCGCCCCGTCCTGCGCCCCGGAGGCAGCCGCCGACGATGACCTCCGCCTCCTCCTCGGCCTCTAGATCGGAGGAACCATGCCTGCCTGCCGTGTTCTTGGTGTGTCGTCTCTATAACTTCTCTACGATTATTTCCCTCCAATACTATTTTTTTGGTTGGGAAAAATACGTACCAATAAAATTCCCAAAAAATAATAATAATTAGAAGACAGCAAGAAAAGTTGTGATGCTCGAGCTATGGTCGGTCGAGTTGTTCGGTAGCGTGACCGCGATGTGGGCGTTGGATGGATGCTAGCTCTGCGGTGCAAATTAAAGGGGTCGAGATGAAGATGACGATCTTAATTAAGCTTTGTGTGGTAGATATCTAGGGTTTTATGTTACATACGTACCTATGTACGTATGAACGTAGTATTGCTCTTAAATTCTTGATGGGGTGATGAGTTTTTGGATTATTACCTTGTATCAAGAGATTAATACGGTGATGTACAAGTGACCTGAATTATATAAGTCTGTGTGCTTGACAAAATATTGGAGTATATATATGTTGTTTTCTTGTGATCTACATATTCCGTGGACTACACGTGACGTGTATTTCGGGGGTGAAATTAACGTTCGTATGCTTGCTTATAAATTTGCTACTATGTACTCCTTTGTGAAATTATTGAAACCATATAGAGGGGGCCGGGTAATTTCCTGCATGCTTTGACCTTCAAATTTCCTTTTCTGTACTGATTTAAGCTTCATCTGATAGATTGGGGTACTTGAAACGCGTGTACAGTGAACGATAGTTCTTTGAAGAAGAATTTGCTGCAGATACATAGAAAAATAACGGTAGTATGCGCGCGCGCAAGCTCCGTTCTGCGTTGATAGCCCTTTTTTTTGTTACAAACGTACGAAAACTAGTTTTTGGTTGTGTGTGTATACGAGGGAAATCATGACTCCACACACTCAGATAGCAATATATATGTTGATCAGCATGCATGATGCCGAAGGCACGGGCATACCTTTAATTCATACATACAAGGAGAGACTCAATTGAATATGCAGTGATAATATATACATCGGATTTGCTAATTTTAGTTGCCTAATATTTTTAATGTAACTTTTAATTCTATTTATTTTATTTATTTTTATTTGTAAGGTTCACCTAAATTTACTCTTGCCTATTCTAGTTTTTTTTGTATTTGCAGGGTTCACCTACATTTACTTTTGTCTATTTTATAAAAGACAATCTGACTTATAGAATGTTGATCTAACGTGAGAAAAAGTGATTGATAGATAAAAAAAAAATTCAATCACCTGAAGCATATATAGACACTCTCTCTCTCTCTCTCTCTCTCTCTCTCTATATATATATATATATATATATATATATATATATATATATATATATAGTACGCTCGCGCGTTTGAATATACCACTTAAATAAATATATTATACTTCTTTATCATTTTCAGTATACTTAAATACCAATTATAAGATACTCCAATGCGATTTGATTGAAAAAATTTCATTGGAGTCCTTTATTTTTTTGCTATATACCCTTTTTCATATATAAAAGAAGTATATACACAAATTTAGCTATAAAAGGTGGACTTTAATGATTTTTTTTATAGAACTCACTTTGGGGTATCTTATAATCATTATTGGAGTATGCTCAAATAGATAAAGAGGTATCACCATACGATTTATTAAGTTGCCTACGTAGCGTTATTTTGTTATGTTGTGGTTTACAAATAGTTTTAGATAAATACTACTCCTACAAAACAATTTAAAATTTCTTAAAAGGGTACACCAGTTGTATGCCTCCAAATCAAAAGAGAGAAATAGATTGCTAGCCTGGCCAATCTGCGTGCTTGCCTCTTTGAGCTATTACTTGCCTGCAATTCGAGGTATGCCGCCACTTTGAGCTATTGCTCAGATGGGCTAGCTTTTCATTTGTTGCTGCAAATCAAGGGATGCGGCTTTGAGGTATTGCTCATGAGCTAGTTTTTCCTTGCTTGCCTGCAATATATTCAAGGTAAGCAAGATACCCAAATGTAATAGCCCAAATTTCGGCCAATTTAAAACTTGTACAGATTTCAGGAATTTCAAAAAACTTTTGTTGCATTTCAATAATTTCCTAAATCCTTCCCTTGCAATTTAAAATGTTTAAAACAATTTACTTATCTAAAATATGGATTTGCAAAAATCTAAAAATTAATCGCATGCAAAAACCATTTCCAAGCCTTAGTTCAAAATTAAAATCAATTCTGAATTACAAACTAAATATTCAAATCAACCCCCCCTCTCCCTCGTGCCACATCCGCCGAGCCGGCCCACCTCTTCCCCTCCTTTCCCCTCTCCCCGCGGCCCGTCCTCGTGCGCAACCGGCCCAGCGCGCCGCCGCATCCCTCCTCTCTTCTCTCCCCCCTCACGGGCCAGCCTAGCCCAGCCAAGGCCCAGCCGCATGCACCGTGTCCGCTAGCCCAGCCCCACTCGCTCCCTCCCTCATGTGCGCTCACTGACGAGTGGGCCCTGGCCCCACCTCTCAAGCCGCACAGGAGAAGCATATGCTTCTTCCCCTGCGTGCCAGCTCACCCTCGCTCTTTAGCCTGTTGCACCATACGCATGTGTCGCGCGAGCCAGAGTCACGTCAGACCTTGCACCTCGAGCCTATCGCCCTCTCTCGCACCGCCGATCCTTGTTACCTTACGAGCACGTCTAGCTCACTTGCGTGCCGCTCGCGAGATCTCGTGCCAGAGCTATCGCGTTCGTCTCGCCTCTTCTCCTAGCTATTTAAGATGTGTCCAAGAGCATCATATTGCTCGCCAGCCACTCCTGTGTGTTTTCCCCTCCTCTCCGCCTCGGGTGAAGAATGAAGGAAGCTGCACCGATCGTCTTTACCAATTTTTTCTGCCTGCTCCGCCCATTCATTTCTACCGTTGAGGTGAGCTTCTACCTCCGTTGTCTCGCGCATCTTGGTTGTCTCGACCTCCCCTCTCTAATGTGCATCTTCTTCATCCTTGCTATGTCCCAGAGCCGCTGGAACACCTTCATCCCCATCGCCAGCCTAGAGCCCTTTTGTTCCAGTATGCTCCTTCATCTTGTAAATGTGGTAGGCTAATCAATGAACCACATAGTTTACCATAGCGTAGCCGCACCGTAGCACCTCACCGTGCCAGCGCAAGCAGCCATGGAGAGCTCAGTGTGTCACTTCTCCTTGAGCGTCGAGAGTACCGTTAGCTTCGCTTTAGCATGTAGATGGTAGTTTGAGCCTTAGTTCCAAATTTAAGCCATGTAGGGTAGTTGCCCAGGTTCACAGTAGTGCCACTACCATCTGAGTCATCGCCTCGGACCATCTCCCATCACACTGTTGCCATTATTACAGTCCTCTTGGAACCTGCAACCCATTTTGGAGGTTGCAGGTGGTCGCCGGAGCACCCTCCGTCGCCGCCGAGCTCGCCCAGTGCCCGGCCATGGTAGCTCTGGCCACTCCTTTGTTTTGGAGGAAGACGATGCTGTAGAGTCACTGACGTGTGGGCTTAAGGTGATTAGGTTAACCGTAGTTAGTTAACAGTAGTTAGTAGTAACGTCCATATGACACGTGGGCCCTTGATGTTTAGAAAATCTAATTAAACAGTAGGTTAGTGTATGTGTGTATGACATGTGTGTCCCACCATTTACAACTTGTTGTATACACCCAGTCCGTAGACCAAGCCGCTGATGTGTGGGCCCGATGGCCCTATGAACGCCCCATGGCCCTATGAACCGTCGGGTGTACTAAGTCCATGTGGACCGCGGTCCCACCTGTCAGTCTTTTGGGTTTCTCAAATAAAAATAATTAGAAAATAAATTAAAAACCCAACTGGACCCCCACCTACCTGTCAGCCACACATGCTTTTCTTTAAGAAAAATAATTGAAAAATAAATTTAAAACCTGGTTGGACCGCACATGTCAGCCATAAAGGATTTTCTTTAGAAATTTAATTGAAAAACAAAATAAAAAACTGACTTGACCCACCTGTCAAGGATTTCAGATTTTAACTTTGGAAATCCCGTTCTCTCTTGTTTTAAATCTAAATGATTTGATTTTTGTTCCTAAATTTATATAAGTTTAAAACCTTTCCAACAGTACTAAAATCATAATTTGTGCACTTAATTTTAATTTTATTTGAATATATTTGGGTTCGTGTGTATTTATTCAAAGTTTAAAACCTTTCCAATGCTTAAATTTATTCTAATGTTGCCGAAGACTTCACTACTGCTTTAGGACAAGATCAAGGCTAAGTAATATCCACTGTTGAGCAAGGCAAGCCCTTACAATTGATCATGTTGAACCTACTTTTTAAATGCAAATTACTTTGCTTTAAAGTATTACTTGTGTGCTTATTATTATTTATGAAATACTATATTAAATATTGACACCTAGCTATGCCAAATGTTGTTATTACTATTCCCTTCCCTTGATTGTTGATAGTCCCTTTTACCTTGTCACCCTAGGCTAATTATTACATTAATAAATTGCCCTGGTCAATCAATAATGACTATTGGTTATCCTTATACACTGCTTTGTGGTTAAATTGAATATGACACAGCCATTGTTATAACAATACTTGAGATATAATTTGAATAGTAGTGTGGTAACATGGGTTACCACTAGAAATAGGAGAATGTTATATAAAATGGTGGAGACTTGGGCGAGTGGATGGTATGAGATCGGTGTAGAGACATGCATGAGAATTGGGTTTGTGTGTTGTCTTGCGTGAGTTGATTAAGAACCGAATCATGTGCCACATATCTATACTATTAAACTGTGCAACCATAAGTCTAGTATGGGATAGGCCTGGCCAATTACTTTGCTCAGTTTCTGACATAACCCCCATGCATAGTAGTAAGTAGATCTGTATACGATTTCTATCGTGGAGAATATATTTTTAATATGATTTCTATTGTCGAGAAGGGCGGTCAACTCCCTCACAATGGAGGGTCCCTCATTGAAAATTTGTGTTGTAACGAAGTATTCTGGAGGTGTCCCATAATGGTTATTATTCCAGTGTTGAGGTGCTCCCCACCGTAGCGGGTTAAGTACCGAGACTAGGTATTGGAAAAGAATTGTTATGATCGTCTTTGTTGCATTCCTAAAGAAGCGTGTCATGGTCAACATTATGAGTTGATCATTTCTTATGGGTAAAGTTGTACAACCTCTGCAGAGTATATAATCTATTTAAATATCCGTGTCCCCGGTTATGGGCATTGTGAAGAAAACCACACTTTGTTAGTTTTAATAAAATGTGGAATGAGGAAATGTTAACGTAAAAATAATTGTAGAGATAATATAGGTGGACGGAACCTCATGAGTAGTAATAGGTGGATGGAACCTTGCTTGAGGATAAAATTTGCTTGTAAACAACACTTTGGTTTGAAGTTAAAGTGGTTAGGTCGTAGCTTTGGAAAAATAATTATAGTATTTGAGCAAAACCTGCTTTATGCTAAAATAACCATATGATCCCTCCTTTGGAAAGCATTGTATGTATATAATTGCATTTGGTGTGAGGGTTTGCTGAGTACCTTTGTACTAATTGTTGCTCAAATTTGTGGATTCAGATAACGAGATTGAAGACTCAGTGTATGGATACTTTTATGTGTCTGGCTTTGAAACGAAAGATGACGACGATAACTTGGTCATAGCCCCAGTCGATTGCCTGTGGAGGATCATAAGGACCCTCATCTTCTGCCGCTTTATGCTCTTTTGAACTTGGTAACCTATTGCCCCATTACGTAAGAATTTGATCTTAAGGTTTATTTCCGACTGTTAATGTAATATTAAGTATTAGTTTACTTCGCATATGTATGGATATGATGTTCCTCATATCGTACTATGTACTATGTACTATGTAAGCTGGCTACTGATCATGAGACTAACTCAGTATATACATATGTTCTAGGTGTAGATCCGGGCTCGACACCAAACTAATTCAACACCTATGTGAAGCTAAAATTTGAGTTAGACAGCTCACCACAGGCATTATTATGTGCTCTTCCTGGGGATACCATGTTTTCATTCAAAGCGTATATTTGTATGAGGACAAAAGAGAATATCACTTAATTACACTATCATGATTAAATCACGTAACACAATCGAGAAGTTCCGGCACACACTAGATCATGTGCGTCCTATACGATATATCATTAGATTTCTGCGTCAATCTTCAAATAAATTGATGACAAATAGTGCAAAGATTTAGTAGCATAACGTACCTTGGTCAACCAAACGCGGTTTGGCATTTGGGGCATCTAGTAGCTAGTTCTTTACGCATACACCATTAATTTTATCTGCACTGCATCTCGCGAAAACCAGCGACGAAGCACAAGGGTAGGCTCCAACACAACCTGCAACTCTGGGCTCCTGCACGTCCGCACCGCAACATTTTCCTAGGCCGTTTGACTCAAGAAAGTCTCGCACTTGTTCGACCTATGTACAGCACTGCAGCTGCTCCGGTATAGCCCATCAGCGCAGCATGCTTCCCCGGCCGGCCGAGCGCAGCGGCGTAGGTACCACGTAGGGGTTACGTTGTACCCTGCTTCCGCCGGAACTCGCGCCATGCATGCACCTACGGCTGCCTGTCCTTGATAGTCACCCCGCACCGTGACCCTCCACGTTCCCGCTCTCAAAGCCGTCTCCACTCTCCAGTCACGAAGCTTCAAGCGTACCTGAACTGACGCGCGGCCGCAGGCCCAGCTCCGGCCGAGAGCGTGGCGCGCGCGCTGGCGGCAGACGCCGATATTGAGGACCAGCTGGGACGGCCGCTGCCGCTGGTGCATGCGCCACCGCCACGCGGGTGATCGTCGGCGGACGTAGCGCGCGGCGTGTAGGATTCGCATAGGAGGCCGAATCATTCGATCGGGCGCGTTCGCGCTCCCCCGTCCCGCGTGCCGGAGCAAAACGTGGTTGTGCGGTGCGCGCGGCCCGTGACGTGCTTGTGAACTTGTGATATGACCGCGGGCGCGGCTGGCCGTCCGAAGGTGCGGGCCACGTCTGGGGTCGCTACCAATCGTGGTTGCTGACTCGCTGTCCCCTTTTCCGGTTCGTTCGGACTATGGGTGAGGTTGCTTATCTTTCAAACGGTTCCAGGAGGATGGCATTACGGGTAAGTTAATTTCATTTTCATTTCAGGATACCCCCAGCAACTGAAATGGTCGGAGGACCGATCTCATGTTCAAATCGAACAAGACATCACGGGTTCACCTTCACGGACTACTAGCCGCTTTGAATTCAGCCTCATCGTGGAATGTGGATTGTTTTACGAACTGCATACAAATTCCAAGTTTCGGTTGCAGTAAACATTGAAAACATGTCAGAAAAAAAAATGCTTCTATAGTATTATTATATTCTGTATTGTCCTCATCTCAATCGCACATGTTTTAAGTGAATAGATAAGAAAGAAAAATAAATAAACTGCTACTATTGTCGTCAGCTCATTCGCATAAGTTTTAAATGAATAGGTACGAAAGAAAACAAATAAAAGAATCGTTCATTAGGGATCAAGATAAAGATTAGGCTAATACCAGCTGGAATTCAGCACCAAGGCAGCATATGCTTCCCACATCGAAGGTAATGGCCTGTGAACCTCTGATCCACTGTATTATACATTAATATCTTCTCGGCCTGTTCTATTGCTGCTTATGTCAGTAAGTGACGGGGAGGAGAATCTGTGATATCTGTAGTTATCTGAAGAAGACACCGGCTGCTGCGGATTGAGAGTTGGTGGCGGTGTGAGGTTCCTCTGTGCTGGCAGTGGGGCTACTCCATTGTACATAAAGTCCTCACCACTACAGCTGAGAAATTTGTACGTAAGTGCAACTATGCAACATGTTTGCAATTGATGCCACAATTATGTCTCAGATGAACAAATTAGTATCCTTTGTTCTTTCCATTTCATCTGTTATTATGTGCTTAGATTTTTTGAAGGGGGAGATAATATGTTTCGTGTTAGGCACGCTCACCTTTTCCTTTGGAAGCTAGCAATGTCATCTTTGAAAGTCTCTACAGGAAGGATGGTATCCTCTCTCGGAGTAAAAGACCAGGGACTTGGGGCAGCAGGCTCATTCGAAAAATATCTTCTCCTGATCAACTGAAAGATGCGTTTGAACAGCATGAGCAGATGAAAATAGATAGTACGAGGAAAATGAATCAATGAAATAATCCTAAAGAAACCATGTGGAAAAACTTCATCACAGCTTCTTTGTCATATCTTGCTTCTTTGGCAGCCTGCAATCAAAGGTCGACTTATTATGCAAGAAATAGCGGAAAGCCTGAAAGTAACAATGCGCAGACACAGAACGAAAAAGGATAATTAATTTTTATGCTACCCAGACCGATAAATACAAGCTACAAAGTAATGTATCATGATTGTTCCATAAGACAAAATGGATTGCAAGTAGCCAAGTAGTGCAAGACGTGAACGGGAGGATTGTAACAAGAAATCTAACCGAGACGAGACCAGAACTCCCAGGAAAGCTCTGTGTGAGTGGAAGTTCTTCACTACATGGAAGAAGGCCCTGCTTTTCAACCCATTGACGAGCAACATCAACAAGACCTCCGCCGCTAACTTTAGTGCCATCTCTTGGAACAAGATCCACTTTATTGGCAATTACAAGGTATGGCACTGGAAGTCCTCCTGGTCCACCAGATCCTAGTGGAGCTGAAAAGATGCCAGTTGCAGCAACTTCAACTGCCCATTTATTCAAATTTGTCTTTGTCTTCCTCTGAGAGAGGTCATAAACAAATATGACACCTGATGGATAATTTTGGAAACGGTGAATGCGGTATTTGCAATATTGTTTGATAAGAAACAGGGTTTTCGATTTCGTTTGAGGAAAAATTTCGGGGGTGACCGAAATTGCCAAAATTTCTAAATTTCGGTAATTTCGAATTTCAATTCAGGCAAATGGCCGAAATTGGCATTCAAATTTGACTGAATTTCATTTTAAAAAATGACAGATTTTGACCAAATTTTGAATTCTGTTTGAATTTGGCCTAAATTCATGTGCAACCGCTTTTTTTATTATCGAAATGGCGAAAAATCGAGCTCCCGCGAAATGTGCGAAATTTCGCGAACGAGTCGAAATTTGAAACCCTGACAAGAAGGACAAAAGTTTTCTGTAAGAGGTTTCGCCAGCTAACATAACTAAAGTGGAAAACAAACTGAAACACTAAATACAAATAAAAATAGAACTGCCATTGGATGCAGATCACAGAATTGCTACGTGTAACCCAAGCTCTGGGTTTAAACATTAACAGTACAAAACATAACCAAAAAAAGGCTTCCTGTGAACAGTTATTAGAGTCGAATAACAATTAAAATGGATCAGCTTGTTCATATAGAAAGAAACTGCCAAAAGACAAACTGTGATGGGTACAAAGATGCAGGACAGTAAACATTGGTAGTTAAGAGAGACAGCATTTACCATTAATTTGTGTGTAGAAAACAGAACGACAAGCTTTGTAGCGTTCATGTCCTGAGACATCCCAAAGCTCAACAAAGAAGTTCCTTTCAGCTTCGTTACTGATGTTATTAGACGCCTCCCCTGCACTTCCATAAGTAACATGCTGAAATGATAACAGTAAAAATGTAAGTGGATACAAATTGCAAAATGTACAAATGAGGAACGCGCCGAACGAGAGCACCTACTTTAATGCCCACCGCACATCCTACTGTTTGGGCTTGTCGAGCAATAGCAGAACCCTTCAAAATGAGATTTACCAATGAAGATTTCCCGACACCTGAGAAGAAAAAAAAGGACAATGTATACTACTGAAGAACTATAGTCAGCAGTATACAACACATGCAGTTATGGTGTGGTCGTATAAATATTACCGATTCTCCAGGAGCATACCACATCGTGTAGCCCATACCATAGTAACATAGTTACTTGTATGGTAAAAGATTCCAAATACATAAGGTTGCATTGAATGAATTTTTCCTATATTTGTGAGGATGAGGAATGCAATGGAACTTATTTCAAAAGAGGGGAAAAAAAGACAGCTGCACGTTTGGCCTACACTGTTTTAAAACTTTTCCTAGGCATTGCTTCATGTTTTAGTCCAGATTATGACGGAGAGCAGGTCAAGTAAACACAATCATCAAGGAGAGACATTGCAACTACTTCATACTTGTTCACTAAAAAACAGAACTACTTGCACGTATGGTTATGCAAAGATTCACATGGATGCGAGTGAATGTTTTGTAGATGTCATAGGATGATGATACAATTGGCAATGGTGGAAAGGGTTTGACGAAACACGTGTTTTCAGCAAAATTTCAGAAGTTGTCAGTCTCAGATGGTTGAACTGGCCAGGGAGGCGGTCTCACCGGTCTTGGTCGGCGGTCTCACAGGCCATCCCTGGTGGTCAGACCGGCCCATGGGCAGGTCAAAAGCTGGCGGTCAGACCGGCCAAAAATTCCCTTCGAGTTTGGGGCCGGGCCAAAAATAGATGGTGTAGGCAAATGAGAAGATTGCTCTGCACTTGGTCTCATAATTTTAGAGCATCGAGTCAAAAGTTATATTCGTTTGAAATTTCTAGATATGGTACAGATTTTCCGAGGGAAAATTTGGTTAAGTCCCCTTACTGGCGGTCAAACCGGCCAAGATGGTGGTCAAACCAGCTAGGGAGCGATCAGACTAGCCATGGGCCGCAGTCTAACCGATTTGGATATGTTCGTTGGCGGCGGCGATGATCGTGGGTTAGGTCAATTTCATGGGTTTTAGTGCTTCTGTGTTGCATTATGCATGATTTGACTAACATGGGTCAAGTTGCAAAGAACTTATGCCCGGAATCAATTTCTTGATCTATTGTTGTGAAGGAGACTTGGAGGTCAACGACGGTCAACAACGAAGATGATCAAGACTAGGCTTGGAGATCTAAGGTCCAGAGTGATCAAGGATGGCAGGTGAAGTCATTGGACTCAAGCATAGCGCAAGATGGACAAGGATGACCGAACGGAATGCTCGGTGCGACGGGTTGCATCAAGGGGAGCAGGGGTCGGTGCAAGTGTCATCGTGGTTTCGGTGGGAGCCCGATGGGAGAGACTTGCCGGTATGAAGAGAGCCTTTGATCAACCTACAAGTGGTGAAGTATGGGATTGGTTCATGGTGATTGGACTAGGTCTTTAGAGAAGGATCGAGAAGGGGTATTTTGGTATCTTCACCAAAATACCACATTGGTAGCCTTTCGCAAAACCCCAGCGCAAGACGGCGCAAGGAGATGCGGTCTAGGTCAAGTGAAGATGAAGTTAATAAAGAGACGGATTCGGTTAGTCCGGTTCGTCATCCGCTTTGAGAAGTGTGCATGAGTGCATACCCGTTTGTGTGTGGGCTTAACGGGTGCTCGTTAGGGTCTTCTCTCTAAACCTAGCCTCCACTATAAAAAGAGATGTCCATATATGGAGCCTCCAAGCCCTTCCAAGTGAAAAACCATAATTTGTGTTTTGAGGATTTTGGAGTAGTTGAGGCTAGGGTTTGTAAGAGATGGATTGATCAAGTGCTCAAGTGTGGAGTTTTTGTCCTCCATGATGGAGTGGTTGTAAGCCAACATCCTTCTCAAATCAATCCAAGCAAAGTTTCCTCAAGACGAGTCTCTTCTTGTTTTTGCCCTCTCTTTGATGAATTTTGGGATTTTGTTGTTCCCTTGGTTTTCTTGTGGTTTCTTGTTGTGATCTTGCTTGTTGGGACATGTGGGAATACATCTAGGATCATCTTGATCTTCATCTACTCACGAGCAAGTTTTGGATCAAAGATTGGATCTCCTCGGTTCTTGTGCCCTTTTGCCCTCATCTAAGAAATTGGTGGAACCTTGGCCTCGATCTTCCCGATCGTCGATTGGAATAGGTTTATGACCTTCTTGATGAGCTATAGTTAAAATTTGGGAGGATTTGAGTCACCGGATCAAAAGCTGGATCAATTTGTGATATTGAAATCGTGCTAATTTCACTGTTCATCCCTGTGAGAGGCCGGACTAGACTGGCTGGCCATAGGTCAGCCCGCCCATCTCCATGGGTCTGACCTGTTGATTTCACTGTTCATCCCTGTGAGAGGTCAGATTAGCCGGCCATAGGTCAGCCCACCCATCTCCAGAGGTCTGATCGGCCGTATGCCTTCACTATGTGATTTTGGTCTTTGTGTCTTGGGGTTTGTGTCGGGTTCAACGCAAGATTTTCGTCGTGCTTGTATCTTGTATCTTCGATCTTCGTAGCTTTCATAGCTATTGAAGTGAGAATGAAGTTGAATACCGTCGAGGTGAAATAGAAGTAGTGCTCCTATTCAAACAACCCCCTAGTCGCCGTTTCGGTCCAACATGTTTCGAGTAATCTTGTGAAAGACTCACATGGATCTAGCATCGAGGCCAAAGGTAGGCAATGCTCCATGAAGGCCTACGAATGCTTAAGACACTGCACTACCAGCCAAGGTGCCTTTATTTTCGTTAAGGCACTAAGGCAAGCGCCTGATGAATAATTGGAGCACTAAACAACCAAACAAATATTCTAACTCTGTGTGCGATTTCACTGGCTCTGTATGATGATGGTTTTTAGGAAAATCCCAATTCCCACAACGCAAACAAATGTACCAGGCTACCGGCATGACTCCCATTCCATTAATCTTATTCATCTACTGACCCAAATCCCAGCCTAATCCCCCATATCCAAAACAGGACAGGTTAACAGGAGAGCCACGCCTCCATGATTATCCCATCCCTAATTCACAACCACCCATTTCATACTCCAAGACACCAAATAGGCAATTTACAATTGATCATCGCTGACACGAGTGTCTAATTTTGTGTTCCCAATTTCACATGACATTCGCCAAGCAACAGGAGGTTCCACGAGTACTCGAGTTACGAAGGGGTAGCACGGGGCGCACCTGAATCACCGACGACGAGGACGCGCACCTGGCCGAAGGGGCCCACGCCGCTCTGCCCCCGGCCGCTACTGCTTCTGCTCCGGCCGTCGCTGTCCTTCCAAAACATCGTCGCCTCCTCCGCCGCCCGAACCCGATTCGACCCACGGGAAGGAGGACGCGGGAAGAGAAGGGTCTCAGGCGAGGAGGGTTCGAGTACGGACGGCGGAGGCGCGACGCAGCATTCCGAGGGATCGTGGCGGATGGGATGAGGAATTGAGAGGAAGCTGCGCTGCTTCTCCTTTTGCTCGTTTTCGTTGATGGCCGACGGCCTCAAGATCGCGATGGAAATGTGAATTTCGTACTGTGTGGGTTTCGTTTTATTTTCAGCCCTTCCTTTTGTTTGAAGGCGACCAAACTTTACGAGTAGGATTGACTAGTAATAAAATAGTTTGTACGTTTTCATCCTCGTGGTATCACGTGATACTCTAAAACCAAGTCAGCAGCTGAGATTGGAATATGGATAAATCTAGTCTCGTGGATCATCAAAATTCCAAATATAACTTTTCTACTACAAAAATTCCAAATATAACCTCCGGGTGACCTGCTGCGGTCGCACCTGCTGCCGTCCTCGATGGCAACAGCAAGGTGCTGCCGTCGGGGATCGCAGCAGGTGGTGCAGCAGCAGTTTTTTTAAAAAAAAATTATTAAATAATTTTTAGGAATTTTTAAATATAGCAAATGAGTTAAAAAAAATTATAAAATTTTTTGTGGAGCCTCCCTGTACAGTTTTCTTATTTGTGTAATTTTTTTAAAATTTTATCCTTTCTGATTTTTTTTCACAACAATTCATTTAAGTATACTGTTTGTATGAATTTTTTAATATATAAAATGAGGTCCAAACATTATAATTTTTTTCCTGGACTCCTTACACAGTGGACTTGATTGTGTAATTTTTATAAAATTTTATAAGTTCTGAAATTATCTCGACAAATTAAGGGTTTAGGTCTCGAAAATTAGGACGTAAGGTTTCCAAAATTAAGGTTTCATGATTTTATGTGATGAAATGTGGGAAGTTTAGTACCACATGACTACTCTAGATAAGAGACACTCCCTCCTCCGCACATCTGTCGTCCCGTCGCTGCTGTCCCCCTTTACCCGCAGTATGATCCATATTGCCCTTAGTATGCAGGTATTATTGACATGTGGGGTCTGCACCTATTTGTCAGTGACATAGAGGCTTTTTCCAGACCAAGGCTCGTGGTTTAGGGGCGATTTTGGTTCTTTTAAAATATTGTGGTCCTTAATAGGCGTTTCGGCCTAAAGTTGCAGTACTAAAATATGATGTCTTTTCCATGGAAAAAAAGATTCTATACTAGATTAACATTTCCTCTCTTACCTAATTGTTACTCATTCTTGTTGGGCAGTGTTATTTGGCATTCCTAGAGCTTAAGAGTGAAATTTCTGTTTATATAATTGTCGGACCCGGATTTTCTAATCCCGAATCCTTTGTGAAAGCACTGTGCTATTCCCTGGATCAGTAGATAGCACTCACAGATACATCACTGAATCATTTCATACATGGCGTAAAACCATACCATTCATTAATTTAACACATCAGAGTTTACATAGACCGCATCGGGTCAAGTTTTACAATAAAGGCCGAACAGGCCAAATGATTACATCACAAAATTAGCGGAAGCGATAACGGAAGCAAAAAGGGTGAGGGCACATCTCTCCACAGGCAAGCGACTGGGGAAACCTGTATACATCCGATATTACCTGAAAACTCAGATAATATAGGATGCACCATAGTGAGGTACCACTATATAGCATTTACAGTAGGTATCCCACTTAGCCTGAAATGTGTGCATTCGCCAAGGGCATCTCTCTATGTTGCACTTCACGTCGTAGCATCTTGGGTTAGACTTGACAACTGTGAATGTACGTTGCACTGACAAAGCTCAGAATTTGACCGCCTCCTGCACGGCCTCCTTGCATTTGTACATAGCTCCTTACCTGATCTCGATCTGCTCGTACTCCCACGGCACATGGGAGCCTTCGTTAACGACGAGGTTGTCGAATTGGTATGTGTTTCATTTGGATGGAACTACCTGCTGGTCCATAGCATCCTCATCGCCGGATCCTTCATCTTCTGACAATGCTATGTAGTCGTGGTCTTCGAGATTCATCCTTTACACTAGGGCTTCCAGCTCCTCACTCTCGTCTGCGAGCCCACTAGCTTGCCTAACTGAAGGAGCTCCTTCCACAGGGTCTTCATCGATAGGATCAGCAACTCCTGGAGTTTCGGTCATTGTGTGTGCTACGCTGTAGCTGGAGTCCCCGAATTGTTTTTCGGTATCACCACCCCTTTATTGTTCAACCACCAATGTAGGAGTGGGCTTGGCATATGCCTGGGCCAGAAGGGCCAAATCCCACCGTTCCTCCCTCGCTCTGCGTACATATGACTGACATATCTTTGTACCCTTGAGCTGCATAACTCCCAATATGTGCCCTGTGATGCTCGGTTGGCAAGACAACTCAATCTCAGATCATACACAACATGATCCAAATCGAATGTGTGGAACAACCACCACATCACAACGCCCTTGTACGCTGCTCTGGTCTTGTTAAGGTCACAGTCGTCGATTGAAAATAACGCAAATCAATCCCCTCGGGACCCTCAAGAATAGTCCCCTAACCGTATTAATTTTTGAAGTTGGTGGCGTCCGACATATTTGATGTACTGCACCGTAAACAAGGTTTTCACGATTAACCACATATCTAAAACTAAACTAATCACTGAAAAAGTTATGTACAACATACTACACTACAAAACGTACATCTAAAACTATATAATCCATTTTGTTGAAAAAATTACATGAAAGGTGGGCGATCGGACGGACAGCGCTTCGCTAGCTTCTCTCCTCCCCTCTACTCCTTCCTCTCCGCTCCTCTCTCTTCCTTCCCCTCTTTCTCTTTTTTCTGAATAAAAGTGAGTTATGCTAAAATTTTATAGTCCTTTATAGGATAGATCTTGTCGTCATTTGAAATAGCGACATGAACTTGTAGGATCCCTATCGCCATTTGAAATGACTATTTTTTAAATTTTAATATTAAATAATTTGGGATCTACGTCGCTAGTTGAATTGGCAATAGAGACATGTTGCCGCTCCAAATGGCGACATGTCCATGTCGCCAATTCAACTAGCGACAGGAACCTCTTTGTACTGTTGAGCTCCCTTGTCACCGATGCCTAGGTCACTGTCGCCAATTAGAATGATGACATGAGCAACCTCGTTTGGGAAAAAAATCCACTATTTATTTATATAATTATCTTTTAAATTAATATTATTTCAAAAAATTTATCGCATGACCCTGCACGGATGACACGCGGAGGCGGCAGCGGCGGTGCGACCGTGCCACGTGCAGATCAAACGATGCTGCACTTGGCGTCCGCGCCAAAGGACAGATGAACCAACCGCGGAGCCTTCTCCCGCACCTGGCCCCGGCCGGCCAACACGCCCTCCTCCGCCTAGTGGACTCGTGCCGCGCCCCCGCCCACCTGCGCTCTCTCCGCACCGCCCACGCGCGCCTTCTCCTCCTCCTGCACCCCGCCTCCCACCCCTCCACCGCCGCCGTCCGCGTCAAGCTCATCCAGGCCTACGCCGCCTGCTCGGCGCTCCCCGCCGCCCGCGCCGTGCTCGCATCCTCCCCAGACCGCACCACTGTCTTCTTCAACGTCCTCCTCCGCGCCCTCATCGGCGCCTCCCTCCACCGGGACGCCCTCCTCCTCTTCGCCAACATGCGGGCGCAGGGCACCTCCTGCCTCCCCGACCACTACACCTACCCGCTCGCTCTTAAGTCATGCGCAGCGTCGAGCAGCCTCCTCCTCGGCCTCCAGATCCACTCCTCCATCGCCAGGGTCGGTGTCGACGCTAATCTCTTCGTGGCGCACTCGGCGATCAGCATGTATGCGCGGTGCGGCCGCCCGGGCGACGCGTACCAGATGTTCGATGAAATGCAGCACCGGGATGTCGTTTCTTGGAACGCCATAATTTCTGGCTTCGCTCACGCGAGTTTGTTTGGCCGTGCCGTGGGGGTTTTCAGGGAATTGGTGGCGCTGCAGTGTCCAAAGCCCGATGCTGGCACCATGGCAAGCATCCTGCCCGCCATGGGGAATGCCAAGACAGAGGACATCACATTCGTGCGGGGAGTGTTTGATGACATGCAGTTTAAAGGACTTATTTCTTGGAATGCTATGCTCGCTATATATGCTAACAATGGGATGCATGTTGAGGCTGTTGAGCTGTTCATGAGGATGGAAAAGAATGGGGTTGAACCAGATGCGGTGACTCTGGCCACTGTCCTTCCTTCCTGTGGAGAGGTCTCAGCGTTTTCACTGGGAAAACGGATCCATGTGATTATCAAGAGGAAAAGGATGTGCCCCAATATGTTGCTTGAGAATGCTCTCATGGACATGTACGCTAAGTGTGGATGCTTGAAGGATGCTAGGGAGGTTTTTGATTCCATGAGAGCGCGGGATGTGGTATCATGGACTTCGATCATTTCTGCTTATGGCATGCATGGTCATGGTAGAGAGGCCACCAACCTGTTCGAGAAGATGCAAGGACAGGGTCTGGAACCGGATTCTATTGCCTTTGTTGCTGTTCTTGCAGCATGTAGCCATGCTGGCCTTTTGGATGTGGGAAAGCGTTACTTTGATTGCATGACTAGTAGGTATCAGCTAACTCCAAAAGCAGAGCACTATACTTGCATGGTGAACCTTCTTGGGCGTGCTGGGTGTATAAACGAGGCATATGATTTCATCATGATGATGCCTATCGAGCCAAATGAAAGAGTTTGGGGAGCCTTATTAGGAGCTTGTCGGATTCACTCCAATATGGACATTGGGTTGTTGGCAGCAGACAATTTGTTCAGATTGGTACCCAAACAAGCGGGATACTATGTGCTATTATCAAATATTTATGCTAGGGCTGGGAGATGGGCAGATGTTACCTTGGTGAGAGGTGTCATGGCAAGTAGGGGTATCAAGAAATTGCCTGGTGGTAGCAATGTCGAGCTAGGGGACCGAGTTCACACATTTCATATTGGTGATAGATCTCATCCACAATCTGAAATGATCTATGACAAATTGGATGAGTTTTTAGGAAAGATCAGGGGAATGGGTTACAACCCAGAAGTTGAGGCTACACTTCATGATGTTGAAGAGGAAGACAAGGAAGGCCATCTTTCAGTGCACAGTGAGAAATTGGCTATTGCATTTGTTCTTATAAACACTAGTCCAGGGACACCTATTAGGATAATGATGAATCTCAGAATGTGTGGTGACTGCCATCATGCTGCAAAGCTGATTTCAATGGTCACCAATAGAGAGATTATCCTCAGAGACATCAATAGGTTTCACCATATAGTACAAGGAGTTTGTTCATGTGGAGACTATTGGTAATAAAATATATGATTATCACATACCACATTCTTAACTTCAAGGCTAAGCTGGGTTGGTTGAAGAGGAAAGACTGTGGTATGAAGCTTAAATTGATTTGTCTACAACGTGTATGTGTTTCTGGGTTGTTTGAGAGAGATGGTAATTGTCTGAGCAACATTTATTGCATAAATGCAACATCCTTGTGTTACTGTGCACTTCCAGGGTCAAAAATAAAAAAGAAGACCCATCCAGCGAGTGAGCATCTAATTTCCTGATCTGGTTCTTTGGTCCAATAAAAGCAACCAGCCAGAAAGGTTGATAGCCTGATACAAAAGGCATTCTAAGCAACGCTCATGCAAGCTATCGTATGACCTTTCTTTTATGTTTTGGAGTGCAAATAATGAGATAAATGCTTTCTGGGAGAACCAGAAGCATCAATTTGTGAATAACATTTGTCTTCTCTTGATTATGTTTGCATATCGTACTGAACAATACCCAACAATAGCAGAATTTGTTCAGGAATTGGTGGTTGAGCCAAAAAAATGTTAACCAGGATGGATGCAAGAAATGATATCATACAAGACTGTACTGCTTTGCAATGCTATTTTTCTTGGTTTCTACAGTCCCATACTCCCATTTAAATATCAACCAGAAATTCCTGGTATCGGTAAGAATCGCAGAAAGCATTAGACTTTGCTATAAAAGTTACGCACAAGACTTGTCAATTCAGCTTTCTGAGCAGTTTATGATTGGTAACCATGCACCATGGTGTCTACACACGTGGTATACACTTCTGAATAGTGCATTGTAATAGACAAGCGGGGATTGCAATACTACATGTGGAAGAAAAAAACACTTGTTCTTCTGTCTGCTACACAAATTCGAGGCATGCATTTCTCTTTTTCTTGTCTACTTTATTGTGAATATTTAATTTCCTTTTGATCATGGTAGTTCTGTAGATATGCTTTCCTTTTTGGTGTGCAGTTAGTATTTATGACAATGATGCGCAGGAAGCTGAAAACATAATGAGTTCATCAATAATATGAGCTATGATAGTTTAGTCAATCTAGTTTGGTTTTATCGTGAATTGTTTATAGGTAATTTTGAATTTTTTTTAACTCTTCTCTAAATTAGTGTTTAGCAGAAAAGTAAACTGAATAACTTAAGATGTTGCGTTCATCTCAATAGAAACTATGACAGCTTGCAAGTATCATTTAATTTTGCATTTCTTGATTAAACATGAGAAATGCAGCTCATTTATCGGTACCCTTTGTACATGAATTTAAGTGAACATACAGAAACCTCTTCACATAAGAAAAATACATGAGGTCTATATTTATTTGAACTGTTTGGAGGTCCTTACATAATTTCCTTCATCCTGCTTTCTGTGACCATCCTAGTGTTTATTTTAGCTTTGCCCTCTCACCTCCCTGGAAGAGATTGTTATGGGCTGAGGAGGGCGTTGGCTGGCCCACGTAGGAGGCACGTAGCAGTCCCTGCACGACAACAACAGGCTAGAATTAGATTAGGAATGAATAAAATAAAAATAGAAGATTATTTAGTTAGGGAAAGAGATCGGTTTAGTTAGAAAGTTAGAGATATGGTTTTTTAGTAAGGTAGAGATTCTATTCTTAGGGGTCAAGTCAGTCCTCCATATAAAAAGGACACCATGCATCCCATTATCAACCAAGCAATAAGAAATCAAGAGTTAAACTAAGCCTCAGAGCCTTTCTACCATGTCAGGGAAAAGCCCCGCCTGTGGTTAGAATAGGGCGAGTGCCCTATCCCCGGTCTTCGGACCCTTACCCACCACCACTTACCATAACAGAGATTATGAAGTCTAACTGGCCAAAGTTTTATCATATGATATCATACCTCAAAGATGTTATGCATCACAATAGGTATGCCTGTTGGTGCATTCAGATTTGGAAACTTCAAATTAGATAAGTGTTATCTGTACAACGCTCATGCCTCATGGTGTGGTTATGCTCTTTCATTAAAAAGGAAATATAGAGGTAGGTTTATGTCACAGCTGAGAATATTAGATTGCTAAGCTACAATATGTGTACTAAAGAAGGCCACATAAGAAATTGGAACTTTTCTTTTTGAAAGAAACTACATAATGCACTAATCATGCTAGTATTAGATATTCCTGTGTATTTTGAAGGCTTTCAGCGAAAGACAGAATAAGCATGACCAGTTCTAATTATTGAAATAAATTTTGAACCCTGCATCTTTTTCCAAAGGAGACCAGCATGACTTTTATCTAAAATATCAGAGAAGGCAATTAAGCATGACATTGCCTTGTAAGCTCCCACGTCCTTGTTCTATGAAGTATGAAGTAGGCACTAAAGAAAACACTGAATAACAGTTGTGGCCATGGATAGAAATCCCGGCGGTTAGTTTTATCGGTGGGTACCGGGATTTAGAAAACAGGCGGTTTTCCCGGTTTAGCAAATTCAAATTCCAGATTTTGAATTTCGGCCGGTTTTTAAGCAAATTCAAATGTCAGTTTTCAAACTCCGGCCAGGTTTTTTCCGGTTACCGGCCGGTAACGGAGAAATGGCGCCGGACGGTATTTTATCTGGTACCGGGATTTTGATCCCTGGTTGTGGCAACAGGGCTATCTTGTGGGTAGCTGCCTGGGCATTATCTGCTTATTCAGTGCTGTCATAGCCTTTCCATCATTCGACAATATTTGGACCCTCTTTTCAATCAATATATACTGCATTAATAAAATTTACCAGTGGAATCAATATTCAACACCAAGAAATTATATGCTTTATAATTGGGCCTTACACATTTCGTACTAGGAAAAATCGAGGCCTTTATTGAATAGTCCATATCAAATTTATGGTCCTGGTTGAAGCCTTGAAGGTGAACTCTAGGCCACATCTAGCCTCTAATTTTCAACCTAACGCAAATGAGTCCCAGCATTTATTGTCAAGAAAAATCAATAGGTTGTTCTGTGCATTTGTCACTATCATTTCAGACATCACTTCCTGTCCACCTCTGTTATAGTTGAAGAAATCAGCATGATCGCAAAACAGAACAAGAAGGGCATTTCTGGTTCTGTAGGCTTAGAGTGAATTCTAATTTGATTTTTTCCCCCAATGTTACTATAAATCACTAAATCCTTCATTAGCATTTATGTTCGTCCGTTTATGTAGCTCTTTGTTTTCACATAGTTCATCGATAGAGAAAAGTTGGTTTTGCCATTGAATAACATGCAGGTATGTGTAACACTTGCGATCAGAGTCATAGCACAACCGTTACACATTAACTATGCCTTATGACTCATTCGTGTTATTATCTATACAGGTGAGAATACTATTATATTCTCATCATAAGGTCCCATTCATGTTATATTTCTAGCTATGGCAGTTCAGGTATCGTTAGGAGGCACTTGTATGCAGTATCTTGACCACTGTTGCAAGAACATGATCTGATTTTTGATATGGCAACAGAATGAAAGCTGATCTCTGAATACAAAACCTCATGTTGTATGTGTGAATCGTTTTTTTTAACACAGAAAGGTTTAAAATTGCATCAGAAGCAATGCTTTAGCTAACAACCAGCCGAGGTGGGGAGGGATGAAAACGGATCGGATAGTTTCGACCGACGAAGTGGAGTAGTATCTGCTAGCTTTTCCGGAATGCTGCCCAATAGAAGAGGATTCAGCCCAAAAGGGAAAATGAGATTTTAATTGATTTTCGAATTTCGAAAATGCAACAAATCAAATAGCCTTTTAGAAAATAGCAAATAGAGTTAAAAATTCTAGAAAAATCATAAAAATTCCTTAAATTATTTTGAACTTAATAAAATGTTAAGGTTACACATTTTCACTTTAAATGTTGGGAAAACTAGAAAATGCAGCGCTCTTGGTGCGTGCGATGTCTCACCCGATCCAATAATTGGCGGCCTGATCCTGCCTAAACATTATAGGTGGCAGATGCGCAAGCGCTTCTCTCGATGGACTTTTCGATCAGCTCCCTTTCTCTGCCAATAACACACCCTGCATGATCGATTGATCAAATAAGATGTGTTGTGTGCGTTCTGTTACGTTGCGTGCCGTCGTGAACTCGTGATTGAGCAAAGAAGAAGAAACACGAAACGTCGACATTTTTTGATGTGTGAATCGCGTTTGTCTTGGTTAGTACTTCACCCTCCGCCGTGGCGTTCCACCGGGAGGCCAAGACTTTGCTTATGTTGGAGGGGATCAATCAGTAGACATCACGTTAAAACCTTGACGGCCAGGTCGCCGTGTGGAGGTAGCTACGGGGAGCTCGCGAGAGATGCTATTCGCCACTCCACGTCGCTTTACTTGGACCTTGCCCAGACATGGGGATGATCCAACGTAGCAAGTACTGAATCTTGCTACTGTTGCTGCATTCCCTCGTCCTTGTTCTTGCGAATGATTCTGTTTCTTGACGCGTTTTCACCTTAGTGCATGATCAAAACAATCATTACGTCCATTAGTTCCTCATTCTCACTGGGATACAAGAGCTGGGGGGATTCCTACCTAGCAGTACATGTCCTTGAGCCTTAATATGGTACAAATTAAGAAGCTTGCATGTAGGATGCAGATAGCCGGGGGAATTTCTTTTGAAAAGCACAAGCAGGATCATACGCCTCCCGCCTCATGTTAAGATAACTTTGTGGTGCAGCTAATTTAAGCAGCAAGTTGGCGACCATGCATGCGTTCTGTTTTCTTCGGACGGTGATGATTTACAAGAACATACACATGAGCATAAGCTCATCTAGGTGAATTAATTTTGGCCCTTGGCCGCCACATCCATATCACCCCACAACACAAGGCCAGGTATGCATGGTACTACTAGTACTAATCTGCAACCGACGATCGACCGAGCAGGGTAGTCTTTGTAAGCGAGGAAAGGAAAATAACGTTATTTTTTATTATCAAAATCAGAGTATATGAATTACACGTATATAGATTATAGCTATCATGTGAACAGCGTACAGCTATCATGTGAACATGTGATCACTCGGAAGAGAAGATATTATGCATATAGGAAGCCGATGCACCATCCTGTCTAACACGACCCCGCAGTCGGAACGTCGCCAAGGTGGACATTCAGACTGGACCTAAATTCGGTGAAGACAGAAGTCTCGCGGTCGACGGTCCGGCGATGATAATCCGGCGTGATGACGACAGTAGACGGGGCGCTCGGAAGGCCATGGAGGGAGGGCCGTGTCGACGAGCGCACCGCGTCATGCCATAACGTCATCGGAAGAGAGGAGGCGCGGAGAGGTCGAAGCTGAGGTGGTGAAGTCTGGAGCCGAGGAACGTCGACAGGTCGGCAGGGCGACGCAAACCGATCTATGATCGGAAAAAAAATAAAGAAACCCCGATTTGAAGATGACTGGGGAAAACTCTAATTGATAGCCGATCGGATAATCGGTGACACGACTTAAACTATGGGTTGTGCAGCCCCGAGAGAGATCATGGAGATGAGATCATCTCCTCGGGACGGCGCGGCGGAATCTGTGGAGGCGGCTGCTCAGGAGTGGCACCGCTCTAATACCTTGTAAGTAAGGAAAGTAACGCTATCTTTGATTGTTAAAATCAGAGTACATGAGTTATATATATATATATATTACAATTATCATGTGAACGCGTACAGCTATCATGTGAACGCGTACAACTATCATGTGAACGTGTGATCCCTCGAAAGAGAAGGCGTTATGCATGTAGAAAGCCGAGGCACCATCTTGTCTAACAGTCTTCCATGTCTGCACCTGCAGGCTAGCTTGCCTTGGGGTACGTACAATGCGAAATATTTATACATGAGTGTTTAAACAAAGAGAATATAGTCACATCATGAAATACCTAAATAAAAGTTATTTTCTCCGATGTAAATATTTACATCTCTTTTGTAGGTGCTTAGACTATTGTATTAGCTATTAATTATATATAGTTATATACATAAGAATCTCTTAAGTATCGGTGTCTAATCAAACATCGATACTACAAAATAAACACATTATCCGTTTCACGTAACAAGAAATTAGTTTTTCAATACTAAACACACCTCTAAACCTCTGGATTGTACAGGCTCTTGCAGATCCTTCGGTTGCGCCACCCATAGTGCGTACAGGACGCACCTCTGGCAGCACAGCGACCGGACGGCCACTCCCGCTCCACAGCGCTCTGCTGCGCCGCCTCGTCGCCACCAACCACGCATGCATCCGTTAGTTTGCAAACATCCGCGGGCGGCAACGCAACCCGCACCGCACAGGCCGCAACAGCAACGCGCAGCCCACCGCGCCGTACGTGCGTACTCCCGGCCGCGCGCGCGCGCCTCATGAGGACATTCACCGCGTGGCCCGTGGCCGTGGCCTCGCCCGCGCGCATGCCAGCGTCCAGTGCGCCACCGACTCCTTGCCTGCGACGATACATCGACGTGCTGCCCGCGGGGCGGGGCCGGCCGCCGCGGCTTTTACTGCAACGACAGCGACCGGCGGGGCCGGAGGGCGGATGGCAACAGGCAGGTGTCTCCCATCCTTCTGCCTCCCTCCCCCATGATTGCCATGCACGTACGACACGTACGTCGTCGCGAGCGATTGGTCTCGATCGGCCTCTGGTTCGGTCGGTCGAGCGATCATCCCTACACGCGTGGTTGTATATGGGACATCAGTTACGCGGCGAGCGATCTTTTATTGTGTGTTTCTGTTTCTGGCTCAGGGGAGGGGGTGGTGTTTGATTGGGTGCGCCCCTGTGAATGATTGGTCGCCGGTAGGGGGATGTGTCGGTGGCCGGGTGAGGGCGCCGTGGAGAGGGAAGAGTTCACGTGGTCGGAGATGTGCGTGAGAATCTTTAGTTTTGGGATAAGATAATTGGCACCACAATATATTTTTTAACTTCTCATTTTGTACATTGAAACGGTGTCTAATACACGTCTTTCATTATTAGTTTTTTTACTCTATGTTACTAAAAATTATAAAAAATTATAATGATATTGAAATACTTTCAATGTTAAATCTACCCATATTTTGTTTTTGTGATAAATCTAAAAAAAAATTCTAAAAATTAGTGATCAAAGTTTTAGAATGTTTCTTGAATTATCATTCTACCCCTGCCACTAACGACGGACTTTATTCAGCATGCAAGGGAATCAAGGCGGTGTCAAGGGCAAGTTAGCTCCTCGATATGTCGGTCCTTACCGTGTTATCGAGAAGAAGGGAGCTGTTGCCTATAAGTTGAAATTGCCAGCTGCATTTGAAGGGGTGCATGATGTTTTCCATGTGTCCCAATTAAAGAAGTACCTCCGTGTTCCAACTGAGGAAGCTCCGTTGGAAACTCTCGATGTCCAAGAAGATTTGACCTATCGCGAGCACCCTGTTCGCATACTCGATGAGGCTGAACGAAGAACAAGGAATAAAACCATCAGATTCCTTAAAGTTCAGTGGTCGAACCATTCTGAGGATGAGGCTACTTGGGAAAGGGAAGATCGTCTCCGTGCAGACTATCCATCCTTCTTTACCGAGTGAGCCAAATCTCGGGACGAGATTTTTGTAAAGGGGGGAGGTTTTGTAACATCCCAAAATGGATTTGTGTTTCAAATGTAAGAAAATCAGGAGAAATTAAAACTTTTCTTGCATCTTGAAACCCCTGGTCATTTTGGAAATTCTTTTAAAAAGAATTATGGAAAATCAAAATCCAATCTCCACTTGACTCCAATCAAAAACCTCCTTGGCGTTAATCTTGTGCCTAACCCTTGGAGATGTTTCTCCTGAGTTCTAGGGAGGCTTGGCAACACCTCTGAATTATCTCATAATTTTTAGAAATTATTTGATAATTTTTGGAGGCGAGTCAAAACTTGGTCAAACCATAGCTTCCACCTTCTGGAATTTCTGGAAGAAAATTCAGTACATTAGAATCTCTGGAAGTTTCATATGAGGTTCCTCCGGTCGTCAGCAAACTCCAGTTAAAATTTCATAGATTTTGGAGTTTGTTTGCTACCTCAAATAATTCCTCAAAATCGGATGTTAGGATTCAAACCCTAACTGGTTTACACTGTTCCTTAGGTTCGAGTCGGACTCGGGCTCGAGCCACTGAACTCGGTCCAGTCCACTAGCTGTGCCAACTCGGTCGTTCGGGCGCTAGGGTCGTGAGCCGTTGGATCGGTATCGCACGGTCTTCGACCAGCCGAACGAATGGGGTCGTTGTAAACCACCCGATCTGACTCAGCCGTTGGATCAGTATCGAACGGTCTCCGACCAGCCAAACGCTGGGATCGTTTCAATCCGCTCGATCTAGCACAGCCGTTCGATTTCAATCCGACGACCAACGAGTCGTCTCCTTCCTCTGTCCGCGCGCGCGTGAGCTCTGCCATGGCGTGCGCAGAGGAGAAAAGCAGTGGCGTGCAGTCCACTCTATGTCCACCTTTAAACGGCTAGCTCTGAGCGCATTAAATGCCTGTCGCGCTCATCCCTCAGAGGGCTATGACTCAACTGCTCCCATCGCTCTCAAGTGCTCTCATGGCAGTGTTGACCCGACTGGAAAGCCGGCCGTTGCTCTCTGCCATTGCTCTATTTAAACTCCTTTGTGCTTCACCCTTAGCTTCCTTTAGCACTTCCGCAACTCCAGCTAACACTCACCATCTTGCTTGAGCTGCAGTTCCTTGCAATCTCCTCGACCGCCATTGTTGAGAGTGGAGCTTACGGTGGAGGCGGTGCAGCGGGGGTTTTCTTCTTCAAGTCTTCGCCCCCTCTGCTCCCCCTTCGCTCTCGGGAGTTTGACCCTCACTCGGTTTGGTTCTCTCTTTGCTCAGGTCGCTGTGGCCTAGCGAGAACCTTACCGCCACCGTTCGGATACTCGTCGCCGGAGCCGCTCCGTGGGTCTCTGGTCGTTTATTCAGCTCAGGTAATTTCACCTTTCCCTGTAGGAGCTTAGGTGTGTTTTCGTTTTTCCTTTTGGTATTGTTCGTTCGGGGGTTCTCCCGAGCCATACCCACTCGGCCGCACTCCGTGGTCGTGCCACCGTGTGATCATACTCAGGCCGATCTTGCCACGGTCGAACCCTTCAACTTTTAGACACTCATCCCTGCCCTTGGCTGGCGCCGCTGTGGTCCGAGAAGCCGCCGAGCCACTGGCGAAGCGTGCGAGAGGCGCTGCCTCGTGGTCGGAATTCCGAACTGTCACTATAGCTTGGTCGTTTCGACCAGATGCAGCGTTGTGATGGGTAAATAGGTCGTCCCGTAGTCCCTAGAAGTGCCCTTATGCTTATAAGGGAGAGGCCTACGAGTGATTGTAAGTTCTCCTACAATCACCCCCATAGTCGTAAGTCTCACTACGACTATGGCGTGATCATAAGTCCTTCTACAACTATTGCCTAGTCGTAAGTTCTGTCGCGGCCTGTACCTAGTCGTAAGTCTTACTACGACTATGTCCCGGTCGTACTTCTACGACTTGAACCAAGTCGTAAGTCTGTCTGCGACTAGTACCCAGTCGTACGTCCTTCTACGACCACTACCAGGTCGTAAATCCTTCTACAACTTTTGTGCAGTCATAGGTTCCGCTACGACCGGTACCTGGTCGTAAGATTTTCTTTTGGTCGTATTTTGGCATTAAGAATCCAAATCAATTGGTTCTTGTTGCTAAATTCTTTATAAACCATGCTCTTGCTACTGTGCAATTTTCAGGGTTTTTGGAAAAAGTTTGCTGTTGTTTTCTTCGTTCTTATTGGCTCTTTTTCGCTTTCTCGTTAGGATCCGAAGAGCACATTGACAACATATTTGACCCTTAGCAACATCTTGACCCACAGCAAGCAGGCAAGCAGTTTGATTATGTTAATCCCTTTACTTTCAAGTCTAGTATCTTGTTTACAACTCATATGTATGCATGCTTTTGTGTCAAATTAATTTTTCCCGATTAGAGGTAGTTATTCCTATTGCACTGTTGCCCTCAAATTGTTATCCCCTGCCACAACCATAAGTTATTAACATCGCTGGTGGATTAGAGCCCGGTGATTTAAGTATACTCTTTTATTGTCTTTTCGATGTCATGCTTAGAACTGCTTAGATGTCGGTAGTATTGGGCAGTCATCGACTTAGTCGATGATGTTGATCACACAAATCTTATTACTACTCCATTATGTCCAGCACCCTGTGCTTTGTTACTTTGTAAAGTCAAAAACTGAAAATAAAATTGTTTTCGACTTGGGCACAATGGTATGTTGGGGTGATCTGTTCGTGTGAATGGAATGGTGCCTAGGTCATCAAGGACCGAGTTACTTGTGTCACTAAGCCAAGCGCTTATGCGTGCTAACCACGCGAGAGGGATATGAGACCTCTCTTGACTTAGTACTTTGGCGTGGGTTATCTCCGAGTCGTAGGAGGGGGTTGTGTGTGTTGTGTGAAACATGATATGTGTTTTGGTGTTCTTGTGTTGGGTGTGCGGTGGTGGAGATTCCGGGTAGGCTCTCCACCTCGAGGAGCATTGTAGTTGTCCAAGGCTTTACCTGAGATGGGTAGTTGACCGAGGTTTTACAATGACTCCGACACAACGTATGGGTTTCTATCCATACGGGCGGCTCGTGAATAATTCACAATATTGGAAACGTCTTGTAGGATTTAGCCGTGCCGGCATACCTTCGGAAGTGTGCTTAATAGCTTGGCAAAAAGGCGGTCTGGCTTGTGGGTACATTGGTACACCCCTGCAGGGATAAAACTATTCGAATAGCCTCATCCTAGGTTATGGACATGCTTGGTAAGGTCGTGCAAGAACTAGACTACAACCTTTTAAACTAAAATTTGACATGGGTGGTATGAATGGGCAATTCATGCTATTGTTGTGGTGACTATTGGGTTAGTCACTTCCAGGACTGTCGTTGTCATCTATCTCTTTATTATCTTGTTGTCTTTTGGTTATTTGAACATTAAAAACTGATTTGTTAACTTGCTTTCAACTGTACTATCTTATTGCAAATAAAATTTGTTTTATGCTAAAATGAAACATCAACCTTCACTCCAAAAGGCGGCATATAGTCATGTATGTGTCTCATTACTCTACACGTAAGTCTTGCGAGTACATTCAAAGTACTCACCCGCTTTCTTTGGGCTCTTTGTTCTGAGAGGAAGGTGAGCCCCAAGGGCCTCACTTTTGTGAAATGTCTTTGTGGATTCGACGACTAGCTTGGCGGTCGGTCGATTGCCTTGTGGGGTAAAGGCACACTTGATTGGCTCTTTGTTTATGGCCATCTTATGGCACTTTTTGCTTCATTGCTTACTTCTTTTGTCTATGTATGTATTTGGCCGGTCGGCCTCTCTTTTGTAACATCCATCTTTTATTTATGATATCTTCTGGTTTGTTGTTTTGCTTCAGTTCTATGTGAATGGATGGTATTGATGTATGAACTTTGTAAAGAGGTGTGTATACTGCATTTCTGGGAAGTATACATGTCTCGAGTCTCGGATTATCTGATTTGTGATGTTCCGGCCAGCGAACCCACGAAAATTTAAGCAAAGCCAGTAAAAAGAAGACGACGAACCTCTCCTTACACGTAGTAGCAGCTTTAGTTCGGACCCAGATCCTCTGCAATATAGCAGAGTATTTTTTACTGTAGCAATGAAACATATATAATTTTTTTTTACCGCAATGAAATATTTTTCGATGTACCGTAGCAAATACTATAGCAACAATGAAATATGTGCGCAATGATTTTACTACAACGAAAAACACAGTAGCTATTGATACGAGCCTTTGTTTTTGACTGAACGACCAAGATCTTCTGTATTGAAACATTCAATGCAGAGGATCTATTTTCATTTAGTTCGAACTCACTCCTATCTAGTCATGGTCAGATGGGCCGCACGATATGGCCCGGGCCCATGTCGGCCTAGCACGATTAGGCTGGGGAGCTAATCGGGTCGTGTCGTCGTGCGGCACAGGGGCCAAGGTGCCAACCGAGAACAAAGACGCCAAACACCTTGGGACGTCTGCGTGCGGCTCGAGCATGGTTAGCACGACGGCCCGTGTTCGTCCCACGTAGCCCGTTTCGGCCCGAAAAATTCTAAAAAATTCAGAAAAATATGTAGAATTCAGAAATACAAATGAAACATATGTAAAATTCATAAATACATATAAAAAATGTAAAAAAATGAGATAAACATATTAAAAATGTAATAAAGAGCTTTACTAATGTTTAAATGGTTGTCTCGTTAAAACAACATGAGAAAACATTGTCAAAGGAAAAAGAGTACAGTCTATAGCTCTACATACATCCATGTTCTAAGTGTTGTTGTCTAAGTATAGATTTTGAATACCTTTGACAACTCTACACTTTCTGCAGAGTGTTGTGTTCGTGCATCAGCTTGTTCCCAGTTATTCACAATTAGAAGTATCTCTACCATCTCACTTGTGAAACATGTTCTTCTCTCTTCCAATATTTTCCCAAAAAGAATGAAAGCGGACTCAGAGAAAACCGTTGAGTCAGGAACAGTTAACACATCACGTGCAAGTATGAATATCACGGGATATGTTAACTTATGGGTATGCCACCATTGCAAAATTTCGAAGCCTTCTGAGTTGAAATCCACCATATCAATGTCCAAATAGTTGAATAGTTCTCCACTCCTTAGGTAGGAGGTTGGTCTTGGTTGAGAAGGTACCGCTGTAGAACCCCTAGACCTGGAGGAAGAACCTGCACCCTAGATATTGCCCGCACAAATTTATCTTATTACCTGAGGTGGGTGGTAGTGGAGGTCGTTGCAAGCGAACTCCCTGAAACTTATTTTTATACCATTGAAAAATCTCGGTAAATCTAGAAAGAACATGTGCAAAATAGTTAGAATGGTCCAGGCCTGTAGCATCACTAAGAAGATCAAGAACGTTAGCAAATTCTTGAATTGCCGTACGTGCGTACTCCCGGCCGCGCGCGCGCGCCTCACGAGGACATTCACCGCGTGGCCCGTGGCCGTGGCCTCGCCCGCGCGCATGCCAGCGTCCAGTGCGCCACCGACTCCTTGCCTGCGACGATACATCGACGTGCTGCCCGCGGGGCGGGGCCGGCCGCCGCGGCTTTTACTGCGACGACAGCGACCGGCGGGCCGGAGGGCGGATGGCAACAGGCAGGTGTCTCCCATCCTTCTGCCTCCCTCCCCCATGATTGCCATGCACGTACGACACGTACGTCGTCGCGAGCGATTGGTCTCGATCGGCCTCTGGTTCGGTCGGTCGAGCGATCATCCCTACACGCGTGGTAGTATTAGTATATGGGACATCAGTTACGCGGCGAGCGATCTTTTACTGTGTGTTTCTGTTTCTGGCTCAGGGGAGGGGGTGGTGTTTGATTGGGTGCGCCCCTGTGAATGATTGGTCGCCGGTAGGGGGATGTGTCGGTGGCCGGGTGAGGGCGCCGTGGAGAGGGAAGAGTTCACGTGGTCGGAGATGTGCGTGAGAATCTTTAGTTTTGGGATAAGATAATTGGCACCACAATATATTTTTTAACTTCTCATTTTGTACATTGAAACGGTGTCTAATACACGTCTTTCATTATTAGTTTTTTTACTCTATGTTACTAAAAATTATAAAAAATTATAATGATATTGAAATACTTTCAATGTTAAATCTACCCTTTTTTTGTGATAAATCTATTTTTTTTTTCTAAAAATTAGTGATCAAAGTTTTAGAATGTTTCTTGAATTATCATTCTACCCCTGCCACTAACGACGTACTTTATTCAGCATGGAAGGGAATCAAGACGGTGTCCACAATCTGGCATTCCAGCGACCCCACGAAAATTTAAGCAAAGCCATTAAAAAGAAGACGACGAACCTCACCTTACACGTAGTAGCAGCTTTAGTTCGGACCCAGATCCTCTGCAATATAGCAAAGTATTTTACTGTAGCAATAAAATATATATTTTTTTACTGCAATGAAATATTTTTCTATGTACCGTAGCAAATACTGTAGCAATAATGAAATATGTGCGCAATGATTTTACTGCAACGAAAAACACAGTAGCTATTGATACGAGCATTTGTTTTTGACTGAACGACCAAGATCTTTTGGATTGAAACCTTCAATGCAGAGGATCTATTTTCATTTAGTTCGAACTCACTCCTATCTAGTCATGGTCAGATGGGCCGCACGATATGGCCCGGGCCCATGTCGGCCTAGCACGATTAGGCTGGGGAGCTAATTGGGTCGTGTCGTGCCGGCCTGGGGGCCAAGGTGCCAACCCAGGAACAGCACGCCAGCACCTCGGGACGTGCCGGGCAGGCTCGAGCATGGTTAGCACGATGGCCCATGCTCGTCCCACGTAGCCCGTTTCGGCCCGAAAAATTCTAAAAAATCAGAAAAATATGTAGAATTCAGAAATACATATGAAAATATGTAAAATACATAAATACATATAAAAATGTAAAAAAAATGATATAAACATATTAAAAATGTAATAAAGAGCTTTACTAATGTTTAAATGGTTGTCTCGTTAAAACTACATGAGAAAACATTGTCAAAGGAAAAAGAGTACAATCTATAGCTCTACATACATCCATGTTCTAAGTGTTGTTGTCTAGGTATAGATTTTTTAATACCTTTGATAACTCTACACTTTCTACAGAGTGTTGTGTTCGTGCATCAGCTTATTCCCAATCATTCACAATTAGAAGTATCTCTACCATCTCACTTGTGAGACATGTTCTTCTCTCCTCCAATATTTTCCCAAAAAGAATGAAAGCGGACTCAGAGAAAATCGTTGAGTCAGGAACAGTTAACACATCATGTGCAAGTATGAATATCACGGGATATGTTAACTTATGGGTATGCCACCATTGCAAAATTTCGAAGCCTTCTGAGTTGAAATCCACCATATCAATGTCCAAATAGTTGAATAGTTCTCCACTCCTTAGGTAGGAGGTTGGTCTTGGTTGAGAAGGTGCCGATGTAGAACCCCTGGACCTAGAGGAATAACCTGCACCCTAGATATTGCCCCCATAAATTTATCTTATTACCTGAGGTGGGTGGTAGTGGAGGTCGTTGCAAGCGAACTCCCTGAAACTTATTTTCATACCATTGAAAAATCTCGGTAAATCTAGAAAGAACATGTGCAAAATAGTTAGAATGGTTCAGGCATGTAGCATCACTAAGAAGATCAAGAACGTTAGCAAATTCTTGAATTTTAGCTCTTGAATCTAAAATAAATGCAAATGCATATAGGAAAGAGATTTCTCTCCAATATTTGAGGTATTTTGTTTTCATAGCAATAATAGCTTCTCATAAAACTATGCTATTTTGATACATTTTCAACTGTCTAGCAATCCGTAGAATAGCATGCATAATTATAAGAGGTGTTGGATAATACACAGCGAACAAAGCAACAGTGGCTTCATTAAATTAAGTATATTCTCAACAACGAATAAATGTTGCTTAGTCAATAGTACACTACCATCGGGACTTTGATAGTGCATTTGAAGAAAAATAGAAAAAATGCTTTTATATGGTAAACAACTCTTAAGCATCAAGTAAGTATAGCTCTATCTGAAGGTATACGGGTAGCCTATACTAGCTTGCAATTCAAAAATTCTACCACATAAACCAAGAAGTCATGCAAGTAAGAGATCATAGATCTTTACAACTAGACGCGTAGTGCAGCGGAAGAAGAGTTGGTGCAGCTTGATCCAATATCGAGCGCGTTGATGTAGTGGTCGTAGTCGATCGCCTAACGTCCTCGATGTCTATCCTCTCTTCTAGCAACCAATCACATTCCTTGTGAAGACCATTGATCATCCTTGTTCAGCATAGTAGTAATCGCAGCAACGCCTCTACGGTATCCAGACGTCCTCGATGTCTATCCTCTCTTCTAGCAACCAATCACATTCCTTGTGAAGATCATAGATCGTCCTTGTTCAGCACAGTAATCACAGCAGCGCCTCTACGGTATCCAGACGTCCTCGATGTCTATCCTCTCTTTAGCAACCAATCACATTCCTTGTGAAGATCATGGATCGTTCTTGTTCAGCACAGTAGTAATCGCAGCAGTGCCTCTACAGTATCCACACGTCTAGGGATGTAACACAGTACGCCAGTGTACTAGCACCAACTCGCACGATAGGGTCTTCAAGAAGATGGTGGCTAGGGTTTTAGTGGAGCAACTCACGTCGTCATCCCAACAACCTCATGCATTCCCGTATAAAGAGCTCATGGCGGATCCTATTCAAACTCATTTGTTCCAACCCGTTAAGTGTGTGACCCTATAGGTTCATGCGTAAACGGTTGTGACTCGAAAACATCTTTCCGACCACGAGTCATTAGCAGTTCCTAGCAGGACATAACGATTCTCGAATACACATAAATTATATCAAACGAATCTTAATGCAATATTGTCACAAATGGAGTATGACCATAAAACACATCTTCAAAATAAATTGAACAACAATTGTTCTTTATTATGAACTCATAACCTTCTGCTCCTAAATATGAAGCAGAAATAGTATTTTTGCTTAAGGCAAGAATATAATAACAATTATTTAATTCCATAACTAACCCTGATGGTAAAACTAATGGGAAAGTGCCAATAGCTAATGCAGCAACTCTTGCACCATTGCCTACGCGAATATCAACCTCGCCTCTTGCTAAACTTCTACTCCCTATCAGTCCCTGCATCGAATTGCAAATATGAGCAACCGATCTGGTATCAAATACCTAAGAACATGTAGGAGAAGTGGCAAGATTATTTTCTATTACATTTATACCTGAACTGGAAGTCTTACTTTCTTTGTTCTTTTTCATATCTGCCAAGTACTTCTTGCAATTTCTCTTCCAATGCCTAGTCTCATGACAATGGTAGCATTCCGTATCAGCCGTAGGACCTAGCTTGAGCTTCTTAAGGTTAGCCTTGAGACTCTCGATCTCATCTTAAGTCTTTCCTTTGTCCTTTCCCTTTCCCCAAGACTTACCCTTCTTCTCGAAGCTATTAGTGTTTTGAACCATCATCACATAATTAGAACTTTTTTGATGCTCTCCTCGGCACATTTAAGCATGCCATGTGACTCAGTTATTAACTTCTCCATGTCATTTATATGAAAATTCAATATGACGGGCTCAAAGCTCGCAGGGAACGATTGGAGAATCACATCAGTAGCCAACTCTTGGCTAAAGGGAAAACCAAGATTTTTCAAGCTCTCAATGTGAGCAATCATCTTGATCATATGAGGACTGATCGACTTACCTTCTAATAGCCTACAAGAAAATAATGCCTTGGAGGTATTGTAACTCTCTGCCCTTGCTTGGTCCCGAAACATGTCTTTCAGACCCACAATCATATTGTAAGCGTCTGTGGTCTCATATTGCTCCTGAAGCTCAAAGTTTATAGTGGCAAGTATAAGGCAGTGTACATCGTCTACGTCATTGCAATGCTTCTCATAAGCATTCTTTTCAACGCATGTGTAGCATCTATATTTAGTTTCTCGGGATAGGGAACCTCTAGAACATATTCATTTTTTTCTTGTTTGAGAATAATTCTCATATTACGAAACCAATCAATGAAGTTTGTTCCATTCAGTTTTTCTTTCTTAAGAATAGATCGCAAGTTAAAGGTAGGTGTGGAGGAAGTATTAAGCGCCATGATCTACGAAAAATATGTATATGCAAAAATCAGCACTATATTTATATAAGATCTTCTATTAAATACTTTAATAAAAGATACTCTCACGTATGTTTTAAAACAAGTTTCCCTCTAACTTCATATAGTGGGTTCAAAATCCATATATCATTAAGTCCTAGTGAGCTTTGGCATCACTGCTAGAAACTTAGTGATTTAGGTAAGCAACCCTTTTACCAATCATATCTCATATGACTCTTGTTTGTTGAGTGGCATCTCTATGCCCTGGTGACCAACACTATGCCCCAAGGCCAAAAACCATTTTGATAGTATTATCAAGTTAAACCAATACTATACATGTGTGTGTCTGACACCGACCCTATCTTATTAAGATAGTTAATGGCGCCCTACTTTGGTAGACCAACCAATTAACAATTAAAATCGTGATAGGCTCAATAATTGGAAAGACATCATATTTACTTAATTTTTCTTGAGGATACTACTCTACCATGTTAAAACATCTAATGATAAAACATGATCAATAACATAACAGGAACAAAATAATTATTCACAGATAATCATATTAAACTGTGAAATAGTATGACCCTTAACATGACAATCTCCGTCACCATGCTTCATGTCCACCGAGCCATCATGCTTGAAATCACCATATTCATCTACTAAGCAATTACTCCTAGAAGCTAGTAATGAATCACATATGATAATAGCAAGCATCACATATCGGCACGCAGACCGTTATATAATAATATGTAGCTCGATGGCTATAATCACAGCATGAAACACATGCCATGAAAAATCCAGACATGCATCACATACTCAATGGGCCATACTATTCACATCAATCCCTACAAAAAGGTGTTATGCATAGAATCTAATTCTACCGGGTGACATGAACATAAATACTGTATAACGCGACAACGATTACCTAGCATAGTGGTCCTGCTAGCCGGTTAGCGGGCGGGGTTCAAAGGGGCAGCGCCCTTGGAAAAAATTTCTGAGACATGAATTTTGTTCACGTAATTGAGCCATGGAAATTCATCAGATTAATCATATTAACCCTATTTTGAACCAATCTGATCACTTCTTCCCTACGACCATGTACCGCGGTATACCCCGATGGCAGGATTCCGACAGGTAGGAGTATCATGCAATGTAGTCATAGAAGAAGTGGAGTAAATCATCTGGTGCTTTCAACTCATACCTTCCACAAACCCATCTACTATCGCCAAAAACTGATTGATCTTAGCAACCAGTGCCTAGACCGTTCTATCCATATGAACCGATGTAGGTTTCCAGAATAGAACAGTAATAGATCCAAACTACTACTGTCACATATTAAGTATATGCGACCGATCTAGATAAAAACTACGCAAGATGGCTCTGATACCACTGAAGGGATACGGGTAGGCTACACTAGCTTGTAATTAAAAAATTATACGATATAAACCAAGAAGTTATACAAGCAAGAGATCATAGATCGTTACCACTAGATGCACAATACAGCGGAAGAAGAGTTGGAGCAGCCTGATCCAATATTGAGCACATCGAGGTAGTGGTCGTAGTCGATCGTCCAACGTCCTCGGCACCGATCATATCCTCCAACAACCTATCACATTCCTTGCGTAGGTCGTGGATCATCCTCGATCTATGCACCAGCAATCGCAGCAGCGCGTCTACAGTATCCACACGTCCAGAGGTAGAACACCGTACTCCGGTGTGCTAGCACTAACTCGCACGGTAGGGTCTTTGAGAAGATGATGGCTAGAGTTTCAGTGGAGCAACTCATGTCATTTTTCCCAATAATCTCATGCATCCCCTAATAAAGAGCCCATGACGGATCCTATCCAGACTCATTTGTTCCAACCCGTTAAGTGTGTGACCCTGTAGGTTCATGCATAATCAGCTATGACCCGAAAATACCTTTTTAACCACGAGTCGTTAGCGGTTCCTAGTAGGACATAACAATTCCAAAATACACATAAATTATATTAGACAAACCTTAATGCAATATGATCTACAATTAGGTCCTTATCACTTACGACCAGCTCGTA
Source organism: Hsuehochloa calcarea (assembly GCA_036346395.1). Lineage (NCBI taxonomy): Eukaryota > Viridiplantae > Streptophyta > Magnoliopsida > Poales > Poaceae > Hsuehochloa > Hsuehochloa calcarea. Next base: position 58,857,081 of record CM070598.1, read on the forward strand.
TATCTATCCGACCAGTTTACGACCACTTGCTGATTATGTTCGACCAGTCTACGACCAGCTCGTATCTCCATACGACCAGTCCGTATCTGGTCGAACTGAACGACCTTCTTGTGTATTCTCCCTTTGCCTCACAATATCTGGTTGAATTCCAGGTGAGATAATTTGTCATCCATGGACTTTTCAATTCTTTCTCAATCAAGTGATGAATAACTTCATGTGGTCTACTCTTCAACCACTAGTGGCATGACCATATACTTTCTTTATCCGACCATATCGAGGAACCCAGAGATTTCTCTCCTGTTATGTTAGGAGGGGTAAATCTCATATCCGACCAGTCAAATCCTTCTGCATGTTTCATAGCATACCCAAAAGCTACCTTTATAACTACCCAGTTACGGAGTAGCATTTGGCAACCCCTAAGTGTACTATTACACATGTAGAAAACTATGCCGATCTCAGTTCTAAGGATTATACATCATTATTGCATGAGACTAACTGATGACATATAAAATCATAACAACATCAATAGTGTCTCAAGGTGGATCAATTCAACACCATGTGCTCTAACACGTGTTCACATTATTGATTCGATATCCCTATATCCATGACCAGGGAAACATGATTGTTGTATCAAAAGAAGGCTAGACAGTAAGAGAGGGGGACCCCCGGTACACTCGGAGGGACCAAAGAGTTCTCAGGAGAAGGGACCAGCTGTCAGAAAAATATGTGTATTGATTGTTCCAAAACAATGGATCTCATCTTTACAGGGGGATGCCTATTTATAGCCCCTAAAACAGGGTACTCACATTACCATCCTAACCCTAAAAAGGTAATGTATGCGTAAGGGTTGCAGGGACTTTTCCCTGTCTACAAATAGGCTTCGGCTCACGGTGGGGGTCCCTGGGCCCGGTCTATCCGGCTAGTGCACCTTGTTCACCAGCTCCCAAAGTGCTCTAACTTCGGGCTTCTCCTGGTGTGGTCCCAGAGGACCTGCTACTTCAGGCCTCGCGGGACCCCGAAAACCCTTCGGAGGGGCTCCGAGTCTTCCCCAAGGTGACCCCAGCGGACCCACTACTTTGGGCCTCGTGGAGCCCCAGAGACCCTTCGGAGGTGGTCCAGGTCTTCTCCGAGGTGACCCCGGAGGACCCAGCGCTTCGGGCCTCTGGGGCTCCAAAGACCCTTCAGAGGGGCTCCGGGCCTTCTCCTAGGTGGCCTAGAGGACCTAGTGCTTCGGCCTCGCGGGGCTCCAGAGACCCTTCGGGGAGGCTCCAGATTATCTTTGGAGCATCCCCGAAGGGACATCTAACGCCCCCGGGGAGGGGGGCCTTCGTGCTCATGGATTGCGGGGTCTGCCCTGTGGGCTTCGTCGAGTCGTTGGGGCTGGTGGGGCCGTCCCTACGCCAAGCCCCTCGCGGTCAAGGTCCTACTTCATCAAGGCTGAAAACGCACCATTTCCCAGAGGGTCCAGGCACACCATCCCCTTCCACCTGGCGAAGCGTGTTGCCACCGTTCCCATGGAGAGTGCTCATTGGGGGCTGTTTTGACGACGTTTGCTTGGGTGCTGTGTGGTGCAATGGCATGTAACTGTTGCTCTGTTTAGGGTACACATGTCAACAGTTGATTGGTGCATGGCTCTTCAGCTTCCGCGCCTTGTTGTTTCACGTGCCTGGTGCGGCTATAAATAGGGGGGGTAGTGCCCCCTCTCCTGGAACTTTGCTCCCCTTTTTAAAAATCCTAGCATTCCTTATTTGTGTGCGCTTCTTCTTTGAGAGTCTTCGGGGTCCTTGCCTTGCGCGCGGTCTAATGATGAAGCGACCCCGAGATGGTGGAGGGGCGGTGGCCTACACCAACGAGCTTGGCCGCTCGTCGGTGACTCCGCAAGTCCTGCGCACGCTGCGGGACAAGGGCAAGCTGTCTGATGTTTCGGTGGCTCGAGCCCCCGGCTCGGAGATGGTGCCTAAGCCTCGGGAGGATGGGCCTGTCATGTTCGTGGCTTTCCTTGACATCGGTCTCTGCTTCCCCTGTGTGGAGCTGGTGGCCCGCGTGCTCTAGTTAAACCAGGTGGAGCTGGCACAGCTGGCGCCCAACTCCACTGTGAAGCTCGACATGTTCGAGTGGGTAATGCGGTCGGCCGGGGTGAGCAGGGAGGGTCAGCTCTTCGCGTACCTTCATGGTGAGCAGTGCCAACCGAAGAAGAAGGACACCGGTGAGACTCTCAAATTTGATAGCGTTAATTTCCAGCCGAAGACACATTGTCTTCGGTACTTTCCAGCGCCCGCATTCCAGAATAGGTGGGAGACGGAGTGGACGCGACGGTGGTTTTACCACAGGTCCCCGCCAGGCGATGGCTTGCGGTAAACCAGAGGGCCTATCCAGCTCACTCCTTCCACAGAGATTGAGCTGACGTCGAGGGAGGAGGTGCTTCTCCAGCTGCTACTGATTGTGACGCGAAGGCTCTCCACGAGGGATCTTCTGGAAGAATTTTGCGCGCTTCGGTTGTGGCCACTTGCACAGGGCTGGAATGTGAAGCTTGCTGCGGCGAAGGGTGGGCTCCTTTCCTTCGATCTTTTCGACTACGGTGAGGGTAAGCTGTACGGATGCATATATACATAGTATGTTTTTGTCCTTTCGTTTATTCATACCCCCTTTTTGTGTAAAGGGGGTCATGCACTGCTACCCATCGACGAGGCTGCGCGGGCTGCGAAGCAGCTTCTAGGTCCTTACACCGGGGAAGAGCATGTGAAGCGGGGGCTAGTGGTGTGCGAGCCCTGTCTGAAACCGGCATACTCGGACCCGACTATCCATTTGGCGGAGCGGCCTGACCCCAACGAGGGGAGGTAGAAGAGGAACCGGGTGTCGGAGGAGCTGAATGCCGTCGGACCGATCGACGTGGTGCCCTTGCAGTGCGCTGGTGCTGCAGATGTCGGCGGCTCACGCTGCACAAGGGTAGACGCGGCAGGGCACCCATCGAAGTCCTCTCGGGGTCCCGTGGGGTGCGTCAAGCGTGTGAGTTCGACGAACTCTTCCTCTGGAGCGCTCGCGGTCTCTCCGGTGGCTGCTTCCAAGGCGACACAGGCGGGGGAAAGGGTAGCCGGCTCATTTCGTGTGGCGAGCCTAGCCCTCGAAGAGTCTTCCGCCGAGACGCCCTTGCACGTTTGTGGTCGAGGGTCCGAAGATACCCTTGTGGCGGAACCCGCCGCTGCCCAGGACTCGCTTGGTGAGTTCCTTGTACCTTTCTTTTTGTTTTCGCCACCGTGCTGACTTTTGCGTTGCAGTGGTGAGTGGGGGGAATACCGGGGTGACCCTAGTGCCAATGGGGTCGAGGAAGGTTCTAGCATACGGGGGTCCAGGGATGTATCCCTGGTTGCTGGCGCTTGCGGTACGGTGGTTACCGCTGATCTTGGTCCATTGTGTACCAACGACTTCAAGATCAGTCCCGGGGTGGCCATTGTTTGCAAGGAGCTGGCTCTCTTTGCCGCCCCATCGTGCGTGGAGCAGCTCTTCAAGACGATGCCCATGCAGCGGATGTTCAGGTCGACCGAGGCAAACGTCGCGAGGGTAGGCTTAGTTGGATGTTTCTTCTTTTTTATATTATTATATTTTTTGACAAAAGTGTGCTTCGCATAAACCCTGGTGCTATCCCGCGCGCTCGAGGGGGATATTCGTCGTGGTTATGCGGAGATCCAAGAGCGGGTCAACTAGGAGCATGTGCGAAATGAATCACTTTGCTCCAAGCGCTTGGCTCTTCTTGAAAGGACGAAGGAGCTAGAGGCGCGGGTTGTCGAGCTGGAGGGAGAGCACCGCGACCTTCGCAAGGAGGTGTAGATGCTTCACGGGGCTCGCAAGGACCTCGATGCAGAGATCGAGGCGAAGCGTTAATTCTCTGAGACGGTGTCGTGCATTACATGGGAAGCCATGGAGTCGCTGGAAGGCACTGTGACCGAGCTCGGAGCAGTGCCGCCGCCTCAGCAGCATACTGTTGCGCAGGTGGATCTTACGCTTGTCCTTCTACGACCTGTCGGGGAGGTCTGCCTGCCCATTGCGCGAAGGCGGCTTGTGACGGCGGTCTTTGTGTCGCTGCAGAGGGCTGGCTGTGGGCGTGTTGATGCCCTCGGCGCGCGCTCTATGCCCGTGGCCTCTGTGGCGGAGATTGCTATCGATCATCACCATGCGTGGAGGGCGGCTAAGGCCTTCGCCCAGGACTTCTGGGTGCCGCATGGCTGTGAGGCCGTGATGGACTCCTTGCGCCTGGTACTGCAGCAGCAGTCGAGGGGCAAGGCTCTGGAAGCAGACGAAGGTGCCAACGGGCGGGGGGCTACCACTGGGGACGAGGTGTGACCCTCCGCCCTTCTCTAGCAATCCAAGTGTAGACTTTTTGTAGGCTTTTTTAGCCTCTTTTTTTCCCGTTCCGGCCTTTGTGACCGGGCGAAGGTGGGTGGGGTTGCTTTTTTTGTAATGATCCCCGATTTTAAATGAGATGTAAGTTACAAGCCTTATTGCACTGGAGTCTATGGTTATGTTGTGTTTATGTGCTTGCTTGTTGGTTTGCTTAGGCCAGGCTGTTTTTGTTCCGTCGCGCCGCTCGGCGGAGGCCTCGCCCTCCCGGAGTGCGAAAGATGAAAGTCACAGTGCCCCTGCGCAGTACGAAGGATGAGCAAACTCTTCTCTCCATCTAACCTCTACAATTGTGCTATCGCGGGGTCATGCATCACGGCGCGATGGGGCAACGATGGAAGCTGGCGAACCCAGAGGGGTCGATGGAGCATTTCTGGCTCTTCCAAGAGCACAAAGCGAAGAGCACAAGGCGGCAAGGGCACGCTATGAGATTCACACTTTCTGGAAGCAACGGGGTGTTGTTTTCGCGACCAGGGCTTCGGTGGCTTCATCCACCGGCTCGGCCAACTCGCCACCGGATGCTACTGTTGGGAGTCCTCGGGGTCCCTCTACGATGCGAAGAGGGAGTATCTGCATCTTGTGGGCACTAGGGTATCCGATGAGGAGCTTCTCGCGTGGGCGGCCAGGACGGAGGAGTGGGACTTTGTGCCCTAGCTCTGCGGAGCTGCGATGTGTATTGTGTGTAAACTTGTAACGTGTGTTGTTACTTGGTGATATTTTATTATTCTAGTTGAGAGGTTTTCATGTAACGTGTAGGAATCGTCTCACCGCTATCCTCTGGCGGCGGCTATGTATGTTGTGTACTTCGAATTTGTTATCAATAAAGATTGTGGCAATACCGCACCCATACTTTTTTAGATATGGCTCCGGGGAGCCATACCTGTTAATTGCCACGAGGTGAAGGCGAAGCTAGTGTCGTCCCCATACTTGTTTACATAGGGCTCCCGTGGAGCCCTACCTGTTAATTGCCTCGAGGGGGAGTCAAAGCCAGCGCCGCTCCTCATACTTTTTTAGATGGGCTCTGGAGGAGCCTGACCTGTTAATTGTCGTGAGGGGAGGCGAAGCCAACGCCGTTCCCCATAATTTTTTAGATAGGGCTCCGGGGAGCCCTACCTGTTAGTTTTTGTGAGGGGAGGCAACGCTGGTGCCGTCCCCCATATTTTTTTAGATAGGGCTACGGGGGGAGCCCTATCTATTAGTTGTCGCGAGGGGGAGGCGAAGCCAGCGTCGTCCCCCATACTTTTTTAGATAGAGCTCCGAGGGAGCCCTACTTGTTAATTGCCACGAAGGGGAGGCGGAGCTGGTGTTGTTCCCCATAATTTTTTAGATATGGTTCCAGGGGAGCCCTACCTATTAGTTATCACGAGGGGGAGGCGAAGCCTGCGTCGTTCCCTATAATTTTTTAGATAAAGCTCCGTGGGAGCCCTACCTGTTAGTTGTCGCGAGGGGGAAGTGGAGCCAGCGCTGCCCCCATACTTTTTTAGATAGGGCTCCGGGGGAGCCCTACCTGTTAATTGCCGTGAAGGGGAGGCGAAGCTCTCGGCCATGCACGGTGTCCATTTTATACACTCGTGCCTACAGAGGGCTATGGTGTGCACTGGGGCCGAGGGCCATGCGCGGTATCAGTTTTATACACTCGTGCCTCCGGAGGGCTACGGTGTGCATCGGTGCCGAGGGCCATGCACGGTGTCTGTTTTGTACACTCGTGCTTGCAGAGGGCTACGGTGTGCACCGGGGCCGTGGACCATGCGTGTTGTCTATTTTGTACACTCGTGCCTGCGGAGGGCTACGGTGTGCACTAGGGCCGAGGGCCATATGCGGTGTCTGTTTTGTACACTCGTGCGTGCTCCTGTAATGGATGAGTACCCAAAAGTGTTACATCGTAAATACAGGCTCCCGTTGCATAAAGCTGGTGAGTAGCACTTGTCCGGGCGCAACCGGTGTTTTTACAGATCATCTACGTATAAAATTTTCGGAGGCTCTTGATGTTCCATGTGTGGTCTAGCTACTGCCATTTGCGAGTTGTGATGTAGTAGGAGCCCGCTCTTGTGCTTCGAGTGATGATGTAGGGCCCTTCCCATTTGGACTATAGCTTTCCTAGAGCCGTAGTGTTTGCCATTCGCTTGAGCCCCGACCACAACGACTAGCGCAGCTGGCAACTTCACCCTCCCTGGTGCCCCTTTCAAGCTAGCATATGTCTTGCATACTTCTAAACACCAGTTGTGGGATGACATTCAGGGTTCAATAATTTTAATAAGCCAAGTTGCACTTTGCAGACTTTCGGTTGTACTTGTTTTACACAGGTGGTCATGACAAGATTAAGTCCTTAATTCATCTGGACGGTTCATACCACATACCAACTATTCTCGTGCTACATCCGCACCCACCACTCTTTCCATCCGCCCAGATGTGGTACTAGCAAGTTGTTTAGGGTTTTGGGGAGGAAAACCAATTAATGAAACATACCAGTCATCTACATCCAATGACTGTCCAAAACTATTTTCACGATTTAAAAGATGATGATTGGGACATTTATTGTCCTGGTACTTAAGCAAGACTAGCATGTCGCTTAAGTACAACATATACTAGTATTTACCACATAATTACTAGGGTGACATGGAATGAGGGATTCAATTTATCAAAGGATGGGTAATAATTAAATAAATCCTCAAATAGGTGTTTAACTACCTTAAACTTTAACATACATTTGATTACAGAAGTAAAGCATGCAACTTTAATATTTTAAATAAACATAGTTTGCATAAAATGTAGGCTCAAAATAATCAAAGTATTGACTTGCCTTGGTCAAAGACAGCGGGGTCTTGGTATTCTTGAGCTTGATCGAAGTTGAGGTCTCCGGCGTGTTCGAACCCTAATCGGACGAAAGTACCAGAAAAAGGCACAACAACAGAGAGAACATAAAAATACCAAACAAATAATAAATGAACTCCAAATTTAACAATACCAGTGCCATTAGCAAGATCTTGATTTTAGAAAATTTTAGAAACAGGTTTCATAATTTTTGGAGTTATAAAGAAAAAGATATGAATTTTTGAAGCTTTTCAATGAAATTTTAATTGAAAACAAAAATCAGAAAACTGGAAAACTCTCGTGCTGACATGTGGCACGCACTGTGCACGGGTCCACAGCACTGTAGCATGGACTGAGTTTACGCACACCGGTTCACAAGCATTGTTGTGTGGACCGAAGGTCTCACGCAACAGCGTCGGTCCACCGGTCCACAGCATAGTGCCGGTGGGCCCACTGCCAGCGACAGTGCAGTGGGGGCACCTGTCAGTCTCGGCGCGACGCCTCGCGTTCTCCGCCGCACGGAGAACGAGATGGGGAGGGGGAGCGAAGTGGCGAGACGAGGGGAGAGGGCAGGGCGCACGGCGGGAGCCGGAGGGAGAGAGAGGGAGAGGCGGCGCTGGAGCGGGGGCCAAAGCTGGAGAAGGAGTCGATGGCACCAAGGCGGCGACGGCTCAGAAGGCGAAGGCAAAGCGGCGGCACCTGAGCGCTGGAGGAGGTGAGAGCGACGACGATGCTGGAGGAGGTGAAGGGGTGGAGAGGGAGGAAGGAGGAGACGAGGGCTCGGCTTTTATAGCCGGCGGAGGCGAGAGCGAGGAGAGCGACCGGGCTCGGGCAATTGGCGCGGGAGGACGGCGATGGAGACAAGACGGAGGGAGCGGGCGCTGCAGTCGAGCGGAGGAGGTGACGGGAGCGGGTGATTGGCGCAGAGGAGGTGGATTGGGGAGGAGGGGCGGTGACACGACAGGGCGAGGGTGGTGCGGCTGTCGGCGACAGAAGGGGGAGTGGCAGAGGAGGGAGACCAGCGGTTGGAGGCGAGAGGGCGGTGGCGTGTACGGGCGAGGCGGTGGGACAGCGCCCCAGGCCGAGGCGGGCGGAGTGGAACCGGGCCAGGCCGGGCCAACTGAAAGATCTAGACCCGCCATTATGAGTTAATAGAGTGTTTTGGTGATTAATGACAAATCCAAATATGAGACTAATTCTCTTGTCAAGTATTATCTTTGTGTAGTCTCATTTGGATATAAAAGTGAAACACAACGAGGTATGCAATCGACATCTCAATCTTATATATTGTTGCATTTCTCGGATCCAAAATATAGGATTGAACTCAACCTTAAGTTAAACTTGAATATATGCATATGACCTTATTACACATTTGTGTATGCACACATTTAGGAGGAGTTTTATCCTATACTTTGTGGTTTCATTAGTATTGATCCATATTCCATTTTCCACATATACTAAGGATCTTTACGTTGAAACAAAACCTTGAGTATACAAAACTTGTGTAGTTCGTATATACTCATGTTATGAGTATATAGAACTTGTGTAGTTCTTGTATACTCATGTTATAGTATATATAACTTGTGTAGTTTATATATACTCATTTGTTCTCTCATTTATCATCATTAAATTTATGAGAATTTAAGTGGTTATCATCAATTACCAAAGAGGGAAAGATTGAGGTATCCTGTCCCACCATTATGAGTTAATGGTATGGTGTGGTAATTAATGATGATCACATTGTGGAACTAACATTTTCCATGAGTTGGATATATAGGTTATGTTCGGGATGATGAAGACTTGGGATGATCATGAGTTGATCATCAAGTCAAGAGCTTGGTGTAAATGATGCATCATGAGTTGATGCTTATCAAGAAGAGATGATCATGAGTTGATCATCAAGACAAGAGAAGACCAATCATCATGTGTTGATGGAGGCCAAGTGAAGGAATGCATCATGCGTTGATGCATGTGAAGAATCGGGATGGAGAAATCATCATGTGTTGATGATGTTCAAGACAAGATCCCGAAGTGAAGAAATCATCATGTGTTGATGATTGTCAAAGTCAAAGACCCGAACTTGAAGTGATGATGTGCGTCATCAAGCTTCAAGAAGATGCAAGGCAAATGTATGACTAGCTAGGGCTAAGGATGTGTTCCTAGTCTTTTACCGGTCTCGGTGTTTGGTTGGAAGACCGGATTGCTAGTATAGGTTGCCGTACTATTAAGAGGGGTCTTAACTAGTAGTTTGAGTTAGTCATGTGTTGATAGCTCATTATGTTTGCTCTAGCTCATCTAGGCATGATGCTATTTATTTGTGAATGTGTTTTGCAAATAATCGAGGCTCATGCATAACCCTTGTAGCATGTGACTTAAGTTTGCAAATGCGTTTTGCAAATGGTGTAAGTCCATGTACCCTATTCCTTGTGATGAGTATTATAAGGGTTAGCAAATGTGTTTTGTAACCTACTGAGAATATCATCTTTGAAACCTTGTCGAAAATTGCATTCAAATGAGCGAATGTGTTTTGCCATTTGAAGTGGAGCAATTGGTTTTGGCTCAGTAGTCTGCGGTCGGACCGCGAGTAGTCACCGGTCGGACCGGTGGCAAATCGGTCCGACCGTGTGCTCTGGCGGTCGGCCGTTTCACTTGATCCGATTTCTTTGTGCGAAAGTTCTGCGATTGTAAAAATCGGAACTTCGGCGTGAGGAAGTTCCGAGATCGAGCGGATCGTTTTTCCAGAGCTCCTTTTGGGACTTAGCCAAATTTGCGACGGGCGGTCGGACCGGCAAAGACGGGCGGTCGGACCGATTCTGGCGGTCCGACCGCCGATGCATGGCGGTCGATCCGGCCAAGGCCCAACGGCTATTTTTCTAGCCGTTGGCGCGTAGGCGATCCGACCGCCATTGGTTGGTGGTCGACCGCCCTGGGTCTTTTTTGTGGAATCTTCTCCCAATGGCTAGTTTTTGTGTGTGGGCTATATATAGCCACCTTGGCGGTTGGGAGAGGTTCTTGTGCTATTGTTAAGTGATATACTCATTCTTTGAGCTAAGAGCAAGCCTCTATTCTCTTTTGTGCATGTGTTGCACTTGGTGAGATTAAAGAGTAAACCCTAAGTGCATGTGTTGCCTTAGGTAGTGGATTGTGTATCCACGTGAGCGTTGACACTTGATTAGTTCAAGTGAAAGTTCGGATTTGTTACTCTTGGTGTTTGCCGACACTTAGGCGGCGTGGAGGCGTCGTCTTGTGGTGATCTTCTCAAGAAGGTTGTGAGAAAACCCGGCGGTTTGTGAGTGGTGTGGTGCTCACCATCTCCGGAGTGGAGGAAGAGCAACCATAGTTGAGCGAGGTGTTGGTTCGGTTTGGAACCGGTCCAAGTGTTGGACTTACCTCGGAGGTATTGGCTTAATTAGTGGAGCCGGTCCAATTTGTTTGGGCTAACCTCAACGTGGATTAGGGGAGACCGGCAAGTTTCCGAACACCACGGTAAAACATAATCGTGTCATCTTGTTTTTACTTGTGCTTTACTTTGAGCAATTTACATTCTTGCTTTAATTGCTTATATATCTTGTATGATTGCTCATATTGTATTGTGTTCATATTATCGGTGCACTTAGTTGAGCCTAGTTGATTTAGGTTTTAATTGAGCAAAACCAATTCGCTATTAGCTTCCGCATTTACATATTGGTTTAGCGCGAAAGAATTTTAAAACCGCCTATTCACCCCCCTCTAGTCGGCCACCTCGATCTTACACCAACCCAGGTTAGGGTTTCACACCAGAATCTTTGCACAACTAGATTTTGAATTTAAATTCTAATTTTTTGATTTGAGTTTTGAAATCTGAGGATGTTACATTGTACACAGTGTGAAACTAATTGTATCGTAATTGCAAACTTTAACTTCATTTGCAGTGTCAATTTGTCGTTGTTACCTATCTCTGCAAAGCAGGATGTGTTGTTATCGTTGCACCATTTCTCCAAAGTTATCCACTGTGTATGAATTCCCCAGCACATTGCAACATCACTTACCTTCCTACTTATGAATCATTGCTACCTCAATCGTCCTCACAAAATTCTTCTAAAATTTACTGCACTACACCAACATACTACGATCACGAAATATTATTACGGGTCTAACAGATTTCGTACCCTTAAGAATTTACGAAAATCACAAACGGACCAACCAACCTTGTCACCACCCTTTTTTCCAAAAAAAAAACAACATACAAACAAGATTTGATAAATGAATTACCTACAAGAATTACTATTTATTCCCCTCATAATTATTTCCATGGAATTACTAAAATTATAATAGTGTCGTCGGTTCAAACGGCGACAAGGACCTAGTTTTGTAATTTTTTAGGATGATTATTTATTTTGTAATTATTTTTTTTAAATAGTACTATTTTGAAAAAAAAAAATCCCGGTTTGATCGTGCGGGTGACTTGCGGGAATACGTACACGCAGCACGGCGGCAGCTGTGGAAGAAGTGGAACGAAATCATCTGAAATTTCTAACCTTTGAATATATAGTCTAGCCGCCTAAATAAACTCAGCACGTACGCAAGGATGCATCAGGTCAACACATGGAGTGGTGTCGTAGGATTAGGATCAAAATGTTTTCTTATACAGAGCAGCTGAAAAACATTGGATGTGAGACCATTGTTGTGCTTTAGATCTACACTGGGCAGCGTCAGCTACACAATATTCGTAGCACCATTACACTATCAGCATCTATCCTCCTTTTTTGCGAGGGTTATCAGCATCATGGATTAGGATGCTTTGCTTTTTTTTTTCCCAAAACAAAGTTTGCTAACCAATCAACTCTTGCTATGACCTTTGTAGTAATAACCAGTAAAAGACTCCCAATTGAAAACCATGGACACCAATGGTTGCTTAACTTATTTTGGAAGAGAAGATTATAACAAGCTTAATCTTCAGAATTACTCTAAAAGCTTTCTCTCCTAATTTCCCCCGTGTTTTTCGCTTTAATATGCAGGGGGTACGTTGAATGAGATGAAAACGTTGTTTCTTGGACCGCCACTGGGAAGTACTCAGGATCAGTGAGCATCCCACGGGTTCAGATATGCAGTGCTCTGAAACAAGCCTTCCAAACTTGCAGATATCCTGACGTGGCAATACAAGTAGACGTAACAAGAACGGATGGTTGAAATCATCATAATACTAAACCACCACCAGTCCACATCAGCAAGATCAACGGAAAATTACTAAACAAAACGACCCCTATCAAACATGACGACTTCACTGAATTTGTAATAGAGTGTGCAATACGCCAGTACCAAGTATACTGGTTCCAGTGCTAACAATAGCATTTTTTTCAGTGAGGCCAGTAACTACTACTAGTCTACCAGTAGTACAGTCTCCTACCAAAGTATATCTCCCTTTTGCAACTGTGAGGCGTCCTACTTGCACAAAGATAAATCATGTGCCAAATCCAATCCTCTATAGTCCATAATCCCAAGGAAATATTTAGACAGACGTCTTTTTTCTTTCCGAAAGAACACTCCAATTTCTTTATCCCTTTCTTTTGTTTTTCTAGCCATGCGGAGGACTATTTTCCTCTGTACTTTTTCTCCCTTTCCTCAATTTTGTGTATGGTACTATGTTACAATCACCAATGGCACTTGTCCTCCCTCTCCATTTGCTCACTTTCCTCTACCTCTCCAATCTCCACCAAGATTTTTTTCTCCTCTCATCATCACAAATCCAATTGCGCACATTCTTCTCTCCCATAGGCCATAGTATCACCTCCATTTCCCTCTTCTCTCTTTTACCTGCTTGAGTTTGTGACCGTTTCTGTTTGCTAGCCATGGCTTATCGGCAGCACAAAACAGCAGTCTAGTTAGCCGTCGTGGACCGCGACAACGATCGGATCATTCGTTCAACCCTCCTCCTCTCCGCGCGCGCTCGTGCCTTTTTATTATTTATTTATTTATTTGCAGCATTTGTGGTTGAGTGGTTGAGCCGAACAGAGCCCGCCGATGGCGACGACCTCGCGATGGCGTGGCGCCATGAAAATTGGTTTTAATACGCTCCCTGCAGCTGAAGCCTGACAACCTAACCAGATTTTAGGTCGTTACCTCTGTCGCTTGCTACCCCTCTCCCTTCGCTTTGACACCTCGTCGCTTAGGATATATTTGCCGCTCTGGTTTCTTGCGCTTGTACTGTATCGTCTTCAGCTCTCCGCTTCCTTTCGGTTTGAATTCAGCTACTATAAAGTCAGTGGAGGGCGGCTTCAGCCAGTTCTTGCTAACGGAATTCGCTTTCCAGGCGGCCGTCGCCGCGATGACCGCCTCGCAATTTTCTGTTCAAGCAGAGAAGTTCCGGGTCGTACATTGGTTTCAGTAAGCAGGATTTTATCAGCATAGCCATACAGGGGAAGTCCACGGCGATTAGTGGTTGAGCTAACCGCGCGCTGTGCGTGTCATCATGGACAAGTGCGTTTCCTGCTGATTTTTGCGAGCTGCTGGCTGCCGGCGATCGACTGGGGAAGCATGGCGGCCGAGCATGGGGAGGGCGTCGGCCGGTGCATACTGGTGGGGCTGCACATGGACACCGTCGGCAAGGACCTGCTCCGGTGGGCGCTCAACCAGTCGGCGAGGAGGGGCGACCGCGTCGTCGCCGTGCACATTTACCGCAAATCCGGTAGGTTATCCATCAATAACCTGGCAGTTCTGACTCAGTCGTGGTAAGCCTCCCATAGTGTAGTGTTATTTTCTTGACATTTTCTTGTTTCTTGTCGGAGACATCTGCAAGACGAACACTCTGACACTGATCAGGACGCTGGACGACTACCTGGTAGAGTACGAGGCCCTCTGCAGCAAGAAAGATGTAAGCATGGGGTGGTAGTGATTGCTATGGAGCTCCATGCCATGCTGTTAACGATTAAATTTACATGCAAGTATTGATGATTCGTGTCAGATTGTTCTTGTCGGCCGGGTGACACCGGGGAGCTCGATCCAGAAGGTGCTGGTGAAGGAGGCCAAGCTCTGCGCCGCCATGGTGGTGGTGATTGGCGCGAACAAGAAGTACTCCTTCGGGTCAGTGCGCGGCAACCTTTGTATGATCCAACTGTTTGTTTCTTAATTTCTTAACACCGGCAACATTTTTTTTTTTTGGGTGTGACTTCTGCTCAGAGGCTCGACTTGCCTGGCCAAGTACTGTGCCAAGAAGCTCCCGCCGACGACCACCGTCGTCGCTATCCAGAACGGCAAGGCAATCTTCGTAAGGGAGGCGCCGAAGCCACCACTCGGTGAGCCCCTCTTAACCTAAGCAATTAAGGTAATGGTGTTTCAGACGCTTAGTTAGTGAGTGCTTAATCGTTCTCGTTCGGTCACTTCGTGTTGAGCTGCGCCAGGAGCAGAGCCGAAGCCGGTGCTCCGCACGGTGCTGCACCCGAGCGTCGGGCTCGAGCCCAAGGTGATCATCCCGAACCCGAACCGGAGCGCGCGGTCCAATGGCTTCGACGCCATGAGCTGCGGGCAGGGAACGAGACCCGGCGCCGCGCCGGTGAAGTCCTACGATGACGCCACCAAGGTCTCCGGCGGCGCCACGTCCGAGCAGAGGCTCGGCTGGCCGCTGCTCCGCCGCCCGCCCGCCGCCGCGGCACAGCCCAAGGGCGAGGAGCCGCGCAAGCAGTCGGTGGTGCAGTGGGTGATGAGCCTGCCAAGGCGGTCCTCGCCGTCCGCGTCCCCCGAGCCGCACGCAGAGCTCGCTGCCGAGCTGAAGCAAATGCTCGACGGCATCCCCTCGCGGTGCCGGTGGTTCGGCTACGAGGAGCTCTACTACTCCACCAACCACTTCTCCTCAGGTTTTTTTTTCCTCTGATCATTTCCTCAGGCTCGAGGCCCCAACGATTCCGACGCGTCCTGCTCACGGCCGAGAATTCTCCCTGTTCTTGCAGAGAATCTGATTGGGAACGGGGGGCACAGCAGGGTGTACAGGGGCAGCCTCCCGAGCGGGAATCCGGTGGCGATCAAGCTGTCCAAGGCGTCGGCCGAGGCGTCCAAGGATTTCCTCCGGGAGGTGGACATCATCACCAAGCTGCAGCACCACAGGATTGTCCCGCTCATCGGCGTCTGCGTCGAAGGCCCCAACCTCGTATCCGTCTACAGCTACCTCCCCAAGGGCAGCCTCGAGGACAACCTACACGGTACATCTACAGTGCTGTACATGTGGTGTCACCGTAAAACATTTCACCTCAGTACGGTAGATTTGGTTACAAGGATGCTGGGAATTTTGCGAAAAATGACTAGGACATGAGATAAATTTTAGGAAAGGTGTTGTTTTTGGAACAGTTGGAAGGGTGGGAGTTGCCTATTCTTCACTCTTTTGATGTTTGATGTTTTTCGATTTGCAGGGAAAAGGTCCAAGCCGGCGCTGTCGTGGGAGAAGAGGTACAAGGCGGCGCTAGGGATCGCTGAGGCCATCAGCTACGTCCACTCCGGCTGCTCGCGGCCGGTGATACACAGGGACGTCAAGTCGTCCAACATCCTCCTCACGGACGAGTTCGAGCCTCAGGTAATAGAACAGCGACATACCACATATATACCACCAATGCATCATCTTTTGATTATTTATTTATTTATTTATTTTGGGATTATGCACCGACGAATGAAAGCTCTGAACCCTTCGTTGTGGCAGTTGTCCGATTTTGGGCTTGCTATCTGGGCGCCGTCCAATCCGACCGCCGTGACGCGCAGCGACGTCGTCGGCACATTCGGGTGTGTTCTTGTGCCTACCGTGGCACGACCAAGCTTGTTCTTTGTAGCGTCTAGTGGTACACCGTGTTTTTCAGTCTGTTTTACGGCGAAAATCGTTGGTTTTACCTTGTTCAGGTACCTAGCACCGGAGTACTTCATGTACGGGAAGGTCACCGACAAGGTGGACGTGTACGCGTTCGGCGTCGTTCTGCTGGAGCTCCTCACCGGGAGGAAGCCCATCAGCGATGGGTCACCGAAGGGCCAGGAAAGTGTCGTCATGTGGGTAAGACCTCCCTCCCAATCCTCCATCTCATGTCTCAATGCGTCATCAGACATTATTATGCTTGGGAATTTGGAAACCTCAATGGTTCTACACTACAGCTTTGCCCTGGCATTCCTTGACACAATTGGTTCTTGGCGTAACAGGCGACTCCGATACTTGACAGCGGCGGCATTTCTGACCTGCTGGACCCGAGCCTGGACGCGAAGCACGACGAGGCCGAGGTTAGGCGAATGGCCTCTGCCGCGTCCCTTTGCCTCAGGAGGTCAGCTCGTCTCAGGCCCGGGATATCGCAGGTGAGTCCGCGTTCTGCCCGGCGGGTCAGTCGTGAACGCGAAGCTTGTGTCGCATAAAAACGCCTGTCGTTGTGTCGTGCAGGCACTGAGCGTGCTACGGGGAGAGAACACGGCGATCTTGGCCGACCTGCAAACCGCCGAGTCGGACTGCCTGGACGACGAGACCTACCCGGCGGCAAACGTGAAATCGCACCTGGGCCTCGCGCTGCTCGACGTGGAGGATACCGACTCCATCTCGAGCACCGAGCACAGCAACCTCAGCCCCTTGGAGGAGTGCCTGCGAGAACGGTGGAGCCGATCGTCCAGCTTCGATTGACATCTTTCTCGTCCGCCTTTTTGTGAATCTGCATCTGTTTTTCGGCTCTTTTTTTGGTTTGGGGTCAGTTGGGTTGTAATTGTTTGGCTTGGTTACGTACTCATGTACAGAATGAAAGCATCAACGGTGCCACATTTCCGGCACCAAGAAGCTTTCTGATTGTCAACAAAACTTTTGATAGATCTGGGAGGGCTACAGGCGCAGAAGAGAAAAGGAATGTCCATTTCTGTGAGCCCGAATGCTGTAACTCTGGCACGAATTTTTTTAAAAATAATATTATTTAAAAAAATTACAAAAATAAATAGCCACCCTCAAAAATTGCAGAAATTAGTTTATGTCGCCGTTTGAACTGGCAACTGGCGACCCTGTCGCCCCCTGTCGTCAGTCTAACTTCCTGTCGCCAGTTGAACTGACAACAGGAGTTGAACAGTACTTCTGTCGTCAGTTGAACTAGCGACAACAAATCAGCTAAAAAAAACCCTAAAAATTCACTCCAAAGCTCATTTTAAATCCTGAAAAAAAAACAGAAGAGAGGAGAGGGAGAGAGGGTAGCGAAGTTCTGCCAGTTCATCGCGGATGAGAGATAGACGGAGCATTGGATCCGATCGGCCATCTTGTAGGTGCATTTTTTTGAAACTCTGTACATTATGTCAAAACCTTTTCGGTTAGCAAACACAAATAGCAACATAGAATTTAGTAGATTAAATAAATATACTCTAATTATGTAGTACATCATAGAGCGTAATCTAAATAATCTTAGTTTTATTTAGCTCCCCATTTGTGCGCGCAATTATATTGTTAATACCTGAAATTAATTTTTAACTAGAAAAATAGCATGACACATTTTAAATTGTAAAGAAAATTTGGATTAGCTAATTAGGGTAGATAGAGCATAATCTAAATAATCCCAGTTTTAATTTGCTCTCCATTTGTGTGCGGTAATTATATTGTTAATACCGAGAATTAATTTTTAACTAGAAAAATAGCATGACACGTTTTAAAATTACAAAGAAAATCCAGAGCAGCTAATTAGGGTAGGTAGAGTCTAATCAAAATAATCGTACCTTTATTTACCTCCCCATTTGTGTGCGGTAATTATATCCGTAATGCTGGAAATTAATTTTAAACTAGAAAAATAGTATGTCATATTTTAAAATTGTAAAGAAAATCTAAAGTAGCTAATTAGGGTAGGTAGAACCTAATCGAAATAATTTCATCTTTATTTAGCTCACCATTTGTACACGGCAATTATATTATTAATACCGGGAATTAATTTATAACCAATAAAATAGCATAACATGTTTTAAAATTGTACAGAAAATCCAGAGCAGCTAATTAGGGTAGGCAGAAGCTAATTGAAATAATCCCAAATTATTTAGCTCCGGAGAGTAGGTAGAGTGTAATCTCAGCTTTATGACTTGTCGCTTAAATTTGATTTCTATTTGTGATTGGTAGTTATTTTGCTAATAACGCTTCCAATTACCTTATTACATATTTTAAAGTCTTTACAATATATGCACTGAATTTTCAGGTATGGCAGACCCAGGCCACACTGCCCAGTGATCGTACGAGTTGCTTGTCCGGTGATTGACCTACATCACCGTAGCTACCTTAGTACCATCCTCCCCCAGAAGGGCGAGGCAACGATTGAGTTTGGCACGTTGCGACTGCGCACGCCCATTAGGGCATGGAGGTTGCAACCAAGCTGGGTGCCGAGGTATGTGCCGTTGCGATCTTCGTGTACTCATTTGTGGCCAAACTACTACGTGTGAACTAACGTTCGTTCGTAACCTGATCCGACGCAGGTTGAGGTCAGCAGGCCTCCTTTCGCTGGCAAGGATGGTGGAGGCGATGTGAGGGAATGACTAGGACTGCAATCCTCATCGTACGTCCAGTCGTTTTCCATACGACCAGACCCTACTAACGACGTTGGTCGACCGGTGGAGGCTGAAGACGCACACGTTTCACCTTGCAAGCGGGGAGATGATGCCGACGCTGCAGGACGTGAGCTTCCTGATCGGATTGCCCTGCACAGGCTTCCCCATGGCAGCGTATGACATCTCGGCCACGTGGCACACAGAGCTCCTGACGAGGTTCCAGGACATATTGCCGCCGGGTAGCGATTACCAGGAGTTCAGCAACCCCCACGGGCCGACACTGAGGTGGATCTGCCAGTTCTACGTAAGTCTTCGTAACTATTGTCCACTCGCATCAATTTATTTGTGAACTTTACTGACGTGTATGTGTCTTCTTGCAACCTGGGCTTACGACGGAGGACACTCGACGGGGTGGTGAGGAGGCACTTCGAGGCCTACCTGTTGTGGTTGTTCGGGTGGGTCATGTTCCTGGAATCCCATGGCGACAGCGTCGACAAGCACTACGTCCAATACCCACATGAGCTTGCAGACTGGTCGATGGACGAGATCTAGCCCTACGCCTAGGGCCCGGTCGTGCTGTGCGCGACGTACCACGCATTGTGCGACTCATTTCGCCAAGCCCAGGACAGCTCCATCCTCTCTGGATGCTCGCTACTTCTGCAGGTGTAGTCCTTCGAGCGCTTCCAGATCGGACGTCCACAGCTGGACTTGGGAGCGTACAAGGTCAGTCTGTACGCCGAGGACAATGATGTGGACCGGCTGGCCATGGGCACGGTGTGGTGCCACCGACGGGTCAATTTCGTGAACATTTATTATTTTCTCGTAATATAATCATAATTTTATGTGCTAAGTTTTCCTTTTGTCTATTCCATAGGTGACCTACACACCGATCACCACACAGGGGTCGTACCTGGACTACGTCGTGATGTTCGATCAGCTGACGGATGACCGCGTCATCTAAAGACCGTACACTTAAGAGAGGGTGTACGCGTGTGTGCCTAGAGGACTGTCCAGCCTATGCACACGAGACTACGTGTACTAGTACACGCAGAGGGCCTTGGTGCATACGGTATTCGTGGAGGAGTAATAGGTGGCACGGGTCAAGCGCCAGTTTGGTCTGCGACAGTAGGTCCCAGCCCCCTGGGCGCAGCGGTAGCCAGCCCACGTCCATGGGTAAGTTCGCGCTTTACTTCTTTCATACAATCTGCGTCGCATACATACTAAATAATTATCTTGCCGTCCACAGGTACACTAGGAAGGGAGTACATGATACTACCTCCTGAGCGGAGAAGATGTTCCCTTGGGTTAAGGGCTGGCTCAGCGCCTACCACAACGTTGTCTTAGTGGATGCTCACTACGACCTCGGGGAGCACGAAGAGTACATTGAGTGGTACGCTAGTGGGAAGAGGCTGCGCTGCGTCCGGGTCGTGGTCAACCCTCCATGACACGAGGCTGCGATGTCCGACACGTACCCCACCCAGCTGGACTCCGCATTCCACCACTTGGTACATATTGAACGATCCGTACTTCATATTTAATTCACTAGATTTAGGTTTCCGACTTATTGATTACGTATACAGGTGGATCTACACCGGGAGGTCCTCGAGTTGACAGCCTCCACGTAGCAAATGACGCTAGGGGGACATCAGAGGGGTTATACAGCGCATCGCGAAGAAGGAGAGGTGAGGGATCTAGATTGTGACTTTTCGCACGCTAAGGGACCCACTGACCCACCAGTGCGTGGAAGAGGGGTCAGCCATGGTGGCTCACGGCCACAGGCTCCTCCTCCGGACGTGGCGGACGGGTCCTCGTGGCACCGTAGTGGGAGCTCCTCGGGATAGTTTGCAGGTGAGCATGATATATTCACTTCTACTTCTTTATTTCTAACCCCACTAGTTACTATCGGTAATCTTCTCTTGCAGATCCTCAGTTCCACCAATACACGGGGCAGGAATACGCGGAGTCGTCCACGGCTGCCTTCGCGGCACCAGGTATGACTACGTTGCTTGATTGTGTAACGTCCTATTTCATGGTTTTCCCATGATTGTATGTGTAACATAATGTTTCACAAGTCGTGCACCGAGTTGGGACGAAGCGGACTTCTCGTACGAGGCACTCGCCGGGGACTTCTACTTTGACCAGGACCAGGCCTCCGGGGGGCTTCTTAGTTGCAAGGTGCACCGAAACCGACCCAACCGACGTTGGACCTCGACCTCGCGACACCACCTCCGCTCCTCACGCCGATCGGGTACGTCTGATCCTTTGACGTACACGCACCAGCGTCGAGCGAGGCCGGGAGCGACATGCGGGGTACGCCCCAAGAGGGGCCGCTAGAAGATCTTTGCTCAGTCATGCTATGTAAATATTAATTTTTGTATAACTATAGTTATGCTAGTACCGTATTTCATTATCTCTTTTTGGCATGCACACCACGATCACGTGTGTGGATTTCATGGGGATATGCTCCAGATCTTAGGATGATGTGACAATTGGCAATGGCGTTTACGGTTTGTCGTTTCACGCGTTTTCGACAAAGTTACGACTTCTCGCTTTCGAGCGGTCCGACCGGTCCTTACCGCGATCCGACCGGTCCCATATCGGTCGGACCGGCCATCTGGGCGGTCGGACCGGCGATGACCAAAAGTGTTCAAATCAAGCCGGGCCAAAATAGGTGTTGTAGGCAAGTGAGGATCCCAATGCACTTGGTCTCATGATTTTGAGTCTCGATGAAAAGTTCTATTGGTTTAAAGTTTCGAAGGTTTGAATTTGGGAGCTTGAATTTCGGCTAAGTCTAAGGCGGTCCGATCTCCACGAGGAGCGGTCCGACCGCCATGGCGTCCGACCGCTCACTGGAGCGGTCGACCGAATTATTGAACGTCCGCCAACCGTGGCGATGTTGATTTGTTAGGTCAAAGTCATTGATATCGTGGCATATGATTTGCATGATGCATGTTTTGACTAACATGGGTCAAGTTGTGAAGAACTTGTTCCGAATCGTGTTTTCTTGTCGTGGTTGTGCGGTTGCTTGGTGGTCAACGACGGTCAGCGGCGAGAAGGATCGGGACTAGACTCGGAGAGTTGAGGTCCGAGCGATTGACGATGCGGGTGAGGTCAACGACTCAAGCGTGACACAAGATGGACAAGGGTGACCTATTGGCGAATCCATGGCACATGGTGAAGCGGTTTAGGTCAAAAGTTAAAGACGCGCCGCGAAGCGTGCGTGTGTGACCTGCTTGTTAGTGGGCCTTAACGGAGCCCAATTAAGTCAAACCCTAAGAGTTTTAGGCCTCCACTATAAATAGGAGGAGATGGTGGCGCACCTCTCTCTCTCTCGCTTATGTATTTTCAAAACCCTAATTGTCTTTAGGGAGTTGAGGTGGAGGCTAGGGCTTTTCATGGTTTGAAGAGAATTTCGTGATCCTTGATTGTCTCTCGATCCATGATGGTGTGGATGTAATCCAAAGATCAACCACGAAATCAATCTATGCAAGGTTTGCTTGAGATAAGTCTCTTTTCGTTCTTGCTTTCAATTTCGTGTTTTTAGGGCTTTCTTTGATCCGCGAGTTTGTGATTGATTCTTTCATATGAATTAGCTTGCTGTGATATGTGTGAATCTATCTAGCATCATCTTGATCATCAATCACTCACGAACAAGCAATAGGATCAAGTTTTCGTTCTTGCCCGTTTTAGACCTTCTCGTTAATCAATTGACAATTGCTCAAGATCGTTCCAAGAATTATCATAATATTCGATTGGAATAGGTCCTCAATAGCATAGAGAAGGTGTGTGCAAAGTTTCGTGAAGTTTGGAGTTGAGAATCAAAAGTTAGACCTAATTGCAACCGTCGCTATCTCCGCTGATTTTCTGCTTCGATCGGTTACGTAGATCGCGGTCCGACCGCCCATCACCACGGTCCGACCGATTTGAGCGGTCCGACCGCCAAGATAACAAATGTCCGACCGCGAAATCGGTCCAACCGGTTCTCATGAGTCGACCGCCAAGACTTGTGTTGCTTTGATTCTTCTCGATTATTGTCGCATTGCTTAGGGTTTTTATTGGATTCAATACTAGTCTTCCAGATCGGGTATATTGATCTTCATAGCTTTCTAATAGCTACTTTGAGTGAAATTGTATTGAGTTCATAATTTGTGAAAAAGTGAGCGTGCTCCTATTCACCCCCCCCCCTCTAGTCGCCTTTACGGTCCAACAACGTGAGGGAGTCTGCATCGGGACACCTCGCACCACCCTCTCTCTACACCTTGACTACCCAA
This sequence comes from Hsuehochloa calcarea, assembly GCA_036346395.1. Classification (NCBI taxonomy): domain Eukaryota; kingdom Viridiplantae; phylum Streptophyta; class Magnoliopsida; order Poales; family Poaceae; genus Hsuehochloa; species Hsuehochloa calcarea. The sequence goes on from CM070598.1 coordinate 58,880,048, forward strand.
CACCACCTGTACGAGACGTGACCCAACGAGACAACTTTGTGCAGCGACGTGACCCAACGAGCCAGCTTTGCGTAGTGACGTGACCCAATGAGTCACCTTTGCGCAGCGACGTGACCCAACGAGTTAGCTTTGCGTAGAGATGTGACCCAACGAGACAGTTTTGCGCAGTGACGTGACCCAACGAGACAGCTCTGCGCAGTGACGTCACCCAATGAGTCAACTTTGCGCAGAGACGTGACCCAACGAGATAGTTTTGCGCAGAGATGTGACCCAGTGAGACAGTTTTGCGCAGTAATGTTACCCAACGAGTCAGCTTTGCACAGAGACGTGACGCAGTGCTGCCACACGATTCCTCCTCGGGGCTGCTGCCTCACGGACACGAATTTCCGTCAATCGAATTATAATTCGACCGTGTACGCAGGTCCACCTCGGCCTATAAGTACTACCCATTCCACGTTGGGTTCTCCTGCATCAATATTTCAACACAATCTCGCTCAGATGGAGAAGCAATGAGAAGAGATCTGCGAACTCGTAAGGTGTGCTATGGCACTAGACGAACAAAGGGAGCATACCAGTAGGGCACCCCCCTGCAATGATGTCACCCCCTATAGCAGCAACCCCTATCAGAACATTCTAACCGAGCCTTCGCCGCAAAACCCGTCCGAGGGGGAGACACCGCCCCTCTATTGGTACAAGGACACATGCAAGCTCTTCAAGTCCAAGCAGCGGCTCAGCCTGGACATGCGTTACTGGGGTTGCGCGAACTACTATTGTGACTATTCCGACCGTCGTTGGGACACAAGCAGCTATCGACAGCCGGTAAGGATAAGTTATAGTATGTTCCCCTACCATTTATCATTCAAAGTACGCACTAACAACATCTCCCATCTATCCGTAGTCCCTGGATCTGCTATGTGGCTACCGCAAGTGGATCGACCAAGAGATCCACCCAAATGACCCGTGGCAAATCGACTACGATGAGTGAGATGCCAAAAGGGCCCACGAGATTCAGGAGGAGGAACGCCGTAGTGAAGAGCGAAATGAGCGTATCCGTTGGGAGACTGTAACATCCTAATTTTTAGGGTTTTTGAAAATTTTCAAAAATAAAAATAACCATTTGATTTAATTGGGTTTTCTGGTATTTAAAGTCAAAAATATTATTGTAAGTCTTTTCTTGGGTTTTCTGGATTTTAAAAGGAGTTTTCCTTCTTTCCAAAAAATAAAATAATTTATTTGCAAAATTAAAAGACAACTTTAAGTTGTAAGTAATTGTATTAAGTTCAAATTAATTCAATTAAATTTCTATGTACTTTTTTAGAATTTTTGGACTTTATTTACTATTTCCAAAAAACTTATTTCCTTTTCTCGCTTTTTGTAAAAAAAAAATTAAAAAAATTCCCCTTTCTCTGTTTAGGTCGAATTATCTATGACATGTTCCTATTTCCCCGTGCCTCAGGCCATTCCCGTCAGCCCATTCCCCGCGCGCCGCTTCGCTCCACGCCGCGCCCTCTCCCTCTACCCGGCGGACCGCCACCCGTCAACGCACCTACCCTGGTCGTCTTCCTTCTCCCGCACACCGTCGTCCATGCATTAGCGTGGGGTCTGTGTCAGCGCTGCGCCGCTCGTCCCCACCTTCTCCTGTTGAACCGTCGCCCCGTCCCTTCCTCGCCTGCCATATGCTCAGCCCCATCTTCTCCCCACCTGCTCCTGTCTCGTCCCCGTTGCGTCGCCCTTGACCGGGCTGAACCGCCCCGCGCCTTTGCCATCGAAGCTTCGCCCCTATTTCTCCTCCTTGCTCCATAAATGGAGAAGCAGGACCCCCTCGTTCCCCTCTTGTTTTCCCCTCAACTCTCCTCTCTCTCGCCCTCGTTTCACCGTGCTTCGAGTTTCGCCACCATCGGCCGGAGCTCGCGCCTCCAGCTCTAGCACCACCGCAAACCGGATCTTGCCACTGCTCTTCCTCCCACCGCCAGCTACTCCATCTAGCCTTGCCGCTGAAACCGTGCGCCTTGGGTTTGCCTCGCTCCCTCTCCCCCACAATTTCCGCCAATCAAATTATAATTCGACTGCAGTAGCAGTCCACTCCTACCTATAAGTACTACCCATTCCACGTTGGGTTCTCCCGCATCAATATTTCAACACAATCTCGCCATGGAGAAGCAATGAGAAGAGATCCATGAACTCGTATATGCGTGCTATGGCACTAGACGAACAAAGGGAGCATACAAAAGAGGCACCCCTGCAATGATGTCACCCCCTATAGAAGAACCCCTATCGTAACATTCTAACCGAGCCTTCACGCAAACCCCGTCCGGGGGAGACACCGCCTCTATCGGGTACAGTGGACACATACAAGCTCTTCAAGTCCAAGTACGGCCACCGACATGATCAAAGTTGCGCGAACTATTATCGGACTATTCCGACCGTCGCTGGGACACAAGCAGCTTATCGATGCCGTAAGGACAAGTTATAGTATGTTCCTACCATTTATCATTCAAAGCACGCACTAACAACATCTCCCATCTATCCGTAGTCCCTCGGATCGCATGGTGTAGCACCTGCAGTGGATCGACCAAGAGATCCACCTAAATGACCCGTGGCAAATCGACCACGATGATGCGATGCCAAAAGGGCCCACTTAGATTCGTGGAGGAGGAACGCCAGAGTGAAGAGCGAAATGAGCGTATCCGCTGGGAGACCGTAATATCCTAATTTTTAGGGTTTTTAAAATTTTCAAAAATAAAAATAACCATTTGATTTAATTGGGTTTTCGCATATTTAAAGTCAAAAATATTATTGTAAGTCTTTTCTTGGGTTTTCTGGATTTTAAAAGGAGTTTTCCTTCTTTCCAAAAAATAAAATAATTTATTTGCAAAATTAAAAGACAACTTTAAGTTGTAAGTAATTGTATTAAGTTCAAATTAATTCAATTAAATTTCTATGTACTTTTTTAGAATTTTTGGACTTTATTTACTATTTCCAAAAACTTATTTCCTTTTCTCGATTTTTGTAAAAAAAATTAAAAATTCCCTTTCTCGCTTAGGTCTAATTATCTATGATATGTTCCTATTTCCCTGCCTCGTGCCATTCCCTGCCACCATTCTGCCGTCAGCCCACGCCCGCCTCTCCTTCTACTCTACGGACCGCCACCTGCCAACGCACTCTACACTCGGTCGTTGTCCTTCTCTCCACACCGTCAAGTTCATGCATTAGCAGGTCTGCTGGCCATGCCGTCACCCACTTTCTCTCCTGACCCCGCTTCGCCTCCTTTCCCGCCATACGCTCACTTCATCTTCTCCCCACCGCTTCCTGCTCCCTCGCTATGCTTCTTTGACCCTGAACTGCCTGCGCTTTGCCATCAAGTTACTTATTTTCTCCTCCTTGCTCCATAAATGGAGCAAGAGGACCCCCTGCTCCTCTTTGTTTTCCCCTCAACTCTCCTCTCTCGCCTCGTCACTCCAGGCTTCGAAGTTTCCACCATCTACGGAGCTCGCGCCCAAATTTCTAGCACCACCGCAAACCGGATCTTGCCATCGCTTTTCCTCCCACCGCAACACTCCATCTAGCCTTGCCATCAAACCGTGCGCCTTGGGTTTGCCTCGCTCCCTCTCCCCTCAGCTGTTATTTTCACATTGTCGCAGGCCAGAAGTAATCGCATGAGCCATCGGGGCCAGAGAACCCCGCCGCTAGACTTCGATGCGCTCCTTCCGACCGTGTGGTTGAAACCTCTTTCAGACTGTGTGGTCGAAGCCTCCTTCCGACCAGGTAGTCGAAGCCTCCTTCCGACCACCTGTAGTCGAAGCCTCCTTCCGACCACCACCTATAGTTGAAACCTCCTTTCGACCACCTGTAGTCGAAACCTCCTTCCGACCACCTGTAGTCGAAGTCTCCTTCCGACCAGGTAGTCAAAGCCTCATTTCGACCACCTGTAGTTGAACCTCCTTTCGACCACCTGTAGTCGAAACCTCCTTCTGACCACCTGTAGTCAAAACCTCAATCCGACCATATGTAGTCGAACCTCCTTCCGACCACCTGTAGTCGAACCTCCTCCCGCTAGAGGCTGTGGTCGAATCTCATTCTGAGAGCCCGTTCTCCTTCATTCGAGCTCCGATTCGAGTGATTAAAATTTTTAAATTTATCTAAATTCAGTGTCTTTCATTCGGTTCTAGTTTGGTAATTTTTTTGAATTTTATTTGGAGTTGTTTTATTTATTTTTGCTCTTTTCGTACACCATAGGAGGGGTTGTTGTTAGTTGGACATTATTGTACTACCAACAGGGAGTGTATTATGCTTAGCCATGCTTTAGCTATCCGATGGGGTTCGTGATCACATATTCATAAATGCTTAATTTTGACTTAATGATATATGAAATTATGGCGGAAGCCACTGTTATTAAAATTGATGTGACATGGCAAGGGTTGCCATTGGGCCGGGTTGAACGAAAATGACTTATGCTCGGGCGAGTAGTCGGGTAGTAAAGGAAAATGCGCGAAGTAAAGTGCGTAAAGCACATGGGTTAAGGTAGTCTCGCCTGAGCAATCACTGAGAACTTAACTTTGTGCACCATTGATCTGTGTCATATCGTACAACTACATGTCTAGGATGGGGTGGACTTGGCCAACTAATTAACAAGGTTTTGGTTTCGGATCTGTTTTGGTTTATGAAACGGCGTAAGAGGGAGGTCTAGAATGGCGAAACCTTAGCAAGCAGAACCAAGTCAAAACGGAGGTTTGTAAAAGCCTTGTGATAGTCTCTCCTTGATTCACATGTCTAAGAAAACGTGTGTTTTTATCAAGATGATTATCTCTTCTGGGTCAAGTCAGATAACCTCTCGCAGAGTGTTAAAACTATTCGAATAACCGTGTCCCTGCTATGAACAATGCCTAATGATTTCACACTAGGGTAGATTTTCAAAAATATTGGAATGGTTTTGTTGGGAAGCAACTGAATTTGGTCGATGGTTGGGAAGTTAATGGGTGTTCACTAGTTGTTTCAAAGAACTTGTTTACTTATGTACTTAATCTTTTGAATTATACTCTTCAATCTATTTATCAGATTTACTATTAATACTGCTTTCGCAAAATAATCATAAAGCTATCATTGACAAGTCTTGTATAAATACTATTTGCATACATTTTCTACGACTCTGTCGAGTACTTTATGTACTCACTACAGACATCATTTGTTGATCACCCGCAGAAGAACCAAAGAACACAGAGTTCTACGAGGAGGAATATTTTGAAGACTATGCGAACTAGGATGTGTTCTCCACTCGATTGCTTGTGGGCATATCTGATGGCTACCATGAGTCATTTAATCGTCACGTGAAGTTTACTCTCGTTGTCTTAAGCCTATCGTGACAAACTCAGAAGACATCATAAGATCATTTTGCTACTAAGTAATATTATTTTGTTTGCTTCTTAGCTACCTTGTTATATGAATATGAATTCATCGATGTTGCAAACTCTGTAGACTAGCTAATGATCATTGGACCGGTTCTGTAATACAGAGGGTCTTGGGTCCAACTACCGGTCCGGACTGCAGACGAAAGCTCATTTCGAGACGCAGCGCAGTAGCGCGAGAAAAATAGGAAATAGCGCTAAGGCCAAGGCGACCGGCGAGGAGTACAACGCCGAGCTCGCAAGGAAATGATAAATGGCCCCGATCCACGCAATAGATCGGTCATTTCGTAGTAGTCCCTCGTCCTACACGTCATGTTTTTTACTATTCTCTAAAGGCATGTATACGCATACGGTCCAGATGCTTGTGTCCTAGTGTATCGTGGATGACTAAAACAATTAATCGAACCATCATACCATGTAACCACATGTAACGTGATTCTCGTCTCAGACTCTAATGTATTTCTCGTTTATTGCTCGCACTTTACCTTCTTGGCCTATGGAGTAAATTTCAAGTAACAAAAAAAAGTCAAGATCGTAAACGTGAAATGTAAGACAAAAGAACAAGCATAACCCCAACTCCTCCCACAAGTTGGTAAAGAAGATAAAATCATATGAATTTGTCATTACTCAAAACTACGACATATCACACTAATATTACATAACATTGAGCAAAATGTTATAACATTTAGTTTTGTACAAATCAAAGTGATATTCCGTAACATTGGCAATCACATATTATAATTGTTTGTGTTTTCCCTGCGATCATGACCGCAATGTCCCCCATGTGGACTGCTCTCAAGTTGACGGTCAACGAGTTCCCTCATGCACCAAGTGACGATGTCTCATTCGCTCTAAGAATTTCTCGTTAGGCATTTCTTAAAGGTATGCCCACACTCCCTGCAAATGGAGTACTTCTTCGCATAATATCCAAATTTCAGGTTCGCTCTTTGTACAATATCCAGCTTCAGGTTCGCCATGTTGCGACAGGGAGTTAAACCGGCAATAAGAATCTATTTTTGTAATTTTTTAGGCCATTATTTATTTTTGTAAATTTTTTAAAATAATCACTCTGGCACTTCATGCTACTAGTAATTATGTTACTGTTGACATGCACAAGATTTGCTTTTTTCTTGGGAGGGAAAGATCGTAGAACTTAACTTTGTGCACCATTGATCTGTGTCATATCGTACAACTACATGTCTAGGATGGGGTGGACTTGGCCAACTAATTAACAAGGTTTTGTTTCGGATCTGTTTTGGTTTACGAAACGGCGTAAGAGAGAGGTCTAGAATGGCGAAACCTTAGCAAGCAGAACCAAGTCAAAACGAAGGTTTGTAAAAGCCTTGTGATAGTCTCTCCTTGATTCACATGTCTAAGAAAACGTGTGTTTTTATCAAGATGATTATCTCTTCTGGGTCAAGCTGTATAACCTCTGCAGAGTGTTAAAAACTATTCGAATAACCGTGACCCCGGTTATGAACAATGCCTAATGATTTCACACTAGGGGTAGATTTTCAAAAATATTGGAATGGTTTGGTTGGGAAGCAATCTGAATTTGGCTGATGGTTGGGAAGTTAATGGGGTGTTCACTAGTTGTTTCAAAAAACTTGTTTACTTATGTACTTGATCTTTTGAATTATACTCTTCAATCTATTTACTGTATTTACGGTCAATACTGTTTTCTACAAAATAATCATAAAGCTATCATTGACAAGTCTTGTATAAATACTATTTGCATACATTTTCTCTACGACTTGCTGAGTACTTTATGTACTCACGGCTGTACATCATTTGTTGATCAGTCCCCGCAGAAGAACCAAAGAACACAGAGTTCTACGAGGAGGAATATTTTGAAGACTATGCGAACTAGGATGTGTTCTCCACTCGATTGCTTGTGGGCATATCGGATGGCTACCATGAGCTGTTTAATTCCGCTGCAAGTTTACTCTGTTGTCTTAAGCCTATCGTGACAAACTCTGTAAGACATCATAAGATCATTTTGCTACTAAGTAATATTATTTTGTTTGCTTCTTAGCTACCTTGTTATATGAATATGAATTCATCGATGTTGCAAACTGTGTAGACTAGCTACTGATCATTGGACTAGTTCAGAATACACAGAGGGTCTTGGGTCCAACGGCCCGGGGTCCCGACAGAGACGAAAGATCATTTCGAGACGTGCAGGCGCAGGTAGCGCGAGAAAAATAGGGAAATAGCGGCCAAGGCCAAGGAGGCCGGCGAGGAGTACAACGCCGAGCTCGCAAGGAAATGATAAATGGCCCCGATCCACGCAATAGATCGGTCATTTCGTAGTAGTCCCTCGTCCTACACGTCATGTTTTTTACTATTCTCTAAAGGCATGTATACGCACATGGTCCAGATGCTTGTGTCCTAGTGTATCGTGGATGACTAAAACAATTAACTGAACCATCATACCATGTAACCACATGTAACGTGATTCTGTCTGTAGACTCTAATGTATTTCTGGTTTATTGCCTCGCACTTTACCTTCGGTCTATGGAGTAAATTTCCAAGTAACAAAAAGTCAAGATCGTGTAAATGTGAACAGAAGACAAAAGAACAAGCATAACCCCAACTCCTCCCACAAGTTGGTAAAGAAGATAAAATCATATGAATTTGTCATTACTCAAAACTACGACATATCACACTAATATTACATAACATTGAGCAAAATGTTATAACATTTAGTTTTGTACAAATCAAAGTGATATTCCAGAACATTGGCAATCACATATTATAATTGTTTGTGTTTTCCCGTGACCGACCTCGACCTCAATGTCCCCCATGTGGACTGTCTCAAGTTGGACGGCCGAATGAGGTCCCCGCGGCGACCGAAGTGACGATGTCTTATTCGTTCTAAGAATTTCTCGTTAGGCATTTCTTAAAGGTATGCCCACACTCCCTGCAAATGGAGTACTTCTTCGTACAATATCCAGCTTCAGGTTCGTTCTTTGTACAATATCCAGCTTCAGGTTCGGCCATGTTGCGACAGGGAGTTAAACCGGCAATAAGAATCTATTTTTGTAATTTTTTAGGCCATTATTTATTTTTGTAAATTTTTTAAAATAATCACTCTGGCACTTCATGCTACCAGTAATTATGTTACTGTTGACATGCACAAGATTTGCTTCTTTTCTTGGGAGGGAAAGATCGTTTCAGGGTCAGGCTAATTTATGTCTATCCATGTTAATGATGATACAACATTACAATCACCTTAAAATTCAAGGTCATTTGTAGTTCGACTGCTTGGAGAAATGAGGACATTACAGGAAGTTTGGCAGATTCATCATCTTCAACAAGAAACACACTCTCTGGAACAACGCTGGAAAATTGTCGCTGGGAACCATTCTCCCACAGCGACACAGCTCTCCTACTTCTCATCAACCTCACTAAACAACTAAAATGGAACCACATATGGCAACTGATAAACACGAAGATCCGGCAAATGAATTGCCCTGGGCTGCAATGAGAACTGCTGCTCCATTGATTGAAACGGCGAAGAACCATCAATTGCTCTGCAGTCGCTCATGATGGCATCAGGTTTCCTCGTACTGCCAAGCAGCCAATCTTGGTCACCAACATACATATCTTGTGTCTCAAACACCGGTGGATTCCAGGTAACAAATAGATCTCTCAACTTCTTTTCTTTCTTTCCAGCCTTGCGGATCTTCTTCCGATCTGACTTGGACTGCTTCACCTCCGGCACTGGAGCAGCTTCTGTCTTCCTACCAGAGAAGCAAGGCTCTTCTTTGGGCAAAGAGGCGTTTGTCTGCTGCTGCTTCATGACAGTAGCCACAGGCACCTTTGGTTTTTGCAGAAGGGGAGGCTGCTCCAATTGTGGCTGGCGAAAAGCAGCAGTGCTGGTTTCCTTCTGCAAAACCTTAGAACAAGATGGAGGATCAACTCTCCGCAACACCTTGGCAGGTGGAGGATCAACTCTTCGTGTCACCTTGGCAGGTGAAGGATCAGCTCTTCCTATCACTTTTGCGGGTGAAGGATCAACACTTCCCATCATCTTCCCAGGTGGAAGGTTAACTCTGCCCATTGCTGTCTTCACAGACGACTGGGTATCTATCTTTTGAATATCCTTTGCCGTGGTCTGGGGATCAACTCTTTGCATGACCATTGCAGGGGGTTGTGAACTCACTTGTTTTAGTACTGCTTGAGAATCACCCTTGATTCTTTGCTGCAGAGCTGCTGCTGATTTGAACATCGCTTTGTTATGGTGTGGTTGGATTGCATTTTGCTTTCTCAACAGGGATGAACCTGATCCAATTTGTTGGACTGGTGGTTGCTCACGAACCCTTGGTTTCTCCAACATGGCTGCTGGAGAATCTTGATCTCTTTTTATCTTGATACGAAGGATGTTCGCTGCAAGATCATATATTAGGATTAGCCAATCTTGCAAAGAGTGATTGCTAAAATAAAATACAACCAACAAAAAAGCTCACCATTCTTATTTTGACTAGGACTGGGCAATACAACCTTTCGTCTCTTACTGCTGTCCTGAGAGCTCTCTGGTGAGTCATGCATTGTCTGAATGAAGCAAGGAGCACCATGCTCTTCTGAGAGTCCACTCTTCTCCAACTGCTCAACTGATTCTTTCAAGGCTTTTCTGGACTCCTGACTAGCTACACTGACATCTTCATGCTTTCTCTTCTTATGGGTATGCTTTGAATGTTTAGATGTCTCAGCGCCCTGCTGGAGAGCTTTCTTGTCGTTCCTTTTCTCTTTCTTCTTTTCGGCATTTTCCCTTTCTTTCTGGAGCTTCAGCCACCAGAGTAATCGTCAGTTCTGATTTAGAACGGACGACGGGAATGCAATGCAGCATATATTTTTTTGCAATATTGTAATGAAGTTTCATACATGTAGCATTTGCACATAGCAAACAGCAAGAAACTAATGTAGCATTTGCACATAAGTGCTATCAGTTACAACTAGGATTAAGACATGAATGCTTCACATAGAATACTTCAATTATCCTTGATATGTTCATTACACAGTTAGTCACAAAATTGAAACCCTTACAATCGCATTGAACCCATTACCCACTTAAACAACCGAAGATGCCTAAAACCTGCAAAACTGTCCATTCTAAAAAGCAATGCAAAGCTAACAACAAGAACAATCAAACAAATGCAGTAAGTTCTTTCTATAAATCGTGAGTACAAAAATTTATCCAGAAATTTGTACATAACAGAATGTCAGAATGCACATCAAATGTACATCATATAACGCATAAACCACAAGTAGCTCATGATACTCCATAGGAAATATATTACCAGGCATAAAATAATAAAAATGGAACGAAACCAAACAAAACAAACAACAAGAATATTCCCAAAGAAAAGCTAAACTGATATCTCGCATATAGAGGATGTACCGAACCACAGTACAATGCCATTTTCATGAGACAGCTAGAAAAATACCCAAAAAAACACTAGTAAGAAAGCAAATCAGTGGCAGAAAAAACAAAGAGACTTCGAAATCCCAATTGTATAGAAAAAGAACATAATCACACAGACAAGACTAACAAAATGACAATTCTGCAAATGATCTTTGCATCAAAGATTGTGCAACCACTGCAGTAGAAAAGCAATCATAAAGAGCATTCAAAGAACCTACTGCATTATAGTTCCTTTTAATGACAATTTTTCATTCAACATGCCAATCTGGTGCTATAATGCATCGCAGGCTCACCAGTGAAATAGCTAATAAAACTGTAAGTTGTGAACAAGTTGAACGCACATATAAGGTTGCACCTAATGCCCCAGAACACACCAAAACACCACCAATGAGCTAAATTAGTGATAAAACCAACCAAGACCAACCAAGTTAGAACAACACCAAACGGTCCTTGTAACAGAATCCAAGCCAGACAATACTAACTGGCCTCAAATTCTCACGGAGCCCAGACAAGGCATTCTCCGGTAAACAAATTGGCAATATTGTGCCAAACCCACAGTGTTGAACTACTGCAAACTGTTCCAGGCAACATGATTCCAAAGCATATTTGGCGACTGGAAGGGCACCACAATTAATCACTCATGAATAAAGCAATTTAGCGCGAGCAAGAACAACGCAATGGACCAAGTAATCAAGAAGTCGTGGCTGGCAATCAGGCTGTATACCCAATCCGAATCAGTATCTACTAGTCATACAAGGTATGCCAGGGACGTAAGCATATATATGCAATGTGAATCTGCAAGAACAGGGATTTTTTTCTTGTTTTCTTGTTATTTAAGATTTAACCACGCATCGAAGATTAGGAAACCAGACGTAACCAGATCTCTTCGTGGTTAAGTCACTAAAAAAATTCCGATCAATCTGGCAGATCTCGCGCAGCGAAGCCGCACAAGATCCGGTTTTCCTCCACCTCCGCAGGGTTAGCTTCCCGGCAAGTGCGATCCCCAAATCACACACGCACAACCAACAGATCCGGTCAAAACCAACAGGCAAGAACAAATGATCCGGCACGTGCGTGTGTAAATCCGATGGTTCAACCAACCTTAGTGGTCGCCTCCGTCTCGGCCACGGCCACTGGATTTCGCACGTAACCCGGCGGCGGGTAGGGGAAGCACCTCGACATGGCCGACGCGGCCTCCGCTCTACCTCACCGGATCACGAGGGGGCTCGCCCTAACCGACCGCGAATCGATAGGAAAATTTCAATCCGCTGGAGGGAAATCCGGCGGAGAGATTTCGGCTCGGCGGGATTTGGTTTGGCGTGGCGGCTAGGGTTTCGCGAAAGGGGGAGATATTTTAGGGCTACGGAAGGAGAAGGGAAGCTAAGGGAGGTAGGGCAATATTTATAGCCAGAGGCGAGGAGCCCGAGTCGTGCGGGGAACTAGCGGTGCCTCCTCTTACCAATTGTAGTCCGAGACAGAATCACTGACAGGTAGGCTCTTAATTGTGGGGCACAAGGCCAGTGAGGGGTACAGGGTGGTGGGTGCTGCGTGGCTCTACGCTGCGCCTGCGCAGCGGGCGGTGGAGCACGGGTAAGCGGCGGCCCCTGAATGGCTGGGGATGGTGAGGCCCACTTGCAGGGGAGGGAGGAGGGGGCTGAGTAAGCGCGTGGCACACGAAACGTGTTTGCGGTGGTGTGCCGGGGGGCACGAGGCGGAACCGACCTAGAAGCGTCGGCAATGACGAGCCGGCACGTGGGACGCGGAGTTCGCGTGCCAGCCCAGCCCAGCCTGAGGTGTGTGCGCGAGGGAGGCGCCGGCGCGGCCGCGCGAGGCTCCGTCCCGTTTGCGTTTGCGGTGCCGAACGAACCAAAGCGCGCGGCGGCGTCGAAGCCGCTGGTGGCTATCGTGTCGAGTATCGACGGCGCGTTCTGTGACAGTAAATATCTTTGCCTTCGCGAACTTTTTAGTTTCAGCTGAGTAGGGATCGGAAATTTCAAATTCGCACGCAGAGCGCTCCAATTGTTGATCTCGCGCCTGAAGAAACATGCCGAGTTCACTGGATTGAATCGTGTTTTGCCTATAGAACAAGATTTCACCAGTTTTCATGTTTCAGATTTAGGAGACGGATTCAACATAACAAAGTAGGCATTGGATCGGCCAAACAGATTTCATCCAACGGGACAGGTAGCTCTCCCCCTCTTCCTAGTCCTTGCACTATCATAGCAACAGCACTAAGCACAAATAATCACGATCCGTTAGATCCTCTGCTACCAGCATCAGAAATCAAAAGAAGTCGGCGACTCGAATCCCCCGATGAATGGCATCGCAAGGCACTGACGAATTCAAGGCACTCGAAATCCTTTCCAAGAAAGTAAAAACACCAAATCAAAATGATAGGCCAAGATAAGTGTCTCCGAGGTCACACAACTCACAACAGATTGCCTACCGCTTCCAGGTAGAAAGCCTCGCCATGTGTATCAACTTACACCACAGCGAATGCAAGCTCAAACCTATTACACGATTTTTGTTGCAGTATGCACACATACGCAAAACAAGGTATCCAAAAACAAAACTAAAATCCCCTTTACTGATACTTGATTTACCAATCAGACTACAGCACTGCTGATTCGACAAAACAAAAAGATACTCAACTGCAATAGTATGTTACGTTTAAGCATCTTAAACCTCTGGATGTAAGAGTGATAAAAGCCTCTATAAGCTTCAAGATTGCCTCAGACACATAATAAATTTCACTTGCCAAAACCAATAAAAAGATCACTTGCATGCAAGCAGTCAACTCACGATTCTCAAACCCATAAATCATCAGCCATTAGAACAGTGGTTGGGGTCTAGGGAGAAAATTGTGAACTGCCATGATACAGGTGTCTTCAGAATTACACAACAGTCACAAATATAAGATGATACGACACAATGGAAGTATGATTAACTTAACAGTCTTGCAAACATAGCAGGAAAAGCACAAAGATTGGTAAACAAGACACCATCACCAGTCCAAGCCTCTGAAAAAATGTGTCGCTCTGAGGCCCCTCACACTGAAAGGTCTTGATAAATCATATGAGAAGCTTCTCAATGGCATCCTGCGATTTATTAAATCCAATTAATTTACTGAGAGGTCAACAGTGTCAAAAGTTCTGCAGCAAACCAGTAGAAATTACAAAATCTGGAAGCAATAGGATCACCTTGAGATTCTGTATCGGCTGTTTCAGCTGGCTACCCTCATTGCTGGTCACTGAACAAGCAATGACAGGCCTAGTCACCCCACAAGCGCGACCAAGGGCTTGCTTCGAAGGGACAAAGACATATGGCACGTTCTGCGACATAGAACAAATGAGTTCAGTAAGGACTAGTGATGCATGAGCAATAACAAAAGATGCAAAAGATTAAATAGCCAGCAATTATATCAGATGAACGAACGCATGTGGCCGTGCAACTTGCTCAAGCAGGATATAACATGTAGAACAGATAAAATGCTAATATAACTATTCACAAGGGCTCACTATCTCTGGTGCCAAGAGAGCTGCAAGCTGTGTATCAATAGGTACGCCACTGGGAAACAAATGCTCACATTAAATTAGATAACCTACACTAATTGTAACAATTAATAAACTCGTAGTGTCCCCATGTTTGAGTACCAACGCAAGGATGCCAACAGTGAGCAGAGAATCATAGTTGGAGTAATTTGCCTGTTAAAGTTCCTCCAAAAGCTGGGCACTCATACAAACTGTTCAAGAAGAGAGCACCTCATATTCAGCCTCAATCCAAAACATCATGCTATGCTCTTAACTATTGTCAGCGCAGCAAACTCCCACTGCCACAATTCGAACAGACTGGTAGTGACCACCACACATCACATCACATGTTCACTACGACAGAGCATACAGAATCACCATGTTTCGGCACAACAAGCTTGACAGCTCTTAAGACGCTAAACATTTGACTTAAAATATCTTACCTACTGTCAAGCTCCAATAGCCTCGCTATGAACAAATCGCGCAAACTACAGCATACAAATTTCGAGTAATACGAGCACTAGCAACACAGCACCGATGCATAATATGGACAAAAAATTGTACCTTGTCCTCGGCGAGCAAGGGGAGGTGGAGGAGGATCTCGAGCGGCTCCGTGTCGGCTGCCATCACCACGAACTCTGATATCCCCCTGTTCAGGGTCTTTGTCGCTGAGCACACACACAGGCACACAAATTCAAACAACACGCCGAAATTTACAGAGAACGACAAACGAAATACACAAAAGGTTTTTTTGGGGGGCTAGGGATTGGGTGGTCACCTTCGTTGGCGCCCTTCTTGAGCTGCCTGTAGTTGGCGGCCTGCTGGATGAGGTCGAGGATCGTCATCGTCAGCTGCGCGTCCGCCAGCGGGTACGCCTTCGGGTTCACCGCCTCCTGGCTCTGCGCGATTTTCCACACACAGACAAAAAAAAGCGGTTAGCTCGCGCGCGACGGGGCTCGATTCGATCCTCGACGGGGAAATGAAAGGAGACGAGGACGAAATCGGGAGGAGGAGGGGGCTCGTTACCATTTTCGCGAGGTGGGTGGGTGGCTCTGCTTGGGGGCTCTAGCGGGAGGAGGAGGAGGCGCCGCCGCGGCGGGGGAGCGCTTCTCTCTAGGGCTTGCGTGGTTGGGTGAACGGGGTTATGGAGCTAGGGTTTATCTCGAGCCTGTGGTGGCCTCATATAGCCCGTCCGGTGGGTGGTTTCGACGGTTGGGATTGCCTTCGAGTTTTTTTTTTTGCCTATTTCGATTTCCCCTCGGTTCACATGGTTCGTGAAAAATGGGAATTGGGCCCTTTGCCGTGCCGCCAGCGTGACTGCCTTGAGTTGACACCATGGTTACCACGGCGCAGAAGAACTTTGGTGTGCCCAATTTTTGATCGAGCTTTTTAATCAAATGAGTTTTCGAACGCTCACTTTGTGTCATTTGAACTTCGCAGCGAATAACAATAATTTACTGGACCATAGGAGTTTTACGGGCATTCTGAAGAAATTGTTCTATTGATTGCAAAATTGACGTGTCAAACAAGCTCTTAATACGAATGTGACTAACTGCCTATGGAACGATGTATTCTGTATAGCTAGATATAATAAAATCTCCCCAGCAATTTGTTCCCTGGATCGCGCATTTTCCCCTGCAACGATACTTCTTTTCCGGACCGACTGCACTGAACAATTCAGGAGGTGAAGCACAACACAATGCGCTCATCAAGCACTGAGCAATTGATCTGATAACTTATACACGGCAGGTAAGGTTTATTGTTACCAAGCGCCTGTGTGTGTTTTTTGTACAAGAACAACACAATTTACATGAGATACAGGTTAGTACACGTCTTATGTCATCTTACAACAAACATGCGTCCCTCTTGACTGATGGCACAGCAAGTCCGCATCTGTTGGATTCGCAACAAACAGCTCGCTTGGACAATATAAAGCCTCCTCTTCAGCGAGATGCGTATTCACTGGCAGTCTCTTCCTAGTCAATGTAGCAAGTACTACCAGGTAGTGATGGACGAACCCCAGCATCCACAGCTCTAGATGATGGATGGAATTGAGTCATTCTTATCCACCGCGAAGAATGGCAAGTTTCGAAATGCATCCAGGCTATTTGCCATCATGCGATTCCAACTATTTTGGCTGTCTCCTAAGAGCAAGTCATCGGCTTGGTATCCCACGGACGGTGTCTCCATGTCCAGTGGTCCAAGTGAATCAGGCTGTCAAAGGAGAATATGAACAATAACTTTAGTTATAGCTAACTCTGTTAGATCACACCCGAAAAAAGAATACAAGTACTGCAAGGACATTTATTTAATACCCAGGATATGTCAGCTAGAGACTGATCCTTCAACTCAAAATCGTTGTCATTTTGATGCGGCGATTTGGCACAAAGTGCCTCTATATCTTTGGCATCATCAATACAAGGATTATCAGCAACATCTCCTCCAGCTAAGTCCTACAACATAAAATAAATTATAAATTAACTACAAACCTGAAGGAAACCTGAACTTGCCGAGAACTCCTAAAATGACTACAAACCTGAAGGAAACCTTTAAACCCTTCTGAAATTAAAGAATGAACTTCATTGTCGCTGTCAGGGAGCTGCTAGCCGAAGTGTTTGAACCTTCTTGCTTCCTAGCGGATGCCAAGTTAAAACTGAACTCATCACATGTTTCTTCTGCACCCCAGATGGTCGAATGGGATGTACGGGCCGGATGCTCTGTTGCTTGATAACAAGAAGCATGAAGAGCAACAGCAGCATCAAACGAGTCATAGCTGCAGGGATTCTCAAGAAACAAAGCATTTTTAACAACAGAAGTCCCTAAACAATCCGAATTAGCACCCTTTGATGCTTCTGTCAGTAAGAATCCAACACTGATATCAGTAAGGGTATCTGCCCACTCTCCTTCAGATAATGCAGCACAGTTCATTCCCAGATCAGCCTGAAGTTTAATAGAAACGATTAGAAAATAGAGGATCAACCATAGGAATGTTGACTTGACAAAAGTATGCGTGAAACAGAAAATAGGACCTCGAAAGCTCGGTTTGCAGGAACTTGTTCTTGCTTTTGCCTGCCAAACTGTGAGGGCGAAGCATTAATGGGCTGCTCTGGCTCCTCAGCATTCTTGCCTGTACTAGATGGCGTAGCAAGCAATAATGCCGACTGATCTTTTGGATAACAAGGAGGTTGCTCAGAAGTTAAGTCACTAAGCAAAGTACCATCCTTTTGCACACAGGGCCCTGAGGAAGATTTGACCTGGATGTCTTCAGGTATCATGCAATTCTCAAAGTGGGTCGAAGATATTTCACTTACTCCTGCTTCAAGCTCAGCAAGGGAAAACCAACCATACCTTATCAACAAAAAATTTCATACAACAGTTAGCAATCAATATGGTTGTCCACTAATGGTCTAGTGGATTACTATTTTATATTACACAAAAACTCTATACCTTAATCGGAAAACAGAGGGGGCATTCACCGAAAGAAAAACATCAGCCACTGCAACAGTATCTCTTGTTGTCCACCTCTGATATGAAGCTAAATCCTCTTGATGAGCGCAATACGGAAAAAGCACAAGCTCTCCGAATGCAATGTTTGAGTTGCCCCATTTGCGGTTCAGATGTTCTAGCACAGATGATATTTTTTTCCTAGAGCTTAATGTGAGCTCCAGATGTGGATTATGTTCACCCTGTTAACAGGAGATAGGGCTGTCATATCTCAAGCTGTTCGCAGATTTGAGAACAGAACAGAATATTTCAGTTCCACACTGACCATAGAAAAAAGTTTATTCCTAATTCCAATAGCACTAGTCAAATTCTTTGTACATCATGTTTCATCTATCATAGACATTTTATCGACTACAAGGAACTGAGTGTTCGGGCCAATAATTAACCAGTGATAACTGTTGTATCAAATGCAGCTGTTGCTCAAACATGTGATTCATTTTGCAGCTTGCTAGAAACAAAAAGACATTCTTACCTTCTCCAATGCCTTCCGTGTAGCTTCATTTATTGGAAATAACTGCAGCTTCAGCTTTGCAGGCGCTTGTAGATCTGTTTCCTTTATGTGATTTGTGCCAATACCTTCCAATGCAGAATAAAAACATCAAGACAATAGGAATCTGCATCAGCCATTTCTAAGTTCAGAGAGCATATGAATTGGAGTCCAGAAAATACATCAACTACAAAGAAATCACTATAAATAATACCATCAACAGTAGAAACGTTGTTTGATGATGAAGTTAACGTTCTTGCATCAATATTACATAACAAGTTCAGGTTCACTGCGTTGCGCTCGAGTTCTTCAGCTGCATCAGCAACTAAAGAAACACCAGCCATGGCAGCTCTCTCCCATTTTTTATAAGCAGCAGATGCAACGACGCCACCTAAAAATACAATTCATCTGCTATCAATACTAATGTAAGGAAGGTTCAATACCATAGAGTTCCCCCATATGATAACTTCTGTTAGACTATCAAGACTTCACCAAAACATGCAGACCACATATGATCAAAGATGCGTGAGCGACCCCCATATCAAAACAGATGAAAAGCAGTGATCACCTGCTCTCCTTTTTTGTTTCACAGTTCTTGTGGCAGAGAGGTCCCCTTTAATTGCTCCTGACTTGTTAGAATTTGGTTCTGCAACCCGTTTGAAAAATGTCCCTTTAGAAGATGCTACTTTGCTACCATTTTGGGCATCCATGGACAAGAATTCTACTGAGAAAGACTCATTTCCCTGAGTCTTGCTAAGAATTGGAGATGGAGAAGATAGGTACATATCCCCTTGTGGACACTTTCTTCTGGTTTTCTTTCTGTCCTTTAGCAGTTGATTTCCCTAAAAGTATGATATATTGCATGAGAAAGAAAGCTAATCAAAACAAACAATTTTTATATTGGGAAAAAATGGACAAGAAACAAGAAGAGTAACACACCAATGCTTCTACAAATGTTTTGAATCTCCGAGGCTTCAGATGAAGCTTCGATGCACTGCAGCTAAATTTTTCGAGCAGAGACCACCTGCATAAAACCCAGTTAATGTCTGAGGAATTTCCATGAGATAAAAAAGGAAACAGCACAGGACCAAATGAAAAGGCAATGATTATTAGCAACAGGCAATATCCTCTCCCTTCTTACACAGACAGAAGAGCATTTTGCATGTGAACAAAAAATCATTAAACACCCTCCATCTAGTTCCAAGCACTCCTTTTTCCCCAACTGTAAAACAAGCACATCCTTAGCAGCGTAAATGTTGTTACCAAGAAGAGGTTTTTCTTTGTTCGGATAGCATATGTATTATGTATTGAAGGAGTAAGCCAAGCTTTAAAAAATTTCAGACAACCATTTTGATAAATCAATTCTGACAGAAAGATACACAATAGAATAAAAAACATCAAAACAGTAAATATGATAAGGTGTCTACACAACAGTACTATAAAGGCCCCATATTTCTAGCCAGAAGGCATTATAAGTTTATAACCAGATAGCCACAATCTGTAGTAGGGTAGATATACCACATGATTTGTACGTTAAAAAGACAATATATATAAAGTCCTATCATCCTGGGGAAATGATACATCAGAAAGACAGCTCAGAAACATTTTGAGGTTAACTACTAGTTTTTTGCTATTATGCTATATAAATAAAATCAATAGCAGTTTGAACTACATCTTATCATATCAATTCACACATCATAAAGTTTCAATCAATTACCAGCGGAGCATAGCAGCAATGGTGTCCTTGGAGTTTTTTGCATCAAGTGAAAACTCAGGACCCAGAAGCTTCTTCATACGTCGAACAAGCCGATAGTAGTAATGTCTGACCTGTATAGCAATGAAAGCATTGAACCTTGAGGCCAATGGCAAAATTCCAGGTATTATCTAGTTCATGCAAATACTGTTTATATAGGATGGAAGTGCAGCTTTTATAAATTATGCTAGCCATGTGATGGTGTAAGAGACAATAAAGCATCTGTCCTCATATAAAGTTAGAAAATAAATTTGTCTTCCTGGCAATTGCCAGTTTAAAGCTTGCCCAGTGCTGTCAAAAGTTTGCACTTAGGTGCTCAAGCGATGTGCTGCATGGCAAAATGCCTCAAGCTGCTCCCGGCACAGCGTCTTAGGTGAGGTGTGAGCCTTTCTGCTTACGGCACCAAGGCGCTAAGATGCTGAGGTGTGTGACTCACGGAGTCAGGGCCAAACAAGGTTAAGGCAGGAAAATAGAAAGGCAAACTAAAGGCAGAAGATGATAGGCTCAAATAAAACTCGGTGACATAGTGGGGTGGTTCTGAATCTCATGATCTGGGGTTTGAGTATACCATCACCCACATAAACTTGAAAGGAAGGAAAGAACAAGTGAAATGAGCTGCAAGTGAAGAAGAGTGATTGGCAGCAAGTGAAGAAGGGAGATTGACTGCAAGTGAAAGGAGCTCATCCTCATGGGATTGTTGAGATGAAGCTTGTGATCCTCCCTCCCTGCAGCCTTTCCCAATTTGCATCAGCAAAATATGCAAGGATGGCTTCATATGTATGTGCTAAAGGGATATTGGTGCTATGTCAGCCAACAACAAAGGCCTTGGTTTGAAATATAATTTCCAAATACCAGCTGCATCTGGGTTCTCAACACAAACTAGCATTAAGCCCGGCCAAGCTTTGCTGTGGCAAGGTTTTTTCTATCATTTATCTTTGTAAATTATTATGATAAGTTCAAATACATGTGTTTGTTCGATTCTAATTGTCATCAAAATGAGAGTCCTTTAGGACAGTTCATATACAACTAAAATCTACAGCTCAGTTCAACGTGTATCTTCTGCTCCTTTAACTTTCCTAATCAGTTAAATACAGCATGTTAAATAGCATAAGAACGTCTTGGTGGAAGATGATGTACCTGATCCTTGTTTTTGCTCTGGACACGGAGCGTAATCTTCTCAAAATTCTACCAAAAAAAAGCACGATATTAGCCATCTATCAATTAGCGCACACACTAGTAGTTTGCAAATAACAGCATAGCATTGCATCCAGAACGTATGCATCTTACTTTTCCTACTTGGCGCAGCGCATTGAAAAAACTCTCTTCCTCTTGGCGTGTCCATGCGGCCCATTGTCGAGTCGGCTTTTTCCCTATCAAAATGAGCATAGCAAAAAGATCAGGAAAATCCAACACTAGCATAAACAAGGAGTTTAAGAGATAAAAAAAATTCAAAATAGTTGCAGAAAAACCGAACCGGGCTTCAGATTGGGATCGGATGCCGAGAGCGGAGTGGTTACAAGCAAATCAACAGATTGAGGGGGTGGACTCATCTCTTCACGCGCCTCCTTCTCCATGGCATTCGCAGCACAAGTATCTCGTAATTTCTCTGCTTTGATTTGAAGAAGAAAAAAAGTCGAACATTTACGAAACAGAAGAACAGATCGAAGAATTGAATGGGTTAAGAGAGCGGAAGAGACTGACAGTAGTGGCGATCGGAGAGATCTGTCAGCGGATTTCGATTTGGGGGAAATTTTTCTGGAGTTTTGAGGAAATTTGAGGTTGGGAAAGTTAGGGATTTGGAGGAATTGGGGAAAATTAAGCAATGAAAGATGAGTGCAATCGGTCAAAGAGGGATCTTTCGCCACGTGTATCTCCTTTTTTGATCGAGCGGCTATTTTTCTTCCGGGTACGATACCCGAACAAGCTACGCCGTGGCGTTACACTACACATCGGTCGGTCGGTCGGTATGTATTTGGTATTGGAGCGGCTATATATCAATAATCTAACTTTTGTTGAGAAATCAGTTACTTTTTATCACCATATGTGTTTAGAATGGCCGGTCTTTTCTGAAAAGTAACTTCTGGCTATATTGCAGGACTGAACGGTTGTGCTGAAAATGTTTGACGTTTGGCTGTCTGACTTTTAAGTAGACTAGCTGCAGCTTTCGAGATGGAAAATGTCTTAAATAGATCTGAGGATAGTAATGGCTTATTTGATGTCGTTAACCTAATTTTTCAAAATTACTTTGATTCAAATTATTGCATTTTACTTCAATTATTTATTTCTTTAAATGTTTTGGATTTAGCTATTGACCCATTCGATTCTATCCACTTTGTTCATTGTATTATTATGATCTTTGGTCACCCTAGTTTGGTTAATTATTAGTTGGTATTATAATAGCATCAACGTGGGTTGGTTAGACATGACTAGTCTGCTTAGCTATGTAACGGGTTATTGATATTATTTTGAGTTGCAAATCTTAACATGACTAAGTGATTATGGAACTTTGTGTAAAAACTGTGTGTTGTGTAATGTTACTCGTTGATGGTATGTGATGTACTTAACCAACAGGGTGGGAAAAGATTTAGACTAAGACGAGTGGAAATAATTGTGATATGGTGGAACTTCGTACTTGGAAAAGTATGAATATTGGTAATTTGGTTAGAAATTGGGCAAACTCGCCTTGGTCAATTAAGGACTTAACTTTGTTCGCCATTGAACTGATTCATAATTGTACGACCACATGTCTGGTATGAGACAAGACTAACTTAGTAAGCTACGGAATCTTGGCATTGATTACTCAGGCATGTGGGTTAGACTGTGTGCTAGGGTGAAGGTGTGTACTACTGTGTCGGGTCACACTTATGAGCGGTTCGCCGTCTTCAGGTCCAACGATGTGCGTCGAACCGAAGCGCTTCATCAGGATTGGTACGACGGTAAAACACATCGAGAGGGTCAATTGTCAAGATGAATTTTTGGAAATATTTTGTTATGATTGGTGCTAGCTACACTGGTTATATTTGAATAGTCGCATCTGCGGTTTTGGATATGCTCAAGGATTTCACACGATGGGTAAATTTTCATTAAAAAAATATTTAGGAAGGAACAACTGTTTAGTTAAACTCATATGACTATGTGAAAAAAATTAATTGGGCTTTGTGTTCTTTGTTAAAATAATTGTTAAACTATTATTGTTTATTTATTTTAAATTATATTTTCAATCTATTATTTGTATTCAATTACAAGTGTCGCTTTTGTAAAATAACCATAGAAGTTATTTTCTTTGAAATAAGTCATCATCTATAATTACATTCTATGGTATATAACTTGTTGAGTACTCGGAGCACTCATTCTTGCTGCAATCATTCAACTTAAGTGGAGGAGACGTGAGAAGTTTTCGCCTGCTTTCGAGGAGTTTTACAAGGATGATCATAGGTCTTGAGTCTTCGCCTGCTTTCGAAGAGTTTTACGAGGGTCATAATAGGTCTTAATCCCAGTTAGTTGTCTGTGACAAGTCCAGGGTTATCGCTAAAATTGTTTCCATTCGTTGCCATCCCTTTATTTAGTGTCAGTCCTGCGTAGCTCAATAAGTGTAAACTTGACCATAAAATCACAACCGTTATTTATTAATCAAATTAATCGTTTATTCTTATATTATCTTGTATGGAATGATATATTTATGTTAACACTAAATGCACTAACGTAATCTTAGACTAGAACATTATACACAGAAAATCCTAATTTACATATTTAAGCCCCAACACAACAATGCCAGAGGCTCATCGGTGAGGAAGAATATGGCGACCGTACATGTGGTATAAACGATCCTCCCGGTTTGAGCGGTAAGACATTGCTCATAAATTGCATAAGAAAAAAAGATCATTAATACCAGTCACTTCGACATGATAACTTTTTCACGAGTTATCGACAACATCCAAATCATGATAGTTACCACTAAGCTGCTAGATACAAATGAAGGAAATTTTCTTGGCGAAAGAGGAAGCACTGTTCTAGCCATTCAAATCTGATTCACGAACACACGTTCAACCTTGAAATCCCATAAGCTATCATATCTAACATTAACACATCACATCAGGGCCTGCATCCATTCCTTAAGCGGGCAAATCAAACAAGAGGCACATTGGCATTTTAACTGCTAAAATAAACAAACGACGTTTTGATATTGAAGACAGCAACTTCCGCAGCCAGATGCCGGGAACAAATCTACCTCCTCACGGGAGGCGCACCACCCCGACCGACAGGACCACCACCGCGACCAGCAGCAGCCTACATGAATTGGTAGGTAAAACGTTAGGAACTATAAGTGATGAATGATGATTAAAGTAGAGCTCTAAATAGAGTTTTGAGTGTCTCAGATCCTAAAAAGTCACATATACACACAGATACTTGACGCATTCTATAGTTTGCTTTACCATGGTAGTTTGGATTTCAATAACATCTTAACTCCATGTTTTATTATATTCAATAGAAGTTGCACTCTGGAGTTCAGATGCTTGTTGCTTCATTCCTATCATTTCGACCACAATCAGGACTTGCAAATTATGATTTATGGATTTATGATGACAATACCATTCAGGTCAGGATCTTTCAATTCAATTATAATACAGCAAAAGCTTCAACACTCCGTTGGAGATTATTTAACCAGAATTAGGAAGCTCAAAAGGACCAATACGATTAAGATCAAATGAGCACCCCTCACCCAATCCCTATACAAAAAGGCTATGTTTAGCATTATGAATAAATGACCTAGACTTTAAAGTTTAAACCCACGGCTCCAGCTAAAGAATTGCTGCAGACATAAACAAAGAGAAGGGCGAAGCTAGCTAGGAAGATTCAATATTTTTTTTATCCTTTTTAAAAGAACCTTAGAACTTGCTCGCCTTTAGCCCTTAACGAGAAGAAAAGCCTGTGTTTATCATTACGAATAAGTGACCTCGAATTAAACCCAAAGCTCCAGCTATTCAGACATGGAACAAAGAGAAGGACGAAGCTAGCTAGTAAAGGCTCAATACGCCTTTTTAAAATAGAATTTGCTCGTCTTAAGTCCTTGTGAAGAAAATTATCTTAGTCTCCAATTTATGTGGGGAGTAGAAGTTCGTCCCATGGTACCAAAGACTCCAATAGTTCTGTATATTTGAGATTTCGAGCATGTTCCATTTGTACAGTCTTACTTGTTGCTGTTGTGCACACTAGCCCTAGCAACAGCACAGACGTGCATCAACTAGAGATGTCTGATACGGCTCGGCTTGGGGTGATGTCGCAAGGGAGAAAGAAGATGAAAACAGGAATAGGGGTTTGAGCGTAGGGGGTATGGAGAGCGATGAAGCCCACCCTCATGCGCAGGTCGGGACTTGTTCCCGACCAGCGCAAGGAGGCTCTGAGCCGTGCGGTAGAGGAGAGGGGAAAGAAACTATTCTGTTATTCCTTGATTTGCTGAGTACAATTCGGTGCCCTTTATATGGAGGACTAACCACTAAACGTATCCAAAGGGACAGCTCACAATCTCTAAATATCTGAAAGGGATACTACCTAATATATCTATTTATGAAAGTATGAAAAACTGATACAAACTCTACCGAGTTCCTTTCTTGCGCAAGGCATGCGCAAAGGACCAGAGTCCTACTCGGTCACGCTAAGGACCAGAGTCCAACTCGGTTACGCTCGGTAGCTTTGCCGGATTCAGCACAGTCGCGTCCGGCAAAGGCTTAGACCAACACGTATACTTCTTACCAAAGAACGAGTACATAACAATGTCCAGGAAAGCATGCATATGCAGTTCGTGTCCTTTGGAGATAAAATAGGTTGTGTCCTTATTTGTTTAGTCCATGTTCATGTCAGAGCCCAAGAACGTAAGGCCAGCAGCCTGCGGCAGGAATTGCAGGAGTTCTTGGCCAGGAATATGATTAGGAAAATTAAAGGAGTTCTAGTAGTATGTAGGGTCCTAGTCTTAAGGGTCAAGTAAGGATAGCACCATATAATTTAGTCGACTTTAACTATTCTGATCAAGCAAGAAAAATTAATCTATTCTCTCCCAGATATTCTCTCATCTCAATCTATGTCTATCTCCCCCTTCTAATACACTAATCCCCCTTCAAGCCATGTCATCTGGCCTTCCTCCGTAAGGTAGTTATCCCGTGATGAACCAATGTTCACAACAGTTGCTCAGTTGTTTAAAACAAGAATGGAAAAGAACACCTGGCCAATAATCTCACTTTGCCTTGTGGTACCAGCTGATGGGAAGGATTTATCATAAGACAGCTAACTCCAAGTTTCCTAATATTTACCTCCCTATTTGTTTGTTAAAGATGAGTCTAAACAGAAGCTTGGATAACTGTCACACAGTTACTAATTCTTATTGCTTCCAACCTCATCGCAAACTTTGATAACCCATCTAAACAGCAAAGCCAACTTTTTTTTTGTTCCAGATATCAAGCTTTTCTATTGTACCAGGCCCAAACGGTTTATACAATATCTCGCAATACTAATGTACTAAAACTTATTCCATAATTTAGTGCACCTAACCCTTTTATAATTAAGGTTGAACAATGCATGATTAATTTGATCCACTACACAATTCACTTTCCTAATATCAAAAGTACCCCCAAACTGATGTCACTTGATCAGCTAACAGATTTCTGCAGTGTCAATACTTGAGACCAAGAAAATTACAATATGCAAATCTTGACACCCTAAATCCTGAATTCCAAAGTGAACATTGTTGATGGTTTAGTATCAATCTTACGAATAAATGCTGAGACTCTCCTTGAGTTAAACCACACAGAAAAAGACACAGTGATTTTATACAGATTCGAACCTTCTCCTGAGATAATAATAGTCCTACTCCTGTGTTGTTGTATTGATTATGTTTTACAACAGGGAAGAAATCACTAGAACTAGAGCTTAATGACTTATGTCTGCTGATTTTGTCTTGTGTTCGTTGTCGTTGTTCCTTTCCTCTATACACCGGCTTTACTCCTTATATAGCACGTGAAGGGATGGCAATTGTCCCGTATCAAGAGGCGTCTCACCATTTGACGAAATACGCATGTTCAATGACGGTTATTGTCAGAGACTAATCCTCCCACGTCGTCTTGCAATTATGTAAGAGACAAAGGTTTAATACATGCAGTTATCCCAGAAAATAACAACGCATATTAACTACGCTATGTATTAAACAAAGCGTATAAGTGTCCCTAGTTGATTGAGCCCACATGTTTGTAGACTTTGTTGACCAAATGGTGGTCGTAGTAAAGCTTACGACCATGAAGTGATCGTAGTAAGGCTTACGATCATGAAGTGGTCGTAGAAAATTTTACAACCTGAAGTGATCGTAGAAATACTTACGACCGTATAGGGTGGTCGTAAAATGGCTTACAACCACTCGGTTAAGCTTTTCCCTTATTAATGATAAGGGGTATCCTTACGAATAACATAAAGATATTATTATCTATAATAACAATTACAGATAAACAATTTAATCAATTGAGGATTATTAGATCCTCATCAAACACAATCGAAGTATGGCATTCTTTCAACTTAGCCTTACTACCGACATAACTGTCATGGATTATTCCCTCCTACTCACTATGGCATTGTTTGTTTACCCTGATGTGTATGTGACATAATACACCACCAACCTTGTATTCAAGGAGAAACAATGCATTTTATCCCAAGAAAGGAGATGCACTATCAGGATACCATTACATCCTTAGGCCAAACCTCTAAAGGTTCATAATAAGGTGGTTCATGAACAAGAAAAATACAGAAAAAAGGAGATGCTCGACAATCATAACATAAACAACAAGATTTGCCACACAACCATGACATCTAAGCAACAATATTGAAGCTTTTGAGACAGCAAATGAAGAAATTGTCCAATAGTTCAATCAAAATAATTTATGTAAATCTAGTTAATTAAAATTCATCCTCACAAAATAAACTCTAGCAACATTACATGTAACTAATCAAAATACTACTGGCATTCTAGGCTTCTAGCTGTCCATCGAAGATAGATTTGTTGCATTTGACATCTTCAACAGCGCATCAGCAAAAACATGGAATAAAAATTCACACTGATTATATATATACACACACACACAACTCTAAGCAATACCTTAATAATAAATTAGTATTTGTCGTGTTGCCTTCGAAAAGAGGCAATGCACACTACATCATTTTCAGTCGTTCAAGAGCGCATCCTAATTGCATTTTATTTTACAAATTTAAGCACCAATAGAGTCCATACTATGTAATCGACACCAAAAAAGGGAAGCTATCTTAATGAAAGAAATCATAATAATGTTCATAGAAAGCAATTATTACCCGAGCACGCATTGCAACCGCACGACCACGACCAACTCCAATAGCTGATCCTT
This sequence comes from Hsuehochloa calcarea, assembly GCA_036346395.1. Taxonomy (NCBI): domain Eukaryota; kingdom Viridiplantae; phylum Streptophyta; class Magnoliopsida; order Poales; family Poaceae; genus Hsuehochloa; species Hsuehochloa calcarea. The sequence goes on from CM070598.1 coordinate 58,908,548, forward strand.
TGCCCTAAATAAGACAAAGAAAAATCACCACAATCATGGACCATCTCACCACTATCTTATTCCTGAAGGAAAGCACTAAATGGCTAAAGAAAGCGCCAACCCTAATCCTTGCTTCCAAGCGCTTGAACATGGGGGCGTTCTTGAGCATATCTGGTATAATCATAAACCTGCAACAACAGAAAACCACAACAACAACAAATGAGGCCGCCGCAACTCAACACCAACCCGAAAACGAAACGCCTACCGGGTTCTTGAATTACCTCACTCTGCTTCCTCTGATGAAGACGTGCTCGAGCTGCGACACCTTCCCGTCCTGCAGATTAACAAAAAACAATGAACAAATCACTCAAGGAACTGAAATCGATGGGGATCTGACTCCGATCTGGAGGTAGGGCAGACGCAGGGCGTGCATACCTTTGCGGTGAAGGTGATGTTCTCGAGCTGGCAGTTCCAGTTGTCCTCGCACTCGACCATGGAGCCGCGGTACACCTCGCCGGTCTTGAGCTCCACTGTCACCACGTGCCCCGCCGCCTCGTGCAGCAGCTTCACCGGGATCCCCAGGCCCCGGCTCATCTTCCCCTGCCCTCCCCTCCTCTCCGCTCCGTCTTCCCCTCTCTCGCCGCTAAAACCCCAGCTCGCACGGCAGGCGGCTCGGCACGAAGCAAAGCGGCGAGAAAATAAGTTAGGTTTGGTTCTCGAGTGTCGACTGTCGAGTCCATACCCCCTCCGTTTTGGTTTAGACCTAAATGGGCCATTTTTCAAAAGCCTGGTCCATCTTAGCAAAAGGCCCAATTAAAGTAGATTCCGCAGAGCCCGGAAAACGACCGCGGCGAATCGGTTTGGTTCGATCGCCACGAATAGTTAAATCAAAATTAGATAAAAATTAGATGTTTTCATCGTAATTATATTAAATTACGGTCAATACTGGAATCGATGTGTTTGAATTACAACTATACCAAAATTTATTAAAATTGTGAGTATGGCCTGTATGATATCTTTTGGTGTCAAAATATACTAATATAGGTTTTATTTTATTGATTAAATGATGAGGAATACAAAAGAATCACAAATCAATACTCGGTTTACAAAATATAATTAATCAATCAAACTATGCTATTAATGCCACTGTTTGCATCCAACGAAAACACACCACGTAGCAAACTCAATGCATGTAGCCACGCCCAGGAATATGGCGCACGTTTGGCCGCCCTCCCGCCGCCTATGAATTGGGTAGAAAACAACGGTTGTCACCAAAATTTTCAAAACATCAAATATTAGAATCAAATTAAACATTAGCATTATCAAATTTTTGGTTTGGCTAGTTCTGGAATTCTCCCGACACCGCCTCCTCCTCCCCAGCGCTGCCCGCAGCTTCTTTTGTTTTAGTTTCTTTTTTAATTGTTAAATTTTTTTCTTCTTTTTTGGGATATAAATGAGTTATTTATTTAATAATTGAAATGTTTGCTTGTTTAATCATGAAATTAGATTAATTGTTGTTAATTGCTGTTATGATTACTTTGTGCAAATTGTAGTTAATTGAGGTCAATTGCCATTAAAATTTACTTATGTGTGAATGTCAGTAGTTGTCGTAAAGTGTTGTCAATTGTCATTAGTTGTCGTTAAATGACATCAAACAAATCATCATTTGTCTCAAAGGTATTTTGAGTATTTCTCAACTCAAAAACTCTAGCTAACCTATCAAAAATCAGACTGTCTAACACTAAAACTCTTCCACCTAGCTATTTGCTTTCCATCAAGGATGCAACTAGCGCTCAGAGGTACGATCCGAACGCTAGCATCGTACGTAACGCTCCTGCGTTGATTTCGGAATATGTTTTTCAACCGTCCATCTAACAAGTAAAGCGAGCATGCTCCCAACAATCTCGCGCAGCATAGACATCATCGCGCAGCGCAGATTGCATCAATAATCCCCGCATAACTGCACCCCCAAACTCGCTCATCGCAATTCCGATCTCCCCGAACATCTCCCGAACCCGAATATCTAGCCCGTGATGCGCAGACAACATCAATGATCTTCTTCGCACACGAACCCCCCGTAAATTCCTTTTGGCTGATCTCCCCGCAATCCCTATCATCTCTTGCAACACAAATTCAATCAATAAAATCAAAACAAAAGCATCTGAAAAAACACGTTGAAAAAAAACTTGCAACATCAACGTGAACAATATATAACATTTTTTCTACAGATACAATATTTTTTAATATGGGTGCAACATCTCAAAAACAAGACGTAATAATTTTTTCAAATGGGTCAAATCTTGCAACATCACCGTGAACAATATGCAATATTTTTTCTACAGATGCAATATTTTTTATACGGACGCGTAACATCTCAAAGAACAGTACACAATATACTTTACAACGGGTTGCAACAATTTTTCAATGGGTCGTAACATCACAATAATTCACCATTTTGCAACATCAAACTCAAACCAAATGACTCAAACGAAAAGAGAATCTTGCCTTGTTGCAGGTCGCCCGTATGGCGAGGTGCTGATGTCACAGGCGCCGAAGGTGAAGAGGCGGCCCGGTTTGACGAGCGGCCGTTGGTCGGTGAAGGTGGTGCCGCCCTAGACGAGGACATGGTGGTCGAGGTGGCCTCCGAAGCAGATGCTTTCTCCTAGGACTTCGTTGTAGCGTGAGAGGTGTGAAGTTGAGAGAAGGAAAACAAGCATGAGCTCTATTTGGCTTGCATTGATCATCTGCATCGAGAGACAAGAGTTTATGGGAAGTAGCGGAAGGAGAGAGAGAGCGTTTTGATATGATGATGGATAGTTGAGACAGGAGTTTATGGGAAGTAGCGGAAGGAGAGAGAGAGCGTTTTGATATGGATGATGATGGATAGTTAAAGTGAAAAATGGATATAGTTGAAGACTAAAGATGAGAATAAAATTAGACTTCAATGTGATCGTATAGAGTGAATGGGTGTATTGTGTGGAAGCGACCATAGAAGATTAAAATCGGACGTCCTCGTTTCCCTTCCCTAAAGAGCTGCGGGCCAAACTAGCCAAATCCAGCTAAACCAAAACCCGCATTCATTTCGCACGCGTACGCAGATCGGAGAGACCGAGGCCTCCCTCCCAGTTCACGCTTCCCCCAAATCGCGCGAGAAGGTTCTAGACGGTTCGAGAGAGAGGGAGAGGGGGTGCTCCGATGGCACTGCAGTGGATAATCCTGGCGTGCGTGGTGGCGGTGGAGGCGGCGGTAGCAGCGCTGCTCACGCTCCCGGCGCCGCGCGCCGTGCGGACCCAGATCGTCGGGCTCACCTCGATGCTCCTACAGCCCTTCGCCGGCATACTCCCTTTGCGGCCTTCCAGCTCCTCGGTGCGTGCGTGCGACGCGGCCTTGTGGAACCTTCCGCGTGCAAAAGCTCTCCTCGTTTCAGGCTCTGATGATAGGTTTGCTTTTTTCTGACGTGCAGATATCTACTGGAAGAGCGAGCACAGGCTGATGTGCACATCGGAGATCTGCACCGCCGATGAGCGTATCCGCTTCGAGAAATCCGTGAGTGAATTGAGACCTTATACACATTCCCTGTTTGAATTTGTTCCGGTATTGCTAGGGTTTTCTGCCGTTTGGTTCAGTACAGGCCCATTAGGAGAAATGCTTAGAAAGTTCGAAAAACGTTAGTAGTGTTGGGTTTCGAAGGGGATTAAACGCCAATTGCCTTTCAACTTGACTTACAACTGGATTAGTAAAGTGTAGCTAGAGTGGGCACATGATGTAAGTGAGAAGGCCAGATTGTAGCTGTTTCTGTGCAGGTTTAGTGGTGATCTGATCTTCAATTTGATATGCTGTATCACCGTCACTTCAGTTAGATGATTCCTTCCTAGTATTCTAAAGGCTTGGGCAGAAAATGAAATTTTCATTGTTGATATAAAAAAAGGTTAAGAGGGCCTGAAATTAGGAACAGGATGCAATCGAAAATTTTGAAATTGGAATAATGGAGGAAATTAATGCATTCTGGTGTTAACCACATCACCTATCCACCTTCATGTTTAAGATGACTTGGTAAGATACTGAGATAGAACACTTTCTGGCCTTAACAACAGCACCTATTCGCCTTTGTGTTTAAGATGACTAGATGATGGAGAATCTAAAACTGGTGGCAGTCTGACCTCATAGATTAGCGGAAGCTTCAGTGCACTATTTGTCAAGGAGGGTTCTGATTCTATCTATTGTCGCAACCATCTTGGTAGATAGAACTGCATATATGTTCGTTTGCAGCGATTGTGGCAAATCAGCTGAGCATACCCTTAATCTTTTTCGGGGCATCACTCCCTGAAAATTGACCATATTCCCACAATTCTATTTTCTTGAGGTTGGAGGAATCCCATGTTAAGCGATTGATATATCTTCTGCCGAGCATAATATACCGGTTGGTGAGGTTGAATATGTGTGTCAGCATCAGCTTCATTGCATGATAAAAACTTGTTTTTTTGGAAACCAATGCTAACTTTGGAAGGGCACTTGTTTTGGGAAACATCTGTGTAGAGTCTGAAATGCTCTACGCCCAGCAATGTTTAATATGACTGCTGCATTCGAATCATGTGCTTTGCACTGACATCAGCCAAGTTGCCCCTTTTTCAGAGTAGCATGTTTACCTATCCTAGCAACTAGCTAAAGTCTATCTCTTATATAAAGTTGAAAGCAAACCTAGATGATCCGTTGTGTCACGTTGTCAAAATAAATGACAGCTGTTTGATTTACTAGGTGATACGCATCGAACTGTTCAGATAATACCACATCTTGAACACTTATTGAGCTTGGGAATGGATTGTTCCTTGGTCGAGCTCTGGCTTAGGCTGGACTCAGGCTAGATTGGGCTTGTGTCGGTTTGGCTGGGGTGGGCCCAGGTTTGGCTGGGGCAGGGCCAAACAAGGCTAGCTGGTCTGGGCTGGTCTTCATCCTATCCTCTTCACAGCACACGGGCTTTATTCTAGTATCAGCTGAAATCCATTATCTGTATAGCATGTACATAATCAATTCACTCTCATAGTTAATGGTTTTCTTTTCCTTTTTTTGGATACGGGTTCATAATCAAATTCATGGGGGGTTAAAAGCGTCAATTATCTTTCTGTACTGGATATTTCCTTTCTCCCCCTTTGATAGCAGTGAGGATCAATAAGCTGATACCCACCAGCCAATTGTATCTGCTTTCAGCTGTGTACAGAAGGGAATTGTACTTTCTAGTTTCTCCCTTTTTCTGTGCTTTCAATTATATTTGTTTTCTTGTGCAGATCTTCAAAGCCCAGAGGAATGTCATCCTTTGTGTTTCAGCATGCCTCCTTTATTGGTAAAGAAACACAGTTGCAGAGTCCGATGAACAGAATTTCTATAAAGATTTTAATCTTAAATTTTTATTCGATGTTTTACTTCGGATAGGTGCATTTATCGTATTTGCAAGTACAACAAAGATATAAAGGCATTGGAGGAGATTGAGAAGCGCCTTAAGGAAGACTAGGCTCATCATAGTTTCAGGTGAGTGATCGAGCGTGATTCAACGCATTATAGATTTGGCAATTTAATTTAGACAGTGCATTTGTAAGGAAATGTGATTGATGATTAGTTCAATGTTAACTCAAGAAGCTTTCATTAGGAAAGATTTACTTATGCACTTGAATTGTTGCTCAAACCGAAGTAGAAAGATTTTTGTTAGTGCTTAAAGGAGTAGGCATTGCTAAATATCTATATTCTTATCTAATAATTTATGGGTTGTGCTAAGGTTGTGCTAAATTGGAACTAGTTCAGCTGTATTGCAACCATGAATTTAAGGAGGCAACCAAGCCACTTTTATTTTCACTAACTATATGGTGTAGTGTGGTAAAGTGTGTCCTTTGTTCTGATCAAGTTTTCTAATGGGTTACAAATATTTTAAGAAGCCTTCGCTATTTCCTGCCTACACATGCCAATATGCAATCCGCTGGGCACTGACATTCTAAAAAAATTCCCGAACGCTTGCTATACCAGCAGTAGTATGTTGTATTGAACTATAGATAGTAGATAGTGTTTAAAGATTGGTTGCGGTAAAGCTTGAATACAATGTACATGATACGGCAACATACCATCTTAATATATGCATTTTCAATTAGTAATGGAATTTCAGACCTATACTTACATTGTGTTATTTTGGGTAAGCTAGTGAATCTCATGTGCAATCCCGCGTCCAGGGCAAAATGGTCAATTGTTAGCTTAATATTGATTGCAGTGCTAGACAAAAATGTCACTTTCCTAACCTGCCCTAGTTTCATGGTGGCAAAAGTTGCTGCTAACTTTTGGGATGGAGGTTTAATAATTCCACAATTTTCGAGCATCACAAATAAACAACAATTATACTTCTAGACTAGATGGAGATGCCGTTACCGTATACTCCCTCCGTTTCAAAATACTTGGCATTGTTGACTTAGATTAGTCAAACTTGGTAATATTTGACTAATAATATTTTTCTAAATATTTAGATTGGTCGTATTAAATGGTATTGTTAGATTCATTATAAGAAATACTTTCATGATATCATAATTCCACAACATTCTATAAATGTATTAGTATAAAATTAAGAGTCAAAGTTTAATTTTAGAGACCGTGAAAAGTCAAGAGTGCCAAATATTTTGAAACGGTGGGAGTATAATATTTTGAGGGAGAATCAAATGCTGATGTGCGCAAACTTGTAATAGTTTACTTATTTTACATATGAAGATCGATACATCATTACTCATTCATTATTCGATACTGAGTTTGTAATTTTCTAAACAAAGAGAGGTTTGAGTTACATCTGCACCGTCTCTTTTATTGATGCAGGTGGATTTTGTGGAATTCCTGGCCTTCAGCAGATATATCCAGATAGTTCTTTAGGATTTCCAGTGTATATTTATATTCTCCATGGAGCAAAGAGAATGTCACCTTGTTTCAACACTTCACATCCTCAATGTTATTGTTGTCTTTTTTAAGACGTCTGTTTCTCTCTCTTTTAACTTCTGATGATGGTTACTGCGAAGACATCTAAACGTCGGTCATCCTTCAACCGTTTGAACATTTGCTAGAATGTTGTCTGAACATCCGTTTACTGGCATTTCCTTGATCTTATATGTTGAATTAGTCTGGTATTTGTTTAGAATTGTACTTAGATACGCCCGCCCTGTTCTCTCAACGATGTCAAAGTTTCCAGCAGTTGAAATTAACGCCACAAACCTACGGTGGATGATGTACTTTACGTTTTCATTGCTGGAGTTGGAAAGTTGGGGTACCCGTGTATTAGGGCCGGCGGTGAACCGTGAACGCCCATATGAATTGTTTGACCTTGGCTGTTTGTTGCTGTCTTGCTGATGTACGGGTGAGCAGCTCGCCTACTCCGCATAAATTCGAGTGACTTCGCAAACCTGTTGGCTGTATTGTTTAGTTGTCCTATTGATCGCGCAGCAGTGTAGTTATGTGTCCTGATTCCAGAATATTTTCAATGGAGCGTTCCACTGCGATCCATATGGCATTAGGTTTTGCGATCCATATGGCATTAGAAAACTTAGTACTGTTTAGAATGCAAGACTCTTATTTCCACATGAATTATAAAAAAAATTAACTTGTTCTAAATAGAGTCTTGTATCTATCGATGGACGACCGAATCTTCTGTCGCATGAATTATGAAAAATTCGCATGTTCTAAATAGGGTCTCGTATCTGTGTATGAACTCAAACTAAATCTTCTATCGAGGAGGATTCATCTGCTATGGCAAATAAATAGTGTTTTGCACTGTATAAACAGTGCTCTAGCATAGTACTATAGCAAAACAACGTAACAACAGTTATAAAAAAAACTATAGCATAAATATTATAGTAGTAGTTGATTCTAACCTTTACTTTTTCGATTCAAGTTCGCTTCTAATTCTTTTAGACCGTAGCGTGTCTGAATTGAGAACAGTATCCTCTCCCATCGAGGTTGGTAGGAACTAGCTCTGTCAATTTTGGAGAAATGGAAGTTGGCATCGTTTAGACCGGGTTGATGTGAACCCCGTCGAACTGCAACACGGAGGAGCAAGACAGCTAGCCCTGCCTCTCTGCGCCAAAACGCGCGGGACGGTACAATGGCCAGAAAGAAGAAGCAGACGACGACGCCTTCCTCTTCGGAACACGCGTACGTACGGCGCACGCGCGTGTCGAGAACACCGCGTCGTGGTTCATCAAAGACGGATGAACACGCAGGGACAGGGCACCGTCGACGTCAGTACTGCGGTTGAGCAACAAAAATACACAAGCATCATGAAGTGCTCGTATAATGTGAACATACACATTTGTTCGTTGTTTTTCTCTACAAAAAATAATATATATATTCCTTCTTGTTTTCTAAAAACTCCGGTCAGCACCTAGAGGACCGTGTCGGTCTTAGTTAAACAAGCTGAACGGCGTTCGGTCCGAACGTACTTCCATCAGGGACCAGGGATTGACTGACTGATCAATTGATTCAGCAGTTCAAACATAAACATATTTAATCACAAGAGCGTTCAATCTAGTGGACGGCCAGTCGAGTGAAACTGAAAGTTAGGTAAATTTACCTAAATTTGATTTCCACACAGCGGGATAGACCGAGAATGGGAACATGCAGAAAAGGCATGAAATGAATGCCGGTGACCCCTCATGTTGGTATTTGTCTGATCAAGTTACCCGTCCCCAGACCGTGGAAGGTAGTCCTGAAGATTGTGCGTTTTCGCTTGTTTGATTTTGGTTTTTTGGCCTTTATATGACTTCTAGAATGAGCACTAGGAGTTGGCAGTCTTCACTTGATTTGCTTCTAGAGGAATGAGAATGAGATGAATGCTAACATGAAGCTTTTTTTTTTCTCTCTCTCTGAAATGGTATCTGATGAGAACATCACTTCTTCGGATACACACAACAATCCACCACTTGACATTCTCTCTCACTGAGAAATTGAATAGATCGGATCATCAAAAAAAAAATGTTCTTTGAGCAAATGAATTCATCCATAGTAGCAAATAATAACTCAGTTGTAGTTCCTTTGCTAAAAAAATCTTTCTCCTGGACAACGCACTTAGTTTAGTACAACGATTGCACTAATGTGTGTAAAGAATATACCAGTCAAAAGTCTGTAATACAAAAAATGAAAAACCTTTAATTTTTCCAAGTATTAGCTAATCATATAGCTGCTAACTTGGAATCGGATATTTTAATTGCTAAAAGAACACAGTACTGTAGCTTCAACTGAGTTGCTTTCAGGCCATCCATATGGGCAGGAAAAGTACAGCTCTCGGTGAGTTTTTTTTCTTTCTAAATGCCAATGTTGGCCCTGTTAATAATAAATCTGGCCGATGCCGTGTCATGCAAAAAAAGGCACCACAGATGTGCCGACGAGTGACACACATCCTCCACCGTTCTCCCTATGCACGGATTCCATCTCCACCGCACATCTGGCGTCCAGACAGTCCCCGTGCTGCCACATCGCCGCCACCGTACATCTGGCACACGAATAAGCTTTGTCCATGCGACTAGCGCATGGACACGCCTCAGCCACACCGCTTGCCACAGACGGCCCTCGTCCGCACATTGGAGGCCCGAACAACCATTCATGCGACACATGGCCCCTCTATTGTGCCTGGAGGCACGGCAGTGCGCGTTGCCATGCCCTCCTGGCGCGGCGTTAGGTCAAGAGGGTTAGGAAAATTAGGGTTAGGGTTTTAGGTTTTGAAAATTAGGGTTTCATGATTTCACATGAACGATTATTAGGTGCTTTAGGGTTTTGTGAATGTGAACCTTGGGTGTTACGGAGATTTATGATTTCATGTGAACCTCGGGTGTTTTATGGTTTTGTATGCATAGATGTTATGTTATTTTGTTGTGCTATATTTGTATATTTATTTTGTATGTTATGTGCGTATTGTCGGAGTAGATCGGTTCCGAATTGACATGAAAAAAAAACATCAAGGTTCACATGAAATCATGAAACCCTAACGGGGGAGTCACGTGAGTTTTGACATTTCATGCGGAGTTGCAATATAAAATTTGAAAAATAAATTTTGTGAAATTTCATAATACACATTGTAATTTGCGAATTACATGTCGCGTGTGGTTTGGTTACATGCAATCCAAACGGTAGCATGCACGACTCAACAAACCATAAAACACTTAAGATACACGCGCGACTTTTTTGGAATCGAAAAAAAGAAGGATCGAAATTAGTCTTCGCGGCGCATCAGCCCATTCTCCTTCTATCGGGAAAGCCCACGGCAGCGGCGAGTGTCGAAGTCATCCATGTTCGTGAAGACGGGCTAGACGATTGTATGATACAAATTGTACATAACTCACCTATTCGATATGAAGTGCGCCCGGACGACAGGAAAAGCTATGACGGCTGCCGGTCTCAGTAGTAGGAGCCTTCCCCTTGTCTATCGCGCGTTGTGCCCAGTCGTACTTAGCTTCTTGTTCGGGGGTCCTCTACCACAACCCTGTTGCCCTGGGCTCTTCCAATGCCTTTTCAATAGGGTTTGGTATGTAAGTTTTCCATCGGTGGAAGGTCACATCATGTAGTTCAATATGTACTTCTGCTGGATGAACGTCCTATCGTACATCTCCGGGCCTTCTATCCATTGGAAGAAGTTGCAATGCATCTCGGGCTGCCATTATGCGCGGATGAAGTTAGGAATTTGTGCAATGCAAAGTAAGGTGTGAAAAATCGGTGTGTGCGTAAGATTCTCTTACAAGGATGTTCCTGCACCCGTAGTACGCCTGGGCGGTGGTTGTCGGGTTTGCGGACTGAATGATCTTTGCCGGTTCTTCGCACAAACATTGTTGGCATAGAAACTCTGGTGGTACCGACACATCCTTCATAGAAAAATCTAGGTAGGGTTTAGCCCTCTTGGCAAGCCACTTGCGCTTCTACAGTATCTTCACATATAAGTTCGACGACGAGTTCGACATCTTCTAGGCCGACCTAATGTTTTGTTGTTGCATACAGAAGAAGGGCGAGTTGGTTCGGAACAAATAGAATACCGAAATGTGTATGCGTTAAGAAAGAATGACGTAGAAAAATGCACAGATATGAGCAGACTCAGGGTCCCCGTACATGCAGACAATACAATTAATTATGACACAGAATGATGACTAGACAAGCTTGGCTTGTTGGGACAATCTTTCATGGTGTGGCCAAGGGTTTTGCATATCCTGCAACTCATCGCGTGGCTCAGGTCCCCCACGCTAGCTGTTTTCCTTATCATTCTGTAAGCGTCATGCTGCCGTCGTCCCCTCCCAATTGACTTCAAGGCATTGTTCGGGCCTATTTCATTCTGTCCAGCTAAATATTCCTACAATTCATATCCACGCCAAACAAGTGAAACTCTACACTCTATATACAAAAAGATGCTGCATATCGTAGTACTCGGAGATATATGGTGTAGACATCTTCTTGAGTCGTGCACACGCTTTGTATACATGTGAGCATGGCTTGTACAGGAGCTTTGGCTTGCGGCAAGTGCATGTAGCTACATCACCCAAAGTGCATGCATGTTTCCTTTCCCCCTAGCATGACTGTTGACACATTTTTGCCTCAGCCTGATCTCGTACTTCCTCCTGAGGCCATCAATCACCCGGATGTCGTGCATTCAGGTCTTCTGCATCTCCTCGTCCATGTACTTTTGCATGTTCTAGGACCACTGCTTCTCTTCTTTTAGCCGTCGCCTCGCTGCAGTGGCTCTATTGACGAAGTAATCAGCCATGCGAGTCTAGGTCTCCTCAACGACCGTGGTGATAGGGAGGCACCGCACACCTTTCAACACGCTATTTGTACAACTCAGACATGTTTGTTGTCATAATTTTGTATCTCGCTTCATCTGTGTCATAGAGCATGAACCATTTCTTCAACTCAGGAGCATGGAGATTAATACACTTTGTGAAACTTATGGTGCTACTCAATTGCCCCCTCATGGCCTGATGTCCCTCCTATGCCTCTAGAGGGGACTCCCTTATATGCCTCATAGTCTGATGTTCGAGGTTTGTCCAGATGGACTCAAACTTTCGCCTCTGGTTTTGCATGCACAATGCCTGGAACATCTTCATTAGTTCCTGTCCGCGGAACCGTGTGAAGAAATTTGATGCAAGATGCCTCATGCACCACTAGGTTTCCACATTGTTCCACTGGTAAGGGGGTTCTGTCCCATTATTCATGGTATTCAGAGCTGACAACAACCCAGCATTGCAGGCTGTGATAAAGCATGTGTTGGGTCAGTCTTCCACAACCGTCTGCTTCACATTCACTAGGAACCACAACCAACTGGATGTATTCTCATTCTCTACGATGGCAACAACAACCGGGAGAAACTAATCATTCACATCGCACGCCACCGCGGTAAGAATGGTGCCCTTATACCTCTCGGTGAGGAAAGTGACATCCATCGTGATCACTGGACAATAGAACTTGAAGCACTCTATGGCTTGGGTTAAAGCCCAGAACACCCGGTCCAGTATGAAGAAGTTAAGGTCTCCATAAGGATCTTCACTTTCAACCTTATTTATGTACGTGTCGGGGTTTGCTTTGGCAATCTGGTGAAGCATTCTCCGTACAAGGTTGTATGCCTCTTCGTATGTCTCGACATGGTCTCGATAATCTTCTGCTTGGCTCATCGGACCTTGCTATAGCTTATTGGATAACCAACCAAATTGACAACTCATGACAGCAACATCTTGGGGAGACAAACACGTCCTTCGTAACTAGGTGGCTGATGAGGTGTGCCACATATGCGAAAGTCATATTCTAATGCTGCCATAGTGGCTCGCTATGCTCGCAAGTGTGGTTAGTCATCGCCCTGACTGTGAAGACCGAGCCAAAGAACTTTGCTCGGTGAGCGGTGACCTTGCTAGAGTAGCCTTCCACTAGGCACTTCACTGCATAATGCTCTGGGTTGGACCGGTGCACCCGGTACACACGACTGATGGACAAGGTGTACCGTGCTATAGCGTGTTGCACGACCGCCTTGCTAGGGAAGTGCTGCCCAACTAAGAGTGTGTCAGCATCAAACCCCCACCAGGACCCTTCTTCTTGCGGCAATACGAGAGACCACACTACGATATCATCAAGTCTGGATACCATGTAAGGCACCTCCGATGACACAACTCCGCTGATCGGACCACCACCCTGGGGTGTGACCTCCTTGCTACCATCCTACCCTGGGTCTACATCCTCGTCGGACTCCAACCCGAGAGGCTGGTCATGTAGATACTCGTGGTAGTCAATGTGAGTCGACCACCATAGTCCAGCCCCCTCATTTTGCATAAAATTATGCGCAAATCTTCTCTCGTACAATTCCTCCAAAATATCACATTCCATGCTACCGTGTTCAAACTCCGCCTGTGGTTGCCCACTTCCTGTGGCACCACCATCATCAACGTTTCCTGGTGCCCTGTGTATGAAATTCACATACATCATCGGCTTCCCGTATATCGCTGCCTCGGCTCGGGAAACAATCTACATGTACTAGCTTAATGCTACACTTTCATTCAACTTACTAGCTCCCATATGCCCTGCCCTCTCTTATTCGTGCAGGCGATCCCCTCGATGATAAGTTTTTTCGTTATTGCCTCCTTGTCGAACTCCTTCCTAATACAGCTCTAAAGCTCATGAATATTCATCGCATCGAGCCCTCCTCCTGGACCACCTTGAAGTCTTTTTAGAGTCCATTTGAAGAATTTAAAATAAAAGGAACAATTTGAATTTTATTGAATTATTTAAAGCCTAAATTAAAATTTTAGAAAATGAAAACATTTTAAAAAGGACTAAACTAAAATTCAACCAAATTCACATTCATTTTATTCAAGTTCTTTAGGTTCCAGGGAATTTTAGGGAATTTTATTGGATTTTCCCTCCATTTATTTTACTTTCAAAAATTTGGGTTTTTTTTAATTATTTTTTCCTGTACCTTTCTCTCTCTTTTTTCTTTCTTTCTTTCTTTTTGTAACATCTCAAAGTTATGTTACCAAAAATAAAATTAATAAAATTATTATTTTACCATATTTTCTCAGTTTTAAAAGAGTTTAATTACTTTTCCTAGTTTTTATAATGTCAAAAGGAAAATTTATTGAGTTTTCTCAATTTTTTTATTTAAAGTTAAAATGAAAATATTAATCAATTTCTTAAATTTTCTAGAATTTAAAAAGGCTTTTCTATTTTCTAGAAAATTAAAATAGTTTATGTGTAAAAATAAAAGCCAACTTTAATTTGGAATTAATTTTATTAAGTTCAAAATAATCCTATGAATTTCTGTGAATTTTTCTATAATTTTTAGCTCTAAATGCATATTTGATTTCTTGCAATTTATGTAAATAAAAAAGGCACAAAAATCTGGAAAACCCAAACGGGTCGAATTCCTTTTCCCCGACCCGTTTTCCTTCTCTCTCTCCCCCTCGACCCATCCCTCCCACATGGCCCGCCAACCCATCTCCCCTCTCGCTGCCATCCTGGGCCCACCCGTCGGTACCTCACCTCCCTTCTTCTTCCTCCTGTTTTCTTCTTCCTCTCGCCGCCTCCATTTTCGAGCACGCTCGAGCTCTTGAAGCCGACTGTTAACGCCTCGACCATTCGCCATTAAGGCCATTAAAACCCCTCCCCACTCACACCACCTTCAAGCCAGCCATTTTCCACTCTTTAACACCATACTAGCGCTGCCGCCCGCCCCGGCGAAAAATGCCGCGCCCACGATCTCCTTCTCCAACCCTATAAAAGGGAGCATGAGGTGTCCCTCATCCTCCTCATCTCATACCCAAAGTATCTCCCCCTCTTTCCCTTTCCTCTCGTCGGAATTCGTGTTTCCTCGCCGCCGGCCGAACGCCCTTTCGGTGCCATTTGCATCGTCGTCGAAGGAGCTCCAGCGACACCATCTACACCTCCGGTATCGCCTCTCCGCGTTCTACGCTATGCGCACCGTCTCGCCATCTAAGGACTTGGTGTCGATGATTATGAGGTTGTGCAGAAATTTGACCCCTTCTATAATCACTTTAACTTTTGGGCAACCTTGGTTCGTGCTCAACTCCGTGTACCGTGAGCTGCATCAGGGAAACATGTCGGTGAGTAAATACCTCAACAAGTTCACTCAACTATCCCGCTATGCTCAAGAGGATGTTGACACGGACAATGCACGTCAGAAGCGTTCCAACCGTGGACTCAACCCCAGCTTGAAAGTGCTAGTCGTTGGCAACAACTATGTGGATTTTCAGCATCTGGTGGACAAGGCCATGCTCATAGAGAAGTCTCGCCGTGAGCGTGAGGAATCCCGCAAGAGGAAGATGATGCATCATGGTGCTCATCAAAATCATCTGGAGAGAACCAGAATGAATGTGCAGCATCCTGTCTGCTTCACTCCTCCAGCTGCATTCAGGACCCCTGCGCTGGCACCTCTCCTAGTTGCTTCAGGATTCCTCAACTTCGTCAACAACAACAACAACAACCAGCCTCCAAGAACAACAATCCTGCTGCAGGAGTTACCTGTTTCAATTGCCATGAGAAGGGTCACGAGGCCAATAATTGTCCACGGAAGCAAGCTCCAACGCCTATCAGATTTAATTTAGGAGCTACTCTGACCAGAACCCCCATGCTAGGAGTAGAACGTGGAGCGTCCCAGACCCCAAATGCAGCCGCCAAGACTCGACCGTCTTTTGGGAGAGGCCGCGTGAACCATGTCACAGTAGAGGAAGCACAGTTAGCTCCAGAAGTCGTGTTGGGTAAGTTCCTAATTAATTCAGCATCTGCTACTGTTTTGTTTGATTATGGAGCCTCGCATTCATTTGTTTATCATAGTTTTACTACAAAACATCAACTAAAGGCTATGACTCTTAAAACTGCTTTATTGGTTCAATCACCCGGTTCGGAGTTGAGCACGGACCAAGGTTGTCCAAAAGTTAAAGTGATTATAGAAGGGGTAGAATTTCTGGACAACCTCATAATCATAGACACCAAGTCCTTAGATGTGATTTTGGGAATGGATTGGTTTGCGAATCACCAAGAAATTTTGGATTGTGGTGGTAGAAGCATCACTTTGGTTAGTCTAGTTTGAACCAAAGTATAATTTGAAGCCTCCACGGAAAAGCACGATGAAGCACTAGTTTGTAGTGTCAAGACTGTAGCTTTGGAGGATGTGCCCGTGGCGAGAGATTTTTTGGATGTCTTTTCTGATGATTTACTCGGGATGTCACCAGACAGGGACATAGAGTTCGTCATCAACCTTGTTCCTAGAACTCCACCCATTTTCTAAGAGACCCTATCGTTTGCCTGCCGACGAGCTAGCTGAGATGAAGAAATAGACCAAGGAGTTTCATGATAAAGGTTTTGTCCGACCAAGTTCTTCACCGTGGGAGCCCTAGTGATTTTTGTTGAAAAGAAGGATTGTACCCAGTGAATATGTGGATTATCGCTCACTCAATGAAGTCACCATCAAGAACAAGTAACCTCTTCCCAGGATTGATGATCTGTTTGACCAGTTGAAGGGAGACGACGTGTTCGCATAAATCGATTTGAGATTAGGTTATCATCGGTTGAAATTTTATGAAGACATTCCCAAGACAACTTTCTCAACCCGATATGGACTGTATGAGTACACGGTCATATCTTTTGGATTGACCAACGCTCCTGCCTACTTTATGAACTTGATGAATAAAGTATTAATAGATTATTTGGATAAATTTGTCATTGTCTTCATCGATGATATTCTAGCATATTCTAGGAGTGAGGAAGAACACAAGGAGCACCTAAACTTGGTCCTAGAGAGGCTTAGAGATAATCAACCTTATGGTGAATTCACCAAGTGTGAGTTTTGGATGATGGAAGTCACCTTCTTGAGACACATTATGTATGCAGAAGGAGTCGCCATCAGCCCTAGCAATGTCAAGGATGTGCTCAACTGGGAGTCACCCAAGACAATACATCATAACAGAAGTTTTCTTGGTATGGTGGGATATTATCCTCGGTTCATAGGAGGATTCTTCAGGATAGTAAGACCCCTCACTCAGTTGCTGAAGAATGAAAAGAAATTTGCTTGCAAGCCAGAATATGAGCGGAGTTTGCAAGAATTTAAGAAGTGTTTGACCACTACTCCAGTGCTGATTTTGCCACTCCAGTGCTGATTTTGCCAGATATTCTGAAGGATTTTGAGATTTTTTGTCATGCATCATGACAAGGTCTTGGATGTGTCCTAGTGCAAGAAATAAAGGTCGTAGCATATGCTTCGCGATAATTGATGCCTCATGCAGCTAACTACCCCACACATGACTTAGAATTGGTTGTCGTAGTGCATGCTTTGAAGATATGACACCATTGTCTTATTGGTAATCGATGTGAAGTTTACACGATCATAAGAGCTTGAAGTACATTTTCACTCAAACCGATCTTAATTTGAGGAAGAGAAGATGGTTGGAGTTGATTAAAGATTACGATATTGGAATCCATTATCATCCGGGCAAAGCTAATGTAGTAGCTGGTGCTTTGAGTAACAAGATCTACTTCAATACTTTGATGATCAAGGAGAGTTAGCCAACACTACATGAAGAGTTTCAAAAGCTCAAACTTGAATTGGTTAAAAAAGGATACTTAGCTACTTTGGAAGTACAACCTACCCTGTAAAATAAGATCAGGAAAGCTCAGGTTGAAGATGTAGATATCAAATAGATCAAGAGCAAATTATAGAAGGGTAAATCCATGAGATTTTCGGAAGATGAGCAAGGAGCTATTTGGTTTGAGAAGCGTATTTGCGTACCAGACCAAAAGGAGGTTGAGTGGTTGATACTCAAAGAAGCACATGAGACCTTATACTCCATTCATCCTGGAAGCACTAAGATGTATCAAGATCTCGAGGAATTATATTGGTGGCCAAGCATGAAGTGTGAGATTGCTAAATACGTAGCTTATTGTGATGTTTGCCAGTGAGTTAAAGTTGAACATCAGAGACCTATTGGATTCTTGCAACCTTTAAAGGTACCTGAATGAAAATAGGAGGAAATTAGAATGAACTTTATCACCGATCCGCCGAGAACAAGATCGAGATAGATTCCATCTAGGTTGTTGTAGATCTTCTAAGGAAAATTACACACTTTATCCTAGCCAAGAGTACCTACTCAGGAGATAGACTTGCAGAATTATATATGGCAAAGATAGTATGTATGCATGGCGTACCAAAGAAGATCGTGTCGGATCGAGAATCCCAGTTCACCTTCAGATTCTATTAGAAACTGCATAGTATTTTGGTCACTAATCTGAATTTCAGTACAACTTATCATCCGCAGACAGATAGACAGACAAAAGAGTAAATCAAATATTAGAGGGAATGTTGAGAACATGCGCTATAGCAAACAAGACCAGTTGGGATTAAAGTTTGCCCTATCCAGAATTTTCATATAACAACAATTATCAATCAAGCTTGCAAATATCTCCGTTTGAAGCTCTTTATGGAAAAAAATGCAGAACACCTTTGTATTGGACCGAAACAAGAGAAGGACAAGTATTTGGACCAGATGTATCGAAGGAGACCGAAGAGCAGGTTCGGTCAATTCGGGAAAAGCTTAGAACAACGCAAACCAAGTAGAAAATTTTTGCTGAAAACCATCGCAGAGATTTAACTTTTGTATATGGAGATCACGTGTACCTGAAGGTTTCACGTCTAAAGGGAATGTGTTGTTTCAGAGTGAGCGAAAAACTTGCACCCAGATACATTGGACCATTTTCAGTTCTAGTCAGTAGGAGAGAAGTTGCCTACAAATTGGAGCTTCCACCTCAACTGTCAGTTGTGCACGGCATCTTCCATGTGTCTCAATTTAAGAAGTGTCTGCGAGTGCCAGAGGAGTAGATATTGTTGGAAGCAATCGATTTGCAAGAAGATCTCACCTACAAGGAGCAACCCATTAAGATTTTGGAAGTTGCAGAGCATGTGACGAGGAGCAAGATTATCTGTCTTTTCAAAGTCCAGTAGAGAAATCACACCAAAGAGGAAGTCACTTGGGACCGTGAAGAGGACCTAAAGGCCGAGTTTCTCCACCTATTCTCTAGCTAGTATGAATCTCGGGGGTCAAAATTCTCTTTAAGGGGGGTAGGTTTGTAACATCCCAATTTTAGAGTCTTTTTGAAGTTTTTAAAAATAAAACGAACCATTTGAATTCTATTGAATTATTTAAAGCTTAAATTGAAATATTAGATAATAAAAACATTTTAAAATGATTAAAATAAACTTCAAGCAAATTCAAAAAAATTTATTCAAGTTCTTTAGGTTCCAAGGAATTTTATGGAATTTTATTGGATTTCCCTCCATTTATTTTATTTTTGAAAATTTGGATTTCTTTTATTTTTCTTTTTTCTGCGGACCTTTTTCTTTCCCTTTCCTTCTTTTTATTTCTCTCTCTGCTTCTCCCTGCCTCTGCACCGAGCTGGCTCCGACCGCTCACCACCCTACGCTCTTGGTCGTGCCAGCCCAGCTCTTGGCCCCACCTTTCTTGCGCTATGCGTGCCGTGCGCTGCCGTCGGCTCTTGGTCGCGCCGCCCACGTCATCATCACACCTGCCATCTCCGTGCACTATCAATGCCTGTCATTGCTGATTGCCATCGATACTTGCTTTTTTATTCGCGGTTAATGCCGACCGAACTGTTGCGCTATTTTCGCTCGTGTTCCCCATTGCTTCACTCCTAGTCTTCGCCCTATAAAGTGAGCACCGCGTGTCCCTTGCTCCCCTCTTCGTTTCGCCTCAAACCCTAACCTCTAACTCGACTCTGCTTGGCCAGAACGTGCGATGCCATCGTCTTCTTCCTCAAGTTTGGCCATGTCGTTTTCACATCGATCTCTTTCTCTAGTGAGCTTCTCGCCGAGTGGACCGCGTCACATCATGTTCCTAGTCTCCATCAACCCATCCCCACCTCAATTTTATCGATTCATGGCCGTGGAGCACCGCCGCCGCCACTCCATCCCCACCGCTGGCCGCAGTCGCCGCACCACCTCGACCGCTCCCAAGCCACCCTAACCCCACCGGCGTGCTCCCCATGCTGCCACCTAGCCCATGCGTGCACCATCTCCACCCGGGTAGTTCACTGGTTGTTGGTTGGGAAGTGAACGGGTAGTTCACTGGTTGTTTCAAAGCAATTGTTTAGTTTATTTATTTAAATTTTCCAACTATACTTTATAATATATTTACTATATTTACTGTCAATATTGCTTTCTACAAAATAACTATATAGTTATTCTTTTGTTCAAACCTTGCATGAATATTAATTGCAAACTATTCCCTGCGACTTACTGAGTACTTTCTATACTCACGGTTTTATGCCTTGTTGATCGGTTGTTGGGGAAGAATATGAAAATCTAGAGTTCTACGAGGAGTACTTTGAAGACTATACAAACTAGTATGTGCTCCTCACTCGATTGCCTGTGGGCATATTAGATGGCCACAACAAATTGTCTTATTTCCGCTGCAAGAGTTCTATTTGTATTTTAACCCATACATGGTGAACTATGTAAACTTTGATCATAAAGTCTGCTGCTACTATTTAATAATAATTGACTTATTTCTTAGTTGTTTCATTGTATAGATATGATTTTCATTGATGTTGTCACTGTGCGAGCTAGCTAATGATCTTGGGACTAGTTCAGAATACAAGAGAGCCCGAATTTGCTTGTTTGGGTCCCGACACCAACCCATAGGGTCCATCTTGTACGAGACCGTCGCCATAAAATACTACCAACTTTTGCATGTTCGAAATTACCTAAAATCACAACAACTCGATTTACGGTACGCAATATAACAAACATGGTATTTAATTACCACTAATTAATTTATTATGCACGAATATTTACATGGGATTATTTCTTTAATTATCCCTAATTAAATAGGACTAAAATAATTAATAGTAATTAATTATGAGCAATTTATTTGCCACTAATTACCCATGATAGAAATAATTACGACATATTACATGTAAGAAAGCTATTAAAGACAAATAATTAATTAATTAGCAATACATTGATTACTTATCAATAAATTAATTATGATTATTTAATTACACTAATTAAATATGAGTCATTACTTACAAACAAATTAATTATGGGTACACAATTATGACCACTTAATTTGCACTAATGCAATTATCACTAATAAACTACATATAAATTAATTTTGATTTATTAATTACAATTAATTAATTAATAATTAATTTTCGCTAATTATGTATGACTAATTAACTTTGAATATTTAATTACGGCTACTTAATTATGACTAATTTAATTATCACTTATAAACTATAGGTAAATTACCACTAACTAACTATGACTAATAAATTACCACTAATTAACTATGACTAAAACAATTACAACTAAAGCATAGGAAATAAATTTACCTTACCTTGATGTCGACCGCACTATACTTATACGGTCTTAAGCACTGCTCTGAACACTATTTAATTCACAACATAATCTGAAAAAAAGTTTTAGTTTAACTCTTTGTGCTCTCAGCGACGAGTGCGAGAACAAGAATGAATTTCAGAATGAGAGTGAGAGTGAGCGTGACGCCGGTTTTTATAGACGTGCGAATACGTTTTGCCCCGACCACGAGGTAAGGGGAAATAATCCTGCGTGTTGTGCTTTGTGATTCTACATGCATGCAGACGGAGGTAGCGAGGTGATGGAGTTGATGGATGGGACGGGGGGAATCGAGGGGACAAGGATGCTTTCGGCCGAAGGAGAAAATGGATGGGATTAAATACCGTGCCAGCAGGGCGCGACAGCGGACATGGCGGGAAGTTGGGGTAGTACCGTGCCATGGTGGCACGGCAAAGGGTCTACCGGGTGCAGGGGCGGAGGCACTAACGTGGCGTGTCCAGGCGAGGGGGCTGGTAGAGGAGGGCATACGCGCGCCAAGTATGCGGACAAGGCATGTCTGTGGCAGGGGGTGCGGTTGAGGCGCGTCCGTGGGCTGGTCGCATAGACAAGGCTTGATACGGGGTGGCCCGATCTTCTCGAGTAGAACCGTGGATAAATAACGCTTGATGACGAATAACGCTAAGTTGTACACCACGCGCCAGTGCACGGACTTGTAGCTCTATGGATATTCGCCAACACGCACCTGGTTGATCACCGCAGACCACGAGTGGAGATCGCCAAACCCTCAATTCCGAGCGGAAAAGTAAATTTGACCTTAAAAAGCAGAACAAACAATTGATCGCCTAATTCTCTCTCATAAGTCCTCGCATGAACTCTGTTATGAAAGAACAAGCAATAACTTGTGTTCTATTATTATGCATAAATGTGGTCTGGTATACAACGGGGGTCTACCCCTCAATATATAGTCTCGGCCTAAGACTATTCAGCACTAAATTTTCCATGTGGTACTATTCACACAAGCGTACTGTTCATGGGGGTCGGTACTGTAGCACAGGGGGGCCTGTTCATGGGCCCGGGGTACTATAGATGACACTATTCATAGCACTGTAGCTGAGCACTGTTCACGGGTACAGTAGCACGCCATTGTTCATGGGTATTTTAGCACGACATTGTTCATGGTATTGTTCATGCATGGCACTATTCATGGGCATATCACTGTTCATGCCGTGGACTTGTGCTTCCTTGGATGACAGTCGCATATCCTTGATCTCCGTCCATCGCTGACTCTTCAAACCTGAGCACAAGTAAAATATTATTTTTAGGTAGTAATAAATTCTCGTCAAAATCAATGACATACTCATTAAGGAGCAAGTTCACCTGAGATTGTAGTTTCTTGGCACATGCTCTTGTTATTGGTCCTGTCGGCAACTCGAGGCGTATATCATGAGCATTAGGTGGAGGAGAAGAAGGTGTTGTAGGGATGCCCTCATCATCCTCCCCCTCTTGAAAATGTGTCGTCCTCGATGCTAGATCATTAGTACCGAAGAGCGGCGATAAATCAGCAACGTTGAATGTCGAGCTCATGCTATAGTCATCTCCCGGAAGCTCGATTTTGTACGCATTATCGTTAATCCACTCAAGCACTTTGAAAGGTCCGTCTCCTCGTGGTAGCAACTTCGATTTGCGTCGATCTGGAAAGCGATCCTTGCGGTAGTGTAACCAAACTAAATCACCTGGCTGAAAAATCATCTTCTTCCTTTTCTTGTTCTCCTTGTCAGCATAGTACTTCACCTTACGCTCAATTTCTTCTTTCACCTTGATGTGCAATTTCTTCCTATATTCAGCCCTCTTTGACGCCTCCATATTTATTCATGATTGACTTGGAAGCGGTAGCAAATCAAGTGGCGTAGTAGGCTTGAAACCATACACAACCTCAAATGGGCACATCTGTGTAGTAGAGTGAACGACTCTGTTGTAGGCGAACTCCACATGTGGCAAACAGTCCTCCCACTCCTTGATATTTTTCTTGATCATGGTTCTTAGCAGCATCGAAAGTGTGCGGTTCACCACCTCTATTTGACCATCAGTTTAGGGATGACAAGTTGTGCTGAATAACAACCTTGTCCCTAGCTTCCCCCAAAGTGTCTTCCAGAAATAACTCATGAATTTGACGTCGCGATCCGAGACAATGGTCCTGGGCACGCCATGCAACCGCACCATCTCCCTGAAAAATAAATTAGCAACGTGTGACGCATCGTCGCTCTTGTGGCACAGAATAAAATGTTCCATCTTCAAAAATCGATCTACAACGACAAAAACAGAATCTCTCCCTCTCTTAGTCCTAGGCAGTCCTAAAACAAAATCCATACTAATATCTTCCCATGGTGCATTAGGAACTGGAAGAGGAGTATACAAATCATGTGGATGCAACTTCAATTTCGCATTGTGACAAGTTATGCACCGTTGTACATACCTGTCCACATCACGCCTGATCTTAGGCCAATAAAAGTGATCACTCAGCATAGACGGTGTCTTTTCACGTCCAAAATATCCCATCAATCCACCGGCATGAGATTCCTGCAATAATAACAAACGCACGGACGGACGATTCTGGAACGCATAGTTTGTTAGCACGAAATAAAAATTCATCATGAATGTGAAATTTATCCCAGCCTTTCCCATCTTTGCAAAGCGCATAAGGTGAAGCGAAATCATGGTCATTAGCATATAAATCACGCAAACTCTCTAAACCAGGAACTTGCACATCTAAGCGATTTAAAAGCACACTTTTCCTAGAAAGAGCATCAGTAACCACGTTTTTCTTTCCCTTCTTATATTTCATAATGTAAGGAAACGACTCGATAAATTCTACCCACTTAGCAGGTCGACGGTTCAGCTTAGCTTAGCCTTGTAAATATTTTAATGCCTCATGATCAGAATGTATAATGAATTCCTTAGGCCATAAATAATGTTACCAAACTTCTAAAAATCGCACTAAAGCATACAACTCCTTATCATAGACCGGATAATTCAATTGTGCACCTTTGAGTTTCTCGCTAAAATAAGCAACCGGTCTACCCTCTTGCATCAACACACCACCAATACCAATTCCACTAGCATCACATTCAATTTCAAAATTCTTAGTGAAATCGGATAAAATAAGTAATGGTGCCTCAGCTAAACGATTTTTCAATTCATCAAATGCAGCTTGCTGTGCCACCCTCCATGTAAACACAACACCTTTTTTTGTTAATTCATTCAGTGGGGAAGTAATGGTGCTAAAATCCTTAACGAAACGTCGATAAAAACCAGCGAGTCCATGAAAACTCCTAATTTGACTAACATTCATAGGTGTAGGTCAATTTTTAATTACTTCAATTTTAGACTCATCTACCTCTACTCCCTGTGCCGAAACCACATAGCCCAAAAATATTACACGATCTTTGCAAAAAGTGCACTTCGCTAAGTTCCCAAACAACCTAGCATCGCGTAAAACTTGTAACACTTGTCTAATGTGATCAATATGATCAGATTCACTATGGCTGTAAATCAAGACATCATCAAAATACACGACCACAAATTTCCCAATGAAATACCATAAAACATGATTCATCAATCTCATGAATGTACTAGGTGCATTAGTTAACCCAAAAGGCATGACTAACCACTCATACAAACCAAATTTTATTTTAAAAGCAGTTTTCCACTCATCCCCTTCTTTCATCCTAATTTGATGATACCCACTACGCAGATCAATTTTAGAGAAAATAACAGCACTACTCAATTCGTCTAACATATCATCTAAGCGAGGTATAGGATGACGATATCGAATAGTGATATTATTAATCGCTCTACAATCTATGCACATGCACCAAGTACCATCTTTCTTAGGAACTAAAATAACAGGAACATCACAAGGGCTTAAGCTTTCGCGTACATACCCTTTGTCGAGAAGCTCTTGTACTTGGTTCTGAATTTCCTTTGTTTCCTCGGGGTTGGTGCAGTATGGTGGTCGGTTCGGTAGCATCGCTCCCGGAATCAAATCAATTTGATGCTCTATCCCGCGGATTGGTGGTAAACCAGCGGGCACCTCCTTCGAAAAAACGTCACTGAATTCCTGCAAAACATGAGAGACACCACTAGGAAGAGACGTTAAGTCGTTAGTAGAAAGCAAAACATCTTTCTACAGGAGTACAAAGTGCACCAAAATGGGATTCTCACAAAAAGCTCCCATCTCTGATTTGGTGGCTAACATTACTAAACCGTTCTCTCCCTCACTTTTCTTTTTATCGCTCAATTTTGGCTTGTGGCACTCACTCACCGAAGGTGGAATCTCGCTATTTGGTGTACTCTCAATTTTCACCTCAACTTTCTTCTTATCAGCATTGACTATCTCTGTCGGTGTAAGTGGATACAAAATCACATCTTTGCCTCTCCACTTAAACTTGTAGCAGTTTGTATGCCCATCATGATAAACATGGCGATCAAATTGCCATGGGCGCCCCAACAGTAAGTGACAAACTGACATGGGCACCACATCGCACACAATGGTATCCTCATATTTGCCAATCTTGAAGTGCACCTGCACTATATGACTGACTTTCACCTCGCCCACATCGCTCAACCACTACACATGATAAGGATGAGGATGCGGTAAATATTTTAAGCTCAATTTTGTGCACATCTCCTTACTGGCCAGATTATGACAACTTCCTCCATCAACTATAACTTTACACACTTTACCACCAACTGTCGCCCATGACTGAAATAAATTGCGCCGCTGTGCGGAAGACTAGCTTTGTGACACGCTAAGTACACGAGGTGTGCACACTAGCATATGTTATCCATCTGGCGACCCCGGTCTACAGTCCAATCTCTCATCCTCTGTAGGATCATCTGCAAAATCAGCAAACAAAGTAGTATCCTCCTCATCACTAGTTGAAATATACCTATCATCAGTAAATATCATAACTTTATTATTTGGTCAATCTTTCTGAAAATGATCAACTCCCTTGCACTTGTAGCATGTCAGATCACGTGAACGGCCTGTAGAACCCATCGAGGATGCCACACTAGCAGCTGGCGCCGGTGGTCGGTGCGCCGGTGGCGGCGTGCTATCTGTCCTCCTCTGTGCCGAACTGCGCATCGCGGAATTGCCCCCTGATGGAGCGGGTTTGCCTGGATGTCCTGTGTTGTACGGAGGTACTGTACTCGCTGAATAACGTTGACGTACCGTATACTTAGCATCTTCAATGACCTGCTTCTCAGCCTCACGTGCTTGATGCATCAACTCCTCAACCATGTTGTTGTATTGATGATGATTAACGATTCGCCGAATAGCATAATTCATCCCGGCAAGAAAACGATCCATCGCTTGTTCCTCATTCTCACGCACATTAGCATGTATGATAATATGTTCCATCTCTTTATATTGGACCCAAAAGACGACTAGAGGGGGGTGAATAGGAGTACGCTCACTTTTTCACAAATAATGGATTCAATAAAAAATTTGCTACAGTAGCTATGGAAGCTATGAAGATCAGTATATCAGTACAGCGAAAGACTAATATTGAATCTAATATAAACCCCTCAGCAAAATGACAAAAACAACAAAGATTAAAACACATCAGTGCGCTGCCGGTCGGACCGCTGGCCTTGGGTGGTCGGACCAATTGAAACTTTTGATCTACTAATCAAAACTTGATGAAACTTGGAACACACCTTCTCTATGATATCAGAGACCTATTCTAATTGAAGATTATGATAATTCTTGGAGGAATCAAGATCCTTTTCCGTTTGATCAAAGAAGGGTTCAAAACCGGGTCAAAACGAAAACTAGGTCAAAGCTCTTGCTCGTGGGTGATTGATGATCAAGATGATCCTAGATAGATTCCCACACGTCACAATAAGCTAGATTACGTAAAGAAACCAAGCAAAAACTCACGGATCAAAGAAAGACATAAAATCATCAAATAGAGAGAAAGAACGCAATGAGACAAAATATTGATCAAACTTTCCTTTGATTGATTGATATGATGAGGGCTTACAGCCACTCCATCAATGGAGGACAATGCTCAATCCAAGAGCATGTAAATCACATCAAACATTAAGAACCCTAGCCTCCACAAAAGCTCTCCCTAAGAAAATTAGGGTTTACAAGAATTGCAAAAGAGACGAAGGAGTGGTGCAGCCACCACCCTCTCCTATTTATCGTGGAGGCTTAGACCTTTTAGAAGTTTGACTCTATTGGGCTTCCGTTAAGGCCCAAAACAAACGGGACACTTACACACGCATTTTAATGCGTCGTCTTTAACATCCCTTGACCTAACTAGCTACACCTTGCGCCATCTTGCGCCTCGATTAGCTAATAGGTCACCCTTGTTCATCTTGCACCATGCTTGAGTACATTGACCTCACCCAGCATCGTCGATTGTTCTGGACCTCAGCTCTCCAAGCCTAGTCCCGATCATCCTCGCCGTTGACCATCGTTGACCACCAAGCAACCTGCACAACAATAGACAAGTAAACCGAATTTGGGAACAAGTTCTTCACAACTTGACCCATGTTAGTCAAAACATGCATCATGCACCATATATGCCCTGAAACTCATGACTTTGACCTAACACACGAATATCGTCGCCTCAAAGACCGACGATCAAAGTGAAAACCGGTCAGACCGTCCCTGTGGTCGGTCGATCACCACCTGGCGGTCGCCCGACCACCACCTATGGGCCGGTCAGACCGCCAGCTGGGACTTAGCCATTTTTCCTCTCTGAAAAACTGAAACCTACTAAAATTTTCAAACCAATAGAACTTTTATCTGGAGACTCTAAAAATTATGGGACTAAGTGCAATAGAATCCCTTATCTTGCCTACACCCTCTATTTTTGGCCCAGCTCAAAATACCACTTTCTGACATTTCCGGTCCGACCACACCTTAGGGCCGGTCCGACCGATTTAGGACCGGTCTGACCGCCGCACCTGGCCGGTCAGACCGGTTCTGACCTGGCTGAACTGAACTTTGTCGAAAACACGTGAAACAACAAACCGTAAACGCCATTGCCAATTGTCACATCATCCTAAGATCTGGAGCATATCCCCATGATATCCACACTTTATAATACTCATCAACTGATTTCAACCCCTGTCGCAACCCAATCAGCTTCTCATGCAGCGAGCGCTTGTAATGTGTAGGTACAAAGCGCGCGCGCATCTGTTGCTTCAGCTCGTCCCATGTAACAACACGGGGCTCGTGTCGCTCCATACGCTGTTGCACACAGTGCTCCCACCATATAGCAGCATATCCGTCCAAAACAGCAACGGCAAGATCCAGCTTGCGCTGATCAGAATAGCGGTTCATGCGGAACAACTATTCAACTTTCAGCTCCGATGCAAGATAAAACTCTACCTCTGTTGTACCCTCAAAGGATGGCATCATGAACTTGGGTTTTGCAACCAGATCATCGGCGTCCTCATCGCGACGATGATTGCGTGCATACTGATAATGTGGACGGCGCGGCAAATAGTCATCGAACACAGACTCATCGCCGTCATCGTCAGCGTGGCGGTTGCCACGGCCTCCTCCATGGGCGCCATAGTAGGCACCCCCATAGGCGTCGACATGCGCACCTCCATAGGTGCCATCGTGGACGCCATCATTGGCGCCCGGGTGGGCGCCACCTCCTCCTGTACCGTTGACACGGCTGCACCCTTGTGTAGGGGGGGGGGCGCCATGACCTCGGCAATAGCATGACGTTGTTGTGCCGCCTCACGAACACGCACCTGCTCGTCAAGTTGTCGTAGGCGTGGACCATCCTCGCGTTGTCGTCTAGCGGCAGCCTCTGCATCCGTCTCGTCGTGCAGCTCATTCGGGAGGTGTAAACTCCCCGTCTGGCCACGTGTACCCAGCTGCATCGAAGCGGTGAGCTTGGCAATAGCGTGGAGCAATACCTTATGGTTGTCGTCGACAGTCACGGATAGTTTCTGGAAATATGTCCCCAAGCCGTCCAAATTGGTTTGGGCACGCCCAAGGTCGCTGCGCACCTGGTCAACCTCAGCCTGGAACTCGTCCCGGAGTGTGGCACGAAGTGTATGGTAGTGCATCTTGGTGACCGGATCAGTAAGGTTACCGTCCAGATCCTTGTCCTGCTCGCTTCTTGACATGTTTACAAAAGCAAAAATACCAAGTGACAATATATGTGGAAAATAAGTGGGAATCTCTTAACTACTGTTCTGAAACAAAGCAAGTTGTACCGTTCCGAAGTAAATTAAGAGCAACAAAACTTACGCTCGTAGCAGCAAACGACCAACCAAGATTGTGCGAGCGGATATCAAGAACGATAGTCAATACATGACACGGATGTTTTTGGTGGAGCTAGGTGAGGAAACAACCTAACAAATTTAGAATTTAAAGATTGTCGAGCTAGGTAGAAATCCAAACGAGACTCACAATGCCTAATTGCCGATCGATAAATATAAGTGAAGAGTAGACAACAACACACGCACAATGATAATGTGACTATTGCAATCAAAGGAATGAGCGATACAAAGAACAATTCTGTATGGAGGCGAACGCTCGTATTGCAACATTTCAAGGAGAGACGCTAGCTAGTGCTCAAAAGTTGTATATGAGGGCACAAGATTGCTCAAAATTATGGTACACGAACAGCAGCGGATACAAGTATATAAACTGGCCCCAATAAAAAGGATTGAAAACTATAGCCAAAAAGTTTGCCTTCTGTTTTTTTGTTCTCTGTTTCTCTTTTTTCTCCTTTTCTTTTGCTCTCTTCTTTTTTTTTCACTCACGGCCAGCGCTAATCAATCAACCCTTTTTTTGTTCATTTCTTTCACGGCCAACTACTAACAGCAAGTTATGCAAACAGTACCAGACGCAAAAACTTGGCGTCTCAAAATCCTAAGAGCAGTCCCTCGAGCACAACAACAAACTAGGCTCAATAGGTACGACAGGTTCGCGCACAGATCGAAGGGTTCATAAGTAAAAGAACGTGCAATCCACTAGATATAAGTAATGTTTAATTGCGCAAAGCAGGAATCAAGTACGAACACAAAAATTTATGGAAGGGAAAACAAAAAGAGACGCGAACGGAACACGACCAACAACTAAACACTATGAACGAATGGATTAAGACCTAACAAAACGCACTAAAAATGCTGAATTAAACTATGGCGAAAGATGATTTTTTTGTGGCTTTTTCGGTATATAGGATAAAAAATAATCTACTGAAATGTTGAGAAAAAGAGATTGTACCGAGTGGCCTGGAATCTGATACCACGATGATACGGGGTGGTCCGATCTTCTCGAGTAGAACCGTGGATAAATAGCGCTTGATGACGAATAACGCCCAGTTATACACCACGCGCCAGTGCACGGACTTGCAACTCTATGGATATTCGCCACCACGCACCTGGTTGATCGCCGCTAGACCACAAGCGGAGATCGCTAAGCCCTCAATTCCCAGCGGAAAAGCAAACTTGACCTTAAAAAGTAGAACGAACAATTGATCGCCTAATTCTCTCTCAGAAGTCCTCGCATGAACTCTGTTATGAAAGAACAAGCAATAACTTGTGTTCTATTCTTATGCATAAACGTGGTCTGGTTTACAATGGGGGTCTACCCCTCAATATATAGTCTCGGCCTAAGACTATTCAACACTAAAATTTTCATATGGTACTATTCACGCGTGTACTGTTCATGGGCCGGTACTGTAGCACGGGCCTGTTCATGGGCTCGGGAGGGGGGGGGGGCACTGTAGACGGAGCTGTTCATAGCACTGTAGCACAACACTGTTCATAGGGTACTGTAGCACACCATTGTTCACGGGGTACTGTAGCATGATACTGTTCATGTGCCGTACTATTCATGAGTTGATCGCTATTCATACCGTGGACTTGTGCTTCCTTGGATAACAGCCGCATAGCCTTGATCTCCGTCCATCGCTGACTCTTCAAACCTGAGCACAAGTAAAACACTATTTTTAGGTAGTATAAAATTCTCGTTAAAATCAATGACATATTCATTAAGGGGTAAGTTCACATGAGATTGTAGTTTCTTGGCACGTGCTCTTGTTATTGGTCCTGTCGGCAACTCGAGACGTATATCATGAGCATTAGGTGGAGGAGAAGAAGGTGTTGTAGGGATGCCCTTATCAAGGCTTGTCCGTGCGCCAGATGCACGGTGGCGGCGACATGGCGGTATGGGGACTGTTCGGCGCCAGATGTGCGGTTGAGATGGAATCTGTGCACGAGGGTAACAGTGGAGGACGCATGTCGACGGCTGATATGTCCGTGATACCATTTTTAGCATTATAACACGCCGATGGCCAAATTTGTTATTAATATGGCCAACGATGCTATTTATACCAAAAACTCTTGCCAAGCCGGGAGTTCTAGTAGCACCTGTTATTTGACCTAGCTATGAATACTAGTACGAGTTTCTAGACTAGCTAGTTCGCTTGGTTTGAGTTATTCCTAGACCCTAGTGGCTAGTAAGGGGTGATGGCTGATGACTGATGACTGATGAGATGCTGTAAGTTTGGAACAGCTTGATGAGAGTTCACTGCATGTTAACCACTTACAATTGGCAATCGTTACAAGTAATTGGGATATGGTCTCTCCGTGCAATTCAAAGGTGATGATGGCAGTAGCTGCGGACAGCTGAATTATTCAGAGCAAAATAATTCTCAGAATTCGAAAAATCTCTACCATCGCATTCGACAAATCAGGACGAAAATTACCGGCCGGTGCGCGCAAGCGCTGAAATAAAGCTGTTACTGGCAAGGTAGTAAGGTATTTTTTAATGGTTAGATCAGGGTTAAAAACCGCGCGCAATTACGGCCGGCGCGTACCGTAACGCCGGTTACGATTTTTCGGTTGAATTTCGTTAAATTTTGCTTAAAAATCAATCGAAATTCGAAATTCAAAATTTGAATTTGCAAACTCCAGAAAAACCGGCCGGAATTTCAAATCCCGACCCCCACCGGTAAACCGGTTACCGGTTACCGACCGGGATTTCAATCCATGGGCTAGATCGACTTTGAATTATCCAAGTCGCATTCAGTTTTCGATAAAGGATTGGCTATTCTTTTATTTGAATATAAGTGTGGAGATCAACCTGTCCTAGTCAAGAATTTGAAATGTTTACATAAATTACAAGCCAGAGTGTAGAAACTTTTTGTTATAAATAGAGAGTGATGACTGATGACACAGACTCACTTCGTCTGAAACATGACAGCAGGACCTGTGTATGAGCTCCATCCACACATGGTATTTTCTACTAATTAAATTCTTACGCCTAATAAATCTTCAGAGGGAAAAATATTAAGGCCGAGCTGGCACCTAACTAAAGCACAGCGTTAAGTCATTACCGATCCGACCGTTTCCGCCATCCCTCCCCCCGCGGTTTACACCCATTCGGCCATTCGTTCAAACGTACGTACGTTCAACGTCAACCTTCCGATTCAAACCCTTTACCCTTCCCTCCCTATTTGAACCCTTCCTCCCACTCGAGTCTTCTTATTGAACTCTTCACGCCCACCCAGCCACACCAACACGTCTCTCTCTCCAAGAACGTACTACTCCTGGTTCCCGAAATCCTTCTTCGATGTCGCTGCTGGCTTGGAGGGCGAGGAGGGCGGCGAGGAAGGCGCCCGCGGCCCCGCAGCTGGGCGTGGAGCTCGTGATCCCGGCGCACTTCCGGTGCCCGATCTCGCTGGACCTGATGCGGGACCCGGTCACGGCGCCGACGGGCATCACGTACGACAGGGAGAGCATCGAGGCGTGGCTGGACACGGGCCGCGCGGTGTGCCCCGTCACGCACGGGGCGCTCCGGCAAGAGGACCTCGTCCCCAACCACGCCATCCTCCGCGTCATCCAGGACTGGTGCGTCGCCAACCGGTCGCGCGGCGTGGAGCGGATCCCCACGCCCAAGATCCCCATCACGCCCGTCCAGGCGTCCGAGCTCCTCTTCGAGGTCGGCGAGTCCGCCCGCGCTGGCCCGGACGCGGAACGGCGGTGCGCAGGGGCGGTCGCCAGGGTCAGGGCCCTCGCGATGGACAGCGAGCGGAACCGGCTGTGCTTCGTGTCCATCGGCACGGCCCGCGTGCTCGCCGCGGCGTTCGAGTCTCTCGCCGCCGCAGGCGTGCCGGCGGGGGCACTTCTCGAGGACGTCCTGGCGGCATTGGTCTGCATGAAGCCGTTGGACGAGGAGGCTGCCAGGATCTTGGGCTCGCCTAGCTCGCTGGGGTCTCTGGTCGCCATTGCCAAGCATGGGAGCTTGGCGGGAAGGCTGAACGCTGTGCTGGTGATCAAGGAGGTCGCGTCGTGCGACGGAGCGTTCATGGATTTGAGCGGGAAGGTCGACGAGATCGTGGACGCGCTGGTCAAGATCATCAAGGCTCCCATCTGCCCGCAGGCCACCAAGGCCGCCATGGTCGCCACCTACCATCTGGCGCGCTCCGACGAGCGCGTCGCGGAGCGCATAGCGACCACCGGGTTCGTCCCAGTGCTCGTCGAGGCCCTCGTCGACACCGACAAGAGCGCGTCCGAGAAGGCACTGGCCGTGCTCGACGCGGTGCTCGCGTCGAAGGAAGGCCGCGCGAGCGCGCGGGACCACGCGCTCACCGTGCCCGTCCTCGTCAAGAAGATGTTCCGCGTGTCCGACCTGGCCACCGAGTTCGCCGTGTCGGTGATGTGGCGGCTCGGCAAGGGCTCCCGCGACGCCGACGAGGAGGACGCGGTTACGAGGTACCTGGTCGAGGCGCTGCGGGTCGGCGCGTTCCAGAAGCTGCTACTTCTCTTGCAGGTTGGCTGCAGGGATGCAACCAAGGAGAAGGCCACCGAGCTGCTCAAGATGCTCAACAAGCACAAAGGTGTAGGGGAATGCATCGACGCTGTGGATTTCAGAGGGCTCAATAGGCTGTCTTGAATCAAAACTGGTTTAAAGAAACATTGTAAGATACAGGGATGTATAACTTGTAAGCAGATAGCTGGGATAGTTAGATGCAAAATTTTTTGGATGTGCTTAGACGATAGCAGCTTCAACTATATACAAAACAAGCTTAGGTTCAAAAGCAACTATGATCGAATGGAAAACCAAAAAAAAGAGTGTGATTTTTTTATATATATTTGTAAATACATCATATGTAAATTTCTTGTTTAGCAGCTTTGGAGTTTTGAGGAAAGTACATCCTTGCTCTCTTAAGTGGATAATTTTAAAGCTATCAAATGCTAACCGGTGAACTGATTTTTGTCTATGATAAGTAACTTCATTTTCTCCATGAAAATAATACAAGGAAACGGAAACGGAAAGGAAAAGGCTACATAACACTAAACTATTTTTTTTCCGTGACCACACACACACCTGGGCGCATACAACTTCTGTGGATGTTACGGAGATATACTTCTAATCATAGGATGATACAATCGACAATGGTGACGAGAGTTTGTCGAAACACTTATTTTCTGTAAAGTTTTAGAAGTTGTCAGTCTCGGCGGTCTGACCGGCTAGATAGGCGGTCTGACCGGCCTTGGTCGGCTGTCAAACTGGCCAATCACGGCGGTCGATCACCGTGAGCGTGCCAGGGCGGGCGATAGTCGACCGCCATGAGCTAGTCGACCGCCAAAGTTTGACTTTCGAGTTTGGGGTCGGGCAAAAAATAGAGGGTGTAGTTAAGTGAGAGGATTCTTTTGCACTTGGTCACATAATTGTTGGAGTTTCGAGCCAAAAGTTCTATTTGTTTTAAATTTTTAGAGAGGGTGCATATTTTCCAAGGGAAAATTTGGCTAACTCTCCTTGCTGGCGGTCAGACCGCCCAAGCTGATGGTCAGACCGGCCAGGGGGCGGTCAGACCAACCATGAGCAACAGTCAGACCGGCTAGACACTGATCATCGGTGGCAAGGCGGCGATGATTGTGGATTAGGTCAATTTCATAGGTTTCAATGCATATGTGTTGCATGATGTATATTTTGACTGATGTGGATCAAGTTGCGAAAACTTATGCCCGTAATCGATTTCTTGGTCTATTATTGTGCATGAGGCGTGGAGGTCAACGACAGTCAACAACGAGGATGATCGGGACTAGGCTTGGAGAGTTGAGGTCCAAAAGGATTAAGGATGTCGGTTGAAGCCACTGGACTCAAGCATGACGTAAAATAGACTATGATGATCGAATGAGAAGTTTGATGCGATGGGTTGCATAAAGTGGCGCGGGGGTTGGTACAAGTGCTATGGTGGTTTCGGTGGGAGCTAAATGGGAGAAAATTGACAACATAAGAGAGCCATTGATAAACCTACATGTGGTTAAGCATGTGATTGTTTTATAATGATTGGACTCGGTCTTTTGAGAAAGATCGAGAAAGTGTATTTTGGCAACTTAACCAAAATACTGCATTGGTGACCTTTGGCTAAACCGTGGTGCAAGACGTCGCAAGAAGAGATGATTTAGGTCAAGTGAAGATAAAGATTATAAAGAAACGGATTCGAAAAGCCCGGTTCGTCATCCGCTTTGAGAAGCTTGCGTGAATATAGACCCGTTTTGTGTGTGAGCTTAATGGGTGCCCGTTAGGGTCTTCTATCTAAACCTAGCCTCCACTATAAAAGAGGTATGTCCAGTTGTGGAGTCTTCATGTCATTTCCAAGTGAAAATTTGTAACTTGTGATTTGGGGAAAGTGGAATAGTTGAGGCTAGGGTTTGTGAGGGATGGATTGATTGTGTGCTCAAGTGTTGAGCTTTTATCCTCCATGATGGAGTGGTTGTAAACTAATATCCTTTTTAAATCAATCCAAGCAAGATTTCCTCAAGACGTGTCTCTTCTTATTCTTGCTCTCTCTTTGGTGACTTTTGGGATTTTGGTATTTCTTTAGTTCCTTGCTTGCTGGGATATGTGGGAATCTATCTAGGACCATCTTGATCATCATTCACCGACGAGCAAGTTCTTGGATCAAAGTTTGAATCTCTTCCGTTTGTGTGCCTTTTGCCATCATCTAAGAAATTAGTAGAATCTTGGCCT
Source organism: Hsuehochloa calcarea (assembly GCA_036346395.1). Taxonomy (NCBI): domain Eukaryota; kingdom Viridiplantae; phylum Streptophyta; class Magnoliopsida; order Poales; family Poaceae; genus Hsuehochloa; species Hsuehochloa calcarea. The sequence goes on from CM070598.1 coordinate 58,944,931, forward strand.
CGATCTTCTCAATCGTTGATTGAAATAGGTTCATAATATTCTTGATGAACTATGATTGAAATTTGAGGAGATTTGGACCACCGGATCAAAAGTTAGGTCGATTTGTGATTTTAAAATAGTGTTGATTCACTGTTCATCCCGTGAGAGGTCAGACCGCCCATCTCCATCGGTCTGACCATCCGTGTGCCGTCACATTGTGATTTTGGTGTTTTTTGGTCTTTGTGTTTCAGGGTTTGTGTCGGGTTCAACGCAATACTTCTGTTGTGCTTATATATTTCATCTTCATAGCTTTTATAGCTACTGGAGTAAGAATGTAGTTGGATCCCGTCTAGGTGAAAAGAAGTAGTGCTCGTATTCAACCCCCTCTGGTCACTATTTCGGTCCAACAGCTTCCTCAATAGATATTGAATTTTTTTTTGTTGTCCTAGTGTCAAAGGTGACTATCACCTTTACCTCTGGCGGCGGCAGCGACAAAGGAGGATGGGTCAGGGTTAGCGGTAAGCTAGGTTCAGGTTAGGAGGGGTGAGAGAGGAGGAGAGAAAATATATAGTTGGAGGAGGCAAGTGGGGTGGATGGTTGGATCTAGATCTAGTGGCCCATAATTTTTTTCATTGGATTTTTAATCTGAGTGGTAAAATAATCCCAAAAGGAAATGATCCATCCTTGCGCGCGTAAGCATAGCATATCTTCTTTCGTTGTAGTTTCCAGTTTTACAAACCCATGTAATCAAACCAACACCACCAAATATATACCATTAGCCCAAAAATTATTGAGTTAAATTCACCCAAAGACATGTGATGTGGGCTCAAAGTGGGCTGCAATTAGTTTTTTTAATTTATAATTTGCGTTAGCCTGGTTTTGAATTCGGGATCTCTTGACTGATACCATATTGATATTTATCCACCAACTAATTCACTCAAAAGCCTAACATAGTTAGATAAAAGTGGCAATATACTCATATTTCGAAAAATTAAAATTTTGAGCCAAGATAACCACTCGCAAAATAGGGCAAATACAGAACCACTGGTATTGTATTGGCCGTTCAGTCAGGTATGAACGGCTTATGTGAACCACTAAAGAGCACAGTCACTCAAAAAACAAATTTGTCGAATTATTCAACCTCGATTCTCCTACCATTCAACTTTCGATTGATATCGGCGTTTTAGTCTTGCCCAATACATGCGTTTAATGCTTTGATACTCGTCGTCAGTCGTCACCCGTTCGTGTTTTTCCTGTTTCATGGCTTGAAAAAATCAAGACATGAACGTGGAATATTCTGCAGCAGGACCAAATCCACCTGGATGCAGGTACAAAGTTTCCTCACCTTTGAAACTTCAGTTCAAATTTGGATAAAAGTAGTAAAGCGTGACCCAGTTGACCTTTTACCGAGGCACCGACACATTCGGAATTTTGACCTCTCCTTGCTGGGTACATATCCGACGAAAATAAATTTTCTGGGGGAGAGTCCCTCACATGTCACACCCCCCACCGTGCGCGCCCCGGATGGACGGCATCCGCGCGGCATGGATTAGGAGTTTCCTTGTGAGGCACACTCAAGGTCACTCAAGGTATGTATCATCTGTCAGATTTTTATGTATCAGAAGGGGAAAAAAAACCCAGCTTTTTTTTAGATGAAACAAAAAAAACAACACAGCTAGTAACACCTCGATAATTCCATGAGAGCCAGCCGTCTTACTTGTCGTCCCAGAAACCTAAATCCAGCCCAAAATAACAAGCGCCCCAAGGCCCAACACGTTAGCCCAAGGGAAAAAGGCAAACGACAAACCCGAAAAGGAAAAAAAGAAGAAGCAAAAGAGACTCCGCCAGTCGGCCTCCTCGAGCCATCGTCTCATCGACTCGTCTCCTATCCCTTATCCATCTTCCCTTCTCTCATAAACCCACCCCCTCGAGTCCTACCTCTTCCCCGTCGCACTCCGAGCCTCTCCTCCGCTTCTAGGGTTTAACCGCCCAGCTCGCCGGCCTCCGCATCTCCCGGTAACCATATATTCCACTCCACCTGAGCCACCACGCGGCGCCGCTGCTGCGCGCGGCTGCGCACGCATGCCGCCGCCGTCGCCGTGCGCCTTGACCAAATTGGGTTAATGTTCAAATTGGGTGCGTCCGTTTGTTAGGGGAAAGGGAGAAAGGAAGAGAAGGATGGAGATGGCGGCGCCGATACCCCGCGAGTGGGTCGAGCTGCAGCAGTTCCCGGCGGCCACCCAGACCAAGCTGCACGAGCTCCTCGGCAAGCTCAAGGAGGAGGTATTGCACATCTATACAACGCTCCTTACCTGGACCGGTTAATTAATTAACCATGACTATGTTCTGCTTCTGCTTGTGTTTATGTTGTTACGAGTTGATGATAATGGTATGTTTTGCTTATGTATGCGTCGTTAAGAATGTGAGCACATTGACAATTTTGGTGATGGGGAAGGGCGGGGTGGGGAAGTCGTCCACCGTCAACTCCATCGTTGGGGACAGGGTCGCCACCGTCAGCGCCTTCCAGGTTTCACTTCTTCCTGGTCGGATTTCTGTTTGTTGCTTACGAATGAGTGCGATGTTGGATGTTCTGTGCAGTCTGAGGGTTTGAGGCCGACGATGTGCTCCCGCACCAGGGCAGGGTTCACCTTGACCATTATCGATACTCCGGGGCTCATTGAAGGTGGATACATCAACGAGCAGGCTGTTGAGATCATAAAGAGGTATGTCCGTATGTGCATGTTGAGTTATATCCATGCTTGTCTGTAAGTGATGCGATTTGTGGCTTTAGATGGCCCTACAACCTGACTATGGGTTGCCATTTTTGACTTAAGGTCGTGAAGGGTGGATTGTTTCGTAGCATCTGGTTGATCTGAATTGGATGCTTTTATGTAGTGAAATTGGCAAGATATTTGTGTGACACATATCCAGAATATTGTTTCAATACAAATAGCTGCACTGCAGTTCCTGGGACATTTTGTAGAGCAATTTTATGAGGAGATTTTTTAGTTTCTTTTTTGTTAGGTCCTAGGCCAAACAATGTTCTTGATTTTATGAAGGAGATTTTAGGCTGTTATGTTAGAATCTAGGCCGTAGATTTGGGTAAAACAGTTCTCTTGCGGTTAGAAATTACATTGGTCTGACACTAAGTTGTTGCTAATATGTCCGTAAACAATAGTGAATGCATGGGTCTACATCAACATCTTAATTTATTCCAATACTCTACATGGGTTGCCACTTGCCAGAATTTAGAAAAGTAAACGGAATAAAAAGGAATTCTGTGCGTTCCTGACTCCATGTTCTTACTGAAACCTTGTGTTCATGAAACTTACCTGTTCTTACTGCTCTCCTTAATCACGACTGCACTATGGTCTATGATTTCTGTGCTTCCAAACCCTAACGTAGCATATAACAACCTTTGCCTTCTAAGTTAAACTCGTAGTTTTCTTTGGAAGTGTTTAACCTTTTTATATTATATGCACACATATTAATTTTTATTCTAAATAGGCAAATATCATATAACGGTTAGCAAGCGGCCACCCCACCTTTAAGCGCGGATGCGGAATAGTGGCCTTCATAGGGTGGTGATATGTGTGTTAGCTCCTTTGATATGCAGAGCAGTTAAGTTGCCTTGAATGCTGTAGTGGTACTGTCAGGTGATGAGCACTGGGAGTGGAGGTGGAAGGGAAGAATCAACTCAGGAGGATGAGGATTGTGTCGAGACGCCGTGGTGGATGACGTGGATGAACAGTTGTGATGAACAGTGCATGATGAATAGTGTGATGAACAGTGCATACACATGGTATGGCGCAAGGGGATTGGGTAACTCCCAATCCTTTTGCTGATTTTCATTGATGCATATGCTGCGTATATAAATGGATACAAACTTGGAAGATATTATCCTTCTTAATGCAATAAAGACTAACTTGGAAGGTATTATCCTTCCTAATGCAAACTTCTCTAATGAGACTTTCCTATAGTAAACTTGCCTAATTGCAACTTCCTAATTCGAGGATTCCTAAACTGCCGCTAGGGCCAGCTGCACCTTCTCCTAAATTGCTGCACATGACATCTCTCCCTCCGTTGACAAATAGCTCATCCTCGAGCTGAAAAGAGGGATAAGATGCCCGAAATGCGATAACATCTTCCCATGACTCATCAGCAGCGTGAAGTCCTTCTCATTGAACCAGAATTTGCCACTTATCTCGAGACAGGCGGGCAAGGAGCACTGTGGTCAGCGCGGGAATAACTTGGCCATGAAGGAGGGGCGGCAATGGTGGTGGCTCGTCAGGAGGAAGGCCTTCATACGTCTGAAGGAGATTCACATGAAATACATCATGTAAGCGTGCAAACACGAGAAACTCCAATTGGTACGCAACCTCATTGATCTTGGAGAGAATGCGATACAGGCCATAATCGACGCAGAAATGCCAAGATACGTCCTTCTTGACCATGAGCACGAACGCCGTAATGGCTGAGCAGCTGCGTCGAATGATGCCCTGCTCCAACATTGCGATGCATGGGCGCTCCAACTCGCCCTTTTGAGTAGCCGGGTATCGGTATGGCCGAACCACCACCGCACTGGTACCGGGGAGGAGGTGGATGCGGTGGTCACGGCCTCATGGAGGAAAGGTCGGGAGCTCGCCGTCTTGGACATTGGCGAGGATGCCGCCGGCTCCTGGGGTAGCAAGGCAAGACGTTCGTAGGCTCTGGCGAGGTCCATGGCGACCTCCAGGTTGGTCAGCCTTTGGAGCTCGACATTCATCTCCAGGGGCTCGCCAAGTCCCGCCGTGAAAAGCATCACTTGCTGCTCCTTGTCCAAGTGGCCGCAACGAGCGAGGGTCAGAAAATTTTCGGTGAAGTCGGCCACTGATGATGTACGCCGGAGGTTCGTCAGGGCGCCTAGCAGATTGTGGCGTGTGAGCATACCGAATCGACGATGGACGAGATCGGTAAAGTGCCGCCAGTTAGGCATACCATCCATACACTCAACTTGCATGTACCACAGATGTGCCACGCCTATCATGTGGTACGTAGCGAGCCACACCCTATCTTCCATGGGTGTTTGTTGGGCGCGAATGAATTGTTCGCAGCGGTTGACCCATGGAATTGGGTCCTCCTTGCTGTCGAAGGAAGGAAAGTCAGTTTGATGTTGCGCGACGGGTTCCGAGGATGCCCGGCGCTCGGGGCAGCGTGGTAAGATGGCGGAGGGCGAGGAGGCAACGTCGCGGGGGCGATGCCCCAGCCTGCGCTGGTGCGGTGCTGGCTTGGCGGCAGCTCCCCTTTGGTTCCTGTCCGTGTGGCAGTGTCTCCGTCTTCGCCGCCCTCCTCGCTGGAGGCCGTTCTTCCATACGCGACAGTCGTTGATCGTGCCGACACAGCCGATTGATGTTGGTCTCAATCAATCCGGCATGCCGAGCGAACTGGTCGTTGATACTTGCAAGGGATTTCGCCGTGTCCTCGGCGAATTGGTGCATCACCTGTTGGAACTCATCGTTACCACCGTTGCTTGACATGGTGGATGAAGCAACGGGTGGCTCTGATACCAAGATGTCAGGTGATGAGCACTGGGAGCGGAGGCGGAAGGGAAGAATCAACTCAGGAGGATGAAGATTGCGCCAGGACGCCGTGGATGAACAATCGCGATGAGCAGTGCACGATGAACAGTGCATGGACAGGGTATGGCGCAAGGGGATTGAGTAACTCCCAATCCTTTTACTGATTTTCATTGATGCATATGCTGCGTATATAAAGGGATACAAACCGACTTGGAAGATATTATTCTTCCTGATGCAATAAAGACTAACTTGGAAGGTATTATCCTTCCTAATGCAAACTTCCCTAATGAGACTTTCCTATAGTAAACTTGCCTAATTGCAACTTCCTAATTTGAGGATTCCTAAATTGCCGCTAGGGCCGGCTGCACCTTCTCCTAAACTGCCGTACATGACAGGTACCATATGCGCCAATGATTGGGTGATTTGGATGTTCTATTTTGGTTTTTGCTTCAGTTTTTAATTTCTCGCATACTAACCAAGTTAACCCGCTAAGCCATGTGTGCTTAATTTCCTTTTTCTTATTTTGTATATGTTTTTTATTTGATTCGCCTCCATCTTCTTGTTGAGATTCTGCTCAATTGCCTCATATTGATTTTCCTTTCTCCAGAACTATTTAAAAAAAACATTATAAAAGCAGCAAAAGTTGTGATGAGGGTGTAGTTCATTGAATTGGCATTTGTGAAATGTTCATGGTGCTTTGGTAATTTGCCCCACTGATGATGTTATGCAATATAAATCATATCTAATTCATATTCTCGCATATACTGCAGGTTTCTTCTGAACAAGACTATTGATGTTCTCTTGTATGTGGATCGCTTGGATGCATATAGAATGGATACGTTGGATGAACAAGTTATAAGAACCATCACCAATTCATTTGGAAAGGCCATTTGGCGAAGAACATTGGTTATATTGACCCATGCTCAGCTCTCACCACCTGATGGACTTGATTATAATGATTTCTTTACAAGAAGATCAGAGGCGCTTTTGCGATACGTTCGTTTTGGTGCAGGAATCAACAAACGAGAACATGAGGTAATGTATATCTTCACTTATTATGTGATGATTTCTGATCTTTTGTTTTAGTTAATTATCTTTGGTGCTCTGGAATGAATACTACAATGCATACTATCTGCTGAATGAAGACCATATATGTGTCTTTCCCTCTTTCGGCATCTTGCTTGATCTTTGTTGGATAACTGATTGTACTCTCTTGAGTTCCTTTCTAGCTTTAAGTGCTAACATATTGTGAATCTAATTATCTTTCAATGTCATTAACTTTGCATAGCCAACATTTAACATGCTATCTAGTCTTCACATTATGAAACTGAACCTGGTCTATGCTGGGATATTTTATAACATATAGTGTCTTAGACAATGCTACACTGACATAGAGTTTAGAGTTGTTTCAGGGTTTACAAGTGATAGCTCTCAGGTCAGCCTACGCTGTGCCATGATTTTCAACTCTTCTTTTTGCAAAATACAGTACATGGTTATTACAGTTTTGGTGCCTAAACTTCTGTTGAAATGTAGCAGAATTCTCTCCAAGATGAGATGTGTGTACAATCATATACCATGTGATAAAAAGCAATTATACAAATGGAGCTGAAATATGCATTTCATATATTAATGTTTTGCCAATTGTTTGTGGTGCATAGTTTGCATTTTGCGGTTCTGCTACCATCTTTATTCTGGTAATGTATTTTGCCAGGAAAATGCTTTTCAAGAGTTCTATTAATTTTCTCGGCTATCCGGTGCCCCGAGTGTTTTGGTCTTAGGAATTGCGCCACTCCTCATATGTCAATATTAATTCCCTTTCGCCCACCTTCTGATTTACCTCGTGACATGCTGTTTCATTGCAAAATGGTTTTACTAAGAACCTTACAGTTTGATTTGTCCCACAGAGAGATGTCACAGATCTAGTACACAAACAACCATGATTATGAAATCCTTTTGTTTTGGTATATGAATATTAATATCTAATGGAAGCACAATGTTCTGCTTATTTTAGGATTTTCCCTTGCCAATAGCATTGGTGGAGAACAGTGGAAGGTGCAAGACTAATGAGCACGGAGAGAAGGTTTGTTTGTTTCATGCTGTATTTGACTTGCATTTGATTGTGTCTAGCTTCTTGATGGTTAATAGACGATGACATACAACTGTGTTGACAGATTCTTCCAGTTGGAACTCCATGGGTTGCAAACCTGATGAAAGAAATTACTGTTGTTATCTCGAATGGGAGCAAGCCCATTCATGTTGATCAGAAGTTAATCGATGGTCCAAATCCCAACAATCGCTGGAAGGTGTTCATACCGCTCATCCTTGTGGTGGAGGTTAGCTCCCTTCACATAATGTTGTAAATCTAAAGCATTAAATTGGCCAATCCTTGTCTAAACAGAATACTTCACTCATCCCTCATGCTCTTGTCCAGTACTTTTTGGTGGTAAAAGGAATCCGAAGGGCGATTCATGCGGACATATCGAACGGGAAGCTTGATGACTGGGAGCAGCGTTATAGAGACTTGGTTGGAAGCAGAGACCCAGTAGACCAGAAAGGTTCGTCACCCCGCAAGGCTTGAGCTGGCGGATGAGAGCGCGTGTCGTATTTGCATTGTGACCCATTCAATTCTCTGTGCTGTTCTTTTCGCATCCTAATTCCCGTGGTCTGTTTTTGGGGGGCTTTATAGAGTTTGCTGGGATAACTTGAACAAAAAAATGCTTGTGTTTAAGTTGCTAAGAATATGTTTCGTTATGCTCTCGCAATTTTGCAAATGTTGTTGATCGAAACATCAGTTATTTGATTGCCTTGAATGGCCTGAACGTGAGTCGAGTGCGGTGGACTTCTACATGGGAACCTGATGCCCCTTCCGCTGGGGGCATGGGCATTAGTTTTACTTCTGCGCTCGGATCATGGAACTATTGTTTCGGCACTAGCATCAAAGGAAGATTTTAAACTTTGCAGGAATTTGATTTTGAACTTTGCAGGAATTTGATTTTCTTGGTAGGTACAATGTGTTGGAAATTTAGGAGTAGCCGAATTGTATGCTGTACGTCGACTCCTGCTATGTAGCAAGTGCATTCTCAATGCGAAAAGGCACAGCAGAAGTCCTGACTGGCTGGCTGCACATCAACGAGAGCGAGCGACTAGTGAAATGCAACAAACAAATCATGATATGATCGTGTGACTGCAGGCGATGATGGAATTGTGGACTCAATTAGCCCCATTGCGCAGTAAAAATTCCAAAAATAGCCCCATAAATCTAAAAATTTCAAAAATAGCCCCCTCATATTAGGTGCTGCCGTCCCCAGGGGCAGCACCTTGGTGTTGCCTCAGTGGGGCCGGCAAGGTGTGTCGCTGCCGTCGCACGGCAAAGACTGCCGCTGGCCCGTGGGGCGGGCGATCTTGCCGCCACGCGGCGGCGGCGCTGGGGCAGCGTGGCGCGCTACGGCCGGTGCGCGCCACGTGGCGCGCGGCGGTGGGCATGCAGCGCGCGCCGCGCCCACGCGCGGCAGCAGCCATAGCGTCGCCGGCTCGGCCCCGGCGCTATAGTGCTGCACAAGAAGCGCCTGTGGCTAGACTCGGCGCTTGCGCGCCTATAAAGGGAGGAGCGATGAGGAGTCTCCTCACCGGCTCGCTCGACTTGTTCTGGCTATCTTGAAAAAAATTTGTGAAAAAAATCTACGAGTCCGAAAAATCACGAGCACGTAGAAAATAAGCTTGAAGCTGCTGCGAGCACCTACAAAAGGTAAGTGTCATTCGCATTCGATTAGTATTATCGGTATTTTTAGCAATGTGATTAGGATGCAATTAGATAAATTGTAGCAACAGAGTAGTTTTAGTTGTGTAGTTAGTTTATTTTGAAGACCTAGTAGTTAATAATGTCATTATGCCGTAATTAGTTGACTTAATGGATATGTTGCTAGTAGTGTTGTAAATTTCCTTTCGTATTTTTTTATAGTTTCATGAACTTGGTCATAAAATAGTAAAATTTTGGAGGTCGTTAAGCAAAATAGAAATAGCCCCATGAACGCTTTGTATATGTACTCTTGATCGGGCATATCGCGTTGGTTGCATGCACTACGCATTTTAATGAAAAGAATACCTTATCGTGGACCACACATGTCTTTGGTGTAAGTTAGGTCTAACTCGGGTATGGAAACGTAGAAATGCAATAAGAATTTCAAGTGAATTATTTTGCAATCGTAATATCGAATTAGTTAAAAATTCGTAACTATGTAGTACCACAGGAAGTTTCTGAAGTGTAACATAGAATAGGCTATGAATTATTTATACTACAAATAATATTAGCTTGGACATTTCATTGATAGAAAAATCATACGAACTCCAATCGGGCTTGAAAACATGTACGACAAAACGTTCGTCTACAGTGGGCATAACTAAATTTGTAGAAGCGTTCATTACGACAAAAAATCCCGCAAATAATTCGATGGTTTCATATGCACATGTGTTAGGTACTTTATGGCGGAAATTCAAGATCTGTTCGTGTTCCACGGGGACGGTCTCGTACGCGACGGACCGTACGGTGCGGACCTGTCAAATTGTCACCGCACCGTGATCCGGGCGCGGCTCTCGAAGGACATGAGCCTCTCGGAGCTAAGGCGGTGCGTGCGATCCGCGCTCGATCGCGCCATCGGAAGGAAGAAGCCGCGATCGAGGCGTTGTATGCCTCGGTGGTGGGTGGTGCGGCGAGACCGTTTGGCAACTTATGAAGGTCACATGTGACGCTTCATGGGCCAACTACATGGGGTTGTTTGCAACCCATTTGCTGCGATATATGCGCGGCCGATGGTCTACGTTCGCTTCTTGGAGAGCACGGGACATCCGGCGGGTGGTTCCGGTGAAGGTGAAGCCGCGCGAGGAGGAGCTTGCGTTGGTCTGCGAGCTCGGAGGAGACGTGGGCGATGGAGACCGAGGGGCGTGCGGTCAATTTTGAGCCCAACGAAGGCGGAGAGATGGTGGTCGGCCGTATTGATTGTCACGAGTACCGACCACCGGTGGATGAGGTGGAAAGCGAGGAGGACGTCAAACAACTAGTTCGGAAGACGACGAAGACGGAGAAGTCGCCGCGGGGAGGTGCGGTTGGTGGTTTTGTAACCATCGACATTGCTTACGCCCCTCACGATTGACGATGTTGCGATGACATCGCCGGTTCTCGCCACGTCCGGAGGGTGCCGAGTGGGGTTCCATGAGGACACCCCGCCAGTAAACGCTTTCTCGACAAGATCACCGCACAACAAGCTATTGCAAGATACGCCGTTAACATCGGACGGACGTATCGGTGCGAAGGTCCAACCCGACACGTACATCGTCGGTGTGTTGATGAATCTGTCTTTGGCAAGGTCCGTGCGCAGAGGTTCACGCATCACGCCATGGGCTTCCTGATAACGGTCTTTGAAGGACCACACATGCGAGTTAGCCGAGCCGCTACACGTGCACCGCAACATGACGCCCTCGTATGTTGCCGCCTTGATAAGCCACCTCGTCGGCCGCAGATGTGTCCATTTCGCCAAAGCTCCTGGCCGGCGGATGTTGCCAATATGGTGGGATTCCCGTCGGCTACAAGACGGCATGGCGTGCGTAAACGCAGAGTTACGGAGCGAATGTTCGGCACATTCAAGAGGCTTACAACCTAGTACCAAGATTATCGCATCAAATCGCGGAATCTAATCCCGGACGACGTAAACAAGCTTGAGCGGGTGCATCCGACGGAGGGCCCAATTGTTTTGTTCTTGAAAGGGTCTTCGGGCCTTCCGTCAGCGATCGAAGGGTTCAAACATTGTCGTCCCGTGCTCACGATGGATGGTACCTTCCTATGTGGAAGTACAGGGTACCATCCTCACCGCCGCTTCTGCCGATCACGAATGACCGATTAGTCCCGTGGCGCTCGCAATTGTTGAGAGCGAAACACGGAGAGTCGGGTCCGTGGTTCTGTGCAATGTGAAGCAAAGATCGTGCAAGATCGGCCGATGTATGTGTCATCTCGGATCGCAATCTTTGGCTTGTTGTCTGCGTTGTGCATGATGCAAAATGGGACGCAACGGCCGCATCAGTGGAACGATGTTAGGAGCCGTTGGTGCATGAGGCATCTCGCGCCAACTTCCACACAAGGTTTGAGCAAGGACCTCATGAAGATGTTCAAGAAGCTCGCATGCGTAACCAAAGGAGGAAGTTCAAGCGGTGTGGAGACACTCGATGAGGAGACCGGAAGCATGTAAGGGACTCGGCGCATGCCGAGGCGAGGCGCGGCTAGAGGGTCCGCGAGTTGGGAGTTCACACAAGGGTTAACTCGCACGCACTGACTGGAGAAATGGTCCTGCCGCACGACACCGGACGGTGCAAGGTACGGATCATGACGACCAACATGTCTGGAGGTGTACAACGTCTTTCAAGGGTGTCCGATCTCTGCCGATCAACGCGATCGTGGAGGAGAGCCGAACCGTACCATCGGATACTTTGTCAACAGAGCCATGATGGCCAAGAAGCATTTGGAGGACGGAAGCAATTCTCGAAGTAATGCATGCCTACATGGAGAATAAGATCGCAAGGCTCGATCGCACACCGCCGTACCATGGATGGCGCCGAGCGTAAGTTCGAGATCGGGCTCGTGGAGAAGTACGTGATGGGCCATGTTAGAGGGGATCGTGGCGTGTCCGCACGATTGGTGAAGAAGCGTCGTGCACCTGCAACAAGCCGCAGCTCTGCACAAACCATGCTCCCATGTGTACGCGGCATGCGCGGCGTGGCGGCAAGCCTCGGAGCGTTACATCTCCGAGTACTATGACATCCACCACCTGTATGCAACTTGGAGTGCTGAGTTCCATTCATACGGGCTGGACACGCACTACAGGGACCTTTGGCTGGGACAGGTGAAGTGGGTGCCCAACGACGCACTAAAGCACCCGGCCGTGGAAGACGACGATCCGACGCATCCGAACGACATGGACGACAACCCGGTAGCGGCAACGAGTTCGCCGAATTCGCTGCGGTATCAGGTAAGACTGTTGGGCACTCCATCACCACGCCTAAATGCACCCGGCACAAGCAAAGCAATCGTAGTGAGGAAGATATAATTACTACGTCGTGATGTCGCTTGCTTATTTCAATGTCTTTGATGGACTCTGTTGTTGTTTATCCATGCCTTTATGTAGTACTTGTTAAGTTATCCGGGTTTGTTGTTAACTCATTATGATCATATTGCATTGTTGAAATTTTTATCGTATGTCTTGCCTTATTTTCCTGTGTCACATAATATGTTTTACATGCGTGCCGACATGTTGTTTCCACTAAGGTGAGATGGCGCAGCTCCAGCTGACGACGCGTCGAGCCGCCGACCCACGCTGGGATGTGGGACACCGTTGCCGGGCGTGGTCCGTCGGCGTCGGCCCTCCGAGCCTGGTCCTGAGCGCCCCCAGAGAGAGATGGCCCTTGACGAGCAGACGCCCCAAGCCGGAGACCGGCTCCCGCCGCCCGGATGTTGGACCTCCCGCACGCTGCCGCAGCTTTGACGCGCACTCTGTCAAGCGCTCGTGGACCGTTGGAGACCGGAGACTCACACCTTCCACTTCCGATGGGGGGAGATGACCATTACTCTGGAGGACGTGTCTCTGCTTACAGGTCTACCTCTGCGTGGTCTTCCGGTAGTGCCCCCTCCGAGGCGATGACCGGAAGGTCCGCTTGGTGACATGACGGTGACCCGCTTGTCGCGAACGCCGTGTGCCACATTCCTGGCTGCGGCGGTACATGATCTGCCCCGAGCATGCGACTCAGGAGGAAGTGAGGACACATTTAGTCGCGTACCTGTTGTTCTTGTTCGGATGGATCCTGTTTCCTACCACGCAGGGAGACTGCGTGTACCCGAGCTACATCCATCCGCACGATCTCGCGACGCCGCCCGACGAGGTTCCACAAGACGCTTGGGGCTCGCAGCGCGTTGCGCCACCTACCGAGGGTTGTGTGATGCTTGTCGGCGCAAAGACGGGTGAGGAGCGATCCTCGCGGTGTGCTACGCCTCCTCGCTTATGGTCGTGGGAGCACTTTCCAGTCGGCCGACCGTACTTCCGCACCAGCGTGCACCCTTACCAGGTGACCACCGAGCTTTACGGGGACGCTGCAGGGGACGACCCCGTCGACGGGCCTACGATGGGAACACGTTGGACACGTGCTACCCTAGGGTGGGCTAGGGAGAGACCGAGGCGCGTATACCCAGAGTTCCATAACCTTTTTGAGACTCTCCACGAGGACGAGGTCATCCGTGGCCATGGATGGACGGTTCCTTCACGACACGGCCCGCTCGGATTATCGTCCCAGGCATTACGGACGAGGCACTCGGATGACGACCGCCACTTGGTCTTCGCACATGGTCGAGCAAAGACAACCCGCAGCGGGTCATGAGGCAATTCGGCCTTTACCAGAGGTTCCACCGCCACGGACGACCTCTCACAAAAAAGGCTCACCGGTATGTCATTATTTGGTGTTATTTTGAGGGCATTTTTGAGTAAGATTTTCTGACATGTAAATTCAATTGCAAGCAGACGAGGAGAGGGCGGAGGAGCGACGATCGGAGGCGATATTGGCGACCACGGGCGACGCCGTGGATTGACAGGTTACGACGGACGTGGTGCTTGGTTTCGCGGCTCGCCATCCGACGTCGCGACGTACTTGCGGTGGTACATTCCGCGCACTAGGTGCGAGCTTCTTGCGCGCGCCGCGGCGTCGATGGGCGCCATGCGAGACGACGTCGTACTAGCCGGTCCGGACCGTCATCGGGCGGCCGCCTCGACGAGACGGTAAAACATTCTTCGCATAATTCTCGTTCAAAGAACACTTTTCGCGACTTACTATCGGTTTCGTGCGGACTACCGCTTGAGCGCGTGTCCGCAACCACCACCGCTATAGACCGTGGAAACAACAACACAATGGATCGTATCATAGGCGCGATCGCACGATGCGCGAGGATGTAATTTCGCGATTAGATCCATAACTTGTGGTCGCCATACGACGTTCACGTACATCTTCGCGTGCGTGGCGGTACCTTCCACCACCTCCGCCCTCCGCACTCCGTCAAGACCGCCCTCCGACGCCCGTCGCACTCGGAGTCGTCGAGCTATCGCCGCGGCCCGACCCGCCTCGAGCCACGTGTATGTCATCATCAATCGGTTCTTATCGTGAGTACCTTTCCATACACTCATTTCGGACGATTCGACATTACCCTTTGTTCTTGCAGCGATTGCGAGGGGACAAAGATCTGCAACCATCGTCATCACGGAGGAGGCGCAGGATCGACTTCTTCGCACGGCGTTCAATCACACCTCCGGGAGCGCGACCAGTGGTTTGGCGACACGCACGGAGGGTACACCGCAAAGACTACGGCTCAGACCGCGGGAGGGTCCTCGTCAACACAACAACCTACTCGGTACACGTGAACATACTAACACCAATTTTCCCGTCGTACAAAAGCAATGACTAACTCACCCTGTACGCTTCCCGCAGGACGAGCACCAGTGGGTGGACGACATGCTCGGGCCTCAGCCGGACCGCCACGATGAGATCACCCCAGATTCGCCTCCCAGACAGGGCCCCTACTACGGCCTTCGAGACGTACGCCACTCCCCGGACAGGTTCACATTCCCTGAGGATCATCTACGTCGTCCGACAGCGACACGACCATGCGCCCTAACTAATTTCATGGACGTGTAAAACTTGTTACATAATGCCATCATGCATCTCGCCTTTCTGATTTATGTAATGTCCATGTGCGTTACGCCTTTCTGATTTATGTACACAACATGTTATCCAAATATTTAGTACTAACAACAATCAGAACTCCGATTTAAACTTACTAAACCTTAAAGACATAACTCAATGCTGCCCCACGATACCTCCTCGGCCCTGCTACCTCGCGGACGCGAATTTTCTTCAACCAAATTACAATTTACCAACAGGCTATATATATGCATCATTTGGCTTCCATTCCACTCACTCTTCAGTTCCTCTTCTCCTTCCTTCCAGTCTTAAACGGGATGTCTACGGCCTCATCAAACTTTCGAGTGAACATGCAATTAGAAGCACTAAGACAGCACTTGGATTGCCCTCGTTGCAGGGATCCGGTGAATGTGTTCACCTCCCATACGCCAACGAATCCATCCCGAGTGTTCATGAAGTGTTCGAATCTTACGGTAACTTATGTCTGATCATCCCCATTGAACTTCTTTCCAAACATAATATTTTTCACTTGTATTCCCAATTATTTTTATAGAACACAACATGTCGGTTACGGTGTGGGTGATGAAGGCATGCGAGGTTCGAGGCATTGCAATGCAAATTGCGACCTTGCAAGAGGACACACGTCGTGTGGTGCATTTAAATCAAGTGCCTCGACCATCGGATGAACCGACGGAAAATAAAGATAGTGTTCTTAAAGGATTTGGATGAAAGGATGGGAAGGGTTGAGAAATCGCTTCTGAAATTAGTTAACATGGCCACTTTGGTAATTTTTCTTCTATTATTTCTTGTTCTTGCTAAGTAGAAGTTCGCTTTAATAAGATTGTAATATCCGGTCTTTATCTATGCATCCCCGCACTCGTGATGTATGCCTTTGCGGCGTTGTGGTAGTATTTTGTATCATGTATGCGTCTATCTAATTCCGCTGTGAACACTTT
Source organism: Hsuehochloa calcarea (assembly GCA_036346395.1). Lineage (NCBI taxonomy): Eukaryota > Viridiplantae > Streptophyta > Magnoliopsida > Poales > Poaceae > Hsuehochloa > Hsuehochloa calcarea. Next base: position 58,961,147 of record CM070598.1, read on the forward strand.
GCGTGTGAATTAATCAAACAGTAATTTCTAAATCAGCGCGGAAGTACCGCTATCTAATTTGCGAAACTTCCGATTATCGCGGTGCAGGAGTACCGCTCCCAACAAGGCGGTAAGAACCACGCTTGTAGAAAATCAGCTAAGTCCCAAAAGAGTGCTCTTTGCAAAAAAAAAATGTTCCGCAGGATTTTCGGAAGTTCTGCCGAGAGGTAGTTCCGCACTTATATCGTCGGAACTACCGATCATCCTAACAAAGCAGCAGATGGCTTTCAAAACAACTTCAATTGTAAGCCAGCTTTTCGGACCGAAATGACAGCACTCTGCAGAGTAAGACGTGACAACTCACTGCCTCGCCAGCTTTTCCGACCGAAATGACAGCACTCTGCAGAGGAAGACGTGACAACTCACTGCCTCGCCAGCTTTTCGGACCGAAATGACAGCACTCTGGAGAGTAAGACATGACAACTCATCGCCTCGCCACTTTTTTTGGACCGAAATGACAGCACTCTGCAGAGTAAGACGTGACAACTCATCGCCTCGCCAAATTTTTCGGACCAAATGACAAAGACTCTCTGAGTAAGACGTGATAACTCAACGCCTCGCCAATTTTTCCGACCAAATGACAAGACTCTGCAGAGTAAGACATGACAACTCACTGCCTCGCCAGCTTTTCGGACCGAAATGACAGCACTCTGCAGAGTAAGACGTGACAACTCAATGCCTCGCCAGCTTTTCAGACCGAAATGACAGCACTCTGGAGAGTAAGACGTGACAACTCACTGCCTCGCCAGCTTTTTAGACCGAATGACAAAGATCTGCAGAGCAAGACGTGACAACTCACTGCAACAACCAGGACAACACTCTGCCTCCAGAGCTTTTTCTACCAAAAATACAGCACTTAAAAAGGGCCATGACTACTCTCTGCAGAAAGATTAGACAACACTCTGCCAACTACGTCATGCCAACCCTCCGCTTATAAAAGGAGGTGCAAGTCATCTACGAGAGAAAACCACACAACCAAACCAAACACTACACCAGAGCTTGCTTCACCACGCTGGGATGGACAACCTCAAGAAGCAATGGGACGAGATCCGTGATCTAGCAAGGGCTTCAACGGCACGAGCCGAACAAGCTAGGGCTGCTGAGGCCCGGTCCCAAGAAGAGCGACTTGCCAGGATGGCGCTCTCCGCAATGAAACCCAGCGCACAAAGAACCCTTGTCGAACGTTCCAAACGAGCCTTCGCGCAACACCCGCCAGAGGGGAGACGCCCATCTGCTGGTGCAGGACACATGCAAGTTCTTCAAATCCAAGCACCAGCTCAGCCTCGGCATGCGTTCCTGGGGATGTCCTAACTACTCCTCTGACTATCCCGACCGCCGTTGGGATACGAGCGCACCATCGGCCGGTGGAAGGAGTACTAACATAATATATCGTACCAATTCTATTTCGAGTATGCACTAACAATCTCTCCGTCTACCCGCATCCGAGCGCTATGTGGCTTCCGCAAGTGGATCGACCTAGAGATCCACCCACACGACCAGTGGCAGCTCGACTTCGAGGAGTGGAATGCAGAAAGGGGACGCGAGATCCGGGAGGAGGATCGTCTTGATGAAGAGCACAACGAGCGTATCCGCCGGGAGACTCGGGCCCATCTCGAGGCGCAGCGCGCAGGAGCGAGGCACGCGAGAGGGAGCGCGAGAAAAAGCGGGAAATGGCGGCCGAGGCCAGAGCGGCAGGCGAGGACTACAATGCCGAGCTCGCAAGAAAGGGCAAATGGCCCCGGTCCACGCAGTAGGTCGGACTAGTCCGTAGTACTACACCTCCTATTCGCAATGTTTTAACTATCCCCTAAAGGCATGCGTACCTACATGGTCCTGAAGCTCGTGTCGCGAGTTACCGTAGTAGTAGCGTCCATGGTAAAGTAATTAGCCGAACCATCATGCCATGTGACCACATGTAACGTGCTTCTGTCCGCACGGGCGCTGCTTTGTAGTTCTGGTGCTGTGCCTCCGCTGGGCCATCAAAGTATAGCCATCCACATCGGTCTCGATTCTGCTATGTTTTAGGGTTTCTCCGTAATCGCAACGTTCTAAGCCCTTTCAGTTAAATTAATTTCTGTACTCTGCTTTTCCGTACTCTACTTTCACACAAGAAATGTGATGGAGAACCATACTTCCCACATTTCAAGTCACATGAATTCATGAAACCCTAATTTCCGAAACGTCTCGTCCTAATTTTTGAGACCTAAACCACAATTTGTCGAGACAATTTGAGCATATAAAATTTTGTAAAATTTACACAATCAAGTCCACTGTAGGGAGTATGGAAAAAAATTCATAATGTTTGGACCTCATTTGCTATATTATAAAATTCCTACAAACATTAAACTATAAAGAATTTTGCAGAAAAAAAAGAATACATAAAATTTCAAAAAAATTACACAAGCATAAAAACTATGCCAGGAGGCTTCACAAAAAATTTCATAATTGTTTGAGCTCATTTTGTATATTTTAAAAATCTTTGAACAAAATTATTAATAACTTTTTAAAAAAATTCAAAAAATAAAAATATCAAGCATTAAGTTGCCCGGCAAAGACCTTGGTCTTGCCGGGCCCCAGGAGCAGCACCAAGGTGTGCCCACAGGACGGCAACGGCCCGTCGACGGCGACAACTTGTTGTTCTTGCCGTCGTCGAACAACGAGACCTAAATCTTCGCCGTCCGGACTGACAAGACCCTAATATGAGGGGGCCATTTTTGGAATTTTTAGATTTATGGGGCTATTTTTGGAATTTTTACTGCGCAATGGGGCTAATTGAGTCCACATTTCGCGATGATGTGCCCGGAAGGAGACAGGACAATTTTGGCGCATCAGCATAGAGCTTCAGAACCATAACGTACAGTGCTTCAAATGCAAAACAAGGGCCATCAATCAAACGGAAAATACATACTTCACTGCAAACTTTTCGTTTCAATAAGCAAGCAAACTAAGCCATAATAATACGTAGAGATACATACCTAAAGGTTAACTGGCTATTTAGCTTGCCCGCGATTGCCCTGATCTCGTAGCAGAAACATCGAAGAGCAGCAAACAGTGAAGGTGAAGGTCGGATTCTGAAAATAAAATGAGTTTTATTACTATCCTTTTGACTCCTTGTCAATGCTAAAATTTATATCAACATAAGCATGCAAAAACTTTATATGGCAAAAGAACCGGCTCCATTCTGAACACAGAGAGCATAGTATGGTTGTAAAGCAAGCTTAGAAATATATTTTTAAAAAGTCAATCGAGTTCATCAAATCTTACCAGAGTTCCATCTTGAATTTGCAGTGCAGTGCAGCTCACCACACCTCACTCCCAATACTGTGGCATTGTAACAGTAATAAGGTAATATGAATAGATATGGCAACATATTTCAAATCAGTAAAGAAACTGCAATACAGACCTAAATCTTTTTAATATAATATAAGAAATGCAGTACTACAAGTCTACAGCATAAACAATACAACATGTCTCGAATGCAAACATCTGGGTATGCATATGTACATCAGGCAAAGTACCTGAGGGCATATATTACTAGTCTGCCTTTTTCTCACCTTATGGATGAATCTAAAATCCCTGCTAGAATTGAATGGACCAACAAAGGCCTATTGTGTCGGCTTTTGTATTTTATATGAGCTACAAAAATCTTGGTATGGCTTAAAATTGTTTTGCCATGTTAAAAATTGTTTCTTCAGGTGGTTATATATTGTTTCCTCAGCAGGCTGAATGTCTACGCCTGGGGAATGAAAATACATCTTCACTGGGCTGAAATCAAACAAATCAGATGCGGCTTGCTCGGGTCCAGAATCAGGAATTCCAACTTTTCCACAAACAAATGTCATAAAGTTCTCATCCTGATATGGTATTGTAGATGTATGCAGACATGAAGAACCATCGAGCTTTTGCTCTTCTTTCTCCTTTTTTTTTTCTAGCAGTTTCGTCGATTGTGAACCAATTTTCAATCTAAGGCTCATAAACAAAATATGACTTCTCATCATTTAGCTCTTGAGAAGCAGACCATCCATTACAGTTGCCTGTGTCAGCAATGGATATTTCAGGAACAAAGGCTGCAAGAACTTCTGGAAAGAGCTGGTAGACGAAAGATGACAAACGAGATCCACAGTAGATAACCAAGACGATGGTGCCACTGCTGGAAAGAGCTGGTAGACGAAGTGGCAGAAGCGGAAAGACTGGCGGCGACGGTGGCAACGGAAGGAAGGTGAAGCCAGTCAAGCTCCCAGAGACGCTGTGAGTCAAGGCGCCGAGGGCCAGAACCAACCAGAGCCCCCGTGTGGCGGTCCTGAACACAACAAGAGTCAGAGTCAAGAATGACCCGACAACCAAGGTCAGTAATCTGTCCAGCAAAAAGAAGCTGCATGCTTAGACGAGGAACATGAGCAACAGAAGAAACATGAAACGATGAGTTGCTAAGGGGTCCTCGACCAGAGACAGAAAGAGAGGTACCGTCAGCAGTTAGAACACTGCCAGGGGAATCAAGAGGTGTAATGAAAGACAAGATTGAAGAATCAGAAATCATGTGGAATGATGCTCCAGAATCAAGAATCCATGGGGAGGTACCTGACTGTGTAGGAGGTGGTTTCTCATTGCCCGAAGAGTCAGTAGCAGAGCCTGCAGAACCTGTCGAGAGAGAACCTGAAGCAGCAAGTAGGCGTCGAAGTTTGGCTATCTCCTGCTCAGTGAGAGAAACTACTGAAGGAGTCGATGCAGACGTCGATGTAGAAGTACCGGTGCCAGTGCTAGGAGAAGAGCAGCGTGAAAGATGCCGCTGCTTCTTATAGCACTAGGACTCAACGTGACCGATCTTGTCACAGTAGGAGCAGCGAGGGCGGCCACCACCACCTGTGGCAGCTGTTGGAGGAGGCAGTGTACTGAAACGTAGAGCAGTCGGTGTAGCAGGTGGACGAGCAACGAGCACGGAGGGGAGTGGCATCAGACCAGCACCACTCAGACGAGTCTTCTCTGCGCGTATCTCGGTAAGAGCCTCCAAAAGCGTGACACGAGGGTGGTGTGCAAGAAGCTGTGCATGCCTCTGCTCGAACTCAGGACGAAGGCGAGTAAGGAACTCAGAACTCGGCTGAAACTCTGTGTCAAGACGCATGACCAGCAAAGACGAACAGGAGCGACAACCAAGAAGGCGAAGAGAGTCCACCGACGCCGGACAATGTAACTCGAGCGTAGAAGGCGTCAACAGTAGCATCACCCTGCTGAAGAGAGTGCTCCCGGCGAACCACTAACAGGTAGAGAGCATCTCTAGAGGGTTCGTAGCGCTGACGAAGGTGAGTCCACATCTGGACAGCCTAAGGGAGTCCCACAACCTCAGAAGAAATTTGAGGCTGGACACTGGCGATGAAGACAGCAGCAGCTCGAGCGTCGTCGTCACACCACTGAGTGTAGGCGGTCAATTGATCCATGTAGGAATCCAGAGTCTCTTGGTAGGCAGAGGCAGTCTTCTCATCAGCAAGGCCAGCAACCTCGACATCAGCCTTGTCAGCTGTCGGAGGAAGCGCAACAGACGTAGGCTCCATCGGAGGAGTAGGGCAAGGCGGGTAGGTGACATCGCCAGAGAGGACGCCCTATAGATGAAGACCACGCATGTGGATGCGCATGTGAGACACGAAGTCGGTGTAATTAACACCATCGAAGATCACCGGGCAGCGAGGGAGGGAAACTGTGCCCATTGGTAGGCGGTGCTGGACGGCGCGGCGACCAAGGTAACGTGGTCTAATAGGCGACGCTGGACGGCGCGGCGATCAGACCGACGTTTTTTTTGCGCTCAGTAATTACATAGTCGACCGACCCGGCCTATTTTTAACGGGCCAGCCCATGCTCAAGACACGCGCACACGTCTGGGGGAACCCTAATCCCCCTGCTGGCGGCGGCGGCGGTAGCAAGAGGCGGCGGCTGCGATGAGTCGGCGGCGGTAGCAAGCGGTGGCGAGCGGTCGACCCGGGGAGGAACCGAGGCAGCGGCGGCGGACCGAGGAGGAACCGAGGCAGCGGTGGCTGCCTCTTCGGTTCCGGCGTCGATCTGTGATGAGGCGGCGGCGGCTGCCTCTCCGGTCGGTCGACTCGAGGAGGAACCGGGGCGGTGGCGGTGGCCGCCTCTTCGTTTCCAGCGTCGATCTGTGATGAGGCGGCGGCGGATGCCTCTCCTGTCGTCTCCAAGTGATCGGGAGCAGACGACGACGGTGCGGGTGGCCTGACAAGGAGGCGGCGTGGGTCGTCCCAAGCACCGGCGGAGCAGACGACAACGGCGCGGGCGGCCTGACGAGTCCCCAGACCGAGCAGCGGACGCGTCCGGAGACCGGAGGCAGCGCAACAGCCGAGGATCCGATCGAGAGTCATCGAAGATGACGACAGGAGGCGATGCCGTCTGAGCGGCGGTGGCGGGGCGACAAGCGAAGCGAAACCCTAGCTACGCTCTGATACCATGTTAGGAATAACAACTTGTATTCTCAGGTGGCCAATGTGCCAGTATATATAGAAAATTACAATATGCAAATAACCCCTCATAACAATGGGGAATAACACAACTATACATATATATCTCTAACGGTTTCAATGGAAGACATAACAAACTTAACTGGTAAAAAACATATTACCTCAGCACATTGTGCCACCGTTTCCTGGTTTGGCTTACGCACACTATATTCGTCTTACGCCGCACCCTTAGCTACGTCTCCAAGCCAGGGAAATAAATAACAAAACTTTAATTATTTGTAATCAAACCTGATAAAATATTTACCATACAAGGGAAATAAAAAAAACTAGTGAAATGATAATAGGCTGGATTTGCAACAAATTGTATAAAGAGTAAGCAATCGCTTGGCCGAACTCATTCCATTTAACACCGTCAAACAATTCTTTATATGCATAACCCAAAGCATTATTTTTAGAATATATACCCAAAGCAGATTAAAAAAGCTATTTTGAAGCAGATATAAAGCTAAAAAAGTGAGAGCAGCATCACTTGCATTACGTGCAAAAGATCAATTAAATCAAATGCTTATGAATCCTCAGTTCAAGTGCAAGGCCGCTTTATCCCTATCTTGATTAGGAAGGGATTCTAACACGAAGATAGCCGATGCTTGTTGTCCTAGGTATTTTGCGCAAGCAACAACTTATAAGTTTTCAATGTGAACTTCTTTTTCTCCCGAACATCTTGTAGGCAGGATTAGTAAAATTCATCAGCAACAAACTTTGTGTTGTTCACAAGGTGCATTGACGGAAGACAATCACAATACAATAATGCTTATCAAAAAAAAATTTGGACAGAGCAATTGCTTACTTGAACTGAAGCATTACCTACTTGATAGCTTTGTTGTGCAGGGCGCAATAGAGCTGGAGTATTAGCATCGCGTATGTCTCCTCTTCACAAGCCATGCGTTTGCGCTACCTCGCACTATCGGGCGCTAGGAAACCGCGCTACCCGCCCAGGGTTGGGACCATATCACACATGCCTCATTGATGCCAAGAACTAGAGATTCGTCCAGTGAAGGGGCTATTCACGGGAGTGTGGGAGGCGAAGGTAGATGAAAAGTCTGGGGGCAATGCTGATTGGGAGGGAAGACGAGCTATTGGAATTTGTTCGGGAGAAGGCGAAGAGGAAAGCAGGGGAGTCTGTGTGATCAGAAGTAGCAAAATAGGAGGAAGGGTTCGCGATGGATTCGGAAGGAGGCGCCTGTGCTCATATAAATTTTTCTGAAGAAAAGGGGTCGCGATGGATCCGGGGTGACGACGCCGGGTCCACACGTCGGCACGCGATTTTTTGAGGGGATGAGGGTTGCAACTTGCAAGGATTGGAGGAGGATGCGAAGAACGCACCACTCACCGCCACTAGGTTCTTTTTAAGTAGTAAAGATATACGAATTATCAGAAATTCTACACATCAAATGTGCTTTAGTCGGTTGTAGAAAACATGTGATGATTCAAACTAAAACACCATGTTGTAGGGATCATCAAAACCTGTAGCATCGATTACGACAGTTAGAGGGGGTGAATGATACCAACAATTTTTCCCAACGGTATTCGGTAATGTTTCCACATAAGTAGCTGTGAAGATAGAGATTGAACTTGCGAGCACTGAGAAGCAACCCTACAACCAAGAACTAAACAGTCACCTTGTCTGACCGCTCTATGGCCGGTATGACCACCCCATGGCCAGTTTGACTGCCCACTGGTCTGACCGCCAGCCAATGACTGGTCAGACCACTTCTCAGATCCTGAAAACACCTCTCTTTGGATTTTTCGGCAAAACTCTATATAGTTTCGCGTTCAGTCTTCATTTTCCATGGAACCTAGTGCACACGCACACCTCCAAACACATCTACACAAGTGTTTGATCACAATCCCTAAAATTCAAATTTGACTGCCACCCCTGGCTAGTCTGACCGTCGGCCTCAGCTGGTTTGACCACCATTCTGGCTAGTAAGACCACCTACCACCTAGCAGCAGCTCTGAATTTTGTTTGATCGCAAACTAAACTCAAACTTCGATAAAACACATACAAAACACTGCCAATTACTCATCGCAGACCATGGGATTACCTTCACATGGTCTCACAATCTTCCCATTGATGAGTTATTGACAAACACCCAAAACATATGAATTTGAGTTTGTTTTTGTGAATATGGGAAAGAATATTGAAAACACACACATGGTCCATTTGAAATGCAAGAAAAATCATGACCATGTATGAGAGATGCAAGAAGAGGCCAAAACTAAGAAATTATAAGTTTTCCACAAGAAGGCCTCAGACTCACGAAAAACCACAAAGAGCACTAGAATGCATCAAATGGCTCAAAAAGCATATGTGAAACAAGCGCGTGATAATAAAGCCCCCCCTCACTTCAACATTCATCATTTCACTAGATATGACATTCTGGCCAAAATATTGCTATTTTTCGTGTTTTTGTATTATTCATATTTTCATTTTTCAATTTTACCAATCATGCACCTTGCTCCCCCTTCTCTCAAATTTTGCCAGAAGATTCACCAAACACACCCTTTGACAATCACTCTCCCCTTTGGAGATTTAGTCATCAAGGCATCACACCTCCTCCTTAGACTATGGATGGTAATGTAATATCCCGTTTAACCTTTAGAGAAATAGATGAATTTCAAAGAAATTTACTGGAATTAAAAAAGGGAAACTCGGTTTTTCTTGGAGGGGGTACAGAACCAGGGCCATGGGCTTCCGGCCCATGGCACCAAGGCCCATAGTGGGCCGAAGCCTTAAGGAGGCCAAGTGGGGTAGCGGCTTGACCTAGTCGCCACCCTTCCCCTTGCGCACCTTCCCCCTGCCCCTTTGCACTAACCCCTCCCCATGGAGCCACCACCCTTGCTGCCCCTCCCCCTTGCTGCCATTCTTGCCGGCCAGAAGGAGAATCGGTGGAGTTTCAGCTAGCAGAAGAGAAAGAAATAAAGGAGGAGAAGGGAAGAAAAGAGAAGGGGGGGGGGCAGAGGAGGATCTCACAAGGGAGTGCGATCTTCATCGTGATCTCCAAGGATAATGATCTGAACCCTATAGGGTTGCCCTAGGTTAATTGTTGTTCAGTTTTTAGAACGTTGGATCTAAGGGAAGAGTGGATGACTTTTTGTCCAGATTCGTCAGGTTTAGGGCAGAACGTTGCGGGGACAAATAGGGGTATTTAGGTTCAGAATTAGAGTTTGGTCTAATTAGAGAAAAGTTAGGATACCATGTTAGCTTTCCAGGAATGTATGGATCGTTAAAAACAGAGTAGCGAGTGAAAATATACAGCCTCCAAAAGGTTGTGGTCAAGATTCTAGGAGTAATCAGCAGCACATATTAATATATAGATTTAAAAATAGAATATGGAATAATTTTGGGTTTTTCTATACTTGAAAAGGGTAGGTAATTTATTAAGAATTTCAGAGAGTCCAAGATCATGATTTTTGGACAGGTAGAACAGAAGTTATGAATTTTGGGAGACTGCGGTCCAGAATCGGGTTGCTGCTGGATGCAATCTTGGGAAAAACATTAATTTGATTGATTTAATGGCAGAATAAAATTTTGCGCATAACTAGGAAGTGGTAGATAATTCTTTGTAGTTTCTGAAAATTCATAGTTCAATATATTTGCCCGTGTGGATTAAAAGTTATGAAAATATTAAGTTTGTTATCTAGAAGATGATAAACCTGTCTTCTGGGTTAAACACAGGAGTTTAGATGATTTAATTTGGACCTTTGATCAACTAAGAAGTTTTAGGAAATTTTGTATAGATTCGATAAATTGTATGGTTTACTATAATATGAGGTAGGAGTTGAAAGTTATGACAATTTTAGTGCCGGAACAGCAGGAGAGACTGTCTGGCAAAAAGGGAAAGTTGTGGAATTGGGGAGCGCGTAGGAGCATTGTCGATTAAATGTTGTTTGTATTGTGTAACTTGTATTATGTTTGGGCGTTTACTGCAGGAGGAGTAGCTTCGGGATTGTTGTCATCTTCAAATCCCCCCGGTTGTCGCAACTAGAAAGACAAGTGCATGGTAGAATAGTATTTGGGTGTTTAAAATTATTACTTGATTAAATAAATACATGTCATGATTATTCATATGAATTATGTCTGTTTCACATTGCTCATATGTTTTTGATAACTTGATGATGATTAGGATGATTATATTATTTGCTAATGAAGAGAGATAATAATCTTCGCATTGTATGTTGAGCATTCATGATGGAAAGATGTAACCCACGGGAGTGGGATGAGATCCCCATATGTAAGATATGGGCAATGAGCTCCTCGTATGAAAGAGGACGGGTAATTGGCCCCCACATTAAAGAATACGGGCATGAGTGAACACCGATGAATGTTACACTCCGCTATACTGGTATAAGCAAAAGATGAGTTGAGTCATGAGCATGAGTTTTGCATTTGCATTCATGAAAAGTGAAAAGTGATTTGAGATAATGAGACACGTAAATGGAAACTGATGAGAATGAATTGTTATTAAGATGATGCCTCATTTATTATTTTGTTTTGTACTTGCTGAGTCGTGGACTCACCCTTACTTTTAAGTTGTTTTTACGTGATTGTTAACGATGCTTCTTGGGTGTCGAACCTGGGAACGAAGAATCTCGGATTCTCTGTGTTTTATATTCTAGTCCAGGAATAGCTAGTATACACAGTCAAACAAAAGTGATAGCAAAATTATATCACACAATTATTAATTGATAATCCGAGTTTATTACAAAAATTAGGCACAAGGCCAATTATAAAGAAACAATAGAAGCAAAATAAATAGGTAGACCACACGATTCGCCATATGCAATCGTTTGGGGGCGTAGCCTAGTCGTCCTGGTCCTCACCATCTTGATAAAAACTTCACGTGAATAAATTTTATTCAACAAAAGTGAGCACAACTTCCGTGCTCGCAAGTTACACCTAATAATATAATATAATGCACGTGTGTGTAAACAAGAGAGACTGATAGAGTTCATTTTGCATAAAGTCACATTTTCAGTTTTAAATATTTTTAATAATTTCATGGCAAATTTCTAAGGTACAACTAGATGTCAAAGTTTTTTTTTTGATTTATCAATCCTCAAGTGTAGGATAAACCTTCATACACTAATGGTGAATGACTAACCCCCTTACACTAAGCATTTTTTCTGAATTTCCCAATTGGATAATCAATCAAAAAATACGTGAGTTTGAGATTTATTTATAAACAAAACCAAATCTAATCCACAAAAGGCTTTGCTCAGCATGTCCATGACAGTGGACACGACTATTCGAATAGATTAATACTCTGCAGAGTCTGTACTGCTTTACCGACAAGAGATAGTTTGCTTTAAATGTCGGCCAGGACACGCTTCGGAAGGCGTGCGACTAAGAAATATCACGAGGCGTTTACCCTACACTATTTAAATGTACTTGTATCCGCTAAGTTTTCACTTCCTTTGGACTCACCGCCGAAAGTCCCCCTCTTGCGCCAAGTGGGAATAACAGTAAGTCACTCATACATCCACACCTCAAGATGACATAACCACGGTGAAATAATGTAGATTAATTAGCCAAGTCTGTCCCACTCCAGACTTGTGATTGGGCGACTTCCATAATGACCCATGGGCTTCAAACTTTCGCTGAGTTGAGCGCATACGTAAACTTTTACCCACCAATGGTCCAATTCGCCCAAGTTCAAACCAGTTTTATTTTATTTCTCAGGTCAAAACATTTTATAAGGCTTCTATGGTAAAAATAATACTACAGTCTCCAATTCAAATAATATTGGTCATTTTGCTAAAATTTACCAAAATCAACATTTTGGTCTAAGCATTGTCTAAGCATATAATTTTTATAATTTGTTTTAACTATGGTGATAAGAGAATGACTATTCAAACATCAACATCGGCCATACAAATAAAATATATTAACTAGGAATTTAAAATGACTGAATAGAAATATGCATGCAATAATAACTTAAAACAGAATTAAATAATTTAAAATAATAGGATCAACATGGTCATGGGTATAGCTTGCCTTGCTCGTAGGAGACTTCTCCTAATTCAAATTCCCCGGAGTCATCGAAATCTATACGCGAAAATACAACAAAAACAAACAAATACACATAAATCTAAATGAAAAAACAAATAAACTCCTAATTAAATAATTTTAGTTTTGGAAGGTAAATATTGAATTTAAAAGAATTTAGGAATTTAAATCGACACATTTGGAGTTCGTATGGAGGAGAACGAACATCCAGAAATTTGGATATCACAAGAACAAATAGAATTATGGGTATTGCTTAACTTCGAGTGCTAGTCATCTTCGAGTACTGTTCACTTCGAGTATTGTTCACCTCCGAGTAATGTTCACCTCGAGGACTGTTCATCTCCGAGTACTGTTCACCTCCGAGTACTGTTCATTTTCGAGTACTGGTTATCTTCAACTACAGTTCACCTTTGAGTACTGTTCATCTTCGAGTACTGTTCATTGCTCAACTTCACGTGGCCGAAAGGAGGTTTCGACTACACTGGTCGGTGGAAGGTTTCCAAAAGACTGATCGAAGGAAGGTTTCGACAACACTGGTCGAAGAAGGTTTTGACTATACTGGTCAAAGAAATGTTTTAACAACACTGGTCGAAGAAAGGTTTCGACAACACTGGGCGGGAACGACGACGCTTGAGTACAAGCTCATCGGCGTTACGTGCCATGGCGAGCTACGCGAAGGTGCGCCAAAAGAAGAGGAGATGACGCTAAACCTTAAGCGATACTTTACGGCGGTGAAGTACAACGGAATGGCCGGCGGTGAAGAAAAAGGAGGCGGCGAGGTACGTGTGAAAGTGACAATAGTGCTCCGATGGTCCTTCGGCGAAGGTGAGTTGTGCCTGAGGTATAACACGACATGGTGAAGCTCCCGGTGTGGACGACGACACCAGAGATCAACGGACGGCGACACAATCGGCGATGCTAGAGTTGGCGGCAGAGGAGCTTCGGGTTTTGATCCTGGAGGATAGGGACGTGCATAGTGGTCATGGTTGCGGGGAATGGAGTGAGAGGAGAAATGTGAAGGCTATGCCCCCTTTTATAGGGCAAGGGCGCGGCCGGAACGTTAGGAACGTGCGTGAGCATTTTCGACAGACGCGACAGCGATGTGCAATGCGAGAAAATGATGAAGAAACAGTCGATTGAGTGCGGTAGTGAGTGGAAGGTGATCGTGGTAATAATTACACACGATCTTGAGTAGGAACGAAGGCATCAATGTAGTTTAATCGACTGGAGCAGGTGGCACTCTATCTCGGTGAGGGGAAGTCGAAGGTGTGGTCGGGGAGGACAAGTGGGGTCAGGCAGGAGAAAGAGATTGAGCTGGTTGGCGACGCAGCTGCGGGGAAAAACAGTGACGGGCCGAGGAGATTTAGCCCAAGTACTGTTCCCGGATTTTAAATGATTTAGAAGTTAAATAATTTATTTAATTCATTTAGGCTATAGAAAATACCAAATAACATCCAAAAATCATGGAAAATCATAGAAATTCCCTGAGTCATTTTGGAATTAAATAAAATATTTCCTACTCATAATTGGTAATTAATTTTTGCTTTAAAATAATTATGGGAAAGCTTTTAAAATTTTAGAAAAGTCCAAAAAATAATTAAATTTTATTTTTAATTGGAAAAAAGAAATTTGGGCTATTACAAACCTACCCCATTAACGGGAATCTTGACCCCGAGATTTAGACTTGGTCATCAAAAAGGTGGGGATACTCGGCTTTCAGATTTTTTTCTCGCTCCCAGGTGGCTTCTCTTCTGAATGATTACTGCATTGGACCTTACATGAACGGACGACTTTGCTCTGGGTGATGCGTTCTGCAACGTCGAGAATCTTGATTGGCTACTCCACATAGGTGAGATCCTCCTGAAGATCAATGCTCTCAAGTGGTGTTTGTTCTGTTGGAACTTGATGATATTTCTTCAACTGAGAAACATGGAAGACACCGTGAACTACAAGCAGGGATGCTAGTAGCTCTAACAGGTAAGTAACTTCACCTCTTCTTGCTAAGATCTTATATGGTCCAACGAATCTGGGTGCGAGTTTTTATTTAGTCCGAAATCTTCTTGCTCTTCTGAGTGGAGTTACTCCGAGATAAACAAAATCTCATATCTCAAAAGACAATTCTCTTCGACGATTATCCACATAGCTCTTCTGTCGATACTGAGCCACTTTCAACTATTCTTTTACTGTTCTCACCTTAATTTTAACTTCTTTTATTAGATCATGTCCAAAGAACTAATGTTGTCCCACTTAATACCAAATGACAGGTTTTCTACATTTCCTATCATACAATGCTTCAAATGGGGACATTTGCAAGCAGACTTGGTAGCTGTTGTTGTACGAAAATTCTACATAGGGTAAAATTTTATCCTAGCTTTTCCATAATTGTCGGGACCCCGGATATGCAACTCCGAGATCCTCTGTGTATTCTGAACTAGTACCAGATCAGTAGCTAGCTCACACAGTTGCAACATCGATGAAATCATATCCACACAACAAAGTAGCTAACGAAGAAGACAAATTAATATTACTTAGTAGCAAAGGATCTTATGGTCAAATTTTATGGAGGTTGCCACGCAGGGTTTAACAGCAAAAGATAACTTGCAGTAGAAATCAAAATATCTCATGGAGGCCATTCGACATACCCACAGGCAATCGAGTGGAGGGCGCGACCTTATTCGCATAGTCTTCAAAGTAGTCTTCCTTGTAGAACTTGGTGTTTCCCTGGTCCTTCTGCGGGGACTGATCAACAAGTGGCGTATAACCTTGAGTACATAAAGTACTCAGCAAGTCGTAGGGAAATATATGCAAACAATATTCATGCAAGGCTTGAACAAGGATAGCTTTATGTTTAGTTTGCGGAAAATAGTATTGACATTAAATACAATAAATATATTGCAAAGCACTGTTTAAAAGATTAATATATAAGTAATCAAGTTCTTAGAAACAACATGTGAACACCCCGCTCACTTCCCAACCATTCCAACCAAACCATTACAACATTTTTATGAAAATCTACCTCTTGTGTGAAATCACCAGGCATTGTCCATAACCGGGGATACGGTTATTCGAATAGTTTTTAACACTCTGCAGAGGTTGTGCAACTTAACCCACAAGAGATAGTCTCTTGATACAACACACATTTCCTTAGACGTGTGAATCAAGTGGAGACTATCACAAGACTTTTACAAAGCTCCGTTTTGACTCAGTTCTGCTCGCTAAGGATTCACCACACCGGCCCCCTCTTGCGTCGCTCATCAACCAAAATATAACAGAGTCAAAACATTACAAATTATTCAGTCAGGTCCACCCCATAAATGGACTTGTGGTTGCACAACAAGGCTTAGATCAATGGCGCACAAAGTTAAGTCTTTAGAGACTACTCAGGCGAGGCAACCACATCCCAAGGTGCTTCCTGCACCCCCTTTACTGCACGATCACTCGCCCGAGTATAAATCATTTTTGGTTCAACCCGACCAAATAACAACCTTTGCCATGGTACATCTTCTAACAACAGTGGCCGCGCCATAATTCCATCTTTCATTAGTCAAGTTTAAACATTTAAGTATGTGATCAAGAATCCCATCGAGTAGCTAAAGCACGGCTAATCATAATACGCACCCATGTTGGTATTACAGTATTGTCCAACTAAGATTACCCAATCCTATGGTATCCAAGGATTTATGTCATTCAAAGGGACATGTCAATAACAATTATCTAAGGTGGCATAATGACAATTAGGTATTTAACTATTCTCAAAAGCAGTTATTATAAAACTAGCTACGTATGTTGATATAAAATAATATAATTTTATAAAATGGGTACAATATGATCAAAGATCTACGACTTGCCTTCATTGAAGAGTTGAGATGCTTCAGTCGACGGGTCCAAAAATTCTTCTGAAATGCCGAAATCTATACGTGCAAAAAGAGCCAAATAAATAAAATAAATCCAAATATTCCAAAAAAATTACAGAATTGGAAGCGAAAGAGAGGGACTGAATTTAGATGAATTTATAATCAAGAATCGACCGAATCGGATTTCGTATGAAGGAGAATGAATATCCGGAAGTTTGACTTCACATGAAATATATAAAATCAGTAGACATGAACAGTGCAGGCTTGGGCAAAAATAATGGCGTCGGCGAGGGAAAGGGAGGGGCGGCTGGTGAACTAGCAAAATAGAATCCTGAGAGCCAGACGGACCCAATGGTGGTGGTTGTGTCACCGGCGGAGGTCCGGTGCGGCGGCGACGTGCAATACGGGCGGCGGGGCACAAAAGGGCAATGAGCTCCAGCGATGCTTCAGCGAAGGCGAGGGAAGCACGATGTAAAATGTTGCGAGGCAAAGCCAACAGTGGTGGAGATGTCACCGGGGGATCAACGATGGCAGCGAAACGTGAGGAAGAAAGAGTTTCGGCCCGTGACGGAAATATCTCGATTGCGGAGAAATGGAAGTGAGAGAGAGGGGCGAATTTTGGGGGATGGAAGAGGAAGCCGAGGTGCTCGCCATGATGTGGGCAGTGCAGCAAAGCGATCACCGGAGTGGGAGAACAAGTAAGGTGGAGCTCATTGTCGGTTTTGGGAGCTCACGGTTTGGGAAAGAAAAAGGGAAGAGTGCTCGGTGGGGGATGCTTTCAGGGGAGGGAAGGAGAAGAGAGGGGAAGGGGGAGAGGAGTATACGCTGGCCAATTTTATAGATGAGGCAAGGGGTGAGAGGGAGATACCGGGATGGGGGAGGTGTGGCTGCGCACGGTGCAACAGGCGACGTGCAGCGGTGTGGGAAAAAAAGATAGGCAACATGGGGAGGCGGGGAGGAGGGAGGAACAAGGGATGGGAGCTCGACCGGTAATGGAGAAGAGGGAGATACCTTGCTGCTGGAACTTTCGGTTGAGGAAGAAAAAGAGGAGGGGAAGGGGAAGGGGAAGGGATAGAGTGGAGGGTGGAGCTGATGCCTTTACATAGAGGAAGCAAGGGGGAGGGGAGCTCGGTAGGGGAAGAACCGGGCTGCACAAGTTGCAGCATGGGGCTGGGTGACGAAGCTGGCATGGGCGGCCAAAGCCGGATGGCGCAGGAATGGGACAGGGGATGGGGCGGTGGAGGTAGGGACAGGGGATGGGGCGGTGGTAGCAGGAATCCCGGGCGGGAAAACCAGTGAGAAAACGGGCTTGGGACATGGCTTGCATGACGCACGGGAGGAAAGAGCAAGAAATGCACGCTCGGGAAGATGAACAACAAAAGAGAGGAGAGAGAAAGGAAAAAGAAAAGGGAAGAAAGAAAATCCAAAAAAATAAAAATAAATCCAAAATTTTTATAAAATACTTTGGAACTTGAATAGATCAAATAAAAAAGTTTAAGATTTATGTTTATTTTAATCAATTAAAATGTTTTTCCTTCAGAAATTCAATTTAAGCTTTAAATTAAACCGATAAAATCCAAATGATAAATGTTATTTTTAAAGCTTACAAATAAATCCCCATTTTAAATTAAATAATTTAAATTAAATTTTACAACAAAATAAAATAATTTTTAGGAAGACAAAAGAAATAAACAAACCTAGTTGCAAGAAATAACACCGACTTGAATAAAATCCAAGAAAACCCAGAAAATCCAATAAACTCATTTTAGAGTTTAATTAAGGTTTTATTTAATCATTTAAATATTTTTCACTTTCGAATTGAAATTTAAGCTTTACATTTATTCAATGAAATGCAAATGGTTTGTTTTGTTTCTAAAGCTTTAAAAGAACTCGAAATACGGGCAAGCTGAAAAGAAATAAAAAGAACTCCACGAAAAAACAATCAGGTCAGGGAAAAAGGAATTCCAAGAAAAGCCAGAAATTTAAATAAAATAATTTTTATTTAATTGAAGTTTGATTTACTCACATTAAATTGTTTTAAATTTATGAAAATCCAAATTAAGCTTTAACAACTTGGGAAAAATTCAGATGGTTATTTTTATTTTGAAAATTTCAAAAAGTCCTGAAAACTGGGATGTTTCAATAATCTATAGCAAAGGCTCGAAGCATGTCTTCTAGAATCTGATTTACACGTTTTGTTTGGCTATCTGTTTGGGGATGATATGTTGTATTGAAGGTGAGTCGGGTCCCTAGTGCCTCATGCAGGTTATTCCAAAATCTTGATGTAAACTGCGAACCTGTATCGGACACTATCTTCTTGGGTACTCTATGCAGACAGACGATTCTGGCCATGTACAACTCTGCTAGCTTATTTCCTCCATACTTGGTCTTGACCTGAATGAAATGTGTCGCTTTAGTCAAACGGTCAATCATGACCTAGATAGAATCATATCCCGATTGGGTTCTAGAGAGTCTGGTGATGAAATCCATACCAATTTCCTCCTACTTCCACTCGGGATTTGGTAATGGTTGTAACAAACCAGCGAGTTTTTGATGTTATGCCTTGACACTTTAGCATACATCACAGCATGCGACAAACTCAACAATTTTTCTCTTCATAATAACCCACCAATATTTTTCATTTATATCCTAGTACATCTTGGTACTCTTGGGATGAATAGAGTAAGGTGATTCATGGACTTCTTTCATAATCAACTGCTTTGTTTCCTGATGATCTGGTACACAGATGTGGTCTCCAAACCACACTGTACCTTGCTCATTCTTATAAAATCCTAGGGCTTTGCCTCTTCTTAGGTTCTTCTTGATTCCTTTAATATCTTCATTTTCTTTTTGTTTTTCTCTGATTTGATTATGAATGGTTACACAGCTCTGGCTGACAATCTCCAAGTTCAAATGCTTCAATTCCTTATATAACTTTGGCTGATTCTCCTGAACCAACATAGCGTTGCAATATGCCTTTCTACTCAGGGCATCTGCTACTACATTTGCTTTGCCCGGATGATAATGGATTCCAAGATCATAATCCTTTATCAGCTCCAGCCATCTCCTTTGCCTGAGATTAAGTTCTAACCGGGTAAAGATATACTTCAGACTTTTGTGATCAATGAAAATCTCACAGCGGTTACCAATAAGATAATACCACTAGATCTTCAAACATGCATAATTGCTGCTAACTCCAAATCATGAGTCGGATAGTTTCCTTCATGAGGCCTCAACCGACGAGATGTATAGGCCACAACTTTATCTTCTTGAATTAGCACACATCCAAGGCTCTGATGGGAGGCGTCATAGAAAACCTCAAAGTCCTTGCGGACGTTTGACAAAACCAAAACAAGTGCAAAAACTAGTTTTTTCTTTAACTCCTGAAAACTTTGCTCATAAGTATTTGTCCATTCAAACTTCTTTTCCTTCTTCGGAAGCTTATTCATAGGTCTAGCGGTTTTGGATAAACCTTCAATGAATCTGCAGTAATAACCAGCTAAACCGAGGAAACTTCTCACTTCCATGACGTACTTGGGTTTCTTCCAATCTATTACGGCTTCAACCTTGGTAGGGTCTATTGCAGCTCCTCCTACTGACATAATATGTCAGAGGAAAGCCACTTGACTTAGCCAAATTTCACTCTAGCTGAATTTGGCATAAAGTTGATGCTCCCTGAGGTTTTCTAAAATTATCTTGAGATGCTTCTTAGGCTCTCCTTCATCCTTCGAATAAATGAGGATTCATTGATGAACACAACCACGAACTTATCCAAGAATTCCATGAATACTTTATTCATCGTATTCGTGAAATAAGCCGGGGCGTTCGTCAAACCAAATGACATTATTGTGAACTCATACAGTCCATATATTGTTGTGAAGGCAGTCTTTGGGATGTCTTTTGGCATGATTTTCAGCTGATGGTCGTCGGATCTTAAATCAATCTTGGAGAAGACACTTGATCCTTTTAACTGGTTGAAAAGATCATCGATCCTGGGCAAATGATATTTATTCTTAATTGTAACCTCGTTGAGTGATATGTAATCCACACACATTCTAATAATGTTGTCTTTCTTCTTAATAAACAGTACTGGCGCTCCCCAAGAGGATGAGTTAGGCTGAATATAACTCTTGTTCTGCAATTCTTCAATCTATTTCTTCAATTCTGCTAACTCATTAGCAGGCATTCTGTAGGGTCTCTTTGATATGGGTGCAATTCTTGGGACTAAGTCAATTAAGAACATGATGTCCCTATCCGGTGGCATACTGGGTAAATCCTCAAGAAAAACATCTGGGGTACTCTTGTACCACTGGCATCTCTTCAAGCTTCACTCCCTTTAAACTGGTCAAAAAGGAATTTTCTCCAGTAGAGGTCCTGGGTCTAAATTCCACTGTAATTTCTTGCTCATTGGTAAGGGTGATATACCTATTGGCACAGTCTATTTGTCCTTGATTCTTGGCTAGCCAGTCTATTCCGAGAATCACATCCAATCCTTAAGAGTGCAAGACTATTAAGTTTGTCACGAATGATACTCTCGATATTTCCAAAGTAAGGTTTGGGCAGAGGGAACTAGTCCTCAATTCTGAGCCCAGAGAATGGATTATCATAGGGTTAACTAAGGGAGAGATAGGCAACCCATATTTTTTTTAATAAAATTATTTGCAACGAAAGAATGTGAAGCTCCTGGATCAAATAAGACTGATGCTGGTATTGAATTGACAAGGAACGTACCAAGAATGATATCAGGTGCTGTCTGAGCCTCCTCTGCTATGATATGGTTCACTCGGCCCTTCACAAACTGATTCTTAGCAACAAATGACTTGCTAGCAGTTGGAACTCCCTCCTTAGGTGTACTTGGAAGATGCTTCTTAGGACACTTATTGGCAAAGTGCCCATGTTCCCAACAGTGATAACAAGTAACATCTGAAGTGTCTTTCTGAAACTGGTCTCTTGAAGTAGAGTTGCAGAAGCCAGGGTTGTTAGGGCGCTGAGCTGGCACAGTTGATCTGGCCGAGGAAGATTGGAATCTTCCGCGCTAAGGTGGCTGGGGCTGAGCAATGCGGGGTTTGGGAAAACCCCCAGAGTTGAACTTCTGGGTCACCATTTGCCTCTTGTGATTTTCCATTTCCAAATTATTGCCCTCCTGATGGATGACCTTGTTCACCAATTGTTGGAAGTCGGTGTAATCCTGTGCAATCAGATGAACAGAAAGATCATCGTTGAGTCCCTCCAGAAAGTGTTCTTACTTGGCTTTATCAGTAGCTACATCTTCAGGGGCATAGTGGGCCAACTGGTTGAACTTGTGCAAGTACTCGTTGACAGAGCAGTTATCTTGATGCAGAGAACGGAACTCCTTCTTCTTCAGGGTTATCATTCCTGCATAGATGTGTGCACAGCGGAAAGCCTGCACAAACTCTTCCCACGAGATTGTCTAAGCCTCTACGTGAGCTTGGGTAAAGTTGTCCCACCATTTTGATGCGGGTCCATTCAGCTGATGCGAGGCAAATAGAACTCTCTCGCGGTTAGTACATTGGGTAATATCTAGCTTCTTGCCTATTGCCCTGAGCCAATCATTCGCGTCCATTGGCTCTGTGTTGTTGGAAAAAGTTGGAGGTCGTATCCTCATAAACTCTGTCATCTTTGCCCTCGGATGAAGTGGAGGTAGGGCCTGAGTAGCAACTACTGTATTCTAAGCATTGTTCAAGGACTGGGCGAGAAGGTCAATCAAGTGTGTCTGATTCGCCATCATTTGGTGCCAGTTAGGTCTCTCTGCCGGTGGTGGTGGTTGCGGATTTGGGTTGGCCTGACAATTTGCCTGATCATTCCCCTGACCGTTAGCACTACCGCTGTCTATCCTACGAATGGTCACCGTCTGCCAAATCCTCTAAAGATTTAGAAAAGATAGAGAGAGCTCTAGGGGGGATAAATCTAAAATAGCCTAAGAACCAAACAAAACATAATGCATGTGGCCAGAAGAAGGTTTCGACTACACTGGTCGGAGGAAGGTTTCGACAAGACTGGTCGAATGAAGGTTTTGACTACACAGGTCGAAAGAAAGGTTTCGACAACACTGGTCAAAAAAAGGTTTCGACTACACTAGTCAAAGAAAGGTTTCGACAACACTGGTCGAAGAAAGGTTTCGACAACACCGGCCAGCAATGGCGGCGCTCGACTACAAGCTTGTCGGTGCTACGTGCCACGACGAGCCACGCGAAGGTGCGCAAAAAGAAGAGGAGATGACGTTGAACCTTAAGCAATACCTTACGATAGCGAAATACAACAAAATGGCCGACGGCGAGGTACGGGTGAAAGCGACGATGGTGCTCCGATGGTCCTCCGGCGAAGGTGAGGTGTGCCTGAGGTATAACACGACATGACGAAGCTCACGGTGTAGACGACAACACCAGAGATCAATGGACGGCGGCACAGTTGGTGGTGCTGGGGTTAACGACGGAGGAGGTTCAGGCTTCGATTCCGGCGGATAGGGACATGTAGAGTGGTCGTGGTTGCAGGGAATAGAGTGAGGGGAGAAATACGAAGGCTATGCCCCCTTTTATAGGCCAAGGGCACAACCAGAACGTCGAGAACGTGCACGAGCGTTTTCGGCAGAAGCGTCCGCGATGAGCAATGTGAGAAAATGATGAAGAAACGGTCGATTGAGTGCGGCAATGAGTGGAAGGTGATCGTGGTAATAATTGTGCACGATCTTGAGTAGAAACAGATGCATCAATGGGGTTTAATCAACCGGAATCGGCGACACTCTGTCTCGGCGAGGGGAAGACGAAGGCATGGTCGGGGATGACAAGTGGGGTCGGGCGGGAGAGAGAGAAAGAGAGAGAGAGAGCTGGTCGGCGGTGCGGCAGTGGGGAAAAACAGTGATGGGCCGAGGAGATTCAGCCCAAGTACTGTTCCCAAATTTTAAATGATTTAGCTGTTAAATAATTCATTTAATTCATTTAGGCTTTTAAAAAATAGCAAATAATGTCCAAAAATCATGGAAAATTTCACAGAAATTCCCCGAGTTATTTTGGACTTAAATAAAATATTTTCAACTCATAATTGGTAATTAATTTTTGCAAAATAATTAATTCCATCTTTAAAATAATTAGGGTAAAGCCTTTAAAATTTTAGAAAAATCCAGAAAATAATTAAATTTTATTTTCAACTCGAAAAAGAAATTTAGGCTGTTACATTGGGAAGGGATAACACTATGAAAATAACATACACTCAATTATATGATCACTTGTCATGAAAAACTTTACCTTGGCATGATAGTTCATTCTTTTAAGTTATTATAGACAATGGATAATTCTAGATGATCGGTTAGAACTTGGTTATTCATTCAATAGGTCCCTTTGGTATTAATCTTGCTGAATTCGTGAACTATAATTATGCCTACTATCAAGAGTTTAAATTTTAGTGCTTTTCATGTCGTTATTAATATGTTATTGTGACCCGTGGACGGGTTTTAATATTGAATTTCTTGCTAAAATTTCATTGGTAATTGATGTAAAATTTATTGTTAGGGTAGTTTAGTAGTATTTCGGGCTCAGTATTGGGCTAGAGTGTTATAGGTAAGCACAAGAAAGAGCATGTATGTATGAAAAATGATTCCAATCTACCGAGCTTTGAGAATTATCCAAAGTAAGATGTGAGCTAGTTAGGATTGTTACAAAGCCATATATAGTATGAATTACAAGCTATCAATATCATATCCAAGTAGGTATACCAAGATAAGCAATCTAACTAAAGAAGGTCATGTGTAATCTCAAGTTTGGGGCTATGCTTCACTTATGGCAAATTCAACTATAGAGATTCTAGTGAGGGACAAAGCATGATAAGTATCTCAAAATAAGATCATGAAGCTACAATTGATCGTTTTAGTGAGCTAAAAATTCTACAATGAACCAATCTTGCTCAAATACCTCAAACACTTATAAGTCATCAAAAGATATGACATTTCACATTTCAATTGCACATGTTGAAGTTGCTTAAAAGTCTATCTTAGTATAGTATGTCCTGGACTAGGAGCCATCAATAACTGCCCCTTAAGCTTCAACGAAGTGACAAATCTTGAGGTCCATGCCAAAGTTCAAATGGCAAGCAGTCCATATGAGATCGTCTAGATCACCAAACTATATGCAAGTTCATGTCAAAGGTAATGACAAGTAGTCTCGTGAGCATAGTTTGGTACACAATTAAGTGCACATGAGGAGCAAAATAACTTGAAACATTTTATTTATATTTTGCACAAGATTATGAGCAAGGAGCTACTTCTGAGTCCGTAAGTAATACCTAGCCCGAGCCACAAATGCCTAGGAAAAGTAAACTCATGAATCAAAGTAGAACTAACAAAGGTCTAACCAAAGTTCAACCTAGATTCAAGACCTAATTTAGGGATTCTTATCATGAGATGTATCGCACAAGAAGCAGTAGAGGAGTAACTTGCCAAGAGATACACATTGCACTTCATTAGTTCAAGTTTAGTTTAGGTGATACTAGCATTGTAAAGTCTTAGATATCCATACAAGGGCATGAGAAGTAGCTACCCATGAATAGAATATGGCACTGAGCAAAAACAATGTAGCAAACACATTACATGGAGGAGGCAGGGGCCTTCGTTTCCCGATTCTTGATTTGGACTGTTTCATGTCCCCCAATCCTTTTTTTTTGGAAGTGTCCTTCCTTGAGATCTCGCGATAAAATACGATGTTCTTGATTTTTCTCTCTTCCTTTTTGTACATTTGCTTCTTTGATTGATGTAGAAGACTTGAGCTTTGTGTTGGATTCATGGGAATAATAACATAGTACTAACTAGTTTTTGTGCTTGTGTTGCTCTAGTTGTTGTAGGTGGTTATGGCATTGGTGTTGGTGGTGGGTGCAAGAGAGACGGGTTAGCTGCCAATGCCCCATGTGGTCTTCGCTATCGTCGTTAGTGTGGTCTAGACTATAGGGTGGTTGCACTGTCTAGCTAGTTGACTAGTGGCGATGGGTTTCCAAATCGACGATGCTACTACCGTAGGCAAGGGTGTTTGGAGGGGTGGGGTGGTGGTGGGAGGGTATTAGATCCGATGAGCAACAAGATGAAGAGAAAGGAGGGGAGGAAGAAGAAGGACAAAAACACCTTTTTGCGTGCCACTTAAACAACAAAATCACAAAAGGGTTATAGAAATGGCACGAAAGAGCAACGATTTAAAATGCAGTGTCAACATAGGGAAACCGACTTTTTTGAGTGCTATAACAGAAAAATGAGGAACTTTCAATTACATATACGGAATTTTCTCAATAAAAAAGTATGAACCTTATACTGATAAATCAATAAAATATGCTAGTAAAACTTCATCCGATCTAACATGGTCACTGAATTTTGCATATGGTTTGATCAAAAAAAATTAAAAATAGAATAATAGTATATTTAAACATCTATACTGACCATATCAAAATTATACTATACAAGTATAATTTCCAGCCTACAAGTTGACCATTGCCAACCTTTTAAAAAAACTTGAAAAGGTTAGTCATTGCTAGGGTATTATTTGCTGTCCCATGGGGGAAAAAAAAGGGAAATACAGCAATACACAACCAAGAAACGAACCACGCCTTACCCTCTTTTATGAGCTCTCTCCCACTGTCGGACGTTGTGATTGGAGTGCGTTCAGACCATTTCCTCTCCATACATATACATACACGCGCCAGCGCCACGCCTCCGGCCCGAATTCCCAAATCCAGCGCCTCCAGGCGTCCTCCCACCGAAGTAAGCACGCCGAGTCGAATTCTTCCCCCACTCCTCCTCCCCGCTCCCGCTGGATTGGCGTGGGGGTGGAGATCCATGCGGGCTGATTTCTTTTGCTGGTAAGCCCTACTTGCTTGGATTTGTTCTGTTCTTTTCACCGTGAGCAATCAAATCCAAATCCGCCCCTGAATTTAGAGCCAGTGAGGGTGTTAGTTAGATCTGTCTACTGTTTGGGGGGCAATTCGTGGATTGTAGTGTGGAATTGCTGCGGAGGACCCTTGCAGCTTGCCATTTTAATGTTGCTCCTTTGACTTCTTTTTTGTCCCGTGCTTTATTTTTGTTGTGATGCATATCACTTAGTGTTGTTTAGTGCTGTATCACTTTGAGACAATGAGCAGTTTAAGTGCGTTAGTTACAACGAACCTATGTCTTTAATTTCTCCCAATTGGTTTGCTCAACGAACCTTAATGCTAGATGCAGCTTGCTGGGTGTGCTGGATGATCATGGCACCATAAGTTGTTACCTAGAATAACCACCATCAGCAACTGTACCTATATTTCCTTACCATGAGTGGACAACTTGAAAGTAAGTAGGAGTTTATTAAGCCAATTACTGAAAAGTCTAATAATTTACACTCTTAAAGTTCACCATAATGATGGTCCTAATATAATTCTGTACCCCCAGCACTCGAGGTTTTAAAAGTTAAAATACATTATACATGGACTCTCATGTTTGTACCGTGTGAAACAACTAGTCAAGTGGTGACAAATCACAACAGTGATATGCGCATTGCGCTGCTACCCAATTGGACGCTCACGGTAGCCCTTTAACCATACAATGGATACAAATGTTTCATGTGCCTCTCTCTCTCTGCAGTCAGCTTGCTGTGTAGAGCATTATAATTAGTGTTTCTTTCCTTCTGTTTTTGAGCAAAAGTTATTAATGCATTCTATGCTCTTTATTTCTACTTTTGTTCTGCAGTGC
This sequence comes from Hsuehochloa calcarea, assembly GCA_036346395.1. NCBI lineage: Eukaryota > Viridiplantae > Streptophyta > Magnoliopsida > Poales > Poaceae > Hsuehochloa > Hsuehochloa calcarea. The sequence goes on from CM070598.1 coordinate 58,988,288, forward strand.
GAGTAAATAAGAAAATTCCCTGCGGCGTTCAGGACTGCTTAGAGACTCCACTGCTCCCTTGACGAAGCAAATATAAAAGAACAAAGGTGCCTTGTGGATAGGAAGCAACTACCTTTTCTTTATGTGTTCGCTATTGCACTTGATTGATTTCTGCAATTTTTGTTGGTTTTTGAGAGATTTGATGCACTTTTGAGTTATCCTGTGTTCTGGTAAATGGTAATTATGAACAGTCATTTCTCCTCTCGAGACAATTTTTCACCATGACCCAACCCGTTTGCTTGCTGAAATCTGTTATTTACTTTACTTTCATTAAAATTAAGGTAGATCTAGTTGTTAAGTGTTTCGAAAAATATAATTGAAGATGAAATCATTCATACAAGTGATGTAAGATCCCTTTGCCTTTTGAATTCATATGTGAATGTTTTGTTTCCTTTGTACTGCACAATGGGGTTTTATTATGTTTCACCCAAAGTCTCTCACCTCTGTGTTGCAAAGTGTCAGTATAGTCCTAGTAATCCCAGTGAACATGATGGTTGGAAATTACGCTTCTAGACCGAGTAAACAAAATTGTTTTTGTAAACCACTGCTTATGTATGTCTGAGTAGGTGGGTGAATCTATGTGGCTGTTGTTTTGCTATTATTTTCATTGACTTTTCTCAAGTTCTATAGTTTAAAACAAGAATTAAGAATGTCTATAAAGTCTTGTTGAAATTAACTTCTGATAAAATATTCTAATGTTGAATCATATTGGACAGAATCCGGTGATTTTTTTAATTATAAACTCATTTCACCGTAGGTTCCTCGTTTTTGCCCATTATAGCCACCTCCTAAAGTATTGTTTTCATAGCTGATTTAAAAGCTACTGTAGCACGTTTTTTCTGAAGCTAACCTGGTAGGTTACAAACTTTTCTTGTAAAGGACTTTTCCGTTCCCACCAGTTATTAAGGATGTGTTAGCACTGTCCCGATGCGACCTTGGTTGCTAAGTTAAGGTGTAGGATTTATCTTCTCTTAATGGTGCTTCCACCTTTTTTTCGTAGGTCAGACCTAAATATTTTCGTGTACTTTTTCTCTGGTTAGTGTCATTCTCCATCATTCCTTGTTCAAAGATAGGAGGCAATGTTATGCTAACTGCTAGGTCCTTGGGATTTGGATAACTTTTAGATTCTCATGGACTTAAGTTTTGTTGCTTATGGCCAGCACCCGAAGACCGAAGTTGTTACCTCGTGCTTTAAAGTGAAAGTCCTGTCGTACATTTGGGAACTTAGGAGGTGAAAGGAACAGAGGACTAGAGGAGAGGAATAAACAATGGGAAAAGGAGATGTGGCCACTAGGTCCAAATCTCAGAAATCGTCAGCAACACAGGTTCGTATGAACTATCTGAAACTGCGAGAGTAATTAGTGGCACCCTCTTACCTCATTTTACTTGTTTCAGAATGAACAGGGCACACCTACTAATCCGCCTACAGCATATCCTGACTGGTCTCAGTTTCAGGTTCATAAGATGAGATTATCCTGTATTCCTTTTTGATCAATTTACTCTGTTGATTAGTATAACAATTAGTATAAATCTGTAGGCATACTATAATGCTGCTGGGACGGCTCCAATGACCCCACCAGCTTTTTTTCATTCAACTGTGGCGCCAAGTCCTCAGGGGCACCCATACATGTGGGGTCCACAGGTACATTCTCTTATCTTATTGCTATATCTGTAGTGTTTATTTACTTTTTTTTTCCACATAAGGCTGTAACTGGTGACTGGTTGGCTACTATCACTTCTGCTGTTCTAATGAGCAAATGTTAGCATGAGCCTTTCCATTAACTTTAGTGTGAGTTAGGCAGATCTTTTAACCTTCGGTCATAGGGTTTGCTAGTAGTTTGTTTTATACGAAGGATGCTATTAGCTAGGGAAAAAAATCCCGGTCGGTTACCGTCGGTAACCGGATTTCCCGGTGCCGACCGGGTGAATAGTAACCGGCCGAAAAATTTCAATTTCAAATTTGAAATTTTAACTTCTCTCATCACTTTCTAGGTTGGTTTATGCCTATTTTGTGCTAGATTATGTATTGTATGAGCTAAATATGCTTGATTTTTTTTTTGCCGGTTTGCACTTCATATGAGCTAAATATAAGCTAAATATGTTAGATTACGTATTGTATGATCTAAATATGCTAGATTACGTATTATATGAGCTAAATATGCACTTCATTAAACACTTTCTAATTCAAAATTCGTCAATTCAAAATTCTGGCCTGTTTTTCCGGTAACCGGTTTTCAAAATCGGCAATTCAAATATCAGTTTTTGAAATTCGTCCGGTTTTTTTCCTGGGATTTCCGGTAACCGGCCGGTTATCGGTACCGCCCGCTGAGCGGGATTTCAACCGGTTCCGGTTTTTTGATCCCTGCTATTAGCTATGCAACCTCTGAAGCTCTGGGGAAATCAGTGTTTTAACATGTGATATGAATTCATCTCGTGGCAGATGATGCCCCCTTATGGGACACCACCACCATATGCAGCAATGTATGCCCAAGGCACACCATATCAGCAAGCACCTATGCCACCGGTAGTCCACTCTCTTATATTTTACTTGTGAGCATAATTTTATCATTCTTTTATATGTCACTTATCAAAAGAATAACATTCTAATTGTTTCCACGTTAGGGTTCACACCCATACAGTCCTTATCCTGTGCAATCACCAAATGGGACAGTTCAAACTCCGGTAAGTTAATGGACATCTTTTACTGCTTTATTGCTTGGTAGAACACAAGAAGAATTTCATCTAATCCTTTTCAAAAATTTATTCTTCGAGTCTTTCTGTTGTGTTCTTGTATTTCAGCTCCCGTGACCTTTCTATTGAATTTGTTGCTTATACTATAATTGTTTAATTATCGTAGTATCACATAGGAATTCATTTGTTTGATTTGTTCCCTCTGTTTCATCATTTTTGTCCTCAAAGTAGATATGATTATGATTGAATCATGTTATTAGACATCTGGTGCTGGCGGTACAGAGACAGATAAGTCGAGCAAAAATAAGCGGAAGACTCCCCTGAAGAGATCCAAAGGAAGCTTAGGTAGTCTGGATGTAGTTACAACCAAAAATAAAAAGCCACCTGCAAAACCTTTAGCGTTATCCTCCAATGAAGGTTCTTCACAAAGGTAACTCCTTTTCTTCCTTTTATGTGATGCTAATGGATAAATGATGGATCGTTAACAATCTGATATGCAGTGAGAGTGGAAGCGGAAGTTACTCTGATGGAAGCAGTACAAATTCAAAAAGTGTATGTCATTCCATCATATTACTTTTTGATGTTTGGTTTCATTATGTTCGTCGGTAACTTGGTACAAATTCCAAAACATTATGTTTTTTTTTCACCATTCTCCCCTGTTATAGGTCTTTTTTTGGCATGAGTAACCTCTGAACTGTTTCAATTTTCAACTATTACTGGATGGCATCTGCACTGGGCTGATCCAGTACTTACAGGTGCCATTTGGTAGGGTTGCACACTGGTTCTGTATACAAGCCAAGCCCCAAACCCACTGAACCAGCTGGATTGCTCTTCTGGCGAGGGTCCGGGATTTTTGCAAAAATCATTTCTTCTAAAGTCCTTAGGAACTCAATTTCTTGTATAGATGCTTCATAATTTGGGAACCTAGTCTTTTGTCGCATGCATCTTTGGCAGTTATAAGCGCTTATTTGTTAGATGTATCCATGTTCTCCACTCAACTAGATGGATGCATCCTACCTTCTACATTTTTCTTGCTTTGTATGCTGGATATGAGCATAAGCTAACCTAAGACCAACATAAACAAATAATTTGCCTGCAGGGTTCAAGGACAAAGGATGGTTCTGAGCACGGCCAGGGTAATGGTAGGAGTTTAAACTCCATCTAGTATAATATTTTAAAAGTGCATGCTTTTTATAACCAACCTTCGATAGTCTCGGTGCTTCACTGCAAAAAAAAGGATTGAGGAACTAATGTTGATTTTTGTTATAAAAAAAAATGTATTAGTTAAAAAGTTTTCCTCGTGTGTTAGGAAACGACTAAAATCTAATTGCTTCTTTTGGCCAGATGCTAGCAATAAAGGAGTCACTGCTCAGAGCTCTGCTGTTGAGCTCACACAAGCAGCTTCTGGGCCAGCTGTGCTTAACCCTATGATGCCATATTGGCATGTTCCCCCTCCCATGGCTGGCCCAGCAACTAGTCTAAACATGGGAATGGACTACTGGGGTGCTCCTACTTCTGTATCCATGCATGGTAAAGTTATTGCAGCACCAACACCAGCTCCTTCATCTAATTCACGTGATATTGTTCCCAGTGATCCGGCCATACAGGTAGGTTACTGTTACAGTGTTACTATGCAGGGTTGGTTCTCCTGGTCTTATTTTATTCCAGGGCAATGTCTTGGCACTTTTTTCTTATGGTTGCTTTCTGTTAATGTAGGACGAGCGAGAACTGAAGAGACAAAAACGGAAGCTATCAAATAGGGAATCAGCTCGCCGCTCAAGATTACGCAAGCAGGTCTGTAAATTTTGCACCATTTCAATTGAACCGTTGGAAGCTATTCGTTAGCTTGAGTATCTTCGGGGTAGTTTGCATGCTTTTAACTGCTTATCTAGGAGAGACCAAGTTGTGTTGAAGAAAAGAACTTGTTGATGATGGTTCTCTAGTCAAAGACAGAAATAAGATAATGGGGATGTTAACTCAGGACTGACTTAAAATAGAATTGATTAAACTTATTCTTCACTATAAAGACATAACCCGTACCATATCTGGTGTTCAGTTGCTGTAACATACCTGGGCAATCTGAAGTTCTGAACTAGTGAACTATACCTAAATCTAACCTAAACAGCAGTGAATTAAGATGTGGTTGAATCTATTTGAATTGACTGCAGATGAGAATAATACCTAATTGTGCATGGCCATCTTTAGCATGCATGTGTGCCTGCAAAATTTGCTAGGAGTCTAGGATAGTGATGGTGTTTTATGTAGGTAATGAGTTCTCTTTCATGGATGGTGTGACCAAAATTTTAACAGAACAAAGATGTGTGCAAATATTGGCTGAGAAGATGGTGGTTGTTGAACCAGGATCTTAGAGAGAACATAGATGACCACCTTTGAATAACAAATAGCAAAATTGGCACCTACATTTGTCATAGGGCTAAAGAGAAATGTACTTTAGGCACATCTTCAAAACACACTGCGTATTTGTTTCTGAAGTCATGCATATAGAAGAAAGCATTAGCAACAACCTCCCAATACAAGTTTAGGTTGACTACAGCTTTGTTTGGTCATTGCCTAGCTGTAATACCTGAGGGTGGATGCTGCCACCTGCATGATTGGTTCATAAATTGGTGTTCTTGGCTTTTTGCAAACATACATTCTATTGTCCAGCGTAAACCCGGGGATATGTGGTATTTCTTAGGGTTCTCTGTTTGCTCTTGCTGATAGTCTTATATAACACTACTAGTATATTGTATACCAATTTACCAATGAAACTGCTGTGGTTACACCTAGTTATGCCATGGTTTGTTGTATATGACCAACATCTGATATGCATTGTGATACTATTTCTGTGGAAAACTTGATGGAAATTTATTGTTTACCTTTTGATATATTATATATGTTCCTAAGAACTGATGTTATACTACAGGCTGAATGGGGGGAAGTAGCCAATCGAGCTGATTTGCTAAAGCAGGAAAACAGTTCACTTAAAGAAGAATTGAAACAACTTCAGGAAAAGTGTGATAGCTTGACCTCAGAAAATACATCTTTACATGTAAGCTTTGCCTTTTGTTTTTGTCCTGTAGTTTCCAAAAGTTGTTAAGTGTTCCATGCACATAGATGCTGTATTTTTAGTTTGCTGCAAATAACGAGCAAAATAAAGGTCTACTATTGAATCGCCTAAGCCTCACATACTGCTGCTCCCAGCGCATTTGCTCACTGATCCCGTAGTTATGTATGCACATTGTTGTAGAATTTTAGAGTTAATGTTGCATTCGTTACTTTGAGAAATACATGTGAGATGTTCCTAATGATTGCAGGAAAAGCTTAAAGAGCTTGAAGGTGAGAAATCGAATGGAAATTGGTATAAAGAGTGAAGGCTGTGACTTCACTTTCTGACTGCTGATGTAAGGAATAATTACTTGGCAGCTTCCATTACCATTACAGAATACAGAATCTAATATTCCTATTGTAATTTTCTTGAACTTTTCAGATAAATTGGAGGTGACATGATAAGTCCGATAATTAGAAGGTATTCATGTATGCTATTAGATTTTTGGCCTTGGGGTAGAATTGTATCATAGGTTTTGACATGATGGCTACAGATTCTTCTTCCAGTTACCGCAGCTGCTGTGCTCTATGTTTTTTCTGCACTTGTGTAAGATGCTACAAAGCACTATGTAAAATCCCCAAGTGATGTTTGAAAAATTGGGGATTAGCTTATGAGATAGTTGTTGTAGAGTTGCTCGATCATTGAGCTTCTTGACCTGAACTGATGCGTGTTACACTTATAATTTATAATTATCTATTTAGAGGTATGAATGAGTAGTGTTAAAGGGAATTCTGCTGCATTTTGCACTCCTGGTTGCATCATTCTTTTTTGATGAATGGACGCTGAAAACTGTGGAAAGTGCCATTCTCACCCGGAATAACATGAGTATCTTCTTGCACAGATGTTGGTAATTCTAGAGGCAAGATCCCCATTGATAGTAAGTAGTTACATCGCAAATTAATGTTAAATATTAGCTAAAAGAAGTTTACCAATCTTAAATCAATTGTGACATAGATCTTAAATCAATTGTGACATATAGTTGACTGTGACCGTAGCTCGGTCCATTAACTATTTGCGCGTCATGATTTAGCTTGTGTTCTGAACTTCTGATCAACTTGCACCTTGCTCCATTGATTCAAACATAGACCTTTCAATTAGAATCTGTCTTTAGGTTTATGTTTACCTGGCATGTAAGTATGTATATAGATATCCAATCCAACCACTTTATTTGATCCTCTTTTTTTTCCTTCCTTTTTTAGTCGGGTGAATGGCCTATTTGGTCCCTCAAGTTTCCTCGGAAACTCACTTTGGTCCCACAAATTTCAAATTGGCCATCTAGGTCCCTGACGTTGTCTATTTAGGCCATTCATGCCCACGCCACCTCAACGTGCCAACTTGGCATCCCTTCGCTCCTCAATCTTGCAATATGACCCAGAACCCGTGAAATGATCTTGTTGCCCCCTCCCAACGTAAACAATACTGAATCGAATATGATCGGTGCAACCAACACCCATCAAAACCGTTGCACCTCGCACCAAAAGCAAAGAAACAGTCGCACCCCGGCGCAAGGAGCTATGGTTCTCCAAGGTGGGGAGGGAACCCGATTGCTCAAGGGGAATGGATGCAGGGGTAGAATAGACATTTTGTTCGAGATGACTCGGGTACTAGAAATTAGATCCGACTCAACATGCCCATGTGGATCTTCATGTGTACATGAATCCTTAGTTGGCGTAGAATGCAAAAAAAAAACCTTGAAGGCCTATGGTATGACTTGGATTGCGTAGACTGTACTTGTGGTGACCTGGGGTTTTTGGCCGATAATTCTGGCGTTCAGGTGCCATGGTGGCAACCTGCCGTCGGCAGGGAAGAAAGTGGTGATTCCGGAGTCAGAGAAGGAGATAGGGGAATTCGAGACTTCTTTATTGATTGCCTAAGATGAAATATCGTGCTCGTTTAATAGAGTCGACCGATTAGAGCTAACCAAATATAGCAGATTGAGCTAATCTCAATTAACCAAATATCGAGATAATTTCCTTGACCGAACACAATCAAATATAAGGAAATAACAGATTTAACTTAGAGATGAAGTCTCACATATATTTCCTATCATGTTGTCGGCTGGTCCACGATCTGGTTGGGCGTACGCCTAGGGCCACCACGACAGTATGGTATGCCCCACATAACATCTCTCCCAGTATCGGCAAACAGCTTATCCTCGAGCTGAAATGAAGGATAAGCTTCCTTGAATGCATCGACCGGTTCCCACGAGGCCTTGGCCGCATCCAGACCAACCCATTAGACCAAAACATGCTAGAAGTCACGGCGAAGACTGACCTTCAGCACTTTGGCCAAGACAGGAAGGGCGCGGACATGCTCAATGGGCGGAAGGGCAAGTGGCATCATCGAAAGGCATCCATGGAACTTCTTCAAGAGGCCGACATGGAAGACGTTGTGCAGCTTAGCTCTCGGCAAGTGAAGACGGTATGCGATGGTACCAATGCGTTCAATGATCTGGTAGGGTCCATAGAAGCATGGACTGAGCTTGACAGTGGCGCGGCCTGGAAGAGAGGCAGGTTGGCAATGAAGAAGTCGTAGCCATACCCAGGCGTCCACCTCAAAGTGACCTCACGATGATGTTTGTCATAATAATTCTTGGCATATTGTTGAGCCTGAAGCAGACGTTCTCGTACATCACTTAGGAACTTATCACGTTCATGCAAATCGGCCTCCGCAGCCACCACCTTGCCGGCAGTCAGGGGAGCCATTCTAACCAATATGATAGGACGTGTATCATAAAGAGCATTATGATAGGACGTGTTGTAGCAACATTCTGCCCAGGGGAGCCATTCTAACCATTGACGTGGGCAATCACCGGTGAGACAGCGAAGGTACATGGTAAGACTTTATTGACCGCTTTCATATGACCGTCGGACTGGGGATGAAAGGCTGAGCTGAGGTGGAAGCGCACACCAGACAAACGAAATAAATCTAGCAAAAAATTGCTTGTGAAGACATGGTCGCGACCACTGCAATTGAACACGGAATTCGGTGAAGACGAATAATTTTGTTGAAGGACCAAGCGACTGAGCTGGCCGTTTATGGGTGTCCCAATGGAACAAAGTGGGCGTATTCGGAGAAAGTCAATGATAGAGAGGATAACTGATTTTCCAAGTACGTAAGGCAATCCTTCGACGAAGTCCATTGAAATATTGGCCCATACGGTAGTCGGTACCTCAAGAGGTTGTAACAACCAAGTGGGATGGAGATGTTCAGTCTTGTTACACTAGCATATCACACAAGTGCACACATAATCTTGGACCTCCTATCGTGCGCAAGGAACATAAAAATTAGTATGTGGCCTGTGAAGGGTCTTCTGGATACCTTCATGGCCGACATGTGCTGCTGCCAGGATAGCCAGCATAAACGAAGATGAAGCAAGTACGAAGATGAGCCCATTACGCAGTAGGAGACCCTCGATCATGGACCAAGGCGCACCCAACTCACCCAACTGCAGCCGGGTGCAGATGGACTGTAGCTCAGTTGACGACACCACTTCACATCGCAAATCATTGAATAATGTGAAGGATGGCCCAAGATCGCACATGTCGAGGCGACAGTGTTGAGATGGCGGGCCGATATTCCACCATGAAATTATAGCCGAAAAATTTGATCACCCACTGATGTTGAGGGATAGTGGAAAGACGTTGGTCCAGCAGAAACTTCAAGCTATAGTGGTCAGTGTAGACAGTGAAGACACGACCCCAAAGGTACGGTCGCCAATGACGAACCGCGTGAACCAAGCCGATGAGCTCCCATTCATAGGCGGTGAGTTTAGCATGTCGCGCTGCAATGGGTTTACTGAAGAAGGCCAGTGGTACGGCGCCTTGGTGCAATACGACACCGAATATCGTGCCTGAGGTGTCACACTTGACGACAAACCCCGCTGCGAAGTCCAGTAGATGTAGTACCGGTGCGGTGGAGAGAGCTCCCTTAAGGGCCTAAAAGGCATGGTCTGCCTCCTCGGACCATTGAAAGGACTCCTTCTTGAGGAGTTTGGTCAGAGGCATCACGATGATGCCGAAGTTGCGAATGAACTTGCGGTAGTAGCCTGTGAGCCCAAGAAAACCACATACTCCCCTAGCCGAGAGTGGTGTGGGCTAGGTTTTCTTGGCCGACACTTTGTCCTCGTTCATGGCGACACCATTGGCGGAGATGACATGGCCTAGGTACGCTATGGATGGAGCCCTAAAGATGCACTTGGAACGTTTGAGGTGATGGTTCATGAAAAGTAGCACCGTCCGTAGATGTCGCAGATGCTCCAACCAAGAGGAGTTGTAAATCAAAATATCGTTAGAAAAGATGAGCAAAACAGTGGAGATGCAATCACAGGATCTCGTTCATCAAGGCCTGGAAGGTGGCCGGCTCATTGGTGAGAACAAAGGGCATCACCAAGAACTCGAAGTGCCCATTATGGGTTCGGAAGGCAGTCTTCTCTAAGTTTGTGGGGTGCATGCGACCTGATGGTAGACGGAATGGATATCAAGCTTGGAGAAGAAGCGGGCACAATGTAATTCGTCGATGAGTTCATCAACGACTAGTATCGAAATTTGTTCTTGACCGTCAATTCGTTGAGTGTGCGGTAATCAACACAAAAATGCCATGTCCTATTGTGTTTCTTGACAAGTAAGACCGACAACAAAAATGCTACAACGCTAGAATGGATTGTGCCCTGTTGTAGCATAGTCGCACATTGGCATTCAAGATAATCCTTCTGGAGGTGAGGACAGCGATATGGTCGGACTGCCACCGGTGCCGAGCCAGGAAGAAGATGGATCCGGTGGTCGAGATGGCGCTCCGGGGGAAGGCCCATGGGTTCCACAAAGAGTCCCTCAAACTCTAGTAGTAGGGCATCCAGGAGGTCCTCATTGGTGCAGGCGGTCGCGTAGGCTGCCGTGCGCGGGGCACTGATGCCAAGCCAAGTAATGCGGCGACCGTTCTGCCAAAACGACATGCGAAGGTTGTCGAAGTCCCAAAGGATGGACCCAAGTGTGCGGAGCCAGTTTATCCCAAGGACAATATCGAAGCCACCGAGTGGAATGGATAGGCCATCCACCTTGAAGTGCTCGGCGTCAATGTGCAGGAGCAATCCACAAAGACCCCTACTAACGACATGGTCGCCATTGGCAACCTCGATGTGAAGGTCGGGACACGGCTCGAGTGTAAAGCCGGCACGAGAGACCATGCTCTCGCTGATAAAGTTATGGGTAGAGCCAGAGTCGAGGAGTGCAATGAAGTCGGTGGAGCCGATAGTGACACGGAGCTGCATGGTTTCATTGGTGCGAATGCTCCACAATCCAGTTAGCGCGTGAAGAGACATCATTGGCAATTTGTTCAGGTCGTCGGAGTTGTCATCCATCGTACCATCCGCGTCGTAGTCCTCAACCTCAATATAAAAGAGGCACTAACAACGATGCCCGCAATCATACTGTTCGTCGCAGTTGAAGCAGAGGCCCTACTTGCAGCTCTCGGCCATCTCAGCTAGAGTAAGGCGCGGAGGGGACGACCAGGTTGTGTCATAGGAGGCGTGGGGGTTGCTGGCGCACCGCCCAATGCTTGCAGCAGTGGGACGACATGCAATGGTTGCGGGTGCTGTCATCCAGATGGGCATGACCCCATGCGGACACCTCCTGGCAGCGGAGCGATTTCAAGGTCAGTCGGATTCTGCAGCTCGACGTCGATGTGCAGCTGGTCGGGTAGGTCGGAGGTGAAGAGCTACATCTGGTGCATCGCCGTTAGGGTGTCGGTGCGGCATAGGAGCTCTAGAAATAGGTTAATGTACTCCTGGACGGAGTTGCCAAAGGGTAGTCGTGCCAATGCGTCGAGTGGGTTGCTTCGGATCGTAGGTTCAAACCAGAGGTGACAAATATCCTTGAGGCGAGCCCATGAGGAAACCTGCGTCACGCTCCAACTGGTAATGCCAATGTTGAGCAATGCTGGTAAGGTGATACGAGGCCAGCCAGACCTTGTCAGTCTCGATCGTCCGTTGACCGCAGAAGAATTGCTCACATCGGTTGATCCAAGCCAAGGGATCCTCTTTGCCATCGCATGTAGGAAATTCTAATTTGTGGTAGCGCCGAACGCCGAGTGCATTGTCATGATCTGGTTGCATGGGTAGCAGGGACAGGGCGGAAGGGTGGGTATGGCGCTAATCTTGTGGGAGGGGTGGGAATTGGGTAGTGGTATAGGGCAGGGCGGTCGGTAGCTGCATGTATGTTGGCAAGTATGTGGTGGGTGTGGTAGGAATATGGACTATAGGGTATGCTGATGAGGCGTGGGTTGAGGCGGTAGTGGTGGCAGCGACGGTGGTAGCGAACAACTGATGTGGAGCGGGACCAGTAGAGGTGGGCAGTGGTGCGGAGGATGCATGGCCATCGGGAAAAAAAATTGTCAGGGCATCCCAGGGTTGCAACCCTGGTGGTGGCTGAAAGAGGCACGGTAGGTCCATGACGAGACGTTTCTCCACTATCGTCAAACGGTTGGCAACATCTCCCATCTGCTGATGCATCCCTTCCATGTGCATCATCAATGCCTGGATGGACCACATGAGTTGCGCCATGGAAACCTCATCACTTGCTTCCCCAGATCCCGGCATGGGTGCTGCGGAGGTGGCTCAGATACTAGATTGGTATGACTTGGATTGTGTAATTTTTTAATTATCGTGTACCGGGGGTTTCGGCCGATAATTTCAGCGTCCAGGTGCCATGGTGGCAACCTACCGTCGGCAGGGAAGGAGGGGATTCGGGAATTAGAGAAGGAGATAGGGGAATTGGAGACTTCTTTATTGATTGCCTAAGATGAAATGTTGTGCTCCTTTAATAGAGTCAGCCGATTGAAGCTAACCAAATATAGAAGATTTGAGCTAATATCAATTAACCAAATATAGAGATAATTTCCTTAACCGAACACAATCAAATCTAAGGAAATAACATATTTAACTTGGAGATGAATTCTCACATCTATTTCCTATCATATTGTCGGTTGGTCCACGACTTGGTTGGGAGCACGCCAAGGGCCACGACAACAGTATGGTATGCCCCATGTAACACTTAGGTGACCTTTTTGATAGGCGAGAGACCAAAGTGAACTTCTCGGAAAACTTTCTGTTGGGAAACTATGAGCTTGGCCCAGCAGCTGGCCCATGTATGGGCACCTCATCCCAAACCCTAGCAGCGTCTACAGATTATAAATAGGGAGTGCTAGTCATTGGAAAAATACTGATCGCATGAAGAGCAATAAAGAGAAGTAAGAAGTCCTCTACATATCTGTGTTCAATCTACTATTTTGTTCTTGTGTTCTTGTATTATTTGATGTGATTGCATGTTTATCCACGAGGTGATCGTTTGGACTGGACATGCTAGCGACGGTTCCTCAACACGTTATCAGCATGATCGACTCTCCTCGGGTCGAAAGGTAACCGTCGAAGAACGACGCTCGTAGATTGAATCGTTTTTTCTATATTGCTTTCAATTATTCAAATTTGGCTTTCTAGATTGGTTTTTTCTACGGTGCAAATCCGTTCTAATCTACCGTGAGCCGACTTGAAATCACCGGCACAATGTCGATCGGTAGATTGCATGGAAAAGTGGATGTCGATTGTACCATAGATTGAAAATTGCAAATCTATTCTAATCTACCGATAGCTGACTTGAAGTCGTCGGCCAAGCCGATCGGTGGATTGTATGAACAGTGAACATTAACAGTACTCGTATGAACTTGGATGTATAGTAATAGCAAAAAAAACAACGTCGGCGGCCCGGTACGACCGCACCGCCGGCCTAGAGCCGCACCGCCATGTTGAGCGTCGGCCGCTGCTCAAAGCTACCACCCGCGCCGGTCGTCTTGAAGATGCGCAGCCGAAAAGCACCCATGAGCACACCGTCCTCCCGCACAAGGCATCGCAGCCGCCAGCCACATCGTGCTCGAAGCCGCGCCCGCACCGACAGTCTCAAAGACACACCGGTCCGAAGTTGCGCCGGCCTGGAGCTGTGCGCTGCTGGCCGCCCGCATGCACAATGAAGAAAAAAATGGGGGCAAAGCACGGTCGAGCCACCGTCGACCTGCAGCGGCCGACCTCGCCGCACCTGAAGTCGCCACCACCGGAGCACGGCGCTGCTCGCATGTTTCCATGCCACTCGCGCCTGTGTCGACCGTCTTGCAGATGCATCGACACGCCACTTCGCGTGCGCACCACCTCTCGTGCCCGAACGTGCCGCGCTCGATCGCCGTACCCATCGCGTCGCCAACTCGCCGTCGCGCACTCGCCGCGTATAACACTGCGCCACGCCACCGGCCTACCACCGCCTTCACGCCCACGTTGCGCTGCCGCGCCCGACCAACCGCCGGCTAGCGGTGCTAACTCCTGACGCTGTCGCTCGCGAAGATCGCCAACCGCCGGCCCTCCCACATGCACCGCGCCGCACTGCTTGAAGCCCCGCGTCGCTGAAGTCGCCTCGACCGTGGCTTGAAGTCACTCATGCCGCCATGCGGCCGCACTCTCCGACCGACCAGACGCGGACGCACTCGAACCGCTACAAGCTGTTGCTCGCCCGCAAGACAGCTCGCAAGCGCCACGCAAGAGCGTCGCTCATCGAGATGCCACTCCCGTTGTGGCCCCATCTACTGCGCATGCCCCCTCCGACACTTGCCGTCGGCTCCAGCATGCCGCCCTCAGGCCACCGGCTCCCACAACGCTTGAAGCGCCCGCCGCCGCTCATGTGAATATGGGTAGGGAAACCCTACCCCTCGGCGTCACTTGAACCGCCGTTGTGGGCCAAGCATTTGATCGAGAAAGGTCAAGACGATGCCCCCCGAAATCACTTGCCAACTTGAAAATCCCAATTTTTGCAAAAAGGCCCTCGAATTCGAAATGCCGCCTCGAATAGAAAATTAGCGCTTAGCCCTTGAATTGCGCCGCCAAAATTCATATTCATGAAAAGGGCTTGTGAATTCAAATTTTGAATCGGTTTTGAGCATTTTATGCATGTGTTTAACTTTGTTATTATTATTTCTATGTAATTTATTTATTGTATTTACTATTTTGATTATCTGTGATTGTTTATATTACTTTTAGTCACTAAAAATGGTAGTAAATCATGAAAAATGCATAGAAAAATACGGGATCATGAACCTGGAGTTCGAAGAACATTATGAGAATTTTGTAACTATTTTATGTAAATTACCAGCAGTAATCTTATGAACCTTTTGAATGAATACGTAGATGACTGGCATCACGAACCAGAAGTTCGAAAGAGCTGTCCCAACATGGTCAGAATTTGTATAGTCTTCAACTCTGTGGTATGGTAATCACGGATTAGCAGAATATTGAGAAGACTCTCTACCTTTTACCCGAATGCGGTGCAATCCACATGCAACTATTGTCAAGATGGCTACAAGGAGTGTGCCGAATTAATTAACATCATGCAAGTTGTGGAAGCTCAAGATGATGTTCTAAGGAAGAACTACATCTCACAGCCACCTAGTAGCGGTGTTGGCCATGAAGCCAATGCTAGTAGCTACAAGGTGATGAAGCATCTCACGAAGAAGAGGGGCAAGAAGGGTAAGGTCGTGGGTCGCACGTTATTGGTATTTTCCGGTCTAGAAAGAAGGGCAAAGGACAGCATGATGCACACCTTGCCATTGCAGGCACAGAGAATCCACACCATCAGTTGCACTCATGGATGTGGACAGCCCAGTAGCAAACCCCATCACTCCTCATTTGGACATCGCACCAGCCGCAACCGTAGTTGCCCAAGAGGAGAAGATCACCATGGAGCAGATTCAGACAAAAGTTACTACATACTTCGTTGATTCGATCTGGTGCACGTATCACACTTAGATCTTTTTATAGTCACTTGTAGTTTGTGATTGTGATTGAATAATGGTTGTAAGCTCTAGGATAGCAAAGCATTAAAATTCTTATGAAGAGTTCTACAATGCTTATTTTTTTCGTATTTATAATAGTAAGTTATGTTCTGATATTTGAAGTATTAGAACACGTGTGGCACCCTATGGAGGAAGTGTGCTTAGCAGGTAGCGGCATAATGAATACCACCTTGAGAGAGACAAAAAATTTCAGTCGATCAACAAGAATACTGGTAGTCTTACGACAATCGAAACAACGATACTTGTATATTGGCTTAGGAAAAACCATAATTATACTCCCAACGGGCACAACTTTGGTCATTAAAGAAGTCTTGTTGTACCTAGAATCGACTAGAACTCTCAATAATATTCGTGCTAACGGTTTCCACGTAGAGACTGAAGAAGAGTATGGTAAGGAATACCTGCTCATTACAAAGCGTGAAGAAAGTGAAAAATAGTATTAGAACTACTTTTTTCATATGAAACTGGGCTATACTACATAAATATTAAGCCTATAAAACCGTATTTAGAAACTCTGAACTTTTCTATCTCTGGCATGATAGATTATGCCACCTAGGTCTTAAGATGATGAGAAATATAATTAACAATTCACAGGGACATAATATCAATGTAAAGACTTTCCCGAATCAGGAAGATTTTGTATGCTCCACATGTGCCACCGGGAAATTAATTACTAGACATTCTGCTCTAAAAGCACAGGATGAAGTCCCTGCATTCCTAGACCATATCCAAGGAGACATTTGCGGTCCTATACAGCCCCTGTCGGGGCTATTTAGGTATTTTAGGGTGCTCATCGATGCTTCCTCGAAATAGTCGCACGTACGTTTATTGTCTATGAGAAACCATACTTCTGCAAAGCTAATCTCGCATATAATTAACATTAAGAATAATTTCCCTGATCATCATGTGAAGTCCACCAGAATGGACAACGCAGGAGAATTTACTTCGAAGACACTTGATGATTATTGCATGAAAATGGGAATTAAAGTTGGGCATTCCATACTGCATGTCCACACCCAGAATGGATTAGCAGAAATTTGAAGAATTATAATTTACCAACTACATGTTGGGAACACACAGTCCTGCTCGTAGCAACTCTCATCAATTTTAGACCGTCAACATATAACATCTATTCACCTATGCAACTAGTGCAAGGGTCAGCACCGAAAATCTCTCGTCTACGAAAGTCTGGTTGTAAGGTTTATGTACCTATACCAACACCGCAGCGAACTACAATGGATCCTCTCCGAAAGTCTTGGATATACATTGGTTATAAGACAACATCCATAATCAGATATTTGGACCCTATGAGTGGAGATTTGCATAATGCCCGATTCATTGATAGTATATTAGATGATGTTAGTTTCCCGTCATTAGGGGGGAAATCAACCCCTTGATGAAAATATCGAAATAACGTGGCAAACCACAGGAAGTCCAGATGACAATTGAAGTCTAGAAGACAATTGAAGTCCAGAAGATAATTGAAGTCCATGAACATGACCCGCACACTAGTGAAGCAAATAGAGAAGTCCAGAAGATAATTGATCTGCAAGCATTAATGAATCAACTGCCTAACCACTTTAGTGATTTTAAGAGCATGACCAAGTTGCATATGTCTGTACCAATGCACCGGAGAGGTTTGAAATACCGATGAAGGTATCCCTAATCCCATCCTAAGGCCTCAGAAAGGACGAGAACTCCGGCCCCTCGAATTCGAAGTAACCGGGGACGCCTTATGAAAAAGGATAAGAATGACTTGACACAGCCGATCATTGAAGTTCCCCAGAACCAGAAGGGGGGCCAGTTGAGAGCTCGCACCAGTATGTCACCTTCAGAAAAGACATACTAGAATTGAACATCCCCATGAAGGGAGACATCAACATAAATGTGTGTGTGCACATCAGAGCTGAAAAACTAAAGGGACTTGCCCCCGTAATTAAAAGCAGCGGTGAGCAAATAGAAACATTAGAAGAATCATCCTTTGAAAAAATAGCTATAAACTTTGTAACCTCGGGAGAATCTATGAATAAGACAACATCCAATGTCGACATTGATTTTGTAAAAAATTTTATCACAATCATCGATCTTGATCCAGAGTCTGCATTGCTCGTTGAATAAAAGAAAAGACCAGATTGGGAAAATTGAAAGAAAGCAATAGAAATAGAATTGTTATCTCTGAATAAAAGAGAGGTTTTTGGGCCGGTAAGCCGTACGCCTCCCCATGTGCACCCTGTAGATCATAAATGAGTATTTGTTCAAAAGAGAAATGAAAATAATGAAGTAAAGTAAGGCTTGTTGCATATGGTTTCACTCAACATCCAGAAGTTGTTTATGAAGAAACATATTCCCCGATCATGGGCGGAACCACGCTTTAGATATTTAATCTCAATGGCAGACAACTTGAAATTTTGAAATAATATAGATGGATGTGGCAACTGCACAACTTTATAAAAATTTGGATTCGGACATTTATATAAAGGTACATAAATATATCCCTGTCCCAAACCAAGACAGAGCAAATAGAAATATTTACAGCGTGGAACTCAGAAAGTCACTGTATGGACTTAAGCAATCAGACGGGATATGGTATAATCGCTTGAAGCGACTTTCTATGCAAGAAAGGCTACACGAACAATGAGAATAATCTATGTGTATTTATACGACGATTCCAGGATGGATTTTGTACAGTCTCAGTATATGAAGATGATCTGAACATCATTGGAACCCAGGAAGGTATTAAGAAAGCAAGCTTTTACTTGGAGTCGGAGTTCGAAATGAAAGATTTGGGTAAAACTAAATATTGCTTAGGCTTGCAACTTGAGTATACCCCTGAAGGGATATTAGTACACCAGTCAATCTACACTCAGAAGGTGTTGGAAAGATTTGATTTTGGAAAGGCATGCCCTTTGAAAATGCCAATGGTTGTGAGATCTTTGTAGTAAAATAAGGATCAATACAGACCTATAGAAGAGGGGGAGGAAGTCCTGGGATTAGAATTCCCGTACTTGAGTGAAATAGGAGCACTCATGTATTTAGCAAACTGTACTAGACCGGATATTGCATTTGCCATGAACCTACTAGCAAGGTATAATGCAAAACCTACCAAAAGGCATTCGCGGGGAATGAATGACATCTTCCGATACCTCAAAGGAAGCAAAGACATTGGTCTGTTCTACAGAAAGAACCAAGACATGTCTATGAATGGCAATGCAGATGCCGGGTACCTGTCAGACCCGCATACAACTAAGTCGTAAACATGTTATGTATTTCTATGTGGTGGAACTGTAATTCCATAGAAATTGTCTAAGTAAAGTCTTGTATCGACTTCGACGAACCACTTGAAAATTATAGCACTATACGAGGCCTCATAAGAATGTGCTTGCTTCGGCGGATGATTCACCACATTCAGTAGTCGTGTGGATTGAATACCGTGCAAATCCTCGTTATTATCTATGAAGATAATACCACTTGTGTTGCACAAGTGCAGATAGGTTATGTGAAGAGTCATCTCACAAAGCATACCAACTCCAAGTTCTTTTATGCTCATGAACTGCAAAAGATGGATGAAATTAAAGCATTGCATACTAAGTTATGTGAAAATCTTGTAGATTTATTCACTAAGTCACTCCCAGCATCTAACTTTGAAGGATGCATACGTGAAATTGGAATGATGAGACTTAGAGAAGTGCAGGATTCAAGGGGAGAATCTTCACAAACTTATTATTGAAACTTAATCACGAAGATCGAGTACCCAAAGTGTAAATATTGGAGATTACATGAAATTGGGTGGATTGTACTCTTTTTCCATTGACGAGTTTTCCTGAAGTTTCTCGACTAAGGTTTTTAACGAGGCAATTCATGCAACGCAGCAGAACGCGTTATGTACTATTTTTTCAAATTTTTCCACTGGATTTTTATAGGGTTTTGACGAGGCATGAACATGTGAGGATGGATGCCCAAGGGGGGGTGTTGGAAAACTATGGGCTCGGCCCAGCAACTGGCCCATGTATGGGCACTCCATCCCAAACCCTAGCAGCGTCTGTAGACTATAAATAAGGATGCTAGTCATTGTAAAAGGCTGATCGCGTAAAGAACAATAAAGAGAAGCAAAAAATTCTCTATATCTCTGTGTTCAATCTACTATTATGTTCTTGTGTTCTTGCATTGTTTGATGTGATTGTATATTTATCTACGAAGTGATCGTTCGAGACTGACTCGACACTTTCAAAGATCAAATAGGCTCCTCACCCTTTGTAGTCCTCTTGGTCCCCAAAACTCCAAAGTCCAACCATTCTCCTTTTTACCCGTTTAGAGTCTACGAACAAAAGGCCATGATTCTGTTCAAAGGTCTGGTTGCCTTTTAATCCCTTTTGTCATCTGCCTCACCAATCTTGTACTTTTTTCAATCACATGGATGGTTTCCTTTCTCTTTTTATCATGTTGTTTAGCTGGTAGAGCATTTCAATGTCGGGAGTCGCCACTATACGGAATGATCCTGGCAAACACTAAAATATGGATCATCATTTAGCGGACTCGAAACTCGAAAGAAAGAAGTGGTCCTGTTTGTTCAACTCACTATCTCTGATGAGCATATGCTTGTCTTTAATCACAGAAGTTTCCAAAGAGAAAAAAAAATGAAGTAGTTGAAGACGTTTTGCAATTGATTTCAGCATCAGCTTCTTCCAATGTCGATCTGTTTTAGAAGCAAAATGGGGTTGTTCAGCTCCACAGCCCATCCTGTCACTACAGTACTATATACAGTGACGCGCACTTTTTCTGCTGAACACCACACGTTCTCCATTGTAGTTTGCACAATTCAGAGATAAATTTCAGATCTCACAATCGCAGTTAAGCTTTGCACACTGCACACAGCATATAACTCACAACTTCTTTTCTTTTTTTTTTTGGCTCAATGCCATCACAGGACAATCTTTTCTTTTGCATAGCCTGTCCCCCCTTCCTAGTTCCAACCAGGGAATAAAATCCCGGTCGGTAACCTCTGGGACCGAGATTAGAAATCCCGGCCGATTTTATTAGGTTTTGCAAATTTAAATTTTAAATTTTGAAATTTGGTTAATTTTTAATTAAATTCAAACTATTTTTATTTGATTTTTCCGATTTGAACAGTAACCAACCGGCCGATGGAAAATGCCCTGGGACCGGATTTTGGATCCTGGCTCCAACCATCCAAAGGGAATGGCGGGCACTGTGCATACCCCCGCGCACACACGCACACACAACCATTGCATGGGATCCATCAGAGAACAGCAGCTGCAAGCCGCCTGCAACAAGGACGAGGCCGGTGGAGTTAACTTGCAGGCAGGCATTTTTTTTTGGTGCAAAAGTTACACTCAAACTGCTTTCTGACAAGAAAAAAAAATCATGCACTGGTCATGACCATACCATTGGCTACTAAAAAGCACAGGCCACCGAAGTACGTAAGGATGAGAGAGATGGGTAAAATTGCAGGCATGTTACGCAAGAACAGCTGCAAACGCACTGCAATGTACAAAGGAAAAGGACAATTCTGAGTCACCCCTGAAAAATATCATGGCATTCTGGTCCCCTACAACTTGCACACACACATCCTTTTCCTCGCCTTTCCTTTCTCTTTTCTCTAATTCATAGATAATTATGTACTGGACGGGTAGATAGAACACACTTAATTCTAGGAATAAATTAACAAGTGCTAGCCCAGGAATGAGCAGCTCAATTGTTTACAAATTGTGGGCACTTTTTGTTGCCCTGAGAAGGCCTTTTCTTGGATGGTGGTGGTGGTGATGGTGCAAAGAAAAGAAAAAGGAAAGTTGAAGTGTATACCAATACCTTTGTGTATCTTTAGTGCAGATACATCCTTTTCTTGTACCACTTCTGAGCACTGTCCTGCATCCCCTACCAGTAATTTACCAAACCTCTGCTTTCCATAATTAAACATCACAGTGGGGATGCCACTTTAACCGAAACACCACCTCATACCCCCGCATCTTTACTTTGTTTCTCTCCCCCCTTTGGTGAACACAAAGGGACAATCTGCAAGGAGCCATGGTTTGAGCTTGCTGGTTTCTTGAAAGTTTCTTCAGGTGTGGGCTTGCTGAAGTGAGGTGAAGAATTCTGCTCCTGGGTGTTCAAGGTAATTATGTTTCTCCTTGTGCAGTGGGTTACTTGTGAAATCAGTGATTCTCATCTTTCTTAGATGTTGTTCTTGAATTCTTGGATTTTTGCAGTTCATTGTAGTGTTCTTGGTTCTGTGAGTAATTCTTTGTGCATGCTCAGTTGGGCTTAAAAGAAACTTCACATAATTTGGGTTCTGTTGAGTTTGATTCCTTCTGGTCCTGGCCTAATTAAGATCTTTGGAGTAATCTGCTTTGATGATTCATTCAAACCTGGGGTTGTCTCTTTATGTTTCAGAGAAATTCTCGTATGAAACTAGTTAATATTTTGGTCTGTATGCTCAATTATGTTTGCTCGTTGGTACTTGGTAGTAAGTCTAAGCTCTATCAGGCTTTTCTGTTCTGATAGTTCTTTGTGGTACCAGATGCAGCTGATGAGCTTGGTGATCTCTTGTCTGGATAATTGTGTTTTCTTGCTTTCTGTGCCTTGCCAAAATTAGCAAATTCTCTGGTCAGGTGCTTAGATAGTTTAATCTGTCAAAACAAGATAAGCGTTGCTGTGCTGTACAACAGCACTTTCCTTCATTTATTTTGCATTAATTGTTATCGAGTATCACGTAGCATTCCATCTTAAAGAGTTAAGGATGTTTTAACTTATTTAGTAATTTAGTGATTGTACCAGATAAATGTGAAAAATACCTATGAAAGTCTCCTTTGTTGGGCTTGTATAAAAAAAATGTTGGTGAATTTGGCTTAGTTATTCAGTATTTTACATTTGCGTTTTCAGCTGGTGATTTAGATCTCTATAGAACAGCATGATTTAACTGAAAGGGGTTCGATGGGAACACCAGAGCTTTTCTGACAACTACTGAATATGCTATTCTTGGCCTTTTCTACTAGATAAGGTTCCATTTTAGAGATTCTCAGACCAGAAAAGAAGGCCTGCTTTTCATCTGTTTGTCCTCAAATTTGGAATTAAAACTAGCGTATTCAGGCCCAATGATACAAATCCCAGAAATAGTTTAAAAAAACCGCCCGGTGGCCGGTAACGGTAACCGGCCGGTTACAGGAAAAACTGGTTGAATTTCGAAAACTGAAATTTGAATTGAGGATTTTATATATATATATATATAATGGTTACCGGAACGATTACCACCCAAAACCGTAAAAACCGGTTCGAAAAACCAGATAAAACCAGTTATAGGTAATTAACAATTGGAATAATACAAATATTAATTAGAAAGTGTTTAATGAAGTAACAATTCTGATACATAAGGAGTTTAATGTCTAGTTATAAATTTGTAAGGAGCCTGATGTTGTACATAAAAAATTATCCATGCTAGCTTCACTATCTAGGGCATACAATACGTAATTCAGCATAAAAATTTTGTAAGGAGCCTGAAGTACAATAATTCAAGCATATTTAGCTTTTATAATAGGCAATCTAGTTAAAAAAAATGCATAAACCTACCTTGGAAGGGCATTATGCAGTCATAAATTCAAATTCAAATTTGAAAAAATTGACAGGTTTTTTCATCCCGGTTCCATCGGTTTTTCGGATTACCGACCGGTCTATCAGATGCTTCTCTTAATTCCTGAGCAGGAAAATTGAGCAATCTGGAACACAAGCTAAGATGCCACTTGGCCCTTCTCTGCACTCCACAATCTTTCCATGCATTTGCGTTGCCTACTCTTCAGCTCAGTAATTTAGCAAACGTAAAATGTGTTCTTTTCGAATATTATTATTAGCTTAGCAGTTTGTGTCGTGCTCAATGGAGAGCCTCTATATGGATAAACAAGGGTCATCTTCATAATTATGTAAACTGTGTCATAGCTACAAATTAGACAGGAGATAAAAAGGGCCTGCGCTCCCTATAATGCGAAGGGGGAACACCCTGAAGGTCCTCAAAGATAGGAAAACAATATTAAAGTGTGTTAAATGTGTCTCTTTATTGCAAAAAGTACCCCCTAACCACAAGGGGAAATAGTTATTTATAGTGTTACATCTAGGGCACAGAAGATTATAATTCTACATTAAAAAGGTCATATGACTATAGTAACTTCAGAGTCTTTGCACCTCCTCAAGTATAGCCTTTAGCGTACGGTAGACCTTCATAAGTTTTGTCCACGCTTGTACTCCATATCCACAAGTGACCTTGGCCTCTTTTGCTCCATGCGAGGCGGATCTGGAGCGAAGGCTCCTTGGACCCACTTCGCTCCATGTTAGGTGCCCTGGAGTAAGGATCCCTAAACCCTCTTCGCTCCAGGGTGTGTTGTAATACTATCGAGGCTGTTTTCGGTGGTTTTTTTGTATCATTTGTGAGATTGTCATGTTGTCGGGGGCAGTAGGCCGCCTCTGGCCGCCCCTAGGACAAACCTTAAGCAATTTCAGCCCAAAAAAAAGTGTCAATTCAGAATCCACGGTCTTATCCACAAGGCTATCTGATTGCAAACACGCCCCTCTCTAAATATTCAGTTTTGTCTTGTTCACCACACTGACAAGAACAATACAGTACATGCTATTCTATCCTTCTACACTCATGACTTATCTGCACACTGGTGAGCCAGTCAATGAGTGCAGCTGAGACTAGAAACACCGAGATTCTTCACAGTTCATACATCAACTCATCTCACCAAGTAACTTTGTCATACTGAAGCATTCTCTACCCGAGTTAACTCAGTTTGAGAATGAGAGCATGAGCATCTATACTTACCTAGCTAACCTGTACGTCTTGTTCACAGAAGAATCATGGTTGAGAGCATCTTG
Organism: Hsuehochloa calcarea; assembly: GCA_036346395.1. Classification (NCBI taxonomy): domain Eukaryota; kingdom Viridiplantae; phylum Streptophyta; class Magnoliopsida; order Poales; family Poaceae; genus Hsuehochloa; species Hsuehochloa calcarea. The sequence goes on from CM070598.1 coordinate 59,012,886, forward strand.
CCAGCCACACACATATACTTACTTACATGAGCTGGCTTTTTTTTTATCGAATGCAGCTGAGACAGAGTGAGAGAAACCCAGTGCAGTGAAAAGGATTCTTGCGATCGTTCAGACATGAAGAGCAACGCGTTGTGCCAAGAACCGTGTGAGGAGCTGTCCGATATCAGCAGCCAGGCGGCGTCCAACTCCTCCTCCGGCCCGGTCAGCCTCGATCTGTCGCTCACCGTCGCCGCTGCCACCGAGTCGAGCACCACCGACAGCAACGGCGGCGGCGGCGGCACGCAGGCCACGGCCGCCCGCGAGCCGACGCGGGTGTTCACGTGCAACTACTGCCAGAGGAAGTTCTTCAGCTCGCAGGCGCTGGGCGGCCACCAGAACGCGCACCGGCGGGAGCGCACGCTGGCGCGGCGCGCGCTGCGGCTCACCGCGTTCCCCTACGGCTACGCCGACGTGGCCTCGCTGCCGCTGTACAGCTCCGGCCTGTACCCCATAGGCATCCGGGCTCACGCGTCGGTGCACCACCCGGACGCGGCGCCGCCGGCGCCGCGGCAGCACGACGTCGCAGCGCGCGCCGAGCTGAGGCCGGAGCGGGGGCTGCTGGGACCAATGCCGTTCTTCGTGGGCGACGAGGAGGTCAGCTTCGGGTGGCCGGGCAGCTTCAGGCCGGCCGGCGCCGTCCCCACCGCACCGGCGGGGAGCAGCGCGGCCCTCAACTCGGGCTCCAACTTCGGCAGCAGCGTCGTCGTGCAAGACGTCGAGGAGCCTGACCTCACGCTTAGACTCTAGCTAGCTGATCCATCCGCCGTCGAGGGCGGGGAGCAGCGCGGCCCTCAACTCGGGCTCCAACTTCGGCAGCAGCGTCGTCGTGCAAGCCGTCGAGGAGCCTGACCTCACGCTTAGACTCTAGCTAGCTGATCCATCCGGCGTCGAGGGCGGGGAGCAGCGCGGCCCTCAACTCGGGCTCCAACTTCGGCAGCAGCGTCTTCGTGCAAGCCGTCGAGGAGCCTGACCTCACGCTTAGACTCTAGCTAGCCGATCTATCCGTCCATCGATTAGGAATTGGTGTACTTTGTCAGATTCTTCTCTTTCGTTCGAGATTGCTGCTAGCTTGCTCCTGTTTGATATCAATCAGATCGTATTGGTGGATGATTCCTACTGTTTCATACACGCGTGGAAGTATTTTTTTGTACAGTTTGGTACGTGCAAGAGCTAGAGCTTTGATGCTCTTTGTGTCAGTTGTGTACTTGTGTGGTAACATGTACCCTAGACCTTCCTACGGTAGAAAGCTTCATGTTGAACTTTGGAAGTCCATGCATTCCAGATTAATTTATGCAGTAATTAAATTGCTTCTGTTCCTACGAAATTATCCTGCGTTCCAACAGGCACTTGATGGCTGTAAATCAAAATGCCTCTGTCGCCGCCATCGCTCTCGGTGGCGGCGACGCCGGGACGGTGAGCGAGAGGTCGAGGCTGGCCAAGACCATCGTGACTGTTAGACCATGATGCCCAAACATGAGTTGCAACTTGTAGCTGTGCCCCCATGAAGATACGATCAAGGGCGAACAACCGAACAAGCAAATCTACGCTGGATTCCCACTAGTGGTAACTGATAAGGTTCCTTGTCGGATTTTATTTCCCCTGCCTTCCTCATGGGCACTGAGAAGCACGCGCTAGTACCAGCACAAGAACACTGTGCCCCAAAATATCATAAAAGAGGTTAAAAATGACAAGCTGCCACTAGGGGTGCAAGCAGCGGCTCTGTCCGCTAAGCCGCTAGCCTGTCCCACAAAAACAGCCCACTAAACTGTCCGCACTGACCCACCAAGATATTACCATTTTAAACTAGCCGGCCCGTATTGACCCCTAAGTGCACCGCATTTTACGCGTCCGTCGCACTCGCACTCTGTAACAACCCTAGATCACTAAGTTGGTTTAGTTAAGCATCTAGTGTGTATTTGTGAAATTTTAGATTTTTTTTAAAAAAAACTTTTGTTGTAAACCATATGTTGAAAATCTTTAATTTTTAAAGACTATAGTTTAAACTTAGAAATCCAATACTCCTTCTCCAATTCAAAAGTTCAAATTAAACTTGGGGCAAAACTAAAAAAGTTTCAAATATGGGAATGAGTATTTTGGAATTCAAATTATAAACAGTAAAACCTCATAGGCTCCTAGAATGCTTGAGGTACTTTCAAAAGAAATTCTCAAATTCTAATTTGCAAACATACTTTCTCTAGCTTAGAAAAACAAACTGATTTTCATTTTTGAAAATATAGTAGGACCCAAAGTTGGGAATATTTTATTTGAATTATATATGCTCTGTTTTGCTTGTTTGGAATTTTTTGGAAATTTTGGAGGTTATTTGGTTCTCATTTAATTTGCATGTTCAAGTTTGAGTTTGAATTTAAAATACAAACAACTCTTGTGAACAATGCCTGAAAATATTTTTCCTAGGTTATAGAACAATTAATAAATTCACCTACAAAATTTCACAAATTTTAGAATCATTTTCCTATTTTAAATATCCAGTCAAAGTAGAGAATCAAAAAGTCAAATAATAAAAACTGGGACTTAAAATAATTTTAGAGAAAAATTATAACAATTAAAACCCTTAAAAAAATATTCAATAATATCCCTTGTGTCTTGAACTTCCCATAAAATTGTCATAATTTTATGAGTTATTTTGTTATGTCTAAAAATTCCCCTAAAGTCTCAGCCTTTTATCAAAACTCAGTCAACGAGTCGGTTTGACTCAGTTCGACCCGACGCGGACCAGGACCAAACCCCGACTGCACTCGACCTTACCTATGCCACTGACGTTTGGGCCCACTTGCAAAGCGTCTCCTCCATGCGCCGGGCGAGCTGAGCGCGCCTTCTCCTCGCGTAGAGCGCGCTCTGCCGAGAGCACTCGCATGGTGGCCACGTTCGCCCCGGCCTCCTCCGTCCAAATCGATTGACGTTATTAAGCCACCGCCGAAGGCACCCAGTCCACAACTGCCAACAACCAACGCCGTCGCTCATTTCACCATCATCGTCGAGATATCCCAAGAAGACAACCATGACCGAGAAGAGAGAGAGCTCGGGTTCTCGCAAGGAAACTCATCCTTCTCGCCCCTTTAAGCCGAGCACTGAGCGCATCACCTCTCCCTCGTCACCCCTACCTTCCCTCTCCATCCTCTCCATTCCCCACACTCAAAATGAGCTCCAAGCTTCGACCGAGACGCCGCCACCGAAGTCGCCTCGCCGTTTCCGGCAGTCCAGTGTTCCTCCTCCTTTTTCTTTTCGCATCATACTGCGTTCTGGAGCATCCACAACTTTTCTCTTGACTTATAATTTTTCCTTTTCTTTAGCAGGAATTGCCGGATTTTACCTTTTCCTCAACTCCAGCCGAAACACTCTACCTTCTTCCCCAACTCCGGTAAGGCACTCTATTCCCCCATTACTCGCTCTGGCACTATCTCATACCCTCGCATGTACTTCCACTACCTTCATTTTCCCTTATCTCTCTTCAAAGCGCCCTCTCCACGGTAGCACCATCGTCGCCGTCGTGGGACTCCGTCGCTGGCCCATTTCCGACGAACTCATCCTCTCCGCGTCATCCCGGTGAGTTCCCTGTGTTAGGCCGTTGCTCATGTGCTCCCCTTTTAGCTCTACACTTAGTCGGGCTGCATTATGGCTTGGTGGCCGTAGGGTCGCCACCGCTCGCCGGCGTTGCGCCGCCTCTGTGGGTCGCCATAGCCCTCGCTGTTGGTACCCTTGGGACCGTCTTCCTCGCGGTTTCCGTTTTGGGTACTGCGAGCCATCGTCATGCACTGGCTCACTGGCAGCAAGCTCGGGAAGCCAGTGTCGAGAGCTTCCCCTGTTGTCCGAGCGTGGACACACACTGTAGCTTAGCCATTAATTTATAATCACTGTCGTTAGGGTTAATTGATGACTGTTGCACTTAATGGCAAGTTTTATTGCGCTAACATTTCACTAACGTGTGGGCCCTAGCTCTTTAGTGCACAGTTGAGTTTGGGCCCATGGACTGGTGGATCGAAACCCTGTGCTCATGGACCCTAGTCCACACACTATTCCTGTGAACCTACTCTATGACACATTGGACCCACTTGTCATCCTTAGAGTTTTTTAATATAAAATAAACCAAAAAGAAAAAGAAAAGACCTCAGTCCCACTATTCAGTGACTGTGGCTAGCATAAGCCGAGTAGAAAATGTATTTAATGTGAATTAAAATTCCAAAATAAATTAATTTTGCACTCTAAATCCAAATAATTTCAAAAATCCATAACTAATTTAAATCTACTCCAAATTGAGTGAAACCAATTTTGTTGAGTTTCATTTTTATTGGACTTTAACATGGAATAGGTTTTGAATATGTTACTGTCATGGAAAATTTCGGAATTGGAATTAAATTCAGTAAATAATTATTTTTACACTAGGAATCGATTTAACTTCAAAAATTATAGAAAATTCATATGAACTCCAAATGAGATGAATCAAATTGGGTTATTCATAAAATTTTATTATCTACCCATTTTTGTAGTTTTATATCCACCACCATTCTATAAATTTTCTCAAAAGTTTGAACTTAGGCTAGAGTAGCCGAAAAAAATCATATTTTCTTCCCGGCAGAAATCGTTTAGGGCATAACTCTCACATACAAACCACAAATCAAATAATTTTTATTTTTAAAATCATAATCTAACTTCTGTATTAATTTCATAATTTTTGGGGACTTTTATAATTTTGGTGTTTATTCGGTGTTTTCGCTTTATCGGTTCTTATCGTTAGATGACGATTATTCGGGAGTGCAACCGAAATGATCGTGAGAATGTCCAGAGTACCAGCAAGCAAAGGCAAGCACCCATTCCTTTGATGCATGTTGATCTTATTATATCCCAAACTATTATCTTGGTTTGCAAGAGTATGTATGCATGCTTTATTTGTCAAGTTACTTTTGTCGGTTTGAGGTAGCAAATACTATTGCATGAATTCTCTAAAATTTGTTCATCCCTTGCCACTAGCCTAAGTTAATAATTCCACTGGTGAATTAAAGCCCGGTGGATGTTATATAGTCTATTTAAGCTTATACGATTTGATGCTTAGCAATACTTAGCTTCTTGTAGTTTGGGTAGTAGTCAACTTTGTCGATAACCTTGATCACATAGATGTTTATTATTATACTATATACAGCACCATGTGCTATTGTATTTGGAAAAACTAAAAACTGGAAATAAAAGGATTTAGACTCGGTCAGATGGTTTGTTGGTGTGATTATTGGGTGTGTGGTTGTGCCCGAGTCAACAAGGACCAAATTACTTGCGCCATTGATCCAAGTAATTTTACGTGCATCCATATAAGGGGGATATGAGACACCTCTTGATCTAGTACTTTGGGTGTGTTAGCTTTGAGTCACAGGTGGTAAATGTTAGGAGAAAAATATTCTATTGTTTTGTTGTTGTTGGGAATGTGCAAGGTGGGTTCCGGCTAGGTTCCCTCGTCTGAGTTGCATCGGCAGTTGCCGAGGCTGGGCCGATGACTTTGACACAACGTATAGGTCCTCCATGGGAGCCTGTGATGGGCGGTTCGCGGAAGGTTAACCTCCATATGGGCGGCTCTTAGTTAATACACACCATTGGAAAGCGTCTCGTAGGACTTAGCTTTGCCAACATACCTTCGGGAGTGTGTTTTATTATGTGGCAAAAGGAGCGGTCTAGTGTGTGGATAAAGTTGTACACCCCTGCAGGGTATAATCTATTCGAATAGTCATGTCCTTAGTTATGGACATGCTTGGTTATTTCCCGCAAGAATTAGACTCAACCTTTTGGAATTTAAATTTAAAATTTAATCAGGTGGTATTGAGAATGGTTTCTCATGCTATTGTTTGTGTACTGTAGGGGCAGCCGCCTATTGATGTTTAGTTGTTGTCTAATGTTAATTAATCGCTGTTATTTAAAGTATTAAAAATATTTGCTCACTTGCGATTTGAATCTACTACAATGTATTCAAATTGAAATATTGCTTTGTGCTAAAATTGAATCCTATAGCATTGTCCATTGAGTAGAGTTTGCATGTAACTATGTATAGGCTTGGTAAATTCTTGCGGAGTACATTCGTGTACTCACTATTTGCTCTTATTTACTGATCTGGACAACAGGTGTTGAGATTGAATTGAGTAAGGAAAGATTGCGTAGGAACGTCGGTTTGCTATGGTTTGAACCTAATCGGCTGTTCTGCGGGTTATGGTAAGCCATTGGAACTTCATTGCTAGTTAATTCATAGTTTTATTTTAATTTATTTATTGCTTTTCGTTGCGTACTTGATGTTTTATCTTGCTATTTGGTCGGTCGACCCTATGTATGAAAACTGCATCTTGTATGTCATAAGTTGTAAATTATAAAGATTACGGTGTTGTAATAACTTATGTATAGTTTGATATTATTTGTGAACATATATATGCACCGCTCCTAAGAAGTATATAATATACCGAGAGTTGAGAATTTTTTCTGTGATAGTAGAATCATTGGAGGGTTAAGTATTACAAGTTAAATCCAGTAAAATGCCAGTACTCACTGGTCATTTGGCTCGGTTGAACCCTAGCCGCTTGTGGGTTCTCCGCCGCCGCCCCCCATCGGCCATCGTCGGAGTGCCCGCCTCCTCCGCCGTTGCCCCCATCGCCGACGCTCACAGTTCGGCCATATCCTCCGCCGTTGGTCTGTCGCCCCCGTGGATGGTGCGGCCTCCTATTCGTGAGAAATCGAGAGGTTAGCGCTAGTTCTTTGGTTCCCCTTGAACTCTTTTCCATGTCTGCGTTTCAATATCAAATATGTGGTTAGTTTCTTGATTTTGTTATCATCTCTCGGATCCCCAAGAATTGATCAATCATTTCATTTGTTCTTGTTCTGCTGTGCAAGTCATCTCTCCCTACTCCCTCGGCCAATCTAATTTGTTTACTCAATTAAGGATTGTAGAATTAAAGAGGCAAGGATTAAAGAGACAAAATTTGCAATACTGGATACACAGGAGTGCTTAACTGATGTTTAAGTTCAACATTTGAGATAGAAAGCATAGCATGGCGCAAATCATTTGCCCACTGTTGTGTGGTCAGTAGGGTAGATGTAGGTTGTCGATCTTGGTTGTGTGATGTGATTTGTTTTTTATGCAAGACATCTAGTGTTAGAGTAGTCTTGAGACAGTAGCCTTGGTCTCGATACAAGAGTCCTTTCCCTTTTTAAAATTTTCTTGGCATGATAGAGGTTATGTACCGCTGCAGGTATTGTCTATGGAGGCTTAATCTTCAGAATAAATGGAGGCTTTGATTTCTTGGCATGATCAAGGCTCTGTGCTGTTGCAGGTGTTGTCTATGAAGTTGTAATGCTTTTTCTCCTCCTGCTTGAATGAAGTCATAATCTCATAGAAGACTAACTAGGCACTTGGTTTCTTGCTCTTGAATGAAGTCATATATGCTTTACTTGTAGTGAAATGCCCCTGTAACTAGCAAATTAATTCTAATTTTACGATTGAATCACCAATTGTGCTAATGGCAGAGTTCTTTAGAAAAGAAAACAATATGTGCACTATTTTGATAATGGTAGCCTTCCTCTTCTGTTGGTTGCCGCATTAGTAGAAAATAAAACATTAGATGATTCTTGTTGTTTTCGAAAAGAAAACAGTGTATTGATCTTGATGTTTGTAGTAGAAAAAAATATTACTTTATCATTTGTTTCAATTTAGATTGAAGTACAGTGAGGAATTAAGTATGCTCATCTTGTTGGATGAGTAACAAAAATCTGAAACCTGAACCATGATGCCCATCACATCTTTTACTCTAGTATTCAGTATTGGTTCTACACACTGTAGTTTAAGTACAAAGTTGGAGTGTTCCCTTAGAAACCATTAAGGGTATGCATGTTTTGGCTAAAACGTGTTATCATTTTGCAGAATTTAAAGGGGAATTTATATGATCAGTGCAGCAGTGAGTCCAACTTCCGTTGTGTTGACTGTGTGCTACCAAGCTTGGCAATTTTTGGAATGCGCCTTTTGTTGCTATTCACTTTTATGTATCCAAGAGGATGTAATGTTGCTATGAACTTTCAGTATCCAGGCTGCAAGCTGCATACCCAGCAAAGAATTAGGAGTTGTGATGAGGTCCTTGTGTCAAAATCAAGTGAATTCTTGAACATGATGTAATCTATTTTATATTGTTTTGAGTATTCATCGATGAAAACAGATAATTTGTTGGTAAATTAATTTCTGGATACGAATACCTTTTTTAGGTTCTATTGATTTTTTTAAAAAAAATCACAAAGCATTACTCAACCGTTAGGTAGTAATTTTTTTTAATATTAATGCTATTTTGTGTTGTTTTGTACTTTTAAGTTTTTTAAAAATTTTCCAAATAATTTGGTAGTGTTCTATTATGTACAACTATTTGGCACTTGCAAACAACTAGACGGTAGTAAGGCTGGCGGGCTCAGTCGTCAAGCCCACCAACTAGTTGCAGCGCACCATTGTGGGCAGCCACGATGCCTGAAACAAAGCGCTCGCGGCCCCACAACCCGCCCCGCTTGCACCCCTCCATTTTGCACATTATAAATATTTGCAATAATACAGCACACGTTTGCAAGCCATTAATTCAAATGCTGTCTAGTTATATCAGCCAGTGCGAGGTTAGGCTGCCTCCACTTATAACAGTTAACTGGTAACACAAATTACAGAAGGAACACAACAACAAACACAGAAACCATCCTAATGTTGACAACAGTACATTTTCTGACATTCAGAATCAGCAGATAATTTTTACCGGGAGTCTACCCACATCTTCTTTGTGGCTTCCATCCGCTCAAGCAAGCCCTGGATTTCAGTCTGCATCCGCAGCTTCATCTTGTGGTAGTCATAGTGCGAATTCTCAAGCATCTTGAGCTCTTCGATCTTCTTCCTCCTCTTCTCCTCCGTCTCTTGGAAGCATAGTTTTGCCAGCTTCGCTGCATACTCCTCCTCCAGCTTCTGAGTTCTGGAGCGGACAATCGGGCGGTACCTATCAACTTCCTTCCTGGCATCGTCAGCCAGCTTCTGGAAGAGTTTTGACTCAGCTTCCTTGCACTTCACGATGGTCTCAAGGCTAGAGGAGTCATCATCCTTTGAGGTGGTGCTGAAATGTGGTTCAATTGAGAGTGGCTTTGGGCTGGTCTTGAGTGCATCAATCTGTGTACCGAGAATGGAAGTGGTGGCCTTGAAGTTGAATGAGGATTTTGGTGGAGTGATCGTTGGAGTTTGAAGAGGAAGCATGTCTGTCAATTGGTGGCTCGCCTGAGCTGCCAATATACCTTTGGATTTGCTACCAGTAACAGAGTAGTCCGTAACACCATCTGTGAAAACATAAAGTTAGCTAGAGCTACTGTACCTGATAAATTCTATAAAATTATATCAAAAGTATTTTTCCATTGTTAATATAGAATGGCATCAGCTTCTTGATGCATCACAAAACTTTATTACTTGAACAATTACATTTGGAGACAGCTAGGAGTATTATAGATTTAGTTTCAATAGTATATAAATTTTGCTTCTTAAATCATGCCTGAATAACTCATGGTTCAGTTGGAGCAATATGCAGATATTTTTGGCCAACAAAAAATAAAGGTTAATTAGTACAAATAGAGTTCTTGGCTTATTGCTACAATCTTTTTGCCGTTCAAACTTACTTCAAGCCATTCCAGAAAAACACTGTTAAGCTTTGCAGTTATTGTAGTATAATGTGCTAAATGAAGTAAGTTCATCATGCGTGGCAATAATTTTATCAGCAATGCTGCCAAGCGAAAAGATATATGTCCTAATGTATGATTGGAGTTTAATCATTTGTAGTACCATACAGAACAATAAATAACGGGACAAAAAAGAAGAAATGGTGAATAACTAAATATGGCTGACAGAAAAGACATGTAGCAGGAAATATACAGAATGATGATATTCCTAAGCAATTTATAATGTCGGTTGACAAATAGACTACCATGAAATCATTGTTGGTATCCAATTAAATGCACATAATGAAGAATATAAACTTGTAAATGAAGCTAGTGTAATATAAATGATAAAGCAAAGAAAAGTGAATGAAGCTGCTACATTATCATGCTAGTATAGATGATGAAGCAAGTAACAGTTCATTTAGATAACTCAAGTTTGTAACATAACGTGATAGAACGTAAAGGAGTAAAGAGATCTCACATTTGAAAAATTGTAGCATGCTGTTTGTTGCATCCAAAGGGGGAATAATTTTCTTTGCAAGCATGCTGAGGACCTCTTCAGCTTTGGCATGAAGCCCCTTCCCCTCAAAATCCTCACTAGCAGCAAATATCTTCCTAACAAAGTCCAGCTCTTTCATCAGTGTCTCAACATTCCAGTTCTCTGCGCAGCAATTGAACACCTCCTTAACAAATCCAAACATCTCAGAAGCATGGCTACAACCAAGGCACTGGAACTGCATCTCGGTCGTCCCCATCGGCCCTTTCAGTGTCGGACCTGGCCTGATCAAGTTCCTCTCCAGAGCGCATGCAGCATGGCACCAGTGCGAGCATACATCACACCCAACCCAGCTGCAGGTATTTGCAGCACAGTCAAACTTGTGGCACACCGGACACATGCACGCGTTGCAGAACCCTTTCTTGGTGGAGCAAATCTTGCACCCACAGTCGTCCACGGGCAGCACGCTCTTGCAATTCAGGTTGTGGCACCGCGTCATAAGGAACATCTCCACAAGCTCACTGCTTGGTACCCGGCCCTTGCCAGTGACAAATGCCGCCATACCAGTCTTGATGGCCACCAGGATCTCCAGCTGAGTCTTGTTCGCCCGCCCCAGTGCGTCGGCGATCAGGTCAGACCGGCGCTCCAGCCTCCGCTGCAGGCTGGCCAGCTCGTCCCTCTTCTCCGGAGCATCGATCATGCCACGCACCGCCTCCCGCAGCACCTCCAGCGATTCGCTGGGGAAATCCTGCAACACCTGCGCCATGCCTGCCACAGAGTCCGACACGATCTCCCGCAAGATCCTATCAGGCCGCGAGGTATGCAGCCCGCCGCGGCCGCCGTCGAAGCTGCCACCCGCGCTCGCCGCCGCCGCCTCCGCCGCCGCTGCCATCTTCGCGGGGAGTTCTGTGGGGAAGAAGGACGACGTACCCTCCTTCAGCGGCGACGCGGCGAAGGCGACGCTGCCGTCCCCCATGGGGCGAAAATTGAATCGGCTGTGGACGGAGCCGTTGGTGCCCTCCCCGGCGGCGTAGATGTCGGTGGAGTTGTGCGTGAGGGAGCAGCTGGGGTTGTGCGAGACCATCGAGTAGGAGTAGGACATGTCGTCCGAGTTGATGCTTCGGGTGCGCGCCGTCGTCGCGCTGTAGGTCCGCCTGGTGGGAGGCGCCGCGGCCCCGCCCCGGAGATCGCCATCGGCCGGAGGGGCGGACGGGAGGAGGGACGCGAGCTGCGACTGCGGCTGGGAGGACGGCGGTGAGGGCGCGTCGGAGGGGAGGGAGAGCGAGAGCTGGAGGGAGTCCAGGCGGGGCTTCTTCCTGCCGACGACGGAGGAGTCGTCGCCGGGGGGTTCCCCGCGCTTGGGGGCGGAGAGGTGGAGGAAGTCGCGCTCGACGCAGAGCTTGGCGTCATCGGCGGGGGGCGCGGGGTTAGGAGGGGAGGAGGGACCGGCCGCTGCGGAGGCGGAGGTGAGGGGCCCCGGCTTGTCGCAGAGGTAGCTGCTGAGGGTGAGCTCGCGGTTGGGGAAGGGCGGGTCGGGGTTGGAGGCGGGCGCCGCGGGGTTGGGATCCTTGGATCCGTCGGAGTCGCCGAACATGGCTGCGGGATTTGGGGGGGGGGTGGGGGGGGGGATGATTTTTGGTCGGCTGACCGGGCGGGGGAGGGGAGGTGGGAGCGGCGGGCGTTTGGTTGACTTCCGCACGCCGCAGCGGAAATGGGGGCTGAGGTGGGGAGGAGGAAACGCCGAAAAGGATTGCGAATTTATTTTTGTTTGTTTCGGGGGCTGCGAGTAGGGGAATGTCTCGGCGGCTGGCAGAGTTTACTGAATTACTGTGCTCTCGCCTCTGGGCCGGTGCGGCCCGGGCGCGCCCGTGCCGTTCAAAGCGGCCGGCGCGGCCGCGTTTCGGATTCGCCCGCCTTGCCGACCAAATTACGTGCGTTTTCGAGGATTTCCAGCGTGCGCGCGTCGAGTTTTTGGCCGTCTGCCCATTTTCCATGTGAAAAAAGGACGGCAGAGCGAGAACAACGACACGCACGGTGCTGCTGCTGTTTGACAAACGACACAGAACTTAAAAACAGCCTCTCTCTCTCTCTCTCTCTCTCTCTCTCTCTGGCGGTTCCAGATGCAAGAATATTTACCTCCTCTTTCTCCACCCCCTTTGTTTCATGTAGAAAATTGAGTAGCAGATCGAGAGTAGAGAAGCCACTCGGTATCGTGACCACGAAGTACGGAACCCATTTGGTACACAGGAGAAAATGTCAAAACTAGATGTGATTTTTGACAAAGATGAACGATCTCTTGTGCACGGGTAGACTTTGTTGAGAGTTGGCACAGATAGTGGGTGGTGAGGAGTGCGGAGTGCTCGCCTGCTCGGTCGGCCTCGGTGGATTGCCGACGCGGCAGCAATCAGCGCTTGGTGGGAGAAAGTTGGAATTTCTTAGTTTATCTCCTGCCCGTGCGATTCCCGTGATGTTTATCCATGCTTAAGTGGGGCAATGACGCTGTGTCAATTAGATTTGTTGCGATAAGGCCATCATTAATGGCAAACTAATCTGTGTTTTGCCCCAAATACGACACTCATTTGAAGATGTACAGCTACTTGCAGACCAAACGCGACATTTTGTTCACTGGAAGATGCAGTAAAGCAAGCACCCACTGCACTGCTTGGTGAGAAAAAGAAAATTCCAACACCTGCATTGAAGTATGGCGTTTGGATAACAGCACGGGCCTGCCTGTCTATTGTTCAGTGTCAAGCTGTCAACCCCAACCGCCGCCAGTTGTGTCACGAACAAGTTGTTCTTGCCACCCGTTGACCAGGCGTTTGATGGACATTAGCCACTCGCTATCGCATAATCTCTTTGCTCTGCAGGCGCCATTTCTGTCGATCCCACATGAGTGGTTAAAGCACGCGAGCTGTGCTGCATCTCCTAGGACGCGGCGGTCCTCAACTCGATCTCAATGTTTGTCAAGTCGGCTCGAGCTGAGAACGCGGCAACCGATGCCTGAACTTGGAAGCGAGTTTAACAATGGGGAATTGATTATATACCACGCCTTTAGTTAACATTTATAAAAATGTCACGGAGAACAATGCAATAGAACTTACACCACACCTCTAGTTGCAATCTTTATATTTTTGTCATTTTTCCATGATATTTTAATGATATTTATTTCTTTTGCTTTTTCTATGAAGGCGAAATGACCTTCATGCCCTTACCCATCTCTGCGACTCCCTCCCCGACCTCCCCCCTCCTCTTCACCTTCCACCAGCTTGCCGCCGCCGCCAACTTCTCCTCCTCCCACCGCCTCACCCCCACCAACGCCCCTCCTCCAATTCCTTCCGCTGCTCCCTCTGCGGCCACCCCGCTGTCATCTCCGTCGCCTCCGCTGCAACCCCCACGAGGTCTCCACCCACGTCGCCGTCCTCGGCCACTGCCACTGCCTCCGTCACATTGCTGGTCCCGGAGCGGTGCATGGAGAGGAGCGCCACCTGGATCTCACGGTTGATCTTGATCTGTCTCATGAGTACGGACTGGGGTGGAGGTGTTGGTGAGGGCGGAGGCGGCGGTATGGTTGAAGATGCTAAGGAGGCCCGAGCGCTGGGACCGAGTAGGTAGAAGGCGTGGAGCTCAGTGGGGTCAGCGGCGGGTGCGGCAGATGGAGACGGGGAGGCGAAGGGAGGAGGCGCCACCGAGGGAAACGAAGAGGAGGAGGAGGGCGACAAAGAGGAGGAAGCGGTGGCTAGAGGAGACGGCCGAGGGAAGTGGCGGAGGAGGGGAGCGTGGGGCGGAGGCTGGAGATGCGGAAGGAGGCCGACGAAAGGGAGCGGGAGGAGGAGGATGAAGAAGAGGAGGGGAGGGCGACGAGGAGGAGGAGGAGGAAGCGGTGGGACCAAATGAGGCAGCCGAGGGAAGCGACAGATGAGGAGAGCGTGGGGCGAAGGCCGGACATGCAGAAGGAGGCCGGCGAGGAGTGGGAGGAGGGGGACGAGGGACGGGGGTGGGAGTGACGATGTGGGACTGCGCGCGGGGTGGGGGGAGGGTGGTGACCTAGTGGGAAGAAGGGTGGGAAAGCACGGATGGGCAAGGGCACGCAAGTCATTTCGTCTGCATAAGAAAAAAACAAAAGAAATGGAAATAATTAAATATCACGAAAAATGGCCAAATACGAAGATTGCAACTAAATGTATGATTTAAGATCTATTGTATTGTTCTCGGTAGCATTTCGATGAATATCAATAAAGTTGTTGTATATAATCGATTCCCCTCTAATAATGTACCAAAGAAGACGGAGTAGCTCGTCTTCGCCATTTAATAGTTTCGTGGATCATACAAGGACATCACGAGAAGCAGATAATCAAGCCACAAAATTCTCGATAGTATCCACCAATACAAGCCTCTGTAGTCTGTACGTGTTGCCACAGCGTACGTGGATATCTCTTTCGAGTTCCCAACTAGGGGTGAAAACGAATCGAATACGGACGGATAATGGCTCTGCCATATTTGTTTTCATATTTTTTTTCCCGGATGCGGATACAGATACCCCGGATACGAATACAGATGCGGATAATATCGAATACGAATACGATTCGAAACGAATATGGTCACGGATATTTTTTTAGAACGTGAAAACCCTTGAAATTGCATGCCATAAATTAATAAAAACATATAACTAGTTTGTTTGATGCAAACATTCATGAACTGTTCATATTTTCAGCAACCACACATAACATTGGCACTAGCAATGTGCATTAATTAGTTCATCACAAATATAACACTTAGTGTACCACATTTAGCTCATAAGTCATAACCCACAAGTCAACATACATAAAACTTAGTTCATCACATACATAAAACTTAGTTCACAGTTAGCTCATCACACCTAGTTCATTCATGACATACATAGTTCAATAATGCCAAGAATCCAAGATATCATGTCTTAATAAGCAGCAGACCAGCAACATCTCACCATGTCTTTACAAGCCTCCAACTTCGGCCCTGGAAAATGCATGAGAAGCATCAGATGTCATCTTTTCCTTCATCTTTTACTGTTATGCAAAAGATCTAGTAAAGATGATAGGACAGTTAAAGTATCATATTAAATGCATAGAAGTTTTGGCAAATCTATCATACAAAAAAAATCCCCATTGTTAATATAGAACATCAAGTACTCCAACAAGTTAATGGAATTTCCACACTAACCATGATTCTACAATTCTAAAGTAAGTGATATGGAGATGTACCTAGTGATTGGTCATTCATCCATGTCCTCCAACATGTCCTCCTCCAAATCATCTATATCCTCGTACTCTTGCAACTACAAGTTGTAGTTCAATGAGTATCATTTATCAATGTGACATTAAATTAAGCCAATGAGCTAGATAGTTAGCTAAAAAAATAACAAATCGTTGCCAAGCTTGCAAAGCATCGCTCAATGCCCTCCAAGTCCATCTTAGTGAGGATAGATATGCCAATATCTCCACCTTCATGTCAAAAGATTAATTATGCTCAAAGATTTCCTCACATACTACACATAAACCAATCAAACACGAGTGTAGAACTCAATATTACCTTATTGAGTTTTAGTACTACCCCCTTAGCACATACATCATTGACTGATGCATTATCCAGAGTAAGGGCAAGCAATTTCCTATCAAGATTCTAGTCCACTACACTATCACAAAACTATGCGCACAAGTTTCTTCCTGAATGGTGTCCTTCTACATGCATGAACTTAACAATTCTTTTCTGCATGTTCCAATTGTCATCTATCCAATGCACAGTGATACACATGTAACATTTATTTTGGTTTGATATCCACATGTCCATAGTTGCACTAAAACGACGTGCAAGTGTTTTGAAGTAATCATACAACTTTTTCTTTTCCTCTACAAAGATATTCAATATATCTTTTCTGGCAGTAATGCGGCTCTTAATTGAAAAACTAGGGCGCAGTGACTTGATAAAGTCTACAAAGTACTCGTGTTCAACAATATTAAAAGGATATTCATATATGATAATTGCCAAATATAATTATTTTTTTCAAACTGTCAGCCTCATCATACCTATAAGTCTCAATAGATGCAGTGTTGCTATCATCTCCACTCTTCATCAATTTTAGAAGCTGCTGGCCTCCCTTGATTTGGTGCTTGCTACCCAAGTGATTCCAAAAGACTGATGTGCCTCTCGAACTCTCACAACGAGATTCGTACCTACACTTGTTGCATTTATCCCAATACTCTGTAATCATCCTGCCATCTGATCCTTTCTTCTTTTTCTCATATTTTGTGTAGTGCTCCCAAACATTAAAGCTGCACTTCTTTGCTCTCTTCGCAGCAAGAGTAGGAATGTCGGTCTCAAACCAGTCTCACCAGTCAAATCAACTTCATTCCTTGGCACCAATGCACCAGCAACTGGATCATTTGTAGCAGTGGAAGGTGGTTTTGGTTGTGGCACCATCAAAGCAGAAGTTGTATTGCTTACACTTGCACTGCTACTTCCAGTTATAGATTCCATCACAAATCTAGCACAAAACAGTGGAGGGAATACATAAGATATCAATGAGGTATGCATATTAATCAACAACAAAACATTTAATCATAGAAGGACTGAACAACGCCAAATTGATGTCATATGTCAAATACAGGAAAATAAGAATGACTGAGGGGGCATGCAGGTGTGATTGAACTAGAGTTCTTTACATAACTAGATTTATGCTGGTTGGATGGCATAATGTGCGCATCTCTGTTTGCCATTAAAGTCGGTAGGGAAGATTTGGGGTCTTAATTTACTGTGTTGGTAGCAATAAAAATATAAGTGACCTGAATACATAACAATCAAGTTAACTGAGATCCCATGCGAAATTCCAACCATGACATTCAGATCAAGTAATGATATTTGGATCATATCTTGTAACGTTTTAATCATTGAACAATTTCATTAGTCAATCCAGAAAATGCAACCACTACATCAGCATTCATACTACAGTACCACTACAAATCCATATCCATAAGCAAATTTTAAATTACCCAAAAGGCACCCTAGTAATAGTGTCAACGTGTATAACTCATTGAAACTAGCACAAGTGGTCAGTAGAACTCAGTACAACTATATGCAAGTATGGAATTGAAATCAATGCATTATGGTGTAGCATAAACATCCCATCTACATACTACATGTTGCACAATTCCACCTAATATCACTTAAGACCACCAGTCCACCATAGGAGAATCTGTACCTTGATCGGCCTAGATCCAATCTATTTAATTTTGTCCAATCTTTCATGGACCCCAACATCACAACTAACACTAATTCATTTACCTAATCCCCAAAGCCGGGTGGCTAAACTTCAATTTGTCGTTCCAATCTAGAAAAAACGCAAACACATACAGACACAAAATCCCCCGCAACAAAGCACTAAATAAAAAAAACAACCTCATTAGCACTAGGAGCCCACAGAGTTGCTCAATCCATTGATTCATTGGCCATTGCTCAAGATCCTTTTACTATTGACAAACATATCAAAAATCTGTGCATGCTTACCGGTGGAGACGAAGGCGCAGGGGAGCCGGCGGGGGACGGGCGAGATGGCCGACGGAGACAGGCGAGATGGCCAGCTGAGATGGGCAAGATGACCAATGGAGGCCAGTGAGGTGGCCGGTGGCGAGGCAAGCTGTCCACGAGGGGGATCCGGCGGAGGCGCTAGGGCTGTGAGGGGGATCCGGCGGAGGCGCTAGGGCCGTGAGGGGGAGCCGACGAAGGCGCAAGGGAGCCGGCGGGGGATGGGTGAGATGGCCGGTGGAGGTAAGCGAGGTGGCCGTCGGCTAGGCGAGGGCGGCCTGAAGCCGTGACGGCGCGCTTCGCTTGTGGAGAGTGGAGACTGGACTGTAGTAGCTAAGTGGTGGTGTCATCGGCGTGGTGCCCGCGGGCTGTGGAAGAACTGAAGAAGGAAGTCAAGAACCCTAACCGGCTAAGTCCCTAACGTACCCTAAGTGGCAAAGTCCCTGGGCCAAGGTGGGCAGTGGGCTGGGCTCAGCCTGTTCTGAAATTCTGGATATTCGAATGTGGTCTTACCCGAATAATCCGTATTTGTATCTGTATCCGCCAGATAGTATGCTTACCGTATTTGTTTCCATTTTTGACAAAAAAAATCCGAATTCGTTTCCGATTTGAAAATTATCCCCTAAAAATCCGATCCGAGACAATTCGAATCGTTTCCATCTAAATCGGACGAAAACTATCCTATCCGTTTTCACCCCTGTTCCCAACCTCACTTCGCTTCACATCTCCCGGTCCACTCCACTCCCACTCTTTTTCTGTGAATCTCACCGTTCAGTCCACTCTCTTAGCCTTTAGGCTAGAGCCCAGGTCACCAGTCGCGGTGCGGCAGAACCTACTGCTTCCATCGCCAATGCTTTCGGCCATACTTTTCCTTCCAAGTACAGCTGATGGGCCAACCCGGCCCGGGCTTTCCTGAGATGTATAAGCTAATAAGCCTATTAAGGATTGACCGATGATTCTTCCACGACTGACCGTCAAGAAGATTAGGGGTGAAAACGGGGTGGATGATGATGTTGTATCCAGAAGAAAAGAAAAGTCTGGTGTACCATTGTTTAGTCCCAGTCCTCATTTGTATCCAGAAAATATCATGAAATATAGGTTAGGATATATAAAAAGCAATAACTTATTCACATTCGTATTTTATAGGATATCCAAGAAATATATGATAAATCAACAAAATTAATATCCGATAAACATCAATATCGTATGGTTTTGTTGTCATTGACTAATATATAATATGAATTTACATTTGATTATGTTTATATTGTTAAGTAGGATAAATAATTTTCTAATAGGTAGTATAATTTGACACTTTCGTTAGTAAGTAATATCTTTTCTTTATATGTACACTATCCGTTAAGTTACTCGTGACCGATTTGAATTCGTCCGCATCTACCCTGTTTCTGTATCCAAATTTTTTTTATATCAAACTCCGAATCCAAGATAAAAAAATATAGATTATAATACGAAAAGAACAATATCCATCCGTATTCAACCCGTTCTTGCAAGAGCGGCATTGACGAGCACCTGTCTTCCTGCCCAGCCGTCTTCAGTGTGTGTTTAGTCGCTGCCAGACACCGCATTCACTGTACCGGCCAGCAGTTACCAAAGCCAATGAATCGTAACACTGGTTGATACAGCAGTACTCTACTACTACCTTCCTGTAGTTTCACTGTGCAAGTATTATTACTCCGTTTCCCAGCTAATGCGAGTAACCTTTACTGCAGGAACAATCCTGATGTCATTTGTAGTTACTACATGGTGAACGAGAGAGCAAAGGTGTTGAAAGCAAAGCAACGATTACTGTCTCGTGCTCCCGGCAATTAATCCCACATTGAAGAGCGGAAGTTAACATGTTTCACTACGGTTTCAAGCTGCCATGCACGAACGCTACAAAGCTACCGGCTCACAGGCGTCTTCCTCCCATGGCCCCCTTCGTCCGTCCGTCCGTCCGTTCCGTCCGTCCGTCCCCTTGCACAGAATTGGATTCGGGACAAGTATGTATTTTATCATGAGGATTAAAAGTCACACTAGTCATTATAGTATGAAGTGTCACAACAAGCTTGAGGACTTGTCAGTGATCAGGGTTACTCATAAAACTGTTCGAAGGATTTGCATGTTGCACTGGATTAGTTTGTCCAAGTTGATTCAAAAGTATGTGATGCAAGTAGCGTCAGTGCCAGTTGTTCCTAAACCAGAAGAAGAATTGGGAGAATTTTCAGTTCCATCGCCAGTTCCATTGACGTCACCTACTCCACCGAGTCCATAAGAAAGACGTCAAATCACCGACAATCATCAAGAGTATCTCTGTCGCTTCGTTCCAGCTGTTCATCCGGAGTCTCCACCAACAGTTCGCAACTCGTGGGTGCTCTATAGCGATTCGGAGCAAGAGTTTGAAGAGTCTTTGTTCTCTAGTCCAGAGTGGGAGCCGTCAGAGTAGAGTCTTTAGTAGCGTTGTTAGATCGTTATTGCAGTAGGTTTTATTTGGGTTGTGTGTAAGCGGGAGCTGCAGTTTTGCTGTCTAACATTATGTTGCAGTCACACCAAAGTTTTAATTTGAGAAGTTTATTTGTCTTGTTCTTTCATAGCGTTAGCTATATCTTCTTTGTCTTTTGTCCTTAGGTATAATCTATTTTCCCTAATTGAGTTGTCTCTATCTTGTTCTATCTCGTCTATTGTGTTATTCCATCTTATCTACACTGCTTTTCTATCATTAAACCTTTGGAGAATCATCGCAGATGATTGACACTCGCAACACATCAAGTCATACTCAGTCGGATGAGGCCAATGTCAATACTAATGGATAGCCACCACTACCTGGAGTTGTAGATCTAAACATGGGATAGTTTCTATAACATCCCAAATTTTCAACTATGATTAAAAATAAATTTAATTATTTTACTTGAGTTTTCTGACATTTATGGAATTTTAAAAGCTTTTTCCCCATTTATGTTAAAGCCAAAAAATTTATTTACAAAATTAAATACCAATGTTGAGTTGGAAATATTTTATGTAAGTCCAGAATGTCTCAGGGAATTTATGTGAATTGTTCCATAATTTTTTGACTTTATTTGATATTTTCTAAAGTTGGATTGAATTAATTGAATTTCTAAAATTTGTAAATCAATAAAAACCTCAAAAACTCCTTGGGCCGAAACTCCCACAGCACGTCTCCTATTCCGTCGCGCCCAACTCCTGCACCAGCTCCTCCGTGCCCTTTCTCGTCTCCTCTCACCGCCCTTTCGAGCACTCCTCTCCGCCACCTTCTTCCCCGGGCGAGCGCCACACCGCACCTCGCTGTCCCCGTGACCGCACGCCACGAAGCACGCACAACCACCTCGTCGCCCTATGCGTCGCCACGTGCACCCGCACCGCCTCGCGCGCACCCTGCCATCTTGGGCCTCTCGCCCATGCGCCTTCCCTCGTCTCCTCCGTTCGCGTCTATAAAAGCCGGTCAAAACCGTCATTTCCCCCTTTGCTTCCTCCTTCCTCTCCCCTCCTCCTCCATTCTCTCTTTCTCACCCCGAGCACGCCGCCTGACTTTCTTCTCTTTCTTCTTCGGCGCTGGCCGCGCCGCCTCAACGCAGAATCTCCTCTCCGGTGAAACTCTCACCGCCTTAGCCGCGTCATCTTGCGCTCCTCTTTCTTCTCCCCCATTCCCCTCTTCCCTCTCCCTCGGTGCTCGCCGTATTTCACCGTTGAAGCTACTTGGCCGGAGCTCCTTCCATCGTCGATTGCGCCACCACCGTTGAAGCTTTGGCGACATTGTCTACTTCCTCGAGTTCGTAAGACCACGTTCTATCTTGTGCGTGTGCTAACTCCGACGGGTCATCACTGGGACCTCCTTGCCGTCGTCCATTCTGTCATGCTCACGAGCAACCGAGGTGAGCGCCAGGTTCAATGTGTCCCCCTCTTCCTCCTGATACCATCACCGGCGCTCCTTGGGCCCCGAGTGCCGTCGCGCTGGGTGCCGACGTGACCACCCAAGTGGCGCCACATGGCGCACGTGTAAACACCACATCACCCTCCTCCAGCCATGTCCCCGCCGCGTGGAGCCACGTCAATGCACGCATCAGCCGCCACTATTTTGTGAACCAAGTCTATGGTGGACCCTTTTACAGAGTGGTGGACCTGGTCCATGGACCGCGAGCCCACATGTCAGTGGCTCCACAACTTTTCAGTTGAGAAATTAATTCACCAAAAAAATCAAAATCTGGCGATGACATCAGCATGACACATCAATTTTATTTCCTTGAGAAAAATAATTCCTAAATTTCAGAAATTTTCATTACATCATTTCATGTTATTTCAAAACCTCCGAGGGTCGTTCTCCTTTGTTCGAGCTCCGATTCAAGTGATTCAAATTTATAAATTTCTCTAAAATCAAGATCTAGCTATCTACACTGTAATTATTCAATTTGGAGTTCATTTGAATTTATTTGAATTTGGCTCATTTTCGCTTATATATTTCGACGACTCTAGGAAATTGATCTTTCTGAAGAGTTCGATCCTCAACCAAACGAGCAAGGCAAGTTACATCCTTTGATCATATTTGAATCCTAGTATTTTAAATTATTTAAATTCTATTTTAAATCATTATTGCATGCGTACTTGTATTCAACTAAGTCAAATTCCTGTTTAAAATTGTAGTTATTCCTAATACCTTTGTATAGCCAAATTTTGCTATTGAATTAGCCATTCCTTTGATACCTTAGTTAAAATATGGTTAATACATTAGTATGAGTAGACCATATTAGAAAATCATGCTTAGCAACGCTTAGACCTGAAATATTTGATTTATGGGAATTCACACCAAAAGATCAAATGTTGTCTAAAATCGTAACCATGACATTGGTTTGTCATGGAAGTTTATAAGTGCTATGAAGACTAAAATAAAATTAAAACTGATTTAGACTTGGGTGAAATGGATGTTTGGATGGTGCAAGTCTACGCACGGGATCGATTCATTTCTATGATCGAGTCCAGGGGTTTTTATGGAAAGTCTTCCAAGTCAGTTAAGGACCAGTCTTCAAGCCGCATCTTGCCAATCCTTATCGTACTACCACATGTCTTGTGTGGGCAGGATTATGCTAAATAATTTGTAACATTTCATCGTGGTTGTGCCATCCAGTTGCGTGGGTGTCTTTATGACCTACTTTAATGTATTCCCACATGGCGTAAGAGGGGGCTTAAATCCGGCGGATGGTTCAATCCAAAGGAAGCGAAACCTTAGCGAGGGGAGACTACGGTGAGATGGCGTATTGTTAAAGCCTTGTGATAATGACTTTACCGCATACCTTTGGTAGTGTGTTACACGGACATTATAAGTCAATTATCTCTTGTGGGTAAAGTTGTACAATCTCTGCAGAGTATAAAACTATTCGAATAGCCGTGTTCACGGTCATGGACATGTTGAAGCAAAGCCAATGCAAATTTAGATTTTTTGTATTGATTTCAAAAGATTTTATCAAATGATTCTGGATATCTTATCCAATCGAAAAATTGGGCGGATAGCCATGTGATAGGAGGGTATCATTCACCACTCTTGTATGGAGGTTATCCTACTATAAAACTTGAGAATTTTCAAAATAAATTTTAGTTATAGAATAGCTGCTTTGGAACTTAGTACAAGTATTGAAAAAGAAAACCTTGCTTTGTACAAAATCAACCCTGTAAGCCATCCTTTGATATACCCTCATACATGATAATCTGTTATTGGGTATAACTTACGGAGTACAATCATTTGTACTCACCTTGTTTAATAAATTATTGGTAAAGAGAAGAGTATTACGAGGAGGACGAGAACTTGAATGTGTACGCTACGGCCCCAGACGATTGCCTGTGGCGAATCGTGAGGTCTACCTTATTAATTTTGCTTCCGCTATATCTTGCTTTCTGTATTATG
This sequence comes from Hsuehochloa calcarea, assembly GCA_036346395.1. Taxonomy (NCBI): domain Eukaryota; kingdom Viridiplantae; phylum Streptophyta; class Magnoliopsida; order Poales; family Poaceae; genus Hsuehochloa; species Hsuehochloa calcarea. The sequence goes on from CM070598.1 coordinate 59,036,582, forward strand.
TCCTTTTGTAACGTACTTAAGTATTATGAATGAATCGCATATTATGGTTATGCTATCACCTTTTGTTTGACTGTGTACACTAGCTATTGATCATGAGATTAGTGTGGAATACACAGAGAATCGGGGATCCTTCGCTCCCCGGTTCGATAGTTTCTAGTAGCTCACACTCAACTCATGAATGTGAGATGCAGAATATGAATAGTATGATGACTCGGCAAAATCGGACCGCCGCTACAATAGCCAATTTGTTGAATCAGAATAATCAAGCAGCAGTTGTTCCGCCATTAGTTCATCAATATTCCAAGTTATCAGAATATATGAGAACTCATCCGCCTACGTTTTCTCATTCGTCAGAACCTTTGAACGCAGAAGATTGGTTGCGATCTGTTGACAAAAAGCTCTCCATTGCCCAATGCAATGATCGTGAGAAAGTTCTTTATACTTCACATCAGTTGGAAGGTACAACCGTAGAATGATGGGAGAACTATACTACAGCTCATGAGAATTCACATGATATTACTTGGGAAGAATTTTCAGCAGCTTTTCGTCAAGCGTATGTTCCAAATGGTATAGTAGAAATGAAGAAACATGAATTTTATGATCTACATCAAGGAAACATGTCTTTGAGTGTGTATCTCAACAAGTTCACTTAACTTTCTCGCTATGCTCTAGAAGATGTTGCTACAGATAATGCATGTCAGAAGCGATTCAAGCGTGGACTTAATCCCAGTCTGAAGTTGCAAGTTATCGAAAATGATTATGTGGATTTTCAGCAGATGGTGGGTAAAGCCATACTTATAGAAGATTCTCGTCATGAGTTGGAATAGTCTCGGAAAAGAAAGATGATACAACATGGAGTTCATCATAATCATTTACAGAAAACCATAACCAATGCTCAGTAGCCTGTTCATTATAGATATTCATCTACCATATTCAGCACCCCTGCACCAGTATCTCATTCAGTGAATTTAGGAATTCGCAATGTCAATAACAGTAATAATCATCAACCTCAGAGGACCAACAATCTAGCTACAGGAGTACATATTACAACTGCCATGAGACAACTCATTATGCTAACGAGCAACTCATTATGCTAACAAGTGTACGCAGAAGTGAGGGCCGACACCAATTTCTTTCAATTTGGGAGCTACACCAGCCAGGACCTCTTTGCCAGGAGCCGAAAGAGGAATGCCTTAGATTCCAAGTCATGCTACCAGGACTCCGTCAACTTCAGCAAGAGGATGACTGAATCACATCATTGTAGAAGAAGTTCAACCAGATTAGAAAGTCATGCTTTGTTTCACTCATAAGAGAAATCTTTTTAGAAGAGCGAGCAAAGTTTGGTTTTGAACCTATTCTTTAGTTAGCCCGAATATCGAGGACGATATTCCTTTTAAGGGAGGTAGATTTGTAACATCCTAAAATTTTATTTGTTTCTAAAGCTTTAAAAATAAAAATAACCATTTGAATTTTCTTGTTTAAGTTCCAACTTAATTTGAATATTCATAAATCAAAATAATTTAATATGATTAATTTAAACTTCAATTAAACTAAAAGTTGTTTTATTTGGGTTCCTTGAGTTCTAGAGAATTTTCTGAAATTTTCTAGAATTTATTTAATTTATTTGCTATTTATTTGAGCTCAGTTTTATTTATATCAATTTATGAAATTCAAAAATCATTCTTTTTCTGGATTTTCCATCGGGCTGGAATCTTTTTATTCTCGGGCTCAATATTTTCCTCCGACCCAGTTTTCCTTTTTGGCTCAACCTATCTTTCTTTTTCCCGCACGAACCAGCCCAACCCCATCCTCCCTTTTCTTTTCTTTCTCTGCACGTGGGACCCACTGTCAGCCTCTCTGTTCTCCTTGTTTCCTTCTTCCTCATGGACTCCTTGTGCCGCGTCCAAGTCGAGCATGACAGAGACGTCGACCTCCTCTCGGATACTTCCTTTCTGACACTATAAAGCAGCGCCACTGCTACTTTCCTCATCAACATGTAGCTTTCCACTGCTCTGCAGGGTTCTACTCCTGTCAAGCATCTCTATGGCTGGGCTCCAGAGTACAGTCACCTTCACTATTTCAATGGTGTCTGCTTCGTCCTTCTTCCACCATGTGAGCGCACCAAGCTGATTACTCAGTTAGTTGAGTGTGTTTTTCTTGACTACAGTCTTGAGCATAAGGGTTATCCCTGATACAACCCTGTCGCTCGGCGGGTGAGGATCTCTCAGGAATGTTATCTTCGATGAGTCCCAACCTTACTACCCTTGTACCTCTACTATTAGCTCAGATTCTCTTGTTGACTCGATCTCCTTTCTGACCTTTCCTGACCCACAGTTCTCCACTTCTGTTTCGCTTCCACCTCCACCTCCACCTCCACCTTCTTCACTTCCCTCCCCTTTGGTTCCACCTGTTCCCTCTCTGCTGGTGGTTCCTTCCATCTCTTTTGTTGAGATTCCACCCTTTCCCCTACACTACTCTTGTCGTCCTTGACCTACTCCTTCTCCAGTTGAGCATCCGTCTTTGATGGACCATGTTCTCAGCTCTTCTTCTCTGTCCTTACTGGGTTCTGCTCCACTTTCTCCTCCTAGATATGATCTTCGTGATCATCTCACAAGCCTCTGTACAAGCCTCTCTTTACGAGTGCTACGACTTCGTCATTGTTTGCTACTCTTGCTCGAGTGTGAGGTCAGTGGCGTGATGCATAATATTGCTATTTTGGGCGTGATGTCTGAGAATATTGCTATTTTGGAGCGTATTGGCACTTGCAAGTGCAAGTGTGTGTGTAAGATAAAAACCCGCTTGGATGGTTCTCTTGAGCGCTACAAGGCTCGTCTTGTGGCGTGTGGCTTTCAACTGGAGCATGATCATGACTATGATGAGACCTTCGCTATTGTCGCTCACATAACCACTGTTTGCACTCTCCTTGATGTGTCCTCTGTTCGACGGTGATCCATCTCTCATCTGGACATGAAGAATGCCTATTAATGGTGAGCTGCGTGATGAGGTCTATATGCACCGCCCCTGGGTAATATGTCCCTAATGGTATGATTTGTCGCCTTCGCCTCTCTCTCTCTATGGGTTCAAGCAAGTCCCTCATGCCTGGTTTGACTGCTTCTTCTCTGTTGTCACTATTGCCGACTTCTCCGCCAGTGATCACGACCCATACCTCTTTGTACACACCTTTCCTTGGGGTTGGTGCTCCTTCTTCTCTATATGGATGATATGATCATTACTGGGGATGACTCTCGGTACATTGAATTTGTGATGGAGTATCTCAGTAAGCAGTTCTTGATGTCTGATTTGGGTCCTCTTCGCCACTTTCTTGATATTGAGATCACTTCTACGCCTGAGGGCTACTACCTCTCCCAGGAGAAGTACATTCAGGATATCATTCCTCACGCTTGTCTCACTGATCAAAGCATGGTGGACACTCCTATGGAGCTTAGTGTTCCCCTTCGCCCCACTAATGGGGAGCCTCTTAAGGATCCTACACGCTACCGCCATCTTATAGGGAGCCTTGTCTACCTTGGCATTACTCGACCTGACATTTATCACCCAGTTCACATTCTGAGTTAGTTTTTTTTTGCTCCCACTCAGCTCCACTACTGTCACCTTCTTCGTGTTCTACAATATCTTCGCGGGATCATCAGTAATTGCCTTTTCTTTCCTCACTCTAGTGCTCTGCAGCTTCAGGCGTACTCTGATACAACCTGGGCTACTGATCCTTTTGATCGCTGGTCTCTTTCTACCTATTATGTTTTCCTTGGTTCCTCTCTGATTGCCTAGAAGACCAAGAAACATACTATTATTTCCCATTCGAGTGTTGAGGCTAAGTTGCAAGCCATGGCAGCATTGACAACTAAGATCGCTTGGCTTTGGTGGCTACTTGAGGATTTCGGTGTTTCAGCTTCTGACATCGACTTCTCTCTTATCAGACAGTACTGGCGTGATCAACATTCGTCGAGATCCAGTGAAGCATAAGCTCACCAAGCATATTGTAGTAGATGCGTCGTCCATGAGATCTCAGGTGCAGGACCAAGTTATTGTTGTTCAGTATGTGTCTTTGCAGCTTCAGTTAGCCGATTTCTTCACCAAGGCATATATTCGAGCTCAACACAACTTCTACCTCTCTAAACTTGGTATTGTTGATCTACTATGAGTTTAGGGGGTGTTAGATGTTAGATATGTCTGTTGTATAGTGTGTTCTTTGTATATTTACCTACACCTGTAACTTATATATTTTGGCCTTTGACCCACTAGAATAGAATCAATGGTTCATTCCAATACTCCCATCAGCATCACCCATCAAAAGCTTCTCATACAAGTTCAATATCTTTATGTCCCAACTTTGTAATCTTGGATCCCATGGAAACTCTAGTTTAACACCATAAATTTTGTACTACTGTACTGGGGTGACAAACCCCATGATTGGGTCTGGTTTGCTAATGCAACAATGACTATACCTTCACCTACAAGCATTTCTATGGACTTGGAAATTGTGGTGTAGTAGGTTTATATCTGTGACTATCTTATTGAGAAATTTCCCTTGTTACTTATTCCCTGTAATAAGATTATCCCTATCCCAATAGTGGAAGACAATACTTCCCTCACATCTTCACATATCAGCACAATAGGATCAACCATTCTTAGCATATACCTTGTTTGCCTTTTAATTGTTCAGCCAGCCTCAATCTTTCACCACATAAATCATGATCAGGCAGGAAGGTTCCCATGAATTTTTGTGGTAGGCACACTCTCCTTTCATTGATGTATGTAAGGGTCACATCAACAACCCGATTAGAAACGTTATGAAAAGAAAGATTAGAAGCCCCTTTAGCTAACATCTCCTAATGTCCATTCCTCAAGGATTTATCAAACTACTAGCATCAAGTTGCCTCAATGAAAATCCTCTAATACAAGTTTATTCCTGATGCAAGGACTTCCTAGGCATATCGATATTGTTGATCAACATCTCATCCAAGAAATCAAAAGCACCATCAAAGAATTGATCAGGGATCAGTGCTGGACTGTTAGTGCCACGTTCGGACACAACCACTTTGAGTGCAAGCATAACATAAGGATCAGAATTTAGTAATGACCTTCCTTTAGCTTATGTCCACTCTCGGCTGGATTTTCCATGACAAATTGGAGGTCTCACAGAAGAAGGAATCAAGTCCAATGTCTACGTCATTGACCAGCACCTCCTCGTCCTTGGTAGGAGTAGTGTTGTAATAGGCATTGTCAATCTGTTTATCATCCTCTTGAATTTCACCGAATAGATCAAAAGCTTGCTGAAACAAATGTTCCAGCTCCATGTCTATGGCAATTTTTTTCATGCTTCTGCAGCTCCTCTTGATCCCACTTGGCGAATCTGGTGTATTATTTCATTGGGCTCATTTGTTCTCAACTGTGGTTGCTGCTCACTTGTGATTTCCTTAGTACTATGATATGGCTAAGTTGTTGTGTAGACAAGAGAGACTCAAATCGCCCCCACGCTGACAGGGCTTGTCCCTTGCCGTGGTGAGGCTCTGATTTGGCTTAGAGTCGGTGAATCAAATATTTATTACCCCTTCTCAAACATAGCCAGTATCCTTTATAGATAAGGAGCCCTCCCTAACAAGAATTATAAAATATAGTTTATCTATAACTGAATTACAACTTCCAAATCAAACCATGTTGATCTATAGAATCTACGCTAATAGCCGATATGGACTCCTCGCTGTAGCTGTAGCCGAAACGGAGTTGTAACCGAGTCGGACTCCACGCTGTAGCTGTCATCTATTGCCCAAAGGAACTCAGCCTGCTGCTGTGGTCTGTGAATTGGATACGGCAGCCCGACGTCGGCACTGATACGTTTGTCCCACAAATGTGTCCGAAACAACTATCTGACTTACGCATTCTGTTAGTTACTTGTGGAGACATGAGCTCACTTTTCTCTCTTTCTTGAGACATTTCAACTGTATGACTGATCTGGCAAGTTTGCACAGTCGTTGCGGAGCTTTTAGCACGCGGTGAAGCATACAAAACGTGCAACTCTTGTGGCCATGCTTGCCTAATGACCAGCTGACAATAAGAGACATTTAAACACTTTCCATGTAAGGCCCTATAAGCTTGCAAAGCCGGTCGACATGTCTGTAACTGAACTAGGAATTGAGAGCCATGCATATCAGGAATGGGAGCTATCCTTTCCACCACTCCACATGAAGAAAAGAGTGAGTAGCGAATCTCTTGTGTTATAGGGTAGCTCATGTATTGAATTGTCACCATTGGAACACTACCTTCAAGATGGGGAATTTCAGCAAATACCTTGCAAGCATTGCCTCTGAAGTCTGCACAACCCCAACTATGTTGATGCATATAAGGTATATGATTCCCACTTCCATAATATGCGCCTTGAAATGATGCAGAGGAGTAGCAGCTATTGTTAAAAAAATAGTTTTAGCAAACTTTCAGAATTAATTCCAACATATTTAAATAACATTAAATCATAATTCCAATAGAATTTAAATGACCACATTAACATATACTCATGTAATTCTTCCAAGTCATCTAAAAATAATAATATGCTCAACACATTTATCATGTGTACATCACAAATCAGCATAAAGTTAAGACCTAAAAGAATGATAATTGCTCTCAGAAGGCTAGTTGCACAAGATATAATCTTGGCCATCACAGCACTCATGCCGATATTATTCATCAATTGAATATGATAACACTAAATCAGACTTTGAGCTCAAAAATTAATGCTTTACTACAATGTCAAGAACTATCATAGAACAGTTAATTAAACTTTCAGTCAACAAAAGGAACTTGATTAACAGTGCACAAGAGACACTATTTCAGCTTATTTAGTTTCCAGCAAACAATTAATTGATCATCTAACAGTGCACAAAATTACTAACTTCAATAATTAAGACAATATGTAAACAGAGAATCAACAATATCAGAATGCACAAAGATCATCAAGTTCTGCCTGTACTCAGCCGAAAACTAACAACATCAGATCCAAAGCTAACAGAATCTAAATGACAACAGAAAGTAATCTATCTATAGCTCAAGTCTGGTTGTAGTTACCATACCAATTTCATAATATGTCAACAATCATCATTGAGCTATTCAACAGAGCCCACAAAAACAAACTCTTTGCAATATCTCCCAGTGCTAGTCACAATAATCAACTCAACCATAGATCAATTATTTCAACTAGCACAGCACATATATATGCAAAGTGAGACACGAAAAGTATCATAGATATACTCACAGAGCAGATAGCAATCAAAGCTACTGAGATGAACCAGGCCAGACACGTCAATAGACGCTGACTCAAAAAACCTAGCGCATCACTGTGCCGTGCAAAATAGACGAAGTTGACGGAGATACAATGACGTTCTTTGCACTTCGGGACACACGGAAGAACAAAGTTGAGGTACAGGGGATATGCTACACAATACCAAACACAATGCACCGGCCGAGTGCACTAAGGAGCACCAAAGACAAGAAACCAAATGCCTCCTTTCCCCTCAAGACCAATGCAGAGCCGACATGAAAAATCCTCAATTTCACAAACAAAGTTCCCTTCCTGAGCACCCAATAGAGAAAGGGCACAAGAAGAAAAACTACGGATTGTGCAAAGGGAAAAGTCCCTAACCTCCCACCGACAGTGTCAGGTTGCTCACTGCGTCGCAAGGGCTCCAAGAAGCCCACAACAGAAGATCAAAATCGGGAAGAAGCTGAATTAGAGATTGGGGGTCGCTCGCAGCAATTGTTGCTCCTCTCAAAAAGCTCATGAGACCGCACATCTTAAGTGGAGAGGCCACCGGTGGACCACTGCTCGACTGCCACAAACGGCTTTGCGCATGAAGCGCCCGTGCCACTCGCACCTCCAGAGCCGCTGAACAGCTGAGAGAAGCCTCCATCCTTATCCTCACCCTCCTCACACCGACAGGTGGGCCCAGCCACAAATTTATTTATTTTTTCCATTTTCTTCTTTTCTCTATTTGAGGAATTACCAAAATAGCCCTTAGAAACAATAGCAGTAACCTCCTTGGCCAGCCCCGCCTTTGTCATCCGCAAAACTCATGCTAGTCATTTTGTCGAATACATGGTGATCATAGAGCCTTGTGCACCTCCTTGACACCACCCTTGTTGTTGTCCATACGCAATCGTTCTCCCACATGAGAAATATGAACCCTACGATATAGTTGCGGAATAGTTCAAACTTCCTTGTGCCGCACAAGCACTTGTCGCTCCTCTTGGCATTGTGTCGAGCACCTTGCATGCATCAGCACCTTACCTATCTTTTTTAGGAAATTATGATGATTGCCCACCAAGTTCACGGCCTGGATGTGGAATCGCAATAGACAGATGGAGTATTGTTGCAATAGCTCACCGAGAAATACACCCCAGCGTAACCTGCTGGTGAGTAGCCCACAAAATAATTCATACTTTTCCACTTTGATTTAACACCACGAGCAAGGAGGTATTGGGACGATCTGATGGGGATTTTATGATTGAATGCTCGTCAACCCACCCAATTGCGCTTGAATCAATTACCTGATTGGACTACCTCAGTTTGGGGATTTCACAAGTGAATCGAGCCACCAATCCTCACCAAGAACACTCAAATCCACCACCACCTGATTCGAGCACCTAAGTTGGGATTTTACAAGTGAATCGAGTCACCAATCCTCCCCAAGGACACTCAAATCCACCGCCGCCGAGGAAAGAGCTGAAGCTCTGGTACCTTTGTCAGGGCCTAATCGAATTCGAGTGGAATTCGACTAAAATTGCACACAAATTTGATGGATTTGGGGGTAAATTGAAAAGGAGAAAGCTAGGGTTCTTAGGATACTTTAACTAAGAGACTAGGAAATAGCTTTCTTCATTTTTGCCTTCCATTCCAGATCGAATCGGGTTATAAAGTCCCGAGAATTACAGCTTGAATTACATCAGTAAAAGTAAGAATTAAACTCTGAATTCACTAAAAGTAATTAAATGAACTGAGCTAACAGAGCTAAGCGATACATTGTGACGTATACAGTTTGTCACAGAGTAATTAAACACATATTAGTCGTTGGATGTCACCTAAACGTTCATCTTCCGATCTCTGTCACCTAAACATTCATCTTCCGATCTCTGTCACCTAAACATTCATCCCTTAAGTGAATACGACGAAGCGTTGAAAACTTTAAATCCTTGCTAACTTCCTCAGTTTGCTCCCGCTTATACTTGGGTCCTAACACAGAGGCGGGTGACAGGCTGAAACCCTTGCCTCCACTGAGAGAAAATGGTGATTCTGCCATTATGATAACTCCGCCGCATTTTCTTGTCCCATGAATGGGATTCGCCTGTTTGCCATTCTCAAACGATACACACCCGCAAATATGCCTGTGGAGGATTTGTTGCCAAATTAATTTTTTTTTACCATGGCAAACTTGCCTACCGTTTTGCCCTCCCGATGCATCACGGAGGCCTTCTTCATTCACGGAGACTCACGGTCGTTCAAGACGGATACTGACGACGCCGCCAGTCAAGCGAGGAGAGAGAACGGATCCCGCCGCCGCCAAAGACCGCCACCTCCGACGCCGACGGCCGATTGCGAGGCACCTCTGGGTTTCCGAAGCCCAACCCGGCGTCCGGCTCTGCCGTGGCGACGGCGGCTTGCTCAAGTGGTGGATGGAGAATCGCGATCTCTTCCAAGTGCGTATTCTAACCGTGCCCAAGTGTAGATGAGACTCGACAAGTGTAGATGTGGTGGTAATCTAAGCTGTACCACCTTTTTATTTCTTTACTAGGCTCGATGGGGAGCGACCTTAGCTTAGCATCGTAGAACCTCCCCGCACGGAAATGCAGCACCTCTTGTTGATTGGGATAGCCTACGACGAGGACAATCGAGATGAAGAGGAAGAATTGAGATTGTTGATGATGAGGTGATGTATGAGCCGTTGGGGTTTAGGGTGACGATGAGGAGGCCGATAAGGCAAGAAAGCGACCCGATAAAGCTAGCGATCAACGTAACGCCGATACTTGTCGAGGATCAAGAAATTGATACAAGCTGGGCGATCATTGAAGTTGATGACTATTTACCGTGGAGAGGACGTGGTGCACGATCCAAATCGGCCCAATATGGATCTTGGCACGATTTATTCTAACATGAAGGAGTTTAGATTGGCGGTGAGACAATTTGCTATAAATAAAGAGTTTGAACTACGCGTTGTCAAAACAGATCCTCGCAAGATATATTGGAGGTTGCAAGGGGAGAAGATTGTCCTTGGCATCTTGTTGGGCGTGAAACGACTGATGGGTGCACCGTTATGGTACTAACTTTCATTTTATGTTCCATTAATTTTTTCCCTTCAATAATTTTAAGGTCGCCAATGTTTTTGCCCTTCTATATTAGTTGCCTTGACTAATTTTTTTGTTGTTGCAGTGGCATGGTTGTTGATAAGCATACATGTGAATCAAGTGCTAGGAGGAAGACTACCACACCAACCATTGCTTGGGTTGCTTCAAAGGCAATACATCACCTTAGGAAGAAAACAAATATGGGCCCTAAGGAACTGCAAAAACTTTACAGGATGACCACAAGTGTATAATTCATTATGATACTATTTGTAGAGGTAGGCAAATTGCTTTCAGAGAATTGTATGGCAAATGGGAAGAGAGCTTTCATTGCTATTCAATTGGAGGGCGAGGTCCCAAGAGGTGTCCAGTAGTGTTATTGAGATTGGCATCAAGAGAGAAATGGCAATTTCTATTTCCATAGATTTTATGTGCATTGAAACCTTGCATTGAAGGTTTTTAGAAGGATCTGCAGCCATACCTTAGCATAGACTCTCTGCACTTAATGGTAGATGGAATGGTCATTTAGCCGCAGCTTGTGGTATAGATGGTCACAACTGGATGTACCCAGCTGCTTTTGGGTTCATTGATGGTGAGACAACGATAATCGGACTTGGTTTATGACTCGCTTGCACAAGGCCATAGGAGATCTTCTGCTTTAGCTATTTCGCGAGATCGTGCAAAGGTCTAGAAAATGCGATTAAGAATGTGTTTCCAAGTGAACATAGGAGTGCTTTAGACATCTAATGAACAATTTCATTAAAAGGTTTGGTGGTGATGTGTTCTCTAAGATGTATCCTGCAGCTAGAGCTTATAGAGAATCGATTTTCAATTATTTTTACAGTCGATCATTGATGCTAGTCCTCAAGTGTTGGTTTGGATGGAGGCTCACCATTACAAGCTTTGGATGAGATCCGCTTCAATCCACGAGATTAAATGTGATTATATCACTAATAACCTTGTCAAGTGTTCAACAATTGGATCGGGGACCGGAAAGACCTTCCTGTTGTTGAGCTTGCGACAAACTCGAGAGATGATTATGGTGCTATGGGCTAAAAGGAGAAAAATTTCGAGAAGGCTTCTTGGAAAGATCCTCCCAAAGAAGTGATACAACAGCTTGAAAGCCGAACTAGAGGACTTGGGCACTTGACTGTTATAGATGGTGGAAGTCTTTGCAATGAAATTTGGGACACCACAAACACTCATGATGACATGTTGTTAAGTCTTCTCTACATGAGTGCACTGTCTTGAGTGGCGAGATCTTGGTAAGCCTTGCCAAGATGCTTTGGCTTTGATTACAAGTGTCAGATCTAGTAATGTACATATGGAGGACTTTGTGCATGAGTATTACTCTGTTGAGAGGTTCAGGCAGCTTATAAGAGACTTATAGAGCCATTGCCTGATAGAACACAGTGGCTAGATGTTGATTTGCCTTTTGGGGTTAGGGCACCACTTGACAAGAGGATTGCTGGACGGTACAGAAAACTCAGGATCAAAAGCTTCCTTGAAGGTGGTGGTAGCAAAGGAAAGAAGGCAGCCAAGGAAGCAGCAAATGAGGCAGATAAACAAGCTGCAAATGAGGCGTAAAAGGGCAAGAAAAAATGATTAGAGGCAAAAGAAAGTGCAAGGGATGTGGAGAATTAGGCCATGGTGAAACAAGCTACAAATGCCATCTTAATGGGACTAAGAAAAGGTAAGACCCAACTATATGTACTTGCTGCCATGACTTGTTTTGCTAACTAAATTAAATACTTTTTTGTCCAAACTTGCAGGAAAAGAAAGCCAAGAAAAAATACAACAAAGTATGGTGAGAATGCAAAATCCCAACAAAGAGAGCAAAGAAGGGAGGAAATCTCGGGATCACTCATTGAACCAGAAACCCCAAATGCTTTCCATGACCAAGAAATCGCACCACCAAATTTCTGATGATTTGCATGCTTTAGAAATTGAAGTACTGGACCAGATGATTTGCATGCTTTAGAAATTGAAGTACCGGCCCAGATGCTTCTCTCCATGACCAAGAAATGCCTACACCAAATTTCAAATACACTCACCAAATTTCACAAGGCTCACAAGGGACCAGATCATACAAAACAATTTCAATAGGGTTACAAGAGGGTATGCTACACATTAATTCTCATTCTTTTATACTTGTATACTTGCTTTCATACAAGTGACTCATAGTGCTACTTTTATTGCGACCAAACGCAAAACTCCTTAGTGAAGGTGTCTCACCGAGACAAGACAAAGGCAAAAGAGGAGCCCACCAAAAAACTCAAGCCAAGAAAACGAAAACCAATTGAAGGTTTGATGCGGAATGTTATGTCCATCATGAAATTGTAACTTAAATTGTATCGGACATGTATCTCCATCATGAGAATGGAGATCTCTATGAAAACGTATCTCTGACATGTATCTATGTATCGGACCTTATTTAATTTATTTGGACCTATGTTATTGTAACTTAAATGCTACCTATCTTGAATTTATCTCGACATGTACTTTGCTAGAATGTTATTGTGATCATGAAATTGTGTCAAAATTCTGTCCAAATTCTATTGAAATTATGTCCAAATTCAAGCAAAATTATGTCAAAATTCGCATAAAACAAGTCAAAAATACAGTCGATTCGAAAAACATCTTCATTTCATAGGACTTAGATGTCATTACAACACATTCTACAAATCGGTTACTAAATGCACCACCACCGAGAGTCGTACCCACACTTCTAGAACACGTTACTAAACAACTTCACTTGCTAATAAGCACTACCACACCTAAAAGAACTAGGACGCAATTAGTAAACACAAGACCACCAACAATTTGCACTGAGCGATAAGCTTGTCCATCTTGAGATCCATCCTCTCTTCCTCGTAAATCCTGCAATTAGGCTTCATTTCGACCAAGGCTTTAGTTTCACCATGACCTTCGATGCTCTGCAGCTTGCATTTCTTCTTTTCGTTTCTTTTCCATGTCTTCTTTAATCTTCTTTGCAACTACTTTCTTGTAAGCATCAATCCACCTAAAGAATGGACATTTCTTCACTTTGCTGGAAATGACAATACATAACACAAACTATTTATCCAAATCTTGACACGAAGACCTAGTTCATCCATTTCTATATGACAAAAACAGATCATTATATACTCACAAATTCATCGTAGTTTACGATTTGAAGAAAATTTTGCCGTTGTTCTTCCAGATTTGCATTCCACTACTTTATCACCACATTCGGGCATGGAATGAGGGGATCCGCTAGGCCAAGTGGATCTGAGAGAAAGGGCACCGTTGGGATGAGCGACGAACTAGACGAAGCCTCACCCATATCTGGCGTCGGGAGCGTGGCGGCGTCTGGAGCGGACGCGTCGGCAGCGGGGCGGCGTCTGGCGCGGACGCTCGGGCGGCAGCAATGGCTGGGCGCGGACGCTGGCGGCGCCTTAGCGCGAGGCCGTGGTCGGGAAGGAAAGGGCCGAGGAGGTGGGTCATTGCTCGTCGGCACGTCGACGGCATCGGCGGTGGAGCGATTCCTCTGTTCGTCTTCGTCTCGTCTCTCTCCGTTCTCTCGTGTTCTCTCTCCGTGAAGATACGGTGAATGAAAAGGAACGAAGGATAAGGCTCGGGGCAAACGGAAGAAAAAGATGCCGCACAAAAAAAATTTAATTTGGCAACAAATCCTCCACAGGCATATTTGCGGGTGTGTATCGTTTGAGAATGGCAAGCGGCGAATCCCATTTGCGGGATGGCAAATTGCGGCCCGCTTATCATAATGGCGAATCACCATTTTCTCCTCCATTTGAGATACATCGAGCCCGCGCATCACGGTTCCCTTTCTCACACAGATCGAGGCCCGCCATCTCCCATCCTTTCCTCTAGCGGCGGATCTCGCCAAGATCCGTAGTCACGACACGTTGCGAAATAATGAGGTTGTGGCCCTTTGTCGCGGTGTCATTAGGCGAGTCTTGTCGAGACAATGGCGATAGTGCCTCGTCGCGAGGAGGGCTCATAGGGGAAGGAAGGAGCCAGAAATGACGGTGGAGGAAGCGGCGAGAAGGGAGTGCGGCACAAGATGAATGGGCGCGATTATCTACAAATGTGGCGAGGAGGACATGGGCGGCGGCGGTCTGAGCTAGTTGGAGGGAGGGTAGGTGGGGAGAGGGCGCCACGAGAGACAAAGAGAGGAAGGGAGGCGGCGCTAGTGTGAGGCGGTGCGTGAAGGGTAGGTTTTAGGTTTGGCGAGTGATTTGGGTCGTCCGTCCCCTGCGCGCCGATCCAACGGCCGCCGATGGGCGTGGTGCCCCCGCCTCACTTGGCTCCGTCGTGGGCGCATCTGGGACGAACATGTCACCCAAAATAAGGAGGTTGCAACAATTCGAGTGGAGAATGTATGTACCCGATACATTGCTTATGTGGCACGCTGTGGATAAGATGCATCGCCAAGTGCCGACGATGTCCTTGTTTGTGACGGAACTGGTGACCAGACTGTTACATGGACTCTAGTGCGACCTCGTACATGACGTCGGACGTCGGTAACCTCTCCTGTTCCCATCCCCCTCACTCCTTCACTACTTCCACCATCGTTGTCGGTGACGGGTCACTGCTACTCGTCACCTCCACTGGTTCCACTAGTCTTGGATCTCTTCATTTTACTAATGTTCTTGTCACTCCGCACCTTATCAAGAATCTTGTTTCCGTTCGTCAATTCACTATTGACAACAACTGTTTCGTTGAGTTTGACCCTATTGGTTTTTCTGTCAAGGATCTTCGTTACAGGAATGTGATCACCAAGTGCAATAGCACCGGACCTCTCCACCCCTTGCGTCTGCCGGTGTCTACCTCCCTTTCGTGCGCACTCGTAGCCGGCGCCTCCGCCTCCATTTGACATCGTCGTCTCGGGCACCTTGGCCCTGAATCCCTATCTTACCTTGCTAGTGCGTCCGCCATTACTTGTGATAATGGACCCGCCGACACTATCTGTCATGCGTGTCAACTTTGTTGTCATGTGCGTCTACCTTTTGCAACTTCACAGTCTCGTGCTCTCAAGAATTTTGATTTAGTTCATTGTGATCTTTGGACCTCGCCTGTCCTCAATGTGTTCAGTTACAAATACTACTTGCCACTATCTCTCACTTTTTTTCTTATGTTGCTACTCAGTTCAGCGCTAAGATCAAGAGTATTCAGTGCGATAATGGACGTGAGTTTGACAACTCCACCGCTCGTACTTTTTTCCTTACCCATGGTGTTACACTCCGCATGTCATGTCCATACACCTCTCAGCAGAATGGCAATGCCGAACGTATTATTCGTTCCACTAATAACATTGTTCGGTCTCTTATGTTTCAGGCTAGCCTCCTTTCTCTTACTGGGTTGAGGCTCTTCACGCCGCTACCTACCTTCTCAATCGCCAACCCACCAAAACTCTCAATTTTTCTACACCTTTTTTGCACTATTTGGTGTTCCCCTTCCTACTCGCACCTTCACGTTTTTTGTTGCAAGTGTTACCCGAACCTTTCTGCCTTCGCTCCTCATAAGCTTTCTCCTCGCTCCACTATGTGCGTGTTTCTCGACTACCCATCCAAACACAAGGGATACCGATGCTTCGATCTCTCCTCAAATCGGGTCATCATCTCCCGTCATGTTACGTTTGACGAGTCCTCTTTTCCCTTTGCCGAGCTCGCCCCTCTACCCTCTCCCATTAACCTTGATTTTTTGTTGGAGCTTGATCACACGCCGATGCCCATTGGGCCTCAGCATGTTGCAGGTCATAGTGCTCCTACCGGCAGTGGTGCCCGACGGTGCTGCCTCTCCTACGTTGGTTGTGCACAGCCCAGTGTACCCGCAGCATCCGATGTCATGTGCATTCCCAGTGCGCACGTAACGCCGACCGACAGCGTTCCTCTTGGCCCCACGGCTGTGGTAGCACCCAGTGCTCCAACCGTGGCTCCTCCCGTGGCAGTCGAAGCACACGGTACTCCTGCCGATCTACCAGTTGGCCCGCCAACTCCCAGCGGAGTCGTTCTCTCGCAGCTTTCCCCAGGTGTTGTGCCTCTCCAGCCGGTCGACAACTCCCATGCCATGGTGACTCGTGGCAAGCACGATTTTCGACAGCCGCTCACCCTCATGAACCTTCATGCCAACACTCTGTCTCCTGTTCCGACCACATACCGGGCTGCTCTCGCCGACCCTAATTAGCGTGGAGCCATGGAGGAAGAATACAGTGCTCTTTAGGCCAATAACACATGGGATCTTGTTCCACGGCCATCCAATGTCAATGTGGTCACTGGGAAGTGGATTTTTCGGCATAAGCTCAATTCAGAAGACATTCTTGCCCGCTATAAGGCTCGATGGGTTCTTCGTGGTTTCACACAGTGTCCTCGTGTTGATTTTGATGAGACTTTTAGTCCAGTCGTCAAGCCAACCACTATTCGCACAATTCTCTCTCTGGTCCTATCTCGGGATTGGTCTATCCACCAGCTGGATGTTAAGAATGTGTTTCTTCATGGCACACTCTTGAAGACTGCCGGCTGGATTTGTGGATTCATCTCGCCCAGATTACGTTTGCCGCCTCGACAAGTCTCTCTACGGTCTCAAACAGGCGCCCTAGGCCTGGTACAGTTGTTTTGCGGCTTTCTTGTTGTCCCTCGATTTCCTGGAGGCAAAGTCCAACACCTCCCTCTTTGTGTCACATCGAGGCGGTGACACTGTCTACCTGCTGCTCTATGTGGACGATATTATGCTGACTGCATCTTCGGACCGTGTGCTTCGCTAGGTGGTTGCCTCCCTCTAGCAGGCTTTTCCTATGAAAGATCTCTGTCCACTTCATCATTTTCTGGGTGTTTCTGTCAAACATCGTGATGGCAGCATATTCTTCTCTTAGTGGCAGTATACTCTAGACATCTTGGACCGCGCTGGGATGACCGCTTGCAAGCCTTGCAGCACCTCTGTCGACACTTACTCCAAGGTCTCCTCTGCTGCTGGCATTCTGTGGCTGATCCGACGTTCTACCGAAGTCTTGCGGGTGCTTTACATTACCTCACTCTCACTCGCCCGGATATTGCCTACGTCGTACAACAAGTTTGTCTCCATATGCATGATCCTCGCGAGCCGCACCTCGCCGCCGTGAAGCGCATTCTTCGGTATCTTCGCGGCATCATCGACCACGGCCTTCTTCTTCACTGAGCCACCTCTACAGATCTGGTTGTCTACTCCAACGCTGACTGGGCTGGTTGTCCCGACACGCGCAAGTCCACTTCAGGCTACGCTGCGTTCCTGGGTGACAATCTAGTTTCCTGGTCCTCGAGGCGGCAACACAATGTCTCTCGTTCGAGTCACGGAGATCGAGTACCGGCCGTGGCCAATCTTTATTCTTGAGGCGTGTTGGCCGCGCCAACTTTTTCAGGGGCTTCACAGCACTCCACGCTGAGCTACCCTTGTCTACTGCGACAATGTCAACGTGATCTATCTCTCAACAAATCCAGTGCAACATCAGCGTGCTAAACATATTGAGATTGATCTTCACCGTCCGGAGCGAGTTTGTCTTAGCGATGTCCACGTTCTTCACATTCGACGACATCTCGATGCGCCGACATCTTCACCAAAGGGCTACCAACTTCATCTTCACGAGTTCGGTCCGGTTTGAGCGTTCGTTCCGCCAACGCTTCAAGCTACGGGGGGGGAGGGTTGTTAGACTCTTAGACTCTTCGGTTCCTGATCTATATATATATAACATTTGGCTTATC
Organism: Hsuehochloa calcarea; assembly: GCA_036346395.1. Taxonomy (NCBI): domain Eukaryota; kingdom Viridiplantae; phylum Streptophyta; class Magnoliopsida; order Poales; family Poaceae; genus Hsuehochloa; species Hsuehochloa calcarea. The sequence goes on from CM070598.1 coordinate 59,054,662, forward strand.
ACTACATACAATATATATAATTGTCACAAATATTCTACTATCTCAGTACTAGCCAAGTACTTAACAATGCAGCATGTGCTGTGGCCTGATTGTGCTCTCTTCTATACGGGAACAATTTATAATCATCACTATTACTAGCTTCAAGGATTTTTTTTTTGCTTCTTTCCATTTCTTTTCTTTCTTTTTCTGGTCCTCATGATTGAGAGATATTGGTTTCTTCTTCTTTACAGCTTATAGATTCCTTAGGCCGTTGCCACTTTTAATAATTCCAAGTACCGAGGCCCAAAAATTGAGTACTAAATGGCATTGCTACCAAGGGTAGGCAAATATTGATGCAGTAGAAAGTATAATGGGATGTGCTTAAAGATTAAATATAAACTGCCCAATGTATCACAGATCAAGGTTTCTGAGTTCTGACTAGCCAACAACTGATATATTTCACCTGATTTAACAGTAGTTCGTCTGTGCGTCCCCCTTCGCTCAAGATTTCCTTATTTAGTTCAGACTATGCATCCACTAAACTAGGCTGTGAACAATTACAGCATTTATTTTGGGATCTGAGTCACTGAGAATTTCAAATCCTGCAAATTACTTATGCATCTTATTTATATTACTACATGCTTGTTCCCGTTAAAAAAAAGTTGACATCAGAAGTGGTGCGTTTGCTTTAACAGTTTCCACTAAACCTGAACATTCATCATACTCATACCATGTGCCGGAATTCTATGTCCGATCCTTCCACCAAGATCCCCGTGCCGCTTTTTCTTGCATAATTGCATCGCATACCTGCTTTCTCGGATACCCTGCAAAACTTGAGTGATCAGTAACGAGCCAGCCAACTTTTGATTTCTTTGTAGTTTGTACCATGATGAAGGGGAAAAAATCATGACCACCTCCACTTTTCACTATGCGTTTTCCCGTGAATTAACCCTCTCTTTTCAGGTTCATGCATTCTCATCAGTCATCACACGGTGACGTCTTTCTTTTGCCCCCAAAACAAGTCTCATTAGGCAGTACAAGCCCAAAGTCTGAACTTTTAAAAGTTTTCCCTGACAACCTGCTGACTTGAATGCTTCAAAACTGTCGTCACACGACTCTGAAGACATAACAGGACTAATGCCTAATTAGGTTCAAGTCTTACACAATTATCACGAACATTTGCATTCATAAACAAAGAGTTACTGTACTCCAGGCTTCAAAGCATACTATGATGATAATGTATATTGCAGCGTACTAGAATAGCATCACTGACGTTTTTGCTCGTTGCAAGCATTGCATTGATGGACCATCCGTTTTGCATATTCTACATCGACGAGACTCCGATCAGGGAGGTGGTGAGGAGCGAATCCATGGGCGCGCAGTTCCCGTCCAAGCCCATGTCGCTGTACGCCACCATCTGGGACGGTTCCAGCTGGGCCACCTCGGGGGGAAGGTACAGGGTGAACTACAAGTACGCGCCCTACGTCGCCGAGTTCACGGACCTCGTGCTCCACGGCTGCGCCGTCGGCCCCGCGACCGGTCGGCCGGCGTCGAGCGAGCCGGACAGCGCGATGTCGTCCGCGCAGCGGTGGGCGATGGAGGTGTTCCGGGCGAGGCACGTGACGTACGGGTACTGCTACGACCGTGTCCGGTACCCCGCGCCGCCGCAGATGTTCCTCCCGTCGGGCGAGGCGAGGTCGACCGACCGGCGCAGGCACGGCAAGCGGCACCGGCGCGGACTCCGCCCTCCGATCGGCACGGCAGCGCCGCGCTCATAACGCACTCGGGTGTATCGTGTCATGTGTGACGACTTATGATTTGGTCGTTGATTTCTCACATGCGCCGCCGTTGCAGAGCTCCACTGATTACTATAGCTTTCTCACTCTCACTCCCCTGCCAAGAGAGCCGATGCCTCTTCTTTCCTTTCCCCACCTCCCGTCTGGCTGCTAACATTTCCGGATCAGAAGAGCCTCGGACCAACACAAAAAAAAAAGGCGCAAGTTCTTTGCCGCGGAAGGCTTGATTTGTCCTTTCAGCGGTGTACTACGTGGAAAGTTGATGGGACGTTGGAACAGAAGGCTTCGCCCTCGCCCGCGCCCACTTGGTGGTTACTAGTAGTCGTCGTGTTTGTCATGGCCTTCGGCCTTGACGATGTTATCTAAGACCTTATCAACCGATTTCTTTAATCGCTTGTTGGATTGAACATTTTGTTGTCAATCAGGTAGTTGGCAGACTAGAGACTAGAGAGGGCCATTGAATATGACCCACTCGGCACCTACTGTGCTCGTTTCAGCTAGCGTTTCACGAAGCAGGCGACAGCAGGTACCAGCCATTATCGCTTAGCTTTTCGGAGGAACAAAGGTGAGAATCAAACCAAGTGAAATCGACCATTCATGCTAACTAAGCTCAGTTAACAAGCATCGGTACACAAGTGACAAGTTAGTGTTTTTTTTTTCTTTGCGTAAACAGGAGCTCTCTTTCAATAATCAGAACCAGGGGTGCAATCATTGAGAAGGCAGGTATTAAGGAAATCTGGTGCCTCGTTTAACCAAGTGCACCATTGACTACTCAATGACACCTCCTTCGCACAAAGGCTCATAATGATCGAACAGACAGAAAACTGAGACAGAGTACAAACACCTCGCCCCTGACGACTACGTACTGCGACAGTGAAATCTTGCAAGCTCGGAGTTTAGCAACATAAACAAGTGCACGCAAGTACAAACGATAACATTGTCACCGGCTTTCCGCTACAAAGGCATCAAAGATCCCAAAACACTTTACTCAAAAAAGGATGCATATGCGTAACGACAAGGACCATTAGCATGCAAGTTCCTCTCCCATTTTTCCATTTCCGAGGTTGCTATATGTTAGGATGATAAGATTAACAAAATAAATACCTCAGAATTGGTCTTACCGCCCAAAAGAACATGTTACGGAACATCTAGGTCCATACTTTTTCATAATGATTGCAGATGATAACTTAAAGCAGCGTCATAAACCCAGTTTTGCTACAGGGCAGCTACAAAATTTAAGACAGCGTTCAGTCTTAAGAACTCGACACCGAGGTTCTTGTCAAGGATAAGAAAGTTGCCAATCAAGACCTCAGTCAAGCTCAGTTTACTGCAGTCAATATTTTGTGGCATTCCGCAATCATGACCCCAAAAAAAAAGTTTCCTCATCTCTTCATGTTTCTGTTGTCTATGTACTATACTTCCCCTCTATTTAGAGGCATTTGGCAGGACCTTGATGTTCCCAGCTTTCTTCATACCACCGTTCTGATGCTCCTTACTTACAGCCGACTTCTCATCAGAGCTACAACCACCATTCGAGCTCCCATTGCACTCTGGTTTCTCCTCAATTGTATCAGATCTTTTTGTTGGTGAGCTCCTTGGAGAAACATTATCATTAGCCATCTCCATGCCAGTACTCTTGTTATGCAGATAAGCAGACGAACCTTGTGGAGAGTTAGGTTCGGCAGGAGAATGAGAAACTTGCATCATCTGATGAGGCAGTGGGTGACCTGATCCAGGAGGAAGGAAAACCCCTGTACCTGGAACAGGGTGTCGAGGCGGAGCAGGCCTTGGAGTAGCTTCTGACATCCAAGATGCTGTTGTGTTTGGCAACGGAACAGCTGACGGGAAAGGTATGGCTGTGGCAGCAACAGGAGCAGGTGCTACAAAGAGTTGTTGCATTCCATCAGGAGGGATGTGATGCAGTCCAATGGATGGTGCTGGAAGTACACTGCTGGTGGGGGCGTATCCAAAGTGTTTAGGACTTGGGGAATGACGTGCGATGTTAGCTGGCCTTGATGGTGGACCCCAGGACATAGGAGGTGTTAATGGGGGAGTAAACCGCGAAGCACTTTCAGATGGGATATGTTTTCTTGCCACAGACTTTCCAAAACTTAGTAGGATTCGCTGCTTACGTGCAGCAGGAAGAGCTCGCTTGGCTAAATCAGCACTTTTCCCTTGCGACATTACAAGAGATCTGGAATCGAGAGAAAAAAGAGCATAGTGCTTAGAAAGTGTAGTCAACAATGAAAGTGTATTCAACTACATTACTTGCTGTGAGAAATAAAGAAAGCAAAAGCAGATTGTTATTTAGTTTATCTATTCAACTACATTACTTGCTGCGAGAAATAAAGAAAGCAAAAGCAGATTGTTATTTAGTTTATCTATTCAACTACATTACTTGCTGCGAGAAATAAAGAAAGCAAAAGCAGATTGTTATTTAGTTTATCTATTCAACTACATTACTTGCTGTGAGAAATAAAGAAAGCAAAAGCAGACCCCATTGAAACTACAGACGCGCAACTAAAACCTCAGACTTGCCTTATATACCTACTAAAATACGTTACAAAGTTACCCACTTCCGGTGCAACGTAGTATGTACTAACCAGCCAGATGTCTGTTTCCCTAACCAGAAACATAAATTACAAATTCTCGCAGAGACTGAAGGATCAACTAGCAAGCAAGGCAAGCCAACAGTTTAAGCCTTTTAGGAGTACTACGAATGTAACAGGAAACATAAATTACTGGGAAAAGAATTACCCTGTTGAGAGAGAGAGCTTCAGAGGACCTCTATGATCACCTCGTTCTCCTGAAATAACTCGGCCAAACACCATATCACAATCTGTCAGGCAGAGTGTACAAAGAGGTCTACCATACCAAGGAGGGGATTGGTGAGGATGGGAATAGTCCCCCTGAAAAAAAAAGCATTCAGTAATGATTAGGATCCATTTTCAGCCAAATGGGTCTAAAGCATGAAAGCAAATTACCTCATTGAAGAAATCGACAACACAATAATCTGGTTTAAAAGTTACAATTTCCTGCTTAAACAAGCGATCAAACAGGTCATGCAGCAACCCAGGAATAGCCTCCACCCTTTTCTCTGAATTCACATTTAATATCACAAAAAAAAGTCATCAAAGTATGAGACTAGCATGAGGTGATGCGGTACAAGATTGATCTCTACCTCTTTGATTTTCATCTTCAACAGGGCCTTCAATGATAGGAATGCCCAGCTGAATAATTTCCCTTCCATGACCCTTCATTGGTCTTTTACCAATCATAACAGTCTGTCCTGCTGTTTTACCAAGTAAAAAATAACAGTGGAGTCACAAAATCCCAGAAAATTTAACTTTCTGATACATAAGGATTTGAATAGAGCATTTCTGTTGACACAAATGATGAACATCAACTAGGGACAAATGGCCAAGCTAACCATTGCAATGCAACATCCAGTGCCACAGACCTTATCCATACAGAACCCAAAAGGTAACTGGCAACATCTTACTAGGTGACCAACTAAACAATACTCTATCATGGTATGCATTTTAGATATAAATTCAAAAATTCAATGTCGCAAAAGTGAACATGGGTACGCAAACATCCACACGGCATGCAGCACAGAAAATAAATAACTGTTAATGGCCACATCATTAAACAGAAAAGGCAATCATTTATAAGTTCACCTTGAAGCCCTCCTCGACAACAAGAAGCTTTAGTTTCATTAACTAAAGAAAGAATCATGTTTGTCTCGATCACATTTACCAACCCTTCATATACCTTAAGCCCTTCGACAGCATTAACCTGAAGAAGCATAGAACATGTTTCATCACATCATGTTGTGTAATAAGATAATGTAATTTAACTCAACTTTGAGATTTCAAGAGGAGCGACTTGAAAGGGAAAACCGAATACAGCACTTGAAATTCTGATTTGCTGGACTAACATACCGGCTTGCCATCAATGATTTCATTGGTTGCATACTCTACAGGAGTTGGAACCACTTTGCTGGTTCCTTCAGCAATAGCTTGCAGCCTATGATTTTTTTCACCTTCTACAAAATTTATAATGCAAGGACATGGTTCAGAAATGAGGGTAATTTGTTGACTCCCTATACAAAAACTTTCAATTGCATTCGCTTGAGCTTGACAAAACAATTATGTTTCAGAAGCATAACAAAAAAATAGAGTAACACAATTAGCAATAAATGCACCATCTTGTGGCTGTAGCAAGATTTATTAACATAGCAACTCACTTGAACAGTCACCTGTTGCTATAGCTTATGTCAATCTAGAAAAAGAAAAGGTGCCAGATCCTATTTGTCAGTATATTTGTCTCCTCTCTCCCTAACATTGATGTTATGAACACTTTTTACTCTACAATTGCCGTATGCATGGTCATAATTTAGGTTTGGCCAAAGTTGTTTGAATAGTACAATTAAAAATGAGATGGGTCATGGGAGTAGAATTTGCTGCAGTATAACTTATCATCTTAGATTTATGTAATGATGCACCCAGCAATTTCAAAACTGCGATTGCAAAATAATGCCAGGTTATCTTCATTTTGGAGGTTGTTTAATTCTTTATGTTATCAAATGGCAATAGAACAGCCATGACATAATTGAAAACAATGGAAAGCTGAACATTAGACTAGAATTACATATCGACCTGTTACATTGTTTGCATTATGTAAAAAACAATAGCAGTTTTGCTAAATTGGTTCACTTACAAACAGTGCAGACCTAAAACATTGTGGGTACCGAGTCATAAGTTTAGCTGTCTATCCTAAAGACACTCCATTATAAAGGAAAAGAACAAGGAGACTCCCAAAGTTAGGAATTGTCCACAGTTTTACAAGGAGCTTTTGAGCAAACAAAGTAGCACCATAGTTTTTGGATGGCATAAACCAACAGAATTACAGAACTTACATCAACAAAACAACAACTAACCCAAAACTGAAAATGAAGTTCCATGATGCTGAATTTCAATGTCATAAAGGAGTGACAACTTAAATAAGTGAAGAAAAAATGTTAATCTGGGGCATGATGACGGCAGACGGCACTGTATTAAATGCTTTACACTTTTACTAATGCAGTGTTCTTTTGGTTCAACTACCATCTGATGTGTCACATAACTTGTCAACAAAATTAACAAAATTAAGTTTTTCAGTGTGCAAAGCCTATTTACTGAATCACTAGAGATAACATTATGGAACATGGTACCGTTAAATAAATGAATATTGCAAAAGATTATGCATGAATATGTGCGTTTGTGTTTGTGTACCATCACTAGCAGGAGAATCCAACCGCGGGCTTTTAGTATCAACCATGTTCTCCACTTCCTTCAGTCCCTTCCCTTCCTTGTTATGAACTTCACGTCCTAGAAGCAATCAAGAGTACATGAGAAACTATTCTGAAACTAATTGGTCATGAATTTGTCAACATTCTCAACGTCACAAGTTGGCAATAGGAAAAAGTAATGCAATAAAAGAACAAAATAAAAGGGGAAATAAACTAGCACATTGTAATACAGTTTCTAAACACAAAATCACAATATAAGCGCAAATAGATAATTTCTTGTCCTTCCTATGGAAATACTTGAGTGGAAAGACATTTAAAAAGTGTCTCTACCCATCACCCGGACGATTTGTTGCCAAAAGTAAACCAAATTCTCCACCTTTGGATTGTTTTGAGATCTTTGCTCTTAACCTAAAATCTCCCTCACCCCCTCCCTCATCCCTTCCCCCGTCTAACACAGCCACCACCCCAGTGCCACCGCCCTTCACCTCTAGCCATCCACCACCTCCCGTCGCCCCCAACACCCAACTCGCTCATCACAACGTGTGTTGCCTGCCGCCTACTCTGCCCATCGCCAGCTTCCATTCCCATGGCCAGTGGCCGCCACTGCTGCCCACTCGAAATCTAAGGTCGGGTTACGGTGAACCCAAGCCCTAACCCCTCGCCACCGGTGAGTAGGAAGACGCTGCCCAAAGCACAAACCGCACGAAAGGTCGATCCAGATGTCAGAAATTTGGATGCCTTTTTGGTAGATTTCTTCTGAGTGATGTTTATAAAAAACCCTTAAAATTGTATCTTTGTAAATCACAACTTTAAGGCAACATAAGTAATAACTAACTCATGCAACTGTGGAACAAAGAGAATTGCAAAATGCTTAGAAAGAAGCTGTTTCCACATGATGCAACTCAAAATGATCTTGCACGTGCCTACACATACCTTAACATAGGAAAGCTATTTTTGGATAACATTACCCAGTGTCTTTAGGACATCCCCAATTAGCAATTTGTATAGACAGAATACTAAAAGCGTGCCCATTTAAGACCTCAAAGTACATAAAAGCCGAAAATATGAAGTAACTAATTTTCTCAAACTAGTGAACAAACTACACTTCAGCAACTCAAGCAACCAATACACGTTCATTACCAATCAAAACCAGAATTTACACAGCAAACACATCGTTTGAAAAAGAAAAAAAAACATTTCAAGCCCGAGACCACATGACTAGTCAATTAGCAAGTAAAACTCAACACCACAAATGCATTTCATGGATCGGACCATTTTGGGACCATCGAAACAAATGAGGGAAAAATGCATCCCCCTCAGGTTACACTACTACAAAATAAACAAAAGAAGAGCACGCTCGCACCAAGAGATCTCATCTCACCATCTTTGTCGGGTCCAGCCGTCGCAACAGTACCACCGCCGCGCGTCGGATCGGAGCGATGGTGACCACCGTGACGATGGTGGGACTGAGACGGCGAGAACGAGGGCCGACGCGGGGGCGGCGGCGGGGGTGACGGCGACGCACCAGACCCATGATGCGGAGGCGGCGGCGCGCGGCGGCGCCACCCCGCCTGCTGGAGCGCAAAGGCGACGTCGGCAACGGGGAAGAACTGCTGCATGTGGATCACGGGTGCCCAGTGGTGGCGCCGCTGCTGCACGGCGGCGGCGACATGATCGTGCTCGCCCGGGTCCCCGACGGCGCGGAGGTGGACAACCAGGAGGTCGATGATGGCGTTGGCCGCGGCGAACTCTCCCCGCAGCCAGGAGATGAAGCCGTCGCGCTCGTCCACCACCCAGCCAGTGGGCTCTACCGCGGCTGCGGCGCCGGAGGCGGCGGAGGGGATGACGGCGGCGGAGGCCATCGCCTTGAGTCACTGAGGGGCAGCGCTCATAGAAAGGCGGAACCGAATCAGCAATGCGAGCGAGCGAGCGAGAGATCTAGGGTTTTGCTGTGTTTTTTCCCTTTTCTTTTCCGAAAGATTGTTTCTCTGCTGGTGTTGGGATGGAGTAGAGATGAGAGAGAGAGAGAGAGAGGCTATTGTTTCTCCGGTGCCTGGGGGGGTGTTGGAATGGAGTAGAGATGAGAGAGAGACAGAGGAGGCTAGTGGTACATTGAGAGCAGAGACGAGAGGAGCGAGATGTGAAGAGGAGGCGGATCTGCGAAGCGCAGATTCCCGAAACTAGAGGTGGGGCGGAGAGGAGGACGCGGTGTCACGGTGGAAAGGAAACCTAACGGCTGCACGGACTGGAACGGCCTGACACGTGGGTCCAGAGCCCACCTGTCAGCGTGCAGGCTCGGGACGTGGCCGTGAGCCCGTGCGGGGTTTTGCTTCAAGATTCGCGAACCGGGGCCGATACTCGGCGGTTGGTAGCTCGGCGTTGTCTCCCTGGCATGTGTGCGCCGTGTCCACTGTCAGAGCCCTGCTGCTGATTGCGTGCTTTGTCTTTAAGATTCGCGTGAGCGTGACCATTCGGAAGGGAAAAGCGGAACAGAAAAAACTCCTGCAGTTACGGAGCAAGACCGTTAGCCCGAGCTTACGGCGCTGTTAGATTTCACCGTGCTCTGCATGCGGGCCACGCCACGCTCGTCGCGCCAGGAACCCCACCCGTCAGCTGCGGCGCGCTCGCGGCGCCTGGAGATTGGTGTCGTTCTCAACGGACGGTCGATGTCCGCCCCGTCGAGCCCGTGGTGGGTGTCCGTTGGCGAGTCCACACTTCAATGACGGTCCCACATGGCGGCGGCCCGCCTGTCAGCTTCTTGGCTTTTCTGGCACGGCTCGCTCTCGCGCGGACGAAGGAGTAGTAGAAAGGAAGTTCGTTTTTGTTGGCGAGAGAGAGAAACGGGGAATTTCATGTTTGACTCGGGCAACTCGGTTAGCCGCGTTTTCGGCTGGGTCGTTTCCTCTCCTCCTCGGTCTCGGTTTCGAGCGACCGTCAGATCCATCCCACGACCGGTGATTAGTTAACGTTAATGGTGCGTCGGACTGAGAGCCGTTTGGTTCGGTGAGCGAGCGATCCCAAGTGGGGGCAGCACTGTACAGACAAACATGTGTATGTGACGCATCGTGCGCTTTGTGCCAAAAGATCGGTAGATTTTGTCCCGTTTGTTTAAACCTTTTGTTTGGTTTATAAGGAAAAAAAAAAGAAGGTAAAACCTAAACATAGGAGTGATTTTTTCGTCTAACTTATAAAAAAAATAAGTTATTTTAAACCTAAAAGACAAAAGTTATAGGAGAGATATTTTTTTAGTTATATCTCTTTGTCACTCAAGTTCGCTAAAATTACTCACCAAATGACATTCATATATAACTCCAAATCCTTTCATTTTTCTCTCTTTTTTCCTCCTCCCCCACTCCATTTTCTTTTCCCCTTCGGCTCCCTCACCATCTCCCTCTCCCGAGCGACTTGCCCCGATGCCACCATTCTCCCCCCGCGACGCTCGACACCGCCGTCCCCGTGCCCCAACCAGCGCGCCTCCCTTCCTTTGCTGGCGTCGTCGACCCTCTTGACCCAGCGGTCGCCGCCATCGTCCTCCTCGGCCCCAACAACCTCACCACCCCTCCTCCGATGGGTGGTGGATCTATCGCCATTTAGATCTGGAGGACAGACCCTAAGGCGGGAAGGAAGGCATGATGACAATGACCGATGGGAAGGGAGGCACGACGACGATGTCTGACGGCAAGGAGGCATGATAACAACGACCGATGGATTTTTTTTCTCTATTTTTTCATTTTTCTTTCTTTTTTTGAATCGAATGAGGGTAGATGTTGTGATTATCAAGGTTGTGATGGTTGATTCATGTTCAAAGTAGTTCTAAAAATTCTGTAAATTACCACTAATTGTTGTGCGTTCATGCATTATTTGTGAATTTGGTACGTGTTCATGCATGATTAGTTGCATATTCACGTGTGATTGATGTGTGAATTTAATATCTTCTTAGCTCATTTGTAAAAGGGTATTTCAGACATTCATTATTGAAGATAATAAGTCAATCCAAAGCTAAGCATTTATAAGCTAATTAAGCGTAAAAAAAACTAACTTTAAACTATAAATTAAAAAAAAGACTAAAGCCTAAACAAACTGGGCAAGGAAAAGACGAGTTTGGCAGGAGGGGCAAGGAATTCCGCGGCGCGGTGGATTTTGGTATTGCTGGCTGCGAGTGCGAATGTGGTGGATACGTTTGCCACTAGAGTACGTTGCTGTGGACACGAGGTTTCTTGCGGCACAATTTTGTTTTGTTGAAGATGAAAGGAACGGTTCGACCGGGAACCTTTTTTATTTATTTATTTAGGGAGGCGGGGTGTTTGAATGGGCGGTAGCGAGCTCAATCAGAGTCAACTAGGTGAGTGCGAGCACTGCCGTGCAAAAATGGGCGATTGACCAGCTGCTAAGAATGTTTAGAGTGAGGATGAGCTTTTTTTATATGGTGGTAAGGTTGAGAGATTTTACTGATCCAACGTCACCTGACAGTCTCACTTTTAATTTATAGTCGCTACGATATTATTAATTCGATCGGTATTCAAAACATGTGCTTGCGCACACCACGTGGGAACGTTTTAGAAAAGAGGCGATTGGCTTCATGCTATCGATTAAACCTCAAATTCTAAAAATATCATTGAAAACTCTTTTGTTGTGAATATGTCAATACTTGGTATGTTTTCATCTCGAAATGTAACTCCTGTTTAGGGATGGCAATCAGGTACAGGGGGGCATGGGTAGTGCTCGCCCATACCCATACCCGCCAGCCCAAAACTCCCCCACAGGCATGCCCGCGAAGGGCCACGGGTAGAGTACCTCGCACACACTCAGGCGGTCAGTCGAAGACTAAACAACAAGCACAAAAAGAAAATTCTCTCAAAATTAAACTCCTATATAGTATCTAGGTATATTGCAATCCGTTGTATAAAAATATCTAGTGATAATGGTTAATCGGGTGCTAATGCCAACTAGGTACGTCGGATCTAGCCCTAACAGCTCGAATCAAGGCGGGTGGGAAGCCCCAGCCACTTATGCAGTTTTATGATAACCTCCGGGAGTCCAATTTTTCTCTTCTTTATTTCCCCCCATTCTCCATTCTTCTCTCCCATGGAGCTTCTTGCTTTGGCCCAAAATCTTCTCATGGCGCCTCCTTCCCCCCCCCCCCTGCCCGGGCGGCGCCTCCCCCTTGTGCAGTCGCCACCGCCGACCTCGGTTTGGCCCGCTTGCGATCCCCTAGCTTGGTCCCATGACGCCTCCTTCCTTCGGCCTCTCTCCCTCCCCGGGCACCGTCTCCCCTTGGCGCCGCTGCCGTCGGGCTCAACCCCGTGCTTGGCCTGTGCCGCTTCTCTCGATTTTCCCACAGCGTCGCCTTGGCTTGCTCCTTGTTGGCCTGCGCCGCGTCCGACCTTGGCTTGGCCCGCCCGCGAGCCCCTGGCTTGGCCACACTCGGCTCGGCCTTCGGCCACCAGTGCTACCTCTCATGCTACTCTCTCTAGGAACTAATAGAGAGAGAGAGAAGGTGCAAGAGTAAGATCCACGAGGATTTTTTTCGTGAAGAAAATTGGATGCCCGCGGGGTTATCGCAAAACTGCATAAGTGACTGGGACTTCCCACCTGCCTTGATTCGAGCCGTTTGGGTTAGATTCGACGCACCTAGTTGGCATTAGCACCTTAGCACTCAATTAACTATTAGCATATTTTCCCTTTTTATATGGTGTAAGGTTGAGAGATTTTACTGATCCGACGTCACCTGACAGTCTTGCCTTTAATTTATAGTCGATACAATATTATTAATTTGGTTGGTATTCAAAACATGTGCTTGTGCGCGCCCCATGGGAACGTTTCATAAAAGGGGGCAATTGGCTCCATGCCACACGGCTACGATGATCCTAATTAAGATGCATTCTACGTTTACGGCTACGCGCCATACTGCACATCAAGAAAAAGCTTGGGCTCTTCTCCGAAGCTCTCTCAAGTGTCTTGATCAAAACACGTTAAGCGAAACTAGGTATGATCACCACGACTGCCGGAACTAGGCACGCAGCTACTTTCCCCGGATTGGGCTCTCTAGGGCCGGAATCTGCTCCGGATACTCGCCTGTCAAATGAACTAATGGGCCAGCACCTAAACCTGTCCCATTAAAATCTGGGGACAGACTAGATCCCTATAGTTTTTTTTAGAACAATCACTCCTGCAGTTAGATCCAAACAAGTAACGTCAGCAAATTCATCTAAAATCTTCTAAGAAAACATTCATAGATGTATAGCAGTTTAATTTTGTTTCGACTTTTAAATGCAAAAATGCATGGTAGTTGCATGAATTAACGCGTTGCAAAGGTTTTCCAGCAAAGAAGCTGTTAGTCATTTTGTAATCTTTATCAACAACCCATTTCATTGATAAAAAGATATGCTTGTCTGCCATTTTTATTTAATCTTTTAAATGCAAAACCATGGACCTCGCGAGCGCCGTCTCCGCGCGGCTCCTCCTCCACCTCGACGGCGACAAAGCCAACCCGGCAATCTCAGTGCTGTCCTTCCACTCCGTCCTCGTCCTGTAAGCAGAAACCATCTTGTCCCTGAATCTGAAGCACCCCGTGCAGGGGGTACCTTTTAGTGCGACATAGACCACCATTATTGAGCGTTTTCTCTCCTCTCTTCCTTCTTCCTTTCAGAGTTCCCTCGATGATCAGGGAGCTAATAAGAACCTTTCATGTCGTTGCTATTTCTATCACTTTTCTATGCCGAGAGATCAACAACAACATACATAGTGCACACTACTGTTAGCTTGTCTCTGGTCAAGCCTTTGACATGCTTACGTAGTGGAGGCCATGACCATGCCGTTTCATTCCATTTGGAACGAACCATCAGCCTTAATAGCCTAATTACATCACTTCAAAAATGGAGGACTTAATGCTCTCTACAAGCACTAACGCCACCATCTGCATGCAAGAATTAATTAGCAACGCAACGCTACTCAGTGAAGTAACACGGGTACATGCTACTTAGCACACACATTCAGTTTGCAGTGATTTAAAGGGAATGATTCTAGTTCCTTAAGTCAAGCAGCCATCGCACGAGACCGTTTCTTATTAGAATCATTTCGTTTAGTTGCATGCGACACATTCGATTATGAAATAGTACCAGTCCAATGCTCGTACTTTGCAACGAATTTAAAAAAATCATATCCTGTCAACCGTTGTCGTGCTCAGCCTACAATGCAAGTGATCCGCCAATAACCCGTTCTTGAAAAATCGATGGAATCTTTGGGCTTCTTGCACACCAACTTAGGCGATCGGGGTGTAGGGGAGTGGAGAGGAGGTTATGGGTGGTCAACCGTGCACGGGGAGGAACCGAGAAAGAACGAGATCCAACGGCTCACATCCCACGAAGAAAAATAGATCTAATGGCTCACATCGCATGAGGGAGGACGGACCGCCACCAATTCCTTCTTTTAAGTAGTAGAGATTACACGTCCTTCTCATTGCGGTGCCGGACTACCACGGGTGACACCTCGACCAGCCATCTCCTTCCTCGGACCTTCCGGCGACACGGTGGATGCAACCCTTGCCTCCGAGGTAGCCTCTGTTGAAATTAATCTAGATTTGCCAAGTATAGGGTGTTAGAATCTGATGCAATCAAGATCGGATCAATTTAGTTTATTTCCTTTATTAGGCTTTCTATATTTAGTTTTGGTTTCCTAATGTGAGTTCGAGTAGGTTTCCTACTAAGAAACGAATTGGATCAAAGAATCCAAGTACTTAGCTTATATAAAGGCACATATGGTCTTGTAACTTGAACAACAAGAACAATAGAGCAAGAGAAAAATCAGAAAAGTTGTTGTTGTTCCGGCGGCACAAAAAATTTTGTTGTGTTCTTGCGTTCGCGTTCGAGGGTTCAATTGCGTTCGCGTGTGTTCGTCTTCGATTTGGGCCAACAATTGGTATCAGAGCAAGGTGCGAGGAGGCGAGGTGCGAGGAGAAGCTGTGCGGCGCGGACTGGCAACGCGTGGCTCGGTCGGGCGACGACGGATCTCGGCGGTTGCGGCACTACGCCTCGGGCGCACGAGGTGTAGCGCGCCATGTCGCAGCAGATGCCGTCCATGCAGAAGTTCGTGGACAGTGACGACACCTCGGACACGGTGGCATCCAAGGCACCGGCGAAGGTGGGTTCGGTAACCTTCCAATACCCAATGCTCACTGAGACCAACTATGGCTAACAGACTACGGATTTTCCTTGATATTATTTATGAGGAACAAAGCGCCTTTGTGCCAGGGAGATTGATTACAGATAATGTCTTGATAACTTATGAGAGTATCAGCTTTCTTAAGAGGAAGAAAGGTAAAATGTACAGGAGCATGCACAATCAAATTGGACATGGCAAAAGCTTATGACAGTATTGAATAGTCATATTTAAGAGCAGTTATGCTGAAATTAGGCTTTTACCTACAGTGGGTGGACTTGGTTACGAGATGTGTTCAATCGGTGACTTTTTCAGTTAAGAGTTAATGGACAGATTTCAGAACCGTTCCGCCCGACGAGATGTATGCATCAAGGAGACCTGATCTCACCTTATTTGTTTCTTCTTTGTGCTGAAGGTCTTTCTTCTATGCTCAAGTCAGTCGGTCCGCAATTTCTAGCTAGAGGACTTCGGGTAGGGATACATGCCCCATGGGTATCACACTTGTTTTTTGCGGACAACTGTTTAGTGTTCACTAATGCTTCCAGGAGAGATACAGAATGCCTAAGGGATATCCTTGATCAATTGCAGTGAGGATCAGGACAAATGGTGAATCTTAACAAATCTACAATTTTTTTAGTAAGAATTGTGAGTAGACGGTAAAAGATGAGGTGCATTCGACAATTGACAATGTGACAGAGGCTCTCGGTGAACATTACTCGGGGCTTCCAACAACTCTTGGTAGGTCATCAGAGGAGGCGTTTGAACATATTCCATCAAGAATCTGTAATCTGATGGCCGGTTGGAGTGCTAAATGTTAGAGATATAGTTAGAGATATAGTTAGAGATATGATTTGATTTGGTTTCCTTATCTGTAATCTCATTGTGTATATATATTGGCCCATTGGCCTCATATTGAATACAAGTTGCTATTCCAACATGGTATCAGAGCATTAGGGTTACCTTTAGTCGCTGCCGCCGGCTTTCCTCTCGCTCCGCTAGGGTGCAACTTCGTCTCGTCGCTTCGTCGGCATCACCTCATCACCGCCTCGTCATCTTGCTGCGCGTCCACCACCACCGCCGCCGCCTCGGGAGACGCCGAGTCCCCCTCCTCAGAAGTCGCCTCGGCTGGGGAAGCCCTCGGGAGCCCCGTCGCCGACCGCCTCTCGGGAAATCGGCTACCTCGGCTGGGAAATCGGGCGACCGCCTCTCGGGACGCCAGATCGCCACCTGCCGCCTCGGAAGGCGCGCCTCGGGAGACGCCGCCGCTCGGTGCTCGGCCGCGCCGCTCGGTGCTTGCGCCGCCGCTGGAGGGGTAGCCCGAGGCTCCACGCGCCGGAGCCGCCGCGCGCTCGGTGCTCGGCGCCGCCGGCTCGGTGCTTGCGCCGCCGCTTGGAGGGTAGCCTGCTCCACCGAGCCGCGCCGCCGACGTCTGCGAGCCGCGAGCCGCGAGCCGCCGCCGACGTCTGCGGCGCCGCCTCCTCCTCCGCCCGCGAGCCCCGCCCGCCGCCGCCTCCTTGTGCATCGCCGCCACGCCGCCGCCGCTGACACTAGGCGAGGATTAGGTTGAACCTAATCCCTACGCCTCGCGTGAGTGGGCGGCTGTTTTAAACAGCCGGTTGAAAAAAACCGTTGGTCTAATCGCCGCCGCCGGTAGCGCTTATTAGACTACGTTACCTTGGTCGCCCGCGCCGTCGGCCGCCTACCAATGGGTACCGTTTCTCTCCTCGTTGCGGTGATCTTCGGCGGTGTTAACTACACCGACTTCGTGTCTCACATGCGCATCCATATCGTGGTCTTCGTCTTTAGGCGTCCTCTCGGCGATGTCACCGCCGCCATGCCCTACTTCTCGACGGAGCCTCGTCTGCGCTTCCCAGACAATGACAAAGTCGCTATTGAGTCTGGCGGCCTTGCGATGAGAAGGTGTCTCTGTCTACCAAGAGGCTCGGACTCCTACATGGATCGCTTGACTACCTACACTCGGTGGTGTGGCGACGGCGCCGAGTGCTGCATCTTCATCGCCATGTTGACCTCGATTTTCTTACGAGATTGTGGGATTTTCATCGGTGTCGGATGTGGACTCATCTTCGACAGCGCTTCTGAACCCTCTGGAGATGCCCTCTACTTGTCGATGGTTCGTCAGAGCACTCTTTGGCGGGTGATGCTCTCGTTGGCGCCTTCTACGCTCGAGTTACGCGATGCGGCGTCAATGGACTCTCTTCGCCGGCTTGGTTGCGTCTGCTTCATCTTTGCTTGGTCGTTCGTGCGACACAGAGTTTCAGCGTGTCTACGAGTTCCTTACTCGCCGCCGTCCCGAGTTCGAGCGAGGCGTGCCCGACTACTTGCACGTCACCCTCGTGTCACTCTTCCGAGGCCCTTACCGAGATACGTGCGGAGGAGACTGCGTCGAGTGGTGCCGATGCGATGCCACTCCTCCGTGCTCGCCGCCCGTACACACGCTACACCGACTACTTCACGCTTGATCTGTTGCCTCCTCCAATGGCCACCACGGTGGTGGTGGCCGCCCTCCATCCGGCGGTGGTCGTCCTCGCGCTCCTCTCGCGACAAGATCGGCCACATTGAGTCTCGATGCTACAAGAAATGGCATATTTCACGCGTTCTTCTCCTAGCACTGCACGCCGTACTCGACAACGGCGTCTGCATCGACTACTTCCGCATTTTCTCTCACTGAGCAGGAGATAGCCAGACTTCGACGACTGCTTGCCGCTTCAGGTTCTTCCTCGACAGGTTCTGCAGGTTCTGCGACTGACTCTTCGGGCACTGAGAAACCACCTCCTACACAGACAGGTACCTCCCCGTGGATCCTTGATTCCGGAGCATCCTTCCACATGACTTCCGATTCTTCCACTCTATCTTTTGTTACACCTCTTGATTCCCTGTCGGTGTTCTTCACTGATGGTACCTCTCTTTCATCTCAGTCGAGGACCTCTTAGCAACTCATCTTTTCATGTTCCTTACATTGCTCATGTTCCTCGCCTAACCATGCGACTTCTTTCTGTTGGAATGATTCATCGACCTTGGTTATCGGATCATTCTCGACTCTGACTCTTGTTGTGTTCAGGACCGCCACACGGGAGCTCTGGTTGGTTCTGGCCCTCGGCGCCTTGACTCGCAGCGTCTCTGGGAGCTTGACTGGCTTCACCTTCCTTCCGCTGCCACCGTCGCCGCCAGTCTCTCCGCCTCTGCCACTCCATCTACCGGCTCTTTTCAACAATGGCATCACCGTCTTGGCCATCTGTGTGGCTCGTCATGTCGTCTTTAGTTCGTCGTGGTCTTAAAGGGTCATCTCGTGAGACGTGTCTCTTCATTGTCAGGGCTGTAAGTTAGGCAAACAGCTTCAGCTTCCTTATCCTCATAGTGAGTCAGTGTCTCAACGTCCTTTTGATCTTGTTCATTCTGATGTTTGGGGTCCGCTCCTTCGTTTGAAAGGGGTCATCGATACTATATCATATTTATAGATGATTTCTCTCGCTACACTTGGATATATTTCATGTCTTCTCGTAGTGAGGTCTTGTCTATCTATAAACAGTTTGCCACTATGGTTCACACACAGTTCTCTACTCCTATTCGTGTTTTTCGTGGCCGACTCTGGGCGAGTACCTCTCTCATCACTGCGATTTTCCTTCTTTGGCGTGGCACTCTCGCTTCGATTCTCTTGTCCCGGTGCTCATGCTCGAATGGTGTTGTTGGCGCAAGCATCGTCACCTCCTTGAGTCGGCTCGTGCAGCGATGATTCTTGCCTCTATTCCACCTCACTTTTGGGCAGGTCGTTTCCACTGCTACCTATCTCGTCAACATCCAAATTCCTTCTTACGCTCTTGAGTGCAATCCCTATTGAGCGTCTCTGTGGTCTCCTTCCTGACTACTCTGCCCTTCGTCTGTTTGGCTGCGTTTGCTACGTTCTCCTCGCTCCTCGAGAACGCACCAAACTGACTGCTCAGTCCATTGAGTGTGTCTTTACGAAGTGCAAGGCCGAGCACAAGGGCTATCGGTCTTTGGGATCCTGCTGGTCGACGGATGCGGCTTTCTCGGGATGTGACTTCGACGAGTCTCGGCCCTTCTACCCGTCCTGTCTCTCCTTGACTTCCTCTGTGAGTCTCTGTCTTTTTGACCTTTCCAGATACACCTATCTCGTCTCCACATATTTCTCCTGTGGCCTCTCCGCCATTGTCGCCGCCTGTTTCGTCTCCTGTGGCTCCTCAGGCTCCCCCCACTACACTTGTCTACACTCGTCGACCTCGTATTGAGGATCTTCGGATGAGCCCACTTCTCCGATGTTTCATCTTCTTGGATGCTTCATCTTCCCACGATGGGCCGTCTTCTCCTCGTCACGCTCCGCGATCGCCGGTCGATTCGGCCTCCTGCCCGTTTGCTTTTCTTTGGCGCAGCCTACTTGTGAGCTCCTCTCCTACCGGGATCTTGTTACTCATCCCGAGTGGCGGCATGCCATGGCCGAGGAGATTGCGCCTCGAGCGTCTTGGTACTTGGGATCTTGTTCCTTTTCCATCTCACTCGTCCCATCACATGTAAGTGGGTCTATAAGATTAAGACTCGTTCGATGGCTCTCTTGGCGTTATAAGGCGCGTCTCGTTGCTCGTGGCTTCCAGCGAGGAGCATGGTCGTGACTACGACGAGACTTTTGCTCCTGGGCCCACATGACCACCGTCCGCATCTTCTTTCGGTGGCGTCACATTGCGCCATCGGTGCATTCTCAACTTGATGTCAAGAATGCCTTTCTTAATGGCGAGTTGCGTGAGGAGGTCTACATGCATCCGCCACCGGGTATTCTTCACGAGGGCATGGTGCGCCGCCTTCGCCGCTCTCTATGGCCTTAAGCAAGCCCCTCGTGCTGGTTTGAGCGTTTTCCTCTGTGGTCACTTCTTCTGTGGTTTTTCACAAAGTGATCATGATCCTAGCTCTTTGTCCACACTTCGCCTCGTGGTCGGACTCTTCTTCTTCGTATGTTGATGATATGATCATTACCGGAGATGATTCTGAGTACATTGCCTTTGTCAAGGCTCGTCTTAGTGAGCAGTTCCTTATGTCGGATCTTGGTCCTCTTCGTTACTTCCTTGGGATTGAGGTTACTTCCACTCCAGATGGTTTCTTTATGTCCCAAGAGAAGTATATTCGAGATCTTCTTGATCGCGCCTCCCTCACCGATCGTCTGTTGAGACTCCTATGGAGCTCAATGTTCACCTCCGACCCTCGATGGCGAGCCTCTCTACGATCCGACTCGCTATCGCCATCTTGTTGGGAGTCTTGTCTACCTTGCTGTTACTCGTCCGGATATCACTTATCCAGTTCATATTCTGAGTCAGTTTGTTTCTGCTCCCACTCAGGTCCACTACAGTCATCTTCTTCGAGT
Source organism: Hsuehochloa calcarea (assembly GCA_036346395.1). Taxonomy (NCBI): domain Eukaryota; kingdom Viridiplantae; phylum Streptophyta; class Magnoliopsida; order Poales; family Poaceae; genus Hsuehochloa; species Hsuehochloa calcarea. The sequence continues at coordinate 59,075,273 of CM070598.1, forward strand.
TCTGCGATACCTTCGTGGGACTATCTCTCGCCGTCTCTTCTTTCCACACTCCACTGCGTTCTGACTTCAGCTTATTCGGATGCTACTTGGGCGGCGATCCTCGATCGCGATCCATCTCTCTTCTTGTGTTTTTCTTGGTGGTTCGCTTATTGCACGGAAGACGAAGAAAGCATCGCAGTGTCCCGTTCGAGTCAGAGGTGAGTTGCGAGCTATGGCTCTCTTGGCAGTGAGAGATTACTTGGCTACGGTGGTTACTTGAGGATTTTGGTGTTTCACATTACTACAGGCTCCTCTCTTGTCGACAAGATGCAGTGCTATCGGATTGCCGTGACCTGTGAAGCATGAGCTCACCAAGCATATTGGTGTTGATGCTTCCTTCATGAGGTCTTGTGTGCATGATCAGGTGATTGCTCTTGATTATGTGCCTTGAGCTTGGATAGCGGATTTCTTCACGAAGGCTCAGACTCGAGCACAACGACGGCTTCTACCTCTCCAAACTCAGTGTTGTTGATCCACCATGAGTTTGAGGGGGGTGTTAGAGATATAGTTAGAGATATAGTTAGAGATATGATTTGATTTGGTTTCCTTATCTGTAATCTCATTGTGTATATATATTGGCCCATTGGCCTCATATTGAATACAAGTTGCTATTCCAACACTAAAAAGATGAATTGCGCGGGTTGAGAAGTTCTTATCAAATTGGTAGCACATGCAATACCGATTTATGTCCTGAGTTGTTTTAAATTACCAGTGAAGACTTGCAAGAAAATCCGCCGATGTATTACAAACTATTGGTGGGGCAGTAGTGTGGACAATAGCAGGATACATTGGCAAAGAAGGTCAGAGTTAGCCCGATCAAAGTTTTAAGGAGGGATTGGTTTCTGTGAGTTGCAGAAATTCAATCTTGTGATGCTAGGGAAACAAGGATGGAGACTTCTCACAAATCCTGACTCCTTATGTGCGCAAGTGCTTAAGGGTAAGTACTATCACAATGGTGATTTTATCTCAGTAGGAAAAAGAAAAATTCCTTGCATACATGGTGAGCGATACTTAGTGGTAGAAGTTTCTTTAAAGTGATTGATTAAGAGAATAGGAAATGGTCAATCCACAGATATCTGGAGTGATCCTTGGTTACCTGGGAATGCTAACAGGAAGCCTTTGGGGTGTATGCCTGCTGCAGCTACACAGAAAGTTTGTGATCTTTTGACACCTAATGGCACATGTTGGGATGGTCAGCGACTCACGGAAAATCTTTTTGAACTAGACGCCTAAGTTGCAGAATGAATCCCCTTTTTGAAAATTAGATGATGATTTGTGGATAATGGATTATACTCTGTTCGATCAACATATTAACTGTTGAATGAACGCACAACTCAAGTGGATGGTGGAGCTTCATACTCCTTTGGTGACTCTAGACTGCTGTGGAAGAAACCGTGAAAGCTCTTGGTGCCTCCTAAGGTTTAGAGTGTTTTGGTGATGGGTAATTCGCGACTTTCTACCGTGAAGAAGCACGTTACAACGATGGCATATTGAACGTGTGGCCTTCTGTGAGGCATGCGGCGACAGACAAGAAACTGTTGATTTGTAATCCAAATTCTATACATCAATTAGGCCAGCTTCTGGACGAAGCGTAGCGGAGGCCCGTCGCCGGAGGCTTAGAGCCGGAGCGAAGCGAAGTCCTGAAGCGGCCCATAGTGCAAGGCCCATGGACCCAGGGACGCCTGGGGGGGTGCGGGGGGGGCGAAGCCTCCCGCGGTATGGATCCTAGTCGACTTAGGGTTTCCCTGCTCTATATATTCCCTGTAAGCCGCCGCCGTTTGGGATAAGAAATTAGAGTTGTAAATCCCCGGCGTTGTAACCTCCTCACCCAGATATAGTGAAGATTGTTGCTGGTTGGCGCCCGTGGTTTTTCCCTCTCGCATTGTGAGGGTTTTCCACGTTAAATCTCGTGTCTCTCTGCGATTGATTCTTGTTTACTTCGTCGTTCCTCCGCCGTCTCGTATAACAGAAACTGTGATGCATGTCTTACAGAACTTGTTCATGACTGGGCAAAAGATGTTGTTACAGAACTTGTTCATGCAGCAACAACTATGTAAATAAGCCGAGTACTCCCTGGCAGGTTGAGATGGCGTCGCCCTCCGCACGACATTATTAAGATCAGTGTTGATGGTGCTTTTTCACTTGGACAATTGCAAGGGTGCGACAGGGGCTGTGGTTTGCGACAATTCTGGAGCGTTTCGTCTAGCTCGAGCAAGATGGTACCCTCATGCAGCCACTCGGCGTTGGATGGCGCCTAGTATATGGATAGGGTGGTGTGGATTGCCTAATCGCGTCTGTTGATTGGAGGCTGTTGCTCAGGCCGCCAGGGAGCACCGTGGCGCTGACACCGTCAACCTCGGCTTCGACCACAGGAGATGGAGGGTGGTGGCGTTGGAATGTCTCCAGAGTGTCCACGCGGCTCACCCGCTCCAAATTTGCGTAGTGGATCGGCAGGTCTATGGAAGTTGTGCTTGCTCTCCAACTACTAGTGCTTTTTGTTTCTGTTCTTTATTTTGGCCGTCGCCCTTGCCTATGCTAGTTATGTGTGCTGCTGCTAGGTTTGCTAGTTATATTTGAGTTATTTGTTTTTATGCTTTGTGTCGTTGCTTCCGCTGCGTCCATCCAAGTCCGTAATACTCAATTTTTGAGTTCGTCTTAACCATGCGAGTCCACAAATTTATTGTCAGTCATAAAAGCATAGGAATTGCCTTATGCATGGCAGCAGCCATCGCTCCCGTTGCTATTTTCTTCGAGCCGCTGCAGATCCGCCGCTCCAAGCGTTCAAGACCGCCGCGCTTCTTCCACACCGCGTCTTCGTTGTACTTCTTGTGCATTGCGCCACTCTTCTTCTGCACTGCGCCTCTGTTGCGCTTCTTGTGCATTGCGTTGCGTTTCTTCTGCACTGTGCATTTGTTGCGCTTCTTGTGCACTACGTTACCACCGTCTTGGGTTACGATCTGCGCCGCCATGCTTCTACCTATTCCTATTCGACTTGATTTGATAGTTCTCTCTATTCATGTCAGTTTCATCATCTTCTTCGACCTGTTGCCGCGGTCGACTTTGCTCCTGCACCTTGTGCCTTATGAGCTGTCGCACGACACCGGATGGGAGGTCTTTTGATACTCGACATATTTTCCAAGAGCTGCATGCTACGACAACATTATCAAGACTCGAATTTTGGATTTTCTATATTTTAGTGTCAACCCTTTCCAAATGCAATGCTATTGCATACGCCTTGCATTTGAGGGTGGGTGTTAGAGATATATTAGAGATAGAGTAGTAGAGATATGTTAGAGATAGAATCTATTTCTAACATATCCTTATCTATACCTTTTATACTCTATATATATTATCCTTTAGACCTCTCAATAATATACACACAATATATTCATAACAGCTAATACATTAACAGCTGAAGCGATGGCGTGTTGTGATGGTGTCAAGTTCATTGTGGATTGGGGCCTCACGAAGATAAAAATTGAGAGACTCCCAGATGTTCGTTAACTTGTGGAACTCTAGAGGTCGGCACAGAGTGGAGGTTAGTCCGCTTATTGGTACAATTGAGGAGCTCATTAGGGGTTGAGTATTTTTCAACTTTGTTGTGTTCGTCGTAATGCAAATATGGCGGCTCATTTGTGTGCTAAATAAGCATATGAAGGTAGACAATGGTGTACGTAGATTAATGAGACACCGAATTTTCTTGTTAGTTGTCTCATCCATGATTGTAATCATGGTTTTGAGTAATGAAAATGAGCTCTTTCCTCGCAAATAAAAAAGAAGTATTTTGACCTAAGACAATTTGCTAAAGAGATGATGGAGAGGGGAAAAGAAGTGTAGGTTTTGTCCTTCGGATGAATCTGACCACATCTTCTTTTGGCGCTCCTTAGCAAAATATTTGTGGAGGACAATTCAGATTGCTTTCCATTTAAAATTTGTTCCTCATTCTTTACGACACCTCGCAGAGTGTTGGTTGAAAAAAATTTCATTCTTCTGACCGTTGGCTGGCAACGGTTGGAGTTGCAGATGTGATTTAGGCTATTTGGAAAACAAGAAACAAAGCTTGTTTTCAGAAAATCTTACCATTGGACCCGTCAAGTGTTGTGATTATTGTCTAATACTGGTTTGATCTATGGGCAAATTTACTACCTTACTGGATTGTTCATAGATCAAGAGGATGGGCGCCTACTGTTCAACCACTATTGGTGACCATCACAGGAGGATGATAGATGATGCTGTTTTGTCGCTCTGGTTTACTGGTCGTAAACCCCTGTTTTAGCGTTGTTTTGGTTCTGGAGCGGTTTTAGCACTGGATTTCTTAGGAAAACTTCCCGTTATGTTGCTTACCTTTTTTGTTTCAAGTTCTTGTAGCTGAAAACTGTTGTGGTTTCCTTAATCAAATTGGGGAAAGGGAGCCATTTGTTGGTGTATGGTGACATTTCAGTCAGAGGGTAAAGAAAAAGAGCAGATTTAGTTTACTACTTTCCGAGCCCAACACTCCACCTTGACCTGCTATCCTCCGTGTCCAACATTCCCTGCTAGGAGAACGTAATTACGTAAACAGTAGCATTTTCCTTCACTAAACGGGAAATGGTTGGCACTGATTTTACTACAAGATCGGACCGAGTAAGAGTTTTGTTAGTCCTTATATTATAGCTGTAGGTAAAGGGTCCCATCTCTTATCATCATCATCATCATCATCATCATCATCATCATCTCTTTTCAACCAAGGCCCCTTTACCCACACATAGTAATTCTCATCTCATTCTCATTCTCATCTTTCTTATCTTTCTCATCATCTCAATCCAATTTGATTTTGAGAAATAGTTTTGATGCAGTACATATATGATAGAGCAATATACTCGCTTACATTTAAATTAGCTATATTGATGTTCAAGAGGATCGCTTGCCTTTAGAGTTTTTGGAAAGGTCGACGATGATGAATCTCTTATCATTTTCTCCGCTTAAGACCGGTTTGTTTTCCTCAGAAAAGCAAAGCACGAATAATATATGAATAAATATTTAGTTGAGTTTGAGTAATAATAGACGCATAAAATGCTAAGACAACTCCTATGTTAGCCAATATTTTAATTTAATAAAACTTTTGGAACCGAATCTGTTAGCACTCTCCCGCTAAAAATCGTTTCTACGACTAACTCGCTTAACCCTAGCGACTACCTAGCTTACAACCTACACTCAACAAACACTACCACAACGCTAAACTGGTTTCTATACTCAAAACCACACAACAAAAACTCTAACTCTAATCTCTAATCACCTAATTACTAAACCCTAATCACTAATTAACCAACCAACACCAAACCCGCTAAACCCCCTTAATCTAACCCCTAACTTAACCACTAACTAACCTAACTCTAACCCTAAAACACCACCGCTACTCTAATCTAACCCCTCTCTCTCTCACCTTCTCTCCCTCATTCCCTCGGCCGACTCCCACTTCCTTCTCTGCCACTCCTTCCTCCCCGCCTCTAACCCTAGCCTCCCTCCGCTTCTCTGCCTCCGCCGCCCGCCTCGGCCGCTCCTTGCGCCTCCCGGTCTCCCCGACTCTTCCTTGGCTCGGCCCGCCTCCTCCTACGCTGGGCAGGCGCCTCTGCCTCCACCTCTCGCGGTGTGCCGCCAGATTCGCCCTCTCTGTCTTGCTTGGGGCGGCTTGGCTCGTCTCCTTCCATCCGCCATGGCTCCCGGTAAAAGCCCGACCGACTCTGGAAACCCTAGGTACTCTACCCCTCCTAACCTACTGTCGAGATGGAAAGGATTGCAATCTATGTTGATGCTATTTGGAACCCGGTGATGTGAATGGATGATGATCAGCGATTGATTTGTGCTAGGGTTTACCTTGTGATGGATCTAGGTTGGGGAGAAGGGATGGCGCTGGCTTGGGTGCTCTCCTTCTCCTCGCTCCTGGTTGCTGCTGACTTGGGTTGGTGGGTTCCTCTCGCCTGGGGCTCCTCCTCCCTCGGCCTGCTTCCGCTCTTCTAAACCTCCTTGGTTCGCCTCTCTTGGTTGTGGAATGGATTGGAATGGAGGACTTGTGTTGGCTTGGCTTGTGGTTGTGTTTTGTCTTTGTGATGCTTTGCTTGCTTGTGTATCCGGGAAGGAGAATGGCTCCAGGGAGGAATGCATATGGTCTTGGCTTTTGGGTGTTATTTCTTGGGGAGATGAATCAGGGTTTGTTGGGGGGATGCACTTGAGCTTGCTGGCTGGCTATACTGGGGGAGATGAGCTCTGGGGGGAAATGTATTTGTGCTGGGGATGTCTTTCGCTTTGCTAGCTGTTGGTTGCTTCGAGGGAGATGTATTCTTGGTTTTTGGCTTGTGTGGCTTGGCAGGCCTGCGCTCTTTCGGGGTTTGGGCTCGGGGGGCACTCTGCTCTGGTCTCTGCGTGATATTTTGAGGCTTGAAAATGGTTCGCACCCGGTGAAGCTTGGTGAGGTGCGTTCCTAGAATGTCTGGGGTTTTGCCTTTGTGGCGCAAATGCAAATAGTGGGTGTTGGGTTATAATAGTGTCGGATGATGAGGCCCAGTGCGGTGTCGAAGGATCTTGGGTGGTCCGATATCTTGGCGATCAAGGGCCGTGACTCGGTTGTGGGGATCTTGATTGCTAAGGGACCGACTACTCGGGTACTCCGGATACTCTCACTCGGAAATCGGACGCCACTTTCTACGCTTTAACTTTTATTCACTCTGCCACAAGAATACTTTCAATTACGATTACTAACTAATTCTGGTTTTCTTGGCGAGGAAAACGGTCGCAGGTGGCTCTACGGCGGCCCAAAGAACCAGGACGAAGAAGACCGCTACTCGATGAAGAAAAGAAGAACTAGGGTTTTAGTTATTTCTGCCAAAAACATTGTAAATGCTTGTAAAATAAATGTTGTAAAATCTTTTGATGCGATGAAATGGAATTATTTTATGTTAAGAAATATGTAAATGGTGCGTCGTCACATCCTCCCCCTTGGAAAAATTTCGCCCAAATTGCAATCACTGGACGGGTTTGGGCTAGGTTCGAGTGCTTCCTTCTTTTCCACGGCTTTTTGGGGTGATCCTTTCGCATTTCTTCTTGGACAAAACTTTGGGTTCCTTAACGGCGGTTTCGAGCGAGTCTTCACGGGTCCTTTGAAAGTTGAATGTCTTGTAGAGAAGGGTCGAGATTTGTGTGTAGAAAGGTGAGGTCACCTCAAATGGTTCCTCTAGGTTCAAATATTGAGGTATTAGGGTTGGGTCGTGACTTTTTGGTGGAAGCTTTGGAATCGACATCTATACTTATTTGGAGAGCGATGACTATTCCAATCGGTGGTTCACTCCGGGATTTTCCAAAAATTCAATTTACAAAGCTCTACACTAGCAATGCGAAGATACAAAGGAGTGGGTTCTTTCAACGTTGAAAGGAATTCGCGGAGAGTGGAAGTAATACGTGCATTAACCGATGCTTCTCCAATCGTTTGGCGGCCAAGGAAGATAGGTGTTGGCTCTCCTTTTCCGGCTTCCTTCGTGCGAGTTGGTTGTCTTCACCCTTCATATAGGTGAGTTGTGGTGGTCCGGAGCGGTGGTCTTGGCCTAAATGCTAGTTGTGGTGGAGTTCCAAATGTCCTCCGGGATTGGGACAATCAATTTTACGATGTCCAAACCTGCCCACAATTGAAGCATGCACTGTATCCTTGGACAACCTTTGTCATGTGACTTCCTCTACACTTCCACATTTAATTGCTAGAGTCTGGTTCTTGTTGGTTTTGGGTCCGAAAAGGTGGGTTGAAGGTTCACGGGTGGTCCATATCTTGGTGGCGTTCTTTGCGACACGAAAGGATGACGCTAGGGCGGATGAAAAATGGTGATCGTTTGGCCTTCTTCCTTCGCTCTTGGTGAGGTTGGAGTATTCATTCTCCGAATTATGGCTCTGACTAGGTCTTGGAATTGGATTTTGTGGATGGATAGGAGCATTTTCGATATGGATGCATTCCATCCAGAATTTCTTATTTTCTTCTCCTCGGTGTCGACATCAAGGGCGTAGCGGGAAAGATCATTGAACGCTCAAATATTCCACCATCTTTTCCTTGAGTTAGAGCTCGAATTCTCGTTTCTTTAATTCCATTCTTCCTGTAGGCACATGTGTTTCGTGAAGCGTATCTTGAATTTAACCCAAGTGATGGGTTGCTCAACACTGCTTGCGTTGTAGTTAAGCCACCAAGTAGGCTCTGGTCCTCAATTGGTGTGGCGATCCGTACTTTCTCCACATCCAGCATCCTCACATTCAACTTCTTCTTATTTCCACCAACCAATCACTCGGCCCGATGGATCGGAGCTTTAGCAAAAGTGGTAGGGTGAGTTTGGAGAAAATCACCGACTAACCCATTTGGTTGAGAGGTGGTAGGTGCTACTCGAGTTAATAGAGCTTCCATGAAACGGTTTTGGTTCTCCGGGCTTTTCGAGTTCTCTAAGAATATGAGTACATCACCATGATGCCTAGGGATCTGTTGCTCGGTGGGTGGTCTTGGTGTTCTGGGATGGTAGTATTGGAGGTTGATTAGGTCACTCACTAGGGTTTACCTGGATCCTGGTGGTTGTCCATGCGTGAAGTCCAGCCTCAATTTCAATGCACGATCTTGACTTTTGGCCTTCCATATTCCTTAGCAATGTTGGGGTAGAGATGGAGGTATTACACTTATCTGGCGGAGGTTAACCATGGTGAGTTGGATTATGACATGCACATGTAATCAAATAACATCAAGAAACAATGAGATGCAAAAGATCCAAATCCTATACTAGAGTCTTTCGTGCTCGATCCGCTTGAGATCCTTTCAAGACCGCCCAAATCCACGGTTTGGGTCGCTCGAGCTTGCCTCGAGTGCGAACCATGCTACCCGACCCCGGCGCACGCCGAGATCTGGCTCGAGTCCACCCAAATCACATATTTGGGACTGCTCGGGGTTCATTCCGAGTCGCCCGGATTTCGCCCTGGCGCCTGAGCTACACGCCGGGTGCCACGAACCACTCGTCCGAAATCTGTGCGATGAGATAGGACACCTTGATATAGAAGAAAAGGTAAGGAGCTAAAGTATGGTCCACTTGTCCAAAATTGGAAGCGAGGTCCATACTAGAGTTCTACTCCATGCCTCTAGTCCAGCACTAGGCTCTAAACCTTATGGCGCCGCTCCACTCCCTTGGGGCTTGGTGCTTGGCGCCGCCCATTCGCCTACTCTGTCTTTGGGTCGGGCTTGCTCGCCTCCTTCCATCGGCCGCCATGGCTCCCGTAAAAGCCGGCCCCGACCCTGGAAACCCTAGGTACTCTACTCCTCCTAACCTCCTTCGAGATGGAAAGGATTGCAATCTATGTTGATGCTATTTGGAACCCGTGATGTGAATGGATGATGATCAAGCAGATTGATTTGTGCTAGGGTTTACCTTGTGATGGATCTAGGTTGGGAGAAGGGATGGCGGTCGGCTTGGGTGCTCTCCTTCTCGCTCCCGCCTCGTTGCGCCGATCTTTGGGTTGGTGGGGTTCCTCTGCTCGCCGGGCCTCCTCGCCCTGGTCTGCTTTCTTCTAAACCTCCTTGGTCCCTCTTGGTTGTGGAATGGATTGGAATGGAGGACTTGTGTTGGCTTGGCTTGTGGTTGTGTTTTGTCTTTGTGATGCTTTGCTTGCTTTGTGTATCTGGGAAGGAGAATGGCTCCAGGGAGGAATGCATATGTCTGGCTTCTTGGTGGTTATCTTCTTGGGGAGATGAATCTGGTTTGGTGTTGGGGGATGCACTTGAGCTTCTTTGGTGGCTATCTTGGGGAGATGAGCCTGGGGAAATGTATTTGTCCGGGGATGTCTTTCTTCTTGCTAAGTGTGGTTGCTTCTGGGGAGATGTATTCTTGGTTTTTTGGCTTGTGTGGCTTGGCCGGAGGAGCGAGCATTCTTTGGGGTTTGGGCTCGGCCAGGGCCGCATCTTCCTTGGTCTCTGGCGTGATATTTTGAGGCTTGAAAATGGACTTCTCCGATGATCATTTGCACGAGCAGCTAGTCGTATACCTTGTTCCTTGGTCAAAAGCTCATATGGAGTGGACGTGTGACCCGAGATCAAGTCTTTTACTGCTTCAAAAATATTTTTCTAGATTATTGTCTGCTACGAGCCCTGGTGGACGAGTGAATGTTCTTATGGTGGCAAGCAAGAGCCCTGTTTTGCAATTTGGATAATGGCCCTGACCATACCAGAAGTTTTGAAGAATTACCGGACCAACAAAATGTCCTCAAATCGTCACCATAAAAAAATATTATTATAAAAATCCAAAAAAATAGTTAAAAAATAATTATAAAAATAGACAAATGTTATCATCCCAAATGACGAAATACTCCTGTCGCCATGGAACAGGTTTGCAGTCTGCCGTCGTTTGAATTGCCAATTAGCGAGAGAGAGAGAAAGAGAAACGTTGCCAGCCAGCTTGACCACACCTCTAGCTACGAGACATTCACCATACAAAAGAGAGCTAACAGTGTACACGTGTGTGAGACAAAGAGAGAGAGAGATGGCAGCTGATGAGGACATGTTCTCAAGTCTGTACAACATAGTAAACGCTGACTGAAAGCATATCACATCTAGCACTGACTGAAAGCACAACACACCACATGAGCCATGCCACAGGCATACATCCATATTCACACATAGTGACATACACTACCACATGTCACATCACACATACAGAGACACATCCATGACCAAATATAATGCGCCATGCATGAAAAAAGAGCGCACACAACTACAACTAGCTAGGCATGCAGAATCAGCGCTCTCGTACCTTGAATAGTACAGTATCATCACCTCTCTCGTATCTCTCATGCATTCTCTTCCTATCTCTATCTCTCTCCTGTCGCCAATTAACCTATCTCGTACCTTGAATAGTACAGTATCATCACCTCTCCTGTATCTCTCATGCATTCTCTCCCTATCTCTATCTCTCTCCAGTCGCCAATTAACATATCGCTGATTGAATTGGCGATAGACCTGTTTCCATGCCAGCAGGATCCCTGTCGCCATTCCAAATGGTGACGGAAGTATTTCGTCATTTGGAATGGCGACAATAACCTATTTTTGTAATTATTTTTTAACTATTTATTTTTGTATTTTTTTAAAATAATATTTTTTAAAAAAATTCCTCCATACGTTAGCTAGTGAGGAGCACAGGCTGCACAACCAAGCGCCCAATAGTGTGCTATGAAGTCTTTTGTTGGCTTATTTTAAGGGAGCAACTAGCGCTCGGACATACGATGAGAGCTTTCCCATCTTACGCTCCGATGCAACAAAAATGAAGAACGTGTATAATTTTTTTTTCAACGATCGCAACAAAAATGACTTATTCGTACGGGGTTTCAAACTATCAAAGAAGAGGTGGTAGGGAGGATGCAACATATCAAAGAAGAGGTCTCATAAACATTTCAAAGAAGATGATAGAGCATCTCAAAAATCTCAGATGCATCATTTCTTGCAACAATCAAAACAAAAGAGGAAACATATGGAAACACCTATTGCAATAATTATTGTAACAATCAAATGGTGAAGGGCTGCAACAAAAAGTTCTCTTTTGCAACAAATCAAACACACTATTGCAATAAAAAAAATACATCTTACCGCAACATTTGATAGAACAACGTCAGAATAATAAAAACGCCTATGTAACATTTTGAGCTAACGTTGTAACAAAATTAACAAACTCCTGCAACAAACTCACTCGGATGAAAACGTATGCAACATTACAACAAATCCATCACAATGCACCTCCCATCCCTCCCCTGTAGGCGCAACATAAGATCTAGCCCTCTCACCTCCCCCTCCTGCCCCTCCCGCACCTCCACAAACGACACCATTGTCGATGCTCCTCGCGCCTCCTCCACGAGCACTCTAACCGCTACCGCCACCTCTCGCGCACTGTCGGGGTCGATAGGGAGACGTGGCCTGGGGAGAGGATCTGACGGGGTTGATGAGGCCCGCGAGCTTGGACGACGGTGAGCTGTGGAAGGACAGCACCGAGGCACGATTTGGGCGGGAGCTTTCGGACGACGCCAACTCCTACCGCATCGGGGAGCACCCAGTGCTTGGGGCTCTGCGGGGTGCTAGCGAATGAGGTGGGATTTGCGGCGGAGGTGGTGGTCGCGTCCGCCATGGTGGTGTGGTTAGGATCTAGGGTTTGGATGCGAGGAGGCGAAGGTAGAGGTGGTCGTGGTCATGGGAGATTTTGAGCTAGTACTGAGCTATCTGAGGCGAGGACGAGGTTATGTGCTACTGCTATTGCTCTCAACGGGGAAGCGGAGCAATGGCTGAAGACGAGAAATGAGGATTGGGTGAGAGAGACGCTGATATTTATGGATAGAAATGCTTTAAGACGAAGCATCCGATGGTATCGAACGTCAACGGACTAGCGTTATCCTTGTTTTAACGATTAATCACCGCAGATTATTCAGCTAGTAGACCAAGTTTTCTGTTTCTGAAATCAATTGAAGAAGAAACACGAAACTTACCATCACTAGTTTGTGTACTCAAAGCTCAAAATATCGAGAGAGAAAACCCCCCCTCAAGCTCAAAACCAATAGAAACAGCCCGCACCCCACCATCCTCTGCCGCAGGGCCCCACCTGTCGGTCTCCCAACTGTGGCCACTACCACCACTTCGCCGCCGCCGCCCGCCGCCCGCCGCCGGGGACCACCCCTGCCTCCTCCTCCGCGGCTTCCTCTCCCCCGAGACCTGCAAGGTGTATTATACACTACCCATAAACCCTCCTCCGACGAACCCTCTCAAAACCCTAAACTCTTGATTGGTGCGATCCGGATCATCTGATACGGCGCGTGCGTCAGGAGCTGGAGTTCGTGCACCGGATCTGCGGCACGGCGGGTACCGCCCGTCGGTGCTGTCGACGGCGCTTCCTCACCTGGCGACCACCGGCTGCGGCCATCTCCTCCTCCCCTTCGTGCCCATCCGCGAGCACCTGCGCGAAGCCGTGGAATCCTTCTCCTGCCACTTCGACCTCTTTGTCGAGTTCACTGGACTCGTCAGGTGCTGAACAATCGCGTTACGTACAGGCCGCGTTCTATATGCTCGATGTCGATGCTAGTTGTTTCACATCAACATCGACATGATGCCTTAAGCATTTCAGTTAAAGAGTTCACGAAATTGTGCAGTACTATAAGTTTGGGTGTTTGATTGCTGCTAGCTTACGTTACTTTGCCTAAATTGAGCTTGTTGTTGACTGTATTATGCAGAGGTAGAGACGTACAGTAAAAGGATGTTGTAGAGTGAGTTTCAGGTAGCTAGAGGCACCATCAATCATGTGGAAATATCGTTTTTGGGTTGATGGGCTGGAAGTTGTGGTAGTGGGCGTGCACAGCCTGATGATTTGATTATGTGCCAATTCATTTGAGCACTTATCGTCATAATTTTCTTCGATGTATGACACTTTTTCCTAATAAAATTGCATGTGCAAACTTTGAACACTGAACAAGTTTCTCCTTCTTATGGTTCTTGCAAGTAGCAACTGCATAAGAATGTACAATATGTTTTCACCTAATAAATCTAAAAGAAATGATGTCACTTTATTAATAGCATGGTTATTAAGGCGGTAAGGCGAGGCGAGACGAGACGACTCACCCCCCTCACACCTTTTAAGCGGTAAGGCGCGAGGCGAGGCGACGCCATAGAAATCCTAAGGCGACAGTGCAGAGCAGCAGACTGGAAGGCCGCAAAAGATCCCAATAGTAGTTGGAAGCAACGAAGATCCCTGCCCCTTCCCACCTGCCACGACCGGCCATCGCCGCCTCGCCTCGCTACCCTCGCCTCCTCTTAACCCTCGATGCCTCACCAGGCCGCCTCCCTTCACTCTCTCTCTCTCTTTGTCGCCGACCAGCGACCGGCCTTCTCCCGGCCTCTCCCTCCTCCTCCCCGGCCTCCTTCCATGTCCGAGGGGAGGCCGGAGGGGGGAGTCCGTCCGCCACGGAGAAGGGAGGGGGGGGAGAGGAGGGGAGGCCGGCTGGGAGGGGGAGCCGGGGAGGAGGTGGAGGTGGAGACCGGGGAGGGAGGGGGAGCCGGGGAGGGAGGGGGAGGAGGTGGAGGTGGAAACCCTGCCTCCCCGCCGGCCGGCCTCCTCGCTCCTTCACGAGCCGCGGGCCTCCCCTCCCGTCCGCTCTAGCTCCTCGACGCCGGCCCAAGCTCTCCCACCCGATCCGGCCAGACGGGCCTCCTCTCGCTCCCCTCCCGCCTGAACCTGGCTCTCTAACACCGCACGGGCGACAGGCGACGGCAAGGCGACGAGCGACGGCAAGGCGGGGGCGACGCCTTGACTCCTCACAGCACCTTACCGCTTAGGCGACGCTTATCGCCTAAGCGACGCCTTAATAAGCATGATTAATAGTACGTATAAACCTTGCTGCTTAGAAGTTGGTGCAAGATAGCTTCTGTAGGAAACCTGATAGTACTTGACACTATAATGGTCTCCATATTGAAAACCTGTCTATTGGGTATGCAGTTAGTGCAAGGGAGCTTCTATTGGATGGCACAGTGTTGACAATAAACCTTATCTTAGGCAAGGGGCCTTCACGGTGAGGACCAATCTGTCTTTGGTAATTCAATCAACTGGCATGGTTTCTCTTCCTCTTTGTATGTTGAGTTTATGATTTCTGCAAACAATAATATCACACAATGCTTAGTGCTTAACTGTCATTTGGGAACTTTCCTTCATTATGCTTCAGATTACTCTCTACAGGTTTTCTTTTGTTTTTTTAACTATCTAGTGTATGCTTGTATGTACTGTGCAATTGGCTAGTTATCTTCTATGGGACATATCTTCAAATTGCAAGCTACCAGATAAAAGTTCATTTAAAGCCTTGTGATATTCTGCTGCACTGCATGGTAGAGCTGAGTGAGACACTGAGGAATGAGGAAGCCTCTGATACAAGTTGTCATTCTTGGGCTTCAGTTACTGTGAACTACTTTTGGGCTCTTCAGTCTAAGAAAAGTTACTGCAAGCTGCCTGTATGGTGTATATTATCTAAAGGCAAACTATGCCTTTTACATGTTATATTCATTTTGATTGGATGGTTAAGTTCCAAATCTTGCGTACATCCCGGAAGATATCATGCACATTTGCACAATGAATATGCCATTATGTATCCTCCACGGAATTACTGGACTACTGCAAATAGTTGCATGCACACTGTGAATTTGTTAAGAAACTATGTGCTCTCAAAGTTTGGATCACAGCGTACTACTATCCTTGTGATTAGATAATGAAAGCGATTCGTAATATGGAAATATTTATGAGTTTTACTTTGCTTATCACTTTTCAGTATTTCACCACCTTTATTATCACTTGCTCTTTCTTGTCTTCTTTTATATGAGTCCAGTCCAAATGTAACCTTTCTTACGCTGACCTTTTCTTCTTCTTAATTCAAATGTTGCATGAAATGTACCATTATCATCTTTCAATAAAAAGGCAGTGTGCTACTTGAATAATCATGGAAAGGACTATAAAGGTGGAATTTTGCGGTTTCAGGATGGTGAACGTTCCTCTATTGTTCCAGTTGCCGGTGTAAGCAAATGCACTCTACATGCATGTATTTTCAGAATAATCATTTATGAAAGCATAAAATTTTCCGGTTAAAATTTATCAAATAATTTACTAAATTTATGAGAACTACTATTCTTTTTCAGGATGTTGTGATCTACAGTGCTGGCAATCGCAATGTCCATTGTGTAGATGAGGTATGTTTCTGTTTTCTGCATGTGTCAGATGATTGTTTCTGTATGATATGTATGCTTCTTCTTTTCACTAGCATTGCTTATCATCTTTTATGCCTTTATTTGGATAAGCAACAAGAGTTCCCTATTATTGCTATGTTAATACTTTTTATTATACAAATAGATTTTTTTGTGTGTGTTAAGGTAAGCTGTAGTAACAGGTAATTGTGAACTAACAACATTCATTATCAAATATTTATATCCTGGTTTACGTTTCTCCTTTTCCCTTGCATAGGTTTTTGTAAACCTCAATTCATTTGCAGCCATGTTGTTATCTCATCAAGAATTTTCAGTCTTTTGAAGCTTCTCGATGCTCTTTTTTGTTTACCAACAAACTATAGAAAGCTTTTTTACAGGTTACTGAAGGTGAAAGACTTACCCTTACACTTTGGTTCACCAGAGACAGTGCTTATGATGAGGATCCAAAGCTCCTTACTTTTCTCTCTCTCAGACATCATTGAGCTATGAGGAAACTGATCAGCTGATCAGAACTCTTTCGTTCCTTTGCCAGCCTCGGATAACATGTATTGGTTTTCCTACGATCAGTCTGGTTTTGACATACGATGGGCTAGAGTGCACATTCTAGGGTTTAGTTTCTGCACAAGCAGTGGTGAAGACAGTACATCTGTTGCATCAGCTGAAGATGACCTTATAGAGTTGCTTGGGAAGCCACTGTGACTTGAGAGGGGAAGTGATGTCTTTGAGAAAATATTTGCCAACAGCTTGCATGCTCTTCAGGTATTTGTATGCTTCACCTTTTGAGTGGCCTTGATTTCTTTCTGCGGTCAGATAAAGTGCATTAAGATCATATTAGTCACTTCTGAGTTCTGACTACTCATTTACTGCAAGTTTAAGATGTCCTTATTTCAATGTTGTTGTCAGTTTTTTAAAAGAAATGTTTGAAAAATATTACTTATTTATTGTTCCTTGAACTGGATTGTTTGATAATCATTTCATAGTTGTATGATAATGCCATGACAACAGACGTGTGAACATGTTTGGTAGTCCTGGAGAATGTCATTTTCCCAAATAAGGCGAAACAAGTTCTTGAGGATACAAACCAAACAATTTTGACTTGCATATTTCAAGTGGGTTACCTCCTGTTCTGTTCTTTCAAGTGAGTTACATCCATTACAAATCTCTTCAATAGGTGGTGCAATTCTACTACTGGAAAGCTCCTGAGCTGGCAGCAAGGGGAAAACAAACTACTGGCGGTTCAGAAACAGCCTGCCATCCTATTATACAACAATCGAGAGGAACAGAGCTACCAGTGCCGTACAACCATGGCCTTGCACAAACCATATTTGGATCAGATAACATGGAGATTGCTTTGAATGGAATGATTTTGTGTTAGCAGTTGCTATGTGGGAGAACTATTCAGAAGAATTGAGGATAAATTTGTCGGCATTTTTGCCATTTTGGCTGTCCAATGAAGCCATTTTGTTGTTAATTCCTCTGAGCCCCAGGTATGTAGCTAAGGGAATTAAACATTGACCTAAAAAAAGGAAATGGTAGCATAATAATAATAATATAACAATGATGTTGTCCAGCATTAGTTCCAACTTCTAAGTTGCTTTCTCTTGAGATTTCTTTTTAGAAAAGAACCTAGTTGTGAATACTTTTGGCTTTAGATGTTTGCCCATTAGGGTAATCTCTCTAAGAATGGATTCACTGGCGTTGACTATAAAACATTCTGGGGACTTCTGGATAATTGCATTTCAGAGAGCTTTCATATGGCATGATATTTATCTTCTCTTTTGAAGAACGTACTATCTGCTGTTTCTTCTCAAACTAGTTAAGATTTGTGTTTGTTTGCCTCAATTTTCATCATACAGTTATTCTGTTATTTGTAATTTTCATGCATGAGGTAATATCTTTTAGCACTTCTTCATCCAAATGGACACGTGCTAAAATCTGTACACAGCATACTTGATGGCCCAAATGTACCGTGACCTGTTACAAGGACTTCCCTAATGGCCCGAAGCACTGGGGTAGGCCCTTGGTTGACTAATTCAAACTTGTTTCATTGTCTCTTGAAAATTTGTAATATCAGCTGAAAAGGTCCCATGCTCTCTCTCTCATACACACAAAAACCAAGCACGCGCATGTGCCTTTATTTGTGAAAGCTGAAGAAAATAGTCTTGCAGTCTTATTGAATCCTGATACCAATATGCGAAGGTCACCACCCAGATACTAGAGTTTTATATCTTTTCCTCTAAATGCATATCACATAAGTAGATGCCCTGTGACTGATTTTATGAATCAGAACCAATGGACACCATACTGAACATCTCTGCTCCCCGTCTATTAGAAAGTTCACAGCCAGTCTAGTATTTCTTCAGCAGATGAACCACACACCATACTTAAATACCAGTCTATTTCCTTTCTTGACCACTCCCGCCGCTTACGACAATGTCACATGCAATTTTTTTTTACAAATGGCTTAACCAAGCTAATTCTCTAGTTGTTGTTTGCATCTGCCTCATTCTTCAGTGATATAGGTGGAGGGCTGTAGGTGGTTTGTTTTGCTTAAGCTCCACTGGTACAAGATGTTGCCAGACACATCATAAAAGATGAAGTCAGCTTGGTCCTGGTTTAGCTGGAGGGACATGAACCCTTGCCCGTCGTAAAAGAACTGGAGCTTGTCTTCATTCGGCTGAAAGGCTCCTCTCCATGCTTTTGAACCGCCTCCACTAGTGAAGTATTGGATTGGACTGGAACAACAGAAGCGATAGCATCAAGGCTAGACAACTTCATCAAGTGTGAACAGATTGCTGTACATGTTATATTCTAAATTACTGTGACAGATAAAAAGAACAACTGCATATTAACGATGTTAACCTGTCTCTGCTGCTAATGTGTTCCAGGCAGTGATCATGCCCATTGATGTAGAAGTCGATGCTGTTGACCTGGAATGGTGCGAAAGTATCATAAAAAGATTATTTTTCTGAACCTTTTAAGAGTAACACCGAGGCTACTTCTGAAAAACCTTGAGGACTGGAAGAAGTAGTTGCAGAAGCTCCTTGGTGTCGCCATGGTCGCTGACGCTCCTCATGGTATGATGCCCAACAGCGATCTTCCACTTTGCAGTTGATTTCTTCATTGCCTCATCCAAATCCTGGATTGTAGAATCCACAAAAAAAGAAAGATTGAAATAATTTTGCTTTGTAACGTACTAGCTTCCTGTTTAGCATTGATGTCAATTTCATTCCAAATACGCACCTTCAGCAGACTAGCTATGTATTTTCCTCGAGGCGCCACTCCTCTCCAGTCATAATGATTGTCTTCAGGGTGAGTCCAGTACTTGAGCTGAAACGGAGTGGTGTCGACAAAGAAGAAATCCACAATTTCTGTGAAAATTGCGATTGATGATACAGGGTTAGCCTCGTGTTTCTCACCACAATTTTCACAAATCCAGAATCTTCTCAGTCGTACCCGCGTTAACAATGAACGATCTCATGCAAATGAATCGCCTATCGATCCTTCGCAGGACTGGGCTAAGCTGTGCTAGCACATCACCCCTGTAGTCATGATTTCCCAGAACTGAAAAAATAAAGTCGCAAATCTTAGTACACATCCATACACTGTGTTAACATATGCCATAACCGTCACACGGGGAAATGGTAATAGCTACACAAAGCAGAAAAAACATCGAAGATTACCGAGGTACCACGGCTTCTGCAAGCTCTCAGCCGTGTAGATGTCAGTGAACGATTCTTCAAACGCCTGGTCATCTACGCCCGTCAGGCCATTCTCGTAGAAGTTGTCCCCGGTGGATACGACGAAGTCGATGTTTAGCTTCTCCCCAACCCTCCCCATCTACATGGAAAACCTTTCAAGTTTAGAGGTTATTTTGCAGTAGCAATCTTCGAAGTTCTGCTTCTATATCCCCAGAGTTATACTCTTCTGATCTGATCCATTTGGAGACACGCGCATACGCACAGAGCGGACAGAAAGAAGATCAAGATTCAAGAACTGGTTCGGCATGCGCCGTTGCGGGCATCGACGATTTTTTTCCATTAAACAAGAACGGAAATGGCAACCAAACATTTTCATTCCCATTCCTCCCCCATCCGATAACGAACGGCCACCAGCATCAACCAACCAACACCCTGATATCAAATAAAAATATTCTCACCGCATGTTCTACCTTGATGAGCAGTTACGAACTTAATCACAATCCTACTGGCGAATCGGGAAGAGCTGGGGGTGAGAGATCGTAGCAGCAGCGCGTTTGTTACCTGCTCTGCGACCCTGGACTGGTTGTACGTGCCCTTCCGGCCCCAGTCCCCGACGACGAGCAGGCTCAGCGACCCGTCGTTCTTGGCCGGGTGCTCCACCCGGGCGAGCTCCGCGGCGGCTGGCGCGCACCGGAGCGCGGCCACGGCCAGGAGCGCAACGAGCGTGGCCGCGGCCGTGGGCGTGGCAGTGCTGCTCTTCGCCATGGCGGGCACTGCAAGGTAGCAAGAAAGAGATAGTACGGGCAGATATATAGTAGGGGCACAATAGGTGTCTTGCAAGTGTAGGTAGGATTGGAGAGGAAAGACCGGCCGCCATGTTAGATAGTCGGATGCCGTAACGGGGAGATAATCAATTCAACCACGTAATAAACACTAAAAGAGACACAATACATAGAAGAAATTGAATATCATTCTCATATTTATACCCCACATGGGTGAAAACCATCCAGAAGTGGTTTATTCTTTTGACTATAATTATGTTTTGTAACATTCCCTCTTGAGTAATAGACAACGATATAAAAATATCTCATCAAAAACTCATTCCAAAAACCTACTGGGAAAAAAGGAATGGAGAAAATAGTATATTTCATTCGTAAGTTACATTACACTTGTTGGCCCACTAAAAATCTTCGTGTGAGAAAAGTTTAGAAAAACTCACCAAGAAGAAGAGTACAACGTTTAATCTTCGGGATCCAATTATCAAGAATTTGGATAAATCATCAGGATTTGATAAGGGTTTTGATTTAGGGATTTACTCCCCCTAAATTTTGCAGCTCTTTAAACCGTCTCATTCCAATGCAATGAATGCAACTTTGTAAACTGGATGCAGACAGAGACTTAGTGAATAAATCAACTGGATTTTCACAATACTTTGTTTGCAGGATTTTTACATCACTATTCTTCTGGATTTTATGAGGATAGAAAATTTAGAAGCGATGTGATTCGTGATGTTATTCTTGACATAACCTGTTTGCATTTATGTAATACAAGCAGTATTATCTTCATAGATAATTGAGGGGGTATTGATGGTATTAATATCACAATACTTTTGGATGTTGTTAATCACTTGTCTGGGCCAAACACGTTCAAGTGAGGCTTCATATAGTGTTATAATATTTGAGTGGTTGGTACAAGTAGCTACTAAAGTCTGCTTACATGACTGTCAAGAGATGTTTGCACCAGTATAAAGTAATATAAATTCATCCTGCGATTTTGCACTATAGGGATTTGACAGATATATTCAGGATTTAGTAACGATCACCAGGATCTATGCATGATCTTCATGATCTTTTCATTATCGACCAACTGGATCTTAATTGTTTAATGGTAAAATATTTAAGGTGAATTCAAGTAGTAATCATCGTATCAACACCTTCTAGGCCTGGCTAAGATTTTTAAAATCACAAGTATGACGATTAGTTGTTTAGCATATGCTCCCCCTAAAGACAACTTCCGTTGAAGCCTTGTTGCTTTAATGTCTTTCATACATTTTTTGAAAATGAATTTATGCAAGTATATTGTGATCAAATCAACTAGATTACCACAATGCAGAGTCTTACATACAAATATCCTAATGGAGATTTTAGGATATATACTATTCGGGAGTAACATACTTAACTTATCAAATACCACTATTGATTGTGCAACACAAATAAATTATCCTTGTAGAGGATATGTGGTAATACTTATTGCAAAGTCGTATATCTTTTAGATATAATTTATCAAAATCCTTCAGTGTCAATATTTTGTAAATATCTCTGTGTGGTTAAAGGTACAACAAATAGTCTGTTTTGTAGAACTATAAAGTATAGTTGTACCACTCTAAAGTAAAATATAATCAGTCTTAGTTTTGATGTTTAGGGGATTAATTGCCAATATCACCAAAATATGTCGTACCTTCATGGTACTAGAGGAAACCATCATTCCACTAACTTCTGGTGGAAGATGCACTTTATAAGTGCTTATGTGGTGCACTTCTGGTATTTAGATTCCACATTACATTTTTTTCGGGTCTTGATGGGTCCTTGTCTACTTTTAGAGATCATATGATCATTAGTGTGATTAAAAGATCGACTGGTAAGATAATTTTTCTTCAGGGAGATGCTCTTACTATAGGTATGAGACTATTGGGTATGAATTTTATATATATTGTGATTTCGTTTTCTTTCTTATTAGAAATTTTTGAGTCCTCGGAGGATCTCGACAAGAGTTTTCAGAACCCATTGACTGCATATTTT
This sequence comes from Hsuehochloa calcarea, assembly GCA_036346395.1. Taxonomy (NCBI): domain Eukaryota; kingdom Viridiplantae; phylum Streptophyta; class Magnoliopsida; order Poales; family Poaceae; genus Hsuehochloa; species Hsuehochloa calcarea. The sequence continues at coordinate 59,097,568 of CM070598.1, forward strand.
ATTTATTTGTTCATACCATTTGTTAGAATTATTATACCACGGAACATCATTTCATTGATAATAGGAGAGTAACGATCTCTACGGGGACCTTTGAACCATAGTTTTCATCACTTCATTATATTCATAATGATCCATCCAGTGTGAACTACTTGGTTCCAATACTATTATTTAGCAATTTTGGTTCAGCCCCATATGCTTTCATTATGTGAACCGATATGAACGCTTCAAACGCTCGACCATGGACTTTGGTCGTGGATCCATGTTCTCGTAAGAGAAATTTTAGCAATTGTAGAGACAAAGTGGTTGTGGATAATTTTTCTCCTATATCCTTCAAATTGAGGGTATCTCAGTATTAACCATATCTTTATCATTTACCAAACAAAATATTCTTGGTCATTCCACATTTCTAGCATTGTAATATGTGCACATCAAGCTGTTGAGGCTTTCATCTTCACGATGAACCTCTTTATAAGGTATTTCATCTTTAAGATGAGTTTTCTTCAAGAGAGTTAAACGAGTGATTAACAATTGTTTTGACTAGGGTCATTAGACCTTAGACCCATAGGCATCCTGCAGATTTTATATCAATGACCAATAAGTTAAATTCGCACAAGTGGATATACTATTCAACCCAAGGTATTTCACTGTTAGCGACGTATTCACTACGAGTAAACATTATAGTAACTCCTTCAGAATTGAAAAATATATGGTAGGCTTCCTGCTTCTGGCGTACGGGAGTATAAACTAAATCTTAAGTTTTGTTTGACTAGTGCGTGTATATTAGTATTAATGATCATTTCCTTCTAGAAAATATGACTACATTCAAACTTTTAGGCATTTCTCTCCCCTAGTGCCGATATTCGATCTTTATTAATAGCATACCATAAAATTTCCCTATAATGGGCACACGATTGATTGAATTTTATATCCAACATGATCTCCAACAACGGTGGTGACCCAAAGGGGTATGCTACAGTGGTGATAACATGTGAAAAATATTTGATTCCTCCAACATACACTTAATTCAATAAAGGTTTTGATAATTATATGCAGCATGCTAGACTTTTATCAGTGTCGTGTCAAGAAAACTACATGATCCCATCATTCTGTAGGATATTCCAACTTTTGGTTAGTTATTAATCGGCGACGAAGGTCCCATACGGGAGTCCGAGACTTGGCAGGCTAGCTTCTTTTTTATTTGCTCAAGTTTTAATCCAATTATTCATACTATATTTTAAATAATTTGGATCATTAAACTTTAAATTTATAATTACATAATATTTTTTATAATCATAAGCAGTGTATTCTATGAGCGTAATACCACGGTTTGCCCGATGGTGGATGAGCGGGCGGGTCGGGTGATGTGGATTATTCCTTCGCTTGGAGGTTTTCGCTTCCACTTGTGGCGTATGGAGGCGTCGATGTCATTTCCTTTGTGTCACGTACATTGTTACGCGATAATTGTTCCGTGTGGGGCGCGTGCGTTATCGGGAGTGGTGTGTGTATGGGTCACGACGCAGATGATTGATGACTCGAATCGCTGAGTTTTGGATCTTTTTCCACAATTAAATCACAAACGTGCTAGAACGTTTCAAGTTTAACAAAAAACTTCCGTCAAAAAATAATCTAACAAGAACTATATCATGCCAAATCTACTCTGTGTTTTTTTTTTTGTTATAGTAAGTTTGGACCACATGTGGCATATGCGAACCATACGATCGAGCATTAACCTACACTCAGAAGGTGTTAGAAATGTTTGATTTTGAAAAGATATACCATTCGAAAGTGGCAATGCTCGGAAGGTACTTACAGTAAGACAATGATCCGTATAAATCTAGAGAAGAGGGGGAGGAAGTTCTAAAACCGAAATTCTCATACTTAAGTGCAATAGAAGCACTCATGTACTTAGCAAACTGTACTAGATCAGACATTGCATTTATCGTGAACCTATTAGCAAGGTATAGTACAAAATCTACCAAAGGCATTAGCTGAAAATAAAAGACATCTTTCGACACCTCCAAGGAAGCAAAAACCTTAGTCTATTGTACAAAAAGAATCAAGACCTGTTTATGAATGGCTATGTAGATGCCGGGTACCTATCGGACCCGCATACAGCTAAGTCGTAAACAGACTATGTATTCCTATGTGGTGGAACTGTAATTATATGAAAATCGTCTAAGTAAAGTCTTGTATCGACTTCGACGAACCACTCGAAAATCATAGCACTGTACGAGGTTTCACGAGAATGTGCTTGGCTTCGGCGGATGATTCACCACATCCAGCAGTCGTGTGGATTGAATACCGCGCAAACCCCACTATTATCTATGAAGATAATACATCTTGTGTTGCACAAGTGCAGTTCAGTTATGTGAAGAGTTATCTCACAAAGCATATCAACCCCAAGTTCCTCTATGCTCATGAATTGCAAAAGATTAATGAAATTAAAGTACTGCATACTAAGTCATGTGAAAATCTTGTAGATTTATTTAATAAGTCACTTCCAGTATCTAGCTTTGAAGGTGCATATGTGAAATTGGAATGATGAGATTTAGAGAAATGTAGAATTCAGGGGAAGAATCTTCACAAACTCAATATTAAAATTTGATTATGAAGATCGAGTACCCAAAGACTGAATCTTGGAGATTAAATGAAAATGTGTGGATTGTACTCTTTTTCCCTTGACGAGTTTTCCTGAAGTTTACCAGCTAAAGTTTTTAATGAGATAATTCTTGCAATGCAACAGAACATGTGCGATGTACCCCTTCTCCAAAAAATTTTCACTGGATTTTTATGGAGTTTTGACGAGACATGAACATGTGAGGACGGGTGCCCAAGGGGGAGTGTTGGGAAACTATGAGCTTGACCTAGCAGCAGGCCCATATATGGACGTCACATCTAAAACCCTAGCATAGTCTCTGGCCTATAAACAGGGGGTGCTAGTTATTGTAAAAGACTGATTGCATGAAGAGTAATAAAGAAAAGTTAGAAGTCCTTTACATCTCTCGCTTAATCTACTATTCTGTTTTCGTTTCAGATTGTTTGGTGTGATTGTATGCTTGTCTACGAGGTGATCGTTCGGACTGAACTCGCCAGCAACGGTTTCTCAACAAAGATGACTATGCTAGCTAATAGTCCCTACCCTCACCCTATGTCAAACATTATAAACCTTGCTTATCGTTATATTTTTGAACATTTAGAATAGACATAAGAAAATGATACTTACATTATAATAGAAATGAGTGATTAAAGTTATATTTAGAATGTTGTCGACGTCGAAAACAACTTTCTTCCGTAAACCGGAAAGAGTGTATAAATAGACAAGTAGCAAGGACCTTTTCCGTATACGGTTGTGGAAATACCGTGTGCTTGCAAGTTCTGGATGTTGGCTGTTTTTCGTATCTTTTGTCGAGCGTTTTGTTGCTTGTAAAAAAAGCCAAGTCTTGTAGTTGCAGCGCGCTAATTTAATGCGTGCTTACGTACGCAGCGGTTGGGAATTTGTTAACGAGTGTACGCTGTAAAGTGGTGAGTACCTGGTAAAAGTATTTCGAATGAGTTTCCGTCGTGTCGTGCGTACGTGTAAAGGCCGCCCGAGAATTATCAAGTCGAATATTCGAGGTACGTGTTCCGAGGGGTTGCTTGATCCTTTGGATATTCTTTCGTACCATGCTGTTTTTGAACGGTACAGATGGGCCGCTCCATGGCTCATGCACGGTAGATTATTTGAGGATCCCAATGCACTGATCACCTCCTCCTCTCCACGTAAAGTGTATTTTGGGCTTGGCCCGCTGAAAGACTAATACTAATGTATTCTGGCGGGTTTCAAACTGCGAAATGTCCATTTTGTTTGTTGGGCTTCGCTGTACGAGCTCAGCATGAAAAAGTTGGATGGACCGTGCGAGGAACGATGATGATGTCCGGTAAACGGCCGAGCGCCGGCCGGAGAGGACAGAGGATGTGGCAAGACTCTGTCTTTTGGGTGTTTAGAAGACGGTAACCTGAGATATTGTTGCTACCTCATGATTTTGGATGTTCATCTACGGAACTTTTTCTCAAACTTATGGATGAGCTAGTCGGACAATTAGTTGCTGCTTTTGGGAAGTAACTATTGTTACGATTACCACTAGACGCGCCGATTTGTAGCAGAAATAGAGTCGATGTAGCGAGATGATACGGTCATAGTCGTACTCGCCGCGTGTCTTCTCCTCCGAGTGGTCGTACTCGCCACGCATCTTCTCCTCCGAGTAGTCGTACTCGCCACACGCCTCCTCCTCCGACTCGTGATCGCCACAAGTTGCGGACCGCCCTAGTACCGATGCCGCAACAACACATCCAAGGTATCCACACGACGGGAAGGGACACCACGCTCGAGTGCTACCACCGCAGCGTGGTTGAGGAAGGCGTGGCTATTAGGGTTTTGAAAGTTCTTCAAAAGATCGCCCTCCACCTCACCCTATGCCACCGCCTCTTTATATAGGCATCCATGATGGGTCTCGAACTTGAGACCCATTAGGAACTCGTGGCCTATACGAATTCGGATCACTATCCAAAACATATAACAACCCTTTAAGTGTGCGACCCTATAGGTTCATGTGTAATTGGTTGTGACTCGGAAACTTTTTTCTGACCACTAGTCTTCAGCGGTACCTAGCAGCACATAACGATTTCCGAACACACAGAGAATAAATCAGACGAACCTTAATGTGATATGATCTATGACCAGCCCTCATTACTTACGACCAGCTCAGATTCTATACGACTAGGTTGTATTTGGTCACGACTACCAGAACTCCTCACGATCGTGTTCTTACCATTCTGTGATTACGTTCGACCAATCTACAACCAGCTCATATCTCCATACGACTAGTCCGTAACTGATCGAATTAAGCGACCTACTCATGCATTCTCCCTTTGCTTCACGATGTCTGGTTGAACTCCAAGTGTGATGTGTGTCATGCATGGACTGTTCAATACTTTCTCGATCTAGTTATCGGATAACTTCAAGTGATCGACACTTCGACCACTAGTGGTATGGCCATGCACTTTCTTTATCCGACCACAACGAGGGGCCTAGAGATATTTCTCCTGTTATGTTAGGAGGGGCAAACTCATCTCGACCAGTCACATCCCTCTGCATGTTTTATAGCATACCCGAAAGCTACCTTTATGACTACCCAGTTACGAGTAGCGTTTGGCAACCCCTAAGAGTGCTATTATACATATAGGAAACCATGCTGATCTCAGGTCTAAGGATTTATGCATCATCATTACATGAGACCAACTAATGACACAAAGAATCATAACAATCTCAATAGTATCTCAAGGATGGGTCTATCCAGCCCCATGTTCTCTAACATGTGCTCACATTATTGATTCGGTATCCCTATATCCATGACTGGTGAAACATGGTCACCAATCAATACATGTGCTGGTCGTAGAGTCACTGGTGTTCCAACCGAGGATACATTTAGAATGACATCATATCAGTTAAAGAGTTTCACCAACAAGTCACATACTTATTGATCTATAACTAATGATTCATTCAAGGAATATGATAACATATTATCAAAATCATGAACATAATGAAATATCATCATCTCTATGATTGCCTCTAGGGCATATTTCCAACAATAACATGGTTGTACTGTATGTCCTAAATTTGCTTCTAGACTATAGATGTACAACTTAGCCATTTGTTAGAATCTTGTTAAATTATGGTCAGGTCAAAGAAAATCATTTCCTACTATTAGAAAATCATTTCCTACTATTGGGGTAGCTCTTTTGATGAGGACCCAACTAGCAGCTAGCGGGATTGTGTTATTTTCGCCTAATCTTTCACGGTACAGTAATAGGCAGTAACACTCCAGCGTTGGTGTCGTAACACGATGTTCTTCGCAAAGAGCATTCCAATGTAGTGTAGTATAGCACTCCGGCTTTCGTGCATTAAAAATTTAAAGACCAATATGCTAGATTTAAGTTCAAGAAAGTTCAAGAAACAACATCACATGAAGTGTGTTGATACCTTAAACATGGAGTTTGCTATGGGGGTAATAGTTGCTCAAGTTGATAGTCACATTGGCACTAAAAATAAAATTGGAAGTTCGTCGCGGCATGTAACATCTCAAAAGATGGGCTTATGTTTCAAATGTATAAAATATGAACTTTTTAAAAGTTTTGATGCATTCCTTTGTCATTTAGTTTATCCGGATTTTCATTGAAGGTTTTGTTGATTTTAAAACCTAAACATCAATTTATGGAAAACATTAACCTATGGGATAATTAAAAACAAGCGAAAATAAAATATAACAATTAAAATACAATCTTAGCATAATTATGCTAGATATAAAATGGGGGAAATAACTGAAGCATGTCTTGGAACTTTTCCTCCAAACAAATAATAAAGGTTAAAGCCAACTGAAACTTGAAAGATTCTTAAAGAGAAATATATAATAGAAGAAATCAGAGAAAATTACATAGTAATCTACACAAGGTCATTAACTTACCCTAAAAATATCATGAATTTTGGAGTCATGCAACTATGTCAAAGAAATTCCTAAAGACTTAGCAATAAATAAAAATAGAAAAACCTAAACCTAACTTACCTCGCTGACGGTGGACCCCACTCATCGTGGCTTCTCCACGACACCACGCACGCGGTGCTACGCCTGCAGGTTAGCTCGTCGCCTGTGGACACACCGCACCGGCCACCTCGGTTTGACCGCTACCATCGGTTTTCCTCACCTCGGCCGCAATAGCCACGCCTTAATCGCGGCCACGCTCTCATCGCCACCATCACTCCACCCATGCCTTGCATCACGCTACCGAGTGCATCATCGGCTCTATGGTGATCTCCGCCATAGCCTATATAAAGCTACCCCGTAGCTTGCCCGAACTCCTTTGCCACTCCCCGAGCCATACCTCTCCTCCATTTCTCCTTTTCCGAGCGAAACCATGCAAGAGAGAGCAATCTCCTATTTCGCCACCGCACCGCCGCAACGCTCGATGGCAATAGTGGAGCTCTTCCTCCCCACCGCCACGCCATGTTCTCGCACGAGCAATGTTTCCAACCTAATTTCTACCTTCCTCCTCAGAACCGCCAGACCGAAGTTCTTCCCCAACTCCACTTTCTTTCATCGCCACCATCACCATTGAGCTACACTGCCTTGGTCCAAGTCCCGAGCTAGGACCATCACGTGGCATCCCGGCTTTACCAAGCCACCCCGGTTTCACCTCTCCACAATGAGCTCCCTCACCAACCCCACTGCCGCCGCTTTGGTTCCACGCCAACCCATCTCTCGAGCTCCTCCATTCTTCCTCATCGCCCCAGACATTCCTAGTAGTCCCTAGTCGCCATGCACGAGCTAATTAGATCAATACGCCACCGGCCGTTGTTGCCATTTTTGGCCGAACACACCGTAAGTTCTCCTTGTCGCCACCGCTGGCGGATCGCTCGAGCCCTTGCCACCGGTGACGCAGTTCACCGACCGTGGGTTTCATTTTGACCATCCACCGGCGTCATCAGGCTAGTTCGCCAATGACGAAGCCGGGCGAGACCGAGGCGAGGACGCCTATTTGTCGAAAATCGACAACACTATGCGCGTAATTAATTAATCAATCGATCCTTAAGGGTTATTCATTGCTTAGTCATAGCTTAATAACACATCAATCAATGACGCTGGGTCCAAGTCTTAATTAATGTGACTCATTAAAATCAGATTCTATGTTGGAGTCAATGACACATGGGCCCGAGGCCATTAAGTGCACAGTAAACACCACCATGGACCGATGCGCAGTGTGGATGGACCGAAGGTCCACACACTGTTTTGGTGAGCCAAGCCACTGACAGTCGGTCCGACCTGTAAGAAACTATTTTCATTTAGAAATTTAATTGGAAAAGAAAATCACTAGGGCCCAACTGTCATACAATGAACACTTTCAGCTAAAAAATAAATCAAGATAAAAAGAAAAGGGTTGTGGGTCCCACCTATCAGATAGAGGTTTCTCTCTCCAATTTCTTTTTCTAGGAATTTCCAAACCGAGTCATTTTCAAACCCTAATAACTTTTGCTGCAAAACTCCAAATTGAATAATTTTTATCTCTAAATTCATCTAAAATCATAATGTGCTCGAATATGTAAAAATATTTGAATTTGTTACTCTTAGAATTTATTTGCATTATTTAAGTGATTTTCAGCTCTTTTTGCAATAGACGTCGATTGTTCGAGTGATATCTTCGACGACCAACCAATCTCATACTCAGAACAACCAGAGCAAGACAAGCACCTCCTTTGATCATGTTGATCCTACTAATTTACTTATTGTATTTCTTTTTGAAAACTCTACTATTGTATGCGTGTATGTTAGATATTAAACTGCTATGTCTAGGACATCGATAGTTGTAAATCCTATTCAATGCATTAATTCCCTTGATATGTTGATGTCCTTACTGTTGCAACCATTAGGATATGGGTTAGACAATATATAATGTCAACCTAGGATTTTGAGTGCAATTATCGTACAACTTCTAAATAGAACGATAGATTTTTCTGAAAGATTATAAAAGGACAATACGATAAATGTAAATTTAGGAGATTTATGAAAAATCTCCAGAGGGATGTGCCTTTGTTATTTTGTATGAAAATAAAATAAAAAATCCAGCTTTGGACGCGGGCGAGTTATATTATATTCTGAAAAGAGTGGGAAAGAGTCTTACTCGTAGATAGGGGGAGATTCTCGCCTGGGTCAATTAAGGACCGAACACCGGTGTATCTGACCTAAGCGTAAGCGTACAACCATATATGTTATTATGAGGGTGGTCTTAGCTAATTAAATCATCGAAAAACTAGCATTGCACGTAGGTAGACCATAGAGTGCGGACGGCCGAGTACCGACATGTCCGAAGGGCCCTCTTCTCCGAGGCGTTGAGACCAAAGCCTTCACATAATCATGGATGCCTCACTCGACGAGTATACCCGGTTCAGTGAAAAACATAGCAATGGGACAGTATACTCGGTGTAGTGAGCATCAATATTCGCTGGGCTAGTGCAAGGATAGGACTAGATGATGTAAAGGCTTCGACATGTGCTCTTGACTGCTTACCTAAGGAAGTGAGCGGTGGTATCAACGGATGCCAAATAAACTTGGAAAGTCGTGTTATGTGGGTAAAGTTGTACACCTCTCAGAGTGTAAATCTATTTAAAGGAAAATTATGACTACTGCAATATCTGCCACTGTAATTTGTTAAGAACTTATTGTTCAAATTTGGTCCAAACTTCTTATTTTGGATCTAATTTTAAAGTATGAGTTTTTTTAAATATTTATAGTTTTATTTGACCATTTATCTTATTTAGCTTTACTTGTTTTTATTAATTTCTTTTGTCCAATTACTTTCTTAGCTGCCTTCCTGTTAAATACTTTACCATAAATGTTTTAATAATTAAACATAATTTCGTTAGGAAAGTTTTATTTTTAAAAATATAAGATTTTTGGATAATAATTTTAAGGCATAAATCTAATTTCAATTTCTTTAGAGAATAATTTGCTTTGTTTCCGGATTTGTCAGTGAATAATGTTTCTGGATATTTTTTTTTTTGATTCATCTTTCATCAATGCATTTTATTAGGATAGCCGGTTCCCAATTTATGAATATTTTATATAAATGAATTTTTTTTTTTAAGTAAGCTGTAGTAACATAATGTGCTAACAATTATTTAATATTTATTATCTTTAGTTTTTTTTGGTAGGTTTTGTAAATAATTCATTTTCAGATATTTTATTTGAATTTCCATTCTTTTTTTGTTCCCAACATGGCCTTTTTGTTTTATAACAAATTATTTGGTTACAATGTAGGAGGGTTACGAGTTGCAGTTGATATTATTGTTGACTCATTCAATTACTTATTTACTGTCCTGTATCTATTTAAATGCTCTTTTAAATTCCATTGCAAAGTACTAAGTATGAATATTGCAAATGGAATCTACCTATTGCAAATTAACTTGTAGCATAGAGCCTTCTCCTTGATTAGCTTTCCATTTATATACAATTTGCGATACACTATAAGTCTTGCTGAGTACGCATTGTACTCAATCTTCCTTATGTTGTTGTTTAGAGTATGAAGAGGAGCCGATACCAAATGACGCTTTCTTCGCACCTGGAACCGGAGGGTTCAGTGACGGGTCTATCTAGGTCCTTGTTTCTTGTCGGTTGCCTTTGGGTTGGATGGGCATGCCGCTGGAGTTTTTGCTACTTTTTTTTATTTCTTCCTCTGTGAAGGACCGAAATGGCAACAAAGGGGGTGAATGGTGCCTAAAATTAATAACTCCCTTATCGTATTTAAACAAGCCTACAAAGATCTCTGAGATCTAAAGAAAGTAAATGAAGCAAGATTAAATAACAAAAACAAGCCCTGGCCGTTCTTTCCGAAATCGGAAGCTCGGCCAAGAATATGTCGGAAGTTCCGCATCGCGTAGTTCCGATCTTCCGCTGGAAGTTCCGCAGCGTAGTTCCATTGTAAAATCAAGCTCGATTATCCCGACAAGAAGTAACGCTCGGTTTTTGCCCAAAATCCAAACTACTTTTGATTTGTTGATCTTCTCCGTCAAGTTTCACAGACATCATCCTAAGCAACATCTTGACCTCATGGAGAAGAATCGCAAACAAAGATTCAACAATCAAGCCAAAATCGGATTTCTTGAAGAAGGGCAAGAAAGACCAAAACCGAAATAGACTCGATTCTCAGATTCTTAGCTCATGAAACTTTGAGGATGTAATAGCAATATCAAAACGACTCTAGATATCAAGTTTCATGCTATTTCATAAGACGAATCAAAAGATATGCCAAAACCCTAGATATTCAACATGAACAGAGAGGAATAAAGAGAGGCATAAACATGTAATCAAAGACTCGAGTTTCATTGATAGAAGTCAAGAAACCACGAGGAAACACAGAGGAATGATTACAAGTATTTTCAGTTCATTCTCTCAAAACCAACAAACTCTCAAAAAGCAAAACAAACCCTTTTGGTGGAGCTAACCCTAATTTCCTCTCTCAAGGTCTAACCCTAGCACCAGGAGTTCACCTCTATTTATAGCCCTTGGCTGTGGGCCTCAACCCATTAAGCGGCTACACCCGAGCAGGAACGCTCCACGCGCAGCAGAAAGACGTTTGCTTCTGGAAGCCTCGGTCTTGTGCTGCCCATTCATGACGCTTTGGTTACGTCTTGACACATCGGTCGACCTCAGCGCCTCTGCGCTTAGTCCGTCCACGTGTCTCGCCACGACTCCATCTCGATGCCACCGCAGTCATCACAAGCAAAAACACATCACATAGCATTGCACAATATCATAGCATCAACAATTGTATAAGACTCAAACTCATACAAAATCAAAATCACAAATTAACCTTTCTACGTGACAGCTCGATTACAATCGGAAGTTCCGCGCTTACCATAAATAGAAGTTCCGATTTGGAACGTCCCGACTTGTCGGGGATTATCGGAAGTTCGTGCTTACATCTGCGGGAACTTCCAGATCTTCGAACTATCCGTGACGCCTAATATTTCCTATTCCGATTTTCGCCTCGTGAGAACCTCAACGACAAGAATATCGGACACTCGCTACCCTAGGTGCGGAAGTTTCATTACTACAACCAACTCAAATCCTAGAATCGGAAGTTCCTATTTCCAACGCCAGAGTTCGGATTATCGGAACTTCCGCTCCATGGCAACGCCGTAGTTCGATTATCCTGATTCAAAGACAAAATGTACCCAAACCGAAAAAACTCAACTCTCAAACATTCAACATAATCAGAAATACTCATCACTACAATGGACAATGGAGGACCTCTCACATGGTCTCACTCGCTACTTTACTCATATATTTGTTAATATTTGGTCATATAACCACCGATGTATTAATAACTGTACTGCTTAAGTTAAGTACCCTTTGCTTTACTTTTTACATGTGAATGTATGGATGTGAATGCCAAATATTATGAATTTGTGTACTAGCCACTAATCATAGGACTAGTACCAGTACATACATACAGGTCTTCTGGTATTCCACACCCGGTCCGAGAAGCTTGTATCGTAGTCATATTGACTGAGAGGATAAGCCCTAGATAGAATAGCCAAGATTAGGACTTATATTTTTAAATGCAACATAATCTAATCATAGGAATGATTCCAAAAATTTAGGAACTTTATCTAATCTTACCTCTCTTAGTATTCACTTCTCATCAAAGTCATTCTTTTGGTCATCTCTTCTTACCTCATTAAAAAGAGTTCTAGTTCTAAGAGCTAGTAGGCTCTCTAAAATTAAAGTTTCTAATCACTTTTAGGACTTTAAAACTGAGCCAAATTGTTTTGAAAATGTCCAGAAACATCCTATTTCAAGATCTCTTGAAGGATTCTTGTTGACGTCGACGCAAGATGTCGCTCAATGGATCTTTTCCCAAAGAATTCGTAACCTAGTTATTTTCTCAAAATGATGTGATTCTTTAAAACCTTCTCCTACCTTCATTTGACGCTACATTGATTGGATATTATAAAGGTCTAATTAAATATAAAGACCAAAGGGTAGCATGACCCAAACTTAGCCATAGGATTTGGTTAAATAACATAAAGAATGAATAAAAACTTGTGCCAAATTCCTTTCCGCCTAATATCATTTCTTATCCATGTCTCATATCATAGGATTACCAAATTTTCTTTTGTTAAACATGTGGATAGCTGCCCAATAGGAACCATAGTACCGCCTCCTGCCTTTTGAGGAGGGCACGCTACGCCACACACCTTGTGGGTGATGTCAAGAAGATATTGAGTGGTCAGACACGCACTAGTATATGGGCTTCATACCAGACCTTCCAGGTGGTGTCCATCGAGTACTTCACTCTGTGCTCATCCTCGGCCGACACTTTGAGACCCCTGTTACTACACGAGGGGTTCCACAGGCCCGATGTCGCTCAGACGAGGCCTGCTTTTTACGTCAGACGCCGGCTGCACTAATCACCAGAGTTGGAGGATCCATTCTTCCACTTCCCCAAGACGAACTATGGATTCAGCAGGAGCATTCCTACCGGGTGGAGAGTAGACGCCTCACTCCCCACCTACACCTCGCCAACTTGTGGAGGTCTCTGACGTACTATCTCTATCAGGTGGCCCGTGAGCTGCTGGAGGCCCGCCAGAGGATCTCCCTACTCGAGGACAGCATCGCACCGATGGTGGCCCAAGGGAACTTCTCACAGGAGCTACTATACAGAGAAGATGTCGTGCTAGCACCTGCTGAGGAGCTGTCAGAGCCCATCATCCGCACTCAGCCCTGCACCTGATGTCTCGCATGTCGCTTGGGGCTGGACCCGGGTGATGGCCATTTGCTCGGTATTGAGGAGTTCTATGATGTGGTGGACACCGCCCTCACGCTGGGCATGAGGAGGCCGAGTACCAGAGTACTCACCCTCCGCTGTCCCGGAGTCCTCAGAAGCTGCACCACGCGACTTCAACATCTAGACTACAGCAGATAGTTAGAGCTCACTTGTAGGACTTAGCGTGAGCACTTTTGGACATTCTGTAAGGTGAAATCATGTACTACATTGTTGTATAATTATTGTAACTTGCTACTTATGTTGTTTTAGTTGCCCTCTTTTGTAATATCAACCCACGAGCATGTGCGCCATGTTAATTTGAACCTTGTGGGAAAATTCATGTGTGCTGCCCCTGAAGTTTAAAAATATGCATATTTTCAGTTTAGGTAAGTTAGAGTAGTTGGGACGATAATACTAGCTGACCCGCTTAACTTGTGTTCATTCCCTCTTATCTTGTGCACGTTTGTTACACTACACTTGGTTTGATCAGGATACCGGTAACTCGCTCTGTTCGTCAGCTCTTGTCTATGGGAGCCACCTCCGAATCATAGCCACTAGGAAGCGAAGTCCCTACACCTTCGCAATCCACCCCGCTACACCCTTCTACATCGGTACAAGCTAAGCAAACTCAGCCTGCGTCTACCAAAGAACCTGAAGTTGTATCGCCACCGCCCACTATGGCACAAGTGCTTGCCATGATCGAGTAAGGGCGGCAAACCAACACCCTTTTTGCCCCAATAGTTGGTGCGAACATCACGCCATCTAAGACTATCACGAGGAAACGTCGCCACCAACCAACTCATATCCAAGATGGGCGTTCATGTGAACCCTATTGTCGATCATCAACGATCTTCTCGACAACGATGACTAGCTCCGCGCAGCCAAGAGCTAAGCTTTGAAGTAAACAATTTCATTTATCTTAAAGTCTCACCGCTGCAAGGCATCCGCCGTTTCCAAGTCCATGGGAAACTGGCACCTCGGTATATCGGTCCATACCAAATCCTTACAAGGAAAGGTGAAGTGGCATACCAATTGGAGTTGCCACCACTACTCTCAGATGTGCACGACATCTTCCACATTGGCAGCTCAGGGGTTTCTTGCCCATATCACATGGAATTAGTCTTAGCAAGAGTTTGTCCTTCACACCGCATTTAGCGAGAAAATGAGTAGAATCCATATACTTCGCTTATTGAATCTATCATGTAAGTCATGCTTTGTACATGACCAAATGTGTCATGTGCTCCATGTGTTACAAGCAAATATCACTCAGATCCAGGTGAAAGTCATTGGATAACAGTCAAGAATATCCTAAAGGACTTAAGAAGGACCAAGGATGCCTTCCTTGTTTATCGTGGTGAGGAAGAACGGTCGAAATCTGCCATAACTGATGCTAGCTTCCATTTACAATGATGATTTTAGATCGCAATTGGGTTTATGTTTTATCTTAATGGAGGAGCCGTGGATTTAAAAAATTCCTAGAAAAGAGCAGTTATTGATTCTACAATAGAGGTAGTAATATCATTGCGACTTTCAAGATGCAAAAGAAGTCGTGGTGGATTAGAAAGTTCATTAATGAATTTAGTGTGGTTTCTAGCGCTTTTAGTCCAATAGATCTCTATTGTCATAATAGTGGAGCTATGCAGCAAGCTTATGAGCCTATATCTCATGAAAAGTCCAAACACATACTTCAATGATAACACATTATTCATGAGATTGTTGAAAGAGGTGATGTGAAGATATGCAAAGTGCACATGGATTTGAATATTGTCGATTCGCTGATAAAACCTCTTCCGCAACCTAAGCATGAGGTGCACACAAGAGCTATGAGTATTAGATACTTGTATGATTGACTTAATGCAAGTGGGAGATCATGCCAGATATGTTCTAGAAGCAATCATAAAGATGATTGTATCACGCCTATATTTATGAGTTATAATATAAATATTGTTATGTTCCTTGGATGAATTATCATTTATAAATATCAACAACTATGTGACTTGTTGATGAAGCTCTTTAACTTATATGATGTCATTCTTAATGTATCCCTAGTTGGATGTCACTGGTCAGAATACTAGTGACTTATCGACCAACACATGTATTGATTGATGACCATGTTTCACTGGTCATTGATATGGGGATATCGAATCAATAATATGAACACATGTTAGAGAACATGATGTTGGATTGACCCACCTTGAGATACTATTGAGATTGTTATGATTTTATGTATCATCGCTAGTCTCAAGTAAAGATTAGCATGGTTTTCTACATATGTAATTGTACACTTAGTGTTGCCAAACGCTACTCCCTAACCGGGTAGTTATAAAAGTAGCTTTGCATGCTATGAAACATGCGAAGAGATATGACTGGTCTGATATGATTTTTGTCCCTCCTAACTTAACATGAGAGATATCTCCGGTCCCCCTCGATGTGGCTGGATAAAGAAAGTGTATGGCCATACCACTAGTGGTCGAAGAGTCGACCACATGAAGTTATCCGTCACTTGATCGAGAAAGTATTGAACAATCCATAGATGACGAAATATCTCACCTAGAGTTCAACCGGATATCGGACGCAAATGGAGAATACGTAAGGTCATCATTCCATCACCGATACGAATCGTCGTAAATTTGTTGGACATGATCACTAATCGGTCGTAAGGAGTTAGGAATCGTTGTAACCAAATATGAATCGGTCGTATGGAAATACGAAATGGTCGTAAGTGATAAGGATCGGCGTGCATCACATTGTATAAGGTTCATCCAATATAGTATTTATGTGTGTTCGAGAATCGTTATGTCATGTTAGGAATCGCTAACGGCTCGTGGTCAGAAAGGAGTTTCCGAGTCACAGTCGATTATGCATGAATCTACAGGGTCGCACACTTAACGGGTTGAAACAAATTAGTTCGGATAGGATCTGTTATGGGCTCTTTATAAGGGGATTCATAGGACTATTGGGACGTAAGAGAGTTGCTCCAATGAAACCCTAGTTGTCATCTTCCCGAAGGCCCTACCGTGCGCATTGGTGCTAGCACACCAGTGTACGACATTCCACCCCTAGACATGTGGACACGTTAGAGGCGCCCCCGCGGTTACTACTGCGCTGATCGAGGATGATCTATGACCTATGCAAGGAACGTGATAGGTTGCTGGAGGAGATGATCGGTGCTAAAGACGTTGGACGATCGAATATGACCACTACATTGACGCTACCGATGTTGGATCACCGCTCTAACTCTTCTTCCGCTATATCACGGGTTTAGTGGTAACGATCTATGATCTCTTATCCGCATGGTTTCTCGATTTACGTGGTAGATGTTTTCAATTGCCACCGTGTAACCTACACGATCCATTCGGGCCCAACTAGCGAGGTAGTGTAGTAATACTCCATCTTTTGTGCAGTAACACTCCTGCTAGGTGTAGTAACACGATGTCCTTCGTATGGTAATACTTAGCGATAGTGATGAGGATTCTTGGCCATATCAACCTTTTTTTGGTGAAAGTCAGTCTTCCTATCAAAGTAGACATCAGATTGATAACTCCGGTGTTGGTGTAGTAACACGATGTAACAATCATCGACCACCCAACTGATCGGAAAACACCAATAGTTACCCACATGATTGACGAGAAGGTGGCTTTTGACACATTTAGTAACTTACAACAGTTGGCTAACGAACGCGACGGTTCAAGACTCTCTTAACGAACGTGTGTGGAAATTAGAGGCGCCTTTGGCGGCATTAGCTGTCACCCCTTCAAATATTATAAAGGGGTAGCCCACGTTTTCTGTAACATAAGATTGATAACGGATGACAGGAGACAAGTTTTAGCATTACTTGTTTAGTCACGATCATATTGCAACATCCACTGTATTCTCATACAAACACTTAGTGTGTCCACAGCAATATACAATCTTCATTTGATAGCTGCTTCACATTACATTCCCGAGTAAGTTCGATTAGGAACCCTGCTTACGATCATCGACGTGTAGTGTATTATCACTATGTCTTTCGGGTAGTAACACTCTATCGGTGATGTAGTAACATGATGTCTTTCGTGCAATAACACTCGACAAAGGGTATAGTAACACGATGTCCAAAAACATGTTTGCATATGTGTAGTAACATATATCTAAAATAATCAAAAGAATTTCTTACCACCAAGATAGGGTAATCTCACCACTCTAAGGTTTGAGTGGTCATAACCACCTTTGGCTGCAAACCAAACAATTATAATAGATTTTTGCTAAACTTTTGTGGTAGCGATCTAAACAGTTGTCACATAAAATTTGTTGTGCCTAACCTTAGTCGTGGCTACCAACCAAGCAACTTAATTTTGCAAGCCACAGGTACGGCTAATACCTTACGCTAGACAATGGCAACTGTTCCCGATGTATGTGTGTACGGTAGACCAAGCTCTGAATAGTTCCCGATGCGGGGCTACCGTCTCACAAGCTCCGATGAGTCGTCACTGCACTGGTTATACTAAGGTTAGGCCAATAAAACTTTCAACATTTAGCTAGCATGAACTGATTGAATAACAGGGTTTCAATGAGTCATTAACTCACTACACCGGTTACACTGGATTGGCTCACAATTTGTTAGCTGTGTGTTGTGTGTACTGTATGTGCATCACAATCAACCGGACAAAAGAAAATGATAAAAAGATATGGCCGTTAGCATGTCCACAAATACGACAACGCGAAGGCTTAATTTACTTGCATGATTAGCCTGGGAACTCGGCTCTGTTCCTCCTGTCACCACCAACTAATGATCCTAAGCAAAAGTAGCCCTCAGTCCATCGTTTAAGTGCTTAATTTATGATCTAATCTTCTTAATTACACCCGACATTGCTGTTCCAATCACAAGGACCACACATGGCCAGGTCCGTAAATGGCAAAACTTAGGTGCAACCAGACAAACCACAAACGATGCATTTGATGCCTTCCCAGTCGGCAATAATTTCGGTTATTAACTAACATAGCTTGTCTTTACCACCATAGCAACGACCACCGGCGGCGTCGATTGACGAAAGGGGAAAGAAACGACTTGGCCAGCTAGTGTAATCACCAGCAGAGTTAGATCATGTGAAAGCTAACAAGGATAAGTTCAGTACATATGCTGTGCTTGTTTGTATGATTGTATCTGACAGACACAACTGACAAAGCAAGTGACTCCTGCCAAAACTATTGCTGAAAATGTTAAGCTGGTGACGCCACTTGACAATTGACATTGACCTCTTGAGCAAAAGACTCATCCCAGTATGTTCCACAATGAGCGTAAGAAACTAAAGATGATCGCAAGAACATACGAGAGACCACGATGTACTCATATGACAAAATCAGGCAGAGTTGGTAAGTTGGAGCCGGGAAGGTTCAGGAAACACAGGCCCAAACAACTGTGAGCTAAGCCATGGCTTTAGTGCCCTCTAGAACTTACCCAGAGTGGTTCCCACGACAAGCACGATTATGCGCATATGCAGCAATCAGATGCTATGGTCTTATGGATCAGAAAATATACTTTGAAGTCGACCGAGTTACGAAACATTGCCACACAGCCAACAAAATCAGCTGATCAGCCAAGAAGTTTGAGCATTAGGTAATAAAAAAAATATACGAGGCGAGTTTTTGGCTAAAATAGCGTGTTAACGTACGCAATAGCAAAACTAGCCCCCCCAACACACACACACACACATCAAAAGCAAAAATTGCACCTTGTTTGTACCCAGAGGACCGGATTTGATGAGAACGCGACACATGGCGAATCAAGCCCTAAGGGCGCGGAAATGCTTCATCCGACCCTTAGGGACGCAGAATATGCCACGTCACCTGGGTGTGGATTCTCTTTTTCTAGAAAAGTACTATTTGTAAAAAAATTAAATATAGTAAATAAGCTCAAAAATTATAATTTTTTTGTGAATACTCGCACACAATGTAATTGTTTGTGTAATATATTCGAATTTTAAATATTTTGTATTTTTCTCAAAAATTTCTTTAAGGCTCTTGTTTGTAGGAATTTCTAAATGATTTCGTGACATCTTGGCGTTATGCGACAATGATGATTTGATCTTTTTACCTTCACCTTTACCCTATTCTCATCGCAGCCTCAGTAAAGAAGATAAAATCATGTATCGAATATTGCCACGAAGTCGAGTACGATTTTCTTTACGCCTCTCATCGACTTGGTACCAATACTATTTTCCTTCGTGCTCGAGTAGTACTAATCGTACTAGTACTTTTAATATCTACGATTTTGGTTTTATATGATCCGATCACTCCCGGACGTGATGGTGTAGTCCACCGAGTGAGACGATTGTGATGGTGGATTCGCATGTTGTGAAAAGTATTTTGAGCATGTTTTTGAAAATTTCCTCAAATTGATTATTTCTTTTACATACAAACAATAGCCTTAAATGAATTTTATAAAAAGTGCACCATATACAATTTTGGAAAATTATACAAGAAAGTACAATATGTCAAGAACCTTAACAAAATATTTCATAAGTTTTAGAGCTCATTTTCTATATTTAGAAATTCTTACAAATAGTAGCTTTCAAGGAATTTTTGAGAAAAATGCAAAAAATATAAAATTATGTACAAATTACACAAGTAAGTACACTATGTCACGAGACACAAAAAAAATTCATAATGTTTGGAGCACATTTACTATATTTAGAAATTTCTACAAATAGTATTTTTCCGAGGAGAGAGAATATGCGCCCTAGGGATCTGGACGAGGTATTTTCTCCCTTGGAAGCGAATGGGGTATTTCCACACCCTTGGAGGTTTGGACAAGGCATTTTCGCATCCCTGGGGGCCTGATTCGTCATGTATCGCGTCCTCGGTAAATTCGGTCCTCTTAGGCACGGACAAGGTGTCATTTTTGCCTTTGATGCACGCGAGGGGCTACTTTTGCTATTGTGCACGCCAACCGTGCTATTTTAGCCAAAAACTCTATACCAGCTAGACTATGACCAATTTCAGATATTACAATGCCGACTGCATACAAATCTTTTTAAAGAATAGGCGGGAGAACGCCATTATATTAATAGAGAGTGAAAGCAAATACAAAAGATCGAAAGTCTAGTGCATGGTTAGATACTTAATTACACGGGGAAAAATGCTCCAAGTACTTTGTCCCAGCAACGGTCCAAGCTCGACCCTCCTTTATCTTTGCAACCAGGTCCATTGGTGTGGTCGACCTGTTATGAAAAATTTCGGCATTCCGCTCCTTCTAGACTTCCAGCTTGATTAGTATGACCACCAAGGACATCGCCTTCCTTGTGACACCTCCCATACTACTAATTTTCGCCCACCAATCCCCAATGCTAAAGCTATCGGCCCGCTGGGTTTGGCTTGAGTGGCGTGTGACCCGACCACCACCCACCGATTCCATACTGCTTAGTGTATATGCACTCAGAGAAGAGGTGTAGGGTTGTTTCCAGTGATTGTCTGCAAAGGGGACAAGTACGCTGGTTTTGCCAACCCCTTGTTTGCAATCTATCTGAGGTCCAAAGACGGTTTTGCATTGTGACCCAAGCGAAGAACTTGCATTTTGATAGTGCTCAGGTTTTCCAAATTACTTTTTTGTACACAGTTTAGAGCCGAGGAATTGCAAAGTGCATATGAGGATTTCGTTGTGTAGATGCCCTCTGGGGTTAGCTTCCATGTGATCTCATTCGAGGTGTTTGGGTCCAAGGTGAGTCGTCTTATTTTTCCCTAGAGATCTAGGAATTGTTGAACATGCTGAGTTATTATTCCTCCAGGTATATTGATGTCCTGTAGATGACGGTTTGCCTAGTCACATGATATCTCCATTCCTACCCAAGGTTTATGGTCAGCCTTCCATTCTTACCAGAGCCATCGAAGTCTGAGGGCTGTGGTGAACTTTTCGAGGTTGAGGGCGTCGAGTCCTTCAATTTGTGTTGGTCGGCAAACCTTATCCCAGTTGACCTTGCATTTCCCGCCCATGATCGCGTCTGTACCGGACCATAGGAACTGACACCTTATTCGGTCTAGAGCATAAAGTGTGCATTTTGGGGCTTTTAGAACCGTGAGGTAATAAATCGAGATAGAGGTGAGCACCAATTTCACCAAGATGGTCCTTCCAGCTAGTGTTAGTAGTATGCCTTGCTAGCCTACCATCCTATTCCCTGCTTTATCCAGAAGGGGCAGGAAGTTCACCCTTCTTAATCTTTTGTAAGTAAGCGGAGTCCTGGGTATATGAGAGGAACTTGATCAGTATTGTGGGAAATCTTGCAAGACCGCATCGAGGTCAATATGGTCACAGCTTATAGGTGCCACCGTACTCTTGTGGAAGTTGGTTTGCGGTCCCTCGATGTTCCCAAAACTTTGGAGTATTTGGATTGTTGTTCTGATGTCACCCTCTATTGGTGAGATGAAGACCACAACATCATCAACATTCAAGGATGTCCTGAGCCTGACGAAACACCCACGGGGACGATCCAGACCCAGATCTATTTCCACCTATAGCAGCTTGTTGGAGGGTTAATTGCGAGATGAAAGGAATAGGGATAACATGTCTCCTTGTCGCATGCCCTTCGTGATTGATGCTAGTGCCGTGACACCGTAAGTAGAACTATAGAGGAAGCAATCGATAAGAGATCCAAAGCCAATCCTCTATCTGGTTGGGAAGCCTCTTCTTTGAAGTAAATCCAATAAATAATCCCAATAGACCGTGTCGAAAGCCTTTGCTATGTCTAGCTTGAGGAAGAATGTTGGGATTTTGGACTTATATAGTCTTCTCGTCAAGTTGCGCACATACATGAAATTGTCTTGGGTGCTTCTTGTCTTGACGAAAGCACTTTGGTTCATTGATACTAGGCTGTCCAGATGCGGCGCCAGTTGCAACGCAAGGGTCTTAGATCTCCATTTTGCCACCCGGTGAATCTGATTGATCGATCTATAGTTGGCAAACCTATCTGCGTTGTCCTTTTTCGGAATCAAGGCGATGTTTGCTGTGTTTACTAGATGCAGGTTTGTCGTGCGGAGGTTGTGGAAACTTTGAAAAAACCGCTATGATGTTGGGTTTTATGATATCCTAGCATGATTTGTAGAAGTTAATCGTGAACCCGTCCGGGCCTGGGGCTTTGTCCCCTAGCATCTGTGTTAGAGCTTCTGCCACTTCCTGCTCAGTGAAAGTCTCATCTAGGCTTTGTAGGTTTAGCAGGGTGAGGTCCAATGCCTCCCAGTTTAGTTCGAGGGTTCTGGTGTTCGGCGGGGACATCGTGTCCTGAAAGTGCTGTTGTACTGCCTCTTATTTCTAGCCATGCAAGATTGCCCAGCCTTCGTCCTTCTGCAGTCTTTGAATGTAGTTCTTACATCTTCTAGAATTAACTTTGAGGTGAATTTTTTTTTGTGTTGGTGTCGCCCTCTCTCAGGTTTGTGATGTGGGAGTTGTGTCTTTTTCTAGATCGTTCAAGCACTGTGAAACTTAATAACTCTGATATAACTTTTGGCAGTGCAAACAGAAATTGGATAAGTTACGCGACAAGTTTGTTAGTTAATCAGTGGTATTTCTTGGTCATTCGTATATGTACAAGTAGAAGTTGTTGGTACCTGTGATAATTTTATCTCTACTACGATCGAAATAGATATGGTAGGCATCATCATCGGCAACTTGCCGGTTACTATATTGACAGTAGAGCTTACTCTCTCTTCTACTAGATACATAATCCAATCCGTTCGGTTAAAATAACGAGCAGTGCGTTGTTGTTCTATTGACTACTTAAGCACGCGGTGCAATAGTTTTAGGTGTCTCTTCATATCACACATACAAGAGGATCTAAGAATTTATCATTATGAGATAAATGCACTTAAGAGATCAATGCACTTAAGGATCAATTTACTCCTTAATATCTCACTGGCATATGTCATCAGAATTCATCTATCAGTGAGATATCTATAAGTAAAACCTCAAATACATCTATTCACAGCGATAAATCCTCAATAATTTCCACGTAGCAAGTTTATTTGCAACTTGCAGTTAGAACATTTGTTAGTGAAGTAGATACGTGGCTTGCACAACTCCACGAGTCCCTTTCATATATATCTCCGTATCTTTTCCGACGTGAGTTTTCGCCTTTCTGATCCAATCGAAATGGATGAGCGAAAACATAGTTTTGCGGTCATTTTTATTTGATTTGATCGGATCAGGAAGATTAAACCATTAACGATAGCCTAATTTTGGATGAGCTAATTGTTTGCAGTGCATATGAGGATTTCGTTGTGTAGATGCTCTCTGGGGTTAGCTTCCATGTGATATGATTCGAGGTGTTTGGGTCCAAGGTGAGTCGTCTTATTTTTCCCTAGAGATCTAGGAATTGTTGAACATGCCGAGTTATTATTCCTCCATGTATATTGATGTCCTGTAGATGACGGTTTGCCTAGTCACATGATATCTCCATTCCTACCCAAGGTTTATGGTCAGCCTTCCATTCTTACCAGAGCCATCGAAGTCTAAGGGCTGTGGTGAACTTTTCGAGGTTGAGGGCGTCGAATCCTTCAATTTGTGTTGGTCGGCAAATCTTATCCCAGTTGACCTTGCATTTCCCGCCCGTGATCACGTCTGTACCAGACCATAGGAACTAACACCTTATTCGGTCTAGAGCATAAAGTGTGCATTTTGGGGCTTTTAGAACCGTGAGGTAATAAATCGAGATAGAGGTGAGCACCAATTTCACCAGGATGGTCCTTCAAGCTAGTGTTAGTAGTCTGCCTTGCTAGCCTACCATCCTATTCCCTGCTTTATCTAGGAGGGGCAGGAAGTTCACCCTTCTTAATCTTTTGTAAGTAAGCGGGAGTCCCAGGTATATGAGAGGGGAACTTGATTGTATTGTGGGGAAATCTTGCAAGACCGCATCGAGGTCAATATGGTCACAGCTTATAGGTGCCACCGTACTCTTGTGGAAGTTGGTTTGCGGTCCCTCGATGTTCCCAAAACTTTGGAGTATTTGAATTGTTGTTCTGATGTCACCCTCTATTGGCGAGATGAAGACCACAACATCATCAACATTCAAGGATGTCCTGAGCCTGACGAAACACCCACGGGGACGATCCAGGTGACCCAGATCTATTGCCACCTATAGCAGTTGTTGGAGGGGGTCAATTGCCAGGATGAAAAGGAATAGGGATAACAGGTCTCCTTGTCGCATGCCCCTTCTGTGATTGATGATAGTGCCAGGGACACCGTTAAGTAGAACTATAGAGGAAGCAATCGATAAGAGAGCCAAAAGCCAATCCCTCTATCTGGTTGGGAAGCCTCTTCTTTGAAGTAAATCCAATAAATAATCCCAATAGACCGTGTCGAAAGCCTTTGCTATGTCTAGCTTGAGGAAGAATGTTGGGATTTTGGACTTATATAGTCTTCTCGTCAAGTTGCGCACATACATGAAATTGTCTTGGGTGCTTCTTGTCTTGACGAAAGCACTTTGGTTCATTGATACTAGGCGTCCAGGATCGGCGCCGATTGCAACGCATAAGGTCTTAGATCTCCATTTTGCCACC
Organism: Hsuehochloa calcarea; assembly: GCA_036346395.1. Lineage (NCBI taxonomy): Eukaryota > Viridiplantae > Streptophyta > Magnoliopsida > Poales > Poaceae > Hsuehochloa > Hsuehochloa calcarea. Next base: position 59,122,447 of record CM070598.1, read on the forward strand.
CGTGAATCGATTGATCGATCTATAGTTGGCAAACCTATCTGCGTTGTCCTTTTCGGAATCAAGGCGATGTTTGCCGTGTTTACTAGATGCGTGAGTTTGTCGTGCGGAGGTTGTGGAAACTTTGAAAAACCGCTATGATGTTGGGTTTATGATATCCTAGCATGATTTGTAGAAGTTAATCGTGAACCCATCCGGCTCGGGCTTTGTCCCCTAGCATCGTGTTAGAGCTTCTACCACTTCTGCTCGTTGAAAGTCTCATCTAGGCTTTGTAGGTTTTGCGAGGTGAGGTCCAATGCCTCCCGCTTTAGGTCGAGGTTCGGGTGTTGGCGGGGACATCGTGTCTGAAAGTGTGTTACATTGCCTCTTATTTCTCGCCATGCAAGATTGCCCATTCGTCCTTCAAGTCTCTCGAATGTAGTTCTTACATCTTCTAGAATTAACTTTGAGGTGGAAAATTTTTGTGTTGGTGTCGCCTCTCTCGTGTTTGTGATGTGGGAGTTGTGTCTTTTTCTAGATCGTTCAAGCATTGTGAAACCTAACTCAATAACTCGATGTAACTTTTGGCGATACAAAACTGAAATTGGATAAGTTACGCGACAAGTTTGTTAGTTAATCGCTGGTATTTCTTGGTCATTAGTATATGTACAAGTAGAAGTTGTTGGTACTGTGATAATTTTCTCTCTACTACGATCGAAATAGATATGGTAGGCATCATCATCGAGAACTTCTTGGTTACTATGGGGGTGTTTGGCATGGCTCTAGAGCCCAACCTGTGCTAGAGTCGGGTAAAACTAGCCAAACACCCCAACTCCAAAAAAATTGGAGCGACTTAACTCCATAGAGTTTTTGGAGCTCTAGTTCATTCTCTTGGAGCACCTATTTTCCAACTCTACAATCATCCAAATAGATCTAGACATGGAGTTTCAAAGAAATTACCCACCTTTGCCATCGATTACACCTCCCCAACGAATCGTTTTTTCTATCCTACCCACCGCCTCGTCCCACTCCTCCATTCCCCATCGCCCCGCACGCACGCCGCACGCCGCCGCCACGCCACGCCCACGCCGCGCCCACGGCCGGCGCCACCAAATGACCTTACCTCCCATCGTGTCACTCCATCTCGGATTCGGGCCATTTCGGCTGCCGCCTCCTACTCGCCGCGGATCTCCTCGCGTCCTCCTCCTCCATGGCCGTCAGCAGTTCTCGTCGCCTCCTCGCCGACGATTCCCCCGTCGCCCGCGACGCCGCCGCCGCCTCCCGCGAGGTCGTAGCCAGTAAGGATCGCTCCGTGTACCACGCTCCCTTCTTCGCGGGAAGCAATTCGAAATTCGTTGCTTCTTTGGATGCGAGAATCATTGCTCGTCCTCGATCAAGTTGCCACCGTCTCCGAGGCGGCCGTCGCATGCTCCTGTGCCTTTGGGATAAAAATTTGCTCGTGAGGGCACCGATTTGGGGTTTGTTTGGATTGAATTTGAGGGTATGAATTAGTTCGGTTTATGTGGATTGTAGCGGTTTGGCAATATGGTCGGGTTTTTCTCGTAATGGCTTCTGCCGGCTGTGGCTCTCGACCACTGGGATGTCAACGTGAGTTCCCTAAAATTGCGAAGATTGTAATCGCAGAGATTGTTAGCTCAAAGGTATCGTATGCTATCAATCAGTATCCTTGTGTGTGTTTTTTAGCTCAATACTAGATGGTGAGTCGGAAACTAAGGGACATTTTGCAGCCCCACACCTTCGCTTCCAGTTACATAGTTACATATAATTTTACGTGGGTTGATAACGTCAAACAAATTAGCATCCATAGGGATATGAGAATTGCTACAGTAGGTATGATAATCGCTATGATTGTTACACTATTGGATAAAATATAACCGATAATACCGCGAAATAAAATGCTATGGAACAAACAATACGATTATTACACACTTTACTTATAATACAGTAAAGTTTAAAGATTTCCTGCCTCCTCGAAGCTGTTTAATTCTTCTTTTCTTGCCTTCTTTTCATGGATTTAAACATTAATAATTTTATCTATTTACAATGTGGGCTGTCCTAATGAGCTTCAATGATAAGGATGCATTATGTTTGTCTTTACTTCTTTTGATTTTTTGCGGTTTCCCTGTTTTGTCTGGCTATCTTTTCTCGTTTGGTTGATATAATTTTTGTTCTTTGGCTAACAGGACTTCAATGCTGATTGGCAAAAGAGCAGCAGCTAGTCTTCTTGTTGCTATAGGGTCACATGATCCAGACTTGGTATGCTTTTTCCCGACCATTATACTTTCTGTTCATGTATAAAACTATTATATATGTTAAGTACTATGATTAAGGCTGTGTTTTACATGCTTACTTAGGAAGCACATAGGTCATTGGGCAATTAGCTCAATAACACCCAAAAAAGGTTTACTTATGGAAACAATTCTATAAAAGATCATCACGTTGGCCAGAGGGAGGCTATAGGAGGCACAAGTCTTGTAGAGACATCACTTGGGCTGAGTGGAACCGATGAAAAAGTGAAATGGAAGAAGGGTGTTTTGGTTATTTTGAGAAAATAGTAGTGGATAGTGTCATGATCCAACACAAACAAGGTTTGTAGTGTGTCGTCTGGCCACAGCCATCATTTGCATTTTTCTTTACTCGGACTCTCTTCAGGTGTTACTGTCTTTCTGAGCTAATTTTCCCAAGTAAGAAGTTCACTTTTTTGGTGAATAATTCATTGGAGGATCTGTAAAGATTGCAAGCATGACTTCATTTTGGTTTCATAGTTTGCATTCTAATACCAAACATTTTTAGGTGTAGCATCAAGTCCATTCTAATACAACAAATATGATGTGTCTCAACATGCCTCTGATGGATCCACTTCGGAATCAAGCTTTGTGACTATGGACTCATTTCGTGATAGTTTGGCTACATCCGTCGCCTTAGCTTTGAATTAATGTAATTGTATTTTGAAACTATGGACTTGTATCTTGGATAATTTGGTTGGACATGATTATCTTGATATATGTTGGTACTTTAATTTATTTACATGCTTGTCTTGACTTGTATCTCTGATTCATACAGTTTAGCTAAGCGATACATGAGAACATCACGAACATTCTTGTTATCTTCGCTGTCACAGACGATCATTGAACTCCACTCATGTCAACCAAGGGTAAAGTGGGTAATCCACACAGACAAACCACAATTCTGGAGCTGAGAGTACCCTTCTAGCCAAACACTCCATACAGACAGCTCCAACTCCACTCAGAGCCAGCTCCACCTGGAGTTCCTGTTGGATAAGTCTCAGACTGAGTTAGAGCCACGCCAAATGCGCTTCTATATTGACAGTAGAGCTTACTCTCTCTTCTACTAGATACATAATCCAATCCGTTCGGTTAAAATAACGAGTAGTGCGTTGTTCTATTGACTACTTAAGCACGCGGTGCAATAGTTTTAGGTGTCCCTTCATATCACACATACAAGACAGATCTAAGAATTTACCATTAAGAGATAAATGCACTTAAGGATCAATTTACTCCTTGACATCTCACTGGCATATGTCATCAGAATTCATATATCAGTGAGATATCGATGAGTAAAACCTCAAATACATCTATTCACAGCGATAAATCCTCAATAATTCCCACGTAGCAAGTTTATTTGCAACTTGCAGTTAGAACATTTGTTAGTGAAGTAGATACGTGGCTTGCACAACTCCACGAGTCCCTTTCATATATATCTCCGTATCTTTTCCGACGTGAGTTTTCGCCTTTCTGATCCAATCGAAATGGATGAGCGAAAACATAGTTTTGCGGTCATTTTTATTTGATTTGATCGGATCAGGAAGATTAAACCATTAACGATAGCCTAATTTTGGATGAGCTAATTGTTTTCCAGAAAGAAACAAATGTAGAAGCATTTTTAAAAAGAGAAATGTAACATTATTTCAGGCCACAATTAAAAGAAGTATTACTGACTCCACGGGTTTAATTACTACTTTGTGATGGAAGCAATGCATTTCCAGAATTTTGAGTTGTCGTTAGGTTTTCTCTGATCAATCTTTTATACAAATGCTATTGCTCTTTGACTTGACTTTCATGCTCTATTCATTGGATGCAGGCCGGGGTGAAAACGGGTCGGATACAAGTGGATATTGCTCTCTTCGTATTCTAACCTATATTTTTATCCTAGATTCGGAGTCGGATATGGATACAAAGGCAGATTGTTCAGGATACAGGCACAGGGTAGATACCGATCGAATTCAAATCGGTCACAGATAACTTGACAGATAGTGTACACATAAAAAATTACTTCACCAATAAAAGTGTCAAATTATACTACCTATTAAAGAATTATTTATCCTACTTAACAACATAAATATAATCAAATGTAGATTCATATTATATATTAGTTAATGACAAAAAACTATAGAGGACATTAAAAAATATTGATGTTTATCGGATATCCATTTTGTTGATTTATCGGATATCCTATAAAATACAAACACAGATCGGATATTACTTTTCCCATATCCTAACCAATGTTCCATGAGATTTTCCTGATACGGATGCAGACCGAGACAAAAAAAAAATAGTACCCTGGGCGGATTTTTTTCCGGATATGGTATCGGATCGGGCGGAAATTATCCGTCCCGTTTTCACCCCTAGATGCGAGTGGATCCTTTTCTGAATAATCTACAGAAACTTAAGGTAAGACAAGGAAAGGGCATCTTGAAATCCTTACATGGATGCTTCTTGTAATGTTTCTGTAACTTCTGATGATGTGGCACCTAGTATGAAGCAGCCTAATTGTGGCCTTATGCACACCTAACCATGTGATAAGTAAAATGTTCAAAGACTTTTTGAACAAAGAGTCCTTGATGAAATCACATAAGTAATTGGTACGTGGTTAACAAATACAAATAATATGCCCTGGAAGCTCCTTTCAGAGACAAAAGTGAAGTTCCGGAATTCATCCTTGACAGTAACAAAGGTACCCGGCAATGTTGAATTGAGCCCCTTTAAAATTTATTCACACCTTTCTTTCAGCTATGGTCTCTGTTTGTTTGAATTAAAGATGTTTCTACAAGTACATATCTGAAATGGACAACCTTATCCTTCTAATATTTGGCTAATTTTTTAGAGAGTATAATCCAGACACACACACACTCAACACACACCACGCTTACACCATTCATGCCCACACACATGTGTACACGTTAGAAATTTATCGGAGGCATCGAATGTCTCGCAGAGCGCGGGCACATGTATATGTACTAAAATTGGTGGGAACTAGTGCCAAATCTAGGACTTAGAACCATGACTGGTTGGGTCAAACCCGCATGCCTAGGCATCAATCCATAGACTAGCTTCCTCATCCTTGGCTAATTAAAGTTGTGGCCTTGCAGGTTCATTTACGTACAACTTTTTTTTTGAATTAAACTTTTTTTTGTTTCTAATAATAATGTAAAAAAATATTACACTGTAGATCCCTCAACTTACGATATTGTGTCACTTAGCTTCCTGAAGTTACAAATTTTAGGAGCTAAATGACAGAATCTCGCAAGTTCAAATAGCTGAGAAAGTAAAATACAAGTTCAGGAAGCTAAGTGACACGACTTCACAAGTTCAAAAACCTACAGTGCGATTTTCTCATAATGTAATATGTTTATGTGACACAATGCTTTATGCTACCTAATGCTTAGCAGAATCTCTTTTTTTTCTGAATTATTTGTTGAAAGTAGCAAAAGGCTAACACAAAAAACACGAGGAAGTATCTTGCAGTGCTGGGCACAATGATAATTCAGAAACTGACATAAACGTAAAACAGTTGCAGAAAGGAATGAGCAATAGGGTCTAGGGTTTCGCTTTGCTCTGAAAAATAGATTGAGCTCTCACCGAAATATATAGAAAGGGAATCAGCGAGGAATCGCCGTACCCATGGGGATCATTATATAGTCATTAATGACTCAGCTTTTATGTGTTAATCAACAAGGTTAGTTATATAACTCTGCATGAATATTGTATAGCTTCTGGCTACACGTCAAGAATGGTTGGCCGGCTGAGCGACACTGAACAAGACCAATGAAGAAACTGATGGATAAGAAGTGCTAAATGAGGACAACAATGAATCATATGGGTGCATCGTGTCTAAATCGTAGCAGCTCGTTGCTCCGTAGAAACTCACCCACCATCCTTCAGCTTGTACGAGCAATCTATTAGATTAGCATTGTCTGAACTTTGCGCATCTGCATTGTCTGAATTTTCTCAGAACTGATATGCCACTTGCTCTTGTATATATACGCCTCATGTTAACACAGTATAAGCAAATTCGATAGACGACAAGTCAGGAGTTTGTTTTCAAATAGGATTCATAGAGAGCGAAAATATTCTTAAATTGACCTTTGCAGGGGAGATTTATTTATTTATTTATTTATTGAAATTTGATGTCTTATTAGTTAGTAGTACTATACATTAGACCTTTAGGCAATATGTACGCCAAAAACCTGTGAGAGCTGCTGAAAGGCAACATCAGAATTTCGTAATCAAATCTAAATTATTATTATCATTTATATATATATATATATATATAGTACAACCTAGTTGCAATAACATTTTGCTTTGATTTGCAAGGCTACGTCACTGTCAAATTAAACCACATCATTTTTCCCTATCAGTAAGTTACATACGAGTATGTAAAACGGCATGGAGTAAATTTATATAGCCTTTTCTACTAGTAGCACAAGTTAAAAACTGACGAATAAGAACATAACTGAGATAGACAGAACAGTTTGTCGACGTGGTGTGATTTATTTTCTAATAACATACAAGATGTGGCACCGAACACAAGTTGCTCAAGTTGAGCCTGAAAACTCTGCAGACCTCAACCTCCCTATATGTACTAGGCACGATACTTAAACACGTGCTAGAAAATAGCTATTCTCTCTCAAAAAAGAAGTACAATAATATAGTTGGTTGTACATACAAAAAGATACACATTTGCAACCAGCCGCTGACCTTTTCTTTTGTAGTAAAAATTAAAAGAGCTTGCTTAAATTGGTGGACATTAATTCCCACCTCTACTCCCTTAATCACTAGCTCTAAACTAAAGCATGCACATTTCAAATAAGTTTTGCAAATATATTTTACTAAAAGGCATAAAATGTATGGCTTTCATATCTAAATACTTTTCCGGTCACAAAAGTAAGTCGTTTTGGGTAACGTGCAATCAAACTTTGGCTATCAATACCTTTTTGGAAATTTGGAATATACACATGGAAACAATATATATATATATTTGTCTCGGAGAGTAATTTCGTAATATTATAATTTTAGTATGTTTTATAAATATATTACAATAGAAATGAATGGTTAGTTGTATTTTGAGACAAAGTGTCAATTTCCAAAACAACTCACTTTGTGGCGGATAAAGTACATGTAACATCATGTTTTTGCAAATAAGATTCAAAATCAAATTTGATTTCAAATTTTCAAAATCTTCAAAATGCTCAAACCCTAACCTCGGTTTTGGCCTGCCCATTTTTCCCATTGCCAACAAGATCCGCAAGACTGCCGTCCTCACCACGCCGGCCTGCACATTGCTCGCTTCGGCCTCGCGCCCACCTCGGCTACCGCCTTCGCCGCGCCGACACGCCCACCCGCCGCCTGCGCTCGCCCTTGGCCTCACGCCACACGCCGCCGACGACCCTCCTTTCTCCCTCCTTCCGCGCCACAGACGCGCTTTCCGCCGCTCGGGTCCTCCGCTCCCTCCTCCCCGTCCCCCGCGCTCGCTTTCTCCCCTCTCCTCGCCTCGGCTATTTAGCCGAGCCCCTCGCCTCCTCTTCTTTCCTCCCACTCGCTTTCTTCCTCGCCTCGGTCGCCTCGTCGAGCCACTTCCACGGCCGTCGCCGCCTCCTCCTTGCCTCTTCTCTCCGGCCTCCACCTCCTCTCCTCTCGCCGTCGTTGCCATCGCCTCCTCCGCCCGGCCTCCTTCCCCAGCTCCGGTGCCGCCTCCTCCTCTCTCTCCCTCCGACCGCCTATGATTATCTCTTGTGGGTACAGTGTACAACCTCTGCAGAGTCTAAATCAATTTAAAATGCGCACTTACTGGTCAAAGGCGGACATGAGAACTTAACCTGAGTTAGTTCTATTTCAAAAATCTTTGTGGGTGGAATGAAAATGTGTTGGGCTCATCTAGCCCTTGTTTTGGATTTTTCCTGGGTAACCTTACCCAGTGTTGATAATCGGTGGAAGTAACCGCTATCAAAATTTAGCATAAGGTGGAGGTAACCTCTACTGTTATTTAATATTGCACTTATTCTCTTTAATAAAAATGCAATATGTTTAAAATGCTAAGTCATAGGACTTGTAATTATGATAATTGAAAATGTTGCTTTAGCAAATAAAAGAACTTGAGCCATCCTTGTTAAGCCTTGCATGTATACTATTGCATTCAGTGTGTTGGCTCATGAGCACTGTAGTTGTGCTCATTCTCGCTCTTTCCCCAAAACCTCGTAAGGTGAAATATTAGAGATTACGACTACTACGAGGAACCAGATGTCTGAAGACCCAGGAGTTCTTGAAGCATAGTTTAGTTCTTAGTTGTTCTAGTCTCGCCCCAGTCTAGCTGACTCCGCTGGTACCTAGGTGCATCCTATATTATCTGAGTTTTGGGTAATATCGGATGTACACAGGTTTCCCTAGTCGCTTGCCTGTAGAGAGATGCCCTCACCCGCTTTGCTTAGCCTGTCGCCGCCGCTACTTTTGTAATGTAATCTTTTGGCTTGTTCGGCCTTCATTATAAAACTTGATCCGATGCGGTCTATATAAACTCTGATGTGTTAAATTAATGAATGGTATGGTTTTACGCCATGTATGAAATGATTCAGTGATGTATCTGTGAATGCTATCTACTGATCCAGGGAATAGCACAGTGCTTTCACAGCGGATTCGGGATTAGAAAATCCGGGTCCGACAGAGCTGGTATCAGAGCATATGACTATAGGATCTTTAGTTAGACTGGTCGAGCCTAAGGACTTGAGTCCTATTTTCAAAATTTATGAAAAGCTTTGGCAAAATATAATGTATTTATTGCTCTTACTCATCTATCTTAGTTCTTCACTTCTCCTGACTTCACTTGAGTTTGTACTCAGTTTTGATTCCCTGGCTTGTTTTTCAAAAATTTGTAGATAACAACCCCATCGTCCGATGGCTGGAGTTGAATTCGTGGATATTCTCCACCAATTCATGCACCACCTGGATTACCTCCGCAAGCCTATCTTCAGAGGCCGAAAGACTCAAACCCTGGACCAAGAGTCATGGACCATGGAGGTTTTCCTCTATGCCAGAGAGGGTGAGTTCATCGCTCACACCTTCAGACCCAAGACCCCCAGAGCAGCTGTTCTGAAGCAGTCCAAGACGCAGCACGCTTCGCCTTCAACCGCCTGAGCCATATGCACCTATATCTTCTGCGAGAAGCGCCTTTCTACTACTACCCGCCTCTCTAGGAGGGAGAGACCGATCCCAAAGTCTTCGTCGCCATGTGGGAGTAGTTAGCTTAGTTTAGCTAGCAGTGCTTGTTCTAGCAGTCTTTTGGGTGTAAGCACTCTTTGTTTCCTTCTTTTGTAGACGATGTGTGTGTATCTTGTGTCGTGACTTAGCATAGCCTATATGCTTGTTTCTGGAGTCATGTAACACCTAACCCCCTTAATATTATGCAGCCATTCTAGGTTTTGTATTGTAATTGATCGTTTTCCTCGCTTGATTTTGAGTTTCTTTTGTTGTGCTCTAGAGGGACAAGACTTCATATACCCCTTTGTTCTTAGCTTCAGCTATTCTTCAGATGCCTCCTAGAAGAGCCGCCGCCCCAGTCTGTGGAGCCTTCGCAACCGGCCGAGGATGAGGTCGTGGCACTGGCCCTGGTCGTGGCCAGGGACAAGATCTGCCGCCACCACCGCCAGCAAACCCCTCCATGGCTCAAGTAATGTTCCAAAGAGACTCAGATTCTGCAGGCTCGCTAAGGGGCCGCAGACTGGACTCGCTGGCCGCACCTCCAAGCTCGTCGACTTCCTCGTGACCAGGCCTCTCACTTTTGCAAATTGCCAATGAGCCACTTGAAGCAGAAGATTGGCTCAGGGATACTGAGAAAAAGCTTCATCTCGCCCGTTGCTCAGAGGAAGACAAGGTGGACTTTGCCACCCACCAACTGCATGGAGCCGCCGCTGCTTGGCGGGAAAATTACCTCACGCCTGAGGTCAGAAAGTCCGTAAGAAGAAGCGGAAGAACCGAGTTGTACCATCTATGGTCGGAGCTCCATAAGATCCCGCCATCAAGAAAATGTCAAGTACAACTGGAAGAGACTGAACCCGTTTGGCAGCCAATTCCGTGGGCTGAGTTCAAAGCAGCTTTCAGAACAAACTTTATGCCAGCTGGCACCATGAGGTTGAAGAATAACGAATTCAGAGCTCTCAAGCAGGGCCACATGTCAGTGAATGAGTACTTGACCAAGTTTAACCAGCTTGCCCGCTATGCCCCCAACGACATAGCGGATGAGGAAGAAAAGATTGACCGCTTCGTCGAAGGCATGCGTGAAGATATGAGAGGTCAGCTCATCCTTCATGATTCCCCAGCTTCCATCACTTGGTCAACAAGGCCATAGTGCTAGAAAATGAGAAAAAGATTGCGGAAGTCAGCCATAAAAGGAAGATGGCAATTCAAGGGCCACAAAGCAACTTTCCGCAAAGATCAGTTGTTCAGGGTAGCTCGTCTTTCAAGCAGTTAGCTGCCCCGTCACCAAGAGTTCAGTTTCCAACTCCAACTTCCTTGCCAGTCGCAACCCCGCGCCTAGTGAGAATGTTTCCGTGCTTCTCACCATTGGACACTGCGCAGCAGCCAATCCGATAGCTCATCTTCGTTGTTTCCACTGTGGAGAAAAAAGACATTTTGCCAACAGATGCCCTCAACTATTCACCTCAGCGAGGTTCAACTTCAAAGCCACACCAACTCAAGGCTAGACTTCAGTTGCAAGTAAGAGTCGTCAAACCTCGCAGGCATCCAGAGCTGTTTCCACGCCAAGCCAAAACCAAGGCCAGGTGAATCTTGTCACCGTCGAAGAAGACCCAGCAGCTACAGAATTAATGAGAGGTACACTCCCTGTCTCGTCTGGGTAGCCGAATCTCGGGGTCGAGATTCTGTTTAAGGAGGGTAGGTTTGTAACATCCTGTTTTTGCAAATAAGATTCAAAATCAAATTTGGATTTCAAATTTTCAAAATCTTTAAAATGCTCAAACCCTAACCTCGGTTTTGGCCGGCTTGCCCATTTCCCCACCAGCGCCAACAGCCTTCCGCCGCATCACGGCTCCGCCCCTCGTCGGCGCGTCCACCTTCCGCTCATCCGCCGGCGCCTCTCAGAGCGCCGCGCTCGGTTGCCTCCTCATCGTGCCGACGCCGACACGCCCGCCCGCTGCGCGTCTCGCCTTGGCCTCCCGCCCGTCGCCGCCGACCCCCTTTCTCCCTCCTTCCGCGCCACAGACGCGACTTTCGCCACTCGGGTCCTCCGCTCCTCCTCCCGTCCCACCGCCCAGATTTCTCCCCCCTCTCCTCGCCTCGGCTATTTAAGCCGAGCCCCGGCCGCCTCCTCTTCTTTCCCTCCCCAACCTCGCTTTCCTCCTCCGCCTCGGTCGCCCTCGTCGAGCCACTCACGGCCGTCGCCGCCTCCTCCCATGCCCTCTTCTCGGCTCCAGCCCTCGGCGCCTCCTCTCGCCCACCCGTATCATCGCCTCCTACGCCCGGCCTCCTTCCCCAGCTCCGGCGCCGCCTCCTCCTCTCTCTCCCTCTGGCTGCCGCCGTGCGCTCCCTCCCCCGCTGCTCCCTCTCCCTCTCTCTCTCTCGCGGGCACAGAGAAAGCGAGGCGTCGCGCAAAGCGTTTTTATCGCCGCCGCCGCGACCGACAGGTGTGCCCCACCCAAGCCAGGTGCTCGACGGTGGGCCCGGCCATCAGCCTCGCAAGGCGGTAAGCGTGGACTCGGTCCATCGCTACAGTGCCATGGACCGAGCACAGTGCACGCCACGTGTCCGCGAGAAAAAGCGGTTTTTCTGATTTTAGTTTTCAATTAAAATTTCATTGAAAAACTTCAAAAATTCATATCATTTTCTTTATAACTCTAAAAATTATGAAACTAGTTTCTAAAATTTTCTAAAATCAAGATCTTGCTAATGGCACTGGCCTTGCTCATTTTGGAGTTCATTATTTATGAGTTTGGTATTTATTTGTTCTCTCTGCTGTTGTGTCTTTTTCCGGTACTTTCGTCCGATTAGGGTTCGACGACGCGGGAGACCTCAACTTCGACCAAGCTCAAGAATACCAGGACCCCTCTGCCTTTAACCAAGGCGAGTCAATACTTTGATCATTCCGAGCCTACATTTTAAGCAAACTATATTTATTTAAAATATCAAAGTTGCATGCTTTAATTTTGTAATCAATGATATGTTAAAGCTTAAGGTAGTTAAATACCCATTTGCTGATTAATTACTTATTAAGCCATCCTTTGATAATTGAATCAAATATTCTTTGTCACCCTAGTAAATATGTGGTAAATACTAGCATATGTTGTACTTAAGCGACATACTAGTCTTGCTTAAGTATCGGGACAATAAATGTCCCGATCATCATCCTTTAAATATGAAAAATGGTTTTGAGCAGTCATTGGACGTAGATGACTGATGTGTTGCGTTAATTGGTTTTCCTTTCCAAAACCCTAAACAACTTGCTAGTACCACATCTGGACGGATGGAAAGAGTGGTGGGTGCGGACGTAGCACGAGAATGGTTGGTATGTGGTATGAACCGTCCAGATGAATTAAGGACTTAATCTTGTCATGACCTCCTGTGTAAAATAAGTACAACCGCAAGTCTGCAAATTGCAACTTGGCTTAGTAAAATTATTGAACCCTGAATGTCATCCCACAACAGGTGTTTAGAAGTGTGCAAGCGGTAGGACGTATGCTAGCTTGAATGGGACACCGAAAACGGTGAAGTTATCAGCTGCGCTAGTCGTTGTGGCCTGGGCCAGCTGCGCTAGTCGTTGTGGTAAGCATCCCGCACAACTTATGGAATTGGCCATAGGGGTGAGATGACGGAAGGGGCAAGGTAGTTTGAAATGTTACTGTGACGATCGCTCAACTACATGACTAAGGAATCATGTGGGGTAACGAGTATGATTATCTCTTGTTGGTACAGTGTACAACCTCTGCAGAATCTAAACTGTTTAAACAGTCGCGCCTACGGTCAAAGGAGGACATAGGAACTTAACCTGAGTTAGTTCTATTTCAAAAATCTTTGTGGGTGGAATGAAAATGTGTTGGGCTCATCTAGCCCTTGTTTTGGATTTTTCCTGGGTAACCTTACCCAGTGTTGATAATCGGTGGAAGTAACCGCTATCAAAATTTAGCATGAGGTGGAGGTAACCTCTACTGTTATTTAATATTGCACTTATTCTCTTTAATAAAAATGCAATCTGTTTAAAATGCTAAGTCATAGGACTTGTAATTATGATAATTGAAAATGTTGCTTTAGCAAATAAAATAACCTGAGCCATCCTTGTTAAGCCTTGCATGTATACTATTGCATTCTGTATGTTGGCTCGCAAGCACGGTAGTTGTGCTCATTCTCGCTCTTTCCCCCCAAAACCTCAGAAGCAGGAAATATTGAAGATTACGACTACTACGAGGAACCAGATGTCTGAAGACCCAGGAGTTCTTGAAGCATAGTTTAGTTCTTAGTTGTTCTAGTCTCGCCCTAGTCTAGCTGACTCCGCTGGTACCTAGATGCATCCTATATTATCTGAGTTTTGGGTAATATCGGATGTACACGGGTTTCCCCAGTCGCTTGCCTGTGGAGAGATGTGCCCTCACCCTTTTTGCTTCTGTTGTCGCTTCCGCTACTTTTGTAATGTAATCTTTTGGTCTGTTCGGCCTTCATTGTAAAACTTGACCCGATGCGGTCTATGTAAACTCTGATGTGTTAAATTAATGAATGGTATGGTTTTACGCCATGTATGAAATGATTCAGTGATGTATTTGTGAGTGCTATCTACTGATCCAGGGAATAGCACAATACTTTCACAGCGGATTCGAGATTAGAAAATCCGGGTCCGACAGTACATAACAATCTTTGATGGGCCTGTATGTGCAAATATTGTTGCTGGAATAAATTAAATACTAAGGCCCCGTCTAGAGCAAAAGAATTTTCGTAAGAACTTCATAGAAAACAATTCAATCCACGTTGGGTTCAGAAAAAGTCTCCATGTTCTAAACTGTGCCTAAAAAGACATCGCATGCCAATAGCCAATTCAGTGTAAAAGATTCCCAACATCCCTCTCAAATTTATTTATTTGAGCTGTAACAAATCCCACTCTTTGACCACCTACAGCGTTCAAAAGGCGTCTTTCATCGCCACTGACAGAGCCATATTCTCCTCCCTTCTCTCTCTCTCTCCCCACATGCACCATGCAATGCATGCATCGATCGACAAATATCCATTTATGCTGCCTTTCCCTTCCCCGTGACCCGTCTAACGTTTCCTTCTCCTCGGCCCGTCTCACTTTACCAATTCCTCTCATCACCTCACTGGCCTCACCCCTCCCCTATACGAGGGCCTACCTGCGGCCGTGCGCGCGCGCGCTCACCATGCTAGAGAACCAGAAGCAAGCGGAGGTGGGCGAAACGCACGCGCAGTTTCTGTCTCCCTCTCTGTCTGCCCCTAGCCTTCCTAGCTAGCTGCCATCTCTAGCTTGTGGGTGTACTGTGTAACTAACGTTGCTTTTTGTATGCACGTGGTGGCTTAGGTTCTTTGGCCGAGGCTAGTGGCCAACAAGCTCTTCAGGAGGACCTCCGGCAGCCACGCCTTTGTCGCCGACTTCCCGATCGCCGCCGACGAGTTTGAGGCGGAGTTCGACGCCGACGCCCACCGCTGCGCGAAGCGGCCGCGGGCACAGCAGCGGAGCAGGACCCTCAAGTACAGGTATGCTCAGTGACCACTCGTACGCGCGCCTCTCTTCTCACTTGCGCCGTGGAGTGTATATATGAAACGTACTCATCTTTCTTTTTGTTGACCGCCAACTCTGGGTGGACCACCAGGCTGTTTGCCAGCACATGGAACGTCGGCGGTGCCGCGCCACCGGACGACCTCGACCTGGCGGACTGGCTCGACACGAGGAATGGCACCTACGACATCTATGTTCTTGGGTAAGCAAAGCAGCAAACTCGTTCTACTCGTACACAAATATATATATATATATATATATATATATATATATATATATATAGTACGTGCAGTGCATGCAGATGGTTACAAATTAATTAATGTTCTGTGCGTGCCTGTGTGCGTATGCAGATTTCAAGAGGTGGTGCCGTTGAGCGCGCGGAACGTGCTGGGCGCGGACAAGAACCGCATCGGCATGCGGTGGAACGAGCTCATACGGGCGGCGCTGAACCGGTCGGCGGCGACGCCGTCGGGCTGCCAGGAGCCCAAGGGCGGAGGAGGAGGAGGCGGCGGCGGGGAGAAGCAGAAGGTGCACCCGGTGCGAGACGGAGACGGCGACCTGGCGAGGGACTTCCGGTGCGTGGTGAGCAAGCAGATGGTGGGCATCCTGCTCACCGTCTGGATCCGCGGCGACCTCCGCCGCTTCGTCCGCCGCGCCAGCGTCTCCTGCGTCGGCTGCGGCGTCATGGGCTGCCTCGGCAACAAGGTAGCACCACCTAGCTAGCTACGTGCTTCTTGATCTAGAACCGGATGGCTAACATAGCATTGGCATGTTTGCGTGCAATAATACCAGGGTGCCGTGTCCGTCAGGTTTTGGCTGCACGACACGAGCTTCTGCTTCGTGTGCTGCCACCTCGCGTCCGGCGGCAGGGAGGGCGACGAGGCGCACCGCAACTCCGACGCCACGGAGATCCTCTCGCGGACGAGCTTCCCACGGGGGCATTCCCTCAACCTGCCGCAGAAGATTCTAGAACACGAGTAAGCATCATCCGCCCTACACTCCGCAGAGGCTTACGCATGACCAGATCGAAATCTTAATTTGTGTGCTGCAAATTAATCGATGAAATGCAGACCAGTACGCAGTAGTACTATAGACTGTAAGAAATCGTTGTCGCTGACCGGGACGCCGGAAATAACAAGCACCGAGCTGACACGCACCAAATATCAACACTACAAAAACGACCGTTCTTACGGCCACGATCGCAACCATATTTAATCTGGTAGTTGAACCGTCTACGGTACCGGTAAATCAAGAGCAGGTATCGCCGTATCTGCGATTTCGGCGTAACATATATACTAGTAGCACACGTATTGATCATGTCATAGCAACCATACAGACATAGTTTAGTAGAAGCTCCAAAAGTGAATGCGTTGTATCTACCGATCGACTCCCTGTTTTTATACCGACGCCGGTGATCTACCACGTATGAGATACATCAACTTGAGATGGTAAACTTCATCGTCTGTTGAATTCGCCGGCTCTCATGAGTCATGACAAAGACAGCTCAAATCAAGCAATCATGTGGCAGACTTTGACCAATCCGGATGTTTAATCGCTGGGCTTTAACTGTTTACTTCTTTTGCAGCCGAGTGATCCTGCTTGGGGACCTCAACTACAGAATATCCTTGCCGGAGGCCAAGACGAGGTTACTGTTGGAACGGAAGGACTGGAGGACACTACTGGAAAATGACCAGGTAAAATTTACCAAATCTAAACTACAAAACATCTGCAGATCAGAGTATACCAAGGAACAATTCCCGAGCCCAAAAATCTCAAGCTTATAAAACCTGTTCGTGATTTGATTGTGACAGCTGCGAGGCGAGGTATCTGAAGGTGGAGCGTTCGAATGCTGGAACGAGGGGGCAATCACGTTCTCGCCGACGTACAAGTACTGCCCGAACTCCGACACGTACTACGGCTGCGTCCAGGGCAAGAAAGGCGAGAAGCGGCGCGCGCCGGCATGGTGAGAACGCGGTTCAGAAACACTGAAATCTGAAATCCGAACCAAACATGTGAAAGTACGTGTAAAACCTGTGGCTAATTGGTGTGTGTGCACTGAACTTTTCGTCAGGTGCGACCGCATACTGTGGCACGGCACGGGCCTGAAGCAGAGCCAGTACGACCGGTGCGAGTCGAGGCTGTCGGACCACCGTCCCGTGCGAGCCCTCTTCACGGCCGAGGTGGACGCGCCGAGGAACCTCAACTCCCTCAGGAGCTTCTTCTTGTCAGAGAGGTTCGACAGGGTGAAGAGCTCTGGCGATTTGCTCCGGAAGGACGACACGAATAGCGCAAGATTTGACGAGAATGTTTGAGACAGACAGACACACATACAGAGGCCCTGATTTGGCTGCAACAAGATGATGAATCATTGCTCCAATTGTACACAGCGAGAGAGAGAGAGAGAGAGTATAATTAAGATTATTCTGTTGTGTGTTCATATTTCTACAGTATAGCAGTATAGCTGGGATACAGATGTTTTTCCCCCTGTTCCTGACTTTCTGTAATTACATTTGTACTCTTCTTGATCCAATGAGTTGTCTCAAATTTGTTTGGATGGACAAGCATAACAAGTTGTAGCCATAAACAACTGCAAATAGGCTATGAACGGCACTTTTCTAGTGGGCATTGCTTTTGGCTGCTTCAGATAGGTCACGGTATCTTAAGCAAATGAGTCGAGCTTAAGCAAGCGTTATTAAAATCGAAAAGATGGAGGTTCTTATTCCTGACTTGGAACATATTCGCCTTAATTCTCACATATACTGAATGGATTGTAAACCTCTAATCTTCTATCCGACTTGGATTTAGCTTTCTCTCTTTAATCTTCTGTGTTCATATCATCAGTTTCTGGATCAGTAACTAGTGGTCACAGTTACATTATTAAATATCAAACATATACCATGAAAATATAAAGCTATTGTATAATAATAAATAAAGCGTAAATATATCTTATTGTTTCTATCTTTCAGAATGGCCGACCAGACCAAATATCGTTAAAGAGCAGGTGTTAAAGAGCAGGTGAGGAAAGCCAAGGGGAGGGTGGTGCTAGGCCAAGGTCGGTTTCGGCTGGAGAAATAGGAGGGGAAAAAGAGAGAGGACATGAGAAAAATGAGAGGAAAAGGAAACTAGGAGAAAAATGATGGCTTAATTTTTGGAATATGTTCTCATCATGGATTCCTATTTTAGAGATTTATAGAGGATTTACCTACATATGAAACTTCGGTTTGAAGTTTTGAAATTCCACTTTTAAGGTTCCGGTTTTTTTAATCATGAACTAAACATTCAATATTCTTATACATGCATTCGTTGGTGCGATTCGTTCTTTTGGAGAAACTAATCCAGGCACGATCGCCTTCAAAACAACTCAACAACGTTTTACACAGGCTGATAACCAGTAACACACAATTTTTTTTTAAAATTCCGTATTATTAACTTTGGAAATTTTAGAACCCAATTTTGGGTGTTACACTTTCTGAGATCTCTCTCTCTCTCTCTCTCTCTCTGTATACATACACACTACACAGTATCCCCATAGAAAAAGAGCTATGGTGGCACTGTCGTGGCCTCGTTGGTCATATCAATTGGTCACTACACACTACCGGTGGTCTCAATCCAGCCCCTAAATTCAAGGGCTGTGTTAACATTGTCCGCCTTCTTGTTTTCTGCTGCTTGTTCCTTCTATTTGTCAGTATTGTGCACAAGTGAGGTGATCCAAGACAAAGTTGCTGCTGCCTTGCAAGTTGCAATCTTGCATAGGGCGCGAGACAACTGTGGAGTTTGTCTGTACTTCTCGTCAGCAGGTATATCATGTGATTAATGTATTTGTAGTTGCACATGAATGGTTGGGGGTTTTTTTTAAAAAAGAACGCGGTTGGGTTGAATTAATTTCTCTAAAATTGTAGCGGTGCAGTTAAACTTTCACTCTCCATACGAAAAATCATTGCAGCTTTGTTCAGAAATAAGGTCATATATGTGCAGATTACATCTTCGAAATCCGAATTCAAAGGCACAGAATGTGTGAACACTTGACCATCTCATGAATCTTGTTGTCGTCTACTCCTTCAGAAGTTTCCTCACTGCAGTTTGATTAATGTATAATTGGTCCTAAACAAGGGCACCCTGAAGATTCTTCCCAGCGCACAAAGTAATTAAATCAGGGCTTTCTTTAAGAAATAGCTAAATTACAATACTATTGGACCATAGGCAGTGTTCCACTTGATAACCACATGAAGCTCTTATCGTTTATGATAAAAGAAATGACTATCGTTTATGATAAAAGAAATGACCAATCATCTTACTTCATCACCTAACACCTGCTGAACCTTATGGGTCCAACTTTATTCGAGGGAAATCGTGAAATCATTAGATCCATAAGAACATAGCGCCGTTGATGGATATAAGAATTAGTAACAAGATAATGTTTACAAATTACATTAATCATCACACTTTTAATGTTCATTCAGTACAAAACAACTTTCCCATTAATGAAGATTGCACCCTAATCCCTTAAGAATCACATCAACATATCAGCTGAGAGAAGCAGCTCATGAACAAGTAGCATTCTTTTATGTTTTCCCTGAAAGCTACATTTTTCTGTGTTTTAACCCATATCGCATGGAAGAGCGTGTAGATGACAAATGCTATCTTTCATCGATCCATGACATAACGCAAGGTCAAGAGCATAATTTTACAATAAATAATACTTCTATCAGATTATGCAAGTCCTTTGTTTTCAAGAATGGCAAGTTGGTAGGCCCAGCCTATCTTCATGTTGGGCTCTTAGGTGAACTCCCTCACAACCACTTAGCATGTTGAGCAAACAAGGAAAACAGTTCTGGCAAGGCAGGAAATGGTCTAGAGAAATCTGTGTTCTTTGCCTTTCCTACTAAAATATCCTGCTACAGCCACACACACACAGTCCAAATGTCGCATGATGTCTCACTATGTGCCAAGCAGAAGGTACAAAGGACTCAAAGCTAGCAGAAGGTACAAAGGACTCAAAGCTAAGTGGCAAGCTTTCAGAATCTGAGTTCAATACTGGGGCAACTTTGATCTCCAAGTTTTGTTGGGCTAAAGTGGCCAACTTTGTGGAACTCTGCATGATTGAAAGATATGTAACATTGAAGGCAAATGGTATGTACAGGTGGCAGCTACAAGTTCTTTCGTCATCCCCATCAGCATGGCCCTATGTCTTTAATAATGGACTGTATACGTCACAGTGGCCTCAAATCCAAGCAAGGCTACTTGATCCTTTACGCCTTTTTTTTCTGTCATGGAAAGTGCGTGTTCTGGTAGCGATTAGCTGCGTAGATGCTTAAGTCAGGGGCTCAGCAATTTGTCCGTTACATAAAGTTATTTATACGCGTCATTTGAGGTTACTGTTGTATCAACGAAGCCAAACAGTGGTACAGAATACCCACTGTTTCATTAAATATTTATCGGAACATGAAAAGCGTTCGAAATCAATGAAAACATATAAAACTACTTTATTTGATCAAAACATTCATGAAATTTGAACAAACATAAGTATTTTTATCCACATAGAAATGTACTCGATACCAATAATGTGCAGTTCATGGAGTTTTCAAGTATAAGAACATAGCTAGCTTTCCTTACAAAAACAGAGTAGCGTGACGAGGGACGGCGTGGGCGAGAGGGGCGTGTGGCGGCGCCGGTGCGTGGAGAGGAGGCGCCGAAGGGACGAGATGAGGGTGGCGCCGGTGGGATAGATGGGGAATCTGGATTGAGGGGATCAGATTCAGATCGGGAATTTGGACTTGGAATGTCATATGTGTGGGTGTACAGTGTACATCAGTAGATGGGCTGGGCCGGCTAGGCTCCTCAGTCCTCGAGCCTCAAATTGGGGTTGCAAACACCGGATATCCGGACTCCCATCAGCGGATAGTCCGGATTCGGATTCACCGGATAGTGGGCCACTGTATTCGTTTCTAACCCCCAAAAAAATCCATGTTCGTTTCTGACACAATCTATATTTAAAGATTATTCAGATCGAAAACTACCTTATCCATTTTCACCCCTACAACCGAGAGACCAAACCAGTGAAGCGAGTGAAGTCCTCACCGGACGCACGCAAGAGTGCATTTGGGCAGAGCTAAATTGCTCGCCGAGGCCAGAGCCGCCAAGCGGGTGAAGTCCTCACGGGGACGCCGTCGAAGCATCAAACTCCCCGGTGGGATGCGCCTGGAGTGCATGATGCTCAACTCACCGAGGTATCGCCTAAGTGGAGAGCTATGTTACCCACCGAGGCCGGGCCGTGGCGGGCAAAGTCCTCGCCGGACGTCGCCAAAGCATCGAACTCCCGTGAAACGCGCTGCAGTGCAAGATGCTCAACTCACCGAGGTATCGCCTAAGTGGAGAGCTATGTTACCCACCGAGGCCGAGCCGTGGCGGGCAAAGTCCTCGCCGGACGCCGCCAAAGCATCGAACTCCTGGTGAAACGTGCGAGTGCAAGATGCTCAACTCTCCGAGGCATGGCATTGCCTGCAAGCGAGAGCTAAGCTTACGCGAGGTCTCTAGACCTTGTGGGGGTTTTAAATTTTATTTTATGGTGTTGTTCTGTCATATATATTTATTTTCGTGACGTGTGCGGGTCCGCCTTGCGTGATTTTTTTATACTCCTTGAAGTACGCAAGAGTCTTGCCCTGTGAGTTTTATATGCTAGGATTTGTGGCCCTTACGATTTTTATACTCAGTAGAGTACGCGGGGCTCAGCCCTCGAAATTGGACATTTTGACCGTATAACGCACAAAATTCCCCATTTAGCCCTTCGCAAAAATTTTCAAAATAGCCCCCTCGCCACTGCGCCGTGGGGGCGGCGTAGTGCCGCCTTGCACGTGGCGGCCGCGCTGCGCCGCCGCCGACCCGGCGGCGGGCGTGCCGCGCAGCCCACGACCTCCGCTGCCGGACGGCAGCAGTCGTGGCTCGCCACGTCGAGGCCGGGCGCGCCGGGCGGCCAAGATCGGCTTTTGTTAACCCGCCGCCGCCCCGACGGCAGAAGTTGGCAACCATCGCCACGCGCACGCGCCGAGCCCGGCGTGGGCGGCGCGTGGCGAGCAAAGAAACCGAGTTTCTTTGTCGGCGATATAGAGCGGCCAGTTTCTTTGCGCGCGTATAAGTAGAGGCGACCACAGGGCCGCTTTGCTTCGCCGTCGTTGCCTCCGACGTGAGCAGAAGAAGATTAGCGGTAGCGAGCGAGCGAGAGAAGCAAACAGTCCCCAGAAGAGGAGGGAGAAGCGAGGCGGTACAAAAGGTATGTGGCATTCACATGCAGCTATAGTTGTAGTAAATTTTAGCAATGTGATTATGATGTAGTAAGATTAATGATAGCAACCGAGTAGTTATAATTCTGCAGTGGGTGCAAAATTGGAAAACGGTGTGATTAGCAAGTAATTAGAATACTCAGTAGTTAGCATTACGATTAGGGCGTAATTAGTTGACTTAGGAGACTTTTTGTTGTTAGTGTTGTCAATTTTTTATTAAGACTGATTTATAAGACTGAGTATTTACTGAGTAGAATTACACCGATTTTCACTGAGTAGAATATTAGTTGACTTAGCATTATGATTTATATTAGTTGAATATTAGTGTTGTTAGGGCGTAATGATTTATATTAGTCGAGTAATTACTGAGTAAAAATTTTCTTACGCCGATTCTACTCAGCAAACTTCTAATTAGTAAAACGGTGTGATTTTTTTATCGGTAACAAAATGTCGTACTGTCACGGACCTCATCATAAAATATTAAAATATTTAGAGGTCATTCGGCGAAGTAGAAGTACAATTGAAATAGAGTCGCCGACGGTCCAACCCACTGAGCGCTATCTATGTACTCTTAACGAGGTATATTGACCTTCAATCCATGCACTACGCAAAGAGAAACAGGGCCGACTTGTTAGTAAGTTTTATTTCAAAAATAGATGGCAAAATATTCTATGTAGTAGACCACGCATGTCATTGCTATAGGCTAGGTCTAACTCTGGGTATGGAAACTTAAAAATGCTTTGGGAAATCAAGTGATTTTTTTACTTTAACTTAGAATTTGTTTGACACTTTGTAGTACCCAGAAAATTGTGAATTTTTATTTACGAGAGAAATAAAATTTACTTCAACCTTTCATGGATAGAAAAATCATATGAACTCCATTTGGAATTAATAAATTTACGTTGATCTCAATATTTTATTCCAATTGCTCATGTAAACCACGAAATATTTGAATCCAGTAGTATTGTGCAATTTTTTGCGAAATATTTGAACACAAATTGATCGAACTCGCAACCATGTAATTTTTGTTTTCATTACTACGTAGTGTCGGGAAGTTGCTCTTGTGTTAGGTACTTCATGGCGGAGATACAAGATCTGCTTCGTGTTCCACGGGGGGCCTAGTACGTGACGGACCATACGGTGCGGACTGTCAAGTTGCGATCGCACCGTGATCCGGCGCCGCCTCACGAAGGACATGGGCCTCTTGGAGCTAAGGCGGTGCGTGCGTTCGCGTTCGATCGCGCCATCGAAGGAAGAAGGCGTGCATCGAGGCTGTATCCTCGATTGCGATCGGTGCAGCGAGACCATTTGGCAACTTATGAAGGTCACATGTGGCGCTTCATGGGCCAATTATATGGGGTTGTTTGCAACCCCGCCGCTGCGATATATGCGCCCAGATGGTCTACGTTCGATTCGTGGAGAGGACGGGACATCCGCGTGGGTGGTTTTGGGAAAGTCATTGGTGGGAGGAGCTGCGTTGGTCTCCGATGTTGGAGGAGACGCAAAAGACATGGGAGATGGAGACTCGAGGAGGCGTGCGTCAATTTCGAGCCCAATGAAGGTGCGAGAGATGGTGGGCGGCCGTATTGATTGTCACGAGTACCGGCCGACCTGTGGACGAGGTGGAAAGCATGGAGGACGTGGAAACAACTAGTTCGGAAGGCGACGAAGAAGGAGAAGCGATGCATGGAGGAGATGCAAGTTGGTGGGCTTGTGACCATCGACATTGCTTACGCCCCTCACGATTGGGCGATGTTGCAACGACGTCGGCCGGTTCTCGCCACATCGGGAGGGTGCCGAGTGGGGTTCAATGATGACACCGCTCCTAGGCGGCGCTTCCACGACAAGAGCGCCGCCCGGCATGCTATTGCTAAATACGCCAGCGTTAACATCGGTCGGATGTATCGGTGCGAAGATCCAACCACGACACGTACATCGTCGGTGTGTTGATGAATCTGCGGCAAGGTCCGTGCGCGTGGTTCATGGTCAGCAACACGGGTTTTCTGATAACGGTCTTTGAAGGATCACACATGCGAGTTAGCTCACCGCTTCACGTGCACCGCAACATGACCTCCTCTTATGTTGCCACTGATAAGCCACCTAAATCCCGCAGATGTGTCCATTTCTCCAAACATCCTCATGGCGAGAGGTTGCCAATATTGTGGGGTTCCCGTGAGCTACAAGGCGGCATGGCGGGCCAAACGCAGGTCGTGGAGCGAATGTTCTGACATTCAAGAGGCCTACAACCTAGTACCAAGATTGTCGCATCAAATCGTGGAATGTAATCCCGGGACATACATAAACAAGCTAGAGCGGTGCATCCGCGGAAGGGCCCAATTGCCTTATTCTTGATAGGGTCTTCCGGGCCTTCCGTCGAGCGATCGGCTTTCAAGCATTGTCGTCCGTCTTGACGATGGATGGCACCTTCCTATGTGGGAAGTACAAGGGTACCATCCTCACCGCCGTTGCGGCCGATCTGACGACCACTAGTCCCCGTGGCCTTCGCAATTGTTGAGAGCGAGAACACGGATAGTCGGTTGTGGTTCCTGTAATGTGAAGCGTGCGGTAGTACAAGATCGACCAGTGTGTGTGTCATCTCGGACCGCAATCGCGGCTTGATGTCGCGCTGAGCACGATCCAAAGCGGGGCGCAGCTCGCCGCTCCATGGAACGATGTAAGGAGCCGTTGGTGCATGAGGCATCTCGCGGCCAACTTCCACACAAGGTTTCGGAGCAAGGACCTCATGAAAATGTTCAAGAAGCTCTGCATGCAGAACCAAAGGAGAAAGTTCGAAGCGGTGTGGAGACAACTGATGAGGATACCGCGAAGCATGTAAGGACTTCGGCGAATGCCGAGGCGGGGCATCTACCGGAGGGTCCGCGAGTTGGGAGTTCACACGGGTTAACTCGCACGCTACCGACCGGAGAAATGGTCCTCGCCGCACGACACCGATGGTGCGAGGTACGGATCATGACGACCAACATGTCGAGGTGTACAACGGTGTCACGGCGGGTGTGCGCTCCACGCCGATCACGGCGATCGTGGAGAGACACGAACCGTACTCGCCGACTCGGAGAAATGGTCCCTGCTGCACGACACCGATGGTGCGAGGTACGGGATCATGACGACCAACATGTCGGAGGTGTACAACGGTGTCCTGAAGGGTGTGCGTTCCCTGCCGATCACGGCGATCGTGGAGAGACACGAACCGCACCATCGGATACTTCGCTAACAGAGCCATGATGGCCAAGAAGCATCCGGAGGATGGTAAACAATTCTCTGAGGTAATGCATGCCTACATGGAGAAAAAGATCGAGAAGGCGCGATCGCGACGTGACTCGCACCATGGATGGCGTCAGCGTAAGTTCGAGATCCGGCTAAGGAGAAGTACGTTATGGGCCACGCTAGAGGGGATCGTAAGCAGGTCTGCACGATCGGTGAAGAAGCGTCGTGCACCTGCAACAAACCGCAGCTTCTGCACAAACCATGCTCCCATGTGTACGCGGCGTGCGCGGCGTGGCGGCAATCTTCGGAGCCTTACATCTCCGAGTACTACGATATCCACCACCTCTTTGCCACTTGGGGTGCCGAGTTTCATTCGTACGGGCTGGACACACACTACAGAGACCTCTGGCCGGGGCAGGTGAAGTGGGTGCCGAACGTAGCACTGAAACACCCCGGCCGTGGAAGACGCCAGTCACGACGGATCCGGAACGACATGGACGACAACAACAGGCAACGGGTTCGCCGGCCCCGTTGTAGACTGTGCAAGACAGTAGGGCACTCCATCAGCGGCTGTCCAAACAGACCCGGCGCAAGCAGTGCACCGTAACGAGCAAGATATAATTACTAAGTCGTGATGTCGCTTGCTTATTGTAATTCCTTCGATGGGACGGAATGTTATGTCGCAGTGCACTGTAGTGTTGCTGTTAATATGTGTCTTTATTTACGGACGGAATGTTAAGTCATCTTGGTCTTTTGTTAACTCGTTATGCTCATGTGTGGTTGTTTTCTTTTCTGTCCTATGTTTTGCCTTGTTTTATTATGGCACACGATATGTTTTAAGTACGTACTAACATATTTTATGGTATCTGCAGGAGATGGCGCAGGCTCCAGTTGACGACGCAGCAGACTGGCCGCCGACCCACGCCAGGATGGGGGCACTGCAGCCGGGCGTGGTCACGGCGGCGGCCCTCGAGCTCGGGTCTGAGCGCCCCGAGAGAGAGTGGCCCTTGACGAAGCGCAGACGTCTGCAGCGCGGACACCGCCTCTACCCACAGCCGCATGTTGGACATCCCGCACGCGTTGCGGCTTTGACGCGCACTACTCTCTACGCTTGTGACCGGTGGAGACCGAGACTCATACATTCCACTTCCTGGGGAGATGACCATTACTCGAGGATGTAGCAATGCTTACAGTGTCTGCCGGTGCATGGCCTTCGGTGAGTGCCACCTCGAGGGCGATGATCGAAGGTGCGCTTGGCCGATGATTCGGCCTCCGATTCTCGCAAGCGTGTCCGGTATCCCACATTCTCGCTACGGAGTTCATGATCGCCTGTGGATGCGATGCAATGAGGCGGTCAGACACACCTCGTCGCGTACCTTCTCCTCTGTCGGATTGATCTTGTTCCCTACGACCACGTGGAGACTGCGTGTACCCGGCTATATCCATCCGCGGTCCGTGGCGACGCCGCCGACGAGGTTCAGCGATACGGCTGGGGTTGGCGGTGCTCTGCGCCACTTACCGAGGGTTATGCGATGCCACTCGGCAGATGACGGGCGTGGAGCCGATCCGCGGTTTGCTACACCCGCATACGGTGTGGTCATGGGAGCACTTTCCAGCTTGGCGCCCTTATTTCCGCAACACGGTGCACCTGCACTCGCTGACCGCCCAAAGATTACGGCAATGCTCTCGGCGACGACCCCACGACGGGCCTATAATGGGAACACGTTGGACACGTGGTACCCTAGGGTGGGCGAGGAGAGACCGAGGCGCGTGACGCAGAGTTCCATAACCTCTTCGAGACTCGCGACGACCGAGATCATCCGCGCCATGGACAGATAGCCTCCTTGCGGACATGGCCCCTACGGATTATCGACGCGATGCACTCGGGACGATCCACTTTGATGACGACCGCCACCGGTCTTCGCACATGGTCGAGCCGCACAATCCACAACGGGTCATGAGACGATTCGCATGTACCAAGAAAGCCATCACGGCGGACGACATATCGCAGCCAAGGCCCACCGGTATGTCCTTTTTGGATATAATTTTATCTCGTATGCTCGCCTTACATGTTCGACATTAAGATTCACTTGCGTGCAAGCGAGGAAAGGGCGCAAGAGCGACGATCGAGGCGAATACATCCGCCGTGGACCGGAGCGTGGAGCGAGAGGGTGGCGACGGACGTCCGCACGAGGCACGCGTCTACTCCATCCGGCGTGCGCCGTACTTGCGGCAGTACATTCCACGCACCAGTGCGCCTTATCGGGCCACCGAGCGTGCGATGGTCGGCATGCGGAGGACATCGTACTAGCCGCCCGACCCACACCGGGCGGACGCGGCACGACGAGGCGGTAACCCATTCTTCAAGCAATTTCCTTGACGCTCGCCGCACTAACTCCGTGTTTTCTTGCAAGATTACCGCATGGATCGTATACAACGCGAGGGTGCTTGAAATTCTCTGGCGTGGGAACAAGAACACCTTCGATCGCCTCCTAGCCGCGTCGCGTGGCATGACCGACGACGCGAGGGTGCGATTAGAGCCATGACTTGTGGTCGACATAACGACGCAGCCGCGACAAAGATCGCGGGCGCGGAGGGTACCCTCCACCCCTCCGCCCTCGGCACCTCCCTCGGCACCACCGTCCTGCGCCTGTCTCACTCGGAGCCGTCCAGAGCTACGATCGGTCGGCCCCGACGGCCCGACCGCCTCGGGCCTGTGTATGTCATCTCTCCGTTGTCAATACCTTTCCATGCACTCATTTTCTGAGGTATCGACATTAACCTTTCTTCTAGCAAATACTATGAGGGGACGGCGCCTGCGATGCAACCATCGTCATCACAGAGGGAGGCGCAAAGACACGACTTCCTCGCCGGCAACGCGGTTTCGCGCAGACATCGACTGACTCCTGGACTCCAGGTAGGACGAGTGGTTGGGCTCGTTGGCGCCGCACTGTTGATCCGATGCGGGACCGCGACCCGTGGTTCGCCGATCGTATGGAGGGTACACCGCAAAGACTACTACGACTCGACCGCCGGAGGATCATCCTCGGCACAACAACCTACTCGTAAGCGTTAACGTAGTTACAACTATTTTCTCTGCGCCAAAAAACAAGGACTAACTCACCGAGTACCATTCCGCGGGAGGAGCACCGATGGCTAGATGAGATCGCGAGGCTCGAGTCGGACCCCCACGCCGACATCACCGCGGCCGCCTCCCGTGCGGCCCAGACTACGGCTGCGAGACATGCGCCACTCCCTGGACGATTCACCTTTCACGAGGATCAACTACGCCGTCCGGGTAGGCGACACGACGATGCACCCTAGCTAATATCATGGCGTGACAAACGTGTTATGTAATGTCATTGTGCATTTATATAATATCCATGTGCATGACGTTCTTGTCATTTTTGTACACAAAATGTTCTCCAAATATTCAAGATAAACGACTTTTGTACCTCGCGACTTTAATTTATCAACAAATGCAGACATAACGCAATCTTGTGATCTGACCTCGGTCCCCACAAGCGTCGGTATGAATACTTTACAGGCGCATTAATCAAGCACTCTACAAAGCAGACGCGACAACACTCTCCTCGCCACCGTTACGACCGAAATGATCGCACTACGCAGCAGACGCGACAACACCCCCTGCGCCCGACTTTTCGATCGAATGACCACACTCGCAGCAGACGCGACAACACCGCCGCGTCGCCTTTTCGACCGAAATGACCGCACTATGCCAAACAGGGCGACAACACCTGCCGCCGACTTTTCGAGATCAAATGACCACACTCGCAGCAGACGCGACAACACCCGCCTTGTCGCTTTTTGAGACCAAATGACCGCACTATGCCAAACAGGACGCGACAACACCGCCGCCGCCTTTGGGCCGAAATGACCACACTCGCAGCAGACGCGACAACACCGCCTCGCCACGGCTTTTGATCGAATGATCACACTCGCAGCGGGCGCGACAACACCATGCCTCGCCCGGCTTTTCGCATCGAATGACCACACTCGCAGCAGACGCGACAACACCACGCCTCGCCCGACTTTTCGCATCAAATAACCGCACTATGCCAAACAGACGCGACAACACCTGCCTCGCCCGACTTTTCGCATCGACATGATCACACTGCGCAGCGGGACGCGATAACACCATGCCTCGCCGGCTTTGGATCGAAATGACCACACTCGCAGCAGGGCGACAACACCTCGCCTCGCCCGACTTTTGGACCGAAATGACCGCACTATGCCAAGCAGGACGCGACAACACCCTGCCTCGCCAGCTTTTCAGACCGAAATGACCACACTCACGCAAGCGCAGACGCGACAACAACCTACCTCACGACTTTTGAGTATGAATGACCCGCTCTGCCGCAGCAGACGCGACAACACCCTCCCACGCGGCCACTCACGTCAACTTAACCACACTAAGCCAACCATGTGGCCTATAAAACAAGGTGAAAGACATGAACTACACAACCAAACCCAACCACGCTGCTACACTAGAGCTTGCTTCGCCACGCTAGGATGGACAAGAGGCAGAAGCAATGGGACGAGATCCGCGAGTTAGCTTGGGCTTCTACGACGACGGCCGAACAAGCTAGGGATGTCGCGGCTCGGGGCCGGCAAGAGCGTGCGGTGATGGAAGCTCTTCGCAATGAAGCCCCCCGTAGCAGCAACCCCTGCCGGAACGTCCCAACCGAGCATTCGCCGCAACACCCGCCAGAGGGGGAGACGCCGCCCCTCTGTCGGTGCAGGGACACATGCAAGTTCTTCAAATCCAAGCACCGACTGAGCCTCGGCATGCGCTACTGGAGTTGTCCCAACTACTCCTCTGACTATCCCGACCGTCGTTGGGATCGAGAACCCATCGGCAATGCAGAAGGAGTACTTACAAGAAGTTCACGTACCAACTCTCTTTCATATACGCACTTACGGTCTCTCCGTCTACCCGTAGTCACCGGAGCCTCTGTGTGGCTTCCGCGGTGGATCGACCTAGAAATCCATCCACACGACCCGATGGCGGCCGACCGAGGAGTGGAATGCCGAAAGGGACGCGAGATCCGGAGGAGGATCGTCGGATCAAGAGCGCAACGAGCGTATCCGCCGGAGACGCAGCCCATCTCGAGGCGCAGCGCAGCGAGGCGCGAGGCACGCGAGCGGATCGTGAAAAAGAGGGAAATGGCGGCGAGGCGAGCGGCCGGCGAGGAGTACAACGCCGAGCTCGGGAGGAAGGGCAAATGGCCCTGGCCCACACAAAGAGGTCGGGCCATTCTCAGTAGTAGTCCCTCTTCTACTAGGCATGTTTTTACTATCTCCTAAAAGCATGCGTGCTTACATGGCCCGGAGGCTTGTGTCATGCATATGTACCGTACTAGTAGCGTATGTAACTAAACCAATTAGCCAGAACCAACATGCCATGTGACCACATGAAGCGTGCTTCATCCATGAGTGCAATACAATTCTGATTTTGGGCCTCCGCTGAGCCATCAAAATAATACTATATTGCAAATATGCCTCTTCTCCTGGAATTCCAGAAATAATTATTGACATCGACATTGATTCTTCTATGTTTTAAGGTATCTTCGTAATCACAACGTTCTCAACCCCTTTAGGTCAGTTCTTGGCATCTTTAAAAATATGATCAAGAATCATAGCGGCTAAGAGTACTCATGTGGTAATAAACTTCACACATTTCGAGTCACATGAAATCAAGAAACCCTAATTTCAAACGCGTCTCGTCATAATTTCCACACCTAGACCTCAATTTCTCGAGATAATCTCGGAGTATATAAAATAACATAAAATTTACACAATCAAGTCCTCTGTGTAGGGAGTCTGACAAAAATTTTTCATAATGTTCGGACCTCAGTTTCCATATTAAAAAATTCATACAAAAATTTGACTTCAAAGAATCACGCAGAGAAAAAAAAATTGAGAAAAATTCAAAAAAATTACACAACCAAGCACACTATGCCAGGAGGCTCCATACAAAGTTTCATAATTTTTTGAGTTTATTTATTATATTTAAAAATTTGTCGAACAAATATTATATTTTTTAATTTTTTTAAAAGGAGGGCCACTTTGTGTTCGGGACTTGCATCAGTGGCTAAATGACTCACGTCCCCCCCACGGCAGCAGGTGGCCCGAGGGGGGCTATTTTTGGAAATTTTTGCAGAAGGGGGCTAAATGGGAAATTTTCGTGCGTTATACGGTAAAAAATGTCCATTTTTCCAGGCCCCTCACGATTTTTTTGTACTTCGTAGAGTACACCGGCCGCTCGTGGCCTCTCATAATTTTTTATGTTCCGTAGAGTACACCGGGGCATGAGGCCCCTCGCGATTTTTTTTTACCTCGTAGAGTACGACGTGGGCTCAAATCCCCCCCCTATTTTTTTAAATAGGACCGCCTAACGTTCGGACGTACGGTCCGAGCGCTACGCCCGTATACCACGATCCGCCGTCCATCTTGCCGATCTACTGCGCCCCACTCCAACACTCGGTTCAAAGACAATCTCGAATCCCCGATCTCCTCCGCCCCCGCCCTCTTATTCGTCCCCTCGTCGATCACCCTGCAGAAACATCCGATCAATCCCTTGCCGATCTGCAGTGTTGTAATTTCACCAAATCGTCTCCAAGTAGATACTTGTATAACCGAACAAAATGCTTAATTACTACATAACTAGTAAATAGTCAATTCAGGGAAGAAAAAAAATTACAACATTGCCGTGAACAGTGCGCAACATCGTTTTTTTACTGATGAAATATTATTTTACAACAGATGCAATATTTTTTTTGTACATATACAATATTCAAAAGAACAGTACACAACATTACTTTGGATGAGCCGTAACATTTTTCGCAATGGTTAGCAACATTCGTTTTGTTCAAGAAGAAACGTGAACTTCTGATTTCTCGTCCGTCGCCTAGTACCACGACATCAACAAAAAAAGCCCCTCTCCCGAAACCCTAACGCGCTAAAATCACATTTAGTGTCAATTATCGACAAACAGGTAGGGAATAACTCACTTGTGACGCTCAAAAAATACGCTCGTCATCCCGTCTCCTTGTTCTGTTAGTCGACTGAGAAAATGGAGTCTGAATGGGGGCATTGAGCGACTGGGCTTTGACTGTATCACTCTTTAAAAGGATTTTGGTATTGCTATTGATTTGTTACACGTGTACAAGGGATAACAACGTTCGAAGCGGTGTGTTTTTTATATACTCCGTAGAGCACACCGAGGGCTCAAGACCCCGTATACTCCGTAGAGTACGTCGGGGGCTCGTGTCCCCGCGCTGAGTACACGGGGGTCAGGGCCGCTCGTGATTGTTTATACTCGATAGAGTACGGTGCGATGCTGTGTGTGCAAGCGAAGAAATAACTATAAGGCTCGAGCCCCTCGCGACTTTTTCATAGCTTCAGTAGTGCGGCGCTGTGTGTTTTTTGTGAGTGGCAAGTAGGTTTGAATAACAATATCTAAGTGCACTAGTAACATCTCAACTCTATGCTGACAGAAATAATTGTGAAATAAAACATGGGCATGATCATTAGATGACTTGTCTCATGGCGCTAAATTATGTGGCCCACGACACGGCTAACAGAGACAAACCAGCCAAACTTATTCAACAACTTGCTTAACACATCTAGGCAATCAACCAATAATAATTTTTCTGCACAAGTTACAGGGCACAGAAGGCAGTAAATATGCTTACACGCAACCGAACCAATAGGCAACATGGCTAGGTCGAACAAGTAGGGAATACCTAACCCCCATCTACGGCATCCCGTGAGGTGGGCCTCCCGCACGCGAGGCAAAGCTCATCAGCGCGGGTTGGGCCTCCGAGCCGCTAACCCCGTCCGCGTGAATGGGTCTCCGAGCTGCAGAGATTGTCCGCATGCGAGGCGAAGGCCGCCGACGAACACGTGAGGTGGGCCTCCCTCTCATCTCTTTCTCACACTCCCTTTTTCTCTCGCGAGCTGCGAGGCGAAGGCCAGCGACGGACACGTGAGGTGGGCCTTCGAGCCGCGGAGCCTGTTTGCACAAGCCTGGCTTCTTTCGAGCCGAGCTAAATGAAACACACCATGCATAGGCTACTTCACCCAGCAAGATCTAATAGGTGTGCAATTCCATGTCGATTAGTTCATTCTACACCTCAATTATTTGTGTTTTTCCTCAAAATCTATCAAACACACTCTTTGTATTGCTTTGTGCACTTGCTCTGATGGAGCATGATGGTTTAGTAACATTATTTATGTCTGCCTCTTGAACAACTCTACCATTGTTAGTGATTTTGATAGCAATAAAGATGATGCTGACATTGGCCTATAGTATTTACAATTTTATCTTTCATTCTATGTTCCTTGAAAATCGAAGTAACTAGCTATCGATATTATGATTTTCTAACACTGGCCTATAGTATTGATGAGGATCTAATAATCCTCAATTACTTATTTATCTGTAATTCTCATTATAGATGACAATATCTTTATACAACTCGCAAGTATACCCTTTACTTTCTACAAGGGAGAAACTTAACCAAGTGGTCGTAAGTCTTGCTACGACCACCCCCTGGTCGTAGACCTTTCTACAACCAATATCTAGTCATAAGCTTTTCTACGACCCGTTTCTGGTTGTGAGCCTTCTTTACGAGCACCTTGTGGTCGTAAGTTTCTCCACAACCGTCATATAATCGATGGAACCCGCAGACATGTGGGCCTAGTCAATTAAGAAGTCTTGTACACTGTGTTCAAACACATAGGGCAGTTAATATACGGTATTATTCTCTGGAATAACTGCACATATTATATCTCTGTCTCTGACAATAACTACCCGACGACGTGGGGGTGTTATCTCTTTTACAGTAACCTCCATCAACCAGTTCATCATTTGGAACGTTGAGCCGTCTCTTGGTTTGGAGAATCTGTCACCTCTTCACGCACTATATAAAGGATTTAGTCAGTAGACAGAGAGACACATTTGGA
This sequence comes from Hsuehochloa calcarea, assembly GCA_036346395.1. Lineage (NCBI taxonomy): Eukaryota > Viridiplantae > Streptophyta > Magnoliopsida > Poales > Poaceae > Hsuehochloa > Hsuehochloa calcarea. The sequence continues at coordinate 59,156,955 of CM070598.1, forward strand.
GCAGAAGACATTAGATTTTAGTCTTCCTCTTGATTGTAACCAACACATTCAATACAACGACACATGAGTAAGGTTGATATTCTCCCCGAAGAAGGCCTGAACCTGTATAAAATCCCCGTGTCATTCTCTGCGTGGTTCTAATTCTAGGAGACCCCCGAATATTCATTTGTAAGATCGATAGTAAAATATCGACAAGTATTTTAAAATTTATCTTTCATTCCAAGTTCCTTGAAAACCAAAGTAACTAGCTACTGGTATTATGACTTTTGTTTGCTTGTAGTAACATCATTTGCGACAAAGTGTGCTTAGTAGGCATATGCCTTGCTTACCAATTTTGGTCACTCACAAATTTCATGTCAGAGTCATGCTTTACATCAATAGCTCAGCTAATGCTTAAATGCCCACTCTGTATTGATGGCACTCAGTCTATAATATGGTGGATGTACGAGAGGATACCACCTTTCAGATGGCATAGAATTTTGTCTATCCATCATTCTTTTCTTTTAATTTACTTTGTAGTTATGTTGAGTGCACCTTTCAGAGAAGGAAATAAGGATGTCTTCACTTAAGGGACTCTATGTACAAAGGGTTAAATATAAGGTGAGATTTGGTGCAGGGTCGCTTTTCTTTTCCTTATATTTGGTTCTTAGTTTTCAATTTAACATAGATTACACACATCTATCTAATATGTTCCTAATTGAGTGTCCTTGAACTTAAGGTGTGCTGATAGTGCTAAATCAAGATCACTGGTATTTTCTTAGGATATGTCCTTGAACTTGAGGTGTGCTGTTAGTGCTAAATCAAGATCACTGGTATTTTCTTAGGATATGTGTGGATATCATGGGGATATGCTCCAGATCTTAGGATGATGTGACAATTGGCAATGGCGTTACGGTTTGTCGTTTCATGTGTTTTCAACAAGTTCCGAATTGTCGGTCAGAATCGGTCCGACCAATCGTAGCGTGGCGGTCGATCAGTTCCCAATCGGTCCGACCGGCCATAGGCGGCGGTCGGACCGGTGAACTTAAAAAGTGTTATTTTGAGCTGGGCCAAAAATAGAGGGTGTAGGAAAGAGAGGGGATTCTATTGCATTTGGTCCCATAATTTTTGGAGTTACCAGTCAAAAGTTCTATTGGTTTGAAAATTCTAGTAGGTTTCGGTTTTCAGAGGTTGAAAATCGGCTAAGTCTTTTTTGGCGGTCTGACCGGCCAGGGTGGGCGGTCAGACCGGCCCGAGGGGCGGTCTGACCGGTTTTCACTTTGTTCGTCGCCCGGTGTGGCGGCGATATTCGTGTGTTAGGTCAAAGTCATGAGTTTCAGGGCATATATGGTGCATGATGCATGTTTTGACTAACATGGGTCAAGTTGTGAAGAACTTGTTCCCAAATTCGGTTTACTTGTCTATTGTTGTGCATGTTGCTTGGTGGTCAACGACGGTCAACAGCGAGGATGATCGGGACTAGGCTTGGAGAGCTGAGGTCCAGAATGATCGACGATGCCGGGTGAGGTCAATGTACTCAAGCGTGGTGCAAGATGGACAAGGGTGACCTATTAGCTAATCCGAGGCGCAAGATGGCGCAATGTGTAGCTAGTTAGGTCAAGAGGAGATAAAGATGACGCTTTAAAATACGTGCGTATGTGTCCTGTTTGTTTTGGGCCTTAATGGGAGCCCAATAGAGTCAAACTTCTAGAAGGTCTAAGCCTCCACTATAAATAGGAGTGGGTGGTGGCTGCACCACCTCTTCGCCTCTTTTGCAATTCTTGTAAACCCTAATTTTCTTAGGAAAAGATTTTGTGGAGGCTAGGGTTCTTGATGTTTGATGTGATTTTCGTGCTCTTGGATTGAGCATTGTCCTCCATTGATGGAGTGGCTGTAAGCCCTGATCATATCAATCAATTAAAGGAAAGTTTGATCAATGTTTTGTCTCATTGCGTTCTTTCTTTCTATTTGATGATTTTAGGTCTTTCTTTGATCCGTGAGTTTTTGCTTGGTTTCTTCACGAGATCTAGCTTGCTGTGACGTGTGGGAATCTATCTAGGATCATCTTGATAATCAATCACCCATGAGCAAGAGCTTTGACCTAGTTTTCGTTTTGATCCGATTTTGAACCCTTCTTTGATCAAACGGAAAAGGATCTTGATTCTTCTAAGAATTATCATAATCTTCGATTAGAATAGGTCCCTGATATCATAGAGAATGTGTGTTCCAAGTTTCATCAAGTTTGGATTCGTAGATCAAAAGTTTCATCTATTTGTATATTCGTCATCGGGTTTTTCAATGCATTCGAGGCCGGTCGGTCGATCATTATAGCCACCTGGCCGATGTGGAATCGGTCCGACCGCCAGTTAGGAATCGGTCCGACCGCCAGTAGATTGTTTCACTTCAATCTTTGTTGATTTTGTCCTATTGCTTTGGGGTTTTTATTGGATTCAATATTAGTCTTCCGCTGTACTGATTTACTGATCTTCATAGCTTCTATAGCTACTGGAGTAAAATATTATTGAATTCATTATTTGTGAAAAAACAGCGTGTGCTCCTATTCACCCCCCCTCTAGTCACCTTTTCGGTCCAACAATATGATTAATTGGTTTGACAAGTTTTTACGGTCTCTTATTTTTCGCTGCCCTGTGGACAATGATGATTGTATAGTTTGTTATTTTACTGAAGAGTGTTTCTTTGAAATTTCTCTTCAGCAAAAACACTAAATAACTTTATATCTGTGTTGGTTGTCAATTTTAGCAAAGAAGCAAAATAGTTGAATTGAACCCAAAAATCTAATGATCACTAAATAACAAGGTGTGTGTTCTATGCAATTTCATATAGATGTTGTTAGGCAACTTTCTGCTATTCCATCCATACATTTTTCTGTTGAGGAGTTCCAATGCATGGCAATTAACTGCAATTTAGGTTTCTTAGGCTTTAGAGTGGCTTGAATGATCTTCAATAGTTGAATGATGTTTCACTAGAATCTGTGGTTATTTTTGTCCATAGAAGCATGCTAATTGTCCTAAAAATTACAAGGGGGTTTCTATTGTAACATAGATTACACACATATATCTAATATGTTCCTAATTGAGTATCCTTGAACTTCAGGTGTGCTATTAGTGCTAGATCAAGATCACTGGTATTTTCTCAGGATATGGTTAATTTGTTTGACAAGTTTCTGTGGTCTCTTATTTTTCGCTGCCCTATGGACAATGATGACTATATAGTTTGTTATTTTACTGAATCATGTTTCTTTGATATTTCTGTTCAGCAAAAACACTGAACAACCTTATAGTGTTGGCTGGCAATTTTAGCAAAGAAGCAAAATAGTTTAATAGAACTCAGAAGTCGCGTGTTCTGTGCAATTTAATGATCACTAAATAACAAGTCGCGTGTTCTGTGCAATTTAATTTAGATTTTGTGAGGCAACTTTTCGCTATTCCCTCCATAAATTTTTCTGTTGAGGAGTTCCAATGCATAGTACTTAACTACAATCTAGATTTCTTAGGCTTTAGAGTGACTTGAATGATCTTCAATCTCTACTACTTAAAAATTGAAGTTGGTGCTCGTCCGTCTGCCTCCCTTACCTGTTCCCAGTGTTTAATTCCAGTCATGCTAACTGATGTCATTCTCCACTTCTTCCGCAACCACCCAAAACCCCTCCCTCTCCACTCCCCCATGCTGTCGATCCTTGGCCCCCTCCCTCTCTGCTCCCCTGCGTCGGCGGTCCCTGGTGCCCCCTCCCTCTCTACACCAGCGGTGGCCAAGGCTTCCAGATCCCACCCCTAAGTTGGCGTGCTCTTGCCACCCTGCGCCACCCCACCTCCACCCCACGTCGTCATCCCTCCCATGCTCCTCCACTTCTCTAATGTCTCTCTCCGCCCTCCTCCCTTTGTCCTGTTGTGGGTGTTGGGAGCCTAGGATCGAGGGTGGAATGGAGGTTGCAGTGGCGGTAGAGAACGGAGATGACAGAGGAGGTTGCAAGGCCGGGGCAGTGAGGATGGGGACCATGAGGCACATCATGTTGTCTCCGGTGAGGAGAGCCATGACCTGTTGCTCTCCCAATCCTTTGCCTTTCCTAGCTTTTCCAGTCGTGAGGCACTAACAATCGCGGCGGCACGGTGATGGGGCCGAGCTCTGGTGGATAGGCCTAGTCTAGATTCGTGGCTCGAAGACGTTGTAAATAAGTTCAAACCGGTCTTCCTCGGTGCAGCGGCCCCATACTCACTGCTTGGCTGGCTGCGTGGCGCGTGCACCTCCAAGAACGGCAAGAAGTGAACCCACACCAGCGGGAAGCACAACATCCATGACGACATGGGAAATGTATCAGATTCTTTTCTCCCCTCTCCTCTCTACTATCCTTTATGTGTTCTTATGTGTATAATAGTGTGCATCTATTTGAAATCGACAAGTAGCTTGAGTTATTGTGAAATCATTTCGGACTAAAAATTTAGGAACAATTTAGTAGATAAAATTAGGCCTTATGAACTGATTTTAGTGTTATTCATGGTGAAAAGTTGGGTTTTCAGGATGATATTGTACAACTTTAGCATGGATTGATCGGAACCCAAGTGGGGTTTTGAGGTGAATTTGCTTTGGCAGTGAGGTTGCAATTGGAATTGAAGTGCTCCCAGATGAACATGCTGGAGAGCTACCTGATTTAGGCGTTTATAATGCAAGTGTTCTGTATGGAGTTTGAGAGAAATGGTGAGTGCTTTACCCGCGTCGCCGAGGGGAAGGGCAGCGACACATACATCGTTGTCTCCGTGTGCTCGGATTCTCCGTCTTCCCTCGGCGCCTGCGCTCTGCGGACGTGCTGCTGCGCACGGGGGTGCTCCTCCTAGACTCGGTGTCTGGACAGAAGATCTACACCTGGAGGGACATGGACGGGACTCTTGTCATCAGGGCGGACCCAATAAGGGTCATGGGTGTTCACTTGAACACCCATTTTTTCAAAATACTTTGTGTTTAGTAGATATATTATGTATATATGTTGATAATGAGATCAAATGCTTTACATTTATACCCAATAGATTTCAGCTCACTGCCAAATCTCTCTCCAATTTGTCTCAGTTAGTGCGGCTTAACCCACCAACTCAATAGTTTTTAGCACATTTGGAGACCCTCTCCCCCTCAAACTAAGTCATAACCTCTCACTCCAAGGCGTTAGGTGGCGCTAGCGCATGAGTCCATGAGCTCCGGGCTCTGGCTTCACCTCGGCGGCAGCGTGTTGGATAGAAGGTAGGAGTAAGGTAGTATGCGCCAAGAAAACGGGCATCGAGTGGGACCTAGCTGGGCCGCCGGGGCCGGCGAGGTAGGCATCACACGTTGATAGCAGCACATGTGTATCCCCATTCCTCGGTCTCAAATCCTAAATTCCCAATTCAACAATTATTTTGTAATTTATCTAGATTCTTTGTGGTGTTATCTCTAATACGGAAAATTTGTACTTTGTTATTTGCTATTGTGAACTTTTAATTTTTTTCATTGAACAATATTTTATTAACTCCGAACACACATCCGATAAATCATGGGTCTGCCTCTGCTTGTCATCAACGGCGTGCAGTCCGAGTGTGTCGATATCATCATGGATGAGTCCGTTGTCCATGTCATGGCAGGCGTCCTCATGGATGCCGAGTTTGAGCGGTCTTTTTCTCGAGAATTTGATGATTGATCAACTAAACAACCCTTCATTGAGTAGCATTTTGTCCTATTGATTTGTTTTTTAACATATTGATATGTATTACAAATACAATGCAAACATTCTTAAATCTTAAAGAATCCTAAACTTCTCCTAATATTTGAAGTGATTTTTTTAGTGGAGGATAATACACAATTTAGGAATTTTTTTAGAGGTTAGATATGATTAGACTAAGCCTCTAAGGTCAAGATATTTGTGTACCGTGTAGTAGTGTAGTGTACAATACTATGAACCGTCATGCAAGTCTATATACAGGGATGACGTCTTCTTAGTCAAGAGAAAAAGGAGAGTAGAAATTAGAGTTAAAACCCACCAAGTAAAGAGTGTATGCATTTATGTTGTAGAACTCAAGTTGTAGTTGTGTTATTTTTTCCCCATTTGAAGGAAATAAAATACAATAAATTTGAAGGAAATATACTACTACACAAAGGGTCATCACAAACCATTCTAAACCGTCATCACAGATCGTTTCTGAACCATCTAAATCTATATGTATGTGATAATAGGCGGATATCACAGACGGTTTGTGAGCCGTTTGTGATAAATCACAATACATACGGTTTTTGGTCGAAACCGTCTGTGATAGTAATTATCACAGACGATTCTTATTCAGAACCGTTTGTGATAGTTTATTTTCACAGACAGTTCTGAACAAGAATCGTCTGTGATAGTAATTATCACAGACGGTTCTGAACATTTTTTCTATTGCAAAAAAAATTAGATTTCAAGCCAAACAAATCAATTGCTGGACAGTAGTTTCTATATGCAACCTCTAGCAACAACTAAAATCCAAATAAAATTCTGATGGCAAACACATTGTAAGAGAGGGAAACCAAAAGGTTTCACAACGTCCCCTCTGAATGGGAAAAAGAATAAAGTTACAAAGTTAAACTAGCTAGAAACCATCTGTGCCTCCAAGCTCCTGAAAAACTCATCGACTTCTTGGATTGGTCTTGTGAGCTCCTCTCTGTACCTTACCAGCATATCGCAAGCTGTTCTTGCATGTCGTTCGAGTTCGACTTAAGTTCATCGGCAAGGAAGGAGAGATGACCAAAAACCTCCAGCGGTGCTCCGACCTTAGGTAACACAAAATTAAGATAATTATTTTTACAACAAACAACCAACAAATTGTGTATGTTTTAGAGATGTACACATTACTTTCGGCAGTCTACCTCCTGCGGCAGACAAGGAGCTCCTCCGCATCCTCCTCCTCCTCCTCTGCGATGGGGAATTAGGGGTGGTCACTGGAGCTCGGCGTGGGGTGGGGAGAGGGAGAGACTGATGGAAGACAAGGTTGGAGTGGCTATAATATATAAGGACAGCGCCAAAATATTTTGCCTCCTGCGCACGCGTTCAAAAATTTTCACCCTACCGCACTGCGAATCACAGACGGTTTCATACAAAAACCATATGTGATGACCGTAATACTTCACAGATGGTTTGATACAAAACTGTCTGTGATGACCGGAATTTTACTATGGTTTAGAATTTTTCTTACTCTCTGATTTTACCATAGCTTGGAATTTTCCTTACCATGGACATGGTAATACATGCAGCTGGTCCACCCCAGGGGCCTACTCATCTCCGGGGGCACCATCGTCTCGCTCGCCGGTCCGAGGTAATCTCGTCACTTCACTCAGCCTCTCCCTCTCTACTTCACTTTTTCTCTCGCCTCATCACATGCTTGATGCTCCTGCCTCAAGTAGTTTACTAGTTCCCTGTGCTTCAGTTGCCATCTTCTATGACTCATGCTGGTCTTAGATTATAGTGCCATACTCTAGTCTTTTGATTATTTGGTCTATGTGGTCGGGTTTATTTACTAGTAGCACTTTGTGGAAGGTGTGCTTCTTTTTCTGATAAAAATATAAAATATTCAAGCTAGATCTGGTGTAGTGCACTAGTGCTAGACCTCTTGCAAGAGGTAGTTAGGGCGATCTGTCACTGGTGAACCTATATCAAGTTTTTGCCCATTTTATAGCATGAAATCATAGCATTATGTAATTAAACATTGTTATTAAGGTTTCCTCATGTCCTTGGGCTGGGATATACAACAAAGAGCATATTTATATACTTTTGTTTGATTGTTGGTCCATGATTCTGTTTGCTTGCTTATTTTGCTTGCCATGGTTTTGTGTATCATCCATGATCCTGACATTCCGTGCTCAGTCATCCATCATTCTGTGCACTATTTAAACAAGTTACGTCTCTATTTACTTGCTTATTTATGGGCCTGGGTCCCCGTGGGGCCCTGATAACCCGATGGGGACAGGGAACGGGGAGAATAGCACCCGACGATGGGGACAGGGATGAAGACGGGGAACGATGATTTTTCTTTCTCTCAGGGACGGGGATGTTTCACCACTCCCCGCCGGGGAATGGCCCCGTTGCCATCACTAATCCCTACCCATGGGTCTGCCTACCTAGTCGGGCCACTCCATCCTAGTAGGCTAGTGGTACGTCACTACATCCTCTTCCACTTGGGTCGCTTCTGCAATCTGGAGGCATCTGCTAGTGGCCGCTCTACAAGGCTAGAACAGGTTCAACCCCTCGTCGTCGCCTTCGTCTTTACTAGGCTCCGCTCTGTCCTACTTCCTCACCGGTGTCCCCAACTCCCTGCCTCTTTCCTGCGCGCCACCATGGAAATTTCTTTTATCTCTGCATTCCTCCTTGATAGAGCATCAACCACTTTGTTTTCCTTACTTTCTTATACTCAATGACATATTCAAATTCCAGTAATCTTAACATTAACTTGTGTTGAATTCCTTCTGAAACTTTCTGCTCAGCCATAAACCTCAGACTTTGCTGATCAGTCTTGATCACCAATTGGGTTCCCAAAAAGTAGTGCCTCCACCTCCTTAAGGATTCAATGATGGCCATGGCCTCTCTGTCATAAGTGGATAGAACTGCTGATCTGCTACCCAATGTTTTGCTAAAATAAGCAATGGGTCTTCCCTTTTGCATTAAAACTCCCCCAATTCCTATTCCACTTGCACTAGTTTCCAATATGAAAGCCTCTGTAAAGTCCGATAAATCTAGTACAGGAGTGGTTGTTAGGTTGTATTTCAAAGTCTCAAATGCTTCATCTTGTAATTTCCCTATTCAAAACCTCCTTTCTTCAACATATCATGCAATGGTCGATATATAATTCCATAACTTTTCACAAATCTTTGGTAGTACCATGTCATTCCCAAAAAAACTCCTCAATTGAGATACATCTTATGGTTTTGGTCATTCTTGTGGTTTTGGTTTTGGTCATTCTTTAATAGCACTAATCTTGCTAGGATCAGTTGCTACTCCGTATCCAGAAATAACATGAAAAATGTATTCCACTTGTGGAGCTGCAATCACACATTTGGAAATTTTTGCAAAAAGCTGATGCTGCCTCAATATCTCAAGCACAATTGCTAGATGTATGTGGTGTTCCTTCTCAGATTTGCTATATATGAGGATTGTTGTTGGTGTGAAAACCGAACACAAGTGAGGGGGCGGACGTCGACCGTGCTACGGGCCGTCGTCCACGAGAGTGAGAGTGACACAAAGGTTTATACAGGTTCGGGGGTCCGAGAGGACCGCCCTACTCCTGTCGATGGCTTACGGAGGTTCGAGGGTTCCTCCCGAGGGCTCACATGATGCCTTGCTTATACAGGTTCGGGGGTCCGAGAGGACCGCCCTACTCCTATCGATGGCTTACGAGGTTCGGGGGTTCCTCCCGATGGCTCACCTGATGCCTTGCTTTCATATGTTGCTCAAGAGAGCTCCCTCTTCAAAGAGAGATACATAGGGTATTTATAGGCTCCCAAGCCTGTACAAATGACCAAAGTACCCCTTTGGGGGATAACTACTCTATGAATACAAATGGGGGTATTACAGTCCTTTATGAGAATAACTACAATTCTTGGACCTGTACTTGTGTTGGATACAATGCAGGATCCCGCCGCTAAAGGATGAATTATTCTTCCAACAGTAGCCCCTCATGTGTAACCGGATGAAATCAAAGATAAGAACAAGATATATTTCAGTATCTGAGGCTTAATGTGAATAGGTTATGTGTACAGCACAAGTGACTGTCCAAATTTTGCCCTTGTTAGTACTAACGATGTGTAACTAAGTACTGTTACACATGTTTGTAGACGATAGTATAACCTTTTTGTATCCAACAGTGTTGAGACTAAGATGCCCAAAATACAAATCCTGGGAATTGAAGCCTATGATGATTCAAATGATATCCATGAGTGCCTTTTTTTGCCAAGGAATTCTGTAGTTGCCTTTAGTGTCATATGTTGATGAATGATGCTCGCTAATTAATTCTGTTAAAATTGTGAAAAGTATTGTCTTCACAGGACAATTCAGCTTAGATGACTGGTGCAGCGGTGCTTAGATCTCTCCTTGAGTTTGCCATTGGAATTATATCTCTTCGTGTCCACGTGGCACTCTATCAATTTTCTTTTCACCTTATGGTTATGATGGTTTTTGCCTTTCTGATCATATGAAAATTATGAAATTGTATATAATGATAACATGCTGAAGTGATATGCTAATGGATTATATTCAGCATATAAAGATACTGATGACCCATCAACTCTTTATGAGATCGGATGTGATATGGATTTTTTTTGTTTTGTTTCGTAATTGAAAGAAAAAATTCTGATGCAGCGATAATCAAAGGCTATTGAATTGACAAATGAAAGACCATTTATGGGGTCCCAAGAGTAGTTGATCAGTAAGGGTCAGAGTAATGCTACAGCCTACAACAAGCCATAGAATGAAGAGTAAATATTCCCAAGCTAATGAGAGAAAGGAGGCAAACATGTATTCGAGTTTATTAATCATCAAATAAGGCATCAAGTCCTTAACAAACCAATATAAATTAAAACTCTCAAGCAACTTCCAATCATTTTTCGTCTCGCTGTTCCGTATCAAACAAACATTAGAAAGGGGGTCGCCCTAGCTCTTCAAGGCTATCCTGAACATCTGGTGTGAAGTCAGTGTCCAAGCATGCAACTTGCTGTCTAACTGCATTTGTTTAATTAATTGACACCATGTTTGGAGCTTGCTCCATGTATCCAAGGACAAGCAGAAACCAAGGAGATTTTAAAATGGGATGAGCAACATTAGTTCTTGGTTACATGTCGCCTCTAAAACTTCAGTTGTTGGCTTTACAACTATTACATCAAACTGCATTGATTTAAGCTTCAACCAATTCCTTAGTTTATTCACATCATCCATCAACGTCATTTTGCGCTGTCAGATCGTTGTGCAGGAGCTTCCATGATGGCGTGCTCTTCAACATCCTTAAATCGGGATCACCAACCAGAGCACTTCAACAGAAACTCTCTCTAAAAGAAAAGGAAGGAGCTTCCAAAGCAACGATTCTTGTCGTGAGATTGGGATGTATCACCTGAAATGGGAACCGGCCGGCAGCTCGGCAAGATGGGCCACACGTGTATGCTTTTGCAGCTCTTGTGTCCCTCTCTACTTTGTGATACTGCAAAGAGTGTCTTGTGCAGTTTCAGACAGGGGGTTTTCATGCTGAATTTGCTCTCTATGAGTCAAATAAAGCGATTTAGTTTTGTATGATATTTGTGTGGTCCATTTCATGGACTCAAATTTCTAATCTTTAGCGTGTGCTTTATGTTTACAGAAGGAATAAACCATCATGATCTACCTAGTGGCCTAACCTTTGGATTTGACATGTTTTATAGGCCTAATGATAGGCTGATAGCCACAATCAGAGGCGGAGCTGGGCCTCGGGCTGCCGGGGCAATGGCCCAAGGCCCAGATCAAAATCACAATGTATCATGCACAAGGAACACAGAGACGGAGCTGTGCCAATATTCTTTCGGCTGGGCTGGCCTGAGGCGTGGCCGCTGGCTGGCTACACCACTGGCCACAATCAGTTCATGTTAGCATGGAAGTTATCAGTAAAGTAAACCCCAGGATAAGTTGTCCCATTTGTATGTTGATGTATTGTTTAACCCTTTGACGCATTGATCTTTTTTAGCTAGATTGAATAAGAAAAATGCCATTAAGCCCATGATTTGATGGTTTCTGTTAGAGGCTTGTATACTGTTAGCTTCCATTGTGGAGTATTTAGTTCCTACTTAGTGCTTATCTGCCTTTGAGCAGGGACATAATTGTCGTACTTTATGTCACCTTTTCCTGTTTTGTATTATTTCCTTCCCAATTTCTGATAAATACCATTTTTAATGTCATCAATTATGCATATTTTCTTGCAGTATCCTTGAAATGCCCCCGCTGATTTCTAATTGGTGGTGTGCTGGACCTGCTGGTGTTGCACAGTTCTTTTATTTTCTAGAGAGAGTAGGAAACCCAATAGGTGCCACAAAAAGGTAGAGTTTAAAAGAGAAAAATTGAAAGTAAAGGAAACTTTAATTGGTTTAAGCAAAGTGCTTGCAACTTAGAAGTTACATGTATGGTTCTGGAGATAAGGTGTTGAGACGCTTCCTTTCCTACATGCGTAGCCTGTAATTAACTACCCATTTCTTGCATGTATATGAGAAAAGAAACAAGTATTTACTGATTAATCTGAACTGCCTCTGCATGTGTTAGCTAGTGGCATCTTCATACTTTAAAACCCCTGAAATAAATAATTGGTCATCTTCTACCCACAAACAAATGATTGTCTAATGATTTGACTATTGCAAAAGAAATATCAATATCCAGCAAATTGATCTGAACTGTCTAAAACTATGTACTAATCATTGCAAAGGGTCAGACAGATACTACATACGTAGACATTTGCCTTTTTTCAGTGTTTTCTCATTGGCTTGATGATAATTCCGTGAACCAACTACAGCTGGGGATGTGAAAGGTTTATCTGAAGCAGGTAAGGAATCACATTTCTTTCCTTTCCTCTTTTGATCTATGTTGTCGACGACTTTGTGGGGGAAAACATATCAAAGACAACGACGGATCGCAGCGGCAACAACTTCGGCTCACCGGGCGCCGGGGTACTGTTCATGTGCCGGATTTGGCTACAGTAACTGAACCGGTTACTGCTTGGCAGCAGATTTGGCCACAGTAACCGATTGGGTTACTGTAGCTCATTTGGCAGCACAACACACGGTGCTATCAGCGGGGATAATTAGAGATAAAGATTAATCTCTTTAAGAGATAGGATAGAGTTAGTTTCTCCTTAAGAGATTGAGTTAGAGAATAGGTTAGCTTCGTATTCAATTCAGGTTGTGCTTTCCACTTCCGAATATTCTGCATGCTTAAGTCTATAAAAAGCAGCATATGTAAAATAGGGAGACTCAATCAAGAAATAAGAAAAGTCTTTAGCCTCACCAAGTTTCAGGTTGTACTTGTTGGTTGGCATTCTACCACTTGACCGACGTCGCCCAACAATGGTATTACCAACTCGAACGCAGATGAAGGCATGATTTCATCAGTTCGCTTCTTGGAGTTCGTCAACATGCGGTTTGGGCCTCCCATCTGCAACAACCCTCTTGACGAATTGGCTCAACTACAACGAACAACGATGGTTGATGTATACCAAAAGAAGTTTTTGGCGCTCTTATGTCGTGTCGAACCGTTTTTGCCACTACAACAAGTACAACTTTTCACCGCCGGGTTGGGCAAGCCGTTGCAAATCGACGTCGAGCTTCAGCATCCAACGCATCTTCAAAAGGCCATGAGTTTGGCTTGAGCATATGAGCAGCATCTCGAGGAGACATCCGGGGATTCGAAGCCTCCACTAAAAACCCCCACCGGGCCACGCTTCACATTAGGTGCCTTGGCGCCGAGGACTAGCATGCCGACTTCGACCATGGGGGTAGTGGCCACACCAGTACCGTCTGTACCATTGGCGACCACCAGCACCATGACCAACCCAGCCTCCAAATTCCGACATCTCTCTGTGGAAGCGATGTTCGATCGACGCGCCAAGGGACTATGCTATAATTGCCCTGAGAAATTCTCTAGGAAGCATCATTGTACGGCCCGTGCAGATGTCAGTGAGAGCGTGAAGCGAGATCTCCACATGATCATCGTCTTCGGTTGAGTCGTCATCGTCGTCAAGCTCATGAGGACTTTCTTGCCGACTGTTGCGTTATTCCACTCGACGACTTTGATGTGGTTCTTGGAGTACAATGGCTCCGCACTTTGGGGCCGATTCTTTGGGACTTCATGAAGCTCACGATGTCCTTCTGGCGGGATGACCATCAAGTGACTTGGATTGGACTGGATGCTGCACCGATCAGTAGACAAGCTTATGCCATCACAGGTTGTGAATTGATGACCAACCTTTTGACTGAGTTCACTGTTCTCTTTGAGGAACCGCATGGGCTGCCACCACCACGACAGCACGACCACCACATTCACCTCTTGTCGGGCACCATCCCAGTTGTCGTTTGGCCATATTGTTATCCGCAGTTATTGAAGGACAAAATTGAGAAGCAATGTGATGAGATGTTGGCACAAGGTATTATCCACGAAAGTACTTCGACTTTTTCATCCCCATTTTTTCTTGTTAAAAAGCAAGACGCTTCTTGGCGCTTCTGCGTGGATTATCATGCCCTCAACGACAAGACCATCAAGGACAAGTTTCCTATTCCCGTCATCGACGAGCTTTTAGATGAACTCAATGGTGCCCGTTTCTTCACCAAGCTTGATATGCGCAATGGCTACCATTAGGTTTTGATGCAGGGTCCTGATATTGAGAAGACATCATTTTGTACGCATCGTGGTCACTTTGAGTTTTAGGTCATGCGTTCGGTCTCTCGAACGCTCCAGCGACATTCCAGGCGCTTATGAACGACATCCTCAAGCCTTTTCTTCGCCATTTTGTCGATATTTTGGTCTACAACTTGTCGTGGGCCGAACATCTTCAACAAGTGCTCACTGTACTTCAACTCATGCGATATCATCAACTATTTTTTAAGAATTCCAAGTGTCTATTTGGCACTGAGTCCATGGCTTATCTAGGCCACATCATCTCCTGTCAGGGTGTGGATATGGATTCCGACAAGATAGACGCAGTTCAGGCATGGCCGAAACCACGTACCATCAAGGCGCTTCATGGGTTCCTCAGCCTCACCAGTTATTACCGAATGTTTATAAAGGAATATGGTTCGGGGGCAACTCCCCTCACCAAACTACGTGAGAAGGAAGCTTTTTTATGGACGTTAGACGCCGACCTGGCCTTTGCAGCTTTGAAGATAGCTCTTGTGACGGCACCAGTACTCCATCTTCCTGACTTCACCAAGCATTTAACAGTGGATTGTGATGCGTCCGGTGCGGGGGTTTGGGACTGTATTGCACCAAGGTGGAGGCCTAATTACTTTTTCGATCAGGCGTAAGAGCTCCTCACCACGCTAAATTGGCAGCTTATGAATGTGAATTGATTGGATTGGTCAAGGCCGTATCTTTGGGATGTGCTTTTCTTGTTTGGATGGATCATTATAGCTTGAAATTTTTGCTCGATCAACGACTCTCTACTATTCCTCAACATACTTTGGTGAGCAAACTTTTTTGTTATGATTTTTCTGTGGATTTTCGTCCTGGTCGATAGAACTCCACGTCGGATGCACTGTCTCGACGTGATGAGGAGGACATGGCGATTCAAGCATTATCCGGACCAAGTTTCGCTATTTTCACAGCCCTTCGGCAGGAGGTTTCATCTATTCCCGAGCTCGTGGTATTGTGCGAAAAAATATTGGTCGGTAAAGCTAAATCAGCTTGGACCTTCGTGGACGGATTGATTTTATACAACATGCATGTTTTTGTGGTTGACTCATCAATTTTTGGGCCGAATTGCTTGCTGATGCGCATAGTACTGGTCATGAAGGCATTCAAAAAACTTTACATCGTTTTCGAGTGACCTTCTTCAATGCTGGTGCTAATAAAAAGGTTCACGAATATATCAAAGGTTCACATGCGTCAGCAAAATAAAATTGAACATTTACATCCATCAGGACTTCTTCAACCTTTGAATGTACCTTCGGCGGTTTGTAAGGATATTTCCATGGAATTTATTTAAGGTTTTTCCAAGGTGGGTGGCAAAATTGTTATCTTAACAGTTGTTGATCGTTTTTCGAAATACAACCATTTTATTCCACTTGGTCATCCCTACATGACAAACTCCATCGCTCGCGCCTTCTTTGATGATATTGTACGTCTCCATGGTATCCCCTGTTCTATCACGAGTGATCGTGATCATGTCTTCATTAGTAATTTTTGGACAACTTTTTTGTCCTGCGAGAGTTAAGCTTCACATGAGTTCTGCTTTTCACCCACAGACGGATGGTCAGTCTGAAGTGGTCAATCGCACAATTGCTATGTACTTGCGGTGTCTGTCTAGTGATCGTCCTAAGCAGTGGCTTCAATGGCTTTCTTAGGCAGAGTTTTGCTACAATATTTCCTATCACTCTGCCTTGCGTACCACACCTTTTCGAGTAGTCTATGGGCGCGACCCTCCTACTTTATTAACATACCAGCCGGGTGCAGCACGAGTGGCGGCTGTTGTGTTAGACCCCCAGGCGTGGAATACCCGAAGACCTTATGTGCGTACCGTACTAGTCTCATGATCAGTGGCTAGTACACACATTCACAACATTTGGTATTCACAACCATACATTCATATATACAAGGTAAAGCAAAATGGTACTTAACTTAAGCGATTACAGTATTTACATTACAAAGGCCTACCGGCCAAATAAGACTTAAGTACCAGAAGTAACAGAGTAACATAAATAGCAGCGGAAGTAAAAGTGGTGAAAGTAAACAAATTCCAGCGGTGTGCCTATCTAATACCCAAAGGCAATCGACAGGGAGCAAATCCTAGATAGACCCGTCACCGACCCCTCATGTTCCGGGTGCGAAGAAGACGTCGTCTGACATTGGCTCATCCTCACAGTCTAAACCAACAATATAAGCGAGATTGAGTACATTGCGTACTCAGCAAGAGTTCTAGTGTATCGTAAAGTTTATATATACATGCAAGGCTATCAAAGAATGAGGCTCTACTCTACAAGTTATTTTGCATTAAGCAGATTTTATTTGCAATATTCATACGTAGTACTTTGCAACATAATTTGAAGCAGTTAAATAGATAATAGAACATTAAGTAAGTAATTGAATGAACCTCATATAATAACAACTACAACTCGCAACCCTCCTTGGCTGTAAGCATCATTTTATGTTCAGCCATAACTCGACAGTTAACTCAAATAAAATCCCACATGTCATTGCCCATTTCTCGACTAAACATTTTTTGAGAAAAATCAACACTACAGCCATACCAGCCGCACTAAGTATGCTCATGACCGTGAGCACGACTATTTAAATAGATTTTCACTCTACAGAGGTGTACAACTTTACCCATAGTACGCGGTATTCCAGTTGCCTGGAATATCTCTATATCACCACTCACTATCGAAGGTAAGTAGTCTAGAGTTCGCAACATAGCCTTTACATCATCTAGCCCTAACCTTGTACTAGCACAACAAATGTATATCCTTCACAACCTGGATAGCTCCCATTGAGTGAGGCATTCGCAGTTGTGTCGGAAGGCTTTATCCCAACTCTTCGGAGATGGGAGCCCCTTCAAACATGCCGGCCCTTTGGCCCTTTCTAGTTAGCTTCGACCATCCCACACTAGCACTACGGTTGTACGATTGGGTCTTAGTCCCAGAATTGCTAGCTTCAGAACTTAATCGACTACGGGCGAGAATCTCCACCCTAGATGTCATATAAAATGTGTACCCATTTATGTCGTATTCTTGCCATGTTACAATTGTAAATTTTGGACCTTTTGCCAACCATGGAAGCATATAATCACTTGATGACGGCCTCCCAGTGAATCACACCTCTAACTATTCGCTGAACCAGCGGTTGTGCTCTCTCGTGATCCAAACCTCCAACCGGCCTAGATTTTATTGGTGTAGTATATCTTTGTGCTCGTCGATGTACGAGGACACTTGGGTAATGTGTTGCAGGACCGTGAATTGGGCTTGAGCGCACGCGTCGAAATTGAGAGTGATTGCTTTCCTTCCGATGACCCCGATACCCTACAGCCTCCCCTTGTGACGAGATAGACACATCTATTGGTTCCACCTGAGCCATATAGTCGATGCAGAACTCAATGACCTCTTCGGCTTCATAACCTTCAATGATGCTGTTGTAATATTCCGAAAAAAATAGTAATAACCTTTTAAAGGCCTGTGCGTAATTAAATAAATTAGATACGTGAAAATAAAATAATTTAGAGTTTTGCGGAGGGGTTAGACTGCGCGCGGTATAAAAGGATCGTGGGAGCATTGGTTCTAGAAACCCTAGCGGCGTTTTTGTTTTTCCTCGTCGCACCGCCTCCACATTTTCTCCGGTATGCTAACTTTCTTTGCCGCGTGGCTGGCGCCGTATTGCCTTCGGCGTCGGTATCTCCCTTTTTTCGCCAAAGATTTCACGCCATAAAGACACCGACCACGCGGAGCCGCATGGGCGACGCTATCTTCCGTCGGCCGTGGCGTGAGCAATTGGCGCGCTCATTGCTCATTTGTGTGTGCGAAGTTCTTCTGCGTGATCATCAATTGATCTTCCCGAGCACGTGAAGGTTGGCTTAATCATTTTGTGCGGTATTGTTAATTAGCTTGTAATACCTCTTTACATGCATGAATGTAGGCTTAATCATTCTTGTCTGTTTGCTTTCATGCATGCATGATTAGAGGTCAATTAGGTAATACTAATTAGTAGTTAGTTTGGCCACGAAGCATTTCATGCATGCGTAATTAAATAAGTAGAGATGAGACATTAGCTAGTTAGTGCTACATGTTTCGTGTGCGTATTTCTCTGGGTTATTAAAGGAGAGAGAGGAGCTAGAATGATTTGTTGGAACAGTAAGGGTTAATATTAGGATGTTTCTAGTCAGGGAGATATCGAACAATAGATTGGTTTTGGTATGCTGTTCTGTTGAACGATTTATTCGGATACCTTAATGGCGAATTTTGGGAATGTCATCTACTAGTTAATTGTAGATAATTTCGATATCTTTCTATAGAATATTTAAACATGTCAATCGGACAAGTAGAATTCGAGATATGAATTTTGGAAGGCTGCTGTCATTGTGGTTGTCGTCTTTCGGCGCTGTTTTGGTAGACTGCGGATTAAAAATAGTAAATAGACTAATTAGAGTTTTTGATCTACATGAAAGTTGTAGATAATTGTCTAAGGGTTCTGTAGGATCTAAGAACTCGCATTTTGGTTGGGTAAAACAAAAGTTATGAATTTAGTAAGACCTGCTGTTCCGAAGCGGACAGATCGGTTTTCTGGGCTAAAAACGGAGGGTTAGATGATTTAATTAGAAGTCTTCGTAATCTAAGAAAATGTGGATAATTTTATGAAGAATACAGAACAGGGTGGTTTGTCGTGATCGGACTTTTGAGTCAAAAGTTATGTTCGTTTTAGTACCAAGACAGCAATGGGTAACTATTCGGTACCGGAGAAGCGTGGTATATTTGGGGACGGGTAGGAGCGATGTCTATTGATTGCTATTCTTGATGATGTAGCTTGTATTGAAAATTGTGCATTTAATGTAGGAGAGCGTCGTGCTTGTTGCCATCTTCTAGTCAAATCGTGCGTCGCAACTAGTAAAGGCAAGTGCATGGTAGACAATGCGATCAATGATTGATCACTGCTTTATCTTCTATTACCATTATTGTTGTGCTTTTATTTTATTTAATTGCAAACAAGGGATTGGTATGTTTATATCTTTGTTGACAATCATGATGAAAAGTGGGTTATGTTGTATATGATGGAGTGTGCATTTTTCATACATAAGCATCTTTGCATATGAGCAGTGATCATGAATGATCACAACTCCACGAAGTGGAGGAGGTCCCGATCCTTATGGAGGAACGGGCTTGAGAGTGAATGTTGTCGCGAGCATTCACTCATGCTATACCCAGATATCTGTGAAAGAAGTGCATGTGGACATGTAGATTAGAGTTGCATTCATATATGAGACTAATGGGTGTTAAATAAAGGGAAGATAACGACATGAGAATGTTAATAGAAGTACTGTGATGATAATGAAGTTATTGAATCTTTGTTGATTTATTATTGTTCGGTGTATATTGATGTGTTTCTTTGAGTCGTGGACTCACCCTTGCTCTTTGTTGTCTTTAGGTGATCTTCGAGGGCGCCAGAATGGCGAGGCGAGTAGAGCACATGGACAACACATGATCATTTGCCATAAGAATCTTTTCATTCAAAATTGGATTACCCTTGGACATGTTAGAGGTTGAATAAAGATTAGGACAACATTTTGGACTAGATTATTTATTTCAATGATTTGGATTCAGTAGTTGGTGCTATCCTGGATTGTTTACTTGATTATATTTTCCCTTGCTTATTTACTCTTGCTTGATTCATAATTATGGATGCTCTTTTGTGATCCAGGGATATGTCCATTGATATCTTCTGGCTGAAATTTTATAGCGTGTCAATATTTATTACTTTAGAGAGTAGTTTAGTGGCATTCCAGGCTCAGTGTTGGGCTGGGGTGTTACAGTTGGTATCAGAGCGGGCTTTAGGTCCGTGGTGAATAGATTAACAACATAGGCAAACTAAAATTGTTAAAATTTGTTTTAGTATTAGTAAATCAACTAAAATTTGCTAATGGTTAAACAATCTAAAATTTGACACACTAGTGCATGATGGGTTAGAGAGAGGTACGATCATCGTTTACGCCTGTTATGTTGTTTATTGATGCATGATTTTATTTTGACCTTTGAACTCATTTTGTATTGTTGATTGTGGTTGATAGCTATGCCGAGGGGTAGAGGACGTGGTCGTGGTGGCCGCGATCGTGGAGGTCGGGGCCGGGCGAGGTTCAGTGGAGCCACCTCCTGTGCGAGATGAGTCGATGGTGAGGGGTTCTTTGTTGACCCGCCTCGGTTGGGGTCGAGGATGAGACCCCGCTTTCTTTGAGAGTTGGTGGGAGAGATCCGTGCTCTTCGTCAACAGCGCCGCAGCACCCTATTCTTCTGCGGTATCTGTTGTTACTCTGTCGCACCTCCACCGGTTCTGAGGCGCGATGACACCGAGAGTGGATGGGGTTGAGGTTGGATCCGTTTGATGGTCGGGCACACCGTCCGTGCGTGGGATTTGCGTTACATGGAGAGGCGCTTTGGAGCTTTGGAGATGTCCTCACATCGAGGGTCCGCTTTGTGGCCTTTCAAATGAAGGGCAAGCGATATTTGGTGGGAGGCGTGTTGTCTTCGAGGACCGCCACTCAAGGGTCGATCACTTGGAATGACTTTGTTGATCGATTCAAGGGAAAGTTCTACCTACTCTTTTGTTGAGAAGATGGAGGTTGCCTTGGCGACCTTTGCTCGGGGAAGAGGTCTATTCTTTGAGTATGAGGTGAGTTCAACAACTTGGTTCGCTTGTCCTCCTGTGAGCGAACGATGATCTTCGTAAAGCCAAGAGGTTCGTCGGTCTCACCTGAGTACCGGCATGTGTTGGGGGCTACTCCACTCGGGACTCTGACTCTGTTGTGGAGCAAGCTAGGGGCATGGAGTTGGAGATGCACTCACAAAGGCGACAAGCCTCGGTGGATGGTTGCTTCGGTGGTGACCAAGAGGAGCTCTAGTGAGGGAAGTGGAGTGCTTGGTGACCGCTTTCAAGAAATTCAAGGAGGACCGCATCCTTCAAGTCTAAGTAGTCGAGGCCGTTCTCTTCTTGGCGCCTCGTCCTTTGCAGTACTCGGCTCTTACGTCTGTCCCGTAGGGGGTATGCTTTGCTTTAAGTGCGGTGATGGACACCATACCGAAAGCTCTTGGACGGAGATTGCCGTCGGTGTGGCCGAAGGACACAAGGAGCGGGTGTGTCGCGGTAACCCGCTAGTGTGATCAAGTGGGAGCTCGTGCCATCTTCTTCTTGATGGGTCTGCTCGAGGATCTTTCGGATGATGATCGCTCCTCCCGCACCTCTACTTCCTTGACTTGGCGCCTCCGGTGAGGGTACTCGGCGTGCCACCTTCGCACCGCTTCAGGTTGCCGACCGCCTTACCGCACCGCCACAATGATTGTCGGGGCTCTCGCCGCCCGCCGTCGTCTTCTTTCGCCATGGCGCCACAGAGTGTACGCCATGCCCACAGTGAGTCCGCCGGTCGTCCCGACGTGGTGACATGTACTTTGCTTGTGGATTCGTTTGATGCTTTAGTCCTTTTGATTCGGGGCTACCTTTTCGTTTGTCTCGACGGCGTTTGCTAGGAGAGCGAACTTGAGTATCTGATGGATTTCTCGATCGGTGTTAGTTAGTTCTCCGGGGTATTATTGCTAGCTCTCTTTGCTTGTCCCGGTGCTCTATTGTCATTGATGGAGAGAAGTTCACGGCGAATCGATAGTTATTCAAATGGAGCCGTTCGGCGTTATCTTGGGTATGGATTGGTTGCACTCTTATCGAGCCGTGATATCCTGCTTACAGAGAATAGTCTCTGTGCGAACCGTGCGGGAGACTTTGACCTTCAGGAGTGCGCCTCGCGCTCTCTTTCGATGTTACCGGACTGCTCCCGGTCGTGCGATGGAAAATCGGGCTTCTTTTAGCTCTTCTTTGAAACCGAGCGTGGCCAGCAGATTGAGGAGATTCCAGTGGTTAGTGATTACCCAGATGTGTTCCCAGCTGAGCTTCCGGGCTTGCCACCTGCGCGAGACGTGGAGTTTCACATTGATCTTGTTCCGGGTACTCGTCCCATCTCGATGTCTCCATATCGACTGGCACGTCCATTTCAGGACGAGTTGAAGAAGCAGTTGGACGGTTTGTTGGCTAAAGGTTTGATCAGGCGTAGTGTATCACCATGGGGAGCTCCTGTTCTGTTCACAGAGAAGAAGGATGGGAGTTGGCGCATGTGTATTGATTACCGTGCGCTTAATGCGGTCACAATCAAGAACAAATATCCATTGCCCCGCATTGAGGACCTGTTTGATCGGTTGAATGGAGCTCAAGTGTTCTCCAAGATCGATCTCTAGTCAGGGTATAATCAAATCCGTGTGCGTGAGCAGGATGTAGAGAAGACTGCTTTCTCCACCAGGTATGGGCATTATGAGTATAAAGTTATGTCTTTTGGATTGACTAATGCACCTGCCATTTTTATGGAGACTATGAACAACATGTTACACGAGTATCTAGATGACTTCGTGGTGGTGTTCATTGATGATATTCTTATCTATTCCAAGACCAATGAGGATCATGAGCGTCATTTGAGGTTGGTTTTAGATACTTTGAGAGATCACAAGTTCTATGCTAAGTTGAAGAAGTGTGAGTTCTGGATTTCAGAAGTGAGTTTTCTGGGTCATGTGATAAATCCTCAAGGCATTGCTGTTGATCCTAGCAAGGTCTCTACAGTGGTGGATTGGAAGAGGCCGACTAGTGTGAAGGAGGTGAGGAGTTTCTTGGGCTTGGCTGGTTATTATCGGCGTTTTGTGCAGGACTTCTCTATCATTGCCAAGCCGATGTCTTAGCTTACTCAGAAAGGTGTGAGATTCAAGTGGACCGATGAGTGTGAACGCAGTTTCTGCACTTTGAAAGAGAGGTTGGTGACCTCTCCTGTTCTCACTCTTCCCGAGCCGGGGAAGCGGTTCACAGTCTTTTCAGATGCGTCTCGAGTGGGTCTTGGCTGTGTTCTCATGCAAGACGGTAAGGTGATTGCTTATGCGTCGAGGCAGTTAAAGAAGCACGAGCAGAATCATCCCACTCATGACTTGGAGTTGGCCGCGGTTATCTTTGCTCTCAAGATTTGGAGTCATTATCTATACGGCGAGCCTTGTGATATTTTCACAGATCACAAGAGTCTCAAGTATATCTTCACCCAGAAGGATCTGAATTTAAGGCAAAGGAGGTGGTTGGAGTTGATCAAGGACTATGATCTTACTATTCAAGATCATCCGAGCAAGGCCAATGTAGTTCTTGATGCTCTTAGTCGCAAGGCGACTCCGCTACTCTAGATTGCCTCATTGCTGATTTTGATCGTATGGGAATATCTTATTGTTATGCGGGTACATCACATGTTGAAACACGCTTGATTCTTGAGTCGGCTATTCGGGCATCGTAAAGGGAAGCACAACAGAGTGACCGGTTACTACGGGAGGTTAGGAAGCGTCGGATGAGGGCAAAGAGGGTGATTTTAGCATGGACGATTACGGTGCTTTGAGGTTTAAAGGCCGTCTTTGCGTCTGCAAAGGCGGAGGTCAAAGATGATATCTTGAGGAGGCACATCGCACTCCATAATCGCTCATCTGGTGAGACTAAGATGTATCGAGATTTGAAATGAATTTTTGGTGGAAAAGAATGAAGATGGATATTGCTAACTATGTGGCTTCTTGTGGTGTTTGTCGCCAAGTGAAAGCCGAGCACAAGCGTCCCGCGAGGTTGTTGCGACCTTTGGAGGTTCCCAGTGGCCTTGGGGCGATATCTCTATGGACTTTGTGGTGGCGTTACCTGCACGCGCCGTGAGGAAGGATGCGGTTTGGGTAGTGGTGGATCGATTGACAAGTCTGCACACTTCATTCCTATTCGCACGACAAATTCAATGAGTGATCTAGCTCCTATTTATGTGCGTGAAATAGTAAGACTGCATGGTGTGCCAAAGACCATCATTTCTGACAGGGACGCGAAGTTTGTCTCCAAGTTTTGGGAGAGTCTACAGAGTGCATTGGGCACACAACTCCGGCTTAGTAGAGCGTTTCACCCATGCATGGATGGGCGATCGAGCGCACTATTCGGACTTTGGAGGACATGTTGCGGTCTTGCGTTTTGTCTTGGAATGGTAGTTGGGAAGACCAGTTGCCACTTGCAGAGTTTGCTTATAATAATAGTTACCATTCCAGTATTAGAACTGCGCCATTCGAGGTTCTCTATGGGCGGAAGTGCAGATCGCCGCTTTGTTGGGATGCGATAGGAGAAGGCGCTTTGGGTCCGACCGGATTGAAGACCGTTGAGCGGTGGCCATGGTGAGGCGTAATCATTAGCGGCTGAGAGCGCATGAAAAGCTATCTTGATGTGAGGCGTGACTTGAGTTTGCGGTGGGTGACCAGTGCTCTTGAGAGTGTCTCCTACTAAAGGCATTGTCCGATTCGGTACCAAAGGGAAGCTTAGCCCGAGGTACGTTGGACCGTTCCCGATTATTGCAAGAATTGGGAAGTTAGCCTACCGCTTGGATCTTCCTGAGTCCATGCGTGGAGTTCACAATGTGTTTCACGTCTCGATGCTGAGAAAGTTTTTGAGAGACCCAGAGCATAAGGTTTCATTGGAGCCGCTGACTATTGAGCAAGACCTCACAGTTGAGTCGCGTCGGTCGCGCATTCTAGAAAAGTCGAGCGAGTCTTTGAGGCACAAGACATTGGTATACGTCAAGGTCTTTGTGGACTCATCGGTCCAGAGAGAAGCGACTTGGGAGTTGGAGTCTCGCATGCGCGAGCTATACCCAGGGTTGTTCACGTCGGGTACGTGTTATTTTGTTGTTTAATTTCAGCAGGGTAGTTGTTTTTTTAGTAGAATGGCGAGTAGAATTCGGGGTCGAATTCTGTTAAGGGGGGTAGAATGTAATATTCCGAAAAAAATAGTAATAACCTTTTAAAGGCCTGTGCGTAATTAAATAAATTAGATACGTGAAAATAAAATAATTTAGAGTTTTGCGGAGGGGTTAGACTGTGCGAGGTATAAAAGGATCGTGGGGAGCATTGGTTCTAGAAACCCTAGCAGCGTTTTTTTGTTTTTCCTCGTGCGCAGCCGCCTCCACATTTTTCTCCAGCCGCCAACGCCTGCTGCTGCCGTCGCGTGGGCGCCGTATTGCCGCTCGGCGTCAGCTGTCTCCCTTTTTCGCCAGCAGTTTCCTGCCATAAAGACACCGACCACGCGGAGCCGCATGGGCGACGCTATCTTCCCGTCGACCGGCGCGTGAGCAATTCGGGCGTCTGCTGTTCAATTGTGTGTGCGAAGTTGCTGCGCGCGTGATCATCAATTGATCTTCCCGAGCACGTGAAGGTTGGCTTAATCATTTTTGTGCGGCTGTTGTTAATTAGCTTGTAATACCTCTTTACATGCATGAATGTAGGCTTAATCATTCTTGTGCGGCTGCTTTCATGCATGCATGATTAGAGGTCAATTAGGTAATACTAATTAGTAGTTAGTTTGGCCACGAAGCATTTCATGCATGCGTAATTAAATAAGTAGAGATGAGACATTAGCTAGTTAGTGCTACATGTTTCGTGTGCGTATTTCTCTGGGTTATTAAAGGAGAGAGAGGAGCTAGAATGATTTGTTGGAACAGTAAGGGTTAATATTAGGATGTTTCTAGTCAGGGAGATATCGAACAATAGATTGGTTTTGGTATGCTGTTCTGTTGAACGATTTATTCGGATACCTTAATGGCGAATTTTGGGAATGTCATCTACTAGTTAATTGTAGATAATTTCGATATCTTTCTATAGAATATTTAAACATGTCAATCGGACAAGTAGAATTCGAGATATGAATTTTGGAAGGCTGCTGTCATTGTGGTTGTCGTCTTTCGGCGCTGTTTTGGTAGACTGCGGATTAAAAATAGTAAATAGACTAATTAGAGTTTTTGATCTACATGAAAGTTGTAGATAATTGTCTAAGGGTTCTGTAGGATCTAAGAACTCGCATTTTGGTTGGGTAAAACAAAAGTTATGAATTTAGTAAGACCTGCTGTTCCGAAGCGGACAGATCGGTTTTCTGGGCTAAAAACGGAGGGTTAGATGATTTAATTAGAAGTCTTCGTAATCTAAGAAAATGTGGATAATTTTATGAAGAATACAGAACAGGGTGGTTTGTCGTGATCGGACTTTTGAGTCAAAAGTTATGTTCGTTTTAGTACCAAGACAGCAATGGGTAACTATTCGGTACCGGAGAAGCGTGGTATATTTGGGGACGGGTAGGAGCGATGTCTATTGATTGCTATTCTTGATGATGTAGCTTGTATTGAAAATTGTGCATTTAATGTAGGAGAGGCGTCGTGCTTGTTGCCATCTTCTAGTCAAATCGTGCGTCGCAACTAGTAAAGGCAAGTGCATGGTAGACAGCGATCAATGATTGATCACTGTTTTCTTTATCTTCTATTACCATTATTGTTGTGCTTTTATTTTATTTAATTGCAAACAAGGGATTGGTATGTTTATATCTTTGTTGACAATCATGATGAAAAGTGGGTTATGTTGTATATGATGGAGTGTGCATTTTTCATACATAAGCATCTTTGCATATGAGCAGGTGATCATGAATGATCACAACTCCACGGGAGTGGAGGAGGTCCCCGATCCTTATGGAGGAACGGGCTTGAGAGTGAATGTTGTCGCGAGCATTCACTCATGCTATCCGTATATCTGTGAAAGAAGTGCATGTGGACATGTAGATTAGAGTTGCATTCATATATGAGACTAATGGGTGTTAAATAAAGGGAAGATAACAGCATGAGAATGTTAATAGAAGTACCTGTGATGATAATGAAGTTATTGAATGCTGTTGATTTATTATTGTTCGGTGTATATTGATGTGTTTCTTTGAGTCGTGGACTCACCCTTGCTCTTTGTTGTCTTTAGGTGATCTTCGAGGACGCCAGAATCGAGAGCGAGTAGAGCACATGGACAACACATGATCATTTGCCATAAGAATCTTTTCATTCAAAATTGGATTACCCTTGGACATGTTAGAGGTTGAATAAAGATTAGGACAACATTTTGGACTAGATTATTTATTTCAATGATTTGGATTCAGTAGTTGGTGCTATCCTGGATTGTTTACTTGATTATATTTTCCCTTGCTTATTTACTCTTGCTTGATTCATAATTATGGATGCTCTTTTGTGATCCAGGGATATGTCCATTGATATCTTCTGGCTGAAATTTTATAGCGTGTCAATATTTATTACTTTAGAGAGTAGTTTAGTGGCATTCCAGGCTCAGTGTTGGGCTGGGGTGTTACAGCTGCCCTCGAGCCGAGATCAATTCCGTACATTGGACTTGAGAATTCCTATGTACCTCTGAAACGGGTACATATAACGTAGAAACACATGGCCGCATATATTTATCTCTTTCACAAGGTGGACAATGAATTGGACCATCATATCGAAAAATGATGGAGGGAAATACATCTCAAGATGACATAGAGTCATCACCACCTCGGCCTGCAGAACATCTAGTCCTTCGGGATCGATGAACTTATGAGCAATTGAGTTAAAGAAATAACACAACCTCATGATTGCCACTCGGACCTTGTTCAGCAAAATACTTCTAATTGCAATAAAAAAAACATTTGTGCCGCCAGCACATGACAATCATGAGACTTCATAATAATTAATTTGAAATCTTCCATAGAAACAAGTTTCTTCATGCTGGCGGAGTAACCAGACAGAACTTTCACATCATGTAAGCTCTGGCACAATTCTTTTATCTCAACCTTGGACAGAGTGTAGCAAGTTGAGGGAAGGTACGTTCGTCCTTTATCGGTCTCTTTCGTTGCTAACTCGGTCCTTATGTTCATATCAACCAAGTCACGTCGTGCGTTGACACCATCCTTTATTTTGTCACGAATGTTCAGTAAGAGACTAATCAAGCTATCACATACATTCTTCTCCACGTGCATGACATCGATGTAGTGGCGAACTTCTAAGTGCTCCCAATAAGGTAAGTCCCAAAATATTGATCGCTTCTTTCAGATGTTCTTCTGATGGGTCCTCAATTTACGTCTCTTTCCAAGCATAACATCGATATCCTTAACTATATCATAGACCTCTTTCCCTTTAAAAGCCATTTGAGGTGAACCGTCCTCCTTATTTCCGTTGAATTGTTTTTTCATCTTGCGGTATGGGTGATACCTGGGAGGGAACCTACTGTGACGCATGTACACAGTTTTGCGCGAGTTGTTCAGCCACATACTCTCGGTATCTTGTAAGCAGTGCGGGCATACTTTGGCTCCTTTTGTACTGAACCCTGACAGGTTACCAAGGGCAGAAAAATCATTGATGGTGCAGAACAACATGGCGTGTAAAGTGAAGTTCTCTCGTTTGTACGCATCCCATACCGGTACTCCTTCGTTCCAAAGTGTCACAAGACCTTCCAGCAATAGTGCTAGGTACATATCAATATCGTTCCCAGGTTGCTTCGGCCCTTGGATAAATAGTGACATCAAAATGTACTTACACTTCATACACGCTAAGCAAGAATGTTGTACATATATAGATTCACGGTCATATAGATTCACGAGTCGGTGCTATGTCACGCTTATGTTACCGAAAGGATTCATTCCGTCTCAGACTCAACCCAAACCTTATATTCCTTGGTTCCACATCAAGTCTTCAAGCTCCTATCGAGTTTCTCCATTGGGCGAAATTAGTAGGTTGTCTTATCTTTCCATCTTTCGTACGCTCCTCTGAATACAAACACAACAATCTTGCATCCTTTTGGTTTGCAAATAAATGCTTCAAACAGGGAATTATATGCAGATACCACAACACCTTAGCAGGAGGTCGTTGCTTCACCTTGATGCCCTCTCCATCATCGGAGTGATTCTTACGCTTGTATCAGGATGCTTTGCACACCGGACATACATGCATGTTTGCTTACTCTTTACGGTATAGGATACAATCGTTTGGGCATGCATTTATTCTTTCTAGCTACTTCCATTCCCAATGGACAAAGAACCTTCTTGGTTTGGTAAGTGGTTCTGGGCAACACGCTTCCTCCGGAAAGATATCCGTTAGGAAACCTAGTAACGTCGTGAAACTCTTGTCGGACCAACCATTGCTTGCCTTCAATTTTAGCAGTTCAAGCACGGATATAACCTTGTGTATTTCAGCTTGCAGCCTAGGAACCAAGGTTTCGCCTACTCCTCCATTAAGCCCTTGAATTTACCAAACTCTCTCTCACTATAGTCCCGTTCTGCATCGCGTAGCATCCGATATAGATTGTCATCGCAACCTACCCTCATCGAAAGCACGTTCACATCCGTGGCATATCGTTGTTCCATCGACGATGTAACTACCTTCCGTATGATCTAATCTTCACCGTGATTGGTCTAACATGTATACTCCTTTTTGAAACCCCTTCGAATCAAGTGCCCTTCGATTTGCGCTGGGTTGGTAAACATCTTCAGATTATAGCAATTAATGCATGGACAATACATAAATTTTATCTCCTTCTTCAACATATCCTGCTCGGCAGCTCTTCTAAAAGTCGACACGCCATCAATGTACTCTTCACTCGTATGGTTCTCAACGTACATCCAAATTTTTCGTCCATCTCGCACTACGCAGAATAAATTATAGATTAATGCACGCAACTGCACAATACATGGCAAGTCAATGTATATATACATGCTGCTCGATCATTGTTCTATATATTGTAAATGTTAACTGCCAATTAATAACCTCTCCTTGGATGATAAACCTAGATTATATAATGCATATAATTAGAAGCAAATACTAACCTTAGATCACTAAGAATAAATAGATCTGCAAGCACACTTGTAAATCTATTGTATTTAATTCTTTCACCGAACGCCACAGCGTCAGTCGCCTCTTTCAGAGCAGCCGCACTCGCAGACGGTTCTGTCTGGAGTCACTATAGACAGATCTGTCTGGAGTCGATCGAGATGACCAGATATTTAATTGCGCATATCACAGACCATTCTTAAAAAGAAATGTATGTGATACGATCATCGACGATACTTTAAATAACAACCATATGTGATAATCGTAGGTTCATTAAATCGTTATTGTTACGAACCGTCATGATATTTATCACGACAGTTCTTAACAATAATCGCCTATGAAATCAGATATGTATCACGAGCGGTTCTTAATAAGAAACCGTATGTGATATGCGCCTTTAAATATCTGGTCGTCCACTCAGATCTAGATCTATATGTAGTGAGAAATGTCTCTGATATATATGCAACTGCTTTGAAGGAGGCAATGATCGCTCTTGGGCACGCTTTGGTGAAAGAAATACTATAGATTTTCAAGTATGCTTGTAGATCTATTTGTTCTTGATGGTCTAAGGTTAGTATTCTTTTATATCGATGTGATTGCTTTGAAGAAGACGTCAGTACACCTTATAAGAAAGCAACCAAACCCACCACGAAGCATGATCTTTTTTCGGTTGTCCACCCAGTATGAGGTGATGAGACGGTAGCCATGACCTACTTCATCGAACCTGACACACTCTCCTGGCAAGTTCACCAAGACCAGGACCAGTATCAAGATCTATTCCAAGAGAATGCTAATGAAGTAAGAGTGTGCCAAGTCGGAATACAATCACGGTATGACCAAATTTCGCAAGTTCAAGAAGCATGCATAGCTACCAAGAGAGTGTGTCGAGTTCGGTAAAGTAGGCCATGGCTGGGTGGACGATAATAAAAAAAGATCATGCTTCGTGGTGGGCTTTGTTGCTTTCTTAGGCGTACTCGTCGTCTTCTTCAAAGCAGTCATGCTTATCAGAGACAGTTCTTGTTAATAACCGTCCGTGATACACATCACAAACAGCTCTAATTACAAACCGTCTGTGATAAGTAAACATCACAAACAGCTTCGTTAATAACCGTATGTGATAATTATATGTCACGCATCGTTGTAGTTTATAACTGGATGTGATATGTATCACAGACGGTTTATCCCACTAAACTGCCTGTAATAATCCCTTCCATATCTAAAAAACATTCTGTTTTTCTCCTGCTAGCATCATATATCAGCCGCATCACTTTTTTTTGTGAAACTGTATATGTATCACAAATGGTTCTTAAGAAGAACCGTCTGTGACATTCCAAGACCGTCGATTGAAAACTATTATCAGAATATATATCATGCACGATTCTTAACAAGAACCATCTGTGATATATGTCATTAAATATCTGGTCGTCCCCTTAGAACTAGATCTATCTATAGTGAGAAATGTAATATATATGCGGCTACTTTGAAGGAGACGGCCGGCTCTGGGGCGTGTTGGTAAAATAAATACCTTAGATTTTCAAGTGTGCTAGATCTGCTATTTGTTCTTGGTGATCTAAGGATAGTATTCCTTTGTCTCTGATGCGGTTGCTTTTTTCGACGGTCGTCCACGCAACATGTGGAGGATGAGACAACAGCCATACCAACTTCATCAATCAAGCCTGCAAGTTCGAGAATCATGGCTGCCAGGAGAGCGCGTGAAGAGGCTACTTCGCTAGCATTCCTCCAGACACAACAGCAGGCCTCAGATATGCCACACAGTATGTAGAATCCTCCTCCTCATGCTGCTTGGGCACCTCCGAGGCCTGCAGTTGTGTCTGAAGGAATGCCAGTGAAATAGCCTCTTCATGCGATCACCTGTAAGATCGAGGAGGCCGACTAGAGGGGGGTAAATAGGCGGTTAATTTTTTTTTAGCTAAAACCAATTTATAATGCGGAAGCTAATAACACTTTGGTTTTGCACAATTCAAACCTAAATCAACTAGGCTTGACTAAGTGCACCAACAATATAAATACAATTGAATATAAGCAATTTACCAAATACAAGTAATCAATTGAATTCTATGAAGGTAAATTGCATAAGCCAACACCTCCGAGGTAAGTCCAACCACTTGGACCGATTCCAACACGAACCAACACCTCGATCCACTCGGGGTTGCTCTTCCTCCACTCCAGAGATGGTGAGCACCAAACCACTCACAACCTCGACGGGCCTTCTCACAAGCTTCTTGAGAAGATCACCGGTCCACGACGCCTCCACGCCGTCTAGGTGTCGGCAAACACTAAGAGTAACAAGACTCAACTCTCACTTGAACTAATCAAGTGTCTAAGCTCAATGGATACACAATCCACTGCCTAAGGCAACACATGCACTTAGGGTTTACTCTCCAAGCTCACTAAGTGCAACACATGCACATAAGAGATGAGAGGCTTGCTCTTTGCTCAAAGGAATGAACAGAGGTGCAGAAGATCATTTCTCAATCGGACAATGTGCGTATATATAGCCCACACACAAAAACTAGCCGTTGGAAACAAAATGCTGAAAGATCAGCACAAGCGGTACTACCGCTGCTCATAGGCCGTACTCACCGCACCTACACGACAAGCACAGTAACGGCTATATCAGACGAGAAGCTAGTCGTTGCAAAGTGCAATGTGGTACTACCGCCAACCAATATGCGGTAGTTCCGATCTTCGGTTGTTCCGTTTCTGAAGGGCGGTACTACCGCTTCCACTTAGGTCCAACACATGGCACCTACCGGAAAAAAAACATACCACCATTTGTTTTTTGGAATTACCGATCTGCGGTAGTTCCGCTCAAAGCACAAATTGTACTCACCGACTTTCAAGAGAAACCAAAACTCCAAAAAGCGTCGTTCTGTAAAAAATGTACCGCAAGGATTTCGGTACATCCGACTTGGGGTAGTTCCGCCCAAACAGCTCTGGTACTACCGCACTTCCAAGAGAGCAATAAAACTAAAAAAGGTGTCTCTTTGGAAAAAAAAACGTATCACCGGATTTTCGGACCATCCGGGTTGCGGTAGTTCCACCACAAGAACTCCGTACTACCACTCGGTAGTAGTTCCACTTACTTAACGTCGGAACTACCGATATTCCAGAGAAAAGCTCAATTAGCAAAACACATTTGCCAATTGACTTGCGATTCAAACGAGTGTTAAAGGTAAGATTCTCAACAAGTTGCAAAACACATTTGCTAACTTTTTGAATCACACCACAAGGAATAAGATACATGGACTCAAACCATTTGAAAAACAAATTTGCAAACTCAAGTCACATGCCACAAAAATCATGCATGAGCATCAACTATTTGCAAAACACATTCGCAAATAATAGCATCATGCCACAAGGCTAAGGTACATAGACTTCAACCATTTCCAAAGCACATTTGCAAATTATAGTCTCATGCTACAAAGATTAAATGCATGAGCCTCAGCTATTTGCAAAATACATTCGCAAATAATAGCACCATGCATAGATGAGCTAGAGCAAACACAATGAGCTATCAACACATGACTAACTCATGCTACTAGTTAAGACCCCTCTTAATAGTACGGCAACCTATACTAGCAATCTGGTCTTCCAACCAATCACCAAGACCGGTAAAAAACTAGGAACACATCCTTAGCCTTAGCTAGTCATACCTTTGTCTTATAACTTCTTGAAGCTTGATGACACACATCTTCACTTCAAGTCCGGTCATTGACTTTGATAATCATCAACACATGATGATCTCTTTGCTTCGGGATCTTGACTCGATGCTCATCAACTCATGATGACATCATTCATCCCGAGTCTTGATATGCATCAACACATGAAGCATCCTTCACTAGACTTCCATCAACACATGATGGGTCCACTTCTTGAACATCATCGACACACGATGATTTCCTTTTCTTCAAGCTATTCATACACATCAAAACATGATGCATCTTCTTCTTACACCTTGACTTGATAACGATCAACTCATGATGTTATCCCAAGTCTTCATTACCCTGGAATATTTATATGATTAATATCCCCACATTTGGATGACAAATATATATTCTCCTTTATAATTTGATTTTTGCCAAAAAGGGGGAGAATCAAAATATTCTTTCTTGTGATTTCACCTTATTTCATGCATAGTACGAAGAATTCTTTATGCTTTAATTTGCTTAGCAACATGCATGAAAATTACTAAATTGTTTAAATTCTTATCTTATGATGACTTATATCCAAATATTATTATTGATATAGGATTTGTCATCAATCACCAAAAAATGGGGAGATTGAGGGATCTAGACCCGCCATTATGAGTTAATGGAGTGTTTTGGTAATTAATGACAAATATATTTGCGAGACTAAAATTTATATTGTTATATCTAGTGTGTAGTCTCATTTGGATATAAATGTGAAATTCAACGAGGTATGCATTTGACATCATATTTCTATATATTGTTGCATTCCTCGGATCCAAAATATAGGTTGAACTCCACCATAAGTATAACTTGAATATGTGCATATGTTCCCATTACGCATTTGTGTATGA
The DNA here is from genome assembly GCA_036346395.1 of Hsuehochloa calcarea. NCBI lineage: Eukaryota > Viridiplantae > Streptophyta > Magnoliopsida > Poales > Poaceae > Hsuehochloa > Hsuehochloa calcarea. The sequence goes on from CM070598.1 coordinate 59,191,671, forward strand.
ACACATTTAGGAGGAGTTCCCTCTATATTTTGTGGTTTCAGTGGTATTGATCCATATTCCGCTCTCCACATATACATTAAGGATCTTTACTTTGGAACATATTCTTGAGTATATAAAACTTGTGCAATTCATATATACTCATTTGTTCTCTTATTTATCTACATTCAATTTATGTGCAATTGAAGTGGTTATCATCAATTACCAAAAAGGGAAAGATTGAAGTATCTCGTCCCACCATTATGAGTTAATGGTATGATGTAGTAATTAATGATAATCATATTGTGGAACATAACCTATTCATTCAACTCATGAAAAATGTTAGTCAGATAAGATAAGAATTTCAGCACAAGTTTTACTCATTCTCTAGTTTATTTCGATAATCCCTAAGGCTCAGTTTTAGGGTATTTTACCCCTTGGTCTTTATATATACTTAGAACTTTTATAATATCAATAAGTGTAACACCAAATGAAGTTAGAAGGGGTATAAAGAATATCACATCCCATTGTTTTAGGAAAATAACTAGATTCTGAAAATTTAGGAAAGAGAACCATCTGAAGTGGCATCTTGTGGCGTCATCAACAGGTTCTTCCAAGAGATCTTCATGTATGATGTTTTAGGGACTTTCTCAAAAAAAATAGAGCATGCCATCTCTCAAAACTAGAGTTATTTTGAATAAGGTGAGAACAGATGACTAAAAGAAAGATTTTTAGATAAGAAGAGAATACTAAGACGGATAAGATTAGCAAAAACTCCTAGATTTTCAGAGTCATTTTAATGACTGAAATGAGTTGTATTTTGAAATCTAAGTTCTAATATAACGACCATTCTATCTAGGGTTTGTCCTACAATCAGTATAGCTTTGATACCAAGCTACCGCGGACTTCGGGCGTGGAATTCCCGAAGACCTTATGAGCGTACCGTACTAGTCTCATGATCAGTGGCTAATACACACATTCATAACATTTGGCATTCACAACCATACATTCATATATACAAGGTAAAGCAAAATGGTACTTAACTTAAGCGATTACAGTATTTACATTACAAAGGCCGACCGGCTAAATAAGACTTAAGTACCAGAAGTAACAGAGTAACAGATATAGCAGCGGAAGTAAAAGTGGTGAAAGTAAAAAAATTCCAGCCGTGTGCCCATCCAATACCCAAAGGCAACTGATAAGGAGCAAATCCTACATAGACCCATTATCGACCCTTTCAGTTCCAAGTGCGAAGAGGACATCGTCTGGCGCTGGCTCATCCTCATACTCTAAACCAACAATATAAGTAAGATTGAGTACATTGCGTACTCAGCAAGACTTGTAGTGTATCGTAAAGTTTATATATACATGCAAGGCTATCAAAGGATGATGCTCTACTCTACAAGTTATTTTTGCATTAAGCGGATTTTATTTGCAATATTCATATGTAGTACTTTACAACAGAATTTGAAACAGTTAAATAGATAACAGGACAGTAAGTAAGTAATTGAATGAACCTCATATAGTAACAACTACAACTCGCAACCCTCCTCGGCTGTGAGCATCATTTCATGTTCAGGCATAACTCGGTAGTTAACTCAAATAAAATCCCACATGTCATTGCCCATTTCCCGACTAAACGGATTTTGAGAAAACCAACACTACAACCATACCAACCGGACTAAGCATGCTCACGACCGTGAGCACGGCAATTTAAATAGATTTTCACTCTACAGAGGTGTACAACTTTACCCATAGTACGCAGTATTCCAGTTGCCTAGAATATCTCTATATCACTGCTCACTACCAAATGTAAGCAGTCTAGAGTTCGCGACGCAGCCTTTACATCATTTAGTCCTAACCTTGCACTAGCACAGCGAATGGATACCCTTCACTTCCCGAATAGCTCCCAATGAGTAAGGCATTCGCAGTTGTGTCGGAAGGCTTTATCACAACTCCTCGGAGATGGGAGCCCCTTCGGACATGCCAGTCCTTTGGCCCTGTCCGCACTCTAAAGCCTACCTACGTGCAAGGCTAGTTTTTCGATAACTTAGTTAGCCGCGACCATCCCACACTAGCACTACGGTTGTACGATTAGGTCTTAGTCCTGGATTTGCTGGCTTCAGTCCTTAATTGACTACATGCGAGAATCTCCACCTAGCTACTAGTGAGTTACAATTCTCACTTTTTCAGAATAAAATATAACTCGCTCAAGGCCTAAAATTAGACTTTTCATTTTATTTTTGTACAAGATAACAGAGATACCTCCTCTGGACATTATTCAAAACCTCTCAAGTTCACATTTACCATATTGTCCTTTTATAACATTTCAGAAAAATCTATCATTCTATTTAGCAGTTGTACGACAATCGCACTTTGAAAGCTCCAAGATGACATTATATATTGTCTAACCCATAATCTAATATCTACAACAGTAAGAGATCAATATTCAATGAGACATATGCAACAATTAGGATTTTGGACTACTGATTTCCCAAATATAGCATTTTCAATATAACATACACGCATGCATAATAGAATTTACAAAACAAAGTACAGTAAGTAAAATATTGGGAGCAATATGATCAAAGGAGGTGCTTGCCTTGCTTTTTCTTATATTGTTCAGAGGTCACTTGATCGTCGATAATCTTGCTCGCGATCTCCAGTGTCTATTCGAAAGGACCAAGAATAAAACACAAATGGAGAAATAAATCCAATAGTACACGAATCCAAATATTTTTGCATATTATTACAGAGGGTGATTTTATATTAATTTAGCAAAAAGATTCATTTAATTATGAGTTCGTATGTAAAAGTTATTACCATTTTGACCTGCACGAGAGGCCTACTTTCATTTCAGTGTCTCATCTAACACTACTACAGAAAAGCACATCACAGACGGTTCAGAATATTCATTACGAGCGGTTTTGAACCGTCGAAATTTTATGCCCGTGATAATGCATTTGATATCACAGAGCTTGAAAACCGTATGTGATAAGTCTTATCACAGACTGTTTTTAACAAAAATCGTTTGTGAATGTCAGATATCGCAGACGGTTCCAACCAAGAACCGTTTGTGATATCTTAGTATCACAGACGGTTCTTAGTTGGAACCGCTCAGATTTCAGAGTATCACGACGGTTTATTAATACAACCGCTGCGTGATAAATCGCATATCACCGAAGGTTGTATTAACAAACCGTCTGTGATACTACATGATCACAGACGGTTCCAACCAAGAACCATCTGAGATACTAACATATCACAGACGGTTCTTGGTTGGAGCCGTCTGCGATATCTCCCTTCATGAGCGCTTTTGTTAAAAACCGCTCGCGATAAGTGTTTCGACCTAACTAATTTTTGTCGATTTTCGCTAGCCTCGTGAATTGCTAGCCATGCCCTCTGAAAACTAACAAGCAGAAACATATCACAAATAATTGTTGGCAACTCAAAGTGATCATTTAACTCAAAATCAATTACAAAAGAATGTTTCAAGTATTGTCGCTAGAGTTACAAATTGTATTACAACCACTCAAAGTGAATTACAATATTGAATCAATTATTTTGAGGTCGTTCATCGGTGTCGTCGGCGTGAAACTCTCCGGTGGTGTCAACTATGTCTGCCTTGATAAAGCCGCAGAGCTCCCCTCGATCGTGCGTGACCTGTTCCATCTCGAGTGCATTTAGCTCTATGTTCAAGCCACATAAGCTAGCCGGAGTAAAGTAGTAAGAATATATATTTAAATTTATAATTAGAAAATAATTATTACGATATTGACAAACACGGGATCGTGCGTCCTAGAAGCAATCAATAGTCGCATATGATGGCATACGAGAATGCGCATAGGTGATCTCGTTTTGTCTTTGTGACCAAAAAATAGAATTACATATATACGCATCTGTCGCCCGAGACGCAAAATTACAGAGTATGATATAAGATTATTGTGTTGTAGCGCGTACCGGAAATCGCATCCTGTGAGTAAGTGTGGCGCTGCTCCTTGTATAAACCTCCTCAAGAATATAGCCGATGAACGCCCACATGATTCAAAAAGTTATCCTCGTCCATTTCAAACGAAGGAAGACTACAATAGAGTTATGTGCGGAGGAAATGAACATACCTGTCGAGTATTCCTTTAAGAAGGGTGAAGTCGTGATTTTTGTTGAGTAGAGAATCAAGGTACAATACCATGTTCCTCTTTGACACAAGAATCAGAAGAATCCAGTGGAACCTACTCATGTATGTCGCTATAGTCATAAACCTATGTTGAAACGAAATTTGTATAGCAAATATTGAAGCACTTACTTCTGGAGGGCACCATTATGTAGTCCTTGTCGTCCAGAGCAAGCAATCCCATTTTTATGTAATTCTCGACGTAGGATGCGTCTTGGTTGATTGTTTGCTCAGAGACCACGTGTGGGTCGAGGAAACCCACCGGTTCTTTGATTCGACGGGCACATTTCATAATGTATCTGTACATAAGCAATGAGTTATGATATTTATCGGTATCACGTGAGTGTAGAAATTGATTGTACACACTTATAGTGTCCAGCATCGTAGAAGTGAGGCGTCGAGGGCAGTTAGATTTTATAGGTCAAATAAGTCTTCGAAGCCCACGACGAAGTGGCCAGGCTCGTGGAGAAAATACTTCCTCCCGTATCTGACGGTGATTCCAGTATGGCCCCCCTCCTCTCGGGTCTTGCGCAAGTACCAATCATGGAAAGCTTGACAAGCTACTCCTGAGCTCTTTATTTCTGCGCCGGAGACCAACGGACTTCCGAGGGAGTATTTCACGGGTTTGGGAGGTGCCTTAATGTTATTTGATTTCAATTTCTCCTTAACGAGGCGGCTGAGGGACGTCTTCCCGTGAGACACCTCAGGGACCGATATGGTGACACGCTTTTCTTGTCCCTTCGCCGTCTTCTCGACGGGAAGCGATGTGGCGGCCTTCTGAAGCTTTGGTTGAGGCGGACTCATCGATGGTCCTATTGGAGAGGTAGGGTCCTGTCGATATCGCGTCACTGAAAGGTCTAGTGCGATGTCCTTCTTGGGCCACTGGATAAAAGTGTGCGTGGCATCCCCTAGTGTTCTGATTTCTTCGTTCGGGGGAATCTCCAGCGGGATGGCCATGAAATTGTCATGTACCATGTCCACCTGCACCCTGGCGTAACCCTGCGCCAGCTGGGCACCGTGTTGCACTGCCCCTTCCTGGTATAGATACACCATACCCCGCCCAGCCTCAATAGGAATCGACCCAACCATCCTCACTTGGAGCTTGCAGGGCGTCGGCTCCTACAAAACGATATACAATTAGCTAAGGCGTCCTATAGGTCTATCTTTGGAGCATTCCAGAGATGTACATTACCTCGATGTCGTCGATCGGTAATTGCACGTCGTCATGTCCAGAATTATGTGTGGACACGACGCTACTCCGATGTCGAGGAGGACTTGCTCCCAAATTAACAGGGGTGGCTTGCGCCTGCATGAGTTGATTTACTTGGTTCTGTAAGTTTGTTATATGTTCTTAAATTTTTTCAATAATCACATGTTCCAACCGAGCGTCGTGCTGGTCCTTGGATCTCTTCCTACTCCTATATATGTCGGAGTTGTGTGAATCCATCCTCCAAGGTACGTAAACCCCAACGCCTCGCGTGCGACCCGGGTGCTCCTTGTTTCTCAGGGTCGTAGATAGTACATCCTTCTCCCTATCTACTTCGAAGGAACCTTGGGAAGATGCGGAAGTCAATGCTTCCTGCAAGAGGACATCATGTTATTGTAGACACCATGAAGTTATGGACTTATTAACAATTAAGTGGTTTGACAAACTTTTCAAGAGGCGTTGAGACAATGCCTCATCTGCCGGGTTTGTGAAAGAGATGCTGCCCGAAGACGTGGCTGATGCCCTCGCTCTTAACTGTGCTCGAGCGCTTCGTCGAGATCTCAAAGAACGGCCGGGCAATGGTCTCATCCCCACGCCCACGTACCGGCTTTACACGCGTACCCAGTGGTGCCGAGTCTGTGGGGGTGAGTGTTTTGTGCCTAGAGAGCTCTGTGCGCCGCACTTTGCTCCTGAAATTCGGTCGTCGTCTTCATCTGCATGAAGGCGTCCCATGTATCCCACGACAAGAAATGATACGTCGTGAAGGGCGTCCGACCCGTGTTTACGTACTGCGTGACAAGCAGGCTCTTGAAGGTCCTCCACGCGTGGCACATCGCGTGCAGCGTGTGCCATCGCACACGTGCCTGGTCTGCTTCAGGGAAAGTGAACGAGGCAGAAAGTTCAGTCCACAACTGGTCTCTCTGTACATCCGTAAGACTTCCAGGTTGGGGTGGTGATGGGGACCCGTTCCCTTGCAAGTACCCCGCAGACGGTCCGGAATCTCACAACTACTTTCTTGGGACTCAGCTGGATCCCGACGTCACTGACCACCGTGATCGTCATGTGGCCCGAGGGCAATTTGGAGATTCCTCTACCATCTCGCCTGCGTACCACCATGATCGGAGATCCAGACGCATTTGGCGATGTCGCTGACGGCGGCGAAGACGGTGCCTCTGCCATCTCGCTTACTTGCTATCTATATAAGTTACGTACGCAATGATTACATAATCAAATAGAAGTTACCCATTGAACCTAAATATATGATACGTAGTAAATAAAATATATGAAATTGCACAAAAAAACTGCAAAGGAGAAGGAAATATTGGAAACAAACAAACACACATACAGAATGTAATCAAGACAAAGACAAAGATAAAATGATAAGAGCAAATGGTGTCTAAACTTGTATACCTTTTTACGAGGGGGTAAAACCCAGGTGAAGACACATCCGTCTAATAGCTTAAAGAGATACTACTCTGAAACTACAAAGACAGATGGGATAATCTAACATGGAAGCAAATACAAACATTGATAAAGCTATCGTTTGGTTTGCTACCAATATTTGGTAATATCAACAAAAAATTTAGTAACGCCAACGAACTCCAATGTCACACGTGGCAATCCAAATGTTAAGAAAAAACATGCAGGGGATGACAGAGATGGAAAATATTGTGAGAGCACTGTGAAACTTTGAGCTCTGACAAATCTTGTTTTGCAGGTCATTTCATTCAACATTGCCCAACAAATTGTGATACTAGATTTGACATGAAAAGGATGAAACCCCCAACTGGCATTCCAAAATCCATGTTAATGCCCAACAAACGAGTAGTATTATTTAAAATTGTTGTAGCCTGAAGGACATGCATGTTCCAATATGCCTACCAGTTTTGACTAAAACTGCATGCAAATAATAGATGCTGACCAGTCTCAATTACTTGTTGTCGACAAAGCACACAAGTTAATTGCTCCACTGCCATTCCTTTTTGCAAGAGCATTTCTCTAGTCAATCAATCCTTTAGGAGAATCCAAAAAGTTAAAGATTTGCTCTCAGATTTGTAATTTTCATTTCATTACTTACTATGCTATTGGTGGATACGCAAGCTAGTGCAACATAACAATGAAATATTTTCTAATTGAGATTTTTTCAATTGTGCCAATGTGTAGAATGAGGTATACATGAAACTAGTTGAGACTAACCATTTCTTAGAAGACAAGAGGTATGAACACAAGATGTACTTTTCCAATGGCGTACAACTTATAAATGTGTCGTTCCTTATACATATCTACCAATATGGTTGCACACTAACATATTTTATCTTGCATTCTAGGTTGGAGAGAACCAGGCAAGTCAGTCACCACATAACAATTCACCCTCGACAGTTAGAGAGTCACCTTGACCTTCAAGTGAAGAATAGGCACATTACACGCTTGATGTTGCATCTTACTAGCAAGATATTGCATTTGACATTTTACATGTTTTAGAGTTAGTATCTTTATTGAACTTTTGAAATTACTATTTGGTTGTTGCTAGAAAATTTGTTTTGATATTCTCGTTGAGAACAATGTCAGCATATTGTTTATTTGCTTCAATCTTCAGAGTGCTATAATTCGTGTTCATGTTGTGGGATGGACTACATTTCAGCATTTTATATTCATGCGATGAGTGAAAGCTATAGTGGAGAGAAGAACCATAGGGTGGCGCTGGATTGGGGAGGCGACGCTGGGTGGCGCCGGATTGAGGGAGGCGGCGTTGGGTGGCGCCGGAACGGGGGAGGCGGCGTTGGGTGGCGCCGGATCGAGGGAGGCGGCGTTGGGTGGTCTTGAACGGGGAGGCGGCGTTAGGCGATTACAGGAAGAACTAGGGCAAGTGTTAAGAACTAGGGCAAGTGCGATTTATTCGAGCGGACCACTTATATCGTTTAACATCACGCGGTTCCAATAAATAATCGTCGTGATATAGTTATCACGATGGTTACATTAAATAACCGCGGTGATAACCCTAACATCACGATGGTTACTTAAAGGAACCGCTCGTGATGTGCACAAATAGACCACCGACTAATTGCCGCTCGACGCGCCAAATCATTACATCGCCAAAGGTGGCGGTCGACCACCAACACATGGCGGTCGACCGATTTAGCACCGGCCACCACAGCCACGTAAGCAATGCACTTTAACTTTGCTTAAATGACAAAACACATTTGCCCATTTGTGTGCATTAACATCAACATTAGAGATGACAAGTCCATAACACATGACAATTCCACATTGACATCACATTACAATGGAAGAACAAGTCCATAACACGTGACGCGTTTCCATGTTAACATCAAATTACAATGGAATACATGCTTAATTGAAATATAGTCCTTCAAAATGATCGACGCGCATATAGCTAGCTTTCTCCGGGTTCTTCCTCCATCGATGCCGCCTCCGAAGGAGGCAACTCGTCAAATTGATTGTACTCTTCCTCATCCACGACATTCTCAACTCCGACAATCCTTCTTTTCCCATGAAGAACTACGTGGTGGTTCTTATTTGCTGGGCCCGTTACATAAAAAACTTGAACAACTTGCTTAGTGAGTAGGAATGGTTCGTCCTTGTATCCGACACGTTTGAGGTCCACAGAGTGACGTCAGATTTGTCGACCTTCACGCTCGCGAAGTTTAACCCAATGACATCGAAACAGGGGGATCTTGAAAAGTACATAGTCGAGCTCCCAAATCTCCTCTACGAACCCGTAGTACGAGTTCAACCCGCGTGCCCCCGCAGTATTGAACCCCTCGTGAAATGCATCTATGCGGACACCACTGTTCTGGACTGTGCTCTTCCTATCCTGAGCTGCCGTATAAAACGTGTACCCATTTATGTCATATCCTTGCCATGTCACAATTGTAAATTTTGGCCCTTTGGCCAACTATAGCAGTGTTTCATCACTTGATGACCTCCCAGTGAATCGCATCTTTAACCATTCATTGAACCGACAGTTGTGCTCTCTCGTTATCCAAACCTCCGATCGTCTGGATTCTGTTGGCGTACCATGTCTTTGTGCTCGTCGATGTACGGGGACACTTGGGTCATGTGTTGCAAGACCGTGAAATGGGCCTGCGCGTATGTATCTAGATCGGGAGTGATTGCATTCCTTCCGATGGTCCCGATACCCTCCAGTCTCCCCTCGTGACGAGATAGAGGCACACCTATCGGTTCCACCTGAGCCATGTAGTCGACGCAGAACTCAATGACCTCTTCGGTTGCATAACCTTCGATGATACTGCCCTCCGGCCGAGATCGATTCCGTACGTAGGACTTCAGAATTTCCATGTATCTCTCGAAAGGGTGCATATGACGTAGGAATACATGACCGCATATCTTTATCTCTTTCACAAGGTGAACAATGAGATGGACCATGATATCAAAAAATGACGGAGGGAAATACATCTCAAGATGACATAGAGTCGTCACCACCTCAGCCTGCAGAGCGTCGAGTCCTTCGGGATCGATGACCCTCTGAGCAATTGAGTTAAAGAAATAACACAGTCTAAAGATTGCCACTCGGACCTTGTTCGGCAAGATACTCCTAATTGCAACAGGAAGTATTTGTGTCATCAGCACATGGCAATCATGAGACTTCATACCAATTAATTTCAAATCTTTCATGGAAACAAGTTTCTTAATATTGGCGGAGTAACCAGACGGAATTTTCACACCATGCAAGCTTTGACACAGCTCATTTCTCTCGGCCTTGGACAAAGTGTAGCAAGCTGGGGGAAGGTACGTTCGTCCTTTATCGGTCTCTTTTGGTGCTAACTCGGTTCTTATGTTCATATCAACCAAGTCACACCGTGCGTTAACACTTTCTTTTGTTTTGCCACTAATGTTCAGTAAGAGACCAATCAAGCTATAACATACATTCTTCTCCACGTGCATGACGTCGATGCAGTGGCGAACTTCTAAGTGCTCCCAATAAGGCAAGTCCCAAAAAATTGTCCGCTTCTTCCAGATATTTTTCTGAGAGGTCCTTAATTTACATCCCTTTCCAAGCACAACATCGATATCCTTAACCATATCATAGACCTCTTTCCCTCTAAAAGCCCTTGGAGATGAACCGTCCTCCTTATTTCCGTCGAATTGTTTCTTCATCTTGCGGTATGGGTGAATCCTGGGAAGGAACCTACGGTGACGCATATACATAGTTTTACGTGATTTGTTCAGCCATACACTCTCGGTACCATCTAAGCAGTGCGGACAGGCTTTGGCTCCTTTTGTACTGAACCCCGACATGTTACCAAGGGCAGGAAAATCATTGATGGTGCAGAATAACATGACACGTAAAGTGAAGTTCTCTCGTTTGTACGCATCCCATACTTGTACCCCTTCGTTCCAAAGTGTCACAAGATCTTCCAGCAATGGTGCTAGGTACACATCAATATTGTTTCCAGGTTGCTTCGGTCCTTGGATAAGTAGTTACATCAAAATGTATTTCCGCGCCATACACAGCCAAGGAGGAAGGTTGTACAAACATAGATTCACGGCCAAAGCTATGTCTCACGCTCATGTTACCGAAAGGATTAATTCCGTCCGTACTCAACCCTAACCTTATGTTCCTCGCTTCACCGAACTCTTCAAGCTCGATCGAAGTTTCTCCATCGCGTAATCAGCAGGTGTCCGAGCTTCCATCTTTCTTACGCTCCGAAAGTGCCAACGTATCAATCTTGCCTCCTTTCGGTTCAGAATAAACGCTTCAACGTGGTATCACAGTGGATACCACAACATCTTAGCAGAGGTCCTTGCTTCGCCTTAGCAGATTCTTACGCTCAGACGGATGCTTTGCACACGGGACATACATGCATGTTCGCATACTCTTTACTAGAGGATACAATCGTTCGGACATGCATGTATTCTTTCTACTTCCATTCCCAATGGACAAAGAACCTTCTTAGCTTGGTAGGTCGTCTTTGGGCAACACGTTTCTCCTAAGGATGTAAGCTAAGAGACCTAACATCGCCAGAAAACTCTTGTCGGATCAACCATTGCTTGCCTTCAATTTCAGCAGCTTCAAGCACGCTAACAACCTTGTGTATTCCTTGCGACTGGGAACAAAGGTTTCCGATTCCTCCATTAAGCCCTTGAATTTACAAAACTCTCTCTCACCGTAGTTCCTTCGCATCGCGTAGCATCCGATCCGATTGTCATCATGCGACCTATCCTCATCAAAAGCACATTCCATACCACGCATATCGTTGACTTCCTCGACGATGTCGCCATTATCGACTTCGTATAATCTGCTCTTCACCGTGACTGCTCCAACATGTATATCCTTTTTTGAAACCCCTTCGTATTAAGTGAGCTTCGATCTGTGTCGGGTTGTTAAACATTTTCATATTACCGCAATCAATGCATGGACAAGACATAAATTTTATCCCTTCTTCAACATATCCCGCTTTCGTGGCTCTTCTAAAAGCAAACACGCCATTAATATACTCTTCACTCACACGGTTCTCAATGTACATCCAGTTTTGGTCCATCTACACGTATACGCACGTAACAAATTAATTAATGTTAAATTATATTAATAAACCGCAAGTACCCTTCATAATGACAAAACACATTAGTGATTAGTCTAGAGCAAATATAAAGGGTTACAGATCGTTACAAATTAGTGATTAGTCTAGAGCAAAAATAAAGGGTTACAGATCGTTACCCTTCTCTCCAAGGTGGCACAATGTGGGAGGAGGCAGCAGAGGTGCCGAATGGGGAGGAAGCGGCGGGGTGACACCAAAATGTAATGGGCAAGAATGTGCGTGGAAGGAGGCAAGCAGAATGGGTGGCCAATGGGGAGGAGGCAAGAAGAAGCAAGCAGGTGGCGGCGCCCAAATGGAATGGGCGGGGGCTGCGGGAGCATCTATTTATAGTGGTAGTATATCACGAGCGGTTCTTTACAAGAACCGTCTAAAGAACCGTCTGTGATAAATAAGTATCACAGATGGTTCTTTTTACTTCACAGACGGTTTGTATAAAGAACCTTCTGTGATAGCACATAGAATCACAGACGGTTCTTTATACGAACCATCTGTGAAGTATCACCGACGGTTCGTATAAAGAACCGTCTGTGATGAGTACCATTATCATAGACGGTTCGTTAAGTATCATAGACGAATCGTATAATGAACCGTCTGTGATACGTCCACATCACAAACAGTTAACGAAGAACCGTATGTGATAATTTTATCACAGACGGTTCATCACAGACAGTTAACGAAGAACCGTATGTGATAATTTTATCACAGACGGTTCGCCGCGATGATGGCGCCTTCTATTGCCTGTTTTGTAGTAGTGTAAACACATCTCTGTCCATTTATTCAACTAGAGGAATTTTTCTGATTTGGAGTGTTTGTCAACTAAAGTTCATACTAATTTAAACTGTAAATTTTTGTTTAATCAGTTGAGTGGTTCAATTACCAGTCACAAGATTAGTTAGCACTAATTGGGTTTCCTTACAAGTGGGTCCCATCTTCGAGAGACTAAGAGAGAGCACATAGAGAGTTCATGAGGTAGAGACAGGGGATGGCTCAGGCGACTTGGAGCAGCGATCATCGCCGACGATTGGGTTGATGGCGGTGGCCACAGAGGGTAAAAATGGAATGCCCATGGCCATACAAATTCATGGATGGTGGTGGCATGGCAGGAGATGGACGGAAGCGGGCTAGCGGCGGCGCGCGGTGACCGACAGTGGGGGTGAAAGGGCCCGACAGCGCAAGGATGGGAGAAGGGCAAAAATGGAGGGAGCATGGGTAATAGGGAGGTGGTAGGAACTTACCGGTGTGCTCGGATGGACGTGAGGCAGACTGAGTCAGGCTGACAGCGGTGACCTGGGGCGGCGCAGGGTGATCCTCGTGGTGGCGTCTCTGGAGAGGACAAGAGAGAAAGTGAGAGATAGAGGAAGGTAAAGGGAAGCTAGGGGATGCTCACTGAGGGGGGGGGATCGGGAAGGGGATCTCCGAAGAGGAAGTAGTGGCAAAAAGGGCAGTGGTGGCCAGTCACGGGGAAGAAGCCGGCGGCGCAATGCTTCGGTGAAAGAATGCCCAAATTGCTTGAGGGCTTTTGAAGGTGGGGTGGTGGGACGCAGCGTGACACGAACGGCGGGGCACAAGGATCACCGGCATGGCCAGGACGACGTGGAGGTGGTGCGGCGACCGGTAATCGGAGCTCGTGCTGGGAGCTTGGGTTGAACCCAAAGAGGAGAGGAAATGGAGGTAGGAGATGAAAGGGTGTCGAGGGTGGCTCGGGGCTGACCTTTATAGGGGGGAGGCGGAGGAATCGATGGTGGCACCGACGACAACATGGGCAGGCGTGAGTGTCGGGTGTGGCCATGACATGGGCAGCGCAAAGGGATGTAACAGGGCAGGCGTGGGGCGACATGGGCTCGGGGAATACCAGGGGCGGCTGGCCAAACCGGGGATGGCGAGCTACGTTGGCGCCAGTGCACTCGGCTCGTGTCCACAGCAGTGAGCAGCGCTAGCGCTAAAGGCAGGGGCGCATGGAAGATGAAGCTTGGTCAGTGGGCCCGATTGTCAGCTGGAGGAAGGAAAGGAACAGGTTTTCAGATTAAAAAAAAGGCTAACAGTGTTAGGCAAAAAAAATTTGGCATAAAAATACAAGTCCAAAAATTATGAAATTTAAGGGGAGGTTGCTGAAATAATGTAGATTATTGTGAAATTTGTTTAGAGTTTTTCTTGTAATATATTCTTTTGTAAAAATCTATCAATCTCCCTTTGTTCAGTTTAACTTGAGGAAATTTTGTAAAGCATGTTTTAATCAATCTCCCTTTTTATTAACAGTACATTTATGCTAGGTTTGGATTTTTAATTATCACATTGTGTTTCCATTTATTTTGATCCTTAATAAATTTTACATTTCTAGAATTTGATTCCTAATCTCTTTATTAGACAAAAAGTCTTGCAAATAAAATCCAGAGAAGCAATTGTAAATAAAATCCATCAAAAGTTTTGAAAAGATCATATTTTTACTGATTTTAAAATAATCCTAAATTTTTGGATGTTACATGTTGATCCACAATGGCGTGACCATGGTGAATTTCTCAAAATTCGTGAACGCCTACTTCAAGCTCAGGATCACATGAAGCAACATTATGATAAACATCACCGTGATATCAACTTTGAGGTGGGGGGATGGGCTTGGCTTTGCCTTTATCACCGCACAGTAGTTTCCATTACTGACCAAAAACGTTCTAAATTGGCTCCCCATTTTTACAGTCCATTCTTGGTTGAAGAACAAATTGGCACAATTGCTTATCGTCTTCAACTCCTTCCCAAAGCTCGTATACATAATATTTCCCATGTTGCTTTACTCAAAAAAATATCTCGGGCCAATTCCACCAGCTCCTGGCTGACTTCCGGATAGTGTGCATGGTCGTGTGATTCCTTCATCGTTATCTATTGTCCGGGTCCATCTAAACCATGCTACTTGGGAACTACTCGTTCAATGGTTGGGGTGTTCTTCTGCCAATGCGACATGGGAACGTTTGGATGATTTTCAACAACGGTATACCTTGTTCCAACTCGAGGACGAGCTGTTTCGTGGAGAGGGAGGTAATGTTGTGGTCGCCTTTGTGGGGAAGACATATCAAAGACGGTGACAGGCTGCAGCGGCAATGACTTTGCCTGGGGGTACTATTCACATGCCGAATTTGGCTACAAGAATCGAATCGACATTACTCCCGACTTGGCAAGTGATTCGCCACAAGAATCTAATCGGTTATTGTAACTCATTTGGGAGCATAAGGTGTTGTCGGTAGGGATGATTAGAGCTAGAGATTAATCTCCTTAAAAGATAGGATAGAGCTAGTTAGTTTCTCCTTAAGAGATTGAGTTAGAGAATAGGTTAGTTTCGTATTCGATTTGGGTTGTGCTTTCCACTTCCGAAAATTTTGCATGCATATGTAAGAGAGAGATTCAATCAAGAAATTAAAAAAAGTCTTTAGCCTCACCAAGTTTTGGCAGAGATCATAGCCTTGGTCGGTCGGAGCAAGTCCAGCCAACCCTAGGGCGATCCTCGCCTCCGGCAATTTACCATCCTCTTTGTATCTTCATCCTCTCCGGTCCCACGTCATATCAATCTGTATACTATTTCCTACTGTAAATTGCATGCATATATAAGTATACAATAAACCATGTGTAGCATGCATTGTGGCAAGTAGCAGACAGTGACACATGGCCTAGTAAGGGTGTACCAAAAAAATGACATCTACAGTCGAAAGATAAATGAGACACCCCCAAAGAAGATAATGACATGATCATTTGTCAAGCAAGTAAACGAATCAAATGATTGGGGTTGGGATAGAAGCATTTGGGTTTTGAGTTGATGTTGATTGGCCGGAGGGTCCGGGTCCAATTACACCAGTAATGATATCCTTTTCTGATCTTGAGATGGTTGGAATTGGGGACAGATTAAGGCGAGTGGTTTGGCCAACCTCCCAATGATGGGGATTTGGTGCAGGATCCATTCGAGCTCGACTTTGCCTTACTCTACACTTCATCTACAGCCAGCCATACGTGCCATTTGTTCCTTGTTCCTTTTGGTGCACCACCTACCGATTCAGGTGATGGCAAAATCTTGTTCCAAAATGTACGAAAGGCAAAGAGAGTATAAATGAGTATATATATACTCACAAGCGTTTTGTGCAGAACGGTTTCATAATCAATTAACAAGATGTACATAAGATTGCCGAAATCTAAAATGCGGTATGATATTAATTTGGAAAAGTTATATACTCTATGCAGTTATGCTTTCGAGAATACCTGAAAATCTTTCTCTTTTTTTGGGTAGATCATTTCTTATAGTAGAAGCTGTCCTACAGGGCATGCTTAACAGTGTACATGTGGAGAAGTAGACGTACGTACGCAAGAGAACTCAAAAGGTACAAAAAGACGTAGATAAGATAACTCGAAAGGTACGGACATAATGACCGGTATTCCGGTAAGATTTGTCCTAACATTCCATCAATGGCTAGCTAGATTAGTTCTTCAGAGGAGTACGAGTTAATTTTATCGTTTTGAGGCCGGCAGAGTACTAAGTGCTTGAGTGCTTGCTTTCTATTCCCTCAACTAAAGTGGTGGTATGTGTAATACCCTAACTTTTGTCGCCAGAAATCCCAGCATAAAAATATGGGATTTTTAATATGTTTTTTTTTGCATGTTGAACTATTTGGATTTTCAGTGAATTATTTGGAGTTTTATCGTATTTGAATTTATCAAAACCAGTTAACAAAATGCAAATTCGTTAAAGTGAAGAAACTTGAAATTTAATTAAAATTATATTTGAATTTGAATTACCAAATCAACAATTTGAACTGAAAAGCGTAGAAAAATTAAAACCTCAAAAAACTGGATTGGGCAAGAATTGAGCTAGCCCAACCCATTTCTTTTTTGCTTCTTTTTCTTCCGCCCGCCCCTGTAGGATCAAGGCTAACCGACTAGAGGGGGTAAATATGAGGTTTTTAAAACTTTTTAACTAATTGATAATTTTAAGCTAGATTGTCTTAACAAGACTTCCTAGAACAAATATAATGAAAGAACTACTAAACCTTTTAAAACAATTATGAGACAATGTCAATACTAGATACAATTCTAACCAAGTAATTCTACACAAGTAAATAGCTAGAAATGTAAATGTGAAATTAGTAAAGACAAGAAATAAACCACAACGAAAACAATGATGTTTTTCCGAGGTATCAAGACTTGTCGGTCTTCACTAGTCCATGTTGAGGAAACTTGAACGAATCAAGTCGGCTCCACGAATTAAGCCTTGACCCTCGATCACTATCGTTACTCTTCCTCCTCTCTGAGATGGTGAGTATGCAACCACTCCACAATCCGCTAAGGTGACTCTTCACAATCTTCTTTAAAAAGCTCATCAAGCAAACTTCCTCCAAGGCCATCTAGGTGCCGCAAGCACCAAAAGTAATAAACCAAGTGTTTTGCTTGAGGAAAATCAAATACCAACAAGATCAACTAATGATGCAATGCACTTGAATGCTCTCAACTACTTCAAAATGAGAATTCAAAGCAAATGAGTGGTAGAAATTGTATAAGAGCTCAAGGGTATTCAATGGGAGTGAATATGCTAAAAATTCTAAGCTAGAGGCAAAGGGGAGGTATTTATAATCTCCACCAATAAAACTAGCCGCTTGAACCAGCTTCCTACAAAATTTAGGATTTACGATAATACCTTTGTTCAAGCCCTAGACATCAGTAGTCAAAAAGCAATGGTCGATTGTTGTTCATTAAATGCGTCTCATTATAGTCGTTACAAAAAGTTATGGTACTATTGCCAACTAGAAACCAGTATTACCATATCGCGTAATACTGCTCGACTATATCGGTATTACCGATTTTCGATAATCAAAATTACAAGAAAACACCCTATCCGAAATATCGATCGCTAAGTAAAACTCTAGATAACCGACTTACGGTAATACCGCCAAGAGATGTGGTCATACCGTTATTAGATTTCAAGAAAATCTCGTGACTTGTTTACTACTTAATCTATTCCAATGTGGCTATGCAAATAAAAGAATCTTAAGCCTTTCCTTTGATCACTTTTGCAACTATTATAATTGCATTCTGCGTGGTGCCTTGCTAAGTACCTTCGTACTCACTGTTGCTCAATTACTATCATTCAGTAAATGAAAAAAGAAGGGTCTATGGGCACTGAATTGCGTTTGACAAGACCGGAAATCGCCAAAAACTAAGTCACCAGCCACAGTCGATTGTCGGTGAACGTATCCTAAGGTCCCACTTGTGTGTTGGTTCTGTTTCCACTTAAGGTATTTGGCATGGTCAACCCGTGTGTAAGTCAAACGATTGTACGGTCTAATTATATATTTTTTAACATTATGTAATAACTTTAATTTTATGAGACATATATTTAATATTTAATAATATAATTATATGTACTAACTAGTAATCTAAGGTCTAACACCTCTGGATGATAAATCTGATGCCGACATAATGGAAGCCTCACTGCGTCAAGCATGCATGCATATGCTTGTCCTTTCGTTCCTTGTCCAGTTGTCCATCAGTGCAGCTATAACATTTACACAAAGCATGAACAATCATAACAGAGTTTGATTCTTCAAGACACTTCAGGCTGGTACACTAGGATTGCAGTATTGAGTAGGGGTTGACTTCAACTTTGTCTTGGCTGGTTGCATACTAATAGAAAACACCAACTCCAAAAAAAAGGAAAGAATAGAAAACACCAACTCCGAAAAACAAAGAGAAAAAATGCATGAAATAAACATGTGAAAGTACTTCAGTACCTGCACACGTCAGTTTCTGCATTCTGACGCCTTGCGTTTGTTTGACCAAACAAGCAGGCGAGAGTGCACTGTACTGTTGCAGAGATGTCACTACGGCGAAATTAATAGGGAAGGGATCATGGGAGATGTCTTCATGACGAGAAGAGCCCTTTTGGCAGAGACTCCTTACCTTTCTGCTCTAGCAGTAGCGATCCACATGGCAATCCTTACTTTCTGACGAAGAAAACACGCGCGCGCGCAGAGAGAGAGAGAGAGATGCTTGGAAAAATGTTGAACTAAGACTGAAGTAATTGGAACAATCAATATTTGTGCAGCGCAGAAACTGCATACGAAAACACTGACGAGGATAAACATTTGCCGTAGGTACCACTCTAGCCACCGGTGTTAACGTGCTGCGTCTGGAGTTCCCTATCATTATGTAACATTCCAACATTTATAATCAAACTCTTGAGCATGAAAGTATGAAAATTTTAAAAACTTTGTGCATCTTAATGCCGTTTGAATTTCTGGTAGTTTATTTGAACTTTTGTCGGATTTTGAATCTAAGTAAAACAAGTAACAAAACAAAACTTAATTTAAATCAATACTTTATAAAGACCAATCCAAATGAAACATGGTTTCCAAACTACTAGCCCCAAAAATGGAATGAAACTTTGAATTTGAAATCCATTTGGACAACATGTGGAAATAGAACTAAGATTTGAGACGACACAGTACTTACTCGCCTTAGATTTTGACATCGCTACCGCCGCAGCACCACCCACAGCCTACACCGGCCGCCGGGCGCTGCCCCTGCCGGCTTGCCCCTTGGCGCCCTCGACTCCTCGTCTGCTCCGGCCTCCTCAGCCTCCTGACCGCCGCCCAGGAGTAGCGCCTGCGCCGCTATGCAATTTGGATTGGTCGACGAAAAATTGGATGGGCCATGACCTTGCAACTTGAACTCAGTCCACTGCCCAGCAATGGAGCATGCATCTCTTCCCTTCTGATCTTCTCCGACACCGTACCAGGGAGGAAGGACGGGGTAGGGGGTTCCAGACCGGCGGGAGCTCTGATGTAGCTTCCGCCAGAGCCCGCATATTGATAGGTTCACCCGATTGCAAGTAACAATTGGAGTTTGTGAAGTAGATGACTGATGAGCCTCACAAGAAGGACACGAATCCTCTGCCGTAGCTACATGCTACGCTACGACAGAGGCGCACAGTATACATGCATTAAGACTCATCCAGACTGTCTAATCGCCGGTAGACGATTTAGCTCTACAGTGTACGGTACCAACGTGACAATACAACACAATAAAATTGATACAATACTTCATGCGTGCGGATTGCTACTGTTTCTACACTTCTGTTGTCGAGTGCTGTGGCACCGGACGCATAATGCTTTTTCTACCACGCACGCAACCCCCGGCGGTTACTGTAGCGGACCGGATCCCTCGCAAGAAGGCAGGATTGGAAGGACAGGTGCGCCTAGATCTAGTACATTATTTAAGCTAACTTTTTTAAAAAAAAATCTGAACTTGATGGCTTCTCCTAATCTATTGAGGTTGACCTCAGCATCACATGGGCCTGGCTCATCATACTGTGCATGTGGATTTTGCAGGTTCAGATTCATTCACAGGATATATTTCCAGTGCAGAGATTCATCATACTTGCAAGAACACATTTTCAGCCAACTTCTTTCTGCATGTTGGCTAACGGTCGGCACAAACTATCAATCGGCACCGATATTTATGGATTCCTCGTCACTCAGTGTTCACTGTAATTGTCCGTAGTGACAATACAATATGCATTAAGTCTACGAAAAATGGTGACGCTTCTGATGATCAGTGTGTAAAATCAGATCGCTTTGGTCCGTCCATCTGATATAGGATGAACGGTTTAGATCGCACGCCGAGCTGCGATGCACGTGATCTGGACCACTGGTTGGCTCCGAGTGTAACTTGCAATCTACGGTGCAGTGCAGCAAAGAGGTCCATCTAAAATGGTGGTGTTTGGCTTGACGCCTTTTCACATAATGTGTAGCCCCACGAAATTTCACTCGAGAGGTATACGTCTCACCTTCATGGATTTGATGGTATCTATGTGCCATGCCTTTGCTTGCCAATTGTGTACATTTGTGTCACAAATCCCGGACTAATTCATACTCCCAGGTCACAATCTCACTACAAAGTAAGCAATAATGTTACCAGTTAATTATGTAGCTGTCAGTTTTCTTTAGAAAGTGTACATTTAAAGGTAACTTGCTCACCGTTTTGTGCATTGTGTTGACATTTTAAGCTTTAGCTTTAAATTTGGGTTAATTCAAGTCTGGAATCTGGCTATTCTTATATTCCTTTAACGTCCAATCGTGGCACATGTGGTTTCCCCCCAAAATTCCTATGAAAAATGATTTGTTTCTTGCAAAATTCTCATGTTCAAAACAATCTCTAAACTTATGCAATTTCGATTTGATGGAGCATAGACTATGAACATAGAGACACTCTGTGTTATATAATTGTGCTCCATGTGACATGGAAAATTGATAAAGGGTAAAAAACATGGCAAAATGCAGTAAAACCCTTGTCTATGTATAAAACTACAAAACTTCAGATTTTGTCACCACATTTCGCCGCGAAATACTTTTGGAAAACAAACAAAGAAAAAGGAAATTCTCGGGGCAAGCTGTTCAGAAAACCGCATCAAGAAAACAACTGGGAGTATTTGTCTGTTACTTCTCACGAAAACACCCCCAACATTTTTCCATTTCACAAGCAACTCCCCTCGTCTTCTACCTTTCGCTCTTGTCACCTCGTTTTCTTTCCCTTTTGTTACCAACTATACTCGAGTGAGATCCATATATAACCAAGCAACTACCACTGCCCACCTCTCCCCCTCTCCCCCTCTCTAGAACCAAGGGTTGCTGCGAGGGAAGAGAGAGAGAGAGAGGGTGCAAGAAGAAGGGGAAGGGTTGGTGGTTGCTTCTTAGAACCGCGAGGCGGCATTGGAGTTGTTGTTCTTGGTTCTTTCATTAGGACAGGACCAAGGGCAAAGGAGAGAAGAGGAGGTGGGGGGACAGTGAAGAGGCACTGGAGAGGTGCCTCCTTTGCTTCTAGTCGCTTCTTCTTTCTTCTTCTTGGGGAGAGAGGGAGAGAGAAGTGGGAGAGGAGATGGGTGAGATGGTTATGGCCGGGTACGGGCTGGACAAGGCGGTGCGGTGCAGCGTCAGCTTCGACACGCCGTGCGGCACAAGCTGCGCGAGCTCGAGGTGCGTTCCTCCGCAAGAAGGAAATGCGGTCTGGTTTTCTGTTCATGGCATCCCTGATTTGCTTGTTTCTTTGCAAGAGCAGTGCTGGTTTGGGATGGGAGCAAAAGGTTTAAAATATACTGGCCCCTTGATTTGCTTGTTCGTTTCAATTGTGAAGCAGCCATTTGTGTTAGGAATGAGGTTCTTATAGGAATAGTGGGGTTTCTGTTGCTTGGTTTGGAGAACAGTGCAGATTTTCAGCCATTCGGGATTCTGATGTCTTCGCAATTTTCATGTATTCTTTCCAAGACAAGCACAAATTTTGCCCAAAATGCGCTTAAGAGTTCTTTTTTTGGTTGTTTTCTTGAATTGCAAGCTTCTTGTTTTCTCTCCCATAAAGGTTGCATCCTTTTGAAGAGTTGTTAGGATTTTGGGAAGAACTGTAGGAATTTGTTGCTTCTGCTACAACTTTCTTGCTTTCTCAGCTTTAAAGGTGCAAGCCTTGATTTACTTCGAGCTTCTGTCTATGTTTCTTAAGAAGCGAATGAGATGCAAACATTTACTTTGCCTTCTGACTTCAACTGTTGGAAGTGTGAATTAGGTGATGAAAGGGCTTAAAATTATCACTGCTGTAAAAGTGTAAATTCCAATTGTGAGTAGTAGCGTTCTCATTATGCCATTTTCTGATGTGGCACGAGAAAGGACAATAATGTTATGTTTGCTGGTGTTAATTTTAAGTTTTCTGTTGCGCGTTATATTACAAGCATAGTAGCACTAGGTGTGCTCAAAACTGGAAATTGTTACCTGCTGATTATGCAACCTCTAATGTCACAAAAGAAAGGAAAAAAGAATACTCCCTCCGGGTTCACAAAAAGTTTTGGACATCGACACATGATTTTAATGTATTTAATCTAAATATTTTTAAAAATATCGATAGTAAAAGTTGACTGCACGACCTTCTTTTTTTTTTGAACTAGAGACAGTACGATGTTCCCTAATTTGAAGGAATTTTGAAGAATAAAATAAAACCAAATTAATTTTCCAAAACCAATGCTATCCAGATAAGAGAGGCCTGGTTAGGTATTGCAAAGGCACATTTCCATAGCTGTCTTATGAACATTATATTTTGTAAGTTCTGTAACCCTAAGTGAGTCTTTTATTTTTCTTGTTTTTCTATTTGGTGTGGGTTGCGGGCCTGAGAGTTGGGGCCAAGCTATCAGCCTGCTTGTTCAACAAAATTCTCGTCAGTTAGGTTTTTTTGTTGCTTGTGTTCCATTTCATGAATTGTTACGAAAGGTCACAACAATGCCCATCAACTGTCACTCTATTGATTTGATAAATAAAATTCATTTTTATTTTAAAGATGCTGAGATTATTCACTAGGTTACATGTACTGATCCGAACCACTTGTAAATGCTGATCATAATTTTAAAGATACAGAGGTTTATTTTCTTATGAATTACGAGTTTGTATGTTATTTCTACATTGTTTCTGTTCCTCTTGTTTGATTATCTGACACATGACTTTTTTTTAGCAAATATGGACTGAGATTGGGGAGCATGAAGACGATAAAGATCGCTTGTTCCTAGAACTCGAAACAGAGTGCATGCGTGTGTATCGAAGGAAGGTTGATAGTGCCAATGCTGAGAGAGCCCAGCTCCGTCAGTCATTGATGGCCAAAGAAGCAGAACTTAAAGCTTTAGTGGCTTCGATAGGTGAAAATACCCCGCAGTTTAAGGTAAATTCTGTCATAATTTCTATTTCCCCCTCTTGTTTAAGGCCTTGGACGTACGGTGCTTGAATATGTGCTCATGTGTCTTTTAATTGTAAGTTTTGGTTTGTCTACAGAGCCGCACATATTGATAGGTGCATTGTGTACTGTACATAAGTAATGAAATCATTGTTGATGTCATGCTGCACTTTGTGTGGAATATATCATATTCTGCCGGCTGGCCGTCTTTTTTCAGTTAATGATGAAAAGATAGCATTGTGAACATGCGCAGCTGAGTCATTTGGTTGGTACGTAGTCTTGTCAGATGGCTACATTAGAAGAAAAAAAAAAGTAGCATAGAACTTGGTTCGAGGGACCAAAGTTTTTGCTGATTAGAATCTGTATAATTGTTAGCCATATACTTAGTTGAAGGTTTATTAAATATTCTTATAATTTAAACCTACCTCGATGATGCATCTAGAATTTTCTTTTACACAAAAGGTCGACCATGCAACATATTTGTGTAGTGATAGTACAGTGGGCTTTCATGTGAAATTCCTTTTGGTAATGGCATTTTTGCAAACAAAGCTGTGCGGCCTTTACCCACAGCTTCTACATGCATCAGTCACTGCCTACAGAATTTGATTGCTTTTGGAATGGATAGCATTATTGAGGTACACCAAACAAAGGTGAAACATTATGCTTTTTTGTATTGAAGATACCCTCTGTTAGATGTTTGAGAATCATGAAGATTCATATTTAACTGTACTGTACCCAAAAAGCTTGTGGCTCATTGTACGATATGAAGAAACTGGTATATTCCATTTTTGAGTAATGTGGGATGTTCATCTATAGGTGGATGAAAAGCGTACATCGTTGAAAGAACAACTTGTCGCAGTGACACCTCTCTTGGAAGATCTTAGGGCAAAGAAAGAAGAAAGAATCAAGCAATTCTCAAATGTGCAATCTCAAATTGAGAAGATAAAAGAACAAATTTCTGATTACAATTATCAGCATGAAGATGGTTTGGTCAAACATCTTAAGGATGACCATGACTTGTCAACCAGAAGGCTTGCTGATCTTCAAATGCAGCTGCGCAATTTACAGAAAGAGAAAGTAATTATGATCTTGACTCAAATGGTTTAAATATGTAGCTTTCTTCGGTCTAGTCATCAGATAGATATGAGTTGAGCCATCAAATTTGCTTGATTGTATGTTTTCAAAATGTAACCTACAAATTTTCAAACAAAGAAGATGCTTATGACTAAATGTTGTCAATCGGGTGAATAATGAATTTCAATATATCTGTGAGCAATAAACATTTATATGTTTTGACCATTCTATGTTTACCTACTGCTTTAACCAGAAACTTCACTGCCAACAGAAAATTGGAATAATTATATAGTTGAAAGGACAATTCATGCTAATTTTTACTAAATCCCTTTCTTGACTATGACATATTAGTATAAGCAATATTTTTTTCTCCTTCCCTTTTTGTTCAGTCTGATCGCCTTCAGAAGGTATTTGTATACGTGGATGAAGTGCACTGCCTATGCGCTGTGCTTGGGATGGATTTTGCAAAGACGGTGCAAGACGTGCATCCAAGTTTGCATGGAACCAACTCAGAAAATTCAACGAATATCAGTGATAGCACTCTTGAAGGTCTTACTCAGACTATCCTGAAGCTCAGAGCGGAAAAGAACACAAGAGTCTCAAAGGTGATTCCTCTTAGCGAAACTACTGTGGTGACTCATTTTTGTTTTGTTGCTTCTCATTTGATAATTGTGTTCAGTTGCAAGAAATTGTGGAAAAACTCCACAAGTTATGGAATCTGATGGAGACAACTGAACAAGAGAGGAGACACTTTTCCAAAGTTGCAGCTGTTTTTGGATCTACCGAGGAAGAGATCACTTCTCCTAGTATCCTGTCGTTGGAGACAATTCAGGAGGTTTGGCAACTATCTATGACTTGTTACTTTACATTTTACAAGCTGTAATTCGAAACTTTTTAGTATTATTGTTGAATTCTTTAGACAGGAGAGGAAGTCGAAAGACTAACTAAACAAAAGGCAAGTAGGATGAAGGAGCTTGTTCTTAAGAAAAGGTTAGAACTAGAAGATATCTGCAGAAATGCACACATGGAGCCTGATATGAGCACATCACCAGAGAAGATAATAGCTTTGATTGATTCTGGTATTTATCCTGCTAATATCTTTCTCTCGCACATACAATTGAAAACAGCTGATGAATATCTTGAACGATCTAATAACTTTCTGCGTTCAGGTCTAGTGGATCCTTGCGAACTTCTGTCCAGCATTGAAGCGCAAATAGCAAAAGCAAATGAGGAATCCCTAACAAGGAAAGATATCTTGGAGAAAGTAGACAAATGGCTATCAGCTTGTGATGAAGAGATTTGGCTTGAGGAATATAACGAAGTATGATTCTTTTATCCATGAAAATATGCTATTGCATGGTGCATCAATTCAATATGATTGCCACCTTTTCCTCTATTTGGCATGTTAGTACTGAATATTCAAATTCACTTTGCCTGACAACATATAATGCACATGTCTGCTATGATTTAGTTAATGTCCTCTTCAATGTTTGCATGTGTCCTTTCTGCAGGATGATAATAGGTACAGTTCTGGCAGGGGTGCCCATTTGAATCTCAAGCGTGCAGAGAAGGCAAGGATACTTGTTCAAAAGATTCCAAGTGAGTCTTGGTTTCTGTAGCTTTCAGATAATATTAATAACTTCAGTTGAACACTGTGGTGCGTTCTGCTAATTTATTTTTGTGAACTGGGCTAGTGGTTCCAAATCTAGATATAATGTTTTTGACATAACTATACTGACGTACTTCTAACATAATCAATAAGCACTTCATGATTCATAAGCACAATCTACTTGCTTCTCTTGATATAGATCCACCTATAGTCACTCGCTCACTTGGTATGTAATATGATCAGAAGATACATTTTTTCTGCAGCTATGATTGACAACTTGATAGCCAAAACATTTGCCTGGGAGGATGAAAGAAATATACCATTTTTATATGATGGAGTAAGTCACAGAGCTAGCTCACCATATTTATAGGACATCAGGTACACTAGATCTGCTCTAATAATCAGATACATTGAATTTTGCACGTTAAGGTTCGTCTGGTTGCCATTTTGGAAGAGCAAAAGCTCAGAAGGGTACAAAAGGAGGAAGATAAGAAACGATACCGGGTATAAATTATACCACATCCTATACTCCTTTTGGCATTACAACCACAAGAAAAGAGTCCTCACTCCTTTTACATTTGTTGATTAATTCTTAATACAGGATCAGAAGAAGCTGCAGAATTTATTGCTTAAGGAGAAGGAGTTGATTTTTGGGTCCAAGCCTACTCCGAAGAAGACAAGCAGCTTTAATAGGACGAGCAGTCATCATCCAAATGGAAATGGAGCTGGTTTCATGACACCGGTGCCCCGCAGAGTTTCTGCAGGCAGTGCCACTCCTGAGCTTCTAACACCACGCTCATATTCTGGCCGGTACAATAACTACTTCAAGGAGAACAGGCGGTTGACGGCTGCTCCACTGAACTTCTCCACATTTTCAAAGGAGGACAGCATGTCATCCTTTGCGTCCATTAGTGGCTCGGAACCTGATTCTCCATTGCTTTTGCACTGAGTATGAGATCACCAGACGTTTTTTTAGTGATTTCCAGGATTTCTCACAAGAACTTCTGCTGATCTTGATTTTCAAATGCAAATTTCTGGTTAGGGAGGAGACTTTCTTGGCGAAAAGGATGATAATGGAGGCTATCCTCAAGATTGGACCATCGTGTTTTAGCTGTTGACATTGCTAATGAGTGACGACAGATTGTGACATGATTTAGATAAGATTGCTTGTAGATATATGACCTAACATTTGTGGTGCTGTTGTACTTCCAACTAGCGTTGATCAGTCGTTTGGTTAGGAAACATGCTAAAGTTGTGCAATGTTTTTGTTTTGTGCCAAATGATTATTTTTGAAGTTTTGTATTTCTTCTTGTGTATCATTATTTTGCATGCGAAAAAAGAGGGTTGATTTTTTATCAAAAAGGGTGTTGTATTCAGCATACAGTCTTACAACCTGATGTCTTGTACTCTTGCGTCTTATTTATTGGATCACAGATTGTGTGTCATGGCCTATGGTAATCGAACATCATCTTTCAGTCAGGGAATACGGTATGTTGCCTATTGGATCCCAATTCACACATGCAATAGGTCGAGATACTTGTATAATTTCGGAAGAACCAATGCATCGTATGTACTGCCATGCTGCAGTCGATACATTCTTATGTTTCCAGCAGTTCGATATTGGATGTTTCTGCAAATGCAATTTAAGTTAAAAGATGGCCGGTCAAATTGACGATCATCTTATCTCACAGGGATCCATTTCCCAGAGACTACTCGTCATACCAATCAACACCTTAGTGTCATCTTAAAACAGCTTAGAAATTAGTGGTTTTACAGGTCTAAAGTAGTAGGAAAGATTAAGAAAAATTGGGGGCAATCACACCAAAACAACAGAAAACCTATTGGTTTCCAGCATACTTGTCTTTGTCCAGGATTTCCTAGAAAATGGGAAATATTCATCCTCAGATTTCCAACAAAATGCTTGAAGTTTCAAGCGAAGATACAGATGCTTTGAGCAGAATTGTCAAAAGTATTTTTGTACAGTTTGTCTGGTTGCTTTTGGTGTTGCTTCTATACTACAAATGCAAATAGAGAAGCTGAATAGGCAACCTTGATTCAGTCCAGTCCCTAAAAGACAACCTAATTTTGTGTACATAGGAGAACCGAGATGGTGTATACAACCCAACACATTCTGCCGACATGTTGTTTGCAGGCAACTGCAACATAACCTGCAAAACAAATGACCAAACGAAATTAATCAACCCGTATGATCCAATATACTAAAATAAACCAGCGAACTGACAAGAAAAGAAAAGGGGTATGGGTGTTTGGCACAATAATTCTGTGGAACATCAGTCTGATGTGTCAGCTTGTGAAAGGGTAAAATTTAGTCTTTTAGTGCACATCTTTCTGTTCATAAAAGAAAATAGTAGTGCAAAACAAAAGCATCCTCTTTTTTCAAACCATTATAATAGTTCTGATAACTAGGATCAGTATGCAAGGCAAGTTTGCAAAAAGTTCACAATTTAGTCATGTATTAACATTGGAAAAAATAACACCTGATCACACTAAAGCATCCTCTAGTTGTGATTATACAAATTAATAGCTAAGGCAGGAACACACACCACGAGCAAGTTCAGGACTCCAGCTGGAATTTTCAGCCATGCTAGTGGTCTTGCCTTATTCCAATACCAAACCCATAATAACCAATTGATCACATAAACTCAAGGCGGGCAAAACATATAAAGCATAGAGGTGAAGGCTAGACCTCTCAGTCTACTGATCTACTCTATTGGCTACACAAGAACAACAACGTCCTCCATATTATATATATATATATATAGTTGAACTGCAGTTGGTTTTGATTCCTGATGCAAAATTCTTACGAGAATATAAAGAGATAAAAAAACTAAGAAATTAATCTGCCTCTGACAAATCCAAGAACGTAGCAAAGGATCCTGGAGAAATGAATCAATGTAGTGACAGGGGCAGGTAATTCCGAAGGTGATACATGGAACATTATATCAAAATATTAAATCACCGGTACAGAAACAAGCAGAAAAACAGTGTCATGTGCGGAAGATAATGCAGCGAGAAAACTTGGCCGGTGCAATCAAGGATTAGATTAGGATTTCTTAGCTATCAAGTTATTGTTATGATATGATCTCATCTATTAGGAATGTTATCCTTATTAATATGAAGGAACATCATTATAAGAGGAGCCGCATGCTACCAATATCAATTAACGAAGAAAATATATAAAGAGTTTCTAGTTTCTCCTTGTCCCCGCCCTTGTGGCTTGGTTGCCTCCATGGCGGCGATGCGCCGCTTGGGTCCAGGGGCACCTCGTTCATGTTAGCCAAACAGGATCATGCACGATACGTGTATGTCCCGCACGCCACCACCAATCCTTCTGGAGACTACGGCCAAATCATAGGAGTTAGTTTCTATGTTTAGGACACCACCAATCCTTCCGGAGACTACGGCCAAATCATAGGAGTTAGTTTCTATGTTTAGGAGATTATCTTGCCATCTGTTAGGCAGCTGTATTTGGCATGTACTTGATCTGGTTCCCACCGATCACACCTCTCTGTACTCCATATAAGCCAATGGCTCCTAATCAATCGCCAAGTGAGTTTTCTCCAACACCTTCATGGTATCAGAGCACATACGATCCTGATCTCCTTCCCTAACCTCCTCTTCTCCTCCAGCCATGATGGGTCCCGTCGACGACACCACCGCCCAGGCCACCGCGGCACAGGCTGAGCTCGAAGCAGCTCTTGCCAAGGCCGAACTCGACGCCAAGGTCGCGCTCTGGACGCAGGCCGTCGACGTCTCGAGCGTCAAGATCCTCGTCCCCATCACCCTCGATCTGTAGGCCAACAACTACGACCAATGGTGCGGCCTGTTTGAGGTTGCCTTGGAAAAATTCTCCCTCGACAACCACATTCGCGATCTCCTCTTCCCCGATGCGCGCAGCGGGCTTCGCCTCGACGCCTCGCTCGCTGCGGGTCAGACGCCGTCACCCCGAACCTCCTCGCCATGGTGATGGACACCTCGGCCAGTGCCTACACCATTTAGTCGCGCATCGAGGGCCTCTACCGCGACAACGTTGACACGCGTGCCATCTACCTCGAGCAGGAGTTCCACAGCCTCATGCAGGGGTCCATGTCGGTGGCGGACTACTGCCGCAAGCAGAAGTCTCTTGCCGATGAACTGACTCCCGTGGGCACACCAATCCTGGACAGGAGCCTTGTCCTCAACACTCTGTGCGGACTGAGCTCTCGCTTCGCGCACATGCTCACATTGATCTCCATGCAGTGTCCTATGCCGACGTTCTTGGAGACCCGTTCCGCTCTCCTCCTTGAGGAACTCACGTCCGGGACAGATGCATCAAGTGGCTCCTCCAACCCGTCGGCTCTCGTCGCATCTTTGGCCGGTCAGTCCAACAAAAACTCCACCGGCGGATTTTCCTCCAACAGCGGCTCCACCAACCGCGGCGGCAACAACTCCAACAACTACCGCCGCCGCAACAACGGTCGCGGCAATGGCGGTGGCGGCTCCTTCAAAGGCGGCGGCGGCGGCTCCAACAACAACAGCCAGGGCTCTGCTCCCTGGCCGTCGCTCCAAAACTCGTGGGCCGGGTCCATCCAAATGTGGCCTGGACAAGGGCCCCGGTACAACCCGGCTGCTTGGCCCACGCCCTCTTGGCGCCTTCACCGCCACCGTCCCCACCATGCCGGGCCAAGGCACGCAGTGGTCCGGTGCGCCGACATATGAACCTTCCCAAGGACCGGGTGCCCAGTGGACGGGCGCGCCTGCATTCCCCTCCTACACGCCATCCGCTTCATGGGACCAAAACCAGCTCATGCATGCAATCAACACCATGACGCTGGCGCCGCCATCTTCTGACTGGTATATGGACTCCGGGGCGTCCGCTCACATGACCTCGGATCATGGTAATCTTTCCTCCACCTCTCGCAATTCTTCCGTTGCATCTCAATATGCTATTGTCGGTAATGGTTCCCGTATTCCAATCACTCACACTGGCACAACATCTCTCCACACTCCATCCCATTGTTTTCAGTTAAACAATGTTCTTGTTATGCCTAACTTAATCAAAAACCTCATTTTCGTTCGTCGTTTCACTTTAGATAATCACGTCTCTGTTGAGTTTGCCCCTTTTGGTCTTTCTGTGAAGGATCTTCAAACCAAAAACGTGATCATCAGGTGCAATAGCCGTGGTGACCTCTATCCTCTCTGTTGGCCGCCGCCCACCTCACATGCTCTTGCAGTCACCACACCTTCCTCCACCTTGTGGCATCGACGACTCGGTCATCTTGGTCTTCAAGCTTTATCGCATCTAGCCAGTGCGTCTCATATTTCATGTACTAAAGCCCTGGTAGACTCTTTGTGTCATGCGTGTCAATTAGGCCGCCATGTACGTGTCTCGTTTTATGCATCTACTACTCGCACTAATAAAGCTTTTGAGTTGATACACTGTGATCTCTGGATCTCACCCGTCCCTAGCATCTCCGGCTACAAGTATTATCTAGTCATCCTAGATGATTTCACTCACTACCTGTGGACGTTCCCACTTCGCCTAAAGTCTGATGTACGACACACTCCGCAATTTCTTTGCTCATATAGGTACTCAATTTTCCACCACTGTGTGTAGCATCCAATGTGACAATGGTGGCGAATTTGACAATCACGCCATGCGCCTGCACCTTCTCTCCATGGAATCGCACTCCGCATGTCATGTCCACACACATCTCAACAAAATGGTAAGGCGGAACACATCATCCGTACTACCAACGACGTCCTACGTTCTCTTCTGTTCCAAGCCAGCATGCAACCTTCCTACTGGGTCGAGGCACTTCACGCTGCTACTTATCTTCTTAATCTTCACCCCACAAAATCACTCAACTTCGGTATCCCACACCAGACTCTTTTTGGCACTCCTCCCGACTACTCGCATCTCCGAGTTTTCGGCTGTAGGTGTTATCCTAACCTCTCTCGCCATCGCCGCCATAAGCTTGCACCACGTTCTGCGGCTTGCGTTTTTCTGGGATATCCGGCAAACCACAGGGGGTATCGCTGCCTTGATCTCACCACAAACCACATCATCATATCCCGTCACATCACTTTTGACGAATTTTCATTCCCTTTTTCCGAGCAGCCTAATTCCCCGGTCCCTGAGGACTTTGATTTCCTGTCACACGCTGCACATGCACCGACTGCTGCTTTACCACCCATTGCACGTCCCAGGGCACCCGCATCCTCTCTTGTGCCTGCGCCAGTCCAGCATGCATTGGTGCCCCTGTCCCACCCGGACATCGCAACCGCGCCTCACCTGCAGGCCACGCGTTCCACTACGCTGGCGCCTGCAGCTCCTCAGCAGGCCACGCAGCCCCTTATGTCGGCGCATGCGCTCCACGGCAGCCGCAGCACTGCGTCGGCGCTGCGGCTAACCAAAGAAAGCCGCGACCCTCTGCAGATCGGCACTGCGACTTTGTTTGACGCCGCGACAAGACCGCCACTACTCGCGCTCGAGCCATCACCCGGTGGTCAATGATCACTCGATGACCACACATGGTAAGCGTGGTTTTCGACTTCCCATGGACCGCTAAACCTCCACGTGGACGTCCCCTCACTGCTTCCACGCACCTACCGCGCCGCGCTTAACGACGAGAATTGGCGTCTCGCCATGCAGCGCGAGTTTGAAGCCTTGCAAACTAACAACACATGGGTACTTTTTCCAAAACCTCCTGGTACTAATGTTGTTTCAGGAAAGTGGATTTTTCGACACAAGTTGAAGCCTGGCGGCTCCTTGATCGCCATAAGGCGCGATGGGTACTCCGGGGCTTCTCTCAACGCCCCGGTGTTGACTTCGGTGAGACGTTCAACCCGGTTATCAAACAAGCTACCGTACGCACCGTCGTCACCATCGCACTGGCTAACGGTTGGCTGGTGCATCAACTCGACGTCAACAACGCCTTCCTCAATGGCACGCTCACAGAGACCGTCTACTGTCAACAACCATCAGGTTTTGTTGACACAACACGCAGCACGCACGTCTGTCGCCTCAACCGGTCTCTCTACGGCCTCAAGCATGCTCCACGGGCTTGGTTCAGTCGCTTTGTGACCTACCTTGCCTCGCTGGGCTTCACGGCGTCTAAGGCGGATCCTTCGTTGTTCATCTACCAGCATGGCAATGACACCGTCTACCTCCTACAGTACGTCGACGACATTGTGCTCACTGTGTCGTCACCGACTCTCCTACGACAGGTGATTAGTTTGCTTCACCGCAAATTTTCACTGAAGGACCTCGGCGACTTGCATTTCTTCCTTGGCATCCACGTACAGCGCACCGCCTCCGACTTCTTCCTCTCGCAGCGCCAGTACATCGAGGACATCCTTGCTCGTGCGCAAGATGACTAATCGCAACCCCGCGCAGACTCTAATGACACCAGCGCCAAGCTTCCTACGGCCGGAAACCCAGTGGCTAATGCCACTGATTACAGGAGCATCGCCGGTGCCCTCCAGTACCTGACGTTCACTCGTCCAGACATCACATACGCCGTTCAGCAAGCATGCCTTCACATGCACGACCCGCGCGAGCCTCATGCCAATCTTCTGAAACGCATCCTTCGCTACCTCAAGGGCACCATCGACCACGGCTTAAAACTACATCGGACTTCACCAACTTTACTCACCGCCTATACAGACGCTGACTGGGCCGGGTGTCCTAACACCCGCAAGTCAACTTCAGGATATGGTATTTTTCTCGGTGATAACCTTATTTCATGGTCGTCCAAGCGGCAACAGACGGTCTCTCGCTCCAGCGCCGAGGCTGAGTATCGTGCTGTTGCCAACGCCGTCGCTGAGTCCTGCTGGCTTCGTCAACTACTCGCCGAACTACATCGCCCTCTTCAGCACGCCAATGTTGTCTTTTGTGACAACATTAGTGCAGTTTATCTCTCGACTAACCCCGTCCAACATCAGCGAACGAAACATATTGAGATCGATCCGCACTTCGTGCGTGAGCGCGTGGCTCTCGGCGAGGTGCGCGTGCTCCATGTGCCCACAAGCTCGCAGTACGCCGATGTCTTCACCAAGGGTCTCCCTGTGACTGTCTTCCGGGAATTTTGTTCCAGTTTGAACGTCCGCCCCGCTCCCGTTCCAACTGCGGGTGTTAACCAAACAGGATCATGCACGATACGTGCATGTCCCGCACGCCACCACCAATCCTTCCGGAGACTACGACCAAATCATAGGAGTTAGTTTCTATGTTTAGGACACCACCAATCCTTCCGAAGACTACGGCCAAATCATAGGAGTTAGTTTCTATGTTTAGGAGATTATCTTGCCATCTGTTAGGCAAACAGATTTGGCATGTACTTGATCCGTTCCCACCGATCACACCTCTCTGTACTCCATATAAGCCAATGGCTGCTAATCAATCTCCAAGTGTGTTTTCTCCAACGCCTTCAGTTCAGGCCTTAGGGTCCTTATCCAAGCATGCTCAGTGCATTTGGTATCAGAGACACTCACATGGCTTCCGATGCCACACTCTGTCCCTAATCCGAGTTGATGTCCAGCAGCTCCAAGATATGGGCCTCGCTCTCCAACCTCATCATCGCCTAGACGACATCAAGGTCACCACCATGGTCGTAATGGAGAAATCAATAGCCCAGATTGAGGAGCTGTTGGAGGCAACTCATGCCGCTACAAAGGCTGCACCACCACCCTTGGAACCCTAGAGCATCCACAACTGTCGTCGTGCTAACTGTGGGTGCCTCATCTCCTGATGCCATCCTCGGTGTTGGCGCCACCATTGGTTCTGCCATTACCACCCCGACACAACTGTAGCCAGCCTTGGCATTGCCACGACCGCTACCATGTTTGACGTGGTTGCTACCGGTGTCGTCAATCGTATTGCACCCACACATGGAGGCCATGCTCTTCAAGGATCCATACAGATGTCGTAGCCTGTCATCGACGTGGGGCTATCCAAGGGTTGCAACCTTGACTACCACCACTACTTGAGGATGAGCTGTCATGAAGGGAGGAAAAATTGTTATGTGCAGAAGATAATGCACATGAAATAGTACTCACGGATACTCTAGCAGGCAGAGCTAGGCAGTAGCGACAAAACTTCCTTGGCTTGTGCAATCAAATATTAGATTAGGATTTCTTAACTACCAAGTTATTGTTAGGATATGATCTTATCTACTAGGAAGGTTATACTTATTAATATGAATGATTAGACTGAGTTATTAGGGGCTCAACCTCTATATAAGAGGAGCCGCGTGCTACCATGATCAATTAACGAAGAAAATGTATCAAGAGTTCCTAGTTTCCCTTTCTCCTTGCCCTTGTGGTGTGGTTGATGCATCTTCGTGCCGCTTGAATCCAGGGGCACCTCGTTTAGGCCTTAGGGACCTTATTCAAGCATGCCCATTACAAATGTAATATCTCAGAATTAAATAGCTCAAGAAATCTGCAAAGCATTGAAGGCAAATTATAGCAATAGTAAAAGTTAAATACTAAATCGCTATTGCACTGGATGACTTTGCACATACTAATATTTCTAGTTTCTTACAACAACGGTAAAAGTTCTGCTTGATCCTGAAAGCAAATTACCTCTGCAATCCATGAGCAACCACACACATACAATTATATACCACTAGCGACGACAGAGTTAGAAGACTAGCTTTCTATGTTAGAAGACTACTAATGGAAATGAGACTGTTGGAATCAGATGTCATATGAAAGGAAGCATTAGAGTCAAGAATCCAATGTGATATACCTGAGGAAGAAGGAGTAGAAGGTGGTCTCTCACTAGAAGACTGTGCAATAGAACCAGCAGTACCAGATGGTGCAAAAGTAGCCATGCGACACAGCAGTGTGAGAAATTACTGATAATCAGAAGCATCAGAGCTCCTCTGAGAGGAGGAACCGCCAATGCCCTTTGGAGGATGGCCACCACGATGTAAATCCTTCTTCTTTTTGTAGCAGGACTGCACCAGATGTCCAGCCTTATTCCAATAGGTGCAGTGTAGTCCCCTACCAATAGCAGTTATCACTGGTGAAGGAGGAGTTGGAGACGGAACGGGTGTAGAAACTGGAGGAGCTGTCAGAATCAAATGAAACGACGGTGACGGTAGCAGTCCCACAACACGAAGACGAATCTCCTTAGCATGAACAACGGAAAGGGCCTCCAACAAAGTCACACGAGGGTGGCATGCCAGTAACTGAGTACGAGTCTTCTCATACTCAGACCGGAGACGGGTCAAGAAGTCGTAGACACGATGAAGCTCCAAGTGAGACTGCTGATACTGACAACACTGATACATGTGGCAAACACATCCAGTCCCAAAGAGTCAATATAACACCATACCACAGATAATTGGGCATAGAACTCATTTACAGTGGCATCGCACTACTGTAGCGACTACTCCTGATGCACAACAGAAAGATACAAGGAATCACCAGCCGGCCATTAGCGGTTGCGCAGATGTGTCCACATCAACTGTGCTGAATCCAAACCAACCATACCCCCAGTGAATTGCACCTCCGTGCTAGCATCCAGAATAGCAGAGGCATGAGCATCCTCATCAATCCATGTCTTGTAGGTAGCATACTAAGTCTGAAAAGTCTTCATAGCACCCTCAAAAGCATCATATGCCTCCTTACGAGCGTCTTCGGAAGTAGTCTTCGGGGGCACATGCTCAACAGGTGGAGCAGG
Source organism: Hsuehochloa calcarea (assembly GCA_036346395.1). Classification (NCBI taxonomy): domain Eukaryota; kingdom Viridiplantae; phylum Streptophyta; class Magnoliopsida; order Poales; family Poaceae; genus Hsuehochloa; species Hsuehochloa calcarea. The sequence continues at coordinate 59,228,712 of CM070598.1, forward strand.
GCGAGACAGGCAAGGCAACTCGCCGGTAAGAAACTCCTAAAGACGCTATCCACGCATGTGGAGATGTATGTGCTGAAACCAGTCCCGATAATTGAGACCAGCGAAGATCACTGGGCAGCGAGGAACAAAAACATTGCCCATTGATAGGCGGCGCTGGACGTCGCGGCGACCAAGACATCGAAGTCTAACAAGCAGTGTTGGACGACGCGGTAGTTAGAATGACGTACTGATTTTTTTAAAAAAAAAATTATCGGGTCGGCTCACTTAAAACAACCGAAGCCTCTCACTTGGATTGTGAGCCAAAAACACACACGGGGAACTAGGGTTCCCCCTTGGCGACGGCCCGAGTGGTTGTGGCGGCTCGGTGGCCCGAGCCCGGGACAGAGGTGGCTCGGTCTTGGCGGCGACCCAAGCGGAAGCGGCGACAGAGGTTCGTGCAGAGACGAGCGGTGGTGATGGCGGCGCCCTGAAGCGACAACAATCGGGGCAACGTCGGTGGGCGGCGAGGCGGTGGTTCCCCGAGCGGCGACGGATCAGCGCCAATCAGTTGCACGCAAGAAGACGGTGAATGCTGGCATGAGTTCGGTCGACCGGCGACAGGGGAAGCGTCGAAGAAGACGCGGTTCCGGATCGAGGCGGTGTGGCCTTAAACGATGTCGGATCAGTCCTCCAATCGACGGCTGGTGGAGCAAGCGGTGTCGGGAGAGGATGAACCTGATGGCAGAGACGCAGCAAGCTCGAGCGGCGCAATGAAGAGAGAAACCAGCGGCAGCAAAAGATGACAAGCGATAGGCAAAGCCAGGTGGTGGCTGAAAAAGAATCAGCGGTGGCGTGATGAAAGAAAACCCCAGGTACGCTCTGATACCATGTTATAAGTAGTGTTTGTATTCATCATAAGGCCAATGGGCCAATATATATACATGTACAGTTATAGCATATATGCAGATAACCCCTTATACAACAGGGGAATACATAGATAACAATACATCTAACAATAGTAACTACAAGAGTAAATTTCACTTTAGACCATGCATTTTTACTATGGTTTTACTTTGCATCACTTTTAGCAAATCTTTTCATTCTGCATTTCTACTTACCATGCATTGCACTTTGCACCAGGGTAAGGATTTGGCCGCCTTTTTAGGTGCTCGCTGACGGTGAATAGCGACATGGGAGGTGTCAACGAGGTACAGAATAGAGAGATGGGAGGTAGTTAGAGCTAGGAAATGAGTCAAAAGAGGAGAAGAATAGTCATAGTATCACCAGCGGTGGCCTTAGCAATGGCGACAATGGAAAACGACTTGCTCTCTTTATTTTTGGGTTGCTGCCACCTTGTCGGCCATGCCTCACTACCGGCAAGTTTCCCTCTCGCCTCCCATGCTTTCCTCTCACTAGCACGATGTTCCCCTTGTGCAAAGTGAAACAAAATGTAAGAAGAGATGGTGCAAAGTAAATTTTTTTGCTAAGGATGGTGCAAAGTGAAACCATGGTCCAACGTGAAATTTACACTAACTACAAACATGTTTAATCCTCAAAGCAAACTTTCTAGTTGAACTTATATCTAATAACATGAACACATATTTGCAGAAGCGGGAGCGTGCCAAGGAAGGCGAAGGGGCAATTGACTACAGCTGGAAGTAGAAGGTGACGGCCTTGTCAAGAGGCAGCACGGCTGCCGCGGCCAGGAGCAGGAAGATGATGGCAGAGCGGGGTGCGGCAGTGAGGGAGAGCATGGAGAGGTCGAGGAGCCAGAAGGAGGGCGTGACCTGCGTGAAGGCGGTGGCTTCGAGGGGGAAGGTGTGATCTGGGAAGAGGACAACAAACATGGCGACGAGCGGGCTATATCCTATAGCTTCGTGGATGCCGTTAAGCTTCTGGCACAGGGAGGCCGGCGATGATCGATGTAGGGAGGAATCCTAAAGCAAAAGGGGAGACCATTATGCCCTATTTGGTTCGGTTGCAGGGGAGAAAGGAGGGTTCTAGAACCTACTCGTGATGTCCTTCACAAATTTCACAAAACTACATATATTTTATCAATACTATCACAAAACTACATCTTTAAGATTCTATTTCACAAAATTGCACCTTTTACGCCAAATTTAACCCAAAAAATAGCTACAGGACACCAACTTTTGTGTCATTGGCTGCTGAACACCCAAAAATCGTGTCTTTGTTGAAAGACACTAAAATTTATGTCTCATTGATGTTGTACACTCCTCTTATTAAAATAATATATCCATTTGATAAGAAGAGAGAAACTTTATAAAATAACCTCAATGCCCTCAACGCATAGTGCCTGGCTCGCCGCTCGCCTCTGGTCTGGCTGCTCAATAGTCTACACACAGCCTCGATGGCGAGGTGGGGATGATAGAGTCAGTGAGGCACCATCTACGTCGTGGTCCTCGTCCTTGTCCTCAACGGTGTCGTATGCATCCTCCTCATCCTCAAGAAGATCCCGCCGGTAGATGAAGGACCTCCTCCACCGGAGCAAGTCCAACGATGGCAAGAACCCACCTTCACCCTCTCTACCACCGCAGGCCCCCCAAGAAGAACCCCTCCGTGACAGAGGCGAGGGGTTGTGGGAGGAGGAGGTCAACACACGGGTTGTGGGAGGAGGAGGCCGGTAGATGAAGGACCTCCTCCACCGGAGCAAGTCCAATGATGGCAAGAACCCACCTTCACCCTCTCTACCACGCAGGCCCCCCAAGAAGAACCCCTCCGTGATAGAGGCGAGGGGTTGTGGGAGGAGGAGGTCGGCACACGAGCCACTCTATGAGGCGAGGAGGGTGGAGGTGGAGGAGATGCGCCGGCGCACATTCCTGCCATACTGGTAGGGGCTACTCCTCGGCCTCAGCTCTCGCGGTTACGGCTCCATGCATGACCTTATTGCCACTGTCACCAAGTCCAGATCATGATGCCATGACCACCACCGTTGCCTCCATGCACTCTCCTCTTTCACGTCTGCTGAAGTTAAGCAGGAAGCCAGCCACCGCCACGGCCTCGCCGCCTTTCTACATCTCCCCATCATCTCCATCGATCGTCCTCATTATTGTATCGCGCTACCACCAAGCTGCGCTGCCTAGCCATGGCCACAACCGCTGCTGGGCGGCCTCAGGCTATACAGAGCTAATCTTCCACCAAGGTAAGGACCACTGTGGTCCCCTGGCCAATATGGCTAGGGCTCTGCCGCATCTCGCAACCGACGAGGTATTTCCTCCCGCGTCCGTTGTCCCCGCTGCTGCCGCTCGCCACCTTTAAGTTCTGAGGGCCAATAACCATCGCCACCGCTCCACCTCACTCGGCAAAGCACCATGTGTGTGCCATCTGTGTGTGTTTTTCTACTGAAGCACGCCACCGCCATGCATCCTAAACAACCTCTTCTCTAGCTGCCACCATGGGCGGATCCAAGTGAGGCTTAGGGGGTGCACAGGACACCGAGTCCGATTTTATTTTACCGTATCAAAGCATCTATATACATATTTGTGCACCCGTAACGTAAGCTCAGTGGTTATGTACACATGTGATGATATGTATAGGGACACTCGGTTGTTTTTCTTCTAGATCCTTCGCTGCCTACCACGACCCCACGCTGCTTGGTCATCCCTGAGCCCAGTCACTACACCGCGTCGTCTCCCTATTCTGGCATAGCCGCCCTGCACCATCATTAGCTCCATCATCATCTTGTGACATCACAGCCTCGCCTCCGCCAAATCAAGTTTGTTAGGGTGTCACTGGCGCCGGGCCATGCCGTTGTCTCCATCCATCCAAGCGTTGTCCCGCCGTCTTCGTCATCTTCTTTCCACACTGACTATGTCATAACTCACAAGCCAAGCCGTTAAGCGCATATTCAGGTATTTACACTCTACCCTTCTGTATGGCATTTGGTATTCTTGTTCGTCATCTTTGTCCATTCGGGGGTTTTCTGATTTCGATTTTACGGGCTGTCGACTTGATAGGAAGAGTACCTCAGGCACTTGTCATTTCCTAGACACTTCTCTTGTTTCTTGGTCTTCTAGGAAGCAGTCTTCTGTTGCACAATCCATCATTGTTGAATATGTAGTCGCGCTAGTTGTCAGTAGTCAGATCTTGTGGATGGTAACCACTCTTAAGGATTATGGGTTAAATTTTGCTAGTGTTCCTCTTTTCTGTGATAACACTTCTGCTATTAACATTGCTAAAAATCATGTGCAACACTCTAGGACCAAGCACATAGACATTCGCTATCACTTCCTTAGAGACCATGTCGAAAAAGGTGATATTGTGCTACACTTCGTAGAGTCCGAGGCTCAACTGGCTGATATCCTCACAAAGCCTTTAGACCCAACTAGGTTTGCCACCTTGAGAAGCGATTTAGGGGTAATTTATCCCTATGGGTTGGTTTGAGGGGGAGTTCGATCTTTTTTGTTCTTACCTTGTTCTTTTGATCTTTTCTTGTTCTTTTCTGAACTTATTGATCTTTTTAAACTTTTTAGGTTTTTAGGCTTTTATTGCGTCTCAGTGTATCATATTGCATTCATATGAAAAATCCAACAAGTGGTATCAAAAAAGATGAATTGTAATATAATTCTTTCTGCTTATCTTTTAAAATTGATGAAGCTTTGTCTATTACCCTTTGGAGCTTGAGTATTTCAATTCTTGCTAAATGCCATGTCTAGTTCTTTGACTTGCTAGAATTATCATGCTTTCACATATACAGATAAGTCTTTACTGTTTGAGCTAGAACTCTAAAACAACTCGAACTAAAAATTGCAATTTATGGATATTTTAGCTAGTTGCGCAATTAGTGCTCCTTTTGTGACATTGGCCCTGTCAGAATTACTTTGTTAGCTCTTAAATCTAAAATTGATCATTACTTGAGCTTCTTGTGTTCTTGAGATTCTAAAACTGCTCTTGTGAAACATGAAAAATCAATATTGTCTTATGCTTAAATTGTGCCAAACTACTCTTACGAGACTGCTTGTCAAAGACATGAACTTGGAGATAGTTTGATGATCCAGACGATCTCATGGGGACTGCTTGTCAGAAATGACATGAACCTCAAGCTTTGTCGCCCTAGCAGAAGCTTAGGAAGAGTTTGTGGATGGCTCCTAGTCCAGGATCTTCTTCACTAAGATATACTTTTAATCAACTTCTGATCGAAGCTTAGGATGAGTTTGTGGATGGCTCCTAGTCCAGGATCTTTTCACTAAGTTAGATCATTAGTCAACTTCAATATTCAATGCAAATGAAAGATTGTTGAAAAATGGGCGTTTGAGAAATTTGAGCAAAATGATTCAATACAGGACCTGATTGACTCTTAATGTGGTATTTGTTAGCTTTTTGATCTCACTTTGACATTTTGACATAGCCAGTTTCACTTTAGGATCCCTGTTGATGAACTTGTCGAATTTGAAGATTTACTTAAATTGATCAAATTTATTGCTTTATTTTTTAGCCTTTGTGCTTAGCTTTGATATATATGTGTAATCATGGTCTTGCTAGCGCTGTTAGGCTTGATATATCGTTTGTGCAATATTAGAAATGCTAGCTTGTTCTTTTGGGTAATCTCCAAAACCTCTTGTAATTAAAAATTGAAAAATACAAAAATGAAGCCACTCCATTGCACTTCATGCATACTCCTTCTTATGCTTCTTTCTTCATTCTGCATTTATCATCTCTAGATGAGAGGAAGGCGTGATTCCTTGATGACTCTATTGTCAAAGGGGGAGAAGATATTTTAATGTTGGGGGAGAAGATATATCATTGTTGTACAAAGGGGGAGAAGATATATAAAAATGGTAAAAAGAGGGAGAAATTGGAGAATTTGAAATTTTCTGAAATCTGTAGATCATAGTGACGGGGAGCTTTTGAATTGCATTCTTATTGTCTTATTGATTCTTCTGAACTTGAATTGCACTTATTAATCCTCACAATGATCATAGGTCAATTGAACAATTGTTCTTTCATATGGACCTTAAGTGAGATTTTTGACTCCTTTCTGGAATTTAAAGTTTTTATGCTTTCTTTTGCCTTATCTCACTTGCCTGTGTTATTCTGATGCCAGCTTGGTCATTTCCATTGCTTTCTCTTGCTTATGGACCAAGTTGTGCCTTTATGTGAAAACGAAAGTTTTTTGCTTTTCAAACCTCCAAATTACATTTTATGGATTATTGCCAATGTGTTCATCAAGGGGGAGATTGTGGATATCATGGGGATATGCTTCAGATCTTATGATGATGTGATAATTGGCAATGGCGTTAATGGTTTGTCGTTTCACGTGTTTTCGGCAAAGTTTTAGAACTGTCGTGTCTCAGCGTGTATGACCGCCGTATGGGCGGTCGATCGGTCGAAGATCGGTCTGACCGGCCATAGCGGCGGTCGGACCGGCCAACTTCAGAAAGTGTGGATTGAGCTGGGCCAAAAATAGAGGGTGTAGGCAAGAGAGGAGATTCTATTGCACTTGGTCCCATAATTTTGGAGTCTCCAACAAAAGTTCTATTGGTTTGAAAATTCCAGAGGTTTCGGTTTTCCGAGAGAAAATTCGCTAAGTCTTTATCAAGCGGTCCGACCACCAATAGGTGACAATGACCGACTGTAGGGCGGTCGACCGCCCTAGGGGCGGCTCGATCGATTACTTGGGTCGTCGCCCGTCGTGGCGGCGATATTCAGTTGTTAGGTTAAAGTCATGAGTTTCGGGGCATATATGTTGCATGATTCATGTTTTGACTAACATGGGTCAAGTTGTGAAGAACTTGTTCCCAAATTCGGTTTACTTGTCTATTGTTATGCAGGTTGCTTGGTGGTCAACGACGGTCAACGGCGAGGATGATCAGGACTAGGCTTGGAGAGCTGAGGTCCAGAACGATCGACGATGCCAGGTGAGGTCAATGTCCTCAAGCGTGGTGCAAGATAGACAAAGGTGACCTATTAGCTAATCCGAGGCGCAAGATGGTGCAAGGTGTAGCTAGTTAGGTCAAGGGGTGTTAAAGACGGCACATTAAAATACGTGTGTATGTGCCCCGTTTATTTTGGGCCTTAACGGGAGCCCAATTGAGTTAAACTTCTCGAAGGTCTAAGCCTCCACTAGAAATAGGGGAGGGAGGTGGCTGCACCTCTGCTTCGTCTCTTTTGCTATTTTTGTAAACCCTAATTTTCTTTGGGAGAGCTTTTGTAGAGGCTAGGGTTCTTGATAGTTTGATATGATTTTCGTGCTCTTGGATTGAGCATTATCCTCCATTGATGGAGAGGCTGTAAGCCCATATCATATCAATCAATCAAAGGAAAGTTTGATCAATGTTTTGTCTCATTGCGTTCTTTCTCTATATTTGATGATTTTGAGTTTTTCTTTGATCCGTGAGTTTTTGATTGAATTCTTCACGTGATCTAGCTTGTTGTGACGTGTGGGAACCTATCTAGGATCATCTCGATCATCAATCACCCACGAGCAAGTTTTTGGATTAAATTTTTGTTTTGACCCGGTTTTGAACCCTTCTTCAATCAAACGGAAAATGATCTTTATTCTTCCAAGAATTATCATAATATTCGATTGGAATAGGTTTCTGATATCATAGAGAAGGTGTGTTCCAAGTTTCATCAAGTTTGGAGTTGTTGATCAAAAGTTTCATCTATTTGCAACTTCGTCGTCGGGCTGTTTTTGTTCTGTTCTTCAGGCCAGCGGTCAGACCGGCCAGAGTCACCGGTCAGGCTGGCAGGTAATCGGTCCGACCGCCAGTGCATTGATTTGCTTTAATCTTTGTTGATTTTGTCGTATTGCTTAGGGGATTATATTGGATTCAATATTAATCTTCTGCTATACTGATATACTGATCTTCATAGCTTCCATAGCTACTGGAGTGAAATTTATGTTGAATCCATTATTTGTGAAAAAGTGAGTGTGCTCCTATTCACCCCCCTCTAGTCGCCTTTTCGGTCCAACACAATACAAATGTCCATGAAAATTTTTGGAAATATTTGGTCAGATAAGTCATGATGTAATCAAACATCCCACAAAAAAATCATTTCAAAATGCAATGTATATTAGGAGAAACAAAAAAACACAAATTTTAGTTAATAGTAGCATTTCCTTTTTCCTTTTATTTTTGGATTTCATTTTAAGAAGCAATTGTCTTTTTTGTTTATCGTGTGTAGATCGAATATATATTTGAAATTATGTGTATTGATAGATTAATGTTTTTGTTAATGCTGTCCATTTTTTCAGAATTTTTCATGATTATTTGCATCTTGTTTTGAAAAGAATGCACAGGCATACACTAAAAATTAGGATGCACTATGAATTTTCACGTGATGTTAGAGCTTCATATGATCATCAATGTCTGCGTTCTTTAAACTTCAAATTATCGAACAACAGGGAAAAAAATGTTGGTTAACCCAAAAGCTACTCTTGATTCAGATATTGTTTTCCACTGTTTAGTTAGGATGCCATTCTTTTCCATTCTTTTACGTTTTTTCTAACTTTTGTCAAATTGAGAGATGAAAAAGAATGTACTCAGAACCCGCGTTAAATAGTATATTGTAGCGACCTCTTCGATGTACTCTGTCTCAATCAATTTCTTGAATTTTTGGTTATATTGGCCCATTTCTGTCCCATATTTACAAGAATAGCCGTCTTTTGTTTTTTTTTTTGGCAAAAATCCCCCCTGCCGCATGGCCATCATGCGGCAGGCCCTCCCCGCCCACCACATGCCCTCCTGCAGCACGACTACTGTGCGGTGGTTGGCTTCTCTCTCTCCTTCGGACAAAATTAGGGTTTTAGTGCTGTTTGAGCGCTGTTTGTAGGATTTTTAAAATATTGCAAATTAGTTCCAAAAATTATAAAATTTTATGTTGAGCCTCCCGACATAGTGTACTTACTCATGTAAATTTTCCATAATTTTTTTTCTGATTTTTTCTCACAATTTCATATAAATGTTCTATTTTGTACGAATTTGGAAATATAGAAAATGAGCCCAAAAAATTATGAATTTTGTTTTAAAGGCTCCTCACGCAGTGGACTTGATTGTGTAATATTTCAAAAAAATTATATGTCTTCTGGAATTGTCTTAGAAATTAAGGATTTAGGTCACGAAAAATTGAATTTTAGGTTTCAGAAATTAGGGTGTTTCATGAATTCATGTGATTAGGAATGTATGAAAAAGGCTGCATTACAACTCCATTGGAGATGTCAATGTACAATATAGCGCAGAAATCTTATGTTACGTTTGAATCATTCATTTGCACAGCGTCACGAAGTCCAATTTTTGTACAAGGCTTAGAGATTACAAATGTACTCGTGCTGATGAAATCTTTCGACCGAAGGTATAGTGTGAGACACGGAACCAAAAACACATTAGAGTCCGCAGACAGAAGCACGTTACACGTGATCACATGGCATGATGGTTCGGCTAATTGCTTTAGTCATCCTCGCTACTACTACGTTACACTGTGACACAAGCATCCGGACCATATAAGTATACATACATGTAGGGGATAGTAGAAAATATGGCGGGTAGGACAGGGGACTACTACGGAATGGACCAACCTATTGCGTGGACCGGGGTCATTTGCCTTTCCTTGCGAGCTCGGTGTTGTACTCCTCACCGACCGCCTTGGCCTTGGCTGCCATTTCCCCCTTTCTCTCACGCTCCCTCTTGCGAGTCTCGTGCTCCTTGCACCTACACGCCTCGAGATGAGCTTGCATCTCTCGCTGGATACACTCGCTATGCTCTTTTTTGCGGTGCTCCTCCTCCTCCTTCACACGGTCCCTCTTGGCATCCCACTCCTTGCAGTCGAGACGCCACTAGTCGTATGGGTGGATCCCTTGGTCGATCCACTAGCGGTAGCTACATAGTGGATCCAGGGACTACGGGTAGACAGAAGAGGTTATTAGTGCATACTTTGAAAGAGAAATGGTAGAGGAGTATACTATAACCGGTCCTTGCCGGCTGCTGATAGCGGTCCGAGTCCCAACTGCGATCTAGATAGTTCCAGGAGTAGTTCACGCAACCCCAGTAACGCATATCCAGGCTGAGCCGCTGCTTGAACTTGAAGAACTTCATGTGTCCCTGCACCAATAGAGGGGCGGAGTCTACCCCTCGGGCGGGTGTTGCGCAAATGCTCGGTGGGAATGTTCCGGTAGGGGTTGCCGCTACGGGGGCGCCATTGAGGGGAGGTGCCCTCCTGGCACGCTCCTTTTGTTCGTCTCGGGACGCAACACCCCTTGAGAGTTCGAGGATCTCGTCCTATTGGTTCTCCATCTGAGCGAGATTGTGTTCAAGTCTTGATGCAGGAGAACCCGTCGTGGAAGGGGTAGTACTTATATACCGAGCCGGCTCTGCATACGCGATTGAATTGTAATCCAGCTGAAGGAAATTCGCGTCCGCGAGGCAGCGGCACTAAGGAGAAATCGTGTGGTCTTGTCGTTTTGAAAAGTTAGCGTCGCAATGCGTTGTCTTGTCGATATGCAAAAGTGGCAGCGTGTGGCATGACATGGTGCAGTCTTTTCTGCTTGAAAAGGTCGCGTGGCGGAGTATGTTCTTGTCAGTCTGAAAAGTAAGTGTCGCAGCGTCGCAACGCGTTATCATGTCGATGTGCAAAAGTGGCCGCTTGTGGCTAGACAGGGGCCGGTCTTTTCGGCCTGAAAAGGTCATGGGGCAGTGTGTGGTCTTGTCAATCTAGAAAGTAAACGTCGCAGCATCGCAGTGTGTTGTTATATCAGCATGAAAAGGTGGTGTGGAGAGTCCAGATGCTGACTCCCTCAGGATTTTTTTTCAATTTAAGAGGTTCAATTAAGCAAACATTGTTTTCATTAAGCTTTACCTACCCTACTAAGCTATGTTGCAATTGAGTTGCAATGTATATTTTCATACATAAAATTGACGATATTTGAAGCGTTACAAGTATTACATAATACACGCACGAGTTTATTGCAATCGGGATGAAGGAGGAGGGGGTATTATCACATGTAACCCGATCAAATAGACACTCTTTGTCAATTTATCAGTTAAATATGGATGATATTATCTAATACTGTATTGTACCAAAGGCTAGATAAGCTTGTGCATAAACCAACTGAGGGAAATACGTGATATGTAGATTATAGAACGATGTACTGTAGCCTCCAACTCGTGTGCGTTATGAAGGCTATGGTATATCGTTATATGATCTGCACATCACATACTTTCCTCAGTTGGTTCATGTATAATCTTATCTAGCATGTGGTACAATACAATATTAAATAATATCATCCATATTAAACTGATAAATTAACAAAGAGTGTCATATTTAACAATATTTTTCATGAGGATAATTGGGTCTATCATCTATGCAATGATGTGTGAAACTAGTCTACGTGGCGACATAGCCAATGCCCCTTATCTCGGGGCTTCCGGCGGTGGTGGCGTGTGTCGAAATCTTCCATGTCCTGCGATTCCATGATGTAAGTGGATCACACAGTAACAAACGTAACAATGATATAAATTGTACATAACTCACGTCGTCGATATGGAGTGCGCACGGGTGGACGGATATGCAATAGCGGTCGGGCTCAGCCGCAGGAGCCTTCCCCACGTCCCGAGACTCCCCACATTGGTGTCGTGTTTCGAAGTCCCCCATGTTTGCGATACGGGCTGGACGATAGCATGTTGTTAGAAGAACGAAAGGGCAAATTACAACACTGAATGACGACCAAGCCCACTCAGCCTGTTGGGATAATCCTTCATTGAGTGCCCAGGGGTCTTGCATATCCTGCACTTGATTGTGCTGCTAATACTGGTACAATGGTTGGCATCAGCATCGTTCCAGAAGTGTCGCGTCTGTCATCGCCCTTCCTATTGTCTTCAAGGCCTTGTTTGGGCCCCATTTAGCCATGTCCGGCCAAAGATCATTATAGTGCATTTCCAAGCCGTACGAGTGAAACTTTGCACTCCATATGCCAAAAAGATGGTGCATGTCATAGTACTCGGAGATGTACGTCATAGACATCTACCTTATTTGCGCACACGCCTTGTACACACGCGAGCATGGCTTGTGCAGGAGCATCACCTTGTTGCAGGTGCATGTCACCACAACACCCAGGGTGCATGTCTGCTTCCTTTCTCCCCAGGCATGACTGTTGATGTATTTATGCCGAAGCCTGATCTTGTACTTCGTCCTAAGGCCATCGATCACCCGGATGTCATGCATTCGGGCCTTCTCCATCTTCTGGTTTATGTGCCTATGCATGTTCTCGGACCACTGCTTGTCGTCCTTCATCTGTCGCTTGATCATGCGGTGGCTTTATTGACGAAATAACCAACAAGCAGTGAGTCCATACCTCCTCGATGATCGCGTGATAGGGAGGCACCATATTCCTTTGAGGATGTTGTTGTACACCTCGGACATGTTGGTCGTCATAATCCCATACCTCGCACCGTTTGTGTCATAGAGAAGGGACCATTTCTCCGATTCAAGAGCGTGACCATGAATCCACTCGGAGAAACTTATGGCATTACTGGGTTGTTCTCCCTCTAGTACCTCTGGAGTGGACTCCCTTGTATGCCTTGTAGTCCGGTGTTTGAGGTTCCTCCAGATGAACTCAAACTTTCATCTCTGGTTCTATAGATACAATACCTTGAACGTCTTTATAACTTTTTGACCACGAAACCACGTGAACAAGTTAGATGCAAGATGTCTTATGCACCACCTGGATTGCACATCGTTTCACTAGTGAGGGGGATCCGTCCCATGCTGCATGGTGTTAATGGCTGCCAACAACCCAGCATTGCGGTCTGTGATTAGGCATACGTTGTACCGATCTCCCACCACCACCCTCCTCATATTCGCCAGGAACCACAACCAACTGGATGTGTTCTCTCTCCACAATGACAAATGCCACCAAGAGAAGCTGGTCATTCGCGTCAGCTGTCACCTCGGTGAGGATGGTGCCCTTATACCTCCCTATGAGGAAAGTGTCATCTATCGTCAGCACGGGACACCAGACCTTGAAGCCCCCCATGGCTTGGGAGAAAGCACAGAACACCCGATCTAGTATGAAACAGTTGGGCCCTCCCTCAACATCTTCATGGTCAAGGTTGTTTTATGTACGTGCTGAGGTTTGATTCGACAATCTAGTCAAGCAATCTTGGCACAAGGTTGTATGCGTCTTTATATGTCCTGTACATGAACTCGATGACCTTCTGCTTGGCTAGCCGAACATTGATGTAGCTGACTGGATAACCAACCTGATTGGTGACCTCCGAAATCAGCATCTTGGGGGAGATAGACATGTCTGCCGCAACTAGGTGCCCGACGAGGCTTGCAATATATGCGAAAGTCACGTTCCGATGCTGCCACAGTGGCTCACTAAGCTGCAAGTGTGGTCGATCAACACCTTGGCCGTGAAGACCGGGTCGAAGATCTTTACTCAGCAAGCGCTGACCTTGTCAAGGTAGCCTTCTACTATGCACTTCACTGCGTATTATCCTAGGTTGGACCGGTGCGCCCGGTACACATGGTTAATGGACAAGGCGTACCGTGCTATAGCTTGTTGCACGGTCGCCTTGCTAGGGAAGCGTTGCCCAACTAAGAGGGTGTCAGCACCAAACCCCCACTGAGAGCCTTCTTCTTGCTGCAGTATGAGCAAACACACCGCGATATCATCAAGTCTCGATGCCATGTAAGGTATCTCAGATGACACAATTCCCCTGGTTGGATCACCGGCCTGGTGTGTGTCCTCGTCGCTACCATCCGAGCTTGGGTCGACATCCTTGTTAGACTCCGACCCGAGAGGCTGGTCTGGTAGATACCCGTGGCAGTCAATGCGTTCCGACCACCATAATTCTGCCTACTCATTTCGCATAAAATTATGCGCGGGTCTTCCCTCTGAGACAACACATTCCTTGCTACCGTCTTCAGGCTCAGACTGTGGTTGTCCGCTTGTAGAGGCACATACATCATGAAGGTTTCCTAGCGCCCTGTATACGAAATTCACGTACACCGCTTGTAATGGCCACCTCGTGCTGGGAGGTAATGTGCATGTATTGGCTCCATGCTACGGTTCGATGCACCTTGATGAGCTCCCATGCATCATTCGTGCACGTGATCCACTTGATCACAAGTTTCTTCGTCATTGCTTTCGTGACGAACTCCCTCCGGATGAAACTTCGAAGCTCGTGAATATTCATCGTGTCGAGCCCCTCCGCCCGAACCACCTTGCACTAGTATCTCGACAGGTCCAACCTATTGGGCCCGGCCCGTACGAGACCATCGCCATAAAACACTAACAAGTCTTGCATGTTCGAATTGACGTAAAGCGACAACAACCCCATTCGCGGTACATATGTGTAATTAAATATGACAAATTGCATGCAAGTGATGGATGACATATGTGTAATTAAATACGAATAATTAATTAATTACCAACAATTTTGAAAAATTGCAAGTGATGGATGACATATCTGTAATTAAATGCGAATAATTAATTAATTACCAACAATTTTGGAAAATTGTTGGTAATTCATTACTACCGTGCTTACCACTATTAAACCACATGCTTATTGCCACTTAATTACTTACGACTAACTAATTTGCACTGAATGAGTTATGCCTAACTAATTGCTACTGAACTAATTACGACTGATTAATTACGAGTAGTTCATTTCCACTAATTTAATATGCCTGATCGATAACCACTAAACTAATTAGGACTACTTAATTACCACTAATCTAAATTATTAGCAGCAAACTAAGTAATTATGACTAATTAATTACCACTAAACTTACTAATTACGACTAATTAATTACCTCTAAACTAACTAATTACAACTGATTAATTACCTCTAATTAAATTACCAGTACTTCATTTCCACTAATTTAATATGATGTAATGATGACCACTAAACTAATTACGACTAATTAATTACCAATAAAATAATTAATTACAAGTAAACTAACTAATTATAACTCAATAATTACCACTAAACTAACTAATTACAACTAATTAATTACCACTAAACTAACTAATTACGACTAGCTAACTAACATTGGTTGACTACGACTACGGCAATAACAAATCACCTACCCTTCAAGGGAAAGCAATCAAAAAAGTCCGAGCGACGAGCGATGAGAAGCAAGCAAATACTTAATCTCTCAAAAAAAATTAATTATGTTACGTTCTTTGAGTTCTCGGCGACAAGCGTCAGAACGAGAGGCGACAAGCGTCGTAACAAGAATCAAACGAATCGAGATGGGCGAACAATGCACGCGAGAGTTCGGTATTTAAAGCCGAGCGAAGGGGGAGTCTTGTTTGTAATTTTTTCTTGTTAAAAAAATTAATTATCTAATTTTCTTGGTTTTAAAATAAAAAAATAAAATGGATTTTCCTGGGATTATTATTGGATTTAAAGTGAAAAAAATTAATTAATTTCTGGAATTTTTTGGTATTTAAAATGGTCTTTCCTATTTTCTAAAAATAAAAATAATTATGTAGAAAATAAAAGTCAATTTAAGTTGGAATTATTTTTATTAATTTAAAAATAATTAATAGAATTTTCTTAAAAATTTAGAATTTTGGACCCTATTTGGTGTTTTATGAAAGTCTTTTTTTTTTTACTTTTGTAATATCTTGCAATTAAAAATGAATTGTTGTTCGCATGTAAAATCTAAATTTTTGTTAAAAATATTTTATTTGAGATAAAAATACGGTATTGCCTTACTCTGAAAATTGATGGAATTTTTGGAGCTATATTACTATTTTTTCAAGTTTTAAAAATATTTTCAAAGAATATAAAAATAATTACTGCATAAAAAATAAAATTATTGTTTTTACGATTATTATTTTATTTAACTTCAGAATGTTATTTTCAGTCTATATGATTTTTTGGGATTTTTTGGAATTAATTTACTATTTTTCTAGAATTATTTCATGCTTTTCGAATTTTGAAAAAAAGAAGATTCCTCGGAATATTCTGGCATCTACAATGATTCCGACGTGAACAGTAACATCACCCCATTATTTCACTCATAACTCCGGCGAGCAATTTCTGCCAAACCGTTACTTCTTTGCCCCCTATAAATTGAACCGTAGCCTCTCCTCATTCCCTACATCTTACTCGCTCAGATTTACCAAAAATCTCCCGGAGCTCCCTGTGCTAGCACTTCTTCTCCAACTTCGACGACAACTCCGGCGAGCCCGATCTTCCCATCCGTAGCTCTGTTGTGCATCAAATTTTACCAGTGAGTTGCTCTCGAGATTCTCTACATTTATATTCAAGCCAAATTTTGATTTATCTATTGTTTCACCTCGGCCACAAAAACACCAATAGTCTTCTTCTCCAACTCCGGTGAGCCGGATCTCCTCATCCGTTGCTCCACTGTGTACCAAATTTTATTGGCGAGTTCCTATTGAGATTCTCCATATTTCTATTGAAGTGGAAATTTGATTTACTAACTTTTCACCACCGGCCACATCTCCTTCCCTAACTCCGGCGAGAACTCCGTCGGGCCCGATCTCTTCATCCGTTGGGTAATTGCTCGAGCCCTTTTACCTACATATTCCTTTTAATATTATCTACCTTTCTATTCAAACAAAATTTTAAATTTCGTAATAATTCGTCACTGCCATGTCATGTCCACCTCGCCGCCGACCACTCCGTTGAGTTCTGCCGTTGTAAGGTACCCCATAAGGATTAACATCTCCTCCTCTTCATTTTGCGCACCCGTGTAGCTCGCCGTTGCGCGTAACGCCGGTAGGCCGTACTCGAGCGTCGTCGTTGCTGCATTAGATGGCCGTAGCTTTCTTCGACCAGGTAGTAGTAGTTTCCTTCGACCAGGTAGTCATAGCTTTCTTGGACTAAACAGTCGTAGTTTCCTTCAACCAGGTAGTCGTAGCTTTCTTCGACCAGATAGTAGTAGTTTCCTTTGACCAGGTAGTCGTAGCTTTTTTTACCAGATAGTCGTAGTTTTCTTTGACTAGGTAGTCATAGCTATCTTCAACCTGATGGTCGTAGTTTCCTTCGATCTGGTAGTTGTAGCTTCTGCTGACTAGGAAGTCGTAATCTTTCTTTCGACTAGTGCAGTAGAATTCTTTTTCGACCAGTCAAAACCTTTCTTTCAACCAGTGTCGTCGTAACTCCTTCCGACCACGCAAGATGAACAGTACTCGGATTCCATCTTTTCTTGTGCTATCCAAACTTCTGGATGTTCGTTCTCCTTCATACGGACACCGATTCCGTCGATTCAAATTCCTAAATTCATATAAAGTCGATATCTTCCTTGAAGTATTTATTTTATAATTTTTTGGATTTCATTTGAATGTTATTTCAATTTGGATCGTTTACGCGTATAGATTTCAACGACTTCGGACAGCCAGATTTCGACGCCGTTTAAGAACATCGATTAACCAAGCAAGGCAGGTTATACCTTTGATCATATTTGATCCCACTATCTCAAATTATTTGAATTTTATTTTAAATTATTATTGCATGCTTATTTTTATTCAATGTAATTTAAATACATGTTTTTAATTTATAGTTATGCCTAAATCCTTTTTATGGCCAATGTTTATATTTGAATCAAATATATTGTCACCCTAGATAAAAACATAGTTGATACGATAGTATGAACTGGGATCATTTGAAAATATTACGCAAAGACACACTTAGACCAAAAATATTTAGTTTGAGAAATTTTAGCCAAATGATTAGCTATTGTTTAAAAGTCTATGGCATTGGTTTGTCATGGAAGATTTTACAAATAATTTTGAAAAACAAAAAGGGAAAGTTGGTTTGTACTTGTGCGAAAATGGATGCTTGGTGGGTGCGAGTTTATACACGGCTCAACTGGTAGGATTGAGGCCTGGGGTTATTTTGAAAGTCGCCAAGTCAGTTAAGGACCGGTCTTTAAGCCGCATCTTGCTAAGCCACATCGTACTTCCACATGTCTTGAATGGGAGGGACCTAACTAAATAATTTATAATATTCCACCGTAGTTGTGCCATGTTGATGTGTGGGTGTCAGGATAACCTACTTTTTATATATATTCCCATATGGCGCAAGAGAGGGCTTAAGTCCGGCGGGTGGTTAGCCCAATGGAAGCGAAACCTTAGCAAAGCGGAACTACGATGGGATGGGGCATTGTAAAGGCCTTGACACGTGCTCTAGATTGTTTACCTAAGGTAGTGAGCAGTGGGATCAACGGATGCCAAACAAACTAGAAAATTCATGTCTTGTGGGTAAAGTTGTACCTGCAGAGTGTAAAACTATTCGAATAGCCGTGTCCATGGTCATGGACATGCTGAGCAAAGGCACTCAAAGTTAGACTTTGATTTTATTTTCAAAAGACTTTATCAAATGGTTTTGGATTTCTATCCAAATGGGAAGTTGGGCAGGAAGTCATGTGATAGGAGGGTATCCATCACCATATTTCATATGTAGGTTATCCTACTATAAAACTTGAGAATTTATAAAATGAATTTTAGTTATAAAATAACTGCTTTGGAACTTAGTACAAATATTTAAAGAAAACATTGCTTTACGCAAATTCAACCAATAAGCCTTCCTTTGATATATCCATGCATGCATTAACTTTGTTATTGGGTGTAACTTGCGAGCACGGTAGTTGTGCTCACCCTTGCTTCATGCAAATAAATTTCAGAGAAGAATGACTTCGAATCTCGACGACTAGGCTGCTACCCCAGTCGATTGTCTGTGGCAGATCAGCTGGACTCCACTACTTCTTCGTCTTCCGCTGTGTTTATTTAATATTGGCTTGTAAGTCTTTCTTGTAATCAACTCTGATATTTATTAATAAAGTTGTGCGATTTATGGATGTTACAATATCTGTTTACTGTGTGAACTAGCTACTGATCATGAGACTAGTTCAGAAATACACAGAGAATTTGGAGGTGTTACTCCCGGGTCCGACATTTTTTGTTTCTCCGCAGAACCGGACGGGTGCGTGGTGGGAGGGAAGGTCAAGGGAGGGGGCGGAGGAAGGGGAGGGGGCGTGTGGCGTGGAAGGGCCACCCATCGCACGATGGTCATGCGGCAGGAGGCGACATGGTAGGGTGTTATTTTTGCAAATAAAATACAGCTACAGTTACTCTTGTAAATATAGAGCGGAAATGTGCTAATACAACCAAAAATCCCAATTTCTCAAACATTGTACCAAGAAATATGGTACAAATACGTACTTTTCAAGTGGCAAAATCAAGAATAACCTTACATTTAAAACACAGCGCATAGTAACTTCAAATGGTAGCCACGTTAGTACCACACTCTAATACACGGTACCTTTAAGATGATCCACAAAATATGAAGTGAAGCGAACCTAAGATGGCTTTTATAATAATACGCGGTATCTTGAATGGGAGGGACCTAACTAAATAATTTATAATATTCCACCGTAGTTGTGCCATGTTGATGTATGAGTGTCAGGATAACCTACTTTTTATATATATTCCCATATGGTGCAAGAGGGGGCTTGAGTCCGGCGGGGGGATAGCCCAATGGAAGCGAAACCTTAGCAAGGCGGGACTAAGATGGGATGTCGCATTGTAAAGGCCTTGACACGTGCTCTAGACTGTTTACCTAAAGTAGTGAGCAGTGAAATCGACGGATGCCAAACAAACTAGAGAATTCATGTCTTGTGGGTAAAGTTCTACCTCCTCTGCAGAGTGTAAAACTATTATAATAGCCGTGTCCATGGTCATGGACATGCTGAGTAAAGGCACTCAAAGTTAAACTTTGATTTTATTTTCAAAAGATTTTATCAAATTGTTTTGGATTTCTATCCAAATGGGAAGTTGGGCAGGAAGCCATGTGATAGGAGGGTATCCATCACCATATTTCATATGTAGGTTATCTTACTATAAAACTTGAGAATTTATAAAATGAATTTTAGTTATAAAATAACTGCTTTGGAACTTAGTACAAATATTTAAAGAAAACATTGCTTTATGCAAATTCAACCAATAAGCCTTCCTTTGATATATCCATGCATGCATTAACTTTGTTATTAGGTGTAACTTGCGAGCACGGTAGTTGTGCTCACCCTTGCTTCATGCAAATAAATTTCAGAGGAGAAGGACTTCGAATCTCGATGACTAGGCCGCTACCCCACCGATTGTTCAGGGCGATCACCGACTCCACTACTTCTTTGTCTTCCGCTGTGTTTATTTAATATTGGCTTGTAAGTCTTTCTTGTAATCAACTCTGATATTTATTAATAAAGTTGTGCGATTTATGGATGTTACCATATCTATTTACTGTGTGAACTAGCTACTGATCATGAGACTGGTTCAGAAATACACAGAGGATTTGGAGGTGTTACTCCCGGGTCCGACATTTTTTGTTTCTCCGCAGAACCGGACGGGTGCGTGGTGGGAGGGGAAGGTCAAGGGAGGGGGCATGCGGGGGGGGGGGCGCGTGGCGGAGCGGGCCACCCATCGCACGATGATCGTAAGGCAGAGGCGACATGGTAGGGTGTTATTTTTGCAAATAAAATACGGCTACAATTACTCTTGTAATT
The DNA here is from genome assembly GCA_036346395.1 of Hsuehochloa calcarea. Lineage (NCBI taxonomy): Eukaryota > Viridiplantae > Streptophyta > Magnoliopsida > Poales > Poaceae > Hsuehochloa > Hsuehochloa calcarea. The sequence continues at coordinate 59,249,193 of CM070598.1, forward strand.
ATAGAGCGGAAATGTGCTAATACAACCAAAAATCCCATTTCTCAAGCATTGTACCAAGAAAAATGGTACAAATACGTACTTTTCAAGTGGCAAAATCAAGAATAACCTTACATTTAAAACACAGCGCATAGTAACTTCAAATGGTAGCCACGTTAGTACCACACTCTAATACACGGTACCTTTAAGATGATCCACAAAATATGAAGTGAAGCGAACCTAAGATGGCTTTTCCCAACGCTCGTGGGAAGGGAATCAGTGATATACCTTTTAAAGGGGGGTATATCCGATACGTAGAAATGGTTAAATTGTGCAAATTTTATGAAAACTGAATGTATAAGTTTCCAAAAATTATCAAAGATAGGGTGGGGAATGTTCTATAACCATGAAGAAAAATCAAAATCAAACTTGATTGCATTTGTGATAACAAAAAAGGATAAATATTTAGTGAATACTGCAAAATTGACTATTCAGTATTCACTAAGTATTTGTCTTTTGCGTATCTCTCACATGGGATTAAAAATTTTGTGGAGAAATAGAACATGCCCTCCCCTATATAATTAATATTTTTAGATTTTTTTTTAAAAAAATCTAAACCTGATTTTCACAGAATTTGTGCATTTGTAGCCATTTTTCACATGATTTTTACCCCATTTAGATGACTTGACACCTCACTTCTACTGGATGGCTAGAGGTCTAGAGCTACCATGGTACTCTTAATCACCTTCGACTCCTCCAGTAAAACAGGAATATTTTAGCCTCCATGTCAGATTTTGGTACAAATGGGTTGCCTAACATGATAAAAAAACTACAATCCTTAATTTTGAGGTTTAAAGGAATCAGTAAAAGTTGATTTTATAAATGGTAGTAAACGATCAAAGTTTACACAAAATAAGACATTCTCCCAATTTAAGAAGTTTTTAGGACGACCAATACGCCCATAAACAGGAGGCAGATGAACAGCTAAACTATGCCTTGGTAGCCTCAGACATTTCCGTGGAGTAGAATGAGGTGTTTGGTCTCAGATATTACCCATTTTAAAATGGATTGATCCATCATAAGATTATCCTATAAATTTGATGGGACGATAACATCTCTCGTTTTGTACTAGATTTATATTTTTGAGAGATGATGAGGTGATAAATCAACCCATTTTATTTCTCAAACCAAACGAGTGAGTGAGATTGTGTGTTAGAATGGGATGGTTAATTCACCGCCGTCCTTGGAACCAAACATCATAGACGAAGAACACCTACTGTACTCTACGTCTCCACCATAGTTAAGGGTTCACACCTAAACGAAGCTTGCAGAAAAAAGTCTTCCGGATGAGGTGGGAACAGCTGAGCCGCACTTCCTGAACACTGCAGCAGTGGACTAGCGCACCAAAATTGGACCTTCTTTTTATGCTGCTGCTCCTATTTTGTCTCTTCTTTCCTCTTTCTTCGCATGGCTGTACCTCAAAAGCAAAATTCAGAAAACGGAATCCTATATCAAAATACGGACCATGATCGAATAAAACCGTACTGAGGCTGAGGCCTTCCACAACAATTTCGAAAATAGCTCAATTCTCGTTAAAAAAATATAGAAAAATATTCTCGTGTTTCAGATGGGTCGTGAACTGTGAAACTGAAGCAGATGATGTGAACTGTGAAACTGAAGCAGATGGAATGACTTAGCATGTAAAACCCTGACTGACTCTTGTCCCTTGCCATGAACCATGATAAAAAGATAACTCAGACTCCTGACATAATAATTCGGGACCCCTTCTCCTCTCACGAGAGACATTGCTGTAATTCTGTAACTGTCGTTGAGTGTAACTAGTAGAAGACAAAAAGAACCTCTGCAAAGATATTAAAAAAAAGAAGCTCCATAAAGAACAGAAAAGAGAAAAGAATTCGAAGGACGGTCATTGTCTTTAGGTTGAAGAATATGGATAAGCACAGGCCGCCAAGCTGAGCAGGGGTGGTTTGCGAAAACAAATGCGTCTTCTGATTCTCTCTGGATCTTCAGTGTAACGAGCCTAACGGGCATAGCCCTTACCAAGAACTTCTATTTTCCGAATTTGTACAGAATCGAAATGGTATAAACAGACCCCCCCTGTCTTGGCTGTCTATGTATTTCAAAACTCAGATTTCTGGAGAAAAAAAGGTTGGTATGTCAATTTTGTCCAACATTATCAAGAAGAATTCAATTCATACCATAAACTAGAATGGAATGTACACTTCTTCGAGAAAATCTTATAATTTTCCCTATTGTTTTTCTCTTGCCTACTAAGCACGCAAATTAAGGACCGAGAACATATATAATTAAATTTTTAATTTTAGTACTCCTTAAAATATATAAATGTGTAGTAGGTTCTAGATTGATCATTTACTCTCACTTGCATGCATTTGTGTTTGTTAGATTTGAAATTATGCTGCGTCTAGCCAGGATATACACAACACGGTACTGTATATGTCAGATTGGACCGAAGTCGCGACCCAAACAAGACACGTCTTATCGAACCAAGACCGTGCCAGATCAGACTTAGATCGATAATCTCATGTTTTGAGCCGGCACAGTTGGCACGATCTATTTGGATACATTTATGTTATGCTCTCAGTGCCATCTTTCGCACTAAGCTATAGCATAGATTAAGATTCCAATGTTCATCCTCTGCGATGGCATACTGCAAATATCGCTTGATATATAATTCACTCAAGATGCATTATACAGAATTGGTTTGTCTTGTTATGAGAAGAACAAGAATTTGCTATGCAAGAAGAATTCTCCCCCACCTGCCACCAACCATGTAGTCAGTTACTATTCAGTAACACCTGTGCCACGTGCACGCAGACAGGGAGCAATGAAACAGAAAAAAGAAGGTAAAAAAAAGAGAGAAGAATTTAGAACAAAAATAAACAAATATTAAAGTAGGGCATCCTCTCATGGGGCTAGGTAAATTCCAAAACAACCCCCGTATTAATTGTTATATTTGTCCTGCCCCTTATATACTCTTCCTACGCTGGGAACAGGAAAATATTGGCTCTATCCTTTTCCATTCCCCTCTCTCTCCTCGCTTTCTCTCTCTCTCCATCACACCCACAAAGAAGTGAAAGAACCCTAGAGGCAGTCCTCTTCAAGGTAAGCACCCAAAACTTTTGTTTTAAATTGCCCAAAGCTTGTCTAGTGACCACTCCATGCTACAAGGGAGGTCGCAGAAGCAGGATGAATTTTTATTTCTCTACATGTGGGTTTCTTTTTTTGTTCATGCTGTTATTGCCATTTCCTTTCTTGGCCAAGCTGGCCCAAATCCGCACCTTTCCGTAGATCCCCTTCGCGAGATTCGATCTTGCAACGGAGATCTTGCCGGATCTATCGAGCACGGATTAGGGTTGGTTTGGTGCAGATGTGGGCGATTTATGGGCTGGTCCTTGAGACCTAGGGTTCGGTCAAAATGCCTTGAAATTTTGAATTTTCTTCGCCTGTTTCTTGCGGATTCTTGTTGTTTTACTTGTTTACCGAAATGGGTATTTAGGGATTGGCGATTGGAAGGCAACGATGGAGATGGGCTGATCAGAACCGCAAGAGGAGCCAGTTTTCTTCGTCCAATCTCGGTTCTTGGAATTGGATTGGTTTGTTGGACTGGCCGAGATGGACGACGACGGCAGCTTAAGCATCCGGAATTGGGGCTTCTACGAGACGGTGAAGGGCAACCTCGGCCTGCAGCTGATGTCATCTGTGGCCCCCGACCGGGACACGAAGCCGCTGCTTCCAAACGGTACCTTCTTGCAGCACCATGGGCATCACAATGCCCCGCACCACTCACAACACCACCCACAACACCTGCATCATCCCCGTGACTGTGGCGGCGGGGGAGCCTCCGGTGGCATGCCCACCGAGCCGCCATCTGTTCACATGGACTTTGTGCGCAATGATGCCTGGATGCACCCCTCGCAGCATCAGCATCAGCATCAGCATCAGCATCAGCATCAGCATCAGCATCCCCGTGAGCAGAAGGTCCTTCATGCTCTCCCTGCTGGGCCAGCTGGACATATTGGACATCCTGGACATGGTGGACATGCTGTGCATCACCACCCTACTGGATATGGGATGATGCCAGATGCACACGGTGCACACACACTCCAGATGATGCAGCCACAGGAGCTGCCTCCGCCCAAGGAGGAGCGCATGCCCCCACCGTTGGTTGAGGAACATTCTGTGGTTAGAAACGAGCCGCCTGTGAAGAAGAGGCAGCAAGGTCGGCAGCCTAAGTCGCCGAAGCCAAAGAAGCCTAAGAAGGTTGCTGCTCCGCGGGAGGATGGGGCACCCAATGGACCTGCACCCCGAGGGAGGGGCCCTAAGAAGCCTGTGGGGATGGTAATTAATGGTATTGATTTGGACCTTTCAAGGATACCAACACCTGTGTGCTCATGCACTGGAGCTCCCCAGCAATGCTACCGTTGGGGTGCAGGCGGCTGGCAGTCTGCGTGCTGCACAACTTCTATTTCGACGTATCCGCTGCCAATGAGCCCGAAGCGCAGGGGCGCGCGTATTGCTGGAAGGAAGATGAGCCAAGGTGCATTCAAAAAGGTGCTTGAGAAGCTAGCTGGTGAAGGGTACAACCTTAATAATCCAATTGACTTGAAGACTTTCTGGGCCAAGCATGGCACAAACAAGTTTGTAACGATCAGGTAAAAGACATGCTATGTTTGTCGCCTTGTAGGTTCCAATGCTGCAGTTTCGCCAGAGTTATTGTCTTTATGTACTCCTGCCAATCTGCAGAAGTTTTTAGAAGTAGCTTGTAGCCATGTTCAGTTTCTTGGACTTAATTTACCTGCCTATCTTGAGCTTCAGATGCCGAGTTCTGTGGAAATCTGTCTGTATCTGTCACTTAACAAGTTGTAGTGTAACGGCAACAGTCTCTCTAATTTAGATGGCATGAAATTTAATGCGTTAAATGTCTGTGTTTATTGTTCTGAAAGTTCATGGCTTTATGCAGAGGTTTTCTCGAGTGAAAGATAACCGGTAGCTCTTCTAGAACTAGGTGATATTGGATAATTTGGTATTAGTTGTAACTTGCATCTTTCAAGTTTGTTTATGAAGTACTCATATTACTCATGTAGTGTTTATCTTTGACTTTTTATCAACCTTATGCTCTCCATGGATTTAAGGAAGTAAAATTCTTGCTAGTTTTTCCTCATTCCCCTCTGGTGTTATGATGTGAGCAGAAGCTAGTCTTGTTATTTGTGCGCCTCAACTTGCTTACCCTGAAAACATTATAGCACTTCTGCATTGCACTTAATATGCATTGTGAAGTGCTAGTTCACTCACAATTTACATATCTTCCTGAACATGGTGTCGTATTTTCTTCAGAAAGAATGTGAATTTTCATTTGTATGGTGTTTGGTCGCCCTGATATTAGAGCAAAGTTGCTATCCTTGAACCTAGTAGGACCATTTCTCTCTAATGTGATAATGTCAGACAAACGGAGCGTTGTGACCTGTCTTATGTTATCACCATTAACATATGTAAATGTGGATTTTTTATTTTAGCAACTCTATATATAACAAAATTTGAGTGTTTGAAATCTGATTACATAGCTCTTATGATGATTTGACTAGCTTAGCAAGCTTCTGACAGAATGACAAAATAGATATTGTCTTGATGCAATATTAGGAAAATTGAGGTTTATTTGTGGGTGTGCTGGGAAGTATTTGTCTATACTTGCCAAAAATGAATCGGTTTTAGTCACAGCCTCGCAGGTTCTACTATTTGATGCCTATGTCATTGCTATCCATGTGTAGCAAAACTAACTAATGTGCAAATTGTTCGGTTTGTCCGCACAACAGAAATCATGTTGTTTGCTGACTCTGTTTGGAGTAATGTTCATAGGTTATAGGGTCTCTTGAGTGCATTTTGAGGTGTTGGTATTAGATAATTCTGAGCATTTTTTGGATGTGTATAAACTTGTTATGCTTCGTTATACTGATAGGATGGCTGTTTTCTCCTGAATGTATGTTTGTGTGGATTGAGGATTTTAGCTGTGAACACTGTATGCATTTGTGACGTCCAGTTAGGTCTTCGTTTCAGCTCCATAACGATTCTGCTTATGTTAATTTGTTTTTGGCCTCCTAATGGCTGCAGCCACAACTAGTCCCATTTGAATTCGTTGCTTTTGACCTTTGTTGGTCAAACCATATGTGGCTGAAACTTGCGTTTGTTGAGATGACTTCTTTTCAGTTGCGGCCTTGCAAGCTTGCATTCAGCTTGTGCTAGCCTGAACAAGGTTTGTGCTATTCTTGTATGTTGGGGCAAGTGCTCGCTTCTGTGTTCTTGGCATTTTATTTCGGGCAGATTTCAATCTATTGTTCACACGAAGTCGCCTCTGGTTCAATGGATGGTCTGAGCAGTGTGCAGCTCTCAGAAAGATGGGCAATGGAGTGTTTGGTCTGTGCTCCTTCGAGCAGTGCCCGACATTGCAATCCTCCTACGGCCAGTGGAGAACACCTGATTTCGATTTTCGAACGAAACAAACTGCTCATGATGGAACTGTTCTTTCTTGAATTTAAGCTGGGGCTGCAGGGCCTCCTCAGCCCAACATTGTCAGGACGGTACTTTGCCGGGTCAAGCTATGATATGACCCCAGCCGAATGTAATCCCCAGCACATAAATGGGCCGAGTTCTGCAGATTGGTCGTGTCATCTGATGGGCAAAATCGCTCGTCTCGGCTCGGCCGGTAGGTCAGTTGTTTGTGCGGAAAACCGCGGGTTTTAGGCGGAATTGGACGGGGGCGGGGGCACCGGCACGCGGCACGACGCGGCGGGGGCTCGGCTATATGCTGTTTGCTTTTCAGGGTGGGCGGGCTAGCGTTGTGAGTATTTACAATGCAGGTGGTTAGAGAGATATTTATTTTTAAAAAAATGATTTGTTTTTGCTAGGTTTGGATGATTGCACAGAGGAAGTGATTCTTGTGTTTGCTTCGATGCCTCGCTGGTGCTTGTGCGCGTAATCTCCTTTCGTTTTTAATCGATGCATCCAACAATGCTTTCACACTTGCTGCTGTAGAGAAAAATATTCCCGCACCACCTACCGGAGTCCAAAGTGAGAGAGCCACACGCTTAACTATGGCATGTATTGATGAGAAAGAGTCAAGTCAGTGACATAAAAAATAATTTCATAAAATTCCAGTGGCATATAAGCAATTAACCCAAATAAATGTGTCGAGTGGATGAGGTAGCTTACTACTCGGCTCAAGCTCACTTCATTTTTTTTCATATTCCAAAAGAAAAAAAAAAGAAAAAACTAAAGGCTTTGCATTGAAGATCACATATGCTTGTATCAGTGCTAAGGAGGTAGTTGGACCATTTAAGCATGGCATGGATTTCCTTGCATTGGAAGAGATAGTTTTTATGCAAGTGCTTAATGATGTGGCAATACCCTCTCTCTTTAAGGATCTGCATAAGCACTTTGCACTGAACATACTCTTACATGAGTAAAAAAAAATAGTAGTTCGTATGGAGAAAACCGCCACACTGCTCGCTCGACAGTCGAGATCCAAAAATGCCATTATAGACTCTCTGTGTATAATGCACTAGTCTAGGATCACGCTAGTGCACACAATGTCAATATAGATAAATATCGATCAACACAAAAGAATAATAGAATTAACAATTAACTTTAATAATAAATATCAGTTTTGACCTCATGGTCGAGTTTACACTTATTAAGCTACGCAGGGCTAACAGTAAATAAATAAGCAGCAGCAGAACAAAAGCAACTCCAGCGGAAACCCATCGACTCGCTACAGGCAACCGACTGGGATTGAGAGCTAGCGATCAGCAACCTCATAGAACTGCTCCTCGATGACATGTGACGATTCCTCCATTCAACTGAATGATTGCAACAAGAATGAGTACTCCGAGTACTAAACAAGTTGTACCACATAATGCAATTATAGATGACGGATTATTACAAAGGAAATGGTTTTTGTGATTATTTTTGCAAGAAAGAACATTTGCAATTGAATATAAATAATAGGTTAAAAGCGTAATTCAAAACAAATAAACAAATAATAATTTAACAATTATTTTCAGAAAGAACAGAAAGGCTAATCAAATTCTTTCACACAACCATATGTATTAAACCACACAACTGTCCATTCCCAATTATTTTATAAAAATCTACCCCTAGTGTGAAATCCCTATGCATATTCATGACCGCAGATACGGCTATTCGAATAGATTGTTTAATACTCTGCAGATGTTGTATACTTTACCCACATGAAATAACTAGTGTAGCTAGCACTAATCATAACAAAATCTTTTCGAAACTTTATCTCAACAGTTGACACTCCCAATGTGTTTTACTAACGGCACCAACGACCATACAGGAAATTAGCCCATCGCATACCGTTAGACCTGGAAACGATGAACCGACCATTGATGGGAATCGCTACAAAGGCAGAAACACACCTCCACCCTGGCACACAACTTAACCTATCTGCGTGAGTAATCAACATCAAGACTCTGTAACTTACTAAGTTAGGCCCGTCCCACCAGACATGTGATTGTACGATAAGACCTAGTTCAATGGCGCACAAAGTTAAGTCATTAATTGACCAAGGTTTAACTGCCAATTTCTAACTAAATAATCTTTCTTTTCAAATCCCAAACACCAAGCTCCAACATATCACACAGTTTTCACCACTAGCATCAGTCTAAATCTTTTTTCACCCTGTTGGTTAAGTGCAATATATGTTATCAATGAGTAATAGCACACAACACATAATTTTACACAAAGTTCCATAATCACTTAGTCAAATTTTATATTTGCAACTCAAATGATATGACCGACTCGTGGTATGGCTAAGCAAACTATTTGTATCTAACCAACCCACGTTGGTGCTACAATAATACCAACTAATAATTAACCAATCTAGGGTGACAAAAGATTATGGTAATACAATAGGCAAGAGTGGATATAAACAAATTGGATAAATAGCTAAACTCAAGGCATTTAAATAAATACTTAAAGTTTAATGCAATACTTCGAAACAAAGTATTTTTGAAAAACTCTGTTCAATATGGTCAAAGGTACAACTTGTCCTGGAACAAGTCTGGGTACTGGTCTTGGGTTTGATCAACTCCTCCTTCCTTGAAACCTCTCGAAGTATAAACGTCTACTCGCAAATGAAGCAAATAAATAAAATAAATATAAAACAGAGAGATAACAAACTCCAAAAATTAAATAAAAATATCAGGAAGGTAGAAATTGAATTTAGATGAATTTAGAAAGTTGAATGGGCTTAATCGAAGATTGAACGAGGAAAAACGAGCATTTGGAAGATCTAAACCCTAAAGAAATACTAAATTGTAATTTTTGGTTTTTCCCGTGTTACTTTTCTACTAGAAATCTTGATTAACGACGTCAGCCTAACGTCATTAATCAATTCATAAAATAAAAGGAAATTTAGAAAATAGAAACAAAGGCTCACAAGTGGGACTAGGGTCTATGGACCAAGTCCATGGATCTGGTATTTGGGTCTACAGTTCACTGGTTCACATCACAGTGCTCCTGACAAGTGGGGCCCACATAGCATAGGCTTGGCTCAAGGTGGAATAGATCCACCGAGATTGGATCTCGGTTTAGGGTTTGACACGTACGGGCACATGTGGCGCTGAAGGGGATGCCACGAGGGCGACATGTAGGCACAGAGGCTGAGCTGGCCGGTGAGGTGGCACGACACGTCGACTAAATGATGACGAGAGCTCGGGAACCAAGGGTTCCAGTGAACGGCGGCTCCTCATCGGTGATGGAGGTGCGCAAAGGGTAGAGGACGCTTCGTCAAATGAGACAACGGGGCTAAACCTACATGGTCACACACTTAACGAGTTGGAATAAACCAGTACGGATACGATTCGTCAAATGTGTTCGGATAGGATCCGTCACAGGCACTCTATAAGGAGATGCTTGAGGCTGATAGGCATAATAGAGGAGAAACACGATATGAAATATACGTGAGTTGTTCCAACAAACCCTACCCGCCATCTTCTTGAGAGATCCTTCTCGTGCGACTTGGTGCTAGCCCACCGACGTACGGCGTTACTGCCCTGGACGTGCGGATACCGTAGAGGCGCTACTGCGGATGCTATTGTGTTCGAGGATGATCCACGACTTTGCAAGGAAAGCGATCGGTTGCTAGAGAAGACGATCGGCGACGAGAACGCTGGACGATCGATCGACTACAAGGACGGTCGACTACGAGGACGATCGACTACGAGGATGGTTGGCTACGAAGACGATCGACTACGTTGGATGATCGACTACGACCAGTACATCGACGCGCTCTTCGTTGGAGCAGACTGCTCCAACTCTTCTTTCGCTGCACCGCGCGTCTGTTGGTAACGATCTGTGATCTCTTGCTTGCATAGTATTCCTGGTTTACGTGGTAAATTTTTTGAATTATCAGCTAGTGTAGCCTACCTGTATCCCTTCAGGTGGAGGGTTTGACACGCACGCGCACATGTGGCGTTGACAGGGATGCCACGAGGGCGACATGTAGGCGCAGAGGCAGAGCTGGCAGGTGAGGTGGAGCGACACGACGACTAAATAGCGGAAAGAGCTCGGGAACCAAGAATTTTGGCAAACGACAGCTCCTCGTCAGTGATGGAGGTGCACAAATGGTAGAGGACGCTTCGGGGATCTCGACGGTGTGCTCACTGGTGCAAGGAGACGACGGGGCTGTCCGGTAGGGAGGTCGGAGCGGTGGGGAGATCTCAGGCTCAACGAAAAAGGCATTCCGGCGACGCCCGATGTAACCAAGGCGCCCCGGTGTAGATTGGAACCTTGCGAACTCGAAGGCGGCGACAGTGAAGTTCGAGCGGCTCTGATGGCGGTGGAATCGCTCGTCAGAGCTTGCGGTGGCGGTTTTGCTTCTCCGAGCTTTTTCGAAGGCTAGGGTTTTGCTCCGACGCTGAGGTGGACAGGTTTGGATTGTGGGGAGCGAGGGCTAACCCTCCTTTTATATGCGGCAACCCGAGCGAGTCCGGAGCGCGAACGCGCAAAACGTCAACACAGTGGCGCTGACAAAATCTCAACTGATTTGGAGATGATGAACAATATCCGGTAGGGTCCATAGGTCGTGAGGGTGGCTCGGGCATGCTCGCGTAGCAAACGGCGCGATAGCGACTGGCAGGTGGGATTGGGTGGGATCACACGCAGAGATAGAGAAAGTGGCGGGTTGTGTGGGAGTTGGGCTGGAAAGAAAAGGAATGGGCCAAAGCAAAGGGGATACGACCCATGCGGATTTCCTGAGATTTAAATAGATTTTGTATTTTAGAAATTACAGTAAATCCAAATAGCAAAAGAAAATTAGCAAATGAACTTGAAAAAATTCTAGAAAAATCAAAAAAATATTTCCAAGCACAAAGAACCCAATTAAAAAAGTTTTGAAAATAATTCATGTTTATATTAATTAAATTACATTATTTTGCTATTGAAAGTCCATATTAAGTTTTTTTTTTAATTTAAATAAAATTAGGGTGAATTTTCCAGAACTAAACTAATCAAAATTATTTTTAAACTTAAAAAAATTGAGATGTCACATCTGCTAGCACTAGCGGTTCCCTACGGCCACACGATTCTACGTCCCAAACTATCACGAAACACAAGTTGCACACACTACTAGCGTAGTAGCGTGCGCCTTTTTACCAGAACGGACGAATGTTTTCAGAAGGGGGCAGACACCGATTGCATCTCGCACCGCGAACGGTCGAGCTACCACTGCATGTGATGCTTTATGCATCCTCGAATTGCTCAACAAAGCGATCACATGTACATCAATATTTGGAATGAACATGTCTGGAAACCTACAGAGTGATAAAAAGTTAGGAAATCTGAAACCTAAAAGAAGGAAAGAGACAACTAAATCACTAAGTCAAGTAGTACTTCATTGGCTGGTTATACAAACTTGTGAACAATTAGTAGACCAGAGTTATTTCACTGTTTTGCACAATCACCACAATGCATTCTTATTTATGCTTATATTCCTACACTTGTAAAAAAAATATGACACTTAAAGGAGGGAAAACTTTTTTGTGTGTCTATGGATGAACATCAACTATTTGCCACTCCAAAAATCAAATATAGCTAAAAACACAAAAGAGATTGACAGAGACGTGTTGTAATACAACCTTTTCAAGGAATTTGTTGGTAAAACAATTATATTGTGACATAGCAATGCAAGTAAAAGTTCTAAATCAATCTATAAGGAATAGAAGGACCAAATTAAAATCCATTAGAAGGTACTAAATGAACCAACCTAGCTAAAACCACTACTACAAAAGAGGCTATAGCAGACGGCCCATCACAGACGGTTCCTTTGGAACCGTCTGTGTTGGGTCTGTCTGGGCTATCTTTAGTGTGCTTAGTTTGTTTCGCTTTTTGTGGTTGTCTGTGTTGACATTTTGTATTATTTATGATGATAGGAATGGAAAGCCACATCTTGTGATAAATGCGTACGTAACTTATATAGATAGGAAGTACTATGCAATTTCCCATATATTATATACTATGTAATAATTGCGTACGTAACTTATATAGATAGGAAGTAAGCGAGATGGCAGAGGCACCGTCTTCGCCGCCGTCACCGACGCCGGACATGGCAGAGGCGCCGTCTTCGCGCCGCCGTCACCGACGCCAGCAGATACATAAGAGAGATGGTAGAGGAATATCGAAATTGCTGTGGCGGTGACCATCACGGAGGTCGGTGACGTTAGAGTCCCTATGAGTCCCCGGCATCGGTGGCGAGATTCCGGACCATCTGCGGATACTTGCAAGGAAAAGGTCCCTATCACCATACCAAAGTGGAAGTCTCGACAAAAGATCGAGAGAGCGTCTTTGTGGGAAGACCTTTCAAGCGAGTTCACTATCCCGAAACACACATGAATCGCGTCGAGCGGCATGCCTTGCTCTCCATGTGTCAGCGTGGAGGACCTTCAAGAGCGTTCTTGTCACGCAGTACGTGAACAAGAGTGAGACGCCCTTCACGAAGTTTCCATTCTTGACGCGGGAAACATGGAACGCCTTTGTGGCTATGAAGACGACGGATGAATTTAAGGAGCAAAGTGCGGCGCACAAAGCAATCCAGGCACGAAACACTCACCCCCACAGACTCGGCACGGCAGTGCAGCGGCTAAATCCGGCGCAATGGGAGGCGGAGGAGGAGAATCTATTTCCTGATATCACACACCCGCGTTCCCGTACTTGGTTAAAAGCGAGGGCAAAAGTCTCGTCTGATGGCAGCGTCACTTTCCCAAACCCGGCGGACCAGGAAGTGTCCCAACGTGTGGTAAATATGTCGAACTACCTACTTGTTTACAAGTCCATAACTTAATAGTGACTATAATAACATGATGACCTCTTGCGCGTGAATTGATTGCCCAAACTTCCAAGGCTCCTTCCAAGAACACAGGAGAAGGATATACTATCTACGCCCTAGGAAACAAGGAGCACCGGGTGCGCACGCGAGGCAAGGGGTTAACGTACCTTGGGTACATGGATTCATGACGACTACTTCATGTATAGAAGTAGGAAGAGATCCAAGGCAGTCGACAATCGATTGGAACCGCTTAAGGCGAATTTCAGGACGAGATAGCAAGTTTGCGGGATCAAGCTGAATCAAGTACTCCGCAACCGATGCATAAGCCGCCCGTTATTGCGGGAACCGGTCCTCCTCGACATCGGAGTAGTGTCGCGTCCACGCATAATTTTGAGCGTGACGACGACCAATTACCGATAGACCGCATCAAGGTAATGTACATCTATGGAATGCACCAAAGATAGACCTATAGGACGCCTTAGCTAATTGCGTATCGTTTTGTAGGAGCCGACGGCCTGCAAGCTCCAACTGAGGTTAGTTGGGTCCATTCCTATTGAGGTCGGGGATGGTGCATCCATACCGAGGAAGGAAGCGATGCAAAGACGGTGTCCGGTGGCGCATGGTTACGCAAGGGTGGAGGTGGACATGGTACATGAACATTTCATGGCCGTCCCGCTGGACATTCGCCCGAACGAAGAGATCACAACACTAGGGGATGCCGTGCACAGTTTTATCCAGTGGCCCAAGACGGACATCGTCCTGGACCCAGCAGTGCCGCAATCTCGACAGGACCATTCCTCTCCAACGGAACCCTCCATGACTCCACCTCATATTTCGCCTCGAAGGCCACCTCGCCGGTTCCGTGGAGAAGGCGCCAAGGAACAACAAAAGCGTGCTACCGTATCGGTTCCGAGTCGTCTCGCAGGAAGACGCTGCCAATCGTTAAGGCCAAATCGAAATCGACGAACATTAAGCCGCCTCCCAAGTCCCAGAAGCACGGGAAGTACTCCATCGGAAAACCGTTGTGCCCTAACGCACAATTAGCCCACGTTGGATTTGCTTGTCGGGCTTTGCATGCACGGTACTTGCGGAATACCGCAAAGAAGGGTGCGATCTTCGAATCACCGTCGCATACAAGGATGAGCATTTCTTCAACGGTAGGGCAACCGTGGTGGGGTTCAACGACTTATTCAACCTATTCAATCTCGAAGCCCTCGGCGCCTCGCTTCTACGATGTTGGACAATTTGTAAGTGTGTACAATCAAGTTCTACATTCATGTAATACCGATAAATATCGCAACTCATTGCTTATGTATAGATACATGATGAAAAATGCCCGGAAGGGCGAGAACCGTGGGTTTCTCGACCCACACGTGGTATCTATGCAAACCATCCAGCGGTAGCGACCTTCGCCGAGAACTATATAACGACGTCATTGCTTCTTGAAATCGCAAGGACTACATCTTGGTGCCCTACAACCGGGGGTAAGTGCTTCACTATTTGCTATTCAAATTTCATTTGTACTTAGGTTTAATAGTTATAGCGACATACATGAGTAGGTACCATCGGATCCTTTTAGTCATTATACCCAAGAGGAACAACTGATATATCTTGATTCCCTAGTCGAAACGATCACGACTTGACGTTCGCAAGGAATACTCGACAAGTATGATCATTTCCTCCATACATAACTCTATTGTAGTCTTCCTTCGTTTAAAATGCCCGAGGATAACTTTTTCAATTATGTAGTTCGTTCATCTCCTATGTTAGCCAACAAGGAAGATCTGATGGATCCAGTACCAACTAACACACGGGACGAAATTTCCTGTGCGCTACAACACAATAATCCTATATATATCATACTTCATAAAATTTGTCTTCAATGACTATACGTACATATGTAATTCTATTTTTGCAATCTTGCCAAAAAAAAAATGATGAGCTATGTGCATTCTACGTTGCCATCATATCAAACAAATCATTAGTGCTAAGATGAAGAATCCGGAGGTTTGTCAATCTCAAATAATTTTTTGTAATTGTAAATTCAAATATATATCCTTACCATTTTTCTTGACCTAGCGGCGGGGTTTGATAATAGATTTATATGCACTCGTTGCAAGAGATCGTGGAAGTTCGAGGCAGCTATGCACCTTTATCATGACGAAATAGTTAACAAAGGAGAGTTTCACTCCATCGCCGACCCGTAGATTCACGCAAACAATTGATTTAATTGTAATCCAATTGTACAACTATAGCAAAAATACTTCAACAAATTCGATCTTTATTAATTTATTTTGAGTAATGGTAAATTTGAGTTGTCAACAATTGATTCTCTCGCGATGTATCATTTTTGTACATGCTTGTTTTCGAGGGCATGGCTAGCAATTCTGAGGCCGGCCAAAAAAGCGACAAACAATGTAGCTAGGGTCGCTCGATACCACGAGCGGTTTTATGTTGAAACGAAATGCATGAAAACTAATACCACGACGGTTTCAACATAAAACCGTGCGTGGTAATAGCTTTCACAACGGTTTTAAAGAAACCGCTCGTGATACTAGACATATCACGAGGCGGTTTTCTTTAAAAACCGTGCTCGGATAAGTGATTATCACGAGCGGTTTTAACGTCAAACCGTCGTGATCATCACTTATCACGAGACGGTTTCGTTAAAAACCGCTCGTGATAAGTGTTATCACAGACGGTTTTGAACCGTCTGTGGTAACTGCTTGTTATCACAGACGTATAAATATAGACGGTTCGGAAACCGTCTGTGATGACGGTTCCGAACCGTCTGTGATGACGTGTTCTGTAGTAGTGCTCGTTTTTTCTTTTGTTTTCGAAGTAGTCCACGTTTATGATTTTTTTTCCTGAGAGTAGTCTCTGGGATTTGGACGCATCCAGTACTCGGACGACAGATGAGAAGCTTCCTATCGTACTGTCCGATGTAATATCTAGACACAATGTTTGCAACAAAAATAATCTATGTGTGCAAAAAAATTTTTGCGCAAATGGTTAATACAATGCAAAGAAAAAATTTAGGAAAAATATCAAATTCTCACCGAAAAATCATTGAAACCATCAGCATAGAACATGGTTGTGCTTTTTAAAACTAGTTCAAGTATCCAAAAATAAACAAATTTCGATGTTACAACATTACAACATTTGAAAATAACAGTGGAAACACCCGAAAATAATTGTTGCAACATCAAGAAATTTGAAATATTTAAAACTTACTTATGAAACATTTTGATTTCGTGCGTGCAACAATCGGCGACAATAGTTGCAACAAAATCATTTTCCTACAAAATTTCAAGAAGATGTATTACAACGAACCAAATCACTTTCTGCACAAAACAATAGAGAAAAGTTGCTGCAACAATACGAGAGAATATATGCAACAATTAAATAGTGAAAGGTCTACAATAAAATGAAATATCCAATGAAACCAAATATAAAATCGCTACAACATATTGAGCAAATATATGCAACAAACCAAATATGATCTCCTTCCCCGCTAGATCTGGTGCAATCTTGCAGCGACAGCTAATTTTGCGCCACGTCGTCGGTAGGTACAAATGGTTGACGACCTCCTCCCATGCGAGATCTGGCATCACAGGACGTCACGGGAGAGGGAGAAGGAAGGAGTGAGCGTGGCGGAGATGGTCATGGCTTGGCGCTGGGAGAATAGTGAGTAGACCCGGGTGGAATATATAGGGAGTAGTACGGTGCAGACGTGTTTGGATGGCCAACCACCAGGAGCTCGTTGGAGAAGTGGATGGCCGAAGTGTCTCTAGATGCAAGCGTGTGATGGAGGAGAAAGAGAAGAAGAACAGTGGTGTGGCTTGTATTACAACAGAGGTTTGTTTTTCGTAGCTTCTTGTTGATGCGTCATTGGAATGGGCCGTCCGAGCGAAAACGCTGCGTCGGACGCCTGGCCAAGATCATTGTCCCTGGCATTTAAGGTCCAGAGATCCACCAGAATGTGAATTTGCTCTCTTTTGGAAAAAAAATAAAATGAATACATTCCCAAACCATCAGCAATTACTACTACATGTTTTCCCCCCCCAACGTCTTAAATCCGTTTCATACTTTTCCTTGTAAAGTTGGTGGATGGTCACGCTTCGAGATTGGACTACACTTGCAACCATCAAACCTCATCTGGTCACCGACCGAGGCACGGGAAAATAGGGGGGGAAAAAAGGAGACGAGGGAGTAAAAAAAAGGAGATTCTTTTGCGTTTACACAAAGTTAATTAATTCCACATGGTATGTTTGCAGACTGTTCATAGCTTTTGCAAGATCAGTAGGGGGTTTGTTTCCTCTGTTGAGCACCAGGGCTACCTCAATGATTCGGATTAGTCATGTCCAAAGATTGGAGGGCAAATTAAGATAAGGCCATGGCATCTGGCCCCTGGAAAGAGTCGGCGGTACAAACTCAGTTTGTCCCTTTCATCCTCATGGCTCTGGGCTCTGCGCCGCTACGTGGCAACCCCCTTGATCCAAATCCTACTCCAATTGGGTGTGACTTGTGCTGTTCCCCCCTTGCACACTTTTTGTTTGTACACTTTTGGTCTCTCCTGTGCAATGATATGCGTCACTGTGGCATGGAAGCCATGAATGCGTGTACTACAATGGGTGAGACGTACACGTACGTACCTACCGAACAGTAGCTACTATGAAACGCTTGATCGCGTCGCACATGCGTGATCGATCGATCGATGCACTCCACCGATCATTACGTATCCTTGTATGTATACTACGGTACATTTTCTTACGCTACAATGGCACTCGTATCATATCAAAGTTGTGAGATACGGTACGAGCGTGCATCTTATAAAGAACGAGGTAGGTAAATCGTGTAGAGATGACCTAATAATAACAACAAAATAATCACAACGAGAGAGAGAGAGGGTTTGGCGAATTCGACCGTAAATTCCTAAAGCATAATCTTAAAAGAGTACAAGAGAATATCGCTTTTCCACAACTCCCTCGATCCTTTTAGTATTCTCGGATCCTTACCCTATACAAGAATCTAGTGATAAATAATAATCTAGCGTTTAATCCTCTCGAGAGCCTCTTGTTTTGGTTGAGTTGGTTTGTAGCTTGTTTTCTCTATGACCACTCCTCATAACTTATAATCCCCCTTAGTTCTCATCCAAAAGGAAATATGAATCCTAATCCTAATAAGATTATGTTAGGAATCATTATCGAATACATCTCAAAGTCCTAGTAGGTTATGATATAAGTTACATATACTCAACAATCTCCACATTGACTCATATTCATTAAAGTCACCGTACTCCTCCAAGAATTCGCTCCAAATCGGCTCCGCTATTTTTGTTTTTCTAAAAAAAAATCATTTTCCTCCCACTATTGGGAGTGCCCCCCACCACAGGGGCTTATTCACATCATCGCAATATACATGTCGGTATCTAGGCTTGGTCGCCTGGACACTCCACCCGAGAGCTTAGCTGTGTAGTTTTGTTAACCACACCTCCTGTCGTATAGACCTCCATGCTATAGGTTTGTATCGCCTTTAAGCTCCACCTACTCGTCGGTACCGCGTGGTTGGTCCAACCACGTCTTCATTCTTCCAACATCTCGCACATCCGTCTTTGTGTCTGCTAGATTTTGCAACCGTCTTTGCAGTTCTGCACATAACTGCAAATAAGATCCGAGCACCTACCGTTGATGACACGGTTTTCTTCTCCTGATCATAATTTTTATTAGACCTCCAATTGGTTGCTCTTCCCTAATGATTACCTATTAATTGGAATCTTCCATCGCTCTAGGTACTTTTTATGATTACTTGTCATTTGCAAGTAACTCGCATGACTCCACCACGAAGTGATACCTCACAACTTTCGAGTTCAAGTGACATCACATATATTGGGATTTTCTTTAAGCTGGGAACATACTGAACTCTCATCAATGTGCAATGTGCTCAATTATACATCTCCAATGTAATAGTTCCCACCTTAGTAATTGCACACTCCTTGCAATTCGTTAAGTGAACAGCTCCATGTGACAGGTGTAGAGATCCTTCGCCAAACATATATGGAAACAACAACCTGAATGTAATATCCATCTATGAGAGTACCTAATTGACTAATGACTAGTATGTCTGAATCATCTTTCGCTACCGCCACTAAGCATGCTCCCCTCATTTGCTTCAAACTTGAACAGTCCTTTATCATATGACATTTTTCGTCACATAGATAGCATACATGTGTGCCCTTTCTCTTGCCCTTCTTCTTCCTATGACTTTCGCTTTTACTTGTAACACCCACGGTAGCCAATACTTGATCAACTGAGGATGAAGAATTCGATGACTTCTTTAAGGAATCCTCCTCCAATAGATGTGATGTTGCCTCGTTGAAGTTGAAAGTGTTTTTGCCGATGAGAATATTTATCACAAATTACTCCCACGATGGTGGTAGAGATGACGCCAATATGATGACCCTGTCGTTTTCCTCAATTTTCTCATTCACACTAGTCAGCTGCGTGATAAACTTGATGAAGATATTGAGATGGTCAACGAACCATGTGCCTTCCTCTATGCGCAACCTGAACAGTTTTTGCTTTAGCACCAATTGGTTTGTCAGCGCCTTTGCCATATACAATTCTTCCTTTGCCATATACAATTCTTCCAAGTTATTCTATAATTTCTTCGTCGAATTCTCCATAATCACCGAGTAATTTACCTCATCGGAGAGACATAGACGGGTTATATTGACAGCCTTCCGCTCCATCAACTTTCAGTCTTCATCGAGCGTCTTTTTCAGTTTGTCCCCTTCAAGAGCATAGATTAACCCTTGCTGGATAAGAACATCCTTCACTACATGTTGCCACATACTTAAATTTCCTCCACCGTCAAATTTCTTCACTTAATTCCACATCGTAGACATCGACCCTTATTTTATGCCACCTGGCGCTTTGCCGACCTTCTCACAAATTAGATTAATCTGGTATTGACTTTGATACCACTTGTTGTACTCTGATACCCCTTCTTATGCGCAACAACCCCCGGATCAGATCAGAGTTGTGAGATACAACACGAGCGTGCACGATATCAAGAACGAAGTAGATGAGCCCCGTAGAGAGAACCTAATAACAACGATGAAATCATCATAACGGGAGAGAAAGATTTGACAAAGCCGGCCGTAAATTTCTTAAGCACAACCTCAAAAGAGTCGAAAGGATTGTCGCTCTCTCACAACTATCTCGAACCTTTTATGACCCTCGGATCATTGCTCTATACAAGAATCTAGTGTTAAAGAATAACCTAAGCTCTAATCTTCTCGCGCGCCTCTTAGATTGGATGAGTTGGTTTGTGGTTTGTGTCCTCCATAATCACCTTTCATGGCTTTATATAGTGCCTCAATTCTCTTTAAAAAAAGTAGGAATCATAATTCTAATAGGATTATGATATAAATCCTTGTAGAAAATATATTCAAGTCCTAATATATTAAGGTACAAGTCACCCATACTCCACATTCTACGTTGACCAGAAGAATTGGCACCATGGGACCGTGGTATGAGGCTGATATATGCATGGAGAGCTAGCTATCATGCATGCACTGCATGCATATCAATCAAGCATATTACTGTCAATCAAGCATATCCACATCGTTTTCACATGTACATGATTTCTCTGGCTCTAGAGGTATCGGTCGTAACATATGAGCAGCGCAATCATGCAGATTCGTGAGGATCGGAGCTAATGCATGAATGGGCCAGGCCAGCATCACGCAGTAGCTAGCAAATCATACCTAACCAAGTACGCGCCCGTTCCTGTCCGCGAAAAGAACAGTACGAACGTCAAGCACTGTCATGATCGATCGATCCTAATCCCACCCGTTCGTTCGATTCCTATCCACTCATGTCATGCATCAAACAGTGATCAAAGGGCTAGGAATTAGTGGGCCTGTAGTCTGGTCGAGAACAGCATGTATATATGCACCGGCCGGCCGGCCGGCCGGCCGGCCAAGTAGGCAGGCGATCGAGAGAGGTCCATGCAAGCACGCACGCACGCCTGTGAGCGCTACATGTGGGCTACAACGCTGGCCGCTTTCCACAGGAGGAGGACAAGTATGCGAGGCGCGCCCGCGCGTTGGTCTCATGCGCTTGTCGCCGGCGCGGGCAAGGGAGGGTCCTCGGCCACGGCGAGCTCGCGGTCCCTTGCGTTTGTACACAACCTGCCACCGTCTTATTCCCACCCCACCTTATAATGGCGCGGCGTACAGTGACCGATCGGCCTCACATGCCGTGCTTGCTAGCCCGCCCAGCCGGCCGGCGCCGGCCTCTCCAGGCTCCGCTGTGAGGTGACCGGTGTGCATGCGTACGTACGTCCGTCCGTCCGACACCGGTACAACTCGAGGAAGGCGACTGTACTTGCCAATTGGTGCGACGGACGCGTGCAAATTGGATCGATGCATGTGTGCGCGCGTTTTCTAGCCATCTCTGCCGCTGTTCAAGTGTACGTCCATGCATAATTGCATGTGCACTTGCGGTATTGTCCATTCTAGGGAAGTGCCTGGCGATCTGCTACATGTGAATGGAGCTAGATGGACAGTTCTAATTAATAGATCGATGTATTGGAATGCATGAGAAGCGGGGCCCTCTGTCGTCGGTCGATGGAGTCAATTCGGTGTGCAGTGGCGGCCGCTTCGATCGGCTGAGCACGACTAGAGATGATCAGGGGAAGGATAATCGATCGGAAGTGCATGCTGCCAAATAGCTTGCTGCTAGCTCGTCAGTTTGCCTTATTTGCATGCATGACTTGGCCCTGTGGTGTAGCTTACGTGGTTTTCGATCGGCTACTCTTTGTGCGCGTACGTACGTACCAATAAGCAAGTGCGGATCCATGTAGGGTCATGTGATCCCAGTGATCACGGCACAATCAAATGTATATATATGCAGGAGATAACCCTAATTGTCAAGTGAGATTAGCATACGGTGATATCGATGACCCAATTTCCTAGATCCACTACTGCCAATAAATCATGAGTACACTAGCTTGTATATATTAACACATGCGTACAAGACTGGATAAGCAAAACGTAGAAATTTTATGGTATATTTTCTTGGTAGTATCACTCAGGAGGCGGTTTCTTTGCGAGTGTCCTCGACTTTGCCGAGTGCTTTCTATCGGGCACTCGGCAAAGAGGCTATTTGCCGAGTGTCAGATATAAAGCACACGGCAAACATCTGGCACTCGGCAAATCTTTGTTTGCCGAGTGCCTAGCACTTGGCAAACAATGACACTCGGCAAATCTCGGGTTTGCCGAGTCGCGAACACTCGCAAATTAGAACACTCGGCAAAGGGCACCGCCGTTAACGGCCGCCGCGCCGTTAACACTTTGCCGAGTGTCTTCTCGACACTCGGCAAAGTGTCTCCTTTGCAGAGTGTTTTGTTGCGCCACTCGGCAAAAAATAAAAACTTTTCCTTTCCTACCTTTCAACTTTTCTACTCTCCACATACAACATATGGTACTCCATGTTAAAATTTGGTATATTTTTCTATTTGTTTGCTATAATTAATTAATTAATTGCATTTCAAGCAATTTTTGAATCAAGTCAAATTTGAGCGCAATTGATTCAAATAATAGGAAAAAATGAGTGAAAAATGATATTCATGTTATTCAGCCCGGTTTGAGGCCTTACATGAAATGAAAAGGAATTTGAACATCTTGTTTAGGAAACACGACCACGAGCGTTTGGTAGAATGGTTTTAAATTTTAAAAAGCAAACAAAGTCCGAAAATCATGAGATTTATCAAGATGTCATGATATCATACGTGGAGGCTGTGGTTAAAAATTTATAAGATTTCGCATGAGTTGTCACGTCACGATGCTTACAAACCAAAGCATTTACGAAGAAGAAGCGTAGAGTCGAGAAGGATTGGTAAGATTTGGAGTCAAAGTGATGGTCGAATTGTGGTTTGACTACAAAAGTTTTTGTATAGGCAATAGACAAAAGAGATTGTTTCATGTGAAATTTTGGTAATTTTGGATCCGTTTGATAATTTTAATTTTTAAAGCGCAATTATAAATTTTAAATGATATAAATTGAATTTGAGCTATAAGCGCATGAAATAATGGTCTAATGTTCGTAGAAGCATCGAATATGCATTGTTGAGTGAATTTGACAAGGTATTTTGAAGTACATTCGAACAAATTTGTAAAACACGTTATGGAAAAGAAAGAGAGAAAGGAATTTTATTAAAAAAATATTTTGCCGAGTGTCGCTTGGGCTTTGTGGGAGACACTCGGCAAAGAAGGCTTTGCCGAGTGCGGATCGGGGCACTCGGCAAATTAAATGTTCTTAGAGTGCTTTGTGGGAGACACTCGGCAAGGAGAGACTTTTTAGAGTGCGGATCGGGGCACTCGGCAAACAAGCTCCTAACTTGAGCGCAGCTGATCGCGCGCAGCGCTCACACGCAACACACTCACACACGCTCACACCTGCGCCCGCCGCCCGCCCGACCCAGCGCCCGCCTTGCCTTGCGCCCTTACGCGCGCCCGCGCCCGCCCCCCCCCCACGCGCCCAGCCCGCCCCGCTAGCCCGCGCCGCTGCCCGCCATCGCCCGGGCCGCCCGAGTGCTCGCCGCCGGGAAGGAGGAAGAGGGGGCGCGAGCGCGTACAGGGAAGCGAAGCGGCGGGAGGAGGAGGAGGGCCTCGCGGGTTGGAGGCATTGGAGAGTCGCTTCCCATTCGGTGGTGAGTTCTTCCCATTGAAGCGGCAGAGAGATTTGTTTTATTCGTAATTATGCTTCCAAGTAACCATGCCGCAGACTCATCCAAAGAAGCAAAGTAATTTTACAACAAAAAAATGAACCGTTGAAATAAGGTCTTCCATCAGTTCATATTAGGTGAGTATTCCAATCGGCGTAACGATTAACTAGTTTTGGGCCAACAAAGAAATCTTTCGATTGCAAGCCATATGATCGACAAATCGTGCTCAAAGTACCATAGCATGCGGGACAAACTAGAATTTGATTTGATGTTGATCATTAGTGCGCATTACTGAGTCTAATTGTTTCAAAGCGTATCAACGTATTCTAAACCAAATTGTTGTAGTTATAGGTGACTCACCACGCAACTTGTCCATCGACATGCCATGGTCTCCGGTCATCCACAATAGAAATTGAGACCTAATCCGGGCTTGCGTTAGATGAAAGGTACAACCATGTCGTGATCACCATTGTAAATCGGACTTACAGTAGCCTCTAGTGGTCACATCCACATGGTATTTCACCGAACTTTGAATATCACTAGTGTACGGTATGTCGTAGTTACATCTTATCCATGAAGAACTGTTCCTGCAATGTTAGAATATAATTAAGGGATCAATCTTACCTTCACAAAATTGTATCTCAATTGCTAGGATTCGTCTGAGCCTTGGCGGAATGTATTGTCCAAGGCACTGCTTTGCATCACCGTCTGTCATACCTTGTGGATACCAAGAGCCTCTCTTCTTGTGCCATTGTTTGCCCATATTACGGACATTGTATATTCCGCCGTCTGCGATGAAATACGTAATGTCAAATAAGATTGTGCAAAAGGTACCAGTATAGAAGAAAGGCAAAGCTCTGTGGTCATTAACTCTACACTCAGAAGAAATCTCGGACAGGTGAAGCTCTGCGGTGTAGTCTTGGAGTTGGAGCATCTCCGTATGCACGAATTTAGCTTGACTTGTATGGATGAGGGCTTGCAAAAGTGCATAGGGGCTCGAGGATGTGATTTGCGTATCGTCCTTGACACACTTTACAAAGAGACCATTTGTCCTTTGGAAAGTTGAATGAAAAATAATTCTGGAAAGAAAGTACTAAATAATGTTTATATGCACCTCATGTATGGCATCAATACTATTCGTACCTTTGAGCGCTTTGGTGGTTGTTGTACTCCACTGCGGCTCGTCTTCTCGCTTTGAAAATATCAAGACACAAGTAAAGCGCTATATCTCAAAGACAAATACAAAGCCATTTGTTACTTTGTCAAATAACTCACTATTAGTGTGAGGCTATCTGCAAACTTCATTGCTTACTATTATTACACATGACACAAATATTGGGCTTTTTTTTTCTCTGCCAAAGAGGCAAAATACTAGTGTGATTTTATTAAACACATGTACTAGTGACATTTTGCAAAGGAATAACATATTATAATTACTCAATGAAAATGTTTGCACATTTTCACTGTACAATAATTGTGCGATTACAACTGGACCAAAAATTGTATATTTAATAATTGAAATATAATTTAACACTTGGGGTCATGGATCCAAGTGGTAGTAAGCTCTACTTTGATTTGGAAAATACGATGGCGTGTCAATCTGCAAAAAATCAAATACTTTGATTTGGAGGATGCTACTCAATTTTACCTCGTACAATTAAATCGGATATGAGACCCATCCATGAGCAAATGGAATTTTCGATGGATTATCAAAGTTGCCATCTTTGACTGGATTGCCCACAAGGCGACCACAGCCATGATATGTCGAGTTATTAGGGGAAAAGCACACTAATCTTAACTTGTAAAAGAAATTACTTGATAAACCAAGATATCAATATAAACATGACAAGCGTGCTCCATTAGCAAATGGTAGGATCCCCAAACCTTTAGATTAAGAGTGGTTCATTGCCGACTTGTTTACTGAAAAAGTCAGCGATTAAGTTTTTCACAAAGTGGTTCATCCCATGAGTGTACCAAGTGTTCTATGCTTACCTTTTCACCATGTCCAACTAATCGACCATTGAGTCTAATGATATTCTTTGTGTTCCTGTTCAAGTTGTTACATTTTTCTCGACCAAGTCAAGCAACTTACATCTTGAATTATTGCGAGTAAAGCGATTCTTTGTAGGAAAAGTTGTTCTTTGTTCCATCATTGGGAGCTCAACATTTAAAGCCTAAGCCAATTTTCGGAGGGTGGGTAAAAGAAAACTAGTTTTGAAGCTCGATTCTTCTATGTTACGCTTTGATGTAATTTGGAGATCAATCACTGAAATCTGGCGTACCAGGAGCGAAATCTGGGCGTACTCGAGAATGAACCACGAGGCGATCCCAAATATGTGATTTGGGTGGACTCGAGCCGGATCTCGGCGTGCTGGCGCGTGGATCCGGGATAGATGTAGGTTCGCACTCGAGGCAAGCTACGGCGGTCCCAAACACGTGGATTTGGGCGGATGAGTGCTTATTATTTGATAGAGTTCCACATGTGCATGTCGGCCATCGTGCGTTGGTTTTCTTGCGAGTTTTGGAAACCTCACCGTGCGGGGAGGTCTTTGCAAATTTTGTATTGGCAGTTTTATGTTTCTTTTTTGGAGAGAAGAGCCCGATCGGGCGGCGCGGAGTACCTCGGCGACCCGATCACCTTCCTCGCCGCTGGTTGCACACACGCGTCGCCTCGCCACTGCAAACGCCACGGCCCGCTAGCGACTCCACCGCCACCTAGGTATAACCCCTCTTTCCGTATCATGGTTGTAGATCACGTAACCCGATTAGGCGTCTCCGTTCGAAAGAGATACGATTGGAAATATGCGGATCTTTGCATATCTATAACCGTATCTGTTTGAATTGTCCACGTTTTTGGACGGCAGGATGCGTAGATGGGGTTAGTTTAGTGGTCTACTCCGATCCGTGTGAGTTTGGCGACATCTCCTGTTGTTCTCCGGATACACAATCTCCTGCCGGGGCGTGTATTTGGAGAGCGGTGAGAAAATCTTCTTGAGTATCTCGGATAGGAGTAGAGCATGAAACTAACCTCATCTACGCATCCTCGAAATGAGATGAGACCTATCTTCACCTATTAGATAGGAGAAAGATCGTGTAGATGCATTTGATTCTTATATTACTCCCGATATGTTAGAGGATGGATGACCGTGAGTGGATGTACACGGCCGCTCAAGTCGGGGTTCGTTGTCCGATGAATGGATTGAGAAGACCGATGCTTTCTTGGAACTAGCATTTGCCAAGGTTAAAGGAGCGCGTGCCACTTGGTGTCCTGCGGCGGATGTGCAAACAGCGTCGACAAACAAAGGAGGTCATGGGTAAACATCTTTGCAAGTTTGGATTCTGGCGGACTATACGGTGGATCTACCACGGTGAATCCGATCGTATGAGAGAGGAGGTCGTGAGACCAGCGTCGAGGATTATGATCTTGATGGCGGGGTAGGAGACATGTTAAATGACTATCATGAAGCACACTTATTTGAAGGGCGTAGGGAGGAGGAGCGAGGCAACCGCAAAGGCGTATTACGACATGTTGTGCTGCGCACGAAACCCCTTCACGGCGGACGAAGGTTTCTCAAGCTGGATGGCATTGGGCGCGTAATGGCCTTGAAGTCCCGTTTAGCTTGAGTCGAGGCGCCCGATGCTATGTTGGCGATTTTTGGCGGCATGCTTCGGAGGGTCACGATACGCCAAAGAGCATGTACGAGTCAAAGAAACTCCTTCGTGCACTTAAGATGCCATATGGCGAGATACATGCTTGTCCGAAGGGTGCATCCTATTTAGGAAAGAACACGCGAAGCAAAGTGCTTGTGCAAAGTGTGGATCCTCTAGGTTCTGGAGGTAGACTCGTGATGGTCGGAAGAGGCGACTTGCGATCCCGTGAAAATCCTCGCCCACTCTCTCCCAGATTCGATCAAGGAGCACGAGCTCAATCCGACCATCGCCCACGCCGGACACCGCCTGATCCGGATGGAGGCACTCGAGTTATTTGTTTTATTAAATCGTTCATTAATTTTACATACCTTTGCTTTGCATTGTAACATTGGGGTGGAATATTGTAGGCCCAGTGGAAGAAGAGAAGAGGCTACGGGAGGAGATGGCGGCGAGGATGGAGGCCGATCGGCATAGGAATGAGGCGAGCGGCGGAGGAATGAGCCGAGCGGCGGAGGAATGATGCGGCGGCGGAGAGGATGGAAGCGAGATGTTTGATGGATGCAAAGTCTTGGCGAGAGGATGGGTCAACCTCTGCCACCGGAGCTATTCCCTCCACCTCCTCCTGCAACTACTCCTGTGAGTTTGCCTTCTCTACCTTGAGCTCTTTACTTACCATGTTTATTGCTTTCGCTTGTGCTTTGCTTTACCTTAAATCTTGTCTCACACATGCAATCTCTTCTCCTTTGTGCAGAATCAATCGGCGGCTTCGAATGATGTGCCTCGTGACTCATCACATCAGTCGGGGTGGCCAGCTTGGTGAATGATGGACTATATGTGATATATTGTGACTTGTGATATATTGTGACTTGTGATATGTGATATATTGTGACTTGTGGTGATATATGTCATATATTGTGACTTGTGGTGATATATGTGATATATTGTGGACTATATGTGATTACTTGTGGTGATTACTTGTTGATATATCTGTGATATTGTGACTTGTTTGAGTGGGGTGCGGTAAACAATTAAAATAGCCAGTTTTTGGTTATTTTGCCGTGTGTTACCCTCGGCTTTGCCGAGTGTCATTATCATGACACTCGGCAAAGAGAAATGCTTTACCAAGTGTTTTTACAATGACACTCGGCAAAGGATATCTCTTTGCCGAGTGTCCTGATAATGACACTCGGCAAAGAATATCTCTTTGCCGAGTGTCATTGTAAAAACACTCGGCAAACCACGGCGTCACCGTGTTCTCCCCGTCACCACCTTTTTTTTTGCAGAGGTCGCCGGCACTCGGCAAATATTTGCCGAGTGTTCGATGAAAGCACTCGGCAAAGAGCTTTTTGCGTCGAAACTATGCCGTGTGAGATATGCGTGGGTGGCACTCGGCAAGCGCTTTCTTAGAGTGTTTATAGTGCTTTGCCGAGTGCCACGACACTAAAGCAAAATCTTGAGCTCAGTAGTGTATATAGTAATAGTATAAATCAAATATGATCATTGATTTGTTAATGGCATAATAGACTTTTCTTTGTATTTATAAATTTTTTCGTAGAAGTATTATGAACTTTTTCAACTATAGTTCAAGATATTACTCTTATGTCATGCGAACTTGGAATTGGATTCAAAAGAAAGCGATTGGGATATTCTAGTACTCGTACTACCTACCTACCTCAATCTAAAGCTAGTCTCGTTGCTATAAATCTTTGTTCAGCGTCATAATTAATCCTTAGTTTTGTTGTCTGTATATAGTTGGCAGGACATACCAAACTACATAACATCAGTTTGCAGTCTGTAATGTCCTGCAGATCAAGCTATCGTCGCCACTGTTCTCCCTGACGGACCGGAATGTATTCTTTCAGTTAGTCTCACCGACAACATCTATATGCTTCTCGATCTTAATCCGCGCAAGCTGCAACATGCATGTGGTATCCATGACTAGTCAAAGAGCCAAACCATATATACAGGCATATACAGAAGAGGAGCCCAATCATGCATGCTGTGAATCTAGCTATTGAGCGATCAAAGTTGCATTAAGCAGGCAGGCCACCCGACAGATGGAGACGTGAGCGCGCTGAAAAACTAGCTTACGTGCTTGTCATGCCCAATGTAGCTGTGACTGGTTAACATGAGTTTACACGCCAAGGCCAGCTAATTAATGGAGAGAGCTATTTTAGACTTTTAGATGTCCATCAACACACAGTCCACTTCAGCAACATGTAGTTTTGGATGCGCAGTCAAATTTTTAAAATTTTGGCCATCAATACCATTTTAAATATTTAGATTGAGTGCATGAAAATCATATATATATATGTGTGTGTGTGTGTGTGTGTGTGTGTCTCAAAGTATTTTCATAATATTGTAATTACATTGGGTGTTATAACTATACTACAATACAAAATAGTGGTCAAGTTGCATTTTGGGGATGTGTCAATGTCCAAAACGACATGTATTTATGATTGGAAAGAGTATATTTTGCTCTTCTCCTTTTTTTTGTTTCATATGATACATCATCACTTGCCCTTTATTTTTGCATTAATGCAGCGCCCCGTGTCATTACCTCGGGGGTAATCATATTTAGGCATACGGATTACTATTCGTCTGCTTGGCAGGACACCGCTCCGACGAATAGTAAGCCTTACCAGAGTCTATGCAGCAAAACAATAAGATATAAAATGTACTCTTTATTACAGTAGTAGCCACGTAAGGCTATGGTCTTTACAAGTAGTAATTTACAACTTCAAAATGGGATTGAGTCCCCTCGCATGCCTCCCCTGCTCCTCTGGTCGTCTACTCATCCCACGCGTCGAATATGGCGTCCATCTCGCCTTGGTCCTCATAGCTCGCGCCCTCGCCGCCTGCGGTCTCCTCGGTACCTATGTGTCCATCGTCCCACGCAGGATAGTTTTCAGCCGGACTAGGATCTAACAAAGGAGAATAATAGCAAAGTTTGAGTACTACTGTACTCAGCAAGCATTAATAGCAAAAGATGCACTGCATGACTCATCTCTGTTTGTTATTACAGTTTCTAGATCATCTCGGATTCTGGAAAATAATTAATCAAAACTTAAGTGGCAGATTTTAATACTGAAAAGACTACTAGTCACTCGAAGAGAGGATATACCCCTAGCAGTTCCTGTAGACTCTAATCCAGGAGACTGGTATGAATTCATGATTTTGTATAGCTTTGCGCAGAGCTTGTACCACTTCACCCATAGCTATTACAGGCTCGCTCACGAGTTAGGTCCCCTGCATTTTCTTTGATGCTAGTTCAAGTTTAGAATAGATAACGTTTTTCAAGTTACGTGATTAATTTTTCCACACATTACTTTCCGTCAGTACTGATCTCGTCACGGTGTTGATCTCATCATCCACCAAGTTCCAGTAATGTTGGTTGAGTTGGTTCCCCACACCCAACACTCCACTTAGCGCCATCGCGCCATCTTTATCCTACATAAGTACTTACCCGATGTGGGGAGCAAAATTACGTAACAGGGTAGCATTTTCTACCCACCGAAATAGGAAAATGGTTGGCACTTAAGTTACGGTCTCTGATCCGGGTGGGAGTTTTGTTGGTTCTTATATATTAACCATATGTAAAGAGTCCCACCTCTCCCCTCATCTCTATCCTTCCATGGACCCCCTTTACCAGCCATAATAAGTCTCTTTCATTATCTCATTCTCCTGTCTTATCTTCTTCTCATTTTCATCTTAGTACGATTTGATTTTGAGACATAGTTTTGATGCAATAGGTATATTAATACGAATGTAACTTTTACATTTAATATAACTATACTGATGTTCAAGAGATAAGCTTCATAATTGCAAAAAAGATCGGCGTCGACGAAATCAGTATCAGCTACTGCTGTCTGTGTTGGTTCGTCTA
This sequence comes from Hsuehochloa calcarea, assembly GCA_036346395.1. NCBI lineage: Eukaryota > Viridiplantae > Streptophyta > Magnoliopsida > Poales > Poaceae > Hsuehochloa > Hsuehochloa calcarea. The sequence continues at coordinate 59,280,821 of CM070598.1, forward strand.
CTGAAATATATACGACGGTGCAAATAATAAATAAGTAAGTAAACACTTAGTGGCAATTGGGTGCTACTAGGTCTACAATAGTCAGATGATTCCTTTCATTAGTGGATTTAATTTTATTAATATTTTTCGAACCCTCTGTTAGGTTAGCACTCCCAAACCGTGGTCGTTCTACGGTCTACTGGCTTTAGGATTGCTAGTTGTCTAAACTTATGTTTTATCGCACGACAGATAAAATTACTACACGTACTTGCATGCAACTAAGATTATTTTATTCATGCAGATATGCCTAATCGATTTTATTTAAGTGTGTACGTATTTATTTAATTTTCTAAATAGACTCGGGGTAAATTTATTTAATTATTTTAACCTAATTAAATTATTTCTAAGGCATCAGGCTATCTATTTATTTTAGCAGTTCATACTTGTGATTAATTTATTTTAAAAGTCTCAGATTAATTTTTTTTACACCTTTTCCTATTTTTATTTTAGGCCAGGTGTATCTCACATTATTTACACCTTACAGACTTTATAATTCCATTTTTACGGCGATTAGTCCAATCTTTGCGGAGTTTGCTATATGCAGCGTTCTCTCTTTTTATTAATAATTTTTATTTTATTATTTATCGGTGCGGTCTCGACTAGTTATTAAATCTGCGACTTAATTATCTATTTGTCCGGTCCGATGTCTACACCGTGTCAACACGTATTAATACCAGCGCTTATCTTTACTTTGAAATCTATGGCCACTAATTTTCTAAAATTTACATTTCTACCCTTTCTAATCTTTCACCTCTTTCTAATTTTTTCCTTTCTTTTTCTCACCACCTTATCTCTTCACTCTCTCTCCTCTTATTCCCACTCACAGCTGAATGGTTATGGTGCTTTCTTCCTTCTTGTTTTTCCTAGTTCTTCTCCTCTTCTATTTTTCCTCACCTCTACCTTCATTCCTCCATGGCGCCTTCTCCTTCCTCAGATCCCCACGTCGCGGCTCCTCTTGGAGCCTCCAGCCGCCGACTCGTCGGTCCCACGCCCGCATCCCGTTGCTCCGTCTGCCCCACGCCCCTATGGGTCTATGTCACCCATCTTTGACCCAAGTCCGGCCCCAACTCGCCTGAGCGCCTTGGGCCTCCGGCAACTGCCGCCACCATCTCCCTCGTCCTACGCCGCTGGTGTCGCACCACCGGTTCGCCCTGGCCCACACCTGCCTCTTGGCCTGCCCACACTCCCCTAGGCCCGGCCCAGCCTGGCCGTGCGCCATCTGCACTTCCCCGGCTCACGTGATATGCCTCTCTTTCTGGCTCGGCCTCTGGCCCTCGGATTTTGGTTGAGGGTTGGATGCGTTTTCAATGACCCCCTCTCTGTTGATTTTCTTCTTGAGCCTTAGCTTGAATTAATTTTTGGTGTATAGTTGATGATTTCTGTTCATGCAAGGTGAGGTGGTGGATGTGGGTGGCTATCTGCTCATGCATGAGGAAAGTGTTTGAGGTGGGCTGCTGCTGTGGTTGGCTTCCCAGAGGTAACATCCCCCCTTCCTCTCTGCTCTCTCTGCCCCCTCTCCGGTTGCTCTATGATGTATATGTGATGATACTGAGGGCTTGGCCACTATGGGTTGCTATGGTTTTGTGACATATGTGACTGGCATGACACACTGGATGTGGTGTGGCTCCATGAAAACGATGACAAAAATGAAAACGAGATGTGGGCTAACTTGTCGGTTGATGGTCTGCTCGATTTGGGAAAGAACCAGAGTTGGTTTTGTCGGTCGCTTTCTTGATTCGGTGAATTTGGTGGTTGGCTTGAGGTGGGTTTACTTGTCGTCCCCTCCCCGGGTTGTGGCCTCCTGTGCTTGCTCCTCCTCCTTGTGTTGGCTTGGACACCTTGGGCCTTTCGGTCTTGCTGCCTTGCTCGGTTGAGGTTGCTTGCTTGCTATGTGGGTGTTTATTTGGCTTGCTTGAGGCTTGTGTGAGAGTGGAAGGCTGGTGAATGAGTTGCTTGTGTTGCTTATATGGGAAGGGGGGATCCGGATGTGCATTCCCTTGCACTGTGTATTTTGAAAATACCCTTGCCCTATCCAATACCTCCTCACATGGTTCTATTCCACTTTGATTCATTGGTTAAAGAATTACTATTTGAGGAATTTTCTATGGCCGAGGTAATTTAGTATACATGGGTGTTGGATTTTCATAAGCGTCAGTGATGAAACCTCTGAAAATAAGGCAGATTTACTTAGATTAGCCTGAGTATCTTGATAATCAAGGTGCCAACTGATTTAGTTTAGCCTGGGTATCTTGAGGATTAAGGTGTCTGCTAACCTAGGTTGGTATGGGAACCTCGATACTCAGGGTGCCAACTGATCTAGGTCAATCTAGGAACTGTGATGATTCTTATGGTACTCTGATGGCAATATTCTCTTTCTATCCTTACTTTAATTTCCTCTGATGCTATCGATGCATGGGTATTTGTGTGGAGTGGCTGTGTGCAGGTTTTGGGATGGCTAAGGGAAAAGATTTGGTAAACTAGCCATCAATGGACAATGATACAAGGAGGGCTTCGGCAGCATGAATGCAACAGTTTTATTTTTATTCTTTTGTAATGTACTCAAAGCTGTAACATGCACATTTTAATTTATTGTAATTAATTCTTGTAATAATTCTGAGTTTGTATTAATGTTTCTAATTTTGCTTGTACGGAATTCATATTGTAATTCGAGATGTACTTTAGTGTAAACCGTTCAGGTGTAATTTATGTTACTGAATTCTTGATGTGTAAGTTTATATCGTGAATCATGTTGATGGTGTTTGATGCATACCCTTTATATTCGTTACTACGATTAAATCTTGTTTTTTTTATTATTCGCATTGTCGTAGCAGGGCACCAAGGGTGCCCACACCTAGGTCATCGGGAATACCGATTATGCAGTTAGAGATACTATGCATATATAGACAAGTCCCTATAGTGTATTTAGGCAAATATACCTAAACGCCTCCTCTCTCTTTGTAAATTGTGAGGGCAAGAAGGTAAATATCCCTTCTTGCCCCCTATAAATAAAACTCCAAGAGCATGTAAGAAGGGGGCTCTCCTTATTCTCTCATTCATACACATTGATAATACAAGATTCATACAACTACTACTTTGACTCCTCTCCTATTCGGCCCCCTCTCAAGACAAAAAGGTACTCTGTACCCACTATCTAGCCTTTTATTGCTAAGACACATATTTTAGTTACTGTTGATTACCAATTAATGATGCTTAACCTACCCACCCACCTCCCCCCCACCCACATATTACGTCTCTTACACACACTTAGGACACACTAAGTACAATGATGTAAATAGTATATATAAAGTGTCAACTAGGCTAGAAACTCATGTGGAAGAAGAATTAATGGAGAGAGGGAAGCTATATCTTGCATAGATACAGCTTGGGCACGGACTCCAATGCAATGACAACTAAGAAATGCATTGTGGGATAAAGTTGTATCTAATCAATATGTTTTGTATAAATAATGGATTTGAGAGTAGTTTCTATAGTTGTATCTAGATGTGTACAGTGTTAGATACAACTTTAGATATTATGCATTGGGAGTGCCCTTACCGTCTCACACCATCTTAGGGACATCAGCTCACCCCATCGTGTTGTCCTCGTCGTTATCGTCTCCCACCAATGCCCTCGTGCAGATGAATCCATCTTCACCTGTCTCGAGCTTCTCCCAGTGCGGAGCTTGTCCAAAAATAGAGTGATACTTACGTATCACTTAGATGGAATATCACCATTGAAAGACTAATCTTTCAAGTTTTTTTAGGGAACACGAAAAATATTAATGTGCCTTTGTATTGAGATACAACGTAAACAAGATACAAAGTTATTGATGCTAAAGATAGAGAGGCCAAGAAATAAAACAAGCCAAATCGGACTGAACGGGCTCCCCCGCAGCCACTATCGTAAACCACCGTGGCCGCGGTAGAGAAGCGACCTCTTCACGCCCGCTTGTTTCCGGACGCCAAACTCTTGAAGAATTTTTCAAGCGATGCCTATAAATTCAATGCAGTAGTGCTCAAACACCATGATAGGATCAAACTTGAAAAATGATGGATTAGAGAGGACCAAACTAGTGGTTTTTTTAGTGTAATATGTAGTATAAACTACCAGCTCTCTCAGTATAAGCTACTGTCAAGCTTAGCCTTCATGAAGCTACTAGTCCTCACCTTTCACAGGTGCATCCTCGCCTTTGATGCCTTGGCGACATTTTTGCCATGTCCAACAGAGATTTTGATCGATAGACTGTTGATTGCCTCCATATGGGCAATTGAGAAATTCACTTATAGGGGGTGGTTAACGGACCAAATTAACATGTTTAATTGTTTAGGAATTATGACAAGTAGGGAAGAGAGAAGCAGAGCATGGTAGAAACAAAATGATGGTTCGCTGGGCCACATATCCTGCTTGCTTCCTCGTAGACGTAGTCGTCATTGACGATTACGCAACATAGGAGAGGACCCAGGTAAGGAGCATCTACGTGTCCAAGGAATCACAGGAAGGACCCATCTTGCCGTCTCAGATAAGATCTCAATCATTGGATTCGTGGCCCCCCTGCTGAGTTCAAACGGGCCGAAAGGACAACCCTGTGGACCGGTCCCAATAGTAACTCTCCTCTCTCGACAAATTATAAGCTAGATTAGATGCCCTTTTACTGATAATTAGTTAGTAGCTGATGGTGTTTTCTCTGTTGATACTTCAATAAGACTCATGGCTACTAAAAATAAAGTAATTATTGGAGCATAAAATGGTCTTAAAAAAGTTCATTGGAGCATAAGAAATATGTAAAGGAATTGTTGAAGTTGAGTATAAAAGAAGTTTTTTTTTTAATTCAAGACCGGCAATGCTGATTAGGGGTAATCCACGAGTAGTTATGGGGGTGCTCAACGTGTTCAGGATGGTGGAGTGACGCCTAGTGAAAGCACCTATGATTTTGGGGGAGAATAATGCGTTTGAATTGAACAGTTGAGAATAAATAGTATAAGATACAAGCATAACGGGAGAGTTCAGATTACAACCCAATTTGGTTAAGTCTAAAACTGGCGTGATCTCCTTCTCTTCGTATTGCGTCAGGAGTCTGGACTAACAGGAGGCAATACGGCCCTGGACTCTCTGGCTGGCTGGAGGCAATACGGATACGTGCATGTGGTATGCACGGATACATATAGTCTAACACTCTCCTGCAGTCTGATCAACATGTAGACGAACATTCAAACTGGAGCGAAAGTCGAGGAAGACCGTCGTAGGGAGCCCTTGGGTGAAGATGTCACCATAATGATCAGAAGCCGGCAGAATCCAAAGAACACGAACATCACCTAAAGCCACCCACTCACGCACAAAGTGTAGATCAATCTCAACATGCTTCGTGTGCTGATGTTGCGCTGGGTTAGTTGAGAGATAAACATCACTGATGTTATCACAATAGACAACAGTAGCTTTTTGAAGTGGTGTATGCAGCTCGTGCAGAAGTTGACGTAACCAGCACGACTTGGCAACGACGTTAGCGACATCACGGTATTATGCTTCGGCACTAGGACGAGACACCGTGTGTTGCCATTTGAAAGACCATGAGATGAGTTTGTCTGCAAGAAACACACCATAACCCAAAGTGGACTTGCGAGTATTAGGACAACCCACCCAGTTAGCTTCAGAGTACGATGTGAGAACACACAGAGAGGTGTGGTGCAACCGAAGACCAAAATGCATGGTGCTCTTGAGGCAGCGGAGGATCTGCTTAATGAGATTAAAATGCGGCTCACCGAAATTATGCATGTGGAGGCAAACTTGTTGAACAACATATGCAATGTCTGGGCATGTGAAAGTAAGGTATTAAAGGGCACCAACGAGGCTGTGGTAGTGTGTGGGAGAGGAGACCGGTGGACCGAAAGAAGAAGATAACTTGGAATTGGTGTCAATAAGCGTAGAGCAAGGTTTGCAATTAGTCATGTCGGCTCGGTCAAGTACATCAGAGATGTACTGACTCTGGGAAAGAAGCATGCCATGAGCATCGCGTTTGACAGAAATTCCAAGAAAAATGAAGCGGGCCAAGGTCGGACATCACTACACCATGGCATAGTATTAAGGGCAATCAAACTGCTGGGAAAACTACGTTGAAAAGCAAATTATCTGCCGAGAATGTGTTTCCTCGGCACTTATTGCCAGCCTGGTAAAGTGCTACAGGGAAAGACATTCCCCGGCAGATATTTGGGTTTCCGGCAGTTAAGTGCTCTAGATAAGTTGGTTTTCCCCGGCAGTTAGGTTTTCCCCGACAGTTAGGTTTTCCTCTGCAGTTAGATGTATTGCTAGCAGTTAAGTACCCTAAATAAGTTGGTTTTCCCCAGCAGTTAGATATATTGCCGGCAGTTAAGTGCCCTAGATAAGTTATTTTTCCCCAACAGTTAGATGTATTGTCGGCTATTAAGTGCCCTAGATAAGTTTTTTCCCCAACAGTTAGAACTATTGCCGATAATTAAGTACCCTCGATAAGTTGTTTTGCATCATTCAACCAAAATTTACAAAACATACAATTTTCTCAATGGTAAAACTTAGAAAATATCATATCAACAATCAAATACAACTGCAACACATAGATGAAATTCGGATGATGCAAAATGCATTAACATGAAATATGAAATTTCTAATAAGCACAACAGTACATGTGCAGTACACCATACATAGTTCATGCAATTTCAAAATTCTAAGCATTCTAATATAGCCACGGTCTCCTTGGCATATACAAAACATCCACACAAAAAAGTCAACAATACTAGTCTATCCTTGGCACATGTAAATGGTCCAACCCCATCTACCACAATACTAGTCTATCCTTGACATGTACAAAACATCTACGCAAAATAAGTCGACAATAAAGATGTCCACATAATGAAATCATCATGCTATCACCACTTGCAAAATAAGGACGGTCACTCCATCAGCAAACAATAACAGCTGCAAACAAAGGCTTCCACAATCAGGGTGGGTGGTGCTCTCCTGCAGCAGGAGCTCCACATTTTGTGGTGAGTTGCTTGGTGCCTGTGTTTTCATCAGTCGCAAAAATGTCAGTTCTTTGCAAAGAAGTGGTCAATGGCAATATATTTTTAGTTTTACTAGCAGAAAAATGAATATTAAACAGCCATCCTTGTCGTAGGGGTATCCCCACCAACCCCAATGGCCAGGCAAAGCCATCGTCAAGCTCATGAGGCCAGACCCCAGGGCGACACAAGGCCCGAAGCAGTAGGCCCTCCGGGCCTCCTCTGACCAAGACCTGAAGCGCCCCTGGAGGGTCCTCGGGGCCACTCAAGGTTCGGAGGAGAAGACCCTTCGGGACACCTTCGGGGGAGACCCGAAGTACCTCCGGAGGTCTTGAGGCCTCGCGGTCCGGCGATGAGCCCTCGGGCCACCTTGAGGAGACCAGAAGTACCTGGAGGTCCTAGGGGCCTCGCAGGTCAAAGCACCCGGAGGGCCTCACTTGAGGTCAAAGTAGCAGGCCCTCCAGGCCACCTTCGAGGCGCCTAGCAAGACTTGGAGGGCTCCTTGCGGTGAAGCACTCCGGGCGCTGGTGGACTAGGTGCACCAGTCAAATGACCAAACGCAGGAAGATTTACCGTGGATCGAGACCTACGTATAGGGGGATGAAAAGTCCCTGCAGCCCTTACACGTACAATACCCCCATAGGGTTAAGATAGTAATGTAAAAATAGGGCTATAAATAGGGGGCACCCCCATGTAAGAGGGAGATATTTTTTTAGTTTTTAGAAGCAATCAATCAATACATATCCACTAGCTGTTGATCCCCTTTCCGAGGTTCCTTCGGCTCCCCCGAGAGTAGCGAAGGTCCCCTTTTCTCTTACTGTTTAGTCTTTATTTGCTACGACAATCCTCAATGACTCTTAGATGAGACATGCATGATACTTCATTATACACTGAGATGAAAATGAACTAGATGGTCCATTCAGATTGTAAACATTGCAATGGAGTATATCAAAGGCTAATACCAAAATGGAATCATTTTGTAGGCATATAAGTTGTACATGCCACAACATGAAAGAGGTATTGACCGCACATGAATCTGAAAATTTTGGTAGCAAATTTCACTGATGCATGTGCACAGCCTAACCTAGGCCACTCAAGCCTCATTTAATGTGGCATCTTGAGTCTTGTACAGCTCAAGTAGCCGGTGTTAATTTTTGTCCTTTACATTGGTAGCAAATAGTAAGTGCTTGAAGAACTATATATTGAAATGAACAACAGTTCTTCACCAGAGTGCAGTAACTCAGTAATATTGAGGTATTGCAAACCTTTGATTCATTTTCACATTTTGCTGTAGAAATCATAAACACATTTTATACTTGTATATTCTAATGTTCACGTAATACAATGCATAATTCTCTAACTATTCACACCAGCCTGGATTAGGAGTCCTAAATCAAATACTGATTAGTAGCATTTAAGAGCTGACTCGTTGTGATTATGCTCTTTCGGCAAAACAATTATGCTCTTTCAGCATAAGTACTTATAAGTACCAATGAGGAGCTAACTTATTGTAATTATGCTCTTGAAGGACGAAATTAAATATGTGACATATTAGCGTACAAAACTCTCTTTTCAATTATGAGAAATACTAGTAACAAACTCCACCATTCAGAAGTTGTGACAACTAACAAGAGTACTTACATTTATGCGAAGAAGAAATGCAATTACTTGGGTGTGATCCATTTGCAATATGTGCCACTCCATGAAGTGAGCCCTCATTTGACAAAATCTCAAGCTGCAAAAGTGCAACAACCATCAAGGAACTGATAAATTAAATTAAATTACATTAAATTATGGGAATACAAACCTAAAAGTAAGAAGTATAACAACAATTCAGCATATAATATAGATCATCACTACCTGACAGCGCTGTTGTTCATCTGCAAGAAGCTCAAACACTTGCTGATGGCTGAAAGGAAGCCAACTTGCGGACACCGCATTGAGGATGAGGGAAAAAAAGATAAGGATGTAGGTGCCCAAACATTGTATGCATTGTCTATAATGCAAAAGATATAAAGAATTGTTTGACTGGCATAATCATGAGAAAAATGTTCAACTCAAGATGAAGTGTAACATAGGACAATTTTCTATAACGCATTTTTTTATCAATTCACTTTCAGAACTTAAGATAGTATAGCAAACATAAAATACATAATCATGAGATAAATGTTCAAGTCAAGAGAATGGATGAGAACTTACAGCAACTACAACTGGAATAAGCACTATCTTTGATTCACCATTAACATCCAATAGTTGAGATGCATGTCGATAGAAATGAACCAATTAGACAGTATAAAATAATTATTCAACAAGTTGGTACAGTCCATGGAAAAATGAAACATACAACAAATAATAAAATTATTTTTTTCCTGCAATACATCAACTTGTGGCATCCAATATATCTATGGTGCACATGGTAAAAGAATTCAATGATAACAGTTGTAACGCCAGAAATACTAATCAACTATGAAAAGGCTGTAGTCGCTGATCATAAAATGTGTTATCAATAAGCCAGTAAGGTCCAAAAAAGACCATTTACTTGCTGGAGATGCACAGGGAATCATTCAACATCAAGAAAACATGCAACATCAGCTCTACAACATGATTACTGAATTTTCGATCATGTGGTAACGACTAAAGACTAGTCTGCAAAGTGATGAATCATTTTAGTGTGTAAGTTATTTCACAAAATTTGTTTCTTGATTTTAAAGTTAAAGTGCCTGATTTGAGATATAGCTTTAAATTTAAAGGTCTGGAGTACCTTTAAAAATACTGTAACGAAGCAATTTGTAACTTTCTTGTCATTTGGTATTTGGCAGACCATAACCTTTTCGACCAAAAGAAGCTAATTGTATACAGAAGTAATCAATTACTTAGCCACATCAAAAGTACCAACAGATAGTAGGTGATTTAACTGACAGAAGGGATCAGATCAATTTTATCATAGAGTTTAAGGGTTCAACTGAACAATTACAGAGTTTAGAGGGCTCAATTAAACCTTTTGTTGATCAATCAAGAGACTAATTTAACAATTCAGTAGTTTAGGGCAGTAGAATCTAACTTTTTTATGATAGTCCAGGGGCTTCACCTGCAGTTTTGTCTATCTGCACTCAAGCATGTTTTGAAATATTCCCAAAACTAAAGTAGATGGCTAGTTTTTATGCAATGATCTCTCGGTTCTCCAGGTGAAAAACAATTCCAGTCAACATATTCAGCAATATGCCAGATTCGTTTTGCCAACCAGAAAATCCTATGCAGCGGCAGCGTGATGGTTTGTCATGCACTTTAATACATAAACAACATCACTTGCTCATCCCCAATTCATGAGGAAACCAAGGAAGTAACATATCACATCACTCAGATCAGTACATACTAGCTAGCCTATCCACAACAATTAAACGACCTACGCATTAGTATTCAAGAACTACCATTCTGATGCTAAAGAAATGAGGCTGCTAAGAATGAGATCCAAGAAAGGGGTACATACATTGAGATTTGAGTAACAACAACGATCATAGCAGCTATCCACAAAATGGTGGGAGGGTTTCCTTTGCCCATGCACTTCTCGAGGTGCAGGCGAAGCGGCCGGCGATGACGGAGCGGCCGCAGTTCATGCAGTCGATGACATCAGCGGCGATGGCGGGGTGCGTCTGCCCTAAGACATTGGCCACCCCCTTGTCCCCCCTCGGCTGCCGCCTCCATCCTTGGCGTCGCCGCCCCCGGGGTGGTCTCCGGTGACGTGCGCAGCCCAAACGTGGAGCTCCTCCTCTTCGGCGTCGACGCCGCGGTAGAGGGCGAGGCGCGAGATGCAGTGGCACTCAGACGCCACTTCCACCACCTTGAAGTTGAGGAGCTCCTCGAAGCAGCTCAGCGGCCGAGTAGGAGGGGCAGCACTGGGAGGTGGGTAGTCGGGGTGAGGAGGAGGCGCTAGGAGGTGGGACAGAGCGGAGAGGAGGGGAGGCCGTGGAGGATGCGAGCGCGGGGAGGAGGGGCGACCAGGGAGGAGGAGGCGGCCAGGAGGAGCGCAGTGCGGGGAGGAGGGCAACGGGGGAGGAGGGGTAGCCAGTGAGGAGGGCAATGGGGGAGGAGGGGTGGCGCTGGGAGGTGGGACGGCCGGGGAGGAGAGGAGGCACGGGGAGGATGGGGCGGCCAGGGAGGAGGGCAACGGGGGGAGTGGCGCTGGGAGGAGAGACGAACGGGGAGGGTGCACGAGGAGGAAGGCGCCGTCGGGTGGAGCAGGCGCTAAGAGGATTTCAGGAGGGGATAAGGTGGAGATAAGTCATGTGTTCAGGTCTTCAGACCCTTCCGCGCCTCTCTCTCCTCCATTTTTTTCACATACGCGCTGAATTGTTTTCCCGGCAGATATGAGGTCCTCTGTTTTTTCACCTTCCCGCCCAATATTTTGCCCAGCAGATCTGTTTACCTAGTTTATGTTTTCTAAGGCAGATGTGGCAGATGTGTTGTAGCTAAAATAAAAACATAGCCAGCAGATAAGTTGTTCTACACAATAGTTATTGCCAGTAGATAACAGGACCTGTAATTTCTTGGACATTGCTGGCACATAATTTGTCTTTCATCTAATTCTTCCCTAACAGATTATTGCCCATAATACTATGCCATGATGTAGTGCATGGCGAACTTAGGCTCTAGAGAGGAAAATCATCCAGCGGAGAAGCGAAGGAGAAGATGCCATGAGAATGATATCATCGACATAGATAAGGAGATAGGCAATGTCAGAGCCGCAGCGAAAAATAAATAGAGAGGCGTTAGCCTTGGAGCTGATGAAGCCAATGGAAAGAAGATATGAAGCGAAACAGTTGTACCAGGCACGATGTGCTTTCTTAAGGCTGTAAAAGGATTTGTTAAGACGACAGACATGGTTTGGAAGAGACATGTCCATGAAACCGAAAGGCTGCTGACAATAGACACTCAGTGAGAGTACCATGTAGGAAGGTGTTCTTAACATCAAGTTGGTGAATTGGCCAATGATGAAAAATAGCCAAGGTGAGGACAGTACACACAGTGGCGAGTTTGTCGACCAAACTAAATGTCTCCTCGTAGTCAATGTCGGGCTATTGAGAGAAGCCACAAAGTACCCACCGCGCTTTATAGCGCGCAATCGTGCCATCGGCCTTATGTTTGTGCCGAAAAATCCATTTACCGGACACAATGTTGGCGCGTGGAGGAAAAGGAACAAGATCCCAAGTACGGTTGGCATGAAGCACAGAGATCTCATTGAGCATGGCATCATGCCAGTTAGGGTCCTTTAGGGCGCTACGGTAGGTTTTGGGAATGGGAGACAAAGGAGATGCATAAAGCTTAAGCCGTTCAAGAGGTTGGCAAAAACCAGTCTTCATGTAAGTTACCATGGAATGATCATTGGCGGTCGGTGGTATGGTAACACGAGAAGAGGAGGTCGACACAAAAGGCTGAGGTGCCATGGCAGAAGCGGTAGCGTCTGGATCTACTGTGGTAGCTACAAAAGCAGACGCGGCTAGGGTGTTGTAGCCAGTGGGGAGATGGGCCCTGGGGACAATGTTGTGAGTTTGTTTAAGCAGTCAAAATCTGAGGTTTGGGGAGAAGAAGGGGAATCAACACATGGAAAGGAAGACTCCTCAAAAGTGATGTGTCGAGATATGATGACACGGTTAGTGGAGAGGTCAATACAACGATATCCCTTGTGATGAGATGGATAGCTGAGGAACACACATGCTGTAGAGCGATGTGCTAATTTGTAAGGGGCTGTGGCGGATAGATTTGGGTAGCAGCGACACCCAAAGACACGCAAGTGATCGTAGGAAGGAGCATGTCCAAAAGAGCTTCAAATGGAGTGAGAGACTGGAGGGCCTTTGTAGGATGTATATTAAGGAGATATGTGGCGATGTGCATATCTTCTACCCAATAAACAGAAGGCATGCTGGCTTGAAACAGAAGGGAGCGTGTAATATCGTTGGGGGAACGAATGACACGTTTAGCTTTGTCGTTTTGTTGAGAGGGGTATGGACATGATATGCGAAGCGCGATGCCATGTGTGAGAAAGAACCCCCAGGGCATGTTGAAGATGGATGGCCAGGGCATGTTGTTGGTGAAGGACCCCTGGCCATCGGAGTTGTGGTTGAAGTTGCCGCCATTGCTACTACTACTGTTGTTGTCGCCGCTGCAATTGCCACAGTGTTTGCCGCGGTTTCTATTGTTGGAGCTGCCGTAGCCACTTGAGCCGTGGTTATCGCGGGAAGAACCGGAGGCGCCTCCAGTGTTTTAGCCACCTGGGCCAATGTTGTAGCCAGTGCTACAAGTCTTGCCGCTAGGGTTGGCGATGAGAAGGGCGATGGTTTGGCGATTTTGTCATGTTGAACTCCCTTGAGTTCTTGAGTAGCAAATGATACGAACCCGATGAAGGAGGAATGGTTTTTCAGCGACAAGAGTGTGGCCATGTGTGAAAATTTCCCATTCAAACCCTAGAGAGTGGTAAGAAATAGAGTTTTGTCCCTCACGATCTGATCGACATCACCCAAGGCGTCAACGAGTGTCTTGATATTTCAGGAGTAGTCTGAGATGGAGAGCTCGCCTTTAGTGAACGTGCCAAATTCCACGTTGAGGTAGATGGCGCGGCTCTCTTTGTTATTGCGGAATAGATCATCTAGTGTAGTCCATACCGGTTGGGCTGTGGTGTTGTTCTCCATCACAATCTCAAGGAGATCAATTAAGATCGATCCGTATAGCCACGATAGGACAACACAATCTATCTGTTTCCATGCGGGATCAGAGGATGAGGCGGCGGTCATGATGTTCTCGGTGAGGCTAATGCTAGCGCGTTTGACGTGGTCGGTGAGAGCAAACTTGCCAAGTATCACCATGAAGAAGCCAAGCCACTTAGTGAAATTGGGTGCATGTTGATCAAGAGTGATTGGGACATGTGTTTTGATGCTAGCGACAGCAGATGCTTGTGCATGGAGAGATGCAATAGTGGTGGCATCGAGATGCTTATCAGCCACGGCGCGACGCTCGGCGGGTTGGACACCTCTGTAGGGAAGTGTGGCACTCAACGAGCAAGGGAGGCAGTGGAAAGAAGCAAGGGTGAGGAGCGGTGTACACTTGAGGTGGTGGGCGGGTGCGCATGGCGCTCTTTGGCGAGATGAGTCTTTGGAGGCGACACGATCGAGCGTGTGTCGCTAAGATAGGATAGCTCGCGCTTAGAGGGGATCGGCACTGCTCTGATACCATGAAAGCATCTATGATCAAGCTTTCGCATTCTCCGTCACCAACCAAATCATACGCCTCCAAACTTCCTCCCCTTGAGAAAGATGGCTGGAGCCGCTTCCCAGTGGGCCAAATCAGAGATGGGCACGACCAAGATGAAAGCTCCAGTCGCCGCCGAGAAGATCCCAAAGAAGGAGTTTGTGAAGTAGATTGAGGCTTCTGGGCAACATTTGCCGTCTGGGGAGATTAGGCAGATCCCCGTCTTCCAGGCGTGCTGTGAGTATGGCCTTCGATTGCCTGCTCACCCTTTCCTCATGCTCGTACTCGGACACTTTGGGGGTGGAATTGGTGAACCTCGTTCCTAATTCCATCACAATGTTAGGTGTGTTCGGATACTTGTGTGAGGCCTACCTAAGAATTCCGGACGACTTGGAGTTGTTCCAGTATTTCTACGGGATGACCCGGCTGGCGAGAGTTGCCAGTAGCTGTAGTCTGAAGCTCCACCATGGGAATTCGAAGGAGTACATTCAGATGTTTACCCGGTCATCATGGTCGGGATGGAAGAAGAGGTGATTCTACTGGGAGACGACCAGTGAAGACAACCTCTCTTTCGCCGGGAACGTCGCCGAGAAGATTTCTTCCTGGGATTCGCCTCGCAAGGAACTTGGCCAGATCGCCCCCTACATTCAAGCCATCAAGGACTTGAAGGAGGAGAGGCTCACCGGTTGGCACGTGGTGGAGGATTTCATCACGCGCGCATTATCCTCTGAAGAAGCGAGCACATCCCATGTGGAAGTAGTCGAGGTCGCAAGACCCGACTAGAGATTATGAGCAGGGTAAGTAAACCTTCAAGTTAGCTCTCTTTCAATTGATTTTGAACTTAGTTATTGAAAGTTTATTTGCTCCTGCAGATCTCACACAAGTGGAAATTGACGCTCGGGTCAAGCTCATTTATGAGAAATCCCTGCCACCAAACGTGGCGGCTCCTCAAATCCCAAAGATAATCAAGGACTAATTTCTTCTTTAGGATCTCGTAGTCGTAAAATACTTATGACTAGGTACTAATTGTAGAAGGACTTACAGCCGGAGAATGGTCGTGGAAAAACTCACGACTAGAGGATTGTCGTAGAAAAACTTACGACTACGTCTTGGTAATACTTCTTTTTCTGACTTTTGCAGAAAGTAGGCATGGAAGACCGTCGAGACGACGAAGAGGTCGAATTTATGGTCGTTGGCGCGACGATGGAGCAAGTCGAGGCTCCTCTGGCCAAAAAGCGTTAGCTCGTGAAAGTCGCCAACAAGGGAGGCACAAGCTCGAGCTCTCTTTGTCTTGGCCAAATTGTTTGCGGTTATTGCGAAAATGACTCTGCGAGAGATGGCAAATACGGCTGAAGCACTCAAACACAAAGCCCCCAAGATCAAGGTACCCTTTTACTACGATAATAAGACTTTTGCAGTTTCTACCTTCCGTGGCTTTGTCAAGCAACAATTAAAGGAGAACTGGAAGAAGTTTATGTCTTTTGTGAAGGAAACTACTGCACCAGTAGTGTTTGTGGTCGAGCGTAGTGCTGCCCTTGATGTGGTCGAGACAGGTCTCGCCCATTCGGAGAGCCAGGAGGCTCAAGGAGCGATAGTGCTCGTGTTGGAAATATGCCCTAGAGGCAATCATAGAGATGATGATATTTCATTATGTTCATTATTTTGATAATATGTTATCGTGTTCCTTGAATGAATCATTTGTTATAGATCAATAAGTATGTGACTTGTTGGTGGAACTCTTTAACTTATATGATGTCATGCTAAATGTATCCACAGTGCGAGGTCACTTGGTGGAACACGGTGACTCTATGACTAGCACATGTATTAATTGATGACCTTGTTTCACTGGTCATAGATATAGGGATATCGAATCAATAATGTGAGCACATGTTAGAGAACATCGGGTTGGATAGACCCATCATTGAGACACTATTAAGATTGTTATGAATCTTTGTGGTATTAGTTAGTCTCAAGTAATGATGATGAATAATCCTTAGACCTGAGGTCAGCATGGTTCCCTACATGTATAATAGCACTCTTAGGGGTTGCTAAACGCTACTCGTAATTGGGTAGTCAAAGGTAGCTTTCGGGTATGCTATGAAAGATGCGGAGGGATGTGACTGGTCGAGATGGGATTTTCCCCTCCTAACATGATAAGAGAGATGTCTCTGGGCCCCTCATGGTGATCGGATAAAGAAAGTGCATGGCCATGCCACTAGTGGTCGAAGTGTCGACCACATGAAGTTATCCGACACTCGATCGAGAAAGTATTGAACAGTCCATGGATGACACAAACAACTCACCTGGAGTTCAACCATACATCATGAGGCAAAGGGAGAATGCATAAGTAGGTCACTTAGTTCGATCAGTTACGGACTAGTCGTATGGAGATACGTACTTGTTGTAGACTAGTTAAACGTAATCACATAATGGTAAGGACCTGGTCGTAAGGAGTTCTGAATCGTGCGGACCAAATCGATCAGTCGTATAGAGATCTGATGATCGTAAGTGATGAGGACCTGATCATAGATCATATTACATCATGGTTCGTCCGATATTTTCTATGTGTATTTGGGAATCGTTATGTGATGCTAGGCACCGCTAACGACTGGTGGTCGGAAAAGAGTTTCCAAGTCATAACCGATTGCACAAGAACCTGTAGGGTCACACACTTAAAGGGCAAGAATCTGTTTTGGATGGTGATCCGAATTTGTACAGGCCCCGAGTTCCTGATGGGCCTCAAGGTCGAGACCCATCACGGATGCCTATATAAAGAGGGGCGGTGGCATGGGGTGAGGGATGGGGATGATCTTAGGGAGAACTCCCGAAACCCTAATAGCCAAGCCTTCTCAACCACTCTGCTGGGGCTAGCACTCCAATGCATGGTGATCCTGCCCTATACGTGTGGATACCTCGGAGGTGTTGTTGCGAAGCATCAGCACTAGGACGATCCGCAATTCGTGACGATCACCAGAGTCGGAGGAGAAGTCGTGTGGTGTGTGCGACCACTCGGAGAAGCAGACGCGCGGCAAATACGACCACTCGAAGGAGGAGACGCGTCGTGAGTCTGTTGCATCAACTCTTTACAACGACTCTACTTAGCTCTGAGTCGACGCGTCTAGAGGTAATCTCGTGATCTATTACTAGCGGTGGTTCCTTGGTTGCGCGGTCATTTGTGTTTGTGCTATCGTGGCCTTGCCCGTAACCCAACAGTGGTATCAGAGCCATGTCGTCTAGTTTTAGGTTCGGATTGGTCACATATTGTGATATGTGGCAGCTATAGATGTGATTTATTTATGTTTCTGTTGGTCGATTTGATCGTCCATGCTTTTTGGTGGTAATGTGGGTTTCTTATTCGTTATTCTGTGATCGTACTTGCATGGTCGTATCACGACTTGCCTCTACCGGTCGGTTTCCGCCATCGGGACAGACAGTGATCGTAAATCTATTGGAGCACGCGAAGATCAATGTGGTTGATCGAATCGGAGTTGCGATTGTTTAGTACCGGATGTATTATTGCGCTTGTTCACGATCACATTGCATGATACTCCTACCGGTCGAAATTCCGCCATCGGAGTATGACGCAGTGTGTGGTCGTATCAAAGCAATGATCAGATCGGTTCGGAATAGGGTTAATATGGTTAATCTGATGATTTCCAAGGCTTGGTTACGTGAATAAGATTCATGTTCCACAAATTTTTGAGCGCGCTACCCTCGTCCTGCGAGGGGCGCTGCCCCTTCGAACCTCGCCCGCTATCCGGATAGCGGGACCGCCGTGCTGGGTAATCGGACCGCGCTTTTTGTAGTATGTGTTCTTGTTTCCTGATATAATGCCATTCTATGCCTAACTTGTTTTTGCAGGTTTTTGTGAATAGTATAATCCATGATGTATGAGATGCATGCATGTGTGTAATGTTCATGACTGCGTGTCATGTTTATTACTGACCCAAGGCTATCTATATTTGTATAACGACCTGCGTGTCGACTTGTGGTGCTAATTTACTCCTTGTAATTTTATCCATAGTGCTGTTAGGAGTAATGGCTTAGTGGGAGTTCTTGGAGGTTTTGGCAACTTGGAGACATGGCGAACAGGGTGCTTGGCGATGGAGATCACCATAAGGAAGGGTCATACTATATCACAATGCAATTTGATTGTCTGTGAATGCCCTTATATTCATGTTCATTTATTTCTATGCATGTTATTTAATTACTTGAAATGCTTTTAACATGGTAGAAGTAATATTAAGTTAAATTGATGCCCTCCCAATTAGCTGCACCAACCATAGTCTTGTATTTTAATGGTAGGTCTTGCTAAAGCGAGTGCCATTAATATTCCTTAACTAGATGGGTTTGTGTCGGACACTTACATAGCGTTTGTTTAACTTGACAAGGTCATCATAACGGTTATGGACTTTGGGGTATAAGGTTGGGTCTTGGAGCATAGAGATCTTGCCCAACAACAAGAGTCATATAGAGATATGATTAACAAAGGGTTGCTTACCAAATTCACTAATCTTCTAGCGATGATGCCAAAGCTCACTAGTAGATTAGCGATTGTGGGTCTTGAATCACTAAATGTCATAAGAGGATATAGTATTCGGTGGGAGTATCTTTATTAAATTGTTTAATAGAAGTTACTTTTCTTGAACATATGTCTTAGTTTTGCATATTTCATGTTGTAGATCATGGCACTAACTGCTGTACCTACATCCAGTTTTGCTTTACGTTCGATACTTGATAAGGAAAAACTGAATGGAACAAATTTTGCGGATTGGTCCCACAACCTGAGAATTGTTCTTAGGCAAGATAAAAAGGAATATATTTTAGAGGAACCAATTCTGATGTACTGCTGAGAATCTTTGCTGCTTGCTCTTAAAGCGACCTATAAAAGGCATGTGATGAGTCTCTTGATGTTAGCTGTCTCATGCTTGCTGCCATGAACTCAGACCTTCAGAAGCAGTTTGCGAATATTGAGGCCTACGATATGATCGTGGCGCTCAAAGGCATGTTTGAGAGACAAGCAAGAACTGAGAGATATGAGATCTCAAAGAAACTGTTTGGGTGTAAGCTAACTGAGGGTAGTCCGGTAAGCCCTCATGTGATCAAGATGGTTGGTTACACACAGAGCTTGAAAAAACTTGGTTTTCCACTTAGTCAAGATTTGACTACAGATTTGATTCTTGCTTCGCTTTCTGCAAGCTATGGGCAGTTCATTATGACTTTCCATATGAACAGCTTAGACAAGAATCTCACCGAACTGTATATGATGCTTAAGACAGCAGAGGACAGCATTAACAAAACCAACAGTCATGTGATGATTGTGCAAAAGAGTACTAGCCTCAAGAAGAAGGCTAAGACTTGGGTCAAAGGTAAGGGCAAGGTTTCGGATGGGATCCGAGCTATCAAGCCAAAACCCAAGACCAAGTCCGAGCCGACTCAAGAGAATGAATGCTTTTACTGCAAGGAGACAGGCCACTGGAAGAGGAACTGCAAGAAATACATGCTGATCTGAAAAAGACAACTTGTATAGCTGCGACACGAGAAGTCACTATTACTCGTAGTCGTTTATGTTTCGACCACTTGCACAGTGCTTATGGGGATTGTCGTATGAGAACTTACGACTATGTGTGGGTCGTAGAAGAACTTATGACTAGGGAAATATCGTAGAAAAACTTACGACAAGATACTGGTCGTAGGAGAACTTACGACCAGAGGATTGTCGTAGAAAAACTTACGACTTTGTGTTGATCGTAGAAGAACTTACGACCAGGGAAATATCGTAGAAAAACTTATGACTAGATAATGGTCGTAGGAGAACTTACGACCAGAGGATTATCATAGAAAAACTTACGACAAGTAATCGGTCATAGAAAGACTTACAACCACTTGTCCTATGCTCATGTCTACTCTTTTCCTCTATTGGTTTAAGAGCGACGAAAAGTCCTCGGCCGATTCACTCGACTACGAGAAGTTCGAGACGAAAAGGCTAATCGAAGAGAAAGAGGCCCTTACGAAGAAGCTTGGAGGCAAACTCTGTAATCAAAAGTTGTAGTGACAAATAAGCGGTAAGTCTGAATTTAAGACCTCTTATAACCTTCTTTTGTTTTAATAACCATCATTCCTTTTCGAAAAAGAGGTCACAATGGGAAACTTGAAGCAGGGACAAAGACAAGACCATGGTTGTTCACGAGATTTTCCATATAACCAAAGAAAAAGATCAGGAGATTAAGTTTTGGGAGGAGCGCTATGCAAAAAAGCAATGGCTCTCATGACGATGAAGTCAAGAAGTTAGATTCTCGACTAGTAGGTAAACAAGTCTTTTCATGCGACCAGTTTTGCTTTCCTTTAGGGGTCACTTTATTGGACTAGCCTTATTCTTTTCAAAGCAAACAGTCGAAATAAAACAACTCTGTGAGGCTTCGACTTGTAATCAGGAGGAGATGAAGTCGATGAGGATCAACCTTCAGGACAACATTGTTCTCCTTAACAATGTACTCAGTGGGCTACATGTCGAGAAGGTCACTCCTCGTGAAGACACGATAATTGCCCACTTGAGTACCATTGGAAAACAAGTCGCGACTTTGCAAGAGTTGGTGACCACTCTGAAGACTAATCAAGCTGATTCGATAAAGAAGGCAGTCGAAGGAGGAATAAGTTTTTCTCTGGCAAAACTTAAAGCTCGTGACCCCAACTTTAATCTGCAACCAGTCAAAACCGACTTTGACTGCTCTGAAGCAAAAGCGGAGTGGTTGATGGAAAATATGCAGTCGATCAGCAAGGAAATCACGGAGGAGATGCAAATAGGATCTCCTTCGTCAGAGTAGTTTGTAATAGGAACCTGCAAAGACAAGTTTGTTGATATATATGATCCTTTTTTCTTCCTGAAAAATCATCTTGCCGAGTAGTTAGTAACTCATAAGATGATGAATGGAAAAAGAGATTAAGACTAAGAATTGAAGTCATATTAATAACTTTATCTTAGCCCCCGACTATTTGCTTAGTTTATTTAGATAAACTAAGTAAATAGTGTTAAAAAGGTTTTCTGAAGAAAAAAAAGGTTTGGCTAACTTATAGTGCGTGATTAGATTATCATGCCTTGGTCATAAGAGTAGTAATGAGTTGGCGCTAGGAAGTTCCTTCTAGTGGGTAGGACCATGTGCGAGAATGAAAAGGTTTCGACTAGGTGATGCTACCATCTCAGACTAGATTAATCAAATCAAGGCGACAACTTAAGTTAGACAAATGTGCAGGTTCCTTTAGAATTCGTTCGACCTTTTCAAGTGTACTCAATAGGTTTGCCCTGGTAGCAAGAGTTAGAAACAGGACGGCGCTAGGAAGTTTCTTCTAGTGGGTATGACCACGTGCAGAGAGGAAAGACTTCGACTAGGTGTTGTGTATTTTTTTCGACCAGTTAGAACCAACCGAGTTTACCAAGAGTAGTCGAATAAATTATCAAAGTGTACCATAATTAGAATATTTTTAAAAAAAATGAAGAAATAAGCTAAGATACTAATGCCCTGTTTGATTAGGCTTAGGCTTTTTGGCTTATAGCTTAAAGACAACTTTTTGGCTTAATCGACATAAAGCTGACTTTTAAGCCAAGCTTTGGTGTTTGGTAATCTGGCTTTCTATAGGATGTTGGCTTATTGAGTTGTGTGTGAAGGATAAAAAGTCTGAATTGCCCTTGAGGGTTTGAAGAATGTTTTTAAGGATAAATTTAAACTTATTTTTGCTTGAGATTTGTAACTATGAGGATACGTGCAAGTGTACATATGAAACAAAAAAGATTTTGCTCGTTCGTGCATGTATTAATTTTGGACATTGCGTAATTAAAGAAATTAATATAGAAAGACATATATTAGCCAACCAAACAAAATAATATTCAATCATATCATATCATATTAATGTAATCTTTTTATCCTCTTGCGGCTATTAAAGAAGTAGCAATGCTATCACGAAATACACTCATATGTCCATCATCGATTGCTGATCCATTGACACCGTGCCCTCCAAATGATCCAGTTTGTGTATCGTTTGGATCATAATCTTCATCTATCCTCTCTTGAGTTAGTGAGATCTTTTATGAATAAATATATACACACATGTATAAGATACTTTGAGTATCTCATGTGGATAGTTAGATTATCTGTGTTTGTAATTTGTGATAAGATTCTATGTGGTTTATAGATTGGATGTTAATTATATATGAAACTTTCATCTGAAGTGATAATTACCTTACGTATATTGCAACGCACGAGCAGTGAAATAACATAACTGGATGTCAAGTGCTTTATTCATCAGTACATCACACCGTCAACGTAAGTTACAAACCAAAGAAATTCAAAACAAATGCACCTACACAAACACATACACATGGAAACACACATTAATCACATGAACTTCTACACCCTTTACTAAACAAATCGAATTGATCAATCAATCAATTAGCATCCATCCAACCACATGATAAAGATTTCTCCAGGCTGTGCAAGGTTAATTAATCCAGATGTTATATCTAAAATTCAGCCCAATGTTAGGCTAGAGCCTTGTCCCTGAAGAGGCCCAGCATCTCATTCCTGCCCTTAATCACCTCATCAAAGACTTCATCCAAAAGACAATCAAACATCTTCACTCCTCCCCGAGCTCACGACCTTGTTCTTAGCAACTCCACCATCATTTATAGAGTCTTGCTCTAAAATTTTTGATCACCATGGAAGCACTTGAATAGGATGTTTTAATATTTGGATTCAAAGGAGCAGGCGTGTGTTTGACAAAGTGCCCCCAAATAAATATAGATTGAAAAGATCCTCATTTGTGCTGTGAAAGGACAAAAGACTCATTTATTAAAAGGCACAAAACCTCCTCATCGATCAACTGCGAACAAGTAATTAATATTGGTATAATCAAACAACATTTCTTAGGGATATTATGTAATGGTGCCAACACAGTAACAAAAAAATCTACAACAAACAATAATTGGTTACATTATCTTCCTATGATGTTGACTTATCCAGTACTAAGCTCGACAAAATCAAATGTTTGAAATCCAAATATGTGCAAATGCTTATGAACCAAGTCAATGATGACAGTATATGAAATGAAACATTAGATGAGCAATAGGTAAACTTGAATGCAGCCACATATTAGGCAATGAAAGTTCATGTAGGTAAAAGTAAACAAAATTTGTTTGCCAAGAAAAAAGAGGGAAAATACAATGGTATGCTACACCAACCTGTAGAAGTGATAAGTCACATAGAATTTCTATGTTATACGGATCAATCCTCAAGGCATTTCGTAACATTTTATAGCTTCTCTGTATTCTCATCGATTGGTAAAGCAAACCATAGACATGCCAGCACACATGACTTTTAAGATCATTATGCAGATGTTTAATGCAAGTTAGTTGTATTACTTGTACTATTACAATCATCGGAAAAGAAAACTTGGATCATATCCCTTGTACTAATCAAGAACCTTCAAGCCACGGCGAACAAGCTCACGACGATGACTTTGAAGATGTTGGCCTCCTTGGGCGGGAGAGGAGCCCATGGGCGTGGCGGCGGCGCGACGGCGCGAACCCTAGGAGGCGGGGGGGGGGGAGCCGAGCCATGAGAATATCCAATGATGTCTGAACCAATTTGAGTCCTACAAAAACAATAAGTAGTTTCAGTAGGAACAGATCAACAGAACGTAATAGTACTAATTTCCTTTCCAGCAATCTCAACCAATCTATCATTACCATGAACTAGACATGTACTAATAAGTGACCTCCATATAACAACATCAGGTTCCACATCCATATCATCTATCAGAGCTTCTGCTTCCTCTAGTAGTCCACCCCGTCCTAACAAATCAACCATGCATCCATTGTGCTCAAGCTGGGGATCAATATTGTAGATTTTACGCATTTCATCAAATAGATCTCTACCTTCCTGTATTAACCCGGCATGGCTACATGCTGACAAGACTGAAACAAGGTCACACTGTTTGGAACTATCCCATACCTTAGCATGTCCCAAAAGAGCTCAATAGCTTTCCTTCCATCACCCTGGACAGTGAAACTTGATATCATTGTTAGTAAGCCAACAAAGCAAAAAATACAGAATGGTGATATTTCTAAGCAATTTATAATGTCGGTTGACAAATATACTACCAAGAAATCATTGTTGGTAAGCCAACAAAGCAAAAAATGTAAAATGAAGATTGCATAGGGGATGTAAAATGAAGATTGTAAAGTGAGGGCGGAGTAGGGGGCGTTCTTGGGGGAAGAGGAAGGAGCCGGGGGTGGGGCGGCCGCGGCGAAGAAGGATGGGCCCCGGCCGTGGACACGGGGGCGGTGGTTGGGCGTGAGAGGGGAGGGGCGTGGGGTGAGGGTCGGGCGCTAGCAGGGTGTCAGTGGGGAGGCGGGCGAAGGGATGGGCGCGATCGCCGAAGCGAAGGGATCTGGTGCGGGCTGGGAAGCGAAAGAGAGAGGGAGGCGGTGGGGAGTGAAGGGGTGGGAGCCGAGGTTGGGGATGGGGAGGAGGAAGGGCGGGCGGCGAGTGGAGCGAGCGGGATGGGAGGAGGGTGGGAGCGTCGGGAGGAGGAAAGGGGAGAAGGGTTGGGCGATCGGGATTACGAGGGAAAAAATGAGACGTTCATGTTTATATATGAATGACATTTTGAGGGTAATTTTAACGAAGTTCAGTGGCAAAGGAATATTTCGTTCTGCAAAAGCCAAAAAAAGCACCCCCTCCGTGGCTTATGTTTTTTTTTGCTTAAAATGGCTTAAGCTTTTTATAATCTGTATAAAAAAGCCACCCCTTTGTTTAGGCTTAGGATTTTTGGCCTAAACAAACAGGGTCTAAGAGTTGGCTTGAAAATATTTTGAGCATGTTTGTTGAACCCGAGCTCTTTGTGTTGGCAGCAAAAGTGAGGAACAGGTCAACACTAGGAAGTTCCTTCTAGTGGGCAGGACCACGTGCAGAAATGAAAGACTTCGGCTAGGTGATGTTTTTATCCTTTCGATCAGTGTAAAGAAGTGCTGGGTAATGGTCGTAGAAAAACTTACGATCAGGGGACAGTCGAAAAATTATCGAAGCACTACTCAAAGTAAGACAATAAAGATAGAAATAACATGATACTTTATTGTCGGGATGGTTGGTTACACATAAAATTTGCGTAACTGATCGATGTTCTAAGCACGGTTATAAAAGTCGACTTTCGGCGGCCGGCGGCGACTCTACGGGCGGCTTCCTCCGCGGTGACTTCCACCGAGTCAACTGCGCTTCGCGGGCGGGCGGCGAGGCGACGACGAGCAATCAAAGCGGTCCTCGGCGGATCTCGGCGGCCCAGCGAGCGCAGCGCAGAGCGGTAGATAAGAGGAGAAACGGCGCCGCGCCCGACCACGTTGCGGCGCGCTAGGGTTCGGCCTCCCCCGCCGCCAAGTCAAGCTCGTCCCGGTTTTGGCCATCTCGTGTCGCCGATTGGAGCTCGCCGCCGCCGAATCGGGCTCGGTACGCCGTACTCCTCTTCCCTCTGCTCCCCCTCTGTTGACCTCCCCTCTCTGCTCTCGCTCCTCTTTGGTCCCCCTCCCGCGTCGCCGCCCTCCGATGCTCCCCTTCCCGCGTCGCTGCCTTCCCCTCTCCCCTCTCTTCTCAATTCTCCCGGACCGCCGGCCTCCCCTCCTCCGATGCCGCCTTCCCTTCTGTCTCCCCTCTCTTACCACCCTCGCGTCGCCGCCCTCCCCTCTCTTCCTTCCCACTCCCCCACTGCTTCCAACTCGGCAACGTCGCTTGAATGAATGTGAAATGAAGTAATCGCTTCCAGTTCCAGCTCTCCCAGCTGAAGTAATCACATGAGCTTCCTGACTGAATCACAGGAGCTTTCTGATATGAAGAAGAGAAGAAAAGTCAGTGCATATGGGTCACTTGAGCGATGATGGCCTGATGAGTGAAGATGAACATGGTAGTATAGTACAGATGTATGGGTCACTGAACTTTGTATACTGAAGAGTAATCGCGGCCACATTACCATTTCTATTTGGTTGTATGGGTCACTGAACTTTGTATACTGAAGAGTGGAGATGAACATGGTAGTATAGTATAGATGGATGCAGCTACCATGAATTTGTGCATGTAACTTTGTTTGTGTGCCTTTCAATGTTTTAACAGGTAGTTTATAGTTGTCAATTTGTCATCAACTTTTGTACGTTGTCAGTCTTTATTGTCGGGATGGTTGGTTACACATAAAATTTGCGTAACTGGTCGATGTTCTAACTTCTAAGAGCTCGAGAGAATCCAGCCGTCTTTCATTGATAGTCATCTCAGAATCAGTCGCATAACCCGACCATTGTGTGAGGACCTTCCCACTTGGGGGAAAGCTTGTTCCGATTAGATTGGATTGCATTTTCTTTAAAACCATGTCACCTATAGCAAGGCTATGAGGTTGGACCTTCGATCGTAGTATTTGCGCAGGCTTGCTAGTAGGCTATTTGAGCGGATTAAAGCTTGATTTCTCTTCTCTTGAGTAGGTTGATATCATCGCTCGAAGTTGTTCTTAGGTAGAGTCGTTGAAAGTTTTGATTAGTGTCAACATGATCTTTAGTTCTAGTGGAAGCATGTCTTCGGCATCAAAAACTAGGAAAAAAGATGTTTCACCTGTGGCCCGACTAGAAGTCGTATGAATTGCCCATAATACTGAGGTTAATTCTTGTACCCAAGCCCCGAGTGCTTGACAAGTCGGTCGAAGACAAGCACGGTCGGAAGGTGTCGGCCATGGCGCTCTCCTCCTGCTGCTCGGACGGTGATGTGTAGATTTGGAGGAACTCGATGGGATTCGAGACCCATCGAATTTCCCCATGTTCACTAGTCGAAACAGCGGCGGCGAGTGAAGTGCTCGGAGGTCAGGCGAGAATGTCCTACATCTAGTAATTACTTCGTAACACCTCCTTTGTAGAAAAGAAGGGTTGTCGTCATCAGGTGATCGTACACGATGATACCCGGTAGTGGATGAACCCGACTTATGATAAGTCTTAATTCTACGAGGGTAATACTCCTTGTATCCCATCTGCTACCGCAAACCTCTGTGTCAGAGTGGTGAACGATCATCTTTCCTGAGAGCTTGTTTATCTTCAGGCGTTCGAAGAACCTTTCTCCGATTAGGAGAACAACATAACCTATTGTCGTGTCGATATCGTGTGGTGAGTTGTTGAGCGACTAGAAGCTAATGGAGTTGTACCACTACAACCGGAATGATGATAGCGAGGATGCTCAAGTCTGGTCATCGCGCTTCGAACCCTTCATACGATATCTTGCGCGAAGAGGTCATAGCTAGGCGCTCGGGCAAGCTCTCGAGTTGGGTTCTCGAGTAGATCGTTGATATATCAGAGTTCCTGAGTTTCCTTTGACTGACCCTAAAAGCGCTCAGGCAGATTTTTCTAAGCTACTATTCTTCTCTGTCGAGTTGTCTCAGGATCGTACATGTATGATCCTTGAGTTTGCCTCAATGAAGTGTGATTATCTCGATGATTTCTCACACACTCATCAGTGTTGACCACATTCATCACGGAGGTGTCCTTACCATTGCCACGAGGAGTCACAATGTGTGATCGTAGGGGAGTGTCCTCAGTCTTGTCTCTAGGAGAGTGATCATCACTTGAGGGAAGGACGAAGACCTCCCGTTGATGACCTCCACTTGCGCTCGAGGCCTCCTCGCTTGAGGAGTAGTCGAATGACATCGTCTGGCAACTTAGAGAAAACTTCTCCAGGAAGGGGAATTCTGGGTTATAACCGTCTCCGTCTGCAAATGAGACATATGATGGGATGGTCGAACTCTCAGGAAAAGCATGTTCGACCCCATCCTTTGTGGGGCTAACCGGAGAGACAATACCACCAGGTGCTCATGAAGCTCCGAAATGATGGCTTCCGGACTTGCCGTGCAGTCGGACCGCCTTAAGCGAACATGAACATTTGGAGGGAGGCCTCGCCATGTCACAGGTGCGCCTCGGGCGATTCGATTATGGTCGGATTGACCCTTGCCCTTTGAGGAAGTTGATTCCTCATTTGGATGTAACGTTGTGGGGGATAAGGATCCCTTCTCAACTCCATCGGTGGTATGGTCTCCTGGAGAATGATCTCCGGAGGTGACATCACCATCGGATGATACAATACGTGACTCGTAGTCGAAGCCAGCGTTCATGTCGATATCTGTGTAATTAGCCAAGTCGAACCAGTTCTCCTCGTTCTACTCTCCTGCCATGGAAGCATTAGAGTTGGGAGAAAATGAAGGAAACCTGACGACCAGAAAATCCCCACAAACGGCGCCAACTGTTGGTGCTTTACAACCGAACTTACGTAATAATTGTTTGATTCAGGAGGTCTCCAAGACTCAAATCACGCAGAGAGAATGCCACAGGGATTTTTATACAGGTTCGGGCCTTCTCCGGAGAGAATAACAATCCTACTTCTGTGTAGCTATATTGAGTATACTGGTTACAGATCAAGAGAAAGACTGAAATTCAATGTCTTGTGCTCCTGATTGTGTCTTTCTTCCTCTCCCTCTCTCCACCTTCTGGTGATTCCTCCTTTTATAGCGTGCTCGAAGTGAGCGACAATTTCTCCGACCAAAGGCGTATCAATGCCAGACGATGGCGCAGTTACCAGAGATTACTGTTGGAGAAGTAACATTCCCACATTGCCAGGCAGTTATCACTAGGATAGAGAGATTAATCATGCAATTATTCTGGAGAATAATAGCGTATACTGACTGTTTAGATGCCCTAATCAATTGGACCTACTTGTTTGTAAGCTCGATCGATTATAGGGTGGTCGTAACTGACCTAGTCGTAGAAGGACTTACGACCATGAGGTGATCGTAGAAGAACTTACGATCATATGCTAGTCGTAGAAGAACTTACGACTATGAGGTGGTCGTAACCTTCCACTTGGCACTTTACTATATAATGAGTTGGGTTTCATCAGTGCACCCAGTAGACACGGTTGATGGACACGACTGCCTGTTGCACGACCACCTTGTTTGGGAAGTGCAATCCAACTAATAGTGTGTCATCATCAAACCCCCATTGGGACTCATGGTCCTGTGGCAATACAAGTGACCACACTGCAGCTTCATCAAATCTGGATGACACATGAGCTACCTTCGTTGACATAATTCCGCCCACCGAACTAGCAGCCCTTACACCCTCAAGTTTGCTCGAAGGGGCTCCCTTCACCACGTTGTCAGGAACGAAGCTTTCCAACACAATGGTGAATGCCTCACTGAGACGGAGGTGTACCCGGGTGAAGTGAGAGTTTTCATTCGTCGGGATAGTGCAAGGTTAGGTCTAGGTGATGTCAAGACTTCGTTATGAACTCTAGACTGCATACTATCATGTTGTGTGTGGTGGTATTGACGGATGTCGGACAAACTAGAGACCTCATATACTGTGGGTAAAGTTATACACCACCGCAAAGTGTAAATCTATTTAAATAACCATGCTCATGATCATGAGTGTGCTAAATACGGTCACATCGGTATAGTCTTTTTTTTTTTGCAAAAATGGTTTGTTGGAAAACGTTGGGATGGTTGGTTTGTGTGAGTGCCATGTCTATGGCTAAGAATGAAGTATTGATCACAGCCGAAGAGGGTTGTGATTTTGCTATTATTGAGTTACACACTTGTTATTTCAATATCTATCAACTGCTCTTTTATATTTTCGTTGCAAATTATTACATATCAATATTTGCAAATAAAATTTGCTTAATACTAAAAATAACTTGTAGAATAGAGCTCCATCCTTTGTTAGCTTTGCATTTATAATTATATTGCGATACACTACAAGTCTTACTGAGTACAAAATGTACCCAATTTTACTTAAATTGTTGATCAGAGTATGCGGATGAGCCGATTCCGAACGACGCTTTCTTCGCTCCGTGCAGGAGGGTATGGAGACGGGTCTTGCTAGGGTCTTGTTCTTGTCGGTTTCATGATGGTATGGATGGGCATACCGCTGGACTTTTGGTATTACTACTATGATTCCGTTGTCTCTCTTTTGAAACTTGCGGTTTAATTTGGCCAGTCGGCCTTTTGTAATATAACTTGATGTAAACGCTTAAGTTATTGTCCTATATTTGTTTCATGTTGTATGTATAATGTATGGATGTGATTATCAAATTGTAGATGTATGTACTAGCCACTGATCATAAGACTAGTATGGTACATACACAATTACTTCGGGTATTCAAAGACCGGGTCTGACAAACTGGTTGTTGTGTGTGTGGGGTGGGGGGGGCGATGGGC
The DNA here is from genome assembly GCA_036346395.1 of Hsuehochloa calcarea. Classification (NCBI taxonomy): domain Eukaryota; kingdom Viridiplantae; phylum Streptophyta; class Magnoliopsida; order Poales; family Poaceae; genus Hsuehochloa; species Hsuehochloa calcarea. Next base: position 59,311,405 of record CM070598.1, read on the forward strand.
GCTGTGACTACCTCCGCTCGGGTTAGCCACGGGAGAACAACAAGGCGCGGTACAACGACGGACACGAAGATGAGACGGACGACATGCACCTTGCTACTAACTTGGTGCGCGGTGGGGGATGACGGGACACGGTGACGTGATGGGCGACTGGACTGGGCGCGCGACACGCGCGGTAGCCCGAGTCAAGTACTCCGGGTTAGCGGCAGCCGCTAACTAAGTGCGCGACAAGGGGGCTTAGGTGGTTCGGGTACGCGGCATGTGGCCTACAGTGTTCCGGGTTAGCAGCAGGTAGCTGTAGTAGTTTGGGAGCGCAGAATAGGACACATGTCGCCTGCTTATCCAATCACGGTGCTATTTTTATCATTTCGGCGAGGAGGTAGCTGGACTTATTAATTCCTCAAAAAAAAAAAAAAACAGGGCAAATGAGAAAGGAAAAAAAAACTCACGCTGTGGAGGGGCGCAAGCTAATCCTTACCGCGACCCCTCGCTACTTTTTTATGGACAAAATTTGCAGGGCCATCTACAATTTTACTAAAGAATCAATCTTATTTGTTCTCACAAGTGCATTCACATGTAGAAGCTCAAAGGGCATTCTTGTAACCTGCCACATTCACACAGGCGCAAACCCCGAGGCATCTCATTTGTAAAACACCATACAGCTACAGTTTTCTGTTGCACAGATATCATGCATCTGCCTTTCTCCTCTACCTACAAATAGTGACATAGTATAGCTAGGGGGAAGAGAAAAAAAGAGAAGTCCTTTGACCAATATATATCCTCAGCTTCACATCTGAGAAATTAAAATTGCAACAGCAAGAATGGAGTAAGATTGAAAAAGATCCGAAAGGCAGAATGATGTGCCGCGCGCAGGAACGGCACCGATTCTGAGGAACCGTCTTTTTACTACTGCACCTGGCGAGCAAGTAAAATCATCACGAGCGTCGAGCGTGGTTACCTCCCTGCTTTCCCTTCTTTTCACCGCATTCCTGAGCAAAAGCTTCGTCGGCAATACCTTGGACACGCATCTTTCTTTCCTGCACGCAGAATTGCAGACGCAGACGCGGCAGCAGGCAGCCTTACCCTGGCTGGCCTGGTGGTGTGCTTGCAGCGCAGCAGCAGCGGCATAGGCCTAATTGCATCGCATGTTTCAGCCAACTTTTCTTCTCCTCCTCCTCCTCTCTTTCCTTTCGTCATCGATCTCCATGACTCCATTGCATCCGCAGCAGAGGCCTCGATTGGTTTCGGCGCCCGAGAAACGCGCAGGATACAAGCAGACTCGGTAGAGAATGTTTTCTCTGACCTAGGTGTGCAGTGGAGGGGTAGCAGGCTTGATGTTTTTTTCCCAGTGAAGAATTGCGTGCCGGATTGATCGGTCATTTCAGGGAGCTGCATGATTGCATCGGCCAGAGAGAAAGGCGAGCCAGCTGCCATGTAATTTAGCTGCCTGTGCGTGGCTGGAGATCCTGAATACATGCAGAGAAAAGTTACAGCAGCTATAGCTATCTCTACTAGCATGGGATCGATGGATACTGATGGAGTTTCAAAATTGTGCAGGATGGAGAGGTTTCAAAATTTCTGGTGATTTGATTTTGTGCGAATGATTTTGTCTATTGACCGCGGTAAAAGGGATCCAGAATTCGTAATCAGGATGCTCCTATACAAGTAGTCAGTAGTCAGTAGTCAGTTGGATGCAAAAAGAAGATTTACAACATGACTTTTCTAAACCCAAAACAGTTAAATTTTGATTCATTTACAACTTCATTATACATAAAGTACAAGAATTTTTATTCTTGATCACTGTAATTATTGCTGAAAATCTTAATAGCTCATATTTCCATCACATAATTCAAAATCTAACATATACTTTGAGATATTTAGCAAAAACAAAGACAAAAAAATAAAATTCTATACCAATAAAATACAGCAATGTGGTGAACCCATTATGGTCCGAAAAAAATCATAATAAATTTGACTCAATTCATCTTATGAGAAGAAGTGAAAATCTCAAAGCATATCGGACAGATGAAAATTCGACTATTTTGACAAAAGAAAACGATCGAATGTTATTTAGCAAATCTCGGAGAAGGCGATGTTGCAAGATGAAGTACGAATCTCCAAGTAAAATTGTAAGGTCGAAAGTCGATTGTTTTCTCTAAAAAACATGTGAAAGTTTTTTTTGCAATTTCGCAAAAGATTTTTTTCTCTTTCAAAAGGAAAGTCACGTGGGTGCATTGTCAGGTTTGGAAAAGATGTGGAAATTGCATGTTAGATTAAGTTTTGTGGTGATGCTTAACAAGGTGATGTATACATAAGCGGATTTGCTATTTCTAAGTCATTGAATTTTTTTAAAAGTTTAAGGTAATTATTGTGGTCGTTGAATTTGTACAGAGATTAATATGCTATATAATTAGATTTTTTATCCAGCAGATAAAAATATAACTTTTACTTAAGAAAATTTAAGTCATAATAGACAATCGCTTCTTTCTTCCCAGCATAATTAAGCTGTGCGTGCCACGGACGCTGTGAAAAAGCACACGATCGAATAATAATAGATCGACACACATGGGCGTAGGCACTAGTTCATGTTGGTAACCTGGTTGGGATTCGAGAGCACGAGGACACGTAGATACATGTATACACATTGGCACAGTCTTGCGATGCCATAGCATGATGATGGCGATAACTGGGAGCAACCCAGAGATAAAAGTAGCCCTCTACCTTTGCAAACGTTGGCAAGCATGTTGCATTGCATGGATACCCAAATGATGAAACAGGAGAACGAGGAAATATATTATATTATATTTATTTATTTATGTATTTATTTAATCAGCTCCAACGCCTTTATATATATATATATAAACGTACGCCATAAAGTCGCATGTTAATATACGGCAGTACTAACTGATGATGTTGCTTAGTAGTGCTAACCAGCGAGAGAGAGAACAAGATTGCACTACTTATGTGCATGAGAAAAGAAAGACATGCATGCAGCCACCCAATTCATGAATTTGTCTTTCTTTCTTTGAAATTTAATTATACGATAATAATATATTGTTTTCATGTAGTAATTATGTTGTGCATTACAAATTTTTCTATTACATTGTTTTAAGCATTGACCAATAACAGTGAGTATAATTCAACTTACCCCGCATATTAGTAAGTGTTCATGTCTTGAAAATCAACTACCACTAGCAAGCTAGTGCATAAAAGCACTACTAGTACATTTGTGTACGTTCAAAGTCCAAAAGTAAGTAATTACTATAATTCTGTTCAAAAGAAGATGGATTGTTCACCGGCCCATCGTTTAGTTTCCTCCCTAAAAGATGCCTGCTTTTCCCCTGTCGTCTCATCGAATCTATGCGTACTACAGCTTCGCCAAAAGGACGACTTATGAATATTGTGAAGACCAGCTAGCTAGCTAGCCGGATCGATTTAAAAAAGACATGTGTGTGCTACTTACTCTGAATTGTTAACGAGCTACACATGCAGCCATTTTAGCAGAAAGTGGAAAGGGGGAGGGAGGAAAAGCCAAGAGACAAATAAACTTTAGTTTGTTTGGGGAGAAAGACGTCAATGCCATCTCATTGTGGCCTTAGTTTAGTGAGGCCAAAGAGGGATCCTAGATAGGATCAAGCTATATAGGTAAGGGCCGGGCATGCACACTTGGGGGCAAAAATGATCGATCGCTTGCATGTGTGAAGAATCTTCCCCCCATCATTCCCCATTGCTCGCTAATAGTGCAACGTTTTTTCAGCAAAGCAATCACTACAGTGACAAGGATGAGCTGTTCGTGCATAGTTTATGATTGGCAAAAGTAGCTTTCGTTGGTCAGCAAGCAAGGCACCCATCAACAACCATGTATATATACCATTGGCAAAAACAAACGCACGCACGCACGCATGCATTTATTTTCACATATATACATATGTATATCAAATATATGGCTGCACATGTGTTTTTTTAGGGGTTTTTTTTTCCCCCCATATACGTACCTATAATTGTAGAGTGCATGAACTAAGTCTCCATCTCACTGCCTAACTCCTGCTTGGGCAACAAGGGAAAACAGGTACAGACGTCACATCAAGGTTTTCAGAATATCGATCTGACTCTTAAAGTCTTAAGACTTTACTATCCTATTACGATTCTAGCAAAAAAAATGTGGGATCTCAAATTTATTTTATGTACTATTCTACCTGATTCAAACGATTCTAGTAATCAATTATTAAGAATTACTTAGCATATGTCCATTTTTATTGTAAAGTTTCACCGTATATATTCATTAATATATAAGAATTATTTGTATAAACGACAAATAATCTTTCATTTTCACTATATTTTATAAATAAAACCTTTTTAATTATAATTTAAAGAATGCTATTATAATATATACACAAAAATATGCATCATATAGCCAACTTGTGTGAGCTATTATATAACGACAATAACATAGGCAACTATAAATATAATTAGTTGACAAGTGACCAAATAAATGCTAAAATCTCAATTGAAAGATGTGGTTGATTGAAGAAAATATAATATTTGGTATAATCTGGTAAGATATTAGATTCTACGATTTGATCCTAGAATGTAATCCTATCGGAGCACCTCCGATCCGATTCAATATTTTGATTCTAACAACCTTACATCACACACTCACAAACATGCAATTAAAGAGCTGAGCTTGTTAATTAATTTAACTATGCATCTCATTAATTGTGGTGACGAGATTGGCAGACTAGCCTCGTGATCACATCTTTAAAAATCCCCCAAACAAACAAACAAAGCCTTGATGAAAGCTGCCCATCCAATGAGTATATGAGACACATTCCCTCGGCCCTTCAAAAAAGGGTGCCACACCCACACACCGATGCAAGCAAAAAAGCAAAGAGATATAGACAAAGCCCTTTTTTTTCACCTCACCATGCACTGGTGCAGCGACACCTACGCTATATATGATCCCCTCATGCCCAAAGCCTTTCTACAACACACACACACACAATGCACCTTCACCTTTCCACCCCATAAAGCCTCCCTTGGCACCCCTATCCCACTAAGGAGCAAAAAGAGAAGAGGGAAAGGAGGCGAGGCAAAGGCCAAGGCAACAAGGGTAGCTAGCTAGCTAGCTAGTAGTAAGTAAGCTTAGCCCATAAAAGAAGCAAGCCCCCAACACTTATGGCACTAGCCAAGAGCCACCACCAAATGTTGGCCTCCTCCTCCACCTCCACCTCCTCCCCCCTCCCAGCAGCAGCCGCCGGCCCTCCACCGTCCTCCTCCTGCTGCCTCGCCGCCGACCAGCCCTCCCCCGCCAAGCGCAAGAGGCGCCCTCCCGGCACGCCAGGTACACGTAGTACTACGCTATACTTACGCACAATATCATATACGTACGGATCATTGATCACCAATTGTTAGTGTGCACCTTGCACGTACGGTAAGATGGCTGACACGTACGTTCATATGTGCATGTAGACCCTGATGCGGAGGTGGTGGCGCTGTCGCCGAGGACGCTGCTGGAGTCGGACAGGTACGTGTGCGAGATCTGCGGGCAGGGGTTCCAGCGGGAGCAGAACCTGCAGATGCACCGGCGGAGGCACAAGGTGCCGTGGCGGCTGGTGAAGCGGCCGGCCGGAGGGGAGGACGGCGGCACGGGAGGCGGGGGTGGAGGCGCGGCCGGGGCGCGGAAACGGGTGTTCGTGTGCCCTGAGCCGAGCTGCCTGCACCACGACCCGGCGCACGCGCTGGGCGACCTGGTGGGCATCAAGAAGCACTTCCGGCGCAAGCACGGCGGTCGGCGGCAGTGGGTGTGCGCCCGCTGCGCCAAGGGCTACGCCGTCCAGTCCGACTACAAGGCCCACCTCAAAACCTGCGGCACCCGCGGCCACTCCTGCGACTGCGGCCGCGTCTTCTCCCGGTACGTACGTACGTCCATCCCCATCTAGTCTCGCTACACGTACCAACGCGCGCGCGCGCGTGCGGCATGCCATACATACATGTACGCACCACGTACACTGCTGCCGTGCTGCGTAAATAGCAGCTTGATTATATTATTCATTTGAAGTAGTACCCCACACTGTTAGGGTATGGTTACGGCATCTCTTAACTAATTAGCGGCAGGCATGCGCGAGGACGTACGAGGCATAAGAATAATTAACGAATTAAGTTGTGGAGTTGGCGATTGCTAGGTAGATGTTTATTCATGCTATTTGTGCCCATAATTAATTAGACAGGATCGCATGGCGATGGAGATATGACAAAAGCTTTGGTGTTGGTTCAGGATTCCACTGGGCTCTGTGCATATCGCGATTATCTCTCTCTTATGGAGTATATCACTCACTATATGGCTGCCTGGCCACTCGGAGATTGAGTGAGAGAGGGAGAGAGTGATGTGTAGCCGTCTAGCCGATCGACACCAATTAACTAGAGTTATTTGATCGATTCATTGTTAAACAAGCTAGCTAGCCGACCAGAGCATATCTGTACGGACATGGACGGGGACTTCAGGCTTGGTGCGTGCTAATGATAAGGGGAGGATTTTTTTTTTTTAAAAAAAAAAAGAGGAGCGAGAGAAAGAAAAGCAAGGGTGCTGGCATATGATCATTTCGGTGGCGGATTGCGGTAGGACCGAAAATTCCAGCAGGAAAGCGACCGCACATCGACCAAAAACTGTCTCCGCTCATTTCTCCCAACAGTACGTACACTGCTTGGTGGCTCCCGGAAGCTCAAAGAAGCATCTATCCATGCTAATTGATATTACTACTCAATTAACACCGATCACTATTGCTACACATGCAAACAAAACATCGTATTAGAATATATTAGCGGTCAAAGTTAATGATAACATCTTGCTTGCATGTACTAGCTGCATATGTAGCACTTGTGATGTCTCATGCATGTCTGTACATGTGAGCTTGATCAGGTGCCTATATGGAAATTAATGGTACGTACTATACATGCGTGTAGTGATGTAGCGGAGCTGACCGGCCATGGCGACTAGCTAGTTTGCTAGGCAGGTAGAGACAAGCTGCCCCGTTCCTCGGACCCCCTGGATCCACCAAAGTACAAGCGCGCGCGCCACTCTAGCTGCATGCCATGCCGCACACGCACCACCGGACAGGAGGCCATGGCCTAGCACTTTAATAATTGGCAGCCACACTCTCTTGTCACTGACCGGCACATGAATATACCGGCCGGGCCGGGCACGCATGTTTTCCCTGCCTCGATGGGACTGATTAGTGTCTCCTTGCATATTTAGTACGGGAGCGTTCACGTTAAAACGTGATTGAAATTTTTTTTTCCATCGGTTATCTTTCTTAATTGTAGATTTTTTATCTAATAGATACTATAAATTTATGCGTTGAGATAAACAAATCTAACTAAACAAAAGTAAATGTAGGTGAATCCTACAAATACAAAAAAAATCTAAACTAAACAAAAGTAAATCTAAGTGAACCCTACTAATATAAAAAAAACAAGTAAAACTAAAAGTTACAGTAAAATTATGCTAAAATTGTACATCACTTGATATTGTAATTTTAAACTTGGTACTGTGAATAAAAAAATTTCAGACAACCTGATCTAGTATTCCATTGTTCGATCTAGTTAGCCGGCCGAGTGGTCCATCTCCTCACTTAGCTTCGTGGGACTCGGATCAATAATGCCTAGCTGTTGCTGTAGCCGGCCGGTGTGTGTATATAGTGCACAAACCATCACCATGTAGTGTAGCTGTTGGTCCCTGGACTGAAGTGATGTATCGATCGAGTCGTGGCCAATTATCTAATGGGCCGTTACTAGCTAGCTTGTTAGATTAGCTAGCATCGATCGGTCGATCGCGTTGTCTGATCAGTGCATGCCTCACTCGCCGATGGGTTGCTTTATTTCGGTCTGCACAAATGCTGAAAATGCCGTATAGTATAGGCTCGGCTCGCACAGGAGATGGATGCAAATCATGGATGCACACGGACACGGTAGCTTTCTCGCCTTTGCTCTCCCGTGCGCGCGCGCGGTGCCACTACCAAACGTCGCGAAGGATTTTCCCATCCTACGCGCGAAAATGCGTTCGCGCACTATCATATACATATATATATAATTTTTAAATAACATTATACTAAATATTAATTTATGCGCGAAAGATGAGCGCATTGAGTGAGCAGGTGCGATTTTAGGTTAGATGTGCGCATATATATATAATAATATTTCCTATTTTTTTAAAAAGCACCCGGTGTCCTGTGACACCGGGTGGAAGAGGCTACTTCCGCCCATGATCCTACGCACATATGCGTGCGTTATGCTAGTTGATGCCGTGCTTAGGAGTACTAATGGTGGTGTTTTGGAATGAATATGAATCTGCGCATTGCAGGGTGGAGAGCTTCATAGAGCACCAGGACGCGTGCAACTCCGGCCGGATGCGCGGCGAGGTGGGGGCCGTGCGGTCGACGCTCCCGGTCATCCGTCCCGCCGTTCTGAGGCATCCGACTGCGGCGCCGCCGCCGCCTCCTCTGCCGGAGCTCCAGCTCCTGCCAGCGTCTACGACGGCACCGTTGACCGCCACGACCAGCGCCTTCTCCACCTCCCACGAGCCCCATGCGACAACGAAGCTGCAGCTCTCCATTGGTCCCATCGCTGCCTCCAACGGCGTCGCCGCCGGTGCCGCCAGCACCGTGGCTGAGGAGGAAAGGGAAGAGGTGAGGGAGGCGTTGGAGGAGAAGGCCGCGGCTGACGCGGCGCGGGAGCGGGCGCGCGAGGAGGCGGCGGCGGCCGAGCGCGCGCTGGAGGAGGCGCGCCGCGCGCGGCAGCGGGCCCGGGCCGAGCTCGAGAAGGCGTGTGCGCTGCACGACCACGCCGCGCGGCTTCTGGCGCAGGTCACCTGCCACGCGTGCCGGCAGCGCTCGCTCGCCGTGGTGTCCATGGCCGTCGATGGCCACGGCGGCCCGGCGGTGGCCTGCGAGTCCTTGAGGGGAGGAGGGGTAGGCGCCGGCATCTAGCGCGTGTGTACAACTCTTACGTTTGCACGTACGTGCACGCATGTATGTAACACGTACGTAGCAGGGGGTGGTGGTGGTGTAGCTTTTTCTAGCTGCAAACTTTACATAGTTTCGTAGGCCCTTAATTACGATCCATGGGTGATGTCGTTTGGCGATGAAGGAAGAAGGTGCTTTGCATGCATGCGCTGCGGTTGCACGCACCCCCTTGGTTTTTAGGGTGCTAGTTGCTCCTTCGGGCTGGTAAAGTTATGGGACAGTCGATCCCAGAAGTTCTTTGTACTTTCCCTTGTTGCACTACAGTATTTGGAATGGAGAAATTTTACAGAAAACAACATAATATCTTTAAACTTTCTATAGAATTCTGACGTTACTATACGTTAGTCCTAAATGGCATTTGGTACCTTTTTTTTCTCTTAAGAACGAAAGAAACGGTGGCAATCGCCAATCGGTTTGCCACGACTACTCTCGCGAGTCATCGCATGAAACCCTGTTCCGAAAATGGATCTTACTATGGGGGGACAAACTACAACCTGGACATGCTGTTTGATGTAAGCTAACATTCTTGATTGACAGATACGCCGTGGAAAATTACCGGCCATGTCTCTCTCTTTTTTTTAGTCTTGATTTAGATGGCATACCTAGTCCAACCCATCCCTATAACAACAATACCAAATAGGCTACGACAAAGAGTTTAGAGCCATGCCGGGTAAAGTAGGACGAGAAGATTTGGATTTTTCTATTTAGCAATTTCCTTGTCCTTCCCTATTTTTGTGAGGAATTATTCATTATAATTATTTAGTGAAATAATTGAAACCTGATAAAAGTAATATGTCTCAAGAAAAACACTCCCAGGCTACCAACAGCATCAGTGCGTCACTGGAAAAAGAGGGCACTGCAGCAGCAAGATGGAATGCCTTTCTTTTGCAAAAGGAACCAAAAAACGCCTTTACTCCTGGCCTGCGTTCTTCACGTGAACAGCTTTTCACCGCACGAGTCGGTCAGTCGGTACCAAGTTACCAACGACGCAGGCGCAATCCATTTCGTCCAGTGCTGAATTCCCTGCGAATTGACCCTGGTTAAAACACTAGCGATGACACTTTTACTGCATAAAGAGAATGTGCCCTCTGGGCACTGGGGACGTGTCCTTGGGCCTCGAGCTTTACCACATGCTTTCTTCAGTAACTTTGGCTCGGGTAGAAACTTGTCGCTTCAGTGACCTTACCAAACTAACATGCAACAAAATAATCAAAGGGAGTATAAGAACTACTTGGTCCCTGAACTTTGGATTTATACATATTTTTAGTCATAAACGACAGTGCAGTGTAAAACTAACCAAAAAGACTCCTATTCAACGTAAGGACTTTTGTTCGTACGGTCGGAAGGTTCAGAGCTGGGAAGTAGACGTCAGCAGAGCATGCAGGGGGGCTAAAATGGTGCCGCTCTTTCTCTCCCAAATAATTGAGGGAAAATACTTGGCTACTCCGGAAAGGAAAAGATTGACAATGTAGTTTGACCAAAGCTAGAAAGCAAATATTCCCTAGACATCTCCCTACCTACCTATGTAGTAGCCACTGGACAAGCTTGGCGATCGATATAATTCCATAAAGCCGCGATGGCACAACACAATGATACCCTTGCAAACTTCCCTTCTTTCTTTTGTTTGGTTTCTCGAAATCCGGTGCTTTTCGGTTGCATATGTATATCGACGTGCGTAAGCACTGCAGCAGGCATCTGATCGTCCTCCTAGCCTCCTGTTGGCGAGCCAAAGCAAGAAAGGCCTGCGCCCTGCACTGCACGCCGGCCTTGTCGGGGCCGGTTGGCACGACGGCTAACCGGCACAGCGAGCTGCCACTCATGACGAGCCTGGCGCGTCCTTGCTTGGCTGGCTGAATCCACGAGAGGTTATGGGAAAGCAACGGCCTGGCGCTTGCGTTGCATGCGGCACACGGCCCATCATGAAACACACCCCTCTTTCCCCTTTATTTTGATGGTCTTTTGTTTCGCTGCCTGAATTAGTATATTTTCTCTACTTGCGCTGGCGCTGGCGCTGCCTTTTTCTCGGCGCCTTCGATCGGCCTCGCAGCCGCGCGTCGCGTGTGTGCGGACGCGAAGGAGGCTGATGGGTAAAGCGGGGGTTGGTTTAACTGCGTGCGACGACGCATGCGCGCGCGCGTGCGCGTTTTCGTGTTGATTTGCTTGTTGGTTTGATCGGTTTGCCATGCTCTGCATTCGGAACAACTACCGTGCGAAGTATGTATATGGCATGACGATGCCCCCAGCGTTTATTCATTTGCATTTGGTAATTGGTACCCAAGAAATGGGCGTCTTCACTGTAAATCTTTTTACTTATTAGACACACTGTCAAAGCAGCATTTTTATTGGCGGGGCATCAGTGAAGAACTGTTCTTGGACCAACCATCTCTGGCCAGGAGAGTCACAGACACAGGCAAAATGCACCACCAGCCAGCCAGTGATCTACGACGCGCTACTGCCGTATCATATCTCGCCGTCCCAGAGCTCGTCGAGGGACTTGTACGGGCCGTGCTCGGAGACGAAGCGGCGCCCCTGGTTGATCTTCTGTTGCGGGATCTCGCCGAACCTCCGCCGCTCCTCCCCGGTCAACTCCCAGTCCAGAATGTCCAGGTTCTCTTTCATTCGCGCCTCGTCGAAGCTCTTCACGATTAGGCAGTCGCCCTGCTCGTACACCCACCTAAGGCACACCTGTTGCGTGGTACCAAACACGTTAGTGACCAGTTACATGTACTGGGTGCATGCCTGCAGTTCAGCTATGTACGCAGGTAGGGTAGCTAGCCATAAGGTGGTGATTCTGTACGTGCCTGGGCTACGGTTTTGCCCTTGGATACGGCGATCTCGTGCAGGACGCCGGAGCCCATCACCGAGTCGCTCCCCCAGTGCGTCCCATTGGCTCCGAGGGGCGAGTAGGCGCATATCTGGATGCCCTTCTCCCTGCAGAACTCCCTCAGCTTCCTCTGCTGCCACACAGGGTTCACTTCAACCTGTACCAATGCCAGCCAAAAAAAAAAACAAAAAAAAAACTTACCGATGATCACTTCGTACGATCTCAGAATTAACAGCTTAATTCTTGTTAGTGCCATTGGGGGTTACGAATGGACCTGATTGACGGCAGGAGGGATGGTTGCGAAGGAGAGCAGGGTGTCGAGCTTCTTGCAGGAGAAATTGCAGACGCCGATGGCCTTGGCGAGGCCCAGCCTGTGGCACTGCTCCATGGCCTCCCAGACGGCCCTCATGTCGAACGGCACGAAGTCGTCGGCCGTGAAGGGGGCCTTGTACCGCCCTGGCTTCATGGACACTGGCCAGTGGACCAGGTACAGGTCCACGTACTCCATTTCAAGATTCCTGCGGTGCACATGCATGATCTCGGTCAAAGCACATCTTAATCGATGGATTAGTCACATGAAAGCCCAGCAGGGCACTTGCAATATTGGTTCACTGTCATGACTGTGAGCTAATCAATATTGGACTAATCTCTATTTGGAGCTAGCTTGTTGGCTCGCAGGTCTTCTGGGAATTGGTGCATTGGCTTTACAAGCCAGTGAATTCTCTACTTGATTCTCGTGGGAACTGACTAATATACGAGCCCGCAGCACATGGTGAAATCCAAAGGTATCACTGTTTAAGTTGTAAGTGTTGGAATTAATATGGGCTAGGTTTAATTTTTAATTCTAATTAATTACTAAAAATCTCAAAAGCTCATGTGCACATGCTAAAACTGTTTATTCCCACATGGAGAGTTGAAGGGGAGTTACACCATTTTATAAGGTGGAACATAGTAGCCCCCTTATGAAATTGGAGAGAGCCAACACACGCGCGCGCTCGCTAGCCTCGCCGTGCGGTGTCGCAGGCATGTCGGGTGCGGGCGTGTTTTTCTTTATCTATTCGAAAATCGAAACGCACCGACTCGTAGTAAATGGCATTAACAAACAGCTGGTAGTAACGGTTCAGTTACTAGTGAGTAATGGTTGCGGTTAACACTGATTGATGGCAAATTAATGGCGACCGTTTCCTTGGCAAATCAAAAAACTCTCGATTCACTCCAAGAAAAGACTAAGATAGGACCCAACGAGTTTGTTGCTGGATCTGGCGATCTCCATCCCGGCGATACGTGTATACGGTCAAACCGGGAAAGCAGGCCTCCGGAACCCTCGTCCTTGAAGGCTTACACGAGCGAGGACGAATAAGGTTTTTGGGGAGCGTTCACGCGACTGCTCGCTGCTTCCTCTTCATTCGATTCTCTGCTACGTCTACATCAATTGCACGATGTCTACTACACCATGACAAACGATAACCTCACCAAAACTCCTGCTGTTGCTGCTTCTTCCACTGGATCTGGGTATGCATATCTCACGCTCGTTGTTTGGTTAGCTTTATTATCTGTTGTTGCCTTGAACACTGTGATAGGAATGCTAGTTGCTGTCCTTCTAGAAATTCGTATAACTATAATGTTCTTTGTTACCTACTTTATTAAAAAGGCAAAAGTTTTTTCCATGATTTATCTAGCATATTTCTGGATTAAAGTAATTCAAAAAATGCTCATATTTTTATCAATCCAAAAACATTATTCTATGCATTTTTCGTCAACTGGTTTTGCTGCTGCGCTCAAACCCTCTGAGTTCGATGGTGCGAATTACAAAAGGTGGCGCACCAAGATGGTGCTTTGGCTAACTGCCATGAACGTTTTTCATGTGGCAAATGGCAAACCTGAAGGAAGGAACACTTACTCTTGAACAGGAGCAAGCGTTCGAGACTGCTAATAACCTCTTTAAAGTTGTCGTTGTTAGTGTTCTTGGTGAGACTTTAGTTGATGCATACATGGTGATTAAAACTGGAAAAGAGATGTGGAATGCACTCGAGGCCAAGTTTAGGGTTTCGGATACAGGTAGTGAATTGTATCTCATGGAGCAATACCATGACTATAGAATGGTTGATGGTCGTTCTGTAGTTTAACATGCTCATGAGATACAATCCACGGTCACAGAACTTGAGCAATTCAAATGTGTGTTACCAGAAAAGTTTGTCACGGGAGGCATTATTGCCAAGCTTCCTCATTCTTGGAGGAATTTTGCTACTTCTCTGAAACACAAGAGACAAGAGTTTTCTGTCGAAAATCTCATTGGATCTCTTGATGTTGAAGAGAAGACGGTGGTAAAAGATACACACACTAGAGGTAATGAGGGATATTCTAGTGCTAATGTGGTGCAAAAGAAGAATGACCAAGCTCAAAAGTTCAAAGGTAAGAACAAGACTGCACAAACAACTAAACTAGCTTCAAGAAGAAAAAGGACACAAAGGATGGCCTTTGCTTTGTGTGTGGTGAACCTGGCCATTGGGCCAAGGATTGCAGGCAACGCAAGGGTGGGAAGAATCAGTAAGGGCAAAATTCCAAGTCTGCTAATATTGTTATTGGTACCACTGAGACGGGAACATCAGGGTATGGTAATTTACCTACTGTTCTTTCCGTATGTCATTCTACCGATTGGTGGATAGATACTGGTGCTAATATAAATGTGTACGCTGATATTTTATTGTTCTCTTCTTACCAGGTCACTCTGGATTCAGCCGTTCTAATAGGGAACGGGTCTCATGGTGTTGGCACGGTTGATCTAAAGTTTACTTCGAGAAAGATTGTGCAACTGAAGAATGTGCATCATGTGCCATCTATCAATAAGAATCTCGTCAGCGGATCTCTTCTGTGTAGAGATGGCTTTAAACTGGTATTTGAGTCTAATAAATTTGTAGTGTCCAAGTGTGGACAATTTGTTGGTAAAGGCTATGTGTGCGGAGGCTTATTCCGCCTATCTCTTTTAGATTTATGTAGTAATGTTGTGAACCATGTTTGCAGTAGTAATGAGACTACTATTTGGCATTCACGACTTTGTCACATAAATTTTGGTTGCATGACGCGGTTAGCCAGTTTAGAGTTAATCCTGAAATTTATCATTGCCAAAGGTTCTAAGTGTCAAGTTTGTGTGCAATCAAAGCATCCTCGTAAGCCTCATAAGGCCGCAGAGATAAGAAACTTGGCACCATTAGAACTCATACATTCAGATCTGTGTGAGATGAATGGTGTGTTGACAAAAGGTGGTAAGAGATATTTCATGACTTTGATTGATGACTCCACTAGGTTCTGTTATGTGTATCTTTTGAAAACTAAAGATGAAGTTCTTCACTACTTTAAAATCTATAAGGCAGAAGCTGAGAACCAGCGTGAAAAGAAAATCAAAAGGGTTAGGTCTAATCATGGCAGCGAGTACTTTTCTAATCAGTTCAATTTATTCTGTGAGGAACATGGCATAATCCATGAGAGGACGCCTCCCTATTCACCCCAGTCAAACGGGGTTGCTGAAAGAAAAAACCACACTCTAACTGATTTGGTTAACGCCATGTTAGACACAGCGGGTCTTTCCAAAGCATGGTGGGGAGAGGCTATATTGACTTCATGTCATGTCCTAAACAGGATTCCTACAAAGAATAAAGAGATAACCACATATGAACAATGGGAGAAGAAAAGATTATCGCTTTCATACTTACGCACTTGGGGTTGTTTGGCGAAAGTCAATGTGTCAATTCCCAAAAAACGTAAGTTTGGACCAAAAACCATGGATTGCTTCTTTCTAAGCTATGCTCACCATAGCATTAGATAAAGATTTCTAGTGGTGAAATCTGGAGTACCTGACGTGTATGTCAGTACAATTATGGAGTCCAGAGATGCTACATTCTTTGAGGATATTTTTTCGATTAAAGATATGGCTAATTCATCGAGACAGGAGCCTGATACAACTCCTGAATCTGTCTTTCCAATGGAATATTTTGAGCAAATCCCTGAGCAAATTCCTGAGGGGGAAGATAATGAAACTCTGAGGAAGAGTAAAAGACAGGACTGTAAAGTCTTTTGGTCCTGATTTCATTGTGTACCTTGTGGGTGATACTCCAAGTACCATTTCTCAAGCTTATGCTTCTCCAGATGCGGAATACTGGAAGGAAGCAGTCCGTAGTGAAATGGATTCCATTATCTCTAATGGAACTTGGGAGATTACTGAGCGTCCTTATGGTTGTAAACCTGTAGAATGTAAGTGGGTGTTCAAAAAGAAGCTTAGGTCTGATGGTACTATCGAGAAGTACAAGGCACATCTTGTGGCCAAGAGTTATACCCAAAAGGAAGGCGAAGATTTCTTTGATACTTATTCACCTGTGGCTAGATTGACCACTATTCGCGTACTACTATCTCTAGCTGCCTCACACGGTCTTCTCGTTCATCAAATGGACGTTAAGACGGCTTTCCTAAATGAAGAGTTGGACGAGAAAATTTACATGGAACAGCCAGATGGATTTGTAGTAAATGGTCAAGAAGGAAGGTGTGCAAGTTGTTGAAATCTTTGTATGGTCTTAAACAAGCACCTAAGCAGTGGCATAAAAAGTTCAACAGAATTTTAACATCTGCAGGCTTTATTGTGAATGAAGTTAACAGATGTGTGTATTCTCGCCATGGTGGGGACGAGGGAGTCATTCTACGTTTGTATGTTGATAACATACTGATCTTTGGGACCAACCTTAATGTGATTAAGGAGGTCAAGAATTTCTTATCTCAGAATTTTGAGATGAAAGATCTGAGAGTAGCTAATGTTATCTTGAACATCAAGTTGTTGAGAGGTGATGATGGTGGAATTACATTGTTGCAAACCCATTATGTGGAAAAGGTTCTTAGTTGTTTTGGTTATAATGACTACAAATCCTCTCCAACACCTTATGATCCTAGCGTGTTGCTTAGGAAGAATCAGAGAATAGCCAGAGACCAATTGAGATATTCTCATATAATTGGTTCACTCATGTATTTAGCTAGCGGTACCAGGCCTAACATCTCGTTTGTTGTGAGCAAACTAAGCCGTTTTATTTCCAATCCAGAAGATGATCATTGGCATGCTCTTGAGAGGGTAATGCGCTATCTAAAGGGTACTATGAGCTATGACATTCACTATACTGTATCCTGAGTCTTTGGAGGGTTATAGCGATTCAAACTGGATATCTGATGCTGATGAGATTAAGACCACAAGTGGATATGTCTTCATACTTAGAGGTGGCGCTGTTTCATGGAAGTCTTGCAAGCAGATCATCTTAATGAGGTCAACAATAGAAGCATAACTTACAGCATTAGATATTGTCACTGTTGAAGCCGAATGGCTTCGTGAGCTCTTGATGGATTTGTCGGTGGTTGAAAAACTGGTACCGGCTATTCTGATGAACTGTGACAATCAGACTATGATCGTCGATGTGAACAGTTTTAAGGATAATATGAAGGCATCAAGACATGTGAAGAGAAGACTGAAGTTTGTCAGGAAAATGAGAAACTCCGGAGTGATAGCTTTGGATTATATTCAAACAGCTAAGAATCTAGCAGATCCCTTCACAAAGGGTTTATCACGGAATGTGATAGACAATGCATCGAGGGAGATGGGTTTGAGACCCATGTGAGTTATACCATAGTGGTAACCCATCCTATGTGATCGAAGATCCCGTGAAGTAGGATTGGCGAAACAAGCATTTGGTTAACTGGGAGGAGAGTACTTTTATAGACCCACTCCATTGGAGATGCAATTATCTCCTAAATTTGTATGGCAGGTTGATTTTTATCTTAATGTGTTTTGTGACTTGTTTAAGCAAAAATGTTGTCCTACAGAGCAGTCTTGAAAAAACACACATATATGAGCCCGACTGTTAGTCACAGTCTATGAGATAGGGTAATCTCTAGAAAGCTCATGAATAGGCCAGGAGTATGACTTATATGCTCCAACCAGCGGGGGTGCCTGACAGCCTAGTATCAGTTAAGGACTTAAGTGAAACTTATTCACACAAAACTGCCAATTCAAGGCTTAGTCTATTGTGCAGTTGTGGATAAATGTAGTTTCTGTTCTAGGTGGATGTTCAACCTTAATCGTTCTCCATCGAAACACTGGTATATTAAAACAATACTGTGGATCAAGACATTTGACATGTGCCTTTGGGATCTGGTGGGGGATTGGTGGAATTAATACGGGCTATGCCCAATTTTTAATTATAATTAATTCCTAAAAATCTCAAAGGTCCATGTGCACATGCTAAAACTGTTTAGTCCCATATGAAGAGTTGAAGGGGAGTTACACCATTTTTTAAGGTGAAACGTGGTAGCCTCCTTGTAGAATTGGAGAGAGCCAACACACGCGGGCGCTCGCTCGCTCGCCCGCCTCGCCTCGCCGTGGGGTGTGTGTGTGTGTGTGCATGTGCGCGCATGTGCGCAGTCATATCGGGTGCGGGCACATTTTGCTTTATCTGTTTGAAAATCGAAGCGCACCGACCGTGGTAAATGGCATTAACAAACGGCTGGTAGTAACGGTTCAGTTACTAGTGAGTAATGGCTACGGTTAACACTGATTGATGGTAAATTAATGGCAACCGTTTCTTTGGCAAATCAAAAAACTCTCTGGCCTCTTTGTTTTTGGCTATTAAAAAGAACAATGAACTGGTTCTTCTTCGATTCACTCCAAGAAAAGACTAAGATAAAACCCAACGAGTTTGTTGCTGGATCTGACGATCTTCATCCCGGCGAGGCACGTGTACGATCGAATCGGGAGAGCAGGTCTCCGAAACCCTCGTCCTTGAAGGCTTACACGAGCGAGGACGAATAAGATTTTTGGGGAGCGTTCGCGCGACTGCTCGCTGCTTTCTATTCATTCGATTCTCTACTACGTCTACATCAATTACACGACGTCTACTACGCCATAACGAACGACGACCTAACCAAAACTCCTACTGCTGCTTCTTCTTCCACTGGACCTGGGTATACCTATCTCACGCTCGTTGTTTGGTTAGCTTTATTATCTGTTATTGCTTTGAACACTGAGATATGAATACTAATTTCTGTCCTTCTAGAAATTAGTATAACTATAGTGTTCTTGATTACGTGTTTTATGAAAAAGGTAAAAAAATTATAATTTATCTAGCATATTTTTTAATTAAAGTAATTTAAAAAATACCCATATTTGGTGGGCCTACACCATTGATGCGTGGGCTCAACTGATGTATTTGAAAGACGCGCACGAGCATGACAACCTCACGCCCTCAAGACTATTGCAGGTTGTTTGGTTCGTGCCCTGATGAATCGAAGCCCTGCCTGGCCTGATCTTCTCCGGGAAATTCAAATTCATTAGCCTGAGCCAGGCGTCCGAATTTTCTAATCCATCATGAGCGCTGAGCCGTCGCGAGCAGACATGCCGCTGGCGTTGCCCAAAGCTCAGCAAGCCCGTACTCGCCGTCGTGCGAAGCTGAGCCGCCCCGCCGTCGTCGATTGGAACTCGCACGCAGCTCCTCAATACTGGGGTCGAACTGATGATTGCTGGGTGTTGTTAGAAAATTTAACGAAAGCCTGCTCCCTATTTACGTTTTTCTGGTTTGCAAAGCACTTTTTTGCTTATTACTCTTTTTTTCTGTCAGTCTCCAACCAAACTACACATGCCTGGTTTTACAAAAATCATCAAATTTACCATCACTTTTTGCAAGAGCTCGGGGGCGGCAACCAAAGAGGACCATATTATCCTAGTCCTACTCAGACCGTAAATCACCAACTCGTTGTTATCCCTCTGTATGCCAAATTCTCATGTAATCCAAGCAAATTAAAGGAGGAGAGGGGACGAACGCACCGGAGCGTCTGCTTGAGGGCGGGGAGGACCCTGTCGCGGTGCGCGTCGCTGCACCAGAGCTTGGACGTGATGAAGAGCTCGTCCCGGGAGGCGACGGCTCCCGACCGCACGGCCTCGGCGGCGGCCTCGCCGATGGGCGCCTCGGTCTCGTAGTGCGCGGCCGTGTCGAAGTGGCGGTAGCCGAGCTCGATGGCGCGGAGGACGGCGTGGCGGATGGGCTCCGGCTTGGGCCCCTGCACCGCCGTGCCCATACCGATGCGCGGCATGCCGGCGGGCGTCGCGGCTCGGCTGGCACTCATGGATGGGATCGACTTGAACTTTATTTCCGGTACGGGTTGCTCGCCTGGCCACCTCGGGTAAAACCGTGGGATTGGGCTGGTGCCGAGTACCGTGGCATTTATACAGGGAGCGACTAATACCCGGACATCCGAACCAGGATTTGTCGCTAATGAGTTTAGTCTGAGTCGAGATATCTTGGGTCTTTTGGGGGTAATGGACCGAAGTCGGGAGTGAAATTGTTATATCAAATTCAGAAAAAAAAAAAGTTGATTTGAGCCCAAAGTAGATGGTCAGGCCTCGGCTGGCTACACTCCTGGCCTGAGCGATTACCTTGTAAACAAACTCAGAATCGTAATAACAATACAAGAATATAAGAGCGGAATAGTAGATTGAACACAGAGATACGAAGGAGTTTCAGGTTTCTCTTTATTGCTCTTCTAAAACGATGTACAATGTTGGGGGTCCCCCTCCTTTATATAGTCAACTGGATGGATGAGAAGCCCACCTGGACCAAAACTCCCTGGTCTTGGGTTCAGTTTCTTAACACTCTCCTTTGGGCACTCATTCGACATGTTCATATCTCATCAAAACTCCATAAAAATAAAGTGGAAAAAATTTAAATAAAGAGTACATGATATGCATTCCGCTGCGTTGCACGAATTGTCTCGTTAAAACCTTAGCCGAAAAATTTCAAAAAAACTCGTTAAGGAAAAAATACAATCCACCCATTTTCATTTTTTTTTCTTCTTCGGCCCAATTAATGGTCCATCCTTCGGCCCATTCAACCGAAGCGGCCACTTCAAAGCCGACCGATGGGGTAGGGTTTCCCCCTACCCTTGTGCATGGCTGGCGGCAGGTGGTCTGGCGCGGCGGGCCGGCAGTCGAGACCGGCGCGGTGGCTCCGATGTGGCGGCGCAGCGCAAGCGCAGCGCCGTTCGGTGGAATGCGGGTCGCTCTGGGTAGCCCATTGCGGGAGGCTCAAGGCGGCGCGCATGCGGCGACTCGCTGCGCGGTTCCAAGCGCGAGCGGTGGTGCGGCGGCGGCGCTCAAGCGGCCGCCGCGATGCTCAAGCTTGTCTCGTAGGGCGTGGCGAACTTCGCCGCGGGTGGCCGACTTCGGGTGGGCCGAGCGACGCGCTCAAGTGCAAGTCGGTTGGCTCCGACGGAGCCATACAGGGAGGCTGCCCATCGGAGGTTTCAAGCCTTCCCCCTCCTTTTTTATATATGCTTCATCGTCGTTGTCGTGCGTCGGCTCTAAGGCGGTGGAGGTGTCGGTGCAGGCCGGCGGCAGTGGGAGGACCCATTCATGGCGGTGCTCCCATGTGGTGGCGGCGCTTCGAGCGCACGAGCAATCGGCCAAGGCGGCGCCATCTCTGCAGGAGGCGGGGTCGGCGGCTTCAAGCGGGACCGGCGGCATCGGGATCATCTTCTCTTCCCTCCTCTCACCCTTTTTTTTATCTCTGTGATGTTTTGTGGGCGGCGTCGACTAGTGATGGCGGCGGCTACTGGCCGGGGAGGTCCCGTGCGGGGGCGGCACCGGCCGGTGGAGGTCGACGACAAGTCGCCAGTGCACAGCTCCAGGTTGCGCGCCAGCCGATTTCTTTGTATTACTGTTCATACGAGACGCACTATGCGTACGATCACTGTGCATGCGGGGGTACTGTTCATGCATCCACCGATCGGCTTGACCGGCGACTTCAAGTCCGCTCGTGGTAGATTAGAACGGATTTGTAATTTCTAATCTATGGTACAATCGACATCCACTTTTCTATGCAATCTACCGATCTGCATTGTGCCGACGACTGCAAGTCAGTTCGTGGTAGATTGGGGTGGATTTGCACTGTAGAAAAACCAATCTAGAAAAATGATTCAATCTACGAGTGTCGTGCTACGATGGTTACCTTTCGATCCGAAGAGAGTCGATCGTGCTGATAACGTGTTGAGAAACAGTCGCTAACAAATCCAGTCTGAGCGATTACCTCGTAGACAAACTCAGAATTGTAAGAATAATGCAATAACGTAAAAGCGAAATACTAGATTGAACACAGAGCTATGAGGGAACTTTGGGCTTCTATTTATTTCTCTTCTGAAACGGTGTATGACGAGGATTAAAACATCTATTTATTATTTTGAATATAGAAGACCATACGTCTTCATGATCGTAACCCCTAAGGCATCACTGGTCGTAAGGATCACGGAGGTTACATAATACATAACCTGGTCGAACGAAGTTCCTAACCTAGTCTTCGACCAGTCAAAATGCCCACAAGGCTTTGAACTGGTATCTGAATCTGAGTCCAGGTATATACTTTACCGTGTAACGAATGGAACATGTGCTACATGTTCCATACCACGCGGCGCTACGTGACTCTAAGACACTGGAATACGGTTAAATGACTCACTGACATATAACCACACAGCAGTTGATACATTGTCAACTGACGCCTCTCTCCGACCAGACGCTCCACTTCTCAACAGGCGTCTCTCCCAGTGACAACTGTCAATGCTTCATCAACTACATAAGGAGGGCCGTGGAAGGAAGAGGCAGAGACCGAAGGGAACATCGATTGGAATCATTCTCAGAAGATAACGAGTCGGTTAGGTTGCAAAGTCAAAGCAAGCATTGTGCTCCAGTGTTAGGAGAATTAGCCTTTGGTCCAGATTGTAGACACATTTTGTAATAGCCAGTTCATCTCAATAAAGAGCAGCCTCATTCCTTGTCAGGAGATACGTGCCATTTTTCTCTGTCTTTTTATATTTGTAAGTTTGGTGATTTGATCGTCGACAGTGTACAATGTTGAGAGTCCCCCCTCCTTTATATAGGCAACTGGATGGATGATGAGTTCACCTGGGCCAGAACTCTCCGGTTTTAGGCTCAATTTCTTAACAAAAAGGACCAAGCAAATCCGCAAGCCTATTGTAACAAAAAAGAGTTACAACAAATAAGTAAACCCATCACAACAAATAGCTCATGCTATAAAGTTTTGGGAAAGACACATTGTAACATATAAAAACACTCAATGCAACAATTCAAAACGCTGACTGCAATGAATAAATCTACATCATAATTTAAGAAGAGAAGTTGTAACAAAATCAAACATTGGATGCAATATTTTGGAAAAAATATTGCGGCATAATCTACTAGAGGAGGAGGCCATGCGAGTTGTGGCAACGACGTCTGACCCGGTGCCTCGTCTCCGCCCCCACAACCCTACATCGTCGCCGACCATCCACTCACCGTCGGCCTCGGCCTCGCCAGATCCGACAAACTCAAGTCGCTCTTCACAGGAGGAGACCTCAGCACGAGCTCCGGTTGCGGTGGACGACCTCGTCGAGCGTGAGTAGCGGCGAGCTTTGAGCGGTGATAGGTGGCAGAGCTTGGGATGTCGGAGCAGAAGTAGAAGCGCTTGTCAAAGCTTGGTAGAAGAAGGATGGATGGTTGGGATGAGACACCGACACTTTGGTGTGGCAATGAATGGATAAGGTTGAGGGGGGTGCTAGTTAATTTTGCAGTTGTGAAGTGAGTAAGTTTGGTACTGTAAGGGGCTTTGAAATGTCCGATGGGTCCAAACACACGGATGCTAGCTATATCCTTTATACACTTACGGCATTGACGGCTCAATTCACTACGACTTCGTGGCAAGCGTAGGCGACCAGTACAAAAATAGTATAGCGATGCGGATTTAGATCCTCTGTATTACTGTAGAGATCCACTGTGTGAACAAATATTTCTGTGAGAAGGTGAACAACACTCTACAGTGTTGTAGCAACAGTGAAATATATATTATAATGATTTACTGCATCGAAAAATATTGTAGCATATGCCCTGAACCTTCGCTTTCTGATCGGACGGTGGATATCCCTTCAAATATCATGCTATTGTAGATTTCTATATTAACTACTTCAATATAAATGATCATAATTCGTAGCGATGCACCTTTTTGTAATTACTTTTTTTTAAAAAAACTGACGTTATATATTGACTACTTACTACTTAGCTCAAGTGAAAGCTCTGACCGCTAAAAAAAGCCGGAAATTTTGATGAGCGTTCGTCCGGACGCGGTGCCGTTGCAAAACGTGACCGAGGATCGATACCTGGCTTGTTCAGTGCTGCGGGTGCTGCGTTTGGGTTTTTTTTTGGGTGAGGGGAGTATTTTTTACGTTTGGGCGTTGGCGTGCCTACGTCAATCCTGACGTGGGAAAACAAGTGGTACGCTTAGTCCACAATTATCTAGCAAGGGGGGCCCAGATCATGCCACGCCAACGCCAATCCTGACGGGGGCAAAAAAAAAAACAAGCGGTACGCTTAGTCCACAGTTATCTAGCAAGGGAGGCCCAGGTCATGCCATCCTCAAATTTGGTGGCACTGCGAACTGTAAACCGGCCAAGTTCATGCCACCCTGAGCGGAAATGGATCTGTAGTGCTCTCGAAGGAATTCCGCTGCCCGATCAAGAAGTAAAAGGTCATATCGATAGCTAGGCCTAGTGTTGTTGCTACACTATTTTTTCTCGTTACAGTAAAAAAGAAATATAGTAATATTTCGTAAGTTGCTCCAGCAGTACGTCAAGTAGTGTTCACAGTCACACTGCGTTACAACAAAGGTCTGAATCCATCCGGTGCCCGCGCTACGTCACCAATTCTGCTCACTGGACTAAAATATATTGAACGAAACAAATCTGAATACGGGCAAGTTAGAACTACAATGGCACTGGGCAATTGCGATCTCCTTCGGCGCTCGACTGCTCGCGCACTACTTTGCGCACAAATAATTTAGGCTGACTTTATCCTCTAGATGCCGATCATACCACATGAACTCACTGTTATAAAACACACGACAAAATAGAAGATAATTAAAAGAGTTGGCGACACGAAACCTTGCAAGAAAAACAATGGACTAGGGATTTTTTTTATCGACCGGTTTTCGGTCGAAAATTGGTCAAACCGGATTTACCGGTGGGGGCCGGTTGAACTACAAACCGGCCTCGAAAATTTCGGTTTGGGTGAATTTTGTCAAAAAAAAAATCAATTTTGCTTGATTTTTATCTGAATTTGTATTTTTTAATCAAATCCACAAAAATAAAAACAAATTCGGCCGAACTTTTCCGATTTTCAGCCTTACCGGCCTCTGGGTGAAATATAGAACTACAAACCGGCCTCGAAAATTTCAGTTTGGGTGAATTTTGTCAAAAAAAAAAAATCAAATTTGCTTGATTTTTATCTGAATTTTTTTTAATCAAATCCAAAAAAATAAAAAATTACGGCCGAACTTTTCCGATTTTCAGCCTTACCGGCCACCCTCGGTTAAAAAAAATGGTAAAAGAAACCCTGCTATGGACACGCGAATGTGGACTTCACTATGTGGAGAGAAATTACAAGCACGAAGAACATGGCGTATCTAACCTTATGACTACAAGGGTACATATATAAGCTAAGTAATAAGAGTCCCTAACAGGGAAGAAAACCGAGTCAGAGTCGGTTGCGCCACTTGACACCACATCTGGCGTCGGTCGACGCATGTACCGCGTTCGGCACATATACGATGACGAATTCATATCATACTTTAATAATCTCCACCTTAACACGAATTTTCTCCTGTAGCTAAAATATCAAACCCCCTCCAAATAAATCTCCATCAATAGACATTGTGCTTCAAAATTCCATAGTACTAATCTCAACAGGTAAAACTGAAACAGTTTTATCCAAATAATTCCCATGAAACCAAATTATGTGAGTAGACTAGAACAGTCTTCTCTGGACACTTATCATGATGACAAACTGAGCAAACCATCAGCAAATCTAAACACACATCTATCAGCAAAGCAGACGAACAAATATGGGTCTTCAACAATTTATAACCCCAACAAAGTCTAAATCTGTACAACTTATCTCCTGAAACAAATGCTCAATTGTCGAATGGCATAAGCTAAAACATCACATGTGACGTTGGATAGATAGCGAAGAACTCATCTCATACATATTTGACATGCTCTACCCGGAACACAAAATTCGACAAACAATGCTCGCTGAAAGAGCAACTTGCACATGTGACCATCACACGCATCAAACTGTCGGCTTCAAAGGTAACTGAAATTCATGATATAATCAAAATTGCTGCTGTAAAATTGTCCGGATGAAAGAAACTCTTGTACCATCAATGAGTAGAAACTGGAGTAGATCCCTCATATCAAACTATGACAACTGAACAAACATTGTAGTATCTATGAAAAACAAACTCCTTGCACTTAAATCCTTCATTTCGAACTGAAATTGGAGCAAAACATTAACTTTCAAACAACAAAACTCTGGAGAGTACCATGCTAGTTATCATCAGGGTGTCATCGAATTTCTAAGGATTAATATTGCCAAAGCCTCCACAACAATGAGCTTAAAAGCTATCCAATTTACAACATATCTAAACGGTGAATTAAACACCAATTGTCCACAACTGACATTGATTTTTTTCAAAGTCTCCTCGATCAACACGCATAAGCAGCCAAGTTAATTCAATAGCAATGTTGTGTCGAAAGTATGCAACTTCACCTTAGACTTCACATGTGCGGATCTTGCTGTAATAACTCGAAGAAGACGAGGGATAATCGAAAAACGCAAGTTTTTGTTGACAGAACGAAGGCACTAGAGTTGTCACCGAAGCAGAAGATGAAGTCGAGGCGCGTCGGTTGAAATCGTCGAGTTGAGGCTTCTGAAATCTTATGGTACGATTACTTGTGTGTACCTAGCAACAATATGTGAAAACCTTGGTACACTTCCATACGCGAAGCGATTGTAGATGAACTCCTGGTAGGCTTGTCGTGTGCACCTGTCCACCTAAACAAGTCATGCTGGAGTATGGACTTAGTTTTGGTCGACAGCTCTTCTTCGACGATGCATGTCCTGGTCGGCTAGTTCTTGCGAATTGCCGCGTCTTGATGGGGTGTTTGGACTGCTTCAGCTTTTCGTCTGAAAAAGCCTGTCCCAAACGGAAGCCTTTTCCTTTCAGTTTTTTGGGAAATTGAAATTCACATTATATATGATAAAGTCAGAAGTAGAGGTGGGAGTCGGGCTGTACTTTTCTGGACCAACCCAAAGCCGGTCGGCCGGCACGGTCGAAGCACGGCCCGACCCAACACGTAGCAGGTCGGGCTGGCTCGGCTCGAATGGTGGGCCGTGTCAGGCCGCGCAAGCCAGCCTGTCAGGCGGCACGGCACGGCAAATCGTGTCGTGCTCGGGCCAGCACGGCACGGTTGGGCACAGCCGGGCATGCCTCCTGCCGACTCCGGCCTCGGTCGGACGCCGGTGAGAGCGAGCGCACGCCGCAAGCGACGACGATCGTCTGCGCGCCGAGGCCGCCGCGAGAGAGGTCGGAAGGCGCCGCGCGTCGTCGTCGGCGTCCCGCCTCCACCCCTCCCCTCCAAGCCGTGCAAGACGCCTCTAGCGCCTCCACCGCCTCTCCACGCCTCGCGGCCGCTCGCCTCGCCGCCCGCCTCCGCGCCGCTCACCTACCGCCTCCGTCTTGGTGGTGGTGGGGATGGACTCTGTGGCTGGTGGTGGTGGCCGGTGGGATGGGGAGGGCCTCCGCCGCACCTCCTCGCCTCCCACACAGATCCTCGCCCGCCGATCGCCTCCGCCTCCGCCTCCCCACCGAGCCATCGGAAGAGGGCCGCGGTCAAGGCCACGCCTACCGGGAGAGGGCGAGCACGCTGAGTACGGCGATGGGGCGACGGAGGTGAGGCGAGGGGGCGACGGGGACAGGGGTGGAGGTGACGGGAGGGAGGCGACGGGGGGCGGACGACGGGGGGCGACCGGGAAGCCGGGGGGGACGAGGCCGAGAGGCGGAGCGGGCGAGGAGGCGAGGCGGGCGCGGGCGCGCTGAGCGCTGAGGCGCCGTGGGTGTGAGGCGGGGAAAAAGAGTGGGAGGGAGAGAAACCAGGAGAGGGAGAGGGAGAGGGAGGGGCGCAGAGGGAATCCGAGACACACCTTTCGCTTTCTTTCAAATCAAATCAATTTTGCTTTCAAACGAACACTTTTTGTTTTGCTTTCATTCAGATAGAGAGAGGCAACGTTCGGAAGCGCAACGTTCGGAAACTCAACGTTCGGCAACTCAACGTGCCTATAAAATAACCAAGCATTCGTCAATCGTCACGCTCACTAACGAAAATCAACTCACTGACCTCATTTCTTCACCATACAAAAATCAACTTTCATTTCTTCATCATCCCATCTACTCTCCTCATTTCTTCAACATCCATCTACTCTCCCTATTTATTCACCATCTATTCACTCATTATGCTGCCAAGGAGTCGGAGCACCAAGGAGTTCCCGAGCGGTATGCTACCGAGAAGTCGGAGCACAAAAAGGACAGCAGGGCGACTTAGTGTAAGCTCTCGCCGTCGTTCCCCTAGTCCTCCTATGGCTCCGACTCCCAATGATGCTCGCCAGTTCTCGCCAAGCATGGGAGACTACGGCATGGATGACTGTCATATAGACGGTACGGATGGCTACGAGGAGTACCAGGGCGGTCCGGAGCCAATGGTGCCTCCAGAGTTCTCTCCTGCGTCCACGGACAGCAACATTGGCGGGTCTGGACGAAGGACAAATTGCTGGAAGCACATGACCTGGAGCCAGGAAATCCAAGACGACCAAACGGTAGATATCGCAACATGTAATTATTGCCAAGCTAAATTATCTGCTCGTGCAGCTGCAGGGACAGAGCACTTGAACCGGCACTACAAAGCATGCTTGCGCAAGATCGGAGCGCAGAGTCAAGGGGGAGGAGTACAAACGCAGCTAAACTTCGAGGCAGATGGCTCTGTAAGTACTTGGGTATACAACCCGCTTTCTGCTCGTGAGGAAATTGCTAGATATATTGTTGCAGAAGATCAACCGATTAGGATGGGTGAAAGTCGCGCGTTCGAAAAAATAATCCAACGCGGCTTTTGCCCACTGTACCAAGATGTTAGTAGGAGAACCACTACATATGATATTTTACCGATGTATCGTAAGGAACTAGCAGAGCTAAAAAGAACTATTCCTATAAGTTCAGTTCTCTTTTGCTATAACTTCAGATATTTGGACATCATCACACCAGAGAAGTGCCTACCTTAATGTTGTCGCCTATTATTTAGACGACAATTACAAGCTAAACAAGAGAGTCATAGGGTTTAAGGTAATTAACGAATCACACACGGAGAGGCCATTGTCGAGTGTATACTACACGCATTTGATGAATTTAAGATAGATAATAAGATTGCTTCTATAACTCTTGATAACGCATCAGCCAACACGACTGCTATGAACATCCTCACCCTAAGATTGCAGACGTATATTGGTGGTTATGTTCTCCACCAAAGATGGGTATACCATATCTTGAACCTTGTTGTTCAAGATGGTATGCAAGCGATTGGCAGATTTTTGAACAATATAAGCGACGCCGTTCGCTACCTCACAAATTCCCCACAAGTGGCAGCCAGGTTCGCAAGGTACTGTGCGGCCGATGGGAAGGACCCAAGAAAATTCGATCTTGATATGAAGGTGAGGTGGAACTCGACCTATATCATGTTAAAGAAGTTACAAGGGTATGAACATGTCATATCCATTTTTGTCAATGCTAACTCTCAAGACAATGAACTAGTAGTTACTAATTCAGATTGGCATATTGCTAGTCATTTTCGAGAGTTTTTACAACCTTTTTATAAAGCAACAAAGATATTATCTGGTATTTATTACCCTACCTCTCCCTTAGTTATAGAATATATTTGGTTAATTGCAAATAAGATTGACAAATCTAGGAAGAATCCACTTTTAGTTCATGCTGTCGCACAAATGGAGGAAAAATTTATTAAATATTTTGGTTCTATTTCACACGTGTATTGCTTTACTATCATTTTCGATCATACGAAAAAGTTGCCAGGTTTGTTGATCGGTTTGGAGGGAATAGGTGAATGCATTGGTCTTGATTACTCGGAAGCTTTCGCACATGTCAAAGAGGAGTTTTTTTTTCGTGTTTTCCGCATATATTATGAAAAATTCGGCAGCAGCGCGAGATCGGAGGCCTCACAACAGACGCAACAAGGAAAGAAAAGCTTGACATCCGACTTGTGGAAGAAGCTAAAGGGCAAGTCCAGTTCTTCGTCCTCTCAGTCTCAGGCAGCTCTAGTGTGGAATTCTGTCTCAGAGCTAAACCACTACCTAGAGCATGATTTTGCAAACATCGATCCTGATCTTTCCGGTGGAAAGATAGACTTGCTCGAGTGGTGGAAGAACAACAAGTGGATATTTTCTGTGCTGTCACATTTTGCACGGATGTTCTCACGGTGCCAAGGCGTCACCGTCTCTTCGAAGCAACGTTCGTGGCAGGAGAATAATTAAAGAAATAAGATCATCCTCACGCCTAAGATGGTAGAGGCAATCACATACGCAAAGGACTAGGAATTGGCTAAAGAGCAGCAACAGCATCAACTGGAGGATCTTGAGATCGTGCAGGCGTATGCTGACCTCGAACGCATGAACGATCTTGACATTGATGAGTAGTTAGTATGTACGCATGTTGTTATTGTACTCTTTTCCTTACTCGGGGAACCCCACTCTGGGGCGTAAGGTTTTTAACGAGGCAGTAACATTGTATCCGTAAAATATCAATAAAATTCAATTTTTCCCCAAATTTTACGTGCCCATGTTTTTACCAATTAATTCAATTTTAACTAGGTTCTTAATTAGGCGCACGAGAGGAATGAAGATGGTCGCCGCCACCACCATCGCCACCTCTGCGCCTATAGTAATTTTAATGGGCTTGGTGCAGACGCAGACGACCCGAAAGACGATGGGCTTTGGGCCGTGCTTAGGCCTGACTAGAGGCGAAGTGGGCCGACACGGTACGACGCGGCCCAAAGCACGATGGGCTTGGACCGGGCTGGCACGGCACGGCCCGACTCCCACCTCTAGTCAGAAGCTATTGCAGAGCAGCATCGCACAAATTCCCACTCTCTACATTTCAACTTTACGTAATTACGTTTTTTTTTTTTGCCACCGGACAAAAAAACCCTTCTGTGCGCCCCCCAAGGCCCCAACCCCAGCCCAGCCCAGCACAGCCCAGCCGCGCGCTCTCCTCCCGTGCGCCCCTCCACCCCCTACGCGTTGCCGCCGCGCTCCCCCTCCTCCTCCGATGACGACGCGCTGCCGCCCTCTCCCTCCGCCTCCCCCGACGCGCCGCCGTCCTCCCCCGACCCGGCGCCGCCGTCCTCCTCCTCCACCTCCGCCGTCGCACCAGCACCGAAGGCATATCCTCCTCTCTCGCTGGAAATAGCAAACAGCGCTCTGCTGCCTTGCCTTCGATCCCCTATCCAGACTCGCGCTAGTCGCCGATGCTGCCGCCCCGTCGCAGCCTTGCCGCCGGCGACCTCTGCTGAGCGATGGCCGCTGCCTCCGCGGGCGCCCAGAATCGCTGCGTCTTCGGTACGGCCCCCATCCCTCAGCTTTCTTGGTAGTATCTTCTTTGACCGATTTGACCCGGAGGCCCGGAGCTTTCGATTCGATTCGGTGTATGCCTGTCTGGTCTGGTGCCGGCTTACACGAGCAAAGCCGGTTCCTTTCCATCGATTCGGCGTCAACTGCTTCCACCTTATTCTTCGATTCGTCGTGGATTTTTCTTTGTGTTGGCGTAGTCGATGGAATTGTCGACGGAAGGAAGCGCATTTGGCTGGTTCTGGTGTTGGATTTGGAGTCTATTTCATTTCATTTGAGTTGTGGTATGGTTTAGGGTTTAGCGTTCTTATGCTTCCGTTGTCCACACATTTTGTGGCGCCTTTGGATTTTCTTTCCTCCAAATAAAGATGGCTTCTTTGGTTGGGTTCTCTTGCTCTCTAAATTTGTGTTGGTCAAATTACCCTTTTAATTGACGCGGGTGCTGGTTCTTGAATTTGATTGCAGTTGGGAACATACCGTATAATGCGACGGAGGAGCAGCTCGTGCAGATTTGCGAGGAAGTCGGCCAAACCCTAGAAGTTGTCTGTGCGGCACTAATACACAGGGTACTAGTTGGTTAAGCTAACAAGATTATGCAAAGGATTTAGGATTTAGATAGACATGTTAAACAAAATGAATTTGTTAGCCAGTGGTATGTACATAATGCTTCAGCTTAGCTATTCAGACCTGTAGTTTAGCAGAAAGCCGTTTTTCAGAAAAAACTTTTTCAAAAAAGCTACCGCCCTGATATGGCCGGGTTGGCTAGCTGAATCGGCTTCGGACTAACAACTTCTTTCGTAATGGACTGGCGCTGCAACGACGAAAACTCTGAGTTGGATTCCACGAGTACTCGCGGGAACAAGCAGCGAGTCTGCGGAACGACGACGTGGTGCCACGCTCTGGCTGCCCTCAACGTCGCACGATGGCTGCGGTTGCAGCCTTGATGAAGCCGTGCAAGTGTCATCCCAGAGTCACCTCCTCCAGGGGCAACGGCTTGGGCATCAAACCCCGAGCCCTGATATCATTTATAGTAAAACACACAACCAAAATAGAAGATAATCGAAAGAGCAGGAGACACGAATTTAACTTATAATAAAACACACAACAAAATAGAAGATAATCGAAAGAGCAGGAGACACGGATTTAACGTGAAAAATTGTTACGAGAAAACCACACACACACAATTCACTATGTGAAGAGATTGCAAGCACAAAAAACTTTTGACGTATCTAACCATATGACTGCAGAGGTATGTAGGCTAAAGAATAAGTATCACTAACGAAGAAGGAAACTAAGAGTAGGTTGCACCACTCTTGCCACTCGACACCATGTCTGACACTGGTCACCGGTCAACACATGTAACGCGACTAGCACAGACACGATGACAAATTCATATCATACTTTTAACAACAAACAAGAGTACAGGTACAGAAGTATTTTGCTACTGCATGTCATGCCTGTTGCTTTCATGCTAGTCTTTTCTTTTTGGAGATGTGCTAGTCACTTTCTTGCCAGCATTGCAAACTGCAAACCAGCGAGAGCAACTAAATTATAGTCTAGAAATTTCACTATCTTGGACCTCTTGGTAAAAAAAATGTGGACCTAATATTTCAACAGACAATACATAACTAGAAAGAAATGGATACACGTATAACGGTACAAGTGGACCGCGGACACGCCCCTCTAGAGGCACCATCTCTACACTTTTGTTATCTGCCTTAGGAAATAGGACATAATATTATCTTTCACAGATATCCAGGTAGGTCATGATTCAACGAAGTAATAATGTCTGGATATAACAGGGAGATAATACATGGGACGAAGGTAAAGACGATTTATCACAGCAGTCGCACAAAAAGAGAACAAATTTATAGGTTCATTACATGTTCCTATAAATAATGGCCTAACCTGAAACATGGCAATCTCTAGTTGCTTCCTGTTGCACGCGAGAGCTAACCTTTTCTATACTGGGACGACTTAGTGGCACCAAAAAGGAGTACAACTCTGCTGCTCTTCATCCTCCAACAATAATTTACTCACACTTGATGGATTTGTATATGTGACGGACAAAGAACAAGGCGGCACGGAAACCCACCATGCCCAGCATCAGGAAGAATGCATAGCAGATGCAGGCCATGTAGCCAAAGAAGAAAGATGTCTGCATGAAGCCAGACATATCCGATCGTGCATAGTAGTAGTACAGACAATAGCCGTAGACAAAAAATCCAGTTGATCCTCCGCACAGGAATGACCTGTGTTAGAGAAATGGCAGATTAAATAATTTGTCCAGCACAACATTTGACTAGAGTTCACAATAACAAAATAAAAAGGTAAAAATAGCTACTGGTTGAGTGTCCATTAATGGAAAGGACCGATATTCTTTGAGCAATCTTTCCAAAATTTACCAGGACAGAGCTCGGTACTGTGTAGCGTGTAGCATATGAGTATTCATGAAATTGGCATACAATACAAGAAAAACATGCACCTGAATATAGTGGTAATAGATTTCAGGAACTCAACCCCCCTAATGTTCTAAGAAAATATGTCATAATTTCCCTGTACTACTTTAGCTAACCTGCAACTCCAATGCCAAACTATGGAAATAACGCAAGACAGGCCAGGGAATCTTTGTTTAAGATGCTAAACTAAAAAAGGGGTAACTGCAGAAATTTGACAGCCAACTGATTGATTCCAGAGCTAACAGACAATAATTGAAGCAAAGACCCAACTGAAAGTAGAATACACTGTACCAATTAAACCATCAATATACTTGTATATAGATGGAATGGATGGCCCAGTTTGCAGATGTAAGAGCAAGTCTCACTGACACCACCAGGAAAATTACAAAAATAAATAGTAGTGCTTCTATGTTCACAAAAACTAAACTACACAAATCTTGAGTGGCACAGTTGTTATAGTAGACTAGCAGTAAATTATTGCAATTGAAACCCTCAATGCTTCCCCGTAACTACGTAAGTAATCATTAAAAACCAAAATAGAGAAAGGAAAATGACTGTACCTCCACCACCACTCATGGTCTTCAGCAGCAAGCTGGAAGTATGTCAGTGCAACAGTAATGAAGGCAGTGACGATAAGGAGGATGATGAAGACTATGAAGAGAATGCTGTAAATGGTGTAAATTCTGTGGCCCCAAACACTAGCAAAGATGTAGTAGAGCTCGATATATATGGCACTGAAAGGCAAAAATCCGGCCATTGCCATCTGTGGAATTGTTCTCCGGTACCACGGAAGTGGAGGAATCTCCCTAGGGTATTTGGTGGTACGGCAAGGAGCTTGGAATTCAGTTTTGCTGTTTTTACCAGCAATGCCTCCCAAAACTAGTAGAGGAAATGTAACTAAGGTCCAGATGAGCACAATGACACAGATAGTGCCAAAGGGTAGTGCTGCTGTTGCACTATAAGCAATAGCAACAGTATTCAAGAAACAGAATGTCAGGAAGAGAGGTCCACAGAAAAGGCATCCAGTCAATAGCAAGTTCCTCACCTGAGAAGATAGAAATAAAATGGCAGCATTAGTACTGTGAAAAAATTAATCCATGCCTTTGAATTTGGAATCTTTACATAATAGAAGTGCCTAGGGATCATGGATTGAAATCCCGGCCGGTAACCGCCGGTTACCGGCCGGTAACCGCCGGTTACCGGCCGGTAACCGGTTTACCGGTGGGGGCCGGGATTTGAAATCCCGGCCGGTTTTTCCGGAGTTTGCAAATTCAAATTTCCAATTTCCAATTTCAATTGATTTTTAAGCAAAATTTAACGAAATTCGACCGGGAAAAACCGGTAATCGGCGGTTACGGTACCGCCGCCGACGATAATCGCGCCGGTATCGTTTTTGAATCCCTGCTAGGGATATCTTATAAATAAAGGAAACACATACCCAGTTCGTTCCTTCTAGCTGACAATAGAAAGAGGTTGCAATGTAACCAGCAATTCCTGAAGTGAGTGCATAGATGACAACCAATGCAGTAAAAAGTGCACCACGATTGTAAGGGTAGAATACTCCAACGAGTGCAAGCAGGAATATAAAGGTCGTGCTGCAATATGCCAAATAAGATCGTTAGATATCTGCAAGTCGAAAGGAATAACTGGAGGAAGAATTTTCATTACGCAAAATATGAAAATATGATAATAGTATAAACGGCAAAAAAACCATCAGTACTTACAGAGCAAACAATTGAGTTCCTGTGCCAAGAGCAGCAGAAAATAATGACTTGTTCTTGGGGAACCGGAAGACGTCACCGTGGATATATTTCCATCCAGACTCTTCTTGGTCATCAGCTGCTTCCTCGTCATGGGCATACCTTCAAATGAAGACAATGTTCAGATACATAGAGAAGAAATGTAATCAACATTCTTATGCTCATACATCAAAAGAGAAGACAAAATTTGTGGACAACACAGTTGAACCGTCACTAAATAACATGATATAGTGAGTGACAAAATCTGAATATGTCGAAGTAAGAGCTATGTTTCGTACACTTTCTTAACGAATCAATACTCATTTCAAACAAAAATATTACTTCCTTCTCCACGCATTGGCCTACATTCTCAATTGCAGAATACCACGCAGGGGGAAAAAAACCGGTCGGTAACTGCCGGTTACCGGCTACCGGCGGGGGTCCGGGATACAAAATCCCGTCCGATTTTCCCGGGTTTTGCAAATTCAAATTTCAATTTTCGAAATTCGGCCGGTTTTCAAGCGAAATTCAACCGGGTTTTTTCCGAAATCCGTAACCGGCGGTTTTATCCCGCCGCTCGTGATTTCCACCGTACAGTGTTTCGATCCTTGGAAGCACGCCTAAATAATGTAAAATTTAGTAATAAATCAGTACATTGCATACTTGAATTTTGAGCAAACATTAAACATTTTCATAGGAATGCTATAAAGGTAATAGATTTGCACATTACTCCTCCAGTTCACAAAAACAAGTTGTTTTGGAATGTAGTCAAACTTTGGAAACTTTAGCTATTGATATCTTTTAAAATAATTAGATTAGATACATGAAAATCGTATGTGTGGATTCGTCTCAGAAAGTACTTTCATAATATTATAATTGGTTTTACAAATATATTACAATTGTAGTTAATGGTCAAAATTGCATTTTGGGGACTGTGACAATGTCAAAAACAACTTATTTTTGTGGGCTGGAGGGAGTACGTGCGAAGCTTGTCCAACTGAGATTAAAAAACCAGTCCTACCAAAAGATATCAAACTTGAGCAAAAGTAACTACAGAGAACTTGGAGGGCAGCCATTAGAACTTTTTTCAAAAAATTAGGATCTAGGGACAGTAATTTTTCTCAGCTCCATAACATACTGGATTAAATGGGGGCTGGAAGTATCATTTGTGGAGTTGGCAACATAAATAGAGCAATATACGAAAGAGAATATTCCGGATAAATTGCCATATGAATGAACAATAATAAGTGAGATGTTCATGCAAATGTATCATTAGTTGTTGCGGTCGTTGGTTGGATACGGGTCCGAGGACCGAGGGTAGGGTACTCGCCCTCATATAACCGCTAGCAGGGCTCTTTCCTGTCGAGGTAGCGAGGCTCTGAGCCCTGATTAGCCAGGGACGCAAGGGGTCGCCCTCCAAGCTCGGCCGGAACTCTTCCCGACGAACAAGGAGGCTATTTTCTTTAGCCAACCGGTTAGGGACTAACTTTGTTTATTTCTTTGCTTGATTGATAATGAATACATGCTATCCATTTTATAGGGAGACCCGACTTGACTCATAAGAACTAATCTATAAGGAAACTTATCTAACAATCTAATCTAATAATAACTTGCCTAACTAATAGATAATACCACACACCTAATAGATAGATTCCTAAATAAGCCTAATATCTGCAGTGCTACAGTACACTGTTATATTTTTCCGATAACATTAGTACCAGGCTTGCCATAAGAACTAGGAATAAAACAAAGCCTATGACTTGAGATTGTGTTTTTTTTGTTATGTATGGAAAAATAGGGACAAAAAATATTTAAAGTGTTATAGCATATCTAGAATAGAAACAATAATTTTCACTGAGAAATAAAATATCCACAACAAATGAAGATGGTAGACTCTTACTTGACAAAATCATTCTTCAGTACTCGCATGAGGATTGTTGCCAAGAATCCTGTCAGTAGGAGGACCGTAACACAAGAGTTTATAATCGAAAACCAATGAACCTCCAGGTGATGCGGAAGGTTGGAGGAACTGGAATACTTCTCCATCCTCTTCTCGAATGGTGTTGGTGTCTCCTTCCACTTGACTGAGTAAAGGAACTCCACATTAACCTCTTTGTCCTCCGTCAGATCAACTAGTGCACTCTGGTCAGTGTGCACATTGATCTCAATCACCCGGTCATTGTTGTAGAGGATGTGAAAGATAATGTGCCTGTATAGGTAATACTTCCACTCGCCGGGTCGGCCTTGCCTCCCTTTTCCACCTTACCGATGAAACCCCACAGTGGGAGGTCATCATAGTACATCTGGAAGTAGTAA
This sequence comes from Hsuehochloa calcarea, assembly GCA_036346395.1. Lineage (NCBI taxonomy): Eukaryota > Viridiplantae > Streptophyta > Magnoliopsida > Poales > Poaceae > Hsuehochloa > Hsuehochloa calcarea. Next base: position 59,349,342 of record CM070598.1, read on the forward strand.
TCCTTGGCTACTGCTTTCCAAACTTGGCCACATCCTCCTTGGTGAGCTTCTTTGAGCAAACCGGCTTGGAATCATGATCCACGTGGAAATCAAGCTTGTAAGGTGCATCAACCAACCGATCCCCGTTGAGGACCTCGCCAAGGGCCTCACTCTTCTCCTTCACTTTCTCTGTAATTAACACCATCTATTAGCAAATCACAATTTGAGAAAGTACTTATTACTAGGCAAACATTGACCAGGACGCGTGAAATTATGAGAAACTAACCCGGAGAGCAGAATGGCATGTCAAAGTACCGATACGTCTCGCTGCAAGGACAAGGAACACGGTATAAGAATGGCGTTTCCGTAACGATATAGCCTTTAGGGGGGGAAAATCTGCTTTACATACAGATCAGATTCCTAACGACAATAGTTTCACAGCTGCAGACAAGAGGTTCATTACAACTAGAATTCGCGCTAAAACCAATACAAACCAACGGTTTGTAAAACAAAACAAAAATAAAAACCCTACGAGAAGATCCGACGTGTACTAAATCAGTTGCGATTCCACCCGATTCCCACCAAAACTCCAAACCTTTCTCTGCTAGATCTCTAAAACTAGTCGGCGTTGATCATATCAACGTAAACCCCCAACTCATTCCACCCCGAGACCAGATGCAAACAATCCAGTGCACGTTCCCGCTCCCACGAATCTGAGGGGTCAGATCCCACACCATACGAGGGATGAGGATCTGAAGGAGGAGGCTCACCTGGGGTTGTGAAAGGGCCCGACCTTGTTGGCGTAGAGCGGGACGGGCTCGCCAGCCTTGTAGCGGTGGTCCGAGCCGTCGGAGACGACGCCGGCCACCGCGAAGGCGAGGAGGAGGAGCAGCAGCAGCTCCGAGGCCGCGGCCGCGGCCACCGATGCCATCGCTCTCGTCGGGCGGCGTTGACGAGGGAGGCGAGGGTTTGGGGAGGGGGAAGGGGCGGAGGAGAGATCTGAGCGAGTCGGAGCGGCGCTTTGCTTGCTTCTTAATAGAGGGGGAGGGAGAGGGGGAGGGGTGGATCTGGGGGTCGGGTTGCCTCGTCTCCTCTAAATGATGGCGTTTTCAGGGTTGGGTGGCGGATGGTGGCGATGTACTCCATTGCCTTGCATAATGGTCAGCTAGCTAACCCACATTTTGGTGCGTCGGTCGGTTTGACGGATCCAAATCCGGCCCCCCGGGTTGAGTCCGGTGCAAGTTTCTTTGCGCCTTTTTGGCCTGCTCACCTTCTAAAATATCCTCATTATTGGTACTTAATTAAGCTCGCTTACCGTCTGTTTATTTAAGTACAATTGTTGAGTCATACGTTCACAAAGGCCCCAGAGGGCGAGACATACACACCACAATATACGTGCAAGTGCATCCATCTGTACGTGCATGAAATTGTGACGGCCAGCACAACCCGCGACCTAGTGGAAGCAAAGCACACACTTCCCTATTGGCGCACATTCATGTCATGTTTGCACACCGGTGCATTTTTTTATGATTCAACCCCATATTATACTCTACCATCAACTAATGACAAGCTCCAAGAACATAATCATTTGTGAATTAAACACTATAAAAGATGTAGTCTTTTTTTTAAAAAAAAACTTGTAGGCAATTATGTACAAACAGGGAAGCAAGTAAAAAAAAAACAAATTTAGGGTAAAAGCTACTCTCCCGGTGTGATGGACACTAGATGCGCCGCTCCCGCCAAACACCATGCTCGTGCTTCCTCTTTTATCTTTCGCAAGAGAGTTTGTGCTGTTGTTTTTTAATACCCTCTCATTTCGCTCTTTCCAGAGCTCCCAAGTGACTAATATGAGCACGGTTGGTGTGGCCTTCTTGTGTTCTCGCTGTGCCTTGCAAACTTCTTCCCATCATCCATGAGTTGTGGTGTACGAAAGCCATTGGGTCGGTTGCAGAGCCGCTAGGCCAAACCAAGCGAAGATTGAATTCTACACACGCACCGAGTATCGACAAGTGGTAAGAAGATGCAGCGTCGTTTCCGGATGATGACGACATAGTGCACAATGGCTGAGGTTTGGCTAGCCACGACGTTGTAGCCGGTCCGAGGTCCATAGCCTATTTTGGATGGCGAGCCACGCGAAATGCTTGCATTGTGGTGGTGCCCAAACTTTTCAAATTAACGCTTGAAAATTCATGGTAAGAGAGCAAACAAATTGAGCTTTATAGGCCGAAGTCACCGTTGAAAGCATCTAAGCCCCCTAAAATGATTTTGGTAATTAATGACAACAATGTGTTATGGGACTAACATGTGTGCTAAGATGTTTTAAAGGTTTAGTCTCATATTTTAGATGATGATATAGAAATGGCATGTAAAGACGATAAAAGATCGACTTGGCTCAAGACAAAGGTATTATGTAGCCCAATGACCCTTTTATAGTTTTTACCGGTCTCGGTGATCGGTGGAAAGACCGAATTTATAGACTGGATGTTGTACTATAAAGAGGGATCATGGCTAGTAGCTTGAGAATTTATTTTGTGTCATCTTGGTCAACTAAGACATGCATGCATCTTAAACTGTATTGGAAAATAGTTGTCAGTAAAACCTGTATGACCGCAAGTATAACTGCAGTACTACCACCTTGTGGTATAACCACACATGAAGTGTGGTACTACCGCTGTGTGGTAGGTCCGATTTCTAGCTAGCGGTGCGTTATTTCCAGAGAGCGTGTTTTTTAGAGTTTTTCCTCATCTGAAAATCGGTAGTACCGGTAGAGCTGAGCGGTACTACCATAGAACGGTAGTACCAGGCCATATGAATGTGGTAGTACCGCACCACACCATAACGGCTTGTTCAGAAGCATTTAATGAACCACATATGACCGTTGAACAGTATGGCAGTACTAGCTGATCAATGGCAGCAGTATTGCACCTACTGATTTGTTTAGAGAATTTCTTCAAACGGTCGTTTTTGTGGTTAAAGGCTATAAATACCCCCTCACCAACATCAAGCTCAATACTTCTTACCTCATTGAATACATTAAAGCCATTGGTGTACTCTGTACTACTCATTTGCTCATATTTCACATTTTAAGGTAGTTGAAATCATTGAAGTGCATTTGCATCATTTGTTGATATCTTTGGTACTTGATAACATTCAAGTAAGGGTTGTGGTTTATTACTCTTGGTATTTGCCAGTACCTAGATGACTTGGAGGAAGATTGTGCAGTGATCTCTTCAAGAAGGTTATGAAGGGGTCCGACGCCGTTTGTGAGTGGTTCAGTGCTCGCCATCTCCGGAGTGGAGGAAGAACAACCCTAGTGGAATTGAGGTTCATTAGGCTCAACTCGTGGAGCCGGTCCAATTCGTTTGGGCTTACCTCAATGTAGACTAGTGAAGACCGACAAGTCTTCGATACAACGAGAAAACATCTGTCGGTGTATTAGAACCGATCTTACGTAAAGATTATTTGATTCGGGGGGTCTCCTAAGGATGAGATCACGCAGAGTGGATTGACACGGGATGTTTAGACAGGTTCAGGCCTTCTCCGGAGAGAATAATAACCCTAATCCTGTGTGTATGGTATTCTTGATGATCCAGCAAGGACTAAAACTATTACAGGGAATAGTGCTTATGTTTCTACTTGACTAGCCCTTGTTTGCTGTCCTCCTTTTTCTGTCCCCTTTGTCTCTCTGTTTGATGCCCTTATATAGTCGTGAAGAAGTAGCCGTTTTGCCCTGCGGGAGATGTGCCTAATTAATGTAGTAACGGGCGCATGATGGCAGTGATTACCGGCGCCTTGACTTCTTCACGCCATCTGGCAATTATCTTCCAGAGATAATGGGGTATTTACACACCATTAATACGCGGAATAATAGTGCGTGTAGACCGTTCGGATTCCTTAATCAATTGGACCTACTCGTCGTAAGTTTGATTATAAGGTGGTCGTAGTTTTCACGGTCGTAGAGGGACTTACGACCGGTAGCGATCGAGAAGAACTTACGACTATGTAGTGGTCGTAGAAGGACTTACGACTATGTAGTGGTCGTGAGAAGGACTTACGACCATGATATAGTCGTAGCAAGGCTTACGACTATGGGGTGATTGTAGAAGAACTTACAATCACTTGTTAGGCCTCTCCTTATAGATATAAGGAGTACTGGGACTATGTGACATCATATTTACCCATAATAAGAATTATAGATAAAAGATAAAATGAGGATTATTAGATCCTCGCCATCTAGCCCCGACTTCAAGTGAAAGTAACTTACTTGGTAAAGGTTTCAGAATGGACTTACGACCATGAACATGTCGTAGAAAGATAGTCGAAGGAAAAACTCTTCCGATTGATACTTCCTTTGACCGTAAAGATTTGGTCAAGAAAGTAATTTTACTTGGAGGTGATAAACGAACCTAACTTTCCGAGCAGTATCGCTGGGAATTGCAAACAATCTCTACAGATCTGTTGATGAGACGGTTCGGCGATTGCAATCGTGAAGATTGCTTACGACTATCAAAAGTCAGAAAACCCCTACGACCGTCCGGTGGTCGTAGTAGGGAATCGGAGAAAAGCCTTCCGATTGATATTTCCTTCGACCGTAAATACTTGGTCAAGAATGTAATTTCGCTTGGGGTGACAATACGCACCTAATTTTTCTCGAACAGACTATCTGGGAATTGCAACCGGCTCACAGACTTGTCCGATGAAGCGGTTCCGGCGGTACAACCAACTCCTCTGCACCTATAGACGAGACGGTTCCGAGCGGCGGAGATCGTCTTGTTATAAAACTTACCAGAGGTAGACTTGGGTTTTACTTTTCCCCAAATCACTCCATTGTTCTTCGAGCTCTTGCTTTCTTCGTCCTCGACTAGGTTTCATCTTCTCCGCCAACCCAATCAAAAAAACTTGCTTCGAGCGAAATGGCCAAGAGAGTTTCGAATGGGAGGAATCGGAGATGGATGCGCTAAGATCAAAATCTTGGTCGATGTCGGAAGATCCTGAGAAGGCTCGTGAAGTGGATTCCGCCATCGGCAAGATCGCCATCGGGGAAATGGACAAATCCTCGCCTTCCAAGCGTATTGTGAGTGCGCCTTCGACACACGCCCACCCTTTCTTACATGAGTACTCGAACACTTTGGGGTGGAACTGTGAACTTAGGTCCCAATTCCATTACCATGTTGAGTGTGTTCGTATATCATGCGAGGCATACACAGGGATTCCATGGATCTCGAGCTGCTCCAATATTATTATGGGATGGCTCGACAAACCGAATTGCCTAAGTCGCGGCTCAAGCTTCACGACTCAAGTCGAAGGAGTACATTCAGAGCTTTACCCGGCTTCGTGGGTCGGGCCGAGGAAGAGGTGGTTCTACCGAAGGTCACCTCAAGACACCTTTCTTTCGTGGGGAAAGTCATTGAAAAGAAATCTTCATGGGATTCAACCTCGAAGATATTAGCGGATTAGCCCTTATATTCAAGCCATTAAGGACTTGAAGGAAGAAGGGTCGACGGATGGCATGTGGTGAAAGATTTCATCACACGCCTAATTAGTCCTCTGAAGAAACGAGCATCTCCTATGTGGAGGTACTCGGAAGAGGAGACCCCACCGAGACTACGAGGAGGGTAAGCAATTGTTGACTTAACTCTCCGCTTGGTCTTTCTCAACTTTGTCTAATATTTTTATCTGCTTATTATTGCATCTTCACAGCCGAGGTTGACTCCGAGTCGACTCATCTCGTGAGAAGTCCCCGCCACTCCGAGGGTGGTTCCTCAAGTCATTGCGGTTTTGTCCGCAGATGAAAGGATAGAGCGCCTAAAGGTAATCGTAAATCGATTCTCTCTTTAGGACTTTATAGTCGTAGAAGATACTTACGACTAATGGTGATCGAGAATATCTTACAATCAAGAAAAGTCGAGAAAAACTTACGACTTGGTACTAGTCGAGAAAAACTTACGACTAATTAGTGATTCTTCTTTTTCTCGCTTTGCTTTACGTAAAGTAGGCATGGAAAATCGCCAGACGACGAAGAAGTCGCTCGATGACTATTGGCGCCGGGTTGTCGAAGACAAAGACTCGGCTCCTCCTCGAAGAGACGCCGACTTGTAAAATCTGCGACAAAGGGGAGCAAGTTCGAGTTCTCGGTCTTTCGACCAAACCTTCTGCAAGACTGCGGGCACCGTAGTTGTATCCGCCGAGGCCGCAGCCGCCGGCCGAGGAGGTTGAAGCGCTTGAACCTCTCAAGCGCAAACCTCGCAAGGCTAAGGTACCCTTCTATTACGACATGGAATCTTTCGCAGTTGGTGCCACTCCTAGTTTTATTAAACAACTGGAAAGGGAGAACTGGAAGGATTTTATGTCTTTTATGAAGGACGATCTTTGACAAGACAACTCGCAATCGAGGGCGCGGTCGCTTATGCGGAATGGTCGAGACACCTCTCGTCCATCCGAAGATCGAGAAACCGAGCTCGTTCTGTTCAAACTCTACGACCAGACGTGGTCGTAGCTGAGCCAAATGTTGAACCTCGACCAGACGTGGTCGTGGAGAAGAAGAGGTCCTCCGTTGGGAGGATTGCTCCAAAATTCCCGGTTAAGACCGAGGTGCGAGGTATGTGAAATGTAATCAAGTGTAAGAAGGACATTTACCTTTTTCTTTTCACAACTTTGATTTGCTTTTCTTTATTTCATCCGACTCCTTCAAATTTCCGAATGCTTCACGAGAAGTCCATTGCTATCCCTTCACCATCGGAGAGGTAGCAACGAGGTGGTCAAGCATCACCCTTGGCCCGTGGCCGATGAAGTCGAGACTCCTGCAGTGTCTCCCACATCCGCCAAGTCGTAACTCACGACTCTTGAGGTAGCGGTTTATTCTCGTTGAGGTGGCCGCCACGACCATCAAGTCGTAGAAACAACAGAGGCAACAGGAAGCCTCTGTCAAGGTGGTGACCACCGCGCACCGCCTGGGAAGGAAATCGTAGGAGGCGTTCCTTCCCTACCCAAAGAGAAATCACGTAACCGTAAGGAGAAAATTTCAACTCGTGGTAACTTCTTTGGGCCCGCCTCCATCGAGGGTCTTCGCTTACAAATCTCGTGACCGAGTCCCCATCCCAAAGATATTCCCAATACGGATAATACTTTTGACAACGAGCGCCTCGAGAAGGTGTGGTGGGACAAAGTCGCGAGGATAGATAAGTCGCAAAGACCCGACCTTGTATATTCGATTTTTGCTAGAACGACTATGAATGTAAGTATCTTCGTAATACTTATATATGTGGCTTTCCTTCCTTCTCACTGTTTTCTTTTTGCGAAAGCTCGAGCAAATTGTCGTTGTCTGTGAGTATCATCGACAACTTTTAGAGCTAAGACAAGAGAAAGAACTACTCTGCAGAGGCGGAGAGGTGGTAAGTCACTTATAATTCATAGTTGTTTTTGACTTAAATACTGTAAAAAGTTTCACGAGAATAGTCATGGAAGAAACTCATGACGAAGTATCATCGAAAAGAACTTACGACTATTTACGACCGGTGTAGTGGTCGAGAAAGACTTACAACCATATCTTAGTCGCGAAAAACTTACGACTAGGTCGGTGGTTGTAGAAGTATTCACAACCATTCACCGATGTTTATCTTCGCCTGCTTTTGTAGGTTAAACAAGGATACGAAGACCTTAGTGACTCACCGACCGTGAAAAAGAGGAGTCGAGGAGGCTAAGGAATGAAGTATTAGTTCTCTCGGATAGACTTCGAGAGACTGCTCTCGATCTAAAAGATTGCGGAAAAAATAAACAATAAGTTCTCAACTTAAGATCGCTTTTGGTCTTTAACCTTTACTCGACCCTCCTTTCTTCTCCGATAAAGAAAAGAGATGCGAAGCTCGGCATCAAGTTCAAGAAAATCTTTGGTTATTCAGAGTTTTCCGCATTACAAGCGAATAAGGATCAAGAACTCGAGAGTTTTAGAACTCGATTAACAGTAAGTAAATCTTTACTGTTATTCTTTTTGAGTATCTTCCTTTTCTAATGCCAATTTCTTGTTCGTAAATTGTCGCCCAATTGAGAAGCCTCGAGGTCAAATCCAAGCAAAGACCTTAATCGCAATGAGTCCGTCCGCATTGCTAAGATGAATGCAGAGGACATCGAGCATGGGAGCAAAAGCATGTCAAACTATTGCTTCCCATCGAGAAGAGGTCAAGAAATTGGATTCTCAATTAGTAGGTAAGAAAAGCTTTTACCTATAATTATCTTTGTGTTATCTTCCTCTAGAAGTATATCTTTGTTTGACCGATATTATTCTTTTCGTAACAAGTGGTCGAAACAAGAAGCTTCGAGGCTTCGACTTGTACCCAACAGAGATGGAGTCGATGAAGACTAGTCTTCAAGGCAACATCACTCTCTGAACAATGTGCTTAATGAGCTACATTCGAGGGAAAACTCCTCGAGAAGATACCATAGCTGCTCACACAAGTACCATTGGGGAACAAGTCGGAAAATTGCAAGAAATGGTGACCACTCTGAAGACTAATCAAGCTGAATCGATAAGGGAAGCAGTCGAAGCTGCAGTAAGTTACGCTTTGGCGAAACTTAAAGCTCAAGACCCCCGCCTTAATGTTAAACCAATTGAAGCCGACTTCGACTGTCCTGAATCAGAGGCAAGTCGTCTGATTGAGGAAATGCAGTCAGTTGGTAAAAAGGTGGCGGAGGAAATGCAGCTAGGCTCTCCCTTCGAGTAATCTTGTAACTACTTTGTAAGGCAGACAATTTTTGTTGATGAGTAATATATGATCCGCCTTATTTCCTGAAAATCATCTTGTCGAGTAGTTAGTAACTCAAAAGATAATAAACGAATGAAAGACGAATGAAAGACTAAGAATTGAAGTCAAATTAATAACTTTATCCTAGCCCCCGACTATTTGTTTAGATTGTTTAGACAATCTAAATAAATAGTGTTTGAAACGGTTTTCAAAACAAAGAGAGGTTTATTTAACTTATAGCTTTTGTTACGGTGTCAAGCATCGGTCGAAAGAGTTAAAACGACTCGTCACTAGGAAGTTCCTTCTAGTGGGCGTGACCACGTGCGTAAAGGAAAGGCTTCGACTAGGTGATGTTTTCATTTCCGACTAGTTTAATTGAACCAAGAACAAAGAACTTGAGTTAAACAGACGCCTTAGAGGACTTTAGTAATTGCTCGTCCTTTTTGGTGGACTTCGATAAGTCTTTTCCAAGAGCAAAAGTAGGAGATCGAGCGCTAGGAAGTTTCCTTCTAGTGGGCGTGACCACATGCAGAGAGGAAAGACTTCGACTAGGTGTGTCTCTTCCTTCACCGCTTAAAACAAATCGAGTACATCAAAGGTAGTCGAACAAATGTAAGAAAGTGTACTCTACTTAGAATATTTTTGAATTGATCAAAAAATAGACTAAGATTGAGAGAGTTGGCTTTGAGAACATTTCGATCGGATAGAACCCGGGCTCTTTGTATCGGGCAAAGAAAATGAGTAACGAGTCAATGCTTGAAATTCCTTCTAGTGGGCGTAACCACATGCAGAGAGGAGAAGTTTCGCCGGATGACGCTTCTCGCTTTTCGCCAAAGTAAAGAAAACGGGTGTTCTCATATCATAGTCGAAAGATTAAAAAGCACTACTCAAAATAAGGCAAAAAGAGGTAGAAAGAACTCGACTTTTATTGCTTGAGAAATCGGTCACACATAGAATTTGCGTGAATCGGTCGATGTTCCAAGAGTTTGAGAGAACTCGTCCATCTTCCATTGCTAGTCGTGACCGACTCGCCGAGTTACTTCGACCATCGTAAGGACCTTCCCATTTAGGGAAAGTTTATTCCAGGTTAGACTTGGATTGGCGAGCCTCAATACTAAGTCACCTACAAGAAGGTCGCGAGGTTGGACCTTACGATCATAGTATTCAGCAGGCTTGTTGGTAGACCGCCGAACTAATTAAGGCTAGGTTTCTCCTCTCTTCGAGTAGGTTAATGTCATCCGCCGGTTGTTCCCGGTCCGAGTTGTTGAAGGTTTCAACTCGTGTCGACCGCATTTTAGCTCCGAGGAAGCATGGCTTCGCCCAACACTAGAAAAAATGGTGTTTCTCCTGTTGCTCGATTGGTGGTTGTACGAATCGCCCATAATATGGAAGGTAATTCTTGTACCCAAGCCCCGAGCGCTAACAAGTCGGGTCAAGACTCGAGTTTTAATTCCTCGCATTATTTGGCCGCTTGCACGCTCAACCGCCCCATTACTTTGGGGATGTGCAATGAAGCATAGCATAACTTGGTACTGAACTCGCCGCAAAATTCTCAAATTTTGCACTTGCGAATTGTTTATTATTGTCGTAATTATCCGACTTGGTACTCCAAATCGACTAATTACGCTTCTCATCATGAACCTTTTGTCGCCTTAGCTGTTATCCCAAGATTCTGTGTTCACTTGATCCATTTTGTGAACGTGTCAATAGCCACAAAAGGAATTCAAACCTCCCGGAGCTTTGGGAAACGGTCCTAGGATATCAAGCCCCTGTGTCGCAAAAGGCCAAGAAAGAGGTATTGTTTGTAATGCTTGAGCCGGTTGGTGTATCTGTCTACCATGAAATTGGCATCGACACACTTTTAACCACCTCTTTAGCATCGCATGGTATCAGAGGCCAAGAAAAACCTTGTCGAAAGGCTTTACCAACTAATGTTCTCAGAGGAAGCATGCGTCCCACAGATGCCACTGTATATCGTGAAGGAGTGTTATTCCTTCATTTTGCGAATGCATCGCATGAGTATCCCTTGGGTTCCTCGCTTATAGAGGACTCCTTCAACCAAAGTATACATTTTGGCTTTTCGATAATCGATCCGCCTCAAGATCATCTTCTGCACGGAACCCTTGCAAAGATACTCGAGATGGGAGTCATCCGTATCCTCGTAATCTAATGAGGCCATCTCAAGAGGAGGTGCCTCGGTTCTTCGACCAGAGACGGTTTTGGAGTTGCTCCAAGAAAACTCCTTTGGTACTATGGATCGGGAAGAAGCCATCCGAGCAAGTTGGTCTCATGAGGAAATTATCCTTTCGAGGATAAATTGTACCTCGAAACCTAAAAATGTTTTTCTAGCTTACGATTGATAAGTACCGAGCCATTGTTGAGTTAGAGCACCGTACTCTTTCCCAATTTGATTCACGACTAGTTGAGAGTCTCCTCTTACGAGTAGTCGACGAATCGAGAGTGCTTCGCACTCGTATGCCGCCTAGCAAACCTTCGATTCGCCACATTGTTAGTGGCCCGAAAGTTTAATTGTATGGCATACTTTAAGGTTTCTCCTAGAGAGATACCAGACCACCCCAAATTTCGAGCCACTTAAAGTGAGTGACCCGTCAGTACATCATCCACCGGTCGTGGGAATTGTCTCGGGATCCCGAATGCAGTTCAGATTTGTCCATTCGGCGACAAAGTCCGCCAAGATCCGGGATTTTATGGCCGTCGACACGAAATGGAGGTCGAACTCCCAAGTTCGATCGACCATTTTGCCATGCGTCCCATTGCTTCCTTATTATGGAGGATTGCTCCCAAAGGAAACTCGACGACACAATACTATTTTGTGCGCTGAAAATAATGCCGCAGCTTCCTCAAGACATGAGGAGGGCATACGTAAGTTTTGACCGAGGTAACGCCCTTAGGCCCGTAAAACTTCGCTACGAGTAAACCGGCCGTTGTATGCGCCACGCTCTACGACCAAGATCGCGCTTGCCGCTCGTGGCGTGGCGCTAGGTAAATTAAGAGCGCCTCTTCCGCTTTGGAGAAACCGAACAGAGCACTCGAAAGATACCTCTTGACATCCTCAAAGGCAATGTTTGCCTCGCTCGACCACTCAAAACCTTCATGTCTCCCCGAGAAGTTTAAAGAAAGGTAGTCCTTTTCTCCTAGTCGTGCGATGAAACGACTTAAAGCCGCCATGCACCCAAAGTGAGTTTCGACTTCCTTTTTGTGTTTGGAGGTCGATCCGAGGATGGCCTTTATTTTTTCAGATTTGCTTCGATTCCTCGCTCGGATACTAGGAATCCAAGCAATTTTCCCAAGAAATTCCAAACACACACTTCTCGGATTAAGTTTTAAATGGTGCTTTCGAGGTTGTCGAATGTTTCTTGTAGGTCGCTGATATGATTAAGTCTCTTAATGCTTTTACGACTAGGTCATCAACATAGGCTTCCAAATTCGGCCTAATTGAGATGAAAAGTCGATTGCATTAAGCGTTGAAAAGAAGCACCCAGCATTCTTTAGACCAAATGGCATTTTGATATAACAAAAGGTACCAAATGGAGTAATGAATGCGGTCTTTTCTTCATCGCTTAGACACATATTGATCCGTGATATCCGTAATATGCATCTAAAAACTTAATATTTCACAACCCGCAGAGAATCAACCAAATGATCAATACGAGGTAAAGGAAATCATCTTTTGGACAAGCTTTATTAAGATCAAGAAAGTCTACGCACATACGCCATTTGCCGCTTGACTTTTTGACCATTACAGGTTAGCCAACCACTGGGTGATTGACTTCTCTTATAAAGCCCGCTTTAAGTAGCTTATCCAATTCGATTTAATAGCATCTCGTCGATCAGGGCAAATCTCGTAATTTTTGTTTTACGGTACTTTATCGGTAGTAAAGCTAGCCCGTGCTCGATCACCTCCACAGGGACTCGGGCATGTCGGATGCTTGCCACGCCAAGACATCTGCGTTAGCTCTGAGGAAGGTAATGAGGGCGCCTTCCTATTTGGGATCGGAAGTCTCCCAATGCGAGCAGCCTTGAGGGTTTCTCTCGTCCGGAGGAACCTCTTTGACTTGGTCGCTCGGCTTTGGTGCGAGCTTTGAGGCTTCGACTTGCTAGTCGGTCGACTTTCATCTCGAGTTGGTATTTGACCAACCATCTCGAGGATCGTGATCGCAGACTATACGCCATCTTTTGTCACATTGAATTGTGATCACCCTTTGGGACTCGCATCTTAAGACATTGATACCCATAATGAGTAGCCATTAAGAATTTTGCCAAAGTTGGTCGTCCGAGTATGGCGTTATATGCCGATCGAAATCGACCACATCAAAGGAGACTTTCTCTGTCTCCGAAATTACTTGGCGAGCCAAATGTTAAAGGAAGAGAAACTTGGCCAATGGGTTTGGCGAAGACCCGTGACGATTCCATGGAAGGAATATCGCATCGCCTTACCTTTGTCCCGGTACTTGCATCTCATCCGGGGCTTTGGTAAATAATATGTTCAAAGAATCGCCACCATCAACCAACACTGATTTACCCGACAGCTTGTTGATGGTGGGTTCGACCACAATCGAAATCGACTGATCGACTCATAGTGATCGGCAATGTCCTTCTCAAAAGAGATGGTAACTTCCGACCACTTCGTAATTTATTGACAAGAGGAGTATGTATGGAATTTACCTCTCGTCCGCAGCTTTAAGTTGTCGCTTGGAGTCGATGCCGATGATCCTCCATAGATATGCTCAACGGTATGGTGCGGATCTTGGAATGGCATCTCCTCATCATCCGACGACTTCGACCACTCGTATGTCCCACCCGCCGAGAGTAGGAGCGGTGCTTTGCCGTTGTAGTAGTCCTCGAGCTTTCTTTGGAAAACTCAGCTATGAGGTCATGTCCTTCCTTTTTATGAAAAGGACACCATCTTGGTTTGTCGCTCCTACGATCGTATGCTTACCTTTGCCTTGATCGTGGTTCGACTTGGTGGTTTGGGGCTCTCTATCTTTACTACTAAAACCTCCTTGAAACCACTAGTTTGTGGCTTTTGACTTTTATTTTCTTCTTGGACTTTTTGCTTTTTGTCCTTACTAACCTCACCGGCTCTCGAAGAGCGTGTGTTTCTCGATCGATAGTGTTATTCCACTCGACCGCCTCGTAGCGCTTGCATATCGATCGGCCATCTCAAAGAGTTCTAAGAACTGTTGGGAGGATTTAAAGCAATATCCTCTGTTATTCTTCTACTACGGACTCCTTGCTTAAAAGCCCCGATCACAGAGGAGTCGAAATTTCCGAATTGAGTTACGAACCCGACTAAAGCGCTTGATGAATTGACGCAAAGTCTCGTTGTTGTTCTGCTTGATCCGGCAAGTCGCCTTCCTTTCCGTATGTTGTATGTGCCTTGGAAATTTGCTCGTAGAAGATCACAGAGGTGTTGCCAAGAGTAGATCGACTCGAGTGGTTGGTTTAATAACCACGATCGAGCGGATCCTTCGAGCACGCTTGGAAGGTAATTCGCCATTACGTGTTCTCCTCCTCCTGCCGCTTCGGACAATGTTGTATAGATCTCAAGAAACTCGATGGGATTTTGAGATCCATCAAATTTCTCCATGTTCACCGGTCGAAAATGAGGTGGCAATGATCGCTCAAGGTCGCGAAAATGCCCTATCCGAATTACTTCTTGACGCCTTCTTTGTAGGAAAGAAGGGTTAATGTCGCCAGTGATCGATACGACGATACCCGCAACAGTGACTTTGCTCGCTGTAGGTCTCGCCGAGGGGAATACTCCTCGTAATCCACCGCAGAATTTCTTTGCCGAGTAGTGATTGATCACCTCCTGAGGGCTACTTGATCATCACCGATCGAAAAGTATTTCTCCGAATAGAGATCGATGTGACTTATGACCGTGTCGATTCCTACGCAGAAATATTCGATTGATCGGTGGTCAAGAAGTCGCATTGCTACGACTACACCGAATGTTGTTGACGAGGTACTTCCAGCTTGTCATCACAGTCAAGCCTTTGCGCAATCTCCTCGAAGAAAGAGATCGATCTCGCGCTCGAGCAAGCTCTTGATTGGGATTCTCAAGCAAGTCGTTGATGTCCCGGAGTTCTTGTACCTCCGTGGATCGATATTGAATGCGCCAGCGTGTTCTTCGGGTCGCAATTTTCTTTCTTCTGATGACCTCAAAATCCTCCCGTCGATATTTGAGGCCTTCTCGGAGTGCGAGAATGTCGAGGATTTCTCTCGCTCATCGAGTGTTGGTTCTCTCTGTCACGGTGGTTCCCTTGCCATTACTACGAGGAGGCGCGGTCGGCGTGATCTTCGGGAGGGTTCTCATTTCGTCCTCCATGAGGTTGACTCGATTTGAGAGAAGGACGAAGACCTCCGCTGATGATTCTCACTTGCGCTTGAGGCCTCCCGCTTGAGGAGTGCTCGAGAGACACCATCTCGGCGACTTGGAGTAATCCTCCGTAGGGGAACTCCGGTTATAATCGCCTCCATCCGCAAATGAGATCTCGCGAGAGACGGTCAGATTCGTAGGAAAAGCATGCTTGATCCCACTATCTCTGGAGTTACCCCGAGAGATAGGATCACAAGATGCCGGTGGAGTCCTGGAATGGTGGCTTCGGGACTTGTCTCACTGTGCCTGACCGCCTTAAGGGAACTTGGACACTTAGAGGAAAAACTCTCATTGTGTCGTGAGTCCTCCGGTGCGGTTCGGTCGGATTGACCCTTGTCCTTGGAGGGAATTGGCTCCTCTGTTGGGCGACGTTGTGGGGATAAGGATCCTCCTCAACTCCATTGATGGGATGGTTTCTGGAGAATAATCTCCGAGGCAACATCACCATCGTGGATGCATCACTCGGCCAGTAGTCGAAACCGCATCCATGTCGACGTCACAGACCGCCAAGTCGAACCGCTTCTCCTCGCTCCATTCTCCCGCCATGCTTGCATGAGATTGGAAAAAGAGAGTATGTTGACAAGAGATTACCTAAGCTCCCCACGGTCGGCGCCAACCGCTTGTGTATTAGAACCGATCTTACGTAAAGATTATTTGATTCGGGGTCTCCTAAGGATGAGATCACGCAGAGTGGATTGACACGGATGTTTAGACAGTTCAGCCTTCTCCTGAGAGAATAATAACCCTAATCCTGTGTATGGTATTCTTGATGATCCAGAAAAGGACTAAAACTATTACAGGAATAGTGCTTATGTTTCTACTTGACTAGCCCTTGTTTGCCGTTCCTCCTTTTCTCGTCCCTTTGTCTCTCTCGCTTGATGCCCTTATATAGTCGTGAAGAAGTAGCCGCTTTTCTCATGAGATGTGCCTAATTAATGTAGTAACTGGCGCATGATGGCGTGATTACCGCGCCTTGACTTCTTCACGCCATCCGCAATTATCTTCCGAGATAATGGGGTATTTACACACCATTAATACGCGGAATAATAGTGCGTAGACCGCTCGATTCCTTAATCAATTGGACCTACTCGTCGTAAGTTTGATTATAAGGTGGTCGAGTTTTCCGGTCGTAGGGACTTACGACTGTAGCAATGAGAAGAACTTACGACTATGTAGTGGTCGTAGAAGGACTTACGACTATGTAGTGGTCGTAGAAGGACTTACGACCATGATATAGTCGTAGCAAGGCTTACGACTATGGGGGTGATTGTAGAAGAACTTACAATCACTTGTTAGGCCTCTCCCTTATAGATATAAGGAGTACTTCTGGGGACTATGTGACATCATATTTACCCATAATAAGAATTATAGATAAAAGATAAAATGAGGATTATTAGATCCTCGTCAACATCGATTGTCTTCATTACGGTTTTCTCTCTTGTCTTTACTATTTTCGCATTTACATTTCTAGCTACTTATTTATGCAGAATTGCTTAGCTAAAATTGTATGTAGTATTGACATAGCCTTGGGGTGTCTTAGTAAAAACTTAGAATTTACCTCTTGATTTGTGCTAGACATCTTTAATTAGAACATACTTGTTAAAATTGTTAATTAGAGCACAAGTTTGTAAAAAAAAACTCATATTCACCCCCTCTAGTCGATCATCCTTGATCCTACAGCCATGTTGTTTCCATCAACCGTGAACTTCCAGGTAATTTGGTCGTCGACTGTAGGATCCAACACCACCTCGCTTACTTGCTTCCATAGGGTTATGAACTCTTGTAGGTGACTGACCCTTAGGGAGCAAGTAGGTATATGTCTTGTATCCATATGTTATTTTGTAGTGCTCTTTGGACTGTTTTGTTTTTGCGTCTTGATATGTCATATATAGATGAGCGATATCTCGCGAAGTCTTTTCATTCAACCAAGGTGTGGTCCAAAAGTTTACTTTGTGACACTTTCCCAAAGTAATGTAGGTGCAAGCATAGAAAAGGACATAGTCCGCTTTGTCACCAGGGTTGTCTATTCCTAACCAAGGTTTTTCCAGAGTTGTCCATTGAGACCGAAGTCATCCGAGTCTAAGTGCCCTGGCAAAGTTTTGTAGATGTAGAATCCCGAGACCTCCTTGGCTCTTTGGTCGACAAACACGTTGCCATTTCAGTTTGCAGCTTCCTCTCGAAGCAGAATCTATTCCATACCAAAGAAAAGTCCTTTTTGTCCAACCTTCTCAAAAAACTTTTGGGAGCCTTGAGTGAGGTTAGAGAATATATCGCTTGGGATGTAAGAATGGATTTCATTAAAGTTGCTCTCCCGGATGGGGAGAGAAACTTACCTTCCCAAGCAGCGAGTTTTCACACCACTTTATCCTCAATGTATTGGAGATCGGTGCTGCGCAGCTTGGTGAGGGAGAGCGGAAGCCCAATATACCTCATTGGGAAACTTGTTTGTGTGGCCAAAAGGTTTTGCAGAACATGTTGCAAGTCAAGGTTGTCACATCTAATTCAAAGGACTGAGCTTTTATGAATGTTTGTGACTTGGCCGGTGACCTGTCCAAAGTTATCGAGGATGGTGGATAGGGTGTCTAAATCCTTTTTGATCGGTGCCACAAAAATGGCCTCATCGTCGGCATATAGGGATGTTTGAATTTTTGTAGCGTGGCATCTCAACTTTTGGAGGGCGTCCCGTTCAGCTACAAGGTCTAAGAGGCGCCGCAATGGTTGATAGCCGTAATGAAGAGGAGCGGGATAGGGGTTCCCTTGTCAAGGTCTCTCCCATGCTTGATGGGTGTACCCGGAATTCCATTCACAAGGACTCGCGATGATGAGGTTGAGAGTATGGACGCAATCCAGTTCCTCCAGGTATTTGGGAATCCTCTTTTTTTTTTTGCAGAAGGTCGAGGAGGCAGTCCCATCTTATGATGTCAAAAGCCTTTGTGATGTCCAATTTTAACAACAGCGTGGGTATGATACAGCGCCTTGGCAAGTTTCACACATACATAAAGTTGTCATGAATGCTCCACTTTTGGATGAACGCGCTTTGACTCTTAATTAAAGACCAAGCAGTGTAAATGTGGTGCAAACCTGAGTGCTAGAACGTTTGATAAAATTCTTGATGCCTGTTTTTTGCTTGCACGTTCTAGGACCGCCAATCCCAAGATTCTCAATTTGAGGCTGGCCCGTACACATTGCTCCTCCAAGGAAAGGGGTCTACTTTCCTGAGCCACATCCAAGCGTAGAATAAGCTCGTTTGAAAGGTAAAATTGTATCTTTGCTTGTGAGAACATGCCTTTGCTCCAGACCTTTAGTCTTTGAGCTGTTCATTGCAAATGACTAAACATGATATGACAAGGCTTGACGTGTATGCACGCACTGTTCATTCCAAGCTTGAAAGGGTGTGGTCTAACCAGCCCAGTTGCACTTGAGAGCAGAAGGGGGCAATGATCGGATAGCGACGTGGATAGGGCCTGGAGGACATGTGATCCAAAGCAAAGGTCTCATTCCTTGTTGCAAAAAAACGTTGTCATAAAGATTTACTAGGGTGGGCACTTGCCGTTCGTTGCTCCACGTTAATCATCTATTTTGAAGGTGGAGTTCGGTGAGTTCACAGTCATTTAGTGCCCGCCCATATAGTGGGAAGGAAGCTAGGATTTTGTCGACTGATTGTAGTTTCATTTCTTTGACACACACGATGTGGCAGGTCGTAGCCGAGACAGCCTAAAAAATCGTTGTTTGTCGAGTCGTGCTGTTGAGTGAGACCCCTGACATTCCAGCTTAAGATTTAGAATTGAAGAGGGAGGGCGCCCAAGTGGCTGGCGAGCCGGAGACCAAGTGGTTGGCGACTTCACTCCGTGAGGTTGGGATCCCCTGCTTTGCTCCCGTGTAGGTCGCAAGCGCGTGCGGTGGAGTCTCCGGAACTGCGTCATCCGTTCCGCTGGTCGGGATGACGGATCGAGGATCTACTGAGCGGCGGGGGGTGGGGGGCGTTTGCCAGATCCAGATCGGAAGCGGCGATACTTCCCGACCGACCAGAAGGGGGAGGTGGATGGATGCCCGGGTAGCAATCGAGGGTGGAGGCGACGATGCGTATCGATGTGTGCAAACCAGGGGGCGACGGGTGGCCATCCTTGGCGGCAACGGTCGGCGAGGCGAAGCTTTGGGGCGACATGGAATCGACAGAGGGGGCTTGACGTTGTGGTGTTGAGGCGACCACATCGCACCAACGTGGCTTTTTGGCCTGGAGGCGACCACATCGCATCAAAAATCAAAGAATTACCAACTCAAGCTTCCATTTCGAACACCCTCAAGAGTGATTCGTGGTTTCTTACCAACACGCGCCACTCTGCAACGTCGACATATTGAGCAGGTGGGCTTTTTTGGGCAGCTTTCAGGGGACACTACGAACATCAAACTTCCAGACCTCCCCTGAGTGACATGGTCTTCTGATCTCGTCGACGACAAGCTGTGCCCGGTTGAGGCTACCGCTTCTATTTTTATATGGTATGTATGCTCTTTGGACGGCTCGAAATGCAAGGACGCGCCCATGGCTATACTACCCCCTCGGGACCTAACTCAATATGTGAATTGGGAGCGGGATATAGTGGCTGAGCTAATGCAGCTTAAACCAACGCAATCCTCTGTCGAACAGCGAGCCGAGAAAAGCTCGCCGGAGCTGTCCTCCATGCGGCTCAGTGAAAGTGAGTGTAGATGGACGGAGGCGCTGGCATGGCTATCCGTGATGAAGAAGGCTCCTTTTGCGTGGTGAGAGCAACACGGTACCCGCACTGTGCTGACGCGTTGATGGTCGAAGCCATTGCTTGTCGAGATAGTGCAACACTCGCTATGGAGTGGAGCTACCAGGAAGAAATATTGGAAACTGATTCCCTCGCCTTGGTCAACCTTTGCAATGTCCGAGATCAGCACTAAGCGGCAATTAGGCCAATCCTTGACAAAAATACAGGAGCTTAATAGGGGGCTTGTTAAGTTCAAAATATGTTTTGTTCGTCAGGATGCAAACTCGGCGCTCATCTTTGCGCTAAGCAAGCTCATTCGAGTAGACAACGGTGTACTAGGTTAAACCAAACATGGAAATAGTCTGGTTGCCTATCATGTTTTGCTACAATTTTGTGATGAAAATGAGGCATGACATAACTTTTATGGCTAGCAAATGCACCAGTAGTCACAAATACATGTTATTTTGGATAGACATGGTCCCCAAAACGCAAATTTAACCACTAATTTATATTGTAATATAGTTATAACACTCAATAAAATTATACTATTATGAAAAAAATTGAGACAAATCTATGCATATGATTTTCATATATCTAATTAAAATATTTTAAAAATATCGATAATCAAAGTTTTGAAAATTTAACTCCATGCATTCCAAAACAACATGTATTTATGACTGGAGAGAGTAGTTGTCCATAATTGTGGCAATATTTGGCAAGAAATTATGTGCATGATATGTAGGGTACAATGCTAAGAAAGTGTGACACATCTCAACTTTGGTAAAGAACCAAACACTAGTCTAACAAAGTCAAACATATGTGGCAGCTTGTGACAACAAACCAAACACTCCCGTAATCTTATATGTGCTCAAAACTCGAAATACTCAGAGCAACTAAATCAAAATATTATAATAAAATAAAATAACGATGTACATAATGTAAAAATATATGAGATGTATTTACCGCAAGGAACCTCAATGGTTCGGTCTCTATTTATACTCATAGATTACAAGATTTACAGATATATTGTTGAGATTACAATCAGAGATTACACAGCAAACTACTGTGACGGATCTTGTACAGTTGTCATCGGCAACAGAATAACTAACAGAATCAGACTTCAGATAAAGCAGAGAAGATAAAGTCCAGTTAAGCGAAAAACTATAGAACCAGATATGCTAATCTCTATCTTATCTTTTAACACTCCCCCTCAAACTCAACTGGTATAAACCAAATTGAGACTGTGTCGATGCTGATTAAACCTAGGTTTAGAAAGCGCCTTTGTAAACACTTCTGCCACCTGATCTTCAGAGGAGATGAATTAATTGGACTTCAAGAGCTTTGTTTGCAACCTGTTCTTTAACGAAGTGGAAGTCAATTTCTACATGCTTCATTCTAGCATGAAATATGCGGTTTACTGACAAGTATGTAGCACCAAGGTTATCACACCACAACACCGGTGCTCTAGCTTGATAACACACAATTCTTTCGGTACTGACTGGATCCAAACCAATTTTACCGTAGCAATTGCAACTGCCTTATACTCGGCTTATGTGCTCGATCGAGATTCTACAGTCGTATGCTCTGATACCAGCTCTATCGGACCGGGATTTTCTAATCCCAAATTCTCTGTGAAAGCACTGTGCTATTCCCTGGATCAGTAGATAGCACTTAAAGATACATCACTGAATCATTTCATACATGGCGCGAATTGAGACATTCAAATATAACAGACATCAGAGTGACATAGACCACGTCGGGTCGAGTTTTACATAAGGGCCACCAGGCCAAATTGATTACAATACACAAAAGCACGTAGCTGCAGCGGAAGCAAAAGAGAGGATATGGCTCATCTCTCCACAGGCAAGCGACTGGGGTGACTGACGTACGACCGATATTGTCCAAGGATTGGGTAATATTGGTTGTACGCAAGTACTGACGAGTCCACTAGATTGGGGCGAGACCTACACTACAAAAATCTATACTACTCTTCGGGGTTCTCTTGGCCATCGACTTCAGAATCCTCGTAGTATGCGTAGTCCCTTGATCCATATCATCTGGAGGGTTTGGGGGGAAGCGAGAATGAGCACAACCACCGTGCTCGCGAGCCAACACAAGAATGCAATAGTATACATGCAAGGCTTAACAAGGATGGCTCGGGTTCTTTTATTTGCTAAAGCAACATTTTCAATTATCATAAATACAAATCTCTATGACTTAGCATTTTAAACAAATTGCATTTTTATTAAAGAGAATAAGTGCAATATTAAATAACAGCGGAGGTTACCTCCACCTCATGCTTAATTTTGATAGCGGCTACATCCACCGACTATCAGCGCTGGGTAAGGCTACCTAGGAAAAATCCAAAACAAGGGCTAGATGAGCCCATCACATTTTCGTTCCACCTATAAAGGTTTTTGAAATAGAACTAACTCGGGTTAAGTTCTCATGTCCGCTTTGACCGTAGGTAGCGATTGCTTAAACAGCTTTAGACTCGCAGAGGTTGTACACTGCACCCATATGAGATAATCATACTCGTTACCCCACATGATTCCTTAGTTATGTAGTTGAGCGATCGTTACAGTAACGTTTCAAACTACCTTGCCCCTTCCGTCATCTCACCCATATGGCCAATTCCATAAGTTGTGCGGGATGTTTACCACAACGACTAGCGCAGCTGGCTCCGGCCACAACGACTAGCGCAGCTGGCAACTTCACCCTCCCTGGTGTCCCTTTCAAGCTAGCGTACGTCCTGCCGCTTGCACACTTCTAAACACCAGTTGTGGGATGACCTTCAGGGTTCAAAAATTTACTAAGCCAAGTTGCACTTTGCAGACTTGCGGTTGTACTTGTTTTACACAGGAGGTCATGCCAAGATTAAGTCCTTAATTCATCTGGACGGTTCATACCACATTCCACACATCCATATGCTACATTCACACCCACCACTCTTTTCATCCGCCCAGATGTGGTACTAGCAAGTTATTTAGGGTTTTGGAGAGAAAAAACCAATTAACACAACATGCCAGTCATTTACATCGAATGACTGCCCAAAACCACTTTCATGATTAAAAGATGATGATTGAAACATTTATTGTCCCGGTACTTAAGCAAGACCAGCATGTCGCTTAAGTACAACCTATAACTAGTATTTACCACATAATTACTAGGGTGACAAAAGAATACTGGATTCAATTATCAAAGGATGGTTTAATAATTAATTAATCATCAAATGGGTATTTAACTACCTTAAGCTTTAACATATATTTGATTACAAAATTAAAGCATGCAACTTTGATATTTTAAATAAATATAATTTGCATAAAATGTAGGATCAAAATGATCAAAGTATTGACTCACCTTGGTCAAAGGCAGCGGGGTCTTGGTATTCTTGAGCTTGATCGAAGTTGAGGTCTCCGGCGTCTTCGAACCCTAATCGGACGAAAGTACCGGAAAAAGACACAACAGCAGAGAGAGCAAATAAATACCAAACTCATAATAAATGTACTCCAATTTGAACAAGACTAGTGCCATTAGCAAGATCTTGATTTTAGAAAATTTTAGAAACATGTTTCATAATTTTTGGAGTTAAAATGAAAAAGATATGAATTTTTGAAGCTTTTCAATGAAATTTTAATTAAAAACAAAAATCAGAAAACCAGAAAAGCTCTCGTGTTGACACGTGGCACGTCTCGCACGGTCCATGGCAATCGTAGCGTGGATCGAGTTCACGACGCCGGATCCACGGCATTGTGCGTGGGCCAAGGTCACACGCAACAGCGTCGGTCCACCGGTCCACTAGTTCACAGCACAGTGCCGGTGGGCCCACCTGTCAACGACACAGTAGCGGGGGGCCCACTTGTCAGGTGCAGCGACGGCGTTAGTCTTCTCCCGTTGCGTGGAAAAAACGAGGGGGAGAGGGGGTGGGCGAGGAAGAGAGAGGAGAGGCGGCGGCGACAATGACGGCGCGGGAAGGCGGGAGGGAGAGAGGTGGCGCCGGAGTGGAGCCGAAGCTGGAGCTGGAGGCGAAGGCCCGGGCGGAGGAGGCGACGGCACCGAGGCGGCGACGACGTCGGAGGGGGAGGAGGAAGAGGCGTCGGGGGTGGGGAAGAAGAGGGGTGCTATGGATATCATGGGGATATACTCCAGATCTTAGGATGATGTGACAATTGGCAATGGGGTTAACGGTTTGTCGTTTCACGTGTTTTCGGCAAAGAAACAATTCTGTCAAGCCAGAACCAGTCTGGCCGGCCAGGGTGGCCGGTCTGACCGATTCATGGCCGGTCTAACCGGCCCATAGAGGGCGGTCGGACCGGCAAGTTATCAGAGGTTATATTTTGAGCTAGGCCAGAAATAGAGGGTGCAGGCAAGACAGGGGAGTCTATTGCACTTGGTCTCATAATTTTTGGAGTCTCCAGTCAAAAGTTATTCGTGATATAAAATTCCAGAGGGTGCAGGATTTGAGGCCAAATTTTGGCTAAGTCCCATCCGTGATCGGCCCGACCGGTGGCGATCGGTGGCGGCCGACCGATCGAGGGCGTCGACCGACCGAGGCGGTATGACCGGTTGTCACTTGATCGTCGCCCGTTGTGGCGGCGATGTTCGGTTGTTAGGTCAAAGTCATGAGTTTCAGTGCATATGTGTTGCGTGATGCATGTTTTAACTAACGTGGGTCAAGTTGTGAAGAACTTGTTCCCGAATTTGATTTGCTTGTCTATTGTTGTGCAGGTTGCTTGGTGGTCAACGACGGTCAATGGCGAGGATGATCGGGACTAGGCTTGGAGAGCTGAGGTCCAGAACGATTGACAATGCCGGGTGAGGTCAATGAACTCAAGTATGGTCCAGAATGGACAAAGAGGACCGAACGGACAGTTCGGTGCGACTGGTTTGATCAAGCGGCGCGGGAGTCGGTGCAAGTGCCATGGTGGTTTCGGTGGGAGCCAGATGGGAGAGACTTGCCGACATGGAGAGAGCCGTTGATCAACCTACACGTGGCGGAGAAGGCGAAGTGGTTCGCGCAGATGGACTCGGTCTTCGGAGAAGGACCGAGAAGGGGTATTTTGGTAATCTTACCAAATACCACCTTGGTGACCTTTTGTCAACCCGCGGCGCAAGACGACGCAAAGAGAAGTGGTTTAGGTCAAGAGGTGTCGAAGACGGCGCTTTAAAATACGTGCATGTGTGACCCGTTTGTGTTGGGCCTTAACGGGAGCCCATTTAAGTTAATCTTCTAGAAGGTCTAAGCCTACACTATAAATAGAGGAGGGAGGTGGATGCACCCCCTTCAACCCTTTCATTATTGTTGAAACCCTAGTTTTGCTTAGGGAGAGGATTAGTGGAGGTTAGGGTTCTAGAGAGTTTTGATTTGATTTCGTGCTCTTGGATTGAGCTTTGTCCTCTATTGATGGAGTGACTGTAAACCCAAACCCTATCAAATCAATCTAAGGAAAGTTTTCTCAAAGATGTGTCTCTTTACCTTCCTTCTCTCTATTTGGTGATTTTGAGTCTTTCTTTGATTCGCGAGTCTTTGATTGATTTCTTTATGTGATCTAGCTTACTGTGATATGTGGGAACACATCTAGGATCATCTTGATCATCAATCACCCACGAGCAAGTTTTTGGATCTAGTTTTCGTTTTGACTCGGTTTTGAACCATCCTCCTCTCAAACGGAAAAAGGTCGTAACTTTTCCAAAGATATTCACGATCTACAATTGGAATAGGTTCCTGACATCCTAGAGAAGGTGTGTTCCAAGTTTCATCAAGTTTGGAGTTGTAGATCAAAAGTTATATCTATTTGCAACTTCGTTTTTTGGGCTATTTTTACTGTTCATCAGACTGGAGGTCAGACCGCCCAAGGTGACCGGTCCGACCGCCATTAACACAGAGGTCAGACCGACCAACACTTAGAATTTTAGCCCGTGTTGATTTTGGTTGTTTTGCTTCGGGGTTTAGATTGGATTCAATACTAGTCTTCCGTTGTACTGGTATATTGATCTTCATAGCTTCCATAGCTATTAGAGTGAAATTTGTATTGAATCTGATCTTGGTTGAAAAAGTGAGTGTGCTCCTATTCACCCCCTCTAGTCGCCTTTTTGGTCCAACATGTGCCTCCTCGGCTCCCGGGGCACCTCGAGGAGTGGTGGCGGTGGCGAAGCGGCCGGAGAGAAGGAGGGTCGGCGACGGTTCGGTGGGGAGGAGAAGGAGCAAGGTGGGGAAGGTGCCGCCTTTTATAGTTGCCCGGGGAGAGGAGGATTGGCAAGGATGGCGGTGAGGGACGGGCGGGAGGAGTCTTCTTGCAGTGGCGGGGGCAAGGGGAGGCCTGTGGTTGGCGGGGAGAAGCGGTGGCGTGATAGGGCGGGGAGGCGCTGCGGCTGTCAGGGGTAGAAGGAGGTGGCAGAGGGGGAAGCCAGCGGTTGGCGGAAGGGGGCGGTGGCATGCACGGGCGAGGCGAGGGCGAGAGACCGGGCTGGGTCGGGCCTAAACCCAGGTGAGATCGAAGATTTTGAAATTTTTGCAAATTTTGAATTTTTTTTTTGAAACTGAGGATGTTACAACCTTCAGCCCTGAGACACTGCCAGCAACAATATAAGACGCATTGTAGCAGGTTTTACAACCAGGCTAAAAGCATATGTGCAATAACGTCATATCATTGCTTAAAGCCTTTAGCAACTAATATGGCTTTATACCGATCCACAGTACCCTCAGCCTTTTGCTTAACCTTGAAAACCATTTAGAATATATTAGATTTTGCCCTTGCTTGAATGGCACAATGTGCCATGTTTGATTTCCTATCAGTGCTTCATACTTGACATCCATCGTTGCCTTCCAGTTGCTTCAGAGATTAGTTTCTGCAGATGTACCAGTGACAAAAGACACAGTTTGTTGTCGCCTGACAAGAGGATAGCGAACAGTGTCATCGGTGTATTGTTTTGGCTGAACAATATTGTTATGTGCTCGAGTACATGGCCTATTACCCTCCTTGGCTGAAGAATGCTCCGATGGTGTAGTGAATCTGCCAAAACCTGTAGGGAGCAATAGACTCATATATTCATCAATAGTTGTAAGGTTAAAAGGATTGCAATCTTCAATTAAATCATTGACTATTGTTGGTTTAGGTACAGATATTGTGTCGAGGTTAGATATAGGAGCAAGAAGAGGCAGGGAGGCCATGAGCTCTGAAGTTGACAAAGATGAAGGACCATCACCAAGAGAGGTAGCAAGTTGCAAAAGGGAAACACCGTTTCATCAAATACCACATGTCTTGAAATGTATACTCTTCCAAAGGATCGATCCAAGCATTTATAACCCTTATGCATGCTGTTATACCCCCAAGAATACACATTGTTTTGACTTGAATTCTAGTTTGTGTGAGTTGTATGGCTGGAGATTGGGCCAACACGCACAACCAAACACTTCCAACATGGAGTAATCCAGAGAGATGTTCAAAAGCCAATTTATAGGTGTGGTATTGCCAAGAACTCTACTGGGTAGCCGATTGATCAAGTATGTAGCAGTAAGAAATGCCTTATCCCAAAATTGAATTGGCATTGAGGATTGAGCTAGCAAGGCTAGGCATGTTTCAATAATGTGTCGATGTTTCCTCTCGGCCACTCCATTTTGCTGATGTGTATGGGGGCAGGAAACTCGATGAGACATTCCTATAGCATTGAAGAACTTGTGATTTTTTTAATACTTGCCACCCCAATCCGTCTGCATGGCACAGATTTGGTGACTGAGCAATCGTTCTACATGTTGTTGGAATTGATAGAAAATATTTGGCAACATCTGATTTGTGTTTGAGTAGGTAAATCCCTGTGAATTTACTAAAATCATCAAGGAAGCTTACATAGTATCTAAAACATCTAGAGGATGTACAAGCAGGACCCAATACATCGAAATGAACTAATTCAAGGGGAAAACTAGAAACATGTGTAGAAACACTATAGGGGAGTTGGTGAATCTTTGCTTGTTGACAAGCATCACACACATGCTCGGATTTATTGGACATAAAGCCTAAGTTAATTGACTAAAGGATAGCTTGAGTGACAACAGTCGCTGGATGTCCAAGCCATTGATGCCATTGCTTCCTGGAGACTTTGGCAGCAGCAAAGGAATAACGAAGATGCCGAGCGTCAGCTATTGGATACAGATGTCCTTTAGACCGTCCTTGAATAAGTGTTGTCCTCGTGGTTCGATCCTTTACACAAAAGTAACCAGGATGGAATTCAAAGAATACATTATTATCAACGGTAAACTTATGAAACAAGAGAAGATGTTTGTTGATATTTGGGACATGTAAGATATTTCTGAGGTTTAATGGGCGAGAAAAACCAACAATAGTTCAATGACCAACATGAGAGATTGACAAACATGTTCCATTTGCAACTTGAACCTGATTGGTGCCCTGGTATCGATCACCAACACTTAGCTTGTCAATATCACTTGTAATGTGGTCAGTGGCTCCAGTATCCGCATACATGTTCTGGTCCAGTTGGTAGGATCCAGAGGTGACAACAGCCGCAGCAGTTCTCTGTTCTTTAGCTTGATAAGAGTGATCAAAGCGAGGATAGCAATGAAGAGCTTCATGGCCTCTCTTACCACAAACTTGGCAGGTTGGCTTATGATTGTTGTTGCTGTTGTTGCTTGATCCTCCTTGTCATGAGCCACGGCCGCGACCTCTTCCAGAGAAATTGCGGTTGTAGTTGTAGTAGTAGTTGTTGTTTCCCTTTGTAACGTTGTTGGCAGATGACTAAATTTAAATTTCTCCATTGTGGAGATCAAGTCTCAACTCAAAGTTCAGCATGTGCGCATACAAGTCACTAAGGGTGATATGCTTTGGACGGGTGGTCATAGAAGTCCCCAAGGAGTTGTACTCAGGGCCAAGTCCGACTAGTACATACTACGCAATTTCTTCATCTTGGAGTGGCTTCCCAACAGATGCAAGAGTATCAGGTAGACTTTTCATCTGATGAAAATAGTCACTGATAGATGCATCCTTCTTCCTCGGGTTGGAGAGCTGCATACGTATTTGCATGATCCTAGCTCTTGATCGAGATGCAAACATGCTCTCAATCACCTTCCATACTTCTACTGAAGTCAGTGTTCACCTAGGCCTAGGTGGTGGTCTGTGCAACCGTTGGTCGAACAGAGCAGACGGAGGGAGAGGAGAAGAAAGTGAACAAGAAAAGAGAAAGAAAGAAAAAAAAAGAGAAACTTACCTCTGGCTTGGTCCAATCCGAAGCCCGTGTCGACCGAGTGAGTAGCACGCTTTGGTCGAGTCCGATGCCCTTGCCCTTCCTTATCCTCTTGCCCTCCGAAGCTTGCCATTCTCTCGCTCTCCGCCTTGCTCCCGCTCTCCCACTCTCCCATCTCCCATCCCACCGCCGCCTCATCCCTCTCTCCCATCGCTCTCACTCTTGCTCTCCTCTCCGCCGAGGAGGAGGCAGCGCACGAAGGGGATTTGGGAAGGAGGCAGCGCGCGAAGGGAATTTGAGGAGGAGGCAACGCACGAAGGGGATCCGAGGAGGAGGCGGCGTGCGACAGGGAGCCAGGGAGGAGGCGACGCGACGTGGAGCTGGGGAGGAGGTGGCGTGATGTGGATCTTGGGAGGAGGCAGAGGGGAGGAAATCGTGGAGCTAGAGTTCAGCGTTCGAGACCACAGGTGAGTCCTCTTCAGTACCAGCGCCATCCGACCCCGCCCGACGCCGCCTCGGACCGCCCAGCCGCCACCCCACCTTGCTCGCCTTGGTCCGCCTTGGACCGGCTAGGTGGGCCGAGCGCCTAGGGTGCATATTGGCACTGAGTCGCAGTGGTGGGGCTTCGCCTAACACTTAGGCGCTCGCCTAGGGGAACACTAGTTGAAGTTGAAAGAAACAGGACGTGTGCAAGAATCTCTTCGCTGAGAGAAAGAGCAATGCACTAAGGATGAATTGATCTTGCTAGACCCATTTGAGGTACTCTGGATTTGGGATCCGTCGTGCACCTTTAGCAATCTCAGTGATCATCGATGGCAACTTCTCAGTGGTGCCATTCGCATACCCGAGCAATTGTTGTGCTCGAAGGTATAGAACAACCTGTGCTTTCATAAGCGAAAGTTCTCTCTAGTGAGCTTAACATCGATGAAGTGGAACAATAGGGTAGGGAGCAATCCCAACAAGTTGGAGCTTGGGAGAGAAGCAGATGAGAATGAGCCGGTGGTCGACATTGTGACAAACCAAGCTCTATACCATGTAAAAATATCTAAGATGTATTTGTCATAAGGAATCTCAATGGTTCGATCTCTATTTATACTCATAGATTACAAGATTTACACTGTTGAGATTACAATCAGAGATTACACGGCAAACTACTGTACCGGATCTTGTAAAGTTGTCATCAACAACGGAATAACTAACTGCATCAAACTTCAGATAAAACAGAGAAGGTAAAGTTCAGTTAAAGCGAAAAGCTATACAACCAAATATAATAATATCTATCTTATCTTTTAATACATAATAGTCCATATTATTGCTCCTGATGAAAAGGAATGGGTATTATTTACATTAGTACAAGGTAGCAAAATCTTGATAGTACACCGGAAATCCAGAATCAGTATGGGTGGCTACACATGAACTTGAGCAGTTACATATTGCACATTAACAACTTTACATCAGGACAATATCCTTAAGATACAACAGCGGCAGGTGCTGCAATTTGCAAACAGCGATTAAGCCTAAACTATTTTCTCCGAGCAGTGCTTTGGCAACCGGACTCAAGAGCTAATGTTAGCATGTCTGTGCAGAACTGATCGTCTGGTTTCAACCATAGGGCCTGACAAAAATGCAAAGATGAGAACTATCAGTCACTATCATACTGTTACATGAAGCAAAGAACATAACTGAAAAAAGGTGTTGGTCCCCATTTGAAGCATGTCTAATTGTCTAATAGTATACGAAATGAAAAAAATAGAAAATTTCAGCAAAGATAAATTTTGCAGAAGTCCTATTTTGGCCTACTGATAGTACGAGGTTCTTAAACTCTTCTAAACATGAAGGCTAAACTATGAATGTATTCAAGGACTTACCTTGTGGTAGTAAGTTATGGCAGCCTCGAATTTATCCTGTATATTGAAAAGAAGATGTTACCAAAATTCAGATACACTCAGAAAATAAATGATGGCATCATTACTTAGGCTCAAACAGTCAAAGTGTCAAGCTTATGAAGGACATCGTTTTTATTCTTGAAACCAGACTTCGTTCCACCAACACAACTTAAATTGAAAGGTCAGTTTTATTTCGCCTTTTCCATGTGTAAATATTCACGTGTCAGCCTAGACTCCTTTCTGTTTGATTGTCACTGACATGTGGCCCTATGACTCACCAGTCATCCTCACAATGGATGTTATTTTTTAATTTATACATCATTGCAATGTTATTGAACAAATTTTTCCTTGTCTCAAACAGTATATTAAGCTTATTTTCAACAAACTGCAAGTACAGTTAGCAAGGTTGCACCCAAATTGGCTCTGAAAACACTAACCTCTGGATCTTGAATCTTTCAAGATTAACCAAGTCAGCCGTCCTATTCTGCAGTTTTTACTTACCAATGGGGTCCCCTCATAGCCTCATCTACTGTTACTTCTAATCAGGGAAACTAGTAACAACTAACAACTATCAAGTATCCAAATAATTCAATGATCATCACTAAGTAGATAACAGTCGGTCGTAACTGAAGTGACAGGGTACATATCAGTAAAGCTTACTCATTGATCAAATGATCAACATGGATACCAAATGGATATTTAAAGATTAGTCATAGAAAAAGCAATATAATCTTTAACACACTGCATCTTCCAGGTTCTATCATCATATTTATAATATTTCAGATAGCATTACAGCAGAAATAACATTGTACAAAACAATGAATTATAGAGTATCAGGTAAATACCATAAGATGGTAAGTATAAGCTAGACCAGAAAACGCGCTCAAACTTTTGGTTGGAAAAGTGAGAGCCTTTTCATAATATGATATTGCTTTTTGATATTTCCTGTTGAAATAGTAAAATGTTATTTCGGCATGCATAAGAGCTAACAATAAAATAAGAAAAGAATACCAGTGGCAACCCAGTGATACTAAAACACAATTACACATAACACAAAGCTAAATACCAATGCTGCTGTTTATCCAAAAAAATGCTTATCAGGTGAGAATATGTTAGGCACAAAATCTAATGTATGATATTGGCTCTGGAAACGAAGGCCATAAATTTAAATGAACAACACATTCATGTAATGGCCGGAAAATAGTCATACTATTTTTTTTGTAATTTATAATTAAAAAAAGTGTTTACACAAAGCAACCGCTGATGAGTCAACAAAATTAAACAATTTAGTTTCCATTCCCTCGCATATAATGATATTCATCAATGGGACAGGTTAATGGGATTGGCATTGGCATTGGCAAATCTCTTGCTAAATTAGCATAAACAAGCTAGAAGCAAATAAATTTATGAAACTAAACATAACAATGCGATGCCACTGTCCAACTACTTACTTGAGTTTTAGCAGTGCATGACCAAGATTCACCAATGTTGGTTCCTACATTTCATTCAGGGAGGATGAGGTATGATCCATTGTTAACTCAAACCACTGAACTGCTTTTTGATACCTAAACATCAAATAAACAAGAATATCAAGTCCTTGAAGAGCAATAGAAAACATTTTTTCCTGACACTACTATGAATTTTAGCGCTAAATATGGATGGAATTGATATTCTCCAACAAACTACCCAATCCAATAGACCAAAAGGATGAAATATCATAAGGAATACTGTGTTGAATGGAAAAGTGGATGAGATTTGGAAAGCAAACAAGGAAAACCAAATTTGTTTAGATTATGTGTATGAAATATTTTCTCAAACTCTAATGATTTCAAGTGCAGACAACAAATTTGCTCCCACTTCAAACATGCTATGCATAATCAAGCATATGTACAACATGGACAGCATCTTTAACAACTTTTCTGTTGGCGTGTTCGTGACTTCCCAGAGGCCAGAGTTCTGTGTGGTAATCCAATTTTCCCTCCAAGAATGTCTAACATGGCACTTTTGTAGTCAACTGATGCCCCCTTCTCATTTGAGGAAGAGAACTGAGTATGAATGATGTTCATGAAAGCAAAGCATCTAGAACAAAAAGTGGAGCATTTACTGATTTCTAATTATAATCATACAAGGATAACAGAAGCCTTGAGAACAGAGAAGTTTTCTTACTCTTTCATATTATAAGCTACAACCCCCAGCTCATTATATATAAGTGGATCACATGGACAGATAGATTTAAGCTTGCATGAAGAACTGCAGAACAGAAAACAAATTGGATCAACAAGAAATGACAATAAAACTTTTGTTTATTACAAACAAGCTTATAGAGATAACTGCAAGCTGCTGACAGTAGTAAATGCTGCAGTTCAAGTAACATATGATCCTCATATCCTTGTCAACAACTAAAACCATTTTGAATCTTAGATTTGAAAGTAAGGGTGTAAATGAGCAGAGCTTGCAAAAACTGAACCAAGCTCTAGCTCAAGCAGCAACATAAATCACACACAAATGGAGTCCCAGATCTCCTGGTTCAAAATCCACCTGATTCTGTCTCGACCTGCTTAAAACTTTGGTCATGAGGTCACTGAATTTATGCAGAGAAGCTTACATTTAGTAGCCAGCATGACAGATACCTGACAGTTTTTCGTTTCACTGCCAGCCTAGCTGCTGGGAACCTACGTAACCCATATAGAACTATACAAGACCAGTAGACCACACATATTGATAGCTTGGTTATGTTTAAACTTTAAATGTTTAATAGTTAGTACTCAATAGTTGCTACATTTTGTACATGAAAGTATAGTTAAATTGGCACCAATCGGAGCTTGATTGAACCAAAGTGAGCTTAAGCCCTACTAATAATTAAACAAGATGAGATTCCAGCTCAAACATGGCTCATTTGGATCTTAAGTCAAGCTCAAGCCGCATTTTAGAGGAGTGGAATTTTGTGAGCTACAAGCATCTTTTGCAGCCTATTTGAAATCTTACTAAGCATTTGGAAGTTTATTAATGATAATTTTACAAATTAGTATGGTTCACTACAAGTTAGTATGGTTCTCCCTGTGAGCTATAACAAATAGCACTCCCATGAACAATGGTTAGCAAAAGCCAAAAAAGGTTGTACATGCTGATTTCTCATTTTCTATCAGCATGGTCAATGTTATGTGCACGATACAGCAGCAAGGCTAGGTGCATAAGGTTACGGCCGGCCAGCCGGATGTATGGGTAGAGGATAAGCACGTCCAAGGCAGCACCAGTTTAGCAACTTTGGCAACAAGGAAACCACTCAAGTTAGGCAATCAGATTTATTAGTTTGGCAAGTATGTTTTAGTTAGTCAAGTATCCCTTAAGTTTAGGAGATATGTTAGTCAGTAAGTATCCCTTCAAGATGCATGAGTTAGCAATCGATATCCTTCCGGATACGATTGATTAGGCATTCGGTCCTATAAAAGGAACCAAGCATGTAATTCAGAGAGAAAGCAAAGAAATAAACAAGAAAAGACTGTAGTTTTTTCCCTCCTCTCAACAGGACCTCAGAGCCTTGGCGGCGCCATGGCCGGCCGGTCAAGGGCAAGTGCCCAACCCTCGGTTCTCGGACCCGTACCCAACCAACGACACAACAGTCAAGAATCTGCAGTTAATTTGATGAACAACTATTGACATTCTAAACCTCCTTTTTGCCTAAAACTACACAAGTAGCGAGGTAAACGAGAAAAGATTAGGAGGGAAAGCCTTGCTCTATGTATAATTGTATATTTTTTCCTATCAGAATGATAGTCTTCATGAGAAAATTTGAATTAGTTAGCGATCTCAAGTAATTACCTGCTCAGCAAGTTTGAAATTATGCATTCGCGCATATTGCATGCCCATGTATAAAGTTGGTAGATGACATCTGAAATGAAAAATAAAAATAAAAATAAAAATAGTTAGATGGAAACTAGAAAACAAGTACGATGTAGATAATTAAGCTACAACAACAAAAATATCAATGGTATATATACCCCAAATAAAGAGCAGGACTCAATCCACAATGCCCTTAATCAATATGACCATATCTAGACAGTATTGTGCTCAACAAATACAGAAGAGCTTGTCACAAACGCGCACATCCCGGAAAAAAGCATTCATAGGTATTTTCATAATAAAAAGGCAACAACACACAACAGATAATAGAAAAATGCAGCGAAGCCAACACATCGATCTCAATGCAGTTTAGCTCTGGAACCTGAAGAATCTGAAGCTGCTTATCTTTGAGGAGTTTTATGTTAGGAAATTAGATGTATGAGTTAGGTTACGGGTGTGTTGGTAGATAGTATGCATGTTTCCATTATGCTTTGATCGGGTTGTGATTTTTCTTAGTTGTTCTTGTGCTGGTAGAGGCATCACTGACGATGACCCTCTACTGCAATATGTATCTGAACCTGCATGCAGAACTCTGGTCTATTTTTAAATGAAAATTAGACTGGGGCTACGCCCTAAAACTCTTAAAACAGATAATAGAACAATGATACAATTTCAACACAATTTACAGTGTCAATTATCATTAGTAATTACTTGTATGAAGATAACTGTTGTCAAGCCCAAGCCAAGAACAATAAGTTGACACAAGTATTAAAAAGTTCAACTTTACTTGAAGAATATTCTGCCCCATTGAACAGCAGAATAACAGAGCAAATGGACTGGATCTTTACATCAACGACCACGTTGGAATTTCAAGAAGAAGAAAAAAGGAAAAAGATTACTGACCCAGGAAATAGCCGAGCTGCTGTCCGAAATGCAGCCATTGCCTGGTCACCCTCCTCTTGAGCAGCGTAAGCAATACCAGTACCAATCCAAGCAGGAGGAAATGCCCCATCTAACCCTGTGGCTTTGCTGATGGGAAACATATTAGTGCAAAGTGCATTTGATAGCTTTGGAGGGCTCATGGAATATCCCCAAATACATCCTGCATCGTTCTCAAAGACAAAAAGTGGGAGTAGTACATGTATTTTGTTTTGATCTAATCGAGAGAAACAAGAGAAAGAACAAAATAACCATCAAAACATAGTAATTAGTGCCACAGTTTCCAAACTAAGTAGTTTTAACAAACAGCAAAAATGACAGAATAATGAAGCTTCAAATTAAAACTATACGGTGGTGATGGTTTAACAGGACAGCATGCTTACCCAAAGTACCTCCGTGCTTGATCATACTTCTTAATGCAGTAACAATAGCAGCCAACAGCAAACCAGGAGAGAGCTCTACAGATGGATCAGAACACAAATTAGAATGATATGCTTTGCTCATGGTTGACTGCAAACCAACAAGTGTAATATTATCCATGCTGTTCATGCTGTTAAGGTTAAAATTTATAGATGGCATTGAAAATGAAAGTACTGTAGAAAGATGCATATATATATTAAAACTAAGACTGTCACTATATCTCAAACTGTTCAATATGCAATTTCTGAGTTTTTCTCAAGGCAGTTAAAGGCGCAAGGTCCTTAAATTACCTGAGGCACAAGGCGTAAGTCTCAAAGTCTTTTGACATGTTTTGTAATAAGTGGTCATAAGGCTAGTACTCAGCTGTTTATTAATGTTATTTTGTGATTCAACTTGTTATTAATGATGTTTCCACTGTATGCACTAGCTATGATCATGAGACTGGTGCAGAAATACACAGAGGGTTCAAATTTTATTTTATAAATCAAACCAACCAATTAACATGAATAGTTATTCTTCTCTCGTCTTGTTCTATTCTTTACTCATATCATTCTTAGGTTCTTACCTCTTGTCTTATCAGAAACTTTATTTTCAAATTTAAATTTACCTTTCTTACCTCAGTAATCTCTATAGTATCGAGTCTTCGATCATCAAAGCGATGGATGGCCTGGAAGCTTCAAGATCTACCAAGTGTTTCAAGTCGACCGTCCATATAAGTTAGTAGTGGTGTACCAAAGTTGCCCTTCTCAGTTTTAATATCGTTTAGTCCGTGTAATAGGATCTTTTTGGTCCAGTGTTGCATTTTATTGCCTCTTAATTGCTTTCGGCTATTTATTCTTTGGGTTTAACCGACTTTCCCTCTGTTAGTTGTTTCTGTCTTTCTCCCTTGTTCTCTCGTCTATTGTGCTTTTCCCTCTCACCTATCGTGCTTTCTTTCTCTAATCTATTAAACCTGGGAAGAATTGTTTCAGATGGTTCAAATTCGCAACTCAAAGTCAAGGCGAATCAGCGGATCCCAATGCCAGTGCTAATCCCAATGCACCACCCCCTCAGGCCGTAGTAACAGACCAGGGTTTGAGTCAGTTTATGGCAGCTCATACTTAGTTAATGAATGTCATGATGCAGAATATGAATCAAATGATGAATTGACAAAATCAGACTGCTGCAGTCCTAAGCAACATGATGAACCCGAACAATCAAGCAGCTGTCATGCCGCCACCACCACCACCAGCCCGTCACAAGAGGAAGATGGTGGAACAGGGCAATATGTTGTAAGAAACTCCAAGAATGGTGGTCAACCTCAAAAGAACAAGACATCAACAACAAGAATCCAATGCTTTTATTGTCACATTATGGGACATTTTGCCAGTCAATGCCCACAAAAACGCTTAGCAGTCACCCCGGACAGCATTCCAGAAGCTACTTTAATCACAACCATAACACCAGCAACTGGTAGTAAAAACAATAGAAAGTACTTATCACAGTTGCACAAATACACAAGTTTGGGCTTGCATGCCTCAAGAAACAACAGCGAACCATCCGACTAGCCTTTTGTTCCCCATCACATCTATTGGAGATCAGTCACAGAAGAACTCTCATGTCGCAGTAGTTGCCCGTTTCACTTGCCATAAGATGGGTCACTTTGCCAGTAGTTGTCCACTGAAGAAAGCTTCATTAACAGATCGCCCACTCTCAGGGGTCCTTTGCTATAAGTGCCACAAGAAAGGTCATTATGCTCATAGATGCCCACGAAAGCTAGCTCTGACGTCAATTCCATTTAACTTTAGAGCTACACCAGCCAAGACCCCTACGTCAGGATCAGGACGAGGAGCACCTCAGACTCCAAGTCAAGCCATCCGGAATTCAACACCATCCGCAAGGGGACGACTGAATCATGTCACAGCAGCACAAGCCCAATCAGCTCAGCATGTCGCACCAGGTAAGTTCTAGTTAGTTCAGTTTCCACTTTGGTTTTGTCTCACTCAGAAGAGAAAGCCGTTTGGTTTAGTGAGCAAAGTCCGTGTGCCCTAATCTGTTTCCCTGTCCGTCTGAATCTCAGGGTCGAGATTCCTTCTAAAGGGGGTAGGTTTGTAACATCCCAAATTTTGGCATTTTCAAAATTTTATTTCAAAATAATTAATTCAAAGATTTGGATTTTAAATTGGAGTTCTTGATAATTCGAAGAGCCTTTTTGAAGTTTTAAAAATAAAAGAAATCATTTGTAATTTATTGGATTAATTTAAAACTTCATTTGAAATTTCAGAAAATAAAACCATTTTAAATGATTAAAATAAACATAAATTAAATTCAAAATTATTTTATTCAATCTATTCAGGTTCCAAGGATTTTTGTCGAATTTTCTTAAATTTTTTGGAATTTATTTTATTTTTGGATTTTTTCTGGATTTCCTTTTTCTTTTTATCTCCTGCTCATCATCTTCTACCTCCCGTCGATGTTTACTGTTCATCTGAAATCAAACAGACAACAGCATTCACTCTTTCCCATTTCTTCCCACTCGATTATCCAAATTCAAATCCGTTTGAAGTGTTGCAACCCCACCTCCATCACCGTGCTGTCAATGCCTTCATTCCCGAGGCCCCATCAATACATTTCCGGTTCTTTCAGTTTCCAAAAGCGAGTCGTGAATGAATGTCGTCGGCGTCCTTAATCGCGTTCCCAACGATTCGAATCACAAGAAGGGCTATAAATTGGCATGTCATCACCTCATCTATCCCTTTGTATCCCCTCAAATTCTCAGAACCCCTTGAGGTCCATCGGCGACGAATTTTGCATTTTCCCGAACATTGTTCATCTCACCCAATTAGTGAATTCGTCAATCCGGTAAGATTTTTGTTGTCTCCACCACGTCACTTTGTGTTCCCGAGCACGGTTAACATTAGCCCTCATTCATTTTCTCTTTTCGTGTAGCGAATTGCTCAAATTTTGTCTTTCCTCCTCCTAGGCTGAATTCACTCCCGACGATCGATCTACTTACTCGGTGCGTATTTCTTTGAGAGAACAACGTCACAGCGTGTTCCAGACCTTACTCCTCCTATTCCCCCCAAATCAATTTGATTGATTAGCCTCTGTGGTTCATCGCCACCGCCGTCGCCTTGTTTCTGTCACATGTCGTCGTGGAGGGATCACCTCGGACCATCTCCGGCCAAACCGACCGCACGTATGCGCTCCTTGGGCCAAGGCCATGCCCGTGCTCACCATAGCTCCTTCCCTACGCCGCTGGGCCACCGCCGCCACCATGTGGCCGTGCGCGCCGCCGCCGCTGCTGTGACTCGTCAGCCGAGCCACCACCACCTATGGGTAGATGAGCTTAGTGGGGTCCCATTTTTGTGGTTTGCTGGCCAACCCTCCAACTTCCTTGCTGTCACCGTCACCATGGCCATGAGCACCTGCGTGCTCTGTTTTCATTCTCTGAAGCTTCACTGGGTTGTTTCTGTTAGTTGAACTCGTGTCTATGCCATCTTGGTCCCACAAGTCAAAGACTCATCCTAATCTTCTCTCTTCTCTGATCTTTTCTCTAGCCTTTGGTCCCACATGTTTTGTGTCTAGCAATCTTTCTTTGTTTCCAGTCAATCTAAAAATCAGCAAAGCTTCAGTCCGAAATCAGCATGTCCAGAAACAGTACGATTCCAATACAGTTAATTTTCAGTTTTTTTCATCATTTCTTGTAATATCAAACTTCCGAATGTTCGTTCTCCCTCATACGAACTCCGAATCCGTCGATTCTTTCTCCTAAATTCATCTAAATTTGTTACCTTCCTTCTAGTACTTATTTTATAATTTTTATATTTCATTTGAATTTCTATTATTTATCTGTATTGTTTCGTGTATATAGAATCAAGTAAATCATGAAACACAATTTGGATCAACAGAAGAGCTAACCTCCAACGCGTCCAAAAGCGAGTCTCCTTTGACCATTTTGTACCTATGATTTTAAATATTGTTTTCGCTTTTAAATTGTTATGCATTGCTATTTCATACAAAATGATGAGTTTAAATTGTAGGATGTTAGTTAAACCTAAAATTGTTAATGTCTTCCTTGATATTTGTTATCATGTACCTTTGTAAAACCTAGTGTAGAAATTCTGCATTATTGAATACAGTTTTGCAGAATAGTTTGATACGGTAGAACTGCTTAGACAAGCTTTATCGGTAATGTTTATGCTATGGGTGGGAATTATTATTACCATTTATGCAAATTAGTTTGAAAAATGTATGGCAATAGGTATTGTCGTTGGTTTTCAAAATAAAATAAAATGGTGAAAATATGATTAGACTTGGGTGGGTGGTAAATTCAGGCAGGTGTAGCTAGAGCACGAGAACTTTTATTGTGCAAAGTTACACCCAAGTCATACTAAGGACCGACGCTTGTGACTATCCAAACTGAGCAATACCGTACAACCACATGTCCTAAATGGAAAGGACCTGGCTAACTAATTAGCAATGTTTTGATTTGGTTGTGTTTGGAGTGGCGAAACCTTAGCGAGCAGAACCGGGTCAAGACAGAGCTTTGTAAAGGCCTTGTGATAATCACCTACAGAAGTGTGTGAATCAGACAGTATAAGTTTATTATCTCGTGTGGATCAAGCTGTACAACCTTTGCTGAGTGTTAAAAACTATTCAAATAACCGTACCCACGCCTTTGCTGAGTGTTAAAAACTATTCAAATAACCGTACCCACGGTCAAGAGCGAGAGCAAGGTGCGTTTTCACATGGTAGATTTTGGTTTTGATTTCGAAAGAGTAAATTTTGGGAACCGGGAGCAGTTAGGACTCTCGGGTAGTTTTCTAACAGCTATAGCCAGTTGGGCAGCTAGAGCCCTATCCTTTAAACTATGGCGGCTAGAGCCTTGATATTAGTGGTTGGTAGCTAGAACCTCCACTAGTGATACAATTAATTTATTTATCGAAACTACGTTTGTCAAATGTGCTTTATAAAAACTGTTGAAACTAAAATATTGCTTTGTGCAAAAGAACCATAAAGCCGAATTGTTAAAGCTATGCATATGCATGTTTCCCAAGATTCGCGGAGTACTTTATGTACTCACATGCTACACTCAAAATAATCTCAAAAGTCTTCAATGATACTAAGGACGACTACGACTACTTCGCCCGTGGCTTTGATGAAGGGTACCCGGAGTACTAGGTTGCACTCCTCAGTCGAATACCGATGGGTAATTTGATGGGCCACCACTCGGAGTTTATCATTTGTTGTTTCCGCTGCTGTAAGTCTTGTCTTTTGACCTGCTTTGTAATAAGTGGCTATAAGGCTGTTACTCAGTTGTTTATTAATGTTATTTCGTGATTCGACTTGTTATCAATGATGTTTCCACTGTGTGCACTAGCTACTTATTATGGGGCTAGTGCAGAAATACACAAAGGGTTCGAATTCAGAAATCTGGTCCCGACACTTAACCTCTGCCTGCTTTCGCCCATGCTATCCCCCCATTGACGACCCTTTTTCCCGCACGGACGGAGAGACCCAAGGTCGCCCATGAGTTTCTCGCGTACCCGTCAGCGTTTCGTCATTCTTCTCGCGCATTTATCCCAGCTACTTAAGCAATAAAGCGCGCATTTATCCCAGCTACTTAAGCAATAGAGCGCACATTGGCAACCTCAGTTCGCCCACGTTCCATTTCGCTCAAACCCGAGCTTATCGCTCTTTGGTTTTATGAATAGCAGTTGTGTCATCTTCGACGCTGGTAAGTGATGAGGACATCCCTACTATGGATATAGTCGCGCCTACACACACGACTCATCCACAACCAGTACAAGGACCTCTTACCCGAGCTCGTGCTCACCAACTTAATTACCGGGTGAATTCGTTCCTATATTTATATATTAGTGAAGATAAACCGCTACCTAATGCAACTGATTTAATTGTGCTTAGGAACATGGGAGCGGATCAAGGAGAGGCTTGTGGAGTCATGGACATGCATGGAAGACATAATGGAGGTCACTCGTCACTTTGGGTTCATGTCAAGCAAGAGTTCGAGTTGGGCTCGTTTTGGATTCGAATTCGACTGCTGCGATAGACTAAGTTCAAACGGTCGTAACTTCTTCATACGGACTCCGTTTGGGGTGATTATGAACTTCATGGAAAGCTTATCAAGTCTACTTTCCAACGGATCTAAGATCATCATCAAACTCCATCCGAGCCGGCCACAATCCTCAAAAGAGTCCACGTCTATTTCTGAGTCCGAGTTAAAAGGGTGCTGCGCCACCTCCACTTGGGCCCATGGGCCTTCTAACCCTAGGGGCGTGCGCCCACTTCGCTGGCCGCCGCCCCTGGCCGTCTCCCTATATAGGAGTCGCCGTCTCCTTTTGC
This sequence comes from Hsuehochloa calcarea, assembly GCA_036346395.1. Taxonomy (NCBI): domain Eukaryota; kingdom Viridiplantae; phylum Streptophyta; class Magnoliopsida; order Poales; family Poaceae; genus Hsuehochloa; species Hsuehochloa calcarea. The sequence goes on from CM070598.1 coordinate 59,391,817, forward strand.
TAGAATTGGGATTTCATTTGATTAGTTTCTCCCTTGTGAAAACTCTCGTTCTTCGCTTCTGTCGACTAGACCAACCGTAAAGGACCTCTGCGGAATCCCACCTCTTGAACTTAATCATATATTTGCAATTCAGATTGCTTTTTACCTTGTTCTTGCTTGTTCTTCGATTGCTTGCAGGAATTGATCCTCGTGATCAGGTCAACCGGGTCTTTGGCACGGTTGATAACGACTTGGTGGTTGGTTCGTGCGTGCTGCGTTCGTAGCCTGGATCGTGAGAGTTGACCGTCATCCAATCGGAATTTACCCATCTCACCGAAAGATCGGGACAACAGAGTTCATCAGTAAGCGTGCCTCCGCAGCTCCGCCGCTCTAGTGAGCTTCCTCACCCAAGACGTTCGTGTCGTTTTGATCCTTATGCATCACTCATCCCTCTCCTTTGCTCAATGCAGTTCCGGGAGTCTCGTAGTTCATCGTGTTCTCCTTCGTCCCCAGCTCCGGCGTGCACCTGATTTGAATCACCACGTCCCCGCCACTCCAAAAGGTTTGAACCTCTCGAGTGCGCCATCGTGTATTCCGGCTCCCCTACAACTAATCCCCTCACTTAACGCTGGCCAGTTCGCTGTGAATCTGAGCATCGCCATCTTCTTCCTCATCCTCGGCCACTACCGCCATTTTTTATCTTCCTCAAAGCTCGGTGAGTCCCTGTCCAATTCCTCGCAACTACACCATCCCTAGAGCACCAGTTAGCTAACACGCACCTTCTTGTAGCACCTTCAACCTCGAAACGCGCCATCTCCGTGAACCTCATCACCGTCGCCGTTGTTCAATATCGACAAGCCGTTCCAGAACCTCCCCAACCTCTTCTACATCCTCGTGATCGTGGTGAGCCTCTGGTCCTAATGAGCGCATCATTTTGTTAAGGGCAAGTCCCTAGTGCCCCTTCCCCTTAGCCACCCATGGCTAGCGCCGCCGCGGTTGCATACCGCTAGCTCGCCTCTGGTGACCCTAGGTCCCCGCACCTAGCCCATTAGCATCGCCTGGACTCACTGAGTCCAGTGCACCTCTCCTTTAGCCTGGAGGCAGCCTCCTTTGCCAAAGCCGTCACAGACCCGAAGCTCCTCGCCGCCTTTTGTCGCCGCTGCCACCACCACCTGTTGTTTCGCCATGCTCCCCTCTTTCCATTCCGCGCCAACGTCGCAGACTCATCGTGTCATTAAATCGCGGCCAGCGCACCATGCCCATCAGCCGCACAACCCTACTCCTCCTTCTCCTCTCATTGGCCGGTGGGCCCAAGTGATTAAGGACTAATTAGCGCTAAATGACAGCGCTTAAATACACTAAGTCGATGACATGTGGGACCAACCGAAAAGATAATCAGAAATCTAATTTAAAACGTATTTAGTAAATGAATCACTAACGTGTGGGACCACTCGATTCTGGTTTTAAAACATGCTTTAAAACCGAGAGACCGACATGTTGATTTCAATTGTTAGTAGATTAAAATCAAAAATAAGTTTAATCATTTAGTTAATAATTAATGAGTCTATGATACGTGGGACCACCTTTGTTTTATAAACAAGATTAAGAAAATAAAAATAAGGAAACCGTCCACGATTTCCTTAAACCAAAAAGTCGGTCTCGGTCTCGGCCTCGGCCCAGAAACCGAGCGGAATGGCGACGGCGGCGACCCACGCAGAGGCGACGACGGCTCTCCCGGCGACGCCCCCGCCGTTCTCGGGTTAGGCGTGGTTCGTCCCACGAGCATCGAGGCGGCGGCGGGCGGTCGCCCTAACCTCTCGAGCCTCATCTCCGTGGTGGAAGGAAGCAAGCAAGCGATGTCGGCGATGGCATCGCGTCGAAGCGCACACGATTCGAGCGGCGGTGGCCTTCGACGACGGGAAAGGATGTGGCAGCGGATAGAGCTAGGTTAATGTCCTAACTCTGATACCATGTTATGAATATTGTGTGTGTATTCATGAAGCTCAATGGGCAATATAGAGAGAGTACAAGGGGATATTACGAGGGAATATGTCATACACATATAAGAAAATACAAAGGCATATAAGGAAATACAAAGATATTCCTATTCTAATATCACTGACAAGTAGGCCCCACATGTAAGTTAATAAAATTTGGAAAAATGAGAAAAGTCGCTTTCAGTTCAGAGGAAAATACGCTTTCTTTGTTAGAAAGCGTAAACCCCAGAAGAACTCAGAGGAAAATACACTTTCTCTGTTAGAAAGCGTAAACATCAGAAAATACGCTTTCGACGTCACCATTTTCTTATTTTCTGGAATTTTCGAACCGAATAAAATTAAAACATTAATAACTTATGCATGCGAACTCCAAATGGAATGAATCTTTTTTATAAATTCATCTAAAATCATGCTTTGTCTGAATATGCAAAAATATTTGGATTTTGTAGCCACTGAAATTATTAATTTGCTATCGACTCTTTTTGAATAGACGTCGCTACTTCGAATGAAATTTACGACGATCCTCCATCCTCGTACTCTGCGATACCAGAGCAAGGCAAGCACCTCCTTTGACCATGTTGATTCTTGATCCTACTATTTCAATTATTGTACTTTTGCAAAATCTATTATTCATGCGTGTATGTTTGCTTAAAATTACTATATTTGGAGATAACGGTAGTTATATTCCTATTCAATGCATGATCCTCCTTCAAAATATTGGTATCCTTACTATTGTAGCCATTAGGTTATGGCTTAGGTAATAAATAATGTCGAATTGGGTTTTTCGAAGGCGAACATCGCATAAATGCTTAGTCAAGCTTTAGTCTTTACTAAAATTTGAAAGTAGATGAAATATTGAATATGATTTGGGAGATTTTGAAATGATGGTCCAGACGAGTTACCTCTGTTAATTTTGTATAAAAATAAAAATGAAAAACCTAGATTGTGACGCCAGCGAGTTATAATATGAACTGATGAATGTGAGAAGGTTTCTTGTATGTAGATAGGGAGATCCTCGTCCGAGTCAATTAAGGACCGAGCCGATAAGTCCTATCTAACCCTATCGTACAACCATATGTCTTTGGTATGGGACGACCTTGGCTAATTAAGTCATCGAAAACTAGCCTTGCATGTTGGTAAGCCGTAGTAGTGCAAGCATGTTGGATTGCTCGAAGGGGCTCCCTTCACCGAGGCGTTGCGATCAAAGCCTTCCGACACAACGGTTAATGCCTCACTTTGACGGAAGGTACTTGAGATTGAAGTGAGGGTTTTCATTGTCGGGCTAGTGCAAGGCTAGGACTAGGTGATGTAAAGGCTTTGTTACGTGCTCTAAACTGCTTACTAAAAGATTATGAGCGGTGGTATCCAGCATCATACGGGTAAAGGTGTACACCTCTGCAGAATGTAAATGCCACGGCTTGTGCTTAAGCGCAAAGCGTACTTGTGGAGGACAGAGGCTTCGACCTTCTACCTCGGTAGGGTGCCGTGGTGGCAGGAGTGGAAGGTGCAGAGCAAGGTGTAGAGGACAATCAATAGATGGGAAATAGAGAAATAGAAAGAGGGAGAAACAGATTGATAATTATTGCTTATCTATTAATGATGATTAGTCCTCTTTAAGTAGGACACCTTCCTGGCCGGCTGGGCAGATCCCACGCCCAACCAAACTCTATCTCTTAGCCTAACCAATCTTATCTTTAACCAACTTAATCCTAACACAACAAACTTGGTTTAACTTAGCGCCAAAGCAGCCGGTGTCCTAGCAGGCGGCGTCCTGCGGCCATAGTGAATGCCCCACATGATAGTAAATCTATTTAAATAGTCGTGCTATCGGTCATGAGCATGCTTAGTGCAGTTTTAACAGGTATAGTCTCTATTTTCACAAAAAACAGTTTTGTTGAAAAAGTTGGGATGAATACTTTTTATGATATTTGAATTAAGTATCATCTCTATGTCTGAAAATAAGGTTTTGGCCGCAACCAAGAAAGGTTGTGATTTGCTATTTATCAAGTTACTTGTTGATTCTTTATATATTTAATTGCTCTTTAAACTTCCGTTGCAAAATACTATGTATTGATATTGCAAATAAAATTTGCTTAATACTGAAAACAACTTGTAGCATAGAGCCTCCTTCCTTGTTAGCCATGCATATATATAAATTTTGCGATACACTACAAGTTTTGCTGAGTACGCAATGTACTCAACCTTGCTTAAATTGTTGTTCAGATGATGAGAATGACCACATGCCGGACGACGCCTTCTTCGGTCCCAGTACCGAGGGGTACGAGGATGAGTCTTTCTAGGGTTTGCTCCTTGTCGGTTGTCTGAGGGTTTGGATGGACATGCCGTTGAACTTTTGCTATTAATCTATTAAATTTCCACTGCTACTTCTGATATTTGAACTTTTATTTGACCGGTCGGCCCTTGTGTTGCAAACTATGTAAACGACTAAGTTTATATACCATATTTGCTTCATGTTGTATGTAATTGTGTATAGATGTACATGTCAATATTGTGGATATGTGTACTAGCCACTGATTATGAGATTAGTATAGCGCACTCACGAGGATTTCGGGTATTCAACGTCCAGGGTGCGACAGGCAACCCTATGCCACGCTTGGCGTAGAAGATCCAACAAGGAAATTTTGTTCCTGCCACTCAAAATATGTACAAATTCGGTTGTCATCGAAAATTTGACCATTTTGTTTTTTGTCGTTCTTTCGTCAATGCACATTTCGTTTTTTGCCACTCCGTTCAATTTTTCGTCAAGTCAACGGGGTTTGACCGTTAAGAAATATACAAAATTATCAGAGAAAAAGGAAATTTTAAAAATACCAACAAATACAGGAAAAAAAATAAAAGTGCACAAAAGTTTCGTAGTGTAAATTTCACCAAAAAAAATAAAAAATTACAGTAGGAAAATTTTAGCAATACTCCATAAAAGTTGAGGAAGATTAAAACATTTTCCCTAGTGTTAATTTTTTGAGAAATTTTATTAGTGCATTAAAAAGCACAATTATTCAAAAGTTATTCTTGAATTCTGCTATATTTTTTCTCTATTTTTCTTATGGTTTTTCTGGTATTTTCCTATTTTTTCCCCATGTTTCTTGACGGTCAAACCCCGTTGACTTGGACGAAATGGCAAAACGAAATATGCACCGATGAAAGAATGAAAAAAAAAACAAAATGATCAAATTTTCGATAATAGAACTAAATTTACACATATTTTAAGTGACATAAACATAATTTTCCCACCAACACACAGTTGCATCCATTTGCACCTCATCTGTTTCCCAAGAATAAAAACTAGTAAAAAAGGTGCAGCTGCACAACAATTATTGCAGGAGCTGCCTCATGTAGCAGAGGAGCGGTAAGGAAATAATAAAGTACTGTGCTACAGTTCCCAACCCGCTCCTCCATCCTTATCTCCTCACCACATCCCAAGCTGAGCTCCTTCCTCTCCCTCCCGCTTTCTCACTCCAACCCCATGATACAGAAGTCTTCTCCCTCGTCACAATCCCTCAAAACAGAGCTCCTCTCCCTCTTCACATTTGGTTGCAGCCTGCAGGATATGCAAGGGCCAAGGGATGGAAGAGTTGGCCAAGGTTTGGCTGCAACCTGCAAGGCACGCGCTTTTGCGGCCTGCCGCATTGCGCCTTGAGCCAAAAGGCGCAAGCCTCGCGGCCTCGCCTACGACTGCGCCTGGTGTAGCTTGAGTCAGTTTTGCCTCTCTTCGCCTTAGCGCCTAAGCACGCGCCTTTTGCGCTTTTAACTGCGTTAGTTTCTCTAACAACATTTATCTTACGGGGTCATGTAGATCAAATTCTGAAAGATAATAACTTGATCAATTATTAAGGTTGATAGTTTGATACTCACTTCTGAGGATAGTCCTTCACTAAATTGCATGCCAAAAGATAAAGATCATTGGAATGACCAAGCTCCATTGCAGCAGCCAAATGAACTAACGTGCATTTGAAATGGAAAGGGTCTCTTTCAAGTAACCTGAGATAGATATTTTATTATATTGATGCAAAATCAACATTGGTCGAGGAAACAAAAGTTAAACAGGAAAGTTCACCAACTTACGCAGATGTGAGTTCAAAACATTTTTGATACTCTGCACTCTGATGGTAGTATTCAGCTTTGCAAGCCAAAATGTCGATGTTGTTTTTCAGTGTTTGGCCAGAATTCGAAGATGAAATACTGCAAGATTCTCGTTCAAGTTCCTTGAACTTTGCTTCCACTACATATTCTTTTTCATGCTAAAAGGGCATAAAAGAAACCATGACCAACAGAAACATAAATAAAGACCAAATACATCAATTATTTATTTGGATGCAATGCATAGCATTGTAGCTACTCAGTCAAGTACCTTCCTAATCAAACATGAGTAGAATGCTGATAGCCACCCATCTTCTTTTCCGAATTGCAGAGAGGACAACAACTCAGATTCTGATAAATATCATTGCACCGTGCTTAGGTTTCAATATGCTGAGAACTAAGAGAGGATTTCAGGTAAAACATGTTCTTCTATAAATTAGTCAAGTAATGACAATAGACATTATGTTATTCAACAGAAATAACTTCAAAGGATGCAGTTGCTAGACAGATGAGCAAACTGATTTTGTTAAGCTTATCTAGTTGGTAATACATATCTAGCTTTTGTAGCTCATATCTAATTAAAAATTATTACAGTGCACAGTTTTACAAAAGAAAAAAGATGATAACTAGATAATGAAGTTCCTAAAAAGCAATGCAAGACTTAACACTAACATTCACGATTCACGATATAAGCAAACCTCAAGATAGACAAAAAAAAGGGGGGGGGGAGGGGGGGGGGGGCGGTTTGAAGCCTACCTTCCTCGCATGTTAACATGTAATTATCAACAAGGCATTCGAGAGCCTGGCATGTATATTAAAAAACAGTAGTTAGGAGCATACCAAATAAGAATACCGCAGTACATCATATCATGTGATCTAACCATCTAAGAGATGTTCCCACAATATCAAACCACTGGTAACTTTATCCTCAACCAGAGCTATGATGTTAAAGAATTTAATTGATGATGGTGTTTTGTACAATGCCTCGCATACATTTCTATTTTCAGCATCGCTAGAAAGTTGAAAAACCAATAACAGACAACGGTATACCAGAGTTATGTTGTTATCATTTGCCAGTTGTCACCACAAGTTACAGCATTATAGGGCTATAACTCATGCCCACAATATTCAGAAAGTCTGATGTCAGGCACATTAAATGATCAGATATTGGTCTACTGCATCTAACCTGCAATACTAACACACACATCGTCCCTAGGCCATAGTCGACTCATCATGTCAAACCCCACAGGCCATAAGAAAGTTCAGACTACCCAACTGAGGAATAAACATGTCAAAGTAAACATGAAACAGGTAGAACGATTCATACTTTAAATTTCATTTTTGTATACTCATGCATGTGGAATTTGGCATTCAAATCTACAAACAATGAGGCTACCTGTGTTTTCCTCGTGTCATGTACTAATTATAAGGGACAGTTCATTTAATAGAAAAACCTAACAAGTGTTGTGATATCTTTAGTTTACAGAGTCGTATGATTCTTCTCACCTCATAACACAAAGGATCAGCTTTAACTGCCGCCTTGTACCTAAGATAACAATAGATGAATAGAAGGAGGTCATCAAGCCAGCTTAACCAAACTGATAAGCCACAAGCAAACCAAAAATGAACACTGATTAGCAGAAGCCAACTTAACCAAACTGTCAATGTTATTTTTATATAAAGAAAACTAGCAGGCACAAGCAGATTTATTTCCTAGTACTGGACAGTTATTTCAACTATGTTCGCTAATCAACTCAACTTAAAAGGTGTACAGAAAAGAAACACTTCAAAAAACTGCATCACCAATGCCACTGAATACACTGAAGATAATGGTACTATTTCGAACTATACAAGCATTTAATCGAAGGAAAAATAGATGAAAGTTACTGATTTCACCATTGCCGAGCAAGGTCACGATTGTCCAGTGCTTCATATGCCTTGCCACGTAAGAAACATATAGCTGATCTGATCTGGCAAGCACGAATCACAATGGTAAGCGACCATCACACACCACTTACTCAAAGCGAGCGAGCGAGACAGAGTCATCACACATTGATTTCGTGATCTTCTGCATCCTTATCAAAATAGATGTCAGTACCATCATCCTGATCAAGAACATTTCCATGCTCATCTACTTTGGCATCCCCAAGCATCATCAAACACTGATGCCATTCTTTCAACTCCTCCTGACCAATGAAAGAACTGTGAAGCTATGCAGCATATGAAAAGATCAAAGATAAAACTTGTTGCTAAGTTAACAAACTAAAATAACCTAGAAATAGAAAATTCAAAAGCATATGGCTTCCTATAATAGGTGATAAAATTAAAGTATTGCATACAAATCATAAATCAGACAACTTTGTACTACATTACAAACTCTTTGTGTATGCTTCACTGTTCCATTTTTAGGAGAAATGAATCAAACTACACCACTAATTCCATGCAGGTCTTTTGATCCTTTCCCCCACAAGGAATTCAGACTTTTGTTCTAAGTAGTCAAAAGTCAAAAACACATAAACAGTATATTATATTAACACATACATCGCTCAACACTAATTCTCTTTTCTCTAGCAATCCAAAGCAGGAAGCATGCAATCTGTTAAACCAAAAGCTCAGATCAAACCAGCTAATCAGAACCGAGCTCAAGCACCCAATATGTTTGACGGAAACAAGGCAAGCGTATCCTGCTTATCATTTCAAAGCACTCGCGAGGCATTGGACTACAAGCCGTAAATGAAACCCGCAGCTATAGCCATTAGGGGCGCAATGTGTCTTAACAAAATGCCCAAATCCAGCTCAAACGCCTCCCGCTGAAACGAATAAAGAGAATTTTATCGAGAATCAAAATACTCTATCACGATGCGAGGGACTGACGAAATGCTCAGGCCAAACAAGCTGCTGGTAAGGAAGCTCGAGCACGCGGCCGCGCGCAGCGACACAAACAGGGGAAGCGAAACCGGACTTATCGGCACGCACGCAACGCGTTCGACGAAATGGCAGAGGGAGGGGGGGAGTAGAGCTCACGAGGCACTTGGCGGCGAGGAACCGGAACCGGAGGTCGCGGAGGAGGCGGGATGAGTTGAGGAGGTGGAGCGCGCGGCGGAAGTGTCGGCCGAGGAAGAGAGCCTGGGCCAGCATGTAGACGTCGGCGGGGTCGCCCGTGGCCGCGGCCACCTTGTCGGCGAGGAATATGGCGGACGCGTAGAGGTGCTTCCCGACGCTGTCCCGCACCACCCCGCGCAGCCGCTCCACCGCCTCCTCCCTCATCTCGGGCTCGGGCTCTCCTCTCCTCCGCTTGGGGTTCGCTGTGCCTGCGCCTGCGGTGGAGGTGGGCGGCACGGGAGGGAAACCGAATTTCGTATCCCACATTCAAACTAGGGTTCGCGGAGTGGGGTTTCTTATTTTTTTTAAAAAAAAAGAAACCAAAAGAAATAAACGGCACGGTCGGAGGTCGGAACTGGCCGCGGGCTTTGTCATGCCATGCGATCATGCGAATGGATTCTGTTGAGTAACCGTCATTTGGCGAGTCCAAATCGAACAGGTACCTCGATCAATGATCGTAATCGTAAGAACGATGAAGAACACAAGAACACAACAAATAGAATGCACACGAGATATGCGGGACTTGAGTCCGCTTTATTGCTTCGGATCAATCGGGGTTACAATGAGAGGGGTGACCTCTATTTATAGACTACGGGATGAGGAGTTCAACTGGGCCAGACTCTCCGGTCCGGGCCGTCTTGATCGCCAGACTCTCCGAGTCCCGGCCCGGTTTCTTAACACTCCTTGAACACTCATCCAACATATTCATGTCTCGTTAAAACTCCATAAAAACCCAATGGGAAAAATTTGGAGAAAGAGTACATGTCATGCGTTCTATTTGTGTTGCACTTGCAATTGCCTCATTAAAACCTTAGCCGAGAAACTTCGGAAAACTCGTCAAGGAAAAAGAGTACGATCCACCCCGCTTTATTCAATCTCCGGATTTATTCTTTGGGTACTTGATCTTCGTGATCAAGATTCAATAATGAGTTCGTGAAGATTCTCCCACAGATTCGCACTTGTCTAAGTCTTATCATTCCAATTCCACGTATGCATCTTTCAAAACTAGACGCTTGAAGTGACTTAGTGAATAAATCGCAAGATTTTCACATGACTTAGTATGCCATTACTTTAATTTCGTCCATCTTTTGCATTTCGTGAGCATAGAAGAACTTGGGATTGATATGCTTTGTAAGGACTCTTCACATAACCCATTTACTCTTGTGCGACGCAGTCGTATTATCTTCATAGATAATAGTGGGGTTTGCACAGTATTCAATCCACATGATCTTGGATGTGGTGAATCATCCGCCGGCCAAGCACATTCTTGTGAGGCCTCGTGCATGCGGCGCTATGATTTTGAGTGGTTCGTCGAAGTCGATACAAGACTTTGCTTAGACGATTTTCACGGAATTACAGTTCCACCACATAGGAATACATAGCCTGTTTGCGACTTGGTTGTATGTGGGTCCGACAGGAACCCAACATCTGCATAGTCATTCATACACAAGTCTTAGTTCTTTCTGTAGAATAGACTAAGTTCTTTGCTTTCTTGGAGGTAACGGAAGATGTCCATTATTTCCTGCCAATGCCTTTGGTAGGTTCTGTACTATACCTTACTAATAGGTTTACGGCAAATGCAATGCCTGATCTAGTACAGTTTGCTAAAACATAAGTGCTCCTCTTTTCACTGTGTATGAGAATTTTGGTCCCAGGACTTCCTCCCCCTCTTCTTTAGATTTGTACGGGTCCTTGTCTTGCTGCAAGGATCTCCCGACCATCGGCACTTTCGAAGGATATGCCTTTTCAAAGCCGAACCTTTTTCAACACTTTCTGAGTGTAGGTTGGCTGATGTACTAGAATCTCTTCCGGGATATGCTCAAGCTGCAAGCCTAGGCAGTATTTGGTTTGATCCAAATCTTTTATTTCAACTCGACTCGGTAAGAGCTTGCTTTCTTAATACCTTCTAAGGTTCCAATGATATTCGAGATCATCTTTATACACCGAGATTTATACAAAATCCATCCAGGATCGTCGATAAATACACAGGATAATTCTCATTGTTCGTAGCCTTTCTTGCATAGAAAGTCGCTTCGAGCGATTATACCACATTCTGCCTGATTGCTTCAGTTCATACAGTGACTTTCTGAGTTGCACACTCATAGATTTCTATTTGCTCTATCTTGGTTCGGGACAGGGATACATTCAGGTATCTTCATATAAATGTCCGAAGCCAAATTTCCATAAAGGTATGCGTTACCACATCCATCAATTTCACTTCTAACTTCAAATTCATCGCCATTGAGATAAATATCTAAAGGTAATTTCGCTCATGACCGGAAATAGGTTTCTTCATAACAATCTCACGGACGTTGAGTGAAACCTTGTGCAACGAGCCTTGCTTCTTTCATTTCTCTTCGAACAAATACCCACTTATGCCCTACATGGTGCACATGGGGAGGTGTGCGCTTATGTGCCCAAACACCTCTCTTTTATTCAGAGAGAACAATTCAGCTTTCTATTGCCTTCTTCCAATCTTCTCAATTTGATCTTTTCTTATATTCAACGAGCGATGCGTGCTCGGATCAAGATTGATGATTGTGACAATTTTCTTTGCAAAGTAAATGTCGACATTGGTCGCTTGGCTTATTCATAGATTCTCCCAAGATCATAAAGTTTATAGCTATGTCTTCAAGGGGCGATATTTCTTATGCTTCTATTTGCTTACGCTACTTTCAATCATGGGCAAGTCCTTTAGTTTTTCAAATCAGATGTGTGCGCACACATCCATGCCGATGTCTCCCTTCATGGGGATGTTCAATTCTAGTATGCCTTTTACGAAGGTTCCATCTCGGTGCCAGTCTCAACCGCTCCCTTCCGATTATGGGGTACTTTGGTGATCGGCTGTGTCAAGTCCTTCTTATCCTTTTTCACCAAGCGTCCCCGGTTACTTCGGATTCGAGGGGCCGGAGTTCTCGTCCTTTCAGAGGCCTTAGGACGGGATTAGGGATACCTTCATCGGTATTTCAACCTCTCCTGCATTGCGTCATGAGCATATGCGACTTGGTCACGCTCTTCAAATCACTAAAGTGGTTAGGCGCTTGATTCGCTAATGCTTGCAAATCAATTATCTTCTGGACTGCAATTGTCTTCTAGACTTCAATTGTCTTCTAAACTTCTCTATTTGCTTCACTAGTGCGCGGGTCATATGCATGGATTTCAAATATCTTCTAGACTTCAATTGTCTTCGGATTTCTCTATTTCGACATTTTACATCAAGGGTTGATTTCTCCCCTAATGACGAAATAATTCTCATCTAATATGCTATCGGTGAGCGGCCGCATGCAAATCTCTAGTCGTGGGGTCCAAATACGATTATGGATGCAGTCTCATAACCAACGATATCCCATTTTTAGAGAGTGCCCATTTCAGTTTTTGTGGTGGTGGTATAGGTACATAAACCTTGCAACAAAACCTTCAAAGATGAGAAATTTTCATGTTGACCCTTGCGCTAGTTGCATAGGTGAATGGATGTTATATGCTCATGGTCTAAAATTGATTAGAGTTGTCATGCAGATCGCGTGTCCCCAACATGTAGTTGGTAAATAACAATTCGCTAGTCCATTCGGGTGTGGACATGCGACAGGATGCTCAATTTTAATTCTCATTTTCACATAATAATCATCATATGCCATTGAAGTAAATTCTCGGCGTTGTCCATTCCGTGGACTTCACATGATGATAAGGAAATTATTCTTAATGTTAATTATCTACGAGATTAGCTTTGCGTAGCGGGGTTTCGTAGACATTAAACAAACGTCGACCGCTTTCGAGGAAGCATCGATAAGCACCATAAAATACCTAAATGACCCTTACAGAAATGTTTAGGACCGCAAATGTCTCATTGGATACGGTCCCAGAATGCAGGATTTCGCCCTTTACTTTCGAGTAGAGGGTCTAGTAGTCGCTTTCGATGGTATATGCAGGGCACACAAAATCTTCAAGATTCGGAAGTTCTTTAAATTGACACTATGTCCTCGTGAATTGTTAATTATATTTCTCATCATCCTAAGACCTAAGTGACATAATCTATCATGCCGAGAAGAGGTTTAGAGCTTCTAAATATAGTTTTCGCGTATAAGATAGGTCGCAGATGCCTTAATATTAGTGTAGTATAGCCCATTTTAAATGAAGAAAGTCGTTCTAATACCATTATTCTACTATTTTCACACGCTTTGTAATGAGCAGCTATTCCTTACCATGCTCTTCTTCGATCTCTACGTGGAAACCGTTAGCGAATATCCTTGAGAGTTCTAGTCGATTATGGGCACAACAAGGCTTCTTTAATGACCAAAGTTGTGTCCGTCGGAGTATAATTGTGGCCCTTCCCGAGCCTATTATACATGTATCGCCGTCACGCGATTGTCGTAAGGCTACGAGCATTCTTATTGATCGATTGAAAAATTCCATCTCTCTCAAGGTGGTATTCATTGTCCGCCACCGCTAAGCACACTTCCTCCATAGGCGCTACATGCATTCTAATATAATGTACTTTATTAATATGTAGCGTAAATCCAAAGAACACATAAAATAAAAATACTTGGATATTAGAACATAACTTGCTATCATAAATACGGAAATATAAGTCTTGCAGACTCATCATAAGAATTTAATGCTTTGCTCTTCTAGAGCCTACAACCATTATTCAAAGTTTCATCATAATCACAAAATACAAGTGATCAGAAAAGGATCTAAGTGCAATGCGTGCACTAGATCGAATCGTGAAGTATTCGTAAACTTCGCCTTAATCGCTACATGGCGATCTTCTCCTCTTGGGCAATTACTACCGTGGCGTTGCTATGTCCAAAGGAGGCATGATGGGGTCGCTACTAGGTCGTCCACATCCATAAGTGCAACTAATGGGTGTGGATCTTCCGTGCTTGCAATGGTGAGGTGTGCCTCATGCTATCCTTTGCCCCTTTTCTTAGATCAGAAACACCAATTACGTGCGACTCATGACCTTACCCTTCTTGCCCTTCTCCTTCGTGAGAGGCTTCATCACCTTAGTCGCTAGTATTGGCTTCATGGCCAATATTGCTACTAGGTGGTCGTGAAATGTAGTTCTTCCTTAAAACATCATCTTGAGCTTCCACAATTTTCATGATGTCAATCAACTGCGATACTACTTGTAGCCATTTTGACAATAATCAAGGATTGCACCGCATTCGGGTAAAGGTAGAGATGGTCTTTTCAATCTTCTCGCTCATTTGTGATTATATTATCACATAATTGGAGATTGTATAAATTACGACCATGCCGGGTCAGCTTCTTGAACTCTGGTTCGTGATGCCGCCATTTTTCATATTCATGCAAAAAGTTCATAAGATTATCACTGTAATTTCCATAAAATGGTTGTAAAATTCTTATAATGCTCTTCAACTCCTAGTTCGTGATTCCATATTTTTTCATGCATTTTCATGATTTATCGCTATTTTCATGATTAAAAGAAATATTAATAATCACAAATAATCAAAACAAGAAATACAATAAATAAATTGCATAGAAATAATAATAACAAGGTAAAATATGCTTCAAATGCAAAAACCGATTCAAAATTTGAATTCAGAGGCCCTTTTCTCATGGAATACGAATTTACAATGTCTGCAATTTTAGGGCTAAAGCGTGAAAATTTCAATTAGAAATTTTTCAAGAATTTACTTGGAAACCGAGGGCCTTTTACAAACGGCCCCTATTTTTCGCTTTTCTTTCTTTTTTTTTAGGTTTATACGGTCGGCCCAAAAGCGCCTACCGCTTTTTTGAGATAAGAACTCGGGGTAGGGTTTCCCTACCCGAGTCTCGAATGGCGGCGGCGGCCTTCATGGGAGCCGCCAGCTCTCTCAGGCGGCGGCGCCGTGAAGGCCTTGGGAGGGGAGCTCCATCGTGGGCGGCGCTCTCCTTCCGGAGCCGCGGCTTCCTTCCGTGGGCCGCCGCTCTCCTCGCGGCGGCGGCCTCCGAAGGAGCCGCCTTCTCTTCGGCGGCGGCGGCGGCTCCGAAGGCGAGCCGCCGCCTTTTCGGCGGCGGCGGCCCCCGGCGGAGCCGCTCTCTTCTTCGGCGGCGGCGGCTCCTGAGCCGCCGCCTTCTTCTTCGGCGCGGCGGCTCCTCGGAGCCGCCGCTCTCTTCTCCGGCGGCTCCCTTCTTGGGAGCTTTCTTCCGCAGCCTTCTGAGACGCGGATCGCCGGCACGGATGGTTCTTGGAGCGGCGCGCGGCACAAGTGCCGGGTGCCACGGTGGTTTAGGAAGATCGGTCGGCGGCATGACTTCCAGATCGTGTGCCGATCGCTTTTTTTTTCATACTTGCTTATGTGAGAGAAAAAATTAATCTGTAATTACTCGTGCAAAAATAATTACTGCTCATACGATGCAATTTTCTTCCGACGGCGACTTCGAGTCGATTCGCGGTGAATTTGCAATTTCAATCTACTTGCATAATCGACATCCGATCTTTCATGCAATCTACCGATCGACATTGTGTCGGCGACTTCAAGTCACCGCGGTAGATTAGAACGATTTGCAATCAGAAAACAATCTAGAAAGCAAATTTGCGTAATTGAAAGCAATCTAGAAAATACGATTCAATCTACGAGTGTCGTTCTTGACGATTACCTTCGATGCGAGGAGAGTCGATCGTCGCCGATAACGTGTTGAGTAACCGTCATTTGGCGAGTCCAAATCGACGGGTACCTCGTATACAATGATCGAATCGTAAGAACGATGAAGAACACAAGAACACAACAATAGAATGCACACAGAGATATGCGGGACTTCGTGGTCCGCTTATTGCTTCTGGATCAATCGTGGTTACAATGAGAGGGGTGACCTCTATTTATAGACTACGGATGAGGAGTTCAACTGGGCGAGACTCTCCGGTCCTCGGGCTCAGATCGGGCCAGACTCTCGAGTCCCGGGCTCGTTTCTTAATGTATCGTTCAGTTTTCGGAGAATCATTTCAAGACATCATACGAGTGGGCTAGGCCCAATTGGAGCAAATAAGCCATGTTTCCTTAATGAGAACTAGCGAGTAAGTTTCCCAAGCCCATCCGGTAGAATTTGCTTAGGCCTCAATGGATGTTGTGAAAAACTACAAGTTTTTTTTTAAAAAAAAAAACCTCTAAAAAAATATAGATTTTGCCATCTATGCAGGGGTTCATCTTTTTTTTGATGAAAGGCAAGAGAACCGCCCATTGTATTAATAAAGCAGGAGAAACACAAAGAAAAATAAGAAAGATACATTCATCGTCCCAAAAGGGTAGACAACACAGACGATGAATAAACCCCTCTTACCTAGTGAAGCAACCTAACGCACAGGCTATGGCAACATCTTGAAGAACCAAAGCTCTGTCGCGACTGAAGAGCCACGGCAAGCACTCCACCTTAACTAGACGACCATCAAACCTTCATAATGTAGTGGGTGAGGGAAACGACCATCCGCTTGACGACAACGGTGGACGGCACGCGGAAGAGATGACAGCTCCAGCTCCTCTTCTCTCATAGGGATGTCGTTGGTGGCCTCTGTCTAGGTCCAAACCGACTGTTTAACAAGGGAGCGTCCACAACAGCCGGACTGCACCTCATGACAAATGACTCAACAATCGAAAGGCCCAAACTCTTTGGGTCTCTTCAACTACCACCTTCCGACAACAATAGAGTGGGATCTTCTCCAGTCGTGGACAGCAGACGATGCCCAATCCAGAGAGGATGGAAGAAGGCGGGAGGCTTCGACTCCAGTGGCGAGGAAGGCTCCCGGGAGGCGGCGAAGAGGAACTAGGGGGAGGCGGCGAAGAGAAACCAGAGGGTTTCGGCCCCCTCCACCTGCTGCAGCACTACCACTACTGCAACGCGCCATCCAAAGCCGGCCAGCAGCGTCGCACCAGACTGGGCCCCGACATGCCGCGACGAGCTATTCAACCATAATACTACCATGATGCACCTGACCGACGAAACGTCTAGGCCAAATCAAGCTGATGGTAAGGAAGCCCGGCCGCGCGCTGCGACACAAAGAAGGGAAGCGAAACCGGATTTATTGGCACGCACGCAACGCGTTCGACGAAATGATAAGAGGGGAGAGAAAGTGGGGTTGGGAGCATGTTTAGAACACATAATTTCCGTGGGCAATAAGATGAAGAACAAAATGTTTCGTTCCCATTCGTGGCCATGTGAAAATTCTTGGTGCATGTTTGGAACATTTAATTTCATACGAATTGATCATGTTACAGTAAGAATCATCCTAAATTTCTCTGTGAGCCCTAATCCAAACGAACCCTTAAATTACAATCCGTTAGTTAAAAATGAATATTCATACCATCTTGGCTGTTAGAATAAGATATTCATGTACCAGCCCATACCGGCGTACCGCTCCGGAGTTTAATATAATAATATATAATTATAATTACATATAAGTTTAATTATATGAACAACAAATTTCACTTTTAATATTATTCCAAATACATAATAGTAGGATCAAATATAACTTATAGTTCAACCGGTACAATAAACAGTATTATCAATTCCACCGGTATGTCCTGTATTGTTCGGTATAGCCGGTATCGAAACCGGTATGACCGGTATTGACCGTCATCGAATCGGTATGACCTGTATTAATTGATATCGATACCGATACGGAACGCAAGACTACTTTGTACCGTTTTATGTGGCGAAATGGTACACACCGGCTGTCGACGATTGAGTCACCGATCTTACGAAATAAACATAGAAAAATGGCAAAGGGTTCTTGGGAGAGGATGAGGCTGTTTTTTATTGCTATGCACTAGATCCTTTACAGGGGGTGTCATTGACAAGACAATGGTCTAATCCTAATTACACAAAGCATAGTGCTTGCTATGATAATGCTTCAGATGAAATTCAATCGTCTCTTGATCTTCCGAATTGGATTGCCTTCTGTCGTTCGTATTCTTCCTTAAGTAGTTGATGAAGTGGTGGTACTTAATCTTAGAAGAAATGCATGTTGAAAGTGTCAAGACTGGTCAGAGTGAGGCAACAGTTGATGAAGTATCAACCGTCCGACGGTTGATGCCTGTGAGACACTAACCCATATGGTAGTTTGTTGTTAGTGTCTTAAGTCCATGAAACGTTGCATGGTATGGAGCCAATATGACATGTGCTCCATCATGACACGGTAAGGATATGCTTGGAGAAAAATTCAGATGTCAATTCATTGCTTGTACGAGTAGTCATCTGGTCGGGGACTAGGTACATGACCTCGTCTGACCAGGGTACCTATAAGTAACATCTGGAATCGTTACGACCATAGAGGTCGTTAGCCTTAGGGGTTACGACTCTTACGACCGCAGGGGTCGTTAGCCTTAGAGGTTACGACTACGAAGACATATGGTCTTTTAATTATGTATTAAAGTAATACATAGATATTTTAATTCTCGTCAGCTAGCCCCCGAACTTTAAATGAATTAGATGTGTGAACACTTTTTTTTCTGATGAAGTCATATCGGGCAGACCCTCATTTAATACCATGACATACGAGGTGGTATGTATTCACTTTAAAGATGAGAAACTGCCTTGAGAATTGAAGAGTTTTTTTCTATCCGTTGGACTTTTGGGTAATTCCCTATTGCGGTTAAGGAACTGCGGCTATAAAATCCCTTCGGCGCAGGGCTTTAGGGTTTTTACGTATCTTGCTTTTCCTTTTCATCTTCTGAGAGAAGGATCGCCTCCAACCTCCTTTTGCCTACAACCTTCTACGACATTCTTTCTTTTTTTAATTCAATACCCAATCATGTCGGAGTCGATCACCAACTGGTCGGTTTTTATTATGAGCGAGAAGAAACTTGAAGCCTTGGAGAATGTTGAGATGCTTCTGGACAAGAATATAATTTCTTGGAGATCAGCAGCCGGAGAGCACTCTCCGAACAACGAAGATGGGAAAATCACTATTTTCCTCACATATATCGAATGCAGATTCAGGTTCCCGGTTCATTCATTCCTTCCCAAGATCTTGGAGCACTATAGAATCGAATTGGTGAACCTTACCCCTAATGACATTGCTAATCTTAGCGTCTTCGTCTACCCCTGTGAAGCGTACTTAGGGATTTTCGTAGATTTGGAGCTCTTCGAGTATTTCTACAGGATGGTGAAGTCAGGGAAGACTATGGGGACGCCTGGGGAATGCACTTTGCGCCTCTACGAAGGAAAAGCTGATGAATACATCCGTATGTACTCAAAGTCTTCGTGGTCGTCATGGCAGAACAGCTAGTTCTACATGACGGTTACTCAAAAAGACATCCTTTACTATACTGGTAAGAAGGCGGTCGAGAATCCAAAATGACGCTCCTCCGTGAAGAAAGAGAGAAAGATGGGGAGATGGGTTGAAGCCATCCAACACCTTGGTAACAGGGGTTTAACCTCCTGACACGTAGTAGAAGATTTCTCCATGTGCCGGATTAGCCCCCTGAAGTCCTGAGCACATTCGATGCTATGGTATATTGGTTGTGACAACGTGAACAAAGATTCTGTCGGTGTTTTAGAACCGATCTTACGTAAAGATTGTTTGATTCGGGGGGTCTCCTAGAGATGAAATCACGCAAAGCGGTTGACACGGGATTTTTATACAGGTTCAGGCTTTCTCCGGGGAGAATAACAACCCTACTCCTGTGTGTGTGTGGTATTGACTGTGTTCTCGACAATCAAGCCAGAAACTAAGACTATTACAAAGAACAGTACTTGTCTTTCTCCTTGATTGTCATCGATTGGCTCTCTGTTGCCCTCCCTTTGTCCTTCAGATTGATGCCTTTATATAGTCGTGAAGGAGTAGCTGTTTTCCCCTGCTGAAGAGGCGCCTAATCAAGCCAGTAATGGGCACATGATGGCAGTAATTACCGGCGTAGTGGCTCCTTCACGCCGTTTAGCAGTTATCTTTCAGAGGTAATGGGGGTATTTAAGCACTATTACTACGCATAATAATAGTGCATGTGGACCATCTGGATTCCTTAATCAATTGGACCCACTCGCTTGTAGGTTTTATTGATTATAAGGTGGTCGTGTTTGACTTGGTCGTAGTAGGATTTACGACTGGGTACAAGTCGTAGAAGGACTTACGACTGGATAATAGTCGTAGAAGGACTTACGACTGGGTAATGGTCGTAGAAGAACTTACGACTGGATAATAGTCGTGGAAGGACTTACGACTGGGTAATGGTCGTAGAAGAACTTACGATCAGGTAGTGGTCGTAGAAGGACTTACGACCATGACATAGTCGTAGTAAGACTTACGACTATGGGGGTGATTGTAGGAGAACTTACAATCACTTGGTAGGCCCCTCCCTTATAAATATAAGGGGTACTTCTGGGGACTACGTGACATCATATTTACCCATAATAAGAATTATAGATAAAAGATAAAATAAGGATTATCAAATCCTCGTCATCTAGCCCCCCAGCTTCAAGTGAAAGTAACTTACTTGGTGAAGGATTTGCAAATGGTCTTACGACTATGAAAATATCGCAGAATAATGGTCGAAGGAAAAACTCTTCGACATTTGAGTGCTACTTTGACCAGGAATTTGCTTGGTCAAGAAGGTTGCTTACGATTACCAAATAGTCGTAAAAACCCCTACGACTGTGAAGTGGTCGTAGTAGGGCGACCGGAGAAAAATCCTTTCCGATTGTTACTTCATTCAATCAGAAAGACTTGGTCAAGAAAGTAATTTCGCTTGGAGGTAACCAAACGAACCTAATTTTCTCGAACAGACCATCTAGGGAATTGCAACCGACTCCCACGGACACATCGATGAGGCGGTTCCGGCGGTGGCAATCGTGCGGTTATAAAACTTACCGGAGTCGACTTGGATTTTACCTTTCCCAAATCGTTCCCACTGCTTCTTCGAGCTCGCCTTCTCCGCCGCCAACCCTAATCGTGCCTTCTCTGGCAATCCTTTCTCAATCCAAAACTTCTTATTTCTGAGAGAAATGGCCAAGAAAGTTTCTGAGTGGGAAGAGTCGAGATGGATGCGCGAAGATTAAAGTCTTGGTCGACGCGGAAAGATTCGGAGAAGGCTCGTGAAATGGCTTCCGCCATCGGACAAAGATCGCCGTCGGGGAAAATGGGCAAATCCCGTTTTCCAAGCATCTTGTGAGTCGCGCCTTCATTTTCTCGCCCTTTCTTCGGTGGTACTCGAGCACTTTGGAGTGGAATTAGTGAATCTAGGTCCTAATTCCATTACTATGCCGAGTGTCTTCGTACCTTTGCGAGGCGTGCACAGGGATTCCGCGGACCTCGAGCTTTTCCAATATTATTATGGGATAGCTCGACAAACCGGAATCGCCGGAAGTTGCGATCAAGCTCCACGACTTGAAGTCGAGGAGTATATTCGAGTTTCACTCGGTCTTCATGGCGGGATGGAGGAAGAGGTGGTTTCTTTGAAAGTCACCTTAGAAGACACCTCTCTTTAGTGGGAAAGGTGCACGAGAAGAAATCTTCATGGGACTCAACCTCAAGATATTAGTCGGATTGCCCCTACATTCAAGCCATCAAGGACTTGAAGGAGGAGGGGTTGACCGGATGGCATGTGGTGACAGATATCATCACACGCCGAATCAGTCCCTTGAAGAAACGAGCATCTCCTATGTGGAGATATTCGGGGAGAGGAGACCCGACCAGGGACTATGACGAGGGTAAGTGAACTTCCGACATAGCTTTTGGTTTGGTCTTTCTCAAAGTTATCTAACGTTCTTATCTGCATACGGATCTTCCACAGGTGGAGATTGACGCTAGGGTCAAACTCATCTGTGAGAAGTCTCCGCCACCCCGAGCGGTGATTCCTCAAGTCATTGCGGCTTTGCCCGCAAATGAAAGGATAGAGCGCCTAAAGGTAATCAAAAGTTGATTTTTTCTTTAGGACTTTATAGTCGTAGAAGAACTTACGACTAGTGGTGATCGTAGAATATCTTACGATCAAGAAAATGTCGAGAAAAACTTACGACTTGACACCGGTCGTAGAAAAACTTCGACCGGTTAGTAATTCTTCTTTTACTGCTTTTGCTTTACGTAAAGTAGGCATGGAAAATCGTCCGGCACGACGAGGACGTTATACCGATAACCATTGGTGCGGCGTTGTCGAAAACAAAGGCTCGGCTCCTCCGTCCAAGAGGCGTCGACTTGCGAGATCCGGCCGACAAGGGAGGAGCAAGTTCGAGCTCGTTTTTCACCGGATCTTCTACAAAGCTGCGCGGACATAGTCGTAATTGAAGCCGAGGTTTGAAGCCGAGGAGGTTGAAGCAGTTGAACCTATTAAGCACAAACCAGCAGGCTAAGGTACCCTTCTACTATGACAAGAAATCTTTGCGATTTACACACTCCTAGTTTTGTTAAGCAACTGGAAAAGGAAATCTGGAAAGATTTTATGTCTTTTGTAAAATACGATGCTGTTCCAGCACAACCTGCAGTTGGGGGTAGTGTTGCTCTTGGAGTGGTCGAGACTAGTCTCGGCTATCCAGATAATCAGGAGACCAGAGATGTGATTCCTGTTCAAATTCTACGACCAGACGTGGTCGTAGCTGGGCCCATTATTGAACCTCGACCAGACGTGGTCGTAGAGAAGAAGAAGTCCTCTGTTGGGAGGATTGCTCCTAAGTTTCTGGTTAAGACCAGGGTGCAGAGGTATGTGAAATGTTCTAAAGTGTAAGAAAAATATTTACCTTTTTCCTTTTCGCAACCTGATTTGCTTTTCTTTATTTTAGTCCAACTCCTTCAGTCCCCGGGAATGCTTCCGTTGAGAAGTCCATTGTCACTTCTTCAGTTGCTGGAGAGGTAACAATGGAGGTGGTCGAAGGATCATCCTTGGCCCAGGTGGCCGATGAAGTTGTGGCTCCCAGAGTGGTTCCTGCAACCGCTGAGGTTGTAGCTACGACCGTTGAAGTAGCAACTACGACTACTGAGGTCGTAGAAACAACAGGGGCAGCTGTAGAAGCCTCTGGTCAAGGCGGTGACGAGCCCGCATAATCGCTACCGGGAAGGAAATTGTGGCGGCTTCCTCCCGTATTCAAAGAGAAGCTGCACTTCTGAGTAATCGGAGGAAGAAGAATACTTCAACTTCGTGGCCGACTTCTTTGGACACCGCTACCGTCGTAGGGTCTTACCTTTCAGATCTCGCGACCGAGTCCCCCATCCCAAAGATATTCCCAATAGAGGAAACATTTTTGACAATGAGCGTCTTGAGAAGGTTTGGTGGGATCAAGTTGCAAAGGTGGACAAGCTGAAGACCCCGGAGATGGTTTATTGGGTATTTGCTAGGTCGACCATGAATGTAAGTATTTTTAGGATACTTATATATGTGGCTTTCCCCTTCCTTCTCACTGTCTTCCTTTTGCAGAAAGCTCTAGAGCAAATTGCCGTTGTTGGTGAGTATCATCGACAACTTCTAGAGCTCCGAAAGTAAAAAGAGGAACTCTGCATACAGGCGGAGAGATGGTAAGTCACTGTTATTCATAGTCGTTTTCGACATGACTACTTATATAGTGCTTATGAGATCTGTCATGGAAAAACTCATGACAAGGTATTGATCGTAAAAAGCTTACGACCAGAGGCTTTGTCGTAGAAAGACTTACGACCAGGTCGATGGTTGTAGAAGAACTTACAACCGATTGACCGATGTTCATATCCGCTTTTATCCTTTGTAGGTTAAAAAGTGACACAAAGGCCTTAGCTGACTCGCTCGATTATGAAAAAGAGGAGTCGAAAAAGCTGAAAGAGGAAGTAGTAGACCTCTCGAAGAAACTTTGAGAAGCCATCTCTGCATCTAAAAGATTGCAGGAAAAAATAAACAGTAAGTGCTGAACTTAAGACTGCTTTTGACTTTGACCTTTACTCGATTCTCATTTCTCTTCCATAAAAAGAAGATGAAATGAAGAAGCTCCAGACTGAAGTTGGAGAAAAAGCTTTGGTCATTCAGGAGTTTCTCGTATTACCAAGAATAAGGATCAGGAACTCGAGGGACTGAAAACTCGAGTAACCGGTAAGCAATTCTTTACCTGTTGTTCTTTTCGAGTATTTTCCCTTTTCTAATGCTAATTTCTTTTGAAATTGCTGTCGAACTGAGAAGCCTCGAGGCTGAAATCAATGAAAAAACTCTAATCTGTAACGAGGCCGTCCGCATTGCTAAGCAGAATGCAGAGGACGTTAGAACATGGGAGAAAAAGCATGCTGAAACCATTGCTTCCCATAAAGAAGAAGTCAAGAAGTTGGATTCTTGACTAGTAGGTAAGAAATGCTTTACCTATAATTATATTTGTGTTCTCTTCCTCTAGAAGTTTATTTTTGTTTGACCGGTTTTATTCTTTTCAGAACAAGTGGTCGAAAACAAAAGACTTCGCGAGGCTTCGACTCGTTCCCAACAGGAGATGGAATCAATGAAGACTAATCTTCAAGGCAACATCACACTCCTGAACCATGTACTTGGTGAGCTACATACTGAGGGAAAAAATCCTCGAGAAGATACGATAGCTGCTCACATAAGTACTATCGGGGAACAAGTCGGAACTTTGCAAGAAATGGTGACCACTCTGAAGACCAACCAAGCTGAATCCATAAGGAGGCGATAAGTCGCAGAAAGTTATGCTT
Organism: Hsuehochloa calcarea; assembly: GCA_036346395.1. Lineage (NCBI taxonomy): Eukaryota > Viridiplantae > Streptophyta > Magnoliopsida > Poales > Poaceae > Hsuehochloa > Hsuehochloa calcarea. The sequence continues at coordinate 59,416,579 of CM070598.1, forward strand.
TGGCAAAACTTAAAGCTCATGACCCCCGCCTTAATGTGCAACCAATCGAAGCCGACTTCGACTGCCCTGAATCAGGGGCAAATCGTTTGATTGAAGAAATGCAATCAGTTGGCAAGAAGGTGGCGGAGGAAATGCAACTGGGCTCTCCCTCTTCAGAGTAATCTGCAAAAACTTTGTAAGACAGACAAGTTTCTGTTGATGAAATATATGTGATCCATCTTGTTTCCTGCAAATCATCTTGTCGAGTAGTTAGCAACTCAAAAGATAATTAACGAATGAAAGACCAAGAACTGAAGTTAAATTAATAACTTTATCCTAGCTCCCGACTATTTGCTTGGCTTGTTTAGACAATCCAAGTAAATGGTGTGTGAAATAGAAAGAGAGGTTTGTTTAACTTATAATTTTTGTTATGGTTGTCAAGCACTGGTCGAAAGAGTAGAAACGACTCGACACTAGGAAGTTCCTTCTAGTGGGCAGGACCACGTGCAGAAAGGAAAGGCTTCGACTAAGTGATGTTACCATCTCCGACTAGTTTAATCAAACCAAGAACAGCAACTTGAGTTAAGCAAACGTCTAGAGGACTTTAATAATTCATTCGCCCTTTTCTGATGGACTCGATAAGTCTTTTCTAGTAGCAAAAGTGGGAGACTGAGCAACGCTAGGAAGTTTCTTCTAGTGGGCAGGACCACGTGCAGAGAGGAAAGACTTCGACTACGTGTGTCTCTTCCTTCGACCAGTTAAAACGAAACGAGTACACCAAAGGTGGTCGAATAAATATAAAAAAAGTGCACTCTACTTAGAATATTTTTTGAAATTACTGAAACTAAGATGAGAAGAGTTGGCTTTGAGAACATTTCGACTAGATAGAACCCGAGCTCTCTGTATTGGCAACAAAAGTGAGTAACGGGTCGATGCTAGGAAGTTCCTTCTAGTGGGCAGGACCACGTGCAGAGAGGAAAGACTTCGACTAGATGATGTTACTTGCCTTTCGACCGGTGTAAAGAAAATCGGGTGTTTTGGATCATAGTCGAAAGATTATAAAAGCACTACTAAAAAATAAGACAAAAGAGGTAGAAGGAACTTGGACCTTTATTGCTTGAGAGGTTGGTCACACATAGAATTTGCGTAACTGGTCGATGTTCCAAGAATTTGAGAGAACCTGTCCATCTTCCATTGCTAGTCGTCATCGACCACTAAGTGACTTCGACCATGTAAGGACCTTTCTACTTGGGAGAAAGTTTATTCGATTAGACTTGGATTGGCGAACCTCAACACCAAGTCACCTCTGACAAGGTCATGGGTAGGACCTTACGATCGTAGTATCTGCGTAGGGCTTGTTGGTAGACCGCTGAGCGGATTAAGGCCATGTTTCTCCTTTCTTGAGTAGGTTAATATAATCGCTCGAAGTTGTTCTGGTCGGAGTTGTTGAAGGTTTCAACTCGTGTCGACCGCAATTTTAGCTCGGAGGAAGCATGGCTTGACTCCAATACTAGAAAAAATGGTGTTTCTCCTGTCGCTCGACTAGTGGTCGTACGAATTGCCCATAATACGGAAGGTAATTCTTGTACCCAAGCCCCCGAGCGCTTAACGAGCTGGTCGAAGACTCGGGTTTTAATTCCTCGCATTATTTGGCCATTTGCACGTTCGACTGCCCCGTTGCTTTGGGGATGTGCAACAGAAGCATAACATAACTTGGTACCCAACTCGTCGCAAAATTCCTGAAATTTTGCACTTGCAAATTGTTTACCATTATGCGTAATTATCCGACTCGAAACTCCAAATCGGCTAATTCGCATCTCATCATGAACCTTTTGTTTGCTGCTGTTATCGATTCTGAGTTCGGCTTGATCCATTTTGTGAGCGTGTCAATAGCCACAAAAAGGAATTTGAAACCTCCTGGAGTTTTGGGAAACGGTCCTAGGATATCGAGACCCCAGGTCGCAAAAGGCCAAGAAAGAGGTTTTGTTTGTAATGCTTGAGCTGGTTGGTGTATCTGTTTAACATAAAACTGGCATTGGACACACTTTTTAACCACCTCTTTAGCATCGTATAGAGCTGTTGGCCAGTAGAAACCTTGTCGAAAGGCCTTACAGGCCAGCGTCAGAGGAAGCATCGTCCCACAGATGCCACTGTATATCATGAAGGAGTGTTATTCCTTCGTTTTGCGGAATGCATCGCATGAGTACCCCTTGGGTTCCTCGTTTGTAGAGGACTCCTTCGACCAAAGTATACATTTTGGCTTTTGGGATAAGCGATCGCCTCAAGATCATCCTGCACGAACCCTTGTGAAAATACTCGTAGATGGGAGTCATCCGGTATCCTCGTAATCTAGTGAGGCCATCTCAATAGGAGGTGTCTCGGTTCTTCGACCGAGACGGCTTTTGAGTTGCTCCAAGAAAACTCCTTTTAGTGCTGCAGATCGGAAGAAGCCATCCGAGCAAGTTGGTGCATGAGGAAATTATCCTTTCGAGGGATGAATTGTACCTCGAAACCTAAAAAATGCTTTTCTAACTTACGTACTTCCGATAAGTACCGAGACATTGTCGAGTTAGAGCACTGGTACTCTTTCCCGACTTGATTCACGACTAGTTGAGAGTCTCCTCTCACGAGTAGTCGACGAATCGAGAGTGCTTTCGCAGCTCGTATGCCAGCTAGCAAACCTTCGTACTCTGCCACGTTGTTAGTGGCCTGAAAGTTTAATTGTATGACATACTTTAAGGTTTCTCCGGTAGGAGATACCAGGACCACCAAGCCCCCGAGCTACTTAAAGTAAGTGACCCGTCAAAGTACATCATCCATCGGGTCGTGGAATCATCTCGGGATCCCGAATGTGTTCAGATTTGTCCATTCGGCGACAAAGTCTGCCAAGATATGGGATTTTATGGCCGTTCGGGACACAAAATGGAGGTCGAACTCCCCAAGTTCGACTGACCATTTTGCCATGCGTCCCGCTCTTTGCTTATTATGGAGGATCGCTCCCAAAGGAAACTCAGACGACACAGCTATTTTGTGCGCCTGAAAATAATGCCGCAGTTTCCTCGAAGACATGAGGAGGGCATATAGAAGTTTATGGACCTGAGGGTAACGCTCCTTAGGCCGTGTAAAACTTCGGCGACGAGTAAACGGTCGTTATGCGTTTTCACGCTTTACGACCAAGATCTTGCGCTTCTTTGCTGTGGCGTGGCGGCTAGGTAAATTAAGAGCGTCTCTTCCGGTTTTGGAGAAACCGAGCAGAGCACTCGAAGGTACCTCTTGACATCCTCGAAGCGCTGCGTTGCCTCGCTCGACCACTCAAAACTTTAAAGTCTCACGAGAAGTTTAAAGAAGGGTAGTCCTTTTCTCCTAGTCGTGCGATGAAACGACTTAAAGCCGCCATGCACCCAAAGTGAGTTTCGGACTTCCTTTTTGTGGTCTGAGGGCGCATTTGGAGGATGGCATTTATTTTCAGATTTGCTTCATTCCTCGTTCGGATACTAGGAATCCAAGCAATTTTCCCAAGAAATTCCAAACACACACTTCTCGAGATTAAGTTTTAAGCGGTGCTTTACGAGGTTGTCGAATGTTTCTTATAGGTCGGTGATATGATTAAATTTCTTAATGCTTTTACGACTAGATCATCAACATAGGCTACCAGATTCCGGCCTAATTGAGATGAAAAAGTCGATTGCATCAAGCGTTGAAAAGAAGCACCGGCATTCTTTAGACCAAATGGCATTTTGACATAGAAAAATTTACCAAATGGTGTAATGAATGCGGTCTTTTCTTCATCGTTTAGACACATATTGATCTGGTGGTATCCGAAATATGCATCTAAAAAACTTAATATTTCACAACTGCGCAGAGAATCAACCAACCGATCGATACGAGGTAAAGAAAAATCATCTTTTGGACAAGCTTTATTAAGATCAGTGAAGTCTACGCACATGCGCCATTTACCGTTTGACTTCTTGACCATTACAGGGTTAACCAACCACTCTGGGTGGTTGACTTCTCTTATAAAGCCTGCTTTAAGTAGCTTATCCAATTCTGATTTAATAGCATCTCGCCGACCAGGGGCAAATCTCTGTAATTTTTGTTTTACGGGTACTTTATCAGGCCGTAGCTAGCTCGTGCTCGATCACCTCCCCGAGACTCCGGCATGTCGGATGCTTGCCACGCCAAGACATCTGCGTTAGCTCGGAGGAAGGTGATGAGGGTGTCTTCCTATTTGGGGTCGGAAGTCTCCCGTCTGCGAATATCTTGAGGGCTTCTCTGCGTCCAGAGGAACCTCTTTGACTTGGTCGTTCGGCTTTGATGCAGCTTTAGGCTTCGACTTGCTAGTCGAATGCTGACTTTCTTCTTGAGTTGGTATTTGACCAACCATCTCGAGGGATCGACGGTCGCAGTTATACGCCATCTTCTTGTCACAATGAATTATGATCACTCCTTTGGGACCTGGCATCTTAAGACATTGATACCCATAATGAGTAGCCATTAAGAATTTTGCCAAAGCTGGTCGTCCGAGTATGGCGTTATATGCCGTATCGAAGTCGACCACATCAAAGGAGATTTTCTCTGTCCTAAAATTACTTGGTGAACCAAATGTTAAAGGAAGAGAAACTTGGCCAATGGGTTTGGCCGAAGACCCCGGAACAATTCCATGAAAAGTGTATCGTACCGGTCTTACCTTTGTCCTGGGTACTTGCATCTCGTCCAGGGCATTTGTAAATAGTATGTTCAAGGAACTGCCACCATCAACCAACACTCGATTGACCCGACAGCTTGTTGATGGTGGGTTCGACCACAATCGGATATCGACTGATCGATTCAAGTGATAGGGATCACCCTTCTCAAAAGAAATGGTAACTTCCACCACTTCGGTAAATTATTGACAAGAGGAGCATCTATAGAGTTTACCTCTCGTCCGTGACTTTAAGTTGTCGCTTTGACTCGTATGTCGATGATCCTCCGTAGATGTGCTTAACGGTATGTTGTGGATCTTGGAACGGCATCTCTTCATCATCTGACGACTTTTGGCTACTCGTATTCCCTACCTGCTCGAGAGTGGGGAGTGGTTCTTTCTCGTTGTAGTAGTCCTCGAGCTTTCTTTGGAAAACTCTCGGCGATTCTTGGTCGTGTCCTTCCTTTTTATGAAAAGGACACCACCTTGGTTTGTCGTTCTTTCGATCGTATGCTTACCTTTGCCTTGATCGTGTGCGACTTGGTGGTTCGTGGCTCTTTATCTTTCACACCAAGACCTCCTTGAAACCACTGGTTTGTGGTTTTTGACCCTTTATCTTATTCTTGGACTTCTTTGCTTTCTTGTCCTTTTTTCTATCAACTTCACCTAGCTTTCGAGGAGTATTTGTTTCTCGATCAATAGTGTTGTTCCACTCGACCGCCTCGTAAGCGATGATATCGATCACCATCTCAAGAGCTCAAAGAATGTTGTTGGGAGGATTCAAAGCAATATCCTCTGTTATCCTTCTACTACGGACTCCTTGCTTAAAAACCCCGATAACGAGATGAGTCGAAATTTCCTAATTGAATTACTTAACCCGACTAAAGCGTTTGATGAATTGACGCAAAGTCTCGTCGTTGTTACGCTTTATCCGGTGCAAGTCGCCTTCCTTTCGAGGCGGTTGTATGTGCCTTGGAAATTCGCCAAGAGAAGGTCGCAGAGGTGTTGCCAAGAGTAGATCGACTGAGTGGTTGGTTTAATAACCACGATCGAGCGGATCCTTCAAGCACGCTTGGAAGGTAATTTGCCATTACATGCTCTCCTCCTCCTGCCGCTTCGGACAATTCTTGTCTAGATTTGAAGAAATTCGATGGGATTTTGAGATCCATCAAACTTCTCCATGTTCACCGGTCGAAAATGAGGTGGCCAATGAACACTCGAAGGTCGGTAAAATGCCCTACATCCCAGTAATAACTTCTTGACGTCTTCTTTGCAGAAAGAAGGGTTAATGTCACCAGTGATCGTATACGACGATACCCGATGAACAGTGACATGTCCTCGTAGTAGGTCTCAATTCTACGAGGGAATACTCGCACTCCATCCGCTATGGATTTCCTTGTCGGGTGGCGAACGATCACCTCTCAGGGGCTTCTTGATCATCACCAATCAAACCTATTTCTCCGAGTAGGGGATCGATGCGACTTATGGCCATGTCGATTTCTACGTGGTGAAATGTTTGATTGACTGGTAGCTGAGGAAGTCGTATTGCTACGACTACCTGAATGATGTCGACGAGGTGCTTCCAGTCTTGTCATCACGGTTCGAAGCCTTTGCGCAATTTCTTCAGCGAAGAGATCATATCCTGGCGTTCGAGCAAGCTCTTGAGTGGGATTTTCGAGCAAGTCTTTGATGTCCTGGAGTTCTTGCACCTCCTTCGACTGATATTGGATGCGCCCAGGCAGGTTCTTCTGGGCTGCAATCTTCCTCCGTCGGATGGCCTCAAAATCCTCCTCATCAGATCCTTGAGGTCTTCTTAATGGAGTGTGAGAATGTCGATGATTTCCCTCGCGCTCATCAGAGTATTGGTTCTGCCCGTCACCGGTGATGTCCTTGCCATTATCACAAGGGGGCGCAGTGCGTGATCTTCGAGGAGTGTTCTTATCTCGGCCTCCATAAGGCTGACCCTGATCTGAGGGAAGGACGAAGACCTCCCGTTGATGATTCTCACTTGCGCTCGAGGCCTCCCTGCTTGAGTAGTATTCGAGAGACACCATCTGGCGACTTGGAGTAACCCCCTCCACGTAGGGGAACTCTGGGTTATAATCGCTCCATCTGCAAATGAGATCTGCGGAGAGACGGTCGAATTTGCAGGAAAAGCATGCTTGATCCCACTCTCTCTGGAGTTATCCCGAGAGAGAGATCACCGATGTTGGTGGAGTCTCGAATGGTGGCCCTCGAACTTGTCTCACCGTGCGGACCGTCTTAGGGGACTTGGACACTTGGAGGAAAAACTCTCGTCGTGTTGTAAGTCCTTCAGGTGCGGTTACGTCGGATTGACCCTTGTTCTTTGAGGAATTGGCTCTCTCGTTGGGCGATCGTTGTGGGGATAAGGATCCTCCCCAACTCCATCGATGGGATGGTTTCTGGAGAATGATCTCCGAGGCTACATCACCATCGAGGATGCATCGCTCGGCCGTAGTCGAAACCGGCATCCATGTCGACGTCTGCAGAACCGCCAAGTCAAACCAGTTCTCTCGCTCCATTCCCCGCCATGAGTGCATGAGATTTGGAAAAAGAGAGTATGTTGACAAGAGATTACCTAAGATCCCCACGGTCGGCGCCAATCGCTTGTTTTAGAACCGATCTTACGTAAAGATTGTTTGATTCGGGGTCTCCTAGAGATGAAATCACGCAGAGCGGTTGACACGGGATTTTTATACAGGTTCAGGCCTTCTCCGGGGAGAATAACAACCCTACTCCTGTGTGTGTGTGGTATTGACTGTGTTCTCGACAATCAAGCCAGAAACTAAGACTATTACAAGGAACAATACTTGTCTTTCTCCTTGATTGTCCTCGATTGGCTCTCTGTTGCCCTCCCTTTGTCCTTCTGATTGATGCCTTTATATAGTCGTGAAGGAGTAGCCGTTTTCCCCTGCTGAAGAGGCGCCTAATCAAGCCAGTAATGGGCACATGATGGCAGTAATTACCGGCGTAGTGGCTCCTTCACGCCGTTTGGCAGTTATCTTTCAGAGGTAATGGGGTATTTAAGCACTATTACTACGCAGAATAATAGTGCATGTGGACCGTCTGGATTCCTTAATCAATTGGACCCACTCGCTTCTAGGTTTTATTGATTATAAGGTGGTCGTGTTTGACTTGGTCGTAGTAGGACTTACGACTGCGTACAAGTCGTAGAAGGACTTACGACTGGATAATAGTCGTAGAAGGACTTACGACTGGGTAATGGTCGTAGAAGAACTTACGACTGGATAATAGTCGTAGAAGGACTTACGACTGGGTAATGGTCGTAGAAGAACTTACGATCAGGTAGTGGTCGTAGAAGGACTTACGACCATGACATAGTCGTAGTAAGACTTACGACTATAGGGGTGATTGTAGGAGAACTTACAATCACTTGGTAGGCCCCTCCCTTATAAATATAAGGGGTACTTCTGGGGACTACGTGACATCATATTTACCCATAATAAGAATTATAGATAAAAGATAAAATGAGGATTATCAGATCCTCGTCAGATTCCAAGGAGGGTAAGTCCTAAAAGATTCTGACCGGTTTGTTTATCTTGGCTGATCACTTTTGTAACTCTAAAGTCTCTCATTCATTCTTACAGCCATTTCTCCTGATGAGATTGTAAACCTGATCAAAATGATCTGCGCCGGGAAGCCTGATGAGAAGGCTGATTTTTCCCGAATTTTAGCGGCTGTTTCAGCAAAAGAGAGAGCTGAAAGGCTTAAGATAAAGATATCAAACATCTTTAATCATTTATGTGTTTTTCGATCGGTTTACCGTAAATCCTCTTTGATGTGTAATCGGTCGGATTGAGCATCAATGAGGCCACCGAGAGTTGTGAGCCGATTGATACTCCGACTGCTCCTACGACCACCCGAGATGGTGATCTTACAAAGCTAGGTGACCGAACAAAAATGTAAATTCTAGATGAATAATTTTCGTGACCTAACTAACTTTGATTGTTAATTAGGCGGTTGTTTTGGACTCCAAAATGGTCGCTTACGACCTGTCAGTTACTACTGAAGCAACCGTTCTGGAGGTCTACGAGACCACACCTTCCGACCCTATGATCAGGGATCTTATTCTCGACCATCTAGTCGAGAATATTTCTTTCGACCTCCAGTTGGTGGATGCTAGGGGTCTAACCAATCCTACCGAACTGGGATCGGTGAAGTTAATTGAAAACAAAAGGAAGGCGAACATGTCGAACTTTGCTTCAGTGCGCTTCAAGTTAAAGACCAAGAAAACAACCAGGTATGTATACATGAAAAGAAAACCTATGTAAATACTTCCTCTAGTGTTTTAGAGTAATGACCTTCTTTCTTCTTTCTTTATAGATTCTCTGGTGTTTCGATTGCTTCCGACCAGAGCATCCCTCAAGAGAAGGCTCCTGAGGAAAAAGAGGTCGAGCCAACCCCCGAGCAGGTGACAAAGCCAATGTCTGTTCAGGAACGTGTGGCGGCTCCAACCCCACCTATGGAGGTGGTGGTGTCTAAGGAATTCCAGCAGGTTCCGACCACTACTGGGAAGTCTCCTCTTCCTGCCAGTTTCCCTTGCCACCTTCGAGTCTTCGACAATAAGGAACTCGATGAAGCTTTGGGAAGAATATCGGATCGTCAATAAAAAATCAGTCCCGACTCCATTTTTGCCAAATATAATAACATGGCAATACATGTAAGTTTCCACGACCACTTTTAATAGTCTTTCCCTTTAAGTTTGGCGGAAAACTTCGCTGTGGTCGGAGGACCGACCCAGCGAATAAAAGTCTTGGAGAAAAAGAACTCCGAATAAGAAAGTACATACTTTTTCATGTCTTCTCATCTCCTTCTTTACCATATGGCTCCTTTTCTATTGATTTACGTCTCTCTTTATCGTACTTGATATATTCAGATGACCTTAGAAAAGAGGTTATGGCAAAAGAAGCCATAATAGCCAAACTTAAAAAGGAATGCGAAAACAAGGACCGATCGATCGAATATTTGACGACCAGACACAAGGAAGTCCTTGAAACTATCGAGAATGACGAGTGACTCTTCCTATTTGGGGCCGAGTCTTGCCCCGACCAGTACTTTTTGGGCAGACGCATTAGCGTTTCTTGTGCCAGACGGTGCGTTTGTGCTTTCCAAAGGTGTGCCTTTGCTGATAGGTACCTCCTTGGTCTAGTCGGAAAGCTTTGGGACTTTCTTTGGCCTCGAGTGCTTGACCTGCATGTTAGGTGGATTAGTCTCTCTTGTCGGAAGCTCATTGACCAGTTCTAAGGATTTTCGATCATATGCATAAGCCATTTTTCGATCTCCTCGAACCGTTATAACTCCCTTCGGTCTTGTCATTTTTAAACTTTGATAACCGTAATACGTGGCTATCAAATTTTTTGCTAAAGCCAGATGACCGAGGATTCCATTGTATGCGGTTTCGAAATCTACCAAATCAAATAGAACCATGTATGTTCGGAAGTTATCGGGTCTTATGAACGTAACCGGTAGGGACAGCTATTCTATCGGTTTGGCAGTAGAACCAGAAACTATGCCTTGGAAGGCATGTTTCATGGGTTTTACCTTAGCCTTGGGAGTCTGCATCTCTTCCAATGCCATCGTAAATAAAATATTTAAAGAACCAGCTCCATCTATTAAAACTCGATTAACTTTATAAATGTTAATAGTAGGTTTAACTATGATAGGAAACCTACCTGGTCGAGTCGACAGGATGGGACAGTCTTCTTTGCTAAAGGGGATTATAGTTTCCGACCACCTGGACGACTTGACGGTAATCGGAGACTCGGTAAGGTTCACCTCCCGTTCCACCGCCTTCAGATGACGTATTGACTCATATGAGGAGGATCCTCCAAAAAACATATTGACTGTGTGCTGAAATCTCCTGGCACTCCATCTCTTCTTCGCCACCTTTGTCCTTTTTGGAACTTGGTTCTCCGTGTTCTGCTATGGAGGGGAAGGGACCTTTACCTGAGAAGTAATCTTCATGTTTCTTTTGTCAATTTTCAGAGCTTTAAAAATCCTTTAAATAGTGGTAGTGAGAAAATTCACCATTTGAATTTATTTGAATATTAATTTAAAAGCTTAATATGGACTTTAAAGATAAACTGATTTAATATGCTTAATCCCAACATCAACAATGGCCAAACTTATTTTATTTAGATTCTATATGCTTGGATATATTTTATAGAATTTTTTGGAATTTTTCCAAAGTCATTTGCTATTTTCTATTGGCTATTTGTATTTCCTGGATTTATTTAAAAGAAAAACCAAAAGAAAATCATCTGGAACATTGCTGGGCCGAAGCCCAACACTATTCCACCGCAGCCCAGCTTCTCCCTCATCCCAGCCCCGCCCGCGCTCGCTCCCAGCCGTTGGATCAGCATCGCCCGGCTGCCGCACGCCCGCGCTACGCCTACTTTGCTCTCGCTGACTGGTGGCCCCGCCGATGCCACGTCCGCATCGTCTTCTCCACGGACTCTCCCGCGCCTGACTCGCCTAAGCGCTCATGCCGTTTTCTCGTGGACTCCTCCTCTGCCTATATAAAGGCCCCGACCTCCTCGAATCTGCTCGCCCCGACCTCCTCCACCAAAACCCTAAGGTGCCGCCCCTGCTTCGTCGTCGTTGCGCCGCATTGCCCAAAGTTTCGCCGTCGGCCGAAGCTACTCCGCCGCCGGATTCCGCCGCCTCGAGACCCTCTTTGTCCGTGCCACCACGCCTCGTGATCGTAAAGCCGAGCTACTCGGTCGCTGCCGCGTCGCCAAGGACGCCTCATCGCCGTTCTTGGACCATCCGACAACGGAAGCTCGCCACCGCCCGCCTTTTTGCCACCGCCGGTGAGTCATCGCCGCCCGAGCCCGGGCGCCACCCCAAGCGCCCGCCTCTCGGCAATCCATTTTACCTCTGCCGCCGAGGCTTGCCCGATCGCGGCGAGCCATCGATCCCAGAGCGCCGCTTCTTTCTAGTGCAGCGTGCGGCAAGTTTGCGGCCGGCGTCGACCTCGCGCTGCGTGTCACCCACTTGTCGCCCACGTCAGCTCGATTACGCGCGTGTGCCGACCACCACCCTCGGCTCATTGGCTCGGTGGACATAGTTCACCAGGTTGAGCCATCGACAGTGGGGCCCACCACGATCGGTTTTTATTTATTTATTTTTCCTACCGACGCAAGCATTGCGCAATAATCCGATTTTCCTTTATAAAAATAATTCGGAAAATTCAATAAAATCCAAATTAGGGTTTTATTTGATTTTCAAACTTTCAAAGCTCATATCTTTCGCATCCGAACTCCGATTGAGTCCATTCAAATTTGTAAATTCATATAAAATCAAGATCTATTTAATGTTGAATTTTATTTGATTTTTGGAGTTTGTTTTGCCTCTGTTATTTATTTATTTTTATTTCTTTTGTATCGTTTGCGAGTAGACGTCGATACTTCGGAAAATTTTGCTGAAGAAGGAGCACCTCCTCAAGATCAAGACCAGTACCTAGATTTATTCCAAGGCAAGTTATACCTTTGATCATATTGAACCCTGTTTTCAAAATACTTTGTTTCAATGTATTGCATTCTATTTCAAGTATTTATTTAAATGCTTTTGGGTTTAGTTATTAATCCAAATTGTTATATCCACCTTGTCTATTGTTATATCATGATCTTTTGTCACCCTAGGTTGGTTCATTATTAGTTGGTATTATCGTAGCACCAACGTGGGTTGGTTAGATACGATTAGACTGCTTAGCCATGCCACGAGTCATCATTTCATGTGTGTTGCAATTATAAACTTGACTAAGGGGTTATGGAACTGTGTGATGAAACTGTGTGTGCTGTGTGCTATTACTCGTTGATGGCATGTGTTGCACTTAATCAACAAAGGGAAAAGATTTAGGCCGCAAGTGGTGGATCTGTGTGAATGGTGGAGCTGGGGCTATAAACTTTGTGATTTGGGAAAAACTGGAAGTCTTACCTTGGTCAATTAAGGACTTAACTTTGTGCGCCATTGAACTGGGCCTTACTGTACGACCACATGCCTAGTATGGGCTGGGCCTAACTTAGTAAGTTATGGAGTCTTGACATTGACAACTCAAAGTTGTATTTAAGGCATGTGATGGGTTGGAGGTGTGATATGTCACATCGCGGGACGGTTCGTTGCATCCCTGTCCAACGATGTGTGTCGTAACCAAACGCTGTGTGTATCGGTTGGCCGGCAGGAAAACACATCGGGAGTGTCATTGTTTGAGATGAAGTCTCTGAAAGGTTTTGTTATGACCAGTGCTAGCTACACTGATTGTATCGTGTGGGTAAAGTGTACAAACTCTGCAGAGTGTTTAAACCAATCTATTCGAATAGCCGCGTCCTCGGTTATGGACATGTTCGGGAATTTCACACGAGGGGTAGATTTTCATAAAATAAATGGGAAGGGTCAGCTGTGTGAGATAACTTGTTCAGCTGTGTGAAAGAACTTGATTAGACTATGTGTCCTTTGTGAAACCAAATAATAACTTATTATTGGTTATTTGTTTTCAATCTATTATTTGTATTCAATTGCAAATGTTGTATTTCCGCAAAATAACCACAGAAGTCATTTCTTTGGAATAAGCCATCATGTATAAATGCATTCTGTGGTATGACTTGCGAGTACGGTGTGTACTCACTCTTGCTAAACAAATCAATGAAGTGGAGTCGTCACTTTGCTTTTGAAGAAGAGTTCTCGAAGGTTGATCGTTAGGTCTTAATCGATCGGTTGCACTGTGGTAAATTGATGGGAGCCCACTGGAGTTTATTTCGTTTCTGCTGCAGTTTATTCTTTATTGTCAGCCTTGCATTGCTTAATAAATGTAAAACTCGACCTTAAGGTCCCAACAATTATTTGTTATTCAAAGTACTCGTTTATTCTTATATTCGTTGTATGGATGTGATATTTCATCAATGTTGACACTGTGTGCACTAGCGTGATCCTGGATTAGTGCAGAATACACAGAGGGTCCAGATTTGTATATTTAGGTCCCGACACATGTGGTATTAGAGCAATAAGATCGGCCACGCTAATAAAATAGAAACTGTTGCAAAACTTAATAATGACTTTCTTGCTTGCTATATTGCACTAAGTACTTTAGTAATCCTTGCCTCCATATCAATTCCTATTCCGAGCCCCTTTCAAAAGTATTATGTTGAAAATCTTACCTCGTCTTAAAGTGACATTCCTACTAACATAGAACCATCTCTAAGTTAGTTCTCTGTTCGAGAGAGTACAGGGGGGACACGCTATTGTCATAAGATCGGTATGGTTATCTCATACGAGTAGATGGTTAGATTCCAGCTCAACCTAGGATAGAAAATATAGGAGGTGGGTGCAGTACCATAAGATTTAGACTCTAGTGCTTGGACTAGAGGCATAGAGTAGAACTCTGGTATGGACCTGCTTTTCCAAATTCTGGACAAGTCTGGATCATACTCGTTAGCTTCCTTACCTCTTCATCTATGTGACCAAAATGACCCGTCAGCTTCCCAAAGTAATTTGTAACTACTTAAAGAAAGTAAAGATTTGGCTGACGGTGTAAAAAGATGACTTATCCCACTTCTGCACATCAGTTTTCCCGGACGAGCGGTTCGTGGCACTCCAAGCGTGTAGCTCTGGCATACCCAGGAGCGAAGTCCTGAGCGTACTTAGGAATGAACCCTGAGCAGTCCCAAATATGTGATTTGGGTGGACTCGAGCCAGATCTCGAGTGTGCCTGGGCGCGTGGATCCAGGGTAGTATAGGTTCGCACTCAAAGGCAAGCTCTGAGTGGTCCCAAACACGTGGTTTGGGCGGTCTTGAGAACGGGATCTCAAGCGTAACTGAGCACGAGGGACTCAGCTAGTATAGGATTTGGATCTTTTTGCATCTCATTGTTTCTTGGTGTTATTTGATTATCTATGTATGGCATAATACAACTCACCCGTGGTTAACTTCTACTAGATAAATGTAATACCTTCATATCTCTACCACAAACTACTGCTAAACAAGTAAGAAGTTAATACTACCATTAACAGACACCCCAAGATGAAAATGCCACCAACATAACCACAAATGTAACCATTTCTTGACACCTCCCCCTACAGGATGGAAGGTCAAGGAAGCGAAGAACGTGAATTGGGATTGAGTTTGGGACTCACGCCACAAGAACAGTCCATAGAGAATCCAGCAGTGAACCTCAGTGAGTCAGCACCTGGTCAACCTCAAGCCACTACCATACCAGAAACCAGCCAATCGCCACCCACCAGAGCAACAGATCCCCTAGGCATAATGGCTGATGTACTCATATTCTAAGAGAACTCCAGAAAAGAAACCCAGGAGAACCAAAATCGCTTTATGGAGGCCATGTTGACTCGAATGGCACCTACTACCTCTCAGCCAGCACGCGAGGTTAGTTTGGGTGATTTCCTCCAAACTTACCCTCCCACCTTTGCTAAAGTCACTGATCCACTAGACGCAAGTGATTGGCTGGTTGAGTTAGAAAAGAAACTTGTCACAGTAGGATGCTCAGATGCAGAGAAAGTACGGTATGCATCACACCAGCTGACCGGGCCAGCAGCTACTTGGTGGCTCAACTACAACCATAACCGTGTCAGTGAGCAACCCATCACTTGGGTTGAATTCAAAATACGTTTCATAGAAACACATGTGCCTACGGGAAGAATGGAATTAAAGAAACGAGAATTTAGAGCTCTAACCCAAGGCAGAAAAAAGATGGTAGAATATTTGAGTAAATTCAATGATCTTTCCCGCTACACTCCAGCCGATGTCGACGCTGAAGAGAAGAAAATAGAGAAATTCCTGGATGGAATGCAACCATATATGAAGATGCTCATATCCATCCACAAAATCATCGAATTCCAAGACCTATTCAATAAAGCCATAATTCTGGAGAATGAACACTCCAACCTCACCGAAGAGCGGAGGAAGAAAGCCAAAACGACCACCATCCCCCTCCTACTCATAGACTTCATCCATATATACCGCAACAACCACCAGCAAGATATGGACCACCTCTACAACGACCCTTCAACCCACCTTTTCAGATACCAATAACCCAACCGCAACGAGTACCCATAGCAATTAGATGTGGAAAATGTAGAGGAAGCCACCTGACGAAGGATTGCCTGAGAGGCATAGATGCATGCTTCAATTGCGGACAACCTAGTCATCGTAAGATCAACTGCCTCCACCCCCGGAGAACATCTGGAACCCCACCACTTCCAGCATTTGTGCCAAGACCACCTACGCCAGCACTACCACAGATCACCCATATGAAGCAACCCGAAGGCAACCAACCCGTCACGAAAGGAGTTGGAAGAGGAGGACCGGCACGTCTGACCCACGTGAATGCCAAACAGATCGGAGAAGCAACAGGTGTAGTAACTGGTACGCTATTACTTCCACCCTCCACGGGTATTATTCTTTTCGACCCAGGAAGAACTCACTCCTTTATATCTCATACATTACTAGTGAAGAACAATATAAATTCTAAAATTTTGGAAAAATCCCTGGGAGTTAACACACTGACTGGAATGGTTATCCGCTCACAGAGTAAGTATAGATGGCGAATCCACACAAGCCTCCACTGAAAAGCCCGACAGGACACGACCATAATACCTCAAAATTAGAACCTGACAGGAATAATTTGACCTTAGTCTAGCCAACCTTCTAGCACAGGAAGTACAAGACCACTACTAGGCCCTGAACCGGTGTGGGAAAACGACGAGAAAATTCAGCTAATTTAAGAGTGTCTCGAGGTTGCTCCAAACAGACAGAAGAGTCATGCAGACCACCGTAGAAAGGATCTACAGCTCGAAGTCGGAGATTAAGTGTATCTAAAGGTACCACCTATGCACGGGGTGCGTCAATTCGGATTAAAAGGAGGCCTAAGTCCACGGTATGTTGGACCGTTTCGGATCCTGGAGTATAAAGGCACCTTCGCGTACCTACTGGATTTACCAAGTTCATCATTGAGAATCCGCGATGTATTCCATATTCTCTAGCTCAGAAAATACCTGAGATGACCCTCACATTATTCCACAAATCTCGACCCTCGTTTGTAAGGCATTTAACATTCAAAGAACACTCTGTGAAGACTCTGGCTACGAAAATCGTCGGTCAAGGAACCGGAAGATCCGTCCATGCGTAATACAATGGAGGGATCCCCCCCCCCCCGTCAGCGAAGCTTCGTGTGGAAAAAGGGGAAGAGGCGTTATGCAAAGCCTACCCCAAACCTCCTCAGAAGAGATTTCAATTTCGGGGGACATCATCTCAATACATCAATTGTTACATGATTAATTTTACAACTAATTACAATGTAAATTACAAGAGTTAATTAAATTGCAATTCAATACTCTTGCATTCATATCACTGGAGCCTTCCTTGCCATCTTATCTAGTCATCCTCTACCTTCCTAATTTGCGCAACCAAAAGCTTAGAAAGTATTTAGGAAAAATCGAAAACAGTAATTATTAGTTAGAATGAAGAGAGATTGCTATCAGTTTCCCCAAAGTCCAATAGGATTTCCATATCAACCTAGGTCAGTCGGTCCCTCAATCACCAAGGTACCCTGACCAACCGGAGTTAGTCGGCCCCTTGACAATTAAGATATCCAAGCCAACCTAAGTTAATAAGCACCTTTTACTTCCGAAGGTCTCATCATACGATGTCATTAAAGCCCAACACCCACTTTTTCCATTTTGCCTCAACAGTAATAGAAGCCTACAATGCATCTCCTCTTTAATCCCACCCTCAGTCCAGAACATCACAGGGTATATCGAACCCCAACACCCACCTTGTATCGAATTATCCCTACAGCAGGAAAATCCAGGCACCAGTACCTAATACACTATATGGACAGATGGTCTAGAAGCCTCAGTGCATGTGAGAAGGCTTTGGATAGGAACGTGGTAAATAGAAATAGGGTCTTGGTAAAGTAAAAAAGAGAATGCACAGGCTATAGATAAGGGCAACCGAAGCCTCCCCTCTTAAGCTTCCAATCCAGCCAAGGCCTTTCACACTCCCAGCACATCAAGCCACACTTCACAGCCGAAAGAAAGGAGGAGCAAAGCTAGGGGCTCCCCCCAACACTTCCAGATCTCCTAGCTAGCACTACGGGAAGGGGATGGCGAAAGGGGCCAGAAGAGCACCAGCGCGCGGTCAACACCACTACGACGACGACCAGCACCGCCAACACTACCATCCCAGTCCCGATCGAACCCAACAAGGTAGCCAACCTTGCTTTCCCACCATTGTTTTACTCAATCAGTAACACATCATTTTGAGCCAACAAAATACATGCATCAATCGCCATTTCACCACAGCCATCCTTCTTGCACATCCAAAACTCCCCATATAAACTAGCCCATGTAACCCTAGCTCTCAGTAGCATCAAGATATAGCTCTCAGTTCATCGCATCACAGAGCAAGGGGAGGGATCAGGGAATAGAGAGGAGGGGGTACCTCAGTGCGAACCACGGCCGAACCTCCACCACCGTCATCATACTTGTGCATCAACCCAACATCAAATCAACACAAGTAAAATGAATCAACCCAGACCTAAAAATCAAAAATAAAAGAAGTTGGGTTAGTGGAGGAAGGGAACCAAGGCGGGCTCGGCTGAGCCAAAGGTGAGCCCGGGCGGTGCGTAGAGGCGTCCTAAGCCGGAGGGAAAGCCGAGCGCTGACCACCAGACCGCGTCGGGGAGGCCAGAGGCGGCGGCGAGATGGCGGCTGGGAGCTCACCGAGAGGCGGCTTAGGTCGGCAGTGGGGCCGCGCGAGCACAGGGGAGAAGCCAAGGGAGCAGCCGGGCCAGGTCGGCGGTGCATGGGCCAGTAGGGAGGCGCAGGAGTAGAGGGTGACCACAGTGCGGGCCAAGCCGGAGCAGAGTGAGGGAGCTGAGTTGGGGGCGGCTTGGGGGGTAGCGGCGCTAGTGTACCGACGACGAGGTGCAGCGAGGGCCAAGCAGGAGGAGCGGCAGTGCCATGGAGGAAGGGGAGAAGAAGAGAGAGTTGGGGAGTTTAATATATGCGGTTATCCCAAAAAAACAACAACTCATATTAACTACTGCGTGTATTAACAAAGCGCATAAGTGCCCCTAGTCGATTGGATCCACATGTTTGTAAGCTTTGTTAACTATAGGGTGGTAGTAGTTGACCTGATCGACCATGAGGTGGTTGTAGTAAGGCTTGCGACCACTAGTTAGTCGTAAAAGCACTTACAACTATGTAGAGTGGTCGTAATATGGTTTACGACCACTTGACTAAACTTCTCCTTTATTAATGATAAGTAATATACTTACGAATAACATGAAGATACTACTATTTATAATAACAATTACGTATAAATAATTTAATTAATTGAGAATTATCATATTCCCATCAATGTTGAAGTATAAATGAATGATATATTTTCCTCACCAGTTTACTCTTTTGGGTCAATTGGTTGTTACGTGAAACTAACTATGATATGAGAGCCTAGATGTCTCAAGACGTAGCTAACAAAATAT
The DNA here is from genome assembly GCA_036346395.1 of Hsuehochloa calcarea. Classification (NCBI taxonomy): domain Eukaryota; kingdom Viridiplantae; phylum Streptophyta; class Magnoliopsida; order Poales; family Poaceae; genus Hsuehochloa; species Hsuehochloa calcarea. The sequence continues at coordinate 59,435,781 of CM070598.1, forward strand.
TTACAAAAAAATTTACGGTCCGTTTCTAGTCCACGTCTTAGGTACTGTAGGTAAAGCCTCGATGTAAATATGGAGTCCAAGCTCAAAAAAAAGCTCTGTTTTCTATGTTCGGCTTCTCTTAATGAAAAAGTACCGGGGTCCGTAAAGCTCTTAAGTCTAAAGAAGATCAACGTTTTCTTGCTCCTTGTTGATTAAATTCAGATCTTCCGCCAGATAAGTTACCTCAGAAGTTCTCTTATACCCGAAGCCTGAAGAATTGCACAGCGAAAATGTGCAGAAACAATATTAGAGATAGTGTGAGCTGGATTTGCTGTGGTCTCTACGAGGAGCATTGAAGTAGTAAATACATAGGATTTACGGTGCATAACACTAGGAAGTGAATTTCACAGTGTCATTACAGTAAAATCGATCAAGTAAATCTCAAGTCCAATTCCCCTGATGAAACAGTATATCCACAGCTCTTCTTGATTACCGCTTCATCCACAGCTCTTCAATTACAAGTTCAATTCCACTAAGAAATTCCTTAAAATCAACAGCAATGTAGAATAAAGAACAACGTAAGGCAAGGCAAGAATCTACACGCGGACAGCCTGCAGCGGCAGCAATCCACACCCTTGGACGCCGCGGCGCTCCAATTGTTCCTGACATCCCCGGGCGCCAAAGGCATCAGCTCGAGGCACCCCATCGCAGCACCACTCTCGTCCGCCGCAACGTCCTCCCCAGGCGCCAGAGGCAACACCTCGGGGCATCCCGGCGCGGCGCCTCTCCCGTTCCACCTAACATCCCCGCTCGCCAGAGGGAACAGCGGGAGGCACGGTCGCCGACACTGCTGCTCGTCCCGTGCGTAGCGCTTGCGGAGGACGGAGTTCCAGCGGTTCTTGATGGCGTTGTCGGTGCGGCAGGGGAGGAAGCCCGCGATGGTGGACCAGCGGTTGCCGTGGACGCGTTGGTACCTGATGATGTCCTCGTCCTCCTCCCGGGTGAAGGGCTTGACGGCGTCCACGTCGGCGGCCAGGTGCTGGGACCACCGGGCGCGGCACGACTTGTCGCTCCGCCCGGGCAGTGCGAGGCTGATGGTGTACCAGTTCTGCGCGCCGTGTAGATGCACCTGCTGCCGCAGCACCCTGTCCTCCTCCTTGCTCCACACCGACTTCTTGACCACGTGCCGCTCGCCGGCGTTGTCCGCCGCGTCCCCCAACGCCATCGCTTCCCCACGCCTCGCCTCGTGCTCGTCTCGCGCCTCGCTTCGTTTCTCGCGGGATCCAGTTGATCTGTTGATGTGAGCGAGTGGGTGCCGCTGGGTGTTGCCTTATATAGAGCCGCGCAGGTGTGTGTCCAGAACGTGGTTGCGTAGTCCGCATCCGAGTTGGTTTGGACTCCAAACGACCACGGCCTTTGCTGTAAGGAAACCGAGCCTGATCGAACACGTATAGGTGTTGAGAGTTAAACAATAATTATAACATTATTGTATTGGCATGTACCTACACAATTGTAATTCTCCCGGACTCCCAGTAAAGAATTGAGTTCTTTTAAGAGTCCAGAAAAGAACCGAGCTAGCAAGCAGTAACCGTGACTAATCGGTAATCTATGGACCGAGCGAGCCAACCCATCTTACGTGTACGGGCCAGATGGGTCCAGTTCAAAATTGCAGACCTAGTGCCCTAGTACAACTGGGCCTCAACCCCTCAAGCCTTCAAGGTTACCAAGGCAGCTAAGTCTGGGACAAATCAAGAGGGCCATGATGATCCACACACATATGTGATATTTCACCGATCAAATCCTCCCTAGAAAGCGAGAGAGCCGAGGTAGCCCCCACCCAACTGAATCTGCGATCAAGAATAATCAGGCAAAGAAGCTTTGACCAGGCTTGATTCGAAGAGGAAGGCATGTGTGAATATCACGCCGGAGTTTTTTTTTAAAGAAATGCCGGCAAGTTATTGATCATAAAACATCGCTACAGAGGGTTTATCGGATACACTTCGATACTCCATTACAAATAAAAAAGTCTAACAGAGTGCTCACAAGATCTAGCTAGAGTATGTATCCCACATTCACTACACGACCAATATGACCAAAAACAACCAATGAAAAACTCCCTGCCATAGACTTAATACCATAAATAATTGCACCAACAGAGGACCGATCCCGCATCGATAAATTCAACCGTTGCACCACAGAAAAGCAGTAGCAAGCAATGATGATATTTTGATATCCTTCATTACGGGCGAGGGCACGAAATCTGTTTGCTAATTTTCGACTGGGTTTATGCCCGGTTAACTACATAGGATCGTGCCAAGACAGGACACGAAACGTGCCCCCGAACCACTCACGAGTTTCTCCGGTGCACGCACAGTTGGAGTCCAAGTAGACCGACCTCTAACAAAAGTTCCAAGCGCATACACGCACGGGCGTACGGCACGGCACGGCACAAACACGCACGGCCATCTATCTGAGTTGTTCGCATCGCGCGGCACGATCGGCAACGCACTGGCATCGATCGATGCCGCGCCCATGGTTGGGTAGCCCAGAAAGCAATGGATGCTGTTGAAAGTTTTGAGAAATACAAGCAATGTGCTACAACCTGCATGCCCGAGAAAACAATCCACCGAATCGCCACATTGGGATGTTTCTAGCCACAAAACGAGGGGAGTTCACGTATAGCCGCCGCAAGCTCTTGTGAGTTCCGCCCTCTAATCGTTCTTACAAGATCGAAGGAAAAAAGAGACATTTCTAGGATGTTGGTGAAAGAGTCCCCTCCGTTAATTTCTTGGTCGACATATGATGTACATATAATTCGGTCCGCAAGTGGCTACCACATTGCAAGTATAAATCTTGTCTTTCCAGACTTATTTGATTGCTTATTTGATTTTTTTTTTTTGTGTTTCTATACCACGTTCCCCTACATATACCACGTTCAACATGATGTACATATAATTCGGTCCGCAAGTCTGCTAGGTGTGTTTCACATGTAAAACACGCGACACGTACGGTCGGATGTTCGATCGAGTCAACTGCCTGTGTCGTCGTGGGCTCGTGGCGACACGCCGGGGACGGCCGTGCCCGGTGCTACACCTGGTCGCCGCACCGCTCGAAGTCGGCGACGCGGGGCGGCAGTGGCCCCCTGGCCACGACTGGAGTGGTGCCGCCGGCTCCATCCCTCCGCACGTCGCCGTTGCCGCACACGAGGTAGCAGCCCGCGTACTCCTGGCAGCTGACCACTTTGACGATGACCCATCTGCCGTCGGGGTACAGCTTCATGACGTAGCAGTCGTTGCCGTTCCTATCACCGTCATCGGCGGGGGCCAGCGGTACGCGCTTAGAGGAGGTCGACGGGGACGACAGGCAGGCGATGTGGCACTCGTCCTTGTCGATGGGGCACCACTTGATCATCAGGGGGTTGCGCCCGCGGCAAAGGTAGCAGATGTACTGAGCCGAGTTGGACGGCGTCGTGGACACCGCCGACGAACGGCCGTCGCGGCGCACCATTATAGTGCTGTTGGTGGTCACCGTGGCATTGGTGACGCCGGCCACACTGGTTGTCAGGAAGACGACCGCGATGACGAAGGAAAACGTGGAAGACGGAAGCCGAGAAAGCGCCATTTGAGAATGCGTGCGTGCGTGCGTGCGTGCTGTGACAAAGATGATGAGTGTCTTATATGTAGGGTGGTATTTAGGTGGAGTGATTACTATATTAGTAAGAAGTTATGCTTGTTCTTGAGCTTTTATGGCAAGAGTAGTATATGTAAATATGTTATTATGGTTTTTAACCCGTGCCTTCTTTAGAAAACTCATGAACATGGCTCTAGCTGCTAGCTGTTATCCATGCATTTCACATACAGAATGGGCACTACACAAGAGACGGTGTTAGTACATATAGTTAGCCCTGAAAGAAGGAATGGATTTTTTAAGGAAAAGAAGAAGGAACGAATTTATGCCATTGAAACCAACAAATGTGATAGAGCTGGCGTCAGCTCTTAATTCTACCTCCTACTCATGGCCATGGGTGTTTACTGACGTCACTTTTTAGGAATTTGGATGAATATGTTTGTCAATGGTTTACTCGTAGGGGAATAATAACTTTACTCCTTTGTTGCTGTATTGACTATGCTTTACAACAGTAAAGAAATCACTAGAACAAGGGTTTAATGATTCCTGTCTATCTCTGTTGTCTTTCTTCTCGTTGTCCCATTTTCTCTGTCCACCGGCTTTACTCCTTATATAGCGTGTAAAGGGATGACAGTTGTCCCATACCAAGAGGCGTCTCAACGCTTGATGAATTGCGCACGTTTTGTGACGGTTATTGTCAGAGACTAACCCTCCCACGTTGCTTTGCAGTTACGTTAGAGATAGATATTTAATATGCACAGTTATCCCAAAAATAACAGCACATATTAGAGTGTCCCTAGTCGATCGGGCCAACATGTCTGTAGACTTTGTTAACTATAAGGTGGTCATAGGTAATCTGGTCGTCATAAAGCTTACGACCATGAGGTGGTCGTAGTAATTCCTACGACCGATAGGAAGCCGTAGAAGCATTTACGACTATGTAAAGTGGTCGTAATATGGTTCCACTTGACTAAGCTTCTCCCATATTAATAATAAGGGATATACATATGAATAACATGGAGATAATGCTATCTACAATAACAATTATAGATAAACAATTTAATTAATTGAGAATTATCATATCTTCGTCATCTAGCCCCCGAACTTCAAGTGAAAATAACTTACTTGAAAATGAGGTCGTAGAATACTGGTTGGAAGCAGAGTATTTCCGATTGATATTTCATTTGACCAGAAATTGAGTTGGTCAAAAATGTAATTTTACTTGAGTTGAAAAGACAGAACTGCTTTTTCTGAACGGGTAGATTAAAGAATGCAAACCGACTCTCACAGATCTGTCCATTAGAGTTGTTCCCGAAGGGGTTGCAACTGTTGAGTTCCCATGACCTTTAACTCGCACCATGCGCTATAAAAATCTACCAGGGGGCGTGACTTAGGGTTTTTACATTCCCCTTTTGCTTCAACTGCTCTCAAGTTCTTGTTCTCCGCTGGCAACCAAGTATGCAATTCTCCCCCAAACCCTTCTAAATTAAACTTACTCGAAAGAAATGGTCGGGACCTTTTCAAAGTGGGAGAAATCCAAGATGGATGTAGAGAAGATGGCTGCTTTGGTCATGGCAGAGAAGATTCCAAGGCGACCTTTGGTGAAGTGGACCAACGCTTTCACCAAAGCTGATGGTCAGTACTGGCCCTCGGGTGAGAAGGACACCGTTCTAATATTCCAAGCATACTGTGAATGTGGCTTTTGACTGCCCGTTCATTGTTTTTTGATGGTTGTACTCCAGCATTTGGGGTAGAATTAGTGAACTTGGTTTCCAATTCCATCACAATGATGAGTTTATTTGTTTACCTGTGCGAAGCCTAACTGGGAATCCTTCCAGTTTTAGATCTCTTCCGGTACTACTACGGGATGAGAAAGCACAGCAGAATCACAGGTAGTTGCGTTCTGAAGCCCCACATGGAAAGTCAAGAGAGTATATTTAGCTATTCACTCGGTCATCGTGGCCAGGGTGGAAGAAGAAGTGGTTCTATTGGACTGTGTACAAGTATGACACCCTCTTCTTCACGTGGAAGCCCGCAGAGAAAAGTTCATCTCGGGACTCGACTCCAAGCGACCTTGACCGGATCACTCTCTACATCCAAGCCATCAAGGATTTGAAGGAATAGGGGCTGACCGAATGACACGTGGTGAGGGACTTCATCACTCGCCGCATTAGTCCTCTGAAGAATCGAGTACACCCTATATGGATGTACTCGGGGACAACTGACTCGACCAGAGATTATGAAGGAGGTAAAGTATTGATTGTTGATTATATCTTTATAATTGTAGATCTCTTACAAAAGGAAATTGACGCTCGTGTCAAGATCATTTGTGCGAAGGAGGTTAAGATCACCAGAAGTAGCTGGTCAAGATGGACTGGGTAGCTCTGACCGTCGTGCCGGGAAGGAGGTCATGGAAGATGCTCCTTTAGGTCCTTAAGGAGGAGTTGCTTCTTCTATCAACAATAATGAAGACGAAGAAGAAGAAGAAGAAGAAGAAGACTCTTTTGACCTCTTCCCAGATTCTTTAGACCACTGATTGTCAGGTCCTCTTTGTTTAGATCTCATGGTCGAGTCCCACACCATAAGGATATTCTAAATAGGAGAAATATCTTCGATGATGAGCATCTTCAGAGAGTACGGTGGGACAAAGTCAACAGGCTCTATGAAATGTAGGGCTTCGAGACGATGTATACCCGTTTTGCTCGATTCACCATTACTGTAAGTACTCGATACCGAATATTTACATATTCAGATTTTTTTCTTTTTCTCACTGTATTTCTTTGTTTAGAAAGCTCCCGAGCAAGTTGCTATTGTTGGTGAATACCACAGGCAACTAGTGCTACTATGAAAGCAAAAGGTTGAACTCAGCAAACAAGTAGTGGGATGGTAAGTTACTTTTAGGAGTAGTCTTTTTGTTTCGACCACTCATTCAGTACTCATGTCTAGTTTAACCTTTATAGGTCTAAAAGTAACGAAAGAGTCTGTAGGACCGGAAAGGCGACTAGAGGGGTGTGAATAGACACTTTCTTAATTTTTACCTTAATCAAATTCAACACAGACTTTTCTCCAATAGCTATGAAAGTTAAGAAGATCAGTAAACGCACAGTGAAAGCCTTGTGTTGAATCCGATTAACCCCTCAAGCAAAAGACCCAAAATAAGGAGATCCAACTCACTAGGGCGGTCAGACCGACGGCCAACTGGCAGTCTGATTGCTTGGCAGTCTGACCGCCATTGTGTAACCTGGCCGACCGCCCCGACTGTAAACAGTCAGCATGACTGAAACTAAAACGAAAATCGGTCTAACTTTTCATCTAAATGATGAAACTTGACCAAATTTGAAGCACACCTTCCTAGGGATATCTGGAATCTATTCCAAGCAGCGATCGTCCAGATCTACGTCAAAGTTTTAACCTTTCTCTGTTTTTCCGAAGAAGGGTTTAAAACCAAGCAAAATGAAAAACTTGATCCAAATCTTGCTCGTGGGAGATTGATGATCTAGATAATCCTAGGAGTATTTCCACACATCATAGCAAGGCAAAAGAGGTCAAGAAACCAACCAAAAATAACCGGATCAAGGAAGCACCAAAAATCATCAAAAGAGAAGGAAAAACACAAGGAGACTCATCTTTGAACAATCATCCATAGATTGATTCATGGTGTTTGCTGGTTATAGCCTCTCCCTCAAGGAGGACAAGAACTAATCCATGAGCACACACCCAACACATCTCTCTCAAGCCTAAGCCTTACCTCTCATCTCTAAACCCTAAAACAAACTAGGGTTTTTCCTAATGAAGTGCTTGATGGCTGTTTACAGCAGCCCCCCATATATATAGTGAGGCCTAGTCTTCTAGAAGATTTCACTTAATGAGCTCCCGTTATGGCCCAATACAACGGGACACATACGCACGCAATCTGAAGCGCCGCTTCATCTTCGATTGACCTAAACCGCTTCTCCAAGCGCCGCGGTTTAGTCAAGAGTCAGAAAGACGGTATTTGGTGAAATTACCAAAATAACCCTTCTCGATCCTTCTCAATGGACCAAGTCCAATCCAGTCGAAGCAATCGTCTACTTCGCCACGTGTAGGTTGATCAGTGGCTCTCATCATGTCGGCAAGTCTCTCCCGTCTGAATCCCATCGGAACCTCCAAGGCACTTGCATCGACCCTCGCGCCGCTTGATCCAACCAGCTGCAACAAACTGCCCGTTCGATCCATCTTGTCCATTCTGCGCCATGCTTTGTCACACGACCTCACCCAGCATCCATGATCGTTCTGGACCTCAGCTCTCCAAGCTTAGTCACGATCCTCCTCGTCGTTGACTGTCGTTGACCTGCAAGCCACCTGCACAGCAATAGACCAAGAAATCATCTCCGGGAACAAGTTCTTCACAACTTGACCCACGTTAGCTCAAAACATGCAATATGCAACACATAAGCCAAGATAAACATGGATATGACCTATCCCAAAAACAAAACCCCAATTATATCAATGTTCAGCACAGAACCGGTCAGACTGCCCACCTTGGCCGGTCTGACCGCCCTTCAATTTTGAGCATTATGAGTTCAATTATGAAGCAATTTGTTCAAGCATTTAGCACTTTGAGTATTTTGCTGAAAATGATTGATTTTATCTTAGTAAAGCAAGTCCTGGACTAGGAGCCATCCACAACTGCCTCCTAAGCTTCAACCAATTGACATTTTTGTTTTCTTAGCATTGTGCTAGATCTCAAGCCTTGCCGCGACCATCTCAAGCATGAAGCTTAAAAGAGTGGTCTAGGTCATCCAAAACTCCCCCTGAGTTCATGCCTAATGCAATGGCAAGCAGTCTCATGAGAAAGAATTGGTGAGATAAATTTTTTCGCACAGAAAAACTCATTTTTCATTTGCTTGACTTAAGAGTTAACATAGCTCAATATTCAGTTCAAAATAAGTTCAAGACTCAATTTAATCTCTCTGACATGGCATGAATCATGAGAGAATCACTATAGCAAAACTAGTCACAAGATCCAACAAGTCATGTTTTGATTCAATTTGCTCACAGATAATAAAGCTAGCATGGCAAAAGCTAAGCTAAACAAGAAAAGCCATAAAAGAATTCTAGAAGACAAGCACAGAACATGGCATGGAATAAAGTATGAAAATAAGTCATACAAGGATAATAATCAAAGCTCCACAAGTTTATATTACAATGCAGGGTGTTTGAATTGTAAAATGCATTATGATACAATGAATGCAAAAAGAGCAAACTCCCCCTCAAAACAGGCCAAGAGGACTAACAACCCCTAACTCTCCCCGCAAAGTAGCAAAATGAGAAGAATCAAGAGCTTTAGTGGAAATATCCGCAACCTGCTGCTCAGACTCAACAAAGTGAAGCACAACATCACCCTTCTCAACATGGTCTCTAAGGAAATGATATCGAATGTCAATGTGCTTAGTCCTAGAATGTTGCACTAGGTTTTTGGCAATGTTTATGGCAGAAGTGTTGTCACAAAAAAGATGAACACTACCCAAAAATAACCCATAGTCCCGAAGTGTAGATAAGATCCAGAGAACCTGAGAGCAACTACTGGTTGTAGCTACATACTCGGCCTCAGCTGTGGACTGTGCAACATAAGACCGTTTTCTAGAAGACCAAGAGATAAGAGATATGCCTAAGAAATGACAAGTGACAGAAGTAATCTTCCTATCCACTCTACACCCTGCAAAATCAGTATCAGAAAAAGCCCAAATAGAGAGAGCAAAAGAAGAAGAATACCAGAGTCCAAAGTCAAGAGTATCTTGGAGGTACCTGAAAATGCGACGTACTGCTTGACGATGAGAAGCACGAGGGGAAGCCTGAAATCGAGCGCACAGACATACCGCAAATTGTATGTACGGCCTCGACGCAGTGAGGTAGAGGAGGGAGCCGATCATGCTGCGGTACTCCTTCTGTTCCACAGGCTCGCCATCCTCATCAGGGTCCAGCACGGTGGTTGTGGCAATGGGAGTTGACATTGGTCTACTGCTTCCCATGTCGAAGCGCCGAAGAAGGTCCTTTGTGTACTTGCTTTGGTGAATGAAGGTGCCTTCTTTCAGTTGCTTGACTTGAAGACCGAGAAAGAAGATCAATTCTCCTATCATTCTCATCTCGAACTCCCTGCTCATAGAATTTGAAAATCTGGACACCAAAGCATGAGAGGAACCACCGAATATGATATCATCCACATAACTCTGAATCAATAAGAAATCACTGCCATGCCTGAGAGTGAACAAAGTATTACCAACCATTCCCATTTTGAAATCATTTTGAAGCAGGAAACTCTTAAGCCTGTCATACCAAGCTCTAGGAGCTTGCTTCAATCCATACAAGGCTTTAGAGAGTTCAAAAATATAGTTTGGGAATTTATGATTTTCAAAACCAGGTGGTTGCTTGACAAAGACCTCTTCTTCTATGAAACCATTTAAGAAAGCACTTTTAACATCCATTTGATAAAGCCTGAAACCCTTAGATGTTGCAAATGCTAGTAAAATACGGATGGCTTCTAATCTAGCTACAGGAGCAAAGGTCTCTTCAAAGTCTAAGCCTTCTACCTGAGAATATTCTTGAGCTACAAGTCTAGCCTTATTGCGAACTACTAACCCATTCTCACTTTGCTTATTTTTAAAAAACCCATTTTGTTCCAATTACATTATGATCAGATGGAGGTTCAACTAAGGTCTAGACTTTATTTCTTTCAAAAATTTTAAGCTCTTCATGCATGACATTGACCCAAGAGGCATCAGATAAAGCATGTGTAATATCTCGGGGTTCAAAAGAAGCGACAAAATTAGAATATGCATGAGAATCAGGAGAAATAAACCTGGAGCGAGTGACTCGCTCTTGAAGATCCCCAATCATCTGCTCAGGTGGATGCCGTCGCTGAATGTGAAGAGGAGCTCCTGGTGCAGAAGTGGCCTCTACCTCATGAGCTGTGGAGGTAGGAGCAGAGCCACTCAGATCATCGGTGAAGATAGGAGGAGACTGCTCAGCTGAAGCTGGAGTAGTGGAAGCAGGCTCTCCAACCATCTCAGATGTGACTGGAGGATGGATTGGGTCCTCATCCTCAGAGTCTCGTCGACGAAGATGCTTTCTCGAATTTCAGGAACCTGTGTACCTGCAGGATCGGGTCTAGTTCCAGGACTAGCCTCATCAAAAGTGACTTCGTAAGTCTCAACAATTTTGTTAGTGTCAAAATTAAATACACGATAGCCACGAGAATGAGCAGGATATCCAAGAAATATGCCATCCAAACATCTAGATTCAAATTTATCAAGGTTGCCATGATTAAGAATGAAGCACTTGCAGCCAAAAATCTTGACATGAGAGACTTTGGGCTTATGACCAAATCTAAGCTCAAAAGAAGTCTTGCTAATCACAGATCTCAAGAAAACCCTATTAGAGATATAACAAGCAGTAGAGATGGCCTCAGCCCAAAACCTCCTAGGTGTGGAATGCTCATCTAACATGGTCCGAACCATCTCTACAAGGGTCCTGTTCTTCCTCTCTACAACACCATTCTGCTGGGGGAACTCTAGGAGAAGAGAACTGGTGCTCAATTCCCCTATCAGTGCAGAAGGTAGCAAAGGAAGAATTCTTGAATTCTGTCCCATTGTCACTCCTAATGGATCTGAAGGCTCAAGGAAGATCAACAGCAAGTCTAAGGACCAATTCTCTAAAGAAGCCAAATGCCTCGTCCTTAGAAACCAGAAAATAAACCCATGAATACCTGGAGAAATCATCCACAATCACAAGCACATACCATTTCCCACCGGCTGACTGAACTCTAGAAGGACCAATAGTGTCTAAGTGCAGAAGCTGTTCTGGTCCATCATTCATCACTAAGGTAAGAGGTGGATGAGAAGTATAAACCATCTTACCATGTCACAGGGTGAGCACACAAGATCTCTAACAGCCTTCAGCCTAGGCAGATACTTATCTGTTGATAACCATAATATGCATCTAGAAAAATTAATATTTCACAACCAGCAGTAGAATCAACCAACTGAACAATATGATGAAGGGGAAAATCGTCTTTCGAACAAGCTTTATTAAGATCAGTAAAGTCTACACACATACACCACTTACCATTAGACTTTCTAACCATTACAGGGTTAGCCAACCACTCTGGTTGGTCACCTTCTTTTCTAAAACCTGCTTTAAGTAACTTGTCCAATTCAGATCTGATGGCATCTCATCGATCAGGTGTGAATTTCTATAATTTTTGTTTTACGGGTTTCTTGTCACACTGTAAAGCTAGCCTATGCTCAATCACCTCTTTGGGGACTCTGGGCATGTCGGATGCTTGCCACACGAAGACATTTGTGTTTGCTCGAGGGAAGGTGACAAGGGCGTGTTCCTATGCAGGGTTGGAAGCGACCCTGATGCGAATGGTCTTCGAAGGCTCCCCGGTATTCAGTGTAACTTCTTTGAATTGGTTGTTCAAGTTTAGTGCAACTTTATGCTTCGACTGCTTGGTCGAAAGTTGCCCCTTGCTTGTTTCTCGAGTTGGTATTTGGCCAACCATCTCGAGGGATTTGCGGTTGCATGTAAGCGTCATCTTTTTACCACAGCAGACTCTGATTACTCCTTTGGGACCTGGCATTTTAAGACATTGGTAACCGTAATGAACAGTCATTAGGAATCATGCCATAGTTTGCCGACCGAGTATGAAATTGTACGCTGTGTCAAAATCGACAACATCAAAAGAGATTTTCTTTGTCCTGAAGTTGTTTGGTGAACCAAACGTTATAGGAAGAGAAACTTAACCAATAGGTTTGGCCGAAGACCCTGATATGATCCCATGAAATGAGTATCGTACATGCTTAATTTTTGTCCTGGGAACTTGCATCTTGTCCAGGGCACTCGTGAATAGTATATTAAGCAAACTCCCACCATTAACTAACACACGGTTAACTCGGCAGTTGTTGTTGGTGGGCTCGATCACGATCGAAAAACAACCAGGTCGAGTAGAAGGGATCGAACTGTCACCTTTCTCAAAAGAGATGGTGATTTCTGATCACTTAGGTACTTTTTTACAAGAGGAGGGTCGATGGACTTTACCTCTTGTTCAACAGCTTTGAGCTATCGTTTTGACTCGTATATCGAGGATCCTCCATAGATGTGATCGATGGTGTGTCTTGGATCTTGAAATAGCATCTCTCATCATCATTCGACTGTTTTCGACCACTCGTTTACCCCACCTCTTCGAGTGTAGGAAGCGATCCTTGCCGGAGTAGTAATCTTTGAGTTTCCGCTGAAAAACTCAGCAATTGCAAAGGTCGTGTCCTTTATTTTTGTGGAAATGACACCACCTAGGCTTGTCATTCTTCCGTTCAGGGTGTTTACCTTTGCTTCAATCGGGATATGGTTTGGAAATCTGAGGCTCCTTGCCGCTCACAGCTAGGACATACTTAGAGCTATTGACTTGATACTTTTGACCTTTAGATTTTCTCTTGGATTTCCTAACCTTTTTATCTTTTTTCTTGCTGCTTTCGCCTGCTCCTCGAGTGTCATTATCGTCATAATCAATTTTACAATTCCATTTGACTATTTATGTAGCAGTTGCATAACGGTCGATCATTTCAAAGAGCTCAACAATGGTAGCTGGAGGATTTAGGGTAATATCTTATGTGATCCTTTGATTGTGGACTCCCTGCTTGAATGCTCTGATGACAGAAGAGTCAGAAACTTCAGGTATTGAATTGCGAACCTGACTGAAATGCCTGATAAATTGGCGCATGGTCTTGTGAGAATTTTATCGCATTATGTGCATGTCATCCTTCTTTCCTGGATGGTTGTAGGTGCCCTGGAATTTGCCTAATAGTAGATCGCAGTGGTTCGGCCACAAGTAGATCGATTCCTGTGGCTGATTTAACAACCACGGCCGACTTCCAACACAGTACAAAGGTAGTTGGCCATGACATACTCTCCTCCTGCTCGAACAACGGTTGTATAGATTTGAAAAAAACTTGATGACATTTTATAACCCATCAAACTTCTTCATGTCCACTGGTCGGAACCGTGGCGGCCAGCGAACTGCTCGAAGGTTAGACGAAAATGCCCGATATCAGGTAGTGATATCATGACGCCTCCTTTGCGGGAAAGAATGGTTGATATCACCAGGCGATCATACGCAACAATACCCTATGGTAATTGGACCAGACCTGTCATAGGTTCCAGCCCTACGAGGGTAATAATCCTCGTACTTCATCTGTTGTTGCAAATTTCTTGGAAGAATTGGTGAACGATCACCTCCCCTAGGAGTTTGTCGATCACCGGTTGTTTGAGAGACTCTTCTCTGACTAGAGTCATGGTTAGGAGACCGACCAGGCCTATTGTCTTGTTGTTCTTCACAAGCAGAGTCATTTGAACGACTGGTGTTCGATGGAGTTGTCCCGGTACAACTACCAGAACGGTGTCGCCGAGTCCGCTCAAGCCTAATCATCATGTCCCGAAGTCTACGTGCGATCTCTTGAGCAAAGAGGTCGTAGCCTGGTGCTTGTCCAAGCTCTTAAGTCGGGTTTTCAATCAGGTCATTGATCCATTGAAGTTCTTGAGCTTCCTCTGACCAATATTGGATGCGCCCACGTAAATTCCTCTGAGTAGCAATTCTTCTTCTGTGGATGGTTTCTATCATAAACATATGAGTCGACCGGAGCATGCCTCAGTGGAGAGCGATCATTTCCAGGATTTCGACCACGCTCAAGATGATGGTGATCTTGTTCATCACCGGAGGCGTCCTCGCCATCACCACGAGAGCCCGAAGTGAGTGTGCAATGGGAAACATCCCCAGCCCTACCTCTTGGAGAGAGATTATGATATGAGGGTTGGACAAAGACCTCCTGGATGCTATTATCTCCACTTGACCCTGGGTCCTCCTAACTCGAGGAGTAGTTGAAAGACAACGACTCGCAACTTGGAGCAATCCCCACCAGGAAGGGGAATTCTGGGTTATAACAGTCTCCAACTGAAGGTGAACCCTGCGAGGGTGTGGTCGAATCCGCAGGTAAAGCGAGCTCAACAATACACCTCGTGGGGGTAACCGAAGGGTGACGATTACCAAGTGTTGATTGAGTCCTGGAATCATGGACTCCAAGACTTGATGTACTAGATCAGACGGCCTCAGACGGGTTTGAACATTTGGAGGGGAATCCTCACCATGTTCTGTACTTGCCGTGGCACAATCCTGACCATGGTCTGATGGACCCTTGCCCTTTGAGGATAATGATTTCTCATCTAGGCGTAATGTTGTGGGGGAGAAAGATCCCTCATCAACCTTGTCTACGGTATGGTCTCCTGGGTCCCGTGAAAGATCCCTTGAAGCGGCATTGCCATCAGATGAAATGATGCTCTACTTGTACTTGTAGCAGGCATCCATGTTAAATTCTGCGTAATCTGCTAAATCGAGCCAATTCTCTTCATTTCATTCTCCTGCTATGAAAGCATCAATGTTGAAAAATGAAGATAACTTGTCGAAAAGGAAAAATCAGAAGATTCCCACGGACGACACCAACTGTCGATGGTTTAGTATCGATCTAATAAATTAATACTAGGAATTTGCTTGAGTTAGATCCACACAGAAAAAGACACAGAGAATTTATACAGGTTTGGGCCTTCTCGTGCGAGAATAATAGCTCTACTCCTGTGTTGTTGTATTGACTATACTTTACAACAGGGAAGAAAGCACTAGAATTAGGGCTTAATGATTATTGTCTGTCTCTGCTGTCGTTCTTCTCATTGTCCCCTTTTCTCTGTCCACCGGCTTTATTCCTTATATAGCGCATGAAGGGGTGACAGGTGCCCCATACCAAGATGTGTCTCAACGTTTGATGAATTACACATGTATTGTGATGGTTATTGTTAGAGACCAACCCTCTCACGTTGCTTTGCAGTTACGTCAGAGACAGATGTCTAATATATGCGGTTATCCCAAAAAAACAACAGCTCATATTAACTACTGCGTGTATTAACACATCTCATAAGTGCCCCTAGTCGATTGGATCCACGTGTCTATAAGCTTTGTTAACTATATGGTGGTAGTAGTTGACCTGATCGACCATGAGGTGGTTGTAGTAAGGCTTACGACCACTAGTTAGTCGTAAAAGTACTTACAACTATGTAGAGTGATTGTAATATGGTTTACGACCACTTGACTAAACTTCTCCTTTATTAATGATAAGTAATATACTTACGAATAACATAAATATACTACTATTTATAATAACAATTACATATAAATAGTTTAATTAATTGAGGATTATCATATTCCCGTCAATATTGAAGTATAAATGAATTGTATATTTTTCCTCGCCGGTTTACTCTTTTGGGTCAATTGGTTGTTACATGAAACTAACTATGATATAAGAGCCTAGATGTCTTGATTTCAAGACGTAGCTAACAAAATATTTACAAAAAGTTTACGATCTGTTTCTAGTCCACATCTTAGGTACGGTAGGTAAAGCCTCGATGTAAATATGGAGTCCAAGCTCAAAAAAAAGCTCTGTTTTCTGTGTTCGGGTTCTCTTAATGAAAAAAGTATCGGGGTCCGTAAAGCTCTTAAGTCTAAAGAAGATCAACGTTTTCTTGCTCTTGTTGATTAAACTCAGATCTTCTGCCAGATAAGTTACCTCAGAAGTTCTCTTATACCTGAAGCCTGAAGAATTGCACAGGGAAAATGTGCAGAAACAATATTAGAGATGGCGTGAGCTGGATTTGCTGTGGTCTCTATGAGGAGCATTGAAGTAGTAAATACATAGGATTTACGGTGCATAACACTAGGAAGTGAATTTCACAGTGTCATTACAGTAAAATTGATCAAGTAAATCCCAAATCCAATTCCCCTGATGAAACCGTATAACTCCTCCCCCCCCAAAAAAAGCATCGACATCACAAGAAGATCAAAACTTTCTTGATTACTATTCCTTTTGATTCTAACACTTCGACCATCAATTTCCATAAAAATACGTTTCTCCAAATAAAAATAATTATATATTGTGAAAATATATTTCATAATAGATCTACTAATACCAATTTCATGTTATCAATCTTAATAATTCTTTATATATTGATGGTCAAACATTACAGATTCTCTAACTACTTATATTTGGATCGGAGGTAGTAACAAGCAAGGACATTACAAGATCAGAACTTTCTTGATTACTACTAACAAGCAAGGAAATTTCGAAAAGGTCGTAAGTTTCCTGATTACCAACGAGAGAGAAATTACAAGAGGGTCAGAAGTTTCTTGATAACTACTAACAAGTAAGAAACAACAAGAACGTCAAAACATTCTTCTTGATTACCGCTTCATCCACAGTTCTTCAATTACAAGTTCAATTCCACTAAGAAATTCCTTAAAATGAACAGCAATGTAGAATAAAGAACAACGTAAGGCAAGGCAAGAATCTACACCCGGACAGCCTGCAGCGGCATTGCGTCGAACACCACCGCCGCCGGCGGTGCGAGCCTCAGCTCGGTGAGAGGGTCGCTGGACCCGCAATCCACACCCTTGGACGCCGCGGCGCTCGCATTTTTCCTGACATCCCCGGGCGCCGAAGGCATCAGCTCGAGGCACTCCATCGCAGCACCACTCTCGTCCGCCGCAACGTCCTCCCCAGGCGCCAGAGGCAACACCTCGGGGCATCCCGGCGCGGCGCCTCTCCCATTCCACCTAACATCCCCGCTCGCCAGAGGGAACAGCGGGAGGCACGGTCGCCGACACTGCTGCTCGTCCCGTGCGTAGCGCTCGCGGAGGACGGAGTTCCAGCGGTTCTTGATGGCGTTGTCGGTGCGGCCGGGGAGGAAGCCCGCGATGGTGGACCAGCGGTTGCCGTGGACGCGTTGGTACCTGATGATGTCCTCGTCCTCCTCCCGGGTGAAGGGCTTGACGGCGTCCACGTCGGCGGCCAGGTGCTGGGACCACCGGACGCGGCACGACTCGTCGCTCCGCCCGGGCAGTGCGAGGCTGATGGTGTACCAGTTCTGCGCGCAGCGTAGATGCACTTGCTGCCGCATCACCCTGTCCTCCTCCTTGCTCCACACCGACTTCTTGACCACGTGCCGCTCGCCGGCGTTGTCCGCCGCGTCCCCCAACGCCATCGCTTCCCCACGCCTCGCCTCGTGCTCGTCTTGCGCCTCGCTTCGTTTCCTGCGGGATCCAGTTGATCTGTTGATGTGAGCGAGTGGGTGCCGCCGCGTGTTGCCTTATACAGAGCCGCGCAGGTGTGTGTTCAGAGCGTGGCTGAGACGGACGGTTAAAAACCTAATAGGAAAAGTAGTGTAGTCCGCATCCGAGTTGGATTGGACTCCAAACGAGCACGGCCTTTGCTGTAAGGAAACCGAGCCCGATCGAACCCGTGCAGGATTCGTAACGCGCACGACTAGATGGAAAGTTGCATAAGTGTATTGTCGAGAAGAATACCCATACTTCATTGAATACTCTCTCCAGTTACAAAAGGAACTTATTTTGGATATCGATGCAGTATCCAAAATACAATTTTCATCATTCATTTCTATTGTAATATATTTATAAAATTTACCAAAATTATAATATTGAAAAAGTACACCTCGAAACAAATCTAAATATTCAAGAATATATTAATAGTCAAAGTTTATAAAATTGGTAACGGCTTCCTTTTTAGGAGGGAGTAGAACTGGTAACCACTCCACGGAAAACCTAAATCAACCATAGCAACTAGCAAACATACATATATCTAATGGACTAATTTCTCTTATAGTACTGTCATCGGTGTCTCAAATCAAAAGATACAAATTGCTTTATACATAGGCCGTACAAACTAACTAAACAGCTATGCATACACCTGTAATCCTAATGGTGCATAGGAGTAATCCTGATAGATAACACGACACCTTTCCCTGTCTGTATAAACAACTTGTGAAATTCAATTGAAAGGCTAGAAATCCCCACAACAATATAACAAAATAAAATAAATACTAGGAATCTTCTCATTGGTCGAGAGAAAAAGAACAAGTTTTGCTTTTTTTTTTTACATGAATACAATTGTGCAGATTAATTATATATGCTACAACTACCGTGCGTAACGTAGCGTCATCGTTGTTTTAATACTTCCTCCGTTTCCATTTTAAGCATCGCTTTTGAATTTTCATGGTCTACAATATGTATGTTATTTTTTGTAACTTTATCTTTATTATATACTAATAATATTATGTTTAACGATAAATATAATAAGGTAGTTTTTATGTAGACAATCTAAATATTTTTAGATATATTAGAAATTTTGATGGCATGAATTATAAGGTGTCACTTAAAAAAAGGACGGATGGAGTAACAAATACAACCCGTACATTGTGCTAAGTCATAGAACGAATGATAACATGTCAAATACAACGTATAGGTGTTAAGAGTTAAACAACGATTATAACGTCATTGTATTGGCATGTACCTGCACAATTGTAATTCTCCCGGACTCCCAGTTAAAAATTGAGTTCTTTTAAGAGTCCAAAAAAGAACCGAGCTAGCAAGCAGTAACCGAGTCCAAAAAAAGGACCGAGCGAGCCAACCCATCTTACGTGTACGGGCCAGATGGGTCCAGTTCAAAATTGCAGACCTAGTGTCCTAGTAGAACGGGGCCTCAACCCCTCAAGCCTTCAAGGTTACCAAGGCAGCTAAGTCTGGGACAAATCAAGAGGCCCATGAAGATCCACACACATATGTGATATTTCACCGATCAAAGCCTCCCTAGAAAGCGAGAGGGCCGAGGTAGCCCCACCCAACTGAATCTGCGATCAAGAATAATCAGTGAAAGAAGCTTTGACTAGGCCTGATTCGAAGAGGAAGGCATGTGTGAATATCACGCCGGAGTTTTTTTTTTAAGAAATGCCGGCAAGTTATTGATCATAAAACATCGCTACAGAGGGTTTATCGGATACACTTCGATACTCCATTACGAATAAAAAATCTAACAAAGTGCTCACAAGATCTAGTTAGAGTATGTATCCCACATTCACCACACGACTAACATGACCAAAAACAACCAATGAAAAGCTCTCTGCCATAGACTTAATACCATAAATAATTGCACCAACAGATGACCGATCCCGCATTGACAAATTCAACCGTTGCATCACAAAAAAGCAGTAGCAAGCAATGATGATATTTTGATAGCCTTCATCACGGGCGAGGGCTGTTGCACGGCGAAACGTCAATGCTTCTGTTAACTCCCGGCAGAGTGATCCCATTAAGGTGCTCACTACAGCCAGCCAAGCATTCACCAATGTGGTTTCAGACTACCACGCCAACTCCCATCCGACGAGAATAAGCAAATATTATTGCATCCATATTAATAAGGATCGTACCTGCTGGTGGCTAAGTCTATTTTGGGACTGAATGCAAGGACTCACGCCTATGACCTGGATCTGGATCGAAGATATGCAACACTATCAATCAACATAAACTTTAACTTTCGCAGCCACCCTTCGATGATGCAACAAACCTTCAGCGTTTCCATGTACCATTACGAGCCTCTTAAATATACAACAGAGTAACAGCAAGAACTGTTGCCTCCCGAACCGAGAAACATCCCAGAAATCGAATAGTCACTACTTAGCACAATTCAACATCCAACATCTTGCAGCAGAGATGGAAGCCATACTCCAATTTTACTTCATGCCAAATTTCACGGGCAAACTAGCAGAATAGAAAAGAATGTTCGATACGCTCATCCCTCCAACAGAAGACATGTATCATACACTGGGATATACCTCTATTTCAGCTGAAACCACACGGTAGACAGTCATGTATGAAACAAAAAAATTATCTTGTTCAGTGCCTTTATAGCCCAGAGTGACTTCCAATATTTTTGATCCTTATATGATGCTCTTGACGTGGCAAACAAAAGTGGCATCATCTAAGTTTGTGTGTTTTTTTTCGATTACTAAGTTTGTGGATTTTGATGTTAACATGTTGCAGTTTCAGGTTTTGTTGTGCTAGTTCGATTACTAAGCGAGTCCCCCCGAGGAAGAAGAAACAACTACGTGATGATTTCCCCAAGCAGGAAGCCAGACTAGAAGAAGTATCATGTTCCGAGTTCCGATAACCAACCTCCATTACTGAACTTTAGTTGTGCTCCAATAATGGAGGAAGGGGCGCTCACGAGCATTGGGAAGACAATGCGACGGGTCTTATCCGAAGTTGATTTGGTTGATCGAAGGAAATCAATGGTTAACTGGAGGGTTTCACCATGAGACCCTCCAGCCAAAATTTCTTCCCGAGCATGGCGGGCGTCGGAGACGCGGGCTCAAGTCCCAAAGAAACGCTTGATGTAGCTCCCCGATTATTCTCCCAGTTTTTTCCTTTCATTAGAACAGAAATTATGTAGCACTTACTCAATAGCAAACACAAACACGATGCTCTGATTGGTTGAATTAAGTGTTTTTTTTCTTACGCCACTCAACAATTGGCACAAGCATAGCGAACATTAACTTACATCAGTCTCAACTCTCAACTGATCAGTGCAGGGCAACTGCACAATTTATCAAAAGCCAAAGCAAAACTTTCTGGTTATAAACTCTGCCTAGACCTAGAGGCCTTCACTCGAATCAGCACGAAAAAAAATATCTGTAGCTCACACCATGACCATGAATCCATGATGCGTTAATTAATTAGGACTTAGGAGCCTCTTGTTACTATTAGCACAGTGGCACTGGCACTAGCAGACGCCGTTGGTCTTCTTGGCAAGCACAAACTTCTTCCACGCCTCTGTCACCGACTTCTGCGTCTCGAGCTCCGACTTCTTGGCGTGCCCGTTGGCGACCACGCCGTTCTTGGCGTGGCCGTTGGCCAGCGGCGCCGGCAGGGTGGGAGGCATGAACTTGGACGGGAGCGCGTCCAGCTGGTACATGACCTTGTCGATGTCGAGGACGAGGCGCTCGGCCAGGGTGCGGCTGAACTCCTCCCGGATGACGACGCGGAGCACCGTGACGTGCTGCGCGTCGGGGGGCATGGTGTAGGCCGGCACGATCCAACCGAAGCGGCGCAGCATGTCGGAGATCTCGAACTCGTCGTGGCGGCTGCGGTCCTTGAGGGAGAAGGCCACCAGGGGAACGCCGTCGTCCTTGGACACGATGTTGAAGCGGCCCGTCTTCTCCAGGCCCTCCTTGAGCACCATGGCGTTCTCGTGGCAGTTCTCCATGATGTTCCTGTACCCCTGCATTGCCATGGATCAACCGTGTCAGTTCATCAAAAGCTCCTGAAATTCTGATCAAGATTAAAAACAATCAGTTGGATCATGGACTGTCAGTTACCTCGAACCCGTGGCGGATGAGCTGGTAGTACTGCGCGATCACTTGGCTGGAACCTTTGGAGAAGTTGAGGGTGAAGGTCGGCTGGTCGGAGCCGAGGTAGTTGATGTGAAAGATGAGGTCCTCCGGCAGGTCCTCCTTGTTGCGCCAGATGCACCAACCGATGCCGGCGTAGACGAGGCCGTACTTGTGGCCGCTTACGTTGATGCTCTTCACCCACGGCAGCCGGAAGTCCCACTCCAGCTCCGGGTACAGGAACGGCGCGATGAACCCGCCGCTCGCCGCGTCCACGTGGATCGGCGTGTCCCAGCTGCGGCACAGGCAATCGCACACGTTTAGCACACCAAATGTAAACGATGCGCATGCGGTTGCATTGCATTGCTCTGTTTTGACCAACGAACTGGAGTAGTGGTGGCTTTGGCTTACCCTGTCTCCTTGTTCTTCTTGTCGAGCAGGTCGTTGATGAGCTTGACGTCCTCGAACTCGCCGTTGAGCGTCGAGCCCAGGATCGCCGCGACGCAGATGGTGTTCTCGTCGACCATCTCAACCGCCTTCTCGGGGTCCATCACGTAGTACCCGTCGCGCAGCTTCACCTCCTTCAGCTCCACTTCAAAGTACTTTGCAAACTTCTCCCAGCAAACCTACACGAATCCAAGCAAAACATTGCAAATTAGACACAGGAAACAGCTAGAAACAGTTCAGGATTTCTAAAGTTGGGCAGTCGCTTACTTGGACGTTGGCGCCAGTGATAATGTTGGGCTTGTCGAATGGCTTGCCCTCGGCCTTGCGCTTGTTTTGCCACCTCCTCTTGAAGGCCAACCCGGCCAGCATGATGGCCTCCGACGACCCCACCGTTCCGACGCCAACCGCCGTCTCGGACTCCCCGAGCGGCGCGTTGAACAGATGCGCGATCATGTTGACGCACCGGTTCTGCAATGTTGTACGCGGAAGTGTTAGTTAGGCAAAAAAAAAAAAAACAGAAAACAAAAGTGTTAGTACAGGCTAAACCATTTAGCCGAACAAATAGCTTTCCATTTCCATACTTTATTCCTGGGCATTTTTTATATCTTTTTGATCACATGAAGAGATATGTAAGATGTTGATCATCTAAAAAGAAGAAGAAGAAGAAAGAAGAAAGAAGAAAGAAGAAGTGAGCTATCTGCACCCCGTGATGCACTTGAAAATACAAGTGGCCAGGCTGACCGTACCAGACCCACAACTAGGAGATCGGGCCTGACAACTTGCTATCAACCAATCTAAATAATCTATCGTGCCAGGGCGGTCCCAGGCAGAGGGCTAACCAACCTTCGCCGACCAAAAACCCGGCTTTCCAATGTGCGCACGATGGCAAAACACAAACTGTGAAGCACATGTGTGAAAAAAAAGGCAATTCAAAGTAAGACAGCGGTATACCTGGAGCTCGGTGGTGACGGGGTACTCGTCCATGTCGAC
This sequence comes from Hsuehochloa calcarea, assembly GCA_036346395.1. Lineage (NCBI taxonomy): Eukaryota > Viridiplantae > Streptophyta > Magnoliopsida > Poales > Poaceae > Hsuehochloa > Hsuehochloa calcarea. The sequence goes on from CM070598.1 coordinate 59,459,136, forward strand.
GTAGTTCTTGTTGATGGAGTCCATGATGAGCTTGTCGCACTCGGGCTCCATCCACGTGGTGACGAACGACGCCAGGTTCAGCCGAGGGTTGCCGTCCAGCATCAGCTCGTCGTTGATGATCTGGTACGCCGCCTCCTTCGGGATCGAGTTCTCCGGCATACGGTACCTGAACCAACCAGTCCATCCATCGATCGATTATTTGCTAATTCCATAGGGGATCGAGAGAATATCGACTAATTTGACATGAATTTCAAAAGCCTTGGTCAGGCATTGTTCAAATTAAGCCGTGGCTGGTTGGCTATTAATCCAGCAGGAGTGTCGGCAAGAACAAATGCGAGAGGAAGAACCGGTGAAGAACAAGAACGGCAGCAAACAAAGAGGACGGGTTAAATTTACACATGCCTTGGGAGGGACGACCGGACGTAGCGCGAGGCGAACGTCGAGTGCACGGACATGTCGCTCTCGGAGACGGCCTTGGAGAGCACCATGGCTGCTAACGATCAATCAATCGACCTGCTCTTGTCTTCTAATAGCGCTAGGCTTGGAGATCGAAGAAGGGAGAACCGGATCGCGGCAAGCTAATTGCGCAGCTTGCGCTTCTAGCTAAAGCTCTTGGGACTTGGGACTTGGGACTTGGGACGGATGCGATATGATTTTTGGTGTGTGCTGTTGCCGGGGGCCATTGCCTGGGTTTATATACGCGGTCGATGAGGGTGCAAACTTGGAATAGCTGAAGGAAGATCTTGGCCTCCTGGTCTTGGAGTTGGAGGGGAAGGCGAACGAAAAAAGGTCCGCGCGGTGATGCGCATGCCGTGCCGTGATGCCCCAAAGGAAAAGGTAAAAGAGAGGAAAGAGCCGGGACTAGTAGGCACACCCCACACGTACTACTACTATTCGTCCTGTCCCTTTTCCATTTTAACCTAGGCACTAACCGAGTCTAGAAGGCGCGACTAATTAATTTGCGAATACTCAAGAGGTAGAAGGGTTAAGGCTACTGACCCTCTCTCACGCGAGTGCTCGTTTGGTTTAGGTCGTGGAAGGTAAAATTGGCAGTGCTTCGTTCGGTTAATAGACACTTTGACTTGACTCAGTCACACGTGTAGGTCAACTAGGAAAAGAAAGTAACCGCTGTGTACCATTCAAACAAAGGAAAATAAAGTAATCGGTGTATACTTCCCCTCCTCTGCTTCAATTTTTATATTCTAATATAGCAACTTTTCAAAGTGAATTTGCAGATCATGTAAAATTCGTATTTATAGTATTGACACTGATGCCACACAACGGTCGTACGGAGGTCTCTCTCTGTGCAACGACTCGAACTCGTTGTGGTACAACGAGTAGCACATTGCTGGTCTTGTGTTGGCCCAGCATAGATGGCCAGCAATCCAACATAAGCCTATGATGGGCCCATCTATCTGGTCATGCGGAGCAGGGTAAGGGTGCACCGCTATCTCGATGCATGGTCGCTCAACAGAGAAGTGCTCCCGACTCCACAGCTACAGGAGCACGTAGCAGATGACCAGGCTAGGGTACCACCACCGGCGCCGCGTCGCAAAGCGTCACACAACCCCTGGTATGTGGCGTAAAAGACGGCTGATCCCCAGCTTTACTGAGGCATCGCCCCAGCCTCCGCGTCAACCAACGACTCGGCGAGGTGGATGTAGTTAGGGTAGCAAAAATCCTAACGACCTCGTCCTAACAACCTCGTCCGGTGCACTGACTGAACTGCCTTAGCCAAGTCCGGCGTGCACCACGTATACGCTCCGGGAGAGGTTGGCCGAACCGCTGCTCCAGCTCAGCCTTCCAGTCCTCACCTAGAGGGCCCGGAACAAGCGGCTCACCCCGGATCGGGAGACTGGTCAAGAGTGAGACGTCCTGCAGGGTGTCCGTCATCTCACCCCACCGAAAGTGGAATGTGTGCGTCTTGGGCCTCCACTTGTTGACAAGTGCTGACAATAGGCTAGCGTTTAGGGTGATCCGACATCCGACGGACACTAACCTCACAAAAGGTAACAAGCTTGTGTCCCGGAGGATAGGGGCGTAGCGATCGTCCAGCTTCCAGTAGTCCCTCCCCTCTCGAAGCACCAGGGGCGGAGGCCATCGGCATCACCGGCGATCCACAGCTTGCCTCGGTGGTCCTCATTGTAAAATTGTTCGAGAAGTTCCGGCAGAGACATGGCTTGCAACACATGGAATAGAGTGAATATTAGTAAGAATGTGGCTAATGACCATAAAAGATTATAAATTAAACATGCTAGCTTTTTTATTGCATAGTAGTTTTTCTGGGGTGATAAGCTAGCTTAATTAGATTATACTCCTGTGCTCTTCGGTGAATACAGTTCTTATTATTTGATTTCGCTTTACGACCAAACTAACACTACAAATAATGTACACTAATTTACTAATTAATTACTACTAATTATTTCATAACTAGTTAACACTGTAAATTAAAAATTAAGACCAAACTACCTGTGGACGATGGCGATTAATAACACTGAAATGTCACCAAAAATATAATCGACACAACAAGGGAGTCAAACGACTACGAAATGAAATGAACGAGCGAGCAACTGCGAAATGAAATCGTGCCCTCTCACTCTAATTTATAGCCGCTGCGGGAGGGAATCCATATCCCCCTGCAATAATTAAGCCATGCATGTTGGGGAGACAAAGATTTGATGGACAAGACAAGAAGGTGGCAGGATATAAAAGTGATTGATGCTCTCGGTGGAAAAGAAAGGCAGATGGAGTGAGGGCCCATTCAGATGTTTGGGCAAACAACACATGGCACAGTTTTCTATTAATATTTTGTCCCCGCACAAACATAACACTTAAACAAAAAGCTATGCATTGTACACTGACACGAAATAGCAAGAAAAATTCTGAATGAATAAAATTATAGGAAATTTACATGAGCAAGTATACTGTGTCGGGAGTCTCCACATAAAGTTTTATAATTTTTTAAACTCATCTACTATATTTAAAAATTTATACAAACCACCGTAAAACCCTAAACACTAACCCTAACTAACTAACTAACCTAAATGTCTAAACCTAACACTTGGCAGGCCGAGGGTCGTTGCTGCAAAGCCGCCTTGCGGCAACGGGATGCGTGGCGGGAAGGGGAGGCCTCCGCATGGCGGCCACGCGTTCTCGGTGTCAATACTGCAAATACGAACCCGACGTAGTTAATACTGCAAATACGCTTTAAACAGTTGCTATATTAGAAAAAAAAAGACCCCTCTGCCTCCCGATAGAGACGGGTTGTATGTACGGTGTTTTCTTTTGAAAAGAAAATTTCATCCGGTGTACTTCCTCCGTGCCTCATGTATTTAGCCATTATTATTATTACTTATATGTTAATAAAAAATAAAATATGATGTGGAATTATTTTGATGATAAATCTACTTCCAACCAACAAATCTAAACAGCTCTATGTATAGTACTAGTGGTTAAAATTTTAAAAGTTTACTTGCACACCTCCTAAAATGATATATATCTGTGACTGAACTATAAATCGTAATTAAAACCACATTTTTTTGTTTGTAAAGTCAATGTTGGTATTTGAGGAGACTGTTCGTTTCTTACCTCTGTGCTCAGTCCCATTTGGTTTTACGCACCTAAAATAAGAAAAACGACCGTAAAAAATCCTCTGCAAGGTCTAATAAAATCACTTTTGATCCGTAAACGTGTACTAGTTCTTGTACGAGCACTAAAATTATTTTCGTGGGAAAGTGGTATAGTATCGATGATCAAATCGTCGATCTTAAAAAAATAGTTAATTTTTTTTAGAAGAATGAGGTTGCTCTTTATTGCAATGAACTGGATCTTTACAAGGGGTGCCTTTAGCAAGACGACAGATTAACCCTAATTACAATATGTATATTGTCTACTATACTTCAATTATCTTTAGAATGAATACAATTGTCTCTTAATCTTTTGGATCGTGAGTCTTGTTCTCTTTGCCGTTCATCACCCACCTTTAAATACCTAGCGAAGATGTGGCAGTTGCTCCTGAAGAAAACATCTTTTGAAAGTGACGCGTCTGGTCGGAGAGGTTAGTTGTTGTTTGTAAACCACCAACTGATCGTCGGTTATTGTTAACAGGAGACGAAACTGTGCAGTAGTTATCATCAGTGTCTTAGGGCTATAAAGCGTCCTGTGGTTTGGAGCAGATAAAGCACATGTTTCATTCATTATACAGAAGGAATATGCTAGGATCAGAGTCAAGCATCAGTTCATGGATTCTACGAGCAGTTGACTGGTCGAGCAATAGGTACAAGACTTTATCCGATCAGGATACTCGTTGAGCAACCTTTAAGATTCTCACGACCATAAGAGTCTTAAACCTCAAGTGTTACAACTATGAGATCTTTAATTAAATAAAAGAAGAATTAATAAAATTAATCCTCGTCACATACCTTAGCGTCTTTTTAAATACTTGGTATCCCTGTGAAATATGACATGTTTGACATACATCAGATGTTTATTTCGTTAATTTTCTTCAGCTTTCTCTCGTTCATATATATCACTATCGCATCGCATCGCCAGATTTGACAATATGTTTGGGAAGCGCCGTGGAAGAGACCCAAACCCAGAAGGCGACAAGTACTTTCTCCGTTAATTTTGTGGGTTAGGCCTGAAAAAATCCTTGAAATGAACACTACTTTAGAACGTTCTCGCAGCTTAGCATAGTATATATGCCCCCGGTACACATCAGGAGCGGGCAAAAAGTCGTTTCCCACGGAACAAAACCAATGGCAAAACAAGGTGCAAAAGCAAGCAAACAGATGTGATTCTCTCTTCCCGGTGGCCCAAAACGTGGGGTTAAAGCTAAGGAATATGTGCGGCGTCCTACTCGCGGTGCATAAAACTGAATTTTTGTCTAGAGGACAATATTTGAAGCGGCGGTGGTAAAAGTAACTCCTTGTAACTGTAGTTATAAAAATAGCATTCTTCACTATATAACTATAGGACAAATAAGCCGTAAGACAATATGTGATTCCTCGTTCGCACCACCCTAAGACGGACAAGTCACAGGACGACACGTGGCCTTTGTCCGCACCACCGCGGAACGGACAAACTACGGGACGTCATGTGGGTCCTCATCCGCACCACTTTGTCCGTCCCGTGGTGGTACGGACGAGGGGCCACGTGATGTCTCACGGTTTGTCCGTCTCTTGGTGGTGTAGATGAGGGGTCATATATTATCTCGTAGTGATGTGGAGGATAATACTATTTTGTTATAATTACAATTATGAAAATACTATTTTTACTGATGGTACTTCAAATAATGTCATTTAGGGGAACAAACTCCCTGTACCCGAGCACCGATTACTGTAGAACGCCTGCCGTCCATCGAAGCCACCCCAGCCGTGTGGCGTCGGAGTCACGTCGCACGCGCGCGCTGCAGGGACGGACCGCGTCCAACATCCGACGACGGTTTTCCGGGGCAAGACGAAACGGCCGTCACCAGTCGAGCCTCCCTGTGGCCCACGGGATTGCCGTCCAAGAAAAAGCCAGGGGTCGTTTCCGCGCTCCACCCTCCCATCCTGCGTGCTCACCGACTCCTGCCCTCCGTCTCCTGCCCTTCTCCTGCGCCCTTTTGAGTTCTTGGGCAGACAATTTCTAGAGCCTGAGGGACTCGGATCCTCTACATTATGTGTTGCTACCACAGAGGTGTATTTGTGTGCATTACTTAGAATCTGAGCCGCTCATCCAAAAGGGACGGCAGTACTTGCCTCTTCGTCAATTGGGAAGAAAAAAAAAATCAGCACGAGACCCTACAACTCTCCCAAATCCCGCTCGATTCCTTGTTTGCTTGTTCTCAAATGGATCTACCGCAAGATGCCGCCGTTACTCATACATTAGCAACAACAAGAGGCCTTCCAAGAGCGTCATTCTCATTCCCATGACAACCTCGCGCCGCCCCGCCTGCCAACCCCACCTTCCGCCATGGTCTACAGTGGAATTGACCCTACAGATATAATATTATAGCTCTGTCACTGGTTGGGGTCAAGCACACCGAAGCATTGGGGGCGAGACGGCTGGGCCCTTGTTCAGTGTGCGGTCAAAGCAACCTAAGCAGTCAAGGGCGGCCACGCGAGCCGTGGCGGGCTGGTTGCGTGCGTCGCGTCGTGTCGGCCGGCCCGAGACATAGTATTATCAGTCTGATTTAAAGTCCGATATGATTCATACTGTTTATATATTCTCGCCGTACTTGAGCCACAACCCCAACAGTGCCGGACTGTGCCAGATACGACACGATGTCGGCATGACCCATCTGGCCCGCGTGCGGAGCGTCCGAGGCGAGGTGGTAAGCCGGCGAGGGAGAGAGGATCAGAGCCGGAGGAGGAAGCTAGCCGGCAGGGGAGGGAGGGGAGGAGAGGAGGAGGAGGGCGGGAGCGGCGTCGGTGGCCGAGGCGGACGGAGGAGAAGGTGGCGTCGCTTGGGACAGGAGGGAGAAGAAGGCGAGGTGGCACGGTGGGCTCGAGGCACATAGGCGTGCCGACGAGGAGGAGGACGAGAAGGCGGGGTGGCACCGACGGCTGGCGCGGAGGGAGGAGACGATGACACCGCTCGGGACGGGAGGGAAGGGAAGGTGAGGTGCCTCGAGGCTCACAAACGGAGGTAGCGAGGGAGGCAAAGGGGGTAGGGGGTAGGGGGGGCAGGGAGGCATGCCACGTAGGGCGGGCCTGGCACAACACGGCCTGGTGGCAATATAGCAGTTACGGACTAAATTGGGCCGGTGGGTTATGTCCGGCACAGCACGACACGACCCATTTGACCCATTTAGCACGTAATGTTAGGAATTTTTGAAGTTTCAATTGTTTTTTTTTATTGTTTGGGGTTTTTAAAATATTAAAAAAATAAAAAAATTCTGGATTTTTCTATAAATAGGCACCATACCTGTCGGGACCCGAAAATGCATATCAGGAACCCTCTGTGTATTCTGAACTAGTGCCAGATCAGTAGCTAGCTCACACAGAAAATATTGATGAAATACCATCTATTTATTCGATTTAACTAAAAAAAATATGAACATAACAAATATTAATAATAACTGGACTTTACGGTTAACGTTTACATAACTAGCCGCGTAGGGCTAAAGAAACAAATAAACTCTTGCAGCCAAACAGAAAATCTTGGAAATACCAATCAACATGTCCACAGAGAATTGAGTGGAGAACACATCATAATCCGCAAAACCTTCATAGTACTCCTTCTGAAAGAACTCTTGAGCAGCCTGATATTCTTCAACTGATCAACAAAGGTGTAAAGCCGCGAGTACTCAGCAAGCCGCAGGGAAATATATGCAAATAGTATTCATACAAGGCTTGCCAAAGGTTAGATGTATGGTTCTTTTGCAGAAAGCAGTATTAACGATAAATAAAATAAATAGATTGAAATGCGTAGTTGAAAAGAATAGTAAATAAGTAAACAATTGCTTTGAAACAAACAGTGAATTCCCCATTCACTTCTCAACCAAACCAATGATAAGTGAATCCCCAATTCACCAATCGACACAAACCACTAAGTGAATTACCCGTTCATCGAATAAACATTATATCCATCAAGTGAACTTATCATTCACACTCCGATAAATTTTAAAAGAAACTACATCCCTCGTATGAAATCTCCAAGTACGTCCATAACCGCAGACACGACTATTCGAATAGTTTTATACTCTACAGAGGTTGTACAGGTTGACTCACGAGAAATAATCAATGTATAATGCCCGTTCACACACTTTCGTAGGTGTGCGACTAAAATATTATCACAATGCCTTTACAAAGTTCTGTTTTAACCCGGTTCTGCTCGCTAAGGTTTCAACACTGAATGTATAACCGATTAGACATGGCTCCCCTCTTGCGCCAAACACAACCCAAACATAACCAAATCAAAATATTGCTAATTAGTTAGTCAGGTCCGTCCTATCAAACATGTGGTTGTACGATTAAGACCCAGTTCAATAGCGCACAAGATTAAGTCATTGATAAATTACTCAGGCGAGTCTACCACATCCCACAACGTGCTAATTGCACCCTCTTTACTGCACGATCGCTCGCCTGAGCGAAAATTATTTTATTCAACCAAGACCAATGATATACCTTGTCATAGTACACCAATTTTAATAAGGGTGGCTAACCACCACGATTCCATATTTCATTAAGTCGAGATTAATCATTATGACACATGTGATAATGAACCCATCGTAACTAAGCTTGACTAAGTATTTGTACGCTACCCATGTTGGTGATACAAATATGTCCAACTAAAATTATCCATGCTAGGGTGACAAAGGATTCATGGCATTCAAATAATCAATTGAAGCATAATGACAAGTAGGTGATAGCTAATCCCAAAATAATTTGTATAAAGATAACATGCAATTGTATAAAATAATATAGTTTTGAAATCATAAGTTCAATATGATCAAAGTACTACGGTTTGCCTTGAAATAGATCCTAGTATTGTCTTAATCTTGGTGTACTCCTCCTTGCTCAAAATTCTCCAAAGAAGCAATGTCTACTCGTAAACAAAGCAAATAAATACAAAACATAGATTGTCGGTGTATTAGAACCGATCTTACGTAAAGATTATTTGATCCGGGGGGTCTCCTAGAGATGAAATCACGCAGAGTGGTTGACACGGGATATTTAGACAGGTTCAGGCCTTCTCCGGGGAGAATAACAACCCTACTCCTGTATGTGTATGGTATTGACTGTATTCTCGATGATCAAGCAAGAAACTAGGACTATTACAGAGAACAGTACTTGTGTTTCTCCTTGACTTACTCTGTCTCGCCCCCCTTTCACCCTCTGATTGATGTCTTTATATAGTCGTGAAGGAGTATCCGTTTTGTCCTGCGGAAGAGACGCCTATTTAAGCCAGTAATGGGCGCATGATGGCAGTAATTACCGGCGCATTAGCTTCTTCACGCCGTCTGGCAGTTATCTTTCAGAGGTAGTGGGGTATTTAAGCACTATTACTACGCGGAATAATGGTGCGTGTGGACCGTTCAGATTCCTTAATCAATTGGACCCACTCGCTTGTAGGTTTGATTATAAGGTGGTCGTGGTTTATTTGATCGTAGTAGGACTTAAGACTAGGTATAAGTCGTAGTAGAGCTTACAACTGGGCAATAGTCGTAGAAGGACTTACGACTGGGTAATGGTCGTAGAAAGACTTACGACCAGGTAGTGGTCGTAGAAGGACTTACGACCATGACATAGTCGTAGTAAGACTTACGACTATGGGGGTGATTGTAGAAGATCTTACAATCACTTGGTAGGCCTCCCCCTTATAAATATAGGGGGTACTTTTGGGGACTATGTGACATCATATTTACCCATAATAAGAATTATAGATAAAAGATAAAATGAGGATTATTAGATCCTCGTCAATGTGTATCTTAAATATTTTCGCAGTGCGATATCTGTCTTGAATAATTCTAACGTAAGAATAGCAGCATATAAGAACTTATGCAGGGCAATGGGTGTCCGTCCAAAAAAGTTTTGTTTGGACATGCCGGTAAGATGAAACTTTAGTTACATGATACTTAAGAGTCATTTACTATATAAGAATACCTTTTCTATTTTTATTCAAACACACTATTAGAGCACTGACAATAATATACTATTGACTGAGCAATATTGGTTTGTTGCTGAGAAAATACTACATTTTTTAGAATTTTTTATGAGGCCACTGTTGCTTTGTCTGCTGTCTACTATTTAACATCTCCTATTATTATGCATAGTATTTTATAGATTGCTACTCAATTGAAAATATATAAAAATGACCTTTTTTTTTACACTAGGCTAATTTTTCTATGAAAACCAAATACCTTAAATATTGGACAAAAATCCCTTTCCCATATGTATTTTCATTTATTTAAGATCCTAGAGGTAAAATTGAAACATTTGCTAATGTTCTTGATCTTATTCGTGATGCTACATGGCTAGACTATTCTAACTATTTTGCAGAAGTTCATTCTCGATTACAAAAGGCTTACTAAAGATATGGTTTTTTTCCAAGGAGACCGCTTGCAATGATCTCCAATAGCCCCCCACCTCAAGTAGCAAAACAAAAATGTAGGACAAGATCTTCGGTGCCTCTTCCTTCAGGTCATGATCTTCTTTTTCTACAGCGACGCCTGCTCAACCAAGAACAACCCTAAGGAGTCGGGAACTATTCGCCTATTTGGACAACGATACGGTCGATTTCAACTCAGAATGTTTTAAAATTTTGTAATGGTGGTATGCTCATAAGTTAACATATGTTGTACTCTCCATACTTGCATGTGATGTGTTAACTGTTCCTTTCTCGATAGTTTCCTCCGAGTCCGTTTCAGTCTTTCTAGAGGAATATTGGAGGAGAGAAGAACACGTCTCACGAGTGAGATGGAGATACGTCTAACCGTGAAGGACTGAGAATAAACTGATTTGCGAACACAACACTTTGGAAAATACAGAGTTGTCGGATGTGTTTGAAAATCTGTACCTCGACAGTGACACTTAGAACAAAGATGTATGTAGTGTTATATGTTGTACTATTTTCCTTTCTCATGGTGAGTTTTTTTTTACTTTGTAAAGATTTTAACGAGACAACTATTTCAACATTAATAAAGCTCTTTATTATATTTTTCATATGCTTATCTCAAATTTTTTACAACTTTTCTATGTATTTATATTTATTTTTTGGATTTTTTTTCTGGTTTTTAAATAAAATTTTTGAACTAAGTGGGTTGTAAACAGCCTAACGGGCCAAACGGGTTCGTGCCAACACGACACAGCACGACTGCTATTCGGACCGTGTTGGGCCACCACCCAGGTATATGGGCTGACTTGGCACGACACGATTTTTCCATGGGCCAAAATGGGTTGTGTTCGTGCCGCCCATTTAGCCACGTCTACTTGGCGTGCGAGAGGATACTAGAGATGTGGAAGGCAAGGGCCCTGTTTGTTTAAGCTTAGACTTTTTGGCTTATAGTTTAAACCCAGTTTTTTTTGGCTTAATCAGCTTATAAGCCTCTTAGCTTTTAATCCAAGGTTTAGTGTTTGGTAATCTGGTTTTTTTTATAAGATGTTGGCTTATTGAGTTATGTATGAAGAGGAGGATGGAAGAGCAAAAAAAAAAAAACGAAACGATTTGCATTTATATGCAATGGTATTTGTGGGTAATTTCAGCAAACTTTAGTGACAATCGGTTATTCCATTTCGCAAAAGCTAAAAAAATCATCTCTTTCTTGACTTATGACTTTTAGGTTTAAAATGACTTAATCTTTTTATAAGTTAGATAAAAAAAACATTCCTTTGTTTAAATTTAGACTTTTTTACTTTTAAATCAGACAAAAAGTCTAAACAAACAGAGCCAAGGTCGATCTCAACGGCAAGTCGGCAATAGCGAAGAATGGCTTCTTGGAGAAGGGCGGCGAGGTTGTCTCGGGAGGACACGGTCGGAGTCTCAAAGAGGAAAGAGATGTGGGGCCTTATACTGATTTTTTTTTTAAATTGAAGAAGTGCCCAGGAAAGCACTGCTCGCCCTTTTGGATGAGCGGCTCAGTTTCGGTGTAATGCACAAAAGTGCACCTCTGCAATAGCCACACGTAATGCAGAGGATCCGCGTCCGAGCCCAGGCTGTATCAGTATCACACTGCCGAGTGCCAAATCACCCTTTCGTCTCATATGAAACAGTGTTCCGTCTCCGAACATACGAATTTGATTGTGCGTGTCTAGCCATAATCACCGGTGAGAGCCTGCCATGTTTGCCTCAAGTTCGCAATCGTTCGTAAGTAAGTAACTACTTTGGAATGATCTGCTGCCACCTGCTACAGAAGCGGCGGACATGCACCGAAGGAGCAAAAGAGGGAGCAACTGCTCTTGTCAGTTTCTCCTTTCTACGCTGCACCAAACAAAGATTTTATCACGCAAGAAAACAAGACCCGCGTATATCGTGTTGACTAGCTTGTGCGAAATCAAAATCTTGACATTTATACATCCTGACCTCCATACACTACGGAACAAGACGTAGAAAAATTAAAAGTCCGTGTTCCCATTTCGATCGTCTGACTGCCTAGCACAATGTACGTACTCCATCTAGGCAATTTAATTGAATCAGAGCATTAATCAAGAATACAAAACACACACAAAACCAACATCGATCGTACGCAGAAAATTTCACAGGATGTTTGGTTCTTGCCACGTTTAACCTTAATCGCGCCACAATGTCTGCTGCTGGTCTGCCGCGTGGCAGCTGGTGCGGCTGGGGGGTTCGGGAGAACAAGAGCGTGCCACGTGTGGATCCGGGTGGTGGGGGGTGCGGCGGGGGATCCGAGCGGTGAAGATATGGTAGAAAGTACATATTGTCTGCCGGCACATTTATGATACTATTTTTACCCATTCACTTCCATGAAATTATTTTTGCTCTTTGGCCTTGAAACAGTGTCGCCGATGACTTTCGTACTGTCGCTGGAGTCGCAGGCACGAATGGACGGACGCGGCTACTAGACAACAACCGACTAAAAGTATTCCGCGTGTTTGTAACTGGGGGAGGTACAAACTAATCTGCCTTCCCCAGTTGGGATGATGTATGTGAATTGCTTTGCTTCTCGCTGACGAACAAGGAATCCGAGGACTTCTTTATGCATTGCGAGCTCGAACCGCTTCAACTTGGCTCGAGCTTTTCATGTATATACTCGCGCTTTTTTCAACTAAAAGAATCTTCCTTGGCTTGGACGAGGGGCTTACTCAAATGCGTCCGTTTTGATTTTTTTTAAAATAATATTATTTAATTAACAATTACAACATTAAATAGTTATTTTTTCATTGTAAAAATGGCATCATATCGTCATTTCAAACGACGACATGAGCCTATCGCCAGATAAAATAGCGACACATGGCCTGTCGCCACTAGAAACAGTGAATAGGGAACCTTTAGTCAATTGTTGTCGCTGTTTCAATTGACGATAGGTTCATTTTTTGTAATTAAATTAAATTTACAATTTTGGTACATCTATAATTGTCCGCGCTACCGATAATTTTTGAAAAGAGAAGGAAATATGAGGTAGAGAAAAATTTATGAGTTTCGGTGTGACTATATATATTTGGAATGTGTTTTAGGTGGCATAATATAAAAAATAGTCCTATTCGACGGTATAATATCAAAAATAGCCCCATTCAACAACTTAATATCGAAAATGCATAACGTACTTTGCGAACTGAGTGGTCATTTCACGTACGAAAATGCTAAAAATAGGGTGATATGGGATGTCGCGATGCTGACCCCCTCACACGGTTACCTATATATACAACAAGAACAAATAATATCGAAATATAAGACTAGCATAATGTAAATCGTATGTAAATTAATATACATAACAAAGTCGATATATCTACTGCAACATCCCAAAATTTGGGATTATTTTCAAAATAGTAAAAATGTGAACTTTTAAAACTTTTGATGGATTTTATTGACAACTGTTTTTCTGGATTTTATTGCAATACTTTTTACTAAATAAGAAATTTGAGAATCAAATTCTGGAAATCCAAAATTCATTAAGAATTTAAAATGAATTGAGACAAGAGATGATAAATAACAATCCAAACCTAATTGATAATTAAAACAACTTGAAATAAAGTATGATAATTAAAAATACAAACTTGGTGTAATTATATTGTCAATAAAATGAAAAAAAATATTTAAAGTATGTTTTGAAACTCTATTCGCATCAAATAATAAAAGTACATACAAAGAGAAGCTTAGAAGATTTTTAGAGAAATATCCAGAACACCAAAAATTCTGAAACAATTACACAATAATATACACTAAGTCTTGAACCTCCCCTTAAAGTTTCATAAATTTTTGAGAGTAAACTTCTGTGTCTAAAAATTCCCTAAAGCACTTCAGCCATTTTCTGAAAACCTAAACACCTAAACTTACCTTTTCCTCACTAACCGCCTGGGCCCACGGTCCAGGCATCTTCCTCCACGCCTGCTCTGCCTAAGCTTGCTGCCATGGTCGCGTGGACATGCGCTTGCGCCAGCGCAGTTTGCCGCCCACCGGTTTCGGCTGAACCGCCTACAGCTTCGCCCAGCCCAAGTATCCCGCGCCTTGCCTGTGCCTTGACCCGCGTATCCCGCGCTGCACCGCCCCTGCCTTGTCTGCTCACCTCGGCAGCTCCGAATGCAAATGCCACCGCTTCTCATTGTTTTCATCGAGCCTGTGCGGCTTCCATCTCCATTCCCCTCTACTCTTTTCCATCGTCCCTACCTCCCATCTCCATTCCCCTCTACTCCAAGCTAAAAACCGAAGCTTTCCCTTCCGCCGCTCCGAATGCCATGGCCGGCTGCCAGGACCGCCGCTCGCCGTTCCGGCCGCGTCGATGAACTCCGGCAGCCCCAAAAGGCGTCACGCCGTGTTCCACAACTACGCGCACTCAATCCCTCAATCAATTTTGACTTTTATCCACCGGGGAGCTGCGCGCCTGCCTCCTTCTCCAAGTCCTGTCGAATCCGCCTCCACCGCCGTTGCGTCTCCTCCAGCGAGCCCAAGCTCGATTCCTTCCTCCGTGAGCATCACTAGACATCCCCTACCTCCCCAACTGATCACCCTCTCTCTCTTCTTTCCCAAGTCGCCGCCACCGTTGGCCTCCCCGCGCCGCCACCGGCTCGCGTCGCCAGCCCAACTCCGGCCACCCTGGCTCCCTCTGACCGCTCCTACGTTCTCCAGGTACCTTACTCATGGTCATGCTCCCTCTATTCTGTCCGTTCTCCTTCTCCGGCACCATTGCCCTGTCATCACCTCCACGGCCGGCCGCAGCTCGCATCCTCCCGGCCGCCATAGCGCTGCCGGAGCCGCGCCAAGTCCACCCTCATGGTCGCCTCCACCCCCGGGTCCCATTTTAGCCATCGCCACCATCCCACCGCGGCTCCACCGCCGGCGATCAGCACTGCCCGAGAGCCTCCTGGCCTCCCCTGTTTGCTCCCTCTCTGAGTCTCTGTCTGTTCCTTCTCTGTGTAATATGAACAATTGTTTGACAATGGTTAGTTCAGAGGATAGGGGATTAGTGCACTGAGTAGTTAACTTGGGAATGGATACTAGTTTAGAATTTGCATGTTCATTTAGAGGGTGACATAAGATGAATAGCAGAGATAATTAGAATGCAATTGAGAATAAACAGTGAGCTACTGACAGTTCGAACACAATGGAAAAGTTTTGTGGAATTAGTTTTCCATTTGTGGTTGATCTAGAAGAAGCAAATTGACCTGAAAAAAGCAATAATGATGGATAAATTCAGTAGTTAAGGATGTTGGAAAGTGCTTAGTAGCCACTGACAACCAAATGAACAGAGAAGAGGATTAGGATAGTAATTAAGATGTCAGTGAAACCAATTTGCAAAACCATTTATCCAATGCTAACAAGTATTATAACTATTATTATTTATGTCGCCCAAAGGTATTACCAAATATGAAGTTTGATAGTTGAAGGTGTTAGGAATAATATGCATATATTCAAGGGGGCCAATGAACAATATACAGGGAGTACAAAGGGAGGTTACAGAGAAGGAAACTAAATAAGTTCTAGAGTCCTACTCTAACATTCCACCTCAAACTCATGGTGGATCACACACACTGAGTTTGGAGAGAAAATATAAATGTTGTGCGCTAGTCTGTGGCTTCGTAAAGAAGTCAGCAATCTGTAGTTCTGATGGCACAAACTGTAAAGCAAGTACTCCCACTTGCACCTGTGAGTGAGTGTACGAAGCATCCACACGAATATGCTTGGTGAGCTCATGCTTCACTGGGTCCCGAGCAATACTGATAGCACCTATACTGTCAGACAAAAGAGTCGTAGGTCTCACCACAGGTACTCCAAAATCTGCAAGTAGCCACCTCAACCAAGTAACCTCTCATCACATCTTGTCATAGCTCTCAACTCACCTCTGCACTCGAGCGGAATCTGCGATGCGCTTCTTAGTCTTTTAGGCAATCAGGGAGGAGCCAAGAAAAACACAGTAAGCAGAAAGAGAATGACGATAAGAAGGATCACTAGCCCAGGTTGCATCGGAGTGCGCCTGAAGCTGTAGTGAGGTGGAGCTAGGGAAAAACAAATGATGAGAGATAGTCCCACGCAAGTAGCGAAGAATACGAAGAAGGTGACTGTAGTGAATATGGGTAGGACGGGCCATGAACTGACTCAAAATGTGAACAACATGAGCAATGTCAGGACGAGTGCTTACAAGGTACACCAAACTCCCAACAAGATGACGATATCGAGTAGGATCCTCAAGAAGATCGCCATCAGTGACACGAAGCTGGAGGGATAGCTCCATGGGAGTCTCAGTAGTGCGAGTATCAGTCAGACCAGATCGGTCAAGAAGATCCTGGACATACTTCTGTTGGGAGAGGTAGTAGCCCTCAGGCATAGAAGAGACCTCAATCCCAAGGAATTATGCAAGAGAACCAAGACCACTCATAAAAAACTGCTCACTGAGATGCTTCTTCACATATGTGACGAAGGAGGAATCATCACCAGTTATGAGCATGTCATCAACACACAGAAGAAGCAGTGTCCTACCCCGAGATGGGACATGAACAAAAAGAGCAAGATCGTGGGAACTGACAGTAAAATCAACAACAGTAATCACTGAGGTAAAACGTGCAAATCAGGCACGAGGAGCCTGTTTGAGGCCATAAAGAGCACGACGAAGACGACAGACATGTCCATCAGGAACAGAATACCCAGGTAGTGGCTGCATATAGATCTCCTCATGCAAAACACCATTAAGAAAAATATTCTTAACATCCAGCTGAGAGATAGACCACCGACGAACAGAAGTAACCGCAACAAGAGTGCGAACAGTGGTCATATGAGCAATAGGGGCAAACGTCTCATCGTAGTCCCGACCATACGCCTGCTGAAAACCGCGGGCCACAAGGCGAGCCTTGTAGCGCTCAATAGTACCATCAGACCGGGTCTTAATCTTATACACCCACTTGCACGTGATCGTACGAGCATGCACAGGGGCCGATACAATATCCCAAGTCTCCGTACGACGAAGAGCATCAAGCTCTTCTGCCATAGCGAGCTGCCACTCAGAATAAGGAGTAGCCTCATGATAAGAGCTAGGCTCAGTGACAGAGAGAGCATGAGCTATTGGAGCAAAATCAAGGCGATCAGGAGGTCGAAGGGATGCCCGGTCACGAAGGATGTAAGGAGGAGCATCACCAGGAGGATCAGATGTGGGTGTCGGCAAGATACAAGAAGAGGAGACTGGTGAAGGACGAGGACGTCTGGAGTAGTGAACACCAGAGAAACGAGATGATGGTGCTGTGGGAATCAGACACGGTGCTGTAGGAGACACCACCGAAGGCGGAGGTACAGAAGGAGGCAGACCAAGGGAAGACAGTGATAGTGGAGAAATGGGTGAAGAGTCCGAAAGAGTCAACCATGAAATCGACTTAACAGTGGTAACAGGAGAAGAAACCGAATCCGATAGAAAAAGGTCGAGATTCGTCAAAGACAATGTCTCGTGAAATCTGATCCGTCGGCGAGCGAGATCCCAAAGAGTGATAACCCTTATGATCGAACTATAACCAAGAAACACACACTCAATCGATCGAGCCGATAGTTTAGTGCGCCGACGAGGTCAGTGAGAACAAAACAAGTACAACAAAAATACGAAGGTGAGTGTCTTTGGGTGGCTCGAGTAGAGGCGCTCTATAGGGTGACTCCCTTAAGAGCGTGGAAGGTCGCATATTGATGAGATATGCAAACAGTAGAAACAACCCTAGCCCAGAACTGTGGTGGAACATGAGAGGCAAGAAGAAGAGTGCGAGCAGTCTCAATCAGATGACGATGTTTGCGCTCAGCAACCCCATTCCGAGCATGAGCACCAGGACAAGAAGATTGGTAAAGAGTGCCATGCTCAGAAAGAAACTGTCGAAAAGCACCAGAACAGTACTCGCTAGCAGAATCACAGTGAAAATACGAATGCCAGAATCAAACTGAGTACGAACCATCGTTGCAAAGTTACGATAGATCGCAAGGAACTGATCATGATTAGAGATAGGAAAAATCCATGTAAAACGGGAATAATCATCAATGAAGATAACATAAGATTTATACCCGCCTTTAGAGACAATAGGTGCATGTCCCTATACATCGGAATGAACTAAGTCAAAAGGACGAGAAGATAAGGACTCACTAGAATGATAAGGAACTTGTAGCTGCTTGCTCAGCTTACAACCCTGACAAAACATGGTCGTGTCAGCAGTAACACGTCCTAGAACACCCTGATGAACTAAAGAAGAAAGGCGGGAACCACACAAGTGACCTAAACGGTGACGCCATTGCGCAAATTCACCAGAGGTGGTGGCAGCAATGGCGGGGAAGTAGATGTAGGGGTGACAGGAGCAACTGAAGTGGACGGAAGATGTAGGCGATCAAGGATGTAGAGACCCTGATGATCCCTACGACGCTGGCCAGTTCCAAGTACCGTCCCTGTCTGTCGATCCTGAATGAAACAGGTGTGAGAGTCAAAACCAACCCTACAGCCAAGATCGGTGAGCTGACCCATCGAGAGAAGTTGCATGGTAAGCTGGGGAACATGGGAAACAACTGGAACAGAAAAATCAGTGGACAAAAAGGTGCCATGACAGTTGACAGACAGAGGAGTACCGTCTGCTGTCTGAACAGAGATGGGAAAAACAGGAGGTCCTACTGAAGTGAGAGATGTGGAATCTGGTGTCATGTGGAAAGAGGCACCAGAATCGAGAACCCAAGAGGTACCTGGAGGAGGCGTCGAGCTAGGTGGCGGAACCTCTTGAGTTGTGAGAGAACTGCTGAAGTAGAGCCTCACAGAGCTGCTGAACAGAGTCACCTCTCTGAGAAGATCCTGACGTGCTGGTCTGTACTCCAGTCGAGGAAGGGCCTCCATGCCCTCCCTTGAAGTGTGGACATCCACGTGCCTTATTCTATTTTTGCACCGCTGTGCCGATAGTCGTGCGAAGTTCTTGCGATAATTGCACCGAACCCCGATTGGTGCAAAAGCAGAGGCAAAGAACACCTATGGAGGAACGTAGTCGAAGCGGCGGTGTAGTCGAAGAAGAAGAGGTAGCCAACACAGCAGGAACAAATTGTGCTGCTAACCCGCGGCGAAGATCCTCAGCACGAAGCGTCGAAAGAGCCTCAATGACTGTCGGTCGTAGTGAACGGCTCAGCAGTTGAGCTCTAATAGGCTCAAACTCTGGGCGAAGATGGCAGACGAAATCATAAAGACGAAGGCGATCACGATCCGCCTTATGTACTTTATGACACGCCTGGCAGAGTGGAGAAGCCAAGTCATCTAGCTGTCGCCAGAGACTGGCCAGGGATCAGAAGAAATCGTTGACGGAGGAGTCCTCCTGGCACTGAGGTGGCTGCTGATGTGGGCGACGGATGCATGACACGGATGACACGAATGCATGAGAACTGACGATGGCACTGAGGTGGCCGCTGATGTGGGCGATGGCGAGGAGCGGCGCTCGGAACCCAATGGTTCTGGCGAACAGCGGTGATATACCAGTGGTGAGTGGTACCAGGAGATAGTTGACACTATTGCACACTCATGGGTGCTCTTACGGGCAGCTAGAAGCGACGGTGGCAACCGGTGGCAAGCTCAGAGCGGAGGAGACCTTCAGCTTTTGTCGTACGGGGGCTCCCGCGATGCTCCGGCAATGAGGAGGGCGCATGAGTTAGCCTGAGCAATGCTGATCACAATGGGCGAAGAAAGGGTGATAAAGACGGCGGCGAAATTCGACGGAGAAGGAGCTCGGTCGAAAACCCTAAATCACTAATTGCGGTGGCGCTAGAGCAATCGGGGCGACGAGGGTGGCGGCTCTAGGTTGCGGAGGACCAGACGATCCTAGGGGGCTATTTATAGGGCTCGGGCAAGTCGAGATAAGGAGGAATCTCCAATATGAGTCCGTTTTGAATACGAAATCAAATTTAGAAATCCCGGAGATTGAAATCGATTCGAGATTTGATTCGACCGGATTTGGGTGCAGGGAGATAAGGGCTAAAGATTTGGTGCGGAAAACTCAGAAGTATTAGTTGGAAATCACCATTGCCGTTTTGAGCTTGAGCTCCGGCAATGGTGGCGGCAGCAAAGTGAGCGAGGAGGAAGCGACTTGTAGAGACGAAGGCGGTGGGACCCACCTGGCAGTGACACGGGAAGGTGTGGGCACGGGAGCGCGTTCGGTCGTAGATCGAGGCCACGCGTCTGCAGATGCGGGCGACTGGGCTGCACAGTACTGGACCCCACAGGAATAGTGTTGGGTTTCGGCCCGACACTGTTCCAGAGGATTTTAAATAGATTTTTTATTTTAGAAAATATAGAAAATCCAATTTATAGTTAGAAAATAGCAAATGAACTTAGAAAAATTCTATAAAATATATCTAAGCATATAGAATCCAAATAAAATAGTTTTGACAATTGTTGATGTTGGGATTAATCATATTAAATCATTTTGATTCTAAAGTCCATATTAAGCTTTAATAAAATTCAGTGAAAATTCAAATGATGAATTTTTCCAACTAGTAACTATTCAAAATATTTTTAAAGCTCAGAAAAATAGTAGTACTGGAGTTTGTGCGATGGTACTACATAAATCTGATATTTGGGGATTTCTGCTCCCAACGGCTAGTTTTTGTGTGTATTCTATAAATACCTATCTTGACCGGTTGAGAGACAATTTTTAGCATCTTATTTCACTCACTTGAGCTAGTGTGAGGTTCTCCTCTCAATTGTGCATGTGTTGCACCTTGTGAGCAAGGAGATATGTCTCTAGTTGCATGTGTTGCATCTAAAGGTGAATTTTGTATGCACTTAAGCTTGTGCATTCGTTGCACGTGGTGAGAGTTAAGCAAGGGGCTTGACTTATTACTCTTGGTGTTTGCCGACACCTAGACGGCGTAGAGGCGTCGTGGACTAGTGATCTTCTCAAGAAGCTTGTGAGAAGGCCCGACGTGTTGTGAAGGTTAGAGCTCACCTACCTGGAGCGGAAAAGAGCTACCACTAGTGGAATTGAGGTGTTTGACTTAATTCGTGGAGCCGGTCCAATTAGTTTGGGCTTACTCAACTTGGATTAGGGGATACCGGCAAGTCACCGAACACCACGGTCAAACGTCATTGTGTCATTGTGGTTTATTTCTCTTGTGTTTTATTTTGTGCTATTTACATTCCTAGAATTAAATTGCCTATAGTATTTGTATATTTGCTATCATTATCAATAATCTTATATTGTTAGTGCACTTAGTCAAGACTAGTTGATTTAGGCTTTAATTGAGCAAAACCGAATTGATTTATAATTTCGTATAAAACTCGATTTTAGCTAAAATATTTTTAAAAAAACCGCCTATTCACCCTCCTCTAGTAGGCCTCCTCGATCTTACAGGGGTAGGCAGGAGACGTGCGAGCATATGTTTGTTCTTTGGCATAGCAGCGGATTCCTTCTTGAGACGGGTGTCTTAGAGTAGGAATACAATCGAGTTCAGTGAGGATAAACATTTGATAGGCTAAGTGCAAGGTTAGGGCTAGATGATGTAAATACATCGACACGTGCTCTAGACTGCTTACCTAAGGTAGTGAGCAGTGGCATAGATATATGTCAGACAAACTAGAGAAGTCGTGTGCTGTGGCTAAAATTGTACCCCTCTGCAGAGTGTAAATCTATTATAATAGCCGTGCTCACGGTGATGAGCATGCTAAGTGTAGTATTGACGAGTATAGTCTTGATTTTCATAAAAACTGTCTTATCAGAAAAATATGGGAAATGGTTTGTGGTTTATTTGAGTTAACTGCCAAGTTATGGCCGAACATGAAATGTTGCTCACAGCCGAGGAGGGTTGCGAGTTGTAATTAATATTATATAAGATTCATTCAATTGCTTAATGTACTATTGTCTATTTAAGTGCTCTTTCAAATTCTGTTGCAAAGTACTACATATGGATATTGCAAATACAATCTGTTTAATACAAAATAACTTGTAAAGTAGAGCCTCATCCTTTGATAGCCTTGAATGTATATAAACTTTGCGATACACTACAAATCTTGCTGAGTACACAATGTACTCAATCTTGCTTACATTTGTTGGTTTAGAGTATAAGGAGGAGCCAACGCCAGACGACGTCTTCTTCGCACTCGGAACCGAAGGGTTCGGTAACGGGTCTATCTAGGTTTACTCTCTTGCCTTTGGGTATTGGATGGGCATACCACTGGAATTTGTTTACTTTCACCACTTTTACTACCGATGCTATTTCTGGTACTCTGTTACTTCTGGTACTTAAGTTTTATTTGGCAGGTCGGCCTTTGTAATATGAATATTATAACCGCTTAAGTTAAGTACAATTTTGCTTACTTCGTATATATAAATGCATGGATGTGAATGCTAAATGTTATGAATGTGTGTACCAGTCACTGATCATAAGACTAATATGATACACACGTAAATTCTTCAGATATTCCACGTCCGGGAATTGACAGCGGGTCTGAGTGTTTGATCCGTAACCTCTGCTTCTTTCCCTGTATTCACCTTCTCTAATTTTAATGCAATGACATGCAAATCTTCTGCGTGATATTTGCCGTTAAGAAGGCCTGCTATGGAGTGCAGCAGGAGTTTGTTGTCTCCGTGGTTGGCTACATGGGTAGTGAGTAGTTCTTAGCGTAGTGTTCGTTTTTTTTTTTCTATCTTCCTTTTTATTATTAACGGTGATTGTTTATTGACACCCTGTTGTTAAACTTTGCGATTATATTTCTACAACAATTTTGTCTTCTTTTCTAACTTTAATGAATAATACGCAAAGCTTTTGGATTTGTAGATTCCAAATAAAACTAGAAACAAAAAAGGAAACAAACCAGCCCTTCGATATTGCCCCGTCGAAATAATTTGTACCATCGCGTCGCCCACCTCGCAAAAAGGGAAACTAAAGCCAAAACAGGAGAAAAACCTTGCAATATTGGCTGTCAGTTTCATAAGCACAAAACCCTTCCACGTCCGCACTCCAATTCTACAAGAGCAAGAATCTCTGCCTCTGTGTGGAGTGTGGACCATAGTACTAGGTGGACCATCCCGTGCAGCAGCGAGAACTATTCGAGGTGTGTCTGCCCGGGTTTTTTTTTCTTCTCATCTGACATTGTTGGTGCGTAAATAAATCAAAATAGTTTTTTTAATCAAGTGTAAAAATAGCATCACAAACAAATAGAGATGCAACACAACTTGTCTACCCCTAGGGGCTCGACTTGTCTTTACCATGCCCCAGGGGACGAACATGCCTCCACCGTGCCTCTAGGGCACGGAAATACCATCGTCCGGCACTCAGGGGCGTAGATTCTCTCTCTTCCAGAAAAGTATTGTTTGTGGGAATCTCTAAATATATCAAATGAGCACAAAGAATTATGAGTTTTTTTTTGGAGGCTCGTGACACAGTGTACTTACTCGTGTATTTTTTTTATATAAATTTATATGTTTTGAATTTTTCTCATAAATTCATTAATGGCTATTGTTTGTATGAATTTTTAAATATAGAAAATGAGCTCCGAACATTATGAATTTTTTTGAAGACTTCTTATACAGTGTATTTGCTTGTGTAATTTTTTCAGAATTTTATATGTCCTAAAATTGTTTAAAAAATTAGGGTTTCATGACTTTATGTGAATGGTTATCAGGTGTTTTAGGGTTTGGTAAATTAGGGTCCAAGTACAACAAGGGAAACACGTTTGTCAACATGGCGATGGCGACACGTCGACTCTACACCTTCCTCCAGGGCCACCGCTGGGAGGCTGTGGGATTCAGGAAGATGTGCGATGTCATGCACACATGCAAAAAAAAAGTAAGCTTAATACCGAATGGTACAACCGCAAGACAAAATTTATCAGTAACTTAAATAGGCTTAATATCGTGTGGCACAAGAATTACAAGCCGAAGTTACAACACGTACAAAGCACATCGAAAATTCATGCTAGATCACTCAACAACTCAACTAATACAACCCCACATATATTATACAACATAAATGGCAAATCAAGTTTCAACATCGCATGCTTGAACAAGGAAAACACACAAATGACTGGGAATCAAGCCAACATAAATATATCTCCTGTTTTATCCATCCATAGCAAGAATTGATAGAATGCAAGATAGATAGAGATTTGGCCGGTATGCGACAACAAAAGTTAAATCTAATTAGCGAGGCCGCTAGGCGGTGACCACGTGCTCTCTCTCGGACCCGTCCACAGCGATTCAAAGCGCATCGGCGAGAACTCCTTGGTGTCGCAGGGGAACTACAACCTAGAGAAGTGCTTCACGAAGGCGTCAAACCCTTACGAATTCCAAACACCGAACGCTAATTAAAAGATCTATAACCCCGAGCTGCGGGGGAGTTGCAAAGATGGCGGCGACATACGTACTCTGATGCGTGCGTGCACGACATTGTACATCTTCTTGGATATCGTAGCCTCCCAGCGGTGGCCCTTGAGGAAGGCGTGGAGATGACACGCCGCCGTCACTGTCATCATGTTGAAAAACGCGTAACCCTTGGACCCTAATTCATAAAACCTTAAAACACCTGATAACTGTTCACATTAAACCCTAATTTCCTTATAACCCTAATTTTTGAGACAATTTTAGAACATACAAAATTCTGTAAAAATTACACAAGTAAATACATTGTGTAAGGAGCTTTAAAAAATTATAATTTTTGGAGCTCATTTTCTATATTTAGAAATTCATACAAACAATATATTTAAATAAAATTTTAAAAAATCAGAATATATAACATTATGAAAAAGTTACAAAAGTAATTATACTGTGTCAGGAGCCTCTGTAAAATATTTTATAATTTTTGAAGCTCATTTGCTATATTTAGAAAATCTTAAAAATAATACTTTTCTGGATGAGAGAGAATCCGCTCCCCTGATGGTCGGACGAGAGTAATTCCGTGCCCCTGGAGCCGGGCGAGAGTATTTTCGAGCCCCACGAACACGGTGGAAGCATGTCCGGACCCCAGAGGTACTGTAGAGGCCCCAGAAGAACGGACAAATCACGTGTCGTATCTCTATTTGTTCCTAGTGTTATTTTTATAATTAATTTGAAGGTAAAACTATTTTTGTTAATTCACACGTTAACCGTGCTAAATGCGCCAAAACTCCTCCTCGGGCCGGATCTAGTTCAATAATCTGCATTTCTACGAAGTAGTCGATGCACCGTTTCTCTCCTCGCAAAATACTTTTATATCCTAAAAAAAGATCCGGATCGCTTCTCGCTCCGCTTGCTTCTACTGTTCTGCTCTCTCTCAGTCTCGGGCTCCCCGCTCAATCCAGTTCATGTTGTACTCTCGCGGTTCGTAATTCCCCAATTCCGTGCATGTTTTTTCTCCATCTAGTTGTTGGAAAGAGGAAAAATCCCCCCCCCTTTCGGTGCGAGGCCTTCAGTTCTTCACTCTTTCATCTGATTCTCTATGCATTTCTTTGTTGATTTTGCAAAATTAGGGTCCATGCAAGTTTTTAGGATGCGATCGTCTCGTTTCCCCCCAAGAAACGAGCGAATGCATGAAAGGAGGAGAGTTTTCATGCCCTGGTTTGCATTCTAGGAATTGCAGCGTGTGTAGTGGAAAGCTTTCTTGCTAACATCTCGGCTGGAAATTACCTTGGTTCATTTATTGTTTCTCTTGTGCCCATATTCACAGCCAGAGGAGGCAGTCCAGGGTGGATACCTGATAACTTAAATGGAGGGCATTTGGATAGGTTCTGCTTGATGATGGCTGGGTTGAGTTTCTTGAACCTGTTGGCCTTTGTATTCTGTGCTACGAGGTACAAATGTAAAAAGGCTTCCTGAGCCTCGTTGACATTGGCATTATAATAAGAAACGACAGCTGTGTTCTCGAAAAAAAGAAATAACAACTCTAAAGAGTTTATTCACATCTGAGCTATGTGGTTTTTTAATCAACGGATTATTCCTTGGTTCTATTAGTACTTAGTAGGCCAAGGACTTCACTTGCCAATGTGCGTTTGGTAAAGAATTATAAATCGTCTAATGTTGTGAGAGGATTTGAGTTTCAGGGATCCTGTAATAACAAGTCATATTCACAGATTAACTATGCTGGAGAACTATCTTAATGAATATGACGCACAAGTTCAGGTGCGTTCCTGAAAAAACTATGCTGGAAAAGCGAACAGACAATTGTACTGCAGTATCATGTCAAGAAATTGCAAAGGTTGTGCCAGTTTTCACAGTTGAGATTGGCTGAATCTGAACATGAATAACTAGTGAAGTATGCAATCATGTTCAGATTTGAATGAGTTTTTCATGATACAGTCTAGGTGAGTACTTGAATTCTCTGCATGTAAGCAGCTCAGTAGCAAATGCAACATGCATATATCATGTTGAGAATGGAAACTGGATATTTGCGATGTATTCATGAAAATAATTACTCGATTGAAAGAAAACTCTGAAACTCTACCGCAGTTGGGCTTATCTGCACATGGGCTCAATTTGGTGGCTAGATTGGTTTTCTCTAAAAGTGTATCATGATTCATCAGCAGTTGTAACTAAATACTCTGAAACTCTACGGCAGTTGGGCTTATCTGCAACATGGGCCCAATTTGGTGGCTAGATTGGGTTTCTCTAAAAGTGTATCATGATTCATCAGCAGTTGTAACTGAAGACTCTGAAACTCCACAGCTGTGGGGTTTATCCGCCACAAGGGCCCAATTTGGTGGCTGCATTAGTTTTCTCTAAAAGTGTATTATGATTCATCAGCAGTTGTAACAGAAGTGATTTGTTCATGGAAATGATTATTCATATATTCAGGTTTTCTCTCTCCTCCAAAATAATAATAATAAAAACATGACCTGTAAGTCATGAGAGTTGAAACTCAGTGACACTAGACAATAGCTACATTACATCAGAAAGCTGAATCAAGAAGATAAGTTTTTCAGCGTATGTGATAATTTGTATGATGCATCGCCATCACTCACCAGCAGTTGTCCTATTCAAACGTTGAATTGAATAAAAACATGGTATAAAAAAGAGAGATCTGACTTGCTGCTGACAACGCCGTCTCGCTTCGCTTCTGGCCCACGTCTTTCTTGGCAGCAATGGATCATCCAGTCGCTTTCTGCTTCGTGGTGCCCGTCCCGACTTCCACGCTTAGGCTTCACCAGAGTAATAGGATTTTTGAAGGAAATAGTATAAGAGAAACAACAAAGAAAATAAAAGCATACAAGTCCTATACAATTCGTGAATTAGAAATACATCTTCATTTTTCATTTTTACCATAGCAGCACCCCCGTCTTTTCAGCAATCCACCTCCGAGGACATAAATGGTTAAAATGGAACAATCCGACAAATCATCCGCCAAATCTTGGAAACTAACCCCCACCAAATCAACAGTCAAAACAAAATATACAAGTTTTTTTTTCCTGACACTGTATAAAGCACGCTCCTTAAGATCTTGATATGTACAGTGGTGTTGGGGTGATGTTTGTTGAGTGCGTTCGTATGTATTGTACTCTCTCCACACAAAAAAAAGTATCTAGAGAAGGATATATTTGCGATTACATGATTTTTGGAGGAATGGGTGTAATATCACCAATAAAAATGGCGACCAACCTCTGCCGGAGCTAAGGCAAACGATAAGTTTGTTGCTTCGTCGTCCCTGCTTCTGGGATTAGTATTAGCCTATTAGGGGTAGTTGCCTTAAGAAGCAATAGCTCAAGAAGCCATCAGAGTCCAAAGATTTCCCTCTTCTTTGAAGGGAACAGCGAGCCTTCGGAGGTTCAAAAGCTGCATTCATGGGGTCGTCACTGGACGAGGAGCAGCAGAGCCTGCTGGTGTGCACGACTCAGCCAGAGGTACTCCCATCTTCTTATCATCTCTATACGAAAATTTTGTTTTTTCTGCATGTTCCGCCTAGATTCAAGAAATCCCAGGGTTGCTACTTGTCTAATCCTCTTTAGTTTCTTCTTTTGGTTGTTTTCTAATTGATCGAAAATGCTTAAATTGGACATAATCGTGAGAAAAAAGAAGGGCGGAAAAGATACCTCGATTACTCAGTTCTTGGATTCTTGGAATGGCGTAGAGCTCGAATAGATTGGCGTGCACTTCTTTGATTGGTCGACTGCAAAATAATGGTCATAGGGAAGGAAAAGACAAAGGGGGGAATGTTTAGAGGGATATGTTAACTGACAGGTGAGCCCTACAAGATGACGGGTACCGATTTAGAATCCTGATACACCTTGGATTGGATGTATTATATTGGAACACGCAACAATTCTGAGGACTGTAGATCGATTGACTTGTAGAAATTACTTACAGAAGTGAATAAACGTGTTTTTTCTGAAACTTGATTTGCTTGTTGGCATGAGATTTGCTGATGTTGTTTTGCTTGAGAGGTCTTATGGTTAATTTGACTGGTACGAGATAATTCTTTGATGGATTGATTGAAACAGATGGAGTGGAATGGTTTACACATGTTTGACTGCAACGTGAATGATTTAGGCATTTTTATATATTTCCGTCATTATATTTTTTATTATTGTCTTTTTTTTATCAACTTATCCGAGAAAGAAAAACCTTGATTTGTAATCAAAGTATGTATTCGTCAGTGAGCTATTCGCCTATTCAACGTTACTAGGTAAAAGTAAAATACTGTAATGTTTGTAGTTATATGTATCCATTGTTGGACGTGTAATGGCACCCTATTACTTCACGTTA
The DNA here is from genome assembly GCA_036346395.1 of Hsuehochloa calcarea. Classification (NCBI taxonomy): domain Eukaryota; kingdom Viridiplantae; phylum Streptophyta; class Magnoliopsida; order Poales; family Poaceae; genus Hsuehochloa; species Hsuehochloa calcarea. The sequence goes on from CM070598.1 coordinate 59,487,890, forward strand.
ACAGAAAATATATTCTTCAACTATAGCTGTAGTAATCTGCACTAGAGGGACATGAAGGGAAGTCCAGGTGAAGTGTTCAACTGTTCAAACTGATTATTCCCATTGGAAGACAATTGTAAACATTTATGGAGTTGAAAATTAGCTTCATAGCTGAAATCTTCCAGACGAAGGCATAACCCATTGTCCTGACATCTCAGATTTTTTCGCCTTGTGTATATATAAAGAGCTCCATACTTTCCAAGCATGTTGAGAGTTCTTATTTGCTTATGTGTTTGGAATCTACATCATTCTGAAGTAACAATGCTTTTACCTTTCTTGTTTATGTTCACGTTGCCCTTCTGAGACTGATCTTGGAAGAAATCTGTCCATCTGAAAAGAAAGACCAAATTCCTCCTTATTTTGCATGGGCTAGTTCTACTAAAATTAGTAAACGAGAATTATATGCAAATGATTAGTAAACAAAGTTATTGCAACACAAAGTACATGGTGAGAACTTGTTGTTGACAAGTAACTGTCTGAGCAACCTATGATGATCATATGGACACCTATCAAGGGCAGCATCTTATATTGATCCTGAGAAAGATCATGTTCCTCACATTCTCTGCTCTACGAGTTCTAGGAAATCTGCTTTACATATTTCATCACTGTGAGAATGTGTGGACCATATTTCCTGCATCGAATTGTAGTGGCCTATCCTAGATTCTTTGCCTGTGGGGTCAATTATGAAGTTTACTTATTTATTGAGGGCTTGTTTAGGAGCCCTAATTCCGGTCGGGATCCGCCCAATCCCGGGGAAAATGTGGCCCGTGGAAGATTTCCCCACCTCAGCCTTGGCGGGTGTTTGGAACAGATTGAGGGAGGGAAAATACCGGCCCAATCCCCGGGACAAAAAAGTACTACTCTTGAGATCAGGATTTTCCCCCCTCACGCGACACTGCCTCGGCTCCTCGCCCTCATGACTTCTGTCACCTAACCTTCCTGGCGCAACCTGTCCAGCCCTCCTCCTCCCATTTGTTGCCGCCGCCCACATCGGAGGAAGTGATAGAGGGTTCAGGAGGAGGTGGTGGAGAGGTACCAGATCTTGCGCCGGTAGTTCCTCGCCGGCGAACTCCAGCAACAACGAGACACGGCGTGTGGAGAGCGCAGGGCGCTTGTCGGTCGTCCCTGAGTCCGGTGACCACAACTCCACCACCTCACCGCCGCTACCACCTCAATCAGATCTGGTCCTTAGCTAGCTCCGATGGCGAGGCGCAGCATGACGCATGGAGAGGAGCAGGCGGCTCATCGGTTGTCGCCGGGTTCGCCGGCCACAATCTCTACCACCTAACCAAACATCACCACGCCGGTGAACTCCTTTTCCTTTTCTCCATTTCTTCTTCTTTTTTTTTCTCATTTTCCCTGGATTGTGTTCACTTTTTTCCCTGAATTTGTTCTTGAGTTTCTGATTGGGAGGGGTTTTTCACTCACCGCCCTTTCCAAACATAGCTAGGGATTTTTCTTCATGTGACTTTTTCTCCATGGGGATCCTGGATGCCACAAAAATCCCACTTGGGATTTCCAACCCATGGAAATATTCTCCCTGGTACCCAAACAAGCCCTGAGGAGACACGCCTTCTTCTGGATTCTGGAAGGGAGCTGAAAAGGTCAATGGTGGTCATTGCTTGGTCTCATGGTTGTCGGTGTGTCGGCCAACTCAATTTGGAGGGCTGGGCATCACAATTTATAAGTGTTGGGACATGCTCTAAGAATCCGGTGGCTCTGGTTGCAGCGCACAAACCTCCAGAAACCTTGGCAAGGTTTGTCAATACTGTCGAACGTGATGGAAAAAAACTATGTTCCAAGCGTCGACATCAGTGATCCTAGGAAACGGAGATTAAGCGCGTTTCTAGATGGATAGATGGGTCGACGGGCTGTCCTTGCAATACATAGCACCGAGCTTGGTGAGAAAAATTCCAGAATCGATCAAATCCAAGCGACCGGTAGCTCAGGGGCTTGCTAACAGGCAATGGGTCAAGGACATTACCAGAGCACTTGATGTGCAAACAATTACCGAGTTCCTAGCAGTTTGGGACCTGCTGCTTTCGGCGTCAACAACTCAAAATCAAGTAGATGTGGTTGTTTGGAGGTGGAATGCGTCGGCGCTCTACACTTCCAGATCGGCTTATCTTGCATTCTTCCGTGGCGCTGTACGGTTTGCCTACGCCAGGCCCATCTGGAAAGCTTGGGCCCCTTTAAGGTGTAAGTTCTTTTGTTTGTTCGGCGGTGCGTTGACAATGCTGGACAGTTGATTGCCTGGGGCGGCGGGTCTGCAAAACCACGGCCGGTGTCCATTTTGTCACGCGACGCAAGAAACGATTTACGATTGACCACATTTTGGTTGGTTGGGTGGTACTTGGTCAGGTGTGGCCGTTCGTTCTCTTTTGGATCAGGTTGCCGCAGTGTGTGCCAAGAGGCTAGGACAAGTTTGATGAATGGTGGATTCATGCTCGCAGCCTACTGCAACAAAGAAAAAGGAAGGGCTTTGATTCAGCTGTCATCCTGGTGGCTTGGATGGTGTGGAAGGAGAGGAACAACAGAGTCTTTAACAACGAGCATGCGACAATTCATCAACTTGTCCGAGCGACCCAAGATGAGGGCAGCCAATGGAGGCTAGCCGGAGTGAGGTGTCTTGAAGAATTGCTGCAAGAGTAGTCTAGGTTTTTCTCTCGCTGGTCGTTTTGCTTTCAGTGGGTGATTTGTAGCCTATTTTATTTTGTGTCTTCTGTGAGGGTCGCTTGTACTTTGGGTTCTAACACATTTGAACTTGGTTTTGTGGTTTGTATGCTTTTCTCTCTTAATGGAATGACACTTAAGTCTTTTTTGTGTTCGCCAAAAAAAAAAAAAAAACTGTTGGGTTCTCTGCTGCCTCTGCCAATTTTTGTTCCTTTTGTTTTGTTAAACATTTTTGTGTTGCATGTTTCCTTTGTTTTTCTTCTGGTTTTGATGATGCTGTAGGAAGCTCCCACTCGTCAAATTATTTGTAGATCAACTATTAACAACTTTATTTTTCTGCACAGAATTTTAATGAATTATGCAGGCGATGGGTCAGTCGACTACAGAGGTCATCCTATTTTAAAGCATAATACAGGAAATTGGAGAGCATGCTCATTGATTCTTGGTAACAATTCATCCTGAACTCTCCATTTAGGAACAACATGACCATTTTTTTGTTAGGGGATGAAAACCATTTAGATTAATCTTGATTGTATCATCGTGTGAACTTCTTTGTGACAACATACTCTCAGCTGACTTGCAAAGTTCTAAGCTTGCAATGGATTGAGTGGAAAATATTCTGAATTTTAAGCCTATTTCAGCAATTGTCAGCTGAAAAACGTGTGTTAACCTGAAAGTTTCAGGAACATAAGCCTTTTTATAGTTTTATCTAATGTTAAATTCAATTGGCAATTGCCTTTTTCTTACATGATAGGAACTGAAGTGTGTGAACGCTTGGCCTACTATGGTATCTCAAAAAGTTTGGTAACTTACCTTTCAACACGACTGCATGAAGGCAATGTCTCTGCGGCAAGAAACTTTACGACCTGGCAAGGAACTTGTTATCTCACACCACTTATTGGAGCAACCTTAGCAGATTCATACTTGGGGAAAGTACCGGACTATTGCTGTTTTCTCAACTATTTACTTTCTTGTAAGTTGCAACTAGATAAATACTCATGTACCTTAAGAAATTCATACCGAGAGAGATATTAGATAGTTGTGTCTTTCTCATTGGTTCACTTGAATGGGCTGTGCATTAGTGTGTAACACTTTGCACATGTTAATGAATTATGTGCCTAATAATTATTGCAGTGCTGTTTGCTTTGGTATTGGTTCATGGATGAGAGGTTAACTATAACAGGGTGAATGTGGCATATATACCTTATCCCACAACTAACAGTATGATCGCATGCATAATAGTGAGTTCAGCTATTTCTCAGAAGAAGAAAAATAGTGAGTTCAGCCATATTTACCAACATGATAGATAACTAGCATGGTTCATCATTTGCAAACCTACTTTTCCTATTTGTGAATCTTATGTCCCACATATGCACTTGTTCCTGCTGATATTTTTTTGCTAATGGCTCCTCAATGTGCATTTAATTGAAGGGGATGGCAGCATTGACACTTTCAGTATCAGTTCCTTCTCTCCAGCCCCCTCGATGTATTGGGTCTTTTTGTGCACTACCAGCCTTACCACAGTATCTGATATACTTTGTTGGATTATACATGATTGCTTTAGGGGCTGGAGGTATCAAGCCATGTGTTTCATCCTTTGGTGCTGACCAATTTGATGATACTGATCCAGTTGAGAGAACAAAGAAAGGCGCTTTCTTCAATTGGTTTTATTTCTCCATAAATATTGGTTCTTTGATCTCTGGCACTGTTCTTATTTGGGTACAAGAAAATTGTGGATATGGCATTGGATTTGGAATCCCTACTTTCTTCATTGCCTTAGCTATTGGAAGCTTTTTAATAGGTTCAGAAGTATATAGATTTCAGATACCTGGAGGGAGCCCACTTACAAGAGCATGCCAGGTAGTTGTTGCAGCCATTCGCAAGCGAAATGTTGATTTGCCAGTTGATAGTTATCTTCTCTACGAGCTTCATGGTAAGACGTCAGCTATTGAGGGGAGTCTTAAGCTGGAGCATAGTAGCGAATTCAGGTATTTTTCTTGGCTATCCTTGACAATCATTTGCTCTATTACGGTTTTACCCAATTAATGAAAAAATCATTCATATAGTGTAGTTCAGATTGCTATATTGGGATATTTTTTTTTGAAGTTTAAGAAAAAAGATAAAAATTATAACAATGTAACAAAGTTGACATGTATATGCAAAGTATGCTACTCGTTTGGTCTGACATTCACATGCTTGCAAGCCTGTGTCTTGGGACTTCCTGGACACAGCAACCCTTTTTCAGAACCATGACAGGTAACCTTACACAAGACGTGTGTATATATGCATAGACTTACATACCGTCTCACCTGATGCATTATCTTTCCTCTACAGTTTCCTTGACAAAGCTGCAGTCATTTTGTGGAGTGAATGTGGTGGTTCTCATAATCCTTGGAGACTTTGCACTATCACACAGGTTGAAGAGCTTAAAATATTAATGAGGATGTTTCCAATCTGGGCAACAGGCATTGTGTTCTTCACCGTGTGTGCTCAAAATTCATCAATGTTCATAGAACAAGGGATGGCCTTCAACAACCAAGTTGGATCTTTTAAAATTCCGCCAGCCACTCTCTCATCTTTGGATGTTATTAGTGTTGTTGTTTGGGTCCCAATTTACGAGAGATTCATTGTGCCAATAGCCAGGAGATTCACTGGTAAGGAGAGGGGCTTCTCAGAGCTTCAACGCATGGGCATCGGTCTGTTTGTGTCTACTATTGCAGTGGCAATTGCAGCATTGGTTGAGATCAAGCGTCTGGAGATTGCAAGGTCAGAGGATCTGATCCATCAGAAGGTACCTGTTCCTATGAGCATTCTTTGGCAAGCACCTCAGTACCTGTTGGTTGGTGTAGGTGAAGTGTTCACATCCATCGGTCAAGCTGAGTTCTTCTACAATCAGTCTCCAGATTCCATGAGAAGCTTATGCTCCGCTTTCGCTCTTGTTACTGTGTCGCTCGGAAGTTATCTTAGTTCATTCATCCTGACCCTAGTGTCATATTTTACAACTCGAAGTGACCAGATGGGGTGGATCCCTGATAACTTAAATGAAGGCCATCTTGACCGCTTCTTCTGGCTCATAGCTGGCCTCAGCTCTCTGAATCTTCTTGTTTTCATTTATTATGCACAGCAGTACAAGTGCAAGAAAGCTTCTGTAGTATAATTTATGGCTCTGTTTCTTGCTATTTATTGTACAGCAAGCTATATGTATATTTTTTTAATTAAAAAACTGTAATGAATAGTCTCTTACTTGGACAGTGGAAAGAGAGTGCCCTTTTCCGTTTTGTTAATCATGCTTCTAGACATGTGAAAGCACGTGCTTAGCTTGAACTATCACATGCGTTGTCTTAAATTCTCAACATTTCAGTTGCTGACCTCTTCACGTGCAGATGTGCTATTGCAGAGATCAATTGATTTCCTGGTATTCCTGTCAGTTGTTGCTTGCTTTTTCTAAAGCTGCTACCAAATTTTCTTTGAAGCTTGTGTTATGAATATAATGTGAAGCGAATGGACTAATATATATATATATATATGCATATAACATCCTTTTAAATTTATGGTGGATCAACAACATTAAGTTTGGAGAGATAGAAGCTGTGCTGAGTTCTGGTCTGCGCCTTTTTGAAGAAATATGCCAACTAAAGGTTTAAAGGTGCATACTAAAGAGCAACACTCTGGTCCTGCACTTGTGTTCGTATGTAGGAAGCATCAACAACAATATATTTTGTAAGCTCACGTTTCATTGGATTTGTAGCAATGCTAATAGCCTCTGTACTATCAGAGAAAGAGGAGTGAGTGCTGAAACAGAAACACCAAAATCCTCGAGTAATCACCGCAGCCAAGTAATCTCCGCAGTCAACAAAGCCATAGCTCGCAACTCTGCCTCAGCACTCGAACGAGAAATTGCTGTCTGCTTCTTAGTCTTTCAAGCAATGAGAGAACCACCAAGAAAAACACAATAGGCAGAAAGAGATCGGTGATCAGTGTGATCACTAGCCCAGATAGCATCAGAATATGCCTGAAACTATAAAGAGCTAGAACAAGGAAAAAACAGACGACAAGTGATCGTTCCATGAAGATATTGTAGAACACGAAGAAGGTGACTATAGTAGAGCTGAGTGGGAACAAAAACAAACTGACTTAAGATATGCACAGGGTACGAAATGTTAGGACGAGTGACACCTAGATAAACAAGACTCCCAACAAGGTGACGATAACTAGTAGGATCAGTAAGAGGCTCACCATCAGTGGACCAAAGATGAACAATAAGCTCCATAGGAGTCTCAACGGTGTGCTGATCCGAAAGAGAAGCACGATTAAAAAGATTCTGGATATACTTTTCTTGGGACAGATAGAAGCCCTTAAGCGTAGAAATAACCTCAATCCCAAGAAAGTAGAGAAGAGGACCCAGATCAGACATGAGAAACTGCTCATGAAGATGCTCTTTGACAAAAAGTGATGTACTGAGAACCATCTCCAGTAATGATCATATCATCAACATATAAAAGGAGAATCGTTCGACCACGAAGCGAAGTGTGAATAAAAAGAGTAGGATCATGAGCCTGGCGGAAAACCAGTGCAATGACAACGGAAGAGAAAGCGATCAAACCAAGCACGAAGAGCTTGCCAGAGGCCGTAAAGAGATCAGCGAAGGCAACAAACCATACCCGCAGGAACAGAATACCCCGGTGGTGGCAGCATATAAACCTCCTCATGCATCTCACCATTGAGAAATGCATTCTTGACATCAAGTGAGAGATTGACCATGCGAGCAGATGCCACGACAAGAAGAGTGTGTGGTGGTCATGTGAGCCACGAAGCAAATGTCTCATCATAATCACGACCATATACCTGAAAATTATATGCCACGAGGCGAGCCTTGTAGACCCACTTGCGTGATAGGAGTAACACATGCGGGAAGAGGACAAGATCCCATGTGCCGATGCGCTCAAGGCGACAATCTCCTCTGCCATCGCATGATGCCACTCATGATGAACAACATCACGATAAGAAGTGGTTTGGCAAGAGCCGCTAAGCAAAAGCGTCAGGAGGCGAATAGACTAACGATCACGAAAAGCATATCGAGGAGGAGAGGTGAAGAAGATGACTATCAAAAGAAGATGGTGCATCGGAGAATCCTCAACTCGCGAGCAGCGAGTGTAGTAGAGAGGATAAGAAGGAACAAGGCCGGAGAAGCATATGAAGAGGGTGGCGTTGGCGAAGGAGGCGGTGGAGGAGGCACCTAAGAGGCCAAAGGCGTGATGGAGCTATGGTGAGTGTGAGAGTAGCGGGAAAAGTCGGAAAGAAAGAGGCTCGACAAGAGATCTTTGGAGTGGTAGAAGGAGAAAGACAAGGGTAGAAAGGACAAGACTCATCAAAAGTGGCGTCCCAAGAAACTGCATCATCGGCCAATAAGATCCCAACAATGATATCTCTTATGCTCGGCGCTATAGCCTAGAAAAATGCACTCCACGAACTCGGGTGGTCGACTTGAGTGCGCTCACGAGGGCAAGAAGAACATATCACACACACCCAAAGAGGCGGAGACTATAATAGTCGGGAGGCTTGCCACGAGGCGCTCAATTGGGATCCCACCAAAAAGAAGCGAAGAAGGTGAATGTTAATTAGGAAAATGATGAAAAACATCCTCGGCCCGAATGTGGTGGGACGGCGAAAGCGAGAAGAGCAGGGTTGTCTCAAGAAGATGATGATGCTTCCGTTCGATCACCAGATTGGGCAACACCGGACAAGAAAGCGAGAGAGAGTGCCCTGCTCAGCAAGAAAACCACGAAGGACTCCTGACAAGTATTCCACAGCAGAGTCGGCACGAAAGACACAAATAGGAGAATCAAACTAAGTACGGATCATGGTGGTAAAAGTCTTGTATATGAATAAAACCTCACTACAAGATGCCATAAAGTATATCCATATGTGGCGAGAAAAGTTAACAATAAAAATTATATAATATCGATGACCTCCTTTCGAAACGAAAGGAGCTAGACCATACATCATAATGAACAATATCAAAGGACTGTGACACCGACTCACTTTGGAAGGATAGAGAAGTTAAAGCCATTTACCAAGCTTACAACCCTGACAATTTAGAGAAGCATCATCAGACACATACCCTAAAAGACCGCGATGAAGTAAAGAAGATAGACGTGACCTGCAAAGATATCCCAAACAATGATGCCACTAAGCAAAAGATGCGATGGAGGCGGCGAAAGCAACGGCGGCGGTGGAGGCGACAAGACTGGCGAGGCGTGAAAGGAAGATGCAAGCGGTCAAGCTCCAGAGAGACGTGTGAGTCATGGCGGTGAGGGCGAGTGCCAACAAGAGCCCTCGTGTGTCGATCCTGAACACAACAAGAATAAGAATCGAGAATAACATGATAACCATGATCAATGAGTTGACCGGTAGATATGAGCTGCATGGTTAGTTTGGGAACATGAGAAACAGTAGGAATATGAAAGAGTAACTCGAAGAGTGCCTCTTCTGCTGACGAGAAGAGAGATATCATCTGTTATGCGAGCAGTGATAGGAGTAGCTAAAGGGCGAATGGAAGTGAGGCTGGTGGAATCGGATGTCATATGAAAGGAAGCACTAGGGTCAATAATCCAAGGTGATATACCTGAAGAAGAAGTAGAAGGTGGTCTCTCACTAGAAGATTGTGCAGCAGAACCAACAGAACAGGATGGTGCAAGAGTAGCCATGCGACACGATGAGTCGAGAAACTCCACGAGAATCAAAGCACGAGCTCCTCCGAGAGGAGGAACCACGATTCCTGTGGAAGGCGGCCACCACGACGTAAATCCTTCTTCTTCTTGTAGTAGGTTGACGAGGATTAAAACCTCTATTTATTATTTATTATATAGAGACCATACGTCTTCATGGTCGTAAATCCCTAAGGCTAACGACCTCCTTTGGTTGTAAGAATTCCGGAGGTTACATAATACCCAACACAGTGGACATGGTTCCAAACCTAGTCTCCGACCGATCAAATGCTCACAAGTTTTTAGAGCGGTGTATGCGGATCTAAGACCGGACATATACTTTCTGCGTGACGAATGGAACATGTGATATATATTCCATACCACGCGACGCTACGACACTAGAGTATGGTACATGACTCATTGACATATAACCGCATGACAGTTGATACATTGTCAAGCGACACTCTCTCCAGACAGACGCACCACTTCTTGAGGACGCCTCTCAAGTGACAACGCCAACATTTCATCAACTACATAAGAAGGACCATGGAAGGAGAAGAGGAGGACGAAGAGAATCATCGTGGAATCACTCTCGAGAAGATAGTCGGTCGATTAGATCGATAGCGTAGCAAGCATTGTGCTCCAGTGTTAGGGAGTTAGTCTTTGGTCTAGATTACGGATACACTTTATAATGACCGGTTCATATCAATAAAGAGCGACCCGTTCCTTACGAGAGATATGTGCCACTTTTCCTCTTTCTTTTTATATACTCATGTCGGTGTATTAGAACCGATCTTACGTAAAGATTGTTTGATTGGGGTCTCCTAGAGATAAGATCACGCGAGTGGATTGACACGGGATGTTTAGGCGAGTTCAGGGCCTTCTCAGGAGAATAATAACCTAATCTGTGTGTATGGTATTCTTGATGATCAAGTAAAAGACTAAGACTATTACAGAGAATAGCACTTGTGTTCCTACTTGGTCGCCCTTATTTGCGCCCCTTATCTCTCGATCAATGCCCTTATATAGTCGTGAAGAAGTAGCCGTTTTGCTCTGCGGGAGATCGCGATTAATCCAATGCTTGGCGCATGATGGCGATAATTCTACCGCGCCTCGCCTTCTGGCCGTCCCGCAATTATCTTCCGAGATAATGGGGTAATTACACACCATTAATAAGCGGAATAATAGTGCGTGCGGGCCGTTCGGATTCCTTAATCAATTGGACCCACTCTTTGTAGGTTTGATTATAAGGTGGTCGTAGTTTACACGGTCGTAGAAGAACTTACGACGAGGTGGCGATCGTGAAGGACTTACGACTATGTAGTGGTCGTAGAAGGACTTACGACCATGATATAGTCGTAGCAAGACTTACAAGCCTGTAGGGGTGATTGTAGAAGAACTCACAACCACTTATTGGGCTTCTCCTTTAGATAAAGGGTACCTCTCGGGGACTATGTGACATCATATTTACCCATAATAAGAATTATAGATAAAAGATAAAAATGAGGATTATTAGATCCTCGTCATCTAGCCCCGACTTCAAGTGAAAGTAACTTACTTGATAAAGGTTTCATAAATGGACTTACGACCATGAGAATGTCATAGAATGATAGTCGAAGGAAAAACTCTTACGACATTTGAGTGTTGCTTTGACCAGAATTTGCTTGATCGGAAGGTTGCTTACGACTATCAAAAGTCATAAAAACCCCTATGACCGTCACTGGTGGTCGTGGTAGAAATCGGAGAAAAAGCTCTTAGATTGATACTTCCTTCGACTAGAAAGACTTGGTCAGAATGTAATTTTGCTTGGAGGTGACAATACGTACCTACTTTTTTCTCGAACGGACCATCACGGGAATTGCAACGGCTCTCATAGACTTGTCAGATGAAGCGGTTCCAGCGGTACAACCATCTATCATAGACCTATAGCGGGACCCGGTTCAAACAGCGGAGATCGTCTTGATTATAAAAACTTACGAGAGGTAGACTTGGATTTTACTTTTCCCCAAATCACTCATTGTTCTTGAGCTCTTGCTTTCTCAAGTCTTCGACTAGGTTTCATCTTCTCGCCAACCCAATCAAAAAACTTGCTTATACGGCGAAATGGCCAAGAGAGTTTCGAATGGGAGGAATCGGAGATGGATGCGACTAAGATCAAGACCTTGGTCGATCTTGGGAAGATCGAGAGAAGGCTCGGTGAAGTGGATTCGGCTATCGAGCGAATAGCGCCATCGGGGAAAATGGGCAAATCCCGTCTTCCAGCGTATTGTGAGTCGCGACTTCGATTGCTGCCCACCTTTCTTCTGATGAGTACTCGAACACTTTGGGGTGGAACTAGTGAATTTAGGTCCCAATTCCATTACCATGTTGAGTGTGTTCGTATATGCATGCGAGGCGTACTGGGGATTCCGCGGATCTCGAGTGTTCCAATATTATTATGGGATGGCTCGACAAACCGAATCGCGGAAGCTGTGGTCCAAGCTCCACGACTCGAAGTCGAAGGAGTACATTGAGTTTCACCGGTCTTCGTGGCGGTTGGAGGAAGAGGTGGTTCTCTTGGAAGGTCACCTCAAGACAGACCTTTCTTTCGTGGGAAGAGTCTTTGAAAAGAAATCTTCATGGGATTCAACCCTAAAGATATCAGTAGGATTAGCCCTTATATTCAAGCCATTAAGGACTTGAAGGAAGAAGGGGTGACCGGATGGCATGTGGTGAAAGATTTCATCACACGCAGCAATTAGTCCTCTGAAGAAGCGAGCATCTCCTATGTGGAGGTACTGGGAAGAGGAGACCCCACGAGAGACTATGAGGAGGGTAAGCAATTGTCGACTTAACTCTCCGTTTGGTCTTTCTCAACTTTGTCTAATATTTTTATCTGTTTACGCAGATCTTTCACAGGCTGAGGTTGACTCCAGAGTCAGACTCATCTGTGAGAAGTCCCCGCCACTCAGGGGCGGTTCCTCAAATCATTGCGGTTTTGTCCATGAGATGGATAGAAGCGCCTAAAGGTAATCAAATCGATTCTCTCTTTAGGACTTTATAGTCGTAGAAGATACTTACGACTAATGGTGATCGTAGAATATCTTACAATCAAGAAAAAGTCGTAGAAAAACTTACGACTTGGTACTAGTCGTAGAAAAAACTTACGACTAATTAGTGATTCTTCTTTTTCTGTTTTGCTTTACAGAAAGTAGGCATGGAAAATCGCCAGGACGACGAAGAAGTCGTTCTGATGACTATTGGCGCTGGGTTGTCGAAAGACAAAGACTCGGCTCCTCCCTCGAAGAGACGTCGACTTGTAAAATCTGCCGACAAGGGGGGAGCAAGTTCGAGTTCGGTCTTTCGACCAAACCTCTACAAGGTGCGGCATTGTGGTTTTATCTCGAAGGCGGTATGCAACGTCGAGCCGAGGAGGTTGAAGCGATTGAACCTCTCAAGCGCAAACCTCAAGGCTAAGGTACCCTTCTATTATGACACGGAATCTTTCGCGATTGGTGCCACTCCTAGTTTTATTAAGAAACTTGAAAGGAGAAGCTGGAAGGATTTTGTGTCTTTATGAAGGACGATCTTTGCATCGGCACAACTCGCAATCGAGGCGATCTTTGCTCGGAATGGTCGAGACCGATCTCGTCCATCCAAAAGATCGAGAAACGAGCTCGGTTCTGTTCAAACTCTGACCAGGCGTGGTCGGTGCGTGAGCCAATTGTTGAACCTCGACGGGCGTGGTCGTGGAGAAGAAGAGGTCCTCCGTTGGGAGGATTGCTCCAAAATTCTGGTTAAGACCGAGTGCGAGGTATGTGAAATGTCTTGAAGTGTAAGAACGACATTTACCTTTTCTTTTTCACAACTTTGATTTGCTTTTCTTTATTTCATCAGACTCCTTGACCCAGAATGCTTCTCTGAGAAGTCCATTGCTATCCCTTGACCTCTGGAGAGGTAGCAGCGGAGGTGGTCGAAGCATCACCCTTAGGCCCAGTGGCCGATGAAGTCGAGACTCCCAGTGTCTCCACATCTGCTGAAGTCGTAACTCGACTCTTGAGGTAGCAGGATTCTCGTTGAGGTGGCCGCTCGACTCATGAAGTCGAGAAACAACGAGAGGCGGTGTGGAAGCCTCAGTCAAGGTGGTGACCGACTGCGCTCGGCTGGGAAGGAAATCGTGGGAGGCGTTCCTTCCCTACCCAAAGAGAAATCCGCAACTGGAAGGAGAAAATTTCAACCACGTGGTGACTTCTTTGGGCTTGCCTCCGTCGTGGGTCTTACGCTTACAAATCTAGTGGCCGGAGTCCCCATCCCAAAGATATTCCCAACACGGAGAATACTTTTGACAACAGCGCCTCGAGAAGGTGTGGTGGGACAAAGTCGCGAGGATAGATAATTTCTGACACACGGACCTTGTATATTCGATTTTTGCTAGAGCGACTATGAATGTAAGTATCTTGAATACTTATATATGTGGCTTTCCTTCCCTTCTCCACTGTTTTCTTTTTGCGAAGCTCGGAGCAAATTGTTTGTTGTTCGGTGAGTATCATCGACAACTTTTAGAGCTAAGACAAGAGAAAGAACTACTCTGCGCAGAGGCAGAGAGGTGGTAAGTCACTTATCATTCATAGTTGTTTTTGACTTAAATACTCGTAAAATGTTTCACGAGAATAGTCATGGAAGAAACTCATGACGAAGTATCAGTCGAAAAGAACTTACGACTATTTACGACCAGGTAGTGGTCGTAGAAAGACTTACAACCATATCTTAGTCGCAGAAAAACTTACGACTAGGTCAGTGGTTGTAGAAGTACTCACAACCATTCATCTGATGTTTATCTTCGTTCCTGTTTTTTGTAGGTTAAACAGTGATACGAAGACCTTAGCTGACTCACTCGACTGTGAAAAAGAGGAGTCGAGGAGGCTAAGGAATGAAGTATTAGTTCTCTCGGATAGACTTGAGAGGCTGCCTCTGATCTAAAGATTGCGAGAAAAAATAAACAAAGAGTTACGAACTTAAGACTGCTTTTGATCTTTAACCTTTACTCGACCCTCCTTTCTTCTCCAGATAAAGAAAAAGAATCTGCGAAGCTCGGACGAAGTTCAAGAAAAATCTTTGGTTATTCGGAGTTTTCCGCATTACTGCGAATAAGGATCAAGAACTCGAGGTTTTAGAACTCGATTAATGGTAAGTAAATCTTTACATTATTCTTTTTGAGTATTTTCCATTTTCTAATGCCAATTTCTTGTTAGAAATTGTTGCCCAATTGAGAAGCCTCGAGGTCAAATCCAAGCAAAGACCTTAATCGCAATGAGTCCGTCGCATTGCTAAGATGAATCTGAGAGGACATCGAGCATGGGAGCAAAAGCATCTCAAACTATTGCTTCCCATCGAGAAGAGGTCAAGAAATTGGATTCTCAATTAGTAGGTAAGAAAAGCTTTTACCTATAATTATCTTTGTGTTATCTTCCTCTAGAAGTATATCTTTGTTTGACCGATATTATTCTTTTGAACAAGTGGTCGAAAACAAGAAGCTTGCGAGGCTTCGACTTGTACCCAACAGGGAGATGGAGTCGATGAAGACTAGTCTTCAAGGCAACATCATTCTCCCGAACAATGTGCTTAATGAGCTAAATTCGAGGAAAAACTCCTCGAGAAGATACCATAGTTGCTCACACAAGTACCATTGGGAACAAGTCGGAAAATTGCAAGAAATGGTGACCACTCAGAAGACTAATCAAATTTGAATCAATAAGGAAGCGATCGAAGCTGCGATGAAGTTAAATGCCTTTTGTTGTCATGGCAAATGGCTGATTACTTACTTACTCCATCAATGTATATGAATTTGATCATGAATTTATTAGTGTGATGCCTCAACAATTACAATTCTAGTTCTAGTCTGGTTTGGCCTGTTGAATCCTTGTCTGAGTTTAGTTTAGTTTTCTTATGAGCCCCCATCTTCAGGGTAGAGTTAGGTGTAAGTGGGGCAGGCGCTGCGGACAGCCCACACCGACCCCACGCTGGCCGCTGTGGATCTGCGGCCGCCGTGAGCCCGCAACGCAAGGATGCATATGCATGTTGATGGGTTTGGTGGCTGCCGTAAGTACCACCGCACTAATATACTACTGCCACTATGCATATGCATGTTGATGGGTTAATCATGACCGCAAGCACCACCGCACCAATATATTGCTGCTTATAGTATTAGTCCTTTAACAGCAATAAAAAATCTTAAAATAATACCAAAAAATCAGGAAAAAATTATCCAAAAAGACAGTTATTCTCATAGAGTTGTTAAGATGAATAACTTAACGTGATTACATCATTTGTACCTCTTTCTTACAGAAATTAAGAATTACATCGTTTGCCAAAAGAGCTAAGAGCTGAACTTCAGAATTTACCATCAAATAGTTTGGTCCGAGCTTCTAACATCAAAGAGTTGGGAGTTGAACTTCATCTGGAAAACACTTCAGAGCTGTCATTTTTATGAAGAATTGGACCAATGTTGTTTGCAAAGCAAAAAGAACATACAAGATGTTTTAGTAAAAATTAGATTTAAAGTTGTACATATGGTTAAAATTCAGATTTCCAATATCCACACACGTATGCAAAATCAACTCTTGATGAACTATAATGACACACATAAGGTTGGCAAAAACAATTCCATAAGAGTCATCCATATGGACCATATCGAAGTTGTTGGGACCATAACTATTAAAAATGTAGTGGTTTAATATCAACGAAGGAAAACTTCACGACATTAGCTTGATTACGAGGGATAGATAACCCTACTGAGTATTTTCAAAAGTTGCATGAACATGGAGTTGTAAAACAAAGATGAACTAAAGCTACAACAGTTCAATGAAGTGTTGTAATACCCCAAATTTATTTAAGTGAGAAGAAATAATTTAGGGAGAAGAACCAATTAGAAAATGGATTTAATAGAAGTTTAGAGGGGGTTTTTGTCAAAGTTTAGACAACCAGGGCTGTGGGCTCCCGGCCCACAGCACTTTGGCCTGTAGGGGTAGCCAGCCTAGAGAAGGGGAGCCAAAAACCCTCAAGCCCCACCCCTCCCACCTCTTGGTCGCCACCCCCTCCCACCCCTGGCCACCACTTCCTCTCCTCGCTTCCCTCCCTCCCCGCCAAAGACCATTGTTGCACCTCCTCCCTTGGTGTGCCTCCCGCCGCCAAGTAGAAGAAGGAGAAGATCCCCATTGGAGGTGGCCGACCAAGAAGAGAAGGAAGGGAGAGAGGGGAGAAGAGAAGGGAGGGGAAACTCGTGATCGTTCTTGCAATCATCAGTGAGTTCTTCAAGGGTAATTATCAGATTCCATTCACTTAGCACTTTAATTTTGTGATTTGGTGATACCGGGCATTAGATCTGCATTGGCATCAGCATTAGTGACTAGTTTTAGGGTTGTTAATGGCGAAATTTGACCAGGCCATCTCCTAGAGATTTGTGGGTATCATCGTTAGCTTTCCGTAGAATCCTGGATCACATCATTTGGAGGTGTGAATCTCAAGTTATATATTTTACAACGTTGTGTCCCGTGGTTCCGCTGAATTCGATGATTGTCTTCACCGATGTAATAAATTAGTTAACCAAAGAATCAGAGGATGTAACCAACACGAAAGTTGTAGGTATTTTCATAAGCTTTCCAGAGAGATAAATACCATATTTTTTTGGATGTTCGTACTGATCGTTACGAATATTTTAGTTCTACTGTCCAGAACGTTTGCTAAGTTTTGGCAGTTTTAATAATCTGTTAAGCAGAGATAGTTAATTATAGAATCTGTGAATCTTGCCAACTAATTTAATGTGTGAAATTTAGTAATATTTCCAGCGGATCAAAGATCACCAATTTTGGATAAACCTACGAAAAGTTATGATTTTTAGAAGAGAACTGTCCTGTTCTAGGACAAATCGTTGTTCATGGGAGTTGGTGTTTAATGCGCTTAGGAGCGTAGTTTGTCGATATTTGTTTCTAGCAATGTCTTATCCGAAATGTTCTCTTAGTAAGATTGTTGAAAATGTTCGTGGTGATTTGATTCCGGGCAGTCCTCTTCGGCCATCAAGCTTCACATGGTTGAGGAAAGTGCAATTAGACAATAGAAATATTATAGTGAATGCTTGGGTACTTGTATTGTGCTTATGTCCTTTACTCATGAATGTCGCTGCTGATTGTTACATTTTATGTTGGATAATTGAAAAGGCTCATATGCATCATATTGTTATCCTTGAGACTGGACCACGGGTTGGCCAAGTATTGATTTTGAGGTCCCGTCATGTTTTAGACGGCTTAAGGTCCCCACATTCATGGATTGTGGGCTTATGGTCCTCGTGCGAAGGCAGCATCATGAGCATATGAACTGATTTGGTATGTGGTATGTGATATTATGATTTGTATCAAAGTTGTATATTGATTACCATCTTATTTGTACTTTTCTGAGTCGTGGACTCACGCTTGTTGTTTATTTATATATTTTTTAGGTACATTTTACACGGACGTCATGCATGGGAGGGGCTAGTTATATGATCTGCTGCACACTACCACAAACCTTTCATGAATGAATAATTTTGGGCTATGAATAAATAACTGAGCAAACAATTAAGATGATTTGTATTGGATAGGTCTCCATACATCTGTTATTTTGTAATAGAGTTGATTAGCATATCATGAAAGCTTATGATTAAGATTTAAGTTGGATGTTGAAATATTTGTTTATGTTATCGTAGTTTTTTTAGAATCTTCTGTATGGTTAATTATACAAAGGAGGTTCTGCTGAAATTTAGTGTAATGTCTTAGATTTTAATTTGTTACCTTGTTATTTTAGTAGCATTCCGGCTAATGTTACGGGTGTTACATTGGTATCGAGCATCGTAAGTTCGTGGTACTTGAATTATTAATCTTGACACACTATGCACAATAGGTGTGATTTGGGTTATTGCATTACATATACGCCTGCTATGTTGTATTGATGATTCATGCTATAATATGATTTTTTATACTTATAATTTATTATATTGGTTATGTGTGATGGTAGCGGATGTCGAGAGGTAGAGGTTGTGGTTATGGTCCGGGCATTGCTGTGTTATACCACCGCTCGTGGTTTGGGATAGTGATGTGGTTACCTCGATACCTTAATTACATGCGCTGAAGAATAGTTCTTTGGGAAGTTGTGGTGTTCCTTGAGTTTGCGCTTGGGTTCGGTCACGCTTTTCTTGTAGTTGATGATCTTTCTTTGGATAGCGTTACAATGCAAGAGGTGGGTTTCCCTTCTTTATTGGTTCAATAAAGTGGTTATTTGTTCTCCGACGGTTGATCCGTTGTTGTTCTTTTGAAAGCCGCTCGCTTACAAGATTGATCTTTTCACGAGAGTTCGTCTTTTGTTGGGAAACTTGACTCATTTGTTCACTTGGTATTTGGATAATGGAAGTTTTCTTTGCATGTTCTTTAATATGTTGAAGCTTTGATCATATGTATTCTTTTGGATTAATTTGAGAGTTGAAGTTTACATGGCTCTCTTTACGAAAGAGAATGTTAAAACCCTTTAGTGATGTATTGTTGTGGTTAAGTGAGAGATTATAATCAAAGAAATTAGTGGATATGATATGGGTTATCAAATTGGGTCTGTAGTGTGGTGCATAATCAATCGTAACTAAGATCCTTGAAAGGGAAGTTGATTAATTTGATGGTGTCTTGTAGTAGTTCTTGATGAACTGTGATTAAGAGTATGACTATACTTAATTAGAATCAATAGAATTATTAAATAGTGTGGAACATTGATGAGATGGTTGATCATTAGAATCGTTTAGTTTGCTAAACTTGTTAGATTATTTGGTCTCAATGGATGAAACCAACTGTGTGAGAAGGGAAAGTCGAGGTGATGCTAGATTAATGTCTCAAGGATATTAATCTTGGAAGTATCTTTTCTATGGATACTTAGAATACCACTGAATCTAGAATTTTCTGGGAGGAGTTCTGGATAGCTCTTCTATATAGAACGATGGGATGAATTTGGTTGTAGTAATGCTAAGACTGTTGAATGATGAAAGATTTTGCTTCTTGAAGTTTTATTGTGATTTTGTACCAAATTATGATTATGAGGTGGAACGGTTGAATATGTGTTTGTAATTGTACATGTGATTTCGAAGGGAAAGTAGGTAGCATCTAGATTTCTTGATGAAGTTAGTTGTTAGCAATAATGGTTGGAGTGCAATCATGGGTGGTGACGTTTTGTGTTAATCATCTATAAGAGTTATACTCATGTGATTTAATAGATGGCTTATACATACATGATTGTGGAATAGTCGGATGAAAGCATTTCCATGATGACAGGTAGGGATGAAAACGGATCGGATAGTTTCCGACCGATCCGGACGAAAACGGATTCGGATTGTCTCGGATCGGATTTTTCTCGGATAATTTTCTGGATCGGATACGGATTCGGATTTTTTGTCAAACTGGAAAGCGAATACTAGAGGCATGCTATCCGCGGATACGGATACGGATCACGGATTATCCGGATAAGACAAGTCCGGATATCCGGATTTTGGCCCAATAGAAGAGGATTTCAGCTCAAAAGGAAAATGAGATTTTAATTGATTTTCGAATTTGAAAATACAACAAATCTAATAGCCTTTTAGAAAATAGCAAATAGAGTTAAAAATTCTAGAAAAAATCATAAAAATTCCTTAAATTATTTTGAACTTAATAAAATTAATTCCAAGTTAAAGTTAGTTTTATTTTTGCACATAAATTATTTTTAATTTCAAAAATATGAACAACCTTTTAAAAACCAAAAATCCAAGAAATTAATTATTATTTTCAAGAAATTCAAGAAATCCCAGAAATCTCAATAATTTTTTGACATTGAAAACTAGGAAATTAAATAATTGACTTTATTTCATTTATTTTTTCTTTTAACCAAGAAAACTCTTTTAAATCTCAAAAATCCAATAAACTAATAACTTTATTAATTTTATTTTGGTAACATACTTTGGGATGTTACAATCATTTACGATAGATTAACTATATAGCCTCATCAATGTTAGTGTGAACTAAGTTTTATGTATGTGATAAGCTAAGTGTGAATGTGATGACTTGTGACTTTGTGAGTTCGACTTATAAGATAAATATAGTAAACTAAGTGTTATGTTTATGATGAACTACTTAATGCAACTTGTTAGTGCCAATGTTATGCGTGGTTCGAAAATATGAATAATTCATGAATGTGTTGCATCAAATGAACTAGTTATATGTTTTCGTTAATTTCACATACAATTTAAGGGTTTTCATGTTCAAAATAATCCGCGATCGTATTCGTTCAATTCATTATTCCGTATTCGTATTCGATATTATTCAGATCCGATTCGATCCAGATATCCGTATTCATATCCGGATCCGGAAAAAATATGAAAACAAATATGAGAGCCATTATCCGTCCAGATCCGATCCGCTTTCACCCCTAATGACAGTTTTGGTATGACCTTTTAAATTGTGTAGTAGGTTCCTCTAAAAGGTAAAGTGGTTGTTGTAGTGAGGTTGTAAGATTTTGGTCTACTTAATTTGAGGATGAGATGATACTAGTAGTATGGAACTATTTGGTGAGCCCTTGGGGCTTTATAATAAAAAGAGTTGACGATAAATGTTCTTATTAAGAGTGTATTATTCTTGATGTTAGTAAGGTGGTCTGCAAAGAATTGTAACCTGTGAGGGTGGTGATGATTCTTTTATAAAGAAAATAATCTACCTCTCGTAATATTGGTTAAATAAAAGTTTGGAGTTTTACATTCGTGAACTTCCGTAGTTCATGATTAATGTGATTGGTTTTAAAGGCACTTCTTCTTTTGGTTGGCAAGATCGTTGTAATCAAAGAAAATTATTTTCTTTGTAAAAAAGCAATGTAAGTAATTGAGGTTGGGGTTGAGTTTTGTAGCTTGCAACTTATTAACGTGTGTTTAACATTTCGTTGTTGCCGCTTAAGAGTTTCTTGAGTTTCAATGACAATATTTCATTCTTATTCGTTAAGGTTTGAAAATTTTCTTCTTGTGGGACGTGGCCCCAACTATAGTCTCGCTTTTGTTTTTTTTTCGAGATCATGTTATTTGACTATTTCTTTTGGTTTTGTGTTTATCAAAGGTAAACGATTTTTCTATGTGCTGAAAATTATTTTATTTGCTCTGCTTTTGAACAAAATAAATAATCGATTTGTTTTACAAAACCTTATAGAGTATATAATGGCAATCGGTTAGTATAGTTCAAGTATATGATCGTGAGACCTTGGGTTGCAAGTTATTTGAGGAGCGTTGGAGGATGAATTGATTTCGTGATAGAATTCTTAGAGAGAAATTGATTTAAATGGAATGATTGTCGTTGAAATAAAAATTATTAGTGTTACAACTAGTGGAATCCATAGCTAATTATAATCCAAAACTTTCGCTCATGCCGGAATGTTGGAATTATCGAAAGTATGGGAATCTTGATCGATTTATCGAGTACCGCGATTGGGTAAGTTGCCGGTTGTGTAGGCGTAAATATGACGTGTAATTTAATAAGAGTAGGATTAGCGAAGTAATCTAATCATAATGTCAATTAATGGGATAGTAGGGTGTGTTGAGATGTCGCGCTATGCCCGACTTTAGTGAATGAATCTGAGGATTTCTCGATCTTTTATACAAGAAGTTGTTGTAGGAGTCTTGGAGGTTGAATTTGGGTTTTGCATTTTTATGCTAGAACCTTAGTTGCAAATGATTTTTTTGTAAAAGTAGTAGAATAAGAGTGAATTGTGAATAGTGGGATGATCATTGATAGTATCCTTTGGGTGTAGTAAATGAGAGTGTGTGATGTGAATTTCAAATTGATTATCCTTAACAGACTGAGGGATGTGATTGTGGGTGAAACCTATATTGAGTTGCGTTGGGAATTATTTGTCAAAGTAATTCATTTGGAAGAGAAGTTGACTAGAGTGTGATATTGTGGATTGGAAGAGTCTCCATGCATAAGTGTGGATTTTGTGTTCGGTTGAACATAGCTTTGAGGTTGTCAATTTAAGAGAAATGAGTTAGTGTGTTATGTGATGATTTAGGATCCTACGGTTTAAGAGAAAGTTAAATTTTTAAAAGAAAGATTATGGAAAATGGTGTGATCTTGGGTAGTGAGATATACTCTTAGTTCTTATTTGAATTATGTGTTTATGACAGATGTCAATTACAAATTGAGTTGGTTCTTGTTGTACGTGTGGCTCTTTCCGCTTAAGAAAATAAAGAAAATAGTTAATTTGGTTATTCGAGTGAATTCGCTTTTGGCTTATGTGGCATTTATTTCTAAACGCCTACTTGAAAAAAAGTTTTCATGTCGAGTCTTCGATTTTGGATTTGACTCTTTTGGAGGAGTTGGTAATGAGTGGTTGCGATGGAATCTTTCGTTGTCGTTAGGTTCGCTTTGTAAGAGGGTTGGTTTAAGGCAAGTTGTTTGTGACCATTGTTAAAGGAGATACCATTTATAGGTGAAGTGATTGATTGAGGATGGAACAAGAGTTCCATGTGTTATGTGCAGATTGTGATGTGGTACCAAGGAGAAGGTTGGCCCAAGGTACAATGGGTTGTTTTTGGAAGTTTGGGATTTAGAAGAAAGTGCATCTCTAGGATCGCCTCGAGTCCATCGAGTACACAACGCCTTGTATGATGGGTGTTACAATTGGTGTTGGAGGAAATTCTTGAGAGATCTGGAGTGTGAGGTTTCGTTAGAGCCATTGACCATCGAGTAAAACCTTACTTTCAAATCCCAACGAGTGCAAATTCTGAAGGAATCAGAGCGAGTTATGAGGAACAAAATGCGGAAGTATGTCAAGGTGCTTTGGTCACACTAGTCCGAAAAAGAGGCCACATGGGAACTAGAGTCTCGTATGCTGCGAGCAATATCCAGATTTATTTATAGCGGGTACGTGTTATTATTATTGTTATTATTATTTCAGCTAAAGTTGTTCTTCGGTGTAGAGTGGTGAGAGGAATTCGAGGTCGAATTCTGTTTAAGGGGGGTAGAATGTAATACCCCAAATTTATTTAAGTGAGAAGAAATAATTTAGGGAGAAGAACCAATTAAAAAATGGATTTAATAGAAGTTTAGAGGGGTATTTGGTCAAAGTTTAGACAACTTGGGATGTGGGCTCCCAGCCCACAACACTTTGGCCCAGAGGGGCATCCGGCCTAGAGAGGGGGCGGAGCCAAGAACCCAAAAGCCCCACCCCTCCCTCCTCTTGGCCGCCACCCCTCCCTCTTGGCGCCACCGCCTCCCACCATCGGGCGACCACTTCCTCCCTCCTCGCGCTCCTCCCACCCCGGCCCAAGACTATTGCGTGCCTCCTCCTTGACGTGCCTCCTGCACGGCCAAGTGAAGAAGGGGAAGGTCCCATTGGAGGTGGCCGCCAAGAAGAGAAGGAAGGAGAGAGGGGAGAAGAGAAGGAGGGAATCTTGTGATCGTTCTTGCAATCATCAGTGAGTTCTTCAAGGTTAATTTCATATTCCATTCACTTAGCCCTTTAGTTTTGTGATTTGGCGATACGGGCATTAGATCGGTATTGATATCGTATTGCCTCGACAGTTTAGGGTTGTTAATGGCAAAATTTGACCAAGCCATCTCCTAGAGATTTGTGGGTATCGTCGTTATCTTTCTGTAGAATCCTGGATCACATCATTTGAAGGTGTGGATCTCAAGTTATATATTTTACAACGTTGCTGTCCTGTGGTTCTGTCGGATTCTGACAGATTATCTTCACTGGACAGAATAAATTAGTTAACCAAAGAATCAGAGGATGTAACCAACACGAAAGTTGTAGGTATTTTCATAAGCTTTCCAGAGAGATAAAGAACATATTTTTTGGATGTTCGTACTGAATGTTATGAATATTTTAGTTCTACTGTCCAAAACATTTGCTAAGTTTTGGCAGTTTTAATAATATGTTAAGTAGAGATAGTTAATTACAGAATTTGGGAATCTTGCCAACTAGTTTAATGTGTGAAATTTAGTAATATTTCCAGTGGATCAAATATCACCAATTTTGGATAAATCTACGAAAAGTTTTGATTTTCAGAAGGAACTGTCCTGTTTTAGGACAAATCGTTGTTCATGGGAGTTGGTGTTTGGGCTGTGTTAGGGAGCATAGTTTGTCGTATATTTGTTTCTAGCAATGTCTTATCCAGAAATGTTCTCTTTGTAAGATTGTTGAAAATATTCAGGTGGTGGTTTGATTCCGGGGCAGCGCCCTCTTCGCGTCATCAAGCTTCACATGGTTGAGGAAAGTGCTATTAGATGGTAGAAATATTGTAGTGAATGCTTGGGTACTTGTATTGTGCTTATGTCCTTTACTCATGAATGTCGCTGCTGATTGTTACATTTTATGTTGGATAATTGAAAAGGCTCATATGCATCATGTTGTTATCATTGAGACTTGACCACGGGTTGACCAATTATTGATTTTGAGGTCCCCGTCATGTTTTAGACGGCTTGAGGTCCCACATTCGTGGATTGTGGGTTATGGTCCCGTGCTAGAAGGCAGCATGAGCATATGAACTAATTTGGTATGTGGTATTATGATTGGTTGATTTGTGTCAAAGTTGTATATTGGATTACCGTCTTATTTGTACTTTTGTCGATTCATGGACTCACGCTTGTTGTTTGTTTATATTTTTTAGGTACCTTTACATGGACATCATGCATGGGAGGGTCTAGTGATATGATCTTGACACTACCACGAACCTTTCATGAATGAATAGTTTTGGGCTATGAATAAATAAATGAGCAAACTATTAAGATGATTTGTATTGGATAGGTCTCCGTACATCCGTTATTTTGTAATAGAGTTGATTAGCGCATCATAAAAGCTTATGATTATGATTATGATTTAAGTTGGATGTTGAAATATCTAGTTATGTTATCGTAGTTTTGTTATAATCTTCACGTATGGTTAATTATACAAAGGAGGTTCTGCTGAAATTTAGTGTAATGTGTTAGATTTTAATTTGTTACCTTATTATTTTAGTAGCATTCCAACCTCATGTTGGGTGGGTGTTACAAGTGCATACAAAGATGGAATTGCATAACTCGATATCCTAGGCTTCTTAGGTGCAATTCATCCATACTTCATCTCAATGTAGGCCGCAACTCGAGATTTTTAGTTTGAAAATGCTAACCTCTATGCGTAGTTTGCTAGATGCAAACATCATACTAAACCCAAATTTGGCATGTACTCTTACTTTCTAGACCACCGATTAATCATCACTGGAGGATAATGCGTGAAAAGTAATGTGACTAGCACAAACATATTCATGAAATCTGCACTCAAACTCTGCCTCACCATGTTGTTCTTGGCCACTCTAGCCCTCCCTCTTGAGCCTCCGTAGACAACACTGCAGAGGCAAAAACATAGTCATGAAGAATTTGCATGAATGCATCTTCATCATGTTTGGAAAGTACTAGCAGCACATGGTTAATATTTCCACTGTCATATATAGCCACAACCATAGAGATGAATTGATGACTGTGCGAATAAAGCTTAGTTGAGTGCTATACTACTGTCAAGAAGCAAATTTTTCTAGAAATGTCAAGAAGCACATTATTCAGAGGATTGTGCCTAAAATTGGTTTTCTGGTCATTCAATGTGTAATTTCGCTCTTCTTGTCATTGGAATGTTTAACATGATACTTTGGCTATAATATGTCCTAAATATCTGAATTTGAAAGTGGAATCAACTGGGCACCAGGAGGAAGAAGGTAGGTAACAAAATCATTTGACCGATACTTGACTAGTTGTTATTAACAAAATCAACTCTTGGTGAACTATAATGATAGTACAACCCTTCATATATGCAAATTAATCACCTAACATTATGAGAAGGAGATTACCTCTGTTAAGTATTATAAAAAGGGATTACCTAAAATAATAAATTAAAAGAGATCATATGAAGTTATAAATTAAAGGAGATCATCACCATCCCCAATATCACTTGTTGTGTTGTTATTAGTGTCTGAAACATTGAAAAGGAATCAATATGCAATTGCACTAAAAAAAGTATTTAGCATAACATAATCTAGATTTTTTTAGTAGAGATAACAGTACATGTACCATCTGCTCTTATCCAATCTTGGAGACAAATAAGAGCTTCAACAGTCTTGCTGGTCTGCCTACTCCTATAGTCACTTATAACCCTCTCTCCAGTAGAAAATGCAGACCCTGATGCCACTGTAGATGCGGGAACAGCCAACAAATCATGCGCCATGCGAGCAAGTGCAGGATACTTTGTGGAAAACATCACCCAATACTGTAAGATGTCAAAATTAACTGTTACGGGGATAGTTTCTTCTTCCAAGTATTTGTCAAGCTCACTTACTTTATTTCTTTGTTGTGCATTGAGATGTTGCCCTTAATCAGCCCATGGGCTACTTTCATCAACAATTATCTCACATTATTGCTTTTTTTACATTATCAATGCTTGAGTCTTCTGTTTGTGAGGAATACTCAGTAAAGTATTTTCTAATTGCCTTCTTCACTTTGGAAAGGTATTCATATGCTCTATTCTCAAATCCACGGCTCAAATGATACTCAAGAAAGCCCAACTTGAACCTGGGATCAAGAACAATAGGAACACATATTTTCAAGAATGACAGGTCCCAATATTTCTAAAATTTTTGCTTCATTTCATCCACCATACATGCAATAACAATGTCTGGATTCAAGGACTCCCTTTCCAAATTTTCTTCACTTCCCAAATCCCATGGAAGTAGCAGCTGGCAGTAGGGTATTTTGAACATAAAACTACTAGAGTGGCATCATAGAATACCTTCAACATATCACAAAGTTTCTCTGTCATTGTCCATTCTTCAATGAAGGCACATGTATGTACTGAGTGTCCTCTCGACAAAGCTTCAAATGCCCTCTTGTCTATGTAAGGTAATTAAGCATTTGATAGGTTGAATCTAACGAGTAGATACATCACGTGGGGAGGCTTTCACATTATATGCCTACTTGTTGAATCATATGTTCAAACCTTTGCCTGCGAGTTTGTGAGCTCTTCACATACATTACGCTGTCCTCACCACTCATGGTCTTAAACCCTTCTTGAATAATAAGATTGAAGACACGCACAACACAACAACCATGAAATAGTTTACCTTTGCAAGGTAACAAATTCGTCAAACAAGAATGTCTTGCAAAGAACCCACCATAGAGTCATTCTATCGATGCATTGTCTAACGTAATACTAAAAGCTTATCTTCTACTTGCCAATTATGTATGCTCTTCCATATTGCATTAAACATAGTTCTACCATCGTGTGATGTCTCTACAAGAGTAAACCTTATGATCCTTTTTTTGCATCTTCTATTTATTATTGATAAAATGACATGTGATGCACAAATACCCAATTTTTTATTAGATGTCAAAATATTTGTTGTGAGAGACATCCTAGAAGTTGAGTTTCAAAACCTCTCATAGAGCTAACATTTGTACACACTAATGCAATCACCCTTGATGGTAGTTCTAGAAACAAGTCTAAATAATGGGTTTAGACTAGCCTCAAAGCTCTTGAATCTAAGGTACTCAACTATGCTAAAGGGTAACTCATGCAGACGATTAACTTTATGAGTTCTTGCCGAGAGACTTTATGTCAAATTTCTAATCTTTCAAAGCAATGGACACGAGGAGACAAATTAGAAGAGTTCATATGATCTACCATCCGATGCAAATGCTCACGACAACTACTTGTGACAACATCACATGTAGCCTTAAACAACTGTTGTAGTGAATGCACTGAGCTTCTATAAGTTTCTTACCCAATATAGGCTCAAAATCACTCCATATGTCCGATTTAAGTTTTCGCTTCTAGTTCTACCAAGATCCTAAATCATTAGCATGGAAACATGTATTAAGACAAGATCAAGTATAATGCTAATGAGACAATATGAATAAATAAACTTCGATCAATTATAATTTCGACATTTATTTTTATAAACTTATATGACAAACTAGTAGTAGTAGATTGAAAACTTACCATGCCCAATACCACTTCTTGTTTCTCGAGAGCCGAGACAATGTAGATGGGGACCTTGCCCGTGGCACAAATGGGGACCTCGCCGTGAAGGATGGATACAATGACCTTGGAGATATCATGAGCCTTATCCCTAGAGACCTCACCATTGTTACTACTGGTAAACTTAACTGCTGCCGCTGGGCTTTTGCGCTTCATCATAAGGGCTTTCCGTTTAGCCACCGACAAGCGCTCAAGAAACTCCCACTTCTTGGATAGCTCCTAGCCCTCCCTCTTGAGCCTCCATAGACAACATCTGCGTGGCACAAAACCTCGGTCATGACAAGTAAGCAAAATTGTCTCAAGACTACTACTAAATAGGACAAGCAACAACAAAATAAACTACTTGATAGAACATGAATGCTACGATTAACAAAATGATTCGCATGTTGTTTTCTTTTCTAAAGAACTAGTTTGCTAGTTGTAGGGGCATTTCACTACAAGCAAAACTCCCTTTAATTTATGTGGTTAGTTCTAGTTTACTGGGTTAGAACCTAGAGTACTATTGTTTAACGCATATTTATCCCCAAAGGAATGGAGAGAGATACTCATCTAATTGGTAGATTGGTTCTAATAGTGTACTAGATTGATGTACAATATTTATTTAAGGAAACGACTGCACTTCATGCATACTTCTTTTTGCTTCCTTCTTCATTCAAATTGCTATCTCCGGATGAGAGGAAGGCGTGATTCCTTGATGACTCCATTGTCAAAGGGGAGAAGATATTTCGATGTTGGGGAGAAGTTTATACAAAGGGAGAAAGTTGGAGAATTTGAAATTTTCAAATCCAGGATCATAGGAGGGAGTTTTTGAATAGTGAGGGAGTTTTGAATTGCATTCTATTGTCTTATTGCTCTTCAACTTGAATTGCATTTATTACTCCTCACAATGATCAAAGGTCAATTGAACAATTGTTCTTTCATATGGACCTTAAGTGAGATTTTTGACTTTTCGAAATCAAAGTTTTATGCTTTCTTTTGCCTTATCTCACTTGTCATGCTATTTGATGCCCTTGGTCATTTCATTGCTTTCTCTTGCTTATGGACCAAGTTGTGCCTTTGTGCAAAACAAAGTATTTTACTTTTCAAACCTTCAAATTACATTTTGATTATTGCCAATGTGTTCATCAAGGGAATTGTGGATATCATGGGATATGCTCGGATTTAGGATGATGTGCTTAGATTGTTTAGACAATCTAAATAAATAGTATTTAAAATGGGGTTTCTGAAAACAAAGAGAGGTTTATTTAACTTATAGCTTTTGTTACGGTTGTTAAGCACTGGTCGAAAAGAGTAGAAACGACTTGACACTAGGAAGTTCCTTCTAGTGGGCAAGACCACGTGCAGAGAGGAAAGACTTCGACTAGGTGATGTTCCCATCTCCGACTAGTTTAATCAAACCAAGAACAGCAACTTGAGTTAAACAAACGCCTTAGAGTACTTTAGTCATTCGTCGTCCTTTTTGGTGGACTTGATAAGTCTTTTCCAGATGCAAAAGTAGGAGACGAGCGACACTAGGAAGTTTCCTTCTAGTGGCGGTGACCACATGCAGAGAGGAAAGACTTCGACTAGGTGTGTTCTTCCTTCACCGCTTAAAACAAATCGAGTACACCAAAGGTGGTCGAACTAATGTAAGAAAGTGCACTCGCTTAGAATATTTTTGAATTTATGAAAAAATAGATTAAGATTGAGAGAGTTGGCTTTGAGAACATTACGACTAGATAAAACCCGAGCTCTTTGTATTGGCGAAAAAGTGAGTAAGCAGTCGATGCTAGGAAATTCCTTCTAGTGGGCGTAACCACATGCGAGAGGAGAAGTTTCGACCGGATGACGTTTCTCGCTTCGCCAGGTAAAGAAAACTGCGTGTTTTCATATCATAGTCGAAAGATTAAAAAGCACTACTCAAAAATTAAGGCAAAAGAGGTAGAAAGAACTCGGACTTTTATTGCTCGAGACGGTCACACATAGAATTTGCGTGAATCGGTCGATGTTCCAAGAGTTTGAGAGAACTCGTCCATCTTCCATTGCTAGTCGATCGACCGCCGAGTTACTTCGACCATCGTAAGGACCTTCCCATTTAGGGAAAGTTTATTCGATTAGACTTGGATTGGCGAGCCTCAATACCAAGTCACCTACAAGAAGGTGCGAGGTTGGACCTTACGATTATAGTATCTGCGCAGGCTTGTTGGTAGACCGCCGAACGGATTAAGGCTAGGTTTCTCCTCTCTTGAGTAGGTTAATGTCATCTCGCTCGAAGTCGTTCTCGGTCCGAGTTGTTGAAGGTTTCAACTCGTGTCGACCGTAATTTTAGCTCCGGAGGAAGCATGGCTTCGCCCAAAACTAGAAAAAGGTGTTTCTCCTGTTGCTCGATGGTGGTCGTCATTTAACGCCCATAATATGGAGGGTAATTCTTGTACCCAAGCCCCGAGCGCTTAACAAGTCGGTCGAAGACTCGAGTTTTAATTCCTCGCATTATTTGGCCGTTTGCACGCTTCGAGCCCCATTACTTTGGGGATGTGCAAGAGCATAGCATAACTTGGTACCCAACTCGTCCGCAAAATTCCGAAATTTTGCACTTGCGAATTGTTTACCATTGTCTGTAATTATCCGACTCGGAACTCCAAATCGACTAATTACGCTTCTCATCATGAACCTTTTTGCTGCTTCCGTTGTTATCCCAGTTACAGGTTCAGCTTCGATCCATTTTGTGAACGTGTCAATAGCCACAAAAAGGAATTCGAAACCTCCTGGAGCTTTGGGAAACGGTCCTAGGATATCAAGCCCCCAGGTCGCAAAAGGCCAAGAAAGAGGTATTGTTTGTAATGCTTGAGCTGGTTGGTGTATCTGTCTACCATGGAATTGACACTGGACACACTTTTTAACCACCTCCATAGCATCGTACAGGGCTGTAGGCCAGTAAAAACCTTGTCGAAAGGCTTTACCAACCAATGTTCTATAGGAAGCATGCGTCCCACAGATGCCACTGTGTATATCGTGAAGGAGTGTTATTCCTTCGTTTTGCGGAATGCATCGCATGAGTATTCCTTGGGCTCCTCGTTTATAGAGGACTCCTTCAACCAAAGTATACATTTTGGCTTTTCGGGATAATCGATCTGCCTCAAGATCATCTTCGGGTACGGAACCCTTGTAAAGATACTCGTAGATGGGAGTCATCCAGGTATCCTCGTAATCTAATGAGGCTATCTCAAGAGGAGGTGTTTCTGGTTCTTCGACCAGAGACGGTTTTGGTTGCTCCAAGAAAACTCCTTTTATCGTGGATCGGAAGAAGCCATCCGAGCAGTTGTCTGCAGGAAATTATCCTTCGAGGATAAATTGTACCTCGAAACCTAAAAATGTTTTTCTAGCTTACGTTTGATAAGTACCGAGCCATTGTTGAGTTAGAGCATTGGTACTCTTTCCGATTTGATTCACGACTAGTTGAGAGTCTCCTCTCACGAGTAGTCGGTAATTGAGAGTGCTTTGCACTCGTATGCCGCTAGCAAACCTTCGTACTGCTACATTGTTAGTAGCCGAAAGTTTAATTGTATGGCATACTTTAAGGTTTCTCCTGAGGAGATACCAGGACCACCCGACCCGAGCCACTTAAAGTAAGTGACCGTCAAAGTACATCATCCATGGTCGTGGAATCGTCGGGGATCTGAGCAGTTCAGATTTGTCCATTCGGCGACAAAGTCGCCAAGATCGGATTTTATGGCCGTTCGGGACACGAAATGGAGGTCGAACTCCCAAGTTCGATGACCATTTTGCCATGCGTCCCATTGTTTCCTTATTATGGAGGATTGCTCCCAAAGGAAACTCGGGCAGCCGACTATTTTGTGCGCTGAAAATAATGCCGAGTTTCCTCGAAGACATGAGGAGGGCATATAGAAGTTTTTGGACCGAGGGTAGCGCTCCTTAGGCCCGTGTAAAACCGACGTAGTAAACGGTCGTTATGCGTTTTCACGTTCTACGACTAATCTGCGCTTTGCTGTGGCGTGGCACTAGGTAAATTAAGGCGTCTCTTCGGCTTTGGAGAAACCGACAGGAGCACTCGAAAGATACCTCTTGACATCCTCAAAGGCGCGTTTCCTCGTTCGACCACTCAAAACCTTCATGTCTCCGAGAAGTTTAAAGAAAGGTAGTCCTTTTCTCCTAGTCGATGCGATGAAACGACTTAAAGCCGCCATACACCCAAAGTGAGTTTTGGACTTCCTTTTTGTGTTTGGAGGACGATCCGAGGATGGCTTTTATTTTTTCAGATTTGCTTCGATTCCTCGCTCGGATACTAGGAATCCAAGCAATTTTCTAAGAAATTCCAAACACACACTTCTCTGATTGAGTTTTAAGCGGTGCTTTACGAGGTTGTCGAATGTTTCTTGTAGGTCGGTGATATGATTAAGTCTCTTAATGCTTTTTACGACTAGATCATCAACATAGGCTTCCAAATTCGCCTAATTGAGATGAAAAAGTCGATTGCATTAGGCGTTGAAAAGAAGCACCGGCATTCTTTAGACCAAATGGCATTTTGACATAGCAAAAGGTACCAAATGGAGTAATGAATGCGGTCTTTTCTTCATCGTTTAAACACATATTGATCTGGTGGTAAGGGGTGGGATGCTAGATTAATGTCTCAAGGATATTAATTTGGAAGTATCTTTTCTATGGATACTTAGAATACCACCAATCTAAATTTTCGGGAGGAGTTCCGATAGCTCTTCTATATAGAACGATGGGATGAATTTGGTTGTAAATGCTAAGATGTTGAATGATGAAAGATTTTGCTTCTTGAAGTTTTATTGTGATTTTGTACCAAATTATGATTATGAGGTGGAACTTTGAATATGTGTTTGTAATTGTACATGTGATTTAAGGAAAGTAGGTAGCATCTAGATTTCTTGATGAAGTTAGTTGTTAGCAATAATGGTTGGAGTGCAACTTTGGGTGGTGACGTTTTGTGTTAATCATCTATAAGAGTTATACTCATGTGATTTAATAGATGGCTTATACATACATGATTGTGGAATAGTCTATGAAAGCATTTCCATGATGATTAGGATGAAAACGGATCGGATAGTTTCCGACCATCCAAAAACGGATTCGATTGTCTCGGATCGGATTTTTCTGATAATTTTTGACGGAACGATTCGGATTTTTTTAAAAAACGAATACTGAGGCATGCTATCCCGGATACGGATAGAACGGATTATCCGATAAGACAAGTCCGATATCCGGATTTTGGCCCAATAAGAGGATTTCAAAAAGAAAATGAGATTTTAATTGATTTCGAATTTTAAAATACAACAAATCTAATAGCCTTTTAGAAAATAGCAAATAGAGTTAAAAATTTAGAAAAATCATAAAAATTCCTTAAATTATTTTGAACTTAATAAAATTAATTCCAAGTTAAAGTTAGTTTTTATTTTTGCACATAAATTATTTTTAATTTCTGAAAAATATGAACAACCTTTTTAAAATCCAGAAAATCCAAGAAATTAATTATTATTTTTCAAGAAATTCAAGAAATCCCAGAAATCTCAATAATTTTTTTGACATTGAAAACTAGGAAATTAAATAATTGACTTTATTTCATTTATTTTTTCTTTTTAACCAAGAAAACTCTTTTAAATCTCAAAAAAATCCAATAAACTAATAACTTTATTAATTTTATTTTGGTAACATACTTTGGGATGTTACAATCATTTACGATAGATTAACTATAAGCCTCATCAATGTTAGTGTGAACTAAGTTTTATGTATGTGATAATAAGTGAATGTGATGACTTGTGACTTTGAGTTCGACTTATAAGATAAATATAGTAAACTAAGTGTTATGTTTATGATGAACTACTTAATGCAACTTGTTAGTGCCAATGTTATGGGGTTGTAAAATATGAATAATTCATGAATGTGTTGCATCAAATGAACTAGTTATATGTTTTCGATTTCCATACAATTTAAGGGTTTTCATGTTCAAAATAATCCGCATCGATTGTTTCAATTGATTCTCCCGATTGATTCGATATTATTCGATCCGTATTCGGATCCGAGTATCCGTATTCATATCCGATCCGAAAAATATGAAACAAATATGACAGCCATTATCCGTCGGATCCGATCCGCTTTCACCCCTAATGACAGGGTTTTGGTATGACCTTTAAATTGT
This sequence comes from Hsuehochloa calcarea, assembly GCA_036346395.1. Taxonomy (NCBI): domain Eukaryota; kingdom Viridiplantae; phylum Streptophyta; class Magnoliopsida; order Poales; family Poaceae; genus Hsuehochloa; species Hsuehochloa calcarea. Next base: position 59,522,534 of record CM070598.1, read on the forward strand.
GTAGTAGGTTCCTCTAAAAGGTAAAGTGGTTGTTGTAGTGAGGTTGTAAGATTTTGGTCTACTTTAATTTGAGGATGAGATGATAAGTAGTATGGAACTATTTTGAGCCCTTGGGGCTTTATAATAAAAAGAGTTGAATAAATGTTCTTATTAAGAGTGTATTATTCTTGATGTTAGTAAGGTGGTTGCAAAGAATTGTAACGTGAGGGTGGTGATGATTCTTTTATAAAGAAAATAATCAATTGTAATATTGGTTAAATAAAAGTTTGAGTTTACATTCTGAACTTTGTAGTTCATGATTAATGTGATTGGTTTTAAAGGCACTTCTTCTTTGGTTGGAAGTATCGTTGTAATCAAAGAAAATTATTTTTTTGTAAAAAAGCAATGTAGTAATTGAGGTTGGGGGAGTTTTGTAGCTTGCAACTTATTAACGGTGTTTAACATTTCGTTGTTCCCTTAAGAGTTTCTTGAGTTTCAATGAAATATTTATTCTTATTTTAAGGTTTGAAAATTTTCTTCTTGTGGGACGGTCCCCAACTATAGTCTCGCTTTTGTTTTTTTTTCCAGATCAGTTATTTGACTATTTCTTTTGGTTTTGTGTTTATCCAAAGGTAAACGATTTTTCTATGTCAAAATTATTTTTTTGTCGCTTTTGAACAAAATAAATAATCGATTTGTTTTACAAAACCTTATAGAGTATATAATGGCAATCGGTTAGTATAGTTCAAGTATATGATGGTGAGACCTTGGGTTGCAAGTTATTTGAGGAGCTTGGAGGATGAATTGATTTGGATAGAATTCTTAGAGAGAAATTGATTTAAATGGAATGATTGTCGTTGAAATAAAAATTATTAGTGTTACAACTAGTGGAATCCATAGAATTATAATCCAAAACTTTCGCTCATGCCGGAATGTTGGAATTATCGAAAGTATGGGAATCTTGATCGATTTATCGAGTACCGCGATTGGGTAAGTTGCCGGTTGTGTAGGCGAAATATGACGGTAATTTAATAAGAGTAGGATTAAAGTAACTAATCATAATGTCAATTAATGGGATAGTAGGTGTGTTGAGATGCTAGTATGCCCGACTTTAGTGAATGAATCCGAGGATTTCGATCTTTTATACAAGAAGTTGTTGTAGGAGTCTTGGAGGTTGAATTTGGGTTTTGCATTTTATGCTAGAACCTTAGTTGCAAATGATTTTTTGTAAAAGTAGTAGAATAAGAGTGAATTGTGAATAGTGGGATGATCATTGATAGTATCCTTTGGGTGTAGTAAATGAGGTGTGTGTGAATTTCAAATTGATTATCCTTAAGATGAGGGATGTGATTGTGGGTGAAACCTATATTGAGTTTGTGGGAATTATTTGTCAAAGTAATTCATTTGGAAGAGAAGTTGACTAGAGTGGATATTGTGGATTGGAAGAGTCTCCATGCATAAGTGTGGATTTTGTGTTCGTTGAACATAGCTTTGAGGTTGTCAATTTAAGAGAAATGAGTTAGTGTGTTATGTGATGATTTAGGATCCTACGGCTTAAGAGAAAGTTAAATTTTTAAAAGAAAGATTATGGAAAATGGTGTGATCTTGGGTAGTGAGATATACTCTTAGTTCTTATTTGAATTATGTGTTTATGATGTATGTCAATTACAAATTGAGTTGGTTCTTGTTGGTACGTGGGCTCTTTCCGCTTAAGAAAATAAAGAAAATAGTTAATTTGGTTATTCGAGGAATTCGCTTTTTATGGGCATTTATTTCTAAACCGCCTACTTGAAAAAAAGTTTTCATGTCGAGTCTTCGATTTTGATTTGACTTTTGGAGGAGTTGGTAATGAGTGGTTGATGGAATCTTTCGCTTGTCCTAGGTTCCTTTAAGAGGGTTGGTTTAAGGCAAGTTGTTTATGGACCATTGTTAAAGGAGATACCATTTATAGGTGAAGTGATTGATTGAGGATGGAACAAGAGTTCCATGTGTTATGGCAAGATGTGTGATGTGGTACCAAGGAGAAGGGGCCCAAGGTACAATGGGTTGTTTTTGGAAGTTTGGGATTTTAGAAGAAAGTGCATCTCTAGGATCGCCGAGTCCATGCGCGAGTACACAACGCCTTGTATGATCGGGTGTTACAATTGGTGTTGGAGGAAATTCTTGAGAGATCCGGAGTGGAGGTTTCAGAGCCATTGACCATCGAGTAAAACCTTACTTTCAAATCCCAACGAGTGCAAATTCAAGGAATCGAGCGAGTTATGAGGAACAAAATGGAAGTATGTCAAGGTGCTTTGGTCACACTAGTCCAAAAAGAGGCCACATGGGAACTAGAGTCTGTGATGGAGCAATATCCGATTTATTTATAGCGGTAGGTTATTATTATTTTATTATTATTTCACAAAGTTGTTCTTCTTAGATGGTGAGAGGAATTGGGTCTTTTGGGGGTAGAATGTAATACCCCAAATTTATTTAAGTGAGAAGAAATAATTTAGGAGAAGAACCAATTAAAAATGGATTTAATAAGTTTAGAGGGGTATTTGGTCAAAGTTTAGACAACCTGGGATGGGCTCCTACCACAACACTTTGGCCCAGGCATTTCCAGAGAGGGGCGGAGCCAAGAACCCAAAAGCCCCACCCTCCTCCTCTTGGCCGCCACCCCCCTCTTGGCCCACCCCCCACCACCGGGCCCACTTCCTCCCTCCTCGCCCCTCCCACCCTGGCCCAAAGACTATTGCCGGCCTCCCCTTGACGTGCCTCCCCTGCACGGCCAAGTAGAAGAAGGGGAAGGTCCCCATTGAGGTGGCCGCCAAGAAGAGAAGGAAGGGAGAGGGGAGAAGAGAAGGAGGGAATCTTGTGATCGTTCTTGCAATCATCATGAGTTCTTCAAGGTTAATTTCATATTCCATTCACTTAGCCCTTTAGTTTTGTGATTTGGCGATACGGGCATTAGATCGGTATTGATAATGTATTGCCCCAGTTTTAGGGTTGTTAATGGCAAAATTTGACCAAGCCATCTCCTAGAGATTTGTGGGTATCGTCGTTATCTTTCTGTAGAACCTGGATCACATCATTTGAAGGTGTGGATCTCAAGTTATATATTTTACAACGTTGCTTCCTGTGGTTCTGTCGGGATTCACGATTATCTTCACGACAGAATAAATTAGTTAACCAAAGAATCAGAGGATGTAACCAACACGAAAGTTGTAGGTATTTTCATAAGCTTTCCAGAGAGATAAAGAACATATTTTTGGATGTTCGTATGAATGTTATGAATATTTTAGTTCTACTGTCCAAAACATTTGCTAAGTTTTGGGCTTTAATAATATGTTAAGAGAATAGTTAATTAAATTTGGGAATCTTGCCAACTAGTTTAATGTGGAAATTTAGTAATATTTCCAGTGGATCAAATATCACCAATTTTGGATAAATCTAAAAAGTTTTGATTTTAAGGAACGCCTGTTTTAGGACAAATCGTTGTTCATGGAGTTGGTGTTTTGTGTTAGGGAGCATAGTTTGTCGATATTTGTTTCTAGCAATGTCTTATCCGAAATGTTCTCTTTGTAAGATTGTTGAAAATATTCGTGGTGGTTTGATTCCGGGCACCCTCTTCGCCATCAAGCTTCACATGGTTGGGAAAGTGCTATTAGATGGTAGAAATATTGTAGTGAATGCTTGGGTACTTGTATTGTGCTTATGTCCTTTACTCATGAATGTCGCCGATTGTTACATTTTATGTTGGATAATTGAAAAGGCTCATATGCATCATGTTGTTATCATTGAGACTTGACCACGGGTTGACCAATTATTGATTTTGAGGTCCCCGCCATGTTTTAGGGCTTGAGGTCCCCACATTCGGGATTGTGGTTATGGTCCCCGTTAAGGCAGCATGAGCATATGAACTAATTTGGTATGTGGTATTATGATTGGTTGATTTGTGTCAAAGTTGTATATTGGATTACCGCTTATTTGTACTTTGTCGATTCATGGACTCACGCTTGTTGTTTGTTTTATTTTTTAGGTACCTTTACATGGACATCATGCATGGGAGGGTCTAGTGATATGATTCTGCACACTACCACGAACCTTTCATGAATGAATAGTTTTGGGCTATGAATAAATAAATGAGCAAACTATTAAGATGATTTGTATTGGATAGGTCTCCGAATCCTTTATTTTGTAATAGAGTTGATTAGCATCATAAAAGCTTATGATTATGATTATGATTTGTTGATGTTGAAATATCTAGTTATGTTATCGTAGTTTTGTTATAATCTTCGATGGTTAATTATACAAAGGAGGTTCCGAAATTTAGTGTAATGTGTTAGATTTTAATTTGTTACCTTATTATTTTAGTAGCATTCCAACCTCATGTTTGGGGTTAAAGTGCATACAAAGATGGAATTGCATAACTCGATATCCTAGGCTTTTAGGTAATTCATCCATACTTCATCTCAATGTAGGCCTCAACTCGAGATTTTTTTGTTTTGTAAAATTGCTAACCCTATGGTAGTTTGCTAGATGCAAACATCATACTAAACCCAAATTTGGCATGTACTTTACTTTTAGACCACCGATTAATCATCACGGAGGATAATGCGGAAAAGTAATGTGACTAGCACAAACATATTCATGAAATCGACTCAAACTCTCGCACCATGTTGTTCTTGGCCCCTGCCCCCCTCTTGAGCCTTGGAGACAACACCCAGGGGCAAAACATAGTCATGAAGAATTTGCATGAATGCATCTTCATCATGTTTGGAAAGTACTAGCAAACATGGTTAATATTTCCATTATATAGCCACAACCATAGAGATGAATTGATGATGTATAATAAAGCTTAGTTGAGTGCTATACTACCGCAAGAAGCAAATTTTTCTAGAAATGTCAAGAAGCACATTATTCGAGGATTGTGCCTAAAATTGGTTTTCGGTCATTCAATTGTAATTTCGCTTTCTTGTCATTGGAATGTTTAACATGATACTTTGGCTATAATATGTCCTAAATATCCGAATTTGAAAGTGGAATCAATGGCACCGGGAGGAAGAAGGTAGGTAACAAAATCATTTGACCGATACTTGACTAGTTGTTTTAACAAAATCAACTCTTGGTGAACTATAATGATAGTACAACCCTTCATATATGCAAATTAATCACCTAACATTATGAGAAGGAGATTACCTCTAATATTATAAAAAGGGATTACCTAAAATAATAAATTAAAAGAGATCATATGAAGTTATAAATTAAAGGAGATCATCCCATCCCCAATATCACTTGTTGTGTTGTTATTAGTGTTCAAACATTGAAAAGGAATCAATATGCAATTGCACTAAAAAAGTATTTAGCATAACATAATCTAGATTTTTTAGTAGAGATAATAAGACATTACCATCTGCTTTATCCAATCTTGAGACAAATAAGAGCTTCAATTTTTGGTCCCCACCCTATAGTCACTTATAACCCTCTCTCCAAAGAGAAAATGACCGATGCCAAGATGGGAACACCAACAAATCATGCCAGAGCAAGTGGATACTTTTGGAAAACATCACCCAAATTAAGATGTCAAAATTAATCACGGGATAGTTTCTTCTTCCAAGTATTTGTCAAGCTACTTACTTTATTTCTTTGTTGTATTGAGATGTTGCTTAATCACCCATGGGCTACTTTCATCAACAATTATCTCACATTATTTTTTTTACATTATCAATGCTTGAGTCTTCCTTGTGAGGAATACTCAAGAAAGTATTTTCTAATTGCCTTCTTCACTTTGGAAAGGTATTCATATGCTCTATTCTCAAATCCACCTAAATGATACTCAAGAAAGCCCAACTTGAACTGGGATCAAGAACAATAGGAACACATATTTTCAAGAATGACAGTCCCAATATTTCTAAAATTTTGCTTCATTTCATCCACCATACATGCAATAACAATGTCCGATTCAAGGACTCCTTTCCAAATTTTCTTCACTTCCCAAATCCCATGGAAGTAGTGGCAAGAGGGTATTTTGAACATAAAACTACTAGAGTGGCATCATAGAATACCTTCAACATATCACAAAGTTTTCACATTGTCCATTCTTCAATGAAGGCACATGTATGTACCGAGTGTCCTCTCCCAAAGCTTCAAATGCCCTCTTTAATGAAGGTCAATTAAGCATTTGATAGGTTGAATCTAACGAGTAGATACATCAGGGGAGGCTTCACATTATATGCCTACTTGTTGAATCATATGTTCAAACCTTTGCTCATGAAGTTTGTGAGCTCTTCCAACATTACGCCCCTCACCACTCATGGTCTTAAACCCTTCTTGAATAATAAGATTGAAGACACGACAACACAACAACATGAAATAGTTTACCTTTGCAAGGTAACAAATTGCGCAACAAGAATGTCTTGCAAAGAACCCACCATAGAGTCATTTACTGATGCATTGTCTAACGTAATACTAAAAAGCTTATCTTCTACTTGCCAATTATGTATGCTCTTCCATATTGCATTAAACATAGTTCTACCATCGTGTGATGTCTCTACAAGAGTAAACCTTATGATCCTTTTTTGCATCTTCTATTTATTATTGATAAAATGACATGTGATGCACAAATACCCAATTTTTTATTAGATGTCAAAATATTTGTTGTGAGAGACATCCTAGAAGTTGAGTTTCAAAACCTCTCATAGAGCTAACATTTGTACACACTAATGCAATCACCCTTGATGGTAGTTCTAGAAACAAGTCTAAATAATGGGTTTAGACTAGCCTCAAAGCTCTTGAATCTAAGGTACTAACTATGCTAAAGGGTAACTCATGCAGACGATTAACTTTATGAGTTCTTGCAGAGACTTTATGTCAAATTTCTAATCTTTCAAAGCAAAGACACGAGGAGACAAATTAGAAGAGTTCATATGATCTACCATCCGATGCAAATGCTCACGACAACTACTTGTGACAACATCACATGTAGCCTTAAACAATTTTGTAGTGAATGCACCAGCTTCAAAGTTTCTTACCCACATATAGGCTCAAAATCACCCATATGTCCGATTTAAGTTTTCGTTCTAGTTCTACCAAGATCCTAAATCATTAGCATGGAAACATGTATTAAGACAAGATCAAGTATAATGCTAATGAGACAATATGAATAAATTTGATCAATTATAATTTCACATTTATTTTTATAAACTTATATGACAAACTAGTAGTAGTAGATTGAAAACTTACCATGCCCAATACCACTTCTTGTTTCGGAGCCGAGACAATGTAGATGGGGACCTTGCCCTGGCACAAATGGGGACCTCGCCGAAGGATGGATACAATTGGAGATATCATGAGCCTTATCCCTAGAGACCTCCCATTGTTACTACCGGTAAACTTAATCCACCGCTGGCTTTCCGCTTCATGGGCCCGCTTCGCCACCACAAGTCTCAAGAAACTCCCACTTCTTGATAGCTCCTAGCCCTCCCTTTGAGCCTCCAAGACAACATCCAAGGGCACAAAACCCCATGACAAGTAAGCAAAATTGTCTCAAGACTACTACTAAATAGGACAAGCAACAACAAAATAAACTACTTGATAGAACATGAATGCTACGATTAACAAAATGATTCGTGTTGTTTTTTCTAAAGAACTAGTTTGCTAGTTGTAGGGCATTTCACTACAAGCAAAACTCCCTTTAATTTATGTGGTTAGTTCTAGTTTAAAGGGGATTAGAACCTAGAGTACTATTGTTTAACTTGCATATTTATCCCCCAAAGGAATGAGAGAGAGATACTCATCTAATTGGTAGATTGGTTCTAATAGTGTACTAGATTGATGTACAATATTTATTTAAGGAAAGCACTCTGCACTTCATGCATACTTTCTTTTGCTTCCTTCTTCATTCCGCAAATTGCTATCTCTCGGATGAGAGGAAGGCGTGATTCCTTGATGACTCCATTGTCAAAGGGGAGAAGATATTTCGATGTTGGGGAGAAGTTTATACAAAGGGAGAAAGTTGGAGAATTTGAAATTTTCAAACCTGAGGATCATAGTGAGGGGGAGTTTTTGAATAGTGAGGGGGAGTTTTTGAATTGCATTCTTATTGTCTTATTGACTCTTCTGAACTTGAATTGCATTTATTACTCCTCACAATGATCAAAGGTCAATTGAACAATTGTTCTTTCATATGGACCTTAAGTGAGATTTTTGACTTTTCCGAAATCAAAGTTTTATGCTTTCTTTTGCCTTATCTCACTTGTCTATGCTATTCGATGCCACCTTGGTCATTTCCATTGCTTTCTTGCTTATGGACCAAGTTGTGCCTTTGTGCAAAACGAAAGTATTTTACTTTTCAAACCTTCAAATTACATTTTCGATTATTGCCAATGTGTTCATCAAGGGGGAGATTGTGGATATCATGGGGATATGCTCCATCTTAGGATGATGTGACAATTGGCAATGGCGTTAATGGTTTGTCGTTTACGGTTTTCGACAAAGTTTCAAGACTTTCGATCTTTCGATAGGGCGGTCCGACCGCCATAGACGGCGGTCCGACCGGTCCCAAATCGGTCGGACGGCCATGTGCGCCGGCCGACGCCGTGACAAAAGTGGTCAAACAGTCGGGCCAAAAATAGAGGGTGTAGGCAAGTGAGGGGATCCCATTGTTCTTGCTCCCATAATTTTGGAGTCTCCAAGAAAAGTTCTATTGGTTTAAAGTTTCAGAGGTTTCGGATTTTCAGGTTGAAAATTGGCTAAGTCCTTACGGCGGCGACGCCTTTGGTCAGGGTCCGACCAGCAAGCGCGGCTCGACCGCCCCGAGGGGCGGCTCGACCGTGTTACTTGAACGTCGCCGTCGTGGCGGCGTTGTTCGTGGTTAGGTCAAAGTCATGAGTTTCAGGCATATGTGTTGCATGATGCATGTTTTGACTAACGTGAGTCAAGTTGCAAGAACTTGTTCCGCTTCGATTTGCTTGTCTATTGTTGTGCAAAGTTGCTTGGTGGTCAACGACGGTCAACGGCGAGGATGATCGGACGAGGCTTGAGAGCTTAGGTCCGTAACGATCGACGAGCGCGGCGAGGTCAATGAAATCAAGTATGGCATGTATGGATAATGATGACCGAACGGCGTTCGGCGATCGGGTTTGATCAAGCGCGCGAGTCGTGCAAGTGCCATGGTGGTTTCTGGGAGCCGATGGAGAGACTTGCCGACATGGAGAGAGCCGTTGATCAACCTACACGTGCGAGCATGGAAGCTCAAGATGGACTCGGTCTTCTGAGAAGGACCGAGAAGGGTATTTTGGTAATCTTACCAAATATCACCTTGGTGACCTTTGCCTACCCACGCGCAAGACGCGCAAGAGAAGCGGTTTAGGTTAAGAGGTGTTGTAGATGGCGCTTTAAAATGCGTGCAGTGTGACCTGCTTGTGTTGGGCCTTAACGGAGCCCATTTGAGTTAATCTTCTAGAAAGTCTAAGTCTCCACTATAAATAGAGGAGGGAGGTGGCTGCACCCCTCCAACTCTTTATCATTATTGAAACCCTAGTTTTGGCTTAGGAGAGGATTAGTGGAGGTTAGGGTTCTAGAGAGTTTTGATTTGATCTTGTGCTCTGGATTGAGCTTTGTCCTCCATTGATGGAGTGGTCAGAAACCCAAACCCTATCAATCAATCCAAAGAAAGCTTTGATCAAAGATGTGTCTTTGCCCTTCTTCTCTCTATTTGGTGATTTTGAGTCTTTCTTTGATTCGCATGTTTTTGATTGATTTCTTTACATGATATAGCTTGTCGTGACATGTGGGAACACATCTAAGATCATCTTGATCATCAATCACCCACGAGCAAGTTTTTGGGTCATGTTTTGCTTTGACTGCTTTGAACCATCCATCTCTCAAACTGAAAAATGTCGTAACTTTTCCATGGATCTCCATGATCTTCGATTGAATAGGTTCCGACATCCTAGAGAAGGTGTGTTCCAAGTTTCATGAAGTTTGGAGTTGTAGATCAAAAGTTAGACCTATTTGCAACTTCTTTTCTGGCCGATTTCATCTTCATCTACTGGAGGTCGACCGCTCTAGCTAGAGGTCGGACCGCCTTGAGAGGTCGACGCCGAGTAGAGGTCGACCGCCCTTTCTTAGGAAATTAAGTTTCGTTGTTTTTGGTTGTTTTGCTTTGGGGTTTTGATTGATTCAATCCTAGTCTTCCATGATCGTATATCGATCTTCATAGCTTCTATAGCTATTGGAGTGAAATTTGTGTTGAATCTAATCGTGGTTGAAAAGTGAGCGTGTTCTATTCACCCCCTCTAGTCGCCTTTTCGTCCAACAGTGGTATCGAGCCCTGTTAGTTCAATCTTGATCTTAACCGTCACGAACTTGGCGATGGATAAGTACTCCACCAAGCCGCATATCTTCGATGGGCACGATTATGCCTATTGGAAGAATCGCATGCAGTCTTCCTTGAGAGCGAGGACAAGCTATATGGGAGGTTGTTCGAGCCCCGCTCGTTTCTTCCCGGTTGTTACCGGCTACAATTTCCTCTGGCTAACAACAATAAGGCAAAGAACCTCTTGTATGGTGGGCTTGGTAGAGGAGTATGATCGAATTTGAATCTTGAGATCGCAGACGAGATTTGGAACACCTCAAACCTACCATGAGGGTTCGCCCAAATCAAGAAAGTACGCGATACTATAAGCGTGAATATAACAAATTCGAGATGCGCCCGAGAGAGCATCGATGACATTTTCACGCTTCAACAAAGTGATTAATCGATGAAGGTCGTTGGAATTGAATATTCTCGCCTGAAATGCCACCCACCTCTTGGCGCAATCAACACCAAGGAGTGGGAGATAAAGGCTACCGCCATTGAGGAGAACGCCAACCTCTCGATCCGACTTTGAGCTGCTCTATAGCAAGCTTAAGACTCATGAGATCAAGAGGATTGATCATCCCAAGAAGGAAAATATGGCCTTGGTAGCGCACCGCCAAGAGAGCTTCGATGGGTCTTCGAGTCTTCTTCCGGATTTTCGCTGTCGGTTTATCGCAATCCATGAAGAGGAGTTTGAGAGTCTTCCGAGGCCGAAGTTAGCCCTCATAGTCGGAAAAGCCACACGCCTATACATTCTTGCGTTTGACCATCCATCTTCAAAGAAAAATGTGAAGGTATTTATGGGCTTCCTATTTGGGGATGAAGTCTCCCCTAGAAGGGTTCCTTTCAGGTTTGGTGAGAAAAGAACCTCTTTGCTATGTCGGCTTTGGCCGATTTCACTTCGATTGCTATCGAGGTGACTTTCATTCGAGTTGGTATTTGACCAACCATCTCGAGGGATCGACGTCTACGATATACGCCATCTTTTGTCTTAGGAAATGGTAATCTCTTTGGGACTTGCATCTTAAGACATTGATTACGTAATGAGTAGCCATTAAAATTTTGCCAAAGTTGGTCGTCAGTATGGCATTATATGCTTTATCGAAATCGACCACATAAAGGAACTTATCGTAAAATGAAATTACTTGGTGAGCCAAATGTTAAAGAGAACTTGGCCAAAGGTTTGAAGACCCTGTTCAATTATTCCATGAAAGGAGTATCGGATAAGCCTTACCTTGTCCTGGTACTTGCATTCGTGGGCCGGCCATTAGTAAATAATATGTTCAGCAGCTCCTCAACCAACACTGATTGCGGAGGTTGTTGATGGGGGTTCATTCCCGTGATATCGACGATCGACTCGAGTGATCGGCTGGCATCCTTCTCAAAGAATGGTAACCTCCCACTTGTAATTATTGGAGAGGAGTATGTGAGAATTTACCTCTCGTCCTGACTTTAAGTTGTCGCTTGGAGCGTACCATGAGGATGATCCTCCGTAGATGTGCTCAACGGTATGTTGTGGATCTTGAACGGCATCTCCTCATCATCAACGACTTTTGGCCACTCGATGTCTCACACTTTTCGAGTAGGGAAGGTGCTTAATCGTGAAGTAGTCCTCGAGCTTTTTTGGAAAACTTGCCACCACCTCTGGTCATGTCCTTCCTTTTAATGAAAAGGACACCACTTGTTTGCCTTGAGACGCAACCTCTGTCCTTTGCCTTGATCGGCTACGACTTGGTAAGGGTCTCCATCTTTCACGCCGAAACCTCCTTGGAAACATATGGCTTGTGGTTTTGAATTTATTTTCTGGTGACTTTTGCTTTTTATCCTTACCAACTTACGCTGCTCGAGATATATGTTTCGTCGATAGTGTTGTTCCACTCGACCGCCTCGAAGCGTTGCATATCGATCGGCCATCTCGAAGAGTTCGATGTGTTGGGAGGATTGAGCAATGTCCTCCGTTATTCTTCTCTGCGGACTCCTTGCTTAAAAGCCACGATCACGGAGGAATCGAAATTTCGAATTGAGTTCTGAACGACTAAAGCGTTTGATGAATTGCGCAAAGTCTCGTTGTTGTTCTGTTTTATCCGGTGCAAGTCGTCTTCTTTTCGAGCGGTTGTATGTGCCTTGGAAATTCGCTGAGAAGATCACGAGAGTGTTGCCAAGTAGATCGACTCGAGTGGTTGGTTTAATAACCACGATCGGCGGATCCTTCGAGCACGATCGGAAGGTAATTCGCCATTACATGCTCTCCTCCTCCTGCTTGCTTCGGACGGTGTATAGATCTGAAGAAATTCGATGGGATTTTGAGATCCATCAAATTTCTCCATGTTCACTGTCGAAAATGAGGTGGCGTATGAACGCTCGAAGGTCGGCGAAAATGCCGGCATCCGTAATCACTTCTTGCGCCTTCTTTGTAGAAAAGAAGGGTTAATGTCACCAGTGATCGTATACTGACGATACCGTGAACAGTCGACTGTACGTAGTAGGCCTCGTTCTCGAGGAGAATACTCCTCGTATTCCACTCGTTGAATTTCTTTGTCGAGTGGTGAATGATCACCTCTTCGAGGGCTTCTTGATCTTGGTGATCGAAGGTATTTCTCGAATAGGGAATCGATTCGACTTATGGCGTGTCGATTCCTACGTGAAAATATTCGATTGATGTAGTCGAGGAAGTCGTATTGCTACGACTACCGAGTGTTGTCGATGAGGTACCTCGATCTTGTCATCACAGTTCGAAGTCTTTGCGTAATCTCTTGACAAATAGATCGTACTCGCGTTCGAGCAAGCTCTTGGTGGATTCTCGAGCAAGTCGTTGATGTTCGGAGTTCTTGTACCTCCTCCGATGATGTTGAATCGCCCAGCAAGTTCTTACGGATGCAATTTTCTTTCTTCGGCGACATCAAAATCCTCCTCATCAAGTCTTTGAGGCCTTCTTAGTAGAGTGCGAGAATGTCGAGGATTTCCCTCGCGTTCATCAGTGTTGGTCCTCTCGCCAGCGGTGGTGCCCTTGCCATTACCACGAGGCGCGGTGTGTGATCTTCGGGAGTGTTCTTGTCTCGGCCTCCATGAGGTCGACCACGATTTGGGGAAGGGCGAAGACCTCCGTTGATGATTCTCACTTGCGCTCGAGGCCTCCCGCGAGGAGTGCTCGAGGACACCATCTGGCGACTTGGAGTAATCCCTTCCGGTAGGGGAACTCGGGTTATAAGCTCTCCGTTCGCAAATGAGATCTGCGGGAGGCGGTCGAATTCTGAGAAAAGCATGCTTGATCCCACCCTCTTTGGAGTTACCCTGAGAGAGAGAATCACTAGATGCTGGTGGAGTCCTGGGATGGTGGCTCCCAGAACTTGACTTACCAAGTCGGACCGTCTTAAGGGGACTTGAACACTTGGAGAAAAAACTCGTCGCGTTGTGAGTCCTCACGGGCGGTCTGGTCGGATTGACCCTTGTCCTTTGAGAAATGGCTCCTCGTTGGGCGTATTGTTGTGGGGATAAGGATCCCTCCTCAACTCTATTAATGGGATGGTTTCCTGGAGAATAATCTCCGAAGGCAACATCACCATCAGCGGATGCATCACTCGGTTCATAGTCGAAACCGGCATCCATGTCGACGTCTGCGTAATCTGCCAAGTCAAACCAGTTCTCCTCGTTCCATTCTCCTGCCATGATTGCATGAGATTGGAAAAAGAGAGTATGTTGACAAGAGATTACGGAAGATCCCACGACGGCGCCAGCGTCGGTGTATTAGAACCGATCTTACGTAAAGATTGTTTGATTCGGGGTCTCCTAGAGATAAGATCACGCGAGTGGATTGACACGGGATGTTTATACGAGTTCGAGCCTTCTCGGAGAGAATAATAACCCTAATCTGTGTGTATGGTATTCTTGATGATCAAGTAAAAGACTAAGACTATTACGAGAATAGCACTTGTGTTCCTACTTGGTCGCCCTTATTCACTGCCCTTATCTCTCGATCAATGCCCTTATATAGTCGTGAAGAAGTAGCCGCTTTTGCTCTGGAGATGCGCCGATTAATCCAAGACCGCGCAACTTGAAAATGCTAGGACCGAAAGTTAGTTGAGGTTAAATCGCTTGTGAAAATGCTTAGATTCCAAAAAGTTGGTTCCCGTGTTGATCCTAGCCTTTGCTCTTTTGCATTGAACGCAACATGAAGTTAAAGATATCTTAGAAGCTAGAGCTAAATATGCCAAGCTTAAGAACAAGATTGAGTCTTCTACATGTGCTTCATGTCCGCTCTTAAACTTGAAATTGCTTTATATAAGGAAAAATATGCTAGAGCTATTAAAGGCAAAACTTGTGAGTCATGTGTTAATCTTGAAAAAGAAAATGCTTATCTTAAGGATACCTTAGAAAATTTTCTAAAGGTAAGAAACAATTAAACATGATTCTCGACAAATCTAAGACTCCTTATAAGAAGCAAGGATTAGGATACAACTCGCTCAAGATAATTCTAAGCCCCAAGTAACTCAAGTCTTGGAAATGGGTTAGTTGAATTTAAAACCCAACTCGCAAAAACTACTTTTAAATCATGGTTTTGCCCAAACTTCGTTAAGTCAAAGGGTGCTTCTCCCAAAGGGTATCAAGTACCATTGCACCTATTGTAAGAAGAATGGACATTTGGTTGAGTTCTACATGAGGTTGAAAAATGATAAGAAAAATTTTGCTAGAATTTCACTCAATCAACCTAGAGCTTTTATGAGACATGGTAATGTAGAAAGAGGAAACTTGGTTTAGGATTTGTGTCACATGCTCATCATCATGTTCCTAGACAGATAACTCTTATGTTAAAGTAACCATTGCTCATAATGTAACTTCAAACTTAATCAAGGATAGCACTTCGCTTGCATACTATTCAGACATGTGTCTCAAGATCGGGTTCCCAAGTCTTGTTTAACTAACCCAGATTGAGACACATTGTTCTTCCGGCCTTGATTTTCGTGGATTACCGCGAAAGAGGAAGGACACGTGGTTCGCCGACCTACTGCTCACGCCACATGACCGAGACTCAAGATGGTTCACCTCCTTCACGCGGTCGACGGTGATGAATTCATCACCTTGGAGATGATAGCAAGGGCGGATTGAAGGAACGGATCGATCGGTGAACGACAAGTTCATCCTCAAGGACGCCGCCTTGTGGACAAGCTAAGGTTTAATTTGCTTTCTGCCTCAACTTCTTGATGATGGCTATGAGACTAGATTTAAGAAAAATGCTTGTTTCGGTGCTTGATTCAACGTGAGCTTGTTTTTGGGATTACTAGAGTTGCTAGGATCTTTGGAGCCGATTTTTCCAATCTCTTGCCGTTCTCTCAAGTGCTTAATTTCATCTTCTTCTTCGAAGTTCGCTTTGGCACCGCTGCTTGGGGCACATTGGTTTTGATCATCCGACGCGAGTTAGCAACCTTGAGCTCATGAGAGGTTTGCCTAAACTCAAAGCCGCCAAGGATGTCAGATAGCGCCTGTAGGCATGGGCAAGTTGCCGCCACACCCATCGCTGACTATGGTCATGACCGACTGACCGGACAGCTTGCTTCATATGGATACCGCTGGTCCCGCTTAGGTTCTGGCCAGCTTGGTGGAAAATGGTACATTCTTGTCATAGTCGATGATTTTTCTAGATACACTTGGGTGTTCTTTCTCACTTCAAGGATGAAGCTTTTGATCATTATCATGATCTTGTTCTTCGCTTGGCTTCAACTTCCAAGTGCCTTGAGAGCGATCCGCAGTGACAATGGCACGGAGTTCAAGAATGCATCTTTTGCTTCTTTTGTGCCGAGCGTGAATTGAGCATCGCTCTCCTCCCACACGCCCTCAACAAAATGGCGCTGGAAAGGAAGAACAGACTCTAGTTGAGATGGCTAGGACAATGCTAGATGAGTATAGCACTGAGGAGGTTTTGGGCAAGCTATTTCTACCGCTGCCATATTGCAAATCGTGTCTTTTGAGACCGCCTTTGGGCAAGACTCCTTATGAGCTTGCTTTTGTAGAAAACCTCTGCCTCGCACTTTCGAGTCTTTGGATCCAAGTGTTTTATTCTCAAGACAGAAATCTAGATAAATTTGAGTCAAGAACTTTGATGGTTTATTTCGGGTTATCCCGCCATTCAAGGGGTTTTCAGTTTTTAATGTCAAACTAACTCGTTCAGAGACATGCAATGTCACTTTTGATGAGACTAGCCCCGAGCTAGATCGATATTTCTGTGATACACAGTGACAGAGAGTATATTTGTAGAGGAAGATGATGATGGACTCGATGATACTCTTCCACCTGCACGTTGATATTCCTATTCCGCACAAGAACCCGCCGTGACTACTTCGCTTCGCTGAGGCACTGCCGATCTTCATCATCGCAGACTCATGAGGTCGAAGAGGTACTTTCTTCTCCAAGCGCCACTTCACATTCAAAAGCAAAGATCCACGGATCGATGATAGGTAATATCCATGAACGAGTCACTCGCCTGTATCATGATCCAAACCTCTATTCTCATTCTCGCTTTGTAGCTTCTTTTGAACCCCGGATATATCACATGCTTTATCCGATTCGAAGGTCAATGCCATGCATGAGGAGTTAGAGAATTTTGAGAGGAATAAGGTTTGGAACCTAGTAGAACCTCCTAGTGGTCATAATGTTATAGGAACTCACTGGTCTTCAAAAACAAACAAAATGAGGATGGTTCTGTGGTTAGAAACAAGGCTAGGTTAGTAGCTCGTGGTTTTAGCCAAGTTGAGGGGTTAGATTTTGATGAGACCTTTGCTCTGCTAGACTAGAAGCTATTCGCATTCTTCTTGCATTTGTCGCTTCTAAGGGCTTTAGATTATATCGATGGATGTTAAGAGTGCCTTTCTCAATGGTTTTATAGAGGAGGAGGTTTATGTTAGGCAACCCCTGTGCTTTGAGAATCCCAAGAACCCACATCATGTCTTCAAGCTATCCAAAGCCTTGTATGGTCTTAAACAAGCCCCTAGAGCCTCGGTATGATAGACTTAAGACCTTCTTGCTTAAGAATGATTTTGAGATGGGTAAGGTAGACAAGACCTTGTTCATTCTTAGGCGTGGCAATGATTTCTTACTTGCTCGATTTACGTTGATGATATTATCTTTGGTGGTTCTTCTCATGCTCTTGTTTCTAGCTTTTCCGAGACTATGTCCGTGGAATTTGAGATGAGCATGATGGGAGAGCTCAATTATTTCTGGGCTTCAAATCAAGCAATGTAAGGAAGGGATCTTCATCCATCGACGGCTATACTAAGGATCCGCCAAACGCTCGACATGGTGATCGCAGTTTATCGCCACTCCCATGGCGATTCGATCGCTGGATCCGATGAGGAAGGAGAAGCCTGGATCAACGCGAGTACCGCAAAGATGATCGGCTCCTCCCGCACTGACGCATCAAGACCGACATCCACTTCACACTCGTCGCGAGGTTTCAGCGCCTCCGAGAACTTCCCATCGCCAAGCGCTAAGCATATTCGTATTTACACTCTACCCTCCAAGATGGCATTTGGTACTCGTCTTCTTCTTTATCCATTCTGGGTTTTCGATCTCGATTTTAGGTCGTCGCTTGATAGGAAGAGTACCTCGCACTTGTCACTTCCTAGGCACTTCTCTTGTTTCTGGTCTTCTAGGAAGCACTCTGCTGCACAATCCATCACGAGGTCGAGTATGTAGTCCGCTAGTTGTCAGAGTCGATTTTGTGGATGGTATCCACTCTAAGGACTACGGTTAAATTTTGCTAGTGTTCCTCTTTCTCGTGATAACACTTCGCTATTAACATTGCTAAGAACCCTAATCCCGTGTTATGGTATTCTTGATGATCAAGTAAAAACTAAGACTATTACGAGAATAGCACTTGTTTCCTACTTGTGCCCTTATTCCCCCCATCTCTGATCAATGCCCTTATATAGTCGTGAAGAAGTAGCCGTTTGCTCTGCGGAGATCGCTGATTAATCGATGCTGAGCGCATGATGGCGATATTACAGCGCCTCGGCTTCTTCACGCCGTCGCAATTATCTTCCGGAGATAATGGGGTAATTACACACCATTAATAAGCGGAATAATAGTGCGTCGAACCGTTCGTTCCTTAATCAATTGGACCCACTCGCTTTGTACTCATAAGTTCGGTGATTTGATCGTCGACATAGGTCTACTATACATGTCCATCCTTATTGCAGTAAGTGCAATGTAGTCCCCTACCAACAGCAGCTGTCACTGGTGAAGGCACCGCTGGTGAAAGAGTAGATGGAGATGTAGCGGGTGCAGAAGCTGTCAGAATCGAAGAAAACAACGGTGAAGCCAGCAGACCCGCAGCACGAAGACGAATCTTCTCAACATGAACAGATGCAATGGCCTCCAACAAAGTCACACGAGGGTGGCATGCCAACAACTGAGCACGAGTCTGCTCATACTCAGCCCGGAGACTGGCCAAGAAATCGTAGATACGACGAAGCTCCAGGTGAGACTACTGACGCTGACAGCACTGACACGTGTGGCAAACATCTAGTCCCAAAGAGTCAATTTGACACCATACCGCAGACAATTAGGCATAGAACTCGTCCACAGTGACATCTCCCTACTGCAATGACTGCTCCTGACGCATAACAGAAAGATACAAGTAATCACCAGACGGCTCGTAGCGGTTGCGCAGATGTGTCCACATCAACTGTGCTGAGGCCAAGCCAACTATATCCCCATTGAGATGCACTTCCATGCTAGCAACCAGAATAGCAGAGGCACGGGTATTCTCATCAATCCATGTCTTATAGGCAGTATACTGAGTCTTAAAAATCTCCATGACATCCTCAAAAGCATCAGATATCCCTTTACGAGTGTCTTCGGAAGCATCCTTTGGGAGCACAGGCTTAACATGTGGAACAGGGCGAGGCGGACAAGGCAACTCGCCGGTGAGAAAATCCCAAAGATGCTGACCACATATATGGAGACGCATGTGCTGAAACCAGTCCCGATAATTGAGACCATTGAAGATCACCGGACAACGAGGAATGGAAACAGTGTCTATTGGTAGGTGGCGCTGGACGACGCGGCAACCAAGACAATGAAGTCTAACAGGTGGCGCTGGACGGCACAACGGTTAGAATGATGTATTGGTTTTTTTTACCGAGCTGGCTGACTTAATCAGCTGAAGCGTCGCTCAGCCCAGAAGAGCACGGGGGAACTAGGGTTCCCCCTGCTACCGCTCGAGAGGCGACGAGCGAGGAAGACCAGCAAAGACAAGGCGACGCTCCGGATTGGGAAGAAGAAGTCGAGGACGAGGTGACACTGTTGGCAAGGAAGACCTGTGAAGAAGCCGAGGACGAGGCTACGACAGGCGACGCCGAGGAAGACGACATCGGGCGACGCTGAGGAAGACGACTCCAAGCAACTTCGAATCGGGATCTCCCGAGCGAAGACGAGGCACGGTGACGGCGGCGACGGATCGACACCAATCGGGGCGACGCCAATGGGCGGTGAGGCGGCAGCTCCCGGAGCGGTGGTTGCGGCTCCTGGAGCGGCAGTGGATCGGCGTCAATCGGGGCGACATCGATGGGCGGCGCGGCTGATAAGCGAAGCGACAAGCCGAGGAAGAACCAGCGGCGACGACGGGCAAAACGAGGCAACGACGATGGGCAAAACGAGGCAACGACGACGGCTGAAAAAAGAAGAACCAGCGGTGGTGGTGGCTCAAAACAAACCCTAGGTACTCTCTGATACCATGTTATGAATAGCATATGTATTAATTATAAGGCCAATGGGCTAATATATATAAAAATACAGGTGTAACATATATGAAAATAACCCCTTATACAATACACATCTAACAACTCGAACTTGCCTCCTGATTTTTCTAAAGTTGTTGCTTGCATGATTTGACTTATGTGGTGTTAGTGTGGTTTAGCAGCATGCTATAGTTTTTCTCCCTTTTTTTTTTTTAACGATTTTTGGGTTCCAGCCTGCTAAATTGCCCCAGGTCCTAAAGTCGTACATAACCTTTGAACTGTTTTTGAGCTAAATTGATTGACGTTTGTCACAGATGATTAGATATCGTGTTACGATCAGATGCCAACTTATGATATAGTCATGATATATTTTCGCTTTAAATGCCTTTTGTTGTCATGGCAAATGGCTGATTACTTACTTACTCCATCAATGTATATGAATTTGATCATGAATTTATTAGTGTGATGCCTCAACAATTACAATTCTAGTTCTAGTCTGGTTTGGCCTGTTGAATCCTTGTCTGAGTTTAGTTTAGTTTTCTTATGAGCCCCCATCTTCAGGGTAGAAGTTAGGGGTGTAAGTGGGGCAGGCGCTGCGGACAGCCCACACCGACCCCACGCTGGCCGCTGTGGATCTGCGGCCGCCGTGAGCCCGCAACGCAAGGATGCATATGCATGTTGATGGGTTTGGTGGCTGCCGTAAGTACCACCGCACTAATATACTACTGCCACTATGCATATGCATGTTGATGGGTTAATCATGACCGCAAGCACCACCGCACCAATATATTGCTGCTTATAGTATTAGTCCTTTAACAGCAATAAAAAATCTTAAAATAATACCAAAAAATCAGGAAAAAATTATCCAAAAAGACAGTTATTCTCATAGAGTTGTTAAGATGAATAACTTAACGTGATTACATCATTTGTACCTCTTTCTTACAGAAATTAAGAATTACATCGTTTGCCAAAAGAGCTAAGAGCTGAACTTCAGAATTTACCATCAAATAGTTTGGTCCGAGCTTCTAACATCAAAGAGTTGGGAGTTGAACTTCATCTGGAAAACACTTGAGCTGTCATTTTTATGAAGAATTGGACCAATGTTGTTTGCAAAGCAAAAGAACATACAAGATGTTTTAGTAAAATTAGATTTAAAGTTGTACATATGGTTAAAATTCAGATTTCCAATATCCACACACGTATGCAAAATCAACTCTTGATGAACTATAATGACACACATAAGGTTGGCAAAAACAATTCCATAAGAGTCATCCATATGGACCATATCGAAGTTGTTGGGACCATAACTATTAAAAATGTAGTGGTTTAATATCAACGAAGGAAAACTTCACGACATTAGCTTGATTACGAGGGATAGATAACCCTACGCTGAGTATTTTCAAAAGTTGCATGAACATGGAGTTGTAAAACAAAGATGAACTAAAGCTACAACAGTTCAATGAAGTGTTGTAATACCCCAAATTTATTTAAGTGAGAAGAAATAATTTAGGAGAAGAACCAATTAGAAAATGGATTTAATGAAGTTTAGAGGGGTTTTTGTCAAAGTTTAGACAACCAGGTCGTGGGCTCCTACCACAAAGACTTTGGCCTGTAGGGTAGCCACCTAGAGAAGGGGAGCCAAAACCCTCAAGCCCCACCCTCCCACCTCTTGGTCGCCACCCTCCCACCCCGCCACCACTTCCTCTCCTCCTCGCTTCTCCTCCCTCCCGTCCAAAGACCATTGTTGCACCTCCTCCCTTGGTGTGCCTCCTGCCCAAAGTAGAAGAAGGAGAAGATCCCCATTGAGGTGGCCACCAAGAAGAGAAGGAAGGGAGAGAGGGGAGAAGAGAAGGGAGGGGAAACTCGTGATCGTTCTTGCAATCATCAGTGAGTTCTTCAAGGGTAATTATCAGATTCCATTCACTTAGCACTTTAATTTTGTGATTTGGTGATACCGGGCATTAGATCTGCATTGGCATCAGTATTATGTGACAGTTTTAGGGTTGTTAATGGCGAAATTTGACCAGGCCATCTCCTAGAGATTTGTGGGTATCATCGTTAGCTTTCCGTAGAATCCTGGATCACATCATTTGGAGGTGTGAATCTCAAGTTATATATTTTACAACGTTGCTGTCCTGTGGTTCCGTCGGAATTCTGACAGATTGTCTTCACTGGACAGAATAAATTAGTTAACCAAAGAATCAGAGGATGTAACCAACACGAAAGTTGTAGGTATTTTCATAAGCTTTCCAGAGAGATAAATACCATATTTTTTGGATGTTCGTCTCGATCGTTACTTAATATTTTAGTTCTCTTCGTCCGTAACGCTTGCTAAGTTTTGGCAGTTTTAATAATCTGTTAAGCAGAGATAGTTAATTATAGAATCTGTGAATCTTGCCAACTAATTTAATGTGTGAAATTTAGTAATATTTCCAGCGGATCAAAGATCACCAATTTTGGATAAACCTACGAAAAGTTATGATTTTTAGAAGAGAACTGTCCCCGTTCTAGGACAAATCGTTGTTCATGGAGTTGGTGTTTGGGCGCGCTTAGGAGCGTAGTTTGTCGATATTTGTTTCTAGCAATGTCTTATCCAGAAATGTTCTCTTAGTAAGATTGTTGAAAATGTTCAGGTGGTGATTTGATTCCGGGGGCAGCGTCCTCTTCGCGTCATCAAGCTTCACATGGTTGAGGAAAGTGCAATTAGACAGTAGAAATATTATAGTGAATGCTTGGGTACTTGTATTGTGCTTATGTCCTTTACTCATGAATGTCGCTGCTGATTGTTACATTTTATGTTGGATAATTGAAAAGGCTCATATGCATCATATTGTTATCCTTGAGACCGGACCACGGGTTGGCCAAGTATTGATTTTGAGGTCCCGTCATGTTTTAGACGGCTTAAGGTCCCCACATTCATGGATTGTGGGCTTATGGTCCTCGTATAGAAGGCATGCACATGAGCATATGAACTGATTTGGTATGTGGTATGTGATATTATGATTTGTATCAAAGTTGTATATTGGATTACCATCTTATTTGTACTTTGCTGAGTCGTGGACTCACGCTTGTTGTTTATTTATATATTTTTTAGGTACATTTTACACGGACGTCATGCATGGGAGGGCTAGTTATATGATCTCACACACTACCACAAACCTTTCATGAATGAATAATTTTGGGCTATGAATAAATAATCGAGCAAACAATTAAGATGATTTGTATTGATAGGTCTCCATACATCTCATTATTTTGTAATAGAGTTGATTAGCATATCATGAAAGCTTATGATTAAGATTTAAGTTGGATGTTGAAATATTTGTTTATGTTATCGTAGTTTTTTTAGAATCTTCTGTATGGTTAATTATACAAAGGAGGTTCTGCTGAAATTTAGTGTAATGTCTTAGATTTTAATTTGTTACCTTGTTATTTTAGTAGCATTCCAGGCTAATGTTGGGCTGGGGTGTTACAGTTGGTATCAGAGCGGGCTGTAAGTTCGTGGTACTTGAATTATTAATCTTGACACACTATGCACAATAGGTGTGATTTGGGTTATTGCATTACATATACGCTTCCGTTATGTTGTATTGATGATTCATGCTATAATATGATTTTTTATACTTATAATTTATTATATTGGTTATGTGTGATGGTAGCGGATGTCGAGAGGTAGAGGTTGTGGTTATGGTCTGGGGCATTGCCAGGTTATACCACCGTTCGTGGTTTGGGATAGTGATGTGGTTACCTCGATACCTTAATTACATGCGTTGAAGAATAGTTCTTTGGGGAAGTTGTGGTGTTCCTTGAGTTTGCGTTTGGGTTCTGGTCACAGTTTTCTTGTAGTTGATGATCTTTCTTTGGATAGCGGTTACAATGCAGTAGGTGGGTTTCCCTTCTTTATTGGTTCAATAAAGTGGTTATTTGTTCTCCCGACGGTTGATCCGTTGTTGTTCTTTTGAAAGCCGCTCGCTTACAAGATTGATCTTTTCACGAGAGTTCTGTCTTTTTGTTGGGAAACTTGACTCATTTGTTCACTTGGTATTTGGATAATGGAAGTTTTCTTTTGCATGTTCTTTAATATGTTGAAGCTTTGATCATATGTATTCTTTTGGATTAATTTGAGAGTTGAAGTTTACATGGCTCTCTTTACGAAAGAGAATGTTAAAACCCTTTAGTGATGTATTGTTGTGGTTAAGTGAGAGATTATAATCAAAGAAATTAGTGGATATGATATGGGTTATCAAATTGGGTCTCAGAGTGTGGTGCATAATCAATCGTAACTAAGATCCTTGAAAGGGAAGTTGATTAATTTGATGGTGTCTTGTAGTAGTTCTTGATGAACTGTGATTAAGAGTATGACTATACTTAATTAGAATCAATAGAATTATTAAATAGTGTGGAACATTGATGAGATGGTTGATCATTAGAATCGCTTAGTTTGCTAAACTTGTTAGATTATTTGGTCTCAATGGATGAAACCAATCTGTGTGAGAAGGGAAAGTCGAGGTGATGCTAGATTAATGTCTCAAAGGATATTAATCTTGGAAGTATCTTTTCTATGGATACTTAGAATACCACCAATCTAGAATTTTCCGGGAGGAGTTCTGGATAGCTCTTCTATATAGAACGATGGGATGAATTTGGTTGTAGTAATGCTAAGACTGTTGAATGATGAAAGATTTTGCTTCTTGAAGTTTTATTGTGATTTTGTACCAAATTATGATTATGAGGTGGAACGGTTGAATATGTGTTTGTAATTGTACATGTGATTTGAAGGAAAGTAGGTAGCATCTAGATTTCTTGATGAAGTTAGTTGTTAGCAATAATGGTTGGAGTGCAACTGTTGGGTGGTGACGTTTTGTGTTAATCATCTATAAGAGTTATACTCATGTGATTTAATAGATGGCTTATACATACATGATTGTGGAATAGTCGGATGAAAGCATTTCCATGATGATAGGTAGGGATGAAAACGGATCGGATAGTTTCCGACCGATCCGATTTAAAACGGATTCGGATTGTCTCGGATCGGATTTTTCTGATAATTTTCTGATCGGATACGGATTCGGATTTTTTGTCTAAACGAAACGAATACGGTAGGCATGCTATCCGGCGGATACGGATACGGATACGGATTATCCGGATAAGACAAGTCCGGATATCCGGATTTTGGCCCAATAGAAGAGGATTTCAGCCCAAAAGGGAAAATGAGATTTTAATTGATTTTCGAATTTCAGAAAATACAACAAATCTAATAGCCTTTTAGAAAATAGCAAATAGAGTTAAAAAATTCTAGAAAAAATCATAAAAATTCCTTAAATTATTTTGAACTTAATAAAATTAATTCCAAGTTAAAGTTAGTTTTTATTTTTGCACATAAATTATTTTTAATTTCTGAAAAATATGAACAACCTTTTAAAACCAGAAAATCCAAGAAATTAATTATTATTTTTCAAGAAATTCAAGAAATCCCAGAAATCTCAATAATTTTTTTGACATTGAAAACTAGGAAATTAAATAATTGACTTTATTTCATTTATTTTTTCTTTTTAACCAAGAAAACTCTTTTAAATCTCAAAAAAATCCAATAAACTAATAACTTTATTAATTTTATTTTTGGTAACATACTTTGGGATGTTACAATCATTTACGTATAGATTAACTATATAGCCTCATCAATGTTAGTGTGAACTAAGTTTTATGTATGTGATAAGCTAAGTGTGAATGTGTGATGACTTGTGACTTTGTGAGTTCTGACTTATAAGATAAATATAGTAAACTAAGTGTTATGTTTATGATGAACTACTTAATGCAACTTGTTAGTGCCAATGTTATGCGTGGTTGCTGAAAATATGAATAATTCATGAATGTGTTGCATCAAATGAACTAGTTATATGTTTTCGTTAATTTCTGTCATACAATTTAAGGGGTTTTCATGTTCCGAAAATAATCCGCGATCGTATTCGTTTCAATTCGTATTCGTCCCGTATTCGTATTCGATATTATTCGTATCCGTATTCGTATCCGGAGTATCCGTATTCATATCCGGATCCGGAAAAAAATATGAAAACAAATATGACAGAGCCATTATCCGTCCGTATCCGATCCGTTTTCACCCCTAATGACAGGGTTTTGGTATGACCTTTTAAATTGTGTAGTAGGTTCCCTCTAAAAAGGTAAAGTGGTTGTTGTAGTGAGGTTGTAAGATTTTGGTCTACTCTTAATTTGAGGATGAGATGATACTAGTAGTATGGAACTATTTGGTGAGCCCTTGGGGGCTTTATAATAAAAAGAGTTGACGATAAATGTTCTTATTAAGAGTGTATTATTCTTGATGTTAGTAAGGTGGTCTGCAAAGAATTGTAACCTGTGAGGGTGGTGATGATTCTTTTATAAAGAAAATAATCTGACCGCCTCTCGTAATATTGGTTAAATAAAAAGTTTGGAGTTTTACATTCGTGAACTTCTGGTAGTTCATGATTAATGTGATTGGTTTTAAAGGCACTTCTTCTTTTGGTTGGCAAGTACTGTTGTAATCAAAGAAAATTATTTTCTTTGTAAAAAAAAGTGCAACAGAAGTAATTGAGGTTGGGGTTGAGTTTTGTAGCTTGCAACTTATTAACGTGTGTTTAACATTTCGGTTGTTGCCGCTTAAGAGTTTCTTGAGTTTCAATGACAATATTTCATTCTTATTCGTTAAGGTTTGAAAATTTTCTTCTTGTGGGACGTGTGGCCCCAACTATAGTCTCGTCTTTTGTTTTTTTTTCTGAGATCACTGTTATTTGACTATTTCTTTTGGTTTTGTGTTTACTGCGAAAGGTAAACGATTTTTCTATGTGCTGAAAATTATTTTATTTGCCTCTGCTTTTGAACAAAATAAATAATCGATTTGTTTTACAAAACCTTATAGAGTATATAATGGCAACTGGTTAGTATAGTTCAAGTATATGATGCTGTGAGACCTTGGGTTGCAAGTTATTTGAGGAGCGTTGGAGGATGAATTGATTTCGTGATAGAATTCTTAGAGAGAAATTGATTTAAATGGAATGATTGTCGTTGAAATAAAAATTATTAGTGTTACAACTAGTGGAATCCATAGCGAATTATAATCCAAAAACTTTCGTTCATGCTGGAATGTTGGAATTATCGAAAGTATGGGAATCTTGATCGATTTATCAGAGTACCGCGATTGGGTAAGTTGCCAGGTTGTGTAGGCAGAAATATGACGGTGTAATTTAATAAGAGTAGGATTAGCGAAGTAATCTAATCATAATGTCAATTAATGGGATAGTAGGGTGTGTTGAGATGTCGGCAGTTATGCCCTGACTTTAGTGAATGAATCCGAGGATTTCTCGATCTTTTATACAAGAAGTTGTTGTAGGAGTCTTGGAGGTTGAATTTGGGTTTTGCATTTTTATGCTAGAACCTTAGTTGCAAATGATTTTTTTGTAAAAGTAGTAGAATAAGAGTGAATTGTGAATAGTGGGATGATCATTGATAGTATCCTTTGGGTGTAGTAAATGAGAGTGTGTGATGTGAATTTCAAATTGATTATCCTTAACAGACTGAGGGATGTGATTGTGGGTGAAACCTATATTGAGTTGCGTTGGGAATTATTTGTCAAAGTAATTCATTTGGAAGAGAAGTTGACTAGAGTGTGATATTGTGGATTGGAAGAGTCTCCATGCATAAGTGTGGATTTTGTGTTCGGTTGAACATAGCTTTGAGGTTGTCAATTTAAGAGAAATGAGTTAGTGTGTTATGTGATGATTTAGGATCCTACGGTTTAAGAGAAAGTTAAATTTTTAAAAGAAAGATTATGGAAAATGGTGTGATCTTGGGTAGTGAGATATACTCTTAGTTCTTATTTGAATTATGTGTTTATGACAGATGTCAATTACAAATTGAGTTGGTTCTTGTTGGTACGTGTGGCTCTTTCCAGTTAAGAAAAATAAAGAAAATAGTTAATTTGGTTATTCGAGTGAATTCGCTTTTGGCTTATGTGGCATTTATTTCTAAACTGCCTACTTGAAAAAAAAAGTTTTCATGTCGAGTCTTCGATTTTGGATTTGACTCTTTTGGAGGGGAGTTGGTAATGAGTGGTTGCGATGGAATCTTTCGTTTGTCAGTTAGGTTCTGTTTGTAAGAGGGTTGGTTTAAGGCAAGTTGTTTGCGTGACCATTGTTAAAGGAGATACCATTTATAGGTGAAGTGATTGATTGAGGGATGGAACAAGAGTTCCATGTGTTATGTGCAGTATGTGTGATGTGGTACCAAGGAGAAGGTTGGCCCAAGGTACAATGGGTTGTTTTTGGAAGTTGCGGGGATTTTAGAAGAAAGTGCATCTCTAGGATCGCCTCGAGTCCATGCGCGGAGTACACAACGTCTTGTATGACTGGGTGTTACAATTGGTGTTGGAGGAAATTCTTGAGAGATCTGGAGTGTGAGGTTTCGTTAGAGCCATTGACCATCGAGTAAAACCTTACTTTCAAATCCCAACGAGTGCAAATTCTGAAGGAATCAGAGCGAGTTATGAGGAACAAAATGCGGAAGTATGTCAAGGTGCTTTGGTCACACTAGTCCGAAAAAGAGGCCACATGGGAACTAGAGTCTCGTATGCGCGAGCAATATCCAGATTTATTTATAGCGGGTACGTGTTATTATTATTGTTATTATTATTTCAGCTAAAGTTGTTCTTCGGTGTAGAGTGGTGAGAGGAATTCGAGGTCGAATTCTGTTTAAGGGGGGTAGAATGTAATACCCCAAATTTATTTAAGTGAGAAGAAATAATTTAGGGAGAAGAACCAATTAAAAAATGGATTTAACAGAAGTTTAGAGGGGTATTTGGTCAAAGTTTAGACAACCTGGGATGTGGGCTCCCGGCCCACAACACTTTGGCCCAGAGGGGCAGCCGGCCTAGAGAGGGGGCGGAGCCAAGAACCCAAAAGCCCCACCCCTCCCTCCTCTTGGCCGCCACCCCCTCCCTCTTGGCCGCCACCGCCTCCCACCACTGGCAGCCACTTCCTCTCCCTCCCTGCGCCTCCTCCCACCCTGTCCAGCACCATTGCTGTGCCTCCTCCCCTTGACGTGCCTCCCTGCTACCGGCCAAGTAGAAGAAGGGGGAAGGTCCCCATTGGAGGTGGCCGGCCAAGAAGAGAAGGAAGGGAGAGAGGGGAGAAGAGAAGGGAGGGGAATCTTGTGATCGTTCTTGCAATCATCAGTGAGTTCTTCAAGGTTAATTCTCATATTCCATTCACTTAGCCCTTTAGTTTTGTGATTTGGCGATACTGGGCATTAGATCGGGTATTGATAGTCTGTATTGCCTGACAGTTTTAGGGTTGTTAATGGCAAAATTTGACCAAGCCATCTCCTAGAGATTTGTGGGTATCGTCGTTATCTTTCTGTAGAATCCTGGATCACATCATTTGAAGGTGTGGATCTCAAGTTATATATTTTACAACGTTGCTGTCCTGTGGTTCTGTCGGGATTCTGACAGATTATCTTCACTGGACAGAATAAATTAGTTAACCAAAGAATCAGAGGATGTAACCAACACGAAAGTTGTAGGTATTTTCATAAGCTTTCCAGAGAGATAAAGAACATATTTTTTGGATGTTCGTACTGAATGTTATGAATATTTTAGTTCTACTGTCCAAAACATTTGCTAAGTTTTGGCAGTTTTAATAATATGTTAAGTAGAGATAGTTAATTACAGAATTTGGGAATCTTGCCAACTAGTTTAATGTGTGAAATTTAGTAATATTTCCAGTGGATCAAATATCACCAATTTTGGATAAATCTACGAAAAGTTTTGATTTTCAGAAGGAACTGTCCTGTTTTAGGACAAATCGTTGTTCATGGAGTTGGTGTTTGGGCTGTGTTAGGGAGCATAGTTTGTCGTATATTTGTTTCTAGCAATGTCTTATCCAGAAATGTTCTCTTTGTAAGATTGTTGAAAATATTCAGGTGGTGGTTTGATTCCGGGGCAGCGCCCTCTTCGCGTCATCAAGCTTCACATGGTTGAGGAAAGTGCTATTAGATGGTAGAAATATTGTAGTGAATGCTTGGGTACTTGTATTGTGCTTATGTCCTTTACTCATGAATGTCGCTGCTGATTGTTACATTTTATGTTGGATAATTGAAAAGGCTCATATGCATCATGTTGTTATCATTGAGACTTGACCACGGGTTGACCAATTATTGATTTTGAGGTCCCCGTCATGTTTTAGACGGGCTTGAGGTCCCCACATTCGTGGATTGTGGGCTTATGGTCCCTGTGCTAGAAGGCACAGGCATGAGCATATGAACTAATTTGGTATGTGGTATTATGATTGGTTGATTTGTGTCAAAGTTGTATATTGGATTACCGTCTTATTTGTACTTTGCTGATTCATGGACTCACGCTTGTTGTTTGTTTATATTTTTTTAGGTACCTTTTACATGGACATCATGCATGGGAGGGTCTAGTGATATGATCTGTTGCACACTACCACGAACCTTTCATGAATGAATAGTTTTGGGCTATGAATAAATAAATGAGCAAACTATTAAGATGATTTGTATTGGATAGGTCTCCGTACATCTGTTATTTTGTAATAGAGTTGATTAGCGCATCATAAAAGCTTATGATTATGATTATGATTTAAGTTGGATGTTGAAATATCTAGTTATGTTATCGTAGTTTTGTTATAATCTTCTGTATGGTTAATTATACAAAGGAGGTTCTGCTGAAATTTAGTGTAATGTGTTAGATTTTAATTTGTTACCTTATTATTTTAGTAGCATTCCAACCTCATGTTGGGCTGGGGTGTTACAAGTGCATACAAAGATGGAATTGCATAACTCTGATATCCTAGGCTTCTTAGGTGCAATTCATCCATACTTCATCTCAATGTAGGCCTGCAACTCAGAGATTTTTTTAGTTTCAGAAAATTGCTAACCTCTATGCGTAGTTTGCTAGATGCAAACATCATACTAAACCCAAATTTGGCATGTACTCTTACTTTCTAGACCACCGATTAATCATCACTGGAGGATAATGCGTGAAAAGTAATGTGACTAGCACAAACATATTCATGAAATCTGCACTCAAACTCTCGCCTCAGTCATGTTGTTCTTGGCCAGCTCCTAGCCCTCCCTCTTGAGCCTCCGTAGACAACACCTGCAGTGGCACAAAACATAGTCATGAAGAATTTGCATGAATGCATCTTCATCATGTTTGGAAAGTACTAGCAGCACATGGTTAATATTTCCACTGTCATATATAGCCACAACCATAGAGATGAATTGATGACTGTGCGAATAAAGCTTAGTTGAGTGCTATACTACTGTCAAGAAGCAAATTTTTCTAGAAATGTCAAGAAGCACATTATTCAGAGGATTGTGCCTAAAATTGGTTTTCTGGTCATTCAATGTGTAATTTCGCTCTTCTTGTCATTGGAATGTTTAACATGATACTTTGGCTATAATATGTCCTAAATATCTGAATTTGAAAGTGGAATCAACTGGGCACCAGGAGGAAGAAGGTAGGTAACAAAATCATTTGACCGATACTTGACTAGTTGTTATTAACAAAATCAACTCTTGGTGAACTATAATGATAGTACAACCCTTCATATATGCAAATTAATCACCTAACATTATGAGAAGGAGATTACCTCAGTTAAGTATTATAAAAAGGGATTACCTAAAATAATAAATTAAAAGAGATCATATGAAGTTATAAATTAAAGGAGATCATCACCATCCCCAATATCACTTGTTGTGTTGTTATTAGTGTCTGAAACATTGAAAAGGAATCAATATGCAATTGCACTAAAAAAAGTATTTAGCATAACATAATCTAGATTTTTTTAGTAGAGATAATAAAGACATGTACCATCTGCTCTTATCCAATCTTGGAGACAAATAAGAGCTTCAATACCTTTCTTTGTCCGCCTACTCCTATAGTCACTTATAACCCTCTCTCCAAGAGAAAATGCACTCGATGCCATCAGATGCGGAACGACCAACAAATCATGCGCCATGCGAGCAAGTGCAGGATACTTTGTGGAAAACATCACCCAATACTGTAAGATGTCAAAATTAACTGTTACGGGGATAGTTTCTTCTTCCAAGTATTTGTCAAGCTCACTTACTTTATTTCTTTGTTGTGCATTGAGATGTTGCCTTTAATCACCCATGGGCTACTTTCATCAACAATTATCTCACATTATTGCTTTTTTTACATTATCAATGCTTGAGTCTTCTGTTTGTGAGGAATACTCAGTAAAGTATTTTCTAATTGCCTTCTTCACTTTGGAAAGGTATTCATATGCTCTATTCTCAAATCCACGGCTCAAATGATACTCAAGAAAGCCCAACTTGAACCTGGGATCAAGAACAATAGGAACACATATTTTCAAGAATGACAGGTCCCAATATTTCTAAAATTTTTGCTTCATTTCATCCACCATACATGCAATAACAATGTCTGGATTCAAGGACTCCCTTTCCAAATTTTCTTCACTTCCCAAATCCCATGGAAGTAGCAGCTGGCAGTAGGGTATTTTGAACATAAAACTACTAGAGTGGCATCATAGAATACCTTCAACATATCACAAAGTTTCTCTGTCATTGTCCATTCTTCAATGAAGGCACATGTATGTACTGAGTGTCCTCTCGTGCCAAAGCTTCAAATGCCCTCTTGTACTGTAAGGCTGAATTAAGCATTTGATAGGTTGAATCTAACGAGTAGATACATCACAGGGGGGAGGCTTCTCACATTATATGCCTACTTGTTGAATCATATGTTCAAACCTTTGCCTGCGAGTTTGTGAGCTCTTCACATACATTACGCTGTCCTCACCACTCATGGTCTTAAACCCTTCTTGAATAATAAGATTGAAGACACGCACAACACAACAACCATGAAATAGTTTACCTTTGCAAGGTAACAAATTCGTCGCAACAAGAATGTCTTGCAAAGAACCCACCATAGAGTCATTTACTGATGCATTGTCTAACGTAATACTAAAAAGCTTATCTTCTACTTGCCAATTATGTATGCTCTTCCATATTGCATTAAACATAGTTCTACCATCGTGTGATGTCTCTACAAGAGTAAACCTTATGATCCTTTTTTTGCATCTTCTATTTATTATTGATAAAATGACATGTGATGCACAAATACCCAATTTTTTATTAGATGTCAAAATATTTGTTGTGAGAGACATCCTAGAAGTTGAGTTTCAAAACCTCTCATAGAGCTAACATTTGTACACACTAATGCAATCACCCTTGATGGTAGTTCTAGAAACAAGTCTAAATAATGGGTTTAGACTAGCCTCAAAGCTCTTGAATCTAAGGTACTCAACTATGCTAAAGGGTAACTCATGCAGGACGATTAACTTTATGAGTTCTTGCCGAGAGACTTTTATGTCAAATTTCTAATCTTTCAAAGCAGCGACACGAGGAGACAAATTAGAAGAGTTCATATGATCTACCATCTGATGCAAATGCCTACGACAACTACTTGTGACAACATCACATGTAGCCTTAAACAATCTGTTGTAGTGAATGCACTGAGCTTCTATAAGTTTCTTACCCACATATATAGGCTCAAAATCACTCCATATGTCTGATTTAAGTTTTCGTCTTCTAGTTCTACCTGAAGATCCTAAATCATTAGCATGGAAACATGTATTAAGACAAGATCAAGTATAATGCTAATGAGACAATATGAATAAATAAACTTCTGATCAATTATAATTTCTGACATTTATTTTTTATAAACTTATATGACAAACTAGTAGTAGTAGATTGAAAAACTTACCATGCCCAATACCACTTCTTGTTTCCTCGAGAGCCGGAGACAATGTAGATGGGGACCTTGCCCGTGGCACAAATGGGGACCTCGCTCGTGAAGCAGATGGATACAACAGCCTTGGAGATATCATGAGCCTTATCCCTAGAGACCTCACCATTGTTACTACTGGTAAACTTAACCGCTTCGCCGCCGCGGGCTTTTGCCGCTTCATCATAAGGGCTTTCCGTTTCGCCACCGACAAGCTGCTCGAAGAAACTCCCACTTCTTGGATAGCTCCTAGCCCTCCCTCTTGAGCCTCCATAGACAACATCTGCAGTGGCACAAAACCTCGGTCATGACAAGTAAGCAAAAATTGTCTCAAGACTACTACTAAATAGGACAAGCAACAACAAAATAAACTACTTGATAGAACATGAATGCTACGATTAACAAAATGATTCGCATGTTGTTTTCTTTTCTAAAGAACTAGTTTGCTAGTTGTAGGGGCATTTCACTACAAGCAAAACTCCCTTTAATTTATGTGGTTAGTTCTAGTTTAACAGGGGGATTAGAACCTAGAGTACTATTGTTTAACTTGCATATTTATCCCCCAAAGGAATGAGAGAGAGATACTCATCTAATTGGTAGATTGGTTCTAATAGTGTACTAGATTGATGTACAATATTTATTTAAGGAAAGCAGTCTGCACTTCATGCATACTTCTTCTTTTTGCTTCCTTCTTCATTCTGCAAATTGCTATCTCTGGATGAGAGGAAGGCGTGATTCCTTGATGACTCCATTGTCAAAGGGGGAGAAGATATTTCGATGTTGGGGAGAAGTTTATACAAAGGGGAGAAAGTTGGAGAATTTGAAATTTTCTGAAATCCGAGGATCATAGTGAGGGGGAGTTTTTGAATAGTGAGGGGGAGTTTTTGAATTGCATTCTTATTGTCTTATTGACTCTTCTGAACTTGAATTGCATTTATTACTCCTCACAATGATCAAAGGTCAATTGAACAATTGTTCTTTCATATGGACCTTAAGTGAGATTTTTGACTTTTTCTGGAAATCAAAGTTTTTATGCTTTCTTTTGCCTTATCTCACTTGTCTATGCTATTCTGATGCCAGCTTGGTCATTTCCATTGCTTTCTCTTGCTTATGGACCAAGTTGTGCCTTTGTGCGAAAACGAAAGTATTTTACTTTTCAAACCTTCAAATTACATTTTCTGGATTATTGCCAATGTGTTCATCAAGGGGGAGATTGTGGATATCATGGGGATATGCTCCAGATCTTAGGATGATGTGACAATTGGCAATGGCGTTAATGGTTTGTCGTTTCACGGGTTTTCGACAAAGTTTCAAAGACTCTTCGATTCTTACGATTAGGCGGTCCGACCGGCCATAGCATGGCGGTCCGACCGGTCCCAAATCGGTCGGACCGGCCATGTGCGGCGGTCGGACCGGCCGTGACCAAAAGTGGTCAAAACAGGCTGGGCCAAAAATAGAGGGTGTAGGCAAGTGAGGGGATCCCATTGTTCTTGCTCCCATAATTTTGGAGTCTCCAGTAAAAAGTTCTATTGGTTTAAAGTTTCCAGTAGGTTTCGGATTTTCAGGGGTTGAAAATTGGCTAAGTCCTTACGGCGGTCGATCGCCTTTGGTCGGCGTCCGACCGCAGGCGGGCGGCCGACCGCCCCGAGGGGCGGCCTCGACCGGTTGTTACTTGAACGTCGCCGTCGTGGCGGCGTTGTTCGCTGGTTAGGTCAAAGTCATGAGTTTCATGCATATGTGTTGCATGGTGCATGTTTTGACTAACGTGAGTCAAGTTGCGAAGAACTTGTTCCTGCTTCGATTTGCTTGTCTATTGTTGTGCAAAGTTGCTTGGTGGTCAACGACGGTCAACGGCGAGGATGATCGGACGAGGCTTGAGAGCTTAGGTCCGTAACGATCGACGATGCCGGGTGAGGTCAATGAAATCAAGTATGGCATGTATGGACAATGATGACCGAATCAGGCGATTCGATCGGGTTTGATCAAGCGCGCGGAGTCGGTGCAAGTGCCATGGTGGTTTCGGTGGGAGCCGGATGGGAGAGACTTGCCGACATGGAGAGAGCCGTTGATCAACCTACACGTGGCGAGCATGTGAAGTGCCATGAAGATGGACTCGGCCTTCTGAGAAGGACCGAGAAGGGTATTTTGGTAATCTTACCAAATATCACCTTGGTGACCTTTGCCTACCCACGGCGCAAGACGGCGCAAGAAGAAGCGGTTTAGGTTAAGAGGTGTTGTAGATGGCGCTTTAAAATGCGTGCAGGTGTGACCTGCTTGTGTTGGGCCTTAACGGGGCCCATTTGAGTTAATCTTCTAGAAAGTCTAAGTCTCCACTATAAATAGAGGAGGAGGTGGCTGCACCCCTCCAACTCTTTTATCATTATTGAAACCCTAGTTTTGGCTTAGGAGAGGATTAGTGGAGGTTAGGGTTCTAGAGAGTTTTGATTTGATCTTGTGCTCTGGATTGAGCTTTGTCCTCCATTGATGGAGTGGTCAGAACCCAAACCCTATCAATCAATCCAAAGAAAGCTTTGATCAAAGATGTGTCTCTTGCCCTTCTTCTCTCTATTTGGTGATTTTGAGTCTTTCTTTGATT
Organism: Hsuehochloa calcarea; assembly: GCA_036346395.1. Lineage (NCBI taxonomy): Eukaryota > Viridiplantae > Streptophyta > Magnoliopsida > Poales > Poaceae > Hsuehochloa > Hsuehochloa calcarea. Next base: position 59,559,016 of record CM070598.1, read on the forward strand.
CGCATGTTTTTGATTGATTTCTTTACATGATATAGCTTGTCGTGACATGTGGGAACACATCTAAGATCATCTTGATCATCAATCACCCACGAGCAAGTTTTTGGGTCATGTTTTCGTTTTGACTCTGCTTTGAACCATCCATCTCTCAAACTGAAAAATGTCGTAACTTTTCCATGGATCTCCATGATCTTCGATTGGAATAGGTTCTCGACATCCTAGAGAAGGTGTGTTCCAAGTTTCATGAAGTTTGGAGTTGTAGATCAAAAGTTAGACCTATTTGCAACTTCGCTTTTCGGCCGATTTCATCTTTCATCTACTGGAGGTCGACCGCCTAGCTAGAGGTCGGACCGCCTTGGAGAGGTCGACCGCCTCGAGTAGAGGTCGACCGCCTTCTCTTAGGAAATTAAGTTTCGTTGTTTTTGGTTGTTTTGCTTTGGGGTTTTGATTGGATTCAATCCTAGTCTTCCAGATCTCGTATATCGATCTTCATAGCTTCTATAGCTATTGGAGTGAAATTTGTTTTGAATCTAATCGTGGTTGAAAAGTGAGCGTGCTCTATTCACCCCCTCTAGTCGCCTTTTCGGTCCAACAAGTGGTATCGAGCCCTGTTAGTTCAATCTTGATCTTAACCGGTCATCGAACTTGGCGATGGATAAGTACTCCACCAAGCCGCATATCTTCGATGGGCACGACTATGCCTATTGGAAGAATCGCATGCAGTCTTCCTTGAGAGCGAAGGACAAGCTATATGGGAGGTTGTTCGAGCCCCGCTCGTTTTTCCCGGTTGTTACGGGCTTCAAATTTCCTCTTGGCTAACAACAATAAGGCAAAGAACCTCTTGTATGGTGGGCTTGGTAGACAGGAGTATGATCGAATTTGCAATCTTGAGATCGCAGACGAGATTTGGAACACCTCGAAACCTACCATGAGGGTTCGCCCCAAATCAAGAAAGTACGCTGCATGCCTATAAGCGTGAATATAACAAATTCGAGATGCGTCCCGGAGAGAGCATCGATGACATTTTCACCGCTTCAACAAAGTGATTAATCGATGAAGGTCGTTGGAATTGAATATTCTCGCCTGAAATGCCACCCACCTCTTGGTCGCAATCAACACCAAGGAGTGGGAGATAAAGGCTACCGCCATTGAGGAGAACGCCAACCTCTCCGATCCGACTTTGAGCTGCTCTATAGCAAGCTTAAGACTCATGAGATCAAGAGGATTGATCATCCCAAGAAGGAAAATATGGCCTTGGTAGCGTACTCCGCCAAGAGAGCTTCGATGGGTCTTCCGAGTCTTCTTCCGGATTTTCGCTGTCGGTTTATCTGCAATCCATGAAGAGGAGTTTGAGAGTCTTCCGAGGCCGAGTTAGCCCTCATAGTCGAAAAGCCACACGCCTATAACAATATGAGAAACAAAAAGAGAGGAGGTCCGTGACTTGCTATGAGTGTGGTGAGCGACCACATCCGCAACCGCCCCAAGTTGAAAGGAAAGAGCAACCACAAGGAAGGAAAGTCACTTGAAGAAGCCTCAATGGAACAAATCAAGATTTGATGTCGCTAAGCTCACAAAGGCAACTCACCGGTTCTTGCCGCTTTTGGGGAACAACTTGCGATGTGGACTCGGGAGCGAGGATGACAAGGAGGAGGAGATCCTCAAGACAAGAAGAAGGGAAGGCCAAGGACTTCACCTGGCTTGCTTCATGGCCGACTCGACGACGCCGACGACGATGAGGTACCTCTCTCCTATGATGTCCTTTCCGATAGATGCGAAACTATCTTTGAGCAACTCATGAGCCGAGATAAGGCGTTAGAGTATATCATGGCTAGGGTCTCAAGTAGATAATTTGACTTTAGAACTTGCAAATACTAAGACTCTTGAATCGATGAATGTTCTTCCCGCCATGCTCTACACTCGAATTTGCTAAACCGCAATCGCTCATGATATTGCTTTGCAACAACTTGAAAATGCTAGGACCGAGTTAGTTGAGGTTAAATCGCTTCTTGTGAAAAATGCTTAGATTCCAAAAAGTTGGTTGCTCCGGTGCCGTTGATCCTAGCCTTTGCTCTTTTGCATTGAACGCGAACATGAAGTTAAAGATATCTTAGAAGCGATTAGAGCTAAATATGCCAAGCTTAAGAACAAGATTGAGTCTTCTACATGTGCTTCATGTCCCGCTCTTAAACTTGAAATTGCTTTATATAAGGAAAAATATGCTAGAGCTATTAAAGGCAAAACTTGTGAGTCATGTGTTAATCTTGAAAAGAAAATGCTTATCTTAAGGATACCTTAGAAAATTTTCTAAAGGTAAGAAACAATTAAACATGATTCGGACAAATCTAAGACTCCTTATAAGAAGCAAGGATTAGGATACAACTCGTCCAAGATAATTCTAAGCCCCAAGTAACTCAAGTCTTGGAAAATGGGTTAGTTGAATTTAAAACCCAACTGCAAAAACTACTTTTAAATCTGGGGTTTTGCCCAAACTTCGTTAAGTCAAAGGGTGCTTCTCCCAAAGGGTATCAAGTACCATTGCACCTATTGTAAGAAGAATGGACATTTGGTTGAGTTCTCACATGAGGTTGAAAAATGATAAGAAAAATTTTGCTAGAATTTCACTCAATCAACCTAGAGCTTTTATGAGACATGGTAATGTAGAAAGAGGAAACTTGGTTTAGGATTTGTGTCACATGCTCATCATCATGTTCCTAGACAGATAACTCTTATGTTAAAGTAACCATTGCTCATAATGTAACTTCAAACTTAATCAAGGATAGCACTTCGCTTGCATACTACTCAGACATGTGTCTCAAAGATCGGGTTCCCAAGTCTTGTTTAACTAACCCAGATTGAGACACATTGTTCTTCTGTGCCTTGATTTTCGTGATTACCGCGAAAGAGGAAGGACACGTGGTTCGTCGACTCACTGCTCACGCCACATGACCGAGACTCAAGATGGTTCACCTCCTTCACGCGGTCGACGGTGATGAATTCATCACCTTTGGAGATGATAGACAAGGGCGGATTGAAGGAACGGATCGATCGGGGTGAACGACAAGTTCATCCTCAAGGACGCCGCCTTGTGGACAAGCTAAGGTTTAATTTGCTTTCGTCTCTCAACTTCTTGATGATGGCTATGAGACTAGATTTAAGAAAAATGCTTGTCGGGTGCTTGATTCACCGGTGAGCTTGTTTTTGGGATTACTAGAGTTGCTAGGATCTTTGGAGCCGATTTTTCCAATCTCTTGGTCGGTTCTCTCAAGTGCTTAATTTCATCTTCTTCTTCGAAGTTCGCTTTGGCACCGCTGTTTGGGGCACATTGGTTTTGATCATCTGACGCGAGTTAGCAACCTTGAGCTCATGAGAGGTTTGCCTAAACTCAAAGCCGCCAAGGATGTCAGATGTGCGCCTCGTAGGCATGGCAAGCAAGTTGCCGCCACACCCATCGCTGACTATGGTCATGACCGACTGACCGGGACGCTTGCTTCATATGGATACCGCTTGGTCCCGCTTAGGTTCGGTCCGATTGGTGGAAAATGGTACATTCTTGTCATAGTCGATGATTTTTCTAGATACACTTGGGTGTTCTTTCTCACTTCAAGGATGAAGCTTTTGATCATTATCATGATCTTGTTCTTCGCTTGGCTTCGAACTTCCAAGTGCCTTGAGAGCGATCCGCAGTGACAATGGCACGGAGTTCAAGAATGCATCTTTTGCTTCTTTTGTGCCGAGCGTGGAATTGAGCATCGCTTCTCCTCCCACACGCCCCTCAACAAAATGGCGTTGTGGAAAGGAAGAACAGGACTCTAGTTGAGATGGCTAGGACAATGCTAGATGAGTATAGCACTGAGGAGGTTTTGGGCGAAGCTATTTCTACCGCTTGCCATATTGCAAATCGTGTCTTTTAAGACCGCCTTTGGGCAAGACTCCTTATGAGCTTCGCTTTTGTAGAAAACCTCTGCCTCGCACTTTCGAGTCTTTGGATCCAAGTGCTTTATTCTCAAGACAGAAATCTAGATAAATTTGAGTCAAGAACTTTTGATGGTTTATTTCGGGTTATCCCGCCATTCAAGGGGTTTTCGAGTTTTTAATGTCAAACTAACTCGTTCAGAGACATGCAATGTCACTTTTGATGAGACTAGCCCCGAGCTAGATCGATATTTCGGTGATACACAGTGACAGAGAGTATATTTGTAGAGGAAGATGATGATGGACTCGATGATACTCTTCCACCGCTTCATTGTTGACATTCCTATTCCCGCACAAGAACCCGCCGTGACTACTTCGCCTTCGGTTGAGGCACTCCGCCGATCTTCATCATCGCAGACTCATGAGGTCGAAGAGGTACTTTCTTCTCCCAAGCGCCACTTCACATTCAAAAGCAAAGATCCACGGATCGATGATAGGTAATATCCATGAACGAGTCACTCGCCCGTGTATCATGATCCAAACCTCTATTCTCATTCTCGCTTTGTAGCTTCTTTTGAACCCCGTGATATATCACATGCTTTATCCGATTCGAGTTGGTCAATGCCATGCATGAGGAGTTAGAGAATTTTGAGAGGAATAAGGTTTGGAACCTAGTAGAACCTCCTAGTGGTCATAATGTTATAGGAACTCACTGGTCTTCAAAAACAAACAAAATGAGGATGGTTCTGTGGTTAGAAACAAGGCTAGGTTAGTAGCTCGTGGTTTTAGCCAAGTTGAGGGGTTAGATTTTGATGAGACCTTTGCTCTCTTGCTAGACTAGAAGCTATTCGCATTCTTCTTGCATTTGTCGCCTCTAAGGGCTTTAGATTATATCGATGGATGTTAAGAGTGCCTTTCAATGGTTTTATAGAGGAGGAGGTTTATGTTAGGCAACCCTGTGCTTTGAGAATCCCAAGAACCCACATCATGTCTTCAAGCTATCCAAAGCCTTGTATGGTCTTAAACAAGCCCCTAGAGCCTCGGTATGATAGACTTAAGACCTTCTTGCTTAAGAATGATTTTGAGATGGGTAAGGTAGACAAGACCTTGTTCATTCTTAGGCGTGGCAATGATTTCTTACTTGCTCGATTTACGTTGATGATATTATCTTTGGTGGTTCTTCTCATGCTCTTGTTTCTAGCTTTTCCGAGACTATGTCCGTGGAATTTGAGATGAGCATGATGGGAGAGCTCAATTACTTTCTGGGCTTCAAATCAAGCAATGTAAGGAAGGGATCTTCATCCATCGACGGCGTATACTAAGGATCCGCCAAACGCTTCGACATGGGTGATCGCAAGCGATCGCCACTCCCATGGCGACTTCGATCGCTGGATCCGAGATGAGGAAGGAGAAGCCGTGGATCAACGCGAGTACCGCAAAGATGATCGGCTCCCTCCCGCACTGACGCATCAAGACCGACATCCACTTCACGATCGTCTCTGCGAGGTTTCAGCGCCTCCGAGAACTTCCCATCGCCAAGCGCTTAAGCGCATATTCGGTATTTACACTCTACCCTCCAAGATGGCATTTGGTACTCTGTTCTTCTTCTTTATCCATTCGGGGTTTTCGATTCGATTTTATGCGTCGTTCGCTTGATAGGAAGAGTACCTCGCACTTGTCACTTCCTAGGCACTTCTCTTGTTTCTTGGTCTTCTAGGAAGCACCTGCTGCACAATCTCATCACGAGGTCGAGTATGTAGTCACGCTAGTTGTCAGAGTCGATTTTGTGGATGGTATCCACTCTAAGGACTACTGGGTTAAATTTTGCTAGTGTTCCTCTTTTCGTGATAACACTTCGCTATTAACATTGCTAAGACCCCTGTGCAACACTCTAGGACCAAGCACATAGACATTCGCTATCACTTCCTTAGAGACCATGTAGAGAAGGGTGATATTGTGCTACACTTCGTGGAGTCCGAGGCTCAACTGGCTGATATCCTCACCAAACCTTTAGACCCAACTAGGTTTGCCACCTTAAGAAGCGAGTTAGGGGTAATTTATCCCTATGGGTTGGTTTGAGGGGGAGTTCGATCTTTTCTGATCTTACCTTGTTCTTTTGATCTTTTATTGTTCTTTTTCTGAACTTGTTGATCTTTTTGAACTTTTTAGGTTTTTAGGCTTCTTATTGCATCGCATTGTATCATATTGCATTCATATGAAAAATACATCAAGTGGTATGAAAAATCCAAAAAGATCATTGTAATATAAAATTTTCTTGCTTATCTTTTAAAATTGATGAAGCTTTGCCTATTACCCTTTGGAGCTTTAGTATTTCAATTCTTGCTCAATGTCATGTCTAGTACTTTGACTTGCTAGAATTTTCATGCTTTCACATGTGTAGCTAAGTCTTTGCTATATGAGCTAGAACTTTAAAAACAAACTCGAACTAAGAAATTGCAATTTGTGGATGTTTTAGCAAGTTGCGCAATTAGTGCTCCTTTGTGACATTGGCCTGTCTGTAATTGCTTTGTTAGCTCTTTGATCTAAAATTGACCATTACTTGAGCTCTTGTGTTCTTGAGATTCTAAAACTGCTCATGTGAAAAATGAAAATCAAGATTGTCTTATGCTTAAAATGTGCCAAACTATTCTTACGAGACTGCTTGTCAAATGACATGAACTTGGAGATAGTTTGATGATCCAGACGATCTCATGGGGATTGCTTGTCGAAATGACATGAACCTCAAGATTTGTCGCCTGTAGAAGCTTAGAAAGAGTTTGTGGATGGCTCCTAGTCCGTGATCTTCTTTACTAAGATATACCTTTAATCAACTTCGGTCAAGCTTAGGATGAGTTTGTGGATGGCTCCTAGTCCAGATCTTGTCACTAAGTTAGATCATTAGTCAACCTCAATATTCAATGCAAATGAGAAAAATGTTGACAAATGGGCGCTTACAAAAGATTGAGCAAAATGATTCAATACGGGACTTGATTGACTCTTAATGTGGTCTTTGTTAGATTTTTGATCTCACTTTGACATTTTGACATGGCCAATTTCACTTTAGGATCCTCGTTGATGAACTTGTCAATTTGAAGCGTTGCTTAAATTGATCAAATATATTGCTTTACTTTTGAGCCTTGGTGCTTAGCTTTGATATATATGTCTTACCATGATCTTGCTAGCACTACGGAGCTTGATATGTTGTTTGTGCAATATTAGAGATACTAGATTGTTCTTTTGGGTAATCTCCAAAGCTTCTTGTAATCAAAAATTGAAAAATACAAAAATGAAGCCACCCATTGCACTTCATGCATACTTCTTCTTTTGCTTCCTTCTTCATTCTCGCAAATTGCTATCTCTCGGATGAGAGGAAGGCGTGATTCCTTGATGACTCCATTGTCAAAGGGGAGAAGATATTTCGATGTTGGGGAGAAGTTTATACAAAGGGAGAAAGTTGGAGAATTTGAAATTTTCAAATCCGAGGATCATAGTGAGGGAGTTTTGAATAGTGAGGGGAGTTTTTGAATTGCATTCTTATTGTCTTATTGACTCTTCCGAACTTGAATTGCATTTATTACTCCTCACAATGATCAAAGGTCAATTGAACAATTGTTCATACTCGAGTAAGTATTTTCTAATTGCCTTCTTCACTTTGGAAAGGTATTCATATGCTCTATTCTCAAATCCACGGCTCAAATGATACTCAAGAAAGCCCAACTTGAACACGGGATCAAGAACAATAGGAACACATATTTTCAAGAATAGAGTCCCAATATTTCTAAAATTTTGCTTCATTTCATCCACCATACATGCAATAACAATGTCTGGATTCAAGGACTCCCTTTCCAAATTTTCTTCACTTCCCAAATCCCATGGAAGTAGCAGCTGGCAGTAGGGTATTTTGAACATAAAACTACTAGAGTGGCATCATAGAATACCTTCAACATATCACAAAGTTTCTCTGTCATTGTCCATTCTTCAATGAAGGCACATGTATGTACTGAGTGTCCTCTCGTGCCAAAGCTTCAAATGCCCTCTTGTACTGTAAGGCTGAATTAAGCATTTGATAGGTTGAATCTAACGAGTAGATACATCACAGGGGGGAGGCTTCTCACATTATATGCCTACTTGTTGAATCATATGTTCAAACCTTTGCCTGCGAGTTTGTGAGCTCTTCACATACATTACGCTGTCCTCACCACTCATGGTCTTAAACCCTTCTTGAATAATAAGATTGAAGACACGCACAACACAACAACCATGAAATAGTTTACCTTTGCAAGGTAACAAATTAAATCATAACAAGAATGTCTTGCAAAGAACCCACCATAGAGTCATTCTTGATGCATTGTCTAGCGTAATACTAAAAAGCTTATCTTCTACTTGCCAATTATGTATGCTCTTCCATATTGCATTAAACATAGTTCTACCATCGTGTGATGTCTCTACAAGAGTAAACCTTATGATCCTTTTTGCATCTTCTATTTATTATTGATAAAATGACATGTGATGCACAAATACCCAATTTTTATTAGATGTCAAAATATTTGTTGTGAGAGACATCCTAGAAGTTGAGTTTCAAAACCTCTCATAGAGCTAACATTTGTACACACTAATGCAATCACCCTTGATGGTAGTTCTAGAAACAAGTCTAAATAATGGGTTTAGACTAGCCTCAAAGCTCTTGAATCTAAGGTACTCAACTATGCTAAAGGGTAACTCATGCGGGACGATTAACTTTATGAGTTCTTGAGAGAGACTTTATGTCAAATTTCTAATCTTTGGGCTGGCGACACGAGGAGACAAATTAGAAGAGTTCATATGATCTACCATCGATGCAAATGCCTCGACAACTACTTGTGACAACATCACATGTAGCCTTAAACAATCTGTTGTAGTGAATGCAGAGCTTCTATAAGTTTCTTACCCATATATATAGGCTCAAAATCACTCCATATATCGATTTAAGTTTTAGTCTTCTAGTTCTACTGAAGATCCTAAATCATTAGCATGGAAACATGTATTAAGACAAGATCAAGTATAATGCTAATGAGACAATATGAATAAATAAACTTACGATCAATTATAATTTCGACATTTATTTTTATAAACTTATATGACAAACTAGTAGTAGTAGATTGAAAAACTTACCATGCCCAATACCACTTCTTGTTTCCTCGAGGCTAGGAGACAATGTAGATGGGGACCTTGCAGTGGCACAAATGGGGACCTCGCTCGTGAAGCGGATGGATACAACGACCTTGGAGATATCATGAGCCTTATCCTAGAGACCTCACCATTGTTACTCTTGGTAAACTTAACTTAGCCTTGCGCGAGGCTTTGCCGCTTCATCATAAGGGCTTTCCGTTTAGCCACCGACAAGGCTTGCTCGAAGAAACTCCCACTTCTTGGATAGCTCCTAGCCCTCCCTCTTGAGCCTCCATAGACAACATCTGCGGTGGCACAAAACCTCGGTCATGACAAGTAAGCAAAAATTGTCTCAAGACTACTACTAAATAGGACAAGCAACAACAAAATAAACTACTTGATAGAACATGAATGCTACGATTAACAAAATGATTAGCATGTTGTTTTCTTTTCTAAAGAACTAGTTTGCTAGTTGTAGGGGCATTTCACTACAAGCAAAACTCCCTTTAATTTATGTGGTTAGTTCTAGTTTAACAGGATTAGAACCTAGAGTACTATTGTTTAACTTGCATATTTATCCCCAAAGGAATGAGAGAGATACTCATCTAATTGGTAGATTGGTTCTAATAGTGTACTAGATTGATGTACAATATTTATTTAAGGAAAGCGATCTGCGGGGTAAAGCTAGTTCTACTAGTGTAGGAGGCTGGGGCACTTTGCAATTGAGCTTAGGAGAAGGTTGGAATGCTATTCAACAGTCTACTCCATGTACTTCGTCTACATACAAGCTTCTTTGGACCTTAAGCATGTAATCTAAGTCGTGTAACACTAACAAAAGAAACCTCAAAACCTCAAATCAAAGACATCCAACCCCAAAACCTCCAATCAAGACTCGGATGTCGGAATCAAGAACTACGCCATGAAGCTAACACACACATAGGACTAATATATCAACCAAGAACAGGGCCAAGATGGGCAAGAGTAGCCAAGAAATGACCAAGAACAGGATCGCACCTAGATGGTCAGCACCAAGATGGGGCGACGGTGGAGAAGATAGTTGCTACCGATGATGGGGCGAAGGTAGAGGATGTGGGTGATAAGAGGAGGCCGCCGCCCGACGATGGACCGATGGGCGACGGCCGAGGCGGACAGACTAGGGTTTAGCGAGGCCCTCGACCTGGGCGAGAGGAGGAGGCCTGCAGCGGCTAGGGTTCGACCGTTCGGGAAGAGGAGGAATGAGTGAGCGAGTCGTTAACGTAAGGGCGCGATTGACCTAACGAACGCAACGGCCGGACCTCTTTCTCTGCTATTGGTTGGCGGGCTATTGCGGACTATTTAGTGGGCTGGTTTTTAGGGGCGGGCTAGGGTTAGCGAATTGACCCGCCTCACTTGCACCGCTAGTAGAAGTCCTTTTTTAAGGAACAGGTAGAAGTCCTCTATGTAAACATTTGTAATCTTTGTTATTTGAGTGTGGGTTGTTTCTGGGCTTCATAATATCTTTGTATGGTTGCGAACAGTCTGAAGTGGAGCTTGAAAGATGGAATTGAATGGACACCTTTTACTTCGGCAGTTACTCCGTGTAATTCTTGAGCTTCCAATGTAAACGCAGTACGCTGGTAGAACTTAAATTGATGCTTTTATTATTTTAGATCGGAAAGTTGACTTTCTATGAGAGATCTATAAATGAAGGTATCTTACCTTTGTGTTCAACTTTTCATATGGTGTGGTGTTGGTTCTCTAGGCTGAGACTTGAGTCACGATGGAATTTCTCAAGGAAAAATTGCAATTTGAAGAGCCACTTCTTGAGGTCAGTCTCTCTGCTAGTTCTTCTATATTCAAGTCTATCAATAGTTTGATTTATTTTGAACAATCTTTCGTTTTTCTTTATGTTTTCATGTCGAACATATAGGTATCTTGATATCTTTTAAGTCATTCCCTTACTTAACAGAACATTTTTTTTTACCAACTTCTTTCATCATCTGTTACTTCCTCACGCTTTTGAAAAAAAGTTGGAACAGTCTCAACAAGTTCCACAACTGGTATGTTTTTATCCAGCGTGTTAACAATGTTTCTGTATGAGTGACATTTGATCGTGTTTCCTATGGAGAGAAGTTCGTTTTTGTACCTATTGTCCTCCGTATATATGTCATATGGAGAGAGGTGTTATGCAGCTATAATTTGAGGACATACTTCAAACAATGCAGTACAAACCGCGGGCATCATTAGTTCATTACAGACCTTTAACTGAACTCAGCTATCAATATAGATTATGTCTGGTGAAAATTAGCAAGGATCCGACTTAAATCCTTTAACTTTCAGCTTTTATTATAGAGGATAAACAGAAACATACCCGAGTTGTGAAAGTGAGCGATTTATATTTCCTGCTTCTTTCAGGCGATCCCCAGCTGCATGAGTTAGCTTTTGCGGCTCTGAGCCAGCAAGATCCACTAAGTATCGCCACCGTGTTGTCTTTTTTTTTAAATACAAAAGGACTGTCGGGGAGGCTTCCGCTGTGTCGTCTTGTATCAGGTTGCTGCTACCACCGAGGAGGTGAGAGCCGCCAAGGAGGAAGAAGGCAAGCCGCCATCAGCCGAAGAGAGAAGGGAGGAGAAAAAGAAGGAAAGCCGTCGGTGGAGAAAGAAAGAAGGAAAGCCGTCGGCCGAAGAGAGAAGAAGGGATTAAAAAAGGTTCTGTTCAAAAGAAAAAAAAGTTTCCCTATTCGAGAAAAAAGCTCTATGTGATTTGGACAGTCATCGAGGTTCGGTTGAATATTGATGCGTGAAGAATTGTCGTGATCGTGGGAGATATACGTGGCATATCTTGGTAGTGATTGTCATTACTCTGGTTGTATGAGAAGATGATCCATGGGGAAATGAGAAGTATGTTACAGGACCTCTTTGTGACGAGTATGATAGGTCTGAGGGTCGGTGCAGGGTCATCTTACTTAAAACTAGAGCTGATGTCAAATGATATAAAGTTTGAAGGGAGTAAGAATTACCTGAGTTGGTCTAGAAGGACTCAAGTAGTTATGAGGACGAATGGGGGTAGAGCACTACCTACGGGAGACTTGTGTTGAGCCCGCGAATAAGGCGAATATGGATTGGAGAGTGTGGAACACCACCCTGTAGTGATAACTTGGTTGCTAACTTCGATGTTTTCATCCATCGCTCGCATAGTGGAGCTAATATAGAGTGCACTAGCAATGTGGAAGATGCTGAGCAATATGTACTCCGGGGCAGGAAATGTGTGATGATGGTGGAGGTCCAGGGCAAGAGGAAGGTTCTGCAATAGGACGAGAAGACCGTCCAGGAATATGTTAGTGAACTGCAATAACTATGGACATATTTAGATCACTATGATTCACTGCAGTTAACATGTGCTGGTGATATTGAGGCTGACAGGGTGTGGCTGCAACGCAAATGGGTTACACACAAAGGACTAGACCCAAAGTAGGAGGGCTGCAATGTTTCACTTAGCAAACTTGCCTACTATGAAGCAGATTATTTTGATTATGGTGTAGGAGGAGATTCGACTACAAGTAATAGGGGACAATAACCCTTTTAGGTCTGCATATGTCATACTCGATGATAGGGAGTACTACAATTGTGGGGTGAGAGGACATCTGAGCCGTGCTTGTCCTTCTCCACGGGATAGAAGCAGAGGTGAAGGTCGTGGTGATCGTGGAGGCCGAATTGGAGATTTTGGAGGCCGAGGTGGAGGTTGTGGATACGGAGGTGGTGATTATGGTGGTCAAGGAAGGGGCTGAGTTGGCCCAGGGATGATATGACCCTAATAGATGAGAGCACATCTGTTACTCTGATAGACGAGCAAGGTACGCAGTAGGAGAAGTGGCAGCAGGGAAAAACATTGGAGACTCCTCATGATTCCACTGCAACAACTACCACCTCCTTCGGTAACTTTGCCAAATACGACCACGTGGGCGTAGGTACTTAGGAACATGCACTTGCATCCACATATAAGCACTCTCATATTAATTGAATAATAGATTCAGAGGCATCCAAGCATGTCATGTATTCACTTAGTGTATTTGCAACTTACACTCCATATACTCATTCTGAAACTGTCCAAACAGATGATGAAATCTCCTAGCTTATTCAGTGTGTAGGATCTGTAGAATACACACCATCCATTTCTTTATCCTCCATTTGGCATGTTCCCTCCTTTCCAGTCAATCTTCATTCATTTAGTTCTATCATTGACCAATTCAAATACGCTGTCATATTTAATAAGGATTCGTGTTTATTATAGGAGGAGAGAACTGGGAAGAGGATTTGGACTGGAATAAGGCGTAATGGGCTATGGGTACATTGATTACGTTGATGTGGCATTGGCTGTGGTTGCAAGAGGAGTTGAGGGAGAAATTTTGTTGCATCATCGCCGCTGGGACATCCGCCGCTTGAGAGTTTAAGTTAGTTGTACCTTGATTTGTTTAATAAAGTAGACAAGAGTAAACTCATATGTGATGCTTGTGAGTTTGGAAAAGCATACACGGTCTACATATAGTAGTATTGGTCTTTGGAGTTATTAATACACGGTCTACATATAGTAGTATTGGTCTTTGGAGTTATTAACATTTTATATTAATAAATTCTGATGTTTGAGGTCTATGCTCGCCATTTCGCAATTAGTTTTAAGTGGTTTGTCGATTTATTGAATGCTATACTGTATGACTTGCATTTATATGATGAAGCATAAGAGCGAGATCATTCGGTGTTTTCAGGACTTCCATAGGATGATTGTTACCTAGTTCGATTCAAAGGTTCGATTTCTTCAATGCATAATGGATCCGAGTATGTTAACAAGGAGTTTGCAGCGTATCTCTCAGAGGAGGGGATACTTCATCAGACTATTTGTCTATGAACCCCACATCAGAATGGAGTGACTGAAAGGAAGAATCGATATTTGTTGGATGTAGCACATTCACTCATGTTTCAGATGAGTATGTCAAAGGGATTGTGGAGCGAGGTAGTGATGACATCAGCATGTCTCATCAATCACACACCATCTTGAATACTTGAGATGAAGTCTCCAATGAACTTCTTTGGGTTAAGGGAGTTCAAGGTACCTCCTAAAGTGTTTGGTTGTGTGTGCTTTGTATGAGATCACTAACCAGCGGTTGGCAAGCTGGATCCTTAGACAATGAAGTGTATCTTTATAGGCTATGCATCAAGTCAGAAGGGATATAGATGCTGGAACCCAGTTGAGCAAAGGTTGTTTGTGAGTATGGATGTGACATTCTAGGAGTTTGAGTCGTACTACACGAGTGGAGGTACTCTTGTTCAGTTTTTCGAGGAGTTCTCTCCTATCACTGAGGGTGACAGTCGAGAGAGGGAGAACAAGGAGAGTGATAGTCAATTAGAAGAAGTCATTGTGGGGGGACAATTCCTTGCCCAAGCTTAACGGAATATACGAGAGATTTGATAGTCCCAAAAGAATAAAAAGAATTGAATGTTTATCAGCGAAAATGCTTTGGGAAATAGGGGGAGAAGTAGAGGGACAAGCAGCCAGCACCTGAGCCACCAGTAGAGCTGGCAGAGGCGCAACCAGAACATCCACAGCCTGAACAGCCGACCTTGCTAGTTGATCTAGTCCCAAATCCCTCCTTGGGCCTCTCTCTATCAAGTCTCTTGCCTCCCTTGGGGCAGTGGTAATGCTCCTTCTAACCACTCTCATCTAGAGTTATCACTTGCCCAACGTAGGGAAATTAGAGCTAATATCGAAAAGCCTCCAGTCCGGTATGACTTTGAGCATGACATTACAAATTTCATCTCATATTCCCATATGTCACCTGCATACAAAGCATTACTTGCATCTCTTTAAACAAGACCTATTCCAAAGGATTGGTGAGTCGCTAAGCATGTTCCTAAGTGGAAGGATGTCATAAATGAGAAGCTTAGTGCACTTCGTAAGAACAAGACATGAGATCTTGTTCTACTTCCAAACAGAAGAGAGTAGTAGGATGCAAATGAGTGTTTACAATTAAGCAAACTCCTAAGGCAAGATAGAAATATGCAAGGCACAGCTTGGTTGCAAAAGGTTATAGCCAAATATATGAGATGGACTATGATGAGACCTTTGCATCGCAAGGTGAAGATGAGCACAGAAGAACGTTGATCTCCGTGCAACTAACTTCGGATGACCCCTACATCAGTTGGATGTAAAGAATATTTTTCTACATGGTGATTTACAAGAGGAGGTATACATGGAGATTCCTCCAGGCTTTGAGGACAAATAGACTAATTGAAAGGTATGTAAACTCAAGAAGTCTTTAGACGGTCTGAAGCAGTCTCCAAGGGTGTGGAAAGGCTATGTACTAAGTCGGGAGACCCAGTTGACAAAGAATCTTACCAAAGGCTTGTTTGGGTGTCTTATTTATTTGTGTCATACAAGACTTGATATTTCATATACAGTGAGTGCAGTTAGTCGATATATGCATGATCCCAAAATATGACACGTGGATGTTGTCTATCGAATCCTATAGTATTTGAAGAGTAGCCCTGGGAAATGCATTTGGTTCAGGAAGAATCAACACCTGAATGTGGAAGTGTATTGCGATGTTGATTAGGCGATAAGTGTGGATGGCAGAAGGTCTACCTCTAGATATTGTATCTCTGTGGGAGGTAATCTTGTGTCATAGAGAAGCAAGAAGTAGGAGGTTGTGGTTCGGTCTACTGCAGAGGCAGAGAACAAAGCAACGACATTGAGTGTGAATGAAATGATATGGATGAATGGTTTATTGTTTGAGCTTCGAGTATAGAGAAATAATGTTTTGGTGTTGCATTATGGCAATAACTCTGCTATCAACATTGCAAACAATCCAGTACAGCATGATCGTACCAAACACGTTAAGATTGATAGGTTCTTCATCAAAAAGAAGCTCGATGGTATGATACTAAAGTTGGAGTATGTTAAGTCTGGTGAACAGTTGACTAACTATTTTACTAAAGGGTTAAGTCTTAACGAGGGTACTACAATATGTAACAGATGTGCATGATTGATGTTTTCGACCCATTTTGAGTGGGAGTGTTGGTGAGTCCGTATTATAGTTTAATTAAGAATTTGTATTGGAGTTGGATTGTATCCTTGGACTATAAGTAAATGATATGAAGGTCCTGTGAGACTACAAACAATTATTCTGATTCTAGACTCTTTTGTTGACCCTCTACTGCATAGTTTTTTCTTGCTTTTACAGAAAAATGGTACTAAAGAGAAGGTACTAAAGAGAATTTGGTTAGTCTTATTACAGGATTCAATAGTACATAGAGGCGACAGGATTGCTGACATTAAAGAAACTTCAACTTCTAGAGTGAAGCACCGTGCTGGCAGTTGGAAAGCATGCACTTTTATCTTAGGTAAACGGAAGTTGTCAAATTTTCATGCAGATCCTGCTAAATGTTAAGGATAATTTATTTTAGTTCACTTATTCAAACTTTATATTCAGCAGACACTCCACAGATGCTTTCTTCCATGAACATTAATTTTTATTTTGCACTGTCCAATTCTCTTGGAATTTGCTTGACAGATACCATTTCTGACTTGCACTACAGTGACTGAATGCTTTGAGGAGCTAGGATACTATGGGATACAATTCAACTTGGTCACTTTCCTCAAGACAGTACTACAGGAAAGCAATGTTTCTGCAGCAAGAAACTACACGAATTGGCAGGGGACTTGCTATATCGCACCACTCATTGGAGCAATTGTAGCAGATTCCTATTTGGGAAGATACCTGACCACAGTGACTTTCTTTACAGTTTACCTAGTTGTAAGCACACAAGCACACCTGTTAGGACTTGAGCTTTATCATTCTTTCACACTCTAGATTTCGTGCCATACTGCTAAGCATTCTTGAAATGAAACTCATTTCTTATTACACATCAAACTTTTAAGAATTTTGTCTTGAGCATTCCTAGTTAATTTCCACTAACCAGTTTATTATACTTTTTCAACACAAGGATGGCTGCAATGTCTATCTCAGCATCATTACCGACTTGTGCCGGACTCAATTGCCTGCAGGATGGTTCATCCCAGTCTCTTGTGTTCTTTCTCGGCCTGTACATGATGGCCATAGGAGCTGGTGGCATCAAGCCCTGTGTCTCATCTTTTGGCGCTGACCAATTTGATGATAACATCCCAGCAGAGAGGTTGAAAAGAATTCCTTCTTTAATTGGTTCTTTTCTCCATCTATATCGGCAGCTTTGTCTCAGGCACCATTGTTGTGTGGGTGCAAGATCATTATGGATGGGTTATAGGCCTTTGGATCCCAACTCTGTTCATCACATTGGCTATTGCAAGCTTCTTGTTGGGTTCCAATTCATACAGAGTCCAAAAGCCTCTAGGAAGTCCACTGATAAGAGTTTTCCAAGTCATTGTTGCAGCTATTCGGAAATGGAATGTAGGTTTATGGCATGATGATTCTCTTCTCTACGAGTTACCTGAGAAGACATCAATGAGAGATGGTAAGAAATTGCAGCATACATCAGTACTCAGGTAGCTATCTGAATCTCTAATGGCCGCAGCTTTTCATAGGGTCACTCTTTGCTGTGACTTACAAGTTTTACTGTCCAGTTTCCTTGACAAGGCTGCAGTAATTTCTTCAACTGAAGAGTTTTCTGATCCATGGAGGCTTTGCACTGTCACGCAAGTCGAGGAACTGAAGATAATCATAAGGATGCTCCCATTTGGGCCACCGGGATCATATTCTTTCTGTCCTCGCGCAGTTCTCCTCGACATTCCTGGAGCAAGGGAGAATGATGGACAAACTAGTTGGCAGTATTGCCATTCCTCCAGCCTCCCTGGCTTCATTCGACGCCGTCAGCGTCATCATATGGGTGCCTGTCTACGACAGGGTCCTGATCCCTGCAGCCAGGAGGTTCACCGGCAACGAGAGGGGGTTCTCAGAGTTGCAACGTTTTGGGATCGGCCTGTTCTTTTCAGTCCTGGTGATGGCAACCGCCGCATTGGTCGAGACGAAGCGCTTGGCGATGGCGAGAGCATACGGGCTGATCGATCAGAAGCTCGAGGTGCCAATGTGCATCCTGTGGCAGGTGCCCCAGTACTTCCTGGTCGGTGCCAGCGTCGTTTTCGCATGTGTCGGGCAGTCGGAGTTCTTCTACAATGAGGCTCCGGAGTCCATGAGGAGCTTGTGCTCAGCCCTGGGGCTTCTTACAGTGTCACTCGGGAGCTACCTGAGCTCGTTCATAGTGACCATGGTGTCCTACTTCACGACGAGGGATGGTAAGCCCGGATGGATACCTGATAACCTCAACGAAGGCCACCTCGATCGCTTCTTTTGGCTCATTGCTGTGCTTAGTTCACTGAATCTGGCAGTTTTCATCTATTGTGCCCAGCGATACAAGCGCAAGAATGTTTCCTGAGTGCGGAAGGTCTTTTATTTCCTGGCTTGTAAAAGCCACTTTGTGAATGTTGAACTGTACGGTGTTCTGGCATCCTACTTGAATAAAACGGTCAATTATTGTTGTCTTGTTGAACTGTCTTGCATGTTGAACTGTGTGGTATTCTGGCATCCTACTTGAATAAGATGGTCAATTATTACTGCCTTGTTGAAACCGTATTGCATGTGATTGAATGGCCAAGAAACTTAACCTTATGACGAGAGAACTGCAAATTTTCCTGAATTGGGCAGTAGACTTGAACTGCACAGAAACAACCTAATCATTTAACAAATTCAGGACCACCCAGTGACAGAGTTTGAGCAAAATCTAAAAAGGGGTCAAAGATGAAAGTAAATTCAGAAGCACACTGCTCACTATTGGTTACATGTCCTGCGCGGCGCACATAGACTTGATTCTCTGGCCATCGGTTGCACATTTGTCATCACCGCTGACTCCACCGTAGTAAGCTCGCGACACACCAATGCCAATACTCGCTCGCCGCTTCTATGCTTCGTCCGCACGACGATCAGTTACTGCCTCACCGAAGAAGATCGTAATTAGTAATATGCAGCAACAATGAGCCTTCTAAATGAACCTGACCTAATCAAATTGAATTAACTGTGGACTACATATATACTGTAATTTTTTCTTTTGAAATGCTGGGAGGGCCATGGCTATGTTGACAGAGGGAAAGCTCCGTCTCTCTGGGACCACCAGATGTCACCTTTTTGGCAAAAAAAAAAAAAACATCGCTAGTTTGTGAAATTGCGTGGAGGTTCCGTTTCGACGGTTGTCAACCGTCGGATCGCCATCCCACGGTTGGAATCGGACAGGTGCGAAGCCCTCGGTTCGCGTTTTTTCCAACCCCCAACGATTGCCGCCTCCTCCCCTTCCTTTCTCGCTCTCGCCTTCATCCTCGCCGTTTCTGCCCCCATCCCCACGCCCCGCCCTCGCCTCGCCTCGCCTCCTCCCCATCTCCTCTCACGCCGCGCCTCCACCACCACCACCGAAATCCCTCCAGGGCACCTCTTCCCCAGCGCGTCCGCCTCCTCCGTGCCCCTTCCAATCTCCTCCCACGCCGGGCCCCCACCAAAATTCCTCCAGCAGCGAGCCGCCTTCGCCTCCTCCCGTCTCTCCCGACCACTTCCCCTCGCCCCGCCTCCTTTCCTTCCTCCCTGACAATTCGACGACCTTTGTCGCCCAGATCTGATTTGGGGAAGGATTGGGAGGGATTCAGGGTGAATTGTGTGGCGAGCTCCGCTGCGATGGCATCCGTAGGCCACAAAAACGATGGCGACAAGGGCAACCGCGATCCGCCCCTCCTCCCTCTTGTACTTTCGTTCTCCCTCCTTGCCTCGTGGCCTCGCCCTTCTGCACCGCCACCACACTAGCCCCTCGGATACGGCGAGCAGTCATGGAGGGGAAGGGGATGCGGTGACCGGGATTGCGGCACCAGGTTCCACTAGATCCAATCCTGCGACGGTGGGGTCGCAGAGGCCACAGGTGCCATGGGTGATTGGGCCCTGCAGAGTGGGGAGGCCAGGGCGCGGGGCGGCGGGTGCTGCAAGTGCACAGCGGAGGAGGCTGGGTGCGGAGGCAAGGCGGCTGGTGGCAGAGTCGAGGAGGCTGTCTAGGACGCCATCGCGATGGGTGGATGGATGGATCTGGCCTCGGGAGAGGAGGAGAGAAGAAACGCGAATGAGTGAGGGAGAAAGAAGAGAGAGACGTGGGAGCCGAGAATGAGTGAGGCGTCTGATGGTTGCTCTCGGATTGGACGTCCTCGCCATATAAATATCCTTTAATCTTTATGACCCGTTTGGAACGCTGGATTCTTAGGAAACCCCACGTCTAGTGAGAGTGGATATTTCCTTTCCTACGAAATTCCTACATAATCTTTTTTTCTTTGGCCATGTTAGGAAAATTGAGGGATGCAATTTGGTGCCCCGTTTTTTTTTTCAGAATCTCCATAGGTGATTAAGACTAAGTGCTGCTATTTCTTAGCAGGATGCAGGTCTTTACACAGGTGATGGATCTGTTGATATCAAAGGGCGTCCCGTGTTGAAGCGCACACAGGCAATAGGCGATCATGTTTTTTCACCCTAGGTAATTTTCATAGATGTGTGTCCCATAGAAGTCTGGCACATTGTTTACTGAAGAAATTCCTAATTTCCTCCAAACAAAGAATAAAGCATCGACACGTTTGGAAGGCACCGTGTCCGTGTCGGACACCGTGTCGACACGACACGGCCCGCCACGGCTCTGACACGATTCCAGCGGTCGGAAATTTACGCCGCGAAAATAAATAAAAACAAATTCGACACGATCGGACACGCTTGGTCGCTGCGTCGACACGATCGGACCATTCATTCGCCCATTTATCACCCCATTCATTCGACCCATCTCCCATCCTAACCCTACCTCGCCTCCGCCTCCCCGTCCCCCATCCCCATCTCACTCCTGCCTCCCGCAGTCGCAGCCACCCCAGCCTAGCCGCCGCCCGCTGCCACGACCCCGACGCCGCCGCAGAGCCGCTTCCCGCGCTGACGCTGCTCACCGCTCCCACATGTCTGTTGCTCGCTTCCTCGCGCTGATACCACTCTTTTCTGCTCTCGCGCTGACGCTGACGCCACGCTTTGCGCTGATGCCGCTTCGCTGCGCGACGCCGCTGGCTCAGGCTTGACGCTGACGCTCACGCCTCGCGCGCGACTGACGCCGCTCGTCTCGCTGACGCTGACGCCACGCCGTCTCGCGCTGACGCCATTGCCTGCTCGCCTCGCCTCCTCGATGCTACCGCCGCCTCCTCGCACTCGCCCGCCTCCCGACGCCGAGTTGCCGACGTTGTTGCCGCCGCTTCCTCGCTGGTCGCCGATTTGACTTGCTTGGTGAGTGCTTGACTGCTTGTGCATACTGACATACTACATTCAATAATACATATGCATATTACATATATATATATATACAGCCGTGTCCCCGTGTCGCTATTTTTTTAGAAAATGACGAATCTCGTGTTCGATACGTGTCGTGTCCGACACGCGTGTCCGTGTCCGTGCATCCTAGGTGGTGAGAGCTATTTTCCTTTTCTGGTACTCATACTGTCATACAATCCTTTAGTATAGCACCACCCTCAATGTAGTTTTGATGAATGATTAAACATTTCATCTATTGATGAGTGCTGCCTGTTAGTTATACTAGTATGTTAGCTTCATGAAATTTTAATCCTCAATAATAAGATCCTATGTTTAGTGTTATACGGTACAAAACAGTTTTAACTAACCTAAATACTACAAGGCATATGGTGCAAAACATTCTGGAGACTATTGTGTATATTTTATATATTCAGCAATGAGGTTTGGCAAGTTTCGGTGATGCTAGTTTGGTGACAGGGAATGAGTGCTGTTAGCGTCTGGCCTACTATGGAATTGCGAAAACCTAGTTACTTATCTGAAAGTAAAGCTTCATCAAGGCAATCTTCAAGCTGCGAGAAATGTTACCACTTGGCAAGGGACATGCTATCCAGGGGCGGTCCCTCTTAAGTTCATGGGTGTTCACCTGAACACCCATTAATTTTTACACAAAAAACTACAGTATAGTATGCGTATTACATATATAATGAAATATACTTTTAATTGGTCCAATCAGACCACAACTTTCTCTCAACTCATCAAACCACATCTCCCTCTGGCGCCCTACAACCTCAAACCAGCTCGTGTGATGCCGGCACATGGTCACAAGCCCTTCGGCCTTTGCCCTTTGGGCATTGGATCATTCGGCCGAGTCACAACAAGGTTATTCCCCCTCATATCTCTCTCTCTCTCTCTGTAACCCTAACAATCAACATACAATAGCTGACTCTCACATCTCTCCCTCTTTCTCGACAAGACAACCACGACGATGCAAATACAGTAGCAAGTTAGAGGTCGGAGGAGCAAGGTTGGTCGCCAGTCGCCAAACAGACCGTTACCATTGGGCCACCGAGCGGCGGAGCGGGATGGGACTTCCGTCGAGCGAGGAGGGCCACCGGGGAGCCCTACGGACCAGCAACTAGCGGCGACAACCCAATGGCTCCTGACAAGAAGGCTTACCCAAATTCTCAACCGTGCAAATGTGGGTTCAATTCGAATTATCAGATCCTCAATTCCCAAACCAATAAAGAACAAACCCAAATGCCCAAATCAGCAATTTTGTTTGTGTTAGTTTGAATTGTGATCGATAAATCTTGTCTTTTTTGTGAAATGTAGATCTCATAGCTTCAAAAAAAAAAATGAAGAACTTTGTCGATTTGAAAGGCATGAATGAAAATAGAGTTAAATTATAATTTTTCTTGATTATTTTGTAATCTTACTAAATTATTTGAGATGTTGTCATTGGTACGAATAATTTGTACTTTTATTATTGTGCACATTTATATTTTACATTGAACAATATTTTTGTAACTTCGAACACCCATTCTGAAAATGTTGGGTCCGCCACTGATGCTATCTCACTCCCCTCATTGGAGCCATCTTAGCAGATTCTTATTGGGGAAAGTACTGGACTATTGTTGTTTTCTCATCAATTTATTTCGTTGTAAGTACAAGATATTGTCACCCAAACTTTTTCTCTACCTCCTTTGTTACATTATGCTCCATACCGACATAGAAAAACAATGTTGCACTTGCACATTCTACTTAGTATTTTCCGAGTACTTATATTTGAATCCTAGATTTTAACTATTCAACATATATAATGAACATGTGGGATGCGGAAATGGTACAGCTATATTCAGTTTGATTTAATGAAACGGATTTATGCACCTCAATACTTCAATTACCCATAATTATATTTTGTGAAGAAAAATGGTGGACCCTTGTATTAACAATATTTTAATAATGTATAACATTTTTTACTGAAGGGCCTGGCTATTTTAACGCTTTCAACATCACTTCCCGCACTTCAACTACCATCATGTTTAGGATCTGTTTGTCCAGAAGCAAGCTTACTTCAGAATGGCACATTTTTCCTTGGCCTCTATATGATTGCCCTACGGACTGGAGGCACTAAACCTTGTGTCTCATCCTTTGGAGCTGCTCAATTTGATGACACTGATCCAACAGAGAGAGTAAACAGGGGTTCCTTCTTCAATTGGTTTTACTTCTGTATAAATATCGGTTCATTCTGGGAATTGGATTTGCCGTTCCTACTATATTTATGGCATTGGCTATTGCAAGCTTCTTTGTAGCCTCAAATATGTATAGATTTCAGAGACCTGGCGGGAGCCCACTTACAAGAGTGTGCCAGGTTGTCGTCGCAGCATTCCGTAAGTGACATGTACGTCGAAGTACCACATGATACAGTGTCTCTGATACTTCTCTTCTGTATGAAGTTGATGGTCAAAATTCAGCAATACAGGGAAGCCGGAAGCTGAAGCACACAAGTGAACTTGAGTAATTCTCTTTCTAATGATGCATCATTGCCTTACTTTTAGTATCATGTGTCAATATATTTCCTCTAATGGTGGGTACACAATACCACAGGGCCACAGGGCCAGGCAACCATTTTTGTATGATTGTTGGTGAGATAATAATATCGAAATGGTTCTTGACAAGCGTGTTGGATTTTTCCATGTTCCTCCTGCGTCCCTCTCAACTTTTGATGTAATAAGTATCATCATCTGGGTTCCACTTTATGACCGCATTCTTGTACCAATAGCTAGAAAGTTCACTGGAAGGGAGAAGGGTTTCTCTGACCTACAGAGGATCGGAATTGGATTAGTTCTGTCCATTCTTGCAGTGGTATCTGCAGTTCTTGTTGAGTTGAAGCGTTTAGAGATTGCGAGGTCTGAAGGTCTTATTCATGAGAAGGTTGCTGTTCCAATGAGCATTCTTTGGCAAATACCACAGTATTTCTTGGTCGGTGCTGCCGAGGTCTTCGCAGTCATAGTTCAGGTTGAGTTCTTGTACAATGAAGCCCCAGATGCCATGAGGAGTTTATGTAGCGCATTTGAGCTTGTTACAGTCTCAGCGGGAAGCTATATAAGCTCGATCATATTGACCTTGGTGTCGTATTTTATAACTCAAGGAGGGAATCCAGGATGGATCCCGGATAACCTGAATGAAGGCCATATCGACCGGTTCTTTTGGATGATTGCAGGGATCAGCTTTGCGAATTTGCTGGTTTTCATTGGTTGTGCAAATACATACAAATATAAGAAAGCATGACGATTATAATTACTGTAAAATCAGTTCTTGTAATGTGATTTCAGATTCCATATTCGTCAAATGCAATGCATTGCATAGACTTGACTGTGTAACACATGATGCTTCAGCTGCCATTCGTCAGTTCTCGAGAACAAAAAAACTTACAGTTGGGTTTCTGTGGCAATTCTTCAGGTGATTGTGCTGTGTATGAAAGCCTAATGAAACGTGCAAGGTGCCACCTAGCGTAGAGTTATACTTCTCCTTCATTCTATTTAAAAGCATCATGTTGTAACTTCAAAGTTCATCCATAAACCATTCATGTTATTCTGTCCTCCTGAAATACTGTCACCGCGTTCTACCTTTTTGCAAGGTTATTGCCTTTGCCTATCACAAGATATCTACAGCTTTCTCATTGTTGTTCTGAAGTATGGATAGCATGTGCTGGTAAGAGCAAAGCATTGCAAATGGGACCGAATCCAGCATCATAAAGTATCACTTTCCATTGTTGTTGCTTTTTTATTCATTGCAAAATGCAAACCAACAATCATACAAAAATGCTCATATTTACCGGTTATCTTATTAATCGAAGAAAGCAAACGTACATAAACTATCTTTCAACAGAACAGATACAATGTGCAAGGTTTAGTAACTATGAAATTTGGAGGCCATTTACCCAGTGACAGCCTGAGAAGCACAATCTCTTCCAGAGTCAGACATTTCAAGCACCTTGTGTAAACACCTGCTGCTAGATCAGCAGCTGCCGCAGATCGACCTTAGCCATGAAAAATTTATAGTGGTTCCAAATATCAAAAGTCAAAACTATTCATATATGCGGCGCAAGTCACCAATAGTCTCTGCAAGAACAACTCCCGTTCTTGAAATGATGGAACCTATTGGAGTCCCTGACGATGATCTCTCTCTGCACAATCCGTGACATGAACTTAATAGCAGTATGACAGTCCCCACATATCCGCAGATTCTTGAAAACCTATACAGGGGCCAAGGATAGAAATCCCGGCCGGTAACCGCCGGTTACCGGCCGGTAACCGGTTTACCGGTGGCGGCCGGGATTTGAAATCCCGCCGGTTTTCTCAGTTTACAAATTCAAATTTTGAATTTTGAATTTTGGTTGATTTTAAGCAAATTTAAACGAAATTCGACCGAGTTTTCTCCGAGAAAACCGTAACCGCCGTTACCGTTACGTCGCCGGCCGATTTCGCCGTTCCGTTTTTCAATCCTCGACAGGGGCACCGAGTGGCAATGATCCCAAATGCAACAGCCAGCCGCCGCTGTTGGTAGCCAATGTCATGCTCCTTCTGCTCGCCTTCAACAACATGGAGAACAAATCCGTGTCTGCCACGCACCTTCTTCCCTCATTTTTGCGCAAAGCTTCTTCAGAAGTGCGTAGATTTCTTCAGCTCGAGGATGCGACTTATCGCCAACCAGAAACACATGCACTCGCCTCCCAACTTCAATCCAACTAGAGGCTGGCGTTTTCGTTATGCCGTTAAATCCATGATCCTCCTCACATTCTCAACCTCGTCGAACAGAACAACCGAGGCGTAAATATTAGCTAGAGTAACATATGTCACTGGATTTTCAGGCTCTATCTCGAACAATGCTTCTGCTGCCCGCCTCGCCAGGTGGACATTCTTGGGGAATTCGGCAGCCACCTAGCAAGGACGCCCATAGGAACTTGCTAGGCTTCACGGCCATCTTGTTGATCATCTCTTCTGCTCGCTCAAACTGGCCTGACCGGCCGAGGAGATCGATCACGCAGGCATAATGATCAATGCCATACTCATCCTGTATCAAATGGAAGATCTCCAGACCCTTATCGACCAGACCGGCATGGGCACACGCAGACAGAACACCAACAAATGTCACATGATCAGGCCTAATTCCAGACCTCAAGAACCTTAACGAAGTAGCGCAATGCCTCCTCTGGCTGCCCATTCTACGCATAGCCGGAGATCATCGCCGTCCAGGACACCAAGTCCGGCTTTGCCGTCCCCTCAAAAGACACGCACTGCGCTCCGCATGCCCCCGCACTTGGAGTACATGTGCAACAGCGCGCTCTCTGCAAGACACGAGTCCCCGATGCTGCTCTTCGCCATTCGACCGTGCGCCTGCCTCGCAAGGCTCTCGACGGCGAACTCCACGCAAGCACGCAGAACCCCCGCGTAGGTGAACTCGTTCGGTCGAACACCGACAGTCCTCAGCATCTGGAGGAACAGCCTGAACACTTCCCCGCCGCGCCCTCCGTCGAAGTACCTCTCCACCATCACCGTCCAAGAGACGACGTCCCGAACCGGCATCCGGTCGAACACCCTCCTCGGGTCGTCCACGCGCCCGCACTTCGCGTACATGTCCGCGAGCGCGCTCCACACGACAGCGTCATCCGCATCGATGCCGCTCCTCACCACGTGGCAATGCAGCTCCGTCCCCGCGCGGCCGCGGCCGCGGCGAGAGCGCTGGATGCGGTGAACTCGTTGTCCGCGCAGGCGTTGCCGGGCTCCTCCTGCATCCGCCGGTAGAGCGCGAGCGCGGCGCTGGGCTGGCCGTGGCGGGCGTAGGCGGAGACGACGGCGGACCAGGAGACCCTCTGGGGCATTCGGTCGAACAGCGCGCGCATGAGGGTGTTGTAGGAGCAGAGGTCCGGGCTGGGGATGGAGGAGAAGAGGGAGAGGGCGTCGGGGGGGTAGCATGGTGCGAGGAGAGCAGGTGGAGGAGGCGGTTGGAGAGGAGGGTGGAGGGCGGGAGCGAGGCGGCGGCTGCGGCGAGCTCGCTGTCAGGATCCGGAAGTTCAGAATCTGTTTCGGTAGTGTTCTTGCTGGAAGATTCAGAAGAACGAGGGAAGAAAAGAACTAACACTAGGGTTCTACCGATCTTTATATTTACTATTTAAAAGAATGAATTGGTGGCAGTCCGTCCTCTTTTATACGATATGAGCCTTTAGATCTATCTTTCTTCGTAAGATATGAGTCATTAGATCTCGTTCTTTTCGGTTCCTCCCATGCATTTGCTAACCACCCATAACCTCTTCTCCACTCCACTCATACCCTAATCGCCAAGTTCTACGCAAGAAGTTTCAAAGATTCTATCGATCTTTCTAAAAACGGATTGCCGGCGGAATACTTGCATTGTAGGCTGAGCACGACGATGATTGACAGGATATAATTTTTTTTAATCCGTAGCAAAGCACGTGCATTGGATTAGTACCAACTAAAGGCAATACGAATATGCTATTCTTTCTTAGCTTTCATTAAAGAAAACACTGGCATATATAATGCCCAGAACAACTCAAGTTTTTACATTGCAAAAGCTGAGTAAACAGTAAAGTTCATTGTCCATTTGGTGATTCCACTCGACGACAAATTGGATGACACCACAGTAAATACTGGAATGAAGTATGACCGTTGGATTTCTCATCTCGTGAATGTCTTTGATCTCAACTCTCCATCTTGGCTTAAATGAAATCATCAAAGCAACCCAAAGGTGGCCGACTTCAACTAACTTCCCCCAAGCTCTGAATTTTGCCCCAATTGCAGACTTAGCCAATTTCAGTATCTGACATGGTCCTCCTCTTGAGTTGGACCTTGTCCTCAAGGTTCAAATAGTAGGAATGTACTCTGAATAAAAGTAACATCTTCCCGTGTTGCATCCTCTAACCCCAAATTCAACCACTGAATCAACCATTGATCCACTGGTTCATTCCTCTGAGGTATTACCCTTCTGTCCAAGGCAGCTATAAGTTTAGTCTTGATTTTGCCATTGTCCCCAACTAGTGGCAGCCATGATATTGGTATCGCCAAAAGCCCCAAATGCTTTTTCATTTGACTCACATGGAAGACTGGATGGGTAGCAGTGTCCGCTGGCAATTGCAATTTGTAAGCCGCTTAACCCACTCTGTCCAGAATTTGATAAGGTCTATAATACTTAGACCTAAGTTTCAGGGAACCTCTGATGCCAAAAGCAGTCTGTTGATATGGTTGCAATTTGAGATATACCATGTCTCCTATCTGCCTTTCTGACCTTGACTTCATTCTCTCTTGAGCTTTGTGTAAATTTACCTTGAGCTGCTTCAACATAAGTTCCCTTTGTTCCGTTGTAACTCGAGTTTCCTCTAAGACATTACTTGGAATAGATAGTTCCCCAATTTGAGGTGGTGGGTAGCCATATAAAGTCTGAAAGGGAGTGATTTTTAGAGCAGTGTGATAAGTTGTATTGTACCACCATTCAGCCATGGTCAACCAATTCATCCACTCCCTGGGTTCCTGGAAGGTCATACTCCTCAGATAAGACTCCAAACATTGATTCACCCTTTCGGTTTGCCCATCAGTTTGTGGGTGGTAAGCACTACTGAGTCTCAAAGACACTTTCAAGCTTCTGAAAATTTCCTGGAAAAGGTTACTAGTAAAAATCATGTCCCTGTCAGTCACAATAGCAGTGGGCATCACATGCAATTTGAAAATATTATCTATAAAGACTTGCACCACCTGCTGAACTGAATATGGATGAGAAAGAGACAAGAAATTAGCATAATTGGTCATCCTGTTCACTACCACCAGTATCACTTCACCGCCCTTGGACTTTGGCAGTCCTTCAATAAAGTCCATACTAATGTATGTCCAAGCCATATCTGGGACCTTAAGGGGTTTAACCGTCCAGGAATGTGAACATGCTTTGATTAGGTTATTTGACACACTAGGCATTCAACCACCAATGACTCCACCCCTCTTTTGTGTTTTGGCCAATAAAACAATTTCTTGATCCTGTGATAAGTCGCCCTCATACCAGAATGACCCCCAGAGCTGAAGAGTGAAAAGAGCATATAATTTTAGACCTGACATCATTACCAGTTCCTACATATATCCACCTTTTGTATCTTAACAACCCATATTCCAGGGTGTACTGATATCTTCTACATAGTCTGGAATAATGGTAATGATAGCAAAACATCCTTCCTCCTAATTATCTCTTCCATAGCATCCTTCTGATGATGTGAAATTTGGTATGGTATGATGTTAGGTGGTTCAGTGTTAGCCTTAAGATGGATTGAATGATCACACCCTCTCTTAGGTGGTAATCCCTTGGCTTCCATGAAAATATCTACATATTGTTGCAGTGTCCTTCTTGCCTCCTGTGGCAATTCCTGGGACTCAATGCTCTCAGTTTCCTGAACTAAATTAGTTTGAATTAATAATCCTAGCACTTCCTTTCTCATGATCTTTTCCAACTTGTAGGGGTCAACAAGATAATGCTTATTGGGTGTGTTATAATCACTAAGCTCCATTGTCCTGCCTCCCTTGCTAATGGTCAAAGCCCTCTTTTTCAAATCCAACCCATCTGGATTGTGATCATAGAACTAGTCTGTCCCCAAAATAAGGTCATAGTTTCTTAAGTTCGGTAATTGGAAGGAGTATATAAAAGTTCATCCTTGTACCTTATATGTATTGTTCTATGTGACTGCATCAGTGTACAGCTCACCCCCTCCTACCACAGCTACCTTCCTTGCAAGTTGACACTTAAGAGGATAGTTGCTCTTAACAGCAAATTCATAGTCCATAAAGGAATTAGTGCTTCCACTATCCACTAGAATCACTGCCTTATTTCACCCATATGGATTGTGATCATAGAACTAGTCTGTCCCCAAAATAAGGTCATAGTTTCTTAAGTTCGGTAATTGGAAGGAGTGTATAAAAGTTCATCCTTGTACCTTATATGTATTGTTCTATGTGACTGCATCAGTGTACAGCTCACCCCCTCCTACCACAGCTACCTTCCTTGCAAGTTGACACTTAAGAGGATAGTTGCTCTTAACAGCAAATTCATAGTCCATAAAGGAATTAGTGCTTCCACTATCCACTAGAATCACTGCCTTATTTCCCCCAATCACAGTAATTAGTGAAAAAGTTGCAGCCCAGTGGTGCCTTTCACTGCATGATTTAAGACCAGCATGAGTTGCTTAGCCTCAGGTTTAGCTTCATTTTCATTAGGACTCGTAGGGGTAGTAACATAACCCGATTCCTTTGTCAATTCTGGTTCCTCAAGAACCTCTTCCTACTCATCCCCACCTTGCATCAAGATTACATGCAGGGCCTTTTTGACTTTACACTTCAAGTGGTGCCCTGGAACCCAAGGTTCATTGCAATGCCAACATGTTCTCCTGTTCATTTCATGTCCCTGGGTGTTATTCCTCCCAGTTCCTTCCATAACCCCAACCTTCTGTGCCCCTAGTCTATTATTCCCAATAATTCCCTTGCCTTTGTTAACTCCTCTAGACTGATTAGTTCTTCTAGCTTGAGATGATTTTTCTTCCAACTTGGTAAACCAGTATGCTTCAATAATCCTTTTGGTTGGTGACTACTCACATTATGCTTAATCTCCTCCTTAAGTCCTCCAATGAAACAACTCAGCAGATATGCTTCGTGTAAATAGGGATGGTCTCTCCTGACTAATTCCACAAATTTCTCAAAATAGTCAATATACTTACTTACAGTTCCCATATGTTTCATGGTTTGCAGTTTTTCCATAGCCTCATGTGCATTAGCTTCGGCAAACCGATGTGTCAGCATAACACATAACTGCTACCAATTCAGCACCTACCACGATATTCCAATTTCGTTAAACCAAGTGTTTGCTCTCCCAGTGAAGTGATCGGTAGCAATATTCACCCATTGCTCTCTGGGGGTACCTGACATCTCAAAGAATCTCTCACATTGCTCCAACCATCCAATAGGTTCATCTCCTGAGAACAACGACAATTCCAACTTAGGACCTCTAATGACTGCATCTACAAACTGATGGCCAAGGTTGTTGTGATTCCCTGCCATTTATACCCCTGTTACTGATGGTATGTGTGACATTCCACCTTGAACAGGATACATTCTCTGACATGCATTTGTATTCAACACCGGATGGTAATATACTGGAGCTGTCACAGGCTAACTAGTAGCTTGCCAAGTCCAAGGAGGTACTGTCGGTATACCCTACTCGTAAATGCCCCTTGAGTAGCCACTAGTGTAAAAGGAACATATGGGTTCTGAAATCCCATCATGTAGTTGCCAGGCCTCCCCCCATATCTACTTGGGTTGTAGTTCTAATTATTGGTGAGAAAACTGGTGTGATGTTGGGTACTAACGTGTTAGACTCCAGGAAGAACGATGTTGGGCCTCCACCCTCTCTTCTATACTCCTGAATCCCAGTTGTGTTCCCTGTCACCGTGACCAAACTCGCTCTGGGAATTGCTTGGGAAATCATCGCAATTAACAACTCCATTGGCCGTGACATAAGTTGAGGAATAGTACTTGTTTCCTGTGTAGTTGACCGACTTCCCTTGTCTTTGGATGTTTCGGCTTCAGCATTGATTGGGGTCACTGGAGAAAACTTGGCGATTAACAGGGCTTTAATCTCTGCCTAATTGCCTAATCAAGCTTTAGTGAATCCAGCTTCATCAACCTTTCTTGGTCTTCAGGATTTCCGCTCGATTCTCCATTTCCAACTCTTCATCTTCGATCGATCCGTGTGAGCGGGTTCTCACCACCATCAACTCAGATCTGCAAGGCCGGCTTGAGGGATTTTACCAGTAGTTCACTGCTAACATCTCCCCTTTGTTCCCCTTGCACAGATCTTGCCACCTAGCTTCAGATCTGACCGAGCTTAGGAATTTTACCACAGCGAATCTTTCGATCGCCCAACCTTACTCGTGAAGACCTCCACTTCGAGAATCGCAGTGAGCTCTGATACCAAATGTCAGATCCTGGAAGTTCAGAATCCATTTCGGTAGTGTTCTTGCTGGAAGATTCAGAAGAACCAGGGAAGAAAAGAACTAACGCTAGGCTTCTACCAATACCAACTAAAGACAATACGAATATGCTATTTCATTAAATAAAATGCTATCATATATAATGCTCAGAACAACTCAAGTTTTTACATTGCAAAAGTTGAGTAAAACATTAAAGTTCATTGTCCATTCGGTGATTCCACTCAGTGACAAATTGGATGGCGCCATAGTAAATACTGGAATGAAGTATGGCCATCGGATCCCTCATCTCGTGAATGTCTTTGATCTCAACTCTCCATCTTGGCTTAAATGAAATCATCAAAGTGACGCAAAGGTGGCCGACTTCAATTAACTTCCCCCAAACTCTGAATTTTGCCCCAATTGCGGACTTAGCCAATTTTAGTATCTAACACTCGCGCGCAGTGGGGACGAGGGAGGCGTCAGTGCGAAGGAGTCAGTCGACGACGTCGTGGAGCTGGGACGCGATGGTGACGGAGAAGGTCAAGGTCTTCGTCTTCATGGGAGGGAGTGGCAAACTGCCATGCATAGAGGATGACAGTTAGAGTGGCAGAACCGATGGTTGGACCCGAGTCACCTGACGGCGGAGGAACTCATCTAAATCGGCACAACTCGCTTAGAAATTGACCAAAAACTTCTAGTAATGTACTTATGAAAACCCTTGCATATTGGTGAGGCAAAGTGACCGTAGGCCTTTTCATACCACTTATCATCCACGAATAAGCAATTATTGGAGCTAAACATTTGCTTCTCAATTCTTTGTGTGCAATTCTAACATTCTTGCAAATAGACAAGACGAACCTGCTTACTTGATCTGCATGATTGCATCATACCGAATCTCTGCAAATGCAATGAGAAGGTGCACGAATTAAGACCTAAAACTTGACTGGAAATCTTTTGTGTAACGTAAGTGCCATAAGTTCAACACCAAAGTTGTTGAATGAAAATCGCACCAACATTTTTCATCGATTAAAATGTGATAGCACAAAGGCAACGCCGCCTCCTGTCACGTCCACATCGATTCCAACATATGGACTTACAACAAAGATGGCGCCTCGCACTAGTCCACTCCATCCAATGGTCCTCCAAGTTGGGATAGCTCGCCTAGTGTCGGCCCTCAACAACATGTCGCTTCACGACGGCAACAACGGATGGGTGCTAGATTCCTATGACTCGCACATGGCCTCCGATGATGTTACTCTCCACTCCCTCTCCTCTACCTACCTCCTTCCGTGTCACAATCAACCTCCCTACAAACTCCTTCAGCGCCACTTTTCATCTCAATGATGTTCTTGTCGTTCCATCCATTGTTTGTATTCTTCTTTCCGTTTGCAAACTTACCCACAACAACCCTTGTTCCATTGAGTTTGATCCTCTCAGTTTTCCTGTCAAGGACGGGGACCTCTACAAGCTTTTCTCCATTGAACCTCCACTGACGTCCTCCCACCATGCCCTATTGTCTCGCCGACCAAGGCCCCTATGGCATCGACTGTTAGGCCACCCTGGCCGAGATGCAATGGCTTCTTTACAACACTCGCCCTGATTTCTTGCAATAAAGCAAATCATTCTATGTTCCATGTTTGTCAATTGGGCAAACACATCCGATTGCTTTTTTCCAATTCCACCTCTCATACTAGTTCTCTGTTCTAGTTGATTCATTGCGATTTATGGACGTCTCCTGTACCCAGTGCTTCCGGGTTTAAATATTATCTCATTGTCGTTGATGATTTCTCCCACTTTTATTGGACTTTTCCACTCCGCCAAAACTCTTGTGTTCACGACACCCTCTCCCCCTTCATTAGCTACGTCCACATGCAATTTCATCTTCCCCTTGTCTCCATACAAGCTGACAACGACACAGAATTTGTGAACACAACGTCATCCGACCTCTTTCGCCGACATGGCATTCACCTCTGCTTGTCTTGTCCATATACCTCTCCTCAAAATGGCAAGGCTGAACGTGCCATTCGGACCCTCAACGACACCATGTGTACCCTCCTATTCTAGGCACACATGCCAGCTCTTGATGGAACTGCATCACCCTCTTTCTCCAGCCACCATTGTCTACTACGCCAACGCCGCCGCCTACATGTCGCCTAATCCGGTTCAAAGATCGGCAGATAAGCATATCAATATTGACATTCATTTTGTTCAGAAAAGGTGTCTATTGGTCACATCCGCATCTTGCATGTGATGAGGAACTTCCAATTTAGTTGTTTCTTTTTCCGCTTCATCTCTGCTCGTGCACCAACCGATTCGATCATGGGATGTTAGCGATATTGTTTCCATATTCGCTTGTATATATTATGGTATTTGAGATTTGTTGTGATGTTGTAAATCTTATGTAATGTAATCTTCTATTTTTTGTAGTAATTGATTGTAACCATGTATAGTCGACATCGCTATAGCCAAGAATACATATAGTAAGGTCAGTGCAAATTTCTTTGGCTCATGACAATTCTTGCTATCCTTGTTCTCGCTATTCTCGCTACAAATAGCTAGGAGTGATTGGAGGCGAGGCCTCAAAGCGCCCAGATGGCCTTTGTGTGTCCCATGCCACTCAACACGACAAATATGTTTCATCGTGCCACCGATCGATTTACGGCAAGGACGGGAAAACGATGCATGGTTTTGATCTATGGCCATGTCTTTTTGTTTCCTTGCCATACATCCTTTGTTTAGTTTTTCTTTATTTGTCTTTTTATACAGACATCCTCTATTTCTTAATTCTAGTTGTATCCTATTGTTGTTTCCAAAAGCAACATGTTCTCTAGAAAAAGACCATTAGCTATGCTTTGCTAATCATTAATACAGCGCTGCTATGCATGTGATATTAGCTCCTATGATTCCTCTGCAACACAGCAAGTCTCGTGAGCTAGTAACTAAACCATGTATGTCCCGTTTGTTTAGGCTTTTTGTCTAGTTCAAAAGTAAAAAAAATCTAAGCCTAAACAAAGGGATTGTTTTTTATCCAGCTTATAAAAAATCTTAAGTCATTTTAATCCTAAAAGCCATAAGCTATGTGAGATGTGCTTTTTGGCTTTTGTGAATAGAATATCTTTGCCACTAAACTTCACTGAAATTACCCTCAAAATGTCATTCGTATATAAGTGCAAACCCTTTCATTTTTTCCTCTTTCTTCCGTTCTTTTCCCCTCCCTTCAGCTCCCACACCCGACACCTACCCTCTCCTCCCCTCCCATTCAGCTCCCACACCCGCCGCCTCCCCTCCCCTCCCCATCCCCAACGCCGCCACCTTCCTCTCCTCCACCCAAAGCGCCGCCTCTCTTCTCCCCAACGACGCCGCCTCCCTTGCCCCGATGCCTCCTCCTGACGCCGCCGCCTCCCCTGCACCGACGTCACCTCCCCTCCCCCAATGCCGCCGCCTTCCCTGCCCTCAGACGACGACGCGCCTCCCCTATACCGACATCACCTCCCCTGCCCCAATGCTGCCTCCCCTGGCACCGACACCACCTCCCCTCCTAGATCAAGGTGACTTCTGCATCACTGCCACCTTCCCAAGGTTCCTTCGCTTAGGTGAGCACTTGTTCTGGTAATCCGTTGCTTTAGTTAATGGACATATTCAGCCTCTTGTTGGCTTTGCCAAGTTATAAAATGAAGATTCAAACGAAAATAATTATTGCATGTATGGCGCTACACAACTTCATCCGAGATAGTGCTTCACGTGATGAACTTTTTGTGAGATGTGATCTTGACAAAGATTATGATCCAAATGATACACAAACTGGATCATTTGGAGGGCACGGTATCAATGGATCACCAATCGATGATGGAGATATGAATGTATTTTATGATAGTATTGCTACTTCTTTAATGGCTGCAAGAGGATACATAGATTATATTAATATTGTATGTACATCTTGCAGTGACAAGATAGTTGTATCATATATGATTGAATAATATTTTGTTACTATGCTATTTTGTTTGGTTGTCTAATAGCACTGCTATATTAATTTCTTTCATTATGCAATATCCAAAATTAATACATGCATGCACATTCGAGCGAAATCTTCCTATGAATAGGTTGTTTGTTATACTCCGGTCTTCTTAGATATACATCTCCGATAGATGTCGAGATTTGCAAATTATTTGGATAGGCCATGAAACACACACGCATGCTCGCATTTGTTTAAATCTATTTTGTTTCATATGTACACTTGCACGTATCGTCAAATTTACAAATCCCATGCAAAAATAAGTTTAAATACATTCTCAAAAAGGTCATTTAAACCCTAAAGGGTAATTCATACGTTTTATCCTTCACATACAACTCAATAAGCCAACATCATATAAAAAGTCAGATTACCAAATACCATAGTTTGGCTTAAAAGATAAGAGGCTTATAAGCTTATTAAGTCAAAAAGATGGCCTTAAGCTATAAGTCAAAAAAGCCTAAGCCTAAACAAACAGAGCCTATTGCTCCTCTCTCTCTCCACTTATTCCCACCTCAGGTCCAAGTTCATGTGGAGCGACATGGGGCAGCGGCGACGTTTCGCCAAAAAAGCGCGGTGAGGCGGGATTAAGAGCGTCATGTGGCCAGCACGATCCGCATGCAGGTGGCCCAAAGTGCGGCGAGGCGGGCGAGTGCATGGTGGCAGCACGATGTAGGAACAGCGTGACCGTGGGCCGTTCGAGGTGGTGGTGGGCCGAAGCGAAATGATGGGCTGAGGCGCACAGTGACGACTGGATGTGAACCCGGTGGAGTGTCAAGGCAGAAGTTGAAGACGATAGCCAACAAAGAAGCCTCGGCGCCGCTTAGGTGGATGGCCACTCGTGCAAAAGAGAACAGAGAGAGGAGCGATGGGAGGAGTGATTGAGTTGAGGCCACGTTGCATCGTACGTCTGCTGTAGCTTGAAAATCGTAATAAGGGTCCACTAAATTAAGGGCCGGATGTTTTTTTCTTTTTTTAAAGAATTTTTAGAATATTTCTCTCTTTTTTTTTTGCTAGCATCCATCGGCTATGATTTGTTAAACATAATTAGGGTTCACCAAATTAAGGGTCTGATATTTTTATATATTTTTTTGATAATTTCTTGGATTTCTATATTTTTATTAGAGCTTTTGACCATGTATAAAGCTTTTAATATATAACTAGAAAGGTGGCTCGCGCCTTTGTGCAAGCATCACCATTATAGATTGGTAAAGTATAGTTAGCTATGAATAAATATTACTAATTTTCGATCACACTAATGTAGATGTATTTCATACATTTTTTTCTATTTAACCCTAGATGTCTTCTCTACATGGGTTTCATATTGTCCATATAGTTGGAAATAAAGAAAAAATACAACATTTTTCCATACGAATCATTTTCTTCTTGACGATTGAGCGATAGCTTAGTGGTGGACACATTGGGGAACATCCCACCCACCTAGGTCAATACCTGGATCGACCCAGTGCGTCTCGCCTAAATAATTTGGGTACACACATGTATGTGAGCACCCATCTTCAAAGATGCCTTAGGGCTTCTAAATTTCTTGCATGTGTAGGATGTTGTCCACCTCCTCCTTCAACGCTCTCATCTTCTTCTTCTTCTTCCCAATTGGTCCTTCGCTCGCAGCGCTTTGGCCAAAACATCTTCCTATGTGGAGTTCATTACTAGCTGCCTTTATCTCCCTCGGACGAACCCGCCTCACCCTTCTTGTTTGGGGGAGATCAGACATCCTTCTTGCCATGTTTCTGATTCCTCTTTCCCCTTCTCTCTCACTTTTTTTTCTTGAAATGACGCTCTTTCCCCTTGGGACACCAAGTGATGCTACAACAAGCCCATTACTTTACACTCCTATTAGTGGTTTGGTGTGCAAAACCCTAGTTGGCATGAAAAAGCCCATTTCCTTATAGATTTAAGACATGTTTGGTTTGTAACCTAACGTTACCACGCCTAACGTTAGGCATTAGCCACACCTGTGGCTTGCCTAACTGTGTGGCCAAATTAAGTTGTTTGGTTGGTAGCCACGACTAAGGTTAGGCATGACAAATTTTATATGGCAACTGTTTGGATCACTAGCACGAAAGTTTGGCAAAAATCTATGGTGGTTGTTTGGTTTGCAGTCAAAGGTGGTTATGATCACCCAAACCTTAGAGTAGTGAGATTACCCTATCTTGGTGGTAAGAAATTCTTTTGATTATTTTAGATATCTATTACTACACATACGCAAACATGTTTTTGGTACACCCGCCACATGTTAAATTAGTACAAGAGTGGAGTTAGGGGTATAAAAGCTAAGGGCTAGCTCCTCGTGTATCTTATACAAGTTTTGTTTTGAGTTGAATAAACCATAAAATCGTCATGATTGGCATCAACGAGGTGTGTACGTTCTTGTGAATTTCCAATTATAGATTTAGCTAGGTGTTCGATCTAGCTATGGTGTTAGTTCTTATTCACTGGACTACAAGGTTCTTTCTTCTTGAATCACGTGTTGTGGTGTGCGTGGGGTGGAGACTATCTAGGGTTTTAGTTCCTAGCTACCAACTCATCTATCTTGGTATCTACTATCCTCGCAAAGTCGTGTTACTACACAACCGTCGTAAGTGTTACTCCACGAAGGACATCGTGTTACTACACCACCGCCGGAGTGTTACTGCATGAAGGACATAGTGTTACTACACCAACACCGAAGTGATACTGCACGAAAGAGGGAGTAATACTACACTACCACCGGAGTGTTACTGCACGAAAGACGGAGTGTTACTACACTAGTATTGTACCGTGAAAGATTGGGCCAAAATAACACGATCCCGCTAGTTCGCTAGTTGGATCCTCATCAAAAATGCTACCCCAATAGTAGGAAATGACTTTATTTAACCTTACCATAATTTAACAAGGTTCCAACAAAATGCTAAGTTGTACATCTACAATCTAGAAGCAAGTTTAGGACACACAGTACAACCATATTACATTAAACATGACAATAGCTACTTCCCAAAAGCAACAATTAACTATCCAACTTGTTCATCCATAAGTCTAAGCAAAAGTTCTATAGTTGAACACCCAAAATCATAAGGTACCAACTATATCTCAGGTTACCATCTTCTAAACACCCAAAAGCATGAAGTAGCAAGTATCACAAGCTGCCATCTTCCCTAGTAAAGTACTTATATACCCAGGTTTGTAGAGTTGTGTCGCTAGCACTACTTAAGAAACTACGCAAACCTTTATTCTCATGGCGTTCCAGGAACTCACCAATAGTAATCTTATCATCACTAGTAATTGTCATTGTCTCTGACCTCTCCCACAAACTAGCATGAGGGTCACCAAGTTGGGGTAGTTGGGGAGGAGCAGTAGCGGCAAGGGATTGTTGGAGTGATCTCAATGTGGAGTTGATTTCTTCAGTGGACTTTGAGAAACTACCGTTGGCCTTTGGTGACTTCTTAGAAGGTGACTTGGTGCCTTTTGGACGCTTCGTACCAGCTCGACTAGTGCTAGATGAGCTATTATCTACACTTGCAGGATGAGTTGTTACGCCTTTATGATTTACTGTGCAAAGAAATTAAGAACTGATTTACTGAGAAGGCATTCCAGGTAATACAAAAGGTTAAGATCTCACAGAGAAAGCCAAAGATTTTATATATAAAAAAGAAAACAATAGACCCAACCAAGGTGCCAAGTAGGGATGAGTTATTACCTTTGTTTTCCTACACGCAGTAGCGGATAGAGGAAATTGGGTCACCTGTGTCACCGTATACTAATCTCACTTGGCAATTAGGGGCATCTCCTGCATATATAGTGTCACCTTTGATTATGCAGAGATCGCTGGGGTCACATGACCCTAGTAAATGTAACTGGATCCACCCCAACCTACACGATTTGGCTTTTGAACCCGAGTGACTAGACGATAACGATAGCAGGATGAAGAACAAGCAACCGAATAGTAGATCAAGAAAGGATTGGCGGTAGGGTCTCAAAAAAGTACATTTGCTTTTGTAGAACCCGCAGATGGTACCAGATATGCATGCATGAGAGGAAGGTGAGGTGAGGAGAGGGAGGGGATGGTGGAGATGGAGAGGAAAGGGATAGCAAGAGGGGTGTTACCTAAGAAGAGGGAGGTGGTGACGGGGACAATCTAAGGATCTCTCCAATCCATAGTGGTGGACTGGTGGTGAGTGGTGTGTGCTGGAGATTGCTCTGAAATGTGAGAAGAGATAGGGGAGGTGATTTTAATCAGGCTGGGGTGGGGAATTTTTGGCGCTAGGCGCCGAGGAGCGTGGCGCCATTTTCTACCACACTTGTGGCGAAAATGTTAGTGCCAAGAGCCCTTAATTTGCCCAACAAACCGTGGCAAGCCTAAATGTAATAGAGAACCAAACGCTTGCCTAAGCCGTTGTGGTATGCCTAAACTTAGGCGTGGTAACCTTAGG
Organism: Hsuehochloa calcarea; assembly: GCA_036346395.1. Taxonomy (NCBI): domain Eukaryota; kingdom Viridiplantae; phylum Streptophyta; class Magnoliopsida; order Poales; family Poaceae; genus Hsuehochloa; species Hsuehochloa calcarea. Next base: position 59,599,848 of record CM070598.1, read on the forward strand.
CTACAAACCAAACATGCCCTTAGTCCAATGTGATATAGCTCAATATTGTCTTGTGTGAACAGATTTTCCTCTATATATTGGCCCAAGAAGTACTAGGCTGGACTGAAACCCAACCTCACAATGTCACCCAAACACTTTAGAACAACAGTCCACCGAGGAGAAGCTGTCTATACAAATGTGTAGTTTTTTTTCGAGAACACACGAAAGATCGTGTGCCGTTGTATACACACATGTATATATAGTACAATAGTCGATTATATAACGCCACAAGCTTATACATGTTTGAGTACAGTGCGACAACAAAAGGGGACATCAGAGAAGTACACAACTAGACACCAGTACTTTATTCAGATCAAGGAGTACACATTTGTTTCGTGTGCTGCTGTTTTCAAGGCTAAAACCGTCGATCGTGATGTTAGTTGTGCTGTGCAAACTGCCAATTACACTTGCTCCGGAAACCTTAGTATCCGTGTTGTGTAAATTGTGTTTGATCACTGCAAACTCCTTGTCGACGCAATTACAAATTACTGGATTGCATTAGATCGTTGGAACTATCCCCGTTTAGGCCCAACCTTGCCTGTCAGGCCTAGCTCCGCAAACGGTCCATGTCGTCGGCCACGAGAACACTACTCGTGAGCACGCTTTTAGCCCAGCCTTTTCTCTGTGCATCTGACGTTGTCACTGATTGCCTACCCAACTTGAGCGATCCTACGGCGCTGTCTGGCTCGACCCGTTCTGGAATCGGCCCACCTCGTGCACGCAGCAAAAAACTTCGGAATGAAGTGGATGATGAAGGAATTAGAGAGAGCCAAGAGGCGTCACCATATCCCAAAACGACAAGGAGCTTCTATATTCTAGCGTCTGCGATCATATCTGATAGCAGTGATGGGTGGCTGCCGAAAGGGCAACGACTGCACCGTCCAGAAGGGGTAGAAGTGATGACGGAAACTATCTCCCAGCAGGCAGGCCCGCTTGAAATCATTTTTAACTTTTGCATTGGCTCCAACACATGCATCACATCCAAGCACGCGCGGCGCCCTTCTGCTCCCTGTGCTCTAATGTGAGGCGTCAGCTCCGAGCTACATTTTCTCTCCTTGGCGTTAGGCTTGAATCAACGTTAGATCTTGATTTACATGAACAATGTGGAAACTTTAGTGATCAGAGATTGTGACAAGCGAGGCCCTTTCTCACAATTGTTGGACTGACTTTCTCTTGATTTAGATCACAAGACAAGATTGTGTGTGAAAGTTTTCAGTTGTTCAAAGGGGTGTTTGGCATGGCTCCAAACTATAATTTTTAGCTTTAGATCCTGGATTCTCGCTGGATCCACTCGTCAGAAAATCAAGAACTATAGGATTGTATTCAAAATGTCTATACTACCATAGTCATTTGTACGTACCACTTACATGGAACAATTTGTATATCATTACAAACACATATACATATTCATCGGTTCGTGGAGTGTACAGATTCATCAACTGACACAAGGTGATATGACATGCATCAACTAGAACTAAAATACATCGCCTAAAATGATGAAATCTTAGGTACATGCAAGTAATGCAACATGGGATCTATGCGTAAACTTGGAGAGAAGGATTGAATTTGTTAGATTATATTTGGTAGTTACTCTATATTTGGTTTATCACCTATTTGGGCCTCCTTCCTATTCTCCCTGACACTTGTTTCTATAAGCTTGGTTGAGATATGGAAGGCTAATGCCTATATATGTAATCCTTTGATTATCAATCTAATCATCGCGTGAACTCTTTCCGCTTTCATGGTATCCGAGACGGCCGCTTCCCGTGACCTCCCCATCGCTCCGCTTAAAACTTAACAAATACCGCCATGGCCGGCGACCACAACCGATGAACTCGAACGCCAATGCCAGAGATCGAGCGCCAAGAACGATGAGGCCAAAGATCCGTGCCGAGGTCGAGCGCCGCCACCACGAGGAAGAACGCCAACAAGACCGCGGCCGAGGCCGATGCCGCCGCCGCTATCGCTTTTCACGCCGCAGCCGCCTCCGCCGCCAACATCCATTCGCCGTCCCCATCGCCCTCGACTCGCCCTCGAAGTTACTCCAAGTGGCGCGCCTCCACCTCGCCACGCCGGAAGTACGCCCACCGAGCACGCCCTTCGATGACATCTACCCCGATCAAGGCGCATGGCATGGATCGCTGCCCTTCGTGGTTGTACGACACCATATCCACCGGCCTCGAGATCGCCCCGACTCCACGACCACCGCCGCGCCGCCCGGCCGCCTTGAAGACCGCTTTATCGGCAACAAGGAGACCTGCGTTGCTTCTTGATGCCGAGTTCCGCCTCGCCCAAGGTAATCCCACCATCTCCGACATTACCGCAAATCAAGAACATGGCCGATCTCCTCGCAACCTTGGCGAGCCTGCTCAGACCGCACTCGTCGTCTGGCCCCGCGCCTCAACGAAGTACTCCCACATGGCGTTCTTCTTGAAACGGCAAAGCCGCTTCCATCCTTCGCCGACGTCCGCAACGACCTCCCGTTGAGGAACTCACGATGGCCGATCACCAAGATCTTCCTCCACGGCCGGTGGCCGGAGCTCCCACTCCCAGCCACAAGATGATGCTGGCGCGCAAGGCGGCAAGGCCACGCAACGCGCCTCCCACCACGTGGAGGCAATCGCCAACAATCGACGCCGCCGCAAGAACCGTAACGACTTTGGCAGCTCATCCGTACCCGCCCGGTGGATGCGCGCTGTATAAAGCGGTGCAAATACAGAGCGCCCGGCCGGGCGATGGCCCTCGTTTCAATCTGTGGATCAAGACGGCAAGTGTGGCCCCACAAGACTTCACCCGAGCATCCCGCACGCGGGCGGCAAAGAACCACGCTGCCGTGGCTCAAGACGCTGCTTCACGCGCACGCCGGCTATCTCCGGCGTGTTCTCGCCATGAGCTACCCCGCATGGTGGACGCCGGTCCTTATTCGCAGCAGCGCCAAGCAAAGACCATCCCCACACCGCAAAGACGCCTCCCGATCAGCCGCTCGCGAACGCTGTTCAACACAATGACGCCACGCCACCCCATCGTGAATGGTATATGGACTCCGCAACCTCTCACATGACATCCAATGCCGTGAACCTTTCCGCCTCTTCTCCTACTTCTCGCTCTACTCCATCAAATGTCATCGCTTGAACGGGTCCTCACGCCCATTACCTCCACCGCTCCACTCATATTCCTAGCACTCATGGTCCTCTTCATCTCCTAATGTCCTTGTTACCCTCAAATTATTAAGAATTTGATTTCCGTCACAATTCACTACCGATAATAATTGTTCCGCTGAATTTGACCCTATGGCCTTTCGTGAAGGACCTTCGCACTCAGAGCATGATCGCCAGTGCAATAGCACCGTTCCTCTACCACCGCTATCAGGTGTCCTCCAAATTGCAGCCCTCACCGCCGATACCACCACTCTTGGCATCGCGCCTCGGTCATCCCGGTACCGAGGCACTCTCCAAATTAGCTAGCACCCGCCATCACTTGTAATAATGGTGCACCAGATCTGCTTGCCATGCTTGTCAATTTGGCCGCCACATTCGCTTTCCTTTGCTACCTCTCGCCTCGTGCTCTCAAGAATTTTGATTTAATACATTGTGATCTTTGGACCTCCCTGCCTTAGTGTCTCCGGTTACAAGTATTATCTTGTCATTCTTGATGATTGCTCCCACTTCCTCCGACTTTTCCTTTGCGCTTAAAGTCGGATACTTTTTCCACTATATCGCATTTTTCGCCACGTCCGACTCCGCTTGCATGTCTGTTAAAAGTGTGTACGCGATAATGGCCGTGAGTTTAACAACTCATCCGCTCGCCATTTTTCCTCACACACGCATTACACTCGCATGTCGTGTCCATATACATCCCAAAGAAATGGAAAGGCCGAGCGGTCATTCGTACTCACCAATAACATTATTCGCTCCTCCTATTCCAAGCAAGCATACCTCCTTCTTCGGGTCGGCCTCCATGCCGCCACTTACCTCTTGAACCGCCACCCAACCAAAACACTTAGCTTCCTCACACCCTACTTCGCCTTTACTGCGCTCATCCTTCCTATGATCATCTTCGTGTTTTTGGTTGTCGCTACCCCAACCTTTCTTCCACGGCCGCATAAGCTTTCCTCGCTCCACTTTGTGCGCCTTCCTTGGCTATCCTCGTAACACAAAGGTTATCTGTCTTGACTTGTCATCAAACCGGATCATCACCTCCCGCATGTCACGCTTGATGAGGCCTCTTTCCTTTGTTACTAACGCGCCTTGCCGCTTAACTTTGATTTTCCGTCGAGATACACTCTTCGCCACGCCCATTGGGTCGCTTCCTCCTCGCAGGTCTACAGACGCCACGGCATCCAATGGCTTAGCCGGCCCCGCCGCTTCATCGCTTCTTCGCTGGCCGCCGCCACGGCATCGACGAGCCTAATTTGGCACCGTGGTCATTTTTGCCGTGCCACTTGAGCCCCTCCACCGGCGCTTCGAACCGGGCATCGCCGCAACTCGCTAACGCGCCCGGCCTTCAGATTCGCTGTCCACACGGGTCCAACTCGGCCGGTGTTTATCCTGCTCACCGGTGGCTCTCGCTTCCCGAGGCGCTGCGTGCGTCGGAGAAGCGCACATGCACTGTGTTTGACGCAGACATACTGCCGCGGCGCCTAACCTCGACGCCCCGAAGCGCCCATCACGGCGCTTCCTCCGTTCGGCTACCTCGTTGACCTGCCATCACAGTGTCGCTGCCACCGCACTCACCCAAACCGTATTGTCTCCGCTCCCCGTGACCAATGAACATCACATGGTCACTGTGGAAAGACCGGCTTCGCCTTCCGGCCAATCGCATGAATCTTCATGCCTCCACCCTCTCGCCGCCCCAAGACGCATCAGGGAGCCTTGTCTCGATCCTCATTGGCGAAGCCGCCATGATTGAGGAATTTGAGGCCCTTCAAGCAAACAATACCGACCTCATCCTCGCCCTCCCGCACCAACATCGCACATGCAAGTGGGTATTTCGTCATAAGCTTAGACCGGATGGTTCTCTTGATCGATATAAGGCCCGCTGGTACTTCGCGTTTCACCCAACGGCCTTGTCGATTTTGATGAGACTTTCACCCCGTGGTCAAGCTCGCCATCGCTCGCATAGCTCACATTGGCTCTCCCGCGATCGCCGATTCATCAACTTGATGTGAAAATGCCTTTCTACATGGCACTCTTTCGAGACAGCCCATCGCGGCAACCATCCGGTTTTGTTGATTCTACACTACCGATCATGTGTGTCGCCTAAACAAGTCCCTTTATGGGTTGAAGTAGGCGCCTCGAGCGGCAGGTACTGGGCTTGCCTCTCACCTTATATCCCTTGGTTTTGTGGAGGCCAAGTCCGACACATCTCTGCTTGTCTTTCGTCGGGATGGACACCGCTTATTTGCTCTCAGACGTTGATGACATTGTCCCGATCGCCTCATCTGTGGATGTTCTTCACAGACTATCTCACTTCTTCAAACAGAGTTTGCCATGAAGGACCTTGGGCCGCTACACTATTTTCTCGGTATTTCACCACCGCCACGATGGAGCTCTCTTTCTCACACAATGACAAGATATCCTAGACATCTTGAGCGCGTGCTTAATGTCCGCATGCAAACCTTGCAAAGACGCTCGTGGATACACATGCCAAGCTCTCTAGTGATGGTGCCCTCGTGGATGATCCAACCCACTATCGCAGCTTCTTGCTTGCGCTACAAGATTTGACTTTCACCCGCCCGACATTGCATATGCCGTGCAAAGCTTGCCTATTCATGCATGACCTCGTGCGCCACATCTCGCTTTGGAAACGATCCTCCCAGATTCCAGCACTCTTGAGCACGGCCTAGTGCTTCACCGACTTCTACTACCGACCTAGTTGTCTACTCGACGACGATTGGGCATGGGTCGTCCCGATACACGTAAGTCCACCTCGCTATGGTGTTTTTCTTGGTGACAATCTGCCTCTCGTCGCCTAAGCGACAACATACCGTGGTCACGATCCAAAGGCCAAGGCAGAGTACCGCGGTCGGGCCAATGGTGTTGCCGGCCACTTGGTTGCGCCAGCTTGCTCATGGAGTTACACACCCTCTCCGATACCACTCTAGTTTATTGTGACAATGTCGCCGCCTACCTCTCCAAAGAATCCTGCTCAAAGATCGCCAGATCAAGCATGTGGAGATCGACTTGCACTTCATCCGTGAACGTGTTGCTCTTGGTGACGTCCGTGTCTTACACGCTCCGACGTCGTCTCAATTTGCCGACATCTTCACCAAGGTTGCCTACGTCCGCCTTCCAAGAGTTTCGATCCAGCCAACGCTCGCCCTTCCGCCGCTTCGATCATGGGGTGTTAGATTATATTTGGTAGTTACTCTATATTTGGTTTATCACCTATTTGGGCCTCCCTTCCTATTCTCCCGGACACTTGTTTCTATAAGCCAGTGGTTGAGATATGGAAGGCTAATGCCTATATATGTAATCCTTTGATTATCAATCTAATCATCGCTGAACTCTTTCCGCTTTCGTAATTCAAATAAGGGTGGAACATACATTGATGTGTTTATATAGATTACATGAGGTCAAGTGTCCTTGACTTGTACAATACGAAACGGTTTAGAGAAACCGAATATGAGTAGAGCTATACAAGCAATACTTTTTTTTTTGAGGAGAAATAGTAGGAGAAGATCCTATTGTATATAATATGTAAATATAGCAAGAGAAGCATTTACAAATTGAATCAGACATGGATTGTAAGAGTTGTATTGTCTATCACTAAGCATTTCAGGGCTATACCGCTATCAATCCGTTCTAATTCTACCATTCTTACTAGTGACATAAACCTGATTTTCTTTGTTGATAACTAGAGAAATCACTGAGCAAATCGGAACCATCCACTTGATCATCCAACGAAGTAGCCCACTATGCACTCTCTACACATAGAGCCATTGTTATTAAGTCGTGACGATTAGTCGCGAAGATTAGTCGTAAAGTTGGCCTAGGGTCATGACCAGAGACCCTCGACTCGATTGTTTGCCTAGTTGAGCGACTTGGACTTCAAGTCAACGATTAGTCGTGATTAGTCGCACAATTTCAAGTCGACGACTTGGCGCCATGGAGGGGGAAAGGGGAGGGGAAGGGAGAGGGAGAGGGAGAGGGAGAGGAGAGGGAGACTAGGTAGGAGAAGGGAGTTACTTGCAAGTAGTGGCAACAGCGGTGCAGGCGCTAGCGAGGCAGAGGAGCGGCGGCGGAGACAAGGGCAAGGATGGCAATAGTGCGAGATGGAAGGCAGGGGAGCAAATTGGGCCTTGCTTATGACGCCTGGCCCAACCAGGCCATCAATAATGATTAAAAGGAAGGAGGGCAGCTGTTAGGTTTCCACCCTCCCCACACACAGCTGCCGCCACACTCAACAGAGAGGGAGCAATGATAGTCGTGTTGGCAATGGGGCTCCTGAGCGCTATCCCTCTCCCCTTCAGAATCGCAGCAGAAGAATAAACAGCAGACGAGCTCGAGAAGGAGTTGTGTAGGATTGCCGACGGCGACGAGGGCTTTTGATGAGGTTGTAGATGGAGATGCTTCCTTCTTCCTTGGCCCCAGCCGCCGTTGGCAAGCGTCATCAGCACCTCCAGGTTCCTCTCCCACCTCTCCCATTTTGATCCTCTTTTTTCCCTGATCTCCTCTTTTATCTGTTTTTGCCGCTCTGTTTTGATGTCTTTAATTAGTTATAGATCTAGCAGCAGTAGCAACAGCGAGTAGTAGCAGCAGTCGAAAGCAGCAAGCACTAGCAGCAGTCGTCAGGTAGTAATAGACTAGCCGGCTCGACTCCACTTTAGAACTTACTAACTCTGCGTAGAGTTTTTCTAGGAAAACATTAGCCCGCATATCGTGATGGGACCGACAGCCGACTCACACGAGTCCATTTCAAACGATTTCAAAGAGGAGACCCCACCAGGTCTCCCGATCGTCCGCGCCATGATATCCCCACCGAAGCGTCCACCCGCCTCCGCCACATCGCCGCCTCCGTCCACCGCCACCCAGCCCCTGCCCCGCTCCTTCCTCGCCACCTCCTCCCCCCGGCGCGCCGCCGTCGCCACAACCCCTCCTCCCCCGCTCTTCACCGGCCGCCCGCTAAACCCTAACCGTACCCATGCCTCCGCCGCCCACGGCATCCTCTACCCCGTCGCCACATCCTCCGCCACCGCCGCCGGGAACCGCCGCCGCGATCCCCCCGTAGCCGTCGGGTTCCCCCGTGCCCACGCCGTTGCTGTCCCCATCGCGCCACCGCAGCAGCCCCTGGTGCCCACGCAGCCACGGTCCTTCGCTGCCGTGCCGTGGGCGGTGGTGGCGGGTGTGGCGTCGCATCCCGAGCAGCCTCCTCGAGGTGTCCCTATAGCTCCGCAGGCGCAGCCCAAGGTTAATGACTTATTTTTAGTTTGTGAGCTTTGACTGGAAGGTTAATTTAGGCTAAAGCTCGAACCTTTCATTGATTCTCAGTCTTAAGGCTTTGGATCTCTCCAATTAGACGTTTCTTTGTAATTTTGGACGGTGGTTTCTTATAGCATTTAAAGCATGAGCCTAATTGAGCATGTGTCTAGGGCTTCATGCGCAGGTTGTTTAGTGAACTTATTTGGCATAACATTGTGGAATGTCAGTTTGGAGGTAGGTGATCTACGGCAATGTGAATGGTTAGGCACTGGGGATTTAGAGCTTGTGGATTATTGGAGAAAGGAAATCATAGTACTTTGTTGTTTGAGCATGTTATTTGATTTTAGATGGGTGCTGATCTGTTTTAGGTATTGTGTTAATTAGGATATTCCTTAATGGTAAATTCTGCAGGCAATATTACGTATTATGAAGTTCTCTTAATGTGTTTGTTCCCAATTTCCCAGGTTAATCCAGTCCCAGATGTTACTCCATCTCGTCAAGAGCATAGCAACTCAAAGGACAAGTAAGCAACAAGACTACAAGCATATAAATGTTTATCTCTTTGAATGAATTTATAAGTAAAAATTTTGCATGTTGACTTCATTGTAGAGAAACTAGGAAAGAAGACTCTACAACTGTGGTGATTAATGACCGCAAAGTAAGTTCATGTTTCAAACTTTGTCTTCTACTAGCTGAATGCCCGTGTGTTGCTACGGATATCATATTACTCCAGCATGTTAGCCACCTTGATCGGCTCCGCTGTTGTGCTCAGTCGAGCTCCAGCCCAGCCAATGTCGCACCTTCCTCGCTGTGCTTGGCCTACACATCACCTCGGCTCCACAGCCTCGCCCGGTCGTGCTGTGCTGTGGCCCATGCTGTGGCTCCGCGGAACCAGCTCTATTAAAGCTGAGTGCAAAACAAAACATACTACAATCTAGAACCTAATACGAACAATAAACTAAAAAGGCAATATCTAATTAGATATAATGCTCCATCTAAACAATTCCTTCAATCATTAGTATTATAAAATTTCACATGCTAAATTCCAAAAAGAGAATAGAATAACCGCAACAATGTGCGGGCTCAACCCTAGCTACTTTACACCACAATCTAAACAAAGATCACACGCTTCTATTTTTTCCCTGTATTTCAAGGCTATCAGCTCCCAGCTTGTTCACTAGTCATTGCAGCCCAACCCAGCAGAAACAGTGAGCATTCGTCGATCATGTCTAAACACCAGTTTTGCTTCCTGCAGCAACAAAACCTTACCAATATAGAATCACTGAACAACAAACAGTAACCGAGGGCGCTCGCGTGAGGACAATCCATCACCTGCTGGCAGCTTCCCCCAAAGGAAGAATATCTCTTCCCCAGCATCTCTATTAGAGCTTCTGCACGACCATCACTCTTCATTTTGCCCGTTTGCTTTATCCTAAAATGGAAAGAGAACTTCATATCAGAGAGATATCCTGGATGAGTTTTCTTCTGTTATGTGTAATTACTCTAATGCAGTAAAGTAATAAAATAGTGAAAAGCTATAGACAACATGGTTTTTGTCATGCAATCAAAGTCCACAACGACATCGATATGGAATCACTGAACAAACAAACAATAACTCAGATAGTCAGATGTATTGATTAAGAAACTGTTGAGGGGATGAGCACACCACTCACATTAAATGTCATATCAGTTTTTGGACACTATAAATGTCGAAGAAAAATGGAGCTCTTCTCTTTCTCTTGCAGATTAACATTATGATTTGCACATTGCTGTGCTGAGATCTGCAAAATGCTGAGGTACATGCCTGATGTAATACAGTTTTTCCTTACAAACCTGTCCTACAAAAGGTTGATGTGAAACATCACTAACAACAAAAGTACAAGAAATTTATTTGCAACTAATTTCTGCTTGCTACTCGAATTCTGATTCTAGGCTCTTTTCCTGACCCTGTACTGCATAGTTTTTTCTTGCTTTTACAGAAAAATAGTACTAAAGAGAATTTGGTTAGTCTTATTACAGGATTCAATAGTACATAGAGGCGACAGGATTGCTGACATTAAAGAAACTTCAACTCCTAGAGTGAAGCACCGCGCTGGTAGTTGGAAAGCATGCGCTTTTATCTTAGGTAAACGGAAGTTGTCAAATTTTCATGCAGATCCTGCTAAATGTTAAGGATAATTTATTTAGTTCACTTATTCAAACTTTATATTCAGCAGAGACTCCACAGATGCTTTCTTCCATGAACATTAATTTTTATTTTGTACTGTCCAATTCTCTTGGAATATGCTTGACAGATACCATTTCTGACCTACAGTGACTGAATGCTTTGAGGAGCTAGCATACTATGGGATCCAATTCAACTTGGTCACTTTCCTCGAGACAGTACTACATGAAAGCAATGTTTCTGCAGCAAGAAACTACACTAATTGGCAGGGGACTTGCTATATCGCACCACTCATTGGAGCAATTGTAGCAGATTCCTATTTGGGAAGATACCTGACCACAGTGACTTTCTTCACAGTTTACCTAGTTGTAAGCACACAAGCTACACCCGTTAGGACTTGAGCTTTATCATTCTTTCACACTCTAGATTTCGTACATACTGCTAAGCATTCTTGAAATGAAACTCATTTCTTATTACATATCAAACTTTTAAGAATTCCTAGTTAATTTCCACTAACCAGTTTATTATACTTTTTCAACACAAGGGGATGACTGCAATGTCTATCTCAGCATCATTACCGACTTGTGCCGGACTCAATTGCCTGCAGCATGGTTCATCCCAGTCTCTTGTGTTCTTTCTCGGCCTGTACATGATGGCCATAGGAGCTGGTGGTATCAAGCCCTGTGTCTCATCTTTTGGTGCTGACCAATTTGACGATAACATTCCAGCAGAGAGGTTGAAAAAGAATTCCTTCTTTAATTGGTTTTTTCTCTCTGTCTATATTGGCGGCTTTGTCTCAGGCACCATTGTTGTGTGGGTGCAAGATCATTATGGATGGGTTATAGGCCTTTGGATCCCAACTCTGTTCATCATATTGGCTATTGCAAGCTTCTTGTTGGGTTCCAATTCATACAGAGTCCAAAAGCCTCTAGGAAGTCCACTGATAAGAGTTTTCCAAGTCATTGTTGCAGCTATTCGGAAATGGAATGTAGGTTTATCGCATGATGGTTCTCTTCTCTACGAGTTACCTGAGAAGACATCAATGAGAGATGGTAAGAAATTGCAGCATACATCGGTACTCAGGTAGCTATCTGAATCTCTAATGGCCACAGCTTTTCATAGGTTCACTCTTTTGCTGTGACTTACAAGTTTTTTTGTCCAGTTTCCTTGACAAGGCTGCAGTAATTTCTTCAACTGAAGAGTTTTCTGATCCATGGAGGCTTTGCACTGTCACGCAAGTCGAGGAACTGAAGATAATCATAAGGATGCTCCCCATTTGGGCCACCGGGATCATATTCTTTTCTGTCCTCGCACAGTTCTCCTCGACATTCCTGGAGCAGGGGAGAATGATGGACAAACTAGTTGGCAGTATTGCCATTCCTCCAGCCTCCCTGGCTTCATTCGACGCTGTCAGCGTCATCATATGGGTGCCTGTCTACGACAGGGTCCTGATCCCTGCAGCCAGGAGGTTCACCGGCAACGAGAGGGGGTTCTCAGAGTTGCAACGGTTTGGGATCGGCCTGTTCTTTTCAGTCCTTGTGATGGCAACCGCCGCATTGGTCGAGACGAAGCGCTTGGCGATCGCGAGTGTGTCCGGGCTGATCGATCAGAAGCTTGAGGTGCCAATGTGCATCCTGTGGCAGGTGCCCCAGTACTTCCTGGTCGGTGCCAGTGTCGTTTTCGCATGTGTCGGGCAGTCGGAGTTCTTCTACAATGAGGCTCCGGAGTCCATGAGGAGCTTGTGCTCGGCCCTGGGGCTTCTTACAGTGTCACTCGGGAGCTACCTGAGCTCGTTCATAGTGACCATGGTGTCCTACCTCACGACGAGGGATGGTAAGCCCGGATGGATACCTGATAACCTCAACGAAGGCCACCTCGACCGCTTCTTTTGGCTCATTGCTGTGCTTAGTTCACTGAATCTGGCAGTTTTCATCTATTGTGCCCAGCGATACAAGCGCAAGAATGTTTCCTGAGTGCAGAAGGTCTTTTATTTCCTGTCTTGTAAAAGCCATTTTGTGAATGTTGAACTGTGTGGTGTTCTGGCATCCTACTTGAATAAAGTGGCCAATTATTACTGCCTTGTTGAACTGTATTGCATGTTATTGAATGGCCAAGCAACTTAACCTTCTTCTCATGAGAGAACTGCAATTTTTCCTGAATTGGACAGTAGACTTGAACTGCACAGAAACAGCCTAGTTGATACAGAACATGCCCAGTTGATCATATCGCTCGCAATCGCATAACATGCTCAGTGCAGTTGCTGGACAGGTGGAAATCGATATGAAAACGATGGTAGAACTGTGACAACCTTCAAACTTCTGATTTGGTATTAATTACGAAAATGAATGATCCGGTATTGACTTGTGCAAAGGTAAATTAAGGTTCCACTATGAAAATGACATTTGCAAAAAATTCATATTTCCCCTTTAGAGATAAATTATTAGACTTACACTTACTAGTTCCTATAGCACTGCTTTCAGTAGCATAAAAGGGCTCTTTTTTCCCTCTTAAATTCGAGTTTCTTTACATAAATGGATCGGCCAGCAAGGTGCTGTGCAAACACGTAGCACTTGTCCATTGAATCTACAGCTCTCTACACCCACTGGTGCTTCAAATAAGGTAAAACTTATGGGATCTGACCACAGTAAGTACTCACCAACCCCAACGAAATAATCTGTTGGTAGTGTTAGAGATATAGTTAGAGATATGATTTGTTAGAGATATGATTTGATTGATTTGGTTTCCTTATCTGTAACATGTATTGTATTATATATTCTGGCCGATTGGCCCCTGATAATACAAGTTGCTTATTCCAACATGGTATCAGAGCATTAGGGTTACCTCCTCATGCAACTCACGCCGCTGCCGCCTTCGCTTCTCGCTTTGCGCAACGATCGCCGCGGCCCTAGCCGCTGCCCCAGCCTCGCCGACAACCGCTGTCTCAGAGCTCGGAGACCGCTGGCTCACCGCGCTCAACACTCGGGACCACCGCTGCGCGATCCGTGGACCGCCCGAGCCGACTCATCGTCCGCCGCCTGCGTTGCCGCCAAGCATCGCACTTGTTGGTGCCGCCGCCACCGACGCGCAGGCGGAAATCGCCCGCTTTCACCCGCCACGGTCACGCTTAGTCGCCGGTGTGCCGCCAAGCACTGCCTCATGCTGGGCCACGCAGAGGATCAAGGATAACCGACTAGAGGGGGTGAATAGGAGGTTTTAAAGTTTTTAACAAATTAACAATTTATCCAATTCAATGACTTAGTCTAAACAAGTTATGCTCCTAGCTAGGCAATTTAATTACAATAAGCAAGCTAGAAGTATAAGTGGAATTGTAAAGACAAGAAATAACCACAAGACACAATGAAGTTTTTCCCGTGGTATCAAGACTTGCCGGTCTTCACTAGTCCACGCTGAGGAAGCTTGACCACTCAAGCCGGCTCCACTAATTAAGCCTTCCTCAATCACTTGGGTTGTTCTTCCTCCGCTCCGAGATGGTGAACACCAACCACTCACAATCTTGCTCTGGGTCTTCTCACAAGCTTCACTTGAGAAGATCACCGTGCTTCACCGCCAAGCCGCCTAGGAGTGCGCAACACCCCAAGAGAATAGATCAACGACTCGCTGACTTTACTCAAGTGCCAATGAATCAACTAAAGATGAATGCACTTGATCTCCTCTTAATGAATGCAAGAGTAAATTGGGAGTAGAATTGAATGCACAATGCTCACAAGGGTTGAGATATCTTCAATGCACTGTAACTTATCCTTGTGCGCTTGGGGAGGTATTTATAGCCTCCACCAACCAATTCTAGCCGCTGGGAAGAAGTTCCCAAATTTCAAAGACATATCTAACAACCGCGTGTTAGCATCGGCACAACCGCGCTATACTCATGCACAAGAACGGCTATGTTACACGATTAAATGCACCGATATAGCCGTTGGATTTAGTTGCGGTTCATCCGCAGCAAACACCGGATCGTCCGATTTCAGTTTTCTAAACCGTAGATTTTGCATCCGTTTCGAATTTTACAACCGCCAAATACATTTCGAACATCCGATTAAGGTTCATCCGATTATACGTAAGTGACAACCATTCTCAAAAGAGGTTTTCAAAGGAGATTACACTTGTATCGTTATTTTGCAACCACTGTAATATCATCGAACAACCGGATGCGGTCCATCCGATTATACGCTGCATGTACCGATTCTCAAAACGGTTTTAAAAGGAGATTACACTTGTATCGTTATTTTGCAACCGCCGAGATATCATCGAACAACCGCGCTTCGCACAATCACGCTAAGCCTTCTTGCTCATCCGATTCCGTAATTAAAGCATCAATTCATTCGACTTAAATTCAAGTCCAATTTTAAATGCATGCATGATCCTAAGTTGATCCATATGGCACAAGAATAAGCTATCAAGCTACTAGTCGTGATCCCCTTAATAGTACGGCATTTATCCTATAATCCGGCCTACCAACCAATTCTCCTTAGACCAGTAAAATAGAAAAGGATCCTAGACTATTTGTACCTTGACTTTAAGCCTTGTTGATCTTCACATTTTCCTTTAGCATGCATCCTTGCTTCATCATGTTCATCAAATGGAATTAACCTTGCACATTCTTAGTAAACTTGTTAATCCCATATTCACATATTATCATTAATTACCAAAACCATTTTAGGGCCTAGATGCTTTCAATCTCCCCTTTTGGTAATTGATGACAACACACTTAATATGTGAGAAAAGTTGTTTTGAATATACTAAGAGTGTATATTCTTTTGAAGTCTTTGACAGTAAAATAATCTTGCAATGAGCATAAGTAAATTTTGAGAATTATTTTTCTTGTCAAATCCAATTAAAAGAAGACTCCCTAAACGAATGCATATGGATAGTGAATAATTTGCAAGCATATGTAAAGAATTGAAAATTTTATGAGTTTCTTTTGCATTTATGAACTTGAGGAAGCAATACAAGATAAGATATGTCAAATAATTCAGATTGCATTGCATAAAAGATAATAAGACATAACCACATTCCACAAGTTCAACAAAAGTTACCAACTATTACAGCACAAAATAGATCAACAATCAACCAGCTTTACAAAACACATATAAATCACATAAGCCCATAGCTCCCCTAAAACTAAGTCTTCACATCTTCATAATTTCTCCCCTTTGGCATCAAAGTACCAAAAAGCATCAAACGGGGTCCCGAGAGGAAGAAGTCGGGTCCCGAGCCGAGCAGAGCAGAGAAGCAAGAAAGTGAGCTGAATCGTGCAGATCCGAGAAGCCGACACAGATGGCGCGGATCCCGAGATACCGAGAGAGTGGTAGGAGCCGAGCTCAAACTCAGAGGTGCAATGAGGAGCCGAGTAGGTGCACTGCCCTAGAAGAAGGACCCTTGGGCGATCGAGGAGGTCGGCGAACATAACGCCGAGGGGTCTTGAGAAAGTGTTCTAAGTCATTTAGACCTCGACAAAGCCGATAGTCTGTTATGAGTCTCATCAAAGAAGTCATTTTGGATAGCCGCCATCGAGAAAGCCTATGACGAGTCTCATCTCGAAAGGCACTTTGTTCACCTTCATTTCTGTAAAGTGCCGATAATAGATCACTGATTTTGAAGTACTTGCGCTAGAGCACTTGCATCGTGCATAGCAGAAATAGGAGGAGCATCACCTCAAGCAGGGCATTCTCAGAGACTTGTTGAGGAGGAATGGCATCTCGTGGTTTATATGGCTTGTGAGTAGATCCCAAACCACCACTGCACTCGATCTTTCTAACAATCAATGCCATGATGTAAGGAGCATAATAAATCCTTTTAACTCATTATTCTTGGAGGAGGCTATGCCTTGAAGAATAACATCCACTACATCAAATTTAACTCCTCCACAATATGATCTATCATGTTCCAAACATGCCCCTGCATCGCATCGAAATTCCCACTCTTAGGGTAGAAAGTATGATTAATTATCCTGTTAATCATGCTCACTGCTTCAATCCAAGAATTGTCCCTAACTTGCATTTAGTCAAGAGTCATAATGCCCGCCCAAGCAGAACAAGTAGGGTCGAACTCTCAAAGATTTTGTCCCAAGAGCCTGATCAATTCTCAATACTCGCAAATTCCTCTTTGGTGCTTTCCACATTTCGACACCACCACCATCTAAAAGTCTTCAAGTCGTGAGACATATGCAAGGTGGCATAAATCGTCGAATGATCTTGTCATCATAATTCGCTTTATGCCCACAAGATCATGAAGACCCACATTGTAGAAAAGTCGATAGACTCCATCGTATTTGTCCAAGGTATTAATATTATGCCGCTTAATCCATTTATGATCTGCAAATTTCTTGTGCCTATTATATATTTGCTCATACACTTGCTCTTGAAAGATTGTGTGGAATTTTGGATTCAATGTGTCATTCTTCGTAAGATATTGATTGACATGGCGCTTGATGGCATAGTCATCTCACGACGTAAGATGCAGTCAAGAGGAGTCCCCGAGGATCAACCAAATCATCATCTTCTCATCCCTTGGAGGAACTTCCTCTACTTCATCTTCTTCTTCCGATTCGCTTCTCAATTGATTCACTTCGAGCTATTTTCCGATTCGCTCGAGTCGGTCTCTTTCCCTTCCTTTTCCTCGCAGGGTCTCGCCGAACAGAATGTCGGGTTGGACTCTTCCAATTCGCAGTGGAGGTTGAGGTGCCAAGGCACTTGTCTTGACGATCCTCGAGACTTCTTGGATGTTCCTCGCATTCTAGGCATCTATATAGAGATTGGAGTGATTAAGATGTCAAGGAACGATTTGAATTGAATTGAATTGAAAGAAATGACAATTTCGTTCTGCTCAGATAATCGGATCATCCGCCGTTATGTGGCCGGAACGTCGAATCGCGGTCGCTCCGCCTCAAGAACCGAACGTCCGATTGTCCCGACCAAAACTAGGTTGAAGAATCTCCGAGATTTTGATGGAATCTAAGAGAGTGAGTGCTAGAACCGGATGCGCAAGGGTCATAGGATACCAAAGAAGCACTTTTGCCCAATTAGATTGCTAGAAATCAACCGCATTATCGAAAACCCTAAAACTACTCCGAGTGCTCAAAATGCGTAAAACTCGAATCAAGAGATGTTTTACCTTGAGATTTGAGGAAGGAGAGCACCGAAATGCAAGAATCACGAGGACTTGGAGATCCACCGAGAGAATCACTCGATTGGAGAGAGGGTTTTGAGAGGCGCCTACCGGGAGAGAGAAGAACTCGAGCGACCGAGAAGAAAAGGAAAACGGACGAGTTACCGGAGTGATAAGGTCAAAAAGAAAACGGACGCCCGCTATTATAACGCCGGATGATCCGCATCATGACGCACTGTCGTGATCACTCCGGATAAAATTCATTGTCCCGAGATTTTGATAAGGCTCGATTTCTTTGAATTTTGAATAATTGCAAATGATCCTTAGATTTACACTCAATAAAACATCATTTAGGGATCATTATGCATATAATATATCAAGATTATATATAAACATAGTTTTTATAATTATAGTGAATTTAATACGAGATTTGAGAAATTCTTTTACAAAATACTTAAATAACACCAAATAAAAAGCAATCAGAATAACAAAAATTTAAACAATGTTTGAATAATCTATGACATTTAATTCATTCCTCAATTTGCAAAAGCGCCTTCATCTAATGGCTTGGTGAAAATATCCGCTAATTGGTCTTCTGTTCTATGTGGCTAATATCAATGTCTCCCTTGATCACATGATCTCTCAAGAAATGGTGGCGAATATCTATATGCTTGGTTCTTGAGTGTTGAACAGATTATTAGCTATTTTCACAAGACTATCATTATCACACAAAAGAGGCATTTTATCGCTTTTAATTCCATAATCCATCAATGTTTGCCTCATCCATAGCAATTGAGCACAACAACTTCCCGCTGAAACATATTCGCTTCTGCTGGATAGGCTACGAATTTTGTTTCTTGGATGACCATGATACTAAAGATCTTCCTAAAATTGACAACTACCCGAGGTGCTTTTTCTATCCACTTTGCATCCCGCATAATCGAGTCCGAATATCCAATTAAGTCAAATTTAGCACCTTTCGGAACCAAAGGCCAATGCTAGAGGAATGCTTTAAATATCTTAGAATTCTTTTAACACCATTAAATGACATTCTTTTGGATTTGCTTGAAAGCGAGCACACATACAAACACTAAACATGATATCGGGCCTAGATGCGGTAAGATAAAGCAAACTACCAATCATAGATCTATAAAGCTTTAAATCTACCGATTTACCTCCCTCATTTAAGTCAAGATGACCATTTGTTGCCATGGGAGTCTTGATGGGTTTTGCATCCTCCATACCAAACTTCTTGATCAATTCTTTTGCATACTTGGTTTGGCTCACGAAGGTCCCATCTTTGAGTTGCTTGATTTGGAATCCAAGGAAGTAGCTTAATTCTCCAATCATCGACATTTCAAATTCCCTAGACATCATATCACCAAATTCTTTGCAAAAATCTTGATTAGTAGACCCAAAAATAATATCATCAACATAAATTTGACATACAAAGAAATCATCATCTATAACTTTAGTAAATAAGGTTGAATCAATCTTCCCAATTTTGAATCCTTTTGAGACTAGAAAATCTCTAAGTCGTTCATACCATGCTCTAGGAGCTTGTTTAAGGCCATAGAGCGCTTTAGAGAGTTTATAGACATTATTAGGATTTTTAGGATCTTCAAAACCGGGAGGTTGTTCAACAAATACAAGTTCGGAAATTTTACCATTTAAGAAAGCACTTTTAACATCCATTTGAAATAATTTAATATCAAAGCATGATGCAAAAGCAAGTAATATCCGAATTGATTCTAATCTAGCTACGGAGCAAAAGTTTCACCAAAATCCAAACCTTCAACTTGTGAATAACCTTGAGCTACCAATCTTGCTTTGTTTCGAACAACCAAACCATTTTCATCTTGCTTGTTCCTAAAGACCCATTTTGTACCAATGACGTTGTGTTCCTTGGGTCGATCCACCAATGTCCAAACTTCATTCCGTGAAGTTGTTGAGTTCTTCATGCATAGCATTCACCCAATCCGATCTTCAAGTGCTTCTTCTACATGCTTTGGCTCAATACAAGAGACAAAAGAGTAATATTCACAAAAAGAAGCAACACGAGATCGAGTTTGAACACTTACTTACATCACCCAATATTTGGTCTATTGGATGATCCTTAGCAATTGCATTGTGGATTCTTGGTGGTAAGTTAGATGGTTGATCATCTTCCTTATTGTCAAATTGAACTTGGTTTGTAGAAGATGTTGGTGGTTCAACTTGTGTGGAGGATGATGAATCATCTTCGGCTTTATGTCACCAATTTGCATATGCTCCATTGCCCTTCTCAAGGCTTCATTGCCTACATCATCCAAATTCTCATGCTCTTCTTGAGAGCCATTAGTTTCATCGAATTGAACATCATATTTTTCTTCAACTAAACCGAGTTTTTGTTGAAGACACGATAAGCTTTACTATTTGATGAATAACCTAGTAAGAAACCAACATCACATCTACTTTCAAATTTTGATAACCGAACACCCTTCTTTAAAATATAGCATTTACAACCAAAGACACGAAAATAGGAGATGTTCGGTTTTCTTCCTACAAGAAGCTCATAGGAAGTCTTTTTCAAAAGACGATGTAAATAAAGACGATTTATGGCATGACAAGCGGTGTTAATTGCTTCCGCCAAAAACTATCTGAAGTATTATATTCATCAAGCATTGTCCTAGCCATTTCAATTAATGTACGATTTTTCCTTTCTACAACTCCATTTTGTTCCGGGGTGTAGGTTGTGGAAAGTTCGGGCTTTATTCCAAGTTCATCACAAAAGTCTTCAACTTTAGTATTTTTGAACTCTGAACCATTATCACTACGGATTTTCTTTATTTTGAAATCAAATTCATTTTGGGCCCTTTTGTAAAGTTTTTGAAAATCTTGAGGTTTCACTTTTATCATCTAGGAAGAATACCCATGTATATCTAGAGTAATCATCCACAATAACCAAACAATAGCTATTTCCCCCGATACTCTTATAGGTTGTTGGCCCAAACAAATCCATATGTAAGAGTTCCAATGGTCTAGAAGTTGACATGATACTTTTGGAAGGGTGAGAATTAGCGACTTGTTTACCGGCTTGACATGCACTACAAAGTCGGTTTTTCTCAAACTTCACATCTTTCAAGCCAACAACTAAATCATGTTTGAAAAGCTTTTTGAGTTGAATCATTCCTACATGAGCTAGCCTTCTATGCCAAAGCCAACCCAAGGAGGTTTTTGCCATCAAACAAGTTTTTAAGCATGAATCATTTGAAGTGAAATCTACCAAATAAAGGTTTCCAAATCTAAATCCTTTAAAAATTAAAGAGTTATCATTTTCATTTGAAATTGTAACACCTTTTTAGAAAAGGAACAAATTAGTCCTAGATCACATATTTGAGCTACTGATAACAAGTTAAAGTTTAGTGATTCTACTAAAGATACATTTGAAATGGAAAGGTCATTTGAGATAGCAATTTTACCCAATCCAATTACCTTTCCTTTGCTATTGTCACCAAATGTGATTTTGTCCATTCCTTTCCCATTCTCGAATGTGGTGAACATTTTTCTATCACCGGTCATGTGTTGAGTGCAACCACTATCAAGCACCCAATGTTTTCCACCGGTCTTGTAGTTCACCTACAAAACAAGAATCAAGTTCTTTTAGGTACCCAAATTTGTTTGGGTCCTTGGAGGTTAGTGACCAAGGTTTTAGGCACCCAAATAGCATTCTTTTAGCGCCTAAAATTGAAGTGCCAATAAAATGAGCAAGTATTTTACCATCCTTAGTCTTTCTAAGCATATAGCATGAATCATATATACCAAAAGATGCAATTTTACCTTTAGGACAATTTTGTTGCACATGTCCTATTTCCCAAGACTTATAGCAATACTTACCATTTTCCCTCACATACCTTGTGGGTTTATTTGCTGGCTTCTTACCTTCTTAGGCACATACCCGAGACCTTCCTTGTTGAATGAGCACCTTGCTCACTCAAAAGCTTGTCTAAGGTGGCCTTACCTTAAAGCATCTTTCCAAGCTTTTGCTTAGTTTATTGACTTGTTCTTTTAATTCATGGTTCTCAACAATAAGTAAAGGATCACAAGTATTTGCTAAACTAGCAATTGAATCATCACTAGAGCAACATGGCATGGCAAGTAAATCATCACATGAAGTAGAAATGCTAGACATGGATTTTTCATTTAAAGCAATATCTACTTTAGACATCTCATTCATTAAATCACAAGTAATTCCAATATGTGAATGAGATTTTTCAATATTCTTTAAGATGAGAGAATCATGAGCTTTCTTTAGCTCCTCAAAAGAGTCTTTTAGAGAGAGATATTCTTTCTTCAAGACTTTAAATTTTGATTTCTTTTCCATTAAATTCATTTAATTCATCAAGCATATCCAATAATTCTTCATAAGTTGGTTCATCACTATCAATGGATTTTACCTTATCTCCTTTTGCCATGAGGCATGTAGGAGTGGAGAATAGTGAAGGAGTTTCTTTGATAGCAATGCCAACTAGTCCCTTCTTCTTGGAAGACTCATCCTCATCTGAGTCTGAGTCGCTTGATTCATCATTTGAATCCCACTCTCCAATGTGAGCTTCATTCTTGCCATCCTGTGAAGCTTCTTGAAAAGCTTCTTCTTGCCATTATATTCTTTCTTCTTGAATGACTTGTCCTTGTCATCCTTCATGGGCAACGAGATGAGATGTGTCCCTTTTCATCACAATTATAGCATCGAATGTTGCTATAACTCTTCTTGTCACTTGAATATTGTCCCTTCTTGTATTTGTCAAAGTTGTAGCTTCTATTGGGGCGCCTCTTCATGAACTTCTTCATTTTTCTTACAGGAGTGCATACTCCTCATCGAATCTTCTCCTTCATCCTCATCATCACTTGATTCCGCTTTGGCCTTGAAAGCGTAATTTTCTTCTTTGAGGAGGATGTCTCCACGAGCTCTTCTTTGTCCTTCTTGAACAACTCATTTGTGATGAGATTGCCCAAAAGGCCCTGGTGTCATCCTTGGCAATTCGGAGAGTTGATGAAGAGCGCCACCAAAGTTTCATATTTGTCGAAGAGCCCTAAGCATCTTGCGCACAATATCAACATCGGAAAGGTTAGTCCTAAGGCCTTTGAGCTCATTCACAATGTTGTTGAGTCTTGAATACATCTCATTGATGTTTTCATGAGGCAACATTATGAATGTCTCATATTTAATCCGGTTTATGCAATTTGGCTTCTTTGACCGTGGATGTACCCTCATGGATTTCAGAGAGTTGTCCAAATAGCATGAGCGGTTTCCAAATTGCTCACTCTATTGAACTCATCCGCTCAAAGCGCCAAAGAGAGCATTCATAGCTTGGGCATCTAAATGAGAGTTACGCGTGTCTTGATCCGTGGGTTCAAGTGGATTAAGAGGCATAGTGTAACCATCATTTACGATTTTCCAAATGCTTGGACTCATGGCCTTTAAAAAGATTGACATTCTAATTTTCCAATAAGCATAATTTGTGCCATCAAAGAGTGGAGCCCTTCCTAAAGCCATTCCCTCACTAGCCATCTCTGCTCTCCTGACTGCTAAGTCCAACAACTGAGAGACCAAGCTCGATACCACTTGTAGGATCAAGGATAACCGACTAGAGGGGGGTGAATAGGAGGTTTTTAAAGTTTTTAACAAATTAACAATTTATCCAATTCAATGACTTAGTCTAAACAAGTTATGCTCCTAGCTAGGCAATTTAATTACAATAAGCAAGCTAGAAGTATAAGTGCGGAATTGTAAAGACAAGAAATAACCACAAGACACAATGAAGTTTTTCCTGGTATCAAGACTTGCTTGTCTTCACTAGTCCACGCTGAGGAAGCTTG
The DNA here is from genome assembly GCA_036346395.1 of Hsuehochloa calcarea. Lineage (NCBI taxonomy): Eukaryota > Viridiplantae > Streptophyta > Magnoliopsida > Poales > Poaceae > Hsuehochloa > Hsuehochloa calcarea. The sequence continues at coordinate 59,623,455 of CM070598.1, forward strand.
ACCACCAAGCCGCTCCACGAATTAAGCCTTCCTCAATCACTTGGGTTGTTCTTCCTCCGCTCCGAGATGGTGAACACCAACCACTCACAATCTTGCTCGGTCTTCTCACAAGCTTCACTTGAGAAGATCACCGTGCTTCACCGCTAAGCCGCTCAGGAGTGCGCAACACCCCAAGAGAATAGATCAACGATCCTCGCTTGACTTTACTCAAGTGCCAATGAATCAACTAAAGATGAATGCACTTGATCTCCTCTTAATGAATGCAAGAGTAAATTGGGAGTAGAATTGAATGCACAATGCTCACAAGGGTTGAGATATCTTCAATGCAATCGTAACTTATCCTTGTGCGCTTGGGGAGGTATTTATAGCCTCCACCAACCAATTCTAGCCGCTGGGAAGAAGTTCCCAAATTTCAAAGACATATCGGAACAACCGCGTGTTAGCATCTGCACAACCGCGCTTATACTCATGCACAAGAACGGCTATGTTACACGATTAAATGCACCGATATAGCCGTTGGATTTAGTTGCGTTCATCCGCAGCAAACACCGGATCGTCCGATTTCGTGTTTTCTAAACCGTAGATTTTGCATCTGTTCGAATTTTACAACCGCCAAATACATTTCTAACATCCGATTAAGTGTTCATCCGATTATACGCGCAGATAAATTGATTCTCAAAAGAGGTTTTCAAAGGAGATTACACTTGTATCGTTATTTTGCAATCGTTGAATATCATCGAACAACCGGATGCGGTCCATCCGATTATACGCTGCAGACAAACATTCTCAAAACGGTTTTAAAAGGAGATTACACTTGTAATCGTTATTTTGCAATCGCGAGATATCATCGAACAACCAAGCGCTTTGCATAACCGCGCTAAGCCTTCTGCTCATCCGATTCTGTAATTAAAGCATCAATTCATTTTGACTTAAATTCAAGTCCAATTTTAAATGCATGCATGATCCTAAGTTGATCCATATGGCACAAGAATAAGCTATCAAGCTACTAGTCGTGATCCCCTTAATAGTACGGATTTATCCTATAATCCGGTCTACCAACCAATTCTCCTTAGACCAGAAATAGAAAAGGATCCTAGACTATTTGTACCTTGACTTTAAGCCTTGTTGATCTTCACATTTTCCTTTAGCATGCATCCTTGCTTCATCATGTTCATCAAATGGAATTAACCTTGCACATTCTTAGTAAACTTGTTAATCCCATATTCACATATTATCATTAATTACCAAAACCATTTTTAGGGGCCTAGATGCTTTCACCGCCATCGACGCAGGCTGGGAACCCTAGTTCCCGGCAGTTCGAGCCGCTTCCCGCTGCCGACCCACTGGTCGCCGCCGCCTCCGCCGCCCCTGGCCACCGCTGACGACGACTTCACACGGCTACCACCCACCGCCGCGGTCACCGCCAGGTTTCTCAGCCATAGCAGCAAGGCCGATTAATCGCCCACTCGGTTTCTTTTAAAGGAGCAAAAACGTTGGTCTAATCGCCGCGCCGCCCGGGCCGCTTATTAGACTACGTTATTTGGTCGCCGCACGTCCCACGCCGCCTACCAATGGGTACCGCTTTCTCCTCGTTGCCCGCTGATCTTCGACGGTGTTAACTACACCGACTTCATCTCTCACATGCGCATCCATATGCGTGGTCTTCGCCTTTGGGCGCCCTTCCCGCGATGTCACCGCCCGCCATACCCTACTCCGACGGAGCTTACGTCACGCTTGCGCTTCCCGACAAATGACAAGGTCGCTATTGAGTCCGCTAGCCTTGGTTGATGAGAAGGCCGTCGCCTACCAAGAGGCTCGACTCCTACATGGATCGCTTGACTACCTACACTCGGTGGTGTGACGACGACGCCGAGTCCGGGCCGCCTTCATCGCCGCTGTTCAAATTTCGCTTTCTTCCGAGATTGTGGATTTTCATCCGTCCGCCCAGATGTGGACTCATCTTCGATAATGCGCACGAACCATCCGAGATGCCTCTACTTGTCAAGAGTTCGTCAGAGCACTCTCCAGCAGGTGATGCTACCGCTGACGCCTTCTACGCCGAGTTCGCAGTCAAGGCGCAATCGACTTCTTCGCGACCGCCGCCGCCGCTCGCTCATGCCGCTTGGTCGTCCGTACGACCGAGTTTCAGCTGGTTCACGAGTTCCTTACTCGCTTCGCCCCGAAGTTCGAGCAGGGCGCGCCCGGGCCTACTTGCACGCCACCTCGTGTCACTTTTTCCGAGGCCCTACCGAGATACGCGCAGAGGAGACTCGCCTGAGTGGTGCCGGCCGATGCCACTCCTCCGTGCTCGCCGCCTGCACACCGCTACACCGATCGCTTCACGCCAAGACGCCGCCTCCTCCACGGCCCCACAGTGGTGGTGGCCGCCCCATCTCGGCGGTGGTCGCCCCGCCGCTCCTATCGCGACAAGATAGGCCACATTGAGTCTCAAGCTACAAGAAACAATGCATATTTCACGCCGTTCTTCTCTAGCACTGCACCGGTATTTCTACAACAACGTCAGATCGACTACTTCCGCATTTTCTCTCACCGAGCAGAGATAGCCGATTTCGACGACTACTTGCCGCTTGTGTTCTTCCTCGACAGTTCTCGCAGGTTCTGCGGATCGACTCTTCTGCACCGAAACCACCTCCTACACGATAGGTACCTCCCGTGGATCCTTGATTCCGAGCATCCTTCCACATGACTTCCGATTCTTCCACTCTATCTTTTGTTACACCTCTTGATTCCCTCGCCGTTGTTCTTACCGATGGTACCTCTCTTTTCTCTCTCGGTCGAGGACCTCTTAGCAACTCATCTTTTCATGTTCCTTCGTTGCTCATGTTCCTCGCCTAACCATGCAGCCTTCTTTCACGGGATGACATCGACCTTGGTTATCTGATCATTCTCGACTGACTTTGTTGTGTTCAGACCGCCACACGGAGCTCGTTGGTTCTCGCCTCTGGCGCCTTGACTCAGCAGCCTCTCGGGAGCTTGACCGCTTCACCTTCCTTCCGCCGCCACCGCCGCCGCCCTTCCACCTCCGCCACTCCATCTACCGGCTCTTTCCAACAATGGCATCACCGCCTTGGCCATCTGTGGTGGCTCTCGCCTGTCGCCTTTAGTTCGTCGTGGTCTTCTCGGGTCCGCCTCAGAGACGGTCTCTACATTGTCGTAATGTAAGTTAGGCAAACAAATTCACTTTCCTTATCCTCATAGTGAGTCGTTGTCTCAACACCCATTTGATCTTGTTCATTCGATGTTTGGGGTCCGCCCTTCGCTTCGAAAGGGGTCATCGATACTATATCATATTTATAGATGATTTCTCTCGCCACACTTGGATATATTTCATGTCTTCTCAGAGTGAGGTCTTGTCTATCTATAAACAGCTTGACACTATGGTTCGCATACGCTTCTCCACTCCTATTCGTGTCTTTCGTGGCCGACTACCGCGAGTACCTCTCTCATCACCGCTAGCTTCCTTGCCGAGCAGGCACTCGCCGCCTCTCTTGTCCTCGTGCTCATGCTCGTAATGGTGTTGTCGAGCGCAAGCATCGCCACCTCCTTGAGTCGGCTGCAATCGATGATTGCCGCCTATTCCACTCACTTTTGGGCTGAGGTCGCTTTCACCGCCACCTATCTCACAACATCCAAATTCTTCTCGCTTCTTCAGGCACAATCCCTATTGAGCGCCTCGTGGTCTCCTTCCGACTACTCGCCTTCGCTTGTTTGGTCGCTTGCTACGCTCTCCTCGCCTCGAGAACGCACTAAACCGATCGCTCAATCCATTGAGTGTGTCTTTGGGGTACAGCAGGCGAGCACAAGGGCTATTTGCGGTTGGATCCTCGTTGGTCGACGGATGCGGATTTCTGATGTGACTTTCGACGAGTCTCGCCCCTTCTACCCACGCCATGTCTCTCCTTCGACTTCCTCTCGTGGAGTCTCGTCTTTTTGACCTTCCGATACACCTATCTCGCCTCCACATATTTCTCCCGCGGCCTCTCCGCCATTGTCACCGCCGCTTCGCCTCCTACGGCCCTCGTGCTCCCCACTACACTCGCCTACACTCGCGACCTCAGATTGAGGATCTTCCGATGAGCCCACTTCTCCGATGTTTCATCTTCTTCGATGCTTCATCTTCCCCGATGGGCCGCCTTCTCTCGCTACGCTCTCCGCGATCGCTACCGATTCGCCCTCGCCTGCTTTGCCTTTGTCGGCGCAGCCTACTTATGAGCCTCGCCTCCCACCGGATGTTGTTACTCATCCCGAGTGGCAGCATGCCATGGCCGAGGAGATTGCCGCCTCGAGCGCATCGGTACTTGGGATCTTGTTCCTTTCCATCTCACTCGCCCCATCACATGTAAGTGGGTCTATAAGATTAAGACTCGCCTCGATGGTTTCTTGAGCGCTATAAGGCGCTGCCTTGTTGCTCGTGGCTTCCAAATAGAGCATGGTCGTGACTACGACGAGACTTTTGCTCCTGTGGCCCACATGACCACCGTCCGCACTCTTCTTTCGTGGCATCTGCTCACATCGGGTCTGCTTTCAACTTGATGTCAAGAATGCCTTTCTTAATGGTGAGTTGCGTGAGGAGGTCTACATGCATCCGCCACCGGTATTCTGCTCTCGAGGGCATGGTCCGCCGCCTTCGCCGCTCTCTATGGCCTTAAGCAAGCCCTCGTGCTCGGTTTGAGCGCTTTCTCCTCCGTGGTCACCGCCGGTTTTTCAAAAGTGATCATGATCCTCGCGCTCTTTGTCCACACTTCGCCTCGTGGTCGGACTCTTCTTCTTCTATATGTTGATGATATGATCATTACCGGAGATGATTCTCGAGTACATTGCCTTTGTCAAGGCTCGCCTTAGTGAGCGCCTTATGTCTGATCTTGGTCCTCTTCACATTTCCTTGGGATTGAGGTTACTTCCACTCCGCATGGTTTCTTTATGTCCCAAGAGAAGTATATTCAGATGGTAGAATATATCCAGTGGAGCCCAGTTTCTTGATTTGCTCCTGTTGCTTCGGTCTCCGTGAGGGAGCACGATTCCTCCATGGATGACGCAGCAGAAGAGAGGAGATTCCTGGTGCAAGAAGAGGATGGAGATCAAGAACCGCTCCTTCTTCCTCCCCGGTATATTTCCTTAAAAAAAGAATATTTTGGCTGAAATTCCATTGTACAGTCGATCCTAGTTAGTTTTAGCCTGTAGAGTTTTCGTGTTTTCTGTAGTTGCTGGCCATTCTATTTTTCTTGAAAGAAAAGAGAAGTGTGAGAAGACCATCCTCTTGTGTCCAAACTGAAACCGGAGACAGCAAGACAAGTTCATAACATTAGTTTCTTGGGACAACTGAGAAGATGTCATTCGATAGAATGGTTTTCTGTGTTTTGCCACTATGGAGATTGTAATTTATGATTTGTCATTGTATAGGGTGACACTTTACAAATTGCCAAAAAAATTTACAATTTTACTCTTACCCCTCTTCTCCCTCCCCTTCTTTCTTTCTTCCCCTCTTCTCCTCCTCCTCTCCTCTCCTCCTCCCTCCTTCCCCAGATGCTCATCCCTTCTCTCCAGGCCAAATCGGCCCAGATCCGGCCGCCGCCACTGCCATCGCCATCAGCGCTTGGCCTCGCCGCCGTCACAAGCATTGCTGCCGCTGCACCGCCGGTCTTCCTCGCCTCGGTGCCGCTCCAGCCGTCGCACCGCTGGTCTTCCTCGCCTCAGCACCGCTTCAGTTGCCGCTGCTACGCCTCAGCCAGCATCGCTCGGGAGCACCGCGTCATGCGCCGCTCCACCACCTTGACGCCGCTGCCCTCGACACCCCCCCTTCCAGCAAGCCACCGCCGAGTGCCAGCAGCAGCGCGATGCAAGGGCTCGGCCTCCCTCGGCCGCAGCTAAGCCACCGCCTCGTTGCCGCTTGTAACATCCCAAAAATCCAAACTTGGATATATGTACTGTTAAAAAAAGTGAGGATGCATTTTGAGTATATTTTTGAAATTTATCATAAATCAACTATTGAATTTACATACAAACAACAGCTTGAAAGAATTTTCGAGAAAAATTCAGTACAAATAAAATTTTAGACCAATTACACAATTAACTCCACTATGTCAGAAGATTCCACAAAAAATTTCATAATTTTTGGAGCTGTTTTGCTATGTTTATAAATTCGTTGAACTCTCAGCCTTTTAAGAAAAATTCCAAACCAAATTTAAATTTCCCACGTGCCTATTGGGCCGAATCCGCGCTGGCCCATTTCCTTGCATCCCACTCCAGCCCACACCAGTGCCCCCACTCTCCTCTTGCTGACAGGCTAGGCCCACGTGTTAGGCACCTTCGTCCACCTCACTTTCGTCTCCGCACGCCAGCGCATAGTGCTCGCGCCTACTCCGCCCGTGGGTTGCGACGTCGCCCACCATTTTGAGTTTCACCTGCTCCCACCGCCTTCGCCTGTACTAGAGCGCACTGCGAGTTTTTCGCGCACCCACCGCCTTTTCTCACCGTTCTTCTCACGCTAAACCCTGTTGTACTTAAGCCCTGGCCATGTCATCTTCTTCCGCGGCTCGCCGCCGTTCCATTTTCACACACTCAGTGTTTTCATGGCAACGTGTGCATTGTTCTCGACGCCGGTGAGCATGCCTCCTCAATTCCACTGCTTTGGTGAGCTTCTTCTCCCACGACGTGCGCGTCATTTTGATCCTTGAGCTTCCCTCATCCTTCTCCTTTATTCAGTGTAGCTTTTAGAGCCCCATAGCACAATCACACTGCTTCGTCTTTTTGTGTGTGGCGTGCACCCAGATCTAGACCAACACATTCCCGTCACTCCGGTGACTTCGAGCTCAACCCGAGCACATCACGTGTTCCACTCCCCAATCATGCTATTCCCCTACTTAACATTGACTATCTCGTAGTGAATCAAGCCCAGTGCCCTTTTCCCCATTTCCGTCCACCACCGCTATTTCTGTTGATCCCTGCCAACTCGGTGAGTCCCCGTTCAATTCCCTCCTCCTCCATCCTCAGCATGCATACAAGCTAATGCGCACCTTCTTGTAGCTCCTTCATCACCATAGACGACGTCATCGTGAACTTCCCCTACGCCGCCGCCGCCGCTCACCGTCAACAAGCCACTCTGGTGAGCCCCCAACCTCATCAAGGTCATCCTTATGCTTCTCTGGAGCTCGTGCTCTGTTTTAGCTCGATTTTGCCAAGGAGCTCGATCACTGTGAAGGTTGATGCCGCCGCCGCTGTTCATCGTCGTCCGGCCGCCCCAAGTCGTCTCTGACCTCACCATCTTCACCTTCGTGACCGTGGTGAGCTCTTGAACCCCATGTGCGCTTCAATTTGTTGAGGGCAAGTAGTTTGCGTAGTAGAGCTCGTAGCAGCCCGTGGTGCCGCCTCCGGCCATCTTGTTGTCGCCACCATCACCCATGGCTTTGCCTTGCTTCCCTCTTTCCATTCTACTGCTCAACGTGGCCATTCATTGCACCGTTCACCACTGGCGAGTGTGCCATGGCATTTGGCCACAAGCTGCTCTACTCTCCTCTCTCACTCGCTAACAATGGTTCACGTGATTAGTAGTTGATTAGCGCTAAATGATAGAGGTTAAATGTATTAAGTCTATGACAAGTGGGACCGACTAAAAAACTAATCAAAAATCTAATTAAAAACTTGTTTAGTATATGAGTCACTAACATGCAGGGCCCACGTACTGTTTTCAGTTTTAAAACACGTTTTAAAACCGAGAGACTGACAAGTGGACCCGACGTGTTAGAGGATTAAAATCAAATTAGGTTTAATCATTTAGTTAATATTTATTGAGTCTATGACATATGGGACCATCATGTTTTTTTTAATTAAAATAAAAAAACCCAAGAGACTGACTTGTAGGGCTCACATGTAAGTAAATGATTTTTGGAAAAATATAATAATGAAAAAGCCATCTTAAGTATAAAGGAAATAATCTTTCTTTGTTGGAAAGCATAAATATTAGGAAATACGCTTTCGACGTCACCCTTTTATTATTTCAGGATTTTTTTAAGCCGAGCAAAATTGAAATGTTAATAACTTTTGCATATGAACTCCAAATTGGATGATTTTTTTTATAAAATCATGATATATCTGAATATGCAAAAATATTTGGATTTTTTTGCTAATTAAATTATTTTACTATTTATGATTTGTTATCAGCTCATTTGAATAGATGCCGGAAACTCGAACGAGATATTTGACGATCCACCATCCTCATTCTCTAAGCAACCAGAGAAAGACAATCACCTCTTTTGACAATGTTGATCCTATTATTTCAATTATTGTATTTTATTTTGCAAAGTCTATTATTCATGGGTGGATGTTTGGTTAAAATTACTATATTTAGGGATAGTGGTAGTTAAATTCCTATTGAATACATGATTCCTCCTTGTCAAGTTGATATCCTTGATGTTGTAACTTTTAGGATATGGTTTGGATAATATATGATGTCAATTGGGGTATTTCGATTAGGAATGTTAAATAGACGCTTAGAGGGACTCTAGTTTCGCTAAAATTGAATAATTGTTGAAAATGTGGATATGGATTGGGGAGAATCTGAAAAGTGGTCCAGAGGGGTTACCTCTGCTATTTTGTATAAAGATGAAAATAAAGAACTTAATTTGTGACGCGGACGAGTTATATTATGAACTGAGAAGTGTCAGAGGTGTATTTCACAAGTAGATAGGGGAGAGATCCTCGCCCAGGTTGATTAAGGACCGAGCACCAGTGAATCCAACCTAAGCCTAAGCATTTGTGCTGGTATGGGGCAACCTTAGCTAATTAGGTCATTTAGGACTAACCTTGCATGTTGGTTGGCCGTAGTAGTATAAGCATGTTTGGGCAGACTTGCTCGAAGGCGCTCCCTTCACTGAGGTATTGCGAACAAAGCTTGCTGATACAATGGTGAATGCCTCACCGAGACGGGTGTGCGACCTTCATGTTTACCTATTTGTCCAGAAGCAAGCTTACTTCAGAATGACACATTTTTCCTTGGCCTCTATATGATTGCCCTAGGGATCGGAAGCATTAAACCTTGTGTCTCATCCTTTGTTGCTGATCAATTTGATGACACTGATCCAACAGAGCGAGTAAAGAAGAATTCCTTCTTCGATTGGTTTTACTTCTGTATAAATATCGGTTCATTCGTATCAGGCATTGCTATTGTCTGGAACTCTGGATACAAGATAACTCAGGTTGGAGAATTGGATTTGCCATTCCTACTGTATTTATGGTTGTCGTATAAAAATAAGACTAGATAGTAAGAGAGGGGACCCCCTGTATCCTCGGAGTGACCACAGAATCCTCAGAGAGGGGACCAGTTGCCAGGAAAAGTGTGTATATTAAATGCCCCAAAAAACTGGGTCTGAGTTATTACACGAGGGGAAGGTGGCTATTTATAGCCTCCCAACAAGGCACTTCAGATTACTACCCTACCCCTAAAAAGGTCATATACGCGTAGGGGTTGCGGGTTTTTCTACCTTTACACGTAGCCTTCGGCCCATGGTGGACCCTCCTGGGCTTGGTTCTCCTGGTTGGTGTGCCTAGTCCACGGGCGTCCAAGGCCCTTCATGACGTATAGGACACCCCCGGGCCGAGGAGGCCCCAGGCGCCCTTCGCCTCTCCCGAGGTGGCCCTGGATGTGTTGTGGTTCCTGGACTTGCGGTGCTCCGGTGGCCTCCGGGCTTCACCCGGAGCATCCCGAAGAGGCGCTTGGTACCGCTGAGGTGAGTTCGGCCACGGGCCCCCTTTGGCTCCCCTAAGGTGGCCCTGGAGGACCCGTTGCTTCTAGCCTCGCGGTACTCCGACGACCCTCCGGTAGCCTTCGGGTCTTCCCCAGAGCCTCCCCGAAGGGGCGCCTGGTGCCCCCCTTCATCACTTCATTCGTTTGTGAAAACCCTAGGTGTTGTTTTTCCTTGAGTTTGTTCGTTGCTTCTTTGATGGGGTCGAGCTCCGGTACTCTCGCCTTTTCTCCTGTGCGTCATTATGACGAAATGAACTAGGGATGGCGGCGGGATGGTTGTCTACACCGATCAGCTTGGTCGCTCCACGGTGACCCAGCTTGTGCTACGGACGCTGAAGGATGAGGGGAAGCTAGCTAATCTGGTGGAGGTGCGAGCCCCCGGAGCGGAGACAATGCCGGAGCCCCGGGAGGACGAGGCTATTATCTTCGTCGCATTCTTCGACGCTGGCCTTCGCTTCCCCTGTGTAGAGTTGGTGGCCCGGGTGCTCCAGCTGTACCGGCTGGAGCTGGCGCAACTGACGTCCAACTCCATCGTCAAGCTCGGCGTGTTTGAGTGGGTAATGCGGTCTGAGGGGGTGAGCGGGGAGGGGAACCTCTTCGCGTACCTCCATGACGAGCGGTGCCAATTGAAGAAGAAGAAAGAGACCGGCAAGACGCTTAACTTTAGAAGCGTCAACTTTCAGTCGAAGGTGTGCTACCTTCGGTATGTGCCGGCTACCGCCTCCAGGAATCGG